>OV884021.1:52160200-56960200 GCA_930367235.1 Sarcophaga rosellei
CTCGTGCTATAATTATTTCTCTTCTTTTGACTTTAGCCTTTTGACTTAATTTCTGTGTTCCAACTTCTTTAAATAATGTGGATGATTTGATATTGAAATATATGTAGGTACACGTAATAGGTACGATGGATTGAAGACGATACCTTTCCAAAGGTACTATCCTATAGGCAATCGTAATGACAATCAGAACGGTGTGCTCTTGGTTTTTTATGGCTTAATTATAGCATAACATCATATGAACGTCGCCATAGTCTAGTAGGTAGTGTGTTCGCTTATTAGACGTAAAGCCTGGATTCGAACCCCAGATTAGACATCAAAACGAAATATGAAAAAAAAAATATTTCTTCGGCGACTTTCCTCTCAGCAGATTACTGGCAAAAACTATAAGAGTAAATAAACCTGCCGTGAGAAAGTTTCTCGAAAACCTGTCGTTCGGAGTCGACTTTAAACTGTAGGTCCCACCACCCACGTATAAACGTAACGCACACAACATGAGTGGTGTGAGAAGCTATGCCGTAATCCTGACAGAAGGGTTATAATGATCAATTATGTATGTATGCACACCTAAATAATTAATTTTTATGTCCTGTTTAACGATTATATGCATATGTACGATGTAAAATTTAATACATCAGTTAACTGAGTATTAAAAGATCAATCGATACCGGTATAGTCGGTATACTGACAGGTTCGATAAAAATTTTGACACCGTTTACATAAGTGACAAGAAAAATTTTCTTTCATGTGTATATGTATGTGTCATCATCACACATCTTCATGCTTTTAGTCATGGGATATAGAATTTAAATTGTATTGATGAAGATGTTTTTGTATTTAATGACGTCAGTAAAGAATTTGTTGTTTTTTTTTTTGTTTTCTGCGTTTTTTTATATTAATTTTGTTTTCTTTTTTTTTTTCTTTTGAACTTGGCGCGTGTTTGCTTAACGTTAAATGGAAGAAGCTAAAATGATAATTTGTTAATAATAGATAAAAATTATATCATAATTTTCATTTGACCATCTTATTATTTCTAAAAATAATTTGAATATATTTAAAATGAAAACATTGAAGTAAATTTACATTTTGGTATATGTATGTATGTATATTTTATATGCCTATTTGCGTAATGCTTGTCAAAGTAATAAACACCGTATCCATTGATGCCCTAAATTTGATGAATATATTAATAAGGGGGCCTGTTCTCAACCGGTAAGAGATGAAGTTCATTGTACAAAGTCCAATGATCATCTGTTGTTTTGCCAAATATTTGTTAAAAAAATGTATTTACGTAAATCCTGTCAAAGTAACACCTTCCCACCCATGGAAGCATTGAATATTGAGTAATATATAGAAGAATACTGGTCCAGACCGGTAAAATATCAAGTTCAATGCACAAAGTCCAATGATCATCTCTCATTTTGCCAAATATGTGTTAAAAAAAAAGAATTTGTTTACGTATACACGTTTGTAAAAAACCCATAAAACCAAAAAATAATTTCTTTATCATGTGATGAACTTAAATCTTTTGTGTTGGAAAACAAAGCACTTTTGTTTCTTGTTTATCGTTTAACTTAAAAAAAATGCGATATAAAATGTTAACCACACATTTCAGTCACAAGTCAGACAGCAGGAAGGTAGTAAACTGGCCTTCTAGGGGGACAATGAGATTGTATGGAGTTGGAGGAGTGGTTACTCGGTCTGATCGATCGAGGGATCATATGGAGAGTGAACACTGCTTGCGAAATAGGCAGGATTGCGGAATGTTCAGGCTGTTAGCATACATACATAGACTTTTCATACAACTTACATATATTGCGCGTGTTAATTTTGTACACGGGTGACGGGAGCTACAATTTGGAATCGACTCTGAACGACAGAAACTTTTTTATGGCAGGTTTATTTACGCACAGAGTTATTGCCAGAAATCTGTTGAAAGGCAGTGGCCGAAGAAATATTTATTCATATTTCGTTTTGTTGGAGATGTCTGCCAACACATTAGCTACTAGACTACGGCGACTGCAGGACTAATGGATTCAGAACCTGATTAGTTTTTGACTGGGAAAATTTGTTCTGAGGGCCTCCTTATTTTTTTACAATAGTTTTTCTTCTAATTTTTCCATTTTATGTTCTTTTCTCGTTGTTGTTGTTGTAACAGTTCTGCTGTTGTCTCCGGAAGTATCTCCCTGTTGATATAAGATAGTTTATGTGTTAGATTGTATGCTTGTGTTATTCTGGTGGAAATGGAATGGGTTAGAAATGGAATTATGTATTATAAGTTGTGTATGTATGTAGTCATCGTTATGTGGTTGGTAGTCCTAAGAAGTCCGCAGTTGTAGTTGGGTTCAGCCATAAGTCTATGGGTCGCAGGGTTGTCAGTTTTGCGGGACAATTAAAAAGGTGCACCGTATTATATGGTGCGTGATTGCATGAGGGGCAGCAGCCCAAGGTCCCCAGTATGATCTTTGTCCTATAGCTGTTCAGTATGTTCGTTTATCCTGATCTTAGCTGGGCCAGGTAACCCTTGGTAGCTGCCTTTCATTATCGGAGATTGGTGGTGGATGTTGATTTATAACCCTGTTATGGCTGAGTTCGTCCATGGCTGTCGTGAATGTTGTTTGATGTAGGGAGCGCTGTGCTTCCCTAACTGACTGTAGGTCCACTATTGTAGGTACGAGGTGGGTGATGTCCGTGTTGTAGGTTGTGAAGTCTTGTATAATACGCCGAGGAATAGAATTGTCCATGACTACATGATGATTGGGACTCTTCATGAAGGTGGTCTATACTTGTCATCTTTACACATCCTGTGGTTATCCGTAAGGCGTTATTCTGAGTAGTCTGAAGTACCCGCCATTGTGTATCACTCAAGAATGAGGTCCAGATTGGAGCAGCATAATTGAGGAGTGATCGTCCAATAGTCTTATAGACTTTTCTTTTTGGTTTCACCGGTGACATTGAAGATAGCCATAATTGAACTTTTTGAACTCTGCATAATGTGCATATTTACCTACCTACACAGCCTAACGTAAACTATTGGCGTTGATTTTCCAATGTCCAAATATAGAAATTTAGTGTGTTTACGCACTACTTAGAATGTAAATTAAATTTGTCTGAGAAAAAAATACCTTATTTATTAAAATTAATGCATGCTCTTGTCCTTATTGCATCTTGTAAGGCTTAAAAGTCAAATCTATACATAAAAACATTTAAAATTTTAATACCAACCAAAGGAACTAAAATACTATTAAATATGTATTTGAAATACTTTTTCTATTTATTAATGTATGCATGAATAACTAAATCTAATCTGAGTTTGCGAAGATGTTAAGAAAGCTATTCAATTATTGACAGCTGTCGCTAAAACTTCCTAAACATTTATACTTCAAGTGAAATTTTCGAAACCTTCTATAAATATTATTTATTTGATTATCTTTTTATGTCAATGTTGTTTTTTATTTCTTCTAGAACGATAATCTTAAAACTCACATATGTACATCTATTTCCATGGAATTGTTTATTAAAATTAATCTAGGCCACATATCGCATACTCGATAGTAGAATTATTTAATAAATATTTATATTCTCTGCCCCAGAGACATACTCTTTTTTTTCTAACCAAAATCTAATCTAATATTTAATTTTTTTTTTTTACTAATTTAATAATTATTGTCAACAAATAATATCTGTTCTTTAATTTCGAGTATTTTTTTGTTTTTTTTTTATAAAGAAAAGTATTTTAATTTGTTTATTTCTTTATACTTCTGCCTTTAAAACAAATATCGTATAATCTTCTTAATAATTGCATGGTAAATACTTTAAATTGCTTTTAACCAAAATAATCGATAACACCACCCAAAATGAAAGTCAAATGTAAACAATTTATATTGACCTTGCAAACGGTCAATGTACGGAAATGTAAAAGAGCAAGAGACTTTTATTACTCATTTACCAATACAAACGAAATGAAAGCAAAACTAATCTCCAACCAAAAAATACAACATAACCTTTAAATGAACTCAACTAAGAAAACAAATATTTACAATATTAATTACTTAAAGAACAATCGCTTGAAAAAGGATAATAAAAATAATCAAATTCGAAACTAGCTTCCATATTTGGCATGCATCATAGCACATTAAAATTAATTTAATTCGTTATTTTTAAAAGTACAGTCGCAAATCGTTTCTTTTTCAGTGCTAATCTTTAGTTAAATGGGAGTTTAGGTTTTTAACACGTTGACTGCCGACTACAAGATAACTCGTAGATTGCGTTCCCTTCTAGGGTGCCAACTACGAGTTATCTCGTACTCAATAAACCTGCCATTTTTGTGTAGCTACGAATAAACCCGTATTATGTCAGTGCTAGTATCGATAAATGGCTTCTGGGAAAAGAAGAAAAAGTCAATGTTGCCGTGCGAGGCCAGTTTTCTGAAAATTGCCGTGGCAGTCAACTTGTTAATTCCCTAAAAACTTGTGGTAGACTCCTCTAAGTATGGCTATCAAATCCAAATTACAAATTAAGCTTAAAAAACTTCGTGTAAATCTAGCAATCAAAGTACGGGTGGCAATTTTGAAGACGATTTGTTATACGATTTGTCTAAAAAAAAATCTATTTACACGAAACTTGACTTAAATATTTTGTTGTATACGATTATAACCTAGCTTCGCATACCACCTACGTTGTTTGTGTAAATTTTACCATGAGGGGCGTGACGTAAAGTTAAGCGTCTACTCTGAACACAGATTTGTAGGTCCCGCTATTCAAGTATAAAAATTAAGGCACACAACATGAGTGGTGTGAGAAGCTAAGCCGTAATCCTGTAATTTTGTTTGTTCTTCGTATCCATTTAAATGGAAATAAACTTTGTCTGAGCAAATAATCCGGTTGTTATTCAACAGAACCTTCTAAGGGTTAAGGATCAGATATTCATGTAAAATTTACCATGTGGTAACTGCAGCTTTGTCCAGTAATATTATTTTTTTGGTTTTCAAGTATATTGAAAATGATTGGAAACTTCTAAAATAAATAAAAAATTAAAGATATTCAAACTTGAAAAATGGAACGTTTTTCGTTAGACGATCGTGTTAAGTGAACCGATCTAGTAACCCTTAATCGATATACAGATTTTATGGAATCTTTTTAATTTTTTTTTTAATAAAATGCACGAAAGATCAGTAAATTCTAGGTGTGTTGTTAAAATTTGGGTTTAATGAGTTTTTCGATCGAGGACACTCAGACAACCTTTAAACAAACGATCGCTCTTGACTGGCTAGGAATTGCGTATAATTTTAATACTTAAATATTCGCTACACATACAGTGTAATAATCCTTCTTTATTCGTGAATTCATTATTCTATTCTTTTCATTTATTTATTTCCGTCGAATTAAATAAAAATACATAAAATAAAATACAATTGTTGTCTTAATTTATTCGTAAATGAAAAAAGAGGCCGTAGACTACCATATGCAATCAATTAATTATTAATTAAACGTTACAGTGACCATAATTAATATTGTAACACAAAAAAGAAATATAAGTCAAATGTAATACTCGTATGTTTGTAATTCTTTGTATTAAATAATTATGAATTTATTTATAAATATTTATTACGTTTGAACATTTGGATTACAACCACTTAATGATGTATTGTAAGGACATGTATTACTCCTTTGGAAAAAATTTAGATGCAAACAATTAAATTAGTTATTAACAGTATGGTTTTCAGTTTCAATTTTCGAAGGCATTCATGAAAATTTCATAGATAGTGCAGGGGAATGTGCTTATCGACTGAAATCCTAGAAGGGAAAATCTTATAATTGGAGGGGCATTGTATTGACATGAAATAAATCTAGGCCGAATTGAAATTAATTGCTGAACATAAATCACTTTGATTGTTGATGTCTTTACACCTTATAGTCCTGACTGAAGGGTTGTAATGGCCAATTATGTATGTATGTAACATGGTTTCCAGTTTTAATTTTCGAACGCTTTCATAAAAAATTCACGGATATTGCAGAGTAATGCGCTTATCGCCTGGAATCCTAGAAAGTGAAAATCTTCATATAATTGGAGGCATTGTATTGCCATGAAATAAAGCTACGGCAAATTGAAATTACTTACTAAAGATAAATCGCTTTGATTGTTAACGTCTTTACACCTTATAGAAAGATCGGGAACATTACATTATTCATATAAAAAATTTCTTTTATTTCTAAATGAATTTCTTTCTTTTATTTTTCTTTTATTTTATTTCTTTTATTTTATTTTCTCGACAAAGTTCGGCTACGAATTTGAACAAAAGTAAAACAGATTTTCCACATACAGTGAGCGCCAAAACTGAGTAAACACCACTGAAATAATTCATTTTCTTAGGATAGCGAGAAAAGTGAATGAGAATAGTCGAATAAATTTCCAAAAATAAAAACGTTTATTTATTAATTATAAAATGTTAAAACAAAAATAACAATTCATGATAAAGAAACTTTTTTTTATACTTAAGAACATAATAGAAAATTTAAAATTATGTATAGGGAGTGTTGACTCACTTATGGTGCTCACTGTATTTTAAACAGGCTTTATTAAATCAAATATCGTTAGTATAATTCGCAAATGTGTTAAGTCCCTTTTTTCAAATTGTACAGGAGACACAAAAAACATTGTAGCTTTTTCAGTTTTTAAAATTTTTAAACTTTTTAAACGCAATTATTTTTACAAAATAGCTCTCTTTAAATGACTTAGATCAAAAATTAATAATAATTAATAATTAATATTCGTGAAATTAGCACGTGATTTTAATATTTTTCGTATTTTGTGGACTTAGCGTTTTTGCTAACCACAAAATTACAACAACTTTAAACTACATACTGACATTTTTGTTGTCGTAAAATATGTATTTTGTATAGTGCTACCGTTTTGCATTAAAATCTCAAGTTTGGAAAAAAGTGGACTTAGCGTCTTTGCGAATTATACTAACGATATGTGTCGTTTTGATCGAGAGCATTTTGCTATTTTTTGGAGTTAAACTATTATTCCAACAGTTCAAAATTCTAAGTTTCCACAGTTAGAAACTGATCCAATTCCATTTTATAGGATTCTAGAGAATTTATGGGCCTGTTCGTAAATGAATCACTGCGCTGCATAACATGATTATTTTGCGCTCACACTGCTAATCACATGTTGCTGATGCTTCTTTTTGCTGATTTATTTGTTTGCATTTGCGAACGAACAAACACTGCAGAAATCAAGGAAAAATTATTAATATATTTGATTTTTGAACTGGACGATAAAACAAATGACAAAATGTTGTTAAATGTACAAAAAAGTGTACTTTGTGCAAAAAAGAAGACATTTAAGAAAGAAAAAAATAAACTTATTGTTAAAACTCTCATTCTCTCTCTCCCACTCATTTAATGCATCAGCCATTTTTGTGATTAGTGTTTTGGGTTTATTTGCGCATAATATGATTTAATGTTGCATTTACGAACATGTTGCAGCTGCAGTGCTGCCAAGGTTTGCATTTATGAACACGATGCTCATAATATGCGGCGCAATGATGCATTTACGAACAGGCCCTATATTTACACCACTAATAGAGTTCAGCACAGATCGATACTACGTACAAAGTTCAAAGCAAGCTCTAACAGTTTCTGCCGGGTGATCGCAATATTATCTCTCTTCTTGACAATCCCGATTTACGAAATTTCAGGTTGATGCGTTCTTAATCTTTTTCGCATATTATTCTCGTACGTTGCTCAATTTTATTTCGTTTCAGCAGTGAATTTGTTCACTTAATTTTTCACTGTTATTTCAGAAAAGTTGAGGTTTATTATATCTCCAGCTTTGTCGAAACGATTGATAGGGGTTTGTTGATAAATATCTAGTAACATTTTTCTTAATTTTCTTCATTATGTCAGCGACTTTTTTTGCGAATGATCCACCATGACGGGGTGCAGCCTTAGGTAAAAGTGATCAAAACCAAGCAAACCTATTTCCTACTGTTTTTCTACCTACACTTGCAATATTGTCTACGTAAACTTTACAAATCTGTTTTATCTCCTGTTTTTTTTTCTTTTATGGGGCCATCACTTAAGAGATGACCTCTATTCATTAATGCAGGGCATCGTGTTGGATTACAGGAAAGATTATTTGTCGGAAAATGGACGAGGTATTGGCGACATTTTTTTTAAATGACCAGTGTATATATGTATATATATTTTCGTCACTTCTTATTCTAGAATTGTTTTTTTTTTAGTAATAATTCTCATTTCCTTTTTTCTATTGTGAGTAATCATGTATAATGTCAGACAAACAATCAGCCAATCACAAACACTCAGCGTCTCTGCTGGGCATCCAAACCATGGCCTCGACACTTGAAGTTTAGCACACTATCAACTAGTTGGGTGCCCCGACCCAACTTTTGTACAACTTTTAAAATTCTCATGTTTAGTACGAAACTTGAAAATCTGTTTGTTAGCTTTTCGATCACCTACAGAACTTGATCAATACTGGACATTGGATGCCCAATTTTGTAAATTTATTGAACAATTACCTCCTTTTTAAAAACGATATTGTATGTATGTGTATATTTACATACGTAATGCTTTTCTTGCGGACGTATAAATCAATACATTACAGCAGAGATCAGCAATGAATAGTTTTTTCGCTACTCATAAGTACTCATGAAATTTTGAGTATGAGTGAGTCAACAGTATTGAAATTCAACGACTCTGATTCATTCATACTCAATACAACATTGATTTATAAGAACAGATTGAAATGAGTATGCGTACAACGTTGACATCAAACTCATAACATTCGAAATATGTTTGATTCATACGCCTACTCATTCAGATTCATTTCAATTTAAAAAAATACTTATAATGCTCATAAATGATTCGAAGCTAGACCGTAATCCTGACTGAAAGGTTGTAAAGGCCAATTATGTATGTATGTAAATGATTCGAGTGATTCGAATCCTGCATCAAAATTTAGTCTTAGTTGTTGTTGCATTTACAAAAAAAGAAGAAAGAAAATGACAAACACAAATAAAAAATATTCTGTGAGTATTATAGTGTTCGTACGCGAATCATACTTATTTTGTGATTCTTGTAAATGTTGAGTTATGCAGAGTCGAAATCAACAACATCATGCGTTTTGTTAAGCATGAGTACGATGAGTACTTCAAACTTTGAATATGAGTAGATTGAGTATGATATTAAAATAAGTATGAATGCCTATAAGTATTAGATTTTATGAGTATGATTCGAATCTACTCATCTTTTTGAATACTCATTGCTGATCTCTGCAGTACAGACAGCAATTTCTTTCAATGAGGAAGAAGGAAAAAATGTGATACTCTTAATAAACTTAAATGTTAGACAAATACATACATACATGCTCACCGTCTATCCTGTAATTTATTTTACAATAATTTACATATGTATGTGTAGATCGCCTTAATCTATGCTACAAGCACAGCATAATGTTCAAAATGTTGCATTTTTATTACAAAATGGCGATCGGTATTGGTTTGCATGAGTATTTACTGTTATCTTAATAAATTAATTTCCGTTTTCAATAAAAAAATAAAAATAAACGGAAACTGAATTAAAATATTTAATACAACCAAAGTTATTTTATTTACATTTCGCATGAATTTGTTAAAATTTATCATACAAAAGTACATTGTCTGGAAATAAGAAAAAAAAATGAAAAAAAAAAATTCAAAAATAAAAAAAAATAAAACCAAGAAAAAAGCAAAACAAGCGCAAAGTCCAAAACTAAACGTGTTTGTATGTTATTGTTGTTCTCATTGTTTCTTTTTGTATTTTGGAAGTTTTAAAATGTATTATTCAAGAAAAAATATAAGCAAAACAAAAAAAAAACCGAAAGCGAAAATACAAACACTCCAGAAAATAATAATAAAACATTCTCAAAATACAGATACGAAAATATATTTCTCAAGTGTACAGGCATATATGTATACATATAAGCAGATGTACGTATATGACTGTCCATAAATGTCTTGTTCATGTATTAATATGAGGAAGAAAACCCAAAAAAAAAAATACAAAAGCAAACAATTATTATATCGCACATACACACGTACATTAATATAATAAATGTAAATAAAAATAAAAATGTAAATAAACAAATACCACAATACAAAATTAGCAAGCGTGTGTATTAAGTTGTTTTTGTATTGTTTGGTCTTTTTGAAGGCCTGTTCATTGTTGGCATAATTTTGTTATTGTTTCTATTACGCACACGCCCCCTTATCATCATCACACTTGTATTGTTGTTTTTGCAGAGACTCTTCGCTCTCCTTCTAGAAAAGTATTGAGACGATATTTATTTATTTTTCTTCTTTTATTTTTTGTAAAAAGCAAAAAAAAAAAAGTTTTATTGTTATTATGTTGTTGTTGTTTGTTTTTATATTTATTTTCACTGATCGTATGAGACCGAAGCTGATGGCTGGATTTTGAATTTTTTGCTTTTGTAATGAATGCAAACAATTTAAATATAAAAACCCAGATATTTCTGGTTGTGATTTCAAATGTTTTTATTTCTTTGTTTTTTTTTCATTTTGGTGAAACCATTGTGCCAAGTCATTCAACGATTATCGAATGTTGTTTGCAAAGGGTATCAGACATGTGAAAAGTACCGCAAAATTAACAGTGAATTCTGTTTATAGCGAACCGTATTTATATCAACAAATTAATGTTTTTAGTACTTTTTCTCCCACATTAAGCTAAAGGATCGACATAATATCGAAGCCTCTATTCTATAACGTTCTAAGTGTACTTAGAACGTTTTTAATGTTCTTGCATTTTTAAATTCTACGTTCTCTAACTTAAATACTGTCAAAATTTGGTTAAGATGCGCCGATCCGTTCCGAAGTTATAGGGAAAAATCTACTTAGAATACACATATAGTCGTATGGCGCGTGAAAACTTTGAGAGCTCATAAGTCAAAACACACTTTTTCGACTTAGAATGTTATAGAACGGAGGCGTTGATATGGTTTCTTTTAATTGAAGTTTATGCTTCCATCAATGGAAGTCTTATTTCTTTAGCTCGTATGAATTTATTTGGATTATCATTCTGAATAAGAGCCATTATTACAATTTGCAGTTAAACTTGGGTTTAGTTAAAGGTACCTTTAGCTAAAGGGAACTGTAAAGTTAACTTTAACTTATTTTCGTTATTACAACTTACAGGTAAAATAAAGTTAACTGTTTTCAAAAATATGGCAGTGCCGGAGCAATGTCGATAAAACTGTTCCATTAAACAAGTTTTTTTTTTTAACGCAGTGGCAACGACGGGCTTCGTTTTTTTTTGTTGTATATGCTCATTTTGTTTAAATTTTAAGTTGCCATATTGAAAATAATATATAATATGGCAAGTTCAAACATAAACTTAACTTTAAAAGTTAAAGGTAGAATGATCCTCCCTTTAACTTAATGCTCACTTCTACCTTATTGTCCACTTATAATAATGAAAAACAATTTATCTGCCAGTTAAAATCCTCTCTTTAGTAAACGGCAAGTTGTAAAAATGGCCCTAAAAATAGCAAAATTGTTATTTTTGCAGTATTAGGTTTCGATAGTGGAATGGTGATTATAAAAGCCTTGATTTAGCTAAATAATTTTCAATACAACAGAGTTTTGACAAATTAAGCAGTTTCACTTGTAGGGAATTTGGGACTTAATTAAAATTGAAACAATAGTGTTTCATGAATTGTGATTCCCGTTCTTTGCCCAACTAATTTTGAGATCAGAAATTTAAGATTTTTATTCACGAGATATCAAAAATGATCATAATCAAGTGATGTTATCATAATTAAGTGTTATTCATTATAATACGAGAACTGTGGTATACGATCACTGCTATTTACCTGACCTCTATAAAAAAAACATTACTTCCGAAAATTGGAATTCGTGATCAGAATTGAATTGTATCTTTTTGGAAATGCCTTTGATATAGAAAACTTATCTATTTCTTTTGTTTTGAAATAGGATGTTGATAACTTGCATTAATGTAAATAAGATTTGTACAGACAGTAGTCATAAAATAAATTAGTAAAGACTGTATTAAAGAATTGATTTACATTAAGTATAGTTTCGATTTTTATTTAAAATATAAAATTATAATCTCACTTATTATTTAAAGTTTTAAAAAACAAATCCTCTTTACAAATTAACCAAATTAGTAACTAACGAACACTGTCGATCGTAATTTTGACAAGGATAAGTTCCATTCTGAAGTTACGCTTAAGAAAAATTATTTCACAGCGAATTTCTTAAGGTCTTGTAGTCAAAATTAAAAACATTGCTATTCAATATTGTACTTTGCCGCGTACACTGCAACGAACCTTGCCTACGATAAAAGGGATAACTTGAGATCTATACAGAAAAGTAAAAGATCTTTACTATGCCGATGACATCTGCAACTTGAGGCACAAGTGATACTATATAATGACTAGTATTAAAAGAACTTTTTTCCAAGTTAGCAACCAATATTTGGATAGGTATTCTGGCTATTGTATGGTGATCTTCTCTTACATTCATCAACATCAAATTCAAAACATTCAATACCTTTTGTAAGACTATGATGTATGGTACATAGCTATCATGGTCACGATCTCTAACACTTTCCGTGACAAAGAGCGAACCAAACTCGTTTAACAATCGAAATACTTAGAAGAAAATATAAGTGGAGATGAATGTGGCATAGGCTGAGAAAACTTAACAGTGATATAACTAAAATGCCCATAGAATGACATCAGAAATGTAATAGAGGACAGTGTCGGCCAGACCACATTTGCACCAATGCAGTTTTGATAAGACTGAGTCATGTCCATGACCAAAGCGACGCAATTCTTGCTGTGGTGAGATTTTCGTCGCCCGTTTTCATCCTTGAATGAAGTGCATTTTTCCGGAAAATCGCGGAATTTTCAAAGGTAACTTCTATATGGATTCCATGGCATTGGAATATCGTTGATGTACTGATCAGATTTGGTATGAGGTTTATAATCTCCAACATTTTACTGAGCATAAATGTTACGATTACCTCAATTAAACTAGGCACTCTCCTCTCCTTTTACAGGGAGACTTAACTTCATTGGCAGCGGGAATGCATGTTAGTTAAATATTGCTGGACTTTGCTGGGTTAGAATCAGAGATCAGCTATGAATCGTTTTTTCGCTACTCATAAGTACTCATGAAATTTTGAGTACGAGTGAGTCAACAGTATTGAAATTCAACTACTCTGATTTATTCGTACTCACTACAACATTGATTTATAAGTACAGGTTGCAATGAATATGAGTACAAAGTTGACATCAAACTAATAACATTCGAAATATGTTTGATTCATACGCTTACTCATTCAGATTCATAAATTTATAAAAATACTTATAATACTCATAAATGATTCGAGTGATTCGAACCATTCATCAAAATTTACTGTCTTTGTCGGGTTTGGAGATGTCTGATAAAATAGAGGGCTACAACAGTCAAATGCTGAAAAATCAAGATATTTGAATGAATTTGTAATTTGATTCTCATAGCTAAGAATAATAGCACATAATTGAAAACTGAAACTAACTAAATTAACAATTTGGTATAATTGCGTTTTTACTTCAATTTAACACGGTTCCACTATTTCCGAAAATATTGTGTAAACATAAATAATACTTTCTCATATCATATGATAGAATTCAATACTCATTTAAATGTCTGGAGGTGAAATATGTATATGTATGTGTGTGTATGAAAACAATTAATGTATGTATTTGAATAATCCATTTTAGTAAAAATTTTCTTGACGTCACATCATGAGCGTGTGCATTAGACGATATAATATTATAAAAATCAATAAAAGATAAATGAGTTTTTAATTTAAATTTGTCTTCTTTATGATAACAATATAATCATTATCTGTACATACATATTTAATTTGTTAAATTGTCTAGACAATAACAATACAAATGGCCCAGAAAGTCTAGTTTGCTTTTAAACTGATAAAACTGGTTCACTGGATTGAATTGCAAGTGCTGTGCTTCTTCTTTTTTTTAATTGCAAACAAAACATTAAACAAATATTTACAAATTTATTAAATGGAACAAATAAGAATACCATATCGGGCTACAAAGTAACTCATGACACACGTTCATACCCTACCCTACCATACATTTGTTAAATTAAAAATAAATGAAAATTGATTTTCAATGAACTTTTTTTTCACTTTGGAAATTTTCTTTTCTGTACATAAAATAAATTAATATTTAAATATATTGGCACGATGACAATAAACAACATTTATTCTTCTAATGCTAAACAATAAAAAAAATTTTAAAGTTTTCCAAAAATAAAAAAATCTTTAAAATGATGGCAAATATTGTTTGTTTCTATAAATAAAAAAATGAGCAGATAATTTTTAAATTATTGTTTGTTTTTATTGCTCTATTTTTAATTTTTCATACGTCACTGACCCAAGTATCCTAGCAAAACCAATATTATATTGTATTAAAAACAAACATTTCCTAATAAATAATTTAATTTTAATTGTTTGTTTTGTTATATTTTAAGGTCAAAATGCTTGTGAAAAGAAATCATTTATTTTCCTACGTAAAGAACTTCCGGTACGTTTGGCGAATATCATGAAGGAGATTGCTTTGCTGCCTGATAGCCTACTAAATACTCGTTCCGTTAGCCAGGTTAGCTCTTTGTATGTGAAAAGTTTCGAAGATGTTTTGGAATTTGAAAAAGCCGAACCCACACATTCTAATCTGCAAGAGTAAGTATTACAGAAATTGTTTTTTTTTAGATTCAAAAATTTAATATGTTTTCTTTTTTTTTTAATATTAGATTCTGCCGTTCATTAGAACACATACGCAATCGTCACAATGATGTTGTACAAACAATGGCGCAAGGTGTCATCGAAATGAAAGAAACTCAGGGCAACAATGTTGACTCATCGATGGAAGCATCGATACAATACTTTTTAGATCGTCTTTATATGTCACGTATCAGCATACGCATGTTAATAAATCAGCACAGTAAGTCTTATGCCTCCTGTTTACCATTACTTTTAAATTAATCAAATTTATTTTGTAGCTCTTCTCTTTGGCCAGTTTCCTAATGAGCAAGGTCGTCATATAGGTTGCTTGGATCCTGCCTGCCAATTGTCATCAGTTGTTAATGATGCATATGAAAATGCCCGCTTCTTGTGTGATCAATATTATTTAACCAGTCCCGAATTAGAAGTTGTCGAACACGATCAAGTAACTGGCGAACCGTTACCAATTCGTACGGTGTATGTACCATCGCATTTATATCATATGCTCTTCGAATTGTTTAAGAATTCAATGCGTGCTGTTGTTGAAACTCACGACAATGAAAAATGTGATAAATTGCCACCCATTAAGGTTTTAATTGTGCGCGGTAAAGAAGACATTTGCGTAAAGGTAAGATGCACAGATTTTTAACAATTCCTATATTTTTTAAATTTCAATTACTGTTATACATTACATTATACATAAGTCAGATGCGAACTACTGACGAATCAGTATTAATGTGTATGCCACTTCTGTTCCTAAGCAAACAAAGAATTTGGCCGAATTAGGGGAGCAACCTATAGCAGACAGTTCTCCATCAATCTCACTAAATACATATCAAAACCTGTCTGGCTGTCAGTCATTGCTAGCGTTGGGACTACTTCTCTCCGATTTCGCTGCATTCGCTTTATAGCTTTGAAAATATCTCCCTGTTTTTATTAACATCCCATGCTAATTGTCATAAGGTCTCTGTTCCACTGTTCAAACTATTTACTTTTCAGCGCTTGTATTTTTTAGTACAAAATTAAATTTTTTTAATGCTATCTAGCTCGATCCATTTGCATTTTACATCGAGACATTCCGGCTAGTCAAGTTATTGTATTTTTGAAATGTATTCAGAGACAGAAAACATGCTAAACTGCCTTCAGATTATCATGGAATTTTTTCACAAACGTATTCCAAATAATATGTAAATCCAAGACTCAATCCCAAAATTTTAGCAGCGCCACATTTGGCGTTAACAGATCAACATTTTCTCTTAAGAGAGCAATGTTACCTGCTTAACAGTATCCATCTGAAGAAGCTCACTTGATACTATACTAGCTACATATGTATATGAGTATCACGCCATATTCTTAATATAATCAACAATATAGTCACATATCAAGTGATATGGTATTGAGAAAATTGGCTTTAAAACTATTAATTTTTTGCTTGAAAATTTTCTAGAAGATCAGTGGCTATTTTGGAACATATTTGGTACAGTACACCTACCCGACTATGTGCGGATGGTAGTATAGAGGGTCCCCTTTCGAAACGGGGTAGTGGGATAGCTGGAATAATTTTGGGATTTGAGAAAATTTGACTCCTCCATCGCCCACCAATCTTCCCATACATTTCAATTCTTCAATGAGAATTAAATGTTATGTCAATAGTCTTCTAGAATTGTAAAACAGAAGAATAATTTACTTATTGCCACTGTTAAAGTGTTAACATTGTTCTGTTAACATCAGAAATTGTTATGTTAACATTAAAGATGATTCTGCTGAAATTGTTGGTTTGTGTCTTTGGTTTCTAAATTCGAATTTATCTTCACACACATACCACGGCAAATTCAATAAGGTAGCCGCAAGTCTACAACAAGTACAACAATGCAAAAACAACAGGCATTTTGTTTTTGTTAAACCTCCATTCGGATGTCAAAATAGGAAGAAAAAAAATGGAAAAGAAAAAAAATTAACAACAACACACAAACGCACAAGAAACACACACAAATTTTGACAGCCCAAGACTAGTCAGCTGTTTCCTCGGGGTCACTTGTTATGAATTCGCTTTGACACATACCTTAGTCGAAAATCCAAAAGTACGTAACATCACTTTTTCTAATTTTACAGGAGAAGCAAAAAACGTTATACATGTCACATGTTGCATGTTGGTACGTCATTTTGAATTATTGATATAAAAACTTTATTTTTGGTCGCAAAAATCTTAAAATTAGTAGAGATATGTTAGATAACCTTACGAATCCTAATCAATCAAAAACTCGATTTTGATTTTTTTGATGATACGTACTTTTGGATTTTCGACGACGATATAAAATTATGGGAATACTTGTAGTTTAACACTTCATAAAGATTCTATAAAACTTTGTTCTATATTTCTATTCAAATCCATTTCTCTAAATTTCAATGGCGTATTTTAGAAATGTCAGTCAACAGTATTGACTTTGTCATGTCCAATTCATAGTACCATTAGCAATCGAAGGGGTCATGGCTTTATAAGTTATTCCCGTGATTCATATTTGCATTACGTTAAACTTGTGATTACTACTATGATTTTATACTGTATTCTGTCCCACGGCTCCCAACAATAAATTTCCTCCAGATCATCTGTTCCATAGAAGTTTATCTTTTTAAGCTATTTCAAGTATGACGTATTCATTTAAGGCAGTGTCCTTCTTGAGTAACGTTGGACGCATCTCTGCTACTGAGAGCCATTATGCCTTTCTGTCGAATGCTCCTTTGCAGCTACTGTAACCGTTACAGTTGTAATTGCTAACAACTGGAAGATCTTTATACGAAAACTTTTGTCTCTTTTTTACATTTAATTGAATTATTTTTATAGATAAATATTAATAAATAATTTAATACAAATAACGTTTCAGATCTCCGACCAAGGTGGTGGCATTCCACGTTCTCAGAGCGATCAACTTTTCAAATACATGTACAGTACGGCACCGCAACCTTCCAAATCGGATTTACATACTGTACCTTTAGCCGGCTATGGCTATGGTTTGCCTATATCACGTTTATATGCTCGCTATTTCCATGGTGATATTGTGCTTTTGTCCTGCGAAGGTTATGGCACAGAGGCCATCATATATCTGAAGGTAATTACATGTTTTTTTTTTTAAATTATTTAATTTCATATAATATTTAACAATTATTTCTATATATGTATTCATTTAAGGCCCTGTCGGATGAAGCTAATGAACTGTTGCCCATATTCAATAAGACTAGCTCGAAATTCTATCGTGCTACAGTGCCCACCGGCGATTGGTCCAATCAGGTAAAACATTCAAAAAAGAAGCGGGACTTAGTACATGCCTCTAACTGATACAGCCAATTCGAAAAGACAAACTGTGTTACGAAATTTTTACGTTTTTTTTTTATTTTTTTTTTAAACAAAACCAAATTATGCAAATGAAAGCTCATTTCTGAAAAGAAATTCAGTGTTGTTGTAGTCTAAATACATACATTTATATATATTTTTTGTGTGTAGTTTAGGAAAACTCCCCTTTGTTTTAAGTTTCGTTTTTTTATTTTTTTATTTTGTAAATTTATTTTTATACGATTTGTTTTCTCTTTTTAAAAATATCCCCCCACCCCCTCCTTATGCTTTGGTTAAAGTGATGCTAATTATAGTTAATGTTAACGTATAGAGTTGTTTTGATTGTTAAAAAAGCTTTAATTTGTTTTTCTTATTTAGTTTTTAAAAAAGTAGGAAACCACAGAGCATGTTATAAAATACGAAAATTTAATTGTTTTTCTTTTTTAAATTAATTGTTTAGGTTTACATTCCAAAATCGTTTTGAAAATGAGTTTTTGGTTTTAATATTAAAAAAAAAGAAATTGCATGTTTACAAATGAAATTTGAATTTTTTGAGAAAGAAAATAAAAAATACATTTAATTTAAGACATAAAAAGAAAAAGAACAAGGTGAAAACTATTAAATAGTACTGGTGGTACTGGTATAAGTTGTGTCATTTGAATCGAAAAGAAATTAACAAACTAGTCAAAAAATGATTCAAAATCATTTTACAGTGAGCGCCAAAAGTGAGTACACACCACTGAAATAATTAATTTTCTTAGGATAGCGAGAAAAGTAAATGAGAATAGTCGAATAAATTTCCGAAAATAAAAACGTTTATTTATTACTTATAAGTTCATGATAAAGGAACTTTTTTTATACTTAAGAACATAATAGAAAATTTAAAATTTAAAAATAAAATTTAAAAATTTAAAAGAAAATAAAAATTAAAATTTAAAATTACATAAATAAGTGTTGACTCACTTATGGCGCTCACTGTATATTAACAACAACAAAAAACACAAAATAAAAATGCATTTTTCTACAAATAACTTGCAACTTTAAATTATGCTTTTTCATATTTAGTTGTAAACGACTTTACAATGTTAAAAAATATTTTGTTTTTTATTTATGAGTCCATTTGTTCCACACAATCGTTTGAGTTTTTCAATTCATTTGGCACAAATAATCTAAAATTTTAAACACTAGTTGTTATTTTTTGTTTGTTTGTTTGTTTAAGAATTGTAATTGGTTAAAAAGCATTTACATACATCTCTTGTCTGTTAACAAACAATATGACTTTTTACATACATATTTATAATCATAGTTGTATACATAGAATCTATTTAGAAGAAAGAAAAGTTACTTTATTATAATACCATTAATTTATTTTGGAAAAAAATACAAAAAATACATCAAATTTATTTGAAACATTGTTTTTATTAGTTTATTAAGTTTTAGTTTTAGAAATAAAATAAAAAAATTATTCATAATAATAGTAAGCTATGCTGTTAATTGGACAACTTCATTATTTATAATATATTTCAAACACTCAAATTTAATTTGATTGCAAATAAAAAAACATTGTTTTTAACAAAATGTTTATTTTTTTTTAATTTTTTATTTCAATGCCACAAATACCAACAATTTTGTATTTTTGTTTCCTTCCCAATTCGGTTTATATTGCTGTTTATAAAATATGTTGGCTTTTTAGTTTTTTCTGTTTCTGACTGTCTATGTGCTTGTGTGTGAAAGTGAATTAGTCGTGTTTTCTTATCTTGGTTTGATAAAAAAAAAACAAAAATCATTCTTTCTTTTATTAAAATTTTGATTTCATTCACAGAATTTTGCAAACCGTTGGCGTTATTTATTCAGCCTTTTCCGTTCCAAAGGAGAATAGTTTTCAACGTTTTATTTAGATAAGTTTGTCGATGTCGTCAAAATTATTTTCTTTTCGATCTTGTATTCGTTAAAAATCATCATTTAGTTTTTATCGATTTTTTTATATACATACATACGTGCATATACATAGGTAACAACAATAACAAACCAATACATATACTATATATGTATGCATTTTTAAATATTTATAACATTTTTTACTAAAACGTAGTAATGCACTGTAGAGTATAACTTTTGAAATTTCATTCTTACGATCAATTGATATTTATGGTATTGATGGTATTAAAAGTTAGTTATTTGATTAAATTTTTCCAAAATGCTTAAAATAAAAATAAATGTCTTAATGCAAAACATTAGATTAATTAAAGATAAATTTATATTGAGATATCTCAGGCATCTCGTCACGAGGGTTCCGATAAAACTTTGGAATAATAAATTGTCTAGTCAGGTCAAATAGCATGATCTTCAGGGACAAATTTGTATCCTAATACGTTAATGGTATCGTGGAGCAACGTAAATGCTCTGTGGTCTCTTCTTCTTCCTGGATATTATAGCCTCTGCAGAAGCCTCCAGCATTGTGCATCAAGTATCCAGTGTCCCATTCTAACAGCAATGAGATACTTAAAATAGACCCTGGTTAGATTCATGTTTAGTGGATACATCATTTGTTTGCCCCTCTGCGGAGGAATGCCAATTCCACGTATGAATTATTTTGTGGTTCCGTTATAAATGACAACCGAACTTTATTCGTTTGAAAATATCTAAAATTTCAAGGTATTGGTTGTCAGTCATAGTCGCCGTAGTCTAGTAGGTAGTGTGTTCGCTTATTAGACATAAAGCCCGGGTTCGAGCCCCAGGCCAGACATCAAAGCGAAATATGAAAAAAAAAATATTTCTTTGGCGACTTCCTCTCCGCAGATTTCTGACAAAAACATGAAAAAATTTCTCAAAATCTGTCATTCGGAGTCGACGTTAAACTGTAGGTTCCGCCACAGAAGTATAAAAAATTAACACACACAACATGAGTGATCTGAGAAGCCAATTATGTTATGTATGTATGGTTGGCAGTCGCCTTTTACAATATGTACCAATTTTTGGCAATTGAATTCAACTCAACTGTTTATGTTTTAGAAGATATGCAATCTAATAATGCTTCCGGCTCAAAAACCGCATCACACAATATATATTTTAGGATAAATTAATAGTTCTGGAACTGCTTCTGTTGGTCTTTACATGAAATTCCGTGCGTTTGCTGACGTATAATATGTTAAGCCTTTTCATCAATACCACATGTCACGAATTTTGTTCATACTGAACAAATTTACACCAAAAAAAACAGCAAAAATTATCACATAGAGTACGATCGTATATTTGCAGTAGATAGTTCAGTAGAATATTTTTAAAGGCATCACATAGAGAATTCATTCCTCAGCTGTACTAATCATTTACAATGTATCGCAACCCATTCTCCTAGTTTCAATACAATGCACTGATTAGCTGTCGTCTTACAAGTGTAGGTAATAGACGATATTGATTACGACAGACTTTTCGAAGCACAATATCTAAGACATTGCTTCCAAATCCATTAATCAACAATATTTTACGTCCTTACATTATTGAACATTGTAAACCTTTAATAAGTATTACGGTCTAGTTTCTTACCCGCTCATATTGTGTGTGTGTGTGTGTGTTAGTTTTCTACATGAGTGGCGGGGCCATCAATATAACGTCGATTCCGAGCGATAGATTTGAATGGCATTTCATGACATCTTCCTTTACGTTCAAAGCTTTTGCCAGATATGATTGCTGAGGAGAGTTTTCGAAAGAAGTCTTTTTTAATTTATTTTTTCGAAATGTAAGATTAGAATTAAAAGCTAAACTCAATGAAAACTCAGGATAATGATAATGATATGGCCTCGGTGGAGGCCATAGACATCTAGAAACATAACAACCCGATCCGCTACCCCACCCTGGCCATTCCATCGATGAGATCGTAGAGGTGGCAGATTGGTGGGTCAGGACCAACTATTAAATCGCCCTCAGAAAGCAAACCTAACCAAGCGAGAGCATCCGAAAGCATACACTAGCCGAAAAGGAGGATGAAGAGACCCAGACACTTTTCTTCAGTCAAGAGTTTTGTTGTGTTATTGCAATAGTAATTGGCATTTTACTCAGTATGGTGAACTCAACGAACATTTGTTTTAGGACATGGAACGATTTAAGTTCCATCTGTAGACTCAGTGATGGGAATAATAAATCAACATTACACATACCTGAAACTTATGCGGTGTTAATGCACCTCAGGAGGAAATACCTCTGGATATGTTTGCCAGAGCAACAGGATTGGAGGATAGGGATCAGGGATATCCTACATATGGGTGAGGATAGTCATTTGGTAGGGTGCTCTATTACATATCACAATCAAGCAAACAAAGCTTGATCGAATGCTATAAATACTTACAAACGGTGGCCAATGCATAATTGGAATTATTTGCTATAATCTGATCTTTAATTTCAAAAATTCTTAATTAATTAAAATTAAGGCTTACAACATGAGTGGTGTGATAAGCTAGGCCATAATTCTAACTGAAGGGTTGTAATGGCCAATTATGTATGTAAGTAATGCGCCTCAGAAGGAACTTCAGGAAAATGAAATTTCGGTCTATCTCTACTTTGCATTCTCTTGATTAATTACATGTATGTATGTGTGTATATTGTATGTGACACACATACATATACAATATACATATATTAAACAATGAAATATTTATAACTGACATTAATTAATCAAAACAAATCAAATCATATTATAATGCTAATGCTATGCCATTTATTTACTGTTATTTAATTGACACTTTTTTCTGAAATTTTATAAAATTCTAGAGTTCCGACATGAGTTCTCGACAAATGAATGCCTCAGCACCAAAACGTTTCAATGATTTCGTATGAAAAATACTTCATAAGCAAGATGACAACAACAACACGAACAACAGCAACAACAAAGTTTAACAATGAACACCAAGGCACATTTCCCTAACTTATCCCTAGGACGGCAACAGCAACAACAACAACAACAACAGCAACAATGAACATGTCAAGTATAATTAAGATAAAAATATCAGCATAAAAAAAAAACAAAAAAAAACATTTCGAAACATTCATACAAACAACAGCAACAACTAAAGGAGAGACATACAACATACATACGATCGATATAATGGCACAAACGTACATATTTTATATTAGATTTTAGTAAAACTACTAATAATAATAATAATAAAACAGAAAATCATTCTTAATTAAAGTTTAGATTTAAATACGAGTACACATGAGCATTGTATGCAATTATTATTAAAAATAACTCCAATTATATCAACTGGAACACAAGCTAAACATGGTACACATTGTCGTTATGTCCTTTCAAATTGGTTTTTTAGAAATTGAAATTTACCAACTACAGTTGATATACAATATATAAAAAGAAATAATAATAACATTAATAAATACATACATTTCTAAGAAACAAAAATTTATTTCCGAAAATATTAAAAAAAAAAGAAAATATTCAGTAAAGTCTTTACCTAAGCAGTTTTGAAACAGAATAATTGTTTTTAATGAAATATATTTCAAAATATTTTTAAACAATTATTGGATAATAATTATTGCACCAAAAGTAACATCTCTTATCTTTTAAATCATCCACACCCCTACACCCTTTCGATTTTGTCTGCACGTTTACAACATCAATTTGTTATACATGCAACAGTTATTGTATATACAGTGATGGTCAAAACATTTGCAATCGTATGCAATTTCATCAAAGCTTGTTAATTCTTCCGCTTCTGAGCCCCATATTCTCCCTCATGCTCTTTTTTATGGCTTTTAAAGGAGTTTTTTACTTCTCTAGAAATTGCTTTCTAATATTTCTGTTTTCATGTATTGAATATTAAGTATTTGACAAATTGTTGATTTGGAAACAGAATTCCTTCTCCTTTTTCTGATGAAATTCCAATTCACTAATCACGTACATAACAATTTAATGAACGTGTACAGAATCTCTTTTAGAAAAAATGTTACACCATAAACATCCATTCGATATGCCAAATAACGTAATTGGAAAAATTTTAATAAAGTATGAATCAGAGATCTGCAGGGTATCCAAACCGCTTGAAGTTTAGCACACAAGCAACTAAGCGCAACTTTTAAAATTCTCGTGTTTAGTACGAAACTTAAGAACCTGTTTGATAGCTTTTCGATTACATATAGAACTTGCTCAATACTAAACATAAGATGCCCAATTTTGTAAATTCATTGAACAATTAACTTCTTTCTAAAAACGTTGTTGTATGTAGGTGTATGTATATATTTACGTAATACTTCTCTTGCGAACGTATACATCAATACATTCAGAGACCAGCAATGAATAGTTTTTTCGCTACTTATAAGTACTCATGAAATTTTGAATATAAGTGAGTCAACAGTATTGAAATTCAACTACTCTGATTCATTCGTACTCACTACAACATTGATTTATAAGTTGCAATGAGTATGAGTACAACGTTGACATCAAACTCATAACATTCGAAATGTGTTTGATTCATACGCCTACTCATTTAGATTCATAAATTTAGAAAAATACTTATAATACTCATAAATGATTCGAGTGATTGGAATCATTCATCAAAATTTACAGTCTTTGTTGTTGTTGCATTTACAAAAAAAGAAGAAAGAAAGAAACAAAGACAGCAAGCAAAGCAAACACACAACCTTCTAGTGAGTATTGTAGTGTTCGTACACGAATCACACTTATTTTGTGATTCTTGTAAATGTTGAGTAAAGGAGAGTCGAAATTAACCACATCATACGAATTGTTAAGTATGAGCACAATAAGTACTTCAAACTTTGAATATGAGTATTATGAGTATGATATTAAAATAAGTATGAATGCGTATAAGTATCAGAAATTATGAGTATGATTCGAATCTGCTCATCTTTTTGAATACTCATTGCTGATCTCTGGTATGAATGCCAGAAAGTGGCATCATGGAAATGAATTCAATAAAGTTTTGTAAGTAAATAATTATTTACAAAGAGTATAAGAGATGCGAGAGTAATTTAGACTGTCTTGCTCAAAGATTATTTCATTTCTTTTATTGTTATTTATTATGAAAAAAAAATTTATAAAATTATAAAAATTGTATACCAGTAATCAAGTATTAAATCGAAAAGCTGAGGGGGAGATACTGCTTACGTTGCAAATGATTTCGACCGCAACAACTGTATGTAATATGTTTGCCTAATTTTAAGTACCATAAATAAGTATGTATAATTTTAAGTAAATGTATTGTGTATTGATTGCATTTGTAGCAATAAATATGATTAAGTTTGAAAAAGTTTAATAAAATAAAAACAAATAAATAAAGAAGAGAAAACGGAAAATAATAAAAATCAAATGCATTCATTCTTTGATTGATTTAGTTTCGATTTTGATTTTGTTTTTGTTTTTGTTTTTTTTTAATATTTTATTTAATTTATTTATTAATAAAAATATAGAAACAAGCAAAAAAATAATAATAATACGTACGTACATATATATAGTAATAATAATAATAATAATAAAGATATACAATAATAATAATAAATCACTAAACTAAATAACATTTATACAGTTAAACAAAAATAATAATTATTAAATGATTTTTCTTTTTTGTTTTATTATTATTATGTGTATGTGTGTGTGTGTGTGTATGTTTAGATATTTCGTTTCTTTAATATATATTTCTTTTTATATATATATATATATAGAACTATATTCATTAATAATAGATAATTTAGCATTTATTTAATTTCAATTCAATTCAATTTCAATTAATTTGTTTAATTTAATGAAAATTTCTTCTGTTTTCAAATTATTCACAAAATTCCAAAGCATGTTTTATACAACTTTTTTGAATTCTTTCTCTTTTTCGTAATAATTAATTGAATTTTAAATATTAAATTAAATTTAATTTATTTTTTTTTAACAATTCAATAAATAGCATTTCAACTATTGCTTCATCTTCATTTCTAGTTTTGTTTTAGTTTTCTGCAATGAAAAGAAAAAAAAAACAAAATTATTAAAAATTGTTAGTAAATATTGTTGAAATGATAATAATAATAGTTTGATAAAAAAAAAATCGCGGGACTTCCATATGACCTTATTTTCTGTCACAGTTGAAATTAATCCCTTAGAGGTAACACAAAAGTGCTTACACTGTACCTTTTATCAATTAATTTAATATTACAAATTGGGCGCCAACATTTCCCTATGGACTCCCATTTAAAAAGAATATATAATAAGACTTAGAGTCGCCCGCCCTAGTCTAGTAGGTAGTGTGGTGGTTTATAAGACGAAAGGAAGTTTTTTTAAATTTTATTAAATTATTAAACCCAAATTACACGGTGCGACAGTGAAAATACATCCGAGTAACTATATAGTCTAAGTTATTCACTAGGTTGAATAGAACTCAAAAATACTTTTTTTATTTTTCTCGAATCCTCTAAACTTGTTTTATTTGACAAAAACGGTGTTTTTTTATCTTTTCACTCAAAATGATTGATTATCCAAATATGTTTGAACCTATTTTAAAAGTCCAAAATTTTTTTAGAGAGGGGCAACATAAGCCTCTAAAACGGTATACATAAATATTTTGTTCAAACATTTGTACATATATGTGATGAGTTTTGATGAGGTAAACTTGGAAAATATTAGTTTTTTCTTAGTTCTTCAGGCTTACACATACATACATACATAATTGGCCATTACCACCCTTCAGTCAGGATTACGGCCTAGCTTCTCACACCACTCACGTTGTGTGCCTTAATTTCTTACTTGCGTGGCGGGGCCTACAGTTTAACGTCGACTCCGAACGACAGATTTTATGAGAAACTTTGTCACGGCAGGTTTATTTACTCTCAGTGTTTTTGCCAGAAATCTGCTGAGAGAAAGTCGCCGAAAAAAATTTTTTTTCATGTCTGGCCTGGGGCTCGAACTCGGGCTTTACGTCTAATAAGCAAACTCACTACCTACTAGACTACGGTGACTTCAGGGTTAGCCATTTCTGTTACTCTTTAAATAATAACTAGGGTAATTTTTGTCCGATTTCATCAAACGAAGTGTCAACCAGTTCACACGATAATGCACTTTAAGAAAGTTCTTACTTCTTTCATATTTTTAATTAAAGTTTACTACTATGAACGGATAAACTTAAAAAAATATGAAAATAATTCGCATTTGTCAATTTTACCTCATCAAACCCCATAGCATATTAAGTCAAATAATATATATAAGTATAGCGTTTTAAAGGCCTATCACTCTCCTATCTAATAAGGTTTAAATTTTGGACATTGGTTGAGAAATGTTTGTGAATCAACAAATTTGTGCGTAAAGTAAAAAAAAAAACAGTTTTTGTCAAACGAAACAAGTTTGGAGGGTTCGAGAAAAATAAAAAAAGTATTTTTGAGTTCTACTGAACTAATTGAATAATTTAAACTAGGTAGTTACTTACTTACTTACTTACTTAATTGGCCATAACAACCCGTTTAACGGATTTCGGCCTGCCGTAACACATCCTTCCAGGCGCCTCTGCTTCTTGCGCGCCTACGCCAGTTGGTCACACCAATCGATGACAGGGCTTCCTCGATTTGGTCCTTCCAACGGATACAAGGTCGTCCTCTTCGCCGACTTCCGCAGATTCCCGCATCAAATACCCGTCTCGCCGGAGCATCCTCCTCCATTCGAACGACATGGCCGAGCCAGCGCAGCCGCTGGATATTAATGCGCTGTACAACGTCTACGTCGTTGAGGAGCTCATACAGCTCACTGTTGGATCGGATACGGAAATCATCGCCAACTCGCACTGGACCGAAGATCTTGCGTAGGACTTTTCTCTCGAACACTCGCAAGGCTGCTGCATCTGTTCTTAATAGGGTCCATGCCTCTGCGCCATAGAGAAGCACGGGGAGGATGAGCGTCTTGTAGAGTGTTAGTTTTGTCGCGCGAGAGAGGTCTCTGCTACTCAATTGCCTACTGAGACCATAGTAACACCTGTTGGCAAGAGTGATCCTACGCTTGATCTCCAGACTGACATCATTTCTGGTGGTAACGGCGGAGCCAAGATAGATGAATTCCTTGACCGTATCAAAAGTATAGTTATCGGCCGTAATCTGAGAATCAATACGCCGCGCGTCTCTACTTGTCGATAACATATACTTTGTTTTGCCCTCATTTACTGCCAGACCCATCTTACTAGACTCTCGTTCAATAGCACTAAAGGCAGCAGTAACATCTCGCTTGGTACGCCCTATAATGTCAATGTCGTCAGCGTACGCAAGCAACTGGACACTTTTTTGAAAAATAGTGCCATTGCGATGCACTCCCGCCTTTCGCAGAACACTCTCCATGACGAAGTTGAAGAGGTCGCATGATAAGGGATCGCCTTGTCTGAAACCTCGCACGGTATCAAAAGGTTCGGAGAGGTCCTTTCCTACCTTGACGGAGCTGCAGGAATTGCTCAACGTCATTCTGCATAGCCTTATCAGCTTCGCAGGTATACCGAGCTCAGACATTGCGGCAAAAACACGATCCCTTATGGGGCTATCGAAGGCTGCCTTATAGTCGACAAAAAGATGGTGTGTGTCGACTTGTTTCTCGTGGGTCTTTTCCAGGATTTGGCGTAGTGTGAAGATCTGGTCGATGGTGGACTTGCCAGGTCTGAAGCCGCACTGATAAGGTCCAATCAGTGTTTTTACGAGTGGCTTCAATCGTTCACACAATACGCCTGTAAGAACCTTATATGCGATAGGGAGAAGACTTATACCCCTGTAGTTGGCGCATATCGTAGGGTCTCCCTTTTTCAGGACAGGACAGAGGACACTGAGGTTCCAATCGTTGGGCATACTTTCCTCTAGCCATATTTTGTAAATAAGTTGGTGCATGCGCCCTACCAACTCATTACATCCGGTCTTAAACAATTCAGCGGGGAGGCCATCAGGACCCGCCGCTTTATTGTTTTTAAGACGCATAATCGCGACTTTGACCTCTTCATGGCTAGGCGGCGGAATCTCCACGCCGTCATCGTCGATCGGGTTCGAAACATCATCTCTAAAGGCGGAATTGTTGTCGTCATCACCTTGCAGCAGAGTAGAGAAGTGTTTCCTCCATAACCTCAGCACCCCTTGCGAGTCTGTTATCAGGTTTCCGTTTTCGTCTTTGCAGGAAGACGCTCCGGGCTTAAAACCTTCGGTTAGACGCTTAACCTTTTGATAAAATTTTCGAGCATCATTCCTACACCTATACATCTCGACTTCCTCGCGCTCACGCCTTTCCTGCTCCCTCTTCTTGCGTCTGAAAAGGCGTCTCTCATCCCTTCTCCTCTCTCTATAGTTCTCGACAATGGCTCGCGTTGCGGCTGACTGCAGGGTTTTCTTGTATGCGGCGTTTTTCGCTGCAGCAGCCTCGCGACACTCCTCGTCGTACCATTGATTTCGTTGGGGTGGGCGCTCGAAACCAAGGACTGTTTCCGCAGTAGTGCGCAAAGAGTGGGAGATGTTGGCCCACAGTCCACCAATGTCGCTGAGATTGGATGGGGAGCGACGGAGCTTATCCGAGAGTTGAGCGGAGAACGCCTCAGTTGCCCCTTGTGATCGCAGCTTCTTGACGTCCAGCTTTCGCAATGTACTAGAGCGCGCAGATCTCGAGGCGCTAATGCGCAATCGGAACTTGGCTGCGACAAGGTAGTGGTCCGAGTCGATGTTTGGACCTCTGAATGTACGCACATCTAGTACACTGGAAACGTGCCTTCCGTCTATCACAATATGATCGATCTGGTTGGATGTTGATCGATCGGGGGACATCCAGGTGGCCTTATGAATGTCGAGATGCTGAAACCTGGTGCTACATACTACCATGTTGCGCGCCGCGGCGAAATCGATCAGCCTCATACCATTGGAGGTAGTGTCCGCGTGGAGGCTGAACTGTCCGACAGTGGGGCCAAAGATACCTTCCCGCCCGACCTTCGCATTAAAATCTCCGAGGACGATTTTGGCGTCATGGGCCGGGCACTTATCATATACGTCCTCGAGTTTAGCATAGAAGGCATCCTTAACCGCATCGTCCTTTTCTTCCGTCGGGGCGTGGGCACAAATTAGGCTTATGTTGTAGAATTTTGCCTTGATGCGGATTGTGGCTATTCTTTCGTTCACAGGTGTGAACCCAGAGACGAGGTGACGAAGTCTCTTATTAACCACAAAGCCGCATCCGAATTCGTGCTTATCTTCATGGCAGCTGTAGTAAACATCACAAGATGCAAGCCTTTTGCATCCTTGTCCTGTCCACCGCATTTCCTGTATGGCAGTGATGTCAGTCCTACATTTAATGAGGGCATCCGCCAGCTGGGCGGAAGCGCCTACCCTGTAAAGGGTGCGGACGTTCCATGTGCCAATACGTAAATCGTAGTCCTTTATACGTTTGCCGTGGTCGTCAACTTTTAAGGGGATCTTATCGGATTCTGTATTTCTGGTTTTCATTGGAGGGGGATTTTTACGTGGTGGGTTCCAAGCCCTACGCACAACCCAAATTTAACGTCCAGGGGATTGGACTTCGCTGCACGCATTAGTTAACATCTAGCGGGTGCTAGAATGCCATCCAGGAGGGGCCACGAGGAGGCTGCGTGTCAACTTGAATACAGCAAGGTAGTTACTCGGATGTTAGGTAGTTACTCGGATGTATTTAATTTTTTGTATTTTGTCGCATAGTGTGGTTGAGTAGCTTGGACCTTATGCTCGGTGTTGTGTAACAGACCACAGGAATAGAACCCACGACTATCACACTAATAGTCTAGCACGCCGTCCACTACTACGAGGGCACTTATTTGCAGTAGTTTCAACTTTTTTCACTACTGTATTGCAGTACTATAATTTAGTAAACGATTTCAGATGATATTCGAATGGAAACAACTTTATCTTATTTTTAATCGATCTATAAATGGAGTTCGATCTATTAATCCATTTTTTTTAATTTCCCGAGTGCTAATGGAAGATCAACGTCTGTTTCTTTCAGGTCTAGTAACGCACCTTCACCGTGCTGATATAGTTGTTAAGAAACTTTAATTTTTTCTTTTATTCCAAAAGGCAAAGGACAAACTCTACTGGTGCACTGTTCAAAAAGACAATTGATTTTGATGAAATTTTATTAGAAGAGTTCAGGTTGAACTCAGGATAAATTTCTAATTTCTTTTAACGACCTTTCCTTTCAACAGTATATGACATTTGTGTGAATTTGAACATAATTAAAGACGTTTGAGAGTTCTGTCACAGTGCCACAATATGAAAATAGACTCGAAAAAATCTGCATTCTGCATCTGTATTCTTATCTGATTCTTGAATCCTGGCGTTGATATTTCGTCATATTAGCCATTTCTGGTACATACATATACATATTAGTCTAAGTTTCCTGGTATACTCGAGAATGTGAATCGTATGTCAGAATTAATAAAACAAGAAATACATATGTATATTCGTATTTAGAATACTTAGTTATGCATACCACACATTCATACAAGAAAGTTACTCAAGAAACAACGCCACCGAAATATGATAAAATCAAGTATTAACTTTCCGGGTACTGTACTTGTCTTAATTGACAAGTACACGTCCTCTAACCTAATCTAACTTAAGTATTACCTTTGAGCGCGGGCCACTGACTACGTACAAATAAAATTTTAATAATAAAACTAAGAGACATAAGTAAGACTTTTTCCTGATTTCCTGAATGATTGTAAATATATATTCAGATTGCCTCATCATATTATTAGTAAAAAGAGTATAAACATTAATAATATGGGTATAATCGATAACTTACCTACTAATGTTTTGAAATCGCAGTTATTTTCTAAAGGGATCCAAACTTTCTAAAGTGAAATCGTCTACGGATATTTTACTAACTTGTTTTGGAAAAATACTGGTACCATTCGTAATTGGAGTAATGGTTGTAGGGGCAAATGGATCCGAATCGAACAATAGATCGGCCATATTACCATTGCCAACGATAGTGTTATTGGGTTTGTTATTAATGGCAGCTGTAGGTGTTATAACCGAGGTGCTACGACGTGAAGCCGACATTTTTGGTGGTGGAGCCACTAAATAGCACAAGAAAAATAAAGAAAAAGAATAAAAAATGTAATGACATATCGAAAAAAATGCATATATGGATGGTTACACTTACATAATGGTGGTGTTATAGTCAATTCACTGAATCCGTTGCTTGAATTGTTGCTTATGATGCCGGTATTATTGTTATTTAAAAATTTATTATCATTATTATTATAGAACAGTTGTTGGCCAAATGATTTCGAAGGCTCAAAGCCGAACAAATCATTGGTCACCGCCTTGCCACCACTACCAGTGCTATTGCCATCCGTGTTCGATTCTTCAGCACGAGGATCGAAATCACTATCAGAATCTGAGTTCAACAGCAATTCCTCCATTTTTTGGTTATTGTTGTTCATGGTTTTCGATAGTAGTTGTGAGGGCATAGAGTTACGCGGCGGTACAGCAGGTAAGAAGGAAGAAGATGATGAAGACGAATTTGAAGACATTTTCGATGAAGTATGACTTGAATTCGTATCGATTAAGAGAGTCCTATCGTTGCTGTCGCTAAGACCCTTAGTACCATTGGTAAGCGAAGACGAATTGGTTGAGTCATTCGCTGCAAGTGTTTGTGTGGAACTTGCAGGCACCTCTACTATATCCTTAATGCCCTCCCGGAACAAATACGTGTCCATTTCATTTTTCGGTATCTTCAAAGCCAATTCGCGCAGGCGATTTTTATAAATACTAATAATTTTCTCTAAGTCTGTTATTTGCTGTTGGGCTTTGCTCAACTCCGATTTCTCGGTGGTATTGATGTATTTTCTAAAATCGAAAAAAAGAAAATCAAGCATAAGTATGTATGTACTGCGAGAGTATATATGTAATGTGTACCTAAAAGCCAATTCAAAGGCTTGTCCAATGGTCAGAGTTATATCTGAAGCCAATTTATTGGATATAAATACGAAACATTCGTGTGTTTCCTCTGTTGACGATTGGGTGGAACCATCGGGACTACTGCCACGCCCATTCATGGTATTATTATTATCCATATTCGTCGTTGTCTTTACCGTTTTCGCTATAAAACTAAAGAACTTTTTGACACCCTTCTCATCGGCACAATATGAGATATTATGCAAGGGAAACTGATGCAAAATCTTTTGAGTGCGTGGCTCTTGCACCGCCACACCATCTACGCTGATGGTAATTTCAACTTTTTTAAATTTCTCTTGAGTACCCGTTTCGGCTTTTTTCATTTGCTGGGCAAATTGAAGTTTACGTATGGTGTCCTTAACCACTTCAATGCCCTTTGGCTGATCTACCGGTAAATTGCCAAAAAACTAAAACAATAAAAATGGAAAAATTATTAAATGTTCTATAGGTATGCCCGTACACACACACTTACCTTGACTAGATAGACTACATGACCGTTGATAAGAGCTTCCGGCGTATGTAACCAATTGCGTTTGCCGCCTTTCGTCTCCTCCTTGGTGTTGGCACCATTTTTAGTCTCTGCGTTTTCGCTATTTTCGCTTTTGCTGCTGTTACTCTGCTTATTCCAAAACTTTAACTGTGACATCTTGTTTCAACTTGTTTTATCTATGTTTCTATCACAATCTATCGATTTTAAATAAATCTGAAATAATAATAAAAGACAATTGCAATTAAAGTTATTGTATTACCATGTACCATGATATTTAATTAATTTCAATTCATTTTATTTAAATTCAGAGTGGAACAATGGGAGATTCAGTTTCATTTTATAATTAAACTAGCTGTACCCTGTGCGCTTTGCTGCACTACAAACTAAAATAAATTTGAAGGAAAGACATTAGACAAATATCCAATTAAGTTTGAATCATTTTATTGATTTTGTTTCCCGTTGTCCAGATGATTCAGACGAACGGGCCTGAGTAGTACGCATTCGATCAAGTGATTCATTGTTCAAGTGATTCATGCGAACGGATCTGTGCGGCATGTACTCGAAGATTTTTCAGTCTCAATGCTGATTCTGAGGCTAGTAATGCTCTTTTCTTTTCTTTTCAACACAGGATCAAATGCACAGTTTACGATTTAATTAATTTTGAAGAATTTTCAGTGGCGCCACCTGTCGGAAATTGGTTATACCAACTTAGAAACCTTCGTCGGCTCATGCGCAACAACTTTGCTAAAGATTAAATGCATAGTTTACGATTCCATAAAGTACATTCATTTTTATATATATAGATAATTTAAACTTGAAAAAAAAATAAATAAAACAAAAGTCTACGAATTTAATTTTGGTTATATTTTTTCTTATTTGGTGAATTTTTTCACAAATGTTGGTTACAAAATTTTTTTCTTTCCCCCCGCGTCGTTCTTTACACTTTATTTTCTTTGGTTTTATACATCAAGAATCACAGATAGCATACTTGTAGGGGTAACTACTATGCGTATGAGTAATATATTTCAAATGCAATTAAATATTAAGTATGTAGTATGTAGCATACGTGGGCATGGCCCCTCGCTCATTTGGAATATCAACATAAAAAGTAGCCTATAACTCCTTCCAGACATACAGGAAGATACTGTGAAAATTTCAAGAAAATCGGTTCAGCCGTTTAATCGTCTATAAACTTCAAACATACAATCAAACACACATTCATTTTTATATATAAGATTCTATAATTTTTGCTTCTTATCATCTGAACTAAAATCGTTTGAACAGTTCTACTCAGGGAATTTAAGTTTTTAATTTTAGGCACTATGTTAATCAGGTTAGTAGGGTATGTTAACCAGTTGAGCTATTGGAATATTCAAAAAGATATACTGTGCCGTGAAATGCAATTTGGTTTTCTGCAGAAGTCGATCGTCCTAACATTAAACGTTGAAGAGATTTGTTTTTTGCCCAGATAACTGTGCTTTCGGTTTTACTTTAAAATATTACACGAAGATCACAATCACATGGTTTTGATATGGCATACTAGGAAGCAAAAGATTGTGCATTGGCGGCATCCAAAATTAGTCAAGTCACGTACCGTAAATCATTTTATCGGAAAAGTCTCAACTCAAATTTTATGATTGAAAAGGATGGTTATGTTAGCGTTTAGACTTAATAACCTTATATAGAAGACACCGAATGAAGTCTGAAGTTTGGTCTAAATGGAAGTCAAATTTGCGGCAAGATGGTGCTTGAAAAAGTGCGGAGAACAGTAGAAATTTCAAGACCTTTGGTGCTAGTAATTTATCAATCAATATTGATAAATTAACAATCCTAAAACAATGTTTAATTATTCTGTGATCGCCTACAAACGAATGTGAGTCTTGTAGTTCGATAGGTAGGTAGGTAGGTATAAGTGGCCGTCCCTCCAAATGAATTGGATGGACGCACTTAGGCCCATGGGGCCCATTGTGATACCACAGTTCGCGTTTACCATCCCCTAGTCATGGAATCACCCAGAGCTTACAACGACGCAACTCTAACTGCTAACGTCAATGTTCGACAAATCACTCAGATCTTCGATGTAGTAGGTCCCAAGATGTCTCCTCCTTCTCTAACATAGTGTCCGGCATGTTCCCAGTAGATGAAGAACCGTCTCTTCTTCCTCGTCGTCCCTGCAGCTTCTACAGAAATTGTTCGCAAGGTGTCCCAGACCAATGCGCCTCGCGTGGACACCCATGATGCAATGACCCGTCACGACTCCAACAACAGCACTGAGCACGCCTCTTTGGAGTTTCAGCAGCCTTGCAGTGCGTCTTCTATCCAGCCGCGGCCAGATCATGCGCGCCACCCTGCCCTTTTCCGAAGCTGCCCATCTGCGGTTGACAGAGTCCGTGATCTCGTCATCAATCATGAGCCTAGAGGTCCCCAAAGGGACCCCAATACTTGAGAATTCGTCGGAGAGCTCGTCGGTCATGCCGCGTCTGACCTATTCATCCGCTCTGCAGTTTCCCGTGATATCATTGTGTCCCGGAACCCAAACGATATGCACATCATACCTCTTCGCTACCTTGTTCAGGTGTTTCCGACAGCCGTAAACCGTCTTGAAGTTCATCACATTGGAGCCCAGAGCCTTGATAGCCGCCTGGCTATCGGAGAGTAAGGTGATGTTTCGATTTGGAGATATTCGAATCCCAAATAATCGTAGTTCGATAGTTTTGAAATAAGTGGTGTAAACTGATAAGTTCCAATTTTTCACTAACCAAATGAAATTTCATATCCATGGATCGGATAGACTTAAGAAAGCCTTTAGAAAACTGAACACAATCGATATATCAAGATGTGAATTTTTGAAAGTACGGGGAAGTATGCCATCAAGTTAGAAAGCATGACATAAGAGCTTAAGATGATTGAAAACGTGATCTTCAAAAAAAAAGTAGTACAAAATTGAACTAAATACATACATAATTTGTCATTACAACCCTTCAGTCAGGATTACGACCTAGCTGCTCATACCATTTATGCTATGTGTGTTAATTTCGAACGACACATTGTTTGGGAAACTTTACATGACAATTTTATTTGCTACCAGAGTTTTTGCCAGAAATCTGCTGAGAGGAAGTCGCCGAAGGAATTTTTTTTCATGTCTAGAACTCGGGCTTTACGTCTAATAAGCGAACTCACTACCTACTAGACTACGGTGACTTCAGGGTTAGCCATTTCTGTTAGTCTTTAAATAATAACAACGGTAATTTTTGTCCGATTTCATTAAACGAAGTGTCAACCAGTTCACACGATAATGCACTTTAAGAAAGTTCTTACTTCTTTCATATTTTTAATTAAAGTTTACTACTACGAACGGACAAACTTAAAAAGATATGAAAATAATTCGCATTTGTCAATTTTACCTCATAAAACCCCATAGCATATTAAGTCAAATAATATATATACATATATGTATAAGTATAGCGTTTTAAAGGCCTATCACTCTCCTATCTAATAAGGTTTAAATTTTAGACATTGGTAAAAATGGACATAAAGTAAAACAGTTTTTGTCAAACGAAACAAGTTTGGAGGGTTCGAGAAAAATAAAAAAAAAGTATTTTTGAGTTCTACGGAACTAATTGAATAATTTAAACTAGGTAGTTACTCGGATGTATTTAATTTTTTGTATTTTGTCGTATAGTGTGGTTAAATAGCTTGGACCTTATGCTCGGTGTTGTGAACAGACCACAGTCTTCCGTAGGAATAGAACTCACGACTATCACACTAATAGTCTAGCACGCCGTCTACTACTACGAGGGCACTTATTTGCAGTTATTTGCACACTATTGGATATAGTGACTATATCTACTAGACTTCGGCGACTGGTCGTAATGTTAAGTAATTGACATTAAACACTAAATTAGAAAGGATGACAGCTTAAGATGATTGGAAACGTGTTCTTCAAAAAAATGGTACAAATTTGAACTACTGGTGAGGGTAATGTATGAAATAAGTACTCCCAATAATCAATATTATAATAAAGCTCAAATGCGATACAAAATTCGCTACAGACTGATCGGAAGCCGAAATACCCTAATTTGGTTAAGTTCCCCACAAATGTACCTCCGTAGGGACAGTAGGGAGTAATTTATATTACGGCAACAAGTTTGATTAGAAATCAAAACATAATCAAACCCCCAACATTCGTAAAGCTTACCGACGAATACTAAACGATATTAAGATCCTGCTATTCATAAAATTAAAACAGTAGCAATTTTGAACATTTCCTTCTGATGTCTACGATATGTACGAGGAGTGTGAAATTATTATAAAAGTTTTCTTTTGTTATTAAGTTATTAAGTACATATTGTTGTCGTAGTATTGTGTGTTAGTTTCGTGTTTTCTTTGCAAAGAAAGGAAATTAAATACATTTTAAAATGACGACAATTCAATATTGTTGTTATTGTTTTAAATGTCTTTGTTGTCTTAGTATTACATACTATTATTGATGTTTTTATTGTAGTTTGGCTAGTTACACTTTTACTACCACTAGTTGCAACAATTACATAAGTTTTGTTGTGGGAAAGTTTTGACAAGTGTCAGGCAGTAAGTAGACTGATGTGGAAATACACTCTGTTTTAATTAATTTTAATAATGAAATCTATGCACGTACTCATACACAACTGCCATAATTAACAAATTAAAATAATTGCATATAGTTAAACAATAACAACAACAACTACAACATATAATATATATAATAAATAACTAAATAAATAATTTAAAATAATAAATAACTGAGGCTATTTGCTCACTCACTCGTCTTTCTAACAATATTTGATCATTATTTTTCTATTTTTCAATACAAATTGAATAAAAAAATAATAAAACGAAAATTAGAACATTTTAAATTATCACGCTTCCTTATAATTTATTTAAAACTTTTTTTTTGCTGTTGTAATAAAAACAAAATTAAAAAAAAACAAAGTTAAAATGGAATGTAATTGTGATTATAATAATAAATGTTTAATTTTATTTATTATTAAAATATATTCTATAAATTATTTATGCACAATTTATAGAAATTATTTGAAAAAAAAGGCAAAAAAAAGGAAAAAGCAGGGTCATCATCATCATCATCAGCATCACAAAAACAACGTTGACAGTTTTAGAAACAATGGATTTCAAGTGATCGTTGAATCGTTGATTGCTGAATTCTAATTTTTAATAGAAAAAAATATAATAAATTATATTTATCTGAAATCATTAATTAATCAAACTTCAGCAATTGTAATTGTTAATTAAATACGTGTTTTTTAAAACCCCTATTTACACAAAAAAGTGTTGTGATGTTTTTTTTAATTAATTGCAATAAAGATTCTGATAAGAATTCAATTTTAATTTCTTAGGGCCATTATTATAACTTGCCATTAACTAAAGCGGGGATGTTAACGGGCAGATAAATTCGTTTTTCATTATTTAAGTGGACAATAAGGTAGAAGTGAGCGTTAAGCTAAAGGGAGGGTCATCCTACATTTAACTTTAAAAGTTAAGTTTATGTTTGAACTTGCCATATTACATATTGCTTTCAATATGGCAACTTCAAATATAAACAACTACATTTAAAAAAATTGTTTAATTTTGGTAATGTTATCGACATTGCCATGGCACTGCTATATTTTTGAAAAAGTTAACTTTATTTTATCATTAGATTGTAATAACGAAAATAAGCTAAAGTTGACTTTAAAGTTCACTTTGGCTAAAGTTGCCTTTAACTTAACCCAACTTTAACGCCAAGTTATAATAATGGTCCTTAACAAATTTAATATTCATCGATTTCAGCAAAACAAATCATACAACTTTAGTTTTTCAATTACATCTCCAAGTGCTGGAGATGAGTGATTGTTCCCATCTTAAATATAAGTTTATAAAATCCTAAATACATAGATTTGGAAATAACGCAATGCATGGTTTATGTTCCTATCAATGCCATAAACAGAATGGAGCCTTAATAAATATCTTGTTCGAACGTTCTCACCTCGTTTTAGGAAGCCCATAAGGACGTTCCCTACTTTAGCCTTTTATTTATTTTTATATACCAGAATATTTGCAAGACCTTGGGAATACATAAACTAATGACAGCCGTGTCTTGAGCATAGTCATAATGTCTCGCAGCCATAAAGGCGGATGGACTTAATATTTGTATTGTTCTTCGGGTAAAGTTTACAAATCTGTAAGTTTGGGGCTTGTGTGTCCATTCCCACAAGTAATTTTGGTCGATTTAAAATGTATATCCTCTTGTATGTAACTTACTCTCCAGTATTCCAACACAATGCACTACATGAATAGGAGAAACTATCTTCTGAGTATTACTTTCAGTTCAACTCGAAGAGTCCTTAGGTATCAGAAGTCTGTCGTGCTTTCTGTGTGCAGTTTTACTCGACCATTCATTTTTGAAAGTACATAATGCTATCGACGTGAAATTAACTCTAAAAATAATGCTGCGTTAGAGTTAATAGCTCTTATATTTTCAAAGAAGAGCTTAGGAAGATGAGAATACGTCACATGTATTATATTTCGAGACCTGTAAAGACGACTAAACACTAATCACTCTAAACTCAATCGTGCACGGACTATATTTAGGTTCCTAGACACAATTTAAGGCTATTAAAAATGGAGATAATTCACCAGTAATATACTATATTACAACTTCAATCATATATTCATAAGAGATCTTTCTATCTAATCGCAATGATCAGCAATAAGTATTCAAAAAGATAAGTAGATTCGAATCATACTCATAATTTCTGATACTTATACGCATTCATACTTATTTTAATATCATACTCATACTACTCATATTCAAAGTTTGAAGTACTCATCACACTCATACTCAACAATACACATGATGTTGTTAATTTCGACTCTCCTTTACTCAACATTTACAAGAATCACAAAATAAATATGATTCGCGTACGAACACTACAATACTCACTAGAAGGTAGTGGGTTTGCTTTGCTTGCTGTCTTTGTCTTTTTCTGTTTCCTTTTTTTGTAAATGCACCAACAACTAAGGCTGTAAATTTTGATGAAATTTTATTTTTCTAAATTTATGAATCTGAATGAGTAGGCATATGAATCAAACATATTTCGAATGTTATGAGTTTGATGTCAACGTTGTACGCATACTCATTGCAACCTGTATTTATAAATCAATGTTACAGTGAGTGAGTACGAATGAATCAGAGTACAGTTGAATTTCAATGCTGTTGACTCACTCACACTCAAAATTTCATGAGTACGTATGAGTAGCGAAAAGCGATTCATCGCTGATCTCTGATTCGAATTTTATTCAATTTTTGTCGATGTAGATAACTCTTCATAGAAAATGTGATAACTTTTATGATCATTTCTTCCAGATACTGAAGTCGGCGTAGTCTAGTAGGTAGTGTGATCGCTTGTTAGACGTAAAGCCCAGGTTCGAGCCCCAGGCCAGAAATCAAAACGAAATATGAAAAAAAATATTTCTTTGGCGACTTCCTCTCAGCAGATTTCTGGCATAAACTCTGAGAGTAAATAAACCTGCCATGAAAAAGTTTCTCAAAATCTGTCGTTCGGAGTCGACGTTAAACTGTACGTCCCGCCATTAAAGTATAAAATTTAGACACACAATAAAATTCTCACACAGTGATGTGAGAAGCTAGGCCGTAATCCTAACTGAAGGATTGTAATGGCCAATTATGTATGTATGTCTCCCAGATACTGTTAAATATTTTACAGTGCTCTGTAACACTAATGTTTAGGGTATATTCAAATTTTCTGTTTTTGCCTTTGCTAGTTAAATTCGAATTAAATAAATAAATTTTTAAATAAAATTCAATCCAAATAACTTTAAAATAAATGTTAAAATAATTTTAAATATAATAAATTTAAATTTGCGTTTAAATTTCCGATTTTAATATACAGAGAGTTGATGATACAGCAGAAATTCCCATTCAGAGCACTTATGGGATATAAAATCAACACAGTTATGAAATTGAACTAAAAACTACGTGCTCGAAATAATGAAATTGTACAATATTTGAATGTTTAATAATTAAAATTGACAACAACAAAAAAAAAAGCATAATATTCTGATATAAACGAAATTTAAAGTGTTTTTATTTTGAAACTTCCGGTTACTTAAGAAACGAAGAAAAAAAATTAATGAACATTTATCGTATAATACCACTATAAAAGGAAGTTGATTAAATGGAAAAAAGACGAATTATCACAATTAAAAACTTAAATAAATTAAATGAAAAAAAAACGATTAAACTTCAATTTTATGGGGAAAAAAGAGAGCACATTCAGACTTTATTTTAGTTTTTTTCTGTTTTGTAATTAAAAGTCTTTGGCTTCTGATCTGAATCTCTTTGAAAATATTTCAAAAATATCATTTCAGTACCACAATACTAGTACATTTCTGAATGACTAAATTCATTCTTTCTTAATAAATGTTGCGGTGATTATTGCAAAAACTGCTTGTAGAGAGACACTCCCAAATAATTGTCAGATGCGATATTAATGACCCTTTAAATTAAAATTTAACAAAATTAGCCGTTTTTTGTTGCAAAATTCAAAGAAACATTTATTTTTAAGCTTAACATTTAAGTTTTGGGGAATTTTTGCCTTCCAAATAAACAAATTTGACACGTTCTATTAAGTCTTTTTTTATTTCTTTTTGGGTTTTAGCAATAAATTATTAAAAGCTATTGTTTGCTTTTCAATTTGGAGGAGCAAAGTGGCAAAAAAAAAAATAAAATTAAAACTTAAATTGCAGAAACGAAAAAAAAGTTTGCAAAACAATCTCACATCAAGATTAAAGCCAATACAAGCCAACATGGTGGTAACACACATGTATAGATAGCAACAAATAATACAAACCGCAAACAAAAGTAAAATAACAACAATAGCAACAATAAATTATAAAAATATTAACTAAAGTGCTATGGCAAAATAATGACAGATGCTAACAGAATTATAGCAATAAAAAAAGAAGAAGGGGGCATCGTTTGTTTTAAACAAAATTAGCAATATACAGTGATGAGAATCTGTTGGCAAATAATTAAAAGGCAATGATGGGCATGGATTATTATTACTATAGTCGTTTAAAGTTGCCATAGCATAGCTAAAATAAGATCTATTTTACTGCCCTCAATCTTTATAGACTGTCCCTATAATGCTTACTTCAAGTCTATTGCTCCGACGAACTTCAAAATGCTAATCGGTGTTAACAATGAAAATTTCCTGTCTAGCATCTTATATACAAGCGTTTTGTCCTGCGTTGCATTACTGAAGCAAAGGTTCTAAGTATGTGTTCCAATGATTCCAACTCATCGTCACAGACGTGCCGAAGGTTCGACCACCACCCATTCTAAATAGGTAAACTCTTAGTCTCCACTTACTGTAATTTATCAACAAAAGTTCTGATTACCTCAAGCTCACTTAGTTTGCGAAAAGTCTGCTGAAAATTCCCACATAGCCATCAGATCTTCTTATGCTTTCCTCGATTTAACCTCATAAGAGGCATGTACGCAAATGGCGGCCTTACTATCAGATAGTATTACTATGTATGTCCTACGCAAGTTGAACTGAGCACATACCCTCGAGTTTCTCCTTGGACTCGAAATATTTCATTCTGGGACCAAAACTCCGGCTCTTGTCCCAAGATCCAATGTGAATGCCACAAAATAATACCTCTTGAGTATGCTGCCTACAGATTACTTTATTCATTCCTCTTATTACGTGTCGTTTCAAAGTACTTCCCATAATCATAGAATCTACTGGTTCTGTCCAGGGGACAGTTAAGCAGCTGTTAGCTTAGTTAAGTCACAAAACCACTTAGAGAATTTCATGGCTCTATTTTATTTAAGTTTCGTTACCTATAGTTAATAAGGCTAGATTTTCTGCCATATTTTGAATTTAATAAGTATTACTAGTATAAATTCTAGGTTAACTTAGATTGGTAGACCGCCAGTAGTTGGTTTACTTTTGACTCTGCACCAGCATAGTTGGACTGCACTTACGTATGTAAAACAGATGAAATTAAAACCAGAATTTCGGTATGCTTACATACATACATATGTACATAATTGGCCATTACAACCCTTCAGTCAGGATACGGCCTAGCTTATCACACCACTCATGTTGTGTGCCTTAATTTTATACTTGAGTGGCGGAACCTACATTTTAACGACGACTCCGAACGACAGATTTTGAGAAACTTTTTCATGGCAGGTTTATTTACGCTCAGAGTTTTTGCCAGAAATCTGCTGAGAGGAAGTCACCGAAGAAATATTTTTTTTTCATATTTCGTTTTGATGTCTGGCCTAGGGCTCGAATCCGGGCTTTACGTCTAATAAGCGAACACACTACCTACTAGACTGCGGCTAGTAAAACATAAAAGGCCTTTCAACAGGGACTTCCGAACTTTGAACGTCGATAAAGGCCATCTTGTTGAAGCTACATCTTTCAAATTAGTTATCATTTAGTCAGTCAGTTTTACTCAATCACCCTGAAGGGATTTTGTATTCAACAACACCTGTTTTGTATTGATAATCTGTCTGACCATTATTTTTATTGAAAATTCATCTCCAGCGAAGAGGCGATGGGATGGATTTCGGAATCATCAGTACATATTTCTTTAAAAATGACATCGGGAATTCATAACTATCAACGGCGAGGTTTATAGGTCGATGATGGCCCACTTCTGTTGGCCTGAATTGGATGATCTGGCTACTGACGACATGAGGTTCCAACAGGATGGCGCTATTTGCTATACAGCTCATGCCACATTGAATATTTTGAACTAGCGATATACAGGCATGATCATCTCTCGTGGAGATGATCAGTACTGGCCATATACAGTTCGTGCAATTTGATGTTCAATTGAGGGATTCGCAGGTGTATGCGAGTAAGTCACAAACCACAACGGTCCTAAAAGCTAACAAAGCCAATGTCATCGGCCAATTTCAGCCTGATTTATACATTAGAATCATGGAAAGTAGAATACTTCAGACGCGTTCCACCAGAGTTTTATTGCACACCACATAATGGCATCAATAAAATGTTCAAACAAATAAAAAATTTCTATCATATCGCATACAGCAATGTTTTAATTTAAACCTAATAGTTGTGCTATAATTCTTTACATAACTGTAATAATATAAACCTTTAAAGTATGCCTACAAGCGAAAGTAAAAAAACGAAAACGAAAAAAAAAATCAAAATAAATTAAATTAAACAAAACGGTAATATTCGTAGAAAATGTGAAGAAAAGTACACAATAAAAAATTAAAAAAAAAAAAACAAAAACTCATAGAAAACAAAGTCTTGTAAGGTACATTAAATAATAACGTACACACACATACACGCACATACTACAAATAACAAAGAGTACTGTATTATAATTATAAAATATTACATACAGTACTACTCTGCTATTAAATATATATACATACATACCTACGGTAGATATGTACATCTATATTTATGTATGGTAGTACTAAGTAATATTTAAGTATGACCAACCAAACATACCCAACCAACTGTTTACATATGGTGGTATACATACTTGTACTTTTAAACAGTGTAATACTATTATAATATATGTGTAGACATTGTGACGAAACACCCTGTATATGGAAATATGAAATACGCGTAATGAAGTTTTATTACACGCTACAGACACGAATGTACATACATTAGCAACGACAGCCGTCTAAAAGAATCAATTCATCTTATAAGGGAAAGAATTACTGCTGCCGCTGAAGGCATGTGTGTGTGTGTTATGTACCTGTGTGTGTGTGTGTTTGACACAAATAAGCGAGTAAGTGAATGAGAGAGTGAGTGTCCATTCGGAATTACAGTCAATTTAAAACTGAAATTATGCTATTAAATGCTATTTTTAAAGCTTAACTACATACCTGCCACACAGTGATTTAATTTGAAAACATTTCAGCGCACACTAATGGTGTTGAATTTATTTCATAAGAAAGTAAACACCAGGCAGACAACTGGACGGACAGATAAACAAACAATATAATGTGAACATATGATTAACGGTTAACTGAGCACTCCTTAGACTGATGACTACAAACCACTGATTGTGGTTTTCTTATGTATATTCGTTAAAAACAAGTCAAAGTGCGAACACGAAATTTCTAGATGATGATCATTCTGATATATTGTAGCTTTGTGTAGCAAATACACTCTTCTGTCATCAGTTTTAAGGTGTTTTTCTTGAACAAAAGATACAATTTGACAAATAATTGGTCTGGAATTATAATAGTAAACCTACATCGAGTTTAATGCAATTTTTTAATTACATAATTAGCAAAGTAATAAATGTGAAAGTCATAGGAATGAAACAGGAAAGACACCGGTAGAGATTGAAATTAGAAAAAGAAAGTGGAAAACGGTCGGACATGCATTGCTAAGACTATCAACTGACATAGTCAGACACGCTATAGACTGATGCCCACTTCAAGGTAATGAATATTGCAAATACATAGGTGTTGGAAATGGATGTCTTCCTAACTTAATTTTAATAAAAGTAAGTAAAATTGTATGGCTGTATGGCCATTTTCCCATTTTTTCCTGGTTTAGAGTATACGATTTAATGAAAAAATAAAAAGATCCACTGCTTTGTTTTCTTCGGACGTATGTTTTCTTCTCAGGTATAAAGATTCATGTGTTAATATCAGGACTTCCAACTGCGGCCATTTTGTTAACGCTGCCAAATCAATTGTCATTTATTCAGTCTGTTCTGGCAAATCACCATGGACGAAATATATCATTCAACAACACATACAAATAAATCATTTTATCAAAATGCGAATTCTGTACGGGCAAAATACCGCTCGCTTGACCAATTTTACTATCGCCGTAATCGTCCTACCGATAGGATTATGCGCAAGATGGTGGATAAATTCGACTGCACAGTAAACGATCTACCAACATCCGTACGTCGACGAAACGCAAGATCTGCCAAAAACATCGCTGCTATCCGTGAAAGTGTGCAAGATAATCCGGGGTATCGATTTCGTATCGCTCATAAAAACTCGACATTTCGCAGACAACAACTTGGTGAATGTGGCGTCTTCACCTATACAAAATTCTAAAGGTAAACGACTATAGATAACGACGCGTGTTCACTGAATGTTCTTCGGAGAAGTTGGCAACTGATCAACGATGAGGCCCATTTCAAGATAAATGGGTACGTGAACAAACCAAATTGTCAAATTTGGGACTGTATCAATCTATGCTAGATCCAAGAGCTTCTAAAACATCCCTAAAATATAACTCAACCTGTAGAACTCTGCGATGATTACCAACTTTTCTTGCTCTGAATTAGCAACTAGCTCTGACACCAACGACAAGTGGTCTATAACAAGATGGCTTTACATGTCACAGAGCTCATTCCGCATTGGATATTTGAATGAACAATTTGAGGGCATGGTCATCCCACGTGGAGGTGATAAGAACTGACCACCGAGATTGTGTGATTTTACCTTGATGGGCTTTTTTGTGGGGTTTTCCTACGTCACAGTTGTATGCGAATAAGCCACAAACCACAGCGGCCTTTGCAACCAGCATAATCCATACCAACGGTCAAATTCAGCGTGATTTATGTCTCACAGTCATGAAAAATGTTACATTTCGGATGCGTTCAACCCAGAGAAGCTATGGAAGCGGACATTTGAATGATGTTATATTCCACACATGATGGAATCGAGAATTTCGATGATATCTCACACCCATTTTATTTAAATTTAAAGATAGGAAGGGCTTAATGAAAGATCCGATAGCAAAATAATAATAAAATTCATTAAAATACGCCCACCAGACACCAAACAAGGAATTCAATTTTAAAAATTAATATTCGATAAGAACCTCGGTGGATTTTGGTTTACAGTTCGCCTTTTTAAAACATGGACTGCTTAAAATTACAGTGTGAGTCCAGTATGAGTTCTGATACATCTTCCAGAGTCTATGGCAAAACGATATTAAGCATCAGTATTAAATTAACTACTGAAAATTTATTTTTCTTTTGGACATTATCATTACGGAAATGTAAAGTTAGGTGGTGCGGTTAATTATAAAATTAGAAGGTTTTGATACTTCCCTCAAACAATTCATGCCTAAAGCCGACTGAATTGATATCTCGAGAGAATAACATCAATAATAAACCTAATAAATGATCAAGCAATTCCTGAGAAAAAATCTGCTCGGTTAATGGATTCAGTTTTACCTTGACCCGGAAACCCTGTTCTAATCAGACTGACACAAAGGGAAGAAGATAATAGAAGAGATGGTCTCTGACAGATCCGTATTCCCTAGAAGAACAATAAGGGTTAAACAAAAGTAAAAAGCATGTAAGTTCGAATTCCTTAGGTTACGATCAATGATAATAATGTGTGTACAGCAGCCAGCTGACGTAGGAATGTTCGGATCAAAGGGTATAGTTTATGGTATATCAACTATATACAACTCTAGACATGTTTTCTGGTGTAGGGTGCAGATTGTATTAAAAACATGCATTGCGATTAATTTTATTTTATCGAAATGTATCGAAAATTAGAAATAAAAGCGAAATCGCTTTCATTGATCGCAATTGATACTTTAAAAAGATTATAATAATTAATGATCTCGACTGCTATTAATGAATTAATAAATTTTCATTTCTGTAATACAACTGCTTACTTGAACAAATACATACAAGTACAGTATACATATGTATGTATATACATACATATATCCTCCATACATACAATATTAGCATATTTGAATAGTCTGCAGAGTCATTTACCATTTGTTATTGACTGGTTTGTGTATTTCTTTTTTTTCTTTCTTGAACGTACGGAAGTCATTGTCGGTCGATCATGTCCGTCTGTCTGCTCATATCTTGTCTTGACGTTTACTAAACAAATTCAATTATACTCGTGTTGTTTTCCTTTCTTGTTCTCTAGTAAATTATCAGCTTTTTTTAGACACATTTTTATACAAAAATTATAAATTCAATATGTGTCTTGAGTGTTATTACACATTTCTAAAGATTAACTGAAGGAAAATACATACATAGACTAAAGGCAGAAACTAAATGTTTGACGAAAAGCATGTAAAAATTGATAAGATTTACAAAAGAAAAATATGAAAAAAATTACATCAAATTTATGTATTACTGATAACGAATTTAAGAAGCGCTTAATAACCATTTACTACAAAATAAAATGCCTTGGATAGGCAGAAGAAACATGCCTAAACAAAGATGGCGAGATTCTTTCCTTGACTTAAGATGAGTTTCGTATGTACATAAATGCTAAGAAAAATTTGAATCAAATATTACATTGATGAAGCTATGGTCATAAGAAGTCGCCGAAGAAATATTTTTTCATATTTCGTTTTGATGTCTGACCGGGGGTTTGAACCGAGGCCTTACGTCTAATAAGCCAACACACTACCTACTAGACCACGGCGACATCATGAAATATTTATTTACCGATAATTATGAAGTTACCGCTGTCAAGTAGGTAGTATGACCACGGCGCACACTGTCGCGAGCGTGGCCAAAAATGGTTAAAATCAATGTGGGAAATTCATTATTTTTTTAACTTTATCTTATAGAAAACACTTCTATTAGTTGATATATAAAATTTTTTTAAAAACTTTTGCGTAGTTTTTTAGTTATTGTATCTCAAAGTTAAGAATTCTTATTCAATATAGAAAATTTGTGCGAAAACTTGAAATTTGACATATTTTTATCATAGTTAAAATTCAAAAATTCTTTTGGTAACGGCAAAATTATTTGTAATAGAATTGTAAGCCAGGTATCTAATTGTAATTACAACGCTATAATTGTTTTCAAATATTAATCATATGTGAAATATCGTCAGCCTAATTATAGGTCTTCAAAAAATTAAGATTTTCATACATTTATTAACTTCAGTAGTGAATTAAAAAAAAACACCCAATATCACTTTTGAAATTTTTTGATATTTTATTGCCACAAGTATGTACTTTAACATATATAAATTTCAGCTGCTTCTGACTGCTTTTGTGGGAGTTATAAATGTTTTTTAGCGTCGACATCATTGCAGATTCGTGATATTTTTGAGCAATGGATTCAGCTTAAGAAAAATAATACAACAAATGTGTTGCATCATATTGTACAATTTGTGGAAAGTCGTATTCAAAGACTTCTAACAGATATACAAAAGGACAAACTAAAACTCATTCTTTTAAAAATTAGTAGTTATTGGAGTTGAGTACCTGGCTAGATAATAAGCTATTTTGTAAAGATATTTGTGATGTAAGTTTTTCTATTTAAACATAAATAAATTTAATTAGGAACCAAGTACAAGTATCTTTTCACTTATATGAATAAATTTAAATATTTTAATATACATAAACAAATTTTAAATTGTTTAATAAAATATTGTTTTATTAGTATTTCAGCTATGGTAAAAATGTATCCTTAAAATTTTCTAAGGATATACGGAATGTGAGAAAATTAAATTTTAATGAGTTAGTAAAACATTTAAATCATAATTTGTGATTCGAAAAAAGTATATATTAAATTTTTTATGTCTTTTTGATATATACTTTTTTGAAAAAGGACATTTTTAAGGTAGGCGTATCCTTGCTCCAAATTGAACGAAAGTTGGAGGAAGTGTTAAGCATGTTAAAACTAATAAGTGTACTAAATTTTATTAACATATCTTTATTTTCGTCCAAGTTATAGCAATTTTTAATTTCAGGATATATGGGAAGGACACGAATCCTTTGACTTTAAATGACCAAATTTGAAGTACGATTATGTTTTAGCAATTAATATAGGTGTGCCAAATTTCATTACTCTACTATTACTCCTTCTATTTTTGGCCACTCGTTATATGAAATCGCGACAGTGTGCGGCGACTTCATGACATATTTATTTACCGATAATTATGAAGTCACCGTAGTCAAGTAGGTAGTATGTTGGTGTATTAGACGAAAGCCCGAGGCTCCACCCGCGGACAAACAAACAACAAACACCCTGAACAAAACGAAATATGAAATAATCTTCGGCGCCTACTTCTTAGCAGTCTTTTGGCGAAAATTCTGGGAGTACAATATAATTGACATGAAAAGTTTATCAAATCCATCGTTCTGAGTTGACACACAACTTCAGTGATATGATAAGATGAGTTGTAATCCCAACTAAAGGTTGCAATGACCAATTAAGTAATTAAATACTCTTGAAAAATGAGTTCATTTAAAAGTTAGCCGCAGCTTGGAATTCCTTTTATAAGCTCCAATAGTCTAGGGATGTAAAACAGCATGACAGTTTCAAAATCTCAAATAGCATGTAAATTACGCGGTATAACTTTTAATTTTGAAAAGACTCATTTTAATAAAATAATTTTTATAGGTCTATATCAGAGATTAGCAATGAGTATTCAAAAATATGAATAGATTCGAATCATACTCATAATTTCTGATACTTATACACATTCATACTTATTTTAATATCATACTCATACTACTCATATTCAAAGTTTAAAGTACTCATCGTACTCATACTTAACAATACGCATGATGTTGATTTCGACTCTCCCTTACTCAACATTTAAAAGAATCACAATGAAAATAAGAATCACAATGAAAATAAAATAAAATAAATAAATAAAATAATACACTACAATACTCACTAGAAAGTTGTATGTTTGCTTTTGCTTACTGTCTTTGTCTCTTTCTTTTTTCTTTTTTTGTAAATGCAACAACAACTAAGACTGTAAATTTTTATGAATGATTCAAATCACTCAAATTATTTATGAGTATTATAAGTATTTTTCGAAATTTATGAATCTGAATGAGTAGGCGTATGAATCAAACGTATTTCGAATGTTATGAGTTTGATGTCAACGTTGTACTCATACTCATTGCAACCTGTACTTATAAATCAGAGTAGTTGAATTTCAATGTTGTTGACTCACTCATACTCAAAATTTCATAAATACTTATGTGTAGCGAAAAAACGATTCATTGCTGATCTCTGGTCTATATATTAGCAAACCTGGAAATCAAGATATTTAATATTGAAAACAATCGTTTTGAGACATTTTTGGGGAGGATTTGATACCATTTGTCAAAAATTTGGAAAGAAACACACATGCCGCAATAGATATACAAACCAAATGATAGTGAAATGGTCCATTCTATTATACTATCAATCGATAACATTTGAGAAATTGAACTAAAACTTTAAGAGTTTGGTTATATGTAATAGAATCTCAACAGATGAATTCAGAATAAACTCTGAATTATGCAAGGCATCGGCCGTTTAACGTTTCTCTTAAATTTCTAAGACTCTGTGAAGCCAATATTTAATCTTAGACATAATTTAGTCACACAGCAAGGTTAGGTAATGCAAACAGGATTAACATCAATGAGCTTAAGGCATGCGGATCTAAAGCGATGTCCTTTAAAACCATACAAATTCTATTAAAGCAACCAAAAACTCTTGTTTGAAAGTTTCCAAAACCAAGCGTATAGCCTTTATTTTTTAACTCTTCCAACAACATTTCAATTTTGGGCCATTATTATAACTTGCTATTAACTAAAGGGAGGACTTTAACGGGCAGATAAATTGTTTTTCATTATTATAAGTGGACAATAAGGTAGAAGTGAGCATTAAGCTAAAGGGAGGGTCATCCTACCTTTAACTCTTAATGTTAAGTGTATGTTACAACTTGCAATATTATATATTATGTTCAATATGAAAACTTCAAATATAAACAAAATGAGGAAACACAACAAAAACAAAAAGATGCCCTTCGTTATCATTGCGTTAAAAAAAAAATTGTTTAATTGGGCAATCACACACGAGAACGATTATGCTGGCACAAAATGGCAGCTTGCTGGCAAGAGAGGTTTGTATAGAGCATATGTAGTCTTTCGTTGTGCGCTGAGTAGTGAACTAATACACACAAAGCAAAGTAAATGTATACAATTTTATGTCAGATGAAATAGTCTCGTGTGTGACTGAAAGAAAAAAAATTGTGTGGCTTAAAAAATAGTCTCGTGTGTGATAGCACATTAAGCAGTTTTATCGACATTGCTCCGGCGCTGCCATATTTTTGAAAAAGTTAACTTTATAATAACGAAAATAAGTTAAAGTTAACTTTACAGTTCCCTTTAGCTAAAGGTACCTTTAAGTAGACACAAGTGTAACGGCAAGTTGTAATAATGCCTTTTAATTTGCTTCAATGAAATAAGGAAGGGATTGCTGGAAATAATTTCATATTTTTACAAAAAAAAAAAACACGTAGTCTTCATTACTCGTATTTGTACTCGTGCTTAAAGCATTACACGGAGATGATTTGTACTCAAAAATGCGTAAAATTTGTCGATACAAAAATCTTTAATTTCATCACCATTATTATTACCACACATTGTGCTTTACGAATATATGTATGTATGTACATATGTATGACAGGCAATGCGAATAAAAGAATCGAATAAAATCGTAATCGTTGCTGTTACCAACTTAACACGCATTTGCAATAAAAATAGCTTCAAAGTGCACTAAATTTTCCAAACTCAACACAATTAATTTTGAAATGGTTTTTCTAAAACACAAAAAAAAAACAACGAAACATATTTTCACACGAAAACCACTTGTTTTTCTTATTTGTTGCTGTTGTTGTTGTGTTGTTTGTTTTTTCCACTTACATATACGCTTTTCCGTTGAGGGTTGTATAATGACGTTTTTGTTAATTTTGTTTTTGTTTTCTTTGAGATGGTGTTGTTGCTACCAGTTGTTGCTTGCTGCTGATCAGTTGATCGTTTCACTCTATTTTAAGACCAAGTTTTAGTTTTTTTTTTTTAATAAAACCGTATAAAAATAAAACAGAAATAAAATGTTATTAAAGACTGTTTTTAAATTGGTTTCTTTTTCTATTATTAATACTTTTATTTTTTTTGCTTTGTATTTCAGCAAATCATATGATATTTAGCACAATTAATTATAGACGTTTGGCGATTTATTATATTTTTATTTTTTTGTTTTTGCTTTTATTTATTTGGATGCTAAAATTTATTTAAAAAAATTGCAACTTTTTTGATTTGTTTTTTGTTTCTTTAAATTAACAAATTTAGTTTTATTTTTTTAATTATTTAAACATTTGCTTTGTTTAATTGTTTCTACAAAAAAAGAAAGAAAAAAATAAATCACGGTTTAGAAAAAACAAAAACTGACAAATGAAAACAACGGCTTAGAAAACAAACAAAAAAAAAATACTAACAATTGCTGTTGTAGTCGGTACAAACACAGCAAGAGCATTAAATCACTGGCTGACTAACAGACTGACTGGTTTGGTTTGAATTGGATGGATGGGCTGCTTTTGGGGTTTTGGTTACTCGTCGGCGATAAAAACAAAACAAAAAACTCAAATCAAACCACCACACTTACATACATACATATGTATACTATGTATACATATACATACGTTCATGTACTACTCGTTTCTCGGTTTTCGCTTCTTTCTAGATTTGTTTAGCACAACAAAAACAACAACGGCGGACGACGTACTTTGATGACGAACAGCTGCTCACTAAAAACTCTAAACAAAAGCTCAGCTTTGATATTAAAAAACCACACACACAGGCACATATACATGCATACAATAAGTAAATAAAATAATAACAAGTAATAAAATTACAGTCGGTCAAAACCGTTAATAATGATACCTTACATTGCAATGTATGGTACGGTACACTCATTTATAATTTATTTATACATATACGAGAGAGCTCTATAAGGCTTTAATCGATTTATTAAGCTCGATTTTCTGAACACTGCCAAAAGTAATGTTAGTTAATCGAACTCACTAAATTCAAATTTAGAGCTGCTTCTTTAAAATCTTATTATCGCAACACAAATACTATATTCGGCTATCACCAGCAGTAGTGGTGTAGCATATAGAAAGAAACAGAAAACCTGATTGGCAAGTTAAGCTAAGCTTAACTAAACTGAGAGCTGAGGTTGTCGGAATAGTTGGTTTGACTTGCTGTTGTTTAAGTAAAACTGGCACCGATCGACACTGTCATTACAAAAATATTACAAGAATAAAATAAAAATACTTAATAAAACAGAAAACAAAAAAACAGAAAACAATAACTTAAAGAAGATAAATACAAAAAGAGTATAATAATGGAATTATTCTCTTTCTTTTTTTTTTTGTTTTTCTTTGCTATTACAGACAATATTTTTTCATGTTGTTTTAATGTACCAGGGAATTTGTCTTTGCAATGCAATCTGTGAGACGTTCATTGTTCTTGAAAATTACCCTATTGTTCTTAAAATTATTAAAAAGCATTTTGGAATTTTTTAATTAAAATTACAACAAAAAAAATGAAAAAAAATTGAGAAAAAAAAAAGAATTATAATAATTTGCTTATTGCAAAACGAAAATTATATGCAATTAACCATTCGTTCTTTTTTTTTCTGTGTGTGTGGTAAAATAACTTACAACGAAAAAATAGTGGCGAACAAATTATCAAAAATTTATGTTTATCCTAGATATTTAATTTTTCTTTATTGAGATACAATTGCAAATTGTATTACAATTGTGACGAGCGAAACAACTAAAAGCTTATTAGGTGTAGTATAGTGTAGGTTTACCTACTTATGTACATAATTGGTCATTAAAACCCTTAAATCAGAATTACAATTTAACGTCGACTTCGAACGACAGATTTTTAAGAAACCTTTCATGGCAATTTTGTTTACAATCAGAGTTTTTGCCAGAAAACTGCTGAAAGGAAGTCTTCGAAGAAAATTTTTTCATATTTTGTTTTGTCCAAGATGTCTGGGCTGGGGTTTGAACCGCAGTCTCACATAATAATAAGCCATACTACCTGCTAGACTATGGCCACTACAGTAGAGTAAGTTTGCTAAAGGAGTAATCATCCTAAAAACTATAGCTTTCCTGGGCCAATAAGGCAAAGTTGTGATCTCCTCTATTGCGACTTATCTCAACCATTCTAATTGTTTTCTGAAATTGTGGATTTTTTCCAAATCACTTTTAGCTAGGGACGTTATGTCAATACATTCTAGGAACTCAAAAACTTTCTTCTCACATTCCCAAGTGCAGACCAATCACATAGAAGGTGTTGTGTTTAGTATAGTGTAACAAACTAGTGTTTCTGTCGCAAACTGAACCTACAGCTCCCCCCTTCGACTCTCTGGGAGGCTACCAGAGCACTGAGATTTCCATGAATTTAATTTTACAAAATTTGCATTTTTAAAATATGATTTGCTAATTTAGACATGTAATACATATGTATATAGTATGTACTATAATGTATATACAATATTTGAAATATCATTGGAGAAGCAACAGAGAGAACTAACGATATATGCCGCTTTCTACATTAATTTAGAGTTTGATGCCAATCAGCATTTTAACAATAATGCAGAAATAATTTTACTTCTGATTGTATAAAGAAGACAAAAAGCATGATTGCATTCAGATTTTTTTCGATTATACAGTGAGCGCCATAAGTGCGTCAACACCCACTATAATTTTAAATTTTCTATTATGTTCTTAAGTATAAAAAGTTCCTTTATCATGAATTGTTGATTTTGTTTTAACATTTTATCTTATATATACAAATGAATGTGTGTTTGATTGTATGTTTGTATGTTTGAAGTTTATAGACGATTAAACGGCTGAACCGATTTTCTTGAAATTTTCACAGTATCTTCCTGTATGTCTGGAAGGAGTTATAGGCTACTTTTTATGTTGATATTCCAAATGAGCGAGGGGCCATGCCCACGTATGCTACATACTACATACTTAATATTTAATTGCATTTGAAATATATTACTCATACGCATAGTAGTTACCCCTACAAGTATGCTATCTGTGATTCTTGATGTATAAAACCAAAGAAAAGAAAGTGTAAAGAACGACGCGGGGGGAAAGATAGAAGGGAAAGAAAAAAATTTTGTAACCAACATTTGTGAAAAAATTCACCAAATACGAAAAAATATAACCAAAATTAAATTCGTAGACTTTTGTTTTATTTATTTTTTTTTTCAAGTTTAAATTATCTATATATATAAAAATGAATGTACTTTATGGAATCGTAAACTATGCATTTAATCTTTAGCAAAGTTGTTGCGCATGAGCCGACGAAGGTTTCTAAGTTGGTATAACCAATTTTCGACAGGTGGCGCCACTGAAAATTCTTCGAAATTAATTAAATCGTAAACTGTGCATTTGATCCTGTGTTGAAAAGAAAAGAGCATTACTAGCCTCAGAATCAGCATTGAGACTGAAAAATCTTCGAGTACATGCCGCACACATCCGTTCGCATGAATCACTTGAACAATGAATCACTTGATCGAATGCGTACTACTCAGGCCCGTTCGTCTGAATCATCTGGACAACGGGAAACAATATCAATAAAATGATTCAAACTTAATTGGATATTTGTCTAATGTCTTTCCTTCAAATTTATTTTAGTTTGTAGTGCAGCAAAGCGCGCAGGGTACAGCTAGTAAGTAATAAATAAACGTTTTTATTTTTGGAAATTTATTCGACTATTCTCATTCACTTTTCTCGCTATCCTAAGAAAATGAATTATTTCAGTGGTGTTTACTCACTTTTGGCGCTCACTGTATATGTCGCATAAAAAAAAAACTTTGTCGCTATTATTATAATAAAAGAGGCAATAGATTTTCAGAAACTCCTATAGAGATTTTTAAAAAAACTCTGAATCAAACTCCCGCCGTTCTTAGGGACCACAATTGGTCAATTCGAAATTCTTTGGAAAGGAATCGACGTTTACAAAATTGTACATTGAGTGGATATAACAGGCATATGCCACACATTTGCTTCTAATAGAGTTTGGTCTATTACGAAATCCTATTACAGACATATCTTCGAATGCCACTCGTATATTTTGACACAAGTGTAGTCTATTAAATTTTAAAGAAATGATTCCTAACCTTTTCTAGAAGTTTCAATAAATGCATTTTTTTTATCAAGTAACGTTTGCAAGAATTCTTCCGTATTTTTGAAAAATTACTCTTTAAAATTTTGAAATTCTTTAATATTGTAGGAGAAATAATTTTTTACTCATTATATGAACCTGAATTGTCTTAAACCTTGGTTTTCATGACATGTGGCACTATTAGATATTGTACACATACATATATTTTATAATCTGTTTTTAAATTAATTCGGCTTTTCTTTTGGATTCTGTTAAATAGTTAACATTGTTCTGTTAATGTAAAATTTTGCTCTGTTAACGTTAAAATTGCTTTTATTTTGAAATTATTGGGTCGCGTCTTGGGTTTTCAAATTTAATTTTAATTTTAGGCTCATTTTCTGCCTTCGAAGTTAGCTAACCCAGGCTTTGAGAATTCGTTTAATACTGTCAGCTTTGGCTAATAAAAGAGCAATTGGATTTATTTTAGACAACGCTATGATATACATATAAAGCAATAAAGATTGTCCTTAAGCTCTGAGAACTTGGTAGGAGCACTCTTAAACAAAAATCTCATAGTGCGGAACTCTTACCATATGATTGTCAATTGCTTCGATTATTGTGTGACATATTGACAAAAGTCCGGGCAAATTGATCATTGAATTACTGTTGAAATGATTACAAGTTATCGAATCTGACAGAACACATAAGAACTTTGTTAAAAACACGTTAAATTTCGTACAAAAATTTTCACTAAAATGAATTTGCAGATTGGTTGTCTAGAAAAATTTACGTTTTAGTTTCATAGCAAAACTATTTCTACATTCATCCCAGCTTATATTGTGCAACTGATGATACAATTCTGGAAAACAAATTCCCGGTGATGTCAGTAACGTTCCAAAACCGATAACTTTAAAAAATGAAAAATCTCGGGAGATCGGAGTTTGCAGTCAATTAAACTTGTTGCACCTTTTTTGATCATTGCTCAAATAGTAACGGTAAATTGTGTAATTCCTCTAGTTATTACTGCACTATAACAACTAATTCTTTAATTTGGGGCCAATATACGGTTTTTACACATTAAAAATTGACTTTGCAAAGTCTGTAAAAGAAAAGATAAAGAGAAAAACGAATACTGTTTGATGTGCTCGCAATATTTCTTTGTTCTTCGTTTATAAATGGTTGTACATACATATACACAATAGCAAAATATTAAGAGTTTATCAAAGTAAACTTTGAGCGTGCAAAAGCGAAGCAAAGTTTAAAAGAAAATGTTAAAGAGTTTGTTAAAGTAAAGTTTGAACATGTGAAACAGGTATAAAATAAGGCTTGAAATGAAAAACGTAAACAATTCTGCTACAATTTTTTTGTATAACGGTATCAAAGCAGATGTCAAGAATACTAAATGCTGTTTTCCAAGCCTAAAGGCTGGTTCACCCATAAGTTTCTGAAACATTTTTGGTTCGGACAAAATTTTTTTTATTTCTCTCGCTCTCTGAGAGAAACGTCAAACTACATATAAAAAAAATTTTGTCCGAACCAAAAATGTTTCAGAAACTTATGGGTGAACCAGCCTTAAGCGGACCTAATGATAACAGAGTGTACGCTTTGAGTAAAGTGAAGCTAGAAGCGAAGATGTGATTGATAAATCTGACCAAACTGTTCAGTAACCACCACAAGCAACTTCGCTTTAATCATTGCGCGAATTGTGTCGTCAGTCCATCATTTAGTGATGATTTTGAATGGTGATGATTGAGAGTATTTAAAAGTAAAACAAAGTATTTTATTGTGATTAAAAATATTTCTAAAAAAGAATTTTTTAACACAAATTTAAAATTTTACGTTTTTAAGTGCTCCATATGATAATAAAGTACCATTAATTTAAACAAAGAGCGCGAGAGAGGGAGATAATAAAAGAGAAATTCTTAATTGAAATGAAATGTTAATCCCTTAAAAGGTTTTTGTAAATCCAAACTCAATGCTTCGTAGTTTTGTAAGTTTTTTTTTTATTTTCATCTGTTTTTCTATTATCTCTTATTTTTACTTACACTCTTTTGTTTTTATTTTTTCCCGCACACACACGCACTCACACACGATTACACTTGTTCTCTTGCTTGCTCTGTGTAATTACTAAATGTTAGTTGTTGTTGTTGTTGCTGCTGCTGTTTCGTTCAAGTTAACTGATCGTAATAATGATGATGATGTTGTTCTTTATTAAACGAATTCTCTTTTATTCTGCTCACTTAAAAAATGTTGTACCAAATTTTCCGTAATTTTTGCTTTTTCTATTGGAAATTTATTTTCCAAAAAAGCATGAACGGCATGAATTAATTCGTTTTTAATTTTCTTTATTAAACTCACACTATTAACGCTTTTAGTTTTCTCTTCTTCGTTTTGTAAATAATTTTTCTATTGTCAAGAAAAGGTTTTATTTCGTGTACAATTTGATTTTTTGGTTGGTTGTTGTTGGTTAAAAAAAAAACAAAAAAATATGTTTGAATCTCTATGGCATAAGTTGTTATTGACTACTTTTCGTTTTATTTTCTGTTTTATTCACTCTTCTTTCTTTGTAGTTGTTGCATTTATTTTTCCTTTCTTTTCATGTGTTTCAAGAAAAAAAAAACCAGTTATATTGTTGTAGTTGTATTTTTAATTTTTTGTTGTAATTTTATGGTCTTTGCACTTTTTTGTAGACAAAAAAAAATAAAGAAGAAAACAGTGTTTCTTTTTTGTTTTGCATGAATCACGGTTATACAGAGAAACAACGAAACAACAAGTTAAACAAACAAAAAAAAAATGTTTTTTTTTCGAAATAAACTAATAAAATAATAAAAAAAAAAACAGAAACAAAAAAATAACAAGTCTTCGTCGAAAACCAAGCTGAGAGTTTCAAAAACGCAGACTACAACCACAAATTCAAAATGAATGATCACCACCGCAAACCGTCAAAACGAGACTGAATAAAGTTTTGAAAATTTCATTCGTTTGTGGCCGTTTTATTTCAATTTTTCATTTTTCACTTTTTTTATTGTAATTCGTTCAAGATGCTGGCTGGTGTTAGTGTATAGTAAGTAAGTGTATGTGAATTTCTGTTAATGATACAAAACAGACAGAACGAGAGAGCGAGAAAATACAATAACTGTTATTAGATTAATACTAACATAATATCATCTGCAAAAGCTTGAACTTCAAATTATAAATACCATACTTATGTACATAGCTCATACATATATTCCAGTTTTAAATCAGCGTTTTTAATCCTTTTTTTGTCAGGACCTGTTTTCGAAATGTTAAGACAAACTGTAAATGTCATAAGTATAGGTTTAACAGTGAGAGTTGAAACTTTGAAATTATTTAGGTTCTCACACTCTCTGTCTCTATCTCCATGTTCACAAAAGCAGGGGTTCCCTAACATCGTAAATAAAAACTGTGATAAAATAAAAATAATAACTTTCAAAGGGAGTCTCGTGGTTAGTGTGGTAGACATTAGCGTGAGGGTTGCCTGCTAGTCTCGTGGTTAGTGTGCTAGACTATTAGCGTGAGGGTCGTGGGTGCGATTCCCACCACCAATAAGGTCTAACTTACTCAGCTCATAATAATTATATATAATTTGTTGTTGTATTCTAATAAATAAATAAATAACTTTCGTTTTAAAGAAGTTGCACCATGGACAATATATTGCATGAGTAAGAAGCTTGTGTTCTCAAATATATTAAATTGTAACAGGCGGACGTTAAATCTGGGTTATTCGTAGGGCTTGGAAGCCACCTCGTAAAAACTCTATCCAATGAAAACCACAACAATAGCCTCTAAAAAGATCCCCACAAAAATTGACGACCACGGCAAACGTATAAAGGACAATGATTTACGTATAGGCACATGGAACGTCAGCACCCTTTACAGGGTGTCCAGTTGGCGAAAGCCCTCATTGAATCTAGGACAGACATCACTGCCATACAGGAAATGCGATGGATAGGACAAGGATGCAAAAGGCTTACATCCTGCGATGTATATTACAGCTGCCATGAGGATAAGCACGAATTCAGACGCGGATTTGTGGTTAATAAAAGACTTCGCCACCTTGTCTCTAGGTTCTCTCCTGTGAACGAAAGAATAGCCACAATTCGCATCAGGGCAAAATTCTATAACATCAGCCTTATTTGTGCGCACACCCCGACGGAAGAAATGGACGATGTGCCTTCTACGCTAAGCTCGAGGACATATATGATAAGTGCCCGGCCCATGACGTCAAAATCGTACTCGAAGATTTTAATGCGAAGGTTGGGAGGGATGGTATCTTTAGCCCCACTGTCGGACAGTTCAACCTCCACTACCACTACCTCCAACGGTATGAGGCTGATCGATTTCGCCGCGGCTCGTAACGTGGTTGTATGTACTAGCACCAAGTTTCAGCATCTCGGCATTCATAAGGCCACTTGGATCTCCCCCGATCGATCAACATGCAACCAGTTTGATCATATCGTGATTGACACAAGGTCCTGATGGCCTCCCCGCTGAATTGTTTAAGGCCGGATGTAATGAGCTGGTGGGGCGCATGTACCATCTTATTTACAAAATATGGCTAGAGGAAAGTATGCCCAACGATTGGAACCTCATTGTCCTCTGGCCAGTCCTGAAAAAGGGAGACCCTACGATATGCGCCGGGGTATAAGCCTTCTCCCTATCGCACATAAGGTTCTTACAGACGTATTGTGTGAACGACTGAAGCCACTCGTCATAGTCCATCATCGACCAGATCTTTAGACTACGCCAAATCCTGGAAAAGATGATATAAATCATATGAAATTTGAATTTGATTTCACAGTATAGTCTGGCAGCTTTCATTTTAAAGAAAAAATTTACGAAATGAGTGCATCGTGCTGCAGAACACTCTCAGTAGAAAATAACTAGTTCCGGACAAACATTTTGTTCAGCTTTACCTTACATATTCCGTCAGTAACGAAAACATTATCCTGCATCTCTACGTATGATCCGTATTATTATCTAGTAAATTGCACCTTTAAGCGGTTAGATATTGTTGTCACTAAATGGCAACACTGGATTATGCTATTGTCATAAATAGTGTCCGACCGAGCGGGTGATAAATCATTTCTCATTAATTTAAAGTGTCCATTCTGATCAATTTAAAAGCACTTGTAATTTAATTAGAAATAAACAACATATAAAAATAAATGCCGAACATTATTTTTTCATCTTATACGCATAGCTATTATGAGAAGAGTGAGAGAGAGTGGGATTGAGAGAAAGAGAGGTGTTTTCATATAGCGTGTACCACTGTGAATAAATAAACAAATTTATTAAACATCTGTTTCTCTTTAACATTTGTTTATGAAATATTTGGAATACGATTGTTTACATTTCTAAACGAGCGGGCTCACTTTTGCCATCTACGACTTATTTTTGCGCAATTAATTGGAATTATTTGAAATAAATGCGACAAAAAGAAACACTTGTTAATTGAGAATAAATATTCAATTAAAGAGATGATTGTTACAGCGATATTAAGCAATTGTTTGCAGAGGAAGAGAGTGAACATTAGAAATGTTATTAGAGTGGATACAGAAGTAATAACTTACTTATTTACTTAATTGGCCATAACAACCCGTTTAACGGATTTCGGCCTGCCGTAACACATCCTTCCAGGCGCCTCTGCTTCTTGCGCGCCTACGCCAGTTGGTCACACCAATCGATGACAGGGCTTCCTCGATTTGGTCCTTCCAACGGATACAAGGTCGTCCTCTTCGCCGACTTCCGCAGATTCCCGCATCAAATACCCGTCTCGCCGGAGCATCCTCCTCCATTCGAACGCCATGGCCGAGGCAGCGCAGCCGCTGGATATTAATACGCTGTACAACGTCTACGTCGTTGAGGAGCTCATACAGCTCACTGTTGTATTGGATACGGAAATCATCGCCAACTCGCACTGGACCGAAGATCTTGCGTAGGATTTTTCTCTCGAACAGGGTAATAGGGTCCATGCCTCTGCGCCATAAAGAAGCACGGGGAGGATGAGCGTCTTGTAGAGTGTTAGTTTTGTCGCACGAGAGAGGTCTCTGCTACTCAATTGCCTACTGAGACCATAATAACACCTGTTGGCAAGAGTGATCCTACGCTTGATCTCCAGACTGACATCATTTCTGGTGGTAATGGCGGAGCCAAGATAGATGAATTCCTTGACCGTATCAAAAGTATAGTTATCGGCCGTAATCTGAGGATCAATACGCCGCGCGTCTCTACTTGTCGATAACATATACTTTGTTTTGCCCTCATTTACTGCCAGACCCATCTTACTAGACTCTCGTTCAATAGCACTAAAGGCAGCAGTAACATCTCGCTTGGTACGCCCTATAATGTCAATGTCGTCAGCGTACGCAAGCAACTGGACACTTTTTTGAAAAATAGTGCCATTGCGATGCACTCCCGCCTTTCGCAGAACACTCTCCATGACGAAGTTGAAGAGGTCGCATGATAAGGGGTCGCCTTGTCTGAAACCTCGCACGGTACCAAAAGGTTCGGAGAGGTCCTTTCCTACCTTGACGGAGCTGCAGGAATTGCTCAAAGTCATTCTGCATAGCCTTATCAGCTTCGCAGGTATACCGAGCTCAGACATTGCGGCAAAAACACGATCCCTTATGGGGCTATCGAAGGCTGCCTTATAGTCGACAAAAAGATGGTGTGTGTCGACTTGTTTCTCGTGGGTCTTTTCCAGGATTTGGCGTAGTGTGAAGATCTGGTCCATAGAAAAAATGTGTATAAGTGTATCAGATTTTTATATGAAAATTATCAACAACAATCATACACTGTTGTATGTTCTTCCAACAATACAATGAATACAACGATACAACGGCTTGTGTGAATTGACCATATATGTTTTTAAAAGTTGTATTGGTTTCGTGCTATCAAATTGTGTGAATGAAAAAAATGTGTATATGTTTTCATATGTTGTGTTGGTTTCGGGCTATCAAATTGTTTGAATGCCATGAAATACACAATACAGCATAGCATTGAGCGTTCACAAACAAAGAAATGTATTCAATACAACATACACGATACAAAGTGTTATTTGGGCAATTCACACAAGCTCTTGTATTGTTGTATTATTGATTGTATTGTTGGACGAAAATACAACGTGTATGCTTGTTGTTGATAATTTTCATATAAAAATCCAAAATACTTATAAACATTTTTTCATATGTTTTTGAAAGTTGTAATGGTTTCGTGCTATTATTTTATGTAAATGCCAGTACCTAAGAATTAAAATACAAAATATTTTCTATGTAACTTGAGTCAACAATTCAAATTATATTGGTCGCATAGAAATTAATTAATTTACTTTTTTCCGTAATACTTGTCATTTTGTTATTTGAAAATCAAATTCTTATCGCTTTTTGACGTTTGGTATACGAAATACACAATCCAGCATAACACTGAGCATTCACAAACAAAAAGTGTATTCAATACAACATACGCGATACTAAGTCGTATGAATTGACTAAATGACACAATATGCAATTGTAAACAATTTTAAAAGTCTTCTAAAATTGTTATGCCTTTTGTATGCTTGACGTAGTTAAAAAAAGACAAATGTTAACTTTGTTTTTTGTTTTTTAGATTTAAAAAGTATTTTTGTAACCAACATTATTAATGGCACCTTCAAAAATCTCTATGGTGGCCTCAATGGATGCCAGTACATTTTTCTGGTATCCAAAGTTGTTGGTCTTTAACTTTTCATGTGTGCCTTTGTCTGAGTGTATCTGAAGTGTTTTACACCCGTCCCAAATTTATATTTTTTTACTATTTAATCAGTTAACTACAAGAAACAAAAAACAATAAAAAATAAACAAAAAAAAAATTATTTTTTTTAACAAAAAAAATTGTTAAATTCGTCCAATTGATATTCTTTGTTGGTTCCAAAAGTTCATTGAATTTTTATATTAAAATAATAATAATAAAAAAAGAAGAAAAAAACAAAATAAAATCTTTTTTTTCTGCGTTTTTGATATTTTTTTCCGTTGCTTTAGATTTTTCTGAAGTCGTAAAACATGTCAAAAACCCCTTTTTAATGCATTTTTTGTTATTGTTTTTGTGACTTTATAATTTAATCAGTTTTGTTGTTATTTTTCTTGTCTTTACCATTAACCCCTTGGGTGATTGCAAAGTCTGAGAAATTAGCATTTTTTTAAAACCTAATTAATCAGACATGTTGCTTAAAACAGGGTGTATCATCGAAACTAGTCTTGACAAAATCTGTATTGAATAATTAGAAAAGCGCAGTTGGGTATGTAGCAGAGATCAGCAATGAGTATTCAGAAAGACGAGTAGATTCGAATCATACTCATAATTTCTGGTACTTATACGCATTGATACTTATTTTAATATCATACTCATACTACTCATATTCAAATTTGTAAGTACTCATCGTACTTATACTTAACAATACGCATGATGTTGTTGATTTCGATTCTCCTTTACTCAACATTTAAAAGGATCACAAAATATGTATGATTCGCGTAAGAGCATTACAATACTCGCCAGAAGGTTGTCTGTTTGCTTTGCTTGCTGTCGTCTTTGTCTCTTTCTTTCTTCTTTTTTTTTGTAACTGCATTCACAACAAAGACTGTAAATTTTGATGAATGATTCGAATCACTCGAATCATTTATGAGTATTATAAGTATTTTTTAATCTGAATGAGTTGGCTTATGAATCAAACATATTCCGAATGATATGAGTTTGATGTCAACATTTTACTCATACTCATTGCAACCTGTACTCATAAATCAATGTTGTAATGAGTATGAATGAAGTAGTTGAATTTCAATACTGTTGACTCACTCATACTCAAAATTTTATGAGTACTTATGAGTAGCGAAAAAATGATTCATTGCTGATCTCTGATATGTAGCCTCACTTTAGGGTCAATGCCAATTTCGCATGTGATTTTTTTTAGCTATTAGAGATTAATTGCTTATCAAACTGGCCTCTCATAGATTCATGGTACCAAAACAAATGTCGCATGCGACAACGACGTGTTGAAACAACATATCAACCTATAAGGAACATGGAGCCTCAGAGATTCTGTTAATCGTTCGCTTTCAGGCGAACAAATGATTAGTCGGTAACATCCAAGTCTGACAATGGTGTAAGCATCCACATGTAAGTACAGAAGCTCACTTGCAATGGCACCAACTAGGTGAACTTTGCTGATTGTGGAGTTAGAAATTTCGTAAGACATGCTATAAATTTGAAGGTGGTTACTAGTCACCATTATGCAAACTTATTTGTATGACTACTGATTCGCGGTAAACCTACATATATATTTAAAGGCACTAATTGTCATCCATCTATTGCGTACAGCTGGGCACCTTGAAGCCTCCCCAATCCAAGGATATTTGGACAACAGTCTATAGTATTTATACTTATTGATACTTCCAGGGACAGTGGCATCTTTAGTAGAAAAGAACAATGCTGAAATCATCAAAATTTGTGAAATTCCCTTTGGTAAGTAGACGGATAATCTGACAGAATTGGAATAGTAGGTGTGACACCTTCACCATAAAGTTTATAATAATTGTTGCAACATAAGAAATTAGAGTATCAAAAATTTTCGGGTTGTATGTATGTTATTGAAATTTAGTTTAAATAATCTTGCAATAGGCTTCGGAAACATAATAGGTTTTGGATATGAAGAGTAGGTACGCGTGATAGATTGGCAGAGGAACACTGAAATGGCACGCTTTTGAATTGAATGGGTTAATGATGTAAAAAAAAACTAATGTTTTCCTTGCTCTTTCCAATTGTCCTCTCTCTCTCTCTCTCTTACGTTCGCTCTCTGCCTCTACTTGCTTTAAAAAGCATTTTGAATCGTTTGGAAAATGTTTAAATTTTTGTTTTTTTTTCTTTTAGCAAAGTAGTTGCTGTTGCGGCTGTGTTAGCGGCTTGTAATAATAGCACATGGCCAAAAAGCCAACAAGTGAGCACAGGTAAGAGCGTGAGTAAGTTAAGCGTGTGAGCAACTGAGTACGTAACATTGTAAGTAATAAAACGTGTTGGCATTTTTAATGCAACTTTTAAGTATTTTTCTCTTTCTTTCTATCTTTCTATTTCTTAACTATTTTTACGTTGTGGTTATTGTTGCTGTTGCAGTTGTTGTTGTCACTGATGATGTTTTTCCTCTTCTTCTTCTTCTTGATTCGTTTCATTTATTTAAATTGGAATTGAAAAACAAACAAAAAAAAAACGCCAACAACTGGAAAAAAAAACAAAATAGAAACAGAAACAATTTACGTGACTGTTTAAAAGGCGCAGCAGAGTCACGTTTTTTGCATTTCGAAAAAAGAAGCATCATTCGGCGAAAAATGCACTTGTTGATGGGAATCTTATTTTCACGCGTCCTCTGAAGAATGCAAAAAAACAAAAAAAAAAAAAAACATGTTATTGACGCCCCCTGGGTTTGACACCCTCTATTGAGATAACATGAAAACAGATAGAAAAAAAATCTCTACTAAAAATAAACCATCCACTGCGATTATGAATGACTGACTTTAAGTATCGCTTATTGTAAAAAAAAAGAAATAAAAATGTAATAAAAAATTAAAAGTCTATGCAAAATACAATATGATGAGATAAGCACACAATGGAAGACAGTTTAAGGCGCTTATCTAATAAATGCTTGGAAAAATAAGCATTTTTTCCTTTTTCTTTAAACAAAGCATTTAAAAATGTCAACGACAATAGCGCTGTTTGTTTCAAACAAACAAAAGATAGGAAAAATATTAAAAAAAAAATTATTTATTTTTGAAAACGCCTTTAAATTTATTTTTATTTATAAACAAAAAAATTGTATAAAAATCCTCCCATTTTATTGATAAAAAAATGATGGACTCTCGTAATAGCACTTGTACCAGCATACTTTTTTTATTGTTGGATTCCTAATTATGAAAATGATTTGAGAAATAAAATTGAAAAACTTCTTGAGCTTATAAAAATAGAATAAAATAAGAATAACAATAGACAGGAGATACAAAGAAATCAAAATCATTATTATCTTTCAGTTTTCATTCAATTTAAATTTATTTAAGCATTTAATCATTATTATCAAGCAAACAATCTTACAAATACTTGTAGACACTCACACACACACACTCATATATTCTATTTGCCATCTAACGATGGAAAAAATGAAGAGCGTTAAAAATAATGATGAGATGAACTAGAATCACAGATAAACACAGACATTTACTCTGTATGGCATACATATGTAGGTAAAAAAATCTTCAACTGCATACCATATTTAAACCGCATATGACCAACCATACAACAAGTGTCACCATGACGCACCATCTGATGTACAATACTGTGGAACATTTTTGGGGTTATTGTCAGAGGTTAAGAAATTTCAAATCGGGAGAATTTAGAATAGGGAGCTGCATTAGGATCTCAAAAGTGTTTAGTGTCCATAAACCTAACATTTTTAAGACATCTTATATTAGCTATTCGATTAAGTTCAACTTGTTAATGGCTTAAAAGTATAATATCGGACCAATATATACATACATGCATAATTGGTCATTACAACCCTTCAGTCAGGATTACGGCCTAGCTTCCTACATCACTCATGTTGTTAGTGTTAATTTTATACATGAGCAACGGGACCTACAGTTTAATGTCGACTCCGAGCGACAGATTTTTGAGAAACTTTTCATGGCAGGTTTATTTACTCTCAGACTGGATATATTTTTTCATATTTTCTTTTTTATGTCTGACCTGGGGTTTGAACCGTGGCCTTAAGTCTAATAAGTCAACACACTACCTACTTGACGGCGACCTATACTTCATTCGATAATGCTGGTTCCACCGAACATCGCATTGAATTTCCAAATCCAAAACTGTTGAATATTTGAAAATCACATTTCCCAATTATTATTGTGTTGTTGGCTCTTGTAATTATCTGTGTTATTCCCAGAATATATTTTGATGAAACAATTTGATTCGGTGCAAGGCATAAATACATTAGTGACTGGAAAAAATTTCCGCTTCAAAGAAAAATAATTTGCAGGGCGTTCACTACATTCCATTACATGACGAATTTAACGTAAAGATTTCGCTTTAAATCTTTACAAGGTTCAGTTGAAGTAGGATTTCTAGTCGAACAGATATCATACATTCATATATAATTGGCCATTACAACCCTACAGACAGGATTACGACCTAGCTCCTTACACCACTTATATTGTATGTGTTAATTTTATCCATAAGTGACGGGACCTACAGTTTAAAGTCGATTCCGAACGACAGATTTCTTTGAGAAACATTTCATATCAATTTTATTCACCCTCAGAGCTTTTGCCGGAATCTACTGAGAAGCAATCGCCGATGGAATATTTTTACATATTTTCGTTTTGATGTCTGATCTGGGGGTTTGAACCCTGGCTTCGCGTCTAATAAGCCAACACACTACTACTAGACTACGGCGTCTTCGAACAGATATCAGTGACGTTAAAAACAACTAATGAACAACATTAAAGAACAATTTAATTATTTCCCTGAAAAAAGTTATTTATTTTCTCAGACTAACCTCCATATCATTGGAATGGTTATAGAACTGGTGTGTCTTGGATTTGGAAAATACAATGGCTGTCTTTTATCACTTGGGAATTGAGGCTATTCTAGTTCATGATGAGTTAACTAAGGATGTTACCAGTTTTGATTTAAACACCGCGCAGAAACTATTGATTTGGCAATGAATGAATGATGCATTCGAAAACAGTGAGAATTTCTTTTCCAAACAATTCGTTAAAAATCATAATGAATCACTCGAGAAGGAAATAAAAGATCTCTGTTAGAGTTCGATGTCTTAAAGCAGAAAGTTCGATAAGTCATCGGAAAATAAGGCCAGTACTGAACAAATTGATGCAAATGTCGATAATTGACGTCAAAATCATTTCTCTTCTCCAGATTTAGAACAGAGTGAAATTGAAAGAGCACCAAATGATTCAATAATTCCCAGTCATTTTGTTTGTTTGTCTTTAAAAATGAATTGAAAATCTTACCTTAAACTCCCCATGCTTCCTGCATACAATACATGACAGCAATTCATCAGTTTTTTAATACCGCTTCTTCTTTTATCACTTAGGTATTGATAAATGCATACATATGTATGTATGTATTTCAGCCATTTTACAGAAATATCGCACAGGAATGAATATCCGATAATATTAACAATTAAAATCGCCACAATTGTTGCTTTCATACGCCTCCAGGCATGGATTTTTGTACTTCAATTCCCCAAAGACTTTTAGAGTCAAGCAATCCAATTTCATTGTGTTCCAAGACGGTTGCTAACTAATTATCATTTCATTGGGTTTTTTCAATTAACAGTGTATGATCAGTTTTATGAACATTGAATTCCTTATCGATTTTACCACGTTTCTATTATTTCTAAATCGATTCGGTCACATTACTCTCGCCGTAACAATTAATTTTCAAAAATGAGAAAAATACAACAATAATAAATACTACTACAACAATGCTTACGGTGTAATCTAACTCTACAATAACAACACATGCAATGGATAAATGCGATTACAAAGAAAATCAAAATAGTAACAACAACAAGCCGTACACACACAACAACAAATAACAATAATGAAAATGAAAAAAAATACACTCCACACTGGCACCGACTGGTACCCTCACAATACCGACAACAACAACAACAATCAAACATAAATAAAATTATAACAACAACTACACAAGAAAATACAACAACAATAATAATCCAGTATTAAGCTTGTTTTGACTCTTACAAAGTATTCCGGAATCATTCTCTCGCTCTCTCTCTCTCTCTCTATTTATCATTTTTTTATTCAACTGATTTTGAAATGAGAGAGTGATAGATAGAAAGACAGTGTTGCCAATTTTAATCATTTCTAACCGAAATTGGTTATTTTTTTGCTTCATTTGTAAGGATTGGTTTGCTTCCTATATTGCGGTTACAGTTGGCTACCAAATTTTTTACTTCCCTGGCAGCACTGGTAGTGTTTGAAAAAATTCGTTTGTTCGTTAAGTAAAATCTACAAATAAAATTGTAATTAATTCGCACTTTTTTTCGTGTCTGTCTTATATGAATGAAAATTAATCCCCTTGTCGTTATAAACGCAGGGTACTGCTTGTTGGTGGTGGATGATACGGTGTTTCCTTCTGATCGATTATAGGTGCCTGTATGGGTGCGTAGAGAAGGGATTAATTAGCGTTTGGTTTCCAAGGGTTTGTCTGGGTGTTGTGTTGTTAGTGGTTAATTATCTTATTACTTTAAAGATGGGGAGGGATCAGTCCTGACCGAATTTGTGAGTGTACAACAGGGACAGGAAATTTAAATATTAGTTGGATAAGTTTCTGGTGTGGTGAGTTCCTGTTATGGTGGTTTTCTTATGTGTGGTGGGTTTCGACAGCGTGGTAAATAAAAATGAAATTCACCAATAAACCATTTCTAAATTGACATTGTATTACCGACATATTGATACATCCTTGAACATGTGTGGTTTGTGTCTGGACTAATGTTTTTTTTTTTTTTTAATATCGATAAGTGAAGCCACAAACACTGAATAAAAAGAAGTAGACTGAACGAACGTAATGTTGCCATTATGAAAGTACATTCTATTTACGACGATTCTAAAAAATAATAATATGTACATATGTGACTTGGGTGAAAAACCCATAATTAAATCAAAATTAGTTATAAACGGAGGGTGTCTATGGAGTATTAATTAGTCACAAATAAAAAAAGGAAACGGAACTGAAAATCAAGATATAGCAGCAAAAAAATAAAAACAAAGATTAACATGGTTTTAAATTTTTACTCAATGAGCACATTTTTCTTGTTTTGGTTTTTTTTTGTTGCCAAAAATGTAGGTTGTAAACATATAAGTATTAAATTTATAAATAACTTAAAAATGTTAAATTTAAAAATTATGGAAAACCACTAAATTTAAATTTGGTTATTTTTTCTATTTAAAATTGGAATTGAAAAGGTTGCATTGTGGGGATATTTGCGCACATAATAAAAATTATTTTGGGACTCTTATTAGATGCGTAAGAAAAATAATTCAATGTTACAATGGCAACACTACGCGACTCCAGCACTCATCTCCGTTGCACAACCAAATTTATGTATGGTTGTTCTTTTTAACCCAATGGCTCCGCTAATGGAGGTGAAAATTACTTATCCTAGACACACACACACATGGCATTTCACCACAACTAATACAATTATCTATCTGAATACAGTACTTATTTCGAAAAACGGCACTTTGCTGAATTTCTATTTTATTTACCACATCGGGCAAATTCACCGCATTTTGCAAAAACTCACCACGCACCAAACTCATCGAATAAATTCACCACAATGCCCTAAAAATCACCACGCTTTAGAAAGACATCACACTAAAAATTAATTAATTTTTGGGGTCCCCCATTGGTTCCCTTCCGCACCAAAACACCCAGATCCAGAATTCAATCAGAAATGACACAAACAAAAACATGTACACGCTAGCCGTAGATTCCTTTTTAAACAGCAAGGGGTTTAATTTTTATTTATATAAATCGGATAAGAAAGCAAGAATACGAATTTAATTAATTTCAAAACGTTTTTTTTTAACGAAATTTTTTCAGCATTGCCAGGAAGGAAAAAAATCAACTCCTGAAATAATAATCACGAAAATAGGAAAAAAACAACAAAGTAAAATTCATAGTTTTTTTCTATGCTTTCGAAATTAATTATATTTTATTTATTATATGAAAATATAACTAACAAATTAATTTACTTTTTTGCAGCATAGAGAACAACCAAAACACAAAAAATCGCACTACCTTTTCAGTCAATTTATCATCACTGGCAATCTTTTAAAGGCGTATAAACGGAATGGCAGCACTGTAAACAACCAGCTGTCAGTTTAATGAAAATTCAATAATTTCCAAAATAAGCTCTAGTGTTGTCGTCGTAAATTCGTTTTTAATTAAATTTTTCACAAAATTAGTTGAAAATTTCACAGAATTTCGGTTCAAAAGTGCAACAACAAATCTACCCTCACGTGCTATAATCGAAAAGTGTTCATTTTACGTTTAAATTCACGTGTTTTCCTCCTACAAATTTTTGCACTTTTAGCTCTTGTGTGAATTTTAGTTTTGATTTTTTTTCTTTGAGCTGCTGCTACTGCATCTCTCTGCTTGTGTCGTATTGACTAGAAACAGTTGAGTTGCGCGCTGCTACTGCTGAGAAACTGAATATTTGTTTGTGGATATACGTATATACAACAAACGTGACGTGGGGTTGTGTATGTGTGTGTGAGCTGTTGGAAAATATTTTATTTTGTTTACATTTTTTCGCTCTTGTTCTTCTTCGTTTATATTATTATTAATTGTTAAAATTGTTGTTGTCGACCTGAAATAATGAAAAATTAGTTGAAATTAAATCAGTTTTGCATTAAATAAACATATAAAATTAATTAAGTTTTGCGACGCTTAAGAATATGAAAATCAGGAAGAGTTCCAAAATAAAAGTGTGTTTGACATAAATAAAAAAATTCTTGCTGGAAGTGTGTGCGTCAGTGTGTAAGTGCAGATTTAAGAAAAAAAAAATATAGAAGAGGCGAAAAGTAAACAAAATCTTCAATTAAGATTTTATTGATTTGAGTAAAAAATAGTTTTACGTTTTCGTATTGGATTTTATTCTGCGTTATTTAGTGTGATTGCGGTCTGATTAGCAGTTTGACAAGGTATGTTTTGGTGTTATTTTTATTGCATGCCTTTTATGTTCAATTATTTGTTTTTGTTTGTTTGGTATTTTGAGAATATTTTTGTCAGCACTACAAAGCCACTAAAATGTGGGAAAAATGACGGCGCCATATCTTCTTACAAACTAAAAGTGTTGCTAAGTTATAGTTTGTTTACGAATTTCGGCGGTTCATAGCAATTAAACAAAGTGTTATTTTTACTAAACAGTGGGACTAAAAAGTTCATAGGTTAATGTTAAATCCGTTACTCATTCGTAAGATTATTACTTAATCGCAAGTTTTAAAAGTCGCGTAAATTGTACCACCTTTGAACTATTTACCTTATGGAACAGAGGAATTTGAGTGAAGCTACTTTGATGGATGGCCGCATAGTGAAGTTAATCGAAATAGCTGGGGCTCTAAAGACGTTCAACGGAACGTGTTGAACATATCGTGCATAAATATTTCGTATAACGCGAGCTTGCAATCGACCAAAAACAACAACAAATTAAAATATTCCCATGACAATTGGATCTATGTTCCGGCGAATTCCGCCAAAGATTGCAAACTCAACTTCAGCTGTTTAACCAGACAGATTTTCCTTAACAAAAATCTCTTAACAACGATAGAAAATTTGATACAACAACAACGTATTGATAGTTGTGAGCAGTATTTGAAGTTGTTCTACCATAAAAAACCCCAATTTACGCGTCAACATGCGACAATGGACAACGACTTAGCTGCGTCATTTCCAACTACAATGAAAACGATAGCCATCTGAGTGGACTGAAAATCTGACTACAAAGTGTGCAAAATCGGAACAGTCTGCTGTCAAGGTTATGGCATAAATATTTTGAAATGCGAATAGTATACTATTCTTGGATTATTCTTAAAAGAGAAAAGGGAAAAAAGCATTAACAGTGACCATTACATAGCGTTATAGGTCTACGAATTTTTCAGCCCAACTGGGATGATTTTTGTACAATATCTATCATCCATCATCCAACCCAGACACTGTTAACATAGGGAATATCTGAAGCCCGATATCTCAAGTTCCAAAATTATTTGGGATATACCATTTATTGGGTTTAATCGGGAACACCTTAGACTACAATCTGTATATAGTGGGATATCTGCAGCAAGTCTCATTTATCCACAATATCCATCATCCTACCCAGACACTGTTAACGTAGGGAATATTTGAAGCCCGATATCTCACTTTCCAAAACTATTTGGGATATAGCACTTATTGGGTTTAATTGGAGACACCTTAGGCTACAATTCGTATACAGTGTGATATGTGCAGCAGGTCCCATTTTTCCACCATCCATCATCCCACCCAGACACTGTTAACATAGGGAATATTTGAAGCCCGATATCTCAAGTTCCAAAATTATTTGGGATATACCACTTATTGGGTTCAATTGGGGACACCTTAGGCTACAATTTGTATATAGTGGGATATGTGCAGCAAGTCCCATTTTCCCACAATATCGATCATCCTACCCTTGACTAGTTTCAGTTAACCACTTAACATTGCTCTAATAACTTTAACATTAGCTCTGTTAAAATTTTTGGTTTTTGTCTTTGCTAGTTAAATTTGAATTTATCTTCATACACATTAGGAATGATACTAATCATGGTGATGATATGATGAGAGCTATTATTTGTATACTATACTAACGGGCCATGGCCCCTTTAGACATAAGATTAGCAGATGGAATAGGAATATCTCTGATTTCTGTGAGGGATCAGAGGAAATACTGAATAGTTTTTTGCGTTACTATTCTTGACTTCAGTGATGTAGGCAGAGATGGTAGTCAATTTGTTAAGGAACTGCTACATCTGAAGGAGACTACAAACTTGATGGTCTAATACGGTTCATAAGCGCGATTAACTGGCTAGGCGAAATCTTTAGAAGGATATTATAAATATATATTTTTGCCTTCCTGTCTTTTTTTCTTTTCTTTCCCCCTTTTCTTCTCTTTTGTGGAGGGTAACAATGTACCCGGATGAAGTGTTTCTGGATGAAGGCGTGGTACTGTGGATACAGTGATGCGTCATCCTTAATACCTAACCTAACCTAACATTCCATAGCTTCAATGGTATGCACAATTGTTATAAACTTCTGTTAAAATGATGAACAAAACTTCTTTTCCATCTGTCATAAAACAATAAAAAAAGAGTATTATTTGTTATAGAGAATTGGGCACACGAAATAAGCTGTGAGACACCCTGTATGCAAGGCTCTATAGGTGCAACGCTTCAACCCGTAGAAAAATTGGTTTTTTTAAAAGTGTCATCTCTTTTGTGAATGTTGTCTTCACGCGATAATGTGTTCTTTGCCCTTTAGTAAAATGTAGAACTTGTTGGAAGCCCTCCTCTCTTTTATTTCTATTCGAACTTTACAAGAACCTTTCGATTAAGAAAGTTTCGACGTCTAACTTATTTATAATAAATCTATGACAACTAATTGTACAATAACTCAAGATGTCCCTCAATTTTTTTTTGGAAAAATGTCATCCTTAAAACAAATGATACTTTAAACAAAAAATGGAAAGAATGGCACAGTGGATCATAAGTTAGTTTTCTTTGAACTTTAGTGAGATTTTAAAGGATTATATGCATCCCAACAGTGATCGAACTAAACAATTTGCAATTATTTGTAGAAATCTCTTCTAGACGCCATTGGCTTTACCGACAATATTAAAATTACCTGATCCTAAAACAGATATTTTTGCTGGCTTCCATCAAACCTGAATAAGCCACTCAGAATATGGCCGATGAAATAAGAAATAAGTTTTACTTATTTCATATTCTTCCCGACTGCATAATAATTCTACATTGAAAAGACTGCATGAATAATGGTCCATATCTATGTCATTTAGGGAGTATATTTAGCATTTTGTCTAATAGCTTGTGGTAAAACGTCTTTACTGATACCGATACCATCGCTATGGTCGAACTTAGTCTTCCGAATTTCTGGACTAAAGCTGTTTGTCCTTTAAAAATAAATTTGATTTTAAGTCGCCGTAATCTAGTAAGTAATGCGTTAGGTAACTAGATGCGAAGTCGTGAGTTCAAACCCCAGCTCTGACATCTTCAACAAAGCGGCGGCTTCCTCTCAGCAGTTTTCTGTCAAACCCGATAGATCCGTTAAGCTGACAAGGGTTGGAAGGCCAAATAAGCTATATCTGCACCTAGCAAGGTATGTGCAAAGAAAGTGGTTCACAGTCTCATGTTCCTCAGCGGATCTGCATCCACGGCAGAAGTCGTTAAATGGGAGCCGCATCCTTTCCGCGTGTCTACCCATAACACAGTGACCTGTAAGCATAGCCACTGAGATCGAGGTGATGTTACGACCAAATCCAAGTAACTGGTTGGTGCGTCTTCTATCCATTGAGGGCCAAGTGAGCCTAGCGGTGGAGCTGTACTCCTTTTTTTGTTTTTGACAGCAATGCTAAAGCATATTTTGGTTTTCCACTAGAGATTTTAAGACCTTCTAAGCTGTTAGATTGTATCTAACATTTTAGATGCAGGAGTACGAATTTGTGAAAATGTTTTCGTTTTTTTTCTTTTCATCAGATCCACTGTGCTTGTGGAAATTCTGTTTAAATGATTTATAACTTTTAATATCAATAGTCACCTAAAAGTCATTATTGGCTCACATGCAAACGACTGTGGAAAAAGTCCAATAAAATAAGGAAATAAATGAATAGACACACACACACATACGTGCATATTCTATGTATGACCCATAGTACGTACTAGACTAATATTTATTTTATTTTATATCGTATTTTTTATTTTTTTGTTTCCATACTTTTATAGGAAACATTTTTATTGTAAATATTTCCATGCCTGTGCACATGATGATGACAATGATGGTCATATCCGTGCTACTCCTCTCACTGGCAATCTCTCACTTTCACAATATCTGATACCTTCATGCTTGCTCTCGTCTATGGTGTAATCCTAAATAGGGTGTTTGTGTGTGATTCAAATCTCTATAGGAATATGAATGATATTTCTCAAACCTTTCGAAATGAGCGTATGAGTATGGGTATGAGTATGGGTATGAAACAGCTTTATATCATATTTGCAAATTATGCCCGTCTAACTGCCACTTAGACAGTTTGGCCATCTGTCTGTCCATATACTAGACACACGAGATAATTATGTGTGTGTGTGTGTTTGAATGTGTATGTTTCTAATACAATGTTATGTACCATTAGATTAGACTCGTACTATTTTTTTCTCCGTTATATTGTAGTACACACGCTGAAATATGGGCCTTTTTTAACATCTCTGCGCTATCTATGCATTGTCTATGTGTGTGTGTTTGTTCGAGTTCATATAATATTTGTCGTCGTTTGCATGAATGCCTTTAAAAAAGAAATCCATTTTCGCATTCACATTTATTCACTGTATGCAAGTATGCATTGATGTTGTTGCTGTTCGTATTCTTTGTTTAATTTACGAAATAGGAACACAATGGAAATAGGAAAAACGAAGAAGACGTCTAACGTTTTGAACGCCCTGTTTTCAGAGGATTGTTGCTCGTTTCTAATTTCTAATTACAAAGTGACCCGCACATTTTCATTCTTTTAACTGCTGTTCACCCACTCTCATTTTTATATTGTGGACACACAAAGAAAGAAATGAAAAATAAAACAATTCCTGTTTGAAATGGAAAAGAAAACAAAACAAAGTATTAGTGCTGGACAAAAGCGAGTTGCTAGAGTCCAAGGAATATTTCGACATCGAACTTTTCGTTCCCTACATTTGACCATTACGTATACCCATCATTACTTATCTACTCACCTAATTGTCGTTAAGAAACCAGCCACCTCTGCTACTCACTTGCCTTTGCCAGTTGGTCATATCAATCAATGACAGGGCTTAATCGATTTGATAGTTTCAACGCAGTCAAGATCGTATTCTACGCCACCTTCCGTGCAAATCCCCTTACTAAATACCCATCCCGCCTCAATATACTCTTCCAACCGAAGACTGATGAGTAATAGCGTCCAAGCTTCTGCACCATATAGAAGTACAGGCATGATCAGCGACTTGTAGAGCATTAGTTTTTGCGCACGAAAGAGGTCTCTGCTGCTCAATTGCATATAGAGATCATAGTGACACCTGTTGGCAAGAGTGATCCTACGATTGACCTTCAGAATTCGTCCAAAAACCTTAACTTGAAGAATAGTTTTCAAGTACATACATGCATACATACATAATTGGTCATTATAACTCTTCAGTTAGTATTATGACCTAGCTTCTCACACCACTTATATTGTGTGTGACGGGACCTTCAGAGTTTTTGACAGAAATCTGCTGAGAACCAGTCGCCGAAGAAATATTTTTTCCACATTTCGTTTTGGTCGAGATGCCTGTTCCAGGGTTTGAATCGTATCCTCACGTCTAATAAGCCAACACACTACCTACTACATTACGGCGAGTTCATAATTTTCAACTAAGGAACTGTACTAATAAAAAGAGGTGTTAATTCTTTCCTATATCAAAATGTTGTTTCGGATACAGCCTCTGGGATTCATTCTGCCTACAATAGCAACAATGTGACAGTCCTATGTTCCATAAAATCATAACCACAGAAATAATGCACTTACTGGTGATAGTCCTTCGCCCTCATAGTGCTTATCGTTACCTAGCAGTAACTGATGCAATTGCTTACTCAAAGAAATTGTTAGAAACCTTGCTGGCCTTGCATGAAAATACTCTTCATTGAAGGTACGAACTTATGGTAAGAAATCCTGGTACATTACAATACAAGAGAGTTTACACTGAAGTCAGAGTTTAGGCACAGTGTGATGTCACAACTAATCTTAAACCTGGGGCTAAAATATTTCACCATTTAGGTATTGGAGTGAGCACGCATAGCGGACCGCTGTGATGCCACGGGTAAGCGCAGTTCCCGTAATAACCAAATTCCACCAAACTCATAGAAGAATTTGATCAGCACAAGAGCTGCATACTAAAAGCTCGACTCTCCTAAGCTAGAAACCAGCCTAAAAGTTTTATGAACGAAGCTATATCCTTATCTCAATGGAAGGAATAGAGAGAAAGGAGTTGCAGTCATTCCGCATGTCTTCCCATAACGCAGTGGCATGTGAGAATGGCCACTGTGATCGAAATGACCTTACGATCGAGTTTGAGTAGTTGGTTGGTACATCTCCTATCCATCTTGGGCTAAGTGAGCCTGTCAATTGAGCAAGATTCTTCATTTGTCCAAGATAGGTTGGAGTCCCAAAAGAATTGTTGCCTAATGGCAATTTTACCAAAGTGAATGGCATTATTTTACCCAGACTCCAAAATAAATCTTTCTATGACAGTAATCTTTATATTGGAGAGTTCAGTAAAATATGACAGAAAATGAGAGGTAATGAACCTCCGCTTCTTCTTGACAAGAACAGGCCGCTTACAACCTCTTCCTCTGGCTCAGATCCATAGATCCTGCAAATGTTATTTGTGGGTATATTAGCATGCTTTCAAACAGGACAATGGCTCAAGATAATCGTAATCGATTTAAGGACAAGAAGACACTTCTTATACATTCAAGCCCAGCAGAGTCCAGCAATATTGCACTTACATGCATTCCTGCTGCCAATGAAGTTGAGCAAAACTAGAGGAGAATACCTAGTTTAATTGAGATGATCGTAACAGTTATGGTCAGTACCATCCCTGTCAGGTGCAGAAGCGATATTTCAATGTCCTGGGATAAGAGTTACCTTTGAAAATTTTGAAATTTCCCTGACGGCGAAAATTTCACCACACAACAAGGACAGGACCCCGCACACTGTCGCGATTTCATATAACGAGTGGCCAAAAATAGAAGGAGTAATAGTAGAGTAATGAAATTTGGCACAATTATATTAATTGGTAAAACACAATCATACCTAAAATTTGGTCATTTAAAGTCAAAGGATTCGTGTCCTTCCCATATATCCTGAAATTAAATATTGCTATAACTTGGAGGCAAAAAAAGATATGTTATTAGAATTTAATACACTTATTAGTTTTAGCATGCTTAACACTTCCTCTAAATTTCGTTCAATTTGGAGCAAGGATATGCCTACCTTAAAAATGTCCTTTTTCAAAAAAGTAAACAAAAGATATAAAAAATTTAATATATACTTTTTTCGAATCGCAAATTATGATTTAAATGTTTTACCAACTCATTAAAATTTAATTTTCTCACATTCCGTATATCCTTAGAAAATTTTAAGGATAAATTTTTACTATTACCATACCATACTAATTAAACAATATTTTATTAAACAATTTAAAATTTGTTTATATATATTAAAATATTTAAATTTATACATATAAGTGAAAAGACACTTGTACTTGGTTCCTAATTGAATTTATTTATGCTTAAATACAAAAAAATCGATGATCTAGAAAAATTTACATCACATCCTCAACTCAGTTTCAAACCTACTTTTTCCAGGTCTATATTTTGCCCAATTATTACTAATTTTTAAAAGAATGCATTTTAGTTAGTCCTTCTCTATATCTGCTAAAAATCTTTGAATACGACTTTCCACAAATTGTACAATATGATGAAACACATTTATTGTATTATTTTTCTTAAGCTGCATCCATTGCATCACGAATCTGCAATGATGTTGACACTAAAAACATTTATAACGCCCACAAAAGCAGTCAGAAGCAGCTGAAATTTATATATGTTAAAGTACATACTTGTGGCAATAAAATATGAAAAAATTTCAAAACTGATATCGGGTGTTTTTTTTTTAATTCACTACTGAAGTTAATAAATGTATGAAAATCTTAATTTTTTGAAGACCTGTACTTTGGCTAAGGATATTTCACATATGATTAATATTTGTAAACAATTATAGCTTTGTAATTACAATTGCATACCTGGCTTACAATCCTATTACAAATAATTCAGTCATTACCAAAAGAATTTTTGAATTTTAACTATGACAAAAATATGTCAATTTTCAAGTTTTCGCACAAATTTTCTATATTGCATATGAATTCTTAACTTTGAGATACAATAACTAAAAATCTACGCAAAAGTTTTTAAAAAAATTTTACATATCAACTAATAGAAGTGTTTTCTATAAGATAAAGGTAAAAAAATTATGAATTTCAAGCATTGACTTTAACCATTTTTGGCCACGCTCGCGACAGTGTGCCCCGCCTTATCAAAACTGCGGAGGTCAGGCAGTTTGTACGCAAATTTAATATTAGAACTCTTAACATATACACTATAGCCTATTCTGTTCATCATTTTTTTGGGCCATCGGTATAAATGTCAATAGTGCCACTGGCAACTTTGGGATCTCCAGACCAGAAATCCCTACTTGATATTCTAAAATCAAATGTTCAAAATTCAGAGTTGGTCCAGGATTTAACTGCATTGAGCCTTACTGTCAGTATCTTAGCGCACCGCTTCAATAGAAAAAAGCAAATTGAGCATATCAAATATTGCTATGTACTAGTGCACTGGTTACCAGGACAGCTGACCGTTGTTGATGCAAGGTAAAGGATTTTGTGTCCCCTGTTTTAGGATTTTCGGATCAGCGATGATGTCTGAAATTGGCTGTTAATGGGCTTATAAGTACAGCAATTTAAGTTAAAGATAAAGCTTAAGTTTAAACGATAATGTTGATGCTCACAAAATATTTGAAGTGACTGTACTTAACGCTTTTGAGGGTGGCGGTATAAATGTTATAGGGATTTTGTTTTTAGGGAGAGTATTTCCCGATCGATTAATAACTTGGCAAAATAAATTTTACAACATAGTGGGAATGGTAATGTGTCCCACTGTGCAAATAATTTTTTTTTAAAGGCCCCACAATGTTAAATGTTGCTGCCTCTTGATAAGTCCGTTGTTCTTACCGTATTTAACTTCGATACTATTTTTAGTGGCTCATAATTCACACACACTTTTTATTGCGTTTCTCTTATTATTGTGTTGTTGTTGCTGTTGTTACTCCTTTACTATTATTTCTATACAAGTGCTTGTTGTTGTTGTTGATTTCCGCCTTAGAAGTATGCAAAGCGCAATAAATATGTCTTCTTGCACTTGATATAAAGATAGGCTGGCTATTTATTTAGTTTTTCTACTCGTTTTGTTTGTGAGCCTTAATGTGTGTGTGCAAAAATTCTCACTACAACTCCCCAACCAAGTGCGAAGCACAACAACAAAAAAATTGCGTTGTCTCTTGTGTAGAGTAGCGGAACAACATGTTTCTTGTTATTGTTTTGTTTTGTTTTTTTTCCATCCTTTGCTCATTATTTTATTTCGTCCTTTTGTAGGCCGAGAGTGAGTAAGAAGATTGTGTGCATATGCGTATGTTTGTATGGCGAACATTTGTTGTTTTTGTCAAATTGTTTTGTTTTTGTAAAGTATGAACTAAAGTTGAGCGAGACTATATTAAGTTTGTATTGCTATTTGTAACGGTTTTTTAGTCGATATAAAGTACGTGGGAAGTTTTGTAATTTAAATGGGTCGTATAGATCTCCCTTGGTGCTCCATTGTCTGCTCTGGTCGGCGCCTTAAATAAAAAAGAGAATCTGATATCAAGTCGAGAGTGGATTCACTCAATGAAACATCAGTCTTCGTGTCTTTTAGATATTTCCGAAACAACATTAGCTTACCAATATAATATCTAAATGAGTATTTCTACCACATTACCTTATCCTACGCCCTGCTAATTTCGTTTCAATTAAGAAATAAATCTCGGACATGAAAACTTTCAGTCAGATTCAAATAGAAGACTGTTCAAAAAGAACTGTTGGCCCAATATCAACTCTGCGGTTAAAGCAGTTTATATCACGTAAATCTAAAACGGGAAAAATCCCGTGCTTTCTTGCGTAGACTAAAAAGGTCTCGAGTATTAATTAAAAGGGTAAAAGGCAAGTCTGAGTTTATGGCATGTAACTATGCCTAGTATATTGTCTTATGAATGTTCAAGTGAACGGTGTCTCTCGAGTCTCAATATAAACGATTTTTTTATTCATGTGGTAGACAATAACTGCCGTTAAAGTAGTGAACGCCGATGGTAGCTTGTCCGTTGTCTTGTCAGCTCTGTGCTTACTAGCCTACCACTATTTCTACGTCTGGAACTTTAAATGTCTTATAATTTTGTGAAACTTCTAGCAATAAATAGTACAGCTTACGCAGGGCTTACTCTACCAGTAAGTCGTCGTAGTTTTGTGTTGGCTTATTAGACGTCAGGGCGCGTTTTAAACCCCACATCAGACATCTCCAACAAAACAAAACAAAACAAAATATTAACAAATATTTCCTTGGCGACTTCCCATCAGCAGATTTCTGCCAAAAACTCTGAAAGTAAATAAAATTGCCTTGAAAAAATGTCTCAAAACATCTGTCGTTCGCAGTCGATTTTAAACTGTAGGTCCCGTCACTCATGTATAAAATTAACACACACACAACATAAGTAGTGTGAGAAACTAGGTCGTAATCCTGACTAAAGGTTTTGTAATGACCAACTAAGTATGTATGTATGTATGTATGTATATTGTTTTATAAACACTCAATTTAAAGGTAGCTCCCGAGCTTGAACATGAACAATTTTTTACTCGTAGAGTAGGCAAGAACTGGTGTAAGCAGTGAACTGCAATGTTCACTCGTCCATTGTCTTGCCAGTTATGTGCCTACTATGCCTAAAAAATTAATTTTAAATGTCTTTTAAATTTTGTGAAACATCTAGAGTCAAACAATTTTCTTAGCGATAACTAGTACGGCTTTCGCAGGGCTTTACTTCAATAGTGATATGAAGTGATATGAAGATAATTGGTGCTCTACATATTTTCAAGACGATTTTGAAAGGAAGTTGCTTTTTGTGCTCCTTGCTATCAACAACTCATGCATGTTAAGCTCAATGTTATTTGTTGATATCTGCGAGCATGGGTTCGACATGATCCAGAAGTGTGATCTTCATTGCTAACCAATATACATTAAGGGAACTTTCCATCCTTACATAACGGGTGATTTTTAACCGGGTTATGAAATTTGAGGAAAAAAGAATACAGTATATTTTTAAAATATTCATTTGGAGCGATAAATAAATGTCTACCGTTTGCTTTTTAAAAATTATTTCATAGGCGGTGTATCCCATAGTTCCAATGTTGGCATACCTTTTTCAGAATTATAGGAGGCTTATCCCTCTGTTTGATAAACCTCACGTATCTTCCCCCAAAAAAAAAAAATAGTTGAGGGGGTCAAATCGGATCACATTGGCGGTTAATGCACTGCTTTAAACGCGTGATTAATTTCTTACTTTACTCGCCTTTAAATTGGTTCGTGATATCACATGCCGTGCGGTACATTCTACCTTCTTGTTGTAACGACATTTCACCGTCATGCTTTAAACACGTAATTATTTGCTCACTTAAATCGCCTCTCAATTGATTCGTGGCATCATATGTTCTTGTTCTAACGTCATGTCAGAAAGTGGAATTCTCCTACTCCATTCACAGAAATGTTGCAAATCTCATCGCTCGTGAAGAAATGTGATCTAATAGTACCTTCGTCTCACAAACCACACCAAATAGTACTTTTTTAGGGTACATTGGTAGCTCTGGAGCAGCCTCTATCTGCTCTTCCTACAAAATTTGACAATTCTGTTTGTTCATGTACCCTTTGAGGTACAAATGGGATTTGTTGCTGAATTATTAGTTTTCAATAGAAACACAATCCTCATGCAGCACGAATTTGGATAATAAAATTTGATGATTTGTAAGCGTTGTCCATTTTCTAGTCTATTTATGATGAAATGGCAACCCTTATTAAATATTTTTGTCACTGCCATGTCACGAATGTGTTTTTTTTTTACTCTAAAATCAAAAATGTAAACAATGCTCATGAATGTGTTCGTGCCTCGTAGTTTATTTTGAGTCTTCTACAGCATTTAGAAGGTGGAGCGCTTGTGGTTCACTGTGTTGCTAATACTACATTGGAATACGCTCATAGTCCATAGGGCAGACTGTTGCACAATACGCGGCAGAGAGAATTTGTTCGTTAGCCCGTTTGGAACAACATTTTGTTGCCATCAAAAGTAATCTTTCTTTCATCTAAATTAAGTTCGTCTATTCGCCTATTTAGTTCGTCCGAAGTTCCTAAGGACATTTGGGAGTGCGCTAGCTAGCGTTTCTTATCGGTGACTTTCACACATGCTTGGCAATGTTCTTTAATCTCACTTCACACTATTCCGTCAAAAATATGTGAAGTAAACGTACGTCTGCGTGCAATTACCATGCTGTGTCGCATTAAGTGACAGACAGTCTCTCCCTCTTCCTTCGAGTCACAACTGAAACGCACAAGTGGATGCCAGCGCGGCGGACACGCCTTCTTATCGTGCAGTGGTTCGGAAGGACTGACCCTAGATTGTAAATTTCAAGCCGCTAGAAAAATAAACTACTTCGTCCTGCCTGGATTAAGGTAAAAAAATTTATTCCTACAAATACAAGGTGTTGTTGTGTAGGGTATTATACAGTTGTTGTCCTTAACCGATTATAATTCTCTTACAAATTTGTTTTTTTTTTGTTTTAGTTGTTGTTGTCGCCATTTGTTTCTTGTTTGTCGGTTGTGGTCGTCGATGTCGTCGTTATTTTCAAAAACATTTCTTGTTGCTGCCACCATTTGAGTTTTTCAGTAGGCCGCTCGTTTATTTTGTTGTGTTAACAAGTGTAATGTTTTTTGTTTAACTGTTTATTGTTGTTTTTATTTTTTCTTTCGTAAACGCATACAATGTAACACACACACACGCTCACGCTCGCTATCTTTCTCTCAGTCTTTGAAAAAAATTCTCAATATGACCATTTATAACAGCAAGAAGAGAATTAAAAACGAAAATAAATTGTGAGAGAATGAAAACAACAAAAATAAACAACAAATTTGCAACAAGAAAAACGTTTCTTCCGCTTTGTGTTTTTCTTCTTTTTATTGTTTAACGGGTGCGTTTGTGTTGGTGTTTTGTTTAGCTAATGTTTTTTGTTTTTTCGGCAAACATTTGTCCTTTTAAAGTTGTTACTGTAAATACGGCCTCATATTAGTTGGTGTGCAGTATTAAGTTCCTTTTAATGATTTTCATGTTATTCCATGAGAGTGTGTGTGTGCGTTAAACTCTCTCCCTCTTGTTTTGGAAATAAGAGCGTCGTACATTATCTTGTTGGACATAACTCAACTCTGAAGTGCATTTTGTCGCGTGTTGTCGTTTTGTCTTGTGTCCAGAACAGTTAAAAAGCCAAATGGAATAGAAAAACAAAAACAATAATAAACAGAAGAGAGCGGAAAAATTATTATATTCCCCATTTTTTTTCTTTTGGGTATAATACAGTGTGTATTGAGGTCGAAATCTTTCCTTTTACCGTTAAAATACAAGCTCTCAAGCCTTTCATTAAATTTTAGTGGATAAGATGTTCTTCTTGACTTTCCGCTTCTTTTGTTCTGTTTACGTTTTACTGAAATTGAAACTCTGAGAGGATGATAGGTACGCTACGGAATAATCAATTTGAAAACTGAACTATCAAGAATCCAATGGCTTACATTTTTCGGATTAGGAATAAAAACAAACTCGATTGCGATCTGTGTCATTACAGATAATTCTGTCTACGTGTGCAAGAAATATTTGAAGATTCTATGAACCCATTTCTATTTTTATGTCAGAAACACACGCTATAAATATTATAGCGAAGTTGGTATATGATCCGACATTGAACATAATCGAGCAAAAATTCTTTACACATAGTCTTACAGCTTTTAAGGCTTGGTACTCCGATTACAATAGAAAAATTTTGATCCAAATCCAGTTGCCGTAGTCTAGCAGGTAGTTGGCTTATTAGATTAGAGTCCGTGGTTCAAATCTCAGCTCAGAATAGAAAATATTTCTATAGGGACTTCAATTCAGCAGTTTCCTGATGGAAATTGTGAGTACAAATTTTATTTGCAATGACAAGTTTCTCAAATCTGTCGTTCGGAGTCGATACTCCTGGATAAAATTAACACACATTTTGGATGATAAGAGAAGCTAGGTTGTAATCCAGACTATACTCTCCCTAGTATAAGCCGGACCAGACTCACATTGAGTCCCGATGTTAAATATCTCGGCCTGATCCTCAATCTCAAACTCAATTGGGGGGCGAATCTGACTGCTAGGGTAGAGCAGTTGGATCCAGATGTGGTCTCCAAAAGTTATGCGTTGGATTTATTCTGCTGTCATCGAACCCAACCTTCTATACGGTGTTGCTTTTTGGTGGACTGCCCTGAATAAACTGCACAATGTCAGATTTCTTGACAAGGTCAGTAGGTCTGCAGTTATTCGTATCACTGGTGCTCTACGCACCACCCTTACAAAGTTCTTCTCACTAAGCAGGTAGCTAAGGTCACTGGAACTAGACTCAATGGCTTGTCTCGTTGGCGCGTCGTCCCTCTGGTCACTCCTCTATATTGGAGATTAATCCTGTGACTCCACTGACCATCGATTACCTCCCTGTGGAATATTGTTTCGACAGGGGTTTTCACTTCCTGATCCCGAGCAGGGGTGACTGAGCCCCTGATATGATCGTGCCTCCAGAACTCCTGGATGTATATACCGATAGCTCTAAAGTCGATAGCGTAGTCTACTCCAGGAAACTGGACCTGGACATTTCCCTCCGACTGGCGGATTATTGTAGCGTGTTTCAGGAGGAGGTAATTGCCATCTACCGGGCTGCTCAATGGACCTTCGTTAACGATGTTCCTTTTACCCGCATCTCGATCGTTTCTGATAGTCAGGCTGCCATAAGATCTCTGTCGAACGTAGTGAATAACTCTAGGATCGTCAGGGAATGTCGCCGTTGCCTCGACCTTGTTTCCGAGCGCTTTAGAATCTCACTGGTCTGGGTCCTCGGGCACATTGACATTCCGGGGGACTGCAGCACCGATGAGCTCTCCAGAGCTAGTGAACTCCTCCAGGAATCCTCTTCAGTTGACTTGAGCATGACGCTCGCCTCGGTTAAGCTGGCCATTACGTGGAAATTCTTTCTAGACGCCAAACTATCCTGGGTCAATGAGGAGTCCTGCTCAACTGCTAGACTCACTTGGCCCCTGATGAATAGAAGGCGTACAAACCAGTTACTTGGACTTGGTCGTGGCATCATCTCAATCACAGTGGCCAAGCTTACAGGTCATTGTGTTATGGGTAGACACGCGGAAAGGATGCGGCTCCCATTTAACGACTTCTGCCGTGGATGCAGATCCGCTGGGGAAGAGGAGACTGTTATCCACTTTCTTTGTCAGTGCCCATCTCTTGCAAGGTGCAGATATAGGTTATTTGGCTCTCCATTTCTTGTCAGCTTGACGGAGCTATCATCTATTGATGGATTATTGCTGGTTTTCCAGTGCTTTTGATGTGCAGCCCTTGCGCTGACCAATTTCTTCCGCTTCCCTGATTTTTGGTGGAACTTGGTCAGGGTCAGGTACAGGGACTGCGTTCACCTCGTGGCATTACAACTGTCCGCTATGCCTGCTCAAGTGAGCTTTTTGATGTCAGACCACAAGGAAACAAGGAAATTACGAGAATACAGTAACTAAACTACATTGTAAGTCCACGAAAGATAGAAAAGAGTATAATAACAATAACAAATCAACACTAGGAATCTGGAAGTTGCCGAAAGGAAATGGACACTAAATATATAAAGCGAAAGGTTATGTTGCTAGTCTGTTGTAGTAAAATAGGCGACATACGTATTACACTGTGAAGTTCCAAAATTGTTAATTTTGAGTTAAAAAAAGGAAAAGGATTGTGTAATAGAACTGATAGCAGGCTGTATTCTTTAAAAATGGGTTGATCAATTGAAAAAAAAATTATTTAAAATTTTAATCGAGGAATCAACACACCATTCGAGGCTCCAAAACATTTTTCATTAGAGTCGGCAGATGTTTGAAATGGAGATATAGAAAACGAAGCTAAGTTTTATGTTTTTAGGAATTGTATTTACAAACTTGTTTAGAGTTTAGCCAATCTTTATTAAAAGTCTTAATATTCTTGAATAAGGAATAAATAAGTCATTGCAAAACACTGTACCAATATATTCAGTTCAATTTGAATTTACATTTGGCACACACTCTTGCTTCGTACTACTACTCTACTCGCCTCTTGGTTTTCGTTTTCAAAAAATCTCGTTTGATATATTTGCTTTTTATGACTTTATGCTGCTTGTTTTTCTTAAATTGTTTTCAAAATTTCCAAGGGAAAGTCCAAGGAGGAGCAGGGCATGAGGTGTGGAGAAAAACTTTTGAAAATGTGTTTACAATAGATGTCATTGTCAAAGCAAACTCTACGGTCTCGTTCTATGGAAAACTCAATAAATGAACAACTTCTAATACAAAGAGAAAAGAGTGAAGAGGAGAGAGTAGGGAACTAAGGCAGGTTGATGGTTTGGTTGATATCTACGCGAAATATCGTAACAGTGGCGGTATTTTAAACGCAAAACACATTCACATTCACATTCGCAGGCACATGCACATGCACATCCCTGACATGACAATATGAAGTAATAAATTTCCGGTTGGTTTACCCTTTAGATGGTTTATCTTTCTTTACTTTCCTCATTGACTCGAAACTGCTGGCCATATTGAGCATGGAAATAGACGCGCGGTGTGGTCAAGTGCTGTGTTATATTGAAAATAGCCTAAAGGCCATGCCAGGCCAAACCCCAACGTACTACATATATTGACCATTAAAATAACTCTTAACCAAGTCGTTGTGTTTTTTCCCCCTTTAAAAATATCGAAACGAAAATGCGAAAATCGTTTCATTCTCGTACTCATTTACTCACTTTAAAATATTTTATTTTTATTTTTTAGTTTTTTTTTCTTGTTTCTTTTGATTTTTGTTGTATCGCTGATGACAATAAATAAATGGCTTGTTTAGTTGATTTCAGTTCAGTTAAGTTGGGTTGTTTGCATACCGACATTGTGCACGACAATATCAATTGAAGTCACTGTTGACACCGACAGGAGGTGGAACACTGGGCACAAACAACCACAACCAACCACTGTTAGACTTCTGACAAGTTGTAGTTGTAGTTTGTTAAACATGAAATTACACGACACGTAAGACAAGTTGTTGAAAGTTGATTGTTTAATGTGCTTCGGGCAGGAATTAAAGGAATTAATTCTTCATATTATTTTATAAAATGTTTTCTCATTTTAAGTCTCATTCATCTCTTTATAATGAGCAGGTTATAGTAATAAAACTTAAATGAGTCTTTACGATAGAGTTTAAATTAGATTAAATGGGTGGTAGCTCAATCTTGGCAGGTTCACAACCGAGACCAGCAATGAATCGTTTTTCGCTACTCATAAGTACTCATGAAATTTAGAGTACTCACTACATCATTGATTTATAAGTACAGGTTGCAATGAGTATGTGTACAACGTTGACATCATACTCATGAAATTTTGAGTATGAGTGAGTCAACAGTATTGAAAATCAACTACTCTGATTCATTCGTACTCACTACAACATTGATTTATAAGAACAGGTTTCAACGAATATGAGTAGAACGTTGACAACAAACTCATAACATTCGAAATATGTTTGATTTATACGCCTACTAATTCAGATTCGTAAATTTAGAAAAATACTTATAATACTCATAAATGATTAGAGTGATTCGAATCATTCATCAAAATTGAGAGTCTTAGTTGTTGTTGCATTTACAAGAAAAAGAAGATAGAAAAAGACAAAGAGTAGTGAGTATTATAGTGTTCGTATGCGAATCATACTTATTTTGTGATTCTTGTAAATATTGAGTAAATGAGAGTCAAAATCAACAACATCATGCGTATTTTTAAGTATGAGTACGATGAGTACTTCAAACTTTGAACATGAGTAGCATGTGTATGATATTAAAATAAGTATGAATGTGTATAAGTATCAGCAATTATGAGTATGATTCGAATCTACTCATCTTTTTGAATACTCATTGCTGATCTCTGGTTCACATGTAGGTTAAAAACATAATGAGCCTGAGACAATAATCAAGTTGTAAGATAACATACATACATACATACAATCCTTTAGTCAGGATTACGACCTACATAGTTTCTCACACCACTGATGTTGTGTGCGTTAGTTTTTATACATGAGTGGTGGGACCTGCAGTTTAAAGTCGACTCCGAACGATAGATTTTTGAGGAACTTTTCATGGCAATTTTATTTACTCTTAGAGTTTTTGCTAGAAATCTGCTGAGAAGAAGTCGCCGAAGAAATATTTTGTCATATTTCGTTTAGTTGGAGATGCCTGACTTGGGGTTTGAAACGAGGCCTCACGTCTAATAAGCCAACACACTACCTACTAGACCACGCGACTTCTGATGACATAGAATTCATAATTCTTTTGGCTAGCTTTATAAGCATTTTGTTACTGATGTTTTCAATTCTGTTTTGGATTTTATAATTCCTTGGATTGGGTGGGGCAATAGCTTTCTGAATTTTGTAAAAATCAAATCCTACCGGTACTGGAGGAGTACCTCCAAAGTACCTGAGTAACTCTACTGCCTCAGAAATCCTTAGGTCTTCTGAAAAATCACTGGCGCTCGTTCCTATACTAATTTTTAATCTTATATTAAGACTGAGACGGCATTAGTAGTGTAACAGACCAGACTCTCTGGTGGGAATTGAATCTACAACCCTCAGGCTAATAGACTAGCACACTTCCCACTAGAGCACAAGGGGACTCAAAGAAGTTTTTATCTACTAAACTTCAGAAAAAATGCCATAGGCAAAAGTGCAACTGCATTAAAGACGTGTCCATTAGACACTAGACAACTTGCCATGAGTAAAGTAAAATTGAACAGGACTTATCTGCCGCTTCTTTTGCAAAAGAACAACAGATTTTTCCACTTTTCATTCTGCTCTCATAGACCGAGACAAGATGACTAGCCGATATTGCACCACGTATACATTTCAATCTCAGGAAACTATGGAAAATTCTAACTCGAAAGTCTTGACTCTTTGGGTTTAGCTGTAATTGCTTTAGATATTTAAAAGTACCTACGGAATCGTCGTAGTCTAGTTGGTAGTGTGTTGGCTTATTAGACGTAAGGCCAGGGTTCGAACCCCAGTCAGACATCAAAACGAAAATATGAAAAAATATTCTTTCGGCGACTTCCTCTCAGCAGATTTCTGGCAAAACTCTGAGAGTGAGTGAAACTGCCATGAAAAGTTTCTCAAAAATCTGTCGTTCGGAATCGACTTTAAAACTGTAGGTCCGCCATGTACATATGTAGGACCTCATGTATGAAATTAATGCATACAACATAAGTAATCCTGACTGAAGGGTTGTAATGACCAATTATGTATGTATGATGTACCTGCGGATTAAAGTTCAATTGTAAGTCAATGTATCATAAATCAAAAAAGGAAACCTGGTTGGCGTAGCCTTAGAAGAGATTCGAGTACATGAGACGGTAAAATACTTCTCTTGTTCGGTAAACTTCCGAACGCTCTCAAATATAACAATGATTTCATCGCTATGAAGTTGTGGTCATTTATGCTTAAGAATAACACTTTAGGTACCTAAATTAAAGTCGTGCGATACAAAATAGTTACGCGATTATACAGTATATTACGATTAAACACAACAAATTTAAAAAGTTCTATAAGAAAATGAATGCATTCTTTTAAAGGTCTACCTCATAAATTATAATATTTTATTATTTCTCTTAACAAAACTTCCTTCTTCAGTCATGATCAATTGATTTATTCGAATAAAGAAATTTGTTTTTAAAAGTAATTTGATTTGTTTGCCTCTTCTCTGTTCACTTATCGTTTCAATTTCTTTTCCAGTGAATTGTGGTTGTAATTCAAGTTCGTTACAAAATATTTGATTGACTTGCATTTCAACGGTTGTAACGTGACAGCCTTTAAAAACGAGCAACAACAGAGAGCAACAGTAACAAATGCTAATACGACGATAATAAAAATAAAAAAAAAAACAACAACAACAAACAAAAATAAGTATTAATGCAGCAGCAACAACAACAACAGCAGCAGCAACAGCAACAGCTATCAAATCAACAAACAATAGTAACACAGCCATCATTACAATTTCAATTGCAAACACAACCCACCACACTACAGCAGCAACATTTGGGCAACAACATAATTGTTGTGCGTGGTTCACGCAATGAACATGGCGAAATCGTTATACAAAATAAACAGGACATATTCACATTTCTCAGTGAACATCAGCAGCAGCAGCAACAGTTGCAACAGCAATTGCAACAACAACAGCAGCAGCAACAACAGCAACAACAACAAAATGATAAAGTCACCGTGGCCACATTAACACAATTGCCTGCAACCACAACTGTTGCACGTAAAACAAGCTTTTCCTTGATTGCAAACAATGTCGGTGGCATTGTCAGCAGTGGCGGTTTGCTTAATGCAACCGCCATTACATCATCGTCATCGGGCACATCAACACAAGGCGCTATCACCACAACAATGCCGAAGGAAACGAATACGATTCTCTTGCAAACACCCATCAATGCTAGTCAATTGGAAACTGTCTTGCTACAGTCGGGCCAATTAAAAAAATCCAATTCCACTGTTACATCAGGAACTGACAGACCATTCCTATTCAAAAATGTAAGTATTGCCAACGAAAGATAATTTTCTCGAGTTGTCATGAAGGCAGCATAAGTTAAGGTTAACTAATCTATAACAGTCATACTCGTAGACTATTAGGTCCATTGAATTCGGTACGACAAGTAGTTCAAGATGCGGCTTCTTCAAATTCGGAAATGTTGTCCTCGAAACATAGCTCTGTTTGACAACGAAATTAATTGTTTTAAATAATTCCTTGCGAAACTTTAGTGAACTTTAAAGTCACCTTTAACTTCTTTCAGTTATTACAACCTACAGATAAAATAAAGTTAACTTTTTCAAAAATATGGCAGTGCCGGAATAATGTCGATAACATTACCTAAATAAAACAAGTTTTTTTTAAAACGTAGTTGCTTATATTTGAGGTTGCCGTATTGAATAGAATTATTCAAGTTCAAATATAAACTTAACTTTTAAAGTTAAAGGTAGGATGATCCTCCCTTTAGCTTAACGATCACTTCTATCTTATTGTCCACTTATAATAATGAAAAACAATTTATCTGCCGTTTAAAATCCTCCCTTTAGTTAACGGTAAGTTGTAATAATGACCCATACTAGATTAGGATTAACTTGCTAGCTTTTATTCCTTTATTCCTTATCAAGGTTTTATTCCTTACCTATCACAAGGTACTAATATACTTTTAATTACGGACAAAAGCTCTTAATATACTAATCCTCACCAGCGTTAACGATACACTAAAAAAGTTATTATAAAGCAGGTTCTATATTCTGCTATATATATATATATATATATATATATATATATATATATATATGTTCCTCTTACTCCTCTAGGAAACATAGGGCCGCTTGGTTTCGGTAATAAGAGGTATTTAAGAAGTACAGCTTATTAGGCTATAGCGTCCGATCCAGATGTTGGGGCTGCCCTTCAGGCATGCAAATTGCCGGGATTTAGCCGTGCAAGTATTAAGGTTATACCGCCCATGGTCGGTCGTCAGAGCCTCGTTAGCGGGGGACACCAATCAATTGAAGGACAGTGGGTGAGCTTGACATTTGGAAAGGAGTGGCTGTGTGACAAAGAACGTGTCTTTTGCACGCTTCACTTTTCGATTAGTTCTGCATATAGTACGGCAGATTTCTTATGATGAAGGAGAATTTACCGCATCAAGTTTTAAAATCAATCGCGCTGTCCTTCTATGTATACATTCAACTTTATGTAGGGCCGGCGGATACCGATCATTTTGTTGAAGTTCGAAACATGTCAGCGGCTAGATGGCGATGAACCCCGATGTAGATCAAAGTAAAGTTTCTCGTCTTCTTAGTTAAAGATGCTGGCATTTCTTGATGATAAATATTGCAACAATAAGTTCCATTAAAAGTCTTCTAATCTGTCTGACTATTCATAGCGTATCTTGCTACATTACAGTCCTCCTACCCAGATTATTCTCAAGTCACTTCCGAATTAAAGGTTAGAAAGACGGTTGTGGTTTCTATTCCTGATATTTCATCAAAGTGTTAATGAAATCAGCGTGCATTGCCTTTTTTGAAAAGTTTCTTGGTTATCCGAAGAAGTGAACGAATGTCTTCATAAAACCATCCGTTTGTTCAAGATGTGTTCCTGCGTTTAACGTATCAGAGTAATTCCTTACTTTGCTAAACGCAAAATGTTTCCCAAGAAATATGGGTTCAATGCAATCACTTTACAGTTGCAAGTAGCTAAAGTCGTCTTCCATTTTGCTTATCCATAAATAAAGATTCAAATTTCTATTTGCGCACATTAAGAGTTTAACATGCCTGATTACGAATTTTATTCTCTCGTTTATTTTTTATTTTTACAGTCTTCACGCAGTTTAAGCACCGATAGCAATCGTTTCGGTGGCACTGTCAGTACAGCAAGTGGCGATGATAAAGGACCATTTGTTTTGCAAACATTAAAGCGCTTAGAGAAATCGCAATCGATACTGGTGATACGCAATTCATCTTCGAATTCATCTTCGTCAGCATTAGCAACAGCAACAGCAGCTACAGTAACAGCATCAGGTGCCAATTCTACCTCATCTTTATCGAATTCCTCATCATCTTTGGCCACATCCCTAACGGTTGAACATAAACTAAGTTTATCGGCATCATCTTTGCCCTCCATTCAACAACAGCAACAGCAGCATCAACAGCAGCAGGCTCACGCAACGACAAGTGGTGTCAACACAGCAAAAGGTGGCACTATAACGTTTACACGCACTAAAAAGTCACATCAAAAATTGAATGCAACGAATAGTAGCAACAATATTGTAAAGAACAACAATAATAATATCATTACAACAACAACAACAAAATTGGGTGATATTTTAGTATCAGCAACGGGCCAACGTCATTTGTCTGCAACAACAAATAATGGCAATAGTAGTAAATTAACAAATACATCAACAGCAGCAACAACAACGACAACATATTTACGTTTGACAACAAATGGCAACAGCAACAACAATAACAATCACAACAACATCAACAACAATATTATTGCCAATAATATCATTCATAAAAATCATAATTCTTCACGTGTAAATCTCCACAGCAATAATTCTGATACTTTATCGACATCGTCATCATTATCAACGGTAGCATCATCATTGGCTACAGCAACAACAACGACAACAACATCATTATCATCAGCGTCATCATCATCATCCCATTTGAATTTGGCCGATGTCCAGCTGAAGCATGAAAGAAATTCTCCATCAAATCCAACAACGACAGTAACAGTTGCAACAACAACATCAACATCAGGCCTGCTCAAGACCCAAGGGAGCGGTAAGTTTACCAAACATACATACCCATTTATTGGCTTTGCTTCTTCTTCTTCTGTGTTTAAAAAATTATTCTTTTTTTTTTTTGAATTTCTTTACAAAACAACAACAATTTTTTTTTATTCTGCTTCTTTAATGTTGTTTTAAATAGAAATCGAATCGAATACAATCGAATACAAAAACAACATATGTATAATAGGCCAACTGACAACAAACATTTTCTATATGTTTGTGGCAACCAAAATGTGGCAACAATATTTTGTTTTTAAATAGACTAGAAAAGTAAAAAAAAGAAAACAACAACACAATAAAAAACAAAGAAAAGGTATAAATAACAGGTTGAAAACCCATTTGGGGACTCACTTTGCCACTCAACTCGTTTATTATTGTTAAGCTTTTGTTGTTTTTTGTTTCTATTGTTGTTGTCGTTGTCTGTATTTGGTCTAAACATGTCCAATAAAAATTTATGACGTCGTATTGGATTTAAAAACAGTTTTTAAGGATTATTTTTTTTCTTCTATTTTCATCAAATAAATATTAAATGCTTGCCTTCACCACTTGCTTTAAAGATGAGACAGAGACAAGCATATCCTGGCTAAATAATAGAAGAAAAGTTGCTTAATAAAGAATGGACTCAAAATAAAGTCTACGGCTAATCAATTTAATCCACTTGAAGTGTATCATTTTTTTACGGTTGTCTATTGGCCGGTGTTTTGTCTATTTGTTGTTTTTTGTTTTCGTTTGCTTGACCAAATTTAATGTGGAGACAGTAGGCCACAAGGTAGTTTTTATAGGAAAGAACGATGTTATGATTAAAAAATACATATATTCTCTGTCAGAGAAGAACTCCATTATTGTTTGTATCGGGTTATCCATTTCGTGGTTTCAAAAGTAAATGTAAATAAAACACATACAAAATATTTTTTCATGATATTTCTTTTTTATTGTAAAGTTTGAACTTTGACATTACGTGTGAAACACTACATCATTTAAATGACCTCCACGCGAAGTGTTGCAAGCATTGATTCTTTTGAGGTAATTTTCGACCACTTTTTGACACATATTGGGCGGTATCTCGGCAATGACTTGACGAATGTTGGTTTTTAAGTGCTCAAGAGTTAAAGGTTTATCTGCATAAACACGGTCTTTCGTCTAATGGTGTCAAATCGCATGATCTTGGTGGCCAGTTGATATCGCCACGACGAGAAATTACGCGGCCAGGAAATGTCTCTTGCAATAAAGCCATATTCGTTCGAGTTGTGTGGCATGTGGCACCGTCTTGTTGAAGCCACATATTCTCCAAGTCGTATTCTTCAATAGCAGGCAAAAAGAGTCGGTTATCATATGACTATAACGCTCCGAATTGACGGTGACAGTCGTTCCATCGTCGTTTTCGAAGAAGTAAGGTCCACTCACACCTTCGGACCAAAGAGCGCACCAAACAGTGACTTTTTCTGGATGTAATGGCCTCTCTTCAATTACTTGAGGATTCTCAGAACCAATTGCCAATTGGACGATTAGTTGGACGATTATGTAAACCATAATCTACTCTTAAAGCACGATACGTGGCTGTGGCAGAATCACCATTTTTGTAGTAGGTTTTGATAATTTTTATGCGTTGTGTGATAGTTAAGCGATCAATTTTCGTCAATGTCAGACTTTCCACTGAAAAGAAAAAAATTTGTTTCACAACTTAGTTTGACAGATGTCGAATTCCAGTCCCATACTTTTGAAACCACGAAATGGATAGCCCTTTATAACGGTTTATGCTTTAACTACTCTAAACTATGTTGCATTATTATAACTTTTGCTTTTGCGTGAGGTCCAATGAAGTGAGTTTTTAGCTGCAAGTACTAAATGGAAACGAAATGTCGCCGTTGTCTAAACCAGAGATCAGCAGTTAAACGTTTTTTCGCTACTCATAAGCACTCATGAAATTTTGAGTACTGAAATTCAACTACTTTGATTCATTTGTACTTACTACAACATTGATTTATAAGTACAGGTTGCAATGAGTATGAGTACAACGTTGACATCAAACTCATAACTCATATGTTTGATTCTTACGTCTACTCATTCAGATTCATAAATTTAGAAAAATACTTATAAATACAATTTTTTTTTTACGCCGAGGAGGGGTGAATGTATCTAATCGCACCATAGATGAAGTCGTCACATCGTCCGTGTGTGGGGCCATCACCCACTAAATTCCCCTCCTCGTCTCGTGGACTCGTTGTGCCCACTCCGGAACTACGGTGGTATTACTTCGGAGTGGAGTCCAATCCATAGCTCAATTGAACGAAAAATCGGAGAGGTGAACTACTACACTATACAGATGCTACCTGCATAGAATGGGCAGGAGCGCCTCCTCTTATTGCTTTTACGAAGAGGAGGAAGTAATTGATGATGCAGAGCACACTATTTTCGATTGTGCACTCTGGCAGATCTACCGCTCTGAACTGACATCAATTGTTGGAACGATCACGAGTGACTCGAATCATTCATCTAAATTTACAATCTTAGTTATTGTTGCATTTACAAAAAAAAAAAAAGAAAACAGGCACATAAGCAAAAAACACAGAGCAACAAGCAAAGCAAACATACAACTTTTTAGTGAGTATTTTAGTATTTGTATGCGAATCATACTTATTTTGTGATTCTTTTAAATGTTGAGTTATGGAGATTCGAAATCAACAACACCATGCGTATTGTTAAGTATGAATATGATGAGTACTTCAAACTTTGAATATGAGTAGAGAGGTTATATGATATTAAAATAAGTATGAATGTGTACAAGTATCAGAAATTATGAGTATGATTCGAATCTACATATCTTTTTGAATACTCATTGCTGAACCTCTGGTCTAAATCTCAGCTCTGACATTCCGAAGCAAAGAAAAAAATTTTTTTCGCCAACCTCTTCTCAGCAGGTTTTCGACAAAATCTCTGAGCATGGAAACCGTCCTAAATCTCGTTAATATTAGCTATTGGTCCTGCCCCTTATGAATAAAATTAACACATACAAGATAGATGCTGTGCGAAGCTAGGTCATAATTTTGACTGAATTGTTGTAATGGCCGATAAAATCAAGTACTAAACTAATGTACGTGGCTAGTTACAAGAACTGCACGTTTGTGCTGAATTAGATTTATACTTCGGTATTGAGAGTAATAATTCCAAATTGAAAACTGAGCGATTTAACAAGTTTATAAGAGTTTATATTGTCAAATCTTATATCCAAAAATATCTTATAAACTCTACGTCAGATTAAACACACTAGGGGTCCAGAGTCTAGCAAATATTAGAACTGTGTACTAATGCATTGACTGCATTGGAATTAGGAAAAATAGTTTCAGTGTGCGAGGAAAAAGGGCATAGTGTTTGTATATTAGGTTTGAATCAGAAAAGACCTCCGGAGGAAGGGAGTTCCACGTACGGATAGTTCGCCTAAAGAACAAATTCTGTTTGAATTGTATTGTGCGATCCAAAGGCCAATTAATAAGTAACGGATAACGTTACAGGTATGCATGTATTACGTAAAAATATGCGAATTTTTGGAAACAAGTCTCCTTATTCCTTTCGAACACATTTCGTTAAAATATTATCACGGCGAAAAGCGCGAGACACATTGCGACAGTGATGTAATAAATCAATAGAGTTTAATATCCCCTACTGCCTTTAATGAGTAATGAGTATCCTCAAAGTAGAGTTCGAGGAACCAGTCCATACACGGAAGTTGTATTACATTCCTGAACGGGTATGAAATATTTTTTGTACTGTCTGAAGAAGTTGAGGCATTTGAATGCTTCATTCGACTCATGAAAAATTATTTGTTTCCAGACAACATCATAGTTAGGGCCTGAAGAGCTTCTAACTTCCTTATATTTACGTAACGCACATATGACGTAATATTATTGCTGCACTTGTATGTCAATAAACAACGATATTGGGTTTACCGCGTATTAAAGTCGATCCTATTCATACGGCCCCTACGACTATAGGTCAAATGTAAGAGGATTGGCTTTCAAAGGAATATCAATTTTTATTAACTAATTTTAAGATTTCAATTATTAACTCTTTTCGGAAGAATCGGAATCTCTTTTGATGTATGTACATGGAAATCGTCTTAATCAGTATATCGGAGAACAATCTGTTGATGTCCCACTGTGCGAATACCTTTGAGAATATAAAGTTGTGAAAACGTAAGCTCATTAGCTTGATTATTTCAATGATTATAGCAAGTGCTTCATATACACACACTCATCACACAATCGAAATGTATAAACACTTGTATTGAGATTCTAGTACTTCGGAAAAAAGAAAACTTTTCCACTTCTTAGTTGATTATTTCATTATTGAAGTTTCGATAAGATTCGTTTCGTACGCCGCTTATTCTTTTATTGATTCATTTCTTAATATTCAATCTTTTACTCGTTTTTTTGTTGTTTTCATTGTGTTATTTTCACTAAAAATAGCAAATAAAACAAACAAAAAGCGAAGAGGCAACAAACTGTTTTTCATATTAAATAGTTGTTAGAGCAGCTCTCTTCACTCTCTTTTTTTTTTTCTTCTACGACTTTTATTTTATGTCCTTGGGTTATTTTGATACTTGTTGTTGCTTATTTTCAGTATTTATTTATTTGCAATATTTTGTTGTTAACATTTTAACCAACCAATACATTCACATACAAAAACACACACACACACTTGACTTGTCTCGTTCCACTTCCTAATTATATCCTTCACATTTGTATCCTTGTGCTGACTATACATACACTCGCATTGTTGCTGTTGTATTTTACACTTGACTTGTAAATAAGTTTTGCAAGAAACGATTGAATGAATGAAGGCATGAACGAACGAATTTTATTTTTTTCCCTTTTTTGTTCATCGATGTTTTCCTTTTCGATACTTTTTTTGTTGTTGTATCAGTTCGAATATGGATTTAAGAGTGTAGAGCCCTTTAGACCAACCACACATTTTTGTATGCACAGGGCTAATAATGCATAGACATCTTTAAGATGGAACTTTATTCAGTCGGCCACTTCTGAATTTGTGATTCAAACATTTCCCTGAGGGCGACACCAAAACAAAAAAAAAAAGGAGAAAATGTTTATTGTTCATGAATTTTGATATTTTCGAATTTGTTTTCTTGGCAGTTTAGCAGAAAATCATTTAATATTAAACAATTAAAGTATCAATTTGAGAGAGTAGCGCCGGAGTTAAAGGATCAAACGCACAAACAGTTATGTGACAAGATTAGAACTATAAATGACACTTTTTTTAAATGGTGATATAATTGGCGATACCGTCCACCATAAAACAGTGATCCTTAAAGCAGTTGTGCCATAATTGATCAATGGGTTATTACTAAAGTTTTTATAGATAATCCTAGAGAGCGCTCTAAAAGCTGTTGGTTCACAACAGTTAACAATTATTAATTTCTGTCTGACTAGTTACAACTACCGTACCAGAGTGTTACAATTGCTCAAATACTGATAATCTGTAGTTAACTGAATAAAACTGAAGCATTGTAGATTTCAAGACCAGGGTAAGGCGATTATGCCAAACTTTCCATATAAAATGAGTCAAGTGCCGAAGATATTATAAAACTTTTGTTGATTTTTAAAACAGAATTTATCACTGATATATTATTGTAAGAACATACATATACATAATTGGCCATTACAACCCTTCAGTCAGGATTACGGCCTAGCTTCTCACACCACTCAAGTTGTGAGTCTTAATTTTATACTTGAGTGACGGGACCTACAGTTTAACGTCGACTCCGAACGACAGATTTTTGAGAAACTTTTTAATGGCAGGTTTATTTACTCTCAGAGTTTTTGCCAGAAATCTGCTGAGGGGTAGTCGCCGAAGAAATATTTTTTTTTTCATATTTCTTTTTGATGTCTGACCTGGGATACGAACCCTGGCTTTTACGTCTAATAAGCGAACACACTACCTACTAGACTACGGCGACTACTAGACTACGGCGACTACTATTAAGAAGTAAGAAGCTGTGCTGAATTATCAAAAAGACGGTTGTCAACAAGAGAAAAGAGAATGTATTTATTTGATCCCACCACTTATGGATTAAATAAACATACGCAACATGGGTGGTGTCAGAAACTAGGTAGTAATTCTGACTGAAAGGTTGACCAAATAAGTAACTAAGGAATACATCTTTCGCACAGCCTCAAGCGGTATTTATTAAATACTTTGCATTTGAATCGAACACTCTCCAATTGATACAAAAATCCAAACTGGGTGGGAGTATTCTTAAACTTTATTCATGATCATAAAGGCTTTAAGTTAGGAATCCTTAACTACAATCTAACAATAGATTTTAACTGTAGAAGCTTACTTATATATACTTTGTTAATGCAACCCTTCAGATTTTAAGAATTAAAACCTAGCTTCTCACACCACATGTATTAATTTTATTCATAAGTAGCGGAAACTACAGTTTAAAGTCGACTCCGAATGACAGATTTTTGAGAAGCTTTTCATGGCAAATTTATTCGGTCTCTAGGTTTACTAGAAAACTGCTGAGAGGAAGTCGTCGAAGAAATATTTTTATTTTTCGTTTTGTTAGAGATGTCTGACCTGGACTTTGAATCGTGGTTTCACGTTTTATTAATTCAACAATCTTTATCTACGAAAAGGAAATTAATTATTATATATTTTCGCATCCAACTGGGACTCATTTACCAAAAAATGTATCAGAAATTCCAGAAGATCACGTTGTTTAATTTGTAGCTTGACTTTCTAGCGAATTTTTCTACCAATCTATATACAAAAAAATCGGAATAATTGACCGATACACCTCCTTTGTAAATATATAAAATCTCCTGAAATATTTCCCTTTTTTCTTATGCGAAAAAGGATGATATATCATTGCATCGCCATTTGGGAAAAATCCGCAAAGGTTTTGAACCGTTATTTTAGATTTCAAATTCATAAAAGTGAAGTCCCTGTTTAATTTCATAATTTCTTATGAACAATTTGATGGAACTATATGGGATAATATTATGAAGTATTTTTCAAGGACTCAGAATAGGAAAATAGGGCACATAGCTTTGGCTAGTTTAAATTTAACTCAAGTGGAGGAACGATATGCTTAAAATTAGAACAAATTACTCAGCATGGGTTATAAATACATTTATTTACTTAATTTTAATATCGGTTACACTTAAAGTACAGTTTTTATAGGTAATCTATTAAGTCCGGTGCTGTCCAAAATTGTGGTACAAATGAGAAGTTGAGAACATTGTGAAGGCCTAGCCATGTATGCAGTTACATCATATTATCCCAACAACAGATAATTTAGAGAGATAATATGATTGTATAGATAATATTATGATGTTGCTTTCTGTTTACGCGATATCCGAAAAACGTCCTATTTTTATTGGCATAAAAACCTTCAGAAAAGAAAAGTATACCTAGAAAACAAAATCAAATGTTGAAAGAGAGAGAAAGAGAGAAAAGTAAAGAAAAGACAAAAAAGTGATGAAAGAAAAAAAGAGCGATGTCTCCTAACCATCATGTCCGAGTTTAAAAAATGTCGCGTAGATAAATACGATGCTTCAGATATCTTCTTGATCACTCAATCACGTTTACGTTATTTATTAGATCCTTAAGCTTACAGTCAGATCTACCAGTTCTTTGGCTACGTAGACATTTCCGCCTATAAACAAAGGAAAGTGGAGTAAAATATCATTCTATTCTTCTTCTGCCTCTTCACAAAACCAGCAGTATTCGAGATGTGTTTCTTAGTTCTGTTGATTCTGTGTCTAAATGGGCCATGCCGCTTTAAAACTCCTATAATTACTTCCAATTTGCTCCTATTCATGCTTAAAATTAGATTAGGTTAGGTCAGAGTGGTAGCTCTGATATCACAAAGCTCACTTGAGCACGCATAGCGGCCCGTTGTGACACCACAAGTGAACGCAGTCCCTGTACTGACTAAGGTCTATTAAAACCAGGGAAGAGAAAGAAGTTGGTCAGCGCAAGGGCTGCCCATCAAAAGCACGACTACCCCGCGCTGGAAAACCAGACTGAAAGCCTGATAAACGAAGCTATATCCTTAATGTCAATAGATGATAGCTTTGTCAAGCCAAATAACCTATATCTGCACCTAGCAAGAGTCGGGCACTGACAGAAAACGTGGATAACTGTCTCCTCTTCCTCAGCGGATCTGCACCCACGGCAGAAGTCGTTAAATGGGAGCCGCATCCTTTCCGCGTGTCTACCCACAAGTAAGCATGGCCACTATGGTTGAGATGATGTCACGACCAAGTCCAAGTAACTGGTTGGTACGCCTTCTATCCATCAGGGGCCAGGTGAGTCTAGCAGTGGAGCAGGGCTCCTCATGTTTAAAATTAGTTTCGCATCTTTCGGATTTAGCTTTGGCTATAAGACTATAGTGATTATTATACCATTTCATGCACTTTGACTGAGTGTATCGAAGATTTTATCCAATAATTCCGTTTTCACCGACCACCCTACTGTCGTTATTTCCAAAGCTTTCGATTCATTTCATTTTGAACTTCGTTGCAACAAGGTCCAGACTAGATGTAACATGCCCCCTTCTGTACTGCCTGTTTATTCGCATGAATTGTTACTATTGAGCTCCGCAGTATCTGTTTACTTAATAGTTCCTTGGCCTTAACAACCCATAGAAAATTTGTCTTAAAAATACTACATTGCTCTGGAAAACTAAACGATTCCCAGTCATTGGTTCCATAAATCAAGACACCTGTTTCTGTCTCGTATTTTCAAATAATATTCTGGTAAAGTGTCACAAGATGAAGTTAAAGGTTATGTGTTTATCCACTATTATTGACAAGAAACTAACCTTTTCTTAGCCTTCAATCTGTCTCCACCATTGTAAAATGTCTTTTAATCTTTAAATTTCGTATATAAATATTGTACACTTACAAAATGGGTTAATTGATTTACTTTTAGAGAAAGAAAACTAAAAAAACAACAAAAAATAAATTTTCAAAAAGAAACAATAAATTCACACGACCTCATAAAAATTTATCCACCAAATAAGGGTTACGTGTTTGTCCAATTTCTTTTCCTCTCTTTTTTTTTCCATTGGATTCCAACGACACAAAAATAAAAATTAAAATGAAAACAAAACCTTAATGAAGTTATGGAATGGCTTTAAATAAAATAAATACCGTTAAAAATTCTTGTGTTTTTTTTTTTGTTTGTTTCGTTTCAAAAAACCTTGGTGAATAACAAAAGAAAATCATGTAGAAATTAAGCCTTGTATTGTGTGATTTCTAATTAAACTGACAACTGTGTTACCCAGTACCAGGATACGATACAGAAAAGAAAAAAATTATTCTTCCGTTTGTAGCATTTGTTTTTCCTTCTTTGATTTGGAATTAGTGTTGGTTTCCTATCTCCGAGTTAGACGGAAGGAGTGAAGATAAAATGAAAACTTTTAAGGTAGGACGACTGTTTTTTTCGGATGTCATTTTTAAGGTACTCTACTCTACTCTACTGAAGGTAATTTACATGATCTTGTCGTTTGTGACTGTTTTATTGCATATGTAATGTTGCAATTTGCCCTCATAAGGGATGTGTTTGCCCTTGTCGTAATACCTAGATCTCCTAATAGAGTAACTTCCTTAGAATAGAGATCAAACCTTAATCGTTAAAATTCATATGTAATATGGTGAAACCAAGCTTTGTGGTTTATGATCTGATTTTAAAATTCGATTCCTTTTTATTTCATCGTCATTTACAATTCTGATATAATTTTAGTGTGACTTTATTATGATTGTGATCTAAAGCAGGATATTCCACAAACGACTTCGCCATATAACCGCCAAGATACCACCAACACAGAGATTTTTTTGTGGTTCTCGTTAATACTCTTGTCCTGCCGTCCTTATTGAATGGAAGGATGTGTACTCGTACAAGTGCTTGTTAAGGAAATACCTGACAAATAAAATGTACACGAGAAACACAGAGAAGAAAAGGTGATTTTAATGAAATCAAACAAAAAGAAAGAAAAGAAATTAAAAAAAATAGAGAAAGATTTTGTTTAACATTGTTAAGGTTCCTTTTGTCTTGTGTTTCGTCCTTTTCTTCTTTTGCAATTCAGCTGTTTTAAAGGTAACCCCACTCTATATACACATGTATGTATGAGGGTTGTATGTGAATGGGCGTCATTTAAGCCATTATGCACTTTGCCAGCTAATAAAATAAATTAAAAACTCTGAAAAACTCGTAACGAACAAATAAAAATAAAAACGCCGCCAAAAAGAGAACAGAAAATATTTTTGTTCTTTATTTTTCTTTATTTTTTGTTGTGTTGTTATTGTTATTTTTGGGCAAAAAAAAAGAAGAAAAAAAGCAATCGAAGAAGAAATAAAGTTTTGCCCATAAACGTGCCTAGACATTATGACGGTGATGGTGGTATCACACGTTAGTCTTACTAATCGTATCTTGAATTTTTCTATTCTTTTTTTTTTCGGTGGATGCACAAATTGCGATACAGAACAGTGGAACAAATTTCAAATGAATATCTGAAAATGTTTTTCATTTCAATTTTGTGGTTTTGCAATCATTCAAAGTATTTCTGGTATTTCTTTGAGTTTTCTCCAACAGTTTATTGTTTAAAAAAACACATTCACAGAGTATCAGTTCAGATTGAGATTGATTAGAAGCAATTTTCAGACTCAGTATATAGTTTCACTTATTATAGAATAACACACAAACAACGCTGTCAGCGAATTATCTTCAGCGACGAAGCTTATTTTCGATTCAATGAATAGATCAACACAAGACAGTTCCTATCAATATACCGTTAGAGACGAACTGTTTGTTGCGTTTTGCGAGTCGGTGGCCGTACTTATGAAAATCCCACAAGAAAAAGTTTAACGAGGTGAAATTACAGGAGCTGGGTAGTTAGTTCACACTACCTTCACATGCGATGAACAAGCCTTAAACCGCTCGTGCAGAATATTCAACGTGGCGACTTGATACCACAAGTCGTTAGTGTCCAGATCAGAGATCAGCTATGAGTGTTCAAAAAGATGAGTAGACTCGAGTCATACTCATAATTTCTGATACTTATACGCATTCATATATATTTCATACTCATACTATGATACTCATATCATATCATACTCTTACTACTCATATTCAAAGTTTGAAGTACTCATCGTACTCATACTTAACAATGATGTTGTTGATTTCGACTCTACTTTACTTAACATTTACAAAGAATCACAAAATAAGTATGGTTGGCGTACGAATACTACAATACTCACTAGAAGGTTGAGTGTTTGCTTTGCTTGCTGCTTTTGTCTTTTTCTTTCTTCTCTTTTTGTAAATGCAACAACAACTAAGACTGTAAATTTTGATGAATGATTCGAATAACTCGAATTATTTATGAGTATTATAAGTATTTTTCTAAATTTATGAATCTGAATGAGTAGGCGTGTGAATCAAACATATTTCGAATGGTATGAGTTTGTTGTCAACGTTGTACGCTTACTCATTGCAACCTGTACTTATAAATCAATGTTGCAGTGAGTGCGAATGAATCAGAGTAGCTGAATTTCAATACTGTTGACTCACTTATACTCAAAAACCTCTGGTCCAGATCATTCAAGTCAGGCACACATAATATGGTTATCTTTCTAAGAAATATGGACCTATAACGAATACAGTTCAAAATCTACACCAAATAGTAACTCTTTCGGTATGTATTTGAGGTTCTTGAATCTAATGGTTATTGGTATCATCCCAAATTCGATAATAATTATCATCCAGAAATAGGTCCCGCCGTTGTAGATGATTTTTCGATGAAAAATAGTTTCAGTTGCCAATTCATTCAGAGCCAGAGCGAACACACGTCGTTGGCTATCGTCATCCCTGTTGATTTGTCAAAGGAGAATGAATATATGAGAACTAATTTCTCTGATAATATGCCCTATGCAACGTTAAAGTCTACGGCATAAGTTAACGCCCGGAGCATACCGGCTCTTTTTTATGCCACAAAATAGGAGAATTAGTTTCTAGGAGGCGGCATTACTAGTGAGGGATTAATATTTTATCAGTAAGTTGTAATAACGAAAATAAGTTAAAGCTAACTAAGTTAACTAATTTAAAGGTAGGACTTAACTTTTAATGTGAAGTTTATGTTTGAACTTGCCATATTATATATTATTTTCATTATGGCAACTTCAAATACAAACAAAATAAGCAAGGACAAGAAAAAAAGAGAAGCTCTTCGTTGCCACTGCGTTTAAAAAAACGTGCTTAATTGAGCAGTTTTAATGACATTGCGCCGGCGCTGCCATATTTTTGAAAAAGTTAACTTGATTTTATCATTAGGTTATAATAACGAAAAAAAGTCAAAGATAACTTTAGCTAAAGTGAACTTTAGAGTCACCTTTAGGTAAATTTAGCTAAAGTGAACTTTAAAGTCACCTTTAACTTTTTTTCGCTTTTCGCACTTTAGCTAAAGTGAACTTTAAAGTCACCTTTAACTGAACCCAATTTTACTGACAAGTTGTAATAATGGCCCTTAATGGAGCTGTAATTGCTTCAAACTTTCTTTTCAATAAAACACTTTCGACATCCTAATATAGTTAATTACAATTCGCATTTTTTTACTACTTTCGACCCACTGTCTGTCTAAATAGTAATAGACAATTGGTAAGCATACGAGTGATTTCCTACAGTTGAGTTCAGCTGAGTAAAGTGAATGAAACTTTTTCTTCTGGAAGGAAAAACACACATATGTTGTAAAACAGCAATGCAATGGAGTGTGAGTGGTGCGGTGAGGTGTGTGGTGAAGGAGGAGGTGGAGGAGGAAGTATGAGAAAAAGGAAGGATAGTGAATGCATTTCTGTTAGCAATTGGCTAAATGGATTCAATGTTGCCTAAATTAGTTTATTCAGTTCTTTCATTTAGTTTTTGGTGTTGCTCTTGTTTGGTTGTTGTTGTTTTTTGAAATTTTTATTTTTAATTTTTCCGTTTTTTTTTGAGTTTTTTCGTTTTGTTTTGTTTTTGATGATTTATTTAAAATAATAAAACAATTTTCATGTTTGAAGGTTATTTGGCTTCTTTTGGCGAGCAGCAGTAGAAGAAGAAATGATAACATATTCGTTTTGTTTTTGGCTTCTTGTTTTTGGCTTCTTGTTTACTCTTCTTGTTCGTTATTTAATTCAATTCTTTTTCTTTTTAGCCATAACTTTTTACAAAGTTTTATCAATAAAAACATTCAAATATTTTAACCCATTTGTTTCTGTTTCTGTTTTGTTTTTGTTTTTTTGTTAATTTAATTTCTAAAATAACAAATTAAAAATAAAAAAAAATAGAAAACGGAAAAAGATTAGAAATTAAACTTCAAAACAATTTAAATGTGCAATAACATTCATATTAAAGGGTTTCCTTTTTATGCCTCTTATTAACTCCAGAAATGCTGAAACAATTACTCACAAACTAATAATCTTTTGGATGAATTGTCGTTGTAGTTGTAGTCGCATGTCGTATGTCGTATAAAATATGGCCAAAAAGACAAAGCAGATCTTATCATCTTGTTTTCCATCTTGTTGAGCACACCACCAGCAGAGACAATTGAAATATCAGCAACATTTTATACAATTTTTTTTCTATTTGTTTCAAGTGGCAAGACAATGACTCGGTATTCCAGAGGTTTATTTGATAGAAACATAAGGCGTTAAAATTTATTTCATAAAAAAATATACACAATAAATGTTATTTAAAAAACAGGAACGTAATAAATTTGTGTATAACGTAACCTAACCTTACGCAACCTATTTAAAATACGAAAGTAAGAGAAAAGGGTTCCAGGTCATCATATCAAACATAGCATATGCTGTATTATTTCACTTGTAATCGCCGTATTCTAATAGGTAATGCGTAGGCTTATAAGACGGTTCAAACTGCAGGTCAAACCTGAGGTCAAACATCTCGAACTATACGAAACATAAATATTTCTGCCTCTCAGTAGATAGGGATCTTTACCAGAGATAAAATTTCTGAAAGTAAATTGCCATGAACAGTTTCTCAAAAAATCTGTCGTTCGCAGTCGACTTAAAACTGTAGGTCCGACCACTCATGTACACAATTAACACACACAATATTAGTGGTGTGAAAAGCTAGGTCACAATCCTGACTGTAGGGGCTGCAAGAACCAAGTATGTGTATTTATTGCAGCAAAGAGATCAAGAAAGAAGCATTACAATATCGAAAGTAAAAACAGTGAGGTTCCAGAAGTTATTCAGACCCAAAATAAAGGTAACACTGTTGCATTATATACCGTGAAGTTTGATTTTGGTAGTAAATTGATAGCGAGTTGTTTTATTTAAAGAAATAACAACAGATCTGAGGAAACTATTTCTTTTGGTTCAAAATTGCAATCCTTGGCCTGACCTGAAAAGGGTTTTAGAACACCATATCAAATATATCATATTCACTTCCCGAAATCTGGTTAACTAAGCTCTGTTTAATTTTTAGAATTTCTTTGGTTATTTCTTCGCTGCTTAACGGAAGCTTCTAACTTTAAAGAAATAGTTTTGAATAGTTTGAATAGTTTACGTAAACAGTTTTTATATTGAATTCATGTCATTTGAAATGTAATTCTAAGACTCTAAACCAAATAGTGAAATACACCCTTTTTGCCGTTTGATTTGTCGTGATTTCAGTGCCCTTTATAGTAGAAAATTACCTTTGTTTTCTGTAAATATGTACCCTGTCAACGGCTGCTTAATGTTTGAGCTAATCAGCGAGCATACAAATGTCTCCCACGAATCATTTACATTCTACGTAATGTCTCTACTAATGCGTGTTTTGGGTTTTTATATAACCAAGTCTAGTACGATGTTGAATAGCGTATAGGGTAAACTAAATTCCTATCGTGCTCCTGTGGTGAATTCAATTGGGTTACTAACCTTTGCATTTAACTGCGAGTAGAAGAAAACGTTGGTGAAACCCATATAATTAATATTTAATGGAGATGGTCTGTTTACATATATTCACTTGATCGAAATAGTCTGAAACTGACCTGGTACATAACGAAAATCCGCTTCAAGTGTAAATAAAAGGCTGCCGTTGTTTGTCACTGTTCAATATTTGTGCCTGTTGTTGCTCCGTAGAGAAAAATGTGCATCGGAAGAAATTTGTGTTTCCTAAATCATGTTTACCATTCAAAAGAGCGCATTAGAAGCAGTAATTTAAGTAGAATATTATGTGAGTATTCTGTTATTTAAGCTTTATCTTAACTTAGGTAATTTGGTAATATTCCTTTGCAATACTTTGGCAAAAACTTTGAGAGTAAATAAAATATGCCATAGTTTAAAGGGAAAGTAGAAAAATTTGAACGAGGACGGTATGAATATAAATTTTTATCACTGTCAATACAAAATAAGACAATGCTCATAACTATGTCAATACACAAGCTATGCTCATAGCATTTCTAGGGCTCAACATTTATTTTTAAATGCTTTAATTTGATATAGAAAATCGGAGAACTATCACGCCCACTGGAATATCTAGGTTAGGTTAGGTTAGAGGACGTGTACTTGTCAACTGTGACAAGTACAGTACCCGGAGGTCGAATTGACCCATTGTACAACGTCCTAAGCTTCTCACACCACACGTGTTGTGTGCGTTAATTTTATACATGAGTGGCGGGACCTACAGTTTAAAGTCGACTCCAAACGACAGATTTTTGAGAAGCTTTTCATGGCAATTTTTACTCTCAGAGTTTTTGCCAGCAATCTGCTGAGAGGAAGTCGCCGAAGAAATATTTTCATATTTTCGTTTTGATGTCTGACCTGGGATTTGAACTCGGGCCTTTAGTCTAATAAGCCAACACACTACCTACTAGACCACGGAGACTTCAAACTGGACTGGAATATCTAGTCAATATTAAATTTTAGATTTTCACCCTCCCAAAGCTACGTTTCTGTTAATCATACACTACTGTCACGGAAAAAAAATTTTTTTTTCATATGCCCACCCACAAATAATCTCTTAAAAATTCTTTTCTTTTATTTTTTTCTAACAAGTCCTTCCATTTCCGTTATGAAACAAAAACAAAAAAAGAAATTTTTATTGAGTCAGCAGAAAAAAGCTGTTCACGAATGTCGAATTATCACAGCGAGACATAGAATGTATGTATGTATGCACTTCACTAGTAAATAATCTTTTTGATAATCTTTGAGTTTTTTTTTGGTGTGAAGACATCGAATTTGTCGTCGTCAACATCAACAATATCGTCAGCATCATCAGCCATTCATTGATTCGATGATTTCGAATGCCTCAAGGCTCATCTATGTATTGCGCTCAATAACAGCAATTCGTACAAGAAACACTTGTCGGTCGAGCTGTTCAAAAGTTCAATACTTTTTCACATCTTCAATTGCAAGTGGGTTGTTGGGCTCTCACGAAAAACTATTAAAAAAATTCCATTTTAAGTTTCCTGCCAAAATTCTAAGCAAAAAAAAAAAAAAAAAGAAGAAGAGAAGAAAAATTGAAAATATTTGTTGTTTAGTGTTGTTGTGGCTTTAACTTCTATTCTGCTTCCTTCATTCCTCGCCAATAAATAAAAAATTTCTTATTTCAACACTTATTATCTCTGTCTGTGTGTACGAAGTGTGTACACACTTTATTTGCTGAATTCCTTGGAGGATTTATTTGCTTAATTTCTCTGCTACATGAGTGCCATATCGAAGCAGTTTTCTTAATTTCTTAATTCTTATGGTGAGAAGATAGGAGGGGTTCAGAATACGATGTGAGTTAAAACTAATTGATCACATATTGATGAGTCTTAATTGAACGAGAGAGAATATGAATTTTAAGAAAGAAATTTCTGAAAGTGATAAAAAACCAAATTTTTGTCGAAAATTAAAGCAATATCGGCTTAAGTTAAATAATATACAACCATTATATGCGGCATAGTAAGTAGTGTTTTGGCTTATTAGACTTGAGGCCATGGTTCAAATCCCAAACTAAACAAAATATGAAAAAATATTTCTTCGGCAACTATCTCTCACCAGATTTCTGGCAAAAACTCTGGGAGTAAATAAAAATTGCCATGAGAAGATCCTCCAAAAAATCGACGGAGTCGACTTTAAACTGTAGACCCCTAAGTCGTAATCCTGACTGAATGGTTGTAATGACTATTTATATAGGTGTGTGCCTAATTTGTTTTTGGGGGCCTTAAAAACCGATTGTATGGCTAGTCAGAGTTTCTTTAAAATTATGCATTGCCTGATTCGAATCACAAGTGGTATTTTGGGGTAAGTTTATCCAAACCTCTCTTGTTGTTCTGTCATGCAAATAACCAGTTTTGGTACGAGATGGTTTCACAATGTTTCAAATATAACAAGTCCAAAGAGGGTTCTACTTGGATTATTTCTATAGAAATGTTTTTTTACCACTGCAAAGTTGATCAAGTCTGGGAATTTCTGTTTATCAGTTGGCTAATGGGTAAGCTATCCGTAGGAATCTTACGTTTCAATTTGAAAGTTGTATTCAAAAATTATCCAGTTTTCTATTATTTTTCCGAAGGGTGGGTCATGTTTGTCAGCACAACACTTTTCTTTTACGGCGCCACACAAAAAATAGTCCAACGGTAGCAAATCTCAGCTTTTTGGCGGCCAGTTGATATCACAATTTCGTCTAATTAAACAGCCGTCAAACGTTTGACGCAATAAATCGCTTGTGGCATGAGATGTACGGAAAGTTGAACCATCCTGTTGAAACCAAACATCGTTCATAACAATGCCAGATATCAGAGCGGGTTGACATGGTGCAATATGGTTGACATGGTCTCCATTGACCGTAATGGTTGGGCCGTACTCATTTTCAAAGAAATATGGGCCAATGGTGCTCCACAAACCGCACCAAACTGTTACTCGTAATGGATGCATTGGCTTCTGTAAGACCTCCTGTAAGCTTTCTGAGCAATTTTGCTTATTAACGTACCCACCAAGATAATAATGAGCTTCATTCGAAAAGTTGATTAATGCGGCAAAATTGCCATCATCGTGGCCCATCTATCGACGTGAAAACGAAGCGAATGGTCAGGCGGCTTCAATTCTTGAACCAAATGAACTTTGTAAGGCGTTTAAACGAGATCTTTTCGCAAAAATTCAATGTCAACTGTTGAGTTAAGTGTTCCATTTTTGAGAACGCTGACGAGTTGACGTTGATCAGCCACAGCTTCGATATTTTCGGGTGTACGCACTGTACGCAGCACGCTCATGTCTTGGCGCATCAATAATGAAACCGGTTGCACGAACAGTGCGTAGCCCGGGCACTGTGGATTCTTCTCTGCGACCAAATTTTGTACGAAAGTTTCGTGCAATTTCCTACCAATTGCCTTTGTTTTGGAAATAAATTTCCAATAAATCTCAACGCTGCTCAAGCGTAAATCGATTCATTACATTCAGTGGAGATAATATACTGAATTTTGTGACAGAATAGGATGACATAAGTATTGCCAGATTCGAAATAACGGATGATTCAAATTTAAAGCGATAGATGGCCCACGAGATATTATAATATCATATACCTATACGCGTTATTAGCTTTTCCAAAATAGAAATGCAAAAAATTACGGTAATGTTAGCAATTTACGCTAAGTTTTAAACGTAGATAACTTTACATGGAATAAAATGATCCTTAAAAAAAATTCTTCCAACAATGTGTAACTAAAAATATTACAATAAAAACAACCTACACTACTGCCTCATGCAGTTAAAATTAGCACGGTTGCCCTATTTTATGAACTTTCTGGAGGACCTCAGATTTACATACATAAGTATTTTTCATGGTATCTGAATAATTCGATTACACAATTTGAAGGATATGTTTTCGTTGGCGGTTTTCTCATTAGCAAAAATTAGGAAGATAGAGTACAACACTATGATGAAATATTTATTTTAATAAAAATATTTTATACAACGTATCGTGTGTGTGTTTACGTTTAAAGCATGCGAATACCATTTCACCATTTGCTACTGTACATCAGTCCATTTTGTTTTACATCAGTTTGTTCCTTCATGATTGTGTTTTCTTCCTCTACTGCCGGTTTTAATGAATTTTATTAGAAAATTTTACAACTCAAACTATGACATTTCCAAACATCAAATTCATTATTATAAATATTATGTCAATGTATGTATGTATGTATGTACATATATGCTATCAATGTTTTAAAATTTTCATTTTGTGTATTAGATTTTCCTATTGTTCCTGTTTTTGTTTTTGTTTATGTTTATGATTCCTGTTTTTGTTTTTGAAATTTTGCAATTAATTTTCTATGAAATTCTAATGCATTTTTAATAAGTAAAGTGAAGTGAAGCAATGTGGAGTCGTGTCATGTTGAGTTGAGTGTTCATCGTATATATTTTGGTTGAAAATTAAATCGACATTAAACAAATTAATTTATTATCTTTTGTTAGCTATTAACTAAATATGGTTTTGTTTATAGCACCAGTAATAATTATAATTATTTAATAGAGATTAGATTATTATAACAAAAGAGACAAAAGAGAAGGAGATTTTTGATATGCGATAAAAATCAAAAAATTCATTTCATTAAATTTTGTGGTAATAATGTCAACATCATCATATTCATTAAATTCGAATGAATTGTAAATCCAATAATTTTATAAATTCAACACTATTTTTAAATGTTAAAATACTGTACACACACATTGTTATGGAATATATGACTGTATGAAAATATGACAAGCATTTAAACTATATTTGAAAACTTAGCATCAAATTAAGTTCAGGCTTGAAAAGTTCCCAAATATTTAAACACAAAGTATCATATCAGTCAAGCATGACATATGTTTGCTTGATAATTAACTGTTGTTAACTGCTGTTTGATTTTCTATTTCGTATTATGTCTTTGCATTACATACATACGATTACGACCTAATTTCGCACGCCACTTATGTTGTGTGTGTTAATTTTATCCACGAGTGGCGGGATATACAATTTAAAGTCGATTCCAAACGACAAATTTTTGAGAAAGTTTTTCATGGCAATTTTATTTATTCTCAGAGTTATAGCAAAAAATTTGCTGAGAGGAAGTTGCCAAAGAAAATTTTTTTCATATTTCGTTTTGTTGCAGACGTTTGACGTGGCGTTTGAACCGAGTGTTCATGTCTAATGAGCCAACACACTACCTACTAGTCTAAAGCGCCTTCAATGTCTTTGCATTAAAAAATAAAAAAACTGCCAGAAATAAAGTACTTCTCTGGAAGTAGTTTTTATTTCAAGACAGAGAGAGAGAGTGAAAATTAATGATTGGAGGGCAATCAAATACATTAGCATGCCCAAGTGCTATGTGCAATGACCTCTAGTGGAATAATTTTTACAACAATGTGAGACCCACGTATTTTCCAAGTCTCAAAAGTGTTTCGGTTTCTTAAGACAATGCCAGAAATAATTCATTCCATCTGATATTCTTACTTTTTGTATATGCAACCTATAATAAAATAATAAAACTTACATGCATCGGTCAGTGCCTCAGAGTCCATTTTGAACTCTTTCAGAGGTCGAAGTTGTTCTTTATCGCAATAGTGTGTACAACACTATTAATTCATTGTGACTCGTGTTTCGATGTAAAGTTGCTATTACAATTCATTATATCCTGGTGAAATAAAGGAACTGTACTTGACAACACATATGTTATTCGTCGGTTGACAGTGAAACGCACAATGTATTGAAGAAAGAATTCCTTATTTAGCCGCTCTCTCCGTTGGTGAAACGCTTGTCCTTTAAGAGATTTTCTTGTCGCTTACAATACTCACCAATTCAAATTCGATGTAACACCACGCCCTCTTTCTTTCCTCCCATAAACTATTTTTATCAGAATGCACTGCCTGATAAGGAGTCATTTACAATGCTTAACCTCCCTTGATGATGAAATCAAGTGCAACTTATTTGAAAATTGTAGTCGGATCAAGATATGGAGAAAACTATAAACAGAACTCCACTCAGAAGATGTTATGCAAGCAGTGGAACATGGAGGAGATATTGTTTCAACCTGGGTTGGATGGTTTTCGTTAAGCGTAACATGGATCCCAACATTGCTGTCTATATTAGAAAAAAGATGTTGAACCCAGACATACTGCCCAAATTATTCGTGGACTGGGTCTTATATTGTGTGCCTAGCGAGCCTCCCCAAGCCCTTGTCTTTAATTCAGTCGAGAATTTGAAGAAATTGTTACGATTACTGAAACCTTAAACAGTGCACTTTATCGTTATCCCACAGGCTGCAATTGAAATGCCGATAAGTTTTTCACTCGCTTCATCTCTCTCATCTGGCTAGAGAAGGAAAAAAGCCACATTATATTTTGAAAACAAGGCAAATTAAAAGCCTTCAAAAAAATTTGAAGAGAGCTCCAAATACATATGGTGGAGAATTTGCCCGGTTGACTCAGTCTTCTAAGACACATAAGATTTTCTCTGCCATAGTCTGGTATTCAGAAGCCTAAAATGAAGGATACTTGGGCGACGAGAATTTATGGTTGAATTCTTCTAGGCAAAAGTGATTTGGATAGAACCATAATCTTTATAAAACTATCGAGATAGTTGAGAAATGCTAGTCAGAATGAGACGATTACCGATTACAACAAAAAAAAAAAGTCAAAACACATGTTTTATGAAAAGTAAAATTGTCAAAAATTTCATTGAGTATACAATCATACACGCCGTAGTCTATTAGGTAGTGTTTTGGCTTATTAGACGTGAGGCCACGTTTCAAACCCCAGGTCGGACGTCTCCAACAAAACGAAATATGGAAAATTATTTTTATGTATGTATGTATGTACATATATATGTACGTACATATGTATGTATGTATAGTATACAATCATAGTTCATAAAAATATGAAGAAACATTTTTCGCTGTAAGTTAAATTTTGTCACAGACTGTACGTACATACATATGTATATGGTATGTAAACAAAAAAATTTCAGTGGCAAGAAATAATGAATTTTTAAATTAAATTCCATGATCAATGTCGAAAGACATTCGAATAACGTCTTTCAATATTTAAAGAAAATAAACTAACATGCATAAATAATTCTGTGTGTTGTTAGTACATATATGTATGTCGTAAATTGTCAGTCACGAAATCGCTCTACATTTTGCAATACTTATGCCGATTTTAACAGCATATTAATAACGATAACGGTTAGTATTAAGTGGCAAGTAGTATTACTTTTACTTAGTAGTAGTATTACTTTATTTACGAAAAAGCCCAACAAAAACTTTGTTCCCGATACACTGTTTTTCTTGGTATTGCTTCTTGTTTATTTTAATTTTCGATGTTAATAAGAGCGTAACGGACGGTATATTTTTTGTTCGGCTTATATTTTGATTACAAATTGACAACATGATACGTGTAATTTGACACCACTTAGTAAGTGGCTCTCTTTTGTTTTTTGTTTTGTTTTGTTTTCCTTACCTTACCTTACTTTTTTTTAAATAGTTGGCCCTCATGTAAACAAAAAACACGTTGATTGTTTGTAATTGTTTTGTTTGTAAACAAAAACGTAGCAAAAATCACGTGCTCAGCCCAAAAAAGGATAACAAAACAGAATAAAAACGAAAAACAAGAAAAAAAAATCAAAACCACGTGCTTTGTGTTATGCTTGTACACGAAGTGAATTTTTGTCTTTTTCATTCACTCTCTGGTTTTTGTTCTTTCTCTTTCTCTCTTTGCATTTGAAGGGGAAGTCTTTGCATATATTTAGGCGCGCTTTTTTCCTACTGGCTTACAAATATAATGCGCAGGTCTGTTATGTTTTGTATTGAAATGCAATTCAACCCTTAAATTTAAATACAAGGAAAAAATAAACAAAAAACCAACGTAACATACGAAGGAATTTACGAACACAGTTTCGTTTATTCGCTTGCTGCTTGTTCGTTTGTTGGTTTGATATGAAATACTAATGAAAATGCAAAGATTTAAGGAAATATACGAAGAAGAACAAGACTTGCATGAGAAATTCTAAAGGAATAGAAAGAAATGCACACACCATTACTAATAGAGAATTAACAACAAAAACTATTAGATTCTCTAACACACACAGAGACACATAAACGCATGAATTAAAAAATAGGCTGCAACTTAAGCAAAAGAGGGGAAAATTTTCAATTATTCTTGAAAAAGCATACCCGGAGAAAATTTTGTTACACAATAATTTTTATTAAAAACAAAACAAAATTAATGTAAATAATATAGAAATTATGATAATTTTAATATATATTTAATTTAAATAAATTTTATTTAAAAACACGTTTCAAAAATTATTTTTTTTTGAACATTTTTATTTGAAACTTAAGACTGCCCCCTACACATTTATTTGTTCTTCTCCTTTTTGCTTTTGTTTTTATAGTGTTGCTTTTTCAAATGCAATTTTCCTTTTGTTTTTATTGTTAGAGGTCTTTGGAATTGTAGTTTAGCTCTTTCTCTCTCTCTCTCTCGCTCTCACTTGCTCTCTTGGTGTTGTCAAAGGGAAACGTGAAAGGTCTTGGCAACAATTGTATGCCTTTATTGTTATTAATGTTGTTGTTCCAGTGTCTTTGCTTTTATTACTATTGTTGTTATTGTTTTTCATTTACAACTACACACACACATACACATACACTTTCCCTCTCTTTTATATATAGAATATATGTATGTATAGAGGGATATACTTGGCCACGAATAGCATTTCAGCGAGCAATGTTTCTTAATATGTATAGTACATGAGGAGTAAAGGTGTGAGTATGAGTGTTGAACATGAATAATGTTATTGCATATGCTTTATGCACATGGAAAAAGCAACACACATACACTGATATATATTTACTCTTGTACACACTCCCAATAATATTCGTAATGTTTAAAGGATTTAGTTACTAAACGTTAGCCATACGTGCAACACGTTTTAACGCACGTTTTTTTAATGTTCTTTCGATAATCTCTGACGTAAACGAATATCATTTTAACGGAGCGTATGAGTATTAATTATTTTGTAAAATCGAAAATTATATGAAAAAATATTAATCATACGTACGCGTACGTAATGTAACGGTCGGTAAAACTAAAATAAATAAATAAAGAAAAATAAATAAAAAAAATAACTGAAAAAATAAATAAAAAAATAATAAAGAAAAATACAATAAAAATGAAACTAAAAATGACGTGAAGAAAATAGTGATTTTGTGAAATTGTAAAATCAAAGAGGAAAAAACAACAATAACAACACTATCAATATTATTATCACTTCTAAGTGATCGCTTGTGAAAGAGGCAAACAAATTACAAAACAAAAGGTTTTTAATAAAATTAAAAAGAAATGTTTTCCTTAAGTGTGTTTCTTAAATGTTGTTCTCGATGTTGTTAATTTCTTTAAAAAAATTAAATTACTTTAAAATAAATGTTTTAAATAAAATACAATAAATGTATAAATAAATGTTAAATGTTATCCTAACTATGTACATATTGTTTAATAATTAATATTACATATATTATAAAGTTTAATAGTAAATGTTTAATGTTTTTAAAAAAATATGTGTTTTAAAAAAAAAACCAAAAATTAAAATATTTTTAAATGTTGCAAAACAATTTCTTTGTAATTTTTAAGTATTTAAAAAAAGAAAAGAAATCAATGTTGTATTTAAACTTAATATTCAATGTGTTATTTCCGTTGTCATTAATTTTTTAAAATTAATTTCTTATCTTTGTTATATTAAAAAATCATTTAGTTTACGCACAAGAGTCTCTTATTTGTTTACTGTGTAGTTACTTTAACGCGTTCATTTTGTTTATAAAATTCAATTTAAAGAAATTAATAAATTTTTTTAAATCAATTCTCAGTTACACTGGAGAATTGTAGAGTTATTACTTCTAAAAGTTTTAAAATTATACCAAAGTATTCAAAAAGTGATATAAAAAACGCTGTTATCCGGTTCCTTCTAATCTCCTCGTTTTCAATATTTTCTTAATATTTTCATATACAAATCAAATAGCGCAGTTTTTTAAAAATGTGGCGGTACTTTTTATAAAATTATCGATAGTATTAGTAGGACCTCTCTGTTTAGGTTTTAATAGAAATTAGTGAAGAGTACAATAAATTGTTAAAAAAAAAACTTTTGAACTGCAAGGAAAGGACAAAAAGACAAATTATGAGTTCAAATGAAAGACAATTTGCTTTGAGATCAGAAACAAAAGTTCATCCGTCTGTTATTATTATCTATTGCTCTGCCGGCAATCTGTGTACGATTGCTATATTAACTCCCCATACTGTTGTCCAGACAAATTTCATGATTTTGTTTGGTATTAATAATAATAAATCCCTGTCTAGTATTTCCTAATCACGCAGGAGTTTACTTCTGAAATCTATTAACGAATTACAGGTTCCAAGTATACATATGTTCTAGTGATTCAAACATAGTGGTCTTAAAGCGATTTCTATTCCTAATATGTTTTTTTAAATTCACATTGCTCTAAAGGGCGGCTGCTCATGCTACTCTTTTATTGCATGACACAAATCTCCTCCTGCTTTATTATTTACCAAAATTTCAAGTTATTTCCACTTTTCTTCACTTTTCCTTTCGCTGAGTATACCCTTTTAAACTGCTTTCGATCTACAACAAAGTTCTGGCTATATTAGCTACGCTTATCACAAGCTTAGCTGCTTAGGGATTCAGCAAAGGCACGATTCAGCTTGTTTACAAATACTCGTACTAATATCGAGGCAATATTTTTGATTTTCTTTAGTCATTAAATAAATTTTAATTCAGAAATATGTACAGTATTACAGTAATCGTCTGTGCAGCCCTTGCGCTGACCAACTTCTCAGGACTGCGTTCACCCAAGGCTTTGTGATATCCGACCTAAACCTAATCAGTAATCGTCTACCCCTATCTTTGTCTTTTAGTCAGCATTTTATGCTTTTCAACTACAGTTAACTGTTACCCCCCCAACAGTTGCAAAGAAAAAACAGAAACCAAAAAAGGTTGCAAAAGTGAACATAATTCAAATTACTTATTGCCCGCGTAAGTGGGCCAACCGGGGATTCTAATTCTAAAATACTTTTGTATACATTTCAACTACTAACTGCATAGCAGCTATAATATTTTCTACCAGGACTGTAATTGTGGTTCGCTTGTCCTTGTGCACGAGAGACTTTGCTTACATACCTTTACAAGAAATAGTATAGCGGGATTGAATTGCATAAACTTGGCAATTTTGCGAAATGTGGCACCATATTGTTGATATCATATGTCAAAGAAGACCAATTCTTTCATTTCGTGAAAAAAATTTCAATAATTTCAATTGACTGTAACTCTAATCATATTTCGATTCTTTTCATTTTGCTGAACCGTACAAATTTAATTTGCCACTAATATGGAGAGTGTTCCTCAATTTACTCCGTTTTATCGTGGGATTAAAATAGGTTTTAGATAGATTTCAATCAATTTCTTGAGATGTTGCCTTTTGGTTTCCCAACCTTATGTAGTTTTTTGGTGTCACCAGTATCTGTAATTATTATTTACAGGGGAAATAATCGAACAAAAACTTGCCAAAAATTGGACTGTTAGAGTATAGTAGTTATGCCTGTGAATCGATCCTCATTAAATTTTCAGCGTAATTTTTGTCATTCTGGAATTTTTCAACATTAATTTCATATAATGTGAATAATAATTGCCGTACATACAGCAACGAAGTTAGACTCAATGTTGGAATAATTACAACAGCAATCATAGCATTAACGTGCACGATAATAAAGCTAAAAACTAAAAATATTTGAACGATGAACTGTTGGCCGCTGTAATTTAATTGCTTGCATCAATCTCTTTAGTTATGGACTGTAGAAATTAAACGTTCGTCAAGGTTGTAAATGCCTGAAGCAAGATTTTCCTTTAAATGCCATCAGACACGTAGCATTACTTTCCGGATTGTTTAATCATAGCTTTGCAACCGTCTGTGAATCTTCGCCTTGCTTCGTCCTAAATTCTTATGAAGTGATTTACTTCAAAAATACTTTGATTTAATTTCCTTGGATCATTTTATTTTTATGATCAATTAACGTGTCTCCCATGTGTTGGTGAATGCCTAGTTCCATAGCATTTAAAGTCGACCATTAAATTGTTTTTCCAAATACAGCACCATCACCGTAATCTTGAGAAAATTTTTCAGTAGCCATCGAAGCATTCTTAAGTTTTCTACAATATCAAAATATCAATATCAAAATAAAAATATCAATCAAAATATAAATAATGTGCCAATTATTCGATCATTATTAAACTTCGAATCTTGCTCACATAATTACAACCCTTTAGACAGGGTTGTAATCCTGTCTAGCTGTATTAATTTTATCCATGAGTGGAGAGACCTACAGTTTAACGTAGACTCTGTATGACAGAATTTGATACCCTTTTCAATTTCAATTTAAATTTTATTTACTCTCGAGACAGGCTGAGAGAAAGTCGTTGTTTGAGATGTCTGAGCTGGGTTTGAACCACAGGTTCTTGTCTAATAAGCCTATACACTACCTAATAGACTATGGCGACTTTGTCACTCATTTTTCGCGATTAATGCGATTTTAATATTGCCTCCTAACAAAGTGAAGTTTAAATTAGTATACTCGTATTTGGTATTACGTTTAGAGCCACATCTACCGACAATTTGTTCTCAAGAACCCACTATTATATTAAAAATTTAGATGAATTTCTTGCTATATAGGTTAGCAAAAATACCTACTAAACCTAAATAAATCTTCTGAATATCATTTAATATGAATTAATTAAAGCGTTTAAAATTTTATTTAAAATCTGTACGAAATACTTGCGTAACCAACCAATTAAGCAAGAAAATTAGTTTCAATATTTTTGAGTGTGTGAGTTTAAAAGGGGGGAACAAGCAAGAGACTCTTGGCCTTTATTTTTACGTTTTTGGTTGTTTTCTTTTCTTTTTTTCTTTCCGTTTCTTTTTCTTTTCTTTTTGTTTCGTTTCTTCCATGTAAATGTTGCAAGTGGTTGTTGATTTTCATTTTAATTTTCATTTCATGTCATTAATATTTAAGTGTGTATTTTATATTCGTATGTGTGTGTATGTATGTATGTATGTATTCATATGTATATAGTATTGATGTATTATTACATGTGTAAATGTGTAATTATATGTGTTTATTAAGTTGTTTATTACTCTCGCTGTCTGTCTCGTTCACACAATTGTTTCTTTATTTTTATTTTATCTAAAATTTTTGAAAATATTTAACGGTTTTTAAGAAATTTGTTGTGATTTTAAACTCTGCAAATATTTTTTGGTCACCCCTACTCTTTACGCGACTTTATCGTATCGCTTATATTGTATCGTTGTACTGTTCGCATAAATGTTATCAATGTAATGTTCTAACAACTATATGTTGTTAGTGGCGAACGTTTCAATTTCTCAATTCTAAAATATTTTCTCTCGTTAAATTATAAAACAAAGTAATTAATTTGATAACAAAAATAAAGTTTAATTTTTAAAGTGCTGACGCTTTGGTGACATGTCAAGAAATGTTTGCAGAGATACCTTAAATTATTTATTTTACTCAATATGTTATATGTGTGTATATATGTATGTCTTTAAATAAGTATGTAAGTATTGTAAATTAATTGATTATTTTAAATGTCGTTACAAATTTTACGTTCTTTTAATTTGATTTTTATTTTTATTTTTTTATTTATAAATTTAATTGAATTTGTAATCTATTATTAATATTCAATGATTATATTATTATATGTATTTAAGCGTAATTTTTTATAATGTCTTACAATAACGATATTTTAATAATAATAATTAAAAAATATTGACAATTATCCTACATAAAAATTTTAAAAATTCAAGAATAAATATTTTTTAAAATATTTTCAAAAATTATAAAAATGCAATTCATATACTCCAGACAGTTGTTTTTGGTTTTGCCATTCTCTAAAGAATTTTTGTGATTAAATGCTTCAATACTTAGCAGGAAATTAACGATATATCATTACTTCACTTCCACTTCGCTCAAACTTTGGCTTTTCAAGACGTCCTCAAAACAAATCTAAAATGCGAAAGAAATGTAGGTTGATCAAAAAAAGATGTAGAAGAAGATATAAGAATGATATTATTCTCATGTCTCCTTCTACATCCACTCGTCTTTTTTTTTTGATCGATCTATATTTCGTCGCGTTTTAGATTTGTTTTGAAGACCTTTCTTCTATCAGATTTAACCTTAGTTCTGTACAGGCTTAAATGACTCTGTATTCGAGGCTATGGAATAAGAAAAATGTTTTTTATATATTTTCAAGTTCTTCACTTTTTTAAAAACATAATATTTTCTGTGGATTCCAGAACTGCTTTTTAAAATTGTTGAATCTGTAGTTAATTCTTTATCTAAATCCTTTATTTTTTTAAATATAATAACTCAATTTAATTCTTAAAATAGCTATAACTTTTAACTTCAAACTGTAGAATTTTAAATTTTTTAAATTTTATGCGTCGGACTTTTTGTTACAACTGAATGACAACTTTAGCTTTGGTTGTTTTTATACTTCATTTATTTTCAGTCTGGCAACTTTCAAGTAACTTAACCTACACTTTTTTAAAAGATAGGAATTAAAATACAATCTAGTAATTTTTTAATTGTTTTTACTTTACTTAGCAGCTTGACCACTTCTTATTTGTTACATTCACGGACCATATTCTATCCATCTACTCGGTCCAAATTTCTAAATATTGCATCATTTAGCCGATCTGTTTCCTATTATTTTGTAGAATTGTTAAAATGTCCTTTTATTTTATGCTCTTTTTCAAAATTTTAAATAAAGAGCTTTAGATTTCCGACAGTAATACAAATAAATGATACAGGAGAACAGAGTAAGCCTAGCCATAGGCAAAAAGTATATAAATCGAACAAGTTGTCGTAAACATAGATCAAAATTTGGCCAAGCTGTAGAAGCTTTACCTTTCTTGGTACCAATCCTACCCTTTCCATCAACAAAAAACTTAATTTCACTTCCTTCTCGCACATTATTGTAGAACATGATCCAGTTTTCATTGTTCGTGAATTTCGAGTTCATTACGCAAATGGAGTTTCGAATAGAAAATAAAAATTCGGTTCAATGAATTTGTTATTGTAAATCGAAGTGGAACCTAAACATAGGGCTTCTCTGTGTCTAGTTATATAGATTATGAATACTATTATTTCATCGATCTTTTTTATGATTGGTAGCCTAGAGTCACCAGATCGACAACGAACATATCATATACCTGTAGTTTTTCGTCTTCGTAAACTTCACAAATTTTTTCAGCAGCATATGATGCAATCCCAATGTAATTAAACGTCGATAACTTTCCACAGAATAATATGTTTTTAATACGATTTTTCTAACGCAGCGAAGTAAAACTGATTTTAAATAATTTTTTATAGAATAAATTACCGCTTGTGTCGCTTCTATTCCAATAGCACGCACTTCTTGCAGCAGTAGAATCATTGAACATTAATAACATAATTAACTATCGGTTGCTGTCCAATTTTCGACATACATAAATATTGGTTTAACTCTGGGCTCTCAGGAGGGTGGAGTATTCTTCAAAAATTTATAGCAGTCATTCATTCAAAATTTTGAACGAGAGATTCAGATCATCACCGTGAAGGAATCGAGTACTGTTTTGCACGACCAATTTTATTGTAAAAATTTTGTATTTTTTTTTTTATTTCTTTTTTAAATTTGCGACACTCATAGTTGCCCTCGTCCATCGATATTTACAATTTATCTTTACAAATCTGGCTTCACAATCCGCTTTGGATGAAAAAATGAAACTTATTGGAAGCTTAGTTTAAGTTTCTCCGTATGATATATAAAATGAAACCAATCAAAGATGAGTGTTGGAATAAATCAGTTCTCTCAACTATCGAATGAAAACACCTTTTTCTTTCCTCTAATAATCTGTGGTCACTAATTATGAAAGCAGTTTAGTTTCTTTCGTCAAGAAACATCGCATTACAATGCGAGTAATAGTATTTTCAAAGACGTATAATAGAATTTGACATTGCCAAATGGCTGGGCTGACTCTAAATAGATACATATTTATTTTACTGTGGCAAGCAAAAAGTAGATTATCATGCCCTGACTGAATGTGGGACAAATTGTTCAAAAATTCGTGTGATTTTTTTCATATTTTCTTTGATAAGCTTTGGCAAGATTTCTTAAGCAAATATTTTATTTTTTATTTTTAAATTTTTTGTTAAAAAACCTTTAAAAATGTTTTATCTTGACACTCCTTCAAATTTAAGAAAAGATGATGAATAAGACATTTGAATACAAAAATTTAACTTTTAAGCAAATGTAGGAAGGTACTTATGCAGAAATCTTGATCTATATCTATTGTGCCATATTTCTATAAAATAATTTAGTAGTCACCACTATCCTTCTTTTTTTGAAATGCTTGTTTGCGATTTGTTCATATTATAAGATAAACTTTATTTCTGAGAGATATTTTTTTTTCAGATAGCTTTACATTACAATCTTTTGGCTCTTCAAACTTGTAAAACTTTGGTGTCCAGATAGTACCAGTTTGAAGATTTATTTTTAAGCTTTCGCCTTTTGAAACGAGTATTTTCTGTGTATTTCAAGTTGAAATAAATGAAATTGTTTTCTCCTAGCTTTCGCTATTTCTTTCATACATACATACGTACATAATTGGCCATTACAACCCTTCAGTCAGGATTACGGCCTAGCTTCTCACACCGCTCATGTTGTGTGCCTTAATTTTATACTTGAGTGGCGTGAGAAACTTTGAGAAACTTATTCATGGCAGGTTTATTTATTCTCAGAGTTTTTGCCAACAATCTGCTGAGAGGTAGTCGTCGAAAAAAAATATTTTTTTTCCATATTTTGTTTTTATGTCAGCCCTGGGCTCGAAGCCGGGCTTTACGTCTAATTAGCGAACACACTAATTACTAGACTACGGCGACTACTTCGCTTTTTTCAGTCTACTTATATGTATTTCGTTTTATTTTTAGTCTGGCAACTTCTAGAACCTCACTGTTGATTTGTTATTGTTGCAGCGAACACCCATTTCATTACATTCAATTGTTATAGTGTGAATTTATGTATGTTTAAGGTTTTGGATAAAAGTTTCTTCAATTTGGAAGTATATAGAGTCGATTTCATATATGAATACAATAGTTGTTGAAATCCTGAAGAATTAAATTCGATTACTAGAAATATACATAGCAGGTTGCACTTTTATCTATCTTAGTTAAGAGTATTAAGAGCTCATCTTTCCAATGCTTGCAAGAATTGTTTAAAATCATATATTCGGGAATTTTTTTACGGCAGGTTACAGATCTATTCCTTCAAGAGCCGCTTCAGTTTTAGCAACAGGAAAAAGTGACTCGATGTTAATCTATTATTAAAGATAAATATAAATGGGACGTAAGTAGAAGATTTTAATTCTGAAGAGCAGAGTGTGTCGTTTTATAGGGTGGCACATTATTGGAATACTCAGGCTTTATCACTTTGCATTTAGTAAGTTTAGTAAACAACTTTGGACTCACTATGTTTGTAATATTCTTCTACAGTTATGTTTGAATTACAATTTGTAAACAAAAATTACCTGACATGTCATGTCAAACTGGCTTTTATTTGCTTATTTACGAAATGCTTCTCATAAGACTTGCTAAAGGGTGCAGAAATTTATTTGAGAGAAATGAGTGCAAACTGTGATGCTCATGAGGCACATGATAATGATGTTGTTCATCATCGTTGTCATTGTTATGATTAACAGATTCATTATTATAACGAAAACGAACAGAAACAGAAGCATGTTGTTTATCTCTGTTATCTTTGAAATAAAAAAAATTATTTACGATTTCGTCGTTTTTTTTTCATTCTCGAAAGAGAATTGATTATAAATTATTTGAAGTACAGTGGAGAGCAAAAACAAGTTTTTAAAATTTGAATTAAAATTAAAAATTTATAATTAAGAAGTATTATTTAATGCCTTTAAATATATTTGTAAGTCAGTATAATATCACTGTAATTATAGAATAATTAAGAAAAATGTCCACTTAGTTTAAGATTTAAGAAAATAAACTGTTATTATGTTTAATAAATATTACAGCTGTGTATGTACTTTTGATACACACTGTATATTTAATTTTGTATTTCATTTTGTGAAATTTCAAGATAAATATTTTGAAATCTAAGAAACTGTAACCGGATAACATTTTTAGTTCCATAAAACGTGTTAAACGAGTCGAGACGCACTTTTATTGCAAACCGTAGAATTTTATTTTATTTTTCAATTCCGTTTTTTGATTGAAATTTAGAATCGATAGAAAAAATTCAAATAAATGTTTTCAAGTGTGCTAAAATTATATTTTGAGCAACATTTCATACAATTATGTAATCAAACGTGAGTTAAGAAACGGTAACGGTTTGAAAACAGAAAATAAAAAAGAAAAGAAGAAAAGAAAAAGTGCTTAAATATTATGGCCGGTTATCGTGCCCTACCATTAGCGCCGGTATCGGCCACAGCCATGGCCACAGTATCGGCCCAACCCAATGGACCGACCATGTATCATCACCAGTCTATGACGGCCATGTCCAATAACGGTATTATCTATCAATCGGCGGTACACGCCTCCATACACAGTTTAAATACAGTACAAAATCAACGCTCAACTACTCATCACATTCTAGCTACAGCAACGGCGACAGCAGCAGCAGCTGTAGCAACAGCTACCGCTCGGCAATATGCGGCTGCGGCAGCCACTGGTTCAACAGCCGGGCCACCGGTACCACCACCTTTACCAACGGCAGCGACAAATACCCACCTTGCTTTGGGACAGCCACAGCAGTCTGGCCAACAGCAGCAACAGCAGCAGCAGTCCCAACAACAACAACAACAACAGCAACAACAATTGGTACACCATCAACAACGTACTGCGCTCCAGCAACAGCAACAACACCAGCAGCACATGATGGCCCATCCTCATCACCATCAACATCATTTAGGCCCCCCACAACATCCCCATCACCCGCATCATGGACATCATGCGCAACATCATCATCCGCACGCTCATGCCCATGGACATCATCATCATCATCCTGGACATCCTCATCATCCGGCTGCACATGCCCACCATCAACAGATTGCCCTGCATCAGAATCTCTTCTTTAGCGGTACCAGTTTAGCAGGACATGCCCATCATCGCCAGTTGTTTAGCCACATGCAAAGTGCCATAATGCCTTTGGGTGTTAGTAAGTACTTACTTTTGTTTTTGTATTTGTTAGTATTTTTTTTTATGTTGTGATGTTCTAAATAACGGTATTACTTCCGATCAGTTATAGTGTTTACGAAATATTTGATTTAAAAGATGTGTGTGAGTGAAATAATGATCGCGTGTGTTATTGTTCGGATTTTTTTTGCAAAACAATTAAAAAAAAGAGAAAAATAGTGATAAATCATCCGAAAAATAAAAACAAAAACAAAAACAAAAATAAAAGAAAATTTTAAAAAAGAAATAATTTAAAATATTAAAAAAAAATGAAATCTTATGCTGGAAATACGAATAATTTAAGGATGCTTGCATACATGTAAAGTATTTATCGATTAACAGCAACGGTAATCGCTTGCAATAATTTTTAGTACAAGTATTACGAATTATTCGCAGTTAAATAATGCTGAAAAATTCATTCTCTCTTATATATCGATACCAAGTATTTTGCAAGAAGGGAGTGTTTTTTAAGAAAATTTATTGGTGGAAATTTTTATTAAAATGAAAAGTGTAGAGCTTTATATGCCCTGTAGTTCCTAAGGTGATGTACTTTGAGTAATATGTACGTGTAAATATATTTTCTATAATTCAACCAAATCAAAAACCAAGTGCAAGTGATACTATTTCTAATTTCGGTTTATAAATAAAATCTTAAGGTGTTTGTCTAGTATGGCCTTTGAAATACCAAGAAAACGAAGTAACAAAATAAGTTTTTTTATAGTTCTTAACCGATTTGTCAAATTCTTAGTTAGAATGATCGTATTTGTTTGATATAGTAGTCCTTTCAGTGGTCCTTTTAGTAATGCAACCATTTTGGTGCAACCTTACCAACATAATTATACGTAACTGGACATAAGTACGTGGAACTCACTTATTTCCAGCGCCTCAGCCTATAAACAAGTGTTGCTGTTTTTTCTCCGACGATTTTTTCGTCAGATGGGCACATTCTAGACAGCACTATTCTGTACTATGCGCCTCACTCAATAAAAAATTTTCTTTAAGCTGGCACACATATTTGTGAAGTCCAAGCAAAACTGACTGAGTTATACACAAATCTAAACCAAGACCTGTTTTATTTGTATCGCTCCTAGAATTATATATACAATGTTTCAGCAAAAATAATGAAATACTACGCCTTGTACGATATTAGCACATTCTATTCACTCACTTAAGGTTCTAATTCGAAGTTGATTTTAAACTTTATTACAATAAAAAAAGAGTTTATGCAATTAACGGTTATTACAACCCTTCAAACAGGATTGTAATCTCACACCACTTATATTGTGTGTGTTAATTTTCTCCATAAGTGACGGGACCTACAGTTTAAAGCCGACTCTGAACTACAGATTTTTTTGAGAAACTTTTCATGGCAATTTTTATTTTCTCTCAGAGTTTTTGCTAGAAATCTGTAGAAAGGAAGTCACCGAACGAAATATTTCTTCATATTTCGTTTTATTAGAGATGTCTGATCTAGGGTTTTAACCGTGGCCTCACATCTAATAAGCCAATATACTGCCTACTAGGCTATGGCGACTTACCGCTTGGGTTTTGAAAATTACAGAAAAAATGTCAAAATTTGCAAAAGTAAATATTATTTCATGCAAATATTGCCCGCGGCTATTACATGGCTTTTCTATTCCTGAGCTCCAATTTTGGCATTACCAGTACCTCGGCAGTAGCTCACCAATGATGGCTGTAGTGTTGTATTGCAGAGCTATAGTTGTAACCGTTTTTTCTCTCTGTCCATTAGAGACTTCACGTATCTGCATACAAGATATTAAAGTGAGATCAAATATCCTGCGCTTGGAGGCAAATGGACTGCTTTAAAACGTGATATTAATTACTCATAAACTTCTATTCTCAATAGGTTCCTGATACTAGTTCTTTTGTGACATGTGGTAACACATTTTAGAAACCACATGCCAAATAAATTCAATTCTTCCGTTTTGTGCAAAATAATTAATAATTTTCGCAAGATATTTTAGTCCACAGTTGTAACACTGCGATTTCTTGAAGATGTACGAATCAATGTAGCCGGATGTTCAATAAACTACAAAACCAGTGCTTCTTTCACGGTATATTGATATTTCTTGAAGTAAATTTGGCTGCTATTTGTAGCAAATTGGACAATTCTGTATGTTCATGTCTACATTGAACTAAAAAATGAGCTTCGCGGCTGCAGATTATTTTTCAATAGAACACTATACCATACACTACGAATTTTCATAATAAATTACAATGATTTGCAAGCGTTTTTCATTTGTTAATCTATTCATAGTGAAATGGCAAAATATACTGAGTATTTTTGGCATTGCCACTTGTCGCGAAGCTTTTTTATACTGGAAAAATTTACACTAAGACCAAATAGCTATATTTTCTATCTTTAAAGTTAAATTTGCTGATCAAAATTGATTTCTTATTATTATTGTACCAATTACTATCACAGTTAACCACTCATAAGTACTCCTTTCAAATTATAAAAAATGGTACTCATTAAAATTTCTCAACAGCATTCTTCTCACAATACAATTCAATTAAAAGTGTCTTAATTTCAATCATTCTTAAAAAAAGAAGTCCCGGCTTCATTATTGAATACTTTACCAAAAAAAAAAAGAAAAAAAAAAGTTTTCCTCAGTCGGTGAGCAACATGTGACATATTTTTTCTGTTTGACTTGTGAACTTAAACAAAAGCAGTGATAGCAACAATAATAATAACAGCAATAACAACGTATTGTATGAATGAAATTGTAACATACATACGTGTGATAAAACAACACATAACACACTTTCATATGTGTACTCTTATACGCTCTTTTTATACAAAACAATTGTAATACACTAGTGGGACTCACTTTGCCATACCGATATTTGTATGTATTCATGTGAGTGTGTGTGTTCAAGTGCTTATATGGTAAACCATATGAAAAAAAATTAATATTAACAACAACAACAACTATTGCTGGTTAAATGAGTGAAAAAAGTTTTAACACTCCTTAACAAATCCTTTTTTACTCCTGCAAACCAAGTGTACCTAGGTATGGGTGGGTGTTAGTAACAGAAACTCAGATTTTCAATAGACTTGAAGTTGTGTGTGTAGGAACTTGTGTATTATCATGTATACGAGAACCGAAAGAAAAACAACACAAAAATTCGCTTTTCTTTCTACTTCTTTTCAGTCATCATTTGTTGCCATTTTACAAAGTTTTTTTCCAGGCATTGTTGTTGTTATTGTTATTGTCAATATTTTGAGTCTTTATTTTGACTTTTGCTGTGTGTATGAGTATGTGTTGTGTTAGTGCGTCTCTTTAGCTTTTCCTTGACGTCTGTCTATCTTTTCGTTCAAAAAGTTTGCCTGTGTGGCTCTATGTCTGTCTGTTTGTATGTAAGTTTTCCTATCCATAACTTTTGTTTTCTTTTTTCTTTTGTGGTTATTGTTGTGTTTTTTTTGCTGTCGTTGGTATAGCCTCTCACAATGCAGTGCCATTGTGTGTGTGTCTCTTCCTCGATGTAATCTTTAAACGGTTGTCGATGGTGTGTCTCAGTTTGTCGTTTAAAAACTGGTCGCTTTATGTGTATGTTAGGATTCCAAGGTGTTGTATTATTGTTGTTGGCTTTTCTTCTGTGTATTCCATTCGTGTTTAAATCAGTGAGTGAGTAAGTCTTTTTGCTTCCTTCAAAGTATGTATGTGACGAGGACAATTGAAAGGGCAGAACAGAACAGAACAGAACAGAATAAAAGGAGAGACGGCACGCGTTTATTCGTGCGGTAACGATGTGTGAATTACAGGAAAACATTTTAAAAATAAAATTTAATGAAATGGAAGAAAATGTCAAACCGTTTGCAAAGTTTACAAATTCTCCCATACATACATACATATTCGCATACACGAACGAATTCTCTTATGTGAAGAATAAAAAATATTTACCTGCACTTATGTATTCATAGTGTTCTAAAGGAATTTCAATTACAATTTTCTGGTATTTCAATTGAAAATATTTCAAATGTTTAAAGAATTTTTATACACAAAGTACCTACGGTTCCTACAAATAGGGAAGGTCAGCAGTAGCTTGCCCAAATATTTATTGCTGATTATTTATTATCTAACAAATATCATTCAGGAAATGGTGTTGCATTGTATTTTTATGTTTAAAACTTATAAACATCTTGTGGATGTCCCATGGAGGAATGGCTGTTGCTTATAAAAATATAATATGCATAGGTTTTCATAATAGTCCAGTTCTCACTACTTTTCTTCGATTGATTCATAATGTCCTCAGTTTTGTTCATGTCAAGCTGTGTTCCTACATATCGTGACAGAAGAAGTCGTAAATTTTTTTAATGTACTCTAGACCTTTTATAAGACAGGCTTCGCCGACAGTATAGTGTTGTGGAGCCCAAGATATGGCTATGCCTTGTTTCTAAACATATCAATATTTTCTTGCATCGCGTGACCACCTTGAAGATTGGCTTGATTAATATTAGAGTATGTATCCCCTTCGGGTTATTAACAGTTTTCAACTGTAGTTACGTTTGTTGTTTTTTCTGTAACTTTTTCTATTGCAAAGAACTCTGCTTGCGAAATACCGCCTTTGAGTGTAAGATTTTATTATTCTTCTACAGCCACTTGCTTGCAAGTTGAAATCATTTTTATTATCGTCTGCTGTCGCTTGTCCTACCATCTTTCACGATGGAATGGGATCAACATATCTGACCCAATGAAATACAGCTCAATTTCTATCACAAGGAATCTGTCTCAGTTTCTTATTTCTGCTTCGCTACTGTTTCTATTTTCTCTTAACGCATATCATAAGACGATGTCCTTGCAAGAAAGAGGTTGGCTTTTTGCAATATGTTAAGGATTTACAGCTGATGTAAGTCCTTCTTAAATAGGTTTTTAAGAGATCTTTTGTGTTAAATCCCATGTGGCACATATAGTTCTTGACTAAATTATTACATGATCTCGTAAGTTTCAGTGCTAAATCTTTGTTAATCAAGTGATTACTTTACTTCTTTTACAAGGTACATACAAACAATGAATTACATCAGAAGAAGTTTTGTTACGGTTTCTACTTTCTCTAAATGGGTTTATTTTGTGGATTTAAATTTTGAAATAAAATAAATTCTTTTCTTTTATCTGTTATTCCTTTATTCATATAAATTCTTTATTTATTTAAATTAGCAACAACCTTTAACTGATAACATCGCTCTTAGATTAAATTCAGCAGTGTATACCAGAACGATTTTTATACATCAGTCTTTTTACTGCCATTTATTCACGGGCATTACTTTTCGCTCTATTTATACTTTATAAATATTCGATCTGGCAACTTCTAGAACTTATTTTTATAAGTATATTGTTATTATAATTTCTTTGTTGTTTTTTTTTTTTTTTAAATAAAATATTCGGACTTCGTTCTTTTAGGATTTTTTTTTTTTAGTTTTGAAAAACGATTTAAATTAATGCCAAAGGTAGTAATATTTTGTTGAGCAACTTTTAAGCGCTTAAGCTGTAAGTCGTTACTGTCTCTACACTTAAGCATGATGATTCGATGTGAATGGCCTTTTCTAAGTCACAATCATTGATCTCTTCATCAGCTTCAAAACATTTTCAATTGGATTCACATCAGAGCATTTGCTGAGTCAAATCAAAAGTTTGAAGTTATGCTCTTACTGCTTACTACTACTTACTGCTTAATTATTAAAATCCTAAAGTGCTTTAAATAATTTGCCCAATGTCGTCAATACATTTCACAGCTTTATTTAAATGTTTCCAAACAATTCTTTTTTTTTTTATTATTTAACATACTGGTAATCGAACTGCGCTTATATGACAATCGGATCCTACGTTTTTTTTATCGATATTTTAGACGATTTATCGACTGATGCATAAAGGATTATAAATTACAAAAATCGTTGAAATTGAGTTTTATAAAACCAAATATTGCTCGTGGGGTTTAAAACTATGACACATTAGTGAAGAACTGATTGAATTAATTTTGTAGACCTCTACGGAATTTAAATTACATTACATTATTGAGAGAGTGCTGCTGTGATCGAAGATGTGAAGCTCTTGAGTATTCTGTTCTGCCATCATGGATTTGTGTGGTCTGACGTTGTCATGATGAAACACAAAGCCTTAATTGTTGATCAATTCTGACGGTTCTATTTAATATTTTAGATGTTGTTGACAGTAGAAACCAGAATACAATGTTAGACACCACCGTCGAAGTTCATCAGTTCATCATTGTTACATTTCTTGGTGCCAATCCTGTTAGTTTGCTTTGTCCAGGATCTTTCTCGCACATTAATTTCATGCGTTGTCTCCTTTTTATCGTCTGCAATCATTTGCTTTAGAAATGCTTTGATTTCCATATATTTTAATTGTGATCCGCATTCGAGTTGGCGTCCATTAAATTTTTCACTGTTCAAATGACACCTACATATGGAGCTTATTTGTATATCCAGCATACTTCAAAAATTTGATAACTGTTTGCCGATGAATGGTTGGTTCCCTAGCAACGTCTCAGTTACTTATATGCTGGTCTTTTTCAATTACCACGATTCATCACCTTTCCCTGATCGATCGAGTGCGAGTTACGTTTTTAACATCACAATTGTCAGATAGAAAACGAGCGAATTATTTCGCTGCAGTTTTTCTAGTTGTGGCTACGTTTTCGTAAATTTCAGAAAATTTACCCCCTTTGCCTCTTTAAATAATTCAGAGGCAACCTGAGTTCCATAGCTTTAAAGTCATTTAAAATGTTAATGAATATTTTTTTTCATTTATTGATAATTTTTCTTTTGTACTTAAAAAAAGAAACAAGGCAACCCGCTTTATAAAGCCTTTACGCGCAATGTTATGTCAGTGTATTGGTTGTTCGTAGCCATAGTTTATGTGTAACAGAGATCCTTAAATCTATAATGCGTGGTGGATAATAAAAAAGTCTCCCCCTTTTTTTTTAACCCGAACCAACCGAATCGAACAACAACAATTACAACAAATTTATTGCAATAAATTGTTAATAATTTTTCAATTCATTATTTCGTTGGGTTGTGTGTAAACAACACGCACACACACTCGTACAATATATTCTCAACAGCAGTAATAATGTTGTAACTGCTGTCTACATATTGCGTGTATGTGTGAGAGAACGTTTCGTTTCGTAAAAGTTTCGTTTGTGTAACATCACTCGTATTTAAAAGAAGAAACGAATTTTATTTTAATTTATTTCAATTGTTTTTTGCATTGTATGTGCGTGTGTGTTGTCTTTATTAGTAACACTTTAACAATGAGCGTACCTTAACAGAATGTGAGAGAAAAAAGAAATTGGAGAGAATAACACAGCCTTCTTTATTAATAAAATATCCTCCTTACACGTAAGTGTGTGCTATTATGTGTAGCAAGTGTGGCTTCATAACAATCTCTGTAGAGAGTAGGTTATTGTTTTAGAAACCCCCACCAGCTATTTAAAAAACACACACACTCACACAAACAATCTTGTCGAAACAATTGAATACCCTACTCAGAAAGGTATTTTAATTTAATGTTGTTGTTATTGTTACCGTTTGATATGTGTTAAGCCCATCCATATGTTTTGCATAAGACTGAGAGAAATTGTGTGTATGTGTGTGTGTATTTTTTGTTTTTAAATATAAAACAATACAATGCATTCACTGTCTGTTTCTTTTTCTGCCTCTCTGTCATTATAATTTTATTTAGTTTTTCTTTATATCGTACTATATGTCGCCTATACCCACTAACATAATATGCATGTGTTAGGCTGTTAAGCTGTTGTTGTTATTGTTGTTGTTTGATATGTGTTATTTAGTTGCTTGTAAATGGCCTTTGAGACAATTTTAATGTGTTTGTTATGATGGTTGTTATATTGTGTGTTTATTTGTAGTTGTTTTTTCTCCAAATCCTTTTTCTTTTTTTGCATTTCATTTTTATTCGTTGTTTGTCTATAGGGGGCGCTTAATTTTATACAATGACTTTATAATACACATATGTAAAGTTTGCTGTAAAAGAGTGAAATCTTTGTGCTTCTGTCAAATTCTGTTAACTTTTTTAACAGTTGAATGATCGCTCTTCTGGCCAAATATTTCGTGGAACGTGGTTGCTTAAAGTGTATTGAGCCAGATATGAATACGATTCTGTGGATTTTCTGTTTGTATATCGTTTTTCGTTATTTTTAACTGGCAGAGGAAAAGTAAAATTATATACAAAATATAACGTTGTTTCCTTTATTTTATACACTGGCTAGTTAAACGGCTGGCTTAAGTGTCATAAAATTATAAACGATAACATTTACGATAATATTTACGATAACAAATTTTTATTGCTTTAAGTAAACACGTTCGTAATTGAAGTGGTTTAAAGGTAGCATTCAAACATTCAAAAAGAAAATCCAAAAATATTAAAGAACGCCTTATATCTGTCAATATATCTTAAAATCTCCGATACCAATCTACCGGTTCTAATAAAAGTAGCGTCATGTGAAACAACCTGTCATTCATGATGGATGTAACTAAGGTTTTTGGATTACTTTTGATTTAATAGAGTGCTGAAGAAATAAAATTACTTCCATTTTATTTAAACTTCTTAAGCCACTTGAGACTATAGATAGTTGCAGTGTAATAAGTAGCGCGTTGGTTTATATCTCAAAATAAAAAAATCTTTCCTCCGATTACACCTTCTCGACAGTCTTTTGTCAAATGCTCTGAGATATTAAGAGAAAAGATTATTCAAATCTTTCGTTCACATTCGACCTTAAATAGTAGGTCTCTTCACTTTTAGATAAAATAAACGCATACTCGTACAACCTTGGTGGCTTTATGAACTAGGTCGTAATCCTACTTAAACATTTTCGTCTACGTGAAATAATATTCAAATTAATGGTAATGATATAATGAAATGAGGTCGCCGTAGTCTAGTGGGTAGTGTGTTCGCTTATTAGACGTAAAGCCCGGGTTCGAACCCCAGGCCAGATATCAAAACGAAATGTGAACAAAAAAAAATATTTCTTGGGCGGCTTCCCCTCAGCAGATTTCTGTCAAAAACTCTGAAAGTAAATAAACCTGCCATGAAAAAGTTTCTCAAAAACCTGTCGTTCGGGGTCGACGTTAAACTGTAGGTCCCGCCACTCAAGTATAAAATTAAGGCACACAACATGAGTGGTGTGAGAAGCTAGGCCGTAATCCTGACTGAAGGGTTGTAATGGCCATTTATGTATGTATGTATGTGTAATATAATGAAATTTACATATCGATATGTCTTTACTTTTTAAGAATGAGTATTTACTGTAGATTCGAGGATTGCAAAGTAGTTTATTTAACCCTATGCCATAGAGTGGGCAGTAACAAACAAATTTAGCATCATAAAGTAATGCTACATCTCGTAAACGTGCGAGCAAATTTGAACTTCGCGTTCAGCCGCAACCTGGCAGTCTTCTTTATAAGGAAATCATAGCTTTTCAATGGTCGTCTGAATTTTATAGAGTTGCGATGAACTATCTTGTAAATGAATCTACTATCAACTGTGTGATTAAATTCTGAAATCACGAAGAGATGTTCTCCAGCAGATTCTCAAAAGAGTATCGTTAAAACATAAGCTTATGCTTTATGCTATACTGAGAGCTACACTGATTTTTATATCTTTATTTTAACATTCTTTACATCACTTGTTTTTGCATCATTTTAAATAATTTCGAAAACACTTTTTACAAAATCCTTGCTGGAAATTATTACAACATCAGCTGGTCATAAACTAATTAAAGGGAGTCATAACTTAGCCACCCTAATATTTGCCTTAGTAGTTTTTATGCTTTCATTACAGCGTGTACATGTAGTAGATGATATTTTAAAAAATTTATTCATGCCGATTTGTCTCTTGCAGTCAGATGTAATGATACCCTCAAAGCGTATTGTACCCTGGTTGATAAACCGATAACATTCGAATATTTTTATAAACTACGGACTCTTTAGAAATTAGGATACTATTGCCCCACCTGTGGTGTAAAAGTGCAGTTTATAGTTTTATCTACAGACAGACAGACTTAAATTAATGACAATGCAATGTGTCTTGCGATAGCTCCATCAAGAAACGAAGTACGTTATACGAGTAGAGTACAGCTATATCAGTTATCAATTTTAGAATCTAATCAGAGAATTTTAGGTCTTAAGAAACAAAGATTGCATATTTATCGTAACTTAAGTGATGGTAGTGAATTTTTAAATCAAAAAGTGCTTTGCAATGCTGTTGTATACTTATGTAATCGATTCATAATTTGTTATGTATTTACTGGTAACATATAGAATTCGTTTTTGACTGTGTCATGTTTAATGAACACATTCATTCACATGTCTGCCTTGGCTTCTTTACATTGTGTTGCACTGATTTCATTCTTTTTCCGTGTGTGTTGTTATTGTCGCTTGTTGGATAATATGTGTGTTAACACGCTTTTTATCTTGTTGTTATTGTAGCTGCTTTTAAAAGGACATATTCTAGAAAAGGACTTGAGCCTACACACACAAAAAACCAAAAACAAATCCCCTCCAAACAAAAAACCGAGTAACTAAAACAATAGAAACTTTCAAATAATATGTGCTGAAGTGAGTGTGAGAGTGTGTGAGTGTGTGTGTGCGTGCTTTTAAGTGTGTGTTGTATTATAAAATGTGTCTTGTTTGTCTTCCTAAATAGCCTTTTTATATACTTCGTTATATTCATGTATTTATTTATGAGCCTGCTTTTCTCCTTTCAAATGTTCTCTTAAGTGCTCGTATGAGTGTGTGTGTGTAAACGTAACTCTTTTGTTGTTTTGTTTTTTGTCAAGTATTATTCGTACACATTTTATATGTTTATGATCATAATTCTCTCAAAATTCACATTGTTTTTTAGGATTTAGATAGTAAGACTAGCATATCGCGCCCTTAACGTTACAACATCGTAAGTGATAAGAGTCAATATGTAGTTAATTTGTTTAGAATGTTTAGTCACTTAAGGCTAAACCGGATGGCTGAGAGTACAATTCGTGGTATAATGTTGCAAGTAGTGTCGTGCAATTTTTGCTCGAAACTTTGTCCTCTACTTAGTGTTGCGCATTCATCTCTTTTTTTTTCTTTCTTTCATTCATGTACAGCGAATTTATCAATTGGACGATATTCGCATTCGCTTCACTCTTATGTCGTTTACGCTAAATTTCTGCTGAGAGTGCGATATGTATTGCATGTGGTGTATTGAAAGAGAGGGTGTTGGGGGCAGATCGTATTCGTATTATTGTTTGTTTTTTATTTGTTTTTGGCTTTTGATTCTAAACAATAATATTTTATTACATGTGTTATTATTGTTGTTGTTGTTTCATTTCTATTGTTTTAGTTTCGTGTCGTGTCATGTGTGTTGTTATGTATTATTGTCGCTGACACGCTGTTGCTATCATTGTTGTTATTGTTTTTATATTGTAATATTACAATAATAAATATATATGATAGTGTTATTGTTATTATTATTATCATCATTTCACCTGTTTTATACCTGTAAGTACGCTCATAAGTACGCTTTTTCTTGTTGTAATTTTTTGTTGGTCAAGTGTGTGTATTATTTTAAGTTTCTTTTTCTGGTTTCTTCTAATTTTTCTTTTCGGTGTTTTTCCCCACGGCATTTTTAAATACTTTATGATTTTACGCCCTGAAACTGTTTCAATTTTATACTCTGTTTCATAAATATTTTTTAAAGTAAATATTTAAGTCTTTATGGTAGTCATCGATTTTGAAAGTTTTTAGAAAATTTTATATTTTTCCAGTTAACAAAAGAGTCGGGGATAAGATTCTTATTAAAATTTAAGAAATGCTTTAAATAGCATTAAAATATTTGTGTAAATATGTATAAAGGCTTGCAGACAGTTTAATAGAAAATACTTACAGCTGATTGTTGCATTTGTAGCGGTTTACCCCAAGGTTAAGTAATGTTTTATTGAGAGCCGCCATAAAACATAACCTATTCCTCTATAATTTTTGGCTGGCGTTTGTTAACTATTCTAGTTTCATGAAGGTATAGATTTAATTCAAAACAAGACCTGTGCACAAAATCGGAGTCGGAAAGTGAAAAAGACAATGTGCTGTAGTCTCTCCTTGCTACAAGGAAATAAAGTGACTGTTATGAGGTTCTTAAAATAGTATTTATAATTATTAATTCAGTTTGAATAATACCACCGTAATCGATTCGAAAATACCTCACAGCCAACAACACCGTGTGATCTATATCGTTCAATGAATGCGTGTGAATATAAATTCTAATTTGAAAATCCAAGACGCAATCCATAAATTTTAGCAGCGCCACATTTGGCGTTAACAGAGAGAAACTTCCCCTTAACAGAACAAAATTTGGGATTTTGACTCTAGATCTATGAGTACCGTACTATATGCAAAGCAAGGTTTCATATAATATTATATCATATATCATAATATAAAAGTGATATGGTATTGAGCAATTTGCCTTTAAAACTTTCAATTTTTTGCTTGAAAATTCTCTAGAAGGTCAGTGGCCATTTTGGAATACATGACAAATAGTACACCATACAGACTAGAGGTTCATCTGTCGAACTCTGGTAGAGGGATAGCTTGAATAATTTTGAGATGAGAAAATTTCCGTCCTCTTTAACTTTTGTTCACAAATAATAATGATCGTAATTAGAATTATATTTTATATCAATAGTCTGCAATAATTGCAAAGTAAATAGAAGAATAATCTACTATTGCTACTGTTAAACAGTTAACAATGCTCTATTAATAGCAAAGTTTACCTTGTTAGAGGCAACAAGTGGCGCTGTTAAAAATGTGGGTTTGCGTCTATGGTTGTTAAATTCGAATTTATCTTCACACACATGTTCAATTCATGGATGACGTCGACTGGGAAGTATGTATGGTTGACAGAATATGCTTTTTTGGCGCCTAAGATTTAGAATGACTGTAGCTTCTATGCTTTTACGTTCCTGTGGCATATAGTCTCATTATCATTGCTCGCTAACATCTATGTTAATGGCCAATTAGGGATACTAAAAAATGCTCTAGATGGGGTAGTTCCACGAGCACATATAATCTTTATCGCCACCATTTTCATAATGCGCTCATGACGAATTTGATCCGTACTCTGCTATAAAGCCAACCGAAAAAACTCAGCCTTGTAGAGCAGAATTTTAGTTTGATGACAAAGTCATACAGCCTGGATACAGTCACAGAAAAAAGTTTACATACACCGCTTTTTCCTCTGTTTTTTTTTTTTTTGTATTTTTATAATAATTTCTAGGTATTTTATATAATTTATAATAATTTCTAGCTTTTTAATTTTCGTTTTTTGTCTTCAAATATTCTTATTTGTAACGGCCTTAAACAACTCTATGACACCTTTTTCAATTCGATAAAAATCGCCGGGAAAATAGTCTACATACAGCGGCGTATACAGACTTTTTTCTTTGACTTTGTATGTTTTTGGGATTAATAACTTAATTTAGGCGTACGGGTTTCTAGAAGCAGTATACTGCAGTTGCCCTCTTAGTAGTTTTGGATTGTGTATTCATATTCCAGCTTAGTTTGTCTTACAAAACAATTTCAAGATATTTGACGTCATCGCATAGGGTAATATAGAAGCAACGAATTGAGAGATTTTGTGTCTTGAATAGTAAGTAACTAACTCTTTTTTGTTAGATTAATTTCCAGGCCACATTTGTTACACCATCAGAAAATAATTTGGATCTTTGCCTACAGCTATTGCTATTTCGCATACATAAGCATTAGTCATGCAGCCTAGCTTTTAGAAGTACGTTAAAGCGAACGTGCACCTCATGCATACCCTGAATGGCTATATTTAAAGCGCTGAAATTAAATGGTTCAGCACATTTTCAATTCCCGGAAATATCTAGGCAGTACAAGTCGTCGTAGTCTAGTACGTAGTTCGTTCGCTTATTAGACGTGAGGCCACGGTTCAAACACTAGATCAGACATCTTACACAAAATGAAATATTCGGCGCCTGCCTCTCAGCAGATTTCTAGCAAAAACTATGAGAGTAAATTAAATTGCTATTAAAAGTTTCTGAGTTAATTGTAGGTCCCGCCACTCACTGTATCACATAACTGAAATAACTGTATATCATGTACTGAAATCACATAACTCTGTAGAAAGTTATCATTGTTCGTTAGCGAATATTCGACCTGGGGTTTGATTCGTGGCCTCACCTCTAATAAGCCAACACACTACCTACTAGACCATGACGATTTCAGGGATATTTCCGAGATATTAAAATTTAATGCCATCTACCGACAATCCCTAATCAAACTTTCACGAGATCCAGAAACTTTTACTATCGGCCTTTGCTAAAGTTTTCAAAACGCTTAACACTGTGACAATGTCTTTTCTTTTGCTCAAGGAAATGAGCAGCTAAATGTAGACATTTTAAATATTTTTATTTTGAAAAATTGATATTTAAACTGAAATTCACTCGAGCAATTACCTACAGGAACACATACCCGTACAAATAAATATTTATTCAAATGAAGGTTTAAGAGACTAAAAGATGGAAAGAAGTAGAAGAAAAAACCGAAAAATAAAAATGTTACCAAACGGATAAGCAATATTTATTGAGTACGTGATCTTTGACAAGCCCTTATGTGACCATTTTGAATTTTTTATTATATGTGAGTGTTCTTCTTCTTCTTTTCATTTTTACTCCTTTTCCTCTTAGTTTTGTTTCCTTTTTATTTTAAATTTAACTTTTTACACTGAGTTCTGGTTGTGTTTTAAAATGTGCCAACAAAACTATCTACAACAAGCACACGGTAATGGTGACATTAACTGTTTGAGTGTTACTCTCTTGCACAGGCAATTTCCTCATCATTTGCTGTACATGTTACTAGAACCATACATGGACACATACACTCATATATATATAAATAGAGAAACATATGGTGTTGTTAATGCATAAAGAGAAAAGAGAAAGAGGGAGAGAGATGAAGCTGTAATTCCTTATTGGGTTTTTTTCTTGTTTGTTTTAGATTTTGTCTTCACTTTGATATTTGATCGGCGACGGAAAGAGATATGAATATACGATGAAATTACATTTTAATCGTAAATCCTACAAATAAAGCATGGAATGAATTTTTTCACGAAAGGATTTTGCTGATGGTTGTCCTTTAAAAACGTTTTTTTTCCTTTCACGTGCCTAAAGTATAGAAAGGAATCGAAATGGAGTAATAAAACGTATGTTCGATTATGTATTCCAAGATGGAATATTTAATATCCTATAACTGATCTTTATAGGCTATGCTTTTATATCTTCGAGAATATCGAATGGATCAGAGAGTTGAGTACTTCCTAGGTGCAATAGATATACCCTTTATGATTGCGTGGAGCAAAGAGTTAATTTAGCACTTATTTAGAGTATTCCCAATCAAATACGCAGCGTCTTAGTGCTATTTGATGGTAATTCCATTACACTTCCCTCGTAGAGACTCTTATCCCTACTCAACAGAGGGACAAAAATCGATTTTCATAAGTTTCTATAAAGGCGACAGTTACTCTGTACAGCAGGGAATAAATAGTTGATAATAATTTGGTGATACGCTCAGGCTCAGGTTTTCAGTTACGAGACTCCATTTTTACAATATTGGAAAAGGCTGATCGTTTATCGGCGATTGTATATATTTAAGGGTCCAATTAAGAGTTTGGCCATAGAGGTCGTATTTGTATTCGAAATATATTTGAACATTTTTCTTCTCCAAGATGTATATGCAAGATTCACTGTCGATCTGCTACACTGCAGGTTAGAATTCACTGTTGATTGGCTCTACTGTTTATAATTAAATTTTTAACAGGAGATACATACTGTTATTAGCAGTCCCGGTTAGTATTTTCTGGTCCCGTGTTACATTTTTTGCGTCCATATAGTACTGTAAGTTTTTTCCAGCTATTCCACTACCGCGGTTTGAAAGAGGACCCTTTGGACTACAATTTGCATATTGTCGGATAGGTGTACTATTTCTCATGTGTTACAAATTAGCCACTGATGTTCTAGAGAATTTTCATGTAAATAATTCAAAGTTTCAAAGTAAATTTTCTCAATACCCTATCACTTTATATGTGACTATATTGCTGATTTTAGTAAGAGGCCTTGGAACCTTTCTTTGAATATGGTATGGTACTTATAGGCCTAGTGTATATCTCAAAATGTATCTCTTAAACAAGAGGGCTTGTTCAGATGGATACTCTTAAACAGTCTACAGTGCTCTGTTAAGGGCAAATTCTGTTCTGTTAACGCCAAATGTAGCGCTGCTAATCAAGTTTATGGATTGCGTCTTGGATTTTCCAATTCGAATTTATTTATTTATTTATTAACGATATGTTTGGATAGGACCAGACTCGTTTTAGCCATTTATTGGAATTGATCTGCAGTGATTTGTTTGTGCATCTTTCCTTGCGATTAATTTAAATAAAATAATAATTTAATTTCTATTGACGACCTTGTAGGCCACACATAATTCCTCTACTGTGTGTTAGAGTTTTAGACAGGATGCAATAGTGTTGCTCAGCAGTGACGACGTTATGGTAATACATTCCTGTTTCTGAGGCTGTTTATATGATTAATACAGGATTTCTTGAGGGTGAGGTCGGTTAGCTCCCATGTTCAAGTCGTTATGCCGGTATTTTTTTTTTTTTTTTTGGGATTAATCACATTCCTTGTGAGCTTCGCAGGAGGTACTTAGACTGTTGGTAGGATTTGGCAATTTTTAATGGGCGTTGCTTCTTTGACTTGAAAACTATCCGAAAGGCATCGACGAAATTGTTATAATTGAAACCGATGGACTGTTATATTATACAAATCATCTTTATTTTCTCTTTGCTGTTGTCTATTTGCTCATGAGCTCTTAAAATGTTCTTCTAGTGCAACATATTATCTTTCTTACATCTCCCAATCGTTACTTTCTTCTACACCGTACAAAAGCAAATTATAGTTAAGATGCTTGTAAGTTGAAAACTTTTTTGAGAGCTGCTTACAAAGACCTTAACAAAGTAAAGTGAATTTAGTTTTAAATGCCACTATGGAGTCGCAGATGCTCATTGTTACCTTAAGTAGCGTGCAGACGAAGACAAATACCATCAAATTGTATTTATCCAACCTTATATTCCTCATCTCTTTGTTTCGTGTCGTGTTCAGTACTTTTCATCAAATCAAAGGAGGAATAGAGAGAGAGAGAGAGAAAGAGAAGAAATGTGATTAATTATTAATTAATTGCCTGTAATGAAAAATATAAAATGAAACGCCAAATGAATTATGCCATCCATAACGATTTGGCTTCATTTGGCCTGTAACCGACTTGACTGGAGTAACTGAATAACGTTCGTAATTGTTGAGCACCTGTAGAGAATTTTAAAATGATTTCGTCTATTTGTAGAAATTATATGAAAACATTTTGAATTGAATTGTTTTTAATTTTTTTTTGTTACACTGACTACGATGAAAATGTCTACGAAATAATAAATTGCAATTGCTTGGCGAAAGAGGTAGACATGTTGTCTGATAAAGTAAAAATAAAATTCTGTTAAAATAGAAAATTTGATTGGTCTGTTTAAAGAGTCTTAAGAAAATGAAATGAAATTATTTATTTAAGAAATTAATGCTTTTATAGGCTTGGATGTGTTAAATTGAGTAGAGGTAATATATCTTTTTTATTTTTATTTAAATTTAAAGTTTAAGAGTTGCACTTGGTACATTCCTACATACAAATCAAATTATTAAACGAAGTGATTACTTTAAAGCTAATTTGCTTTCAACTTAACTAACGGTATCATCTCTTACTAGTCTTGTAATAAAAGAGATATTATCATATAAAAAATTTATATTCGAGAATTCAATAAGAGAAATAGACGACAAATGAACCAGATTTTCTGCATTTCTTAGGTTATATACTAAAATATTTAAATAAGTACGGCTCAAACTAGCTAAATAGCACTATAAAAATATGCTTTAATTATAATAAATTTTATAAATTAGAAATAACACTGCTGTTAAATATATTTTCGAAAAATTTATAGTGAGAAAGACCCACTACAACAGTTTAATGTCAGTTACGTTTTTACATTCTTTTATTTTCTTTTATTTCCTATGGATTTGCATTTTATATTTGAACTAGCTGACCCGGCTCACTTCGTACCGCCCAAAATTGATTTTTTTTATTGCGCAAAACAGGTCACATTATTGATATATTTATTTTAATAATTTATTGTAATAGCGCTGACGAAGTTGTAGTAGTTGTACTCGCTGCAGAACAAAAACTAACAGACATACATGTTATATAGGTACATATGTAGTTATAAACAATCGAATTAGCCGACTTATAGGTATCACTTGAAGGGGGAGGGTTGCCACGCCCATTTTTGGTGAGTTTGTCGATATCGACTCTACGAACTTACCCACCAAATTGCATTCGTCTACGATTACTATGTACCTAAATATTCAATTTTAACGATTTGCCACGCCCTCTTAACATTTAGGGATAAGAAAAACAAATGTTGTCCGATTCTCAGAAATACCCGATATGCACACAAAATTTCATGAAAATCAGTCCATCCATTTCGGAGGAGTTTAACCACTAACACCGTGACACGAGAATTTTATATATTAGATAAATATCAAATTTTTTCATTTGTAAATTATTTTTGTATTCTTTATTTATTTAAACTTAACAACACAGTTTAATTGATAACACCACAAGAAGCAACATGTGTATATACTTACGTCACGCTTTTTCTACAACGTTTTCTACGTTTGGCAACGTTATCCTTCCGTCTATTTATACTTAATTTAAATTCGGTTTGACAACTTCTGAAAATTTATTGTTGATTTGTTATTGTTATTCTTATATTGTGGGCTCTCTATGTAGATTTATTATTGTAATTGGATCTTTGTTTATACCTATTGTGGGAACTTCTTTGCTATTTTTTTGTGTAAGTCTTTGCTTACGTAATTTCTTAGCTGTTTTTTAATTTTGTAGAATATGTAACATAAAGAATCAGATGAGATTGGATTTTCCTGCATCTTCTTGGTTTTATTTAGAGGCCAACATTGTTTGATTGTTTAGAAACTCCGGATTATAATTCAAACTTGTCGTCTGCTTAGTTAAGCAGTTAAGCCACTAGGCCTACTATGTCCACTGACTTAGATGCCTTGCTGGCTTTTATGTTATTTTAAGGGACCTGTTGATTTGGATTGTAAAAAAAGTACAAATCAAGCCTTAGTTACCAATTCCATGGATTTGGGCTTTTATATATCTTCTATATATTTTCGAGAAGGCAAAAGTAGAAAGAATCAAGAAGTCGGTAAAAGGAATTGAAAAAAGGTAGTGTGGTTCAAATCCCAGACCAGTCAGCAGTTTTTTTGGCAAAAAATCTGTGAGTAAATAAAATTTCCATGAAATGTTTCTCAAAAAAGTCGCCGTGGTCTAGTAGGTAGTGTGTTGGCTTATTAGACGAAAGGCCCGAGTTCGAATCCCAGGCCAGACATCAAAAACAAAATACAAAAAATATTTCTTCGGCGACTTCCTCTCAGAAGATTTCTGGCAAAACTCTGAGAGTAAAAATTGCCATAAAAAGCTTCTCAAAAAATCTGTCGTTCGGAGTCGACTTTAAACTGTAGGTCCCGCCACTCATGTATAAAATTAACGCACACAACATGAGTGGTGTTGAGAAGCTAGGCCGTAATCCTGACTGAAGGCTTGTAATGGCCAATCATGTATGTATGTATGTTTCTCAAAAAAAATCTGTCTTTCGGAATCGACCCTAAACTGTAATCCCGCTACTCTTTTATAAAGTTAACACACATCACATGGGTGATATGAGAAGCTAGGTCGCAATCCTGCCTGAGCTGTTGTATTGATGTGTAAATAAGTGAGTAAAAAATATAGAAACTGGTTCACTGAACTTACAATGAGTCGCTGTTTATATTTTCTCTTGTTTTATACGATTATTACAGAGCATCGAGCAAACTGCAAAAAATTTAAACACTCAGAAACATCACTGAATAAATTGTTTAAAATTCAATAAAAAGAGAATTCAACTACACTAAAATTCATATTTCGTAGGAATTTGGAAATTTCCTAAAAGTTTCCTGCAGAATATTTCAAAAGACTTTAATTTAGTCTCCAGTCTCCAGTCTAAAACTGAACTGCAACAAAATCTAGGCATAAAATGTTCAGGATGGTAAATAAAATTTAGAACATTTAATTGTGATTACAAATCTTGTTAAGAGTTTGTTGTTTTGTTGTTGTTGTTGCCATTTCTATTGTTGCAAGTTAATGTTTGGATTTTAGTTTCAGTAACAATTTCGCCAAAAAACCAATTTCACACTTTCTGCCTCGAAATAAAGTTCATCTAATAAAAAATCTGCCAACAGACAGACAAAACCCGCCAAATACCGCCAAAAACAAAAAGAACAAGAAACAGAGAGAAAATAATTTTTATTTTATTTAGTTTGTCAGCGTTATTGTCTATACACACACGTGAAATTTATTAGAAAAACGCCAACTGAACTAAAGGAAAACTACGAAACAACTTGTTAAAGTTCAGTTAAAGTAGAAGAATATTGTTTAAAAATCAACTTAAATTATAAACATTTGAAGTTTAAAAGATAAAAAAAAACGAGAAAAGACAAGAAACAAAAGTCCTGAAAAGAATTTTCTTGTTGCCGTTTGTGACACCTGGACTCTGGAGATCACTTGTAAAATTAAGTTGTTTTCAAGTTGGGGTTGCCTTTTTGTTGCACTCTTTTCATTCATTCCTGCCTTTGCATAAAAACTTCTGGCACATTTGTCACAATTAACAGGAGTTGGTTGTGTGTATGAAAATGTATGTTTGGAATACAGGACAGTTGAATATACTTTTTTTCTCTCTTGTTCTTGTTCTACCGCTTCTTGTAATTGTTGAACCCAAAGGTTGACTAAGTGGAATGGAATGAAAAACAAAAAATCTCCATGTTTTTTTTTTTCGTTGCAGTTTGTATGGTTTTTTCACCCTCTTTTTTCTTTATTGTGTGTGGTTTCATTGATATGATCTTTGTTAACCATTATTTGACAATTGTTTTGTTTTTGGAAACCCCACTCTTTCGAATGCTCCTTGGCTTCCCCAATCCACAAAGTGAAAATAAAAAATCATTCACTCACTTAAACAGCCCTAAAAGTGTGCTTTAAATGTCATGAATTGTCGTTTACGGTATACTCTGGCTCCGGCAACGTTTTGCGGCTGACTGTGATGAGTTTGACGACGACATCGAACATTTGGGAGTTGAAATTTAACCCCAAGATTTGTTTCAACTTTTTTTTCTGTTTTTTCGGTCATACTGTCTCACCTGAGGAACATTTTTTGGTTGTGTTTTGGCTGAACTATTGTTGTGCTTCGTTTCTGTTTTCTTTCTTTTTTCTTTTGTTTTTTGTGAAACTCTACTCAACTTCAGTTTTAAAAGTCAGTCTTATAAAATATTCAACAATCAGTTCAAATATAAAAAAAGAAAAAGAATCGCGTTTTTCCCCTCTTTGTCTTTTTCTTTCTGTCGAGAAAAAAAGGCAAGAGAAAATGAATTTAAATTATATTGTATTGTATAGAATACTTTGAAATATAAACTCAACAAAAATATTTATCAAAGTTCTTTAGACAAGCGGTTTTTGTTTTTCTTCCACGAAAAAGGAGAATTTTTCTTTCAATCTGTAAAAAATTCACTCGTTTGTAAATCAATTAAACTCATATCGAAATTAGAAATTCTATGAGAATTCGTTAGAAGTGATTAGAATAAGAGATAATCTTCTTCTTTTTCTTATATATAAAAATTAATGTGTGTTTATATATATATATAGACGGCTAAACGGCTGAACTGATTTTCTTGAAATTTTCACAGTATCTTCCAGTATATCTCGAAGGAGTTATAGGCGACTTTTTATGTTCAAATAGGCAAATAAAATAAAATAAATAAAGTATGAGTGTTATTGTCTAACAAAATATTACGTATACGTCACCCCTCAGCTGTATGTAATATTTTACACACGACAGTAATCTTTTTATATGTATAAAAGAATCTTTCATATGCAAAAGCTGATTTTTGTTTGTTCTGCTGACTTCAATGGTGGGAAATCCCTTTTTATTTAAATTAAAAGTTAAGTGGTTCGTATATTTGAATACAAGAGGTAGAAGCATTTGTTCCGTTAAGATTTTGTAAGGAATGGAACTGTTTGTGATAAAAAGTATATGTACTAAGTAAGATTAGGGTTAAGAATTGATTGAAACCGTTGTTTTGTAATGCCTAATCTATCTATATATATAAAAAAAAAGAATGTTTGTTTGTATGTAACTTATAGAATCATAAACTATGCATTTGATCATGTTATGATATTTAGCCAAGTTGTTGCGCATGAGCTGTGGAAGGTTCCTAAGTTGGTATGACCAATTTCCGACAGGTGGCACTACTGAAAATTGCTGAAAATGATTTAAATCGTAAACTGTGCATTTAATCATGTTATGATCTTTAGCAAAATTATTGCGCATGAGTCGACCAAGTTTTATAAGTTGGTATGACCAATTTAAGACAGGTGGCGCCACTGAAAATTAATCAAAATAAATTAAATCGTAAACTGTACATTTGACCATGAAATGATGATCTATAGCAAAGTTGTTGCGCATAAGTCGACGGTGGTTTCTAAGTTAGTGCGATTAATTGCCGATAGATAGCGAACTGAGAATTATTCAAAATGAATTGAATCGTAAACTATGCTATCATGTGTTGATCGGACATTTTAGGATTTATTATTTATGATTTTAATAGCATTTAGTATTACTCATTCTCGTAAAATGTCAATCATAAATTTGAAACATTTTAATTTTGGAAAATTTTTAAAAATACTGTTGGGTTCAATTGGATTGGGTATATTGTGAGATTCTAATAAATTTAAACGCATTTTTCATGTCGTTCCCTTGAAGTCATGCCTCCAAAGCGACAAGCAACTGGCCGACCTACACCTCAATCACGGAAGAAAAGAGCATTACGAGCCTCAGAATCAGACGAGCAACGAGCATTGAGACTGGAAAATCCTCGACTACAAGCCGCTGAGACCTGTTCGCATGAATCACTTGAACAACGAGAAGTGAGATTATAAACTGATCGAATGCGTGCTATCCAGGCCCGTTCGTCTGAAACTTCTGGACACCGGGAAACAAAATCAATAAAATGATTCAAAATTATATTGAATATTTGTGTAATGTCTTTACTTCAAATTTATTTTAGTTGGTGGCGCAGCAATACGCGCAGTGTACAGCTAGTTTATTCTAAAAATGCGTCTAAAAAAATCGACTATCAGCCTTGACAATATTCTACCAGAGCTTCTGAAAGTGTGGTGTTGCGCACTAAATTTTCGTGTAATGAAGGAAACCTCTCAGGGTGCAGGTATTGGTGCGTTATCACCCTGAAGTTCCCGTAGTCAAATAGGTAGTGTGTTTGCTTATTAGACGAAAAAATACTTCTTCGGCGACTTCCTCTCAGTAGATTTCATGCAAAAGTTCTGAGAGTTTACTCGTTTACTAACATCATGTTTTACATCCATTCAACCCCATTAAATGATAACAAATTACGTGATCTATTTGATGCTAGTTGGTTTGCCGTTGGTCAAAAGCCTATTAGAGTCGTACCAATTATTGTTGAGGCTTTAAGTAAATAAACGAAACGAAAGAGCGGACAGACACAAACTAACTCTCCTCCGTTAGCATGAAATGTTTAAAAGACAAATAAACAAAGCATTTGGCCAACAAATCAAAGCCCAAATAATAGTGTGTGAGCAAACAGCAAAACACTTACACATACATTCACGAGTAACAAGAGACAAAACACCTTCAAATCATTTGAATTTCAATTCAGTCTGTATTGCATAACAAAAGAGAGAATAGTTTGGGGGGTATTTACACCCAAAAGTTGGTTTAATAGAATTATTTGTGCATGTCTGTGTGTGTCTTTGAAATCACCTGAGCATATATCATACTTAACCACTTGTATCTCTCTTTCTCACTTGCATTTCACTCTCCATTTGTCTGGGGTATAAACGCTCACACGAACTAAACTAAATCGAGCTGAGCAGAGCTGAGCCGAGTCGAGACGTTACAAAACAATAACAATTCCAAGCAATTAAATCACTTTGATGGTAATTTGGATTAATATTGTGTTGTCCATTTTGGCCATACGAACAATTAGTTTTGCATGGCTAAAAGCCCAATACAACAACAACTAAAACAACATTTTTATTAAAGGTTTGGTTGTGTTTTTTTGTGTCTCTTTTTCCAAAGAGTTCACTTACACTCGCATAATATGGCTACTACTGCTACTATTTCTACAACAATTTGTTTGTTGGCCATTAAATGAATCTTGTTTAGAAATTTGTTTGTTGTTATGTGCGTAGTACGAGTAGTATTCTAAACGTAATGGCATCTGTTATACATATTCTATCTCTATTTATCTATTTCTAATACAAATGATAGTCAATATGAGTTTGTATGTGTATGTATTCGATTTGTTGTGTTTTATTTGTCGTGTACAACACATACGATTAGGACAATCTGAAAATAGATTTATTAGCCAGTTGCATTGTATACGACCTGTGATAATAATAGTCTTTCATTTTCCATAATAAAAATACGAAAATATATGACCAGGCCAACCAACCACCACCTATACTATACCATAAAGGTAGCTCGAGAAAGCTAAAGAGAGAGAGAGAGAAAGAAGGAGATGGTGAGTAAGTGTGAGAGGGAAAACAATACAAACAGTGCCACCATTTTGGTAATTAATTTACATTTGAAATCCTTTCAACCATGCGATTATTTCATTGAACTTTGAACTCCTGTTCGTTAAGATTAATTAGTTGCGATTATCTTTTGTTACGACGTTTTTCAATGTAAATCTTGAATTTAAGTTAAATGAGTGTAAAACCATTTCCTTTATAAAATAAATTAAAAAAAAAAAAACATTAATTTTATTACAATTTTAAAATTAATCCCACATCTCAGGAAGACGTTTTTGAAAGCACTTTTAAGATGATTGAACATTTTTATGGAAACAAATTAATTTCTTTACTATTAGCAGGTTGCTGACATGTTGCAAAGTTTCGAATAGGGGGATTCACGTAGTATATAAATACTAGCTGACCCAGCAAACTTCGTCCCGGCCAAAATTGATTTTTTTAAACCACTGCATACAACAGTTATATAAAAATAACTAACTAACTAACTGTGTGGGGATGTACTTATAATCGAAAGCGTTCTAGACAATGAAAATATGCTTTATTTATTATTCTTTATTAAAGTAACGAATACATATATTTAAAAACCAATTCTTGATAGCTATCTAAACATCAAAAATAATTGTTCATACTTTTACTTCATATTTTGCTATTGGTGAGTTTGTCGATATCGACTCTACGAACTTACCAAATTGCATTCGACTACGATCACTATGTCCCTAAATATACAATTTTTAAAGTTTGCCACGCCTACTTTTTGCTATATCGAATAAAATCATCTAAACCTGATAAGCTTTGGAACAAAAAAATAATGGTTAAAATCGGTTCAGTAGTTTAAGAGTTATAGGTATCACTTGGAGGGGGGAGGTCGTCGACATCGGCTTTACGAACTTACCCACCAAATTTTGTTCGTCTACGATCAATATGTACCTAAATATTCAATTATAACGATTTGCCACGCCCCCTTAACATTTAGTGATATGAAAAATAGATGTTATCCGATTCTCACACCTACCCGATATGCATACAAAATTTCACGAAAATCGGTCGATCCATTTCGGAGGAGTTTAACCACTAACACCGTGACACGAGAATTTTATATATTAGATATAGTACTATTCTGGAATCCCAATTAATATGATATGAGGCCCGAGTTCAAATCCCTGGTCAGACATCAAAACGAAAATATGAAAATATTTCTTCGGCGACTTCCTCTCAGCAGATTTCTGGCAAAAACTCTGAGAGTAAATAAGCCTGCCATGAAAAAGTTTCTCAAAAATCCGTCGTTCGGAGTCGACTTTAAACTGTAAGTCCCGCTACTCATGCATAAAATTAACTCACACAACACGAGTGGTGTGCGAAGCTAGGACGTTGTACAAAGGGTCAATTCGATCTCCACGTACTGTACTTGTCACAGTTGACAAGAACACGTCCTCTAACCTAACCTAACCTAACCTATGATATGAATCGGAATGTAAATATTACGAGTCCTAAGTAGATCTTATTATTAGCATTCATATTAGCCATCGTCGTGTAGCTGTCTGAATAGATTGTATGACTTGGAAAAGAACTACAGAACTACAGATGATCGTGCGATGCACGATGGTGCAACAAGTATACCCATTGAAATAAAAACTAAAGTTCGTCACAAACTATTATTAAACGTAATACGTGATGTTGTTATGAGTCATTTTATGAGCTGAATATGTTGCATTCTCTGGAGCTTTTGTGATCATCCTAATGACCTTAACTATGCACATGGTGTTTATATTCTTCTGACTAGTATAGGGAGTGTAGTATACAAAAACGCAGGAAACTGCTGTCGTTGAATATATCTGAACACGAAATTCGGAGCCTCTAAGATTAAGGAAGGGTTTATTAACAGTTGAAGGAGTCGCCGTAGTCTAGTAGTTAGTGTGTTCGCTTAGTAGACGTAAAGCCCGGGTTCGAGCCTAAGGACAGACATCAAAACGAAATATGAAAAAAAAAATTATTTCTTCGGCGACTTCCTCTCAGCAGATTTCTGGCAAAAACTCTGAGAGTAAATAAGATTGTCATAAAAAGTTCTCAATTCGGTCGTTCGCAGTAGACGTTAGACTGTAGGTGCCGCCACTCTATTATAAAATTAAGGCACACAACATGAGTGGTTCGAGAAGCTAGGCCGTAATCCTGGCTGAAGGGTTGTAATGGCCAATTATGTATGTATGAATGTAACAGTTAATTTTGACAAATACTTGGAGTATTTTGGCCTATAAACTAACGATTTATGGAACGGGATCTGTCCTATACTCTTGGTTATAATCTGCAAAAATTTAATTGGTAGGGACATAGGATAATAAACTGTCGGCAATAGCACGGAACATTCGAATCAGAATAGCCGACATCCCTGACCGTGCTCTTAAATATAAAGATTGCTGTGATAGCAAGATTTATTTTGGACTCAGGTTAGTATCCTCTGTAGATTGTTTGAATGCCGGGTTGAATATTGATTGTGGTATCACAATGGGCCTCAATACCGGGCTAAGTAGACCTTCCTGGTAAAGGATCAGTGCTGCAGTACCATTCGGTACAGTTCCTTTAACTTTACAGATACAGCTGGTTCTTTGCTCTAGCCCTAGCCTAAGGTGTGGATATACATACATATATTGTATACATTACCCACGAACACAGTCGCAATAATGACGGAGGTGGACTGGGGTTATTTTAATTCCATTGTTGCGAATTCGTTACACTGTGCTATTTAATTCATTGGCCTTTGGTGATATTTGCATATTTTTGGCCTCTGGCCTAAAATATTTTTTTAAAATTTATTTTTCAATGCATTTAGAAATTTAAAATATACCGAGATGGAGCAGAGATGGTCTATTGTGAAGGTGAAATAAAGTGTGTGTGTATGCACCCACCCATACATACTAACGATTTGTTAATAATATTTGTTTAAAAACTTATCGAATGGGTTTAGGATTATTTGCCATTGAGTGTTATGTTTGCCCTAAAAACAACAATGCTTGGTGGATGGCATGCTATATGTGGTGTTGGTGGCGGTTGTGGGCTATTAAAAATGTGCATATAATGCTTATGTACATGTACATCTGACATAATATTTTTTTTTTTTTTGTATATTAATTTGTTCGATAAATATTAGTTTAAGTTTCAGATTAATGCGTTTCGTCCTACAAACATTTATTATCAATGTTTATAATAATGGATTTTTAAATTACTCCACATTTAAATAGAGATTTATCATCATGCAAGGCAGGCATACTGGCTACATTCACACATGACCACTACAACAAGTTCGAGTAGGGGTGAGAGTACAAGTACGGTTATAGCCATTTAATAATAGAGTTGTAGTTGTTATGAAATTTAAGAAAATAAACGTGAAAAAAAATCTCATTTAAATTAATTGAAAATTATCTTGAAAAAAAGAGAAGAGAAGAAAAAAAAAAGACATAGACATACAGCGTATAATTCTTGTAAATACAACAGAAAATTATACATTCATATGTAATAACCAGCCATTTAGCCGTTTCAAAGAACATCCTTTAGCCAAAGATGATGATAAATAACCACATTAAATGAAATTATACCTTTTCAAAAAGTTAATTTTTTTCTCAGTTTGATATTTTCTTTCTATTTTTTTTCCACTTTTACTGTAACTGACAGTATTTTTTTTCCTGGCCATTTTTTTTCGTCGTTCTTTGGTAGTCGTTTAGCAGTATTTTCTTCTGTCTCCTGTTATTAAGTAAAATGAATGAATGAGTGAATGAACGAATAAACGAAGGAGAAAAAAATGCAAATGCGAGAAGTACATTTTTATTTTATTTGAAAAAAAAAAAAAAATAAATTCTTTTTTGGCCAGAAAACAAATGTTGGTTACAACTGTAGACACAACACTACCACTATCTCTAACCATATCACTCATAATACATATTCCTCTATAACCTCTTATGTTAATAAGTGTTTGTTTATTTGTTTAGATGTATGTATGTATGTATGTATGTGTAATTCCTTAAATGGAATTTACCCTGACCCTAAATCAGGCTTATATTTAAATAAACATATGGGTTATATGCCACATAAAAATATAAAAAATGGCTTAAAGCAAATCCAAAATCTGTCGTTCTGTCTTCCCTTATGCCTTTAAATACTGTTGCATGTTTGAATCCGCTAAAAAAGTAAACGAAGGAAAACGGAAAATATAAAAATCAAGACAACATTTGAAAGAAAGAAAAAATGAAATTTAAATTTAAAATCAGGATAAGAAAAAACGAGTCGTAACCATAACTTTACTTGCCGTATGTCATAATAGCCATTACTTTTGTAAATGTAGTCACTATTTTACTATGGAAAGAGGCCCTTAACAATTTTAAATTTTTTAATTCTAAAAGATTTTTTAAAATATAAAAAAATAAGTAAAAAAAGTATTTTTTTAAATAAAAATAAAATTATTAACAGAATTGAAATTAAAAATAATAATTAAATTTTTTTATATTTAATTGATCATTATAACCCTTTAATCAGAATTACCATCTAGCTTCTCATCACAATTGATCACCCAAAACAAAGTATAACACCCAAAACGTTTAAAGTTTAAATCAGGCATGTTCCTTAACATTTATAAAGCGTGGACCATTTAAAAGTTTAAATTTAAAGATGTAAATAAACAAAAACGTTGTGAAGCACAACTGTTCCAGTTAAAAATCGAATATTATTTCATTCATATGGCTGCTACGGCTGGCCTAGCAGTATCTCATTCGATCGAACCAAGTTTCCTGCACTTTTTCGAGTGTATGGGGTCTTATCTCGCCAATCTTATTACAAATGTTGGCCTTCAAATGCTCAATTGTCTCTGGTTTGTAATGGCATAACACTTTTCTTTAACAGGGCCCCACAGAAAATAGTCCAACGATGTCAAATCGCAGCTTCTTGGCGGCCAATTGTCATCTGCATTTCGGCTAACTAAATGGCCATCAAACGTTTGATGCGATAAATTGATTCTGGCATGAGATGTATGGCAAGTTGCACCATCCTGTTGAAACCAAACATCGTTCACACCATTACCATGAAGAGTGGGTACAAACAAAGCGGTTATCATGGTGTGATAGATGTCTCCATAGACCATAATGGTTTCGCCGTCCTTATTTTCAAAGAAACACGGACAAATGATGTCTCCGCTCCACAAGCCGCACCAAAGAGTTACTCGTAATGGATGCATTGGCTTCTGTAGGGGTTTTCTAAGCCCCAAATACTGTAATTTCGGTTATTAACGTATCCACCAAGATAAAAATTAGCTTCATGCGAAGAGATGGTTTTTTTTTGCAAAACCGATATCATCGTGCAGTTTCTCGTTGGCACATCTAGCGAAGCGAAAATGAAGCAGCTGGTCATGTGGCTTCAACTCTTGAACCAATTGAACATTGTAAGATGTTATAACGAGATCTTTTCGCAAAATTCGATATAAACTGTTGAGTTAAACGCTTAATTTTTGAGAACGATGACGAGATGATGTTGATGGATCCCCACGCACACTCTCAGCCACAGCTTCGATATTTTGGGGTGTACGGACTGTACGGAACGCTCATGTCTTGGCACATGAACAATGAAACCAGTTTCACGAACTTTAGCAATTAACTTGCATATGCCGGACACTGTTGGTCCTTCTCTGAGACCAAATTTTGTACAACATTTTCTAGCAATTTCCGACCAATTTCCAATTGTTTTGGAAATAAATTTCCAACAAACAGAACGTAAATCGATTTATTACGTTCAGTGGAGAAAATATACTGAATTTTGTGAGAGAATAGGATGACATAAGTATTGCCAGATTCGAAATAACCGATGTTTCAAATTTAAACCGATAGATGGCCCACCCGATATCTCAAATGATTAACGATTGAAAGAAGTATTTTTTATGATTTTAATTTATAAATTTTTTTATTCTAATTTAATTTTTGCCTTTTTTTTCAAACCGGACACATAATTTGTTGTTTTTTCACATATGTTATCTCTCTTTCCCTTCTAAAACGTTTCCCTTCCTGGCTTTTGCAATAGAATTTGCAATTGCATTTCCTCTTTGTCATTTCTGTTCTCAGACGTCTCGTCATCATCATTTCGCACATGGATAAAATGTACGTTATTTTTATAAAATAACTGTAATACTATATCCGACCTTCTGCTTCCTTTTTCCATTACATTTTCTTTCTACTCCTTTTTAATTCATACGTGCATATGCTTTCGAAAAACCAAAATCCATTAAAATAAATTTCATTTAATTTTTGTGAAATATTTTCCATATTTTTCCTTCTTCTTTATTTCTTTTCTTTCCCGTCATGGACTTTTTTTTTTATTTTTTTTTTTTGTTCTAAAACAAATGAAATGTTTTATTTCTCTTTATTTTATTCGTTCTATATTCTATGCAACATAGGCCAACAACAATAACAGAAATAATAACAACAAATAATAATTGCATTTCCTTGAGACAATCATTAAATTTTATTTATAAAAAAAGAAAGAAGAAGAAGAAGAAAGAAAAATAAACTGAATATGAATATGCCTCTGACGTGAAAACGAGTACAACAGATGGACTTAGTACAGTAGAACCTTAACAATAACGGTAAACCTATAATAGCAACTGTTTAAAGTCTAACAATAGAGCACGATAACCTCAACTATTATTTGTTTATTCTTCACTGAAAAACCAGAGTCCCGTCCCTTTTGGCTTTGTATGTAAATTTTCCTTCTCTTCTATTATCGCTTCAACTCTTTGTCCTTTTATTTCATTCTGTCAGTTCTTCCTTCCATCATATTTGCCAACAACAAAGGATATATTGTTGAATAGCACATTTGCTGTTGTGCCCAAAACTTCTTACATTTTTTGTTGCTACCAGTAAATCCTTGTACCCTACAATACGTCAGGCAATGCCGCAACTATTCGTCCTTGCAGCTATGCTGAGATTGTAAACAGAATTTGATAAAAACTTCATAAGATCCTCTCATATTGTCTACGAATAAGAATTTGTATGCTTTAAATCGCTTAAAACCTATAAACTTTCATTAAACTTTTTCTCTCTTTAAATTGAAATATAACAAAGTGGGCGTAAGATATCATTGAATTCTGCGGAAGCTATTATGTAAGAAATGTAATATCAAATATCCGCCACTTCTTCTTTGGGTTGAGTGCATTTTTCCATGAATCTGATGCATAACTCAGGCTAAATTTGACCGATAGCATTAGTTATGTTGGTTTTGGCGACCGCTGTGGTTTGTGAATTATTCGCATGCACCAGTGGCTTATAAAAACGGGATCAAATTACACGATCTCGATGGCCAGTTCACATAAAGTTCATGTGGAATGACTATCATCCAGTTCAGATCAAAAGAAATTGATAATCAATGACGTATAGTGCTCGCCGTAGATAGGGATGGGCTGGCCAACGTCCGCATCAAATAGTAACTTTTCCCGGTTCATTGAAGGCTTTTGGATCTCATTTGGATTGGATAAATTCAGGATTACGACCTAGCTTCCCTCACCACTTATATTCTGTGTGCGACTTCCTCTCAACAGATTTCTGGCAAAAAAAACTCTGAGAGTAAATAAATCTGCCATGAAAAAGTTTCTCAAAATTGTTGTTTGGAGCCGACTTTAAACTGTAGTTCCCGCCGCTCATATATAAAAATTAACACACACAACATGAGTGGTGTTGAGAAGCTAGGCCGTAATCCTGACTGAAGGGTTGTAACGGACAATTATGTATGTATGTATTTTTGAAAAACTTGTTCATGTCAATTTTATTTGCTCTCAGAGTTTTCACCAGAAATCTGCAGAGAGGCAGTCGTCGAAGAAATATTTTTTTTATTTCGTTTTGTTGGAGATGTCTGAGCTAGGGTTTGAACACGTCTAATAAGCCAACATACTACCTACTAGACTACGGCAATTACATTTAGATTGATGTCGTTCCAAATTCAATAATTTTGTTATAGGCTTTATTTCTGAAGATTATTTTTCGATTAAAAGTAGGGTTAGGTATTGTGCATATGCTGCTATTCTACTACGAAAGCTGTTGAAAGAGTAGAAATTTACAATTATACTAACGCCAGCTTTATAATTGCAGCTAAGGTTCTATGGAATTATATCTCTAAAAGTTCCGTTAAGCAGGATCAAATTTTTGCACTTATTCGATTCAAAGCAATCTTAACACGTTGACTTCCACGGCAATTTTCAGAAAACTGGCCACGCAAGCCAACATTGATTTTTTGTTCTTTTTCCAAAAGCCATTTATTGATACTAGCACTGATATAATACGGTTTTATTCGTAGCTACATAAAAATGACAGGTTTAGTGAGTACGAGTTGGCAGTCAATGTGTTAACAAGCATCTTTGACGTAAATACTACCAACTTGATGCTGCTGTAGTTTTCACACAAACTGTAGTCGCATTTTCGCGGAATTGTGACCAATAAATTGCTCTACCCTAGCCATTCCTGGCTATTGCGATAAATTTTCAGCACGACAATTGCTTGGATACTTACCAAAATCGTTTGGTCCATAGTCATAGTAATAGAAGAACACATAATGAAATTGTCATCATTAGAATACCAATAAATTATCGAACCATATGAAGCCTCTAGTTTTGTTTGAAAATTTTATACTATAGGCCACCTTACAGTCGTTGTATATTTACTGTAGATTTTTTTAAAATTTTTTATTGTATTTTTGGTAAATTATTATTATTACCGTTTTGTTAATTATTGTTTTTAGTTGAGTTTGACATGCTGTTAATCAGTGTAAAATTATGATTTTAATTGTTGTATTTTATTTCTTTTTCATTTTCATTATTAATATTTTTGTGTTTTTATTTACAATTGTTTATGTTTTAATGTAGTTTTCTTTCCATATTTTTTGTGCATTGCCACGAAAGTGTAACATTTTAAATGAATTTTCGTGTCAGATTATTGTTTATTTCAATAAAGTTTTAAGGAAGTGTAAGTTGAAAAGGATTCACAGGAAAATTAAAAGAATTCACGGTATTAAATATCTAAAATTTTTTTGTAAATAAGGTAACCAAGCAAACATTTAGAAACTAGTATCGTCTATAATATTATTGGAAAGGTATTTATCTGGCAACATTGAGGTTTTACATGCATAATTGGCCATTACAACCCTTCAGTCAGGATTACGGCCTAGCTTCTCACACCACTCATGTTGTGTGTGTTAATTTTATACGTGAGTGGCGGGACCTACAGTTTAACGTCGACTCCGAACAACAGATTTTGAGAAACTTTTTCATGGCAATTTTATTTACTCTCAGAGTTTTTGCCAGAAATCTGCTGAGAGGAAGTCGTTTCATATTTCATTTTGATGTCTGACTTGGGGTTTGAACTCGGGCCTTACGTCTAATAGGTCAACACACTACCTACTAGACCACGGCGTCTTCATTGATGTTTTACTTGGCATATTGTCTTAAAATTTTTGAATATAACTTTAGACGCTATAATGCGGTTATCTGCCTATGAACTGATTGCCGAACTTTTTGGTGGGAGTCAAAGATCAGCAATGAGTATTTAAAAAAATGAGTAGATTCGAATCATACTCATAATTTCTGATACTTATACGCATTCATACATATTTTAATATCATACTCATACTATTCATATTCAAAGTTTTAAGTTTTAAATACTTTACTCAACATTTACAAGAATCACAAAATAATAATGATTCCCGTACGAACACTACAATACTCTTAGTGAGGTTGTGTGTTTGCTTTGCTTCCCGTCTTTGTCTTTTTCTTTCTTCTTGTTTAGTAAATGCAACTACAACTAAGGCTGTAAATTTTGATGAATGATTCGAATCAGACTCGAATCATTTATGAGTATTATAAGTATTTTTTTAAATTTATGAATCTGAATGAGTAGGCGTATGAATCAAACATATTTCGATTGGTATGAGTTTGATGTCAACTTTTTACTCATACTTATTGCAACCTGTACTTATAAATCAATGTTGTAGTGAGTACGAAAGAATCAGAGTAGTTGAATTACAATACTGTTGGGTCACGTCACGCATACTAAAAATTTCATGAGTATTTATGAGTAGCGAAAAAAGATTCATTGCTGATCTTTGGCGGAAGTGGATGCTCAAGAATAAATTCTTTAAGACAATTGCAAATAAAATTGTAGATAGAGGACATCCTTGTTTCACGCCGGCGTTATTTGTAAAAGGCCTACGAGTAAATAAAGTTATTACAATAATGCGGATTTTATTGATCTGACCCACATGGTTACGGTCCGGATGGAATCCTACTTTGCACCTAGTTTACTGGCAATGCGCTGTAATCTTGTGTTAGTAATCGTAGACACTATACCTTAAATTGTATTCAAGAGTTATTGCCAGTTGTTTTGAAGGTGGAATTCTTGTTATTAATTATTTGTTATTAATTGCATGGACATGTAACTTCAGTATAACTGACCTGATAAATTGGTCAATGCTTTAGCCACGATTACAAGCTAGCTCACACCACCCATGCTATGTGTATTAATTTTGTACACGAGTGGCTATACCTATAGTTTAACGTCGACTCCGAGCGATAGATTTTGGAGAACATTTTCATGGCAATTTTATTTACACTCAGAGTTTTTGCCAGAAGACTGAAGAGAGGAAGTCGCCGAAGAAATATTTTGAACTATGGTCTCGCTCCAAAAGGATAACACACTACCTACTAGACTACGGCGGCTTTATGGTTTACGACTCACATATTCAATTTGCAATATTAGTCATTGATTTTCTTTGAAATTGAATGTATGAAATCCTTTTTAAATTGCATTCAACAATGATATACTGGAGAACACATTTTCTGTGGCCTTTAAGCTGGTGGAGGGAAAGACTAAAAACGCATATTTAATCGATAACAATTTTTAATGGACTTCAAAGAAAAGTTTTTCCATTTCTTTTCAGCATATTTTTCGAAAGTTATTTTTATTTCTTTTAAAATAACCATTAAGAACTCGTAACTCGTAATATTCTCATGATTAATATCTACACATTTATTTGCTCATTCATTAGCATTTAGATGACAATAACAGCTGCAACAACAACAACACAACAGCAACAACCGTGATTGTCACTGAAAATATGTTTTTTTTCTGATTATTATTATTAACCTCTTGCCCGTTTCAAGTGTTTTGGTACGCTTTTTTGTACTTTGTATCCTTTGAAAAGGACATGACAAATTAGTTGAGTAATAAAATTTAAAAGTAACTACATTTTATTACAAAAAAACAACAACAACAACAGCAAAACAAATAAAGCAAAAAAATATTTATAGAAATAAATTTACAACCACAACAATAACAAGAACTATAAAATATATGACTTCGAGCAGGATATTTAAACACTTGCACATACATTCACATAAAAATTCTTTTTTTTTCTATAGAAATAGACTCGACAGTGAGAATTAAGTTGAATAAAATATAACAACAAAAACAAAATATTAATAAAAAAATAAAAAAATGTCGTAATAAGCGTTTCATTCGAATGTTTACAAGCCAAAAGTCATAAAACACGCGACAATTCCAACCATTTCATCCATGCATCCTTCTATCCATCCGTTGTACAACGTGTTTGTTGTTCAAGTCAATTTTGTATTGTCGAAGGGACGTATAGCGTATCACCATTTATTTCACACACAATAGGAAAAAAATTTCTTTCAATTCAATTAAAAATTATGAAATTGCTATTCTATGTTCCATTATGAGCAATATTTGCCCTCTCAATGGGTTAACAGCTTATCAAGGAACTTATTATTGAATGCTGAGGTACTAATTCGTTTTGACGGCAGCCCATGCATAACAATAGAATAACTTCCTTTGGAGATTGAATGTACTCAAGTTAGAATAAACGCTATCACATACATACATAATTGGCCATTACAACCCTTCAGTCAGGATTACGGCCTAGCTTCTCAACACCACTCATGTTGTGTGCGTTAATTTTATACATGAGTGGCGGGACCTACAGTTTAAAGTCGACTCCGAACGACAGATTTTTTGAGAAGCTTTTCATGGCAATTTTTACTCTCAGAGTTTTTGCCAGAAATCTGCTGAGAGGAAGTCGCCGAAGAAATATTTTCATATTTTCGTTTTTGATGTCTGACCTGGGATTCGAACTCGGGCCTTTCGTCTAATGAGCTAACACACTACCTACTAGACTACAGCGATTGATTTTGAACAAATGAACATGGAAAAATACGCATATGGATAAGAACTGAATTAAAAACTTCCGATGAAGCTCTGCAACCTACCTAAAAGCCGCACATCGCTTGTGTGCAGCTGATGCATAGTTTATAGGAATACATACTCTCTCTTTCATTTAGTTTAGCGTTTATATCAGTCGTGTATAAACGCTATCACACTGGAATGAAATTGAACTCATAACCCATTTACTGACGCTTTTAATTGTGAATTTATATGGTCAAAACCGTCACTTCGTGATTTTTACACAAACTCTCTCCTTTCGACTAACTCAACCTTTCGCAAGTAGTTCTTGTTTTCTGGAAAACAATCAATCGCCAATCACACTCGAAAGCATACACTCTTTGAAAATCGATAGTCCGTTATATAACTCACTTAACACCTCACTTGGTACAAAGCAAAGCGATGACATCCAAACTTTACCCATCTTGTGGAAGCAAAATCTGCCAAAGTAGTATTGGAATCGAAACGGGAACAAATAAATTTGTCGAATTTTGGGACAATAATAATCCACATGAGATCCAAAAGTGTTCATGGCATCCCGAAAAAGTTGTGGTATGGTTGGATTTTAGGTTTGGCGGCATTATTGGTTCATATTTCATTGAGAACGACATTAGCCAGATCTCTTAACTTGAATTGTATCGTCTGAATACCAACTACATGTGGTTTTAAAAGCACTGCGCTATCTGCCACATAGCTCATGACATATTAGATATTTTGCACAAACTATTTGAGGACATGGTAATCTCACTTGAAGACGATGTAAACTGTGCACCGAGATCATGCTATTTGATATGTTAGACTTTTTCTTGTGGGGTTTACTTTAGTCGAAGATGTATGTGAATAAAAGGTTCTTAAAGCCTACATAACCCACGGGTATGTCGAATGCGGTACGCCCAGATGTCAAAATGGCATCATTGGGGTTTTCAAACGAATAAAAAATTTCCTTTAAATTTAAAGACAGCAAGAGCTTAAAAAGGATTCTATATTTCCACCATCTACAGACGGCCACCAATAGGCCGATGCCTCAAGCTTTATTTTAAGAAAACTCAAATCTGATATTTTTCTTCCTGTCTCACCATGCCTTTTCCAGGTATATCTTGTCTTTTATAAATAATACAAATACCCTTTGTAGACAGTTTGTGTCTATTAACGTGAGTAGTAGAAAGTGGCAATTAGCAGTAAAAATAGTCACTTAATACAGGATATGACCACAACGAATAGATTCACCGTCAAGCTTTAAGGATCATAAACTACACGTTGCCAATGATTTCATACACAATATTTCTTGTTGTTATTGTATTGACTTTCGTAATATTTTTATTCATATTTGTTTTTTATTTTTATTTTTTCATTTCGCAACAAACATTTGCTCACGTATTTACACAGAAAATAAAAATCCTTGTCAGAGAAAGAGTCAATTGTTGTTTGAATCTTTTACCGTAGATGTGATGTTTGAATGGTAATTAGTGTGAGTATTACATGAAAAGGTCCAGGGAGTAACATTTACTCACTCAAACTCATTCCCCATTTACTCGTATTCATTGACTTCATTTCATTCATAAATTTTTGGTTTGGCAAACATTATGTTTGGCTACGATTATGACCGAATTAAATATGCGAAGACGACAATAAAATTTATGTTGTTATGCTGCACCCTATAAACACGTTACATGTTAATTACATGCATAGATTTGACATAAAGATTTGACATAAATAAAAAATAACACTTTTTAATGTTTTTGTCACCGAAATTGATGATTTGTAATGAAAGCTTTTTGTGGCTTAGTGATTCACTTATTACACTACAGAATACATAAATACAACACTAACACTACTTATATTGTGTGTGTTAGCTTTTATGCATGAGTGGTGGGACCTACAGTGTAAAACTTGACTCCGTACGACAGATTTTTGAGAAACTTTTCATGGCAAGTTTTTATTTACTCTCAGAGTTTTTGCCAGAAATCTGCTGAGAGGAAGTCGCCGAAAAAATGTTTATTCATATTTTGTTTTGTTGGAGATATCTGAGCTGCGATTTAAGCCGTGGCCTTACATCTAATAAGCCAACACACTACCAACTGGACTATGGCAACTTCTAAAACGTGTGTTACTGTCTGGTTATCTATAAATAACATGATATTCTCAACTGTAGTTACCTTTGTTGCTTCCTCTGGAGCTTTTTCCTTTGCGGAAACCTTCGCTTGAAAAACACTGGCTTATTATGGAATTTTTTTGTCTCCAACCTTTTCCAGAAAATATCTTCCACTATAGAGCTGTCTGTGTAAAATTTAAAATCTTTATTATTATATTGTCCAATTGGAATGAGAATACTGCGGTAGTATCTTTCGGGTCTCCTTTGCTTCTTTTCAAGTAGTCCTCTATATTCGCTGAAGTCTCACCATTATTTTCTTTTGAGTGGCCTTTCACTCTATAGAATATTCGTGAGATGAAATCCATCTCGCTTAGGCAGTTTATGCCCGAAATGTGTGGTTCGATTATATATGTATGTCACACACGAATATATTCGTACGAACTCATAACATTCGTATTTATTGAATTCTTCAATTTCTGTTTCTGTGCTTCAGAACAACGAGTGAATTATTAATACATTTACAAATTAATGGCATTAATGGTGTGCGACTTCATGTTACATATGGTAATATAGGGTGGGAAATTTAAAAGTTTAGATTTGAAAATACAATAAAACAAAAACGGTTCGAAATTTTGCTAAATTTATTTTATTGTTGTGAAGTACAATTGTTCTGATTAGAAATGAGATATTATTTCATGCATATGGCTACCGCGGCTGGCCTCACAGTACCTCATTTGATCTTACCAACTTTCGCACACTTTTTCCGGTGTATGGGGTCGTATATCTGCAATGGCATCACGAATGTTCACTTTCGAATGCTCAATTGTCTTTGTTTTGTCGACATAACACTTTTCTTTAACGGAGTCCCTCAAAAAATAATCCAACAGGGTCAAATCTCAGTTTCTTGGCGGCCAATCGACATCAAACATTTGACGCAATAAATCGATTGTGGCATGAGATGTGTGGCAAATTGCACTATCCTGTTGAAACCAAACATCGTTCACATTAATACCATGACGAGCGGATACAAAAAATCGGTTATCATGGTGCGGTCCATTGACCGTAATGGTTGCGCCGTCCTCATTTTCAAAGAAATTTTGAACCAATGATGCTTCCGCTCCACAAGCCGCACCAAACAGTCACTTGTAATGGTTGCATCGGCTTCTGTAAGACCACGTGTAGGTTTTCTGAGCTCCAAATTTTGCTTATTAACGCACGCACCAAGATAAAAATGAGCTACATCCGGAAAGATGATTTTTTGGCATAATCGACATTATCGTGCATTTTCTCGTTGGTTCAATAAATCCCAACCTTGCTCAAGCGTAAATCGATTCAATATGTTCAGTGGAGATAATATACTGAATTTTGTGACAGAATAGAATGACATAAGTATTGCCAGAAGTCGCCGTAGTCTGGCCACGGTTCAAACCGCCGGTCAGACATCAAAACGAAATATAAAAAAAAATATTTCTTCGCCGACTTCCTCTCAGCAGATTTCTGGCAAAAACTCTGAGAGTAAATAAATCTGCTATGCAAAAGTTTCTCAAAATCTGTGATTCGGAGTCGACGTTAAGCTGTAGCTCCCGCCTCTTAAGTATAAAATTAAGGCACACAGCATGAGTGATGTGAGAAGCTAGGCCGTAATTTTGACTGAAGGGTTGTAATGGCCAATTATGTATGTATGTATATCAATAAATTCCAACCTTGCTCAAGCGTAAATCGATTCATTACGTTCATTGGAGATAATATACTGAATTTTGTGACAGAATAGAATGACATAAGTCAAATTTAAACCGATAGATGGCCCAACCTATATACATATTTCAGTGTTCCATGTTATTTACTAAAAAAATTCTGTTATAGTGGTCAACCGTTAGTTTCAATAGGCTAGCAGAAATTCGTTTAATTTCTTTTATTTTCTACCATATTTGTTGTACTATACAGACTGAATTATAAAGACTTTCAATGACTGGCCACACTATATGCTCGATGGGGTAACAAGTTACTACCACCACAGAGTAGAGTAATAAAATTATGTTTTGTTGTTAATATTATTGTATAACAATAAATACTAGAAAACAAAATCATATTGACAGATTTATTTCACTTATAAATAAACCAGTCAACCATTCAATATTTTTGTTTTTTTTTTCTGTTAATAAGGCACTCTTAGCCAATAGCATAGCTTGCAACCGCCTTATCCTTTCGTTGGCCTTTACGAAAGATGGCAAAAAACACGAAAAATTATTTTCTTTTTTTTTCTTGTAGTAAATTACAGTTTTGAAAAGTTTTTTTTTTGTAATTTTTTTATTTTGCAAGACATAAAATTTATTCCCTCAATAAGATAGTTTTTATGGCCTTTCATTTGTATTTTTTGTTGAGGTTTGTGGCTAAGGAATGTATTTCATAGAGATCCACTAAGTTTTAAGTGCAATTTGTAATTATTCAAAATCGTTGTCGTTTACAGAGAAAGAGAGAGAGAAAAATTAAACTCCCGAAGACTCTTAAATAAAAGCACGAATGCGTTACGTACATGATGATGTACGAGTATACTACAAATGCCATGGAATATAATATTTTAATGATTAAAATAATAAAAAAATTCCTTTCTTTCTTTAACTGTTTTCAGTTCAAACTGAAAATTGATGACATTTTGTTAAAATTTTTGTTCTCTCTTCGTCTAATTCTACAAACGAAACACATTCAAATTCCATTTGCATTTATAGCCATACATTCACATACTCATTCTCTGTTGTCCTTATTTCATTCCGTAGCACATTTTCCTTGCACAGCCCATCCACATCCACTCATGTGTGTTCTGTGTGCGAACAATTCGTAACGTATCATTTGAAAGTGGTGCTGTAAATCACAGAGGGTTTTAAATAAATAAATATTTGACTAAAAGGTTGAGACAGGCAATTGTAAATTTTGTAGATTTTGTTCATACGATGTTATAAATTTTAAATACGTATGTGCCTGGATTTGCTTTCGTTTGGTTTGGAAACGAAAGCTTTCAAATCATCATCATCATCATCATGCTTATCATCATCAAATTAAATTGTTGATTTTAATTTTTTGGCCAAAAACAAAAACAATTTTAGAAAGCGGTCTACACCTGTTGTATAATAGCGACTTATAAACTATTTGAAATGTTAATTGATTTGAAATTGTTTAAATAAATTTGAGGTCAACCGCAAAACTGGAATTTAAGTGCTGCTAAAGCGGAATTTTAAAGAATGTTAGAGCGTATAAGTGTTGTGAACAGTAAATTTGTTCAGTAATTTTTATGTCTTCAGTGGTGATTCGTTATTTTATTCCGTTTCATTCCTTTAAACAGCATAGACAGAACAGTCACAAATCATCTCCCCCGTCTTGTCAGTGTCATTAATCTGTCTAAGCTAAGCAGGTGAACAGTCCTACCATAACAGGCTTACCGTCTTATATTACAGCACAAATGTTGCCTATTGGGTTGTTGTATAGTTTATAGTTGTGAGAAGTTTTGCTTACTTAGCGCTGTCCTTTTCAGGAGGAGAAGTTGTTTCACTTTCCGTTGATATACATTATTTATGTTATCCTCTACAGCGATCAAGGTCAGATAGTTTTCTGGTTAAGATATTTGGACGGATTGAAGCCTTATAAAACATAATAAAATATGTTCAAAAATAAATTCCAAATTGGAAAGCCTTGATAAATTTTTTTTCACCTTCTCCCCTATTCGACCCCAGAGTGCTTGAGTTTGTATTTATTAGATGGTAGCTTAAAGTATTGTAGAAAAGGCAGAGTTTTATGAACTTAATTCATATCATCAAAAATTTTTAGTCGACAGCTGGTAATACAACTGAAGTTCGGCTGCTTTTCGTAATACACTTATAAAGTTTATTCCGTCTTGCAGAGAGTAATACATCAGTTCTTAATCTTTTTATCCCTAAACCTTTCGACTTAGATTATTATGCATTAATCGGATCTTCTAATAGGAGTTTCTGAACTTTGGCAGTTGATAACTGCCATTTTATTGAAGTCAAATCAGTGAAATAAGTTGGCATTTATTCAATCTGTTTTACAGATAAACATGTACGGATTTAATATTCAATAACATGTGCAAATGATAAAATTTTGTAAAGAATTTTGGATTTTCTTTATAAATTTCTTAATTTCATTGAAAAATCATCTTCAATAAGGAGAGCAATTTTTGGCGGAATGGATAGGTGACAGACAAACTTATCGAATTTGAGACGATAGCACTCCACATGAGAGCCAAGAGTACCCAATGCATGTTAAAAAGTCGTTATTTAGTGTGGATTTTGAAGTGAAGACATTATTAGTCGTATTTGTTTGAGAACGACATTGGCCTGGCCATCACTGTCAACGGCGTGCACTATACATCAGTGATTATCAACTTATTTCTGAAATGGATGATCTAGGCACCAAAGACATATGTTTTAAGCCGAAGTCACGTGCCACACAGTTCATTCCATATTGTATGTTCTCTACGGCGATTTGAGGGCATGGTCATATCTCATGAAGATGATGCGATTTAAAATTGTTAATGTTTTTCTTTGAGGCTGTCTAAAGTCGCAGGTGTATGCAATTATGCCACAAATCACAGCCAACATAATCCATGCCATCGAGCAAATTCAAAATTTTAATGATGTTATATTCCTACATAATGGCATCAATAGATCATTCAAACGAATAAAACAATTTCGGTGTGAGATCATTTTGGGTTTTAATTAAATTTAAATACAAAAGCGCTTAATGGAAGACCCAATATATGTAATGCTTAGTATCAATATTTAAAATATACAACAAGTAAACGTTCAGCGACATATTGGTTCTTTCATAATTTATCTTTAAAGGCGTTCTATTCTTATGAGATTTAATTGAGAAAAATTACGCTGTTTTAGGCAACGCTTCTCCTGTATTGTACTACCCTCTAAACTAGAGCTGTTAAAATTAGTAGCGTGCTTCAGTTACATGCAACTGACTATTTCAAAAAATGTATTTATAATTACACGAATTTAAACTATGCAGTTATTACTGTCTAGAGTCCAAAGGCTAACCTTTGGGCATGTTTTCAATAGTTGCCTACTTATTTTCGCCTCTCAGCTATCTTAAGCACTAACAAATATTAAATGTTTCCTTTCATTTTTCATTTCTATCGTATATCGTATTATTACCATTTTACCATTTCGAAACACTGTGCATTGAAATCTGTTGTACAAAACACAACTCTTTTTATATTTAATATCCTGGAAAAGGATACACATTGTTATACAATAAATCATTTTCTCTTTAGAATTTCTACTGTCACTCATACCCCCTAACACACAAGTGCCAAAAGTTCAACACTTATGTTAATATTCAAGTGTCTCTCTCTCTTTCTCAATGTATATGTGTATGGTATGGTATGGTATGGTATTTGTGCCACACTTGCCACACAAGAAATGTCAAAGAGTCAATTATCATAAATTTGAATATTTTGTTTAAATATTGAATTTGAGAATGACACACTCTCTCTCTCTCTCTTAAGTATCGGGTTGATTATGTAAAATGTCATCGTTACGAGTGTGAACTTAATTTCGAAATTATGATAAATGAACTTGTAAAGAAGGATATGCAAGCAAGGATAGAGGATATGATAATATGATTAATAGATAGTCATATTAAGGATGGAATAATTTTTGGTTTATTTAATTATGGCCTCAAACAGTTGCCATACGATAATATGAATATTTTTTTTAATATGTATTCTTAAGTGACTTATAATTTGTTTATTGCTGAGTGTCCTTCATTATTAATATCTACACCGGACACTACGATGCATTTATTGAATAGAAATGTGTAACTGACAAAAATATTTTAATTCGAAACAACAGGTAAATTTACGATTCAGATTGATTTTTAAATTATACGATCAAAAAGAAGCTAATAAAGCAAGGACCAACGAAACAAGTAAACAATAATAAAAGTGCCCTAATTGTTTGTTAACAAAACAAACATAAAAAATCCAGAAAGATCGTAAAGTTTGCCAGACTTGAAATAGGGCAGTACAAACCATAGCTTGGGAATTTCGATTAGAATTAGAAATCATTACGATTAGAGAAATAAAATAATCTAATCATTAGAATTGAATTTTGATAAAAATTTCAGATTACTAATTGATTTGATTAGAAATAATCAAAAATCTAATCACAATTAGTGACGATTAGCATTTCTAATCAAATCTAATCAAAACTAATCCAAAAAATAATTGATTAGATTTCTTGATTATTTTTGATTAGATTTGATTAGATCAACTATTTTTAACTATTTTTGTGAAAAGAAAATATTTATTTATCACATTTGTTGCTATATTTACATAATGTAACAGTTTTTGAATATTTCATAAAATTGCATACGGTGCACCCAACGGTTTCAAAAATGCCATAAGCGTATGCTTACTTAAATGACCCGGATACCGGCCCTGAAATTTGGACCAAATATAATGTTTTGAAGGAAGCATTCCTATCGTTTAACACCCCACTGATGTCGTCAGCACCCGTTGACTATTCTCATTTGCAGGCATCATCAATAGTCCAAGACGAAATTCATTGTCAGACTTTTCTTTTGAAAAGTTGGTATTAATGAAGTTTAATGTAAATTTTTTTTGAATTATATATAAGCAGAATCAGCATACATTTAAAACGACGTAAATGTAATATATATACCTATTTTCTTTTTTTACAGAACTTATTGAATATGCATTTTTGGTTTTTTTGACTTTCTGTAAAATTCGTTCTTCATATATATTTTATGTATAGTATGTATAAATGTAAATAGTATGTAAATATATATGTACGTGGCAATATATAATGCAATTTTATGCAATATTCAAAAACTGTTACATTATGTAAATATAGCAACAAATGTGATAAATAAATATTTTCTTTTCACAAAAATAGTTAAAAATAGTTGATCTAATCAAATCTAATCAAAAATAATCAAGAAATCTAATCAATTGTTTTTTGGATTAGTTTTGATTAGATTTGATTAGAAATGCTAATCGTCACTAATTGTGATTAGATTTTTGATTACTTCTAATCTAATCAATTAGTAATCATCTAAAATGGCTAACTAATCATAATTAATCAATTTTCCAGCACAATTAAAATTTCTAATCCAATTGCTAATCATTAGGATTTCTAATCATTATTCCCAAGGTATGGTATAAACAGAGCAAACAACGATGCTGCCAGAGGGTGGTACAATCGTAAGCCATCAGCAGTAAACTGAAAGTTGTATTTCCATAGTATGACGTTGAACACATTGGTTTTGAATACTGTAAGATTTGTGAATAAAATTGATAGCACAGTGTTATCGGATAAAGTGTACTATTGTTTAAATAAATAAAGGATTTAAATAAATAAATCCTTTCTTAAGTGGTTTATGTTTCAAATCAATTCTTTCTTAAGGCTGCAAGACATAACGTACTCCTTTGATGATTTTGGCCAATTACTATTACAAAACAGTGATCTTTACATAATATGTACCTTTATTTGCATAATGCATACCTTAACAAAGCTGTCGCCAAATCTGCTCTAATCTATAACCCCACCCGGCAACTACAATACTACATGGCGTATAAGAACTGCAAATAAGTTGCCCTTATCAAAATTTACATGGAACAACGCGACTCGGATAGCATGGCATAGGTATAACCGGCAGAATCTGGAAATTAAGGTCATTCCTACCCAAGGGGAAGAATAGCGGAGCAGTTTCTAGCTTAAGTGCCTTTGTTTTCGAGAATTGGGACTGTGCAGAGAACCGTGGAAAGGACACTATATTTGAGAAATATTTATCCAAATTAATTCCTTTTAAATATACATACATACATACGTACATAATTGGTCATTACTTCAGTCAATATTAAGTCCTAGCTTCTTACACCGCTAATGTTGTGTGTGTTAATTTTATACATGAGTGGCGGGACCTACAGTTTAAAGTCGACTGTAAAATACAGAGTTTTTAGAAAATTTTAGTAAGTCATGGCAGAAATCAGCTGAGAGGAAGTCGCCGAAGAAATATTTTATTTCTTTCTTTTTTTTTTTTTTTGAATTAAGTCTTTCGGTGTCACGCATCAGATCAGCATATTCAGCTCTTGATACAAGTAATGCCTTTGATCGGATCTTGAAATACTACATCGCATGACATAATAAATGTCGTTCCAGTAATCGTTAGCCGCTGCTAATGAATCCAATATCGCCGTAGTCTAATAGGTAGTGTGTTGGATTGTTAAACGTGAATCCACGGTTCAAACCCCAAGTCAAACATCTCTAACAACTTAAGCGACTTTCTTAGATTTCTGGCAAAAACTCTGAGAGTAAATAAAATTGCCATGAAAAGTTTCTCTAAAAATCCATCTTTCGGAGCCGGCTTTAAACTGTAGGTCCCCCGTCACTCATGTATAAAATTAACACACACAACATAAGTGGTGTGAGAAGCAAGGTCGTAATCCTGACCAATTATGTTATGTGTGTCGTATCAAATATGCGACTTTGGCTTTAAGCAAGACCAATTCATATCGAAATACTTAACCGAACATGACACTGAATTAGCTATACATACATATGTATAGAATTCCAGATAAAACAGTGAAAGCGTCTATAGAAATTGATTCACTGTAGACGTCATAATTATTCAATTTAAATAGCAATTACATATATGGTATGTTGTAAAGATATTTTTAGAATGGAAAGTCATCATGTAAATACTTAAAAATTCATTTCGTGCATACACATCAGTAATCCTACCTATTTGTTGTATTTACTTTAATAATTTAAAAGGAAGCTTCGAATAATTTTGATAATTAAACGATAAACGTTTTATTTATTTTATTTCAAATATTCCAAAAATACTCTTCAGTACCTGTTGTTGTATGCAAATGTGTGAAATGAAATTTCGGACAAATTAATGCCTAAAAATGATCGTATATTTTAATTTCACTTTTTTCATCTTCTTGTAAAATTTTTTTCTTTTTTTTTTTTTAGTTTCAGAGATTGTCTTCCTTTCTTGTCTTCTTATTGTTTTGCATTTTACAGCAAATACAATTGATTTTTAAATATTCCAAGTTTGTTTGTGAACTTAAACGTGTACGACTGCTTTCGAAAACAAATTGATTTGTTGTTGTTGAGTGTTTATATTGGTGGGTGGTGTGGTTAGTGGGTCGGAATGTCCTTTAGCAGAAAGCATTTGAATATGGAAATACGAAATAATTTATTGTATTCTAATGTTTAAACGATTTTTGTATTCTTATTTATGATTCCTTGTGTTTTTTTAACTTTTATTTTCAGATGGCGATCCCATCAAACTACCAGACAATTTGGAAAGTTTGCCAAGAGCTGACAGTTTTCCGTCACAACGTCATCGTTGGAATACAAATGAGGTCAGTCAGTTTTCTTTACGACAATATATTTTTGTTTGTGAGCATTTTGTTTTTGTTTTTGCATTTTTTAAAATTCAAGTACATGTTTAACATGAGCGCCGTTTTAAAACCCCCATCAAACAGAAAGTAACTAAAAATGTTGCATGTTTTTCTGTTTAACTATTCAAAGGCAAATCATTGTCATTGTTGGTGTTGTTGTTAGTGTTGTTGGGTGTTTAAATGTAATCCACTAAACAGATGTTTGGTTGGTTGCATTTACGTACGTACATACATCCATCATCCAACTACTATAGAAGTTTATTTGATTCTTTATTTCTCGATTTTATTTTTTTATTTTTTCTATTTAAAATTAAATGTCTTCCTCATCTTCATCTTATTGTATTTGTTTGTGTTTGTTTATTTGATGTTAAAGTGACTCTTTTTTGTTTATCGTCACTGTCAACGCAAATGACGATGATGACATTGATGTCGCGCGTTTTAAAATAAATTGCAAAGTGATGTACAGCAACAGAAGCAGCCATCCTACCTACCACTATGTCCACACGTTAAAAAGTGGTTCCCATCATCGAAAGTCAAGAATGTGTTGACATTAACGACCATTTACTTGTATAAAGTTTAGACGATTTAAATGTTTTGCGAATGAAACAAGAGATACATTAACAATCTTATGACATCTCCAGATGTCACAATAAAGAGTTGCTTACCTTTTTTATTGTTTTTTTTTGTGCTTTTTTTTTTGTTCTTTTAAAAATGACAAACCAAGTTTTGTTGCAAGCATATTTAAGTAGCAAGTACACTTTTATTGAAAAAAAAAACAAAAAACAGTGCTTTAAAGAACCGAGAGTATTAAAATTCTTGCTATACAGACGGGTTATCATGATTTCTATAAAATAATCTACAAAGTCGCCGTAGTCTAGTAGGTAGTGTGTTGGCTTATTAGACGTAAAGCCCGCGTTCGTATCCCAGGTCAGACATCAAAACGAAATGTAAAAAAAAATTTCTTTGGCGACTTCCTCTCAGCAGATTTCTGGCTAAAAATCTGAGAGTAAATAAACCTGCCACGGAAAAGTTTCTCAAAAATCTGTCGTTCGGAGTCGACGTTACAGTGTAAGTCCCGCTACTCAAGTATAAACATTAAGCCACACAACTTGAGTGGTGTGAGAAGCTAGGCCGTAATCCTGACTGGGTCTGAACAGGAGTGTTTTATCACATGTGCCAGTGCCCTGCTCTTTTCATAAAAAGACGATAATTTTCGTTGGCCTGAGGAGGAGACTGTGTTTCATCTTATGTCCATAAAAAGATGGAGTTTGTTGAACTCTCGTTTTCTGATATCCTTGACCGAGTTTTGCTAATATAAAGATTGCTAAATAGCAGATTTATTTTTGACTCAGGCTGGTATCCTCTGGCGAATGTTTGATCTCCGGATTGAATATTGATTGTGGTATTAAAATGGGCAATGGCTGAAGTCGCCGTAGTCTACTTGGTAGTGTGTTGGCTTATTAGACGTGAGGGCACTGTTCAAATCCTAGGTCAGACATCTCTAACAAAACGAATTTTGGATATTTCTTCGACGAATACCTCTGCGAATTTCTGGCAAAACTTTGAGAGTAAATAAAATTGCCATGAAAAGTTTCTCAAAAATCTGTCTTTCGGAGTAGACGTTAAACTGTAGGTCTCGCCACTCATGTTTGAAGTTAATACACATAGTTTGGGTGCTGTAAGAAGATAGGTTGTAATACTGTGTAAGCTTTAGCCAATTAATCAAATCAAATATTATACTGATGTTATGGAGAAATAAATGTCCAACATAAACGGTATGAGAAGCTAGGTCGTAATCCTGACTGAAGGGTTGTAATGACTAATTACGTATGTATGTATTAAAATGGGCTTAAATGCTAGCCTACGTGTGATCTTTTCTAAGCGGGTCAGCCACCTTTAATAACCGAACCTATGCATACGTTGTCTTAATTTTAGTACAAATCTCGTTTATATTGCTTTTGACGAGTCACTGTTGACTTTGAGTTATCAGTTTAAGTCAACGCTTTTACACACTCGATGTTCTATTTTATATTCCGAATTTGATTGAAGAAGCATTATTTCTTTCAGTACTTTTCGAATCTTTAAATAATCTTCGCCTAAAAAAACTTCTGTGATTTTGTAATCCTTTTTCCTTTTTTTTAATAAAAATATTCTCTGTCATGTAAAACAAATCTCTTTTAATGATGTCAAGCACTTCCCTCTGCAAAACGGCGTATTTCCTCGTTCCTAAATTTTCGCAACAGCCAAGAGTGAGAGAGAGAGAGAGAAAGAAAGAAAGAGAGCGAAAACGTGCCCCTAAAACAGCGTAAAATTTGTTTTGATTTTAATTATTAATTTAAACTTTTAGAAATATTCGTGAAATTTGTTTCTATTTGTGTTTGGTTTGACGCAAAAAAACCTCGACGCAAAGAAAAAGTCCAAAATAATTTCAAATAACTTTTAATATTTAACATGGACTTGCTTGTTTTTTTTGTTTTTTTCTTTTTTTTTTAACATTAACTCTCTGACTTTTTGTCCTTTGCTGCTTTATGATGGAAATTTAAAATCTACGATATTAGTGGAGAAAGGAAGGGCCCATATGAAGCGTAAGGATGAGACAGAGATATTGTGTTTATCTAGTGTGTTTAAATTCGGTAAAAATTAAAACAATGTGGTTACCCGCACTCCACTCTACTCACATTTCTCTTTTTTTTGATCATATTTTTTGTGTTAAACCAATTGCCGGTAAAAATGCAGCTCCCTTTTCGCATTGTAACGTCGTTTGTGTGGTGTTTAGCAGTGGACATTGGATTGGATGGCATACAGGACTATATTTGTAGTTCCGAGTTTTTGTTTTTTTTTTTCTTTTTGTTGCTGTTCTTGGTGTATTAACTGCTTGTTGGTTGGTTGTTACACGACCAAAATAAGCGTGCGTAATTTTATTTATTGTTCGTATTTTCGGAAAAAAAATAAAACATTTACGTACGAGTATTCGTTCATTTATTCATTCATACATTCGGTGTCCTAGATGAACCCAGCAATACTTTTGAAGGTGAATTAATAACATGATAACTCATTTCATGAAGTTGCCGTAGTTTATTAGCTATTAGTAGTAGTGGGCTTATAAGACGTAAGGCAACAGTTCAAACCCCAGTTCAGACATCCTGATCAAAACGAAATATTTCTTTGGCGACTTCCTCTCAGCAGATTTCTGGCAAAAACTCTAAGAGTTAATGAAATTGCCTTGAAAAGTTTCTCTGAAAATCTGTCGTTTGGAATCGACTGTAAACTGTAGCCCCCGTCACTCACGAATAAAATTAACACACGCAACATATGTGGTTTGAGAAACTAGGTTGTAATCCTGACTGAAGAGCTGTAATGACTAATTATGTAAGCACGTATACAACACTGGTCGTGGAAAAAGCTAGATTCATATACACATATGCTATTGCTATGTATGATGTAGTGGCGGCGCTTTCTGACCTGTCTATAATGTTGAATTATTTGTTGTTGAATTATTTGAAGCCCACTTACTTTTTAAAATTCTAATTTTCTTCTCATAGATTCGAACCTCATTTAATCATGTTTTAACGACAAGCCCAGGTTTAGATCTGTCAACAGATGAAGATTAGACTCATGATAGCACTGGCTCCGCCCAAGAATCCTTCGTTTCAGGTTCCCAAATACTTAGTAACAACAAAGGAGAGGCTCTGTGGTAGTCCTCCAGTGTCCAGTTATAACTTCTATTACATTCCCAAGATGGATTTCGTTCGACATCTATCCAAAGCCGTTCAGGTTTGTCAAGTCTTTATGAAAATGAGTTAATTTTGCTATCTTTCCTTTGGAAACAGGTTAAGTTTGTGGTTGATTGTTTGTTTGAATTCCTTCGTATTATCTTTTTTACCAGTCTTTGCAAGTGAGTTAGCTTTGTTGTTGACTTAAGTGTCCATGTGTCCTCCTAATATCTCCTCTAAGCCTGAGTGCTACGATAGTAATCGGGTACTTCAAAAGGCACTCAGTTTACAACTGTTCGGAATAGATTTGTCATCTGGCTTTGTCATGTGATCTCAATCTGTGAATATTTGAATGATGTTCTCTGGATATACTTCAGTATTTTCGTGATAAAGTTAGGATCGAACACGGTTTAGGTACATGTACAATTAATATGAATACGCAGCCCACACATCTATAAGACTGACCTGTTCATAGCTTTTGCATTACGACCCTCTTGTAGTGTGCAGTTTCATTGTAGCGTTCGCATCCAACATGTCGGATGGTAGCCAGTTTAGGGTAGTAAGCAATGTCTTATGTAATGCAGTTCTATTGTGAGAGCAGCTGTTACAAAGTTTAATACATTATTTTCCACCAAACTACGCTTTGGAATGGAGTTGCTGAATAGAGTTGGTTTGATTACAAAGTCGTACATACAAATCAGTGCACGTTTTTAGGGTTATTGTTTCCTTGCAGCATTTAAGGCAATTAAGGACGTCCGCCGTATGGTGTTCTTAGTTCTGTATTCATATATTACGATTCCAAACTAGAATTTTTTTTATAAAAAATAATCACCAAATAAATTTACACTTCCCAACGCCAATAGGTAGCGAAGGAGAACACAAAATTCTTTCTTGTATTAAGAAAATTTTGCTGGGATTTACGTCATACCACTAACGAGACAAACATAACATTCAAGTTACCGGCAAGCCAACCAACCGGCCATTTAACCAACCGAATTCTATGAGTTTAACAAACGTACAGGCCAGGTTGACTTTAACTTTAGCAATGTTTGGAATGTTGCACTCGTTGCCTTGCTCTGGTGGTATTGGTCTACGAGTATTCATATCGTTTCGTTCCGCGTATTTATTTTTTTATGATTGTGTGTAAAATTATTTTAATACAGAATTTTACGTGTTTGTTTTTTTAACTTTTTTCTCGGTGTTTTTTTGGTATTTTAATAAACTTTTATTTTTAATTTAGTCAACTTGTTTTATACACTTCGATGGTTGGCAATCGCTTGTGTTTGCATGAGTGTATAAGCATTTTCCAGCAACGTTATTAAATGCTTGGGTATTAAGTGTTTGTCCATCCAATATTATGGTTTCTCGACCACCACCACATCATTCTCTTACTTCATATCAATAGCCCAATGTATACTATTCATTGGGAAACATTGTATGTATGTATGTATTTACATATATTGTGTATATATGTATGTATAAATTGTATTAAAATATGTTGTAGTATCTCTTCGGAAACCCATCATAATCTTCATCATTCGTAGCAATATCTACAGATAGTTGCCAGATTGAAAGGCAGAATTCTGGTGATAAAAACTTGATTTTTTTCAGGGTATTCTAATAAATAATGAATAAAATATTGTATTAATTAGTCATTCCGTGGCTTTGCTAATTTTGTCGTGTATATTTATAAAGACTTTAGGACCATTGTTGTCATTAACAATAAGCCTTGTAAAGCCACCGCTATAGGGGTAGGCATAGACTATCAGTAAGTGTTTGTGTCTCTTCTCCTATCTTAGTTCACTAATATTGTGAATGTTTATTTCTCAGTTCGTGTTTATTTCACTTAATTTTGAAGCGTCTCCACTAAGTTTTTGCTCGTCCTCCCCTTTTTACTGTCCTGTAGATAGTATTCGTGGTATTGGATTAAAATCTGGTAATTTCCGTTGGCTATACGGCTAAGGAGGATACTATATTTCATCTCATGTGTCAATGCCCTGGTCTTTCCCATAAAAACAGAGTTTGTTGAACTCTCTGAACTTTCTGATGTTCTTGACGAAGCTTTCTTATACAAAGATTGCTCCAGTAGCAAGATTTATTTTGGAATACGGGTGGTTTCCTCTTTAGAACGTCTGATCCCCGGGTTGAATATTGATTGTAGCATTACAATTGGCTTAAATGCTGTGGTATTGGCTTAAAATTCGTTCATTTTAATTGGCAACAAATGCTTTATTAAGATCGAGTTTTTAAAAGATCATGTCATTCATATCACACATATCGGAAGTTACGACTTTTTGGCATTTTATGGAGAATGAATCGAGCCCAGTATGAATCGAATCAATTTTTGATACTGAAGGGAATCGTATTCCAATGAGAGTATTCTGCATCGATCGAAGCAAATAGTAGTCTGAAGGGATAAGGTCCAGGCCTACTGTGACAGTCTGACCCGGCTTTAGAAGCTCTTAATTAATCACGCCCTTTTAACTCCACCAAATATTGTTCAATGGTTATCACGTTTGACTTCTTGCTCTTGAGGTTATCATATTGAATCCATTTTTCGTAGCCAGTGATAATTCCATGCCAAAATGATTTCTGCTTTAAGCAATCAAACAGCATTTCAGTCATTCTTTTTGAATGTATCACGGCTTCTGGTCATGTGAGACCCAATTTTCATGTGTTTTGAATGAATCCTGCTGCTTTTAAATGGGTGCTTGAGTTATGCCTAATAATCTTCTTCCATTTCACTTGGATCTTCAAAGTTTTTTTGTAGTTGTCTCGGACTCTCTTGGTCTTTGATGTCAAAGTCATCATTTTGGAAAGCGCAAATTACGTGATATACTGTGGTTTTGGTAGAGCATGCTCGCCATAGAATTCCACAAGCAAACGATGTGCATGTGCAGAACAGTGACTTAACGATACTTCCCGGAAATGCTGATTTTGCGTTATTTTGAAAGGTTTTCCATCATCAAAAAAACTATAATGTATACAACCAAACCAATCAACGTTGACAGCTCATGAATTGCTAGTTCAAATGGCGTATATGTCATCGATGTAAAACAACTCACAAACAAGTGGTACCACTGACGTATACGTAATATTTATATTCAGTTGCAGCAGTTTCCATATTCCTTATTCCATTTGGCAAGATTTCACAAAATTCTCCTTGAATGTCCAGTTGAATGTCGGGAAACTGCCCCCATCTTAATTAAAGCAGAAATATGAATACTCATAAACAAATCTGGCATCACTGTGCAGGGCATAATGAAATTTTCTACACCTTATTATTTCACCAGAAGTTGGTGGAGAGAGAGACAGAGCGAGGTCGCCATATACGTATCGTTGAACTTTACATCTGACAAATGAATATTTGCGGTTGCTCTTAATTCACAAGTAAAATAGCGAAAATAAAAAAAAAACTAAAACGAGCAGAATAAAACAAAACAAAACAAATGAAAACAAAAGAAAAGTTTTTCATTGTGCAAATAGTTGACTTTTGGAATTACGTGAGCCTCAGGTTATAATTTTATTTTATTTCATATACAAATACCCGATGGTTATGCAACAACAACAACAACTAACTATTCATTCTTAAAGCCTCCGTATTTTTTGGTCACCTTCTATATGGACAAGATAACCAAAGGAATGGTGCCACAACGATACTGAAACACTGGACAAAATTAAACGGAATGTTTTGTTTTAAGTAGAAAGAAAAATGGGATGACTGACACATACCATACGGGGTGTGAGAAATGAGGTGCTGTAAAAGGATTGTTAGTAATTTAAATCCAGTAGTCATTTGAGAGTTTAAATAAATATTTGAAATTAATTTATCCACCTTTTGTTGTAGTAGTGCTACCTACTCTACTGGAGAGTCACCATAGACTAATAAATTAATTATTAAATATTCTTAATTTCTGAGAAACATAATAACGTCTGAAAAAATTAAACAAAATTATTGTTAATAAAAAAGATTTCATTTTAAAACAGTAAATCTATCAACTAAAGAAAATCAGGAAAATAAAAGAAAACTGCATTAAATAAAATCCTCTCATAAGTGAACTCAATTTATAATGTCCGATACTCAAGTTTAATTACGTCGGTTTTGAAACAAACGCATGAATTATTGAAACACGATTTCCTTTCTATAGCTGTGTTGGCTGGCGAGCTGTAGTGTTTAAAGTACGTGACATAAACCGAAGCAAAACAAGTTCGATTCGCCGGAATTGGTAATAAATGTTTATCACGGTTTATCAATATTAATATATCAATCAATCATACATATCAATCAATCATACATATCAATCAATCATACATATCAATCAATATATGTATTAATATATAAAAGATAATATCACAGTTAATATATTAATTAATTATGAATTAAGAGGCTTCATACATACATAATTGGCCATTACAACCCTTCGGTCAGGATTACGGCCTAGCTTCTAACACCACTTATGTTGTGTGCCTCAATTATATACTTGAGTGGCGGGACCAACAGTTTAACGTCGACTCCGAACGACAGATTTTTGAGAAACTTTTCATGGCAATATTAATTACTCTCAGAGTTTTTGCCAGAAATCTGCTGAGAAGAAGCGCCGAAGAAATAATTTTTTTTTCATATTTCGTTTTAATGTCTGGCCTGGGGCTCGAACCCGGGCTTTACGTCTAATAAGCGAACACACTACCCACTAGACTACGTCGACTACATTAAGAGGCTTCACGTCTCTCAATAATCCACGTTTTCACCGACGACATCTTACGTACATGCTTACTAAATTGGCCATTGCTACCCTTTATTCGGGATTACAAACTATCTTCTTACATCACCCATGTTGTGTGTGATAATGCGTAAGCGGCGAGATCTATAGTTTTGCATCGACTCCGAACGACAGATTTGAGAAAGTTTTTGGAGAGATTTGAGAAAGTTTTCATGATAATTTTATTTACCCTCAACGTTTTAAACAGAAGACTGCTAAGCAGAAGTCGTCGAAAGAAGTGTTTTTTCATATTTGCGGCGACACCACAGAGAGAAGGCAAGACAGCGCCTAAGGATCTGCTTCAACAGATCAATTAATAGATATTTTCTAAACAATTACACTTTGGCAAAAGCCAGGCCCCTTATTTATCTAATTTCAATTTTGTCAACTCCAATCTGGCAAACTTTATGTCAAAAGCGCTTCACACTTTGGAGGGGGAAAAAACTTTAAGTTAAACAAATTAATCTAGTACGACCGTCATGTAAGTACTGAAGGCAAAATTATTATAAACAAAATCGGCGAAATGATGATAGAAAAGACCAAGCTTTTGTGAGCGATGTGAAATCGATTTTATTGGATTCTTTTGCACACTCTCACGGATAGAGATGATATTTTTGACAGATCGGAAGTCCCTGTTAGATAACCCGATATATTTAAGATTAGCTTCTAAAACCACCGATTATTACGAGTGTTTTCTCATTCTCATTCGATTTTGTTGTCTTTCATTAGGTCTTCGTTAGGTTTGTAGTTTTGATTCTTTATCTCGTTGCATTAGAAATACTTAGAAATAGAGATAGAGATCATAGGTACTAAACATATTGTCCTCGCAAACGTTTTACAAAAATGATAATCCTGTGTCTATAATATATTCACATAGTCTACAATAGCAGAGTTGTGGTGCATCATGTGTGGCATATCCTCCATACGTTGCTGTCTGAGTTCACATACATATATTGCTATCAATGCCAGTATCGAATACCAACCAAAACTAAAATTTTTTTTTTCAAATTTCAAATTATCCACGAGTCACCAGACTCGTATGGTTGGCACCCAAACCATAACTTTTAATTTCGAGTGGTGATCTTGACAAATTCTGAATTCTTTAACTTCTTGAATTTAAAGATAGAATTTTTAATAAAATTATTTTTATATCGCCCAGCTTGTAAAACGAGTCAACATTTAAACTGTTTTCATTTAATTTTTGTGTCATTAATTTTTCTCAGTGTACATTTCATTTATTTTGTCATCTTGAAAATTTGACCATTACCCAGTAATAGCTGAAGCAATAAAATCGCCTAAAAAAATAAAAGGAAGGGAAAGAGAAAGACGAAGAGAGAGAGATTGCTTGCATGTTAAAGTGCACATGCCAAGCAGCTTGCTGCCACATAACACGCGGAAGGAAGTGGTTTTTCGCACCTTGTTTGTAATAAGAAGTATTTCACTGCTGCTGGAAGTACTAGTACATGCTGCTGGACATCTCCTTTTTTAATTACACATACATGCATACACTTACTTTATAGTATTGTACAACGTTAAATAATAATTTAAACTCCTTCTCTTAGCATATGCAATAAATTTTTGTTTGCAAGTGTATAGGCTAGTGTGTGTGTGTAGGAACAATTTTATGCCCTAATGAAAATTTGTTTGTTCTATCTGATCCAAGTAAATATTTTTACAATTTTCTCTACTCTCATATCACCAAAAAAAGGCACACACACTCACACATGTATGGTACACACTACAATAAGAACAACAAGATGCCACACATATAGAAGTGAAAATATGCTGGGGCCAGGAAATGATTTAAAAATTTTTATTTCACCACAAGAGACAGAACAGAAATAAAAAAAAAACAAAGTAACTGAAGGCATGTGTAAATGCTGTTCTCCTTGACACACATACATACACATGCAAATACTCATGTACGTGTAAGGTTGGCCTTACACTACCTTTTGTTGGCTTTAAATTTTTTCGTGCAGGACACACTCACACTCTCAACAACGAGTCATAAACCACAATCCTTTAATTTACAGGTGTCATATTCGAAATCCTTTGGTGTCGTATTTTTTGGTTTTTCACTCTCTTCTCTGTGTGGTTGTTGTTTTCTACTATTTTGTTTTTTTGTGTGTTTTACTCGCGAGTTATTTTTATTGTCTTTTGGGAATTATTTATGCAAAATGTTTAACTTGAAAGGTTGTCCGTTTCATTTTAATTTTATTGCACGCTGGACGCTACTCCTGCTGCTGTTCCTGCTGTGTGGTGGTGGTGCTGGTGGAGCACCCTATAAAAATTAATCAATTAATATCAAATAAATGTCCGCAAAATGGCAGTGTGGGGGTATACATACATATATACTCGTATTTTGTTTCAAGTACAAATTTCATAATAAATCACACAAAAATAAAACAACAAAATAAAAATAAAATCGAAAACGATCACAGTGAAAAGTAAATAAATTGTTATTTTATTATTTATAAAAATTGCCCCATCACAGAAGGTATTAAAAAAGTTAAAAAAGAAGAGGAGTAACAAAAATTCCATGGAACTGGCATTAAGTGCAGAGTTAAAAAAATCCATTTGTACTTATCAATTTGAATAAATGATGCCTGATTCTGTTCATCTCGTTTGTTTGCTTTTTTTGTTTTGAAGGAAATCTTTCTTTCAGTTAATATTACTTGGGCACACAAGTGGAGTCATGCCATTTTATGAATAATTTAATCGGAATATTTTTGTTTCTTTTTTTTACCCATGCATGAGTATGTGATTTACTTGTTCATTTGGTACCCGTAAAAAAAGGACATGTTACATGCCTTTTTTTGTGGTATATTTTATTCCCATTTTTTCTCTTCTCGTAAGCATCTGTGTGAGTTGTCCATTATGTAAACCACTTTAGAGTGACATATTGTCGCGAATTTCAAATGTATTCATACATCAGCTTTTTTCTTCTTATTTTTATGAATTGTGTTACAACCAATATACAGTGCATAAAATAAGTTTAAGCGCAATTTTAATTCAATATTGAAAATAAATTTTTAAAATTGTAGGAATAAATCCTTTAGATTTTTTAAAAATAGGTTTGTTAGCGAGTTTCCTCTGAGGGCTTATTGTGACACCCTATTTATTACCTTCTGGCACCACTGAAGTTTTCTAAGTTAATTTTATTCATGATTTAATTAATTGACATCGCAGCCGAATCAGTTACTCTCTCTCGCTCTCTTTTGTCAATACAGTATTAAAAGAATTTTTTCTTTAATATCTAAGAACTGCTAGACTACAGAACCCACTAAAACGGGAGGATCATAGCCTTTCAGGTGATTGTTATTGCTTGTTTTATTCAAATATAGCTGTGTGCTTCTGTTAAAAACTTTAAGAAATTTATACCTTTGCCGAAAATGCTTAGATCCTTGCAAACATTAGTGATAATTTGAAGGACCTATGTTGAAGTCGAGAGTATATCCCATAACTGAATGCCATAAAAGCATATTGAATTTAAAATCCTTTTTATTTATATACAGTTCGCAATTTACGCTTAGTTTTGAATTTCTTTCAATTAACGCGACTAATTTGATTGTTTTTCTTTTTTTTTTAATTTGAATTTGAATTGCATCAACCTTCCATCGCTGTGAATTTTTCATATTAAACGACAGCCAAGACGTATACCGAGATATTCAACTTCAATACGAGGTATTCGACTAATTTGAATATAAATTTAGATCGGGGTCCATGTTTCCTTAGTAATGCGTACACATCTTCAACAATTTTTCCAATAACGAAAACTCTATAGAATTTTCGGGGACACTCATAGCTATTGTATCATCAACAAGCGTTTGTAACATATACATAGATACACATATAATTGGTCATTACAATCCTTTAGTCAGGATTACGACCTAGCTTCTGGTAACACTTATGCTCAGTGTGTTAATTTTATCCAAAAGCCATGGAACTTACAGTTTAATGTCGACTGCGAACGACAGATTTTTGAGAAACTTTTCATGGCAATTTTATTTACTCTCAGAGTTTTTGTCAAAAATCTGCTGAGAGGCAGTCGCCGAAGAAATATTTTTTAATATTTCGTTTTGTTGGAGATGTCTGACCTGGGGTTTGAACCGTGGACGCACGTCTAATAAGCCAACACACTACCTACTAGACCCCGGCAAATTCACATCAATTCATCCAATTAGCCTAGGAATATAATTTTATACCCCGTGTTCATGAACGATCTTCGATGCTGTGTATACAATCTCTATTGGCTTTGCTATCAGTAGTTATGTGTACATTCTTATTGTGTATATAGATCAGTGATCAGCAATGAATCGTTTTTTCGCTACTCATACATAAGCACTCATAAAATTTTGTATATAAGTGAGTCAACAGTATTGAAATTCAACTACTCTGATTCATTCGTACTCACTACAACATTGATTTATAAGTACAGGTTGCAATGAGTATGAGTACAACGTTGACATCAAACTTATAACATTCGAAATATGTTTGATTCATACGGCTACTCATTCAGATTGATAAATTTAGAAAAATACTTATAATACTCATAAATAATTCGATTGATTCGAATCATTCATCAAAATTTGCAGCCTTAGTTGTTGTTGCTTTTACAAAAAAAGAAAAAAGAAAAAGACAAAGACAGCAAGCAAAGCAAACACACAACCTTCTAGTGAGTATTGTAGTATTCGTACGCGAATCATACTTATTTTGTGATTCATGTAAATGTTAAGTAAAGAAGAGTCGAAATCAACAACAACATCATGTGTATTGTTAAGTATAAGTACGATGAGTACTTCAAACTTTGAATATTAGTAGTATGAGTATGATATTGAAATAAGAATGAATGCGTATAAGTATCAGAAATTATGAGTACGATTCGAATCTACTCATTTTTATTGAATACTCATTGCTGATCTTTGATATAGGTTGAATTGATTGAATTTTTTTGCGGCAGCCTTTGTAATCATTATTTCAGCTTGAATAAACTAAACGATAATCTAAGAGTCAACTGTTATGATGCTACATGCGATATTGTCGTGTGATTTTCATTTTCCAGTGAATACGTCGATGATGTCCTCTATAGGTGTAGGCCTTGTCATAACAGAATTTTTTTCTGAACTACAGTTTAACAACGACCCCGAACGACAGATTTGATAGCCTTTTTATGGTAATTTTATTTACTCTGTGAATTTTTGCAAGAAGACTGCTGCGACATAATCGATTACTTCATTTAGTTGGAGAAGTCTGAGCTGGGTTTTGAATCATGGGCTATCATCTAATTTATTTGCGGTTATGGCAGGCCATTTGACTATCATTCTGTTCTGAACTAACGGTTGTATTCTGTTTCTGTTCGTTCTTTTTGTCTGCGCTTAATTATTTCATCTGCACTTTAATGTATTGAGATATCCTGCATGTGTATTTATTAAACATACAATATTTACACAATTACGTATACAACAGTACGTACACCCAAACATGTGTTGTATTTAACATGACATGTCATAAAAAAAACAAAAAACCATGAGTTGTGTGCGTTTATTTCAAATGCTACGAATGGTAGGCCAACAAAATAAAAAAAAAACGTAAAGGAATCAATAAATAAATAGAAGAAATAAAAACAAAATCATAGAATATCAAATCGTATATCAAAGTGGTGGGGACAAAACAAAACACGAAAAAAATAAAGGAAATCCAGTTGAAAATCTATTTCCGTGTTCCAAGCGTTGCATTGCGATGATGTTTTACTCGTGTGACTAAAACTTCATATTCAATCAGCATTTCAAACATTCAAAAGGATAAAAAGGAAGGATTACGAAACATATTTTATTTTTTTATTACATTTTAACGATACAATATCTTGTTTTTTTTTTGCTTTTTTTTGTTTTTGCATGTATCTCTTTGAGTAACTGTGTTATGTATGCTTGAGATTTTTAGAAATATTTATGACGTTACCTCGTATTCGTTACGTATTCTGGTCCATATTACGTACAGATGTTTAGCCATGTTTACGCACGTTTTTTCTTTCTTTCTTTCTTTATATTTTGTTTAGAATCATATAAAAAATTTATAAAATTCAGCAAATTTTATTCGTATTTGTATTTCAAACAAACACAACTGACTGAAACAGAATATATGTATATAAAAAATTTTTTAATTTCTATGAAAGACAAGGTCGACCGACGCCAGCGGAATCATGCAAACGTGCAAATCTATTTTAATCTATGATACCAAGCTGTAAGGCCTGGCTATATGGTACACCCGGTAGTAGCATTGGCAGAAGCTGTTTTTCATTAAACGCTTTCTACGCATAACATAATTATTTTAACGACGTCATTAATTTAATAAACTCTGTATGCCTCTGTGTACCTACCTACCTTTGGCTTTATCTTGGCGTCATAAATTTCAATAAATTTTTATCTTTTAAAAGCGACTTTGTTTTCTTTTTTTAAATCTACAGAGACTTGTTTGTCTTTCTTTTTTTTTCTATAATTTCAGGAAATCGCTGCGATTCTTATCAGTTTTGATAAACACAATGAGTGGCAGTCCAAAGAAGTTAAGACAAGGTGAGTGTGTGATGTGACTCATTCAATTCAATTTAATTTTAGGCTGTGCTGACAACAGATCAAGATAAAGAGAGTAATCAACTGTCTGTAGTGAATTTATCCAAATTAAAATGTTTTTTTTGTTTTGTTTTGTAATTGATCGTAAATATTTATGAAATTCCTGAGTTAATAATCAAAATATTTGCACGGAAATTATACGTTCTAAACCCCCTAGTTTTATAGTATGGTTAGACAATAACTCATGCATACATAAACAGTAACACATCACGTATTAGATCAGATTAGTGTGTAAATCACTTTTGTAGAGTCTTTAATTCCATGATTACACACATTTTTATAACTTTTATTACCATTGTTGGTGGTATATAATATGATATATACCATATTAAGCACTATGCATATTTTAATTGATATAAAACAAAGTGTGTATGATAAGAAGTCTCCGTAGTCTAGTAGGTAACATTTATGCTTATTAGATGTGAGACCCCAGGTTCAAACCAGAGATCAGCAATGAATTGTTTTTTGGCTACTCATAAGTACTGATGAAATTTTGAGTATGAGTTAGGCAACAGTATTAAAATTCAACTGCTCTGATTTATTCGTACTCACTACAACATTGATTTATAAGTACAGGTTGCAATGAGTATGAGTACAACGTTGACATCAAACTCATAACTCATATGTTTGATTCTTAAATTTAGAAAAATACTTATAATATCTACTCATAAATGATCGAGTGATTCGAATCATTCATAAAAATTTACAGTCTTAGTTGTTGTTGCATTTACAAAGAAAGAAAAAAAAAGACAGCAAGCAAAGTAAACACGCAACCTTCTATTGAGTATTCTTGTGTTCGTACGCGAATCATACTTATTTTGTAATTCTTGTAAGTGTTGAGTACAGGAGAGTCGAAATCAACAACATCATGCGTATTGTTAAGTATGAGTACGATGAGTACTACAAACTTTGAATATGAGTAGAGGTTCCATGATATTAAAATAAGTATGAATGCGTATATGTATCATAAATTATGAGTATGATTTGAATCTACTCATCTTTTTGAATACTCATTGCTGATCTCTGGTTCAAACCCCAGGTGAGACTTCTTTAAGAGATCTCGGTAGATTTCTGGCAAAAAGTAAATAGAATTGCCATGAAAAGTTTCTCAAAAATCTGTCGTTCGGAGTCGGCTTTAAACTTTAGCTCCCACCACTCATGTATAAAATTAACACACCCAACATACATAAGTGGTGTGAGACGCTAGGTCTAATCCTAACTGAAGGGTTGCAATAGTCAATTATGTATGTATGTGTGTGATATCGTCGAAATATTTTTATTCGTTTGATATGTTGGATTTGAGGGCAGCTGTGGTTTGTGGCTTATTCGCATACACTTGCGACAAGAAAAAGTCTAACGGGGTCAAATCGCATGATCTCGGTGAGCCGGTGACCATGTGAAGTGGGAAGATCATGCTCTCGAATCGCGCGTGTAAATATTCAGTGGGACACGAGCTCTATCGCACTTAGCACAACACGAATTGACTTCTGTGTATTTTTCAGTGACAGTATGTCACGGACATCTTCGATATTTTCGGCAGACCTAGCGTTTCTTTGACTTCTTTGAACATGTGCACGACATTGCTTAAAATCCTTTCGTTAGGTCGATTATAGCGTTCGTAAAACATGCGATGCATGCGATAGATTGCATAAACAGAACACCTATATTGAAGAAACAATTTTTATTATTTCCATGATATGAATGAATGATATGTCCGTCCATGGTGATTTGGCAAAACAGATATAAGGAATGACAACTAATTTGACAGATGTAGCTTCCATAAGATGTATAACTTTATGCCATCGTAAGATTTAATTAATTCATCTTCGACAGAAAGTACATGGGGAGACCCTCTTTCACATTAGGGGTCTGCCTACCCTCTGCGGGGTCTCAAGTCGTGTGAATATTCACTGCATTGCGCAGGCAGACATACTTACGGGGAGTGCAGTTAGGCCTAAATTGGGACTCTATAAACTGCCCAAAATATACCATAATTTTAACTCCATGATGACGGATTTATCAAATCCACTTTATAGCGTATGATTCTTAATTTTAAAATTTTGTTTTAAGAAATTTAAATTATTTTCGGCTGCAAATAATGTTTGGATTGATTTTTATTTTTAGACCGAAAAGCGGCTCGCTTCTATTGTATTCCCGAAAAAAGGTACGCTATCGACGTGATGGCTACTGTTGGAAAAAACGAAAAGATGGCAAAACTACCAGAGAAGATCATATGAAACTTAAAGTACAAGGCACTGAGGTAAGTTCACATGACAATAGTCTAGATCAGAAGTTTTTTTTTTTAATAATTTAATTGGGAAAAATTTCAAATAATTTTACATTTCTTATACCAAAAATAAGTTAAGGAAGAAATTTAAAGTAACAACTGCTCTTAGAATTTTCCTTTACTCTTTCTGTTTATTTTCCCTGTGGCTTAATTCAGTAAATACGGCTAAAAATGACCAACCGTATGACCGACCATTACAGTTGGCTTAGCACTTCATACCACTTGCACTCACTTGCTCTCGCCTTTTGCTTCATTTCCTTTGTAAGTGTTCTTAAGTACTGGCAAATTAGCGTCGTTTATTAGGATTTTCTTTTAGTATTAATTTATGACTTAATAAAGAATACAATTAGAAAAAACTAAAAGAAAAACAAAAAAAACCAAAAACAAAAATTGTGAAAGGAAAAGATTAAACAAGACGACGAAAACAAAAATGTTGTTTCTTCCATTGCTGTTGGTATCGTATCCTTTTGTGTTTTCTTGCAAATAAACATGACTTTGTTTCTGTTTGTTTATCTTCTTAAATCAAGTGTTTTTGCTTTAGCTTTGGTGTTTTTTAGTTTAATTTTCAGATATTTTTCTCTTTTCTTTCTTTTTCTTTTTTCTTTTTTTTTGCCGGCCTTTTTTAATTTTGGGGAAATGCCATGAATTATGATTTCCGAACGGAAACATACTGAGTAACTGGATGGGAACAAAAACATCAACTCGAGAACAAAAAAAGAAAGAAAAAAATTTACACACTTGCGATTGTTTTCTTCGAAGTTTATTTAAGGGTTAAATGTTTGATTTCCGAATTTTTATTTTTTATTAGAGAAAGTACTACCGAAGTTCAGAACGGAACTGTAAATGCAAACCGAATAGATAAAGTTTTCAAAAGTAAAGCACCAATTTATTTAATATCCCAGATAGCCTTTACCAATTAGAAACTGCTGTCTGCTCACAAACAATCATTCATAAATGCATATGTAGTGAATACGTGTCACTGGATATTAAAACTCAATATGACGTAACGTTTATCGATAAATTATTCATGTTCCTTTATTTAAATGTTCCTTTCTTGGACACCTCACAAACAATTTACAAAATCTAGTCAGCGATTGTACATCATTTGTGGTGTCATTCCAGGACTTACAATCATAGACTAAAATAGATTTCATCTTTCAATTATTTTTTTCAAAGTGGTCCACATTCTATGTCTTACTTGCTTTTTCTATGCGCCTCTTTGTTAACCATGAAGTTCGAAGTATTAGTCATATGAAACGCTCGCGTGATGTATGATATTTGACCTAATTTGTGATAAATATCGCAATAAGTGCTCTATGAAAATGTCTACTGTGATTACTATAGGATGTAGGCGGTTTATGTCTCTTAACGCAAGTTCTGAAACGGAACTGTTCATTTCGATATTATGTTGTGAGTGTTATAATCCTACGTGGTCCCAATATTTCTATCGTTTCAGCATACTTTGAGACACTACTTCATGATTAGTTTAACTTTGTGTAACTTTGCCCTACTAACATAGTTTTTAGGATTACCAGAAGTCTTCGTTTATACTTCTTGATTGTAGCTGCTGTGATAGTTGCTTCAGTTTTAAACATATTACACAACCCTTATTGCATATTGCCGCTGCACAGACGAATCACTTACCTGTTGTCCAATATCTCTTTTATGAGCTCACATTTTAATGAGCGTTTACTGTAATTTGATTTGCAATTCAGTACATTTCACTACTCCTGTGGTTTTCGGTAGCCTGGTCTTCTGGAATAGTTATGTCATTTACTAAAATGATCTTGCTCCACGGCAGAGCACTCAACAGAAGCAGTCTTGTCTAGTTTTGTAAATAGTTTGAGAGGCCGCGCAACTAATTGTGATTACAACATAAGCTTCGTGGCCGAGTTAGTTAGTTGTCGGTGCTTACCATATACATATGTGAATGCAATTGGTTGATAAATTCTATGTGTTTCGTGGCCGCAAATACTTGGTTTTTTGTGACTTGACTTTTTTAGTCTTGTAGAAATTTGATAAGACAGAGTATAATTGCTATTCGCTTTATTAAGTCGTATAAGAAGCATAGGTTCTTAAGTAATATGGCGCATACTTGCTTATTTGCTGCTACGAAAGTCAGCTTGTTCCTCGCTTGTTAAATTTATTCGCTTTCATTCATGTCTATTTATCGATGCTAAGTGTGATTCCGCCACCTTTTCTTGAGACTATCTTAAGGATTCCAAAGGGTTTCTGCAGAACATTCCCAATCTAGTGCAATTTCTATTTTCTAATTTCGCATTCAATAGGGGCTTGTCCACACTTGCCCCATAAAAAATTGTTTACGATGGTTTCTAGTCAGAATATGTAAAGTGACTCATAGAGAGAGAGAGTGAGAGAGTGTGGTTAATAAATACTTGTGAGTTATTGGTAATGGTTTGAATTCCGTTACTTGCAACCGACTGATTTAGCACAGCTGTTGTATACTTACATTGATTTTCGTGTGCTTGATGGTATGTGGATTTCCACACTTCTTCAACTCACCCTCTGTCTTCTTTCAAGCTTCAACTTGTTGCTGCTGTGGAAGGATTAAAGATTTTCGATTTTTTGTTCTTAAAGTGTAAATTCTCACATATTCTTCGGATTGATTCGATTAGTTATCGCTTTCAGAAAGTTTATTCGCAGACGACACGTTTCTGCCTTGACTTCAGTTATGTTAGGTTTTAAATGTATGTATGTATGTCTCTAAATCTATGAAAAAAGGCAGATTTCGTCAGTTTATTTTTGTAACATTCAAATGGCATCACGTCAAAAAAAAAATCGAATTTTCAAAAGATTTTACATTTTGGGAACACAAAATTTCAAGTTTGAATAATATTTCCAATTTGTTCCAAATTATACGCCCACCATTTTTTAAAAAGTAAAACTCCTGAAATGGCATAGCTTTTAGCACGTTGCTAGCATTTTGAATATAACTGCCGAATAAACGAATGAACAATTGAATTGTAATGCCATTATTCGGGCGTGCATACCATAAATTATTGTTCCTTTTTCACGGACTTTTTTCTAAAAACAGTTATCGTGTAAGAAAAAAATCACAGTAATTTCACGCCAATTTTTTTTCTTCTCTTTCTCCTTTGTTTCTGTTTTTTGTTTTTACTTTAAGTTTTAATTTTTATGAATTTATATTTGCCAACCTATTTTTATTTAATTTTTTTTTTGGATTTTTATATTGTTTTGCCCCAAAACTCTTTTTAATTCTAAAGTGTGTTTAAAAGTAGATGTGTAAATGGTACTTTTTTCTTTGTTGATTCCCTAATTTCTTATTTTGTTTTTGTTTTAGCCTTTGTAGAAAAGGCCAACATGTATTTGAGAGAGTGTAACGAACAGAAAAAAAGGCAAAATATCTTTAAGATTTATGTGTTGTTTGAAGACGGAAATGCTAAGACAACAACGCGTCTGTCTAATGTCTGGAAATATTTTTACGCGATAAACTAATATTCATATGAAATGGAGGCAGAAGAACAAAAAAACGCCAAAAAAAATTCCAGAAAAAATCAAAAATAGAAATTAAAACTTAAGGAGGTGGTTAGTTGGTTGGTTGTTTGGCTCGCCGGTTTGTTCAATTGCAATGAATTTGATTACGACACAGCGGCATATCAGAAATATAAAAATTTATCATCATTTTGTTTGTAAGCATGTACGAGTACGTACATATTTTAGTTTTCATTTCCATTCTGATTTTGATTCCTCTTTCATTTAATTTTTTTTTTGCTCTTGGAGCACATCTTGTTGTTGATGATTATGATGTTGTCAAGGAAGACATAAAAAAAACGAAAATAATTTAGAAAAAGGGTTGGTTTATTGGCACTAGTTTCGATGGGAGGTTGTCCTTTTCTCTTTCAATATTTTATTGCCGAATGTCAAGAACTACAGAATGAAAAATATTAGGAAAAACTAATTTAATTTTGCTAACAATAACAATAAAAACGAAGCAAAAATATTTTTGTTTTTCTCAATGCTGTAGCGTGCTTATACCATACCATAGTACACATGCCATTTGTACAAGTGTACACTGTACAGCCTATTTCAATAACTTAAAAATTATTTTATTTTTATTGAATTGAGTTTGATTTTTTACAACATTTTTATGGTATTATTTTTCACTTGCAGTGCATCTATGGTTGTTACGTACATTCTGCTATATTGCCCACATTTCATCGCAGATGTTATTGGTTGTTACAGGTATCAATTATTTACATACATATATTTCTATTACAATATAAATCTATCTTATGTATATATACATACAAGTACTTCTCTTCGATTTGGTATTGTTTTAAAATAATCGTTTCATTTTGATTTTAATTAGAATCCCGATATCGTTTTGGTACATTATCTAAATGTACCGTATCCGGATGATAATAAAATGGCTGTCATTGCACCCAGCATTAGTTTGTGGGGCGATAAAAAGGAATGGACTAAAGAGGAATTAGTCAGTCAACTTAAGCCAATGCGTAAGTAAAATTTAATTGACTGGAAATTTTTGTTAATTTTTGTTTTATTTTCTTTGTGTTTTGAATTTGAAAACACTTGATTCCACCACCAATAACGTTTTGTAGCTCCTAATTCAAAAGAAATTCAATGACAATTGGATTCCACTAAATTCAAATTATAAAGGGTTTCTCAGTAATAGCACGCTTTTTGAATTTTTAAAGTTGCCACTCTTTCAAATTTGATTGTTAAAAATGGAACGCTTTACGAAAAAACATACATAACTTAATTGGTCATTACAACGAATCGGTTAGAATTACAACCTTACCATCACACCACTTATTTTGTGTGTGTTAATTTTATACACAAGGGGCGGGACCTATATTTTAAAGACGACTCCGAACGACAGATTTTTGAGAAACTTTTTAAAGCAATTTTATTTACTCATAGAGTGTTTAACAGAAATCTGCTGAGAGACAGTCGCCGAAGAAATATTTATTCGTTTGAACCGTGGTCTCATGTCTAATAAGCGCACACACTCACTACCTAATAGATTACCGCGACTGCATGTGTTGTAATCGAGAAAATTTATTCCGAAAATTTTTCGGTCACCTAGTGTGACAAGCATATGAAGTGTGTCAAAAATATACCAGTTATGGACAGGGCAGAAAGTCACGGTCTCTTGAAAGCATTTCTATTGGAAACTGACTCTTAAACTTTCGCGAAGCACTGCGCCTTGAATTTTGACACCAGACCATGGAAAGCGTCAGTAATTTGATAATAGGTAATGAAGCAATGAGAAAGCCAATGTTAATTTTGCGAGAAAAAATATCATCTCCTCCGAAGAATTTCTTTTCTATTTGAATGGCTCTGTGAATGCACAAAATTACCGAAATTCTCATGCAAGTGATTAGTGCTTAATTTTTTGAAGACGAGTTCAACATTTTTGTAACTGTAAACATCATTAGCTATATGATAACATAATTCTTGTGGTCTAAAGCAGGGGTGCCCAAAAGTTCCTTATGGAAGTGCAAACACCAATACATTTAAAGAAAAACAAATTTTTATTAAATATTTTTTGTTGTGAAAACTAATACATACAAAGAAAAAACAAAAACAAAATCTACATTGATGCTCGCTGATGTCAATGTTTACCAGCAAAGTGTACGAAAGTGTTGCTGCTTTGTATACAACGAAGAAAGACGAAAACACTAACAAAGCAAAGTTGTTTGTGTTTTTGTATTTCTCGTGCTGAGTGTGCCCTATACGTATATAAAATACACAGCCTACTGCTAAGCGCATTTACAAAAACAAATGTGCATGAAGTGTATAGGGCTTGTGCACCACTGGTCTAAAGTGAATGGTATGTATCTGAAGGACTTGTGACTCTAGCAAGACGGCGCCATCTGTCAACCCGTGTGTGCACACATCGATTTATTGCAGCAAAAATTCCGGAACAAATAATCTCAAGAAAAATCTGGTGTCAACTGGCCACCTAAATCAGTCCACGAAATTTTTTTTTTTGGGTTTTGTGAAATCTTTCATGCAAATAAATCAGAAACAATTCCTGAGGTCAAATCCGAGATCTAATGCGTCATTTGTTAGATACTGCTACACCACTATGAACATGTATTGGAAAATTTCATATTTAATCGGAACATGTTTTCTTTACAATGCAATAAAAAATATCAATCTATTTTAAAGTGAAAATGTGCATTCTGATTGAGAGACCCTTTATTAAGTTCTATTAAAAAAAAAAATAAATAAAAAAAAAACTTAGGGTACAGCATATTCTCGTGCAGAACCTTCCATACAACATGGAACATTGTTTGTAGAATGGAAAAGGAATGCAATGTTAATGAATATTATACCGTATTTACATTGTAATGTCTGTGCCTCTACAGATCAATGTAGACTGATATTTAAAATACTTAGATTAATTCTGCCGAGAAAATGCTTAGCTTCCTAATAAATAAGCCACTGTAATAAATCAAATATGGATTCACTTAAAGAAGTGAAATCGGCTAAGTTAAATATTAAGTTCCCAATTTAATATTACGGCCAAATTAAATTCATATGTCCAGAAAATCTGAAGTTTATGCCATACATTTGGAGGTTATTTCAAATACAGGACAGGCTTAACTTTAGGTAGATTAAATTGGTCCTAAATTTAAAAAGAAATTCTCATGTAGCTCAGGTGTTTCTAAATAAATTTTTAAGTTTAAAGAGTAGTGAGTGTAAAAGTCTACACATTTATTTATTAAGGGGTTTGAAAAAAGAAGAGCTATTGTTGTCTGATAATAGAATTCTATTATCAAAATTGCAATTAGTTGGGTTAATGTTGATAACAAATATGAGATTTCATAAAAATGAATACAAGAGATTATTGGCTTAGTAGCCAACACATGGTCATATAAATATGAAACAGCACCTTCGTTCCCAATGAAAACAGCATGTGCTAACTTTTTCTAGCTGACACGTATTTCTATCCAAAACTTAATAAATTTTTTGATATTTTAAGATTTTTGTAACGGCATGTAAGTGTTCTAAATCATTTCGACTCCTATAGAAGACCACCATATCTTTTATATAAGCTCCTGTCTTTTTTAGCACAATACTCATGGTATTTCCTATAAATTAAATATTTGTACTGTACATGGATTTATGAACATTGAGTTTTATTAACTAAAAAAATCCCAAACTCCTTTATAATTAAATTCTGTTGTTCTTGAAATTAAAAAAAAAAAAAAAAGAAAAAAAAAAACTTATTTGCCGATTTCTAAATGATCTGCAATTTGATTAAATTTGTCTTTTGTCATACCTAAAGAAATAAAATAAATATATAGTTTGTTTTTAATAAAACTGTTTTCATAATTGTATCTTTTTAAAATATATTCCCAGTATCAACTGTAACATCAGACGATGAATCAGACTCCGGCAATGATATTGAAATATCGGTAAGTACACATACATATGTAATACAAATGATCTTAATCTCTTAATTATTTATTCTTTGCAACATAAATTTTCACTGCAACTATTCTCCACTGACTTAAAATCTTAAAATCTGTAAATTATATACGTATTGTTCTTACAGACTGCCGAAACTGTAGAATCCATTGTCTGTCAATTAATGGAAAAACAACGTCTATCACGACAAGCAGCTTTAGTTAAACAATTGGATTGTGGTTGTGGTGATGCCTCCTGTGCAGATGGTAAAACCTGTACGCATCCCGTAATGCGGCGGCCGAGTTTAATAAAAGCCTCAAATGAAAAACGTTTACCGCCCACAAATGCTGTGGAACCGTATAACACTAACAATACGCCAAATGTTGTTGTAGGACCAAAGGTAAGTTAAAATGTCTTGAAAGAAATATTTGCATAGATTTACATTTGAAAATTCGCCTTTAAAAGTTGTATTCAAGATGGGCAGATAAACGTGCCGCTATACGTGAATCGGCCAATAGTATGGATACGAATGGCTATCAGCATCATGCACAACATCATGGTCATGGGCATCATGGTCAGACTCAACAGCTGGCACAGGAGTCGGCAATTAAATTTCAAATTATACCGCCACTCAATGAACAACAGCAGCAACAGCAACATTATCGTCACCATTACAGTACCAATGGTAGTAATTCGTCTTCAACATCTGCTAATCATCAACAACAGCTGATAGCAACGAGAAATAATTTAATAATGCAACAGCATCAACAACAACAGCAGCAACAAATGCATACAAATCAATCAAGTTTCAATCAAGTGCATAACCAAAGCAACAATAACAACAATAACAGTAATATTATCAACCACAATACTAATTCAAATAACAACAATAATAACAGTAATCTACAACGTTATGCAAATACAACCAATACCAGTATGCAGTCACAGCAACAACAACAACAACAGCAGCAGCAATTACATCGTTTCCAAATAGCAAAAACAACAATTACTGCAATGGATAATAACACAAATAATCAACACAATAATTTGACTTCCATTTCCACAGCAATTGCAAATAACACCAATAATGTAGGTGGAGAGAATGTTGTCGATATGTTGAATCTACCCCTTCAGCAACAACAACAGTTGCAACAGCAGCATCATCATCATCATGGCATGACTACAACGAATTCTAATGCAAATAATAAAATTAACCACAATACAAATATCAATACACAGACCGCAAACCAAAATTCACATACAAATCCAGCAACAACAAATTCTATAACACCATCACCATCTTCGTCATCATCTTCTTCTTCTTGTTTATCATCATCATCACCATCAACGAATTCGAATAGTGTGACAACGACAGTTGCACCACAATTGATGTCAACACCTCAAAATGATTTAAATGCCATAAATAATAATGGCAACATCAATAATAACAATAACAACAACAATAGTATGGATATAAGTTGCAATAGCAACAACAACAACAATAATAATAATTGTAATAACAATAATAACACAACAGCAGCAGCAACAACCACAACACCAACAACAACAATATTTAATAATTACAATCAACAGCAATTAAATACTTCCAATAACAGCAATAATAATAATTCAAATCAACAACAAAAATCGAATATACCACAAGAACAATATTATAAATTGCAACATCATAAACTACAGCAGCAACAGCAGCAACAACAACAGCAATCATCCCTTACTTCTTCAACTGCTGCTGCCTCTTCAACTGTGGAGCCCATGTGCATGTCACCCGAACATCAACCCTCATCTTTATCTAACTCCTCCTCCAGTTGTATGTCGCCACAAATTTTACTTAAACAACAACAACAGCAAAAGCAAATACATTTAATAATCTCATCTTCGGATTCAATGTCCGAAGCATCATCTTCGCTGTCAACGACTTCGTTGTCCTCATCATCGCAAACATTTATGGACTTGAATCAAAAATCTTCTAACTTAGACAACAACAAAAACAACAATAATAACGACAGTAACCATAACACGAATAATAATATCGAAAATGCACAGGTAAATACAATTCAATTTACTGAAGATGTAATAAATTTTGAAAAAAATCATGTTTTTTCTTTAATTAACCAAGAAATGAAATTAAAGAAAAAACAAAAAAGTTTAGGATTCATCACAATGTTTATGAATTGAAAATAAAAATAAAATTCTCTAGATGCGTCGTAATTATAAATTGTTTGTATAACATGCATTGGATGAAGATGTATGTAAATACAAAATTTTGAAATTCATTTATTGCACATATCAACAAAAACTGTTGTATCGTAAATTATTTTAATCCGAACTCAACAATTCTTCATCGATGACGATTTTTTTATATACCGAAGGATTGGCTCTACATAGCTAAAGAGCCTTTTTTGTCTGAGATCAATGCATTAGGACTATTTGCTGGCCATTACCGCGGGCATGTACATATTTGTAAATCTAATTCGACAATTTTACATCCAGACATTTTTAATATGAATATAATCTATTACTCAGATTGCCACATACGATATAGGCCAAACGCCTCAATGGTCATAGCTTACTTGGACCTATAAGGCTCCCTTGTAACGCCGATATTATCTATTCCATCCTGGCTAGTATCTCTTGCTCATCCCGATAGTTTTATGAAAGTTTTATTTAAATCACTTTTCGCTAGACACGTTAAGTCAATAAATGCCGGGGCTCCTAGAGTTATTCTGCATATTTTGAACTGTATTAAAAAATAAAAACGACAGGAGAGAGAAAAATATCTCTCTACATATTAGAAAAAGATTTTCCAAATGCCACAATCTTTTCTTTACGTACCCATGCAAACGGAAATAAATTGAGTTCGAGACAATAATTTTTTAAAACAAAGTTGCAAATGGAACAATGTGGTGTGAATGGAAAACAAATCTTATTGCCAAATGTTTTTTAGAGAAACGATAGGAATTTATGTATAAAATTAAAAAAAGGAAAGCGTTTTCATTACATTATACCTTAACATTCATTCGGTTTTCAATTCGAATGCAGAGAATACTATTCGTTGGACAATTTTCGCTTTTTAATACGTTGCACTGCGTTCATAAGGCTTTATTATTTTTATTTTTATTTTTATTATTAAATGAAAGCAGCAGCATCTTTTATTTGATTTATAATTGCCAGCCTACGATAAATACTATAGTATATATTATATTATAAATACTACGAATATTTCCGTAGCAGCTTAAGTCCAAGAGCACTTCTGTAAAAGGTAATTGCGGATAATTCGGGCTAATGAAGTCAAAAAAGTTTTTCATATTAATACCATTAAGGTTAGCTCTTTCGATATTCGCTTTAACAACTACTTGTTTAAATATAAGTTGGCTTAGATAAGGTGGTGGACCTTCCTTGAGAGACGAGAACCCATTCAGGCTTAATTAGTATTCATTCATCAAGCATTGCCTAAAGGAAACCAACCTGAGTCCACAGTAAATCCTGCTATTACTCCTATGGTTATATTAGGTAATTGAGAGGTCAAAAACCTCTTTTTCTTTTTAGAAAAGATTAGGGTACTGATGCATGATATTATAAAGATAGATTCTTCCTCCTCCTCAGACCCACCGCTGCTGCAGTCATGCAAAGTCATTTACTGGAATGCGAAGTCTTTCCGCAGGCCTACCAAAATAACTATTGTGTAGTGGATGATCATGCGATTAAAGAATAGGAGTGAGTCGGTCCTCTTCTTATGCATACGCGGCTAGCAGAGCCTAGCAATATTGCGCGTGTCTTCCTCCTACCCACATGATTGAGCCTCCCTGTAAAATGAGTTGGTAATTTCTAATTTAACTAAGCCAATCGGAATACCTAAGTCCTATAGCATGTTGGAGATTACAAGTTCCAATGCAATGCAATTTCCAGATTTATCTGTGACTGATTCGAAATTCCTTTGAGAAATCCTCGGCGCTCTTGTTGTAAATACAAATACATAGGTTAGGGAATTATTCGCCGCTTGATTGCCTGAGTAAATCAGAAGATTTTCAGGGAAAATGACACTAAGCAACAAGCTTTACGACTTCCGTCTGAAAAACTGTGTAGTGGGCAGGCAGCTTATAGAAAGCTTAATACCAGAACCCTTAATAAATATGTCACAGCCGACCCTATCGTATCGAAGTTAGAAGAAAACAGTTTACACTGGTTAAATAATTTAAACTCTGTATTAAACCATGAACCACAAAGTGTTCATACATAAAACCGTGCCTAAACTAGTATGTACTTACGTCGTTAAACTGTATTGCTGGCCAACTTATTATGTAGTCAATAAAGAGCTCAAAGGTAAAATCTTAGGAATGGTGATGATTGTGTCATTTTATATAAGTAATGAGAATAACCGAATAAACTTATAAAATACGAATTGCTAAAGGAGTGCTTGATCCTCTCATTCGTCAGGTGATATTGGCTCCTGGGCCTTGTTACCAACCATTTACCTCTGTTCTCGATTTTAAGTTGTTTATTACTTTTACTAACAGCTCAAGCATAATTCATTACAATTAAAAAAATACAAACGTACCTTTTACGTAATTTAAAAACAAATGTATTTAAAAATGTGATATTAAATTCACATTCTCTTTAATTTTTAACTTTATGTTGACCAATTACAGATGTCTTCTAATAACAACGACTTAAGCATGAACACTTCCAATATCACTAATAATGATAGCAACAACAGAAACAATCAATTAGACGAGTACAACAATTGCAACGTTAATCATAATAATAATAAAATTACTACTGGTTGTGCAACATCATCCTCAGATGCTTCCAATTGCAATAATAATAATAACAACAACAACAACAATAATACTAATAATACAATTACAAACTCCCAGCAACAACCCTTGAATACAAATTGTCCGTCTAGTAATAGCATGGGCAGCGACAATTTACAACATAATCAACTTGTAACCCCAGTAAGTGCTACTTCCTCCACCATTTGTTTTGATAACTTAGAACAAACGCGACAGCAGCAGCAACAACCACAAATACCTTCAGAATTACATGATACTTTGGGTTTCTTTAATGAAACTTTAGATTTATCACACGAAGATATTCAGCGAACCCTAATAGCGAATATGCCTGGAGAAAGTAATCTTTTGACTTCATTGGACTTTATGAACACGCAGGTAATGGCTACAGATGTGGGCAGTAGTAATATTGTATCGAGCGTGGAATGTGATGCCGATCCAGAATTGTCGGGTGGTGCAGAGGCAGATGATGAAGATACCGATGATGTTTTCGCTAATTTAGATGCTTTCGATATGCTGGTTGAATTTCCCGAATTGGATTTGGACGATAAACAGGCCTTAACCAATACTGCTTTGGAGCAGGCTGTTACGGGAGTGCCCACAAATGAGCCTTTAAGTGTTAATTCATCCTGTCAGAATTTACATCAACTTTCCCAATATGATAGTAGCTCCACTTCTACTCTGAACTGCGATAAAAAGATGATGAAAATCTGTGATTTTAGTCCAGACTGGTCTTACCCAGAAGGTGGTGTTAAGGTCTTAGTAGCTGGCCCTTGGACATTGAATGCCCATTACACTGTGTTATTTGATTCACAGCCAGTGCCGACAGTTCTGATACAAGAGGGAGTCCTGCGCTGCTATTGTCCTTCTCATGAGGTGGGCTATGCGACTTTACAAGTTTCCTGTGATGGTTTTGTCATTTCGGACTCGGTTATGTTTGAATATAAAATGATGACTTGTCAAGAGGCACCCTTCGATGCCAATACAAACGATTGTTTTTATAAGTTTTCTTTGTGCAATCGGCTAACAACTATTGAAGAAACAATGCAAGCCAAAGGAGAAACTGTTACCACTGTAACGGCCTCGCATCAGATATTTTCGCTACAAGGCAATCTGGAAGAGAAACTGGTTGCTTATTGTCATCAGTTGACGAAGATGTCTTGGCAAAATATCGCCTCCAGTGGAAGTAATTGGAGTGCTGGCTATAAAGGCATGACACTTTTACATTTGGCTGCCGCTTTAGGCTATAATAAGCTTGTTTGTGCTCTTCTAACTTTGCGCACTGAAAATCCCCACATCATTTTAGAGACAGAAATAGATGCCTTCAGTCAGGATACTCATGGCTATACGCCCTTGGTAAATAGTTGTGTTGATTGCTTGAAGAGATACGAGTACTTGAACTGTTTTTCAATTTTAGACTTGGGCATGCTCACGTGGTCATTTGGATACCGCCATTTTGCTTTATAAATGGAATCAAAATGCTTTAAAAATTAAAAATCATGCACAACACACACCGCTAGATGTGGCCCATAACAAAGGGTAGGTTATCTCAAATAAATGCTAAGTAATCACATCCACTTTAAAATGATTTTTCCTTTTAGCCATAAAAATATTGTTGCGGAAATATATCGTTTGGAACAGGATCGCCAACGTAAGCAAAGTAGAGGTTCTTTAACTAGTTTATCGATCAATCTAAACAAATATTCGGTAAGTTATTAACAAATCTAATTTGAAATACAGTAGCGAGCATAAAAAATGCAACGCTAAGCCAATTGATCTTTATGTGCGCCTCTTTCAAAAAAAAAGTACGGAAATTAAAAACCTTTTTTTTATTTTTATGCTCCACAAACTTAGTTAACAAATGCAGGTTACAATATCAAAATTTTTCTATCCACTTATTTTTATTTTAACATTTAAGAAAAAAGTGCCAAATTTCATCGAGCAAAAAAAATGCAACGCTATGTTATTCATAAGTTTATTTAAATTAAATGTAAATTCTCCACACTTACTAAGTAACTTACTCCACACAATTAGCCATGTTTTACTGATGGTAGCTGATATCTGGGAGAATATCTCCGCTCAGGTGGTCTTCTAATGTATTTTATCCCATCAGATCCAGAAAGATTAAATTTACTTTCACTACTAATGGTGTGGGGTAAGTTACTTTTGTTTTTCACCGAAATTCTTTATTTTAAGGAATTTATTGGTAGGTTCGTTTTCTCATGACGGAGTTGGTCCGTTGGTGAAAATCGATGGTATTTTGAATGCCACTAAATACTGTGAGATCCTAGAAGATAATATGCTCCCACATCTTCTGGAAAAAATGCCCCCAAACAGCATATTCCAATGACCTGAAGCACCCTAGTCGCTTGGTTCGTAACTACCTAAGCGACCATAATGTGCAAATTTTGGATAAGCCGTCACAATCTCCCCTTAGAAAACCTATGGGAGACTTTAAATCGGGAAGCTAAGAAGAAAAATCCTTCAATTTTGGCGGAATTAGAACAAATTTTAAAGTCAGAATGGGAAAAAATACCCCTACAAACCATCGTGCCCCTAGTGGATTCTATGCCCTCCAGACTCCAAGCGGTAATAGAAAATAAAGGCAACGCAACCAATTATTAGTTTTAAGTATATTTTTAACCAACAGTTTGTAAGAATTTACATTTAATTTAAATAAACTTATGAATAACATAGCGTTGCATTTTTTTTGCTCGCTGAAATTTGGCACTTTTTTTCTTAAATGTTAAAATAAAAATAAGTGGATAGAAAAATTTTGATATTGTAACCTGCATTTGTTAACTAAGTTTGTGGAGCATAAAAATAAAAAAAAGGTTTTTAATTTCCGTACTTTTTTTTGAAAGAGGCGCACATAAAGATCAATTGGCTTAGCGTTGCATTTTTTATGCTCGCTACTGTATATTGCACTTTATATCGACAATATTGTTTACTTCGTTGTTATTTAATTACCAGCTAAGTAATGATGATACCGATGATCATCCATCGTTTGCCATATTTGATTCTACTGATTCACAACGCAGTCATGATGGTGTATTCCTAAGACCCGTTGCTGTGCCCAGGTAAGCCTGCATTATTTGAAAAATCTTCTCAGATATATTTGCATTAATATAAAACAACTTAAGGTAACAAAGGAACATAATGTTTGTTCTTAAAGTTTTGTGTAAACGATTCAGTTAGGTTATGTTGCTTTAAGCATAGTTCCTTGAGTCCCGCTTAGTCTGTCCCGAAAGGTTAGAAACTTAAAATCGTTTCTATTATAATAATCAGTTCCTTAGTTAGCTTCTAATGTATGATGTAAAAAAACAAGTGTTGGGAAATGGGTTGAAACTACTACAACTAAACAACACCAAATGTGTAAACTTAGTTTTCTTTTAAATTTCAAATTTGACAGAGTTTTCTAATGCTATTACATCGCCATAGTCTAATATTACATATTGGCTTATTAGACGTGAGGCCACGGTTCAACCCCAAGTCAGAAATATTTCTTCGGTGACTTCCTCAGAGCAAATTTCTGGCAATAACTCTGAGTGTAAATAAAATTGCCATGAAAAGTTTCTCAAAAATATGTCGTTCAGAGTCGACTGTAGGTTCCGCTATTTGTGGATAAAATTAACACACATAACATGGACGGTGTGAGAAGCTACAGTTGTAATTCTGACTGAAGTGTTGCAATATCCAATTATGTATGTATTACGTGGCTTTTAAATATACTCTTATACTTTAATTGTTAAAGGTTTACAGAGCTCTCACTCCCTCCCAATTACTTTTCAATGTGAATTTGCGGACCTCGGTCTCATGGTCATTTTCTGTAACAAATATGCAGGCTAAATATTCATATTTCGAAAAGAAAACCTGTCCGACTATTCTTAAATATAAATTTACTCTTCAACGGTGTGCTGATGATTGTAGCGTATTTCAGGCAGAGATCTTTGCTATCTTGAAGACTATTGACGCCGTAGCTAGTAAGCCCACTTCATATTCGGAATCTTATATGATCTTCGTTGACAGTCAGGCTGCCTTAATTGCCATTGCGCCGGTCTGATGTAAATTACGGCTTGTTCGTGAGTGCAAGGAGTCCTTGAGGAACTTTGAATCATATCAAATCCACCTATGCTGGGTTCCGGGACATAGCGGTATACTTGGTAATGAGATTGCGGATGCTCTCGCTAGATTAGGGTCACTTCCTGAGGGCGATTTGATAGTTGGTCCTGATCCCTCAATCTGCCCCCTCTACGGCTTCTTCACTTGCTGGGCAAGGGGGTAAGAGCAGAGGCGCGATGTTGTATGTCTATGGCCTCCCATAGACAGTGATAGAACAGGTTTGCTGCGGGCTTGATAAGGCCAGTATGAGGCTAGTTGTTGGTTTCATTACAGGGCACTGTAAGATTAGATCGCTGACAAGAATCTGAAATAGATCCTAGCCGGACTATTGCACGGTATGTTGCACCTCAGAGGAGTTGGAAACTATCGAACACCTCCTCTGCAACTGTATAACCCTTGGTAAGTTCAGATTGAGGACCCAGCACAGGGCCTTCTTCGACGGTTTGAACTTTTTGTCGAGAGCCGACATTAAGGCTCTCCATAAATTCATAAATAGGTTGAGCTGGTTGAGAAATGTTAGGACTTCAAGTTTGTAGTCGCACTCCTCTGTGTGATTTCAGTCTTTTTTCCGCCATTTCCTTTCCTACCTTTCCTTTACCTATCTTCTTTACTACATTTAACTTTAACTTTTTCTCTTATTATTTATTTAGCAATCAGAGTCCACCAAATAGCAGTCGTTTTTCAAAACGTTCTTCCATTGATAGTGGTATCAGCATGGACATACGAACGAAACCGATGAAAACTTTCAAAGAAATCTCACGTTTACACAGGTAATGAAACATGCTTTTTAATTACAATAATTACTTAAAATAATTAAAATAAATCCCTTCTGCAGCCTGGATGCTCATGACAATTTCAATAATTCCATTGAGTCTCCACTGGATACCATTGGCTCTACAGCAAATACAACGAATTCACTTTTATCGCCGTTACGGAAGATGGATTTTGCTTTGTGTAAGTTTATGGCACATGGAAAATGCCAAATACTTATTATTTCAATATTTCTTACACATTTTTTTTTGAATCCCTTTAACCATTTTTCAATCACTGCATTTGTACACTCCTAAATTTTCGTTTGAATCTTAATTTTTGTTTAATTTTTCTTTTTTTTAATTAATTTCTCAAAAAACTAAAGAAAAACTTCTTTAATTTGTTTATGTTTTTGCTTTTTCTTTTCTTTTTATTTTGATTTTAATTTTTAATTAAATTTTGTTTCATTTCTTTCTAAAACATATACTGTATGTTTCAAAATTATTAACAAAATTAGGCGAAGTGTCAACTGGTGATTCAAGTCCTTTGCCAGACAAAAATAACGATGATGATACATCGACCATTGATAATGATGATTGTAATGATGATGTTACTATACCAAATAAAATAATTGATGCTGTTGTAGGTCAGTTAAATAATAAAAAAAAAATCAAATTGACATCATAATCTACTACTACTACTACTACTAATACTGTCACTTCTACTACCACTACTACTAATAACTACTAAATATTTAATGGAAAAAAAAGAATAACATTAAAAAAATCAAGCATCCTTGTATAATTTTGTATACTCGTGACATACGCATACACATACACACATATACTACATATCCTTATACACTATCACAGTCATTCGTGTGTTAAACAATTGATGTTCATTTATTTGTTTAGTCTGATATTTCTTTTTATAGTAACTGTAAAATTATGTGCTTAATTTTTTAAATTACTAACATCAACTCGCTATTCTCATTTACCTAAGAATACAATAGAGCATAATATCCACACGTCTATGCACACATTCACATCATAACATTAACATTTACATATACATATACCACACATACTCGTAAACATACGATATAATTGATGTTAATATTGTTATGTATTCACATGTTTATACGTGTATTATGTATTTTTGTTTTGCTAGAACAAATCCTCAAAGCACATTGATTTTTGGGAAAAGAATCTCAAATACTATGATGTAGTATGTACCACATGACAGCCTTATTGTATTTTTGTATAAGGGTACTATAGGTGCGCCCAAACGATCTATTTTATAGTTCTCAACCTGTATAGAGTTTCGTTATAATGTCTGCGCCAAATCTTTTGCTCTGACAAGTCTTATTAGTAAGCATAACTTTCTGGATATTATGTAATAAGCCTCTACGTGTTTTCTTTCCTTTCTTTCATTTTCCTCTTCACATAATTTACATTTTTGGTTTAAAGCGATTCCCTCTCTTTTAAAAATTGTCTATGACCCGACAATGGGATCCAGTAAACTGTATCTCTATTTCTTTTTGTCCAGCTGATTCAGCTTGCCCTGTACTAATATCGTATTAACCTCTTTGGAGTTGAGTACTGCAGCATAGTGGCTGACGGATAGTACAGCTTTGTCCCGTCTTTTTGTTCAAGTTGAATTAATCATATATTTCGTTGGAATAAAATTCAGCTTGAGAAACATGCGTAAGTTGCGCCATGAGTTCTAAATATTCCATTCTGGACCCGCATCTACTTTATGGTTACTAGTCATTGACCTATGTATCTGTATACCACAGAATGGTCTCTCTTTTAGCAGATTATATAGCTGCCAAATCCATTCATTTTATTACACAGCCATTTAAAAAAAAACATGGAGTCTACTAGTACAGGCCAGGGGATAGTTAAAGAATCTCAATCTGTTAGTTAATTATGTCCTCTGATGGATCTCATACTCGATCTGTCTTCCATTATCCTAACGATAGTTGACACTGGCCTGTTCTACACTATCAGATGCAATGTTCTTAACTGCAACTGATCCATAGGACAGGTTCTCATTTCCCCGGTTATGCCAATTAATATCAGCAAAGCATTTAAAAAAATCATAGAGCCTACTAGTTTTGATCAGGGGATAGTTAAGGAAGAAGCTGGTAGCCACTCAATCTGTCAGCTTATTATGTCCTCTGATTAATCTCGTACTTCCATTATCCTAACGTTAGTTTCCATTCCCTATTCTTCACTATCAGATTCAATGTTCTAAATTCCAACTGATCCTTAGGAGAGGTTCTCATTTCCCCGATTATTAACATCAGTCTTAATTTTATTCGACTCAGCCTGAAGTGTTATGAAATGCTATGAATATTAGCAGTTCTAGTCAATTTAATATCCTTTGCCTTTATTTTCCGTGACATCAAATAGATCAGGAGACGAATATTAATAAACTTATATAACTTCTCCAACTCGTTTGAATGATTTCATAATTTCATCAAGAGTTCATCCACAATAATGAAGAAAGAATCTCAATATTAATTGAAAACGTTAAAATTTTTAAGGAACTTCTTAAATACATACATACATAATTGGCCATTACTACCCTTCAGTCGGGATTACGGCCTAGCTTCTCACACCACTAATGTTGCGTGCCTTAATTTTTTATTCTTGAGTGGCGGGACCGTTTAACGTCGGGACAGTTTAACGTCGACACCGAACGCCAGATTTTGAGAAACTTTTTCATGGCAATTCTATTTACTCTCAGAGTTTTTGCCAGAAATCTACTGAGAGGAAGTCGGCGAAGAAATATTTTTTTTTTTCATATTTCGTTTAAATGGCTGACCTGGGGCTCGAACCCGGGCTTTACGTCTAATAAGCGAACACCTACTAGACTACGGCGACTACTACTTCTTAAATACTCTCTTTCCAAAAATCAATGTGCAACTTTTTTTTTTTTTTTGAATAGCAATCGTTGAAAAAGGAAAAAGAGACAAAAGACAATTAATTGACTTGTGTTTGTGACAAAATCCCAAATGGTTTACATTTTTAACATGATTAAATAACTTCATAATAAATATTGTAATTATTATATATGTTTGTATAAGTTGTACGGGTATGATTAAATTAAATATTTGTTGTGTTTTTTTTGTTGTTAAATTTCTTAATTTGTTTATAAATCAATCACAAGTTCATTATTAACTAAGCCAACGAACGAGTGAGTGGTTGCTGTTAAAGAAAAGTTCAGTAAATTCATTCCATTACAACAACATATTTTCAAATTCATTTTGACGTGTAAATATGTATATCTTATTTTTTTTTTGTATTTTCTTTAATCCAATGTCTAGCTAATCGATCATACTACTGCCACATAATATTCATGTATATTCATATGTTTTGTTCTATCATAACTGTTGTGTTTTAATTAAATGTTTGAAATTTAAAGTTTCATTTGGTTTTTGTGTTGGTGACCAAAGTGAATCTTAGAAAATATATTTTTTTTTATTATTTGTTACTAACGTTTCTTTTAATTACATTCCATAAGCTGTTAATAATACGTTTTAAAGGAGCATATGAACAGCTTGTCTTTTATGTAATATATCATACATACATCCTTACATTATAGTCGTATAAATATCGTTTGACAAAAAATTATGTGCCAAAAATAATCATAAAAAGACTGTAAAATATTAAAAAAGAAAATGTATCGTAGTTTCCTGTTACTAATTCTGTGTATTTTTGTTGTTTATTATTGTGTAATCGTTGTTTCTTATCGCTGCATTGTATATCGTAAATAATTAAAAATTAAAATTTTTTCAAACTAATTTTTAGGGGACTCTGATGCAAAAGTCTTAACATTAGCTGAACATATCATAGCCGCTATGCCAGAGCGTATAAAGGTATACAAATCTTAAGCTTTTCAAAATATTCGAATATTGAACGTTTCCTTCTTTTCAGAATGAGGCTGATGAGATGATGGTTTTGGGTAGTCCCATGACAGAAACTTTAAACACTGAATCTGCCGGCTTAAATGATAGTTTTATGGATCCTCTATTAGACTCTTTGCCTAATGCCCACTTTGATAACGAATTCAATTTTGATTTTAATGATCATAATTATCGTTATCATGAAGTCAGTACACCTTGTTCCAGTTTAAGTCCAGCTAGTTCGGGACCATTACAATCGCCAGCTAGTTATTCGATACTGGGTCATGACCCATCTGTTTCTTCACCCAGTCCTCCTCCCTCAACCAAACAATTGACAGAATTTCTGCATGCCTCCAGCAATTCGCAGTATCCGTTTGAAGCAGACTTTTCAAAATTAACTTTAACTGGTCAGTATAATGGCGTAGGATATCACTGTCATACATATCCTTTAACGTAAATATTCTCTTTTCCACAGATACCGAACAACGAGAACTGTACGAGGCTGCCAAGTGTATACAAAAAGCCTATCGCTCGTACAAGGGCCGACAAAAGCTCGAAGAGCAAAATAAAGAACGCACTGCTGCTATTGTTATACAAAACTATTACAGACGCTATAAACAATTCGCCTACTATCGTCAAATGACAAATGCCGCTCTAGTCATACAACACGGTTATCGTTCATATTGTCGAAATAAACGTTTTAAGAAATCTCAAACTTCCAATAATTTAACCGGGTCTGGCAGTTCATCTGGCCTGCATAATACCGACAGTCAGGATAGCGCCAATTCTCAGTGTTTGTCGAGTTTTTTCGATAACTTCAACAAGCAAGAGAAACAATCGGATAGTTCACCGCAATCATGTGCCACGCCAAAAGAGACTAGTCCATCGGGACCTTTAAAGTAATTATTATATGGAGAAGCCCTTTAATGAAAATGATTTGATTTGAAGTTTTTTTAATTCTATTTTTATGCAGACGTACTTATTCACAATCAACACAAAATCAAGCTGCCAGAAAAATTCAACAGTTTATGCGGCAATCACGTATTAAGTAAGTAATATTATCATAGTTTGTAATCCAGTAGTGCTATTTCAGTATATTTAGACACTTAAGAAACGAAATCGACAATTTACTTAATCACTAGAGGAAATATCACTGGTTTATTCAGATCTCCTCTCAGACTATTTGCCCTGATGTCACTATGAAATAAAAATTTGTTAGTTATTGACGATAAAATATTAAAGCATCGGAAAAAGGGTCTTTTAAGAACTTAACTAGAGTCATTGCCTGAGACATGGGAAAATGTATCGGCAAATAATTAGAATAGAATTGTACTTTTCATAAAAATTGTTCCACCAAAAACCCTAAAGTAAACCAACGTACTTTCGGGCCAGGTCTTTAAACTGTGAATTCCATTGAGGACCCACAAGCACAGAATTTATTATTAGCAATAGGTTTTGTTCTGGGCGCTTTCAAAATAGCCCAGATAGCCCTAGATAAAAGGTGCATAGAAAGACTGCTCAAATTTCAGAGGAGCAGGCTCAGTGTAGTAGTAGGAGACACATTAGTTTTGCTTGTATATCAAAATCAAGAAAATGAAGAAAAAGAAAGAAAGAAATGTAATAATAACAATTAGTTCTTATGACACCCCAGGTCAGGCATCAAAACAAAAAATATGAAAAAATATTTCTTCGGCGACTTCTTCTCAGCAGATTTCTAGCAAAAACTCTGAGAATAAATAAAATTGCCGTGAATAATTTTCAAAGGTCTGTTATTCGGAGTCGACGTTAAACTGTAGGTCCCAGCACTTATGTATAAAATTAACACACACAACATGAGTGGTGTTGAGAAGCTAGACCGTAATCCTGACTGAACGGTTGTAATGGCCAATTATGTATGTGTTAAATAATTCTTCTAAAAATATCCTCCTAGCTAGTTCATACTGTTTATGGCCCCTATTAGATTTCCAAGTTTGCTGTCTATCAGATCTACTAATTTCTTCACAAATCGATCTGAGACAAGGATATAGACAAGCATAGTGACATATAATATATCCATTATTCCCTGCTAGTACTCCTGCCTATTTATGCTTAGGATTATTAGTTTCCTTCCTATTGGATTGAGAATTAACCTTAAGGCTCATGCAACCATATTGTTCATGCACGGTTCATGAGTGAATTGAACTTTTTCTCAATAGGAAGAAGCCTATTCGTGATCCCACCGCTGAACCTCAATCTCGGCAACTTCGTTGCCAATAACGCCGCAATAACCAAATACTCAGCATAATCTAATCTGATAATCTGACATAAGGCCGTTTAGCACCTTTTTACACTCTCTGGTCTTCTATGTACTATGCAGATAATCTCACTGATCTGGCAACAATGGATATATGGGAGCCTAAAAGGCTTTAGCCTAAAAAAAAAAAAAAAAGTCGCCTTAGTGTAGTAGGTAATTCCAAATCCCAGCAAAGACATTTCAAATAAAAGGAAATATGGAAAAACATTTCTTCGGCATCTTCCACTTTACAGCCGTCTGACAAAAACCCTGAGAGTAGATAGGTTAGGTTAGAGGACGTTTACTTGTCAATTGAGACAAGTACAGTACCCGGAGGTCGAATTAACCCATTGTACGGAACGTCCTTAAAATGGAAGGATAATAGAGGGGTTAGGAAAAAGGAGAGGAAGTAGGAAAGGGAGAATGGGAAACGAAGGAATTACACAGACTAAATAAAACAAAAAGGAAGAGCGCGACTATACTGATGAACCCCTAGCACTTCTCAACCAGCTCAAGCTACTAATAAATCTGTGGAGACCTTTGATGTCGACTCTCCACACAGAATTCAAGCCCTCAAAGAAGCCCCTGCCAAGGGTCCTCAACATACTAAGGGCTGGGCAGTTACAGAGGAGGTGCCCGACAGTCGCCAACTCCTCCTCATGGCAACATACCCTGCAATAGTCCGTCAGCTACCTAATCTCACAATGCCCTGTGATAAATCCGATAACTAACCTTAAACTGGCCTTATCCAAGCCTAGCACCCAACCTGTTCTTACACTGTCTATAGCAGGCCATAGACATCGAGAAACATAACAATCCGATCCGTTCCCCCAACGTCTCTGCTCTTCCCCCCCTGACCCATCCATTGATGAGTCCGTAGAGGTGGCAGATTGGAGGGTCAGGACCAACTATTAAATCGCCCTCAGAAAGCGAACCTACCCTAGCGAGAGCATCCATAGAGAGTGTAGATAAATTCGCCATGAAAAGTTTCTCAAATATGTGTCATTCGGAATTGTTCTTAATACATAAATTGTAGGTCCCGATACTCATGAATAAAATTAGCACACACGACTTGTGCGGTATGAGAAAGAAGTTAATTCGTAATCCTGACTAAACGATTGTAATGATCAATTAAGTAAGGAAGTAAATGGGTTTAACAAAAAATACGATTGATTCCATCGTTACTAGAACCGAAAAATTTTCGTCGAAAGTGGTCGAAGTTTATTTATCTACTTGGTTTGACAGATATATCTAGCCAGTCAATCAGCTTATTTAGAAATTCGTTTAGATTTGTTGTTTTATGTGAAATGAAATATTGAAATAAAAAATGAATTATTTCGATATTTTGTAGCATTTTTAAGTAAACTTTTCTTTAAATAAAAAATTTCACTGTATACACATACATTTAATCTAATATATACAATAATTCCATGCTAGCATATGGGATGGAAATTTAACAACTTTGGTAAGAGAAGAGTATTGCAAAACCGTTTACCATTCTATATTTTAAAATTTTTAAAATGTTTATAGTTTTATTTAAAAATTTCTTTATTTTATTGTTTTTTTTTTAATTTGATACAGACTACAGAAAGAACGAGCCGAAAAAGAGAAGCTGGTGCACCAACGCAGGGCGGAATACCTTCAAAACTTGCAGTATCAAGGACAACCGCAAACTGTTTGCCCAATCGAAAAGAGGTAAAGTATTTAAATGAATAATTTTATAATTTAATGACAATATTATTTATTTCTTTTTTTTTAATATTTAAAGTGATACAACAAACCTTAAGGACTCTAATGAGCTTGTCAACTGTGACATTGAGACGAACAACAATCATGATTAAAAACCAAAAAAACTATGAAAAATAAAACTTAATTTTTGTACATTAATATTGTATAAAAAACAAACACGATTTATTAAGAAGAAAGAAAAAACCTTGAATTTATTCCTAGCCACAAACAAACAAACAAAACACATCCTCTTCCTAATTTTACTATTATTAACTAATTGTTATTAATTACTACTATTATTGCAACTAATCTATATACATACATATATATATATTATACCTATAAATACTATAACTATTACTATTAACTTAGCTAATTATTATTCAGATTTGGTTTCTATACTGAAATCATTCTACGTTTTATTTTCTTATTTTATTTATTTTTTATTAAATTCAAATGAAAGCTTTACTTCAATGAGTGAAACTACGTATAAAACAAAACAAAAAAAAAAAAATAAAAAAACTATTTAAATCTTAAAGAATTAAAAAAAAAATGAAAACAATATTAACAATTATTAAAATAATTAATTACTATTAAATGAAAAAATTGTTACCAATTATAATTAATAACTCTTATAAAAACTATTATTAACGTAATTACAAATACAAGTATTATTACATAATGTAATACTATATTAAAACTAAACAGAAAATTATTTATTTTTATTCTTACGTTTTTATTTTACATTTCAAAAACGAGAAGTAAGACCTTTTTCAAAGTTACAGTATATGAAAAAACAAAACAAAATTCACTTAAGAAATAATTACAATTACATAAAAATTAGTCTTTAGATAGATTTTTTTCCTTATTCTCTATTTACATTGAACTTAAAAAAACAAAACGATTATATGGTATGTAAAAAAAAAACAACAATTTATGTAATATGTGCACTTTTTACTACAATTTATTAACTTATATTGTATATTTAAGCAGAAAATAAACAAACACTATTAATTATTTATTTAAAAATGTTAAAAATTTAAGCAAAATAATAAACAATTTTAATCAATTAATTTGATCCAAAAAATAAAAAAAAAAATAATTTTGCAAATGAAATGAAATTAACTTATTAACACAGTTTAAGTATTAAAAGCAAAAGCAGTATGAAAATCATTTTAAATTCATAATTGTTTAGAAACGAATGAAAAAAAAAACAAAAACAAAATTGAAACAAATATAAACAAACAAACTAAGCAAAAACAAATATTAAATGATTTTAATAACAGTAAACTTGAAGCCTTCATATATCCATAAACAAATATTTAAAGAAATATTTCTATAAGAATTTAAGAAAAGTAATTAAAAACAAAAAAAAAAATTAAATTCAAAACTTGTTGTATATATTTAAGAAAATAATTAAAAAACAAACAAAAAAAATTATTGCTAATACCGAATTTTAAAGCCTTCTTTTTTTATTTCATTTAAATGTAATAATTCAAAATCCTCTTAATTAAATAAAATTAATCAAACAAATTAATAAATAAAAACCTAAATAAATAAATTTTATATAATAATTATATAATTTTTATATACACCTTCTTATATACATACTTATATACTAATTATTATACCTATTATTAATAACGTACATAATATATGAAAGAAAAAGAAGAAGAAGAACAAAACAAAAAACAAAATAATGTTTAAAAAACATTGTACTATTTATGCTTTTAACTCTTTACTCTTAAAAGAAAACTTACTCTTAAAGAAAAAATTAGTCAATAATTAAAAAAAGAAAAAAAGAAATCGAAATATTAATTTTGTTTTTTTTCAACTTTTCATTCTTAGACTCTATAAAATTAGATAAAAAAAAATACCATTTAAAAACATTAAACTGAGCATAAAAACAAAAATTTCCTTAAAAACTCTTTAAAATACTTTATTTTTCAATTGTTCGTTCGTTATGAAAGTTAAAAGGCTACAAATCCACTTAAGGAAAAACTTGGATATTGTCTTTCAAATATTTTTTGTCCCCGAAGTTAGCTTAAAACTCTTCTGTGTTTATTTAACACACTGAAGACGACCTAAGAGCGATTCTGTTGTCGAAATTAGTTGTTTGATAAATAATTTTGTTTGTCAAAGAAAAAATAGCTCGAACAGTTGCTAAGCCTGCGATGTATAAAAAGCAAAGGTTTTAAAATAAAACTTTGATGAAATTAATATTTTAGTCCCTTTCAACATATAAAATAATGTTTATTCAAAGTTTTTTATGTAATCCTTGAATTTCACTGCAAATAAGACTCCACTGTATTAAAAAACTTTTTAAATTAAGCTTGTGTTGTGGATATTTAAATGGAATTCTATTCTAATTTATATTTGTGTTAAACACATTTTTATGCGGTTAACATCCGATTTAAACATTGACTTGCCACTTTTTTTTTCTTAATTCTTTTTTGATGCAACTTCCAAAATCCCTTTGCGTTTATACGAAGATTTTTTTTCCTCAAATTTTACTTATTGTTTAATAATTTTGAATACATTTATGTATGTGTACAACCACTCGAAAGAAAAATAATATGAAAAACCTTATTAGTTTCAAAAATAATTTGAAAAAAGTTATGGAAAAAAGTCTTTCAATTCTAAAACCTGCTGTGTAACCCAATGTATAAAGGCTTTAAACGCAAAGTTAGCTAACTTCCCTTTAATACGCGGACAGAGAATGACTATTTAATATTTAAAGATAGGTAAGAAATAGGATATAATCCGTTGTTATCTGTATTGTTAATAAATTTCTTTTAATTAAAAATTAACCTAAATTTTTTTTTTTAAATTAAACAAAAAAATTAAAAAAATATATAAAAAAAAAATAAAAATAATATTTAAATACTTATGTATGTAGTTGTAAAGGAAAACAAAAACAACAAAAAAAAAAGATGAGAAATATATTAAATATAAAATTAAAAATAAAGAAAAAAGTATAAAGAAATCATAATTATTTTTGTCCGTCCACATTGTTAGCTTTCATAAATGCAAAAACAAGAACGTAAACGTAATACCATTAAAAATGAATTCAAATTTTTTAAATTAAAATCGTAAAATAAACACATACACACATTCAGACATCAAACACACATATGCAGTGAACAGAACTACTATGCATATATAAAAAGGCACACTTATAAGAAAACATATATAGTATATACAATATATACTTATACATATATATATGCGTATAATTATGTATATAATAAATACATTTAAAAAGCATGTTTTTAAAATTTTATAAATAAAAAGAAGTCAACTTTTAATTGTAATGTAATTTTAAATAAAACATGCTTTATTGTAGTTTGTTAAAAATAAAATAAAAATAAATTAAAAAAACACTCTATAGAATGGAATAAAACGTATGCTAAAGGCTGTGAATTCCCTATTAAAAAAAAGACAAATTAATAAAGAAATTAGACAAAAGCTAAATATGCCGTATAATAAAACCAAAAAAAAAAAAGAATATGTATTTAAAATATTACAAGTAAAAAAGTAAAACAAAACAAAACAAAACATAAAAACAAAAGCATGTTACTTAAGCAACTAAAGGAATTATTAAATACATATACAGTATATGTATGTATATATAAACATAAATATATATATGTATTCACATGGCAAACAAAATAATTTTATTCTTAAAAACAAAATCCAGACAAATAACAGATATTTTAATTTCTTGAACTAATTTCGTTTTAAACTAGATTTTTTATTTAAATATTCTATTGTTTTTATTTATAAAAACATCCTTTTCCACAGGATAATGTATTTAAAAGTTGACACCATAATTGAGCTTTAAGAAATTTAAAAAGCATATCTGAAATATGCATTAAGTTTCGGTACCAAAAATTTATTAAAATATGATACGTTGCGTTTTAATTTTCCTATTTTCTCTATCACAAGAAGACGCATTCAATACCTTAGCAATAGACAATTGAATTTAACTGAGAAATTCTTTTCCATTATTAAAAGATGTAATTTGTAGGATGATCTGCCAGCGTGTTAGTAGTAATATAAACTTAAGGTTTAAAGTTTTTTTCAGAACGCTTAGGCACGGATTCTTTCAAGCATGAACGCAATATAATAAATTTTCAGCAGAGGATTTCTAGAAATCTAAGAAATAGAAAGCAAATCAATAACAGTGTCTCAGAGTACTCATATTTTTCTATGCCTAACTAGTTCCAATGTCGATGCTCTTGAGAATGGTTCAATTCATATATACGTAAAATTTGCGGCGGTAATGTGTTCGGCATACATACGTATGTATGTGTTGTAGGTCAAAGGGAAATACCGAATAATTTCAAGGCTGATAAACTTGCTAGAGCAAGCACTCTTCTACCGTTTGGTGGTTTATTGAGTAAAGTTTTAGGGGTGAAAAAGAATCCTGTTTCATTACTGAATCCACCTAATATAAATTGGACATCTCTATCATTGTATTGAAGGCATGTGTGCCTCCTAATGACTTCTGCAGAGATTTCAGATCGGTTGAAGTAGAAAAGACTATTGCCCATTCCATTTGCTAATGTCCGTCTCTGGGTCGACGCAGACTTCTCTGAAGTGGCTCACCCTTTATCGATTTTTTCAGGCTAATTTCCAGCTTGATTTAAGGAAAGCAAATTTTTAAACGATATCACGGGGGCAACGTGTGTTTAAACGAGCTTTGATGTCAAAAAAGTTGCCACCAACTACTATCCTATTCTATCATATACAATGCTAGCGAATAGCAGATGATATAGAGCTTCTCACATATTTTCTTAATTGGTGATTGATCATAAATAATTAGAAAATTAAACAAGTCTGATATTAAGTCAAGGTGGATCAAACGCATTACTGCGTTTGTTAACTAATAATAACGGAATTTTCCAAGATTTAATTGTTCGAAGGATGTTATTATATTCCTTATGTCTCTAAACAATTGAGATAGGCTTAAGCAGCACAGCCACGATCAAACCAGATTGATCAATCTGCCATTTTTGTGATTGTATTGGTAAAACTGTACTCACACGTACAGAAAACTGTCCTCACACGTACAGGCTGAGAAGAATTTGAAGAATATCAAAATACTTTTGATTTTCGCTACCTGCTCCGCAGAAATTGGAAGCAAATTTGATGTGTGCGCGGGCAATTACTTCAAATTTCATTTTTCTGCAGATTTCGTAGGAGAAACATCACCATCTGGTTCGCGGATGTTTTGAAAATGTGTAGCAGAAAATGATAATAAAAATAATAAGAAGTGGATGTTTTGTTTTTGTATATGTATTTTTGTATTTATTTATGATTCGTTATGATCGTTCCTTTATTTGTACTAACTTTGTTTTGTAAAAAAATAATAAAAATTATTTTATTTATAAAATAAAGTCCATTAATAATTTGTTTTAATTGCTTTTATATTATATTTTAAAATCTTGTTTATTTTTCCATAAGTCTCTATAACAACGCGACCAATTGCTCGTTCCGAAATAGCGCTGACAAATTTTAAATCAGAAAAGAAATTGCCTGTAGCAAGAAAACGCAATGTTATAGATAGACGTTGATTCGGAGAGATGGCGTCACACATTTGAGTATCTTGTTTTTGAATTTTCGGGCCAACCAAATTTGGAAGTTCCTCATATGTGCCTTCATCCATCCGTAAAAAGTTTTGAAAATCATTTGAATGACTCAATTTGAGTTCATTGAGAACATTTTGGTGCGTAAATGCATCCCTTTTCTTCAACCACTCTTTCACCCAAAGACCCTTCGCAGTTTCCTTTTTTGTTTTTTTAATTGCCTGCGCCAGGGCAATGACTATGAAACAATCATTTGTCATATTAAAAGAAAAAACTAAAAAACAAACAAAAACAAAACAATCTCCCAACCAAAAGCCCATATGTTCTTTCAGAAAACCTAAAAAAAAATTTTTGCAAAAAAAAAAAGAAAACCATAAAAGAATTTTTTCCGATGAAAACCATGCGATGTTGTCTTCTCTACAACATTTTTAAAATGAAATTTGATGTGTTGCTGTGCTGAGTCAAACAAATATTACCAACACATATGCAAAATTTGAACACCAGAATTTGAACGTGGCCGAGGCACTTTAGGCTTACAATCAGTGTTGGCTTATTAGATTAACAAACATATTCTAAAATTAATAACTTGTTCTAATTAAAAGATTTTACGTTACGTAAGTCTTCGTGGAGTTTTTTCTTTCTTACGACAAAATTAGTTACAAGGAATTGGTATCAATTGTTTCTCTGAATTTTGTTTAGTTAAAGAAAATAATGCATGTAATGATTGATTCTATTATAAATTTATAATAATAAAAAAATATGTTCTCTTTATTCCTGTAAAAAACAGAAAAAAAAAATCGTAGTCTCTAGGATAGTTTATTTTATTCCCTCCAATCGAAATTTTTAAAATTTTTTTGTAACTAAAAATTATGAAACTTTTAATTCTTTATTTTTTAATGAATGAATAGAAAAGAAAAAACAAAATAATGCACTAAAAACTTACTTATTATATACACACACAAACAAATGATTTTATATAACTCTTTCCCTCTCTATTTCTCTCTCTCTCTCTTTACATTTCAATTTCAGTCTTATAAGAATATAAAAATAAAGAAACTTAGTTAGAATCCCTTTTCATACAGACTCACACAGTTTTCTGTTTTAAAACACTTTGAAAAATATCAACGAACTGCCTTTTATTTGAGGCATTCAGTATATGAAAATGAAATGAAATTTTAAAATTTTTATGTAACATTGTATTGAATTAATTAATTAATATTTAAAAAAAAAAGTAATATTAAAAACAAAAACAAAATAAAGCAAATAAAAAGAAAACTAAATAATATTATTAAAAATACTACTTAAGTACCTTTAGCCAATTGGCATTAAAAATATATTTTCCTTCTTGATTTTCAATTTTATTAGAATTTTCTTCAAAACTTGAAACATTTTTTTTTTAATTTAAATTTAATAAAACAAAAACTAACTAATTTATAAAATATATTAAATAAAAAAAATTAATAAAAATAATTAAAAAGTAACTCACGTTATATCTAACGAAACTCTATCTTAAACACCAATTAATTTAAATTTTAAGCTAAACAATGAAAAAAAAATTAAAAAAAAAACGGAGAATATAGTCAAGACATTTAAGAAAAATGAAAATCTATGAAAACTAAATGAAAGAAATGAAAATTTTTGTAAATTTCGTTAAGACAAACAACTAAAAACTTTAAAAATTCTATTATTAACAAATTTAAAACAAATATAATGTAATTATTTAATCAGATAAACAAACTTTTGACAAACAAACACTCTTAGACACTTTTAACAAACAGAACTTAAAACCTCTTTTTAAATTTATTTTTTATTTTTTTGATTTTCACTTGTAATTTTAGGTCGTAACGAATCAAGTCTCAACATTATACAACGATTTTCAATTGAAATTGCTTGTGATCTCCCCACACTCTATCTATCTATCTATCGAGATAAATACTCGAAAGTATTTTATTTTGAAATTTAAAATTGAAATTAAAAAAAAAGAACATTTCAATTGAAAATTGTTTTGATGTTCAATTAATTAACTAAAAAAGAGGAAATTAGTATTAAAATTAAATTAAAACAAAATTTCTAACTATTTATCTCTTAATAAATTAAAGAAAAATTTAAATAAAATACAAAAATATATACATACATACTATATATATATGTACTATATATATATATATATTTAAAAAAAAGTAAATAAAAAATACAGGTAGTTTCAATACTTTTTTATGCTTAAGCTTACCATTGCAAGTCCACCATTGAATTGCAATTGAAAGCGTTAAGTAAGTTTTGATTTTTGGATAATTGACATCATTGACAAAACAAAAGATCTTGAATAAGTTGTTTACGAACGGCTTTCACATTTATTTACTTCCTTTATGTTGACCTCTTGGTCTACAGTAGAGTGAAAGGGTGAGACTATCATTCAACCTGATTGTCTCATAATTTATCGGTATGAAACCTGTTAATGCCAAACTTAACCCTTGGCATTAAATACCAGTGCATTTTAAACTATTCTGTATCACATATTTCTCTTATAAATAAAAGCTGAAAATTGTGAAGAGCTTACGCCATATTTGCTGAATGCAACTGTCAACAGGTTCTAAAACGTCCTTATATTGCTTCCGTTTTTCTGTCCTTTCAAAAACCTTCTTCTTGATTCATCCTTTGTCCGATAAGGTAATATTTCGATTTATTTCAATAAAATTAATTATAGTCCAAAATCCTAATTCTCTTTTGTTTTATTTTCTTTTTATTTCTTTTTTTCATTTCATTCTAAATTGGGATTTTGTTCGATTGAGCCTATAAAATCATTTCTGTTTTATACGCTCAATCCATCGGCTTAAAGAGTAACCATTTCTTCCAAATAGAATTAATTTCTCACCCCAACATTTGGTCCTTCGAGCCGGATTGGTTTATACTCTTTAAGATTTCTTTTTTATTGGAATTTATCAAATATTCATCATCATCGCCATCATATTCATCATCATAGCCATCAAATATCATCATCATCAATTCATAATTTTATTTTTTTTTTCATCGAAAATAATAAAAAGGTATGTACGTTTGTAATTGCTTTATGAGTTAAATTAGCTTAAAAGTGCAGACAAAAAAAAGTGCCAATATAAGTGTTCGCAACGACCGTCGGAAGATATACACATATATTTAAACATTCGTTTACATACATATATATATACATATATATATAAAGTCCGTTCTTTAATATTTAATAATAAATTTGTTCATAATTAATAATTTTTTAAATATTTTTCTTTAAATTTCCAATTAAATCTCTTATTTTTTTGTTCAATTTCGTACTTTATTATTTTGTAATTACATACATTACATACATATATATTCCAATATTGTTTTACTTGGTACCTATTACCATCAACAAAGATATTACTTGTTTTTGTTTTTTATTATTTTTGCAATATTCTCTTTGTTCTTCTTTCTTGCATATCATATGTATGTACGTATGTTAATTACATTATAATTCGATCGCATAAACCGTAATTGTTTGTTGACATTTTAACCCTTCAATAGGTTCGTTCGTTGGTTTTCGAAATTTATATTTTATTTTATTTGTTTCAAATAACATATGCAATTTGTTTTGTGATTTAATTAATTAAATATTAAAACTTAATTTTTTCCATCACATTTCTAAAACTACTTTATTAGTTTTATAAGGGATCAGTAAAACTAATTTTAGATAAAATTCAGTTAATAAAATTAAAATAAACTAATAATATTTCTTTTTCATATTGCCCTCCTAGAAATATTTTTTTTATATACATTCATAATTTTTTTTGATCTCCTTTCGTAAATTGCATTTTTCTCTTCTTTTTTGGTTTTCAATTGTAAACGAACAGACCTAAAATTCTTACTTTCTTATTGGAAAGTAACTTAAATTTCCATTGCATTCGGGGTCAGTGAACGCTGTTTGCTTTTCATATTTCACAGCTGATCTGTATTACGGGTATTTGAATGAATGCGATCATTAAATTCGTAAGAGATTTAAATGAATTAATTCTTTTTTGAAATATTTTTTTATTTCAATTGTTTTTTGCTTTTTATTAATACCTTTGCTATATTTTTTCATAATATAACAATATCGAATCCAAAACTAAATTTTTTTTCTACATCCTTTGGTCGTATTTTCCTTCTCTTGAGGTTTTTTTTTCTTGTTTTTGAAATATTGTTTTACGCCTTTCCTCGGAAGTTGATTTTTCGATTGTTTTTTAAATTTCGTTTGGTATCAAAATGTCTCTGGATAAATTTATACGCTTGGCCGATAGCGTCGTTGAATTCGAAGCTGATCTAAACGGCAATCAATTTCCAGTAACGTCGATTTATGCAATTGAGGTTCATCGAGGTGAACTGAAGTCGAGCTGGACGAGAATTAAGGCAGCCTACGAAGAGTTTTTGACAGAGGCAGAGAAGGAAGCTGCTGAAACTGAAAATCCAGTCGAACTAGAGTCCATTAAGGTGAAATATAGAAGCACCTATACCTCATATTGCAGCTGTTTAGCTAAATTAGGCGAATTGTCTGACGCTCTTCAATGTTCTACTTCGGAAAAGTTGAAGCACCATCAGGATAATCTTTCTCCTGGCTCTTCAAAGCATTTGGATCTGCCAAACACTTTCCAGTCTGAATCCAGCAGACTTAATCTCCCACCGGTTGACATAGAGCCATTCCACGGGGATTACTTCTCTTGGCCAACATTTCGAGACATTTTTACAGCTGTTATTTCGAACTCCAGGGCAAGTAATGTCGAAAAGCTATTTTACTTGACCAAGAAAACAACCGGTGAAGCGAGGGAGATTGTTCAAAAATGCCCCTTGACTAATGAAGGGTTCAATATAGCATGGGAAAATCTATGCTCCAGATATGAAAACCGCCGAGTTTTGGTGAACGGTCAATTGAAGATTTTATTTGGTCTTCAAAGCATTTCTTCGGAGTCCAGCGATGCCTTAAAACGCCTCCAACGGGACATCAATTCTTGTATTTCAATTCTACGACTTTATTCAATGGATGTCACAAGTTGGGACCCAATTTTTGTTTTCATATGTACAGGTAGACTTCCAGAGAATACTTTGACACTATGGGAACAGCAGCTCACGGATAAGACCACCATTCCGAAGTGGTCTGATTTGGATAATTTTCTGACCAACCGGTACAGAACCTTGGAGTCTGTTTCAGAGATTCGTGGGTCAAATACTTCCAGCAGCACTAAATTAAAATCCAAAAGTGGACCTTGTTCCAGCTCTACTTCGAATAAGGCAGTTAATAGCTTTCAGGCTAACGTTTCTGGTCCGTTTTGTCAACTGTGTCCTAAGGAGAATCATGCTATTCGTAAATGTCCTAAGTTTCTAAAACTAGACCATCAACGGCGATTGGGCGAAATCAAAAAGGAAGGCCTGTGCTTGAATTGTTTCTCTAGGGCTCATAGCGTTAGAAATTGCACAAGCAAAAATAGCTGTTTCAAATGCCAAAAAAGGCATAATACGCTTCTGCATAAGGACGCCAATAATCAAACTCAAAGTAGTCCAAGACCCGAGGCCAATTCCACACTGAATCCGAACTCTCCTTCTTTTGCACGATATTCCGATAATAACCTACAGTCCGCTAATAGTTCAACTTACGATAGAGTTCAGTCGTGTTTTGCTTCTTATTCAAAAAACGTCCTCCTGGGCACTGCGATGGTGGATATTTGCCATAGGGGCGTGAAGTACCAAGTTCGAGCTTTGATCGATTCAGGTTCTGAGGGAACCTTTATTTTTGAGCGCTTGTTCAATCGTCTTAAATTATCTTCACATCGTTCCAACGCACTAATTTCAGGTTTGAACAATACTGTTTCAGTTAAAGTTCAGCGTGAATGTTCCATTGTGCTTGGAACTCAGCTTGACAGTGCTGTCGAAATTCCAGTGACTGCGCTTGTAGTTCCTAATCTTACTAATAACCTTCCTACTCAGACAATTCCGAATTCGATTTTCTCCAATCTTCCTCATATTAAACTCGCCGATCCGAAATTTTATATTAGTTCCAAAATAGATTTATTGATCGGTACTGATATTTTTCCTTCGATCGTTTGTTCAGGGATACAGCACAATGTTTGTGATTCCCTAATTGCTCAGGAAACCATCTTTGGATGGATTCTGACTGGTCCTATCTTCTGTAAGTCTCACCTCAATTCTACTGTTCTTTCGTATTTCTGTGAAATTTCTTTAGACAAAGAAATTTCACGTTTTTGGGAGGTGGAGAATCTTCCACAGAAGAACTTTTTGTCTCAATCCGATCGTGCTTGTGAGGAATTATTTGTTCGTACTACTAGCAGAAATTCAGATGGCAGATATATTGTTTCGCTTCCGTTCAGGGAAGAATTTCCAGAGTCACTGAATGTTGGTCATTCCAGATCAACTGCTATGGCGCAGTTTTTCAGAAATGAAGCGAGGCTTATTCGAAATTCAGAATTAAAAACTGAATATGATAGAGTAGTCCAGGAGTATGCGGACCTGGGTCATATGGAAAAGGTCAATTCATCTGTGTGCCATGACAATTCAATGTCATATTATTTACCTCACCATGCCGTCATAAAACCTGACAGTGTGTCTACTAAGGTCCGAGTAGTGTTCAATGCCTCTGCTCCATCATCCAATGATCATAGTTTAAATTCTTTGTTGCACGTAGGACCGACACTTCAGAATGATCTTACCCTCCTGATTCTAAAATGGAGATTTTTCAAATTTGTTTTCAACGCCGATATACAGAAAATGTATAGGCAAATTTTGGTTGATCGGAAACACACTCCGTATCAACGGATTCTATTTCGAGACAATCCAAGTTCTCCAATTCTTGACTACGAATTGAAAACTGTCACCTTTGGGGTGAATTGTGCACCATATCTAGCTATTCGAACTTTACTTCAATTGGCAGATGATGTCGAGCCCATTTATCCATTCGCCAGTACAGTCCTTAGGAAATTTATGTATGTGGATGACGTATTGGCAGGAGCCCATACTAAGGAGAAAGCGGTAGAGACAAAACGGCAATTGATTCAGGCACTTCAATCTGCTGGTTTTTTATTAAGAAAATGGACGTCCAATTCCAAGGATATATTGTCAGACTTGCCACCAGACCATCTCCTCCACGAACATTTCCTGAAATTCGAAGATAACAGCACAGCAAAAACTTTAGGCATTCGATGGAACGCGCGTTCGGATGAATTCTACTTCGCAGCTGTTCAATTTTCCGAAGCGGCTAGCTACACCAAACGTGAAGTACTGTCACAAATAGCGAAGCTGTTCGATCCTGCTGGCTGGTTGGCTCCATGCATCGTCCAGGCGAAAATTCTAATGCAAAGTATATGGAAAGATGGTACTGGTTGGGATGAACTTATTTCTCCAGACGCCTTAAATCAATGGAAACTTTTTCAAGCCAATTATTCTGTAATCAATACCATTCGGATTCCACGATGGATAGATTATACTCCAAATGCAGAAATCCAATTTCATGGATTCTGCGATGCTTCTGAAAAAGCTTATGCAGCAGCTTTATATGTTCGAATAGCAGATAATAGTTCCGTGTACACCCATTTGATTTCATCCAAAACAAAAGTAGCTCCCGTAAAAACAATTTCAATTCCTAGATTAGAGCTCTGTGGTGCTGTTCTTTTGTCCGAAATGATAGAGAGCTTGATTTCTCAGCTCGATATTGAAAATTATTCTATTTTTTGCTGGACCGACTCGACTATTGTACTTTCATGGTTAGCAAAACCCCCCTGCTCGTGGTTGACGTTTATTGCAAACAGGGTATCCAAAATTACTCAGGTGGTTGGTTATTCACAATGGCACCATGTTAACTCCGAAGCGAACCCTGCTGACTTAGCGAGTAGAGGTCGACATCCACAGGACCTCGTTGATAATGAACTTTGGTGGTATGGGCCACAATGGCTTAGAAGTAGCAGCTCAGAGTGGCCTAGGTATGATTTGTCCAAAATGCCCATGGCTGAAATCGAAGCGAAACCAGTGCGAGTACTCTTCTCCTATTTCTCCGACTATGAAGATATTTTAGAGAGATTTTCCTCTTTCCACCGAGCAATTCGAGTCATGTCCTACGTCTACAGATTTATTCATGGAACTCATCGTATCCACAGAGACAACGTTGCAAATTATTCAGTTTCTCTTTCTACTACTGAAATCAAAACTGTTCGTTCCAAACTCATTTCTATCTGTCAAAGGGCACATTATCCAAATGAGTATAAGGCTTTGTCTGACAACCAGGCAATATCCAAGTCCAGCACCATTCTTAATTTGAATCCGTTCTTAGATCCAGAGGGAATCTTACGTTCTTGTGGGAGACTAGAATCGTCTACCGGAATCTCCTACAATGAAAAATACCCAATTATTCTACCCTACAATACCCAATTTTCTAGGCTGCTAGTACGATTTATCCATGATATAAGTCTACACGGAGGAAATCAGCTAGTATTGCGGCTTCTTAGAACAGAATATTGGATTCCCAAAGCTAAGAACTTAATCAAAACAACTATTAACAAATGTAAAGTATGTGTGATTTATAAGAAAAGGTGTCAGAAACAGATCATGGCTGCACTTCCACCAGAGAGATCTGAAATTGCACGTCCTTTCACACCTACAGGCCTAGATTTCGCTGGGCCTTTCGACATTAAGAGTTATTCTGGTAGAGCATGCCGAGTCACAAAAGGTTATGTGTGCATCTTCGTTTGTTTTTCAACAAAGGCAATCCATTTAGAGGCCACTAGCGATTTATCTACACAATCCTTCCTTGCAGCTTTTAGTCGCTTTGTTTCAAGACGAGGTTGTCCGCTTCACCTACACTCCGACAACGGGACAACCTTTGTAGGCGCTTCCAAGATTCTTGCAAAGGAGTTTATTCTGACCTCCCAGCAACGAGTTATTTCGAATTATGCCCATCAGAATATATCGTGGCATTTCATCCCAGCTGGAGCCCCCCACATGGGTGGTCTGTGGGAGGCTGGAGTAAAAAGTTTTAAATTACACTTTCGAAAAATGGCAGGAGCCTACAAGTATACATTCGAGGAATTTTTAACCCTGCACGACGAAACCATTTGCCCATTGGTACTTAAGTCCAGATTTGATTCTACTTCAAAGATAGAGGGAACGTTTAGAGTGTACAATCGGATAACGTTACGTACACCGTGCCAATCTTTGCCAGAGTCATACAAGAAAAACTTTCGAGACCTCTTTTTGGCCGACTCCAAATTTTATGAGAGCGATGGGATCGATGTAATCATCGGAGCGGATTTATATCCCAAGGTTATCCGTCAAGGAGATTTTTCTAGGGTTGGTTTTCCTACGGCTCAAAGTACCATTTTCGGGTGGACTATTTATGGTCCCTGTTCAATTTAATTATTACTTTTTTTCCCAATTTTTCTATCCTTTTTTTTGCCCAAATTGCACTTTTAAGTTTTTAGTCCCAAGCAATTACAATACGTACAAACTATTTTATTTATATTATTAATATGTACATGCTTATGTATTGTATATGTACTTTTGAATTGAATTATAAAAAATTGATTACTTGAATTATAAATATTAGAACCTAAGCTATCGAATGAATTCTTTAATATTTTATTTCTTACGTTTTAGAAGCAATATACGGACAAAGACTCGTTGACGCTTTGCTGTCTCCTTTGTTTGCATACCCTGCAAGGCGGGCGGCAATGTTAATGCCAAACTTAACCCTTGGCATTAAATACCAGTGCATTTTAAACTATTCTGTATCACATATTTCTCTTATAAATAAAAGCTGAAAATTGTGAAGAGCTTACGCCATATTTGCTGAATGCAACTGTCAACAGGTTCTAAAACGTCCTTATATTGCTTCCGTTTTTCTGTCCTTTCAAAAACCTTCTTCTTGATTCATCCTTTGTCCGATAAGGTAATATTTCGATTTATTTCAATAAAATTAATTATAGTCCAAAATCCTAATTCTCTTTTGTTTTATTTTCTTTTTATTTCTTTTTTTCATTTCATTCTAAATTGGGATTTTGTTCGATTGAGCCTATAAAATCATTTCTGTTTTATACGCTCAATCCATCGGCTTAAAGAGTAACCATTTCTTCCAAATAGAATTAATTTCTCACCCCAACAAAACCCTTACATCGTCTTGTTGTGCTCTTACTAATGAGATATGCAAATCAAGTAAATTTTGTGGGAAATTCGTATCGTGAACGTATTTCCTCAATTTCTTCTAGGTAACATCCATTAGGATTCCATGCGTACAAAATCTAAACAAAGAAAATTTATTTTTTGATTTTGTTTACTGTGAAGTTGTTCCAAAACGTCTAACGTCCATTGTGTTCGTCCTAGCAAAATGAAAGGAAGAAAGTAAAGATCTGAACTAGAGAGAAAATAAAAAACAACGCCAGCAGCCGCATGCTCTTCAGCCAGCGTCAATCCATAATGAAAATAATAAAGATATCCTTCTCTTCTACCCACAGAGTTAATGCCCTAGATTCTCCTTAACCAAGGCCTCGCAAGAGTCTCAGCAATGAGTCAGTTTTTCCATCGTCGATAGATGGTCAAAGACTCCTGGCCGCGTAAGATTCTGATTTATGCTCCCAGCGTATTACTCCTCTCCCAAACCTACTCCCAGAAGAGTTCATTGTGATAGCAGATAAGAAGATAAGGTTCGACAGTCATATCATTAATTGAACGGAAACCCAATCTAGCAAGGACATCAACCTTCTCGTTTCCAGGAATATTACTGCGTCCCGGAACCCATGACAACAGATCGATCAATGCCGCTTGAATGCCAACGAAAATCAGATAATAATCCGTATTAGGACAACGGCATCGGCTACGACAGCACAGTTCTCCAAGAAGGTTCAGTTCGAGATCTTAACAAATGACTCCAGCATTATTGTCCCCGTCCAGTTTCGATCCGTCATTGAATATGATGACATATTTGGCCTCTTCGCCTACTGCCTGGTAATTAGCTATCCAAATAAAATGCATAGTACGTGAAGAAATCACTACTTGCCTTATTAAAGTTGAACAGACCTAGATTTTGTTTCTCTGGACACCACTGACCTTATAGTATTCGAACTGTCCATTAGAACTCGCATGAAAAAATTGTACTTTGGCATGTGGTATATAGACACTAAATTCTATTCTATACTCACGCTTAGAGCTGCCTGCGTAACATCCTGTCCTCACGAACAGATTATATTCCACCTGGTTCTCGACTGATTAGACAGATAGGATGATTTCAAATGCATTTGTAATCTTGTCGCTTATTCCCAAGGCAGTACATGCTTTGTACACATTGTTGATCCTAATTTGTCATTAACTATACGTCCTTCTAGGCGCTTCTGCTTTTTGCGTGTCTTCATCAGTTGGTTACACCAATCGATGGTAGGGCTTCCGCGATTTGCTGCTTGCAACGCAGACAACGACGCCCTCTACGCGTCATCTTCCATTCGAAGGGTGAGCCGAGTCAGCGTGGCCTCTGGATTTTAATTCGCTGCACAACGTTTATATCGTTGAAGAGCTCACACAGCTCATTGTAAGATCGGATGTGGAAATCATTGGCAACTCGCACTGGAACGAAGATCTTACGCAGGACTTTTCTCTTTTAATGTTACTGCATTTGTATCTACTTCTATACTCTCCGCCATAGAGAAGTACGGGGAGGATAAGCAACTTGTAAAAGTATTAATTTCGTCGTACTAGAGATGTCTTTGTAACGCAATTGCCTATTGATACCATAGTAGCACCTGTTGGCAAGTGTGTTCCTAGAGAGTAATATAGGATCTGGAACTCAGCATATCTTTACCTGTCGACAACTCCTCGTTTTGCCCTCGTTAACTGCCAGACCCATATTGATAGACTCCCTTTCAATATGGCTATGGTAACATCGCTCTTCAACTGGACACTTTTGTGAAAAATAGACGTGAGACCACGGTTCAAATCCCAGGTCAGATGTCTCCAACAAAACGAAATATGAAAAAATTTCAGATTTCTAGCAAAAACTCTGAAAGTAATTAAAATTGCCATGAAAAGTTTCTCAGAAATCTGTCGCTCCGAGTCGACTTTAAACTGGGTCGCAATCCTGACTGATTGGTTGTAATGACCAATTATGTAAGTATGTATGTAATGCCATTGCGATGTACTCCCGCTTTTCGGAAATCACTATCCAGGACAAAGTTGAAGAGGTCGCTTAATAAGGTATCGTCTTGTCTGAAACCTCAACATTTTCGGACAGGTTCACATCTACCCTAACGGCACTTCAAGGATTGCTTAGCGCCATTCTGCATAGCCTTATCAGCTTCGCAGGAGTACCGATTACGGCAAAAACACGATCCCTTATACGGCTATCAAACGCTGCCCTATAGTCGACAAAAAGATGTGGTGTATGGACTTGTTTTTTTTTTTTTTGTTTTGGGTCTTCTTCATCAAAACCTTTCTTTGAGTGACGTGGACAAGCAGATAAATATCGACAGCGACACACACGCGACTGTAATATTTGTATCACCTAAAATTATTAATTCTACTAATACTCTAAAAATCCAAAACAAAAACATTTCAAATTGAACGTATTTTTGATAACATTGCACGCGTGATGTTTGAAATGAAAAATTATGCTGGCAATTCTCTTAGATAAGTCGCCTGTTAAACTCAGAACTTCTGTTAAACCAATAGCTATGAATGTTCTAACGGACTTGTTGATTAACGCTGCAAACATGATTGGTTTGAATCGAACTGGTTGGAAGTAAGTAATGTTACGTTTGAGAATTTTTCAACAGGCTTTGTATTTACAATGTAAGTAAATGTAGAAACAAAAACAAAAAATTGCACAAGATTCAAGAATAGGGGGCGCTTAATATCTGTTCCGTTTGTTTAAAACCTTTCTAGAGTTCTAGTAATTCCTTTAATTTGTAAAAAGTAATTTGAAACTTTTTTCTTTCTTTTTTAAACAAAAGAACAGTTCAGTTGATGTTCTCCACCATCAATAATAAACAACAAACCGGTAGTAAAAATAAACGTAATGTGATCGTTTTGTTTATCTTTCGGTGAATACAATATAAAAGTAAACAAAATAAAGAAAGATAGGAAGATAGAAGGAAAAAAAGAAATACATTTTAAAAATTGCATTTTTTGCCTTTTTGTGTTGCAAGGTGTTAATTTAAGATCACATCCTTTTTGGCCTGCCAAATAGGAAACCCAGTACCAGTACTCAGTACCTTTTAGTAATTTTTGTTTTTGGGACTTTATTAGTAAAATGATCAGGATATGCTTAATCGACTGCTACACTTAGAGGTTGGTCTTCTAATCAGTGGATGTCCAAAACCTTTTAACAGCTGCTAACAAAATGTGCCTTTGCAACAGGTAAGGAGAAGGAATAAGATGACATTGGTGTGGATTTTCTTGACTTCAACTGAATTTGGTTTTGTTTGTTTTACCACTTTTCCGATAAAAATGTGTTCATTTTCAATTTAAATTCCTTCTATCATTCCCACTTTTTTTCTGTTTTAATCTTTGGCGCCAATTTTTTTCTTAAATTTTCTTTTAAATTTCACTAATTGGCTTGTATTTTCCAAACAAAGTGGTTCCTTTTTCCCTTTTTTCCTTTTTTCTTTCTTTTGATAAACATTTCTACAAATATTGAAAGGGAAAAAAGAAGGGCAACTATTGATAAAAATGTTAAATTACCCTTCAACTATGCAACGCCCTAAATGCAACAATATTTTATTCCATTCATTGATTTATCATTAATTAGTTAAAGCCGAAGGAGTTTTTTTTCATTTTTTGTAATAATTTCATTCATACGAAATTGTTTCTTACGTTTTTTTAATAAATAATTAAAGAAAATGAAAAAAAAAAGATAATTTTACGAGTTTGCGGTAGGTAAGTAGGTAAGCATTCTAACTATAGAGTGTGTGAAGTATTCGCATGCTGTGTACACTCTCCTTATGACACAATAAAGTTTTTTACTTTATGATCCCATATGTTCTTGAAAAAAAACGTTTAGAAAATATGGCTTAATGCACTTTAGAACTAATTGATAATGCTCATTGAATTTATAATTTGTGTAAAATTTAATTCGTATTTAAAATTAAAAAATATATTCTTTAGAAAATGGGAACAAAATTAATTTGTTTCCATTGCCCAAATAGCTCAGCTGATGATGAACTAATACTCATAAATTATGACTTAAATACACCAATCAATGAAAAATTTCTTTAAGTGTTAGAAATATTGGATTTAAAATTTTTCTTGATTCAAAAACACAGCATTTTTTACAGACTGTTTTTGTGTATAAAATTAAAACACGGTTAAAAATTATTTAAATATTTAATTCAAACTTATATCATCCAAGGAAGAGGTTAAGAGAAAGTAACATGACGATACAAAAGGGGACTGTAATACAGTACAACTTACAGCAGGAGACCTTATTGGGTATCTCACGATTTTCGATACGGTGTACCGGTATGAAATAAGCATTTTTTCTCAAAGCATTGGTAATTGCTGGCTACATATTTTTTCCATATTTCAGGAAATTTGTGGATTTCACGCTAATAAAACTGTTTGTCTCTTGAAGCCAACCAAAAATTTACCCAATTTTCAATATCCTCGTATCGAAGTGCTGCTCAGCAAATGCCTGTCCCATCGATGAAAACAAAGTCGAAAGGAATCAAGCATGCTTAATATGTCGCATGAGGTAGCAGCAACCAACTTAATATTTTGATTGTATCCTGAATCGGTTGTACTATATGTGTAGGTGAATTGTACATACATACACATACATAATTGGCCATTACAACCCTTCAGCCAGGATTACGGCCTAGCTTCTCACACCACTCATGTTGTGTGTGTTGATTTTGTACGTGAGTGGCGGGACGTCGACTCCGAACGACAGATTTTTGAGAAACTTTTTCATGGCAATTTTATTTACTCCCAGAATTTTTGCCAGAAATCTGCTGAGAGGAATTCGCCGAAAAAATATATTTTTATATTTCGTTTTGATGTTTGATCTGGGGTTTGAACCGTGGCCTTACGTCTAGTAAGCCAACACACTACATACTAGACTACAGCGACTTATGCTGTGACTTTTGGTACATTCTGTTATTATCGTTACAGATTTTAGGAGCTCGTCGTACACAACACATTTATGGTTCTATCTGCCGAATCGATCTGGTTTTGCATCTGACGTTGATGATTGTCCCGGATTAACACTCGATTTTTTTCGTTTAGGATTTCAAAAACAAATCTATTTCTCATCGCCAATAACAATTCGATGCAACTCTAATTTTCTATGGTGTTGTTGAAGCAAAATTTCACCAGTGGTTTTTCGGTTTTCGATCTGCCTATCATTCAATTCATGTGGCACCCATTTTCCCGACTTTTAGATCTTTCCCATAGCCTTTAAACGTTCAGCAATTCTTTGTTGTGAAACATTTAGCATATCTTCTAAGTTAATCATTTCTCTGAACCATTGAAACCATATTCTACATGTTGTTTCTGATGGAGCATGATCGTCCTATGCCTAGTAAAGCTTTCCCTCCAACACTTTTCTTCAAATGAAAACAAAATATTAATGTTTTTCGTAAATCATATTTTTCTGCTATAAACTTCGCCACGATGAAAAACATGATATTGTTTGTTCGCTGATTAGATATATTCACAATATGTTTGATAGATATCATTCACAACAAATATTCCCTATGTATGGAGACATTTCTATTCTGGTGCCCACTTTCTACCAGTACACCTTTAATTAGTACTTAAAGGCAAGAATTTCGACAGGGAAAAAGTCTAATAAATGACTACACGAAAGAAATCCTAGTCAAAAAGAGATTTATTGGAATAAGAATGAAAATACCATGGAACATTGAATCTATACCTAAGGCTCTTGGCAGCCAACACATTTAAGTCTAGGGTCACCACGCCCTCAAAAAGTGGGCCACTAAGAATCAAATTACTTGGATGCACCATAGGTGTTAAAACACTAGAGTCACGAAGGAAAAGAGATTACGAACGTCTATGGCAAAAGAGGTTCACTCGTTCCACTCCATTTTTTTGATGTCAGCAGTAGAATTCTGAATGGAGATATGAAGAAATGGTCAAAATTCTTCGTGAAGGAATATTGGAATGGTATCGACCATTTCAAAACTTTTTCCTGTATAGAAAAAATCTTAAGAACAATTTATATAGCACTTACCGGCAGATTCTGCAATGAGGAATTATTACCAACTGTGTAGGACTACGGCATAGATGACACAGATTACTACATGTATACACGATGAGTGAACAAGACTTGCTAGCACTCCCATTGAGGAAGGTGGTCCGGTTCCTTAACTGTGATCGGCAACTTCTGGAAGATATTCTAAAAGTAAAAAATAATTATTGTTCTCCGTTCAAATTTTATTCATTAAAAATTTTTTTCTAAAATTAAAAACTACAAAAAATTGAATTTTCGATCGGTTCTATACGAGGAATAAATTTAGTTTTCATATTTAATTGCATTATTATTAGAATTTTTTTCTATGTGTGAAGCAGATGCAAATCCATAAATCCGTATACCATAGCCACATATAGGCTTTAGAAATTAATTGTACAGTAACAGACAGTAACCGTGAGTTGCCCGAGGCGTCAATGCCAAAACTCTGTCCAGCAAGTAGCGTATCAAATGCGTTTACAGCAGAACACGTCTATTAAGATGTATCCCAAGATAATTTATATGCGCGGTTGTAGAGGTGCTTCGTGGTAATTTAATCGAACGGAAACATATGATTTCTTGTTTAATATGTTTGTTACGTGAACTCCTTGTTCTTCTTAAGCTGAAAAATATTCCTGTAAGTACCCTGACAATTCGTAGAGGCTTTCATGCGTGCTGAGAGTGTGAGTAGTCCTTTCAGCAAAGGTGGAAACGTGAGTATGAATGTTTAACGTAATATACAATCCTGTGGCACATCGGCTACAATCTGCTAAGAAGCTAAATGGCTCCATATTAACAAACAAAATTTAGTATCAAATTTTGTATGTCCTTCCTGCAAAACTCTGTCGACTAGTGGGAAAACGTTGATAAAATGAGAAGGACAGTAATTATTTTCTTCATATGCACACCAGTGTCACCTTTTTTTTCTTCTCCTTACCTGTTGCAAGTGCATATTTTCTTATCAGCTGTTAGAAGGTTTTGGACATCCACTGATTAGAAGACCAACCTCTAAGTGTAGCAGTCGATTAAGCATATCCTGATCATTTTAGAATGAAGTATGTTGGCTATTAGACACGAGCCCGTTATTCAAACTCTAACTCAAACACTTCGGACAAAACGAAATATGAAAAAAATATTTCTTTGGCGACTTTCATTCAGCAGTCTTCTGGCACATACTCCGAGAGTAAATAAAATGGCCATGAAAAGTTTCTCAAAAATCTGTTGTTTTGTGTCGACGTTAAACTGTAAGTACCGTCACTTTTAGATAAAATTAACACACACATTGGTGGTGTTAGAACCTAGGTTGTAAGCCTGACTAAGGGGTTGTAATGGCCAATTATGTGTGTATGTAATAATCTGTGACGAACTTTAATTTTTATTTCAATGGGTATATTTGTTGCACCATTGTGCATCACGCGCTATGAATATAGTTCATTTCTTCCGTCTTTTTTTAAAAATTACACCAATCTGTGTGTTTGTTTTATAGTGCTGTGTTTCCTTTTGATACCAAGTTAACGATGATTATCAACTCAAACTTTAAATTGACATATGCTTAGAAATTTTTCGTAATAAATAAATACATAATGTCTGTAAATAGTATAAAGATGGGTTGGTACGACTCCACTTTAGTGTGATATGTCATAAGTTTAGATATCATTTTCGATCGTATTATTCACGTGGAAATTAATAACCAGAACTCTCACGGCTATTATATGCAACGCTAGTAGCGCCTTGCTTACGTCTTTATCACTTCCAGCAGATTTAGGTAATTTGAAGAAAACATAGAAATTATTTAGGCAGCATTTTTCAAGCCCAACTACCTGTGATGTTTGGCAAAAAGTATTTAAATAATAAGAGGTGTACCTTAAAAAAGCTATTTGTTATTACATACGCTTGATATAATATTCAACTAAAATTCAATTTATTAATCAACTCCCCAATTAAATACAATAAATATGGGTGCCCTGGTAGTCTAGAGGGTAGTATGCTGGGGGGTTACTCTGTAACTCGATAACAAAATTAAAAAGTACGTATTCGAACAAATTGTACTCTGTAGTACGAGAGTACGAAAAATTTTCGAAAGTGTGACCAATTTTTTTTTCTTTTCGTACGAACAAAAAACGACTCAACTCTTTATTACGAAAACGTATGCATAAAAAGCGTAGTTAATATTCGAAAATTCTTCGTTAGCAATTGTTTTGGTGATAACTATTAATAAAATTAAAATGTAAGTAAATTAATAAAAATACATTGCAAAATAAAAATAAAATATCTCGAAGGAGTTTGTCAAAGAGAATTTTATATACCAACCAAAAACAATATGAAAATATTGTGGACTTTATGGTGACACAGCCGGATTTGGCCAAAGGACATCTAAAAGTGCCGGTTGCAAGAAACAAATCTAGTAACCTATTTCAAAAACTAAGAACCGCTTTGGATTCACTTGGTCCACCAATTAATTTTTCTCATTTCTCTCAACAGCTCCGATGATTCCAGGGATTCCACTTTTATTATAAAAATATTTTCTAGCCTCTCATTGACTTTCATCAGAATATTCAAAAATTATATGTTTAGGATATACAATTTTTTCCATGACTTCACAAACATCTAGACACCGACTGCTGAGAGAGCTCTAGGTAACGGTCTTGGTCAATTTGGTGTTAATATCCACCTTGTGCTACGAATTTTAAGGCGACGGCTAACTTTAAGAATGGACGTATAGCGGTAGATCGTTTTCTAGTCTTAAGGTCGCCTTTAATACTTTCTAAGACATATAAAATAGCTTCTTTGCTTAGACAAAAATTTTTAATAAAACTAAAAATGAAAAAATTTTTAATCACCAAGTGCTCCTAAGTTTATTTTTGGTTTTTCCCTTTATATTTTTACTGCAACCATGAAAATTTTCTAACGATTTACAGAGTACGCTTTTGCTTACTTATCGAAAACATCTTTCGAATACTTTTACTTTTCGAATTGCGTTATGGAGTAACTCCCCTGGATTATTAGCGTGAGGCTTGTGTGTTCAATTCCCACCAGATACTCTGGTCAGTTATACTACTCCGAGCCTATGGTCAAAGTTACTCAGCTCGTAAATTATTAAATATAATTTGTAAATATGTTGTAATTTATAAATAAATAAAATAAAAAATATGATAGATATCGAGTATTTATGTCAATAAAAATAAAATGACAATTTCAGAATTATGGATAAAATATTTGAATATTTTTGGCATAGATGGGCACTTTGCAGTACCAGTAAAATTTCAGTAAAAATTGATTTTTACTGATTACTGAAAAAAATTACAGTATTCAGTAAATTTTTACTGGTAATGAAATTTAGATTGCATTACCAGTAAAACTTTACTGATTACTGAAAAAAAAATCAGTATTCAGTAAATTTTACTGGTTACTGAAAAAAAAATCAGTATTCAGTAAATTTTACTGGTTACTGAAAAAAAAAATCAGTATTCAGTAAATTTTACTGGTTACTGAAAAAAAATCAGTATTCAGTAAATTTTACTGGTTACTGAAAAAAATCAGTACCAGTAAATTGAAATCCATTATATGTTACCAGTAAATTTTAAATTATCAAAAAATTGTCAACATTTCTAATAGATGTTATTAGTAGAAATAGAGAGTATATATTTGTAAAAAACAAAAATTAAAATAATGTCTAATATGAATTTAAAAAAAATGTAGCCCACTGGGTTTGAACCGACGACCACCCGATTTCTGATCGCCGTTGTACTCACAACACCACCGAAATATTTATTTAAGTGTGTTGTTTCTAATACTAATTTATTTTTTATTCGTGTGAAAAACAGTTCTAAAAATAAATATATAGATTTTTACTTCCAAATTAATGGTTCTTGTATTCAAATTAAATTTTTTTAAAGTCAAACACAATTTTTTGCAACACAAATTAAATTTTTTTCATTTCAAATTAAATCGTTTTCATTTTAAATTAAATTATTTTAATTTCAAATTAAATTTATTTAACTTCGATTTAAATTTTCTGTTTATTTGGCCAAAAATTTAAAAAGTAATTTTATAATAATACGATGGTCCTTGATAATGCATAAAACTCAAGAAGTAAAATATAAGGTTGCAGAGCCCGGGCATATTTTAATATTTCTTCCTCCTTGCTCACTTATGCTTAATCCAATAGAAAAGCTTTTCTAAAGCAAAGCTACATGCCCGAAATTTATTGGCTGATCGGGACATTAATTTGGTCCTGGTAACAATAATTAAATAATCAGTAGAAACGGTAACACATTCAGATTGTACCATTTATTATCTCGATATGACCATGAATTTGTCATTAGCTGCATCTAGAGAAATGTTGCAATAAAACGCGTCCAAATATTAAAAAAAATTAATTGAGCAATAAGTTTATTTTTATTTTATTTAGTAAATTTTTAGTCAAATAAACAATAAATTTAATTCGAAGTTAATAAATTTAATTTGAAAAAAAAAATAATTTAATTTTAAATAAAAATAATTTAATTGGAAATACAAAACTTTAATTTTAAATAAAAAGAATTTAATCTGAAATGAAAAAAATTTATTTGTGTTGCAAAAAGTTGTGTTTGACTTTAAAAAAATTTAATTTGAATACAAAAATCGTTAATTTGAGAGTAAAAACCTATATAAATAAATAGGCAAATTGACAAAAAGTAACTGTTCAATTTATTTACAAGAAACCATTCTTTACCTGGCCGAACAAGACACGACGACCAAGTGCTTCAAGACTCACATTGCAATAAAAAATTTGTTTCCTAAATACAATACCCCGCCCCTGTAGAGCGATTATTTTCATTCGCTGGAATTGTAAATCGTTCAAGAAGGCAGAAACACAGCGATGCAAATTTTGAAATGTTGGTCTTAAGAAAAGCTAACGGTGGACACTAATAATAATTTAGTGTATTTGAATTTTTTTTTAAGTATGTTCATTAAATTCCGGTTAAGAGAGTGAAAGTAAAAAATATGGAAATTTTCTAATTTAAATCATCAAAAACTATATAGTAAATGAAAACTATATATAATTTTTGATTAGTCGATATTGTAAACTATTTTGGTTTTAAATTGTTCTGACAATAATGTAAACAAAAGGTAATTCAAAATAGAACTTGTAATAATTTGCAACGATAAAAAATGTTGACAATTTTAGTTTTTTGTTCATCATGCAAGTTTTTTGAGGTAATGAATGCTTTTCCAGTAACAATTGTTAATAATTCAGCTTATTGAACAGAGCAAATTTTATTCGAATCCTTGAACTGAAGGCAATTTTTCCAGAAAATAATTCTACTAACATGTAATTAATAAATTTTACTGATACTGATTTTTTTCAGTAATCAGTAAAAATTTACTGACTACTGAATTTTTTTTCAGTAACCAGTAAAATTTACTGAATACTGATTTTTTTTTCAGTAACCAGTAAAATTTACTGAATACTGTTTTTGTTTTTCAGTAATCAGTAAAAATTTACTGGTAATGCAATCTAAATTTCATTACCAGTAAACATTTACTGGTAATGCAATTCAAATTTCATTACCAGTAAACATTTACTGAATACTGAAAAGCTTAATGCATTAGAATTATAATGCAGTATGCCCATGTATGATTTTTGGTAATTTGTTGCTAGAATTCTACTTCATTTTTAAAGTAATTAATTTTTTTGTATATATGGGAGGTATGTTAATTAATTTCTAATTACAATTTCATTAAATATTAAAATCTCGACTTAACCATTATAAGTCGAGATTTCAAATTTAAATCATTCTTGGCACAAGCAACACTTTATGATGATGAATGGTACACAATAGATCCGGAAATCAGTAACAGAGTAAATAATATTTGTTATTAAATAAACTTGATAGAATTACGACTGCTACAACTGTCAAATAAACATGAATAATTGAGGAACTAAAAATTTACCATGTCACAAATTCACTGAATAATTAACCTTTAAAATTAGATTTATAAACGAACACACGAATACAATACAATACAATGCATTATAATACACCTTAAAATAAGATAAATGACTGAAATGGATAATTGCTAATGGCTAATGAAATTTATGACAGACATTGGTTTTGTAATTGCATTTGTGCCATAATTTGTTACGAATGCCAAATAAATCAATCGAATCAAAATCTCAATATTCGATTCCTTTGCTCCCTCCCCCCTTTTCTTTCGCATTCAATGATCTGTAATTAAAACAAAGCTGAAATAAAATATCAAAATTTATTAATTTCTGACAATTTTGTTGAGTTACAATTAAAAAAAAACAGAAATAGAAAAGAAACATTCATATTCACATAGTTTAGAGACAAACAATTAACAATAAATAACACGAATTACAATAAATCACTCTATTACTCGGGTAGGTATTTTACAAACAAACAACATAAAACACGAGTTAATACAGAGCGTGTATATGTGTATAATGGGAGAGTAACAATGAAATGAAAATCAATAAAAATTAATAAATTAACACACAAAAAAAATATTGGGAAAAAAAAACAAAAGACTTAAGAAACAAACACGATTAGAGCAACAATATGTACCAGCATTTCAAAAGGCATTGAAAACACTCCATCTTGGCGTTTCATTCGTTACGAATGTGCATCGTTTCAAATGAGTGGGCGTGTCTTGTTTGATTTCCTCATTAAATTCAAATCTAATTAAATAAATCGATAATAAATTACACGATATTTAAATATCAATTACGGTATGCGAGAAAAACAAATCTTGATTTGAGATGACTTTTAACTCGCATACACCACATATCGTATCGTATCCGTCCGTCATTTGCCATCTATTTTCTATTTCACTCGTACCCGTACTGCAAAAAAAAAAATACTTCACTTCACTTGTGTATTTTTAAGTCTTGACTCTGATTACCTGTTCTTAATTTCGTTTTTGTATTGAATTTATTTATAAAATGTATTCACAATTATTTATTTATTAAATTTTATTTTATTTTTTTATTTTATTTTATTTTTATTTTTTTTTTATTTTTTATTTGCAACACCTAATGATTTATTGATTTTTTATTTAAAATAATTTGAACACATACACACATACCTAAGCTCATGTTACATTCATGAAAATCGATAGATGGATGGCTAAATAGATGGATAGATAGATAGATGGATTGTACACAGGCAGTCAGGCAAACAACAAAAAAATGGACAAACAGACATACGGACAACAAAAACAACAAAAGTAGACTTTGGCAGTGTGTTATATGGCAGTGTATTTATAAAATTTAAACAATTTTTATAAAAATAAATTTACAGCTTAATTGAAATGCTATTTTGATTTATTTGCCACATTTAACCATAAAGTTGACTGGGGCAAATACTTACTTACGAAGTACACTCGTACGCTCGCACACTCTTACACTCTATGCAAAACCAAAATGCGAAACGAAAAGCGAAATCAAATGGCACAAGTGAAATTATTTAATTTTTTTCTCTTTTTTTTGGTTAAACACTTAAAGGCGGATTTGTAAAAAAACGGGCAGTAAGTCAGCAGTTAGAGACAGCCTGTATTGGTTGATTCATTGGATCATTTTAACCATGAATTTTCGGTACGTTTTGGTTGTAATGTTAACAAATCTTTTAGTTTTGCGATTAGATAGATTAAACGCAATGGATAAATAATAGCTTCAGCCCCTAAGCTAGTGATTGTTCTAAGCACTGTTAAAATCGTTAAATACAAACGCTAGAACATTAGAGTATTCAAATCATTTACAGTGAAACACGGAATGGAACAATAAATACAAATGTAGAATTCCTTCGGAATAATTGCATTTAATCTACGGCTTTTGCAGAGGCATAGACACTACTAAGCAGCATCCTTGATAGTATTCGAGAGAAAAGTCCTACGTAATATCTTCGGTCCAGTGCGAGTTGCCGATAATTTCCGCATCGAATACAACAATGAGGTGTATGAGCTACTCTACGACCTGGATGTTGTGCAGCGTATTAACATCCAGTGGCTGCGCTGGCTTAGCCATGTCGGTCGAATGGAGGAGGATGCACCGCCGAGGCGGGTATTAAATGCGGAGATTTGCGAAAGTCGGCGAAGAGGACGACCTTGTTTGCATTGGAAGGACCAAATCGAGGAAGCCCTATCATCGATTGGTGTGGCCAACTGGCGTAGGCACGCAAAAAGCAGAGGCGCCTGGAAGGATGTGTTACGCAGGCCAAAATCCGTTAATCGGGTTGTTAATGGCCAATTAAGTAAGTAATCTATAGCCTTAGTTTTAAATTTGCACACTTACTTCTCGTCATTTGATTATGTCTGTCTCTATGGATTTTGATGTAACACGACATTTAGATAGGATTTATTATTTAACGTATTTAGACGTTTTTGCTGTTATCAAGCGAACTACGAGGCTTTGTGATATTGTTAGGCATACGACTTATGTCGAATATATGCCCTTGTAAACAAAACCTTATGTGAAGATTCCACTATTTGTTGATGTTTTTTAACTAGGCCTTCTTGGTTCTTTGACATATGCCGTCTTCGAATTTTCTTTCTTTGCCTACGATTTTAAGCGAGTTACTTAGTTTTATAGTAGCTTCTGTGTGTTTATTCAAAGTATTTGGCTTATTTTGTGTAGTAATCCCCTTATTACAGTACAAAGAGAAGCCTAAGACACCTCGTTCAAAAACTCTCAGATACACTGATTTTTTTCAGATTTACAAGTGCAGTACAAGTGTGTACAAGCGTTTACAATAGTATGTATTGTGCTCTCGGCATGATTGGTATTGGTAGTATAACTTTATATATATATATAACTGGTAATTTTTATTGGAAATAAATGATTTATTAAGATAGATTTTTGAAAGAACATGCCATTCATGCCTACCCAAATACTAAAATACATCTGGTCTAAGACCAAAAATAATTAGAACCAATAAACTGCTTTGAAGTGAAGCGTATTCCCATGAAAGCGGTCTGCATCGATCGAAGCAAGTGGTAGCCTGGCCTATACCACGGCTGAGGTAAATCTCCTCAGCCACTGTCTTCTAAATAGTTTTTGACTGGCGCTGCAATATGTGTCAGCAATATATTGTCACGATGCAAAATTACGGCCTCAAGTGTGGTTGCATATTTAAGACGTTTTTCAGCCAAAGCTCGTTTCAAATGGATTAATTGCTGTCTGTCCAGGTTTGGTTTCAGCAGCACATAATGATCCCTCAGAATACAGTGCATTATCTTGGCGCAATGGATATTCTGCTTGTCTGTACATATTATTCGCTGGTCTCACTTCACATCCGATTTCTTGGGCTTGTGGCTGTCCTAATAAATCAATTTTTAGTCGCCAATATAATATGATGCAAAATAATTTCTTTTCAAAGCGATCAAACAACATTTCAACGTTAGTTCATATGGCACCCTATTTCCTTACTTTTGAATGAATTCTGCAGCTCTTAAATACGAATTTTAATCGGGAAGTGTTTCTAATTTATGGTCCTAAAAATTTTGTTTAGCTTCCCAGACGTTCTTTGTCTTTGATATCTAAATCATCAAATTAAAAACCCTCAAATCATCCGATACACTGTGACTGAGCTGAACGTATTACTCCGCAAGCAAACATTGACTTGGACCTACAGTTTTCTTCACAAATAACAGTGACTGAACAAAACTGTAGTCGCCGTGGTCTAGTAGGTAGTGTGTTGGCTTATTAGACGAAAGGCCCGAGTTCGAATCCCAGGTCAGACATCAAAACGAAATATGAAAAAAACAATATTTCTTCGGCGACTTCCTCTCAGCAGATTTCTGGCAAAAACTCTGAGAGTAAATAAACCTGCCATGTAAAGCTTCTCAAAAATCTGTCGTTCGGAGTCGACTTTAAACTGTAGGTCCCGCCACTCATGTATAAAATTAACGCGCACAACATGAGTGGTGTTGAGAAGCTAGGCCGTAATCCTGACTGAAGGGTTGTAATGGCCAATTATGTATGTAATATATTGTCACGATGTAAAATTACGGTCTCGAGTGTGGTTGCATATTTAAGGCGTTTTTCAGCCAAAGCTCTTTTCAAATGAATTAATTGCTGCCTGTCCAGGTCTCCCTTGGTAGACTGGTTTGGTTTTAGCAGCACATAATGATCCCTCAAAATACAGTGAATTATCTTGGCGCAATGGATATTCTGCTTGTCTGTACATATTTTTTTTGGGCTTGTGGCTGTCCTACAAACCAAAGCGATCAAACAACATTTCAACGTTAGTTCATATGGCACCCTATTTCCTTACTTTTGAATGAATTCTGCAGCTCTTAAATAGGAATTTTAATCGGGAAGTGTTTCTAATATATGGTCCTAAAAATTTTGTTTAGCTTCCTAGACGTTCTTTGTCTTTGATATCTAAATCATCATATTAAAAACGCTCAAATCATCCGATACACTGCGACTGAACCTGAACGTATTACTCCGCAAGCAAACATTGACTTGGACCTGAAGTTTTCTTCACAAATAACAGTGACTGAACAAAACTGTTCACAAAAGCTGTAATTTTGGCAGTTTGAAAGATTTTCAATCAAGTAATGTTGAGTGTTTTTGATATTTTAAGAATTAGTCTTTCAAATAACGTGTACATCTTTGATGTAAAACAACGCAAAAGCAAGTGGAATTCTTTGAAATACCAATAATTTTAATGAGTTAATTAAAATACTTATGAGTCTAAGTCGCCGTAGTCTAGTAGGTAAAAGGCCACAGTTCAAACCTCAGGTCAAACATCACAACGAAAATATGAAAATATTTCTTCGGCAACTTCCTCTCAGCAGATTTCTGCCAAAAACTCTGCGAGTAATTGAAATTGCCATGAGAAGCTTCTCAAAAATCTGTCGTTCGGAGTTGACTTTAAACTGTAGGTATTGCAACTCATGTATAAAATTAACACACACACAACATAAGTGGTGTGAGAAGATACAAAGGTCGTAATCCTGACTGAAGGGTTGGAATGACCAATTATGTATGAATGTATGTATGAGTCTATACGAATCTAACTTGGTGTGATCCTTCACTGGTTTTGAAAGTACGATAACTAGGGAAACCTTTCACTCTAAAGGTTGAAACCTAGACCGCAGTGGAAGGAGCTATTCTTCATGCTTCATGAAGTCGCAGTGGTCTATTAGGTAGTATGTTGACTTATTAAACTTGCGTTCAGGAAGCTCCAACAAAACGAAATATGAAAAAAATGTATTTCTTCGGCAACTTCCTCTCAGCAGATTTCTGGCAAAAACTCTGAGAGTAAATAAAATTGGCATGAAAAGTTTCTCAAAAATCTGTCGTTCGGAGTCGACTTAAAATTTTAGATCTCGCCACTTATTTATAAAATTAACGCGTACAGCATAAGTGGTGTGAGAAGCTTGGTCGTAATCCTTACTAAAGGATTATAATGACCATGTCCTGTCCTTACTAGGGCTGCATATTTGGAACCGCAATTCTATGAAAATGAGAATGGCTTTGTCTTATTTAGGTTTATAATGTTATTATTTACTTTATAATGTTTACAAAGTATCCTGTTGTTGTTTTCACTGTAAGTTAAGTTTTTTTTTATTAGTGTTGTCTTGTTCACCCACTGTATGGAAAGACAAGCCAAGACATGTTTTTCAAGATGTTCAAAACTAATCAGAAATTCATGATTTATGTTCGAAATAAGCAAACAGTGTGCTTATCTTACCAATTTTCGTTGTTTTTTTTTAACTTAAATCATTAGATTTTGGATTTATTTGTTTTGTATTTAAAACCCCCAATAACAGTAAATTAAATCCTCTTGTATTTGTTCTTGAAGTCCCATACATTGAGTATGATTCTATAAATCGTTTAGAATACATATTTACATGGTGTTCTTTCATTCCAATAACAACAATTTACATTAACAATGAAACAAAAACAAAAAAAACAAAAACAATTCATATCGAAACTACGTATGAATGAATGAATGAGTGAGTGAGTGAATGAATGAATAAATGATTTAAACAAATGGGAGTCAAAGGTTTTGCCTTAAGTTGGTTTAAGTTTTCTATGAATTCCGACAGACAGGTATGGATTTCTAATTTTTTTTATTCTCAAATTCAAATGCAATTTTGATTTGATTTTATTCGTATTGTATTAGGGATTTGTGTTAACAAGACTGAAAACAACTTGAAAAATTACAAACAAAACATGTAACAGGCTGGCGAGCTGGCTGGCTAGCTGGATAGATAGACAGGCAACAGGCACCGATCAACATGTAGTATTACAAGCGATAATATTACTCGAACAACAATGTGTCTCTTAAACAAATTGTTAAACGTTACAAAAACAAAAAAAGAAAAAAAAAACCTCAAGAAACTGATAAACTTGATATGCAAACAACTGATTTAATTGATTTGATTGGTTTCATTCGGATTGGTTTGATTCGGTTCAGCTGTAGCTGGAGTTGTAATTATAAATCAGAAGACAACAACGAGTATTCGTGTAGACATATAGACAAACAACTTAAATGTTTACATTAAGATAGAAATCTCGAGACGGTAACAATAAATTTTGACATGCAAACCCCTAAAGGCACAACGGTTTTACAGAACGAATGCGCTGCTCACCTGAGTTCTTGCGACCTTTTTGAAAATACGCAAAATGATAAAAGGATTGATTATTGGTGAACAATTTCCACACAAACATTCATCAGAGGAAACCAACCCGAATTCAAAAAAATTCGTTCTATTGCAATAACCTTTATATCAGAGAGCTTGGTCAAGGGTATTAGAAAAAGAGTATGGCACTGACATATGAGATGAAAGACAATCTCTTCCTCCTCCTCAGACAGGCAGCTCCTGTAGAAATTATTTAACGGAATGTCAAGTATTTCAGTATACTTGACCTGTGAGAATCACTATTGTGTGATGGATGGCCAAACGATATAAGGATAAAAGTGAGTCGGTCCTCTTACACATAAATTAATAAGAAATTAGATGTCGTACTAAATTAAAAGATTTTCGACGAAATTCACGCTACTAAAAGAAAGTTTAATAATCCGAACCCTTACCTGTCATGAGTCATCGATAGAAACATCAAGGATCCCATTGGGAATCCGAATCTTTAGACCAGAAGCCTTTAGACTAAATTCTTTAATAAAATGTTCTATTCAGAGTGAGTGACAAGCTAGGCCGTAATCCTGACTGATGGGTTGTAATTACCAATTATGTATGTATGTATTCAGTGTGGTATAACTAACCATATAATCGCCCTGGATGTATTCATTTCCTCTCACGATTGAAGCATGTCCATAGTCCAGGTTGGGCCAGGATTTAACTGCATTGAGTTTTACTACCACCAACTCAATCCTCCGATTTTATAGAAGATTAAAAGAGACCCAACGAAGTATAGCAAATAATGACTTAGTTGAAGTGGAACAAAGTGCACTGGTGATCAGGACAGTTGACTGCTTCTTATCAGTCGCCAGTGACATTGTTCTTTGCACATCGAGAAGAAATTCATCTAAAATTAATTGAAGTATTTCGCATTTACGGAATATTCAACCTTTAGAGAACATTTTTCCGTGTATATTTTATTTCTATTCTAGTCATACCGCACATGAGTAATTGGAAAAATAGATTTCGGAGGTAAGAAAAATTAGGGGAAATGGCGATGCGCATAGATAAGACTCTGCGGTGATGATAAGTAAGTAGATGCATAAAAGATTTATTTATTTTCAAGATAAGTTAAGCATGTTACACTATAGACTAAAGTCCCATCAGCCTGTCCTCATTTCTATCCTACACAACAAGGAATATACAAAGGCTGCTTTCCTTGATAACCCGAAGGCAAAGATTATTTTAAAAAACTCTGGAATCTGCGCTGAGATTACTATGATTGGAAGTTAACCCAACCAAGACAGCGTTAAAACTATTCACAAGCTCATAAAAAGTCGCTGAATTTGCTACCTCTAGTGTTAATAGAACCGCTATCACTGTATCCATTAATGCCAAATATCTTCGAATCATATTGGACAGCAAATTACACGGAACCATTCATACATGATCCAAATGCTTTTTATTGTTGCATAGTTAAGAGAGTAATAGGCTAGCTAAACTGGGGTATTAAACCTAAAATGTATGCTGGCTGTTCGGTGGTGGCTGCGAAGGCGTTAATGAGACTAAGCGCCACGAGAGCATGGAAGTATAGTATCGTCATGCTAAAATCTTGTATATACCATTGAATTCGCGATACATGAATCTGTTTTCGATCCTCTTTTTACAAGAACAATACCGGATGGGCCTTGGTATGATGACGATTTACACAAGTAACGCTAAAGCTTCAAAAAACTAGTATAATAGTATGATACAGTTTAGGCCTTAATGAGCAAATTAATGAAGGAAGACTTTTAAGAGTTTTTGTTCTTACAAGAATATTAATATTATAAACATAGGGTCTTCCAACAAGGACTTCCGGACTTGGACCGTTGATAACGGTTATCGTGTTGAAGTTACACCTGCCAAAAATAGGTATCATTTATTCACTCACTATTGACGGACATTTAAAATACGTGTAAATAATAAAATTATTTTATCAATATGGTTGTTCTGTTCAGGCAAAACACAGCGCGTTCTGCATAGAAAAATCATCTTCATCGAAAAAACTCATTTCGGGATGTATGGGTACGAGAATAAATAAAATTGGCGAATTCAAGACGATTTTGGCGATTATCAAAGCCAACATAATCCATGTCATCGTACAAATTCCGTCTGATTTATGTGTCAGAAACATGGAAAATCTACCCAACAGTCTACACATAATGGCATCACCAGGTCTGTCAAATAAATACAGCATTTCAAATGGTTGTAACTAATAACACACTTTGTTGTAACTAAATTCAAATTTAAATAAATTCGAAGATGCAAATAAAAGATTGAAGACCAAGATCTTTAATACTAGGTCCTTTTGATGTTTGAAGTATGTATATGGTGGTTTCATGTTCACTGATGCTCATGTTTGCTCATTCTTAAAAATTACTGAGAATACTTGTTATTGAGAATAGAGAGACCAATGACTCTAAAAGCAATATGTTTTTCGAACCCTGTTTACTTTCCGTAAATCGATGGATGGTTTAATTCCGCCCATCATTTGACTAGTAGAACGAACCTTTGGAAATCGTTTGTCTGTCACAGATATTTTTATAAGGTGGTGAAAGATCACTATTCTTCTCTTCAGGGATGTCTCATTAGAAAACTTCTAACATGCAGACATGAGGCTATGAGGGATTGACTAATAGGCGAGCGGGAGTCGAAATTCCTGCTTCAAGTATACAAACCGTTGTTTCAGATGTACCATATGGAGTAAAAATCTGGTTGCCTACTTTGTGGTGATAAAAAATAATTGCAATCAATGAGTCAACCGAAACATAAGTCGAACATATAACGATGTTTTGAATCGCGAACATTATTTTTAAAAAAGCACTTACTCTCATAGAAAAAGAAAGGACTGTAGCATGAAAACGATGCCATTTAAGAGCTTCTTTAGTATTGTGACACCCGAAATTTTCGGGAAGGAAATCAAGGTCTGAGTGCCAATTGTACTTGTGTGATTGCAGGTTTGCTTGACCTTTGGTTTTGATTAATTTTCAATTTTATTTGATCGGATTGCAAATAATCGAATGGTGGAATGAAAATAGAAGAATAACTTCTCGATGAAAACTTATTAAAATCATTGAATTGTTTATTCCCCCCGTCACTTTATAATAATAATTCAAAGTTTTAATTGAATTTCCTTTAAATAGAATTTTTTCTATAAATTATTCAGAATAAAATTTTTTTTAGTGTTCGAAATGAATTTGAATTTAATTTACAATCCGTGGAAGATTTATTAAATCAATTAACGCTGACCACCTTTGCAACCTTTAAGAGACTGTGTAGGGTATTGAAAAATTAGCACAGTTTTCGAAGACAAATACCTTTTTATAGTTTCGCAGATTGACAACAACAATTATCTGGCTAATCAAAATTGATTGATTTATGTGTGTGATAAATTCAAAATACAAACAAAAACAAAGACAAAAAAAGAATGAATTGAATTGCTAAAATAACAAACGAACAGAAAAAAAGAATTGTATTTTGATGCAAATGTACACACTCGCTCGTACACTGTCAACTCAGTTTGAATATCAAACTGTGATTTTATTACATTTCTATTTCAATTTGAGCAGTAAGTAGACCAATAACACGGGGTATCCCACACTCATTTCCAGCACACTTTTTCTATTCAAATGCCCGTGTCTGTCCGTCTGTCTGTCTTTCTCAATCTGTTTGATGGTTTCTACGTTCTACGTATGTTTGTTCGTTCGTTTGTTTGTTGCGTCAAGTAGTAGCAATAGTAAGCAGCAACAGTTGAATGGGTTACTTTTGTTTTCAGGTTTTTTGTTGTATTTTTTTTCTTTGTATGTACAGTTACAAAATTACAAATATTTTGGAAATATTTCTGAACAGACTTATGGACTCCCCACTGTGTGGCAGATTATGAGAATGTGCTACTCGTACGTGCATATGTACATGCTGCTATAGAAGAAGGTTATACGACCAACAAATAAATCTTATGACACTTAAATGTATAAACAAATTACATAAACACTCACACTCACACTCACGTACATAATGTCCGTAGTATTATACAAAAGTTAAAAATAAAATAATTAAGGACACATTTTAACCTCTGAAGGTAAGATTTAGGACACATTAAATAAATCGTAAAAGTGTAGCTCTCTCTATCGTGAGATCTCTTAATGATATCAACTACTGCAGAGCTGCCTCTCAGTAAAATTGTATTCAAGACAAATGACTAGTAGTTTGGATTTATCGAGTTCTCGATTTCAAAAATCAGCGAAATTCAATGTCATTTAAATGGCCGCCTCTGGATTGATTTCAGCTGTGCGTTTGAGGCACATTGTTTTCGAATTTTTTTTTGCATATTTCAGTAGGTTTCACCGATGAAAATGTGACGAAAGTTGGTTTCCAAATTCTCCAAAATTAGGTGATTGTCTGTGAAAACACCGTCTTAGATGTACACCCACCAAAAAAAAAAATCAAACTGCGTTGAATTGCAAGATCTTGGAAAGTGTTGATGTCCGCAATACATGAAATTATGTTTTCGGAAAACTTCTCACACAAAATCGGTCGAGTCCTGTGTCCCGTGACACCGTCTTGCTTAAACCACAATTTCTAACCTTCCACTAGGGGTCAAAAAATTAGTTATTACACGTCATAGCGTTCTGAATTGCCGGTAACGATTGCCCATGACCCAATAACACATCTAAACCATGATGCCCACCAAATAGTCACTTTTTCCGGATATAATTACTTTTCCACAATCTTTTTTGAATTCTTCGAATATCATATTTTGGGACAATTTTGATTTCTTCTTTGAAGAAATTTTTGTTTGACCAATAAACGTTTAGAGCCTGCTTCTATAGCTCCCAATTAACATATCCGACTCGTTGTAAATATTCAGACGTCTTTAATTATTATGTGAGTTGGGCTTAATATGGTTAGGGGTGCAAATTCAAATATAAAACTCGCCGTAAAGTACAGTAAGATAGGTCCAAATGCAGTAAATCGACAAAATCGAATCTATAATATCGCCAGTACGTACATTGAGACAATGCAGCTCTCTACAAATTTGTTTATTGGTGACCATTGTCATCCCATAATGCTTGAAAGTTGGCAACATTTTCATGTTTGGTAGCAAATTTAAACTATTATTCTACTAGAGTTAAAGGAAACTTTACCTTACTTCCTTTCCAATATAAGTATCCATGAGCGGTAATTTAACCCCTCCATGCGTGTTCTGTTCTTCATTTTTGTTTGTCAAGGGCTTAACTCGCAGTAGCAGATGTTATAGTCACCAAAGTTCACAAGGTACTCTTTCATACGACCAATTTAGCTTTATCATCTTCGATTACTAGGCCCGCTTTAGTCGAGTCTTAGAAAAAAGAGAAATGTGCAGCTACTTCTAGTGTACAGAACTCCACGATATCAATATCGCTTGCACATGTGAGTGGCATCTTTATTAACTTCAGCATTATGCAGAATATGTTCATTCTGTTGAAAGTTTCTGAAAAATGTTTATCAATTTGAACGTAAAATCTTTCATGGGTAATGTTACCTGTGTTATCTTATACGCTAGTCATAGCACGCTGATATATTACTCGTCAGGACTGGGTTTTTCTAGTCCAATGGCATTAACAAGTGCGTTTGGTTAACATCACATCACCTACGACTTTAAAAAGCTCTGCTGGCAAACGAACTTGTTCTTTTATATATTCTATAGCCTTGCGATAGTCCTGACCTTATCAGAATTTCTAAGAGGAGGCTTGTGAAATACTAACACACTTCTTGCAGCATTCTTCATAGAGCATCCTTACTATTCTACTCGGACTTTTTTTAAGGATTAAAGCAGCTCTCTTGTGGTGTTTGGAAGTAGTATTGTTTTAACCCCAAGACGCCCGGTTTTTTTCTGGCAGGTGCTCTAATCTCTCCATGCCGAATTCAGACGGTTGAGAAACTTAACTGTGATTAAAAGTGTTTTGAGTTAACGTTGGCACTGCGGCATACATGCCGCATCGCACGCTTTAGCTATGTCTATCGTTCGGAACCATGTGGGATATCCATATCATCTTGCTATTACAAGTGAAGTATTGAAATCTGTTTCTACTCTCTAAAGGATATCAGTACCAATCGTTATCGTTATTGTCGGCGTTAGTGCAACAGTATAGTCTTTGACTATTTACTTTAAAATAAGTCTTTGACTTGTATTCTCCATTGGGACCTGGTTACCAATCGTAATTTAAATAACCCATTTAGTAAGTTCCCAGATCCTTGTCTCCCAGCGAAGTTTTCATCATCAATGAACATTAAAAAAAGTCAGATAAAAAACTCTGATACCTCTGGGGATTCAATCACCATGTTCACATAAGATGTTGTTTATAGGCAACAACAGATGGACCTGCTACCATCTTACGACTTGACACATTGGATGTATGTGCTCAGTAGACATCAGAAGTCGCTAAGATAGGTATTGGCGGTAGGATTACTTCCTTCGAATTTGCTTAAATAGCCTTCAATCTGAAAATATTTAAAATAAGTTGTTGAATTAATTCAATATACATACATATACACACATATAAAGTTCTAAACTTATAAAACAACTCTCGCATGGTCTAATGTCTGCATAAATGATTACTCGCAAGTATTTACTTTTATCTTTTGAATAATAAAGTTTCCATAAATATTTGAAAATTAACTGCAGCAGCAACAGCAGCAAGAACAACATCAACAACAACGTGTGAATAATTAACAACGTATCAGGCAAGTTACAGCCAACAACTGCAACATCTCTGATGAACGCGAATGCGAATGAAAAGAATAAATTTGTGAAGAAGTTGCACGAACGATTACAACGAGAAGAGGAGCCCGTCTATCTGGTATGCTATTATGGCTATCGCTCCCAGTATGGGATCGGGTAAGTCGGGTAAATGTGGGGTAATATTTAAATTGTGTGTGTGTATGAGTGAGCGACTGAACGAATATGTACGTATGTATGGTATGAGTGAGTGAGCGAATATTGCTGGCAAGGCAACATCATCGTCAGCAGCAGTCAAAACATTTATCTGCTACATTAACAGCTAATTGTGGTAAATGAGAAATGTTATGAACTTTTTTCACATTTTCTTTCCTCATTTTTTGCAATAAATATCAACAAATTTCGAAAAGAATAAAAAAAAAAAAAAATCACAAAAAACGATGAGGACAAACGAATAACCAAAAAACCCAAAAACAAAACAAACAAAAAAAAAAAAAACGCAAAAACAGCTCAATGTTAGAATAATCCCACATGCAATTAATGAAAGAAATATTAAACAAGAGGAGAGAGCAAGAGATGGAGAGAGACAGAGATAGCGGTGCAAAAACAAAAGATGATTAGAAGTATGAATTTAGATGGATGGACCCGAAAAAAGAAAAAAATAGCAAAGAAGCTGCAACAATTGCTACCACTCGTGCCACTAATGTTGATGCTACTAACACATTTTCTCATGTTTTTTTGTTTTTGTTTTTATTATCGGCCGCTGCTTTGGCTGCGTGCAACTAATGTTAACAACGAAGACACCGGCAATGATGATGATGAGGTTGATGATGATGTTAATGATAATGATGACGATAATGATATTTCAAGTTGGTTTAATTAACATTTCTTGTTGGATGATTGTAGCCAACATACATACAATTGTGACCCAAAAAGTATATTTTCATGTTCACATATGAAAATGAATTTTTTTCTTTCATTTTCATCTGTTAAATACATTCTTATGTTTCTTGTTCTGTTTTGGTCTGCTGTATATATGAGTAGCACAATTCATTGTGTTCACAGTACGAGGTGGATGTGGTGAGTTTTTCAAATTAAAATTTCTAAAAAATATTGTAAAATAATCAATTATTTAATGGGGCGTATAGGCTTTAAGCATTTCGACTCTTGGAGTTTTTTTTTTTTTTTTTAACATGGAAGTAGTTTTTACGGTGAAAATCATGCGGAAGTGTTAGCTATTATTTGAAAATTATAAATTATTGAGTGCGGTATTACGAAAATAGTATTTTCAACAACGTTCTACAGAATGCCGATAAATATCGACAACAATTAAAAATAAAATTAGAAAATATTTAGAATTTAATACCTAGAAGGATTATACTCTTTTTTTATGGGAAATGAAAAAAAAAAGAGAACCGTGGTTCATTAGAAAAACTAGAAAAGCCTGTGCTTGAAATCGTTCTATTATTATGAAAATAGGAAATGTTTTGATTTATACTTCGATATGTGAAATTCTTTATACCCACAAATAGTAAATGTCGGTATATGCAATAGTGCGATTTATTTAAACGTCTTTAGTAGTTTAATACAGACAGATTTTCAAATTATATTTAAATATGGAGTCACTAATTTTCCTGAAATTTACTGTTAATATTTGACATTTCTAGTGTGCTATCATCAATACAAAGTTAATAATATAATACTCAGTATTTACACGAGTACGAGGAAAGAATACTAAATTATATGTGAACAGTCACGATACTTATGCCCACAAATTAGTGAAACTGTAAGAGTGGCACCTTCGATTATGAGTGGTCATTTAAATGCCCATATCTTATAGTTAAAATCGCGTGCAAAGAAAATAATTAATCACTATGTTCTTAATACAAAGATGTAAATAATTATATAACACAGTGTTAATGCTAAATGACTTAAACCTTTTGGTCGGTGTAATTTAACAGACCAGAGTCTCGGGTGGAAATTGAGTCCATCACCCTCACATTAATAGCCTAGCGCGCTACCCACCAGGCTACCGTGGGACCCATTAATTATTTTACACTTACATTGAACTGTAGAACTATTCTTGAAGTGATAAATAACACGTGTAATGCAATTAACATTTGAAAAGCGCACTGAATTAACCCTTTGCACTCGGCACCGTTTCGGACGTTACCTACCAGCAACTCGACGCCACTTTTTGACGAAAATGTACATCCTGGAAATTAACAGTATAATTTTAGAAACAAGTAAGGAATTGTAATGAAATTTGTTTTTTATGAATTTGTGGACATTGAAGAACACATATTTCCAAAACAAAATATCAAAAATTGTTTCTATTCGACGCTTCAGTACGAACTAAGATCTTGTACATTTCTTCTCTCGGTTATCGGATTTCTTTATTATTGTATCAAGTTTTAGACTTTATTGAGCCATACTCATGTGCCTTTGGATGCCTAATCCACTATGTCTACAATTTGCTCAACGGATCAGAGAAGTGTACAGTCAGTCCTGAACTCACTTCTCACGTTCTTCTACGACGTGTAAAACGGTTGATTTATTAATCATGCATATTGTAATTTTATCATATTTCGACTAATTTTTTGTGCCATTTTTACAGAAAACTACAGGAGAACAAGTGTGTCTTAAAAAATTGCGGTGGAAAAATTTCATTGTCCGTAATAACTACCAAACTATCATGTCCCCTCAGAGGGGACTACCGACTGATATGCTAGACTTATGTTGTCCCCTCAGAGGGGTCAACCGAGTGCAAAGGGTTCAATATGTTTCAGGAGTGTGAAAAACTGCAATCAGAGTCAATAGATCGATGACAAACATATTTTATATGGTTCTGAAAAGAGATCTGAAAGTCATTGTACTATATCAGAACGTGATAAACGATGGGTAAAGCGCTTTGAACAAATAGCTTTAGTGTCAGCAAATGTGATCAGAATTAAGTTTAAATTATATTATAAGACGAGTTAAATGGAGATTCGTTGTTAAAAAGCAAAACACCTAATCTTACAGCAAAGTATAAAAAAAGAAAGGTTAATGCTAACGGTTTTCAAGTGTATTGGAGCGCCAAGGATTAAGTGTAGCAAGTTAGAGATGCCAGAAATGTAATTTATAATTTTGGTATCGGCACTTGTTATGTATCTTTTTTATGCTAAAAATTTACACTAAAAACTAAATATAAAACAAATCATGCGTTCTATTGCAAAGAACTAAAATTAAATTTAAAAATCTTAACTATTATACACTTCGCCGTAGTCTACTAGGTACTGTGTTCGCTTATTAGACGTAAAGTGCGGGTTCGTGCTCCAGGTCAGACATTAAAACGAAATATGAAAAAAATATTTCTTCGGCGACTTCCTCTCAGCAGATTTCTGGCAAAAAACTCTGAGAGTAAATAAACCTGCAACGAAAAAGTTTCTCAAAATCTGTTGTTCTGAGTCGACGTTAAACTGTAGGTCCCGCCACTCAAGTATAAAATTAAGGCACACAACATGAGTGGTGTGAGAAGCTAGGCCGTAATCCTGACAGAAGGGTTGTAATGGCCAATTATGTGTGTATTATACACTTCTTAATATGGGCTAGTTATTGTTGGTTTTATAGTCGCCATAATCTAGCAGATAGTGTGTTGGTTTATTAGACGTCAGATCGTGGTTCAAACTCCAGGACACACATCTCTAACAAAACGAGATTTGATTCAGCGACTTCCTCTTAGTACATTTCTGACAAAAACTCTGAGAACAAAGGATATTGATATGAAAAGTTTCTCAAAAATTTGTCGTTCGGAATCATGTTTAAACTATAGGTCTCGTCAGCTATTAATAAAATTAACATATGCAACATGGGTGATGTGAGAAGCTAGGGTTGTAATGACCAATTTAGTAAGTAAGTGATTTGGTACTACATTTTTTTTAAATGTGAAACAATATGTGACGCTACATAACTCGGTCATTTGGGTGAGTAGGTGCCTTAAAGTTCATGGTTTATGAATTTGTTTATTAAATATTAATTTATGTCTGTCGCATTAAATTGAAATTTATTTTGTTTACGCTGAAATGTGGATCTTCTTACAGCTCTGTAACTCAATATACACAACTGCAGTGATTCACTTGTATCTGCCAACACGTCTAACTAGTTAACGTATAGAAAACATAGTTCTTAACTAAATTCTACCAAAAATAATTTCATAATTCATACATAAATACAAGCCCTTTATTGCTATTGAAATTATCAAGAAATACTCCAGCATTATTAATCAAAATTATTTATAAAAAGGTTGACCTTTAAATCCAATCATCAAGTTCAACTCATAATTAATGCTGTGAAGAATCCCAACGTTTTTTGTATTTCTTTTTTTATTTTGATTAATAACAATAAGTTTTCTTTTTTTGCTTTTGTTCAAATCAATAATTTCAATCGCATTAATATTAAATGATATTCTTTGAATCCACCACATTCAATTATAAACTATTCATTAAATTTCATTTGAATACATCTCAAATACATACAAACATATGTACATACATATATATTAATGGCCCATTTACACCTGGCTTGGTTATATGTATTGATAGTCATACCAATAGATTCGAATACGTATGTTTCTGATTTGATTGATGATGCTGCCGGTTGTTGATAATAGTCCCAAGAATTCTATACACAGTGGAGTCAATGTAAGAAGTTTTTAATGGTAAATACAAGACCAAAATTACATTTTTATGACTCAATTTAAAGCATTAACTGTGTAAGAGAAAGAGAGAGAGGGAGAGGGGGAGAAAAGATATTCATAAAAAAATCCATTAAAAGTCCATAAAAATTCCAAAGGAATGTTTGATGTCATACCCCTACATACTGTATAGAAAAGCAATCACCATCCACCATTAAGCCGACCACGAGAGAGCCTCTTTAAAGTGTAAAGCCAGAAGCCAATTAAACTGGAGTTTTATGTTCAATGTCCTATGAAAGTTATTGAGAATTTAGTTTCAACGAGTAGTCCAGTTTTATTAGGCATTTATCTCAAATGAGTTTTCTTTCTTTTTTTTTTTCTTTTAATCCAATGCGCAGAAGTTATTTAATATGGTTTCTACAATTTCATTACGGTTGTTATCTGCAACACGATCTACTATTGTAAACTGAAATTAATTTTCAATTTTATAGCCCGATTTAGGATTTATGATAAGCCAACAGCCAACAGCATCGAATGGGAAGCCTATAGTTGTGTTGGCTTTCACACTTACAATCGCTTTTCGTTTATCCATTGAAGGGACATCTCTAACTAACGGCTTGGCTTTGTACAAACGTATTATACTCCAAAGGTGTTACATTATTTATGACGAAACAGGGTTTCAATTAATTTTATTAGCCTCACAACTGTGTTTATATCGTCATTAAATTGATAATCTCGCCAATCATCGGCATTGGTATGAATTCCTCAGAATCAACCTAAAAACAAGCCTGAAAGTTCAGTAAATTCAATCCAATAAATAATTCTGTTGCATGAAAACCTAACGGATGCAAAATATACATACGAATGTTCTTGATTATGGATTTATGTTCGGTAGGTGTTCATCGACAGCATAATTACGTGATGTATGCTCTGTGATAAAGGACTGGCGGCCGCGGGAGTTGATTAAGGCAGATGTAGTGGATGGAAAAATTCGATTGCCGTCAGGTAATTTCTTACGGTCTTAATTCAGCATAGCGATTAATAGTCATTCCTTCGGCCTGAAACTCGCTACTATAATCTAAAGCTCTTCAATGCACATCAAATTCTTGCATCCAAGACTGTCCACGTGGAATTCCATTGAATGTTAGAAAATAACCGTGGGAGAGAATCAGTTTTATTGGCTTGGGATTTTAAATCTGCTATTAAGGACATATTGGGTAATGCGCCCATGCATATAACAATTGATCTCTTCACTTTATCAAGGAATTTCACACAGCAATCTCTATTGAGAGCAGTCGACGAAATGATATGGAAACTTAGGTTCGATAACAATTGAGTAGATTCAGCGAACCACAGCAGGGCAAAATCACCATCGAGTTAAAATTGCCCAACTGCAGCAATAGGTGGTACAAACGGCTTGACGAGTAATTTTACCTACACTGCCCTTCGAGCTTGGCTTAGAATTATGACTGTTGACCCTGGGGCCAAGTGTGAGCCCATTTTTTCTAGGTAATATAAATTCTGGTATTGACATTGCAACCACCAGATATAATATAACGTTCAGGAAAGAAATGATATTGCCTGAGATCAGGAACGAGACGCTGAAATTGCAATGTCGTTAGCATAACTCTTGACTTTATTATCTGAGAAATTAAGTTGAATAAGAAGATTGTTGGCCGCAAGATTCCCAAAGAGTGGAAATTGAATCTCATTTTGCAATGTGCCGCCACTGACCGCTATCTGACACTGGATTCATCCAGAAGAATACAAAACCACGCAAATGGCAATAATGATCCTCGATTTGGTGATGAACATGTCAACAATCAATAAAAATGTTGGAGATATGGATAAAATTATAAAGAAGAGTGAACCTATATAGCGTATAGAGAGTATCGCGGCGTCTTGCTTGTCTCATGACATGTTGCGCCGGAATTTTCATCCTAACACATGTACCACTGAAGTAAGTATCAAAAAAACGTTCTCTAAATCCAACAGTTCACAAAAGCCAAGACAAAATCACCAACTTCCACAAACTGTCATGAGCATTAATATGTAGGGCAGTCTACATAGAATTTTTTCTTGAAGTTATTTTTTAAAACAAAAAAAATATACGTGGAAGGATACGAATTTGTAATACACATGCTTACTTCAGGGATGAGTTTTTTTTCCAAAATCAACCCCTGGATAAGAACCACCCGATCACAAAAAGATTTCAAGATTACATTACTATAAGTTTCATACTTTAACCGAACGACAGATTTTTGAGAAACTTTTTTATTGCAATTTTATTTGCTCTTAGGGTTTTTGCCAGAAATCTGCTGAGAGGAAGTCGCCAAAGAAATATTTTTTCATATTTCGTTTAATGTCTGACCTGAAATTTGAACCGTGGCCTCACTTCTAATAAGACAACACACTGTCTACCAGACTACGGCGACTAATTAATTCTAAAGTACTCTAAGGCATGTTGGCGTTAAATTAAATTGATTTTATTTTGTGGAACCTATCAAAAGTAGGGTGTCTAGCATTAGAAATTCAAGTATTTTATAAAATTTTATATTTTGTTTCTGTTTAATTTGTCAATATTAGACAGACAGTCTAAAACAGCAGCAACTATATGGACATACATATGCTCATCGTTAAGATTCAGTAATATTGACGATTATAATTACAATCCGATGCTGAAAATACCAACGAGTCACAGTGGCATGGAGTCATAGAATGCGGCGCATGTGCAAAATCACTTGCACTTCATCAAAATTTGTTAACCGACACATTCTGTTTGTCTTAAAAGCTGTAATAAAAATAATTTGTATGATGAGCTATGGTTAGTTGACTATAAAAACAGAAATTATACGCGGAAAAAAATAACTTTAAAAATAAACAAAAAATAAATGAAAAAAGAATTTTCAAATTAATTCCAAAAAAAAAAAAAGTTATTGACATAACAGAAGAACAAAACACTAAAAATGCATTTACATTCAACATATGTATGTACATATGTACCATATATACATATGTACCATATATGTATACATATGTATATGAAATATATCGTATACATACATATATAGAGATTGTTAAATTCAAGCAATTAAATATTTATGGAAATCTTACAACAAATTATTTAAATAATTTTTAATTAAAAAAATGAAAGAAAAGAAAAAGAAAAGAAAAAGAACCAAAAAATTGGGTTAATGTTGCAGGTTACAACGTCTCTCGCCATAGTAGGGAATAAAAAAATTTCAATTTTCTACTTCGAATATAAAACGAATGTTCATGTTCACTGTCAGCCAAAATAACTTTCTTCTTCAAAATCCAATCCGAAACCCATAAAAAATATTTCGAATCGTTAATAAAACTGGAATAAAGAACCAGAAATAGAAATAGAAATGGTAATAGAAATAGAAAAATAAGAAATATAAAAGAAAAAATAAAATAACGAAGATGCAAGCAATTAGTGAAAAGAATCTATAACGTATGAATGAATACGTTATTGATTACACTTGAAAAAATTAATGAATCGATTTAGAAGAGAATCAAATGGAATTCGTTTACTGATTGCTATGTCTCATTACCAAACTAAACAGAATTTTAGAAAATTAGTTTTTAAAAATGTTAACTAAAAAATTTTTTTTGGAAAAATTGTTAAGATCTGTATATCTTTGCCTACAATTAACTTCGTGATGGAGTTGTAATAAATAAAACAAAAAAACCCAACACGTAATCCTATTCATACCGATATTTTACATTTCTGAAGACTTTCTGTAACCGAACAACGAAACTTAAAAACCTAAAGAGAGTACACCAACTGTAATAAGCAATTTAAACGGCTATTCTGGACTTGACTAATTAACTAATGAATCTCTAGATTTTTACCGAACTCTGGTTTAACATTTATAAGAGCATAAAGTAAAATAAGGAGATCAACTCCTCATTGCTTCTGAAAATTTCATGATTTTCACATACTATTACACCGAGGCATATAGGAAATATTCCATACCTTATGCATATATGCTGCTCCAGTAGCCTGATTCAGCCCTGAACATGTTATTTCAAAACTGAGGAAAAAGGCACCAAGTAATGTTAGATCGAAGTGGTAGCTTTGAATACCCAACCAGCTTGGGGGGCCTTCTATCCATCGAGGGCCAAGTGAGTCTGGCAGTGGAGCAAGATTCTTCGTTGACCAAGGATATGTTGGCGTCCCGAAAGAGTTTCCGCCCAATGGACAATTTAACCAAGACAAGTGGCATAAAAAGACACCAAGTATCTAAAATCTTTTGGATGTATTAGTCTGACATGTTTATATTGAAAACATTACAACTACATTACTTTTGTAGTATAGAAACGAGTTGGAGCCATTATGAAATCCGTGGATAGTCACGTGCGTATTTCTGGAGATAGAGGAAACAACTGATATTCTAATCACTGGTCGTAGATCGAGAATTGAGTAGAAGGGACATAGAAGGGACCATATTCGGACGGGTAACAGAGGTTTTATACGATTTGCAAAAAACAAACGCAGAAAAAAATAACAGAGATTACTACAACTAGAGGTTACGCACAAAGGCGTTTTCTCGTCATTAACATGGAGTCTGCTTTTTGCCAAACTCTTAAAAAATTGTCTAATGTTGCTAATGACTACAAAAGATGAGATCTAGCAGCATTATCATATAAAGAAGTCTTGAGCATGATTAACTTCCTCATGAGGCGTTCTCATGGAAAACTAACGCGAAATATCTAGAACTAGTATTGCATAGTAAGTGCTATGATAATATGCAGAAAGCTTGCAAAAAATCTTAGGATTTTAATCAAGTATGATGCGTTTGGGGTATACCTGGATGTCCAAACCTATTGTGATCTATAGAGCTATTGCCTGCACAATGAATGGAAATCAATATAAAAACAATTCTGGGGGAGTTTGATGAGATACGTTGAGCAGCGTAAAGAGAATATGTCCCGCGATATCCTTAGAAGATCTATTTGCAATAAGCCTGTGGAGTAGGAGACGGATCTAACACCTGACTCATCAGCGAGCAATATAACCTAAAGGAACGAGTGGGTTAGGTTAAGGTTCCTCCCTAAAATGTATGTGGATAGGACTAGCAAAGTCTATAATTTTTGAAAATATTTTACTACAAAACTTATACTCTTTTTAGAAAGATTATATATTCTGTAATATACGGTTGGGCCAAAGACAGAGAGGGGGACGGAAGAGATCGGTCCCAAGATAAATATTCGGAACTCATGCTGAAGCTTACGAGTGTATTGAGAGTGTGATATGTAAATCGTATGGTGTTGAATCTTGATTAGTATGGGACTTTACATGCCACTGAATCAGCTTGGCGGGGCAGAATAAGATTATCCTTTGCTGGATTCGAGGTAATGTCATAATATAGAGCAATGAACAGACAGAAAGGTTTACCAGGAGAAGATTTTACACCTCTAATGGACAAAAACGTTTCTATTGAGTGCGATAATTAGCTTGGAAAGGTATACCCGGAGAAAGTGAAGATATAGTGAGATGGAAACTCTTTTCTTAACCTGACATATTAAATTTGGACATGCATCGATATAACAGTTCTATGACGTCTTCTAACTCTTCATGTCATCTAGTGGAATTGTTCCTAACGTAAAGTTTGCCAGGCAATGTTCTTGTTACCGTGTCGCAGAACATGGTCAATCTATTGCGAGTTGCAATACGTATTTCGAATATTACATACGACTAATTTTTGTATGCATCAGTTGCGTAGTATAATGTGTTGTAAACATAGTATAGTGTGTTGGTTTATTAGACGTGAAGCCACGGTTCTAACTCCAGGTCAGACATCTTCAACAATACAATATATGAAAAAATATTCCTTTGGCTACTGTCACTCAACAGATTTCTGGCAAAAATTCTGAGAATAAATAACATTGCCATTAAGAAGTTTCTCAAGAATCTGTCTTTCGGAGTCACCTTTGAACTGTAGATCCCGCAACTCATGTATAAAATTAACACACACAACTTAAGTGGTGTCAAAAGTTAGTTCGCAATCCTGACTAAAGGGTTGTAATGACCAATTATGTATGCATATATGTGTGTATGTATGTAGTTCCGTATTTTAGAAAATTCGTTGCATATATTATTAGCAGCGGATAACGAAAGTATCTAATCGTCTGCTGATGATGACCTTTAGATCAACTGTTGATGATGTAGATGATTTGATAACGTATTTGAATTATTTTTTAATGAAACTAACTTAAATACAAAGTTTATTTGAGTAAACCAAATAAATTTGAAGCCTGAGAAGACGACATTCACTATTTAGATTAGATTCGAAAATATGTGCCACTGACTTACTGCTTGTCATTCATAAATTATATAATATTTGGCACCTATGTTGATAAATTCATTTAAAATCTGTATTTAGATTGCATTCGGAAAATAAACGCGTACTAATGATAATTCACACGTTAATTTATTTTGATGAGAAGTGATTTGCCTTTGAGGTTTTAAATATATTTTTTTTTGGTATCACAGCTTTATTTCAAGTCATATTAAAAATGCTTTCAGAAATTACAAAAGACGAGATCCGAATGTAGAAGGTATAACCCATAGAAGAAGCGACGACAAAATTAATCCATAAATGCATTCGTTTCAGATAAAATGTTTAACATGATTTCATTTTACATTCGTAGGTTGAAAAATGTTTTTAATTTTTTTATCATTTACATTTCGATAACGTTTATGATATCAAAACGAAACAAAGATACATATTTTAAAATTTTAATCTTTATTATGGTTTTATTTAAAATTATTTAAAACGTTTAATTATGCTACCGGTTTAAATACTTAGATTTAAATTCACTATAAATTTCCTTAATGATTTAATGATTTCAACACAAACATTACTTAAGAAAAAGATTTAAATGAAGTTCAAGACCAATAATCGTTAAAAAGCTAAAGAACTTTTCGATACAAAAAAATCATCATTTATTGATTCGATAAAGATAATAAAAACCCTACGTATGTATGTTTTAATTTCAATTTGAATTGCATTGTGGTTTAAGAATTAATACCAATTTGTTATGGTGGTGATTATAAAACCGAACTTTAAACATTAAAACCAAATAATAAAATAAATTGTGATAAAAAAAATATATTATAATACGATGCCATATGATAACTACACTTTGGGTTCTTTTTTCCCCATAACAATTTTGGATAGAATACAACAGCACACTAGAGTTATAAGGCAAATGCTTGAGGTGGAAGTAGTTGTATCCACGGTACTCCCCATACTGTTGTCTTTTGCGAGCCACCAGAAATATGAAAACATCGGCTATAAGTAAGTCGTAAGTCACCCAAACCGAAGTGACCTTATAACCAATTAGGAACGCCATAAGCTGCATGATCAACTATGTAAGTTTCTTTAAACACGAATGACATCTCAGATGCTTTTGCTCACCTTAAGGTTATACACGCAGCTGGAATTGGTAAAATAAGCCATAAAAGAATTTTATAGCCACCACGCGGTACAGTGGTTAGAATAATTTTATTTATATTTTGTGCTATCAGGATATCAAAATGAGGCATAGGGCGCGATCGTAAAAATTTGCAAGTAACCCAAACAAGGTAACCTATTCAAATACTATATTGCTTCTCTTTAGAAGACAAAAGAGGACACTTAGTCTTCTGGTTTAGTGTCATTGAGCAGGCACATAGAATTGTTTTAGTTAAAATTGAATTAAAAGTTCACTTTCCTTTAAATTGGTAAAGGCATAACTAATCGCTTATTTATCATTTAAGAATTTGATAACTTCAGCCTTCCCACAGGGAAGTAATACCCCGGGAACAATTCTATATACATATATCATGCCATTAGCTTCGCTACACCTGCAAACTCACTTTCTAAACCTCGATAAAGCTGTGGTTAAAGTTATGGAGGATAGAAATAAACGTGTACAAAGCATGTCCTCCCATTCGTATTAATAATCAAGCTGAGACCCAATATTCGGATGTGATATTTCGTATTTACCTTGATAAACGGACTGGACTCCCAGCTTCTGCTTTACAAATTAATATGCAAGAAAATTTGATGGTTTCATTTAAGATGTAGTGTAAATTCATCGTTGTCTAGTAGGTAGTCTGATGACTTATTAGAGGTGAGACCACGGTTCAAACCCCAGCGACTTCCCGTCAGCAGATTTCTGTCAAAAACTCTTAAGAATTAATAAAATTACCATGAAAAGTTTCTGTAAAATCTATCTTTCGGAATCGGTCCCGCCGCTCATGAAGGATTGTAATGAACAATTAAGTACAGTGGACCCCCGCTATTCGTACACAATTCGTTCCAGCAGGCTGTTCGAATAGCGATTTGTACGAATGGCGAATCACTCTTTATTTTTATATCCATAGCAACACTATTCTTTAAAAAAAATAGCAAAAAGGCAAATGAGTACAAGCAACATGTGTTAAAGTAAACGCAGTATGAGAAGTGCGGGGATCTCCCGAATTTTCTAAAGTGGCCACCACAGGGAGGAGTTTCCGGTGCAAAGTTGCACTCTGTGGCACATGGTTGCACGCAGTACGAATAGCGAAACAATGTACGAATGGCGAGTTAAATTTTAATTGAAAAAACTGTACGAATAACGAGTTGTACGAATAGAGAGGTGGACGAATAGCGGGGTTCCACTGTAATTGGATACGGATTTTTGAGTCTTCTGTTTTTATATGCAATTCTGTGGCTGTAAAATATTTTTAATATTTTCCCCAGCGATTGCTTAACAAATTTTAGAAGCAGGAGCAGATCGTTGGAGAAGGTGTCCTAAAATTCGGAGCTGAATAATGGAAAAATTTGAATTTTTTTCTGTAGATGGATTTGTGAAGGTTTACATACCATTTATAGTGTCCCACAAGCCAGGTTAGCTTTTCTATACGGTCTGCAATATCCTCCTGCGAGCGCCAGCACTAAGTACAGAGTATGTAAACGTGTGAACCTTCTATATAAATAGGATCTTTCATTAAATTTATAAATTTTATACGTCACGGATTGTCTGGATGATGCGCTCTATCCAGTAATCAATTTTCCATGGCTTTGGCACATAAATCAGGATTTATTTGATCAGTTGTGTGGGTAGTGTTGGCTCTGAGGATAGTAGTTTGTGGTTAATTTGCATATATCTGCGAGAAAATGCCACTAGAAAAAATCTCATGAGGCTAATTTGTATAATCACATTACCTACACGTTAGATGACCATGCCCTCAAATTGCTCGTTTGGAACATCGCATGTAGCATGAAACGTATGATATACAGGGCCGTCATATTCAACGTACATATCGTTGCTATGCAGATCACCCTATTCAGACCAAAAAAAGTTGGCAATCACTGACCTACACCGCTCGTCGTTGGCAGTGACAATCTGATCAATGTCGTTTCCAATGGATGAAGCAGCCAGCCCGAAATACACACCAAATAGTGGATTTTTCGGGATGCATTGGACGCTCTTGGATCTCAAGTGGAATGCTTGTTGTCTAAAATACGACAATTTCTTTTACAATTTTAATCATTTCATATTGAGTTTCTTACGGTGTACAATAAAGATTGTGCACATTAAGTATTCATCGAATATATTTATTGTAATACTTTGAAATTATTGACAGCAACATAGTAATTAACTCGGTTAAAGAATACATTACGGCATTAAAGTTTCAGCATAAATTCTAATGTTAAATGATGGGAAACCAGTCATCAACCAGAACCAGAACCAACCAACTAACCAACCAATTAGACGTAAAGTGAAGAGAGGCGTCGAATTGTGTTTTCATTGAACGACAATAACAAACCGAATATTTTTCTTTTTTCTGTGGAACTAGGATCATTGCGGTATAAATAATTCGGATTCACAGCAGTTGGTTGGTTGGTTAAACACAGAGTATCTGATATTTAATCATTGTTGCAGTAATTATGGCATCGTGAATGATAGAAATTAATGAATAAATTGTAACATCTAGCTGGTGACTGTAGTGCTCTATTTACAGGGTACATACATACATACATTAGCTGCTGATGTACTAGTCCTCTGCCGAACTCTTCTGATTGTTTGTCACTGTAAATAATTTATTACTTTCGAGGTCTACTAATAATAATGCCATCCGATGCTTTCATGCGAATGGTTATAGACTGGAATCCTAATTTTTATTGGACTTAAGTAGACATAAAATATTTAAGCCTATTAAAATGAGAGAGCAACTACTTTGAAATTTGATTCGTTTTCGATGTTAGACAACTTTAAACTGGTTAGTAAGTTAGTTAGTCAGTTAGTTAGTCATTTGCTATTTGGTAAGATGAGTATTGAGTATTTTTTTCATTTTGTTTTTGTTTTTGTCATAAAATATACTCATTTAGTTTTAATGTTATTACGATTTTATTATTGTTCGTTTCATTTTTTATTGTATTTTATTCATTTGCTACTCTATTCATTATTAATTTTGGTAATTGATCATCAAATTTGCCTTAATAATACACTCGTGCAATATCTATATAATGCCGCTATCTAATCGTAAAAGTATCGTATTAATTTCGTTTTTATGCAAATTAGAAATAAATTTGGATTTTAACATGAATAATGATCATAAAGAAGATTTTCTGAAGCTACTAATAAAAATTTATTTCAAAATTTGTTTCAATTTTTGTTGTTTTATTTTCTTGAAATATCAAATAAAACAAAAAATTTAAAAACACGTATTATGTTACAGTGTCTAACTAGGTGGTCGTATTTAAATATCGTATTTACTAAGAAAAGATTTTTGATTCGTTTAAAATAATCGATAAAATGTCGGTGATGAAACAACAAATGGCATGCGAAATGTGGTACTATTTGTGAAACAAAAAAGGAACGTAAAGAGCATAAACATATTGATAAGGTGCGCTTTCTGAAATGAAGTTTATATAGATGTACATACATATATTGGAATTTACTCATTAATTTATGAATGATGAATGATATTCTGAAGTCGCCGTGGTCTAGTAGGTAGTGTGTTGGCTTATTAGACGAAAAGCCCGAGTTCGAATCCCAGGTCAGACATCAAAACGAAAATATGAATTAAATATTTCTTCGGCGAGTTCCTCTCAGCAGATTTCTGGCAAAAACTCTGAGAGTAAAAATTGCCATGAAAAGCTTCTCAAAAAATCTGTCGTTCGGAGTCGACTTTAAACCGTAGGTCCCGCCACTCATGTATAAAATTAACACACACAACATGAGTGGTGTTGAGGAGCTAGGTCGTAATCCTGACTGAAGGGTTGTAATGGCCAATTTGTATGTATGTATGTGAATGATATTCTGGATATCGTAATCTCTTGCACAGTACCAGCTAAAAATTAAAAAAAAAAAAAAACATTTGACGATTATGCACTTCAGATTGTCATAACTTGTATCGAACTTTTTGACAAAAAAAAAATTTTAATATTCCACCATCAGTTAAAAATTTGCTGGTCTTGTCGTTTCACTTTATTTAGTTGCTTTATTAACCGTTAACAGGATTACGACCTAGCTTCTGAGACCACCCAAGTTGTGTATGTTAATTTTATTCATAAGTGGTGTTGTTTAGCATGGACACGACAGATTTACGAAGATCTTCATGCTAAATTTATTTATTATGCTTTCAAAGCTTTTTTAAGACGACTTCTGACACAAGGCCACCGAAAGAAATATTTCTTTTTTTCAATGTGTCAGTACTAAACTTCATGTAGTTTGACTTAAGCCATAGCAGTGTATTAAATTGAATGCTCATTTGAGTATTTAATCTCAATCGGGCAAGATATAATTTTATGAATTATTAACACTGATTTGTTATAGTGAACATCAGTACAAAGGTACTCATCAAACCTGTACTTGTGAACAAAGTCATTCGTTAGAACTAAGTCAGCATTGTAGCTTTAAGTGGGTTCGAGATTTCCAGTACTTAAGTGACCATACATTTGGGAATAGCTATCCAAACTTGTTTACCCTCTACAGTTTGGGAAGTTTTTAAATGGAAACACAATACGAGTATATGAAATGAAATCCGTAAAGTATCTCACGTATATACACTGCTGTTCAATAAAATAGATTCACCATGATCACCATCTTGCAATTAATTAAAGAAGAGTTACGCTTCAAATTTTTGAAATGTATCGGAATTATATTCATAAGAGGCCAGTAAACAAAGTGCAGTTACTTTTTTACATATACATACTCCTTTGCATAAGAGATGTCTAGTAAGCCTTTCGGATACCAGGTGAATCTATTTTTTTGAACAGCACTGTAGTTCAGAATGCATTTATTTGCGTACTCAATAACCGGTTCTAAAATTTGTACTAAGTTTATAACGTGTTATATCTTAACACAAGTACTCTGTGCACTTGGTGGCATACAAATTATGGGATTAATATAGCAGAATATACTATCACCGCCTCAACTAGCGGCGTTAACAGATGTTATGCCAACAACAGTGTAACCAAAAATCGCCGTGTTTACGAATCACTAAGCTAAAAATGACAATCTATTCATAGCTGGTCGTATTCATAAATCAATTCTACTGTATGGTAACGAAGCATAGATATAAAGAAAGTTAAACACAAACACTGTAGATCTTGTTGGACCCACGCATATCCAACCTCATACGGATCTTAATGTGTAATGAAAATAAAAATGGATTGACCACACTTTCAAAAAAGGCAATGAGGAAACTGTAGAAAATTGACTTCGTGGAACTATTTCTTGCTTAATTGGCCATAACATCCGGTTTAACGGATTTCGACCTGCCGCAACACATCCTTCCAAGAGCCTCTGCTTCTTGCGCGCCTACACCAGTTGGTCACACCAATCGATGGCAGGGCTCGATTTCGTCCTTCCAACGGATACAAGGTCGTCCTCTTCGCCGACTTCCGCAGATTCCCGCATCAAATACCCATCTCGTCGGAGCATTCTCCTCCATTCGAACGACATGGCCGAGCCAGGGCAGCCGCTGGATATTAATACGCTGTACAACGTCTATGTCGTTGAGGAGATCATACAGCTCACTGTTGGATCGGATACGGAAATCATCGCCAACTCGCACTGGACCGAAGATCTTACGTAGGACTTTTCTCTGGAACGCTCTCAAGGCCGCTGCATCAGTACTTAATAGGGTCCATGCCTCTGAACTAACACTAAGAAATTAATGAATTATCCATTCATAAATACCGTCACATTCAAGCCTATTTCCTTTATGCCAGATTTATGTGCAAGGAATACCGTTACGATATCCTTAAAAACGATACATCTTTGAAAAATATACTGAGGTAATAATCGCACAGATATAGAGAATGTCCAGTGTATTCCAATGTTAAATAAGACTCATAAGACTTGTAATACTGCCATCCACACTATTAACCCTAATACACTCACTTTTTCCCCAATGGCATATACCCATATTGGTAATAGCTATTGATTGATGTTGCAAGCAAGTATTATATGCTAACTCCGTTCTAATATAAAAATCTTTGCCGACATGTTTATCAGCAACTTACAATTTTAGTTGCCTTGAAGCTACAATCGAAAAATTGATACAATCAATGAATAACTTTATGACTAATATGACCAGTTTAATGTGGGATGCACTGCATATTGCTGGAAGCAATAATAAGAATCTAGTTCTAGAATATAAATTGCATTCGTCAACTTATTCTTTAAAGGTTAAGAAGTGTTTTAAGTGTACTTTCCACCAGATCCAGCTATTTTTCATACGAAGAGAAAAATCAAAACAAGACTGATTTTGTATTGCAATAATATAAAAATGTTTGTACCAGGAAAATGGTAAAAGATAACGCAGCATAGATATCTCGCTGAAAAAACGCACGCGTCGCTTGTAAATTTAGGAACAGTATTCGAGATAAACCTAATAAAATGGTTTTTGACGCCACATATGCGCCATTGGACCCAGTAAATAAATATGTCCTGTCGCCTATATGGCGCCATTGAACCGGTAAGGGTTTAAAACAAAATCGAATACTTCCCAAAAAAGAAAGAGGATATGTTAGTATCTGAGATTTACTTGATGCCAAGAAGACTTTTTAAAATTTCCGCTTACACGTTTTATGATTGTAAGAATCCTCAAAATAATAAAGTCAAGAATTAAACGTCATTGAACGAAATCATAGAACAATAAGGAAAACATTCGAGAAAGAAAAATATGAGTTTTTCCGTATTTATCAACATATCTTGAGCATTCGGCAAGGTTTGGTATGTTTGGTCTAACAGAGAAATTTAATCTAAATTCATCAATAAATATTTTGAAGATAATTGATACTTACATAATGGACTGAACGTTTGTTATTTAGGAAGATAAGAGCATCCTACAGCTGTTTGCAGACTGTCTGCTCTAGGATAGTTTTTTGGGTTCCGTTCTATACATACTTTATACATTGGATGCACCAATAAGTAGAAATTTTCACATTTCTTTGCTGATGACACTGCTTTTATCGGAATGCTTAAAAAGAATAAAAGAGAATGAATAAAATTAAGTAGGGACTTAGAAATCGAATATAAAATATGTCTGTTAGCATAGACAATAGGTTCGGAAATTCTACATTGGAATAAAAGCACAAACGAATATAAAATTATTGTTTCCTTCTAAAACCAATATCGTGCTACGGCCTACAGTTCCGGAAAACTGTTTTAATCTCAGACATAGAAAAACTTCAAGAAATACTAAAATAGGTTTTTACCGGTGACCACACTAGTAGCACCTTGATACACAATAAACTCCAACATACATAAAGATCTTAACGAATCAACAGGCATTTATCGGTTCTAAATAATTTTATTATTTTAAGCTGATAAGACTTGCAAACGCATTGTCAGAATTGCTTAAAAAATTCTCGACAGTTCCGAAGCGAGTAGTATATTCGCCTATATTTCAGTTCAAAACTGAATCTTTACAATGTCAACCAAGTAAAATATAAATTCTACAACCATATTTGGTCCACACTGTCAAAGTGGTTAAAATTACTCACCTCATTTTGTTATAAACTTAACCAATTAATTATCTAAAACTGTTAAACCGTTACAAAAAAAAAACATGAGAGAAAAAACAAGCGCTTTATAATTAATTGCTACACAAAAAACCAGAAACTAAATACACCGTTACCCTTAGTCAAGATTAAGTGACCACAGGTCGCCCAACACTCGAAAATTTCGTAAATGTTTGCAATGCTCTGATGTCAACATATAAAACACAAACAAACAAAAAAAAAATAAAAACAAACAAACAAAAAAATATTCCATCGGAAGAAGACAATTTAACTGACATGGTCTGTCGATTTTCAAAGAACAAATTTAAACAAAAATTAAAGTTTTTATAATTTTTTCGTGACTGAGTTTTTGTTCTTCTTTTTTTAGTTTAAATAAAATAAAATACAATATTTTAAAGGGAAATAATTAAAAGAAACGGAAATTGTTACACTCTACAGCCATATATTCTCTCACATTTATTTGTATTCACTAAAACATGGAGATTTACTAACACACATATTGTTTCACTACACATTACATCTATAGTGCACATGAATTAACTGTGTATTTTATGATAAGGTCTCGATTACCAGACAACTTGCTCCAAACAGTGATGGAATTTTAAAAATATCATTTGTTACCCAACTTTGTCTCCAACATTAGGAATATTGTTGGTATGATATCTGGCAGTATATCTTTATTTTGAGAAACTTCGCATTGGATTGCAATAGAAAGAAAAGGAATATGAATTTAATAGTACCTTACAGTTTGAATTATTTTCTTTTTTATATTTCTTCATTTCTGTAAATGATCCCAATACATAGCAAAGCACTGTAATTATGAAAAGGCAAAATAAAAACGACCGAAATTATGTCAACACAATTGTTGCAAACTATGACAAATAGTTTATCCTGACAACTTCCACAATAGCCATATTAGACGTGAGGCCACGGTTCAAACCCCAGGTCAGACATCTATAACAAAGGGATTTGTGTCAAAAAATCTGAGTTATTTAGAATATTTGAAACTTAATCGACTTTCTTTCAAAGGTGAAGGGAGTTTATATTCTTTGATTTTGGTTGATTTGGTACCCCATCAGAAGCCGAGAGCGAACGCAACTTACTGAGGTAGCCGCTATTTCGACATTTAATTTTCAATTTCGTGGCCCTATCAACCTTCGAATGGCAAACAGTACAATCATGTGACAATCTGAAAGAACCGTAAGGTCAACTTAATTAGAATAAACGATTAAAATAAAACAAAGTGTGTGTGAGATATCATCCAATTGTTTTCGTTTGAAAGACCTATCGATGCAATTCTTTGGAGAATATAACATCGTTCAAATATTCTCCACGGCTCTTTATCCAACATGTCTAATTTATCATGACCCTGATCAGGTTGAATTTGATCGATGAAATGGCTTACGTTGTCTTTGAAGATCGCTGTGGTTTGTGATTTAATCGCATATACCTGCAACTTAAAGAAACAACCAGATGATTATCCACCATCTCGGTGGTCAATTAACAAAACTTCCACTTGAATTACCTGTGCTCTCAAATCGAATATCCAATGTGGAATATTGCACACTTCGTCTTGGTTACTTTGCTCGCCCTTGACAGTGATAGCCTGTGACCAACACCGTTCTGAAAATGACGCTGCCAGGCAAAAAATTCACACTAAACAGTGACTTTTTCGGGTTGCATTGAAGAATCTTAGATCGCTTATGGATTGTTATCGCCCCAAATTCGATAATTTTGTTTGTTCACATACTCATTCTTATAGAAATGGGTTGCATCGCTCAATATGATTTTCCGATACACGTTGCCGAACAGAACACCAATTTTGTTAAAATAATTTTATTATTTGCACGTGTTGTTGAATAATATAGAATAACTACATCCGTCCATGGTGAATTGGCAAAACAAGCTGAATAAATGAAAACTAATTTGACAGATTTGACTTCAACAAGATGTCCGTTATCAACTGTCAAAGTCCGGAAATTCCTGTTGGAAGTCGTATAGGTTAGGTTAGAGGACGTGTACTTGTCAATTAAGACAAGTACAGTACCCGGAGGTCCTTAAAGAGGGAAGGATAATAAAGGGAATAGGATAAAAGGAGAGGATGTAGGAAAGAAGTCGCGATAACATATTCTTTTCTGTTAACAGAATCCTTGATGGTGGCGACAACAGTATGCCAATTCAATTCAACTGTACCTATGGAGTCCAACGCCACTCATTAATAAAATTAACACACAGAAGCGAGTTTGTAATCGTGGCTAAGTGTTACAATGACCAATAACGTAAGTACAGTATGTTATTCGGAGTATGTCTGTTGTACAGTTCAATATAAATTTCAGAATATAATCCAAAAAGAGAATCAGTGTTTTACTTCTAAGTAGAACTCATTAACACTAATTGACAGATCGTTTAGATCCTTAATTTTTGAAGTGCATATTGAGATCCACCTGTATATTATTTTTCAACGTGAGTGTGTAAGGCAGATGAATAGGTGTATTAAATGAATGAATGAGGAGAGTTTAAGTAGCCTCTTCAAACAAAAGTAAAACCAAACCAAAACAAACTAAACAACAACAAATAAACAAATAAATAAACAAACAAACTAATAAACAATGGAACGAATCTAAATAGTGAAGTGAAATGAATGGAAATTTGAAACCGAAACGTTGACGCGTCAAAAAAGAAAACAATCGACAAAAACAACAAAAAAACAACGACAGATCCATTGTTTTGCACACAGATTTCAATTAAATTTTTTATTATTTTTTTTTTGTGTTAAAATTTAGTTGTTTTCCTTTTTCATTTTTGTTTGTTTGTATGGTGCTGTAAACAAATACTCTTCTGTGTATTGTTACTTAATAGAGTTGTAGGGTTGAGTTTAGTTCTCTATTATGAAGAACAATTAACAGAGACTGAATTAATTGAGGCGAATGTCGAACACTAGTTACGCTATTTAACTTTAACCATTAACATCGAATGGAACCATAGTATAGCAAGTGACTTCGGATGTCTGCAAACTGCAAAAACTACTGTTGAATGTATTGTATTAAATAACACAATGTGTCACTGTAATGTGATGGAAAAAAACCTCATTTAGAATTTGTTAAACATTTTAATTCAAGTAATTTAGAAGTGAAAATATTAACATTTTAATTGCCTATTGACGTTTATTTCAGTAACATTTATGCAAAGACAGCTGGACTCAGTGGGAGCCATTCAGGAGTCCCCTTGAATGTGAAGCAAGTAACCATATGTGCATTTCTTGACAATAGAACTGAGAGGGTATTTATGAATCTTCCTCATTTTCGCAGAAAAGCGCAAAATCCATGGCCAAGCTTAAAAATCGATATGTCTTTCGAACTCCGGTTGTTGGCAGCCATTTAATCATTGTAAAGATAGCTATAACCTTCACCTGATGGATATTGTAATAATCCGGAACTCTGTGGGATTGTCTCATTTACAAGTTTTCACATCAAAACCATTTTTTTTTTCGAAATTCGAAGGCTCCGTGTATACACTCCAGTAATCTGTACTTGAAATATCGGTGTCTTATAAAATCTTTAAATAGGTACCATATAATCATGCGATAGTGGAGCCCTAATATGTCCAAAAGAGACTTTGGCCAGCAGTTCACCGAGTTCAGCCTTAGTAGAAAGCCACATCAATTTGGCGTAAAGTGCCTTGATAGCAGTCATCCTTACGAGACGAGTATTAGGACTAGCAGATTATCTTTTTTCGCCGTCTAGATTCTTGTAAGTTTCTATAACGTAATTACAGACAAATTAAATTAAATTGCTACAATTAATATTTTTTAGTTTAATGTTGCTAGATAGTATGGGACTGTCTGTGTAAGCTGAATAGGCTAGGCAGCCAAAATAAGGATCCTAGAGCATGTGAAAATTCGCGACAATCTGCAAGCAGATGAGTTTTCACATCGCTGATGGGTTTAGAACGCTTCTTTGTAAAGGAATGATATGTTTAACGAAAGGGCAGGCAAAGATAAACAAGGCTTTCTCAAGCCAAGTGGGTTTGAGGCAATCAAAACTTTCATTGGGAAATTAGAATAGAAGGAAGTCTGAGTCCGGCTTCTCTCTATCCAGAAATTTCTTGGGGTTAAACACTTATTTAAAATGGAGGTTGTCTCGGTTCGAACTTGAAGATTCTGTAAGGATGAGAATAAATTATAGGAGCGCGTATCCCAGGGGGAGACGGGTTCGCATCAGACGGTGGTCAGGAAACTGAATTTGTTAACATAAAGCAGAAAGTTTTCAATATAATAGGCTTAGAAGAGACATTACAGGGATACTTTATAAAGTATGAGGGGTGTACAACAGATCATATAGTCGCAGCGCTCTTCATCCGAATAATAATAACAGATAGACCGAGATAAGCTTTCCTTCGAGACGAACAATCGCCCAGATGTTGTTGCATATCAATACAGATTCCTAAAAACAATTTTGCGATAGTCTCACGTGCTGAATCTAACTATCTATTATACAGAATCTTAAGTTATTTTGATATGTAAAGATTTATTTCACTTACCAAATTTTGTGATTTCAAGGTCTTCTTATGATTCTGTTTATAATAAAAAAAGAAAAGTTGGATAGAAAAGGGGATGCTAGTAGATATTTATTTACTTACTTTCGAGCCAGCCAAGAAAACTGATTCAGGATTTGGAAGTCAGATGAACATTGAATGATTTTTTCAAAGACCATAGCTCGCGAGTACGACAAAATCCATTTTACTTTTCAATTAGGATCCATCTCCTGATTGATTTTACAGTGGCCCGTATTATTACTTTGTATGCAATTTCTGAAAGATTGTAAAATATCCATGTGTGAGTTTTCTTGAACATTTCTTTCTTTTTTCCCCTTAAATGACTCAATTTGCAGGAATTTTAATGATTATTTAAGTATGTGTGCTATTAATAATTAATAAAATATGAATTAAATACAACAATTAAAATATTTGTTTTTAACTTAAACTAATTGAGTCATCAAGTGTAAGTATATGTACGTATGTGGCATGTGTAGGGCAACAATGTAATCGAAAGTAATGACAGCTTCTAGTTTTCATTTTTTTTCTCTATAATTCTATAAAATCTATACATCTGTCTTCGTTGTTGTTGATGTTTACATTTTAAAAAAGAAAATAAACAAAAACTCCAACAACAATACCAACAATAATAAAAACAAAACGACAAAAATTAATCAGATAATTGAGATTTTATTAACAGGAATTTTGGTTTATAATTACCAGCTACCAACAAACAAACCAACACGAATACGTATTATTCTGCGAAAAAGACAAATAAAAACAACAAAAAAAAAAGGAAAAACAAATAGCAACTGCAACAACAAATGCAAAAAATAGAAAAGAAAAAAAAAAAGAAAAATAAAATCTTTCCTATATCGAAATACATGGAACAATAAAATCGAGGTAAAATAGCAGAACAACAAACATTCCAATACAAAACGGATGCAAACGTTGGCCCTTCAATGTATGTAGGTGTTCGTTAGCGTTTCACTTTAAAAATAAAAATATTTTATAACTCGGTCTATAATAGATATTCAGCTTTTATATTGAGTTCATGGTGTGGAACTTGTTTAGATCGTAATGCTCCAAATTATTTTATTTAGAAAATTTATCGAATTGCTTTCTTTTGGGAGGTAATTTGTCACACATCTCCTACATGCCTAATTTCGGAGAAGCTTTATAAGCGCAGTATGAAAGTATATTTTTTTTACACACATCTTGATCTAAATAATTTATTTGAATTTGTTGAAATATGTTCAAATATCATTAGTAAAGAAGTCGCCGTAGTCTAGTAGGTAGTGTGTTGGCTTATTAGACGTAAAGCCCGGGTTCATTTCCCAGGCATTTCTTCCGCAACTTCCTCTCAACAGATTTTTGGCAGAAACTCTGGGAGTAAATAAACCTGCCATGAAAAAGTTTATCAAAAATCTGTCGTTAGAAGTCGACGTTAAATTGTAGGTCCCGTCACTCACGTATAAAATTAACGCACATAACATGAGTGGTGTGAGAAGCTAGGCCGTAATCCTGACTGAAGGGTTGTAATGGCCAATTATTATGTATGTATGTGTATGTATGTTCATTGAAATTTACTCAGTTGAGATCAGAAATATACACCCAAACCTTTTTTTACACGGTAGATGCGTTCCAGTGGATACCGTGTAAAAAAAAAAGCGCGTAAAAGACAAATATTATGTATGTATGTAAGTGTATAAACAAACTGAAAAGATATACACAGGATTGATGCAGCAGCCTACATATGCCTATAAAATTGAATAACTTTATAAGAACGCAAGCGCACTCTCTTTTGCTGGGTTGTCTCAATATCAGTCTCGTCAGTAGGAATACTTATTACTTCTACATCTTCAGAAGCTGCTTCTGGCGCTGGTTTATTTCTTTTAACAGCAAATTCTGTTATAGTGCGTTGTGATCCAAATTTGGAAAGCTCTTTATAGAGCTCTCTGTATCTAGTCATACATGTTTGCAGGTCTGATTGAAATTTCACAGCTCTTTCAATTATGTTATCACATGTCAAAAAAAACCGTGTTATTTCAAATTCGCGTAAAAAAACCCGTGTAAAAACAGGTTTGGGTGTAATAACTTATGCCTCGAAGCCACTGTACTCTAGGAGGTAATGTATGTAATCTTATTAAACGAGAGCTAGTGGTCCAACACCTGGAGAGACATCTCGAACCTAACAAAATATGAAACAAATACTTTATTCGGCGACAATCTTTTGATAAAAATCCGAGAGGAAATAAAATTACTTTGAAAAGTTTCTCAAAAATATTTTGTTCGAAATCGACTTCAAACTGTAGGTATTGTGAGAAGCTTTCTTATAATCCCGGCATAAGACTTTTAATAACCAATTAAGTAAGTATGTAAGTAATTTATGCATTTTTAATATCCACATCCAATCCAAATAATTGAAGACGTAGGGCATTATATAGTTGGCCTTACGTTAAAATAAATTTTTAATTCGTATATTTTAAGTAATTTTTATTTGTTTGTTAGAAAACTAATCATTTTTCCTGAGTAATATTCATGATTTATATCGTAATTATTAAATAATAACGTGTAATAAAATATTATGAAACCTCAGACGATAAATAGACGGACTATCGTTCGATTACAATAATAATTTTATCACTTGAGAAAAGTATCCAGCGGAGTATTTTATACTGTACGAAATAAATTAAAAGAAATATCATTGCTCTTAGCCATATTACGTCATCAAAAGACATGTTAACACTTTATTAGTAGTGCCACATAATGTATTCTATGAAAGATTTTAGAACACAATCAAAATGATTTATTGATCATATAATACATATACAATATAGTTGGTGGTACTACCATAGGCAGTGTTTTGAAACAAGTTTAAAACTTCTGTAATAAAAAAAAAACAAAAATAATTAAGAAACTATGAATATGAGACACACTGGAACAATAAATTTTTAATGATGATAACTGAACTTTACCCTTTAATATAATTTTTAATTTTTTTTTAGTAAATCTATCATCCGTCGTATTGTCAATGTTAAATTTATACTTGCAACGTTTCACAATTTTCCTACACTTACTCGACACCATGAAAATTTCAATGCGGCTAATAGGTCGAAAAGTTTAACTGTACCTAAGAAATAAGCCGCAAACTATTAACAGTTAAATGACTGTTAATTAAAAAACCAGTGAGAAGAATCGAAGATTTACAACTACAATAAGGTATTCTTATATTATCAAACCAGTAAGAAGAATCGAAGGTTCACAACTACAATAAGATATTCTTATATTATCACAGGGTTTATAGGGATCTAAGCAAAAGATGCATTTCAAAAATGTACTCGTAGCTAGACTGTAGTAACTTGTAATTAATTTTCATCAACAGATGAGTGTATCTATTCTTACGTAACACCCGTCTTTCTCGCAGGTTGCCCTGTATTACAGATAGAATTCGTTATTTAGCTGTATATGGAACTCCCTACCTGCAGAGGCCTTTCCAGCCACTTATACCATAAAAAGATTCAAATCTAATGTCCACAAACACTATTAAGACGAAAACGGAAACCTGGTAACAGATCCGCAGGGGACACTGAGGTTACGGAGGAAACACTTTTCTACTCTTCTACGAGGCGATGACGACACCAATAGCGCCTTTAGAGATGATGTACCGATCCCGATCGATGATGACGGAGTGAGGATTTCACCGCCTAGCCATGAACAGATCAAAGTTGCGATTATGCGTCTTAAGGAAAACAAAGCTGCAGCTACTGATGGCCTGCCCGCTGAATTGTTTAAGACCGGAAACTACAGAGGTATACGCCTTCTCGCTATCGCATGTAAGATTCTTGCGGGCGTATTGTGTAAACGACTGAAGCTACTCGTCCTTATCAGTGTGGCTTCAGACCTGGCAAGTCATCATCTTCATACTATGTCAAATCCTGCAGAAAATCTGCGAAACTCATAAGGCTATACAGTATGACTTTGAGCATCCTGCAGCTCCGTCAAGGTAGGAATAGACCTCTCCGAACCTTTTAATACCGTGCGAGGTTTCAGACAAGGCGATCGCTTATCATACGACCTCTTCAACTTCGTCATGTATAGTGTTCTGCGGAAGGCGGGAGTGCATTGCAATGGCACTATTTTCCAAAAAAGCATCTACGACATTGACATCATAGGGTACACTAAGCGAGATGTTACTGCTGCCTTTAGTGCTATTGAAGGGGAGTCCATTAAGATGGGTCTGGTAGTAAATAAGGGCAAGTATATGTTTTCGACAAGTAGGGACATTCGGCGTATTAGAAACCAGTCAATGAATTTGTTTATCTTGGTTCAAGCGCAGGATCACAGGTACTACTTGGCAATTGAGTAGCTGATACCTCTCTCGTACGACAAAAATAATACTCTTTAAGACGCTCATCTTCACCGTGCGTCTTTATGGCGCCGAAGCCTGGACCCTATTAAGCACTGATGCAGCAGCCTTGAAAGTATTCTAGAGAAAAGTCCTAAGTAAGATTTTCAGTCCAGTGCGAGTTGTCGATGATCTAACAATGATCAACGACATGGACGTTGTACAGCGTATTCTCATCCAGCGACTGCGCTGGCTCGGCCATGTCGTTCGAATGGATGAGGATTCTCCGGCGAGACGGGTATAGGTTAGGTCGGAGTGGTAGCTCTGATATCACAAAGCTCACTTGAGCACGCATAGCGGCCCGTTGTGATGCCACGGGTGAACGCAGGCCCTGTACTAACCAAGTTCCACCAAAATCAGAGAAAAGGAGGAAGTTGGTCAGCGCAAGGTCTGCACAACAAAAGCACGACTACCCCGCACTGGAAAACCAGCCAGAAAGTTTGATGAACGAAGCTATATCCTTGATGTCAATAGATGATAGCTCCGTTAAGCTAACCAGGAATGGGGAGCCAAATAACCTATATCTACACCTAGAAAGAGACGGGCACTGGCAGAGAAAGTGAACAACAGTCTCCTCTTCCTCAGTGGACCTGCATCCACGACAAAAGTCGTTGAAAGGGAGCCTCATTCTTTCCGCGTGTCTACCCATGACGCAATGGCCTGTAAGCACCGCCACTGTAGTCGAGATGACATCACGACCAAGACCAAGTAATCGGTTGGTACGCCTTCTATCCATCCTGGGCCAGGTGAGTCTAGCGGTGGAGCAGGACTCCTCATTGACCCAGGATAGGTTGGCGTCCCGAACCGAGGCAAGTGGCATACCCAATTCAACAGAAGAGGATTCCGGAAGGAGCGCACCAGCTCTGGCGAGCTCGTCTGCCCTACAGTTTCCCGGAATTCCACTGTGGCCGGGGACCCACACCAGAGAGACACTGGAGAAGCGCCCAGAAAGAAGGTCAAGACAGCGGCGACAATCCCCAACGATCCTAGAGTTAATCACGGAACCCGATAGAGATCCTATCGCGGCCTGACTATCAGAGAAGATCGAGACGCGAGTGAAAGGAGCATCGTTGACGAGGATCCATTGCGCGGCTCGGTAAATCGCCATCACCTCCGCCTGAAACACACTGCAGTAGTCCGGCAGACGGAACCTTCTTAATTGTATTTTACATACGTTAAACGAGACGGGTATACGGTGCGGGGATTTCCGGAAATCGGCCTTTTTGCGTTGGTTGGACCAAATCGAGAAAATCCTGTCATCGATTGAGGTGACCAAATTCCGAAGGCACGCAAGAAGGATGTGTTAAGGCACCCCGAAATACATTAATCGGGTTGTTAGTGGCCATTAAAGTAAGTAAGGTTCTTCATATGGATTTATTTGCATTCTTTCCTTGAAATATTGTGATTATGCATAGGTGCCGTATCAAGACTTGAATCTGCTGCATCCACACAATCAAATAGGAAATATCTTTCATCAGTTTAAGACGAAACTATTTCAACATATGCTTCATATCGTATTGAAAAATGTCTTCAACATGTTGACAAACAAAAAAAAAAAAGATTAATAATCTTTAAATCTATTAGAATAGCTTAAGAATTTTAAATAAAGAGACACGATTAACATTTCGCAGCGCAAGTAAGCAAAGTTACTCGCATTCGTGTTTGATATTTCTATGCTAATTTGATGCGATTAATGGAGACTATCTAACCATTTAGATCACATTCATTTTAAGTCTTTAATTTAAGCTGGCATTGCGACGTACATTTGAAGAACAGTCATTAGAGTCGTTCATTTAATTGGCTTAAGATATTGGAGCTGGGGCGTTATGAGGAGATGAAATTCAAAAATGCAATTGATCATAAAATTAATGACAAATGATGGTAGATTAGGTAGTGATATTTCTATTCTTTCTATTTTTATACAAAACAGACAAAGACTATTAAAATATAATTTATTAAACAATTAAATGAACTTGTAATGCAACAATACAACAATACAAACGTTGACAACGATGATTGAATGTTTGATTAATGCCTTACGATCGCAATTATTTATAATGTCACTGCGAATAAACAATAAATAAATAAATATTTTAGATTTTAATACTATTTTCATTTAATATTATTAATAATGGTAATAGTTATTAATATTGTTGTTATTTTTCAAAATTGTTTTTTAATTTTTTTATTTAATTTCTAAAGTGTGATAGCGAAATAAAAATTCTTTTAAATCCAGTAAACATTGTTAACAAAATAACAAAAATTGTAAATTATTAAAAACACCAACAAGAATGTAAATTGTAATCGATTTAATTCAATAGCGTAGTACACTCTCTTGTGTAACCACTAGCTGGGCTTTTGAATATCTCAGGATTTCAGTCAAAATCTGAGAGTATATAAAACTGCCATGAATCATCACATCATGTACGTGTTCTTTTGTTTGAGTTGTTTAATAGGCAGTCTAGTAGGTAGTATGTCGACTTGTTAGACGTAAGGCAGCGGTTCAAAAACCAGGTCAGACATCAAAGCGAAAATATGAAAAAATATTTCTTCGGCGACTTCCTCTCAGCAGATTTCTGGCAAAAACTCTGAGAGTAAATATAATTGCCATGGAAAAGTTTCTCAAAAATCAGTCGTTCGGAATCGACTTTAAAACAAAATTAACACACACACAACATAAGTGGAGTGAGAAGCTAGGTGGTAATCCTGACTAAAGAGTTGTAATGAACAAAATTATGTATGTGTGGCTAATTTACTTCCACTTATTTCCATGTGCTTGATCATTTCCTAAAATGTTTCCTATTCGATACTGCGTTGGGCTAGAAAATTTTTTAGCGTGTATCCCACAGTTTCATAACAAACAAAATTTTTTTTTGGATTCCCTGTTGAAGCCAAATATGTTTAGTTTCGTTCGTATATAGTTAAGCATTCCAGGCGCTGGCCTGATTGTCTTTACTCTCTCCTTTATGTCGGGATAACAAAACTAGTCTATCATCTCGATTAGAATTTGTGCAGAAGAGGTGTAATATCTTCGTTTTGGAGGTGTTAACTCTTCATTCTGCCACTGAAACATTATCGACGACCTTGTTAAGTTTGCCATATTCGCATTTGTGAGAGCCGGCACTGTTTTCGGCATAACTGCATGAAGTCAAAAATTAGAAAGAAGTGGTGACAATATATACCCTTAAGGCACAGCTCTGAATACTGGAATATATTTACATGTAGCATTACAAGTAAAATCAGTCTATCGGGGACTCCTTTACACATCAATACCCCATTGAAAAGTATCGATTAATATATTGCCATGATTAACATCTGCCCTTCTCCGGTGAAAGCCTGTTTACTTCTTTCTTAAACCAGATAAAATCATCTCTTCTTTTTATGGTGTTAATCACAATATTAAGTAACGTATTTAACAGTGTAATGACCCTCTGCTTGAAAGCCTATCAACTAGCAGTACACTAATTTAGAACTGATAATTTGATAGATCACCTGTAGATCCATGGTAATTTTGTCATATTCAGTAGACTTCAGCAGTTTGCTAGCATCGGCAGTTTCAGGAATTCTGCTCTTTTATTTTGATTCACTCTGTGTGATTTACAATTACGCAATTATCTTGTTCAGAAGATATATAAATGTAGACAGTATAGCTCTTTTTAGCTTGAAGTGGAAATCCTTTTAAGTCTGCCAATAATATCCTACATGTCGTTACACCAATTGGTTGAAGTAGACGATTGCATCTTTTCGGCAATATTTTCAGCTCATCTTCTTTTCTCGAGTAACACACTTTTTAATAACTTCTCCTTGCACTTTATAAATTGACTGTTGTATGGTGTGGTGTATCGCGGTCTGCCCACGTGTAGTCCAACTCTTGAACTTCGCTAGTCACTTTTGCTATTAAAATGAAACCAATGAACCGTGTGAGATGCTTTCCATAATCTCCAACTAGATCCTATCATCCAACTGACATCCTATCAGAATTTTTTCAATTGTTTCGGGTGAGCTCAAGTGTGCATTTAAAATAACTGACATCTTCCGTACTCGGATAGAATTTGATAATTGAAATTTTTGGTACAGAGTTCTCCTATTATTAATCAATTTTGGCCTTGACTTCAAAGCATATTCCACAGAAAATAATATTCACTAGATACACCTTTTTCCATTTTCTCTAAAATCGTTTGATTGCTTGCAAGCGCCAACCATCACCTGAGAGATGCTTGTTGATCAGAGCTGGGCTGCTTTTTCACCTAAGACACGGCAAATTCAAAAATTGCGAACAGATTAACCTGCCCAAGTACCATAGCTGCCAGATAAATGAGGCATCAAATCGTCAAATATTTGAGAAAAAAATCGTCAAAATCGTTGAAATCGTAAAAAAATCGTCAGAAAAATAAATAAATACATTAAAAGTTTTTAAAACCCAAAATTATATCTATTGTACATAGTAAAATATATAAAGTCAATGTATGTACATATCGGAGTTCAAAAGTAAAACATTTAAAAAAGATTTGTTAGAAATTAAAAGCTAGCGCCCCTCATCTTCATTTATTAACTCTTTTCCAAAAATGGAGAAATTTTACATCATTTTCAGGAATAATTGTTTAAGGTTTAAACAATAAATCCCAGTGTTGTTTATTGACACATAAACGCAGCAATAATATTGCGTCATGGGTGGTGTAAATATTAAGGACCTACACATTTTTCATTTTTTTCAGTTCCTTCTTAGCCCGTATGTGCCCAACTTTTTTTCTCTCGTAAAAACATGGATTTTTTGTATTTTTATAGGAATCTATATGGGGCTACCAGCTATAAGCACATATGGGTTAAGATCTTATTATCTGATATTACTTCTATTTACACCATTTATAACCGACCGAGAATGGCATTACAAAAAAAAAAAAAAATGTTTTTTAGCCGGACTATTCGTATGTGGAACTCAATTCCTCAATTCAAAAATTGTCTGCAACGACAAGTGATAAATTTTTCTCAACTACGAGGTTATTTAGGAGTCGTAATTTTTTGGCTAAATTTCCAACAGTAACAATTCCAAAGTAAATACAAAGTTTAAAGTGGCTTTTAATGTACTAAAGTGAAAAGAATATGATGCAAATTTTCAATTTCTAAAAATCGTCAAAATAAGGGCATAAATCGTCAAATCGTCAATATGATATTTTTGGAGCTCAAAATCGTCAAAATGACGATAGATCGTCAAATCTGGCAGCTATGCCAAGTATACTAAATTTTGTAATTTTTAAACCAAATTCTTTAAAATATAATATCAGAGATTCCTCCTCAGCTTATTGCTTTGCGAATTGTCCAAACCATTTAAAATTTTTCAATCCTGTCGTTTCTTAGATGTTTATGGTAGACCATCGTGGCATTATATGTAGATAACTTATTTATTAACCTAATAAAACTAGACTTGTCGACGTTCAATTTTTTTGCTGACAATCGAAATTTGCTCCTCTCCATTCTTCTAAGCACGGCAATTCACGGTAATATTTATTACCATACATTATTAGCATCGATATTATTTTATACTTTTGTGTTGGACGGATTCATTAGCAGGACAATAAATCCTGTTGTATGTCCTTTTAACAAACACTCTAACTGATTTGCAAATGAATTATAGCCATATACATATATATATATATATATATAATTTGACTTTTTGCTCATGAAATTGAATTGAATTGAAATGGAATTGTATTTAATGTACGTACGAAAGAACATTTGAATTAAAAAAACAAAAGACGAAAATTTTAATTAATTTTTAATGAACGATTGACTGACTGACTGACTGACTGATTACATTTCATAGCCAAAAACGAATTGAACGGAGTGAACGGTGATTGAACGAATGAACAGCATGAATGAATGAATGAATGAATTGAATGATGATATAATGAGATGAGAGGTGTTGTGCACACATACTGTTCGAATGTCAAGATGCTAACGAACCGCAGTCGGTGAGAACATGTTTGAAGCCAATGCGTGAGACGATTAACATGTTTACTGTTGAGATCAATTTATCAATTGGCAATAAATAAAGGCCGTGTATGCAATACAGCTGTTAGCTGTTAAAGGCCAATGATAAGAATATAAAAAGAAAACAAATAAAAACAAAAACAAACCGTTACTATTGGTTAAATGTGATTTTAACAACGATTGTTGCTGTTGTTGTTGTAGTTATTATTGTCGCTATTGTTGTTTTCTCAGTTGTTTAATTGACATACAATACAACCCCAATAGTCAGTCTGTAGAGTCTGGCTGTAAGTATGTATGGGTTGCAGTTGGTTGGTTGGCTGGCTGGTTGGTTGCAAACGAACATGGCTTTAATTCGTTTGGGTTTAAAAGCGAGTGTGTTTTTTCTTATTTTTGGGTGACTCTAAAAATCAATGGCTCTAAACGTTCGGCACAAGACCAAGTTTAGTTCTTATTTGACATCGGTTGATTCGAGACATTGTCGTGTTGTTTTACGTTTTACGTGTCGTCGTTAATGTTAACGTTGTTTTGTTTGCTTGGTTAGAAGTTTTAAACGTTATCTTTAACTGTTAATTTTTTAGTTTTTGTTTCATTCAATTTGCCGTACTAATGTTGATTTTTTTGTAATGGATTTTAAGTAAGAGTGTGGTTTTCATATTTTGCTAGGAAAACGAAAGCTGTTAGTCGTCGACGCCGTCATTATTAAATTCGAGACCGGTTGAGATGAAAAATCTTCTTTGATTGAACGAAACAAAAAAAAAAAAAAAAATTATACGATAACGCACGTAATACGGTGGAATGTTTTGGTAAATCGTTTTCTAACCATTTTTTTTTTTGTTTGTTAGTCTTTCGTTTATTTTATGGACCATCATAATTTTTTTTTTTGTTTTTTTTTGTTGTTTTTGTTTTGTTTTTGGTAGAGGCTATTTATTGTTATTATTATTTAACACCGATTTGTCGTGCTTGAATGGAAAACAGAATGCGTGTATAATGATGACGCTGCTGATGCTGTGCTGGAAGCGTTTCCATTCAAATGTAAATTAACTTGTGACTCTTAAGAAGAAGTGTCTATTATTAGCCATGGTCGCGGTCAGCCTAAAAAGATTAATCTTTTTGTATCTCAATCGTAAGATTGTATAAAAAGAAAAGAAAATAAATTTCGAAAAAAACGAAAATCTTTTGTTTTGTTATTAAAAATTATCATAATTTTGTTGAGCGTTTATAATACGCAATGTTTTAAGTCTTAATGGATTTCACCTGCTGGAACATTTGAAGCTTCAATAATACGGCTTTTATTCAACCATTCATCCATCCATGCATGCAGTAAATCTTCTCAAGAGAATCAACAATTTGCCGCCCATCGAGAAAAAGCTTCTTTTATGACTGAAAAGTGGCTTATTTTGCATTAAGAAGGGGCTCATCATTTGAATACGATATTATGAAACATTTACAAAAAGAAAAACGAAACTAAATGTATTGATAACGAAAAACCGAAAACAAAAACAATAAAAAAAAAACATCAACAAACACTTGATTGCAACACTCTTAAGAATTCCACAATAGGAAAAACCAAAAAAAAAAAGTTAAAACAAAATACCGATTACGAGTATTTAACACTTGCATTTGCGCATGTGCAACAAACATTATTTTTTTCGTTGCTTTGTTTTGTTGTTCTCCACATACTTTTTATTTGAATAATGATGCCACAATCGCATTTAAGCAGTCATGGTAGTATATGTATGTCGTATTGAAGAGTCTCTATATTGTGTTTAACAAACGGTCAGATAGTACGTGTTGATGTAAGTGACTGAGTGAGTGAGTTAGTGAGCGAATGCGAATACAAATGAGTGAATAAAAAATGAAGGTGTTATAGAGCCTTAAGGATGCTAAAAGCTGCTTTTCAACGCCAATCCATTCGTTTAGCTGATGAATAATGATCACATGCTGGCAATGTTATAGATGCGGCAGGCAGACAAATGAATGATCACACAACAAGCAAGCAAGCAAAGTTCGTTCCTGGTGTTGATTATATTGGCAAAGATGCTGTGTTGATATGTGCTGACGACGAAGATTTATGCAAATTCTATATGCACACACACACTGTGTTCTTAAGAGGCTCTTAAAATCAAAGTGTTGTCAAGTGTCCCAGAGTTTGAGTTTCAAAGTCATTGTGTGTGAGTCGGGTGTTATAATTTCCATAACAACTTAATTCATTACCACCAACAAAAATAAAAAAAAACCATACTGAGGCTCTTAAACGAATAAATGAATGAATGAATGTGTGAAAAGATTTATTAAAAAAAATAATAAGAATAAAAAAATAACGTAACGAATATACAAAAAAAAATTTTTAAATAAACTCACTTTCAACGAAAAAAAATAATAAAAATAAATAAAAGTGCGTGTTCAGCTAAAGCAGAAAAAAAATTGTAAAAAAAAAATTACAAATTTATTGTGTGAATTAAAGTTTCTTAAAAGGCCTTAAGTTGTAAATCATACTTAAACGTTTAACACAAATTTTCAGTAAACGTTTTGAATTAAAAAAAATATATTATTAAAAAGAAAAAATAAAAAAAAAATAAAAAATAAAGAAATAAGAGAAGAATAATTTTATTCAAATCAATTTAAATGAAATATAATCAAGTGTCAGAATCGAAATTATTATTAACGTCGATCAGCATAATATGATAGAACGAGGCACGAGCATTGACAAGAAATGTGGTTTAAACGTAATAAGCTCTTGATATTTTTACTTTGGATCATGAAAATAAGGTGAATATTCATAATTATTATTTTTTATTTATTAGCCACTGACACAAATGCCAATAGTTTCCTTGCGCTGTGAAATATTTTATAAAAAATTTTAAATAAATTATAATTATTATCTTTACGTTAAGTTGCATATTTATGATTATTAATTAAGCACAAAAGAAATAAGAAAAGAAAGAAAAAATGCTCCATATTTAATGCCATTATAAGTAATGCTAGATGCTAGGGCAAAAAGAAAGAAAGAAATCCATTAGAAAATGACAAGTATTTTCTGTCTGTCTTTCTTTCCTTCATTCAAGCATTTAAATTCTAAAAATTATTGTATGTTTGATAAGATTAATATCTGACAAGCGAGAAAAGCTTATTTGCTAAAATCCTATTCAATATTATTCAGAATAAAAGAAAGAAAAAACACAAAAAAAATACTTGAGCTTGACAGTGAATTCTATTTTTCAATGCATTTGTCGTACGTGTACACACACGGCGAGAACCTTCATTTGTAATTTATTACAAATAAATATTAATAATCGTTATATTTTAATAATTATATTAATGACATTTTTAAATATCATATCGTTAGTGCAGCGTATGTCTATTTTATTAAATATTTATCTAGAAAACGACAAAAATAGTTTGTTTTGTTTAATGGAAATCTAGTCAATTAACACTTTTTTCTATTGAAGATTTTAATATTTATCGTGCATTTCAAAAGAAATGCAACTTATTAACATTTTTATACAGATAAAAGCGTTCATTATTCAAAAAGAAATATCGGAAAAAACTAAAGAAACACAAGGAAATAATGCCATGCCATTAGAATTCACTAACATTTGATCTAATCAATCAATTTTAAATAAAACAAAATGCCATTCTACTATCTCACACTGGTATCATTAATTAATGCCACGCTAATGATTACTTCTGTTTTTGTGTAGGTTTTTAAAATATCCTTAACTACCAGGTTACTTCATTCCTCAATATAGTTGCAATAAAGCCAGTAATTGTTGTTATACAACAGGTATTTTATTGATAAAAAACAAATTAATTATTTAAATTGCAATATTAAAATATTGTTTTATATGTCAAAGATAATCAAATATTTTGCATAAAAATAGTTGAGTTTGATCACTAAATTTCTATTTCACTTATTCTCGTATGTAAAATTGTTTAGTAAAGACTTGTAAGGTTAGATGAAAATGTATTTATTTTTGGTCCATAGCATCAGTTCAACAATGGATAGTCCATTAGGGAATATGTGTGTGTAAAGATAAGTTCGATTATAACTAGCAAAGACAAAAACCAAAAATTTTAACAAAGAAAGGTCAAGGAATAAATCAGCCAAATATACGATAACGGCGAATGGAATCTTTATTCCATTCCTTATAAGTTATTATACCCACACGTTCCTTTGTATAACAGCTTCTCTGGTAATTAGAAATTTATTTTGAAAATTGAAAAAAGAACAAAAAAATACGTCTAGGAAAAAAATTTAAATTTCATTCGATTTAACAGGACAATCAATCAAGGATTATAATCTTTTGATTAACCATAAATCTGAATTTGAAAAAAAAAACCTGAGAAAAAGAATACTTCTCCCTTTCCTGGTAGTATAGTGGGTAGTGTACTAATGTATTTGTGTGTGAGTTATGGCTTCTATTCCAAAAGAGACTCTGGTCTGTTACACAATAATGAATATATGATTCTGGTTAAAATTTAGGATATAATTTGTAACCGCTTTCCCTTCCGGTATTCCAAACGAATGCACTGCATTAAGGTAATCCACTCAGAAAAAAAAATTGGAAAAACTAGTGAAAACTGTGTTTTAGAAAAAGTTGAAGTCCCGGTATTCTAATAGGTAGCGTGTTGGCTTATTAAACGTCATTCTACGGTTCAAATCCCAGGTCAGACGAAAAATAAAAAAATATTTCTTCTTCGGCGACCTTTTAGAGCAGTTTTGTGCCAGAAACTCTAAGAGTAAATGAAATTGGTGTCGGTGGGAGTCGCCTTTAAAAATGTAGATTACGCCACTCATGTGTAAAATTAACACACACGATATAAGTGGTGTGAGAAGCTGACTGAAGGATTGTAATGACCAATTATATATAAAACAATTTTAATGAAATCAGAGCTCGAGGTTAAGATAGGAATTTTATTTAAAAAAAGCTTTTTAGTGCAATTCCGAATAAAACATTTCGGTTTATATCGGCTCTTTCTTTCATTAAGAGCTTCCTTTCTTTAAATTAAAAAAAAAACTATGTGTGTGTAAGATATCAATGAGCGATCACAGACGAGAACAATTATGCTGGCACAAAATGGCAGCTTGTAGGCAAGAGAGGTGAGGAGAGCGGTTTTTTGCTGGCATAATTTTTCAACCAGCTTCTACCCCGCACAAACCAATACATAAACAACACAAAACCAATACACATACATTTATAAAACAGCAGCCTCAGAAAAATAAGTAAACAAAAACTAATACACACAAAGCAGAGTATATGTATACAATTTTATGCCAGATGAAATAGTCTCGTGTGTGACTGAAAGAACAAAAATTGTGCGGCTTAAAAAATAGTCTCGTGTGTGAAACCACATTGACATTTTTTACTCGTTTGAAAGACTCATTGATGCCATTATAACAGCATACATATATCATAAACTGTGGTTTTTATCTTATTCGCTTAGAATTGGCAAAAACTGCAGAAGAAAAAATTTAACAGGATCGAATCGGCCGATTTCGGTGGTCAGTTCACATTATTATACCCGCTAATCACTTGTGCAGATTATCCTATGTGACATGAGCTCTGTGGCATGTAGAACCATCTTGTTAACACCACAAGATGTTTAGGTCATTCAATTCAGGCCAGAAGTTGGAAATCGTCGACCTGTACTACTCGCCAGTGACAGTGATATTCTTAAAAAAAATATGGATCCAAGACGTCGCCCACAATCTACACCAATCAGTTCGTCCTTTGAAATGATAGGGTTGGTATCATTTCATTTGTTCTCGTTTGTTCTCGAAGACATTCATTCAGAAATGGACCTCACTGCTAAACATTTTTGATGATTTGCCAACTGCTAAAGAGCCAGTTCAGAGAATTTTGTACGGGTATAGATCCAAGTCATCACGTAAAATTAACCAAGATGTTGTCTGCGATGGATCGCATACTCATGAGCGCAGCAAAATCGATTATCTCAGATTCTCATGCACACTCTTCCGTTCCGAACAGTGGGGATGTTTTCGGAAGACATATTCCGTTGACATACGGGTGTTGGTCAATCGTTTACTGAACCAGTAATCTCGAATTTATCTCCCATATTTCAAATAGTACTCTTGCTAGGACGATTATGGCGATCGTACTTTGACAAATCAATATTATTATTTGCACATGTTGTTAAATTCTATATCCGTCCACGTGATTTAGCAAAACAGACAGAATAAATGACAACCAATTTAACAGTTCAACAAGATAACTGTTAATAACCCTTAAATTTTGAAGGTGCCTGCTTGAAGACTCGAACATTCAATGAAAAGAATTAGTTTACATAGAGAAAATCAATTTTTGTTACAATAACAAGAACACGTCTTGTACATCTTTACATAACGTTTAGAATTTTCACAGGATTATCACGATGACACCCACTCACTTAAGTTAGGTTAGTCGCCTGCCTACTCAAACAAAGGAAATAAACATTCTCATGAAAGTGTTTACAACATATTGACAATCAAGCAAGCTCTAAAGCAAGTCAACAGTTTTATTAATGAGAAGTAATTATATTCCTAAGGGTGTTGCGATATAATGATTTAATTAAATAAAAATTCTTGTAACCGATCAAGTATTATAAACAATTTATTATCCGCAATTAGTCAATAATATGTGAGTGAATAGTAATTGCCTTAGAGATTATAATTTAAAGTAAATTAACCCATTATGCTTACATAAATGTGTATGTGTATATATTTTAAACGTAGTTAATTGATTTAATTTTGTTCAAATGTTTATTACGATAAACAGTTACAGATTTTCCTAACTCGAAAAGAGTATAGGTGAGTAAATGGAATTGGCAGGTAATCATTTAGTAAGAGTTGCAAGCGTCCATATTGTCAATAATTGAACGATCTATAGAAAATCAGATTCACAAGGCCAGCACTGGCCTATTATAGAAGAATTGTGTTTCAATAGGACAATGGCAGGTCATAAATAGTGACTCGTATGAAGCTGTAGGCCCTTGATGAATAAATTTTTGTGAAAGTTTTAAACACCTCCACCGAATTTAATTTTACACCATGAAGAAAGTTCTGCAGAGATCAATACAAATGATAATCTGAAGGTGCATGTCTAAATGATAGATGCATCGAAGACAAGTTTTCTTTGTTTCTGGTGGTCACCAAATATGTGTGTGGCCTGGCGTTGTTGGCGGAACTCAATATCGTTTCTGTGGATCAACTCTCCGTAATTGAATTGCTTGTTTCAATGTCGAGGTTATGGCATATTCTTACTGTATGGAGTAATATTTCGAAATTTTGCTAAATTTTAAAGGCAGAATAACGTGACTAATAATTTCTAATAATTGGTAGGTAACGATGTAAAGTGTTTGTACAGACGCACTTATACATCACACATAAGGCCGATTGTGATGCCATAGTTTAATATTTCCCCTAATCTCTTAACTATTCTGAACCAAGGTAACTATTTTTTATCTTGCATAGTGGTGAGAATGTGCCCAGTAGGTGAAGAACAGTTTTTGCTCCTCCTCATTTTTGTATCTCGTGCAGAAGTCATTTGTTATATATATAAGTAATGGCTCTAATAACCAAACTAAGTGCGCTCCTTTGAAGTTTAAGCTGACTTTCCTTGCGCCCTTTGGAGTTCCTCCGCCTATCTGGAGTTAATGGAATTCATAACTGCATCGTCAATTGTAAGATCTTTGAAGACCGTAACAAAATAGCCTTCAAAGTTCGAAGATGGCTGTGTCTCATCTGATATATTCTTTGCAGTTATCCGGAAAATCGTCAGCCATCGGTACCCACATGATATGAACGTCATATCTAACCATCACCTCTTTGAGATAGTCGTAACAGTTACATACATATCGCCTTGGAGCACATTACCTCGGAACCCAGTACCTTGACAGCCGCCTGGCTATCAGAAGGTATGGTTGTGTCTTCTCCGGAGATAATAACGTTTTTTTTTTATAATCATCAACACAGCCTGAAAGACGGTGCAGTGATACGGTATTATTATGGATTTGGCTGTTCCCACCGATTCATTTAATTTGAAACGGCTGATTGGGTGTATACTAGTACATATATAAAATTCCAGACTTTGGTGTGAAGAGCAGCCAGAATCAGTTCAAAGCTGACAATGTGCTCTGAACAACACAATATTTCTTCAGACTTCTAGGTCGGTCAGACCCGATGAAAATCGCATCATTACATACTTAATTTTTTCCCGAAAATTGAAGAATTGAAATTGATTGGCATAAGGTTTAACAAGACAGTGTCATATGTCACACAGTATAGGATCTTCATGAACATATTAAGAAGCGATACAAGTTTGATGAGCAATTAATCACGTTATGGAACAGTTGAAGTTGCAGTAGCCTAATAGGTAGTATGTTGGTTATTAGACGTAAGGCCCCGGTTCAAACGCTAGGTCAAACATAAAAAATATTTCTTCGGTTACTTCCTTTCAGCAGATTTCTGGCAGGGGAGTAAATAAAATTGCCACGAAAAAGTTTCTCAAAAATCTGGCGTTCGGAGTCGACTTTAAACCGTAGCTCCCGCCACAAACACACACAACAAAAATGGTGTCAGAAGCTATGTCGTAGTCCTGACTGAAGGGTTGTAACTACCAATTATGTATGTACATATGTATGCATGGAACAGTCAATTAGCCAAGGGAATAATACGATTTCACGCCATTGTATGGATACTTGTAGTCTCTACAGTAAAGAGAGTAATTGCCAGCCACAATTCCAGCACGTGCAGACTGTTTTATTGGTAATTGTGGTTTAATTGTTATTGGTAAGGTATCGGCCAAAAATGTTAAAAAAAAAGTATACCACAATTAGAGTTCCCGAATGAATCAACTACGACGTAATAACCTTTAAAAAAGTAAAAGGCAAATTTGCATTTATTGTCTCAAATAAATACAATTTCTTTCACTTTTGCAAACGTTTTTGCAGGTTCTTTTTTACAAACCCAAACAATTAAAAAATCTTTCATTGGTTATATCATACGAATGCCAGACATATTAGAAATCACTGAATAAGATATTAAAAACAATTTATTGTTTTACAAACAATAGTATGTTAATTAAAGATATTAAAAATAAAATATCTTTAGCTTGTACCATTCCTATATACAATACAATACGTATGTATGTACGTAAACGTACATTACGATACGCTGTATCGTATCGTGTTAACATCAGTCATTTTCTACAATTTGATTAATACGTTCGTTCGTTCATTAAATTGTATTTATTTTGTATGTTTTACTCCTATTTTTGCTCGTAACATTTGCTTTTATTTTAATACGTTATTTAGTATCTGTTATTAAATTAAGTATAATTGTAAGTGTTTTTCAATTACAGCATTTGAAAACTTTAATAAATCTTTTAGCGTCTCCCTCCCAGTCAAGTTAGACCGATCGACCACATGTGGCTGTTGTTATTGCTTCTATTTAAATTCAAATAAATTGTGTTTAACAAATTGCTGTTGCCGGTATATTGAATATTTTAGTTCATATTTTTCTTTTTTAGTATTATTTTTTGTTTAAATGGTCTAGATTTGGATTTGCAATTTAGTTTAAAAGAAAAAAAATTCTACAAAATATACGACAAGATACGAGACGAGTGAATATGGTTTTTTTACAAGAGAACTGTTATTAATAGGTTTTTAGATTTTGAGTGACAAGCGTTAAAACAGTTGTTTAAATGCAAATAAAAATTCATTTCATTTCATTCGTTTCATTTAATTTTATTTATGTTATTTAAGACAACATAAACGAGATCATTTTTCAATGAATTTATGAACTTAAACGCCGCAAACGAATACGAAAAAGAATAAAATCTAAAAATACATGCCAATAGACAAAGATGTTTAAAAATATTTTTGAATGAATATTCTCCTCTCCTTCAAATACTTCTCACATATCGGGTGAAACATCATCTATCGGTTTAAATTTGACCCATTGGTTATTTCGAATCTGGCAATACTTATGTCATTCTATTCTGTCACGAAATTCTGTATATAATCCGCACTGAACGTAATGAATCTATTTACGCTTGAGCAACATTCGGATTTATTGGGCCAACGTGAAACTGCACGATAAAGTCGATTGTGCCAAAAAAAAATCACCTTTTCGGATGAAGCTCATTTTCATCTTGGTGGGTACGTTAAAATTGTCGCAATTTGGGGCTCAGAAAACCCACACGTGGTCTTACAGAAGTCAATGCACCCATTGGCCCATATTTCTTTGAAAATCAGGAGGACATAACCATTATGGTCAATGGAGACACCTATAACCGGTTTTTTTCTATCCGTTCTTCATGGTTAGGTTAGGTCAGAGTGTTAGCTTTGATACCAAAAGCTCACTTGAGCACGCTTAGCAGCCCGTTGTGACGCCACAGGTCAACGCAGTCCCTGTACTGACCAAGTTCCTCCAAACCAGGAAGCTGGTCAGCGCAAGGGATGCCCATTTAAAGCACGACTAACACACGCTGGAAGCTCTTCATTGTACTGATGTGAAATATGTTCGGTTACAATAGGATAGTGCAACTTCCTACGCATCTCATGCCACAATCGATTTATTGCACAATCAAACGTTTGATGGCCGTTTAATTAACCGAAATCGTGAAGTCAACTGGCTGCCAAGAAGCTGCGATTTGGCATCTTTGGACTATTTTCTGTAGGGCGCCGTTAAAGAAAAGTGTTATGCCGACAGACCAGAGACAATTGAGCATTTGAAGGGCAACTTTCGTGATGCCATTGCCGAGATACGGCCAAATACACTCGAAAAAATTCACGAAAATTCGTTCGATGGAATGAGGTGTGTATTAAGAAATAGTATTCAATTACTAACCGGAACAATTGTACTTCGTAACAAAAAAAAAATAAATTTGATAACATTTGAAACCGTTTTTGTTTTATTGCATTTTTAAGTTCAAGCTTTTAAATGGCCCACCCTATATTATCGTAGGCAACGTATGATGATTTCAATTCGTTTAAGTAAACCACACTAAACAGCAAATGTTTCAGTTTACTTTCATAAAGCATTGGAGTAAATATCTGGTGTTTAAGCTTCAAATAAGTCAATATACCATATATACATACATACATATATTGATATGTACATTTTAATATCTGTACTCTATTAATTTAAAACGATTATAAATAACGACGACTGGGAAATATTTTAATAACTTTACAATGTTTTAAATTCCATACTGCGGTTAAACAAGTAAATGTGGTAACAAATTAAAATGAAAAATTAAATTATTTACAAAGCATTAAGATAAATGAAATGTTAAAATGTTTTTAACGTTTAAATCAATTTGTTAACAGCACATTAAATTTTGCTTGCAAATACTTTCCTTTAGTTACAGGCATTTTGTATAATAAGTATCGTATCAAATTGTTTAAATTATATGGTAATAATAGATTTTTTTAAAAGAATAAAATATTAAATAAAATATTTTCAATATAATTTAACTTACATATGCATCACCGCGAAGTTCGCCAAGTTACACAGTCCCTGGCCAAATCGAATAGTGAAAAACATTGGTGATCAGTCTGTTGGTACCGCTTTTATATCACAACTAATGACAGTTGTACCGGTCTGAAATGAGCGTGCTTAATGGGAAACATAGTAAAAGTAAAAACATTTCGTTCAAAATTTTTACCATTGCTGGATACTTTTTTTTTTCTATGTTTTAAGCAGTTTGAGAAGTCCACGCCTTTAAACCTTGAGAAGCTAGGCCGTAATCCTGACTGAAGGGTTGTAATGGCCAATTATGTATGTATGTACGCCTTTAAAGCTGTTCGTTTTTTGAGGCAAAAACAATTTTCAACTTCCTCATAGGAATCAAAGTGCTGTTCAGGCAGTGCGTGTCCTATAGGTGAAAATAAATAGCAAGTCTGCTGAATATGGTGAGGTTTGCTCTCAGCCCAATGGTTTGATTGTATCCTGAATTGGGTTTTTCTTCGTGTGTAGGTGCATTGTCATGTTGCAAAATTACGTTGCAGTGTCTTGTGGCTCATTCTGGTCCTTTTTCGAACAATGCATGGTTCAAATTGAACATTTGTTGTCGGTAGTAATTTGCATTAGCGATCTGTATTCACCACGTTTTAGAAGCTAGTGGTACACCACACATTTTTCATTCTACTAGACAGATATCATTGTCTTCCTGCTGAATTGATAGGGCTTTGCAGCTGAACTTGATGGCTGTCCCCGATCAATCAATGATTTTATTCGTTTAAGATTCTGAAAATAAATCAATTTTTTATTGTCAGTAACAATTCGATGTTCAATGATGTTTTTAAGGCAAATTTCATAAGTAATTTTTCAATGGGCTCGAGCAAGTGCATATTTAGATAAATATCCATTTTATATTCATGGAACACAATATTTACACTAGAAATAGGAATGGGCAATAAAAAGACATTTCTAATAAATGAGTTCCTGCCCGTCCTTCTTACATAAAACAAAATATTCCTGAACTTCCATTCTGAATTGGAGAACAATTATGCAGACTTTCCTCAACGTCATCGAACCCCTATTCATTCTTCCCACTTCTTTTTGTACATCACCTTAGCAGTACTTTTTTACATATTATTTTATTGTCATTTACGACTTTATGGCATGACGTATGTTTATTATAATTGGCTATTCCAGTATAAGCGCCAAAGACACTATTAAGGATTGCAGTCACCTGGAAATCAATTATAATCGTGAAAAGTGTTTAAGCCATATTATTTTATGAGATCATCCCAATCTAAAACTACAACACTAGAATGATATAAATTAAAAATATTATGCTTATAAATACATTCTCTTCGCGAACTTAGGGCCTCATACTTCGTTAGCACAGTTTTTGATTTGATAGACTTTGTAGACAAAGATGTTAAGCATTTTGTGAAGGCAAAATCTGGCACGATGCAAGCTCTAAGAATTTATTCGAAAAATATACCCACTTTTTAATTCTAAAAGTAAATGCAATATTATGTAAATAACGGCCTCTGTATTTGTTGTAAGTTTTCTTCCACGACTTTCCCTTTACTGAGAGTAAAATAGAAGTCGCCGTAGTCTAGTAGGTAGTGTGTTGGCTTATTAAACGCGAAGCCACGGTTCAAATCCCCAGTCAGACATCAAAACGAAATATGAAAAAACATATTTCTTCGCCGACTTCCTCTCAGTAGATTTCTGGCAAAAACGCTGAGAGTAATTAAAGATACAATGAAAAGTTTCTCAAAAATCTGTCGTTCGGAGTCGGCTTTAAACTGCAGGTCCCACCACTTATGTATAAAACTGAAGGGTTGTAACGACCAATTATGTATGTATGTGCGAGAGTAAAATAATATTGTCATTTCAAGTTTCTCAAGTCTTCAGACTTCAGGTCCCGCCACTCATGGATAATATTAACACACACAATATGGTTGGTGTGAGTAGCTAGGTTGTAATCCTAAAGCTCAGAGATTGTGATAACCCATGAAGTAAGTAGGTACAGGTCTCACTACAATCACTTCTACGCCCTCCGCATCCTAAATGTTACAATTTTGCTTGTTGGAGTAACTACCGTGTGGGAAATAAGCTTCTTTGCTAAATAAATTTTGTTTGAAAAGTCACGCTCAATCAACATATCTACGACGTTACAAATGTTCAGTCGATTAAAATTGTTGCATGAGTTGCACTTGAAATGAGACGGAATATAAACCCAATTACTGAGAATGTCGTGGAATAGACGAATTCGCACTATCCACTGCCTAATAAGTTCTATTCTTTATCTAACAGAAGCGAGCATGGGAGCCGAAAGCCTTTCCAAAGCAATAAACACTAGATATTGGGTATGAGTATACTTCCTTAATTATTTTTATTTTAGAAAACTCCTATCGATTGGCTTAATTTATTCGTCTATTGTGTTACGAAGAAAATTTTGCTCTTGGAATTTAATTATAATTTTTATTTGAATTTTTTTAATGCGATATTGTGAATAGAAGCGAAAAAATTTTAAAGTCCCTACTTTCTTTTCATATTTTTATTATTGTTTTTATTTTTATTTTTAATTACTTACGACGTATTATTGCGCTCTAAACGTTATTGTAAAATAAATCATTCCATTAAGCCAATATTCAGTTCAAAGTAATAGACATTAAGTCTGGTTGCCTGACTGCCTCAATGGTTGGTGGATGGCGGATGGTGGCTGGTTTAGCTTTTAGCTGCCACAGTCTGTTCGTCTGTCGTTCTGACCGTTAGCGATTACAATGCAATGATTTAAATCAGTCCATGTACTTAAACTCAGATCAGCTAAGCTCAACTGAACGCAACTCAACTAAAACTCATTGACAACGTTAATAACAATAATTATAATAATTTACAACACAAAACAACGATTATTTTATAAAAAAAAAGCACAGAAAAAATACGGAAAAAATAAAATAAGAAATGTTTGTGCAGTACCACAATACAGTTCACGTTCAATTCAGTTTAGTTGAGTTCAGGCATGTGCTGAAACACATTTGTTTGTATTGATGAATGTGGCTGAAATGGCTTTTGTAACTTTGTTAGTTTGTTGGACGGTCGACAGCCGACAGTCAGTTGCTGGGCTGACCGTTCCATTAAATTTAACAGAAAGAAGCAGGAACAATATGCTGAGCTGATCTCAGCTCTTGTGCTCTTAAAAGAAAATAACTTGAAAGCTGAACTCAATCTGTTATGATGGCCATTATAACAAATCTATGGTGGTAGTATGAGTACAAAACAACAACAACAACAGCAAAAAATGAATTCCTTCCCATCATAAACTATTTTATTTTATGTTTTATTTTTCCTTATTTTTTTGTTTGGTTCCTGCACGTTTTTATTATTGTCGAGTAAAAAAGAAATACGAAAAATTGCTTGAATCTGTTGTTTTCTTTCTTGCTATTGAGCCAAATACCGAAGATTGATGTGCGTCTACAGTTGAGCTAAGCTGGCTGAGTGGAGAGCAATAATCATGTCTATGTTTTGGCTTCATTTCATTTTTCTCTTTTTTTCCCCGTTTTATATTGTGATAAAATAAAAAGGAAAAGAAGAAGAAAAACAGAAAATAAAATATTTTTACCGATGATCCTGCTTGCCACAAATGACGTGCATAGAGGATGGATTTTGGTGGGCTGGCACAAGCGGACACATAACTAGGTAGACATGCAATACGAATTATTTCGTTTCCCAATTGTATCAGCTATGAATAGTTCATCAAAATGGAGAAGAAAAAAAAAGGAAAAATATATAATGAGCGGTTAGTTAATCAGAGTAACTTAGTGCCCGATGGGCTTAATTTATCCAATTTCATCACTTTATAGGAGATGCTTAACGTATTAAATACGTGTTTAGAAAATATAGTTTCTGCTTAAACATTCCTTGTGGATATTTAGTTGCTAGTTTTGAAAGCATAGTATGTATACATATGTAGGAGTTAGAATTAGAAAATAGCAGAGCACATTCTGAATTTTATGTTGACATATTTATATTCCGTCACATTTCTTATAAAACCAGCAATAGGATGTATTCTTGGGAAATTTTTTATTTGGAAAATAGTTTAATGGAAGGTTTTCTAAACTGTAATTAAAAAAAAAGCAATTCAGTTTCACACTCTTCTTGGTTACACTTCGATATAAGAAACTATGATTTCAAGGGTTCTTTTCATTATTTCTCAGGTCGGGTATTGACAAATTCAAGTGCTACAGAAAGCTTTAGTAGATCGTATAGATTCTAACAGACAATTTCATCATCAGACGGACTCTAATTTGATATAATTCTTGAATTGAGCCCATCCTAAGCCGCCTAATAAGTTCTCCTTATACTTTATTGACTACACCTTATTTGGATGGCTTTGTTAATTAATAACGTGAGAAGCTAGGTCGTAATCCTGACTTAAGGGTTGTAATGGCCAATTATGTATGTATGTCAGTCCATGCATCCATATGGAAGTCGCCGTACTCCAATCGGTAGTGTGTTGGCTTATTAAACGTAAGGTCTAGGTTCAAACCCCAGGTCAGACATCTCGAACAAAATGAAATATGAAGAATATTTTTTCTCAGCAAAATTTCTGGTAAAAATTGTGAGAATAAATAAAATTGCCATGAAAAGTTACTCAAAAATCTGTTGTTCGAAGTCGACTTTGAACTGTAGATCCTTCCACTTATAAATACATAAAATTAACACACACAACATAAGAGGTATAAGAAACTAAATCGAAAACCTGACCAAGGGGTTGTAAGGATCAATTATGTATGTATATACCTAAGCAACGTAGACGTTCGCTCATAGTAGATTTTAAATTCTAGGTCCCACTACTCATATATAAAATTAACACATACAACATAAGTGGTGTGAGAAACTAGTTCGTGATCCATAATTAGTATGTACTTATGTATGTCAGTCCATACAGTGCATCATGTGATGAATCTGCTGAGGGGAAGTCGCCGAAGAAATATTTTTTTCATACTTCGTTCTGTTCGAGATATCTTAGCTGCGGGTACAACTCTTACTGGTCATTAATCACCTCTGCTTCAAAGTTAGTGTATATTTTGTTTTCACGAGTGAACGATGTGATTAGGTTTCAGTTTTAGATGTACCGAGGGAGGTATAAAAGTGTTCCAGAACCTTAAAGCTATTCTTTTGTGAATACGTACATAAGTGATGAATGTATTTCAATTCCAAGCCATGGACAGAGTTTGCAAATCCAGAAAAGTGAACGTTTATTGCTATTTTACACAGTTTTCAAATCCCGAAAAAGGAAGTAAATTATCCTTAAGTAATACGATCAGAAATTTAAACTTGAATGTTTTAGGACACAATCCAGCACACACAATGGAACACAAACCAAAGTAAATGAAATTAAAAGCGATCACCAGCAATGCTTCTAGAATTGAATACAAATTAATTTCAAGATAGAATATAATAAAATGAACTACAACTTGTTATAACACAGTTTACCTAGCGTTCTCGACATACAGAGCCAATTCGGAATACTTTCACTAATAACCCCTCGAATGTATGTTTTTTTAATTGATAAGACAATTTGACTTTCTTAAGAATAATAAAAAATTCTTCAGGTATTCACGAATTATAAAAAAAAAGAAAAACTAGTGAAATTCGATCAACTGGGCTGCTTGGAACTCACCTTAATAGGGGATAGATTTTGAAACATTTCATCTGCCAATAAAAAGACGTCAAAAGTCTTATTCAAGGTTGTAATGAAGGTTATTTTTTGTTTTAATTCATATGTATTGTGTGCATTCGTATGTAATTGCAGAAGAACGGGTATCAAAGTTCATTCAATCGTATGGAATGATTTTTTATATACAGTGTATCACTAAAGTGAGTATGCAGCATGAAAATAATTAAATATCCCAATTTTTTTCCAAAAATACTATGCAGAAAAATATATTTTTTTTACACTTACAATAATATATAATAATGCCTTACACAAAAACACAAACATACCTGAAAATAATTATCCCTTATCATATCTCGTTATCATTTCTTAAAAAATAGAAAAAATCACATCACAAAAGTAAGTATGCACTTTATAAAGTTTTGAGCTGCACTTAAACTAAACACATTTTAATCGCGGAAAAAGTGAATAATTGTTATTATAAATAAATATAAATAGGTAAATAAATATAAAAAGATTAAATAAATAGATTAAATACCGAAATTTTTTCTTAACTTTTATTATGGCCCCTCATGGAAAAGAAATTTCACAAGATTTAAAAGATGTAATTATTAAACTTTATAAAGAGCAGAAAAGCCAACGTGAAATTGTAAAATTTATTAATAAAAGTAGATCCACAGTGCAAAAAATAATAGAAAAGTATAATAAGAAGGGAAATACAAATAACAAGTCTCGACCTGGGCGTCAAAAAATCTTCAATGACAGGGAGAAACGAATTATCACCAGAAAAATAGAAGTAAATGCCAAGATGAGCGCCCCAAAAACTATGTCAGAAATAGAAAAATAGACTGGGAAAACCTGTAACCCACAAACCATTCGTCGAGTTCTGTATGCTTCTAGTTACCATGGCCGTAACATCCGCAAAAAGCCATTTGTGAACAGCACCAATAGGAGAAAACGGTTGGACTTCGTAAAGGAGTACGAAACCAAGGATGAAAATTTCTGGAAATCAGTTATATTTTCTGATGAGAGTAAATATAATATTTCTGGCTCAGATGGGTGTCAAAAAGTGTGGTGAAAAGTGAACACTGAGCTCGATCCAAAAAATTTGGCTGCCACAGTAAACATGGTGGTGGAGCGGTTATGGTATGGGGGTATATGACAGCATCAGGTGTTGGGAATCTTGTGTTTATCGAAGGAACAATGGATAAGACGGTGTATTTGAACACTTTAAAAAACAACTTGCATCAAAGTGCAGCTAAATTGGGACTAACAGGATCATTTGTATTCCAACAGGACAATGACCCTAAACATACAGCCCATATCTTTTGTGTAATACGCCAAAACAACTAAAAACTCCTTCCCAATCACCCGACCTTAATCCAACAGAACATCTGTGGGATTATCTCGAAAAAAAAAATCAGAAGTCATGTCATTACAAGTAAAGACACCATTAAAACTGCACTACTTGAGGAGTGAAATAAAATTCCACATTCGGTTACCCAAAATCTTATAACATCTATGCCATCGAGATTGAAGTCAGTCAAAAAGGCAAAGGGCTATCCAACAAAACATTAAATATCAGCCTGACTTCAAAAATTGAATCATAGTCCCAATTTTTGTGAACTGCATACTCACTTATGTGACCTGAATTCTAACCATTTTGTTAATTATATTATTATCAACCAGTAATGAATTAGAAACATTTTTGTTCCTTATTATTTTTCTTAAGTTTATATATAAAATAAATGAAAAAATATAATATTTGTGTTTTTATTTCAAATCTTAAGCAATTTTTCCAATCATTTAAAATATATATATCGCTGCATACTCACTTTAGTGATACACTGTATGTATGTCTGTACATCACATCACATGTTATTTTTACATGTTGTATGTACATACTCAAATTGACTGACTTCAGTCATTTATTTATTTTTTTATTCTGATTTTTTTATTCTGATTTTTCTGTTCATGTTGTATTATCAATTTTAATAGTTAACAATAATAGCAAGCAACATATCATAAAAACATAATGTTGTTGGTGTAATGATTTTGTTACTGTTGTAAAGATTTTACTGGAATACTTTTGCATTGTTTCGCCAAAGAAAGAATTCAATTCAGTCCCTCCCCTCCCTCTCCTCCTTCGTCATTACAATTCCGTTCGTTTATGTGATGTTTTATTTTCATTTGATTTTGATCACATTTTTGTTGTATGTTGTACTTACTGACTTGACCACCATTTGGATGTTGTTCAAGCTGTATTCGAGCATTCGACATCGATTGCCCATTAAAGGTAAGACAGCAAACCGGCCAACTAGCATAGCACTCCAAGACATTTAAGCCGAACTACTACTTTTACAAGAAAAAACTACAACTACAACAATCATTGCAACCCGAAAAAGGTATTCAAACCATTTTCACTCCAAAATAACAGAAAACAAAACTTCAGAAGAAAAAAGCCATTTCAACTTCGACTGAACAACAACAATAAAAAACAAAAACAAAGAAAAAAAGTTCCATCATCATTGCCATCACCATCATCAACATCTTCAGCTGACGATGGTGTGTTAAACGTCGAATGGTATTCGTTACATGCTCGTTTACAATCAAAATCGTTTTGTGCAGTAACCCCGATTTACCCAGTTTAGTGATGTTTTTTTCCAGGCATTTATTATTGCATTTTATCTCAAGTCCATTGCTGTTGCATCCATTAAAGTCGTGTAAGCGCGTGTAAAAGGGCTTTTTTGTTATTTACCGATTGAAATCGTCATCATCATTGTAAACATCGTCATCAGCAATGAAGCGGCAACATGATGTAAAGGAATGTTGTAAAGCAATGGAAATTTAAAATCTAATAAAGACGCAGGAGTAGCATTTAAAAAGTATCGTAGAAATGTTCGTCAACTTTTAAGAGAATATTGATGTTCATTTTTTGAAAATATTTTAATTTTTGGCGCATATTTTAAGCCATATTCCGATCATAATCGCATGATTATGATATGTAAGAATAAAGTAGTAGGTAGTACTAGTACGGTTCGAGCCCCAGGAAAATTAAAAATATGAAATATGAAAAAAAAAATATTTCTTCGGCGACTTCCTCTCAGCAGATTTCTGGCAAAAACTCTGAGAGTAAATAAAGCTGCCATGAAAAAATTTCTCAAAAATCTGTCGTTCACAGTCGACGTTAAACTGTAGGTCCCGCCAATTACGTATAAAATTAACGCACACAACATGAGTGGTGCCGAGAAGCAAGGCCGTAATCCTGACTGAAGGGTTGTAATTGCCAATTATGTATGTATGTATGTAAGAATAGAGAAAGTGCACCTTCAGAAGAAGGTACACAGAAATTCCTCTGTCCTTGTGTTTATTTCCAATCCTATACTACATGTGAACTTTTTTGCTCGCAGACATCTGACCTGTAATACCTTGGAAAAGGGCATCATTTTAGGTCAAACGTTCTCTATGAATTTTAAGATCTCTTCTCTATCTATAAATGTTTTAAATAAAAAGTAACAAGGATTTCTTGATATTCTGTTAGTGCGAATGTCATACGTTAATTGTAGGTACTCGTTGTTCAAAAATAATAAATAATTGCATCGGATTTTAAAATGCAATCTTTTTCAATCGAATTCCTATTGAAATAACTCTTGAGATAATTTTAACTGAAAGTACATGCAATAACCAGATAATAAATTTCCTTTCATCTATAAATAGTCAACTAGATCAAACATATTGCAATGAAATCGTGAAGAAACTCGATTTATTGTTTAAAAATACATTAAAAAAATTATTTATTGTTTCTGTACAGTTTGTATTCTAATCCTCTTTTTCCCATTATCTCTACCTCTATTTGTACACTTTCCACAACATGCATTAAAACGGCGGTAATTTTATTGCCATTATATTGCTATACATTCAAGGCTACTAACCACCAGCTACACGTTTACATCAACAAATGTTGCTGAGCTCTCAGCTATTTAATTACTTTAAAGACGACAGCCGCAAAATAAACAGCTGATCTGTAATTATAACACTTAAAGTTAATTTACACGATAGGAGTTTTAGGTAGCATACGAGTACATACGTAAAGTAAAAAAAAAAATTACAGAATTTCATTCGTATTTTATGATGAATTAGAACAAAGATATTTAAAAAATCAAAACAAAATAAAATTAAGACTCGTATTACTCTGTATTTGTTTACATAAAAATGCATACATATGTACATACATAGATAATTGGTCATTACAACCACTTTGTCAGGATTACGGCCTAGTTTCTCACACTACTTATGTTTATTTATTTATTTATTTTTATTTGCCTATGGAAATATTCCTTGCAGGCAATTAAATTAGTATTACAAGATTTTGATTCTAAAAAACTATGAATTTAAATCAAGGTTGGCAACCGAAACGAATAACGGTATCGGTAACGGTATCGGTAATCAATTTATTATTATTTCGGTATCGGTATCGGTAACGGTATTTAAATTATATCGGTTTCGGTATACCGGTATAAAAGTAATATATCGGTATTTATACCGGTATAACATTCTCCTTAAATCTAAGAACACAAAAGTTTACAAATATTAAATATTTGTATTAGGAGATCATACAAAATTAAATTTTTGTAAAGAAAAAATAATTCAATTCATGAATAAATACTTTAGAATATAAAAACATTAGACTAACATTTTAGATTACATCCTCAAAAAGAAAAGTTAAATGTTAATTCAATTTAATTGAATGAATACACATAAACTTAAAATTTTAAAATAATTCCTCATTAGATCGAATGACTACAACTGCATTTAAAATGTCATCATCCAACCTATTCCGACTTGGGTTCATGATATCTTTTCTCCTGAAAATAACCGTTCCACACTTACTTGTGTGGCAGGCACAGCTAATATAACTTTAGAAATGGCATATAGCTCTGGTTTGGCTGTACTTTTTTCTTTTCACCAATTGAGAACATTCATATCTCTTTGTACTCGTTATTCATTTCTAAAAGCACTTAGCAATTCACGTATTTTATTGCTATTTGTGTTGTATAGGTACTTTCTTTCTCCATATTTCTAAGAATAGCTTCTACGCTGTCAGAGGATGAGCTCGAGCTACAACTCATATTATCATGAACGGATGTGCAGCAGTTTTGGGAAAGTATGTCCATTTTAACACTTACTTCTACCATACCGGTATTGATCCATAATTGATACCGGTATAAGGGTAAACGGTATATGAATACCGGTATTTGTACCGAAAAACTTATTTCGGTATCGGTATAAATACCGGTACCTACTTTTAAACGGTATTTAATCGGTATCGGTATTATAACGGTATCGGTTGCCAACCTTGATTTAAATGCATAATTACATTATTTTTTATAACATTATTTGATAAAGAAAAATCAATTAGCATATACAATTTATTAAATTCTTCTTTACACATTCTCCTAATTGGATCAGCACCAGCGTAGTTGGATCTAAAAAATTGTATTGATAATGGGGAAAAATGACGTGACGGTCGTTGAGGAACATTAAATTTGATATTATGGATTAAAAAGCTGGAGCCTATATCACCAGTAATTACATTGAATAAGAACGAGATATTTACCATAGTTCTGCGGCTTTTAAGTGTTGTGTGTGTTAATTTTATACATGAGTGGCGGCACCTACAGTTTAAAGTCGACTCTGAACGACAGATTTTTTTTCTTGAGAAACTTTTCATGGCAATTTTATTTGCTCTCAGAGTTTTTGCCAGAAATCTGATGAGTGGAAGTCGCCGAAAAAATATTTTTTTATTTTTCGTTTTGATATCTGACCTGGGGTTTGAACCGTGGCCTTACACGCTACCTACTAGACTGCGGCGACTTCACATAAAAATGCATCCTCCATCTAATTAGGTGTTGTGGTTACCAAAAAGTTAAAAAAAAAACGAAGATAGTCCTTCTGGTCCACATTTTACTATACTATACTGCTCTCTTTCATACAAATATTGACCTGTCATACGACCTTAATCCATCTTTATAAACATAATTAATTACTTCTCTATCAGTGTTGTCATGAAATCTTTTTTTGCGTTTTTAATATTTATATGTAATGAATCGTGTTTTCAAAACTACTATTTCATGTATCTTATTGTATTGGCGCTAACATACCAACAAAAAAAAAAGCAGTCTAAGTTGGCCACCGTTACAACGGTATATTGTATAGGTTAGGTTAGGTCAGAGGACGTGTACTTGTCAACTGTGACAAGTACAGTACCCGGAGGTCGAATTGACCCATTGTACAACGTCCTAGCTTCTCACAACACTCGTGTTGTGTGCGTTAATACATGAGTAGCGGGACCTACAGTTTAAAGTCGACTCCGAACGACAGATTTTTGAGAAGCTTTTCATGGCAATTTTTACTCTCAGAGTTTTGCCAGAAATCTGCTGAGAGGAAGTCGCCGAAGAAATGTTTTCATATTTTCGTTTTGATGTCTGACCTTGGATTTGAACTCGGGCCTTACGTCTAATAAGCCGACACACTACCTACTAGACCACGGTGACCTTAATATATTGTGTATATGAACACACATTTATTCTATTTTTGAAAGGTTGTAGTCGGTAGCCAGTGGTATCGAATGTCTTTATAGCATAACTGTAAGTCTTCATTTGGCTTTCCTTGGTTGTAAATTCGTAAATTCTGAATAAACTCTTTACTCTACGTATTGCATTTCAGATCCTGGCAAACTTTTAGGCGGTTGCTAACAAATTTCATGTTTCTTTATCATTAATTTACACTGCTTCTGCGACATCGGGTCAAAATAAATAGCCATAAAGAAATCTTCCTATTACGATCTTCAGTGCGTCAAAACATTTCTGGCAATTGAATCAGTTTCCACTTACCTTCTGCATGTTCTGATGAGCCGTCCTCTCCTTCCGCTTTCGTATGAGTTGTATCATCATTCCTTATTCCTTAAGTGACTTCCTTTTAGTGACTTCTATTCGGATGGGCAGTTCTGCCGCTCTTTGCTACAGGTTATTGTTTTCTTATAATATTCAGCTATGTCCTCTTCACTTTTAAGACATTAGTTGAGGTATCCGACAACTCTCAATTGTATTGGCTTTGTTTTGGTGGAATAGAGACGATCTCGTAACTTTCCGTAATTCTTCAAATACTTGCTGAGTTTTTCTGATACGACTTTAAATGGTCTCACCGAAGTCATTTTTGCAGTATTTCCAAATAGACAAAAGGATTTGATATCTTCAAGCTCCTCGTTATTTCATTTACACTTGAAACGCTTATTGCTATTCCAACTAAGAACTTTGGTCTTCTTAATATTGTAGTGTAGGTGTTTTATATAGTTATCTAGTCGGGAAGAAAAGGATAAATTCTATTTAAGTAATATGGTCTGAAAATGTAATTTAAGTGTTCGAAAATGTTTACATCATAATTCGAATTAAATGTGGTATTCTACAAAGTCTAGGTAGAACGTTTGCCATTTAGACAAGAGCCCGAATTTCAAACCCCATCTCAGATATCGCGAACAAAAACGAAATATGAAACCACAAAGCTTGGTCACAATTCTGACTAAATGATTATAACCAGAGATCAGCAATGAGAGTTCAAACAGATGAGTAGATTCGAATCATACTCATAATTTCTGATAGTTATACGCATTCATACTTATTTTAATATCATGGAACCTGTACTCATATTCAAAGTTTGAAGTACTCATCGTACTCATTATTAACAATACCCATAATGTTGTTGATTTCGACTCTCCTTTACTCAACATTTACAAGAGTCACAAAATAAGTACGAACACTACAATACTCACTAGAAGATTGTATGTTTGCTTCGCTTGCTGTCTTTGTCATTCTTCTTTTTTGTAAATGCAACAAGACTGTAAATTTTGATGTATGATTCGAATCACTCAATTTATGAGTATTATAAGTATTTTTCGAAATTTATGAACCTGCATGAGTAGGGGTAGGAATCAAACATATTTCAAATGTTACGAGTTTGATGTCAACGTTGTACTCATACTCATTGCAACCTGTACTTAAAAATCAATGTTGTAGTAAGTACGAATGAATCAGCGTAGTTGAATTTCAATACTGTTGATTCACACATACCCGAAATTTTATGAGTACTTATGAATAGCGAAAAAACGATTCATTGCTGATCTCTGGTTAAACGACCAATTAGGTAGGTTACTTAAGCTTGAACAAAGACAGATAAAATATCTTGTAAAAGCGATTGAGAATATATTAACGTTGGCTAATAATTGCAGACGTTTGACATTTCATTAAGGGGGTATATTTAAATCAACCGCCTTAGGGACAATCTTAAAAAAACTACGTTTGCAGACGTGTAAGTGGCTTGAAATTCATCTGATATCTCTGTATAATTATAGACAAGGAAGTGGAATTTATCGGAATAATCAAGGTCTTTAAATCTCTCTCTCTCTAATCTTATGGCATCATGAAAAATTCCCGGCAACATAATATTGAAATAATTTGTCTACTTCGTATTAGCACGACTATTGTAGTGACTTCGAACATTAAACCGAACTCAAATGCTAGGATAGCTTACAAAGCACATCGTGCGAATGTAAAGGATCATAAAATTTCATTTAATTTTTTAATATTTTCTTGTTTTAAATGAATGAAATTATTTAAGACCCTGATCTTCAGATGGTACCGTTTTCACTGTCCTTTTTTGTTGTTGTTATTGTAGTTTTTAGTATAGTTGATGAATGTATTTGTTGTTATTGCTGTGTTAATAGTTGGTAAATACAAACATCCAACATTTTTCAATATCGACGATGTTGCCGCAGCAGCAGCAGCAGTTTGTTTGTTGGTCGAGCGATCCATTCGGTGGGTTGCTGGTTGCAAATGTTTGTTGCTTTGTTTTGTTTTTCATTGCTGTTGCTGTTGTTATTGTTTTGTTGTAGACAACCAAGTTTGTCTTCTTAGCACAATATTAGATTTGTTATTTTTATTGTTATTGTTTTTAGTATAGTTGTTGTAGTTGGTAAATGTATTTATTTTTGCTGAATGTTTAGCAGTTGGTACGGTACGGTATTACAGTTGCTTTGTTTTTTCTTCGTAGACTTTTTATTTACGACGATCAATCTCACGAAATTTTTCAAGAAAAAAAAAGAAAGGAAAGAAGAAGAAAAAGGTTAAAGTTGTTCAGAAAAATTGATTTAATTTTGTTTTGTTTTGTTTTGCTTTCTTTTGTTGTTATTGTTTGTTAAACATCCTCTTCCTAGATTCGAGAGAAGGGAACACAGTCAATAACAATGTATGTATCCGCTAAAGTGTCTGCCTAATAATGGGTTCCATCGATCTTTAAAGTTTCCTAAACATTGTTTTTGTTGTTGTTGTTGTATTTGTAGAAAATATTCAATAGCTTTTCTATCAATTCGTTTATTTATTTTGACTTTTTTAATTTATTTTCTGCATTTTTTTAATTTAATTGGACATTTTAATGAGTTTTTTTTCCTCTTCACATTTCTGGCTTAAAAGCATGGCGTTTCTCTATCGCTGTATTTATTTCAGTGAATGTTGGCGATTGATTTCAAATCAAGAAAAATTGAGAAAAAAAAAATTAAGAAAAAACGAAAAAAAGTTGCTCGCATTGCATATCTTAAGCTAGGAGAGTTTAGGCGTTTTTCGATAACGATTTACATGATTTTTGATGTTGTTGAAAGGTTTGTTGTTTGTTGCTAGCTGTGGCTATGCCAAGCGACAATACCAATACCAACAACAACAATAACAACAACATTAACAATAATAGTAACAACTTTACATAAAGAAAAAAGAGATAACAAACTAGAAAACAAACACACAAAAAGACAGAAAAATTACACAGAAACAATAATAACAACAACAACAAATTATAGATTTCAATTTGAGATTATGACAAGTAAAATGCGTCTTACCACCACTCATGTGGTTGTTAATCAAATACTCTCTTAAAGAAAAAACTGACGAAAAAAATCAGTTTTCTAAGTGAATGAAATTGATGAAAAACATTAAACGATGCAATCATATTAAATAATGAGGAAATTGGAAAATAACTCTTCCTTATCGATTTCATTTACATACATACGAGGATAGTTACAAATGAGTAATAATACCATTGATTTGACAGCAAAAACAATAAAAAAAAGTTTAGAAAACAGTTGATGAGTAACATCCTGCCGCTATTTTAAATTGATGAGTCATTAGATTTAACGTCAAGACAGGGATTAGCAGCTTTCATTCGGAATACATAAATATGCCCCAAAATTCAGATATTGTAGGTCAAAAAGAGAATTGAAGTTCTCGCCATTATTGCTCCGACACTGCCATATTTTTAAAAAAGTTAACTACATTTTATCTGTAGATCGTAATAACAAGAAAAGTTAAAGGTGACTTTAATGTTCACTTTAGCTAAACCCAACTTTAACGGCAACATGTAATAATGGTCTTAATTGTCATAAATTTAATAAATATTTTAAGAACAGTACTCGTGATAAAAAAAAAAATTTTCAGTTCAAGATTTCGCTAAACTGCATTTGAAGTAGATATTTTTCAGAGATATAAATTGGAAATCGCTTTAAGTCTTCGGAACTATCTCCGTAATATATATGTAAAAGTGGTAGTTATCAGCCCTAAGACGAATGAAACTAAAATATCGCAAATAAAGAAATGATATTAAAATGGCAACTGAAGTACATGGCTTTAAGGGCCATTATTACAACTTGCCGTTAACTAAAGGGAGGATTTTAACAGGCAGATAAATTGTTTTTCGTTATTATGAGTACCCAATAAGATAGAAGTGATCGTTAAGCTAAAGGCAGGAGCATCCTACCTTTAACATTTAGAGGTCACTTTATGTTTGAACTTGCCATATTATATTATTATTTTCATTATGGCAACTTCAAAGCTAAAAGTACCTTTAATTAACCCCAAGTTTAACGAGAAGTTGTAATAATGGCCCCTATTGGGCGATGGACTAATAACTAATTTCATGAATATTTTATTGCCCATAAGTCAGCAACAAAACTTGCTCTGATTGCCTTTGATTATTGATTTACTCGAGGACTTTTGCAACGTAGTTTTTTCTTAATCCCCTTTTGATGCAACTTCCAAAAACCCTATGCGTTTATACAATGTTTTTTCTTTTCTTCAATTTTTTTTATTTGCATTCAGAGTTAATTTTTAATTAGTATAGCCACACACCAAAATTTAATCAAATTTTTTATCAAAATAAAATAAATATTTTTATCAAAATTAAATAAAATTTTTGATGTGTAGGATATTTTACTTGGCAAAGCAACACAACAAAATTTTGCCTTGAAACTTCATTTTATAATGGAATAAAATAATGTTTTTTTTTTACCAAACAATCAAAAAAATTTCGGATTTATCAGTTAATTTGATGTATGGACATACAGCTTTATGACGCAACTTCAAAGAACGAACAAGAATAAAACGTAAAAGAAATTATTTTAAAGAAAAAATAAATTTTAGTTCACTCCCCTTTCTTCCCTACACCACTCGCCAACAAGCAGAAGTCATCGTGTAAATCGAGCATCAGAGCTTATTCCAGAAGCCTGCTGGGAAGCTCGACCTAATCAATACTTTTCCAAAATGTCAGAGCTAAATTTGCAAATCTCGTGTAAGCCAATGTACTAGCCACTAGAGTAGAAATTAATTTTAAACATATTTGTTCAATGAACGAACTTTATGCGGATCCTGAAGGATGGTGGGCTGAATTGGTTTTAGCCAGTAAGAATACGACAGACTTAATAAAATCAGGATTCTTTGACTTAAACAATTTGTTGCTAAGATAGCTGCCATAGTAGTGAAGTCTTTGTATGATTTTATGAGATTGTATCCTTAATATAATCGCCGTAGTCTAGTAGGTAGTATGTACGCTTATTAGACGTAAAGCCCAGGTTTCAGCCCCAGGCTAGACATCAAAACGAAATAGGAAAAAAAAATATTTCTTCGGCGACTTCCTCTCAGCAGATTTCTGGCAAAAACTCTAAGAGTAAATAAACCTGTCATGAAAAAGTTTCTCAAAAAAAATCCGTCGTTCGGAGTCGACGTTAAACTGTAGGTCCCGCCACTCAAGTATAAAATTAAGGCACACAACATGAGTGGTGTGAGAAGCTAGGCCGTAATCCTGACTGAAGGGTTGTAATCGCCAATTATGTATGTGTGTAATTATGTATGTGTGTAATTATGTATGTGTGTAATTATGTATGTATGTATCCTTAATATAAATTTTAAACAAGGAAACCATTAACAATTGAATCCTTTAAAAATCGCATTCCATTTGATATTAACAAAAAAGGATATAATTATTCTGAAATGTTATTGAAAATTTCACCAAACGAACAAAACATGAAAATTAAAAAACTTAATATCCATTCGTACAATAAATTTCTATACGTAATGTGAGTTAAATCTGCGTTTGAAAAAAAGGAGACCTTAGGCAATCGGAGTATAATATCCTCATAAACGGAAAGAAATTCAAGTCAATACTGTCCTGCAAATTGTAGGAGTGAATTATTAGAATCTCTTAAACACATACTAACTATACATAAAATAGTATAATTAAATTGCATTGCTTAACAATAAGTATATTCTTGGGAATCCATTGCATTTTACCATTCGACCATTCGAGTTTAGTATACTTGAGCACTTCCTTATAATCTTCTAGAAATTTATTTGACAGAAATTAGCGCCTTTTAACAATCCTTTCTTTCTCACACAATGTTAAGTCTTGATAAATATTCCAACAATTTATTTACAATTTTTATTTACGCACCATTTTTAAGACATTCCCAGACCGCCTTTAAACAGAACCGAACCGAACAGAATACATTACCGCCTATTATTAATACAGCATTATGTGTCAGACTAAGTATCTAGGAAATGCTAACTTAAACCACAAAATTTTCTTTTAAATACGATCGTATGCTAAAAGAATAAGGATACGAAAGAAAATATGAAAAAGAAGATGTTCCCTCTATTATGCCGACAATGAGAATATTTCTTTTTTTCGCGTCTATTTTTAATCTTCTGTAATTCCTACATTGGGCTAGCTCTTCCTTAAGAGAGTGAAATAAATTTTTTAACGATAAATACTGTTACGATGATAGTCAGACAAAAAGTAGTGCAATAACATTTTAAGGAAGTCTTCGTTCGTTCCTAAATTTTGTTACATTTAACTACGTTATGATGAAGGTTCTGCGTATTGCATTTTCTGTCTTTTTATTGAAATATGTGTGCATTTATTACACTCAAAATATTGTGATACTTGTTGAATAGAAATTATTATATAAGCGTTTCATTAAGCGTTTTCAATATTTAAATTGCAATAAGACAAATTGTGTGTGTGTCATCTATTCGTTTGATAGACCTATTGATGCCGTTGTGTGGTATAACATCGTCCGACACGGCTTTTCTGGGTGGAGTAGATAGGATATGTCTATTTCCCATGCCATTCTACTGATTAATCTGGCTAAATTTAACCGATGCTTTGAGTTATGTAAGATTTTAAGGCCGCTATTATGCACCTGCTACTACAAGAACAAGTCTAACCCGATCACATCGCACGATCTCAATGGCCACTTCATATCACCTCCACGTGAGATTACCAAGCACTCAGATTCCTCGGTCAAAATACCCTGTTAAAACCACATGTTGTTATTGTCCCAATTATCCAACTCAGACCAAATGAAGTTGGCAACCATCATCGTTAGGAATGAAGTTGGCAATCATCATCGTTAGGCATGATGGCCAACGTCATTCTAAAAGAAATATGGAAGCACACGCCCTTTGTCCAGGACCCACACAAAAAAGGAATGCGTTGGACGCTCCTCTACCCATTCATATAGAAATGAGCCTGATTGTTGAAGGTGATGTTTCGATGAAACTTAGTTCAGTTGCCTACTACTCGTGGTTGCTATAGTCTAGTAGGTAGGGTGTTGACTTATTAGACGTGAGACCACGGTTCAAACCCCAGCTCAGGCATGACCAACAAAACAAAGTACAAAAAATAATTCTCCGGCGACTTCCTCTTAGCAGATTCCTGGAAAAGCTCTCTGCCATGAAAAATTTCTCCAAAAATCTGTCGTTCGGAATCGACTTTAAACTGTAGATTTTGCCGCTCATGTATAAAATTAATATACACAACAAAATTGGTGTGAGAAACTAGATCGTAATACTGACTGACCAGTTGTGTATGTTTTGTGACAAGTTCGATTACACCTGCTATTTAAGAGAACCATACAAGAAAAAGGCTAAAGGTATCAAATGGCATGTGAGATGACTACTTAATCCTCTCGGTCAGAGGGCCCTATTAAAACCACATGTTGTTGGAGTCCAAATTTTCCAATGTAACATTGTTAACAATGACGGCCAATGCCGTTCTAACACAACGCCGCCAACCCAAAAGCTACCCAAAAAAGTTACTTTCGGGAGGCATTTGACGCTCTTATATGAATTCGAATTGTTCCAAATTCGGAAATGTTGTCTTTTCATTTATCCGGAAATGAGCCTTACTGTTGAAGATGATGTTTCGATGAAAGTTAGAATCAGTGGCCGACTGCTCCAGAGTCTATTAAGAGAATACACGTCCGAATAAATGGCAACTAATTTGACAACTTCGACAAGGTGGCCCTTATCAACTTCGGAAGAATCCACTAAACAAATTTCCCTCTTCGCAGTATGTCGTTTATCCCCTATAATGCTTTTAAAACCGTGTGAAATTTACAGCCAATAATTGTCATCAGGTTTTTGAGTGTAGAAACGAAATTATTTTCCAATTTCAATGGACCAACTAGTGTACGCGACTTCGTCATTCATTGGCAATTTACACCACAGCGGTGGGTAGACTATAAACAATAAAAACAACCTTTAATAGACTTTAAGAAAAACGTTCAAATAGCGTTCTGTACTTACTCGCTCACTGACTGTGTGACCATTTGACGAACTGACTCACGTTCCAGACGCGTGCAAGTAACAAAAGTCGTGTGGTTTTCTCGAGTTATTGGCACACGCTTATGATCAATAGATTTTTTTGTTTTTTCTTTGCTTTGTAATATGCGAACGAGCATACCTTATAGACAAAACAAAAAATGTGTTTGTCTGTCTGTCTCTCATTTTTTTGTTCTTTCTTTTTTTTTATTTGTCGTGTAGCATTTACTCATTATGTGTTATGGTATCATGACATGGTTATATACTGTTGGTGGTGGTCACCACCAGATATTTCCAACAACAACAACAATAACAAAAACAAACTATTGTGTACGCCTGCGCTTAAATACTGAAAAAACGCACAAAAACAAAAATTTCTTGTAAAGTCAAGTAAAATAAAACAAAACAAAGTTAAGTATTCTTTTATAATTTTATGAGTTTTTAAGTGATTTTTGCATGGGCAATAAAATAAGGTTGGCATAGTTGTTGTTTTATATTCAAGAAAAAAAAAATGTAAATGAAAATAAGAACAAATATGTTAATCTCGTTTTTCTTTGTCGTTATGTTATGCTGGGGATATGATAATCTTCTGATCTCTCTAGAATCAATTATGCTACATGCGTGTGTGTGTCTGTGCCTGTGCCTGTTTACACATCGTATATGCATTAACGATTGGTATTTTTTAAAAAATTCATTTAATTTTTTACTGGGTCCACTTTAAGGAATTTATTTTTACGACTACAGATTTTACTTTACAATTGTTTCATATTAACTGAGAGAGTGTGTGAAAAATTTGAATTCGTTGCACTATTTTATTTTACGAAGTATGATATGAAACTGATTAAAGCGGCAAAAAAAAAAAATTAAATCACACAGCAAACTATGCGTTCTTCGAAGTCAAGAAAACCTACAACTATCATAAATACTGGATATTCTACTTTGGCCTAGCTTCTTACACCGTTTTTGTTGTGTGTTTTAATTTTATACATGAGTGGTGGGACCTACAGTCGCGGGACCTTACAGTCGCTGTAAATAGGTCTTACAGATGAATACAAAAATTGCATATACACTTTGTTTTATTTAAATTCAAAGATACATAATTGGTCATTACAACCCTTCAGTCATGATTGCGACCTAGCTTCTCACACCATTTATACCGTGGCTGTTCATTTTATGCATTAGTGGCTGAACCTACAATTTAAAGTCGATTCCAAACGACAGATTTTTTAAGAAACTTTTAATGACAATTTTATTGACTCTCAAAGTTTTTACCAAAACTCTGCTGAGAGGAACAAATATTTTTTTTGAATATCATTTTGTTAGGTTTTGAGCCGTGGTGTCACATCTAATAAGCCAACGCATTACCAATTGAACTACGTACTAAAAAAATGTAAATGTGTCTCACCTTCTTCCTTCAAAAATAATCGAAATTAGAAATTTAATTTCTTAAAATTCCTTTCTCTTAAGAGAAAATCGTTTATAATTTGCAAAAAAAAAAAAAAAAAAAACTTTAATTACATTTAAATCCTCGTTTTACTACAGCCTATTTAGATAAAAATTATCGTATAAACGCTAAGCGAAAACAGATGCCAAATCGTTATTAATAGGATTTCCGTAATTTACTGTTGATTGTCGCTAAAACTATAACAATAAACCACACAGCAACCAATTGTAAAGACAACAATAACAGCAACAACCATAATGTTTTAATTAAAACGGAAGTCCCTAAAGCCGAACCCCAAAAAAAAACAAAAGAACTGAAGTCAAAATCGTTTCAAGATCGGAAAGATTTTTGTGTGAGTGAGTTTGAATGTGTGTTTGGTGTGTGGCAGATCATTGAATGAAATTTAACAATCGGTTAACACGTGTTTTACGCTGTGTCTGACGCTGTGCCATTGTCTCAGTACAAACTGCATACGACCGTACGACAAAAAGGGGTAAAAATGTCACTACTTATTCACTCATTCATTCAGTCATACATTCACACTGATATACTTTATTTGAGATATTTTACCTTTACCTCTGGCATATACATACATACATACAATATTTTATTCAATAATCGTCCGCCCATTCATTATTCACAAAATTAAATAATAAAAAAACTCGGGGAAATCATGGCCAAACAATGGCAATCAGATAGACAAATTGTTTGTCAAACAATACACACAAAACAATCATAACAAAAACAATTTTTTTATGGAACAAAAGCCAAATCTGACAACAAATTAAAGCACAACAAAAGCAAAAAAACACAATACTATGGTTGGTTAAACTCGATAATTTAATGATGCTACAACGTCACTACCACCAACCACCGCCATTTAAATCATCATCATCATCATCAGCATAAAAATAATTTCATTTAATTAACATCTATTTTAGAATATCTACCATATTTAAGCGAATGATAGATAGATGGATAGGTAGATAGATAGATTGATTGTATACAGATGGATAGATTGGATTGTTAAATCATTCATTAGATATGGAAATTAATTATTATTGTCATTCATTTTTATTGACAGTTTATTATGTATACGAGTTAAGGAGAGTATTAGTAGTATTTTAATTAACAAAATCGTTAAAATTTTAATTTAAATAATTTTTAATTGAGATTTTTTTTATGATTCATCCATATTTTTAATTTCTTTTAATCGCATATTTTAATGGGTTTTTCTAAAATGCTTCCTGTTTAAACTTACCTTTCACTGTTAACTGCAATACCGTACAGCTGTGTTCACATTGCCAAATGTCGCTGCCAAGGTTCTTAAACAGCTTCGAACTAAAAGAGTGCAGAATAAGTATCATAATTAGAGATGCAATTGATAAAGTCAACGTACGATTACCATTTTCTTTACCAAATAATGTTTCTATGTCATATGCGTGAGAAATTCCTATGTTAGCTTCGGACTTCGATTAACTGCGGTGTATGTATGTTCATGGTCATTTGTAATATGTGGTGTAGTAAAGAGAGATACATATATTGCTAGAAAAAAAAACAAGAAAAATAAGACAACAACAACTAAATAAAGATAATAGCAAAAAAAATTATATAGCACATATAAAGACCACGAAAGTTAGTAAACAAAAGAAAAACAATAACAATCAACAGTAAAATTCTAAAAGTTGCCATAACGAAAACAAATTAAGTGTAAGTGGAGCTTAACGTTGCCATACAGTTTTAGTAAAAGGACGACGTAAAAGAGTAGTGAAATAGAATTGATTAAAGTGAGCTGTTACATACATACATAAATAATTGATTATTACACTCCCTTCAGTCAGGATTATGACCTAGCTTCTTATACCACTTATATTGTGAATGTTAATTTTTACACATTAATGGCGGGATCTACAGTTTAAAGTCGATTCTAAACGATAGATACTTAAGAAACTTTCCTATGGGAATTTTATTTACCCTCAGAGTTTTTGGCAGAAATATGCTGAGAGAAGTCGCTGAAGAAATATTTTGTCATATTTCGTTGGAGATGTCTGACCTAGGTTTTGACCCGAGGCCTTATGTCTAATGAGCCAACATGAATCGTTTTTTCTACTACTACTCGTAAGTACTCATGAAATTTTGAGTATGAGTGAGTCAACAGTACTGAACTTCAACACTCTGATTCATTCGTACTCATTACAACAATGAGGTTGCAATCAGTATGAGTACAACGTTGACATCAAACTCATAACATTCGAAATATGTTTGATTCAGATTCATAAATTTAGAAAAATACCTATAATAGCCATAAATGATTCGAGTGATTCGAATCATTCATCAAAATTTACAGTCTTAGTTGTTGCATTTACAGAAAAAGCAGAACGAAAAAGACAAAGACAGCAAGCAAAGCAAACACACAATCTTCTAGTGAGTAAAGGAGAGTGAACATCAACAACATTATGCGTATTGTTAAGTATGAGTAGGATGAGTACTTCAAACTTTGAATATGAGTAGTATGAGTATGATATAAAATTAAGTATGATTGCGTATAAGCATTGGAAATTATGAGTATGATTCGAATCTACTCATCTTTTTGAATACTCATTGCTGATCTCTGCAACATACTACCTACAAGACTAAAATAATACATAAGCAACGTCTAAATAATTTTTTTCCATCAAATTGCCCCTTTTCTACTTTTATTATTACAGACTCGCCCTAAAGACTGTCACTTGCTCTTATTCAGACACAGTGGAGATTCAGACAGCAAAAATCGACTATCGACCGTATGATCAATCTTTGTGTTATCATCAAATCAATTGATGAATACCGATCCACACCCTTTATGTGTTTTATGAAAATATGTTTGTGTTCAACTGTTTTATCGCTACTACAACGGATTTTGCCCCCAAGCGAAATAAGGGGACTTGTTCCCGAGAATCATGTATTCCTACGTAACACGCGTCCTTCTCGGCGAGCACATCCCTTTGTGGTCGATTGACCAGTGGATCGCGCTCTTCTTTACAGAAAAATTTCATTCTGTAGCCGGACTATTCGTATGTGGAACTGCCTTCCTGCGGAGGTTTTTCCTGTCACTTGTGATATAAATAGATTTAAAGATAGTGTCCACAAACACAACCTCTTTCTCGTTCCACAACATATTTTCCTAGTTCCAGCACAATCGACTACATGAGTAGGAGCCATCCCCTGAGTGTTGGTTCTACAAAACAAACAAAAAAAAAAAAAGATTCACGAACAAACAAACCCCGTATACTTTCTCCTTCATGGAAAATATCTCAAATCTGTCTTTTGGACACGATGTTAAACTTCAGTTCCCATCACTCATGGATAAAATTAAAACACACAACAGGAGTGGTGTGAGAAGCTAGAAGGTTTATAACGACCAATTAAGTAAACGTTTACTGTAAGTCCAGTCGCATCTGTTACTCTTGGTATATTTTGCAGATTTGAGACAAGATTTGAGAAACTGATTTATGATTTATGAAAATCGTCACGGGAAATGTTGTAGACTGAAATCCGGTAATCAAAGAAGGTAGCGACCGATTAATGCAGACTGCTAAACTGATACAGTCAAGTTATGTGAGGCGGAGTGAGAGCATTGACGATGGACCCCATGCTTCTTATAGGACCAAAGGGAACTAATATATCGTATATTCTCTCTTCAATATTTTCTTTATTCACCTGCATATGGGTCATGTTTCAATTGTGTAGTAGTAAGTAAATGATTAATTAACCGAATAATAACAAAAATAAAATCAATGGTTCAGTTATTCAGGTGAAATAACGGTAGTTGACTGGCGGTCATGGTAGAAAGCGGAATAATGAAAAATGAAAGAATATATCAAAGTGATGATATTGAAAATCGTTAACAATGGTCAATAATTCAGTTTTTCATATTTATTCCTATTGTTGTTCTTGTTGTTGGTGGCTATTGTTGTTAAAAGTATTGTAAAAGAGGCAACAATAAGGCACAAAATTATATCTTATTGTACAACAACAACAACAAATTCATCAACGTCATATTTTTGTTGAATTGTTTAACGCATGTTTAACAGCAGCTACAACAACAGCAACACAACAATTGACGGTTAATGATACTTTTTAACGGCAACAATAAAAATTCCATTCAATTCAAGTGAATTTTTTTTCCATTACTGTGCACATTTTTAATGATTTTCTGACTTACAACAATAGCACCAACAAAACTACAAACAATTTAAAGAATATTGGTAACGAAATATTTATTGTTGTTGTCAACAGTAACGTCATGTATCAACAACGAATTTAACTACTGTTGTTAATCGAACTTGATGTATCGCAGATGATGATGTTGCTGACAAGAAATGAATGAATGTTGGTTGGCTTGTTGTATGTTGTTGCATTAACGTTGTTTTCTTTGATTTTGTTTTCCTTTCTTTTTTTTTTTGTTTTTTCTTGGTTTCTTTTTGGCAATTTTTGTCATCGACTCTCATGCGAACATACACATTCTCCTGGGGCATGTGTAGATAGTAGTACGCGTTCATCTGAAACGGAGTATTCAAGTGGGAATTAAAAGACGATGATGAGTAGTCCACTTTTGCTGGGTTGATTGGCTTTTTGGTTTTTTTTTTGTTTTGGCTGGTAGAGCAGCAGTATATAGTTGGTAGTCGATCATTTAGCATTTAAACTTAAACCAATTATTACTTGACTACCAAATTCCAAAAAATAAAAAAAAAAGTACCAGAAGTGTCTACAAGATGGAGGGGAATACAGACATGAAATGCGAAAACATGTTAAAATCATGTTTAACAAGTTGGTGAAAAATTAAGAGAAGAATACAAAAACAACAACATAACAAACGAAAAAAAGTTAACAACTACAACCTTAACAACAAATATACAATAAACAATAATTATAATCATCATAAACATCAGAAAAATTCCCTTTTGAGAAACAAAGAGAGAACGAGTGAGATGTTCCTTAAGAGATTCCAAGTCTTATTATCGGTTGCTTATCTCTGTCAGGTACGAAAGGAAGAAAATATTTAAATAACCGATCGCATTTAAACTGAGGAAGACTGAAACCAGTATGGTTAATTGCTAGTCTGACTGATATATAATCTAAGGATAAGTGACCCTTATTTAATAATCGATATGAAAAAAATTAAATTATTATTCAAAAAATATACATATTATTATAAGCTAATTTGGAACTACCGGTTTGTATGATAGTTTAATAATGCCAGAATAATTACTACAATTATTGTATACGAACATGGGTAAAGAATTTATGGTATACTGGAACATATGCTACATATAAAGCACAATATAAGTACATACGTATACATATATATTCTGTATTATTTCAGAAACATTATTTATAGGTTTAGGGATTTTTAGTCATTAAAAATCCCTCGTATATATCGGGTACTCCAGAACTTTGGCCATTGATAACGGTCATCTTGTTGAAGCTTCATTTGCCAAATTGTTCCATAAAATTTGTTTTATTTATGTAGACCTAATTGTGTATTGTGAAGTCGCCGTAGTCTAGTAGGTAGTGTGTTGGCTTATTAGACGTAAAGCCCGGGTTCGAATTCCAGGTCAGACATCAAAACGAAACAAGAAAAAAATATTTCATAGGCGACTTCCTCTCAGCAGATTTCTGGCAAAAACTCTGCCAGTAAATAAATCTGCCATGAGAAAGTTTCTCAAAATCTGTCGTTCGGAGTCGACGTTAAACTGTAGGTCCCGCTACTCAAGTATAAAATTAACGCACACAACATGAGTAGTGTGAGCTAGGCCGTAATCCTGACTGGAGGGTTGTAATGGTTGTATGTATATATGAATTGTGTATTGTATACATTCTTCTCGTTTCAATGATTTGAAGTTTGTAACTTTTGAAATTTATTCACCTCGGAGACTCGATGAGTAGTGGCCAAATTAGTTGTAGCGTTCAGCAATACTTGCAATTAAAAGATTGTTTTTTTCTGCCAACGTAGCGTTTTGCACAATTTACGATCGGAATAATCGTCACACCAAAAGGACTATTCACTATGAGTGAGTCCATTCAATGAATGCAAAAAGTCGGACTTTCGCAGAGCACAGCTTGGCGAATTTTGAATTGTGACTTGAGCTTGCACTCATACAAAATTCAACTAGTCAAGGAACTCAAGGTTAACTAGCAGCATTTGAGAACAAACCCTAATTTCATAGAAAAATCACGTGAGCGAAATTAGAGACGAAACTAATCCACGTGGGAGCCAAGTGTCCAATATATCCTAAAAAAGTCGATGTTCTGGACCTTGGGCTGGCGATGTCATCGGTTCATATTTCTTTGAAAACGACGTTGTTGAGGGCACACTGTCAACGGCGAGCACTATTAATCAACACATTCTGAAAGGCAAATCATACACTTAAGCCCAAAAACTCATAGGAATAGCCTTACACATAGAAACGAAGCAGCTGGAAAAGGAGACTAGTACGTAGCCTGAACGTAGATGGTTCGATTGAATTGTTTAAAAAAGTTAATTATACATACATACATAATTGTTCGTTACAACCCTTCAGTCAGGATTACGGCCTAGCTTCTCACACCACTCATGTTGGGTGCCTTAATTTTATACTTGAGTGGCGGGACCTACAGTTTAACGTCGACTCCGAACGACAGATTTTTGAGAAACTTTTTCATGGCAGGTTTATTTACTCTCAGAGTTTTTGCCAAAAATCTGCTGAGAGTAAGTCACCGTGGAAATATTTATTTTTTCATATTTCATTTTGATGCCTGACCTGGGATACGAACCCGGGCTTTACGTCAAATAAGCGAACATACTACCTACTAGACTACGGCGACTTCACGACAAAAATTAGGACTTATTCTAGAAAAATGGACAAGGAAAATAAAGAACAAAGAAATTAAGAAAATAGATACAGACAAAGATAACTTTACAACAACAAAACTTCATTCAAAAATTACGAAATATAGATAAGAACAACATAACAATAACAAATCAACATTAAATATAATCAGTCCAGAGAACCTTCACTGCAGCCTTTATTATTCAAATCACTAAATAGGCTAAATAGCCTCCCTATGATTTTGTTAGAGTAGATCAACTAATAGAAAATCAATTAGTTAGAGAAAGATTATAATCCCACCACTCACATTGTGTGTGTTATTCTTACTCATGAGAGTCGCAGCCTACAATTTAACGTCGATTCCTGATGAAAAGTTTTTTTTTGAGTTTTTTTGTCCACATTTTGATGAGGTTTGAATTCGAAACTCTCGTCTAGTTGGCGTACACACTACGCATCTAGACTACAACGATTATTCTTCACAATTACAATTCTATTTTTGCTTTATTAACTCAATGATTGAACAATTTTTTTCCTTCAAAAACAAAGAGTATTATTCTTTAAAACTTTTTTACTCATACGCATTGAATTGCAGATGTCTTATTATTACAAAAAAAAAAAAACAATTTAAATGCCATACAAACCAAATAAAATATATGAGAGTCGCTTGTAATTTTATATCAATCGAATCTGTGTGTAGCATGATACTAACCCTTCGAAAAATTCCATCCCATAATTACAAACAATTTACTGCCTCAACAACATATTACATACACGAATTAACCACATGTAACATTTTGCTACCAATAAAGGCCAACAACAAATATGGTACCCTCAGAGTCAATGTTGTAAATCAAAAAACAACAAAAAAAGGAGAGGACAAAATTGGGGAGTATTTTTTTTTTGTTGTAGTACGTTAAAGTACCTGGAAGCCAATAAATAATTATATTGTTAGCGTATATATAGGACGGATGACTGGTGATAACAACGAATTTAATGTTCAACAACTTTGCTAAAAATAAAAATGTTGATCAAAAACAAAAAACAAAAATCATAAATTGAAGGTAATTTTCGTTTCATTTATTCACCATGTGCAAAACTAATTGATAGAAGCGGCAGAAGAGGGGCAGGCAACTTAAAAGCGATACGAAATGAAAACATGTGAAACACAACATGATTTATTTAAAACAAAAACGAAAGGTGTGTCAAAACATCCTCACGGTAGCCTACAAAAATCTCACCTCACATGGCCGAACCGAAAAGTACAACACATGTGTGCATGCACACTCGCCCGACAAATATGCCGAGTGAATAGAAGTAAGCGCCTATGTTACTGCCTTTATGGGCGACCATTCATCGTAGCTACCGACACCTATGGATATGAGTTTAATGCAACATACATAAGTAAAGAAAACGAAAGGAAAGGAAAGAAAAGGAGGAATGAAATGGAATGTATGAATAAAATAAATTGTATTAACAACTGAATGTATTCATTCATACGTACATACTCTGGCATAGTTTGTCTATTTATACAATATATTCGTCGGTCTGTCTGTCTGTCTGTATGTTTAGTTGGTCTGTCTAAAGTTTCAATCAATTATTTACAATTTCATTTTCATCATTAACTGCACGCAAGCGCGTCTCTATCATTTAAGCATCGCTGCATTAAGAAGTAGAAAAAACATAAATAACACGCATGTTTAAAATTTATTTAAAACAACTGGGTGTTGCAAATCTTGCATTAACTATCTCTTACATATATATACACACACATCCACATACAAACACTTGTATTAACTTTCGAATTCTCACACTTATGGAATTGATAGTTGTAAAGAATGGCAGGCAAGATTATTGCATCTTAATTTACAATATTTTTTATGTACCCTACAGGGTAACAAGTGATTATTCGAATGAAACGTTTTGTCAAACATCATGTTTTCATGTTACATGCTGATCAAGAACAACATTTTTGATTTGTATTGTAGATATACTCTTAAGAACATCACTACAATGCAAATAAAGATCATCAACATGGACACCCTACTACAAAAATTCGACTTAAGTGTGTTATATAAGTTATATAACAACACGAAATACTGAAATTTTTAATAAAATCATTAATTTTATTATAAAAATTTATTTTAAAGGAAAGGCAGAGTGTAAAACGACTACCTTAAATGTAAACCTAATAATCTTGAAAATACTTCAAAAATTAAACAGTGAAATTGTCATTAAAGATGGTAGTGACTACATACAGTATTGTTCGAAACCTAAGCAACTTTTTCCCACTAAGTAATAATAAACTCATATCTTATCTTTAAATAAATTTATAGAAAATATTTATTTTATTTATTTATTTTTACAGTGTGGTTATAACCTAAAAATAACAACAAAAATTAAATTCCATTTCTTTTAAAGTTATAATAAAATAAAAACAAAATTAACTTACAAATTCGCTGTTCAAAAACTAAGCAACTTTTAATATTTGGTATGATGTCCTTTGTTTCTTACGACCTCAGCTAATCTTTTGGGCATAGATTCAATAAGATTTGTGAGAATAGATGTTGGTATAGCTTCCCACTCTGATTTTAGACAGTTCATCAACTCCAGTTTATTTTTAAAGCGTCGAGTTCCAACTCTCCGTTTTCAAATACCGAAGAGGTTCTCTATGGGATTCAAGTCTGGAGATTGAAGTGGCCAATCCATGACTTGAACCCCATTAGCTGATAACCAATCCTTGACCAACTTTGATGAGTGTTTTGGGTCATTGTCATGTTGAAACACCCATCGAAGTGGCATTTCCCACTCAGCATAGTAAAGCATGTGCGTGGCTAAAATGTCTCCGTAAACAAAACAGTCCATTTTTGTTTGAATTTCTACACAGGGACCAACACCGAAAAACAAGTCCAAACCATCACATTGCCACCCCCATGCTTTATTGTGGCTTTTGGGCACCGAGGATGTAGCCGCTTTCTTTTTGCTTAGGTTTCGAACAGTGACTTTTGGAGTTAATTTTGTTTTTGTTTTATAATTACTTCCAAAGAGATAAAATTTATTTTTTGTTGTTATTATTAGTATGCAGACTATATGTATAATAATAAATAAAAGGGACATTTTTCATTAATCTATTTAAAGAGAACATATACGACCATGAGTAATTAGTGGGAAAAAGTTGCTTAGATTTCGAACCATACTTGGTTATTACAAACCCTAAGTCAGAATTACGACCCTGCTTCTCACACCACTAATGTTGTGTGTATGTTAATTTTATACACGAGTGACTGAACCTACAATTTAAAGTCGACTCCAAACGCTAGATTTTTGAGCAATTTGATCTACTCTCAGAGTTTTTGCAACAAAACTGCTGGAAGTCAGCGACAGAATACATTTTCATATTTCGTTTTGTTGGAGTTGTCTGACCTGGGGTTTAAACCGTGCCCACACGTCTAATACTAACAACACACTACGACAAATTTAATAGACTTGACGTTCAAGTTAAATTACTTACTTACTTAATTATCCATTAACAACCCGATTAACGGATTTCGGCCTGCAGCAACACATCCTTCCAGGCGCCTACGCCAATTGGTCACACCGCAGATTTCCGCATCAAATACTCGTCTCGCCGGAGCATCCTCCTCTATTCGAACGATATGGCCAAGCCAGCGCAGCCGCTGTATATTAACACGCTGTACAACGTCTATGTCGTTGAGGAGCTCATACATACATACTCGCACTGGACCGAAGATCATACGAAGGACTTTTCTCTCGAATACTCTCAAGGCTGCTGCATCAGTGCTTAATAGGGTCCATGCCTCTGCGCCATAAAAAAACACAGGGAGGATGAGCGTCTTGTAAAGTATTAGTTTTGTCGCACGAGAGAGGTCTCTGCTATTGAGACCATAATAGCACCTGTTGGCAAGAGTTATCCTGCGCTTGATCTCCAGACTGAAATCATTTTTGGTGGTAACGGCAGAGCGAAGATAAATAAATTCTTTGACTGTATCGAAAGTTCAAGTTAAATATTCACCACAAATTGTCTAAATCGCTTAAATTGCAGTTTCTTTTCTTGAATAGATGAAGTATATGTCAAGACACATGACGCAACTTATGTTCTCAATTATTTTTCTGTTGGTAGTAAAGTTTCTGAATAGTGTGGTGTTGGTTGATATCAGCTTACGTCCTAACGTAATACCAAACACACTTTCAAAAAAGGTAAAAAGAAGTGGATAGGCCTTGGCCTGACCAGCGATATTTGCTAGAAAGATTTTCGAGTGGAACCAAGAGAGGTGCAACAAAGGTAGTCAGGCCTGCAAACACCAGGAGATCAGTAAAATTGGAATAATCACGGAGTGTAATAAAGAAACTGTAGGGAATTAAAGTCGCAAGTATTGAAAAAATTTAATTGGGATGATAAAACTAAAGTTCAAAAACAAAATTCTAAAATCTGTTCTGGGTGAGAAATGTTTTAAACAGATATGTAGATAAACTGCTAAAATTGTTGAAACTTTTGGGAATTATTTTTAATCAAGTAACATAACTTTAAAGTCGTTCAATTCCATGATTTACAATATTTTTAGAAAATCTTTGAAGTGGCAACATAATCACTCTTTATTTGTATTGCCAATATAAATAAACAAGTTATATCTGTTGTAGTTGCTGTTGTTGTTAAAATTTGAAATTATTTTTTAATGTAATAATTGTAAGTTGGTATCCTGTTTGTTGGTATCCGCTTTCTTATCTGCAACATAAATCAGGATTTCGTTTCTTTGTTTAAACAAATTTCCACTTGAGGCGTTAATTTTCAACATGCAATGAATGGCTCGCAAAACGAGCAACTGAAAAAAATCTGAAAAGTTTCAATTGTTTACAGGAATGGAAAATAAAAAAAAAAAAACTGCCAACCAACATTGGAAAAAAGGAAACAAGAATAACAAAAATAAATACTCCACAGCACGATTTATCAGAGAGTTGAACTAGTTTTAATTGTGTGGATTATTCCTATTACGCAACAAAAGTGGGAAAAATATTAACGATTATGAAAACCAGCAAAAAGAATGCGTTAATCACAAGCGAATTTGTTAAATTTCGCAATTTAGTGTAAAGCAACCGAGGAGCAAATAAAATAAGACAAAATGTTCACATGGTCCTATTAGTTGTTGAAAAACAAAAACCAAATATCTCACGCAATGCATCTTAAGTATGTAAGTACGCATACGCTGGAGACAACATATCGAAATCTGTTGATAATCGATTAACTTTACATTGTATTTTATTATGAGAGAATTGTTGACAAATTTTGCAATGCAAAATACTTTCTTATACGGTTGCTGTATAGTAATTAGAATATATTTTTACAACCACAATTTCCTGTGAGTTCGAGGATTAATATTTGAAAAAATTTTTACTTGTGTCGGTTCCAAATACATACATATGTACATACATAATTCGTGATTACAACTCTTTAATCAGCACTAGAAATTAGGTTCCCACACCACATATGCTGTGTATGTTAATTTTATACTTGAGTGGAAGGATCTACAGTTTACAGTTGGCTCCGAACGGAAGATTTTTGTGAAACTTTTCATGGCAATTTTATTTACTCTCAGAGTTTTTGCCAGAAATCTGTTAAGAGGCAGTCGTGGAAAAAATATTATTCATATTTCGTTTTGACGGAGATGTCTGGCCTGGAGTTTGAACAGTGGCTTCACGTCTAATTAGCAAACATACCACCTATTTTAGTCCGGCGACAAATCTGTTGCTATTTCATTATTTAAATAAATTCTTTATTTAATTAAATTGAAAAATACACTTTAATTAATAACACTGCACTCTAATTTTATTATGACTTTTTTCTCTCGAAAAATTAACGAAGCTTATTGCTCTATTTACCATATATGGCACCACCAACATACATATATTTACCACTAAGCATAAGTAAGTATTAGGAATTTCTGACTTGACCATACAAATTCAACCTGATATTTACTGGAAATACTCGTAGCATATTTTTAATGTTTGGGTTTTTGCTGAAGCGCTACTTTCAGAGACGTTGTTTCTAAGCAACGACTGGCCATAGCAGAGCAATCATATACCTACCGGAAATAAGGTATGAAGATGAGGAAAAACGTTTGTTTCTTAAAAAGCGTGATGAAACGGAATAAGGATGTAAAGAAATATTGAGTGCCAAGATTACTTAAATCGGTGAGAGAACAATTTAAACACTTCTACCCTTTGTATAAAAATTGAATGCCCTGGAGTCCATTTTAAGGTTTCTCGAAAGTGTACACAAGAAGATGAAACTGTTCATTAATGCAATAGAGCACCGCAGTTTGTATTTCACTGCTTTATCGTGATCATTAATTTTCCCAGTATTTTTCAGTTATAAAAAGGTGGAATGATAGACCGAATAAGAAATGCAGAATGTAATCTAATCTGACCAAAAATATTTGCCAGCAAACTGTTGAGAGAACTCTCGAGTTTTCGTTTAGCCCGCGAACATGATTAGCCTTACAAACTTTATTCAGATAATTTTTTAGAACTCCAAAAAAGAGTTCATGTGGAATAGAAGTCTTGCAACGGCCAACATAATAGGTCACTGATTTTGCTCACGTCAAGCGGAAGGAGTGTTTAGAAATATTATTTAAGATGCCTAGGAAAACATAGTTTTCCGATATAATAACACCCGATTTCTATCACATTCTTGGGGGCCAGATGCACGTTGCTTTTACCATATTTTAAAAAATTTACTTCATATCAAAATTATTATTACAAAATATATTCTAAATTTCTAACCGTGAGCTTTATCAATTAAAGTTCAGCGCACTAAATGCGGTATCTAGTATCGGGTAGGCCATATACTGGTTTTAATTTGAATCCTCGGTTATTTTGAATCTGGCAATACTTATGTATGTAATTTTATTCTATCACAATATTCAGTATATTATCTCCACTGAACGTAATGAATGGATTTAAGCTTCGTTTTCGTTCCGCTGTGCCAACGAGAAACTGCGTGACGATATCGATTTTGCCAAAAACATCTTTTAGGATGAAGCTCATTTTAATCTTTGTGGGTATGTTAATAGACAAAATGCCGTATTGAGGGTTAGAAAACTCACATGTGACCTTACAGAAGCCAATGCACCCATTACGAGTGACTGTTTGGCGCGGCTTGTGGAGCAGAGCCATAATTGGCCCATATTTATTTGAAAATGAGGACGACGCAACCATTACTGTCGTTGGAGACACATATCGCACCATGATAAATGAATTTTTTGTACCCGCTCTTCATGGTATTGATGTGAACGATGTTTGCAGGATGGTGCAACTAGCCACACATCTCATGCCACATTCGATTTGATGCGTCAAACGTTTGATGGCCGTTTAAATAGCCGAAATGGTTATGTCGACACACCAGAGACAATTGAAGGTTTGAAGGCCAACATTCGTGCTGCCATTGCCGAGATGCGGCCCCATACACTCGAAAAATTGCACGAAAATTGGTCCGATCGAATGAGGTACTGCGAAGCCAGCCGCGGCAACCATGTGAATGAAGTAATATTCCATTTCTAACCGGAACAAAAAAAAAATTAATTTGGTAAAATTTTAAACCATTTTTGTTTTCTGGCATTTTTAAATTTAAACTTTTAAATATCCCACCCTATACAAGAAGAACATGCTCATAATTGTTTCCTTCAACGCTCTACCTTGAGATCGTAATGGAAAGTGGCTGAATATGGAATCAAATTGTCTGTACAATATGGGATCATTTTTATTCAAAAATTTCTGTTTATAAAAAATAAAATAAAATTTGGCTTTTATTTTTTGTAGAAAGAAAAAATTCTTTCTATGATTTATTCTTTTTTTTTTGTGTTTCTATAACAAAAACTTTGTAAAACTTCTCATCCAATTTGATTCGCCTGTCCCAAATATCTTTTGAATGCGCATGTTTTGGTAAAGGAGTGACCCAGAAATATCGAATTTATTTTCCATTCAAATTGTTATTCTACAAAAGTAGAGCTTCTATGAATCATTGTGGGTAAATGTAGAAGAGGGAAAATAAGAAAAAAACCTCGTGAAAACGATCTTTAATTTATAGTTTATGATTCACATATAAATTAACATCAGAGTGACTGTATGTTAACATGTCGTCTGATGATGATGGTCGGACGCTGCAGATTGAAGGGGATGGCAATGGAAGACACAATGACATGCAGGCGTATAAGTGATGTTTTACGAGATTTAAAAAATACAAATCCACATGAAGTTAAATTCAGTTTGATTTATGTAATTATGGCGGAATTAAGACAATTAACTGCCAAGTCGTGCCACATACAATTAATGAGAGTTTGATGTAGGCAGTAGAAGTAGTGGCAGCAGGCTTACTGGCTGTGGTTCAGTAGAAAGGCAGCGCGCGTTGGTTCGCTGGTTGGTTTGAATTACACGAAATACATTGATTTAGTCATGCTGAGCAAAGGTGAAGAGAAAAAATCAGTTTCCCCATAGCAAATATGGTAATAAACAAACAGTGAATGATGAATAGCTACAGTGCTAAAAAGGAGTTTTGGTTTAAAGTGCTAATGTGGTCAATGGAAAATACTTTTTCCATCAACTAATCACATTAAGTTTTATATGCGATTTTCTAATTCATTGAGTTGAAATGCTATTCAAGTCATTCTGAATTTGTTCGCCATCAAATTGACAATTTAAACACAACAAAGTTGTTTTTCGATTTGTATTCATTACATGATTATGATCATAAGATTAACGTAATTATTATCTTAATGCCAACAATAACAATAACAAAATCCAATTGATTATTACAACAAAATGTACAATTTTTAAATAAGAATTACACAAATCCAATACAGCAACAACAACATACAACAAACAACCAGCAAATAATAATAAATTTTGAAATGAACAACACAATGGATTTGGTAGCACATTTGACACAGCATGAAATCGTCATGTTAACGCATTAATCTTTAGGAGCTTAAAACGTTTAAATACTTTGTTATTCATTATCGCCGATATTGCAGTTGTTTGAATGTGGTTATGGCTCAAACGAAAAGATCTTTAAGACTCAAAAATTACAATTCGATTGATCGCTTGATTCAACAAACGATTGAATGAATCAATACAGTAAGAGAGGAAAAGCTAGACAACAAAAAGTAGAAGAAAAAAGGCGGTAAAATTATATTAAGTAAATAGCAACAACAACAATAATAACAAAATAACCATTTTGTATTGTAGTTGAAAAAATCATAATAAAAAATAATAAACATTACCTTACAATAGCATCGAGTAGATTATTTTATATTTTTAAATGCCGCCAGTCATTCGTACACGCCAAATATTACTGACTTGTGTCAGTTTATTTGTTGTTACTTCGTTTGTTAGTTTGATCATATTATTTTGCTTTTTTTTCAAACATTCTCCCATACATTAACACCAACAACAATGTTGGTAACAGGCCACAGACCGCATATAACATACAATAACAGCGCAATGCAATAGGATTAGTGATGATAACATCTTAACACTTAGAAAAGAGGAATCAATAAAATTCCAGAGTTTAAATCGTAGTCCTTTATTACACATAAAATATAGATGACTCTGTAGGATAGCTGGTTTGACAAGGATCAATTACTTCACGAATTCTAATAGGTTAATACTTAGCTGTACTAGTGCTCCGGCTGGTGTCACACATTTTATTATCCTTCCTTACTTTAACTTGGTTTTTATACTTTCAATCCATCTATTTTGTAGCTTCTATTCTAGAAAAATATAAGATTGTTCTTCAGTTTTAATATTAATGTTAGAATGTATTTAAATCGCCGCAGCACAGTAGGTAGTGTGTTGGCTTTATTAGGCTTGAGACCACGGTTCAAACCCCAAGTCAGACATCTCCAACAAAAACAGATATAAAAAACATTTCTTCCCCTCAGCACATTTCTGGCAAAAAATTCTGGGAATAAATAAAAAATTGCCATGAAGAGTATCCCAAACGAAAATCTATCATTCGGAACCCGCACAACATAAGTAGTGTGAGAAGCTAGGTAGTAATTATGATTAAAGGGTTGTAATGACCAATTATGTATGTTATGTATGTATAAGTTAGAATTATTTGTAAAAAACATAGACTGTGAATTTTTCGCGCCCGGCAGTAAAATAGTTATCTTAGTCCACACATCATAGTATGTAAATTTTTGGAGAATATTACTCTAAAAACCGTAATCAATTTAACTAATTTTTGTAACCGAGGCCAGTCTATTTGTCTACTGGGTTAAGTATTAATTTATTAGACGAGAGCCTGTAATTCAAACTGCAGTTCAAAGATTTCGAACAAAACGGCGACTTCCTCTCAGCAGTTTTCTTCGAAAAACTCTCGAGAGTAAATAAAATGACCATGAAAAAGTTTCTCAAAAATTTGTCGTTCGGAGCCGACTTTGAACTGTAGGTCACGCCGCTTATGGATACAATTAATACACACAACATGGGTGGTAAGAGAAGCTAGGTTGTAATCCTGGCTAAATATTCGACAACATCCCCTCAGCTGTCTTTTGGCAAAAACTCTCGAGAGTAAATAAAATGACCATGAAAAAGTTTCTCAAAAATTTGTCGTTCGGAGCCGTCTTTGAACTGTAGGTCACGCCGCTCATGGATAAAATGAATACACACAACATGGGTGGTAAGAGGAGCTAGGTTGTAATCCTAACTAAATATTTCCTTCGGAGACTTTCTCTCAGCATTCTTCTGGCAAAAACTCTCGAGAGTAAATAAAATCAAATTTCAAAAAAGTCTGTCCTCCGGAATCGACGTTTAAACTGTAGGTCCCGCCAATCATGGATAAAATTAACACACACAACATGGAGAGTGCGAGAAGCTAAGTCGTAATCCTGACTTAAGGGTTTTAATGGAACAGGAAAAAGTGTGCAGCAAATTGTATTGATTTTTCTTTTTAGATGACCAGTGTAATTGTTTCATTATAAGTTCTGTAATTACGGTCTACAAACTTTCAAGGAAGTATAACATTTCCGAGTCTATGGTAGGAATCGAATGTAGAATGTCTACGCTTGCAGATTAACCCACTACTCACTGAACTAAAATTTTGTCACAGTAATATATCGGGTTATATCAGATCTTCTAACAGTCTCGTTCAAGTTATATTTGTCAAATTGGTTATTATTGTATTGGTATTGTTGTTGTAAATTGACCCTTAATTTTCTTTGAAATATCATCTTCAGCGACGAGTTCCATTTCTGAACGAAGGAGTACGTCAACAAACAATATTATGAAATTTGAAACGATATCAATCCATCCACATGAGATCCAATAGCACCAACAAATGCATCCCGAAAAAGTCACTGTTTAGTAGCGGTTTCGGGCGGGCTGCATCATCGGCATATATTTCTTTGAAAATGACGTTGGCGAAGCCACAACTCTTAAACGGCGAGCAGTATAGGTCAGTGTTTACCAACTTCTTTTGGCCTGAATTGAATGCTGTGGTTTCAAGCCACGTAGCATATGCTACATTGGATATTTTTCACGAGCAAGTGGTCATCTCTACTCAATGTAAACTGGCCTTCGAGATCGTTCTATTTTAAGTTCTTGTTGGATTTTCTTAAGTAGCAGTTGTATGTGAATAGACCATGAACCACTGCGATCCTCAAAATCAACATAAACCATGCCATCTGCCAAATAACCTGTTTTATGTACCAAAATAATGGAATATATAACATTACGAATGCACTCTATTCAGACCAGCCGTGGCGAACGAATTAATGGAAAACTTTAAATAATTTACATACAAATTTGTTTGTTTTATCTAGAAGTGAAGCTTAAATCAGTGTTAAAGCGGAATTGCTTACTTAAATTGTACTTGACCGTGATAGTAAGGAAATACTTCGAAGATAATTTTTGTTCAGTAAGCTTTGTTTCTGATATACTTATGTAGGTAATGAATGAATGAGATGGTCAAGAAATAATACAAACAAATTACGTTTAACAAAATTATAAATAGAAGGTTAGCAATTTACGAATTAAAGGGGAATTAGGATAAGAACCTGTGATTTCAAGATGTATTTAAAAATAATCAGGAATATAACTGCATAGAAGTAGATAAAACGCTTCCAATTTTAGTAGAGTACAGTTAAAACGTAGCAGAGGACATATTTCCTCAATGACTCAACGAAACAATAGACGCCAGTAAAATCAAATCACTATGAATGGCAAAACATGCATTCATAATATCTTGGTACGCACTTAAGCACTCGAAAGAAACTACGAATTAAATTCCTTGTCAATTGTATCGCGGAAGATGCTGAAAGGGAACTCGTCAGCATAGAAGGACGAAAATGGATGTGATCAAAATACTGTTGGGAAAGAGTTGCAGTAATAGCAAGGCTTCTTTGGATCCACACTTAATTTGGGAAAATCGATTATTGGCGTGACAACTTTTAGAGAGAACATCCGTAATTATTGAACCATTGCTGCACTAAAAGCCCCGATAGGCTAATGGATAGCAGCTAATTTGCGAGATTCGTGGTTGTTTTTTGTTTGTTAAATACGTGGATGATATAAAAAGAAGATATAACACCGTTCATCATTAAAATGGAGGAAAACAAATTAACATTAATTTCTTGCACAGAGAAGTGCCCTTTTTGTTCTCCTATAACTCACATTCTGGCATTCCAATACAATATGTACTACTTGAATGAAGATCATCCTTTGAGTGTTAGTCTCAGTTAAGAAAAGAATACAGGGAGGTATTTTAACCTGGACCACAATAATACGCTTCACATCTGCATCGAAAAACCTCGGAAATATAGAAGCAAGTCCTATTTGATATTTATTGATTCCAAGTGTACATTGCACACGTTTCGTTTTAATATGGAAAATGTTAACCCCCATCCAAAACTGTACATGGGAACAGAATGTAGAGAACAATTCGACGGCGAAGCAAGTGCTACTTTGATGTCAAATATAGGTGCAAGATAATATTGTTTGCTTTGTTCGACTCTATTCCTAATATTGCTGGACGAATTTCCTAATGGCTATAACCTCAGTGAACAATTAATAGATTTTGATTACGCTGACAATATTACGTTTACTTACCTAAAGATTTAACGACAATCGCACAAAACTGCCAAAAAGAAGTCAGCCTCAGGATATATACTAAGCCGCTGAAGGTTTGGCACTCACAACTTTAACTTTGTTTTCACACATGAAGAGAAGATCGAAAATGCTGCTACATTTTGTTACGTCTACAGTAGGATCAAAATTGCGGGTAGTTCAGTTTTAGATATGGAAGACGCACTGAAAATACTCGCAAATGTTACAAATTTGGATAACATATCAACAGGTTTCACCATATTCGACAGCGCCCGAAAGAATGCTGAAATTAAGAATTAAGAATTATTAGTACCGAGGGAAAATTCAACAATATGTTTTAGTAACAAATAAGTCTTGGTAATTAAATAAATCAGACAAATAAAAATAAAATCCAAAAGGCCACGCTTAGTATGATTGTCGGGGATCACTATGGGGCATTGCATTATAAACACGCATGCAACGTACATGGTTTTTTAGTAAAGGATTTAGGCAGAAACGGTAGAGATGACCACGAAGTGGAGAAGACTGTTATTCACCTATTGGGTACATGCGCAGCAATATATCAGTGGAGAAAAGGAACCTTAATGCCTACGATATACCTGATCGAGATGAACTATCACACACTGACATTGGCAGTTTGAGTTGCTTCTTCAGAAGCTTCTATGCGGTCAAAGTATGTGCATCCGACTTCTTTGGGTGGAAAGCCATCCCTATCTACCTAATAGCGTATAAACATTTAAATTAATTCAGGCTGTTACAATTCATTAATTAAAAAAGAAAATTCTATCAGTCGTGACCCGCTATCGCTCGCGAATAGATTTAATAGATGTAGTAGTGACTCGTTAATCGCCATTGTCTAGTACATAATGTGTTGGCTTATTAGACGTGAGGCTTCGGTTCAAACCCCAGGCCAGATATCTCCAACAAAATGGAATATGAAGAATTATATCTTATTATATAACTCAGAGAGTAAATAAAATTACAACGAAAAAGTTTCTCAAAAATCTGCAGTTCGGATTCGACGTTAAACTGTAGGTCACGCCACTCATGTATAAAATTAACACACACGACATAATTGGTGTGAGAAACTAGGTTGTAGTCCTAACCAAAGCGTTGTAATGTCCAATTATGTATGTTTGTAGGGATTCTTTGGCCGCTTGAAGATTGTCTTCGCTTCATATATGTAGGTCAATTCAGCTTATTGACGTAGCCATTTTACAGTCAGTTTTAAAAGAACCCAATCAGCAAAAATGCAATGTAAGAAAAGCATTTTATATGTGTTCGTAAGACAAGATCCCTCCGTATCCTTCCTTCTTCCTTGACCATGAAAGGGACGAAATGCTCGTTGAACTTTGCTAAACTTTTACAATTTGAATGACTTTTCAAACGTCTAACTAAACAGAAAAGCTAACACAGTTTATCATTTTTAACTGTTAAACCAATAGTTATTGTTATCGATAATTCTCTTGCAGTAGTACAATATGTCATCATGCTAAGGGGATTTATTTATAATATCGTACGACATTTTTTTAAATTTCTTAACAATCATACAGAAATTAATGGAAATTTTATTGTCTTTCTTTTTTCTTAAATACTAACCACCAGTTTTTTTTTGTTGAGTGTATCTATATAATCGCTGAGTATATTGTTAAGATAAATAATCGAATGAACTGTTGTTTGCTGTTTGACTTGCATGTGGGTTTAATTGTTTGACGGCATATTTATCACAAAATGAATGCTTTTTGGCATTCGTTGTGTTTTTTTTTCTTCCATTTTATTATTTTATAACCAATTTTACTACTTTTTTTCCAATTTTATTTTGTTTCGTTTCGTTTTGATATGTTTTTGTTGTTTGTTTTCTATACAACTGAAACATTATGATCTCAGATTGTATATCGTTTTTTTTATCATTGTGGAGATGTTTCTTGTTTTCTATTGTGCACATATAGATGCTGCCATTTTTTATTTCAGTTTTTTTTTCTTTTTCTGCTATTTACTGTATTTCATTTTGACTAGTAGTTTGTATTAATAAATGACTTTTATTTCGATTAATTATTGTCAGATTAGTATCCAGTTTTACATCATCACTTTTATGCGCCCGCATACCAGGCTTAACGCCCCAGCAAAGACAACTTTGTAGTGAATCGCCAGATGCATTGATTGCCTTGGGCGAGGGTCATCAGTTGGGCGCACACGAATGTCAGTATCAATTCAGAGGTCATCGCTGGAATTGTACACAAGTGTGGAAGAAAGATGTCTTTGGCCATGTCATGTTTGTGGGTAAGTTTGCCGCCATGTAAGAAGCGCTTTAGTAATATAATATCTTATAATAATAGACAACATTTATGGTATAAGTTTAATCGTAATAGTAGTAGTGGATGGGTGATTTAATAGTTTTCCATAATTTTAGGATCTCGAGAAGCTGCCTTCACGTATGCAATTGCCAGTGCGGGAGCAGCTCATGCAGTTACAGCAGCTTGTGCCAGAGGCAATATATCGTTATGTGGTTGCGATGTACGCCATAAGCCCACGTCCCGTAAGAATCCGAATGCTGGATTTGATAGTGCCCTGGGTGAAACACAACAGCCTTGGAAATGGGGCGGCTGTTCGGCTGATATTGAATTCGGTATGAAGTTTGCGCGAAAATTTCTCGATGCCCGCGAAATCGAAGGTGATGCCAGAAGTCTAATGAATTTACACAATAATCGTGCAGGCAGAAGGGTAAGTAACATATTTCGCCACACTTCACATTTTGAAGTATTTACTGGTTTCGTTTCATTATGAATTTTTTTTTTTCAAAAAGTTGGTTAAAAATCTCTTGAAAACTGATTGTAAATGTCATGGCGTCTCGGGGTCATGTGTAATGAAGACCTGTTGGAAAAGTTTACCCTCATTTCGTGTGGTGGGCGATGTTTTAATGAAGAAATACACAAAAGCCAAAATTGTTCAATCTGCCAAAGGCAAAAATGGACTGAAATTAGTTTTAAGCAAGTGAGTAGCTTCTCAATAACAATTCATACAGCAACAACAATCAAAAAATGTGATTTTTTTTTTACAGAAAAAATCGTGCCGGCAAGGTTATGAATTTTCCCAAACGCATGGATTTGGTTTATTTGCAAACATCACCCAATTATTGTGAGCGTAATGTACAGGAAGGTGTACAAGGTACTCAGGGTCGTGTTTGTAATCGTACAGTGCGTGGTCCTCAAAGCTGTGATTTACTTTGTTGTGGGCGTGGCTACAATACACATTCGATACGACGCACCACTCAGTGTCGATGTCAATTCAAATGGTGCTGTCAAGTACAATGTGAAGTCTGTGAAGAGAATTACGAAGAGTTCACATGTAAATAAATTTGTTTTTTGTTTTAATCTCTTATATAAAACGAAAATAATAATAAAAAATCTTAAAAATATTGATAATCTTAATACGAATAAAAAAAAACAGACAAAACATTTAGGAATTAATTAAATGCCTTTAACGATATTGGTTGTAATTAAGTACTATATACACACACACATGCATACATACAACAATAATTTTATTTTTCATTGTAATTTTTTTTTTAGTTTTTGTTCTAAATGAAGCTATTATTGTATCGTTTTGTAAGTTATCTGTAGTATAATTAAATATTTTTTTATTTATTTTTTATTTTAATTTTATTTTTTATTATTATTATTGTAATACATATTATTAAATTATTAGTTTTTAATAGCTTACCAACATCAAAAAAACAAGAACAACAAATTAGTTAATAATTAATACGAATGTAAAACAAAAATGTGCAACAAAAAAAAAAAACGAAGAAAATCGAAATTTAATAAAAAAAAAAAAAACACATGAAAAAAACTCATGAAAATGAAACATTGTTGTGGTAATCACTTCTAAAATTGTAGTTAAGCCGACCGGTATCAGCTTTGTACGAAAGCAAAACTATTAAATCGAAAATGTCGACATTAAAAAAAAATCATAAAAGTATAAAAAATTATTTTTTTATTTGCCTTTTGGACGTCAATAAAAAAAAAAGAAAAACGCTCAGTTAATAAGTGCCAAAACATATAATGTGGGGCACTCTCAGCCTAATGCTTTGATTGTGCTCTGACATTGTTTTGCGAAATTACTTTACGTGACTTGTGACCTATTCTGGCCGCTTTTCAATCAATACATACATATGTACATATATAATTGGTCATTACAACCATTCAATCAGAATTACGATTTAGCTTCTCCTACCACTTATGTTGCGTGTGTAAATTTTATGCATGATCGGCGGGATCTGCACAGAACTTTATCATAGCAATTTCATTTACTCTCAGAGTAGTCTTCCCAGAACAGCAGTATGTCGATAGTTCAGGTTGGATCAGGATTATTTGACTGATTTGAGTCCTACTGTTAGCAAGTCAGACCTCTGGCTTAATAGGAGGTCAGAATGAAGCCAGTTGAGTATAGCAAATAGTTCCATAAAGTACCACAATCCAATAAGGTCAGTATCTGATTATTCGTTTAAGACCCCAAATCTAAGCTACGATCCTTTTGCAAGTGTTAAGCACTATTATCGCTTTTTTAGCACTTTCAATAATATTATCCTTTCATGAAAGCTAAGGAACAACAATGAGCAAATGGCCTACTGAACGGTGGCTACACATTAATTAAAGGTTACTTTGTTACGGAGATGTTTCCAAACGAGTTTACTAAAGATTGTGTTCAAAATTACCTGGAAACTATCGCATCATTCGATATAGTCTAGGTGTTATCAACCGAGCAAATAGACCCCATATCACAGTTAGTCTTTGTTAGAAAGTTGAGAAGTCCGCTGTCTTCACTGGATTCTTCCATATCGTCATAAAAAGACCTCAAAGAGCTCATTTTCCCCTCTCATGTTACGTTTTTATATTCGCATAAATTGTATTTGCACACTGTGCAGTTATTTGCCAATGCTGGATTATAACTAGTTTTTATATGTATGTAGTATATGGGATTCCATCAGATGAGTGCAAGTTAAACTTATGGATAAAACTAGGTTCTCTTATATCTTTGAAGATGACAGCAAACTTTGCTATCCTTATTCTTTTAATGGTAGACCGAGCCCTTTTGATTATGAGGCGAAAAGATTTAATATCACATCCGACTTACAGTCAATATCCGAACGCTATCGTTGCAATAACATTATGTCATCTGTAGCTAAGAGTGCTGTAAATATTGGGGAGTCAGAAGCTCTTGATTTTCTGAGCATGAAAATTCAATGTGTTGCTCGCTGGATCCATTCAAGTGTCGAAAGAAACATTCATGTGCCTCGGTTTATTCAGACAATACAAGAAATAGGTATACGATCGAAAATAAAATATAACTCTCATGCGTGTGTCTCAAAATCTCTTTAAGGTTTTCTCGACCGCGTGCAGAAGATGGCGAATACGCTTATTGGAGCTCTGCCGTAGTTTCGTTGTTCTTTCGCTACTACAACAGATTCTACTCTAGCAAAATAAAGGGACTTGTTCCCGAAAATCAAATATTACATACGTAACACTCATCTTTCTCGTAGAGCACATCTGTTTGTGGTCCATTGGCCCAACCAGCCACTTATAAATAGTATGAATAGATTCTTTTTCCTTGTTTCCATAACCTATTTTCCTAGTTCAACACAATACACCGTATGAAAAGGAGCCTGGATGTTGGATCGCAGTAAACAAAATGGAGAAAAAAAATCTAACAAAACAAGACAATGAAATTCGATTTGTTGAACCAGAACCATTTCTTTGCTGCCTAAACTAGAAAAGAAAGTTAAAAGCAACAAAGCAATGAAAAATCCCTGAAAGACTTGAATATTTAAAACTTTCATTTGTAACGCTCAAACTGTAATGCTTTTCTAACGGTTATATTTGTTGCTTTGTACGGTAATATTCAACTATGCTGGCTACCGTTATTAACAATACTGTTATTCCTGTTTTGCTAGTCAATAACTGTCATATATTATCTGTCAAAATATATAAAAAACTGACATTTCCAATATTCCAACTGTCAAAAAAAACATTCTTTTTCCTCTGTTTACTTTCTTCTTTTTCTTCACGCATTTAAACAAGAATGTATGTGTGTATGAGTATGTGAGATTTTGTTTTTGCTTTCTTTCTCGATTTCCGAATAGTAATGGAATTTTTTACGAACACTACTCCAATTTTTTCCACACAAATAGAGAAAGAAGAGTTTAGTTGTACGTACCACAGTTAGTAGGCAGCTAAAGCGCGGGCGTTAAAGAAAAAGCCCGTATTTTTCATTGATTATAAATGTGTATCGCCAACGTTGTTATTATTCAATGCTGAGAGTGAGAATAAAAGTGTGATAAGAGACAGAGAGTGGTGAATTTTAGGCAACATTGTAAGCGAGTCGCTTCAAAAGAAATTTTTCCGAGGTATAGCAAGCAACCATTATGGGGCCAACAAATCAGTTCTTTAAGGGTAGTTAGTTGGAAAACGGCGTTTAATAAAAAAACTGGCTAAAAGTGCCGCACAATTGGTTTGATACTAAAAATACTAAAAAAAAGAAAGAAAAAAATCTAAAAAAAAATATTTAAAAAATAAAACAAAGTAAATTAAAAAAATAAAAAATAATAACTGAACCGACGACCAAAAAAAGAAAAAAAGGAACAGAGAATCTTTATATCAAAATATATTCTTTGGACTCGAAACGCTTCTTGTTTTTTTTTTTCTTCTCTCGATGTATTAAATTAGATGAGCAGCAAACGACGACGAAGAAGAAGAAAAAATCGGATATTTTTTACGCTGCTTATAGATAGAGAAGAAAATTAAATATATAGTTGGAAAGTTTAGAAGAAGCATAGAAATCGAATCGAACTAAAAAAAGGTGTATACGTACGTCGGAATAAAATTGATGCTTAAAAACGAAAAGAAAAAATTTTTTTTTTTGTAAAATTTCCAAAAGAAAAATATTCTCCAAGAAAATTTAAATAAAATCATTCGAAAAGCAACGTAAAGGAGCAAGAAAAAGTTACAAAAATTTAACCCACCAAAGTATAAATAAAACGAAATGTAAAACAAAAAAAAAAAAAAATAAATTAAATTTACAATTTATAAGCAAAAAAATAAAAAATAAAGAAAAAATTATAAAAATTAAATAAAATAAAATTATGAGGTATACATATAGAGAAGTTATTTCTAATCATTATTTATTTAATCTATTTGCATAGAAAAATTCATTTAAAATTTTAATATGTTGTACATACACTCCAAGAGAAATTTTTAGATCGTGTATACGAAAAGGATTTCTTTTTTCATATTTTTTTTTTCTTCCTTTAAAAATATAAAAAAAAGTTATAAAAGTAAAGTGCCATTAAAGTGAAGTAAAGTAAAAAAAAAGAAAAACAAAACGACACACTATTATAGATACAGAAAAATGGATTAAGAAAACATCCAACCAAGTTTAAATACAAAGAAAAAAAGAAAAAAAAATATTTTTTTTATAAAAATATTAAAAAAAAGGAAAACGTTTACTTAAGCAACCCAAATCGATTGATGTTTTATGGGAGAAGAGCAAAAATGTTTTTTTTTGACTTTTCTGATGTGGAAAACTTTAATAAAATTTCCAATTGACAACACTCATACCAATCCATACACCATATATACATATACAATTTATTTACATATACAGTACGAAAACTGAAGTTAATGATTTTACATACACATACATACACACATTCTTTCACATTATACACACATTCATACATACATACCTTAGAAAAAAAATATTGTAAAGTATTGATGTGTGTGCGGATTTATTGTTTTTTTCTGTTCTTCTCTCGCAGGATTGTTGAACCATTTCCATTTGAGCCTAAAACAAGCAAAAAAAACGAGAAGAAAAAACTGTTTAAACAAGAAAAATAAAGAAACATAAGAAAGCACATACTCACACTCACTTTTACAAAATTGTACAATTGTACTATGTAAAGTTCTTGTTTTTGTTTGATGTAAAAAACCTCCTCTCAATGCGCCGTATACAACGAGTGCGTAGAGCACAAGGCGCACCACATACACGCACACAAACACACGTTTCTATGAATTACTAAAAAAAAGCAGAAAATAAATATTATTATTACTCACGCATACATTTAAGGATAAATGAATTTTTCTTTCTTCTCTCATAACGTTCTTTTTGGTGTTGTACAACTCATCTTTTTTTTTGTTCAAACAGGAGCATTATTTGTTAAAGAATAAATGCATGTGTGCGTATGAGTATGTCAAACAGCAATTATTAAAAGCATAAGTATGTTTTAGTACGCATGTAGGTATGTGGTATGTATGTGTGTGTAAGTGTGTGTGCGAGAATAATGTTGTCTCATTGCTAACGATACCTCATGGTGAACAAGTGAAAAATGTATGTCAGTGGCTTTAAAAGGGGAGAAACGTTAACGGCATAATCGAAGCGAACGTCAACGTTTACAAAGATAATAACAAAACTATGTTAATAATGCTGATGATGATGTGGATGTAATATCAAATAAAACATTTGTTGTAATCATTTAAATAAAATCGCTTACCAAAGAAACAACTCAACAGCAAAATATAAATAAAATAAATAAACAACAACAATAAAAGTGATATAATCAGTGGCAATTTACAAAAATAAATAAAACAAAAAAAAAAAACAAACACACAAAAAGAAAACTCTCTAAACGAGAGTGAGAGAAATATGTATTTATCTGCCCTTACATATGTAAGCACACGGCATTTGCAAATAACAGTGACACAAGAAATTGCTTGCGAACGATTTAATATTTTTAATTAAAATAATACACTATACCTCTCTCCTCGTCGACCACTCACACACACACTCGTACATATGTTTGTATATGAATACAAACACCATTTTTTACAATCATGTCATAGAAATTTTTATTGTATTTTCTTTTTGTCTCCGGTTTTTTTTTTTCTTTTCTTCAAGAAGAGAAAAAAAATAATTTTCAATTTGTCGCTGGGTCAAGAGTACATGACATTATTGAGCAGATAGGAGAGCTTAAACAACACTAACACAAACTCAAGTGCATAAATAATAATTAAAAAAAGAGAATTAAAAATACAAAAGCATACTTTTAGGCAGCATTATTCTGTAGACTATTATTGTCTAAATAGAACACTTAATAAAATCAAGTGTTAACACAATAAATAAAAACATTGTACTTATTGACAGACAATATTAAATTGAAAAATATTCAGAGAGACTAAAGATTCAATATTTATATGATTATTACTCTTATATTATAGTGATAGAACAGTAAGAAGAATCCTTTTTATTTTTGTTTAGAATTTAATGTATTAGATCAGGTTGTTCGAAAAATTTTGGTTATAAATTTGATTAGTAACTTTTTTCTTATGTTGCCTTCGGATTGATAACATTTTGCCATTTTTGGGCGTAAAGCCCTTACTCGATCAGTATAGAAGATCTGGGGATTCTAACAGAAAAATTGATCTAATTACAGTATTCTATGGAATTTAAATTGTGCAGAGATCGTAATGTATGATAACATAAACGCTTAAAGTCAGACTCAGGATGGTTTCTTAGATACTGTCGATTCATCAAAGTTGTGTGTGGTCAGGACTTGTCGTGATGGAAGACAACATATTTTCTGTTGATCAAATCAGCCCGATTTATTTGAATCCAATAACATGAATTGGTGACAATAGAGAACAGAATCAATTGTTCCACTAGACGTCTGAAATTCAAAATAAAAGCTCTCTTCCTCATCACAGCATGACCCTTATTTGCTTTATCTATCAATCTTCATATATTGCCGCCATACATGATACACTCTTCAATGTCCATAATAATGAACCGGAAAACGAATTTAACTCCATTAAATTTTTCACTTTTAATCTATGTGGCATCCAAACGTCCAGCTTCTTGCTGTATCCAGTTTTTATCAAATGGTTGAAAACTGTTTGATCTTAAATGCCTACTTGCTTAGAAACGAACACCACATGTCTTTTAAATTGATCGATCAAAGCAACTGCATTTTAATTTATAATTAACAGATCTTAAAAGAGAGCAAACACCCTTTTTTCCAGATATTGCACTGTTCTCATTTTTTTGTATAATATTCTCATTGTAACGCTATTCATTAGACAGATTTTCATTAAACGGTGTTATATCTTGACTACCATGCCAACTCCAAGATGAGAAATCAATCAAAGAATAAGAGAAATGAGACCCCAAGAAACTCTGTCTCATAGTCTCCTTATCATCCTCAAATACATACTACTTTCAAAAATTTCGGAAAGAATGCCAAGTTTATCCAAATGCAGCAAAGGGAACTGTAAGAACAGCAATGAATCGATAGATGGCAAAGCGATACAAACAATGAAAACAATCGTCCTCTTTTTATTCAGATCAGTCCAACAGATTCAAACAATACTGAATGTGCCGTCAATGAGCGTGCAATGGAATTGAGTGCCCTTCTAGAATCACAAAATACGCAGACGATACTCAATTTATTCAGTAGCGAATACCATAAGTAAATGCGGTAAATGAAGTCGCCATAGTCTTCAAGGTAGTATGTTGGCTTATTAGACGTGAGGCACCGGTTTAAACCGTAGTTCAGACATCTCCAACAAAACGAAAAAAAAAAAATAAGAATTCTGCTGCGACTGTGCCTCTGGCAAAAACTCTGAGAGTAAATAAAATTTCCATTAAAACGCTTCTCAAAATTCTGTCGTTCGAAATCGACATTAAACTGTAGGTCCCACAACTTATGGATATAATTAAGACACGTAACACAAGTGGTGTGAGACGCTAGGTCGTGATCCTGACCGATGTGTTGTAATGACCAATTGTGTGTGTATATGTATATACATAAATACGATAACAAATTGGAAATTGCGTACTCTGTACCAAATATACGTTAGCAAAGCAATATTGGACTTTATCCTTAGACCCTAAAACCCATAGAAGAATTACCTGCGAATGATCTGAGCCGTCTGAGTAAATCAGGAGAAAAAATTCCGTCATCGCAGCTTTCTGTGTGGTAATGACCTCTGCCTAGCGTAGACTGTGGGGAAGCTTATATCTTAATACAAGGTATACACCATAGCCTACTCTGACCAGCATTTAAAAGTCAGGCCATTCCACAGTTGAAATCATATAGGCTCAAAAGTATTAATCTCTCGTGAGATTAATACTGATCAAGCAATTGATTGAATGCATATAAGAATTCAAGACCAAGTGCTCCATGATTAAGTAGATTTCTAAAGTCTATTTAAGCCGAAAAGAAAACAATATCGATTGTATCAAATTATATATTTTAAACTCTCAGCCTCTCAAATAATCTCTTTGTCTGTGTTTTTAGAAAAGGTGTTCAAAGCATATATTTTTTAAACGCAAATTAAAAATTTCTTTACCACGATTATTGTGAAAATGGTATTGGTATTGTATTGTTAAATTTAAATCGCGTCGTAAAATTTGCACACAAAACGTTATTTTAAAAAAATTTTAAATTCAAAAAATTGTGTTCTTTCATTTGGTGTGTTTGTAACGGTTATTCTTGAAATTTAAACAAATAAAAATACTTACTAATACTAAATAGATATTGTTAAAATCTAAATATATAAATGCTAAAAATTTTAAAATAAAATATAATAATAATTTTAATATTTAATTTACTTCCACTCGCACATAGCCATTAGCCAGAACAACAAAAGCATTTATTCAACAAAAATATAAAAACAAAAATAAATAAAAATAATAATAAAATAGCAAATAAATTAATAAAGAAAAGAATAAAATAAAAAAAAATTCAGCAAAGAAACGCGCAACGTCTTAGACAAATAAGGAAAACAACAAGTTAAAGAAATATTATTATTATTAAAAAATTATTAAATTAAGAAAATAAGAAAAGCAAAAAAGAAAAACAAAAATACAACAAAAGAAAACCAAAAACAACACAAAAATAATCAACATAATTTTTCTTTCGAGCCCTAAGGTTTAATAGAAAACATTCAAAATTCACAGGCTAAGCAAGGCAGGTGAGTGAAAAGAATCGAAGACAGTAAACATTTGAATAGAAATAGAAACCAAATACATAATAATGTTAAGAATAATGTTTTTGTATGTAAATAAAATTCATCCAATTCATAACCATTTGAAATCCAACAATAGTAATGAAATTATATCGTATTAAATGAAATCTTTTACTTTACAGTGGCTGACCAACTAACAATGGACAGCAGCCTATTTAATAAATAAATATGATTTAGTAAAATATTAAAAATAATTAAATTAATACACTTACATGCTACTAATAATGTCAAATCTTTATTAGTTTGTAATTCAAATTCAATGTTAAGTACATCTAGTAAAACCTCATAATATTTAATGTAGTCCTTATAGAATTTCAATATCCCGAATAGTTTGTTTAGTCTCTCTTAAGATATATCACAAAATATAACGATTACCCTACCTACAGGCACATATACTTATGCACGTACATACATACAGATTATTTTCGTAGAAATCTTTAATCTTTTAAAGAACTGTATTTTTCACAGTCTTTCAAAAAAATAGACCTTTTTATAAGGAAAAACAATCAGGTCCGAATTTAAATATTTAATATATTTCGTATACAGACTTACATATTTATAGGGTATTTCTTTAAGCGTCTCCTATCTTTAAAATTAAATAAAATAAAGTGTTAGACATTGAAAATTTATATTCGTTTGAAAACCCTGTATAGATTCATAAATCAGCTGAATGTGACCGGTGATATGGGTTATAAGAACCGTTGTGGTGTATGACCTAACAGGGCCATATCGCACATTCTCAGTGGTCAGTTCACATTACTTCCATGTGAGATAACCATGTCTTCAAATTGATTGTGCAAAATATAACATTGTACATGTTGAGACCACATGTATTTTGTATTTAAGATCATTCAATTCGAATGGAATTTAACGCGCTATAGTGGCAGTGAGGGCCTGAACAACATCAGTCTAAAATCCACATTAAACACTGACAAATATGTTCATTTAATATCCAGAAATGGGCTTCACCGCTAAAGGTCAATTGCCGAAAGTATTTCTGGAAGAGCCTAAAAGGGTGGCTTGTAGTTGCCAAAGTTCTTGACTACAAATCCGAATCGGTTTGAGAACAAAATTTCATTCCCCTTCAAAAAATTCCAGAGAGGATAACCTTGCCAATGAATTTCGAAGGTCTCAATGAGTAAAGTTTTTTTTACCATTCTACCTAAACTATTTCTCATGAAACTGCTGCAGTTGAACGGTTTCCTGTTACCTGCAAGATAAACTTGGTGAACGATACTGAAACAAGGCACAGAAATTCGCCTTGTTGTAGCCATACATACATACACATATACCCACATAATTGGTCATTACAACCCTTTAGTCAGGATTACGACCTAGCTTCTCACAGCACATATCGACGCCTCCGTTCTATAACATTCTAAGTCGAAACAATGTGTTTTGAGTTATGACCTCTCAAAGTTTTCACGCGCCATACGACTATATGTGTATTCTAAGTAGATTTTTCCCTATAACTTCGGAACGGATCGGCGTATCTTAACCAAATTTTGACAGTATTTAAGTTAGAGAACGTAGAATTTAAAAATGCAAGAACAATAAAAACGTTCTAAGTACACTTATACACTTATGGAATGGAGGCGTCGATATGTTGTGCGCGTTAATTTTATACGTGAGTGGCAGGACCCACAGTTTAACGTCGACTCCGAACGACAGATTTTTGAGAAACTTTTCCATGGCAATTTTATTTACTCTCACAGGTTTTGCCAGAAATCTGCTGCGTGGAAATCGCCGAAGAAATATTTTGTCATATTTCGTTGTGTTGGAGATATCTGACCTGGGGTTTGAACCGTAGCCGCGCGCCTCAGAAGCCAACACACTACTAGGTACGACTTGTAGCCATATATTGCTTTTATAAATGAAAAGGAATCCAAAAAATTACACAGAAATTAATGCCTACTATTTAATGTCCATCCAATATTGGCACATCTATTTCATTTCGGCCGGTATCGTGCCAATGACAGGCGTAATTTTGCTTTCCAGGACTGAAGTAATGATTGGCTTGACCATATAAGCGAGAGACAGTTTATTTGAATCAAATTTCACGATCTTGGCGGCCAATGGACTGTTCGAAAACGTAAGATTAATGGAACATCAAATTCGTCTTTTCATGGTATCACGTGTCGTATGACGTATGGGAGGGTTGTATTTATCATTTTGTGCAAAAATTTATTTATCATGGCACGGTATCTTCCACCATTGACTGTAATGTTACAATCTTGATTGTTTTCGAAAAAGTACTATTCATAAATGCGGAAAATTTATAAGCCGCACCGCATGGTGTATCTTCCAATACGATTTGGAAGCCCTTGTTCATTATTTTCATTACTCAACTGAACAATTCTGTTAGTTAACGTTCCCATTCAGTTAAAACTGAGCTCCAACGCGTAAGTTAACTTTATAATAGAAAATTTGATCTTCTTGCATCTCTCCTCGGGACCATTTATCAAATAAATACTGATGCCTGTTCTTCTAGCAACATTTCTTACAGTCTTTAAGTAAAATTTACCAGGAGGTTGGCAAAAGCGGTCCAATTAACTGGTTTATACAGCAGCAGTATTCTCCGCGGTATGCACTCTTGGCATACGAGTTGGTGGATTATTGTCCACTAAAGTGAACCTGGTGTAAAATTTGATAATAAATAGTGTCTTCGGAGAGTCTACTTCATGCATCATAACAAGCGCTGTTCGTTTGCTAGTGAAAGTTTATTGAGAATTTTTTTCATTCCACATTGTGAGATTCATTCTTATATTTAGTAGAATGTTCACATTGAGATCAAGTTTTCATAAATTTTACTTACAAGATTCGAATGATTGAATTACGGAAATGTGGATGCCATTCTATAATTCCTGACCGATGCTCATGCGACGTTCTTTTTTTTCGTTGTAATTAAGCAATTTTGTAACGAACTTAGTTGTCACACGCTTCATGTCCAAAATTTCAGAAAAAATTTTTATGGATGACAATGAGCCAAGCCATACGTCGATTTCCTCCGTAACTTCTTTAATTGCAATTCGGTGATTCTTCATAACCAGTTTATCTACTTTTTCAATATTTTCACGTGTCATTGATACGTTGCGGTGTCCAGAGCGGGTGTCGTCATTCACATCTTCCCTACCTTCTTTGTACAGCTTGCACCATTTTTCTACAGGGAGTACTTCAACCGTATTCCACTGTCAACAGTTCTAGTGTTTTTGAGCAATTAATTCCCATTGTTTACACAAAACTTGATGCAACTTTATTGATCTATTTTTTTTTGTAGAAGAAAATCAGCAAACATGCAAAACACTTTTTATATTTATTCCTCTTACAAAAAAATTAAACATGCTATGTAGCTAAAACTGTGAACATATGTTCGAGACGAGTGTACTGACATAAAGGCAAAATAGTGGATCGTATTAAAAACAAGAATAGTTTAACTAAAATATGTCGCGATATAAATAGGGATTATGGCACCAAAAAGTGCCATAGTTTAGTAGGTAGTGTGTTCGCTTATTAGACGTAAAGCCCAGGTTCGAGCCCCAGGCCAGATATCAAAACGAAATATGAAAAAAAAAATATTTCTTCGGCGACTTTCTCTCAGCCAATTTCTGGCAAAAACTCTGAGAGTAAATTAACCTTCTATGAAAAAGGTTCTCAAAATCTTTCGTTCGGAGTCGACGTTAAACTGTAGGTCCCGCCGCTCAAGCATAAAAAATTAAGGCACACAACATGAGCGGTGTGAGAAGCTAGGCCGTAATCCAGACTAAAGGGTTGTAATGGCCAAATATGTATGTATGTATGCATGGCATAAAATTAAGAAAATTGTAAATGAATTCGTTTTATTATTTTAAAATTGCAGTGTGAAGGATATTTATAAAAAAAAATTATTCTTTCAAACTCTCTTTTATTAAAATTGTCCTTATCCACTTCCCTCTCCTATCCCCTGATCAAAATAATAAAAATTATTTTCGATTAAATTGATATCGTAATTGAAACTGAAAATCATGTCAAGAATTCATTTTAATTGAAGCAATTAGCGGCGTTTTAGTGGATAATTTAAATTTAACGGTTCTTTATTTGTTCCGTTTGATAAAAGTCAACCTTCTCAAGTCAATATGGGTTAATAGTCATGTTTTCATTTCCTCTTCTCTGTCTCTCATACATAAGTGGTGGGGTACAGTTGTCTATGGTTAGGGGATATGATAGAGCCGTAGTACCGGAAAAGAAAAAAAACAAAAAAAAAGAGTGGAGACAAACAAAACAATGCTCTCTTGCGTACGTCTAATTTTAGAACAGTCCAATAATTTTATATTGATTTCAATTTTTAACCTTATTTTTGTGTTTCGATTTTTATTTTTTTGTTTGTTTCCGTTTTGTTTTTCTTTTTTCGGTTCAATACAACGATGATGATGGTTGGTTTTATGTTGGAATATGTTGTTTCACCATTAGAGTGAATGTGAAAATGTGATATGTGAGAAAATTTACAACATAAAGAAAGAAAGAAACAATAAAAGGCAAGAGAACAATTCGAGCTAAAGCATGCAAATGATAATGTGGGTTGATTGGGTGGTCAAAGGTATGCGTGGGTATATGACGCTATTGTTCTATCGTCACCAAATAAAGCCAACGACAAATAGAGAGAATAGTAATAACGAAAGAGATACATTGCGAGCAACAACAAAAAAAAGAGAGAGGAAGTAACAATAAAGTGTATACACAACTCTGTGCTCCAAATGTGCACGGAGCAAAGGAGCAAACATTGGAAGAGTAATTATTCTCTTGGATACTTTTTGCTCTCTTCTTTAACTTCCTTTATTCCATGTTTAATTTACAATTTTTGTTGTTTTGTAATAAAAGAGCATAAAAGTTGTAAGTGTGGTGAATAGCCCCGTGAATACCGTGTTGAATATTTAACCATTTGTGGGTAGCTGATGGATATTGGGTTGGCTAATGATTGGTAAGCTTTATAGCTTTGTAGAATGCATTGTAGAATGGTTTGTTTGGATTTTTTTTTTTTTTGGTTTTGGTTTTTAATTCGTTTCATTAATGTTTTACTACAAAATAGTTATTTTCAATTTGTTTCCCTTCGTAATTTTTTCTATCTCTATCTTTCTTTCTCTCTCTCCCGCCAACTTGCAATAACTAATGAAAACCACAAATTTCTGGGGCTATTGAATAGGGGTTGTCAGTTTGTATTTACGTGAGCAAGTGAGTGAGTGAGTATGTGAATGAGTGGGTCAGTGAATGAGTGCACAAGTATTTGAAAATTTTGTGGTTTATCGAAAAATTTAACAGCAATTGTTGTTGTTCGAATTTGTTTTGTGCCGGATTCTTGTGGCAGTTAAAATATTACGTTTTCATTTCATTTGCCATCCACTTTATTTTTATGTGCCTCATTAAAGAGCAATGATGATGGGTAGTGGTGGCGTAGCTTATTGCTGCTGTTTGCACCTTCTTTTGGCGGGAAATTAAATTGGTTGGTTGAATTTTGTTTTAACCTGGTCATGAATATTTTAGAAATTTGCTCACTTCATTATTACCAACATAACGCATACACATGCAGATATAAATGACAAGACAAGACAACTCATTAAAACATGAACAAAACTTATCGAATTTTAATTGATCATTAGGAAACGTTACCATTTTATGTATGTATTTATGTATGCCATTCTGAGTGTATAATTAATTAACGTTTCGTACAGTTGTAATAAATCATTCCAAGTATATGTTGGTCCTGTCCTTCTTGACCTGTTATAAATGACTGAAACAATATTTCAGAAATCCTTTATAAGTTTATAAGGAATTTATTGTGTAGATTATAAATTTATTACAAGTACTCTTACAAGGGGATCAAGGAGTAATAGTAACAGTTTCCAGTCTAATGCTTTGATTTTATTATGAAGAGGTTTTACTTTGTATACAGATGCATTGCCATATTGCATAGTTTCATTACAGTATCTTGCAGCCAATTCCGGTTGGTTTTTGATCAATGCATGGTAAAAATTGCTGGTAGCGATCTGTATTAACAGTTTCACCAGGCTATAGGAGCTGGTGGTACACCACATTTTTCTGGTCCCACCAGACACGCAACATTGTATTCCTGCCGAATCATATTATCACAACAAATCGAATCCATATAAAATGAGTTTTAACTCATCGTACGTGAACAATTGTAAAATAGAAAGAAATAAACAAGCTTCATAAAATTAGAACAACTCAACGAAGCATACACCATTGCTTCCACATACATAATTGGCCATTACAACGCTTCAGTTAGGTTTTCGACTTAGTTTCTCTACAGTTAAAAGACGACTCCAAGTAAGTCCATGTACTCTCAGAAATTTTTTGCTGAAATCTGTTGATAGAAAGTTGCCGAAGTAATATTTTTTTCATATTTCGTTTTGATGGGCCTGTGATATGAACCGTGGCCTCACGTCTAATAAGCCAAAACCCTACGTACTAGACTAGGATGACTTCAGTTTCTTATGCCAATGTTCTGAAATTCAATTCATGCCAAGCGGGTGTTGGAGGATGTGTTAAAAGCATTTAATATAACTTATCGATGCATGAAATTGTTCCAATGCATAGCAACGCAAGAAACATCGGTGTTTGTTTTTAATTTCAAACACTAGGGTTAGTTAACCTTGCTTAGAAAAATCTAAGAATCGTTTCAGTGTTCAGTGCCTTTAACTTAAGCATGAATGATTGGGACTTTATCTCGTTGGGCTTTTTATAACTCTCATTATATTCTTATTCATTCTATAAGAGTTAAGACAATGTATACTACCTACAACACGACAGCAATAACTATGTAAATCAACACTTTTTCTGTAAATGTGTTTTTTTTTTGTTTCAAATAGACCGTGGGCTACATAAATCACATTCTATCGATATATTATTTTATAATGAATATCTTACCCTTACTGCCCCTAACATTCAGCGTATTTTTGTTGTATCCAGTCTTTGAAGTAGTTTTCTTCAGTGTAGATGTAATATTATCTGTTCTGTTGTTATGAAACGGACTTCGCCTGCAAAAAAAAAAATTAAATGAGTAGTTACAGTATAGATCAGACTAACTTAAGAACAGATCAAGTGAATACACAAGACTTATTAATTGATTTTATTGGCATGGAGAAATGCATCGTCTATAATGTAGCAGGAGGGTTTAGATACGACTCCACAACCTCAAAAAATCTGTCGTTCGGAGTCGACTTTAAACTGTAGGTCCCGCCACTCATGTATAAAATAAGCACACACAACATAGGTGGTGTGCGATGCTAGGTCGTAATCTTGACCAAAGTGACCAATTATATACATATGTGGGGAGCAGCGTTGCCAGTAATTTTTTTAAAAAACTTTTTATTTCTGGAAAAAATTCTTGTTTTTAGCAAGAAAAACTTTTTTTTTACTAAGTTACCAAAATTTTAAAAAGAAAGTACCGGAGTGCGTTGACTCTGTTTCTTCCTTGTTGGTGGTTCTTTGATATCTTGCCCTGGAGTAAATATTTCGATTAAAAATTATTGGAAAAAGTGGAAATTGAAATTTTATGAAAAAACTTGTTTTGTTAGAAGACGAATTTAATGACACCTGATAAAGGTGTTAAAGACGCCTGCAGCCTTCAAAACGGTGCTTTTCGAATGACTCTTACGACAATATTTCTCATAACTTTAAGCAAGAGAGCGCATGATATGAAACAGATTAAATCCAATACAAAGGGTCTGTACTGAAGGTTAGTCGATCGACTCACGATACCTTATCCTCGATTCTGCTATTTATAAGAATACAACCTGGTGAGTGTAGTAACGAATATGGCTCAATATTCTGCTGTAATAGGTAGTGTGTTGGCTTATTAGACGGGAGGCCATGGTTCAAACCCCAGGTCAGCCATCTCGAACAAAACGAAAAATTAAAAAGAATATTTACTTCGGCGACTTCCTCACACAGGAGAGATTAAATGAAAATTGCCATGAAAAGTTTCTCAAAAATCGTCGTTTGGAGTCGACTTCAAACTATAAGTGCCGCTACTCATATATACAATTAACACACTTAACATAGTTGGTGTGAGAAGCTCTGACAGAAGGGCTGTAATGGCCAATTATGTTATGTATGATATAATGTTTACACTCCGAAAGGAAACTGGTACCAATAGCCAAGTGATAATTCGCCACTATTATATGAAATACCTCGGTATTCGTTTAGATCATTGCCTAAACTAGGAAATCTGAAAGAAAAGCAAAATTGACGTAAATAAAATAGAAGATGGCACAGATTTAATAAGCCACAAATGCAATAAACCACTCTTTACTTGATGCACTTACACTCGGAGCATTCTGACCAGAGATCAGCAATGAATCGGTTTTTCGGTACTCATAAGTACTCATGAAATTTTGAGTATGAGTAAGTCAACAGTATTGGAATTGAACTAGTCTAATTCATTCGTACTCACTACAACATTGATTTATAAGTAGAGGTTGCAATGAGTATGAGTACAACGTTAACATCAAACTCATACCATTCGAAATATGTTTGATTCATACGAATGATGATGAATTCAGATTCATAAATTTAGAAAAATACTTATAATACTCATAAAAGATTCGAGTGATTCGAATCATTCATCAAAATTTACAGTCTTAGTTGTTGTTGCATTTACAGAAAAAGAAGAAAGTCAAAGACAGCAAGCAAAGCAGACACACAACCTTCTAGTAAGTACTGTAGTGTTCGTACGCGAATCATACTTATTTTGTGATTCTTGTAAATGTTGAGTAAAGGAGAGTCTAAATCAGCAACATCATGCGTTTTGTTAAGTATGAGTACATCAAACTTTGAATATGAGTATGATCTTATATATAAAAATGAATGTGTGTTTGATTGTATGTTTGTATGTTTGAAGTTTATAGACGACTAAACGGCTGAACCGATTTTCTTGAAATTTTCACAGTATCTTCCTGTATGTCTGGAAGGAGTTATAGGCTGCTTTTTATGTTGATATTCCAAATGAGCGAGGGGCCATGCCCACGTATGCTACATACTACATACTTAATATTTAATTGCATTTGAAATATATTACTCATACGCATAGTTACCCCTAAAGTGGGCGCCCTGGTAGTCTAGTGGGTAGTGTGCTAGACTGTTAGCGTGAGGGTCGTGGGTTCGATTCCCACCAGAGGCTCTGGTCTGTTACACTACACCGAGCATATGGTCAAGTTACTCCGCTCGTATATAATTAGAATATAATTTGTAATTGTATTGTAATTAATAAAATAAATAAAATAAATAAATACCCCTAAAGTATGCTATCTATGATTCCTGATGTATAAAACCAAAGAAAATAAAGTGTAAAGAACGACGCGGGGGGAAAGATAGAAGGGAAAGAAAAAAATTTTGTAAACAACATTTGTGAAAAAAATCACCAAATAAGAAAAAATATAACCAAAATTAAATTCATAGACTTTTGTTTTATTTTTTTTTTTTCAAGTTAAAATTATAATTAATAAAAAAAAGAAACAAAAAATAGCTTTTCTTATAAGAAAGAAAAATAACCAAAACCAAAAAAACCTACACATCTACACATTGATCAAAAAAATAACCAATTTTGGTTAGAAATAACCAAAAAAAAGGCAACACGAGCAATGAGCATTGAAACTGGAACATCTTCGAGTACATGCCGCTGAGACCCGTTCGCATGAATTACTTGAACAACGAGAAGTGAGATTAGAAACTGATCGAATGCGTACTACTCAGGCCCGTTCGTCTGAATCATCTAGGCAACGGGAAACGAAATCAATAAAATGATTCAAAATTAATTGGATATTTGTGTAATGTCTTTCCTTCAAAAATTATTTTAGTTGATGGCGCAACAACGCGCGCATGGTACAGCTAGTATTAAAATAAGTATGACTGCGTATAAGTATCAGAAATTATGGGTATGATTGGAATCTACTCCAAACTACTTTGAAAAATTTTAAAAATATTTGAAAAATACTTTGCAGCGTTTAAGCACTGCACATTTGCCGAAATTTGATTCGCTTTCAAATCAATATAATTTTTATAAGAATGTAAAGAATTTAAAAAAGTCTTTCCGTCAATCCTGAATACACAATCGAATTAGTGTTGTCTGATAAAAGGGCATCAACCTCATTTATTGATAAAAAAAAAAGTACTGTAGTAAATACTGTACATCCAAAAAATGTGCATTATTACAATATTTTAAACATTGCATTGGACGAAGTAAAAAATCCCACAATCGATCTTTTTGTCAAAAGAACAAAGCCTTATTATCCAAGCAGCTATCCCATGTATCAGAAATAATGGAAGAGTTTCTTTGTTTTCGTTCTAATTTCACAAAGACAGGCAGCATAAACCAAATATTTCCTCATACTCCTTGACTGATGCGTAAAATTTAGAACTGCAATTAGAAAAATTGCATTGCAATGCATCCATCACATTAATGTTTAAATGTTGCAACCAAACCAACCAGCCAACCTTATTTCCATCTTCATTATACAAATTGTAGCCCAATTATTAAAAGAAAGTACTGGGATTATTTGGATCAAGTGGACAGACATACTATTTATAATATTGCAATAGAAACAAAAACAAAAGCAAAGAAATAAGTAAAAATTATGCCCGAATTATTTGAAACAGTCAGTCAGTCAGTTACCTCTTGCACCTCTGTTGTTGGTTGATATGTTTGCTGTTCTTTGACTAACAAATTGCATGCCAAGTGCACTCGTGTGTATATTAAACATTATTCAACTTAATTCTGGTTTTTTTTTGTTCTTATTCTGTTTGTTTTACTTTTAAATATTGTTAGAAAGAAAGCAAAGAAAAAAAACCAACAAAAACAACCAGAAATATATGTATAAAAAAAGTAATAATGATAATGAAATAAGTGTTTGTGCCAAACAAATGCACGCAAACCCCTAAACAAAACTTGAACATGTACACAAATACATACATACGTACAAACATATACTGACATATACTCTAAATAAAACTAGATGAAAATAAAAGGAAAAGCGCTCTCAGCATATACACTCTCTACCATTTTACTGTTCACCTACACAATGCAGGCAAAAAAACAACAACAACGACAACATTTACAACTTTCCTCTTGCAACAACTAACCCCACCGTTAGCATCTCCAACATGAATATCATAGCTGTAGCTATGACTGACTAGTCAGTGAGATTGAAAGGCAGTCAAACGCCTGCCCGACCCACTACTGCCTACATTAACAGTAATAATAATCGTAACAGCAATCGTAATAATAAAAATAATGATAATAAAGTTGACGAGACGGGTGTATCCACAGCCCACAGCCCACAATACAAATTCAACTATCCAACCATCCATGCATTCATCCAACCATCGTATTAAAACGATGTCTGTTGCTGTTGTTGCATCTGTTGTATGCATCAACTTGTGCTTCTGCTCTGGCTGCACTCTCACGTATTCGCCCCTTAAACAATACAATTGAGCCGGTAACACCCAAAATACCATCCCAACTGGCTTCCAAGACCACTGCAACTACAACTACAACTACAACAATATTTTCCCATTGTAAATATTTGCTGAACGTAGTAGTAGAAAAGACGGTAAAACAAGCCAACCCTACTCCCACAGACGGTTATGGCAGCATGTTGTTGTAGTACGTGGTGTGCATTATGAATCTCTGAATCTTTATGAATGAAAATCAATGTTCATATAAAAATCAAATATTTTTTTATTATTTTTTTCATTCTTATTTGTTAATAACAATTTAACAATTGAAAACATAATCCAAAACGAGGTATAAATCCAGTCAAATCCATTCATGCAAAAATCTGTATGTTCTTTTAATTTTTTTTTTTACCTTGGCTTGCAGAGTGTTGTTCATTCGCATTGTGTTCGAGCGAGAGTGTATATTGAATGTTGGTTTTTTTATTTAACAATTAAGAGTATTACTTACGGCGAGGTCGAATTCTTTATACCCTTCATTGTGCACAGTAACTGTGTCGGCTGTTTTCTTTTTTCTTTTTTTTCTGTCCTTCAATTTCATATTAAAATGCGTTAAATATTGTGGTTGATTTTAATGAAAAGAAAACTTTTTTTAATTAATTTTTTTTTTCTCCCACTCATGGTTAAGGCCATCCATTGCATTTATTAAGAAATCTTAAAAAAAAACTCTAAAAATTATACGTTGCAACTAGTAAAAGTGCCTTTGACAAAAATTAATGATTTTTGTTGTTAGGCGACCATAGCGTATCAAAAAAATTCATGATGGTTATCCAAGCTCAGAAATATTTTTTCCCCATTTTTTGCACAGAGTTATTTATTCTATCAAATTGAAAGTGGAGTTTTCAAAAATCGTAGATCATATAAATATTATTTATATCCTGTTCTACCAAACCCTTGTATTAGAACCAGAAAAATATCTTTTGAGAAAGAGAGGGAAAGAAAAAGAGGGTAGAGCAAAAGCATATGGTAACCCTGTCACAATAGGATCTTCTATAAAAGATCAATCACCTGTTTAGCTTGAAGAACTGAGAAAGGAAACAAGTAAAGGAATAAACGAAGTTGGGCGAGATGGTTTGAGTTCAACCAAATGTTCCCTAAAGAAACGAATAGTAAAGTGAAACAGCGAGCAGAAGATTTATTGTACTTCATCATCATATATGTCTCACGCATTATCTTCAGGATGCTTATAACTCGATAAACGTATCAGAGTTTTCTCCTACGAAGCATTTAAGTCGCTTTGGTGTCAAGTATGTCTACATTAATTTGTTCATTTCATCGCGGAGGCTACATATTGCACTTGAATCAATGGCTATTCTAAAACAGATGTTCGTTGATTCGTTCTTATCAACGCGGGGTCTGCATATTGGGCCTGCGTCGATGATTATTCTAAAACAAGTATTCTTTGAGTCTACTATACACGGTAAAATGCCGATTATAATCCTCAGGCTGCTTCTCGCTAGGCTGATGTATAATTTAAATCACTTCTTATTGTAATTACCCAAACAAAAGTTCAAATTTTTTCAAATTCGTTCGAGTTGAAAAGAGTATCCGCCTGTCTTCACCTTGCCTTTTGCAGAGCACACCCTTCCAAAACCCTTTTCCTACTCTAAAAAAGTTCTGCCCTTATGAGCGGCATGGGAGATACTTTCTCTACAAAGTATTCATTCAGCTTTCGAGGGAGTGCGACCTGACTAAAAGATAGTATTACTAAATCCTGTTCTATGTACTTCCTGTCCAAAGTCGATGGTGTAAAGTTTTGCTTGGAAACAACTAGAAAGTTTCTCCATAACCTCTAAATATTTTACTCTAAAACTGTTTCACTATACATATGCCCATATACATAGACTGGTCTCTCCTTAAAAGAGTTTGTAGCAGTCAAATAATTTCCTTTACTCCTCCTAGTCCTCACTATCTATGCAATGGACGTAAATCCAACAGAGCCAGTTGTATTGTCAAAGGATAGGCTCTCATTACCAGAGTTATACCGATACAAGCCTGTCTCAAACAAATTGCAGAACTGCAGAAGTTCCATGACGTATTTCCAACCTTTGGATGAAAGTATTCAGAAGCCAGGTTCTTGCCATAGGTCCTAGGCAAATTCAATGAAAATTTTGCGCTGCGTATATATATAGCCAATCAGATACCAACCTTCGGAATTCTATACATATCTTATACATTTTTGAATATGTCCTTTGGAAATGAGTACAGTCTGTGCAGAAACATTTGTTTGGAGTTTAAAGTCTACTTCGAACGACAGATTTTTTTTTATGAGAAACTTTTTATGACAATTTTTTATTTACTCTCAGAGTTTATGCTAGAAATCTGTTGAGAGGAAGTCGCCAAAGAAATATTTTTTAATATTTCGTTTTGTTTCAGATGTTTGACCTGCGGTTTGAACCGTCGCCTTAAGTCTAATAAGTCAACACAGTACTTACTAGACTGCGACCACTTACTTATATGTATGTTGGTTTATGTCAAGGATGTTTGTTACTCATTTGAAAGAGCAATTCTTGAGTCGGCAAAATCAGTCAACAATATTTGCTGTAACACGCATAACATAATTTTTTTGCATTCAAATACAAGGAAATTTAGTGTCTCAAGAACTGTGGCTGAAAGGCCTTGAAAAACGATTTCGCATGTCTGAAAACGAAAACTATTTGGAAAATAGCGGATAGCAAGCATTTGGGGCGTCTGAATACCATTTACTTAGATCGATGCAGAACGCTTTCATTGGAATATGAATTATTTCTCGAGGCGGGAATTAAAAATAGGCTTCGATTAATTCTAGGCCTCAAAAGATGTGCGGTTTTTTGACACGGAATCCATGAATTGCCAAAATAATGGAACAAATTCTTGGTTTTCGATGGAAAATACTTTGAATGACATGTTCTTTCAAAAAAATTTATTCCCATCCATATTTACTACCATATCCAGAAAATGTAAGTGATTTCTGTTTACTACAACTAAAATAGACATGAACTTAGAAGAAAATTATTTTTTGTCTAGCCTTGATATCTTTTCCACACGTTGGCAGTATTGGTTATAATAGCTAATCAAGTAAAATAATGAAAAACTACTTTCAAATACAGCCCAGCTAATACTGTCTACCGTTTCGAATAAATCAGAATAAAATTGAAGTCATCAAATAGAAATAATTTGCATGTTTAAATATGAATTGGAAGTTTTTTAATTGAATTTTTAATTGAATATTGTTTGTCACATAGTTTGTGGCATCTGAATTAAAAAAAAAAAAAAAATTAAAAAAAAAACCATTCCAACGAATTCAATATGCCCTCCATTTCATAATGGAGTCAATGGAATAAAAGTCAGAAAAAAAATACAAAAAAAAACTGATCAAAACAAAATTAAAAATAAAAAAAACGGCAGGTGAAAAATAATTTTACATTGAAAAACACTCTCTTAATGCTACGTATGCAGATATGTATGTACGTACGTACGTACTCAAATACCATATATGTATTTGGAGTAAAACATTGAAATAAGAAAAAATGAAAAAAAGTTTATTCTAATCGTGAGTATTTGAGACTGACAATCTGCCTGTCTGTCTGCGTGTACCACTGACTGTCTAGATTTTAATAGTTTAGTTTGAGACTCATTGTACCATAGTTTACGAGTAGTGTAGAGTAGAGCAGAGTAGAGCAGAGTATAGCAAGTAAACAATACAATTTTTGAATGGCATAAACCCTCAATAGATTGTTTAGTTTGGTATTGGTTACGGCTCAACGACATGCAATGTCGTGTCTATTGCTATCGATGATGGAATCGACTATTGTACCAATTTCCCAACACGTTATCAATTGCCGTGTGTATTCCTCTATGAATTCTATGGAAAATTATGGATGAATGTTGCTACGTGTGCGCAAGTATAAGAGCTCTGATCCTATGCACATTTCAATGTTAGTTTGTATGTAGAAAAATACGAAAGAAAAAATTAAAAATAAAAATAAAATTTGAAATAAAATTTCTATTTTATTTTATATTTTGTATTGCATGCAATGAACGAAGTACTCTCTCTCATCCATTCAATCCATTCATTGATATCCATGGGAAAATGAAATCAAAATGAAAAGCGATATGTTTTCCTATAGTATTCCCCACTATAATATTAAAAGTTTAACAATAAATAATTGTTATTTAACAAACAAACAAATAAGTAAAAGAAGAAGAAAAGAAAATTTGTGATTTCAAAATTGGAATATAAATGTTGTAAATAAGTTTTGCATACAAAATCCAACCATATTTGCAATGCAGTACCGTACTAAGTTAGTTGGTAACTTTTGTTGCAACATATACAAATATGGTACATACACAGCAAAATCCTTACATCCTTACAATTACACAACAATACCTAAGTTTAGATGATTTATGCAGTTTAAGTTTATCAAATTGTGTTTAAAATTTCAAAGAATTTAAATACTGTACACGGTTAGACAATAAATATTGAAATGTTTCCATACAATATTTAGAAGGGTTCGTAATAAGCCAGTTGTTGTGGATTGGCTTATTAGACGTCAGACCTTGGTTCAAACCCCAGGTCAGATATCAAAACGAGATATAAAAATATGTATATTCGGCAACTGCTTCTCAACAGATTTCTGGCAGAAAAATCTGAAAGTAAATGAAAATTGCCATGAAAAGTTTCTCAAAAATCTATCTTTCAAAATCGACTTCAAACTGTAGATCCCGCATTCATGTATAAAATTAATACAAATAATAAAAATGTGTGAGAAGCTAAGTCGTAATTCTGACTAAAGAACTGTAATGACCAATTATGTATGTATGTGTTGTGGGAAGTCATCACATTCTCGTGGTATATATTTTTCTAGAACCACAAGATTCTAAATTTCCTTTTTTCCAGACTAAATAGAGTAGTTTTAATGCCTTGTCCTGGCTTAGAATTTTAAAGCCAGTATTTATAAGCCTTGTTATCTGGATCTGGTGAAGAGCGTTTTTTATGAATTCCTTCTCCAAAGGACTATAATTGTGTAGACATCTGATAAAAGTGCTCAAAACAGCTGCGTCCTTAAAAAAGTACTTTTCTGATAACATCTGTGAAAATATTTCTCGTTACTTTAAAACGAAAAGCACAGAATATGAAACGAACAGCATATGATATGGATCAACACAGATAAGTGTAAATTGGAGGGTAGTGATAGGGCCACGACTTAGGGTCTTCGATTCTGCGATTTATTAGGCTACAAGCTGTTGAGTGTATTAACGCATATGGCTCAATATTCTGTCGTAACCATTGCCTGATTTAATGGCCCTAAAGCACATAAATACTTATGATAACATGCTAATACTAATTAAGTCATTGATAGGCACGTTTCCAATATAAGCCACATGAGTTATATATCTTTCGACTATTGTGTGCTCTGGGACACCAGATTTGAATCAAGCTAGAGCCAATTGATGTTAAACCGCTTTAAAAATCTAACGGTTAAATTTCTGATATTATAATACAATCAGAGACAGCCTGTATTGGTTATCGAGAACTTTAATTCTCATTTAGCAGTTGACCTTTATCTGTAACAAACAGTATAGATGATGGCAAGCGATCGAAATATGCTACCATAACACAAACAAAGTTCATGCTTATTGTGATTGGTTCAGAGAATTCAAATGTCGTACTCCCGATTTGCATGATAAGGAAATTTTTTCTCGAACTAAATCTATATAAGGTAAGGTTCGCAGACTAGTTCATTCGTTGGCCTATATGACCCATTGTGTTACCCAGTGTGAAGTAAGCCCCCTTCTCATAATCTGTTATTGGTGGATTTGAACCATACCGAACTCCGAATGAAACCGGACAGTTCCCTTAGTGGCACGTTCGCCACCATCCCCTGATCTTCAAACGTACTGTACCCAAAAACCGATGACGTCTGTTCTGAAGTGCAGGGCACTCGCATGAAAGGTGTTGTACCGATTCCGTTTCCTTTTTCATATTAAACATTATAAGTACGCGAAAAACTGTAAGGAGCATATCAAGTTTAAAAATTTCAATTAAAAAAACACATGAATAAGCATTATTGCGAAGGTCATCTAAAGCAAAACAAATCCTACATTAAACCTGCTAATATTTTTTGTTTCAAATTCTTTGTCATTACATTTTATTGTAATAGATAACGTGTATTACATATGTCTACAGTGATCAGTGTTTATACAAAATTGTCTCTCTGAACCAATTACTGATCGTTTCCTATTGCAAATATTCTAGAGAAGATTTAATCCCTTTGAGGAGTTATCGAAAAACTGATTCTATTTGATTACTAGTACATATGTACGTACTCCACCATTATTATCAAAAGGTTGGCGCGATTACAATATTGCCAGCTTTGAAGCTCGAACTCCTTTTTCAAAACAAGTAATTCAATTAACGTGTGCGTGAGTGTCATTAGAAATGGCTTTTCAAGATTCTCGAAATACTACATTCGAATTTTAAATTTTATTTCTGTTCTGGTTAAAAATGTTAACATTTTTAAGGAAAAGTTTCTTTAGTTTTCAGTACCGTCTATTAGGGGGGACGATGTAGGCCGATATTTTAAAAACTCTCGATATAACTTATCGATAAGCAAATTTCTTTGGGCAATAAATTTGAAAGTATCGATAAGAGAAGTTGAATGAAACAAGTGCACTGAAATCTGGTATAGGCTAGCGATTAAATAATTTAAAAAAATGGATCATATATCGAATGTTTAATCGATGCTTATTTGCGACGCATTGTATCAAAAAAATTATCAATGAACTTCTTCTAATGTCCATCACTAGCGTCCACTGGTCTTCGTATTTGACTCAACTTAATTAATATCGTAGAAGACACCGTGGTCTAGTAGGTAGTGTGTCGACTTATTAGACGAAAGGCCCGAGTTCAAATCCCAGGTCAGACATCAAAACGAAAATATGAAAATATTTCTTCGGCGGCATCCTCTCAGCAGATTTCTGGCAACAACTCTGAGTGTAAAAATTGTCATGAAAAGCTTCTCAAAAATCTGTCGTTCGGAGTCGACTTTAAACTGTAGGTCCCGCTACTCATGTATAAAAATTAACGCACACAACACGAGTGGTGTGAGAAGCTAGGACTTTGTACAATGGGTCAATTCAAACTCCGGGTACTGTACTTGTCACAGTTGACAAGTACACGACCTCTAACCTAACCTAATTAATAGCGTTATTTTTATAAAAGATTTATATTTATTTTGAAATTTCAATCGTAGAGTTAACTGAGAATAAATTTTAAATGCTAAAGCAATTGTTTTCGATATCCTAATAAATATCCATGCCCCCGATCCATCTGCCATACTATATTTTATAAATTATAGAAATAGAATAAATTTTGCAATCCTATCATAATACAGAGCACAAATCACAATTTTATTTCAAAGCACCAAAAATCTCTCTCACTCACCATCAAAAACGTCACTAATTTATTGATGAATTTTATTAGAAAATTAAAAAAAAAATTAAAATTAAAATGAAATTAAAATGCAATTTCTTTAGACTCTCAATTGTTGATGTAATTTTTGTCTTTTTTGCATTTGCAGATGCTTCATTTACACTCGCCTCCTAAACAAACGATACTAAAGTTGAGAGTGTAGCTTGTAGGTCGATCGATCCAATCAGATAAAAAAAAAAATCGATCATTTCGAAATTGCGGGTGCTCGTAGAAGAGATTAAAATTGAAAATTAAACCGCGGCTTTACCGCGGCATATTATGTCACGAGACGATTACAATCCTGTAACAAGCTCTGGTGTTCGTAGCCCGGGTCGTAACAGACGACTTACGGAATTGCCAACAGTTGATCGTTCACCATCACGGGATTACGGTACACGTGGAAGTCCTTTAGGTGAATGAACCATTTTTCTTTTATCTTTACCATACGAAATTATTACCATTTTATGTTTTCCTTTTACATTTTACGTTTCATATTTGCTTACAAAAATAAAAACAAAATAACGAAAAATATCAAAAAAAAAAAAAAATGAAAGAAACACTATTTTAAGAACGGCTTTAGAATTTAGTTTTTATGAATGAAATTTTAAATTAAAATTTAAAAAAAAAAAGAAGAAAAAATTGAAATTATTCGATGAAATCATGTTTGATGGGTTATGCTGCTTGCCAGTATTCATAGAAACTTGTTGCAAAACACTTTTGTAAAGACACATAGAAACGCCACTTTTATGAATACTGGCGTTAATAGTTTAAGCCAATCAATCTGTCTGTTTTCGTGCAGTCTGTATATATAGTATATGTATACATAATATATTTTGCTTTTTAGAATTTTACAAAATAAACTCGATAGTATATGCGAATCATGATGCACTTCTGTAGAGAATTTTTCTAAAATTTGGCTTTGAATTGGATTGAATAAAATTTTATTTCTTTTGCTTTGGTTTTATTATTAGAAATTTATCTTCAAATTATGTTAATTTTAAGATTTATTTATTGTTGTAAATAATGAAAACTGTTTCTTTTACAGCCATTTTAGTTAAACTAAAAAAATTGAATATTTGCAATCAACCGTACAGTATCATGTGTTCATATGATAAGTTTATCAATGCTTTCATAATTTGTTTAGAAATATTATAAAAAAATATGTACTACATACCATTAATATTCAGCGATTTTTTAATTTCTATGAGCATATGTAGTCAATTGCAGTTGTTACAGAATTTCGAGTCCAATAATATTATTCTCTCAAGCTATCCTCAGATTGTTTAAATTGGATTGTACATATTGGAATTATATCTTAGAACAATATTCTAACGATCAGAATCTAAAAAGGTGGCCTTAAACCATTTTAATCTTGAATATAAAAAATTTAATGAAATATTTACTTGGAACATTAAAAAGCTTTATTTTAAAGGTCACTACCTGTGTGTGTGGTTGCCCCTCCGTTAGTAACATTTTTGACATACTTTTTCCAGCATTTCGGCCACAAAAAATAGTCCAGTTGGGCATTCCAAGCTGTGTGCCATGTGACATTGTCTTGTGCAAACTACATGTCAATCAAGTTCAACTCTTCCATTTTGGGAAAAAGTCTGTAATTATTGCACTGTACCATGCTCCTTTGACTGTAATGTTGCGATTGTAATCTTAAAGTTTTAACGTATTATACACTTCTTTTTGGCAACGGATTTGCTAGATGTGTTCAGCTATTTTCACTGCACTAGACGGCAGATTGCACTTTACTTCTCTAATAATTTGTCTTACATTCAAGTCTGTAAGACGCTTTAGTCGTTTTCTGCGCGGCATGGTTTCCAATTTTGCCTATTGTAACAACTACACTTAAAGAAAGATCGCGAAAGTTACCAGAGATAGAAAAAGAGCGTAGTCTAGTAGATAGTGTGTTGGCTTATTAGGCTTAAGGCCACGGTTCAAACCACAGGTCAGACATCTGAAACAAAACAAAACGAAACATTTCTGGTAAAAACTCTGCGGATAAACAAAATTGCCAATTTCTCAAAAACCTATCGTTCGGAGTCGACTTTAAACTGTAGACCCCCCACTCATGTATAAAATTAACACACACACAATATAAGTGGTTGAGGAGCTACGTCGTAATCCTGTCTAAAGGGTTGTAATGGCCAATTTTGTATGTATAAATAGAGCGAAGGATGATGCTACCACAGAGTCGACATTAGTCACTCAGTGGTGACACGTATGTCACCGTGACTTGTATTAAATAAGCAGAGTAGTATTAAATACCGAAAAGTTTCATCTTTGTTAAAAGAGATTGTGTATTAAACTGATAGTGCTGTGTTATTAGTTAAAGTATGTAAATAAAGGATTTATTTAAATGAAGAAATTAATAATTTCTTTAATTTTAATTGCAATCTTCGAACCCACAATAAATAAAAGTTTACAATATCTAAAAATGTAAAATTATAATAACCATGCTTTTCAAATAATGTGAGGTGTTTACTTTCATTTGCCTCTCACAGTATATATACATAGGTGGTATGGTGTAGCTATTGAAGCGAGTCAGTTTGTATCCAAGAAAAATTGAAACAATTTGGATTCCCCTTCAAAAAATACCAGCAAGACATAATAACAATGAAAATCAAGCATTTCAGCCGGCATCGTGCCAATGGTAGTCATAATGTTGTCTTCTATGTTGGTTTGACTAGATACATAGTTAAATTGCATCTAATCGCACGATATTGAATTACTCGAAAATGTGAGATTATATCACTTTCCGCATGGCGTATGGGATGGTCAAATTCATCCTTTTTATACAAAACAATGTTATTAATCATTCTATTGCATCTTGATCCATTGATTTTAATGTTGCAATCTTGATTGTTTTTCCAAAAGTCCGATCGAATGCTGGCAACGGCCCACAAATCTCAAAACCTCAGCGCATATTTCAGGACATATTGTCCCTTATCTGCTCTTCACACTAAATTCGGAAATTCTGATTGTTGACTTAAACGTTGAGACAAAATAGAACTTCATCAGTAGTAGTAGTTGTAGTCAGTAATAAGATTCTGCTGCGAAATTTTCTATAAATTTGTTTTTTTATTTTCAAGAGCTGTTAAGAATATTTATTCTTTCGCCGTAGACTAGCAGATTGTCTCTTTGCTTATTAGGCGACAGCTCCTGAGTTCGAACTACAGATTTGAAATCTCGAAAAGAAAAATTAAAAAACAAATATTTCTTACGGCGACCTTCTTAGAACAAGTTTTTGGCAATACCTCAGAGCGTAAAATAGTTGCCATGAAAAATCTTCACAAATCTGATTTTTAGAATTAACTTAGCCCGCATGCACACAACAACAGAAGCTAATCCTGACCAAAGACTTGTAGCGACCAATAAAGCAAATTGCATCACATGATAACGATTTCTAATATTTTATGTCACAAATTTCTGCTGTATTTGTTAAATTATCCGATTGCTTGATTGGCCGCCATAACTGGCTTAAAATTCAACATGAATAAAGACTTCTTGGAATCAGTTCAGTTTATAATAAAAAAATCAGTTCAAATCTGATTGTCATAATGCTCTGTAAAATACTTGTGAAAGAATAAATAAATTTAAAAAGTTTGTTGTTGTAGTTTTTGTTTTATGGTGTCAGAACACAGCACGCGGAATTGCTGCAATGAAGCAAACGAGCCAGTAAAATGAAATGCATGAAGTTGCCATTTACTTGCGTCACTTAAAATAAAACAGTTTTATCTGAAAGAAGATAAATTTATTCCATCAGTAAGTGCATCATTCATCTATTTGAATAATTAATCTGAATGTCGTCGTCATAAAATTTCAAGAATTGCTATTTCATAGTAATTTGACTAAAATGTTCCATCGTTCTATTCGTTCGTTTGAATTCAAACAAAATGGAAAAGGTTACGGTTATTATTAGAAAGCGTTAAAGTTCAATTTTATACAGTATTTTGGTATTTCTATTAGAGGATGATGCTATTCAATATGAATATTTAGAAATTTAATTATTTCTGCATAAATTCTTTGATGGAAATTTCTTGTCAATTGGTTTGTCCTCATTAATATCGTGAAAAAAAAGAATTAATATGAGACGTGTATTGAACTAAATCTAATGTTTTTAAAGGAGACACGTTAATATTATCCAGCCCTGGTAAAATTTGTTTTTTGATTTTTTAAAAACGTTTATTTGTCGTGGATTGTACGATTGAAGTTAAAATATAAGAAATTATTTACTTTTAATCGATATTTTCCTTTATTTATTAAATAAGAACACGCTATAACTGATAACACTGCGCTATCAATTTGATTTACGTTGCATTTCAACAAAGATTAAACTTTTTGGTATTCAAAACCACTGTGCTTAACGTGCACTTTTTAAATACAACTCTAGGTTATTAATCACAGACTCACGTCTTATCACTAATTGACTATTCATAACTCCCAGACATCATCGATTCACTTCTAGCAACTTTGCGATCTTTCTATCTAATTGTTGTTTTTATTTTGTTGTCTTTGTTCTGCTTCTATCCTCTTAAATTCGTACATATTTGTTCTCTGTACCGTATGTTGTGTGGATTTTGTTGTTGTCTGCTAGTTTTGTTTGCTTGTTTGTATTTGGTTTACTTTTACCCGCATAACACTTACGCCTGTTCATTCGGAACGGGCACATTATTGCTATCACCGTAATTTTGTAATTTAACCATGCAAGTGACTTCATTTTGAATCTCGATTTGTAATGCTTTGAACCCAGAATACGACACTTCGAATTGTTTTGTACGCTCCTTCACGTCAGTTTGTAATTCGGGCGAAAATTGCTTCTTCTGTCGTTAAGCTTCTTTGAATTCTTCAGGCCTGATTACTTGCCTATCCCAGACTTACGTCTTATCACTAATTGACTATTCATGACTCCCCGAAATCATCGATTCACTTCTAGCAACTTTGCGATCTTTCTTTCTAATTGTTGTTTTTATTTTGTTGTCTTTGTTCTGCTTCTATCCTCTTAAATTCCAACATATTTGTACTCTGTACCGTATGTTGTGTGGATTTTGTTGTTGTCTGCTACTTTTGTTTGCTTATTTGTATTTGGTTTACTTTTACCCGCATAACACTACGCCTGTTCATTCCGAACGGCCAAATTATTGCTATCACCGTAATTTTGTAATTTAACCATGCAAGTGACATCATTTTGAATCTCGATTTGTAATGCTTTGAACCCAGAATACGACACTTCGAATTGTTTTGTACGCTCCTTTACGTCAGTTTGTAGTTCGGGCGAAAATGGCTTCTTCTGTCGTTAAGCTTCTTTGAATTCTTCAGGCCTGATTACTTGTTTCTGGTTTCTATTTTGATACCGATTATCTTAATTCCTTCTGATTCTCCGCGTAAACCACCAGATAACTTTAGCTTATTACCGATGATAAACTCAGCAGCTTTTATTATAGTTGCGCGGTTCTCCGCTGGTGGTACTGAAAGCAGTCGGTTTTTTTGTCTCTGTTACCAAATTTATTGTCATCAGTTTCCTCTAAGGAATAGTCTTTGCAAATATGTCGACCACAACATTTTCTTCTCTCCAATTACGTTAGGTTTAAGTTTCATAACTCTCACAGTGACGGTTTCAATTCGTCTGCTTTCATGTCTGTGTTATCAAATTTATCGCCATCAGTTTCCTCTAAAGTACACGAGTTTGCAAATAAGTCAACCACAACATTTTCCTCTCTCCAAATACGTCGGGTTTAAGTTTCATAACTCTCACAGTGACGGCTTCAATTCCCTTTCCAACGCCATTTTCCAACATGTGCATTCTACGTTCCTATGACCTTTTCTACCGCTTCCCCCATGCTCTTTCTTGAGCAGCTTTATCTTCTTCTCTCATGGAGTCTGGTAACTTTTCTAACTTTTTTCTGTCACAGCGAGCATCGTCGCAAAGGATAAATTGGTAGACGTTCCGTTTCCTCATTTTCTTCGAAGTTATAGATCTCGATACGCAGCTATTAAACCCGTCTATCAATTTTCTTTGTAATTCGTAGCTTGTAACCGTTGATAGCAGATCTAGTTTCCCTCTTTAGCAGGCCAATCTTAAGGTCGTGAAATTTCAATTTCTTCATTGGTTATTGTAAGCTTACTTCTGCTATCAAGTGTTATGTTGTTTTAAAATCCATATCAACTGGCAGCAATTTATTGATTTTCACGTATGTAGTTATTTCTATCACTGCATGATGGGGTAGCTTCCCTCGCAGTTAATATTCTGTGCAGCATAAAATGTATGCGCAAAAAAATTAAATTGGTCTGCACCAGCTTCAATAATACTCGCCTATTACATAAAATATTCAATTATCCTAGCCAAAGTCTAACTATATGTACTCGTACATATACGAATGCGAACAGTATATCATTGTAGTCAATAGTTATGAGTAACTGAAAATCAAGTGACATACATACAGGCATACAGAGTAAATTTCGGGGGGTTTCTAAAGGAAGCCGCAAGCAGAATTAAAATTTATGGCATTAAGCCCTGTAGAAATGTGAAAGTGCTGAGATTATAACCAAGTTCTCTCAGTTATTACTTGCTTGAATTAATTGTTGACTGTTGAAATCAGAGCCAATGATTTGATAAGGTTGTAGAAACTTATAAACAATAATCCCCTTGCCATCTCGCCCGACTCACAACATAACCTTTCTTGATATCAATTCTGGCTTTCCACCCATCTGCGAATCTTCACTTCGATTTGTCCACGATCTTTTCCACACATTGTTGTCGTACGTGTTTCATTTTTCATCGGTTTTAGTAGGCTTCATGGAAATTATGAAATGGAAAGAGATCACTCCATGTTTTTCTGGTTACAGCAGCGATTTACTTTTTTAGTAATCTGCGATCCGTTCTTACATTTTTTATAACAAAAATAAGTGAAAAAATTATGGCTACGATCAGAATTTTCATTTAATGTGTTTTCTTACTTACTTACTTACTAATAACTCAATAGTTTCAACCAATTTTTAGAAGTTTTTATGAACGAAATTATGAATATATCTACCATAAGAGGAAAAGTATTCCAAGAATAAAGAATTGTATTGCAAATATTCAATTGTTCTTTTATAGTTTCATATTCAATTTATTTTTGTATACTAAATTATAAATACAAAATTTATTTAATAAGTAAAATATTTATTCTTTAGCAATAACACATGAAAATGAATTAATTTCAATGCTATTATTAAAGTTTTAAATATTTCAGTAAATTATAAAAAAAAATATTTATAAATTGAGCTCCTTGAAATCAAACTCCATACCTTTTGCGGAATCCCTGGAGATTACGAATTGCAGTTTGAAATTAAAGAAATCTAAGTGAATCTTTTGTATCATACGTACGTACATATTTTTAAAACAAATTTTAATGGATAACATCGACCGATTAAATTTATTCCCAGATTCTTTTACTATGAAGAAAGAAAATAAATCTAAATGAATCCTTTGTATCATACGTACATATTTTTAAAACAAATTTTAATGCATAACACCGACAGATTAAATTTATTTCCAGATTCTTTTACTATGAAGAGCAAAAATTCATAACTTTGAAACTTTATAATGTATACACGCCGTGCTTTTTACTACCACTCAGTGGCAATATTATCTATCGCTTAATTTTTGTGTCATCAGTTTTCGGTATGGCAAGTTCGAGAATCTTACTGTTGATTTGTTGTTGTTACTTTTTGATATTCTATCTTCCGTGGTCTTTTAATGTAGATTTGTTATTGAAATTCTTTTATCGCAATTTCTTTGTCTTTTTGTAATGTTTGTCTTAATTGTTCTTTCTTAATATTTCAAAAACAATGTTTAATGTTTATTATGTCGTTGCCACAATTAGTTTTCTAAATATTGTAAAATTCAGAATTCACGAAATACTTTCAATTAAATCCCTTTCTATAAGACCATACTTGATTATTAAAGTTTCGTCACTTTTGTGGTCGACATTTTTCTAAACTTAAGTAAGAAATTTTATATTATTTTGGGCAATTGGGCCCGTGGACCTCACCTCAACATGAGATGATTATCCTGTTAACGCCACATGTCGTTAATATCCATATCATCCAAAAAGAAAAGAAGTTGATAATTCGCGTACAGCACTCGTTGTTGGTTAAGATGGGTTGGCCAATGAGGTCCACAAAGAAGTGGATAGTAACTTTTTCGAAATGCAATGGGTGTTCAAGGATTTCATGTGGATTGGCATTATCGCAATTCGATAATTTTATTTATTTACGTATCCATTCATCCAGAAATCAGTCTCATCGCTGAAGATGATTTTTCAATGGGTCAGTTGGGCTTTGAATAAATTACATTTAACACCAGAATATATTTAAAATAAACAAAAATAATTCTGAATGCGCTCGTAATCAATTTCTTTCCAAGGAGTTCAATTTTAAGGAATTTAAACTTTACAGATACAAAATAAATTTAAATTAAATTTTAAAAACTAATTAATTCAAAACATAATGGCTTCTTAGTTTTGAAATTAATTATGTTCATATTTTTTTTATTTCAAATAAAAACAAGTGCAAAACGGGATTATGTGGAATTGAAAAACGTAACATGAAAACAATTTTTTTTCTCATATAAAAATTTAATCAAATGAATGCACGACAACAGTCAAAATGTTTTTTTTTTGCTTTTGTTTTTAATTTTAATTTTTTCTTTCTATTTCAGTTGAATTAAAATAATAAGAAAAAATAATGCAAATTGTATAGTTTAAGAGAATATGCATATATGCGCTAAAGCATAATAATAAAAAGAAGTAAAAATGAAAAAAATTAAATTAAATTAAAATAATTAAATAAATCAATCAATATAGTATTACAATCCATATATACAATAATAATAATAATAATAATTTTAAGTTTAAGAAGTGCAATTAACAAATTTATCCAAAACTAATTTTATTATCTTACATCACGCATGCGCATGAAACATTCTTCTTTTTGTTGCTTTTTTAAACATGATTTGATTTGATTTGATTTGTTTTTCATTTCCTTTATTATATTTTTTTTTTTATTGTTGAATTGTTGTTGTATTTTTATGTTTATTTTCTTTTTGTTTTTGTTTGTTTTTTTATGCTTTTATTTGTAAGTAAATTACAAAAACAATTAAAAAAAATTAAACAAAAACAAAAAAACAATCACAATCACAATAAAAACACTTGACATAAAATGACAAAATCACTGTCAAATGCTTTTACGCTTTTCCAACCAAAATGAAAAAACACCTCTAGATTTGTAGTTTGTGCTTACAACAGCAACAACAACAAAAGCATAAATTAGAAGAAAAAAGAAGCAACAGCAATAACAATAAGAAGAACAAGAGCACCATATAGACATAATTGTTGTTAGTGTTAGGTACCACCACCACCACCTTTCTGGGTGACGAATAATTGTTCTTTTCATTTCGACAAGTGAACATTTAAAAGCTTCAAACTGGATTGCAATTATGGTAAAGAATAACACACAACCACTGTTAACACTTAGAACAAAAAAAAAAAAAATAAAACAAGAAAAACAATCACCAAAAACTGTAGAAAAAAAAACAAACAAAAGTGACCCGCTTACACCCGCTTAAATGCAATTTTTTTTTTCTTCGTTTTACGTTTTCAGTCAAGTCCTATTTTTATGAATTTTAATTGTAACAGTTACCCACCAAACACCCGTCCACTCGTCTACTCATGCACTCTCAAATACGCCACGGTAATGTGTCAAATAGTTTCTGGGAATGAAATTAAATGAGGAAACAATTTAAGAGCAATCGAGTTGGAAAAGCTTAAGAATAATTTCTTTATTTTTAATGATTTAAAATTGCAAGAGCGCCTACGTAACTTATCCTTAAAGAATAACTCAAACGTTAAAAGTGAAGTAAACTAATTAAAGTTAAAATTCAATTCACTTCTACCACTTTTTGTAATTTCTTGAAATTAAAAAAAGGATCACTTAAATGTGCTACTTACTGAGATTGAGTGTGCCGCCCCAAATTTGGGTGACATTAAGGGATTCAAATGACTCCACAAAAAAAAATTGAAGCGTTGACCATTCTAAAGCTTGGGTTGAACACTTTAACACCTAAAAGTATATGATTTAGGTTAGGTAGCCGCCTCAAAGAGCTTAGGTTATTTGAATCCTGCAAGGTACCGTTATAGCATTCTGTCATACAATTATAACTGTTGGCTGGCGTCTCAGCCATTTCGATGGCTTTGCGAAGATTTGGATTCTTTACAAAGTCGTCTTATTCCCAGCATCCGGGTGAATGTACCAGAGATCAGCAATGAGTATTCAAAAAGATGAGTAGATTCGAGTCATACTCATAATTTCTGATACTTATACGCAGTGGTGTTGTCGAGGCGGAACGCTCCGGAACGTCGTTCCGGTACTTCCTTTTTGGACAGGAACGCGTTCCGGAACTAAAGATGATTTCTGATAACGAGAATTGGCTGACGTTTTGAAAAAAAAAAATTAAAAAGAATTGCTGATTTTTGTTTTCTAATTTTTGACGAATTTTTATATGTATTTTTATAAGCAAGGGTTTGAACCGAACCTGAACCGGAATAAAACCCGGAACGAACCGGCTTGTTTTCCGAACTGTGAACCAGAGTCCGGAACACGTTCCGGTAAAAAAAAGATTAGCACAACACCACTGCTTATACGCATTCATACTTTTTTTAATATCACGGAACCTCTACTCATATCCAAAGTTTGAAGTACTCTTCGTACTCATACTTAACAATATGAATCTGAATGAGTATGCGCATGAATCAAACATATTTCGAATGTTATGAGTTTGATGTCAACGTTGTATTCATACTCATTGCAACCTGTACTTATAAATCAACGTTATAGTGAGTACAAATGAATCAGAGTAGTTGAATTTCAATACTGTTGACTCACTCATACTCAAAATTTCATGAGTACTTATGAGTACCGAAAAAAGATTCATTGCCGATCTCTGGTATGTACTCAAAAGTCAGTGTGACGTTAACTCTGACCAAGTTTAACGAAACTTTTGTTTCCCATATATCCATATCGAGCCAGATTAGTTTAGTCACTCTGCATTTTTCCATATGTCTTTTGCAAATGGGTAAAGCTTCTGTCAGACAACTTGTTGGCCTCTCTACAGAGGTAGAGGAATGATAATCTCACGTAGGAATTCATTTGAATTATCTATTGTATAAGTACATTAGCCCTCGTGTCCAGAAACCTTTATAAGCATACTCGTATCAAATGGCTTTTTTACAGATACGCTCTAAAACGGAATTCGCATAGCAGCAGTTTCTGTAGCAATCCTAAGATATAACTATTGTTAAAAAAATTTCTGGTTACACTAGACACACAGCATAGCCTTCTTTGCCGATTAGGCAATGTTTAACAGTCGAGTTGATGGTTGTCCCGGATTAACTCATGATTAGGAATTGGGAAATAAATCAATTTTCCATCGTCAGCAACAGTTCCTTGCGATACTAATTTTCTCGCATGTCTTTGGTACAAAATTTTACAAGTAGTTTTTCAGTTTCTCTTTCAGTTTCTGTCATTCCACTCCAGTGACACACATTTTACAAATCTTTGGATCTTTTCCATAGCTTTTAAGCGGTCTTAAACTGCAAAAACATATAACATTTCTGCAATTTGTTTCTGACTCAGTGTCATCTTCACAAATATTGTTTGCAATCCGACGTCCAACCTTTCTACAACTTTTTTTGGCGGTCTTCCACATTCTTCACTTCGCACATGAAAATCGTTATCTCTGAACCATCGAAACCATCTTCTGCACGCTGTTTCTGATAGAGCAGGATTATCATACGCCTCGACACAAATTCTATGCGACTTTCTAGTACTTTCCTTCAAATGAAAATAAAAATTAATGCTTTCTGCAAATCGTAATTTTCTAGTACAAAATTCGCCATCTTTAACACTATGATGTTAACATATGATGTTGTAGGTACACTGACTTGATGTTCACTGAATATGTTTGACAGAAGTCGTCACAAAAAAAAAGTATAAATATTCCCTATGGAGACATTGGTATCTTGACGTTCACTTTAAACCGATACAACTGGTATAAATAGCCTTAGAGCCATTATTACAACTTGCCATTAAAGTTAGGTTTAGTTAAAGGTAACTTTAGCTAAAGTGAACTTTAAAGTCATGTTTAACTTTTTTCGTTATTACAACCTAATGATAAAATAAAGTTAACTTTTTCAAAAATATGGCAGTGTCGGAGCAATGTCGATAAAATTGCTCAATTAAATAAGCTTTTTCTAAACACAGTGGCAACGACGGGCTTCTTTCCTTTTTGTTGTATATGCACATTTTGTTTACATTTGAGGTTACCATATTGAAAATAATATATAATATGGCAAGTTCAAACATAAAGTGAACTTTAAAAGTTAAAGGTAGGATGATCATCCTCCCTTTAGTTTAATGCTCACTTCTATCTTATTGACTACTTACAATAAAGAAAAACAAATTATCTGCCCGTTAAAATCCAAGTTGTAATAATGGCCCATAGAGCCCTAAGGAAGTAAGCATTAAGCTAAAGGGAGGATCATCCTACCTTTAACTTTTAAAGTTAAGTTTATGTTTGAACTTGCCATATTATATATTACTTTCAATATGGCAACAAAATATATACAAATATAAACAAATTGAGGAAACACAACGAAAAAAAAGAGGCCATTCGTTGCGTTTTTAAAGCACTTGTTTAACTGAGCAGTTTTATCGACATTGCTTCGGCACTGCCATATTTTTGAAAAAGTTAACTTTATTTTATCTGTTACAGTTCCTTATTTAATCTGTTATAGTTACAGTTTACAGTTCCCCTTAGCTAAAGGTACCTTTAACTAAACCCAAGTTTAACGGCAATGACTCCTAGTGTGTTAGATTCCCCATTTAATAACCGAATTTCACTCAAGTAACCATTTGAAATTTTTATCTAAGGGTTTGAGAAATACAAATAGGAGATAATAATTAATGGTACTACAAAGGCAGATCAATATATTTACTCGCTACTTTTCAAAGCTTCAAAAAAATGGTTAAAAACTTCGTCATCAAATTTCATGCTCACGGATAATGCAATGAATATTTGAGTTTAACAACTGATAAAATTTTGAATTTCTTTGTAAATTTGTAACTATTCTTAATTAATTATTTTTATTCTCTGCCATTTACCTGCTTATTTTGATTTCGTTGTCGCTTCATGTTGACATGTCTTACAAGACAAAATTCCGAGAATATTGCATTTGCCACTGGACTCAATTAGTTATAATAATTGCGTAATTCATTTATTAAGTTTCAGCGTGATAAATTTAATTTAATTAAAGTCGTAATTGTATGACGTGCATTGAGTGAATATTTAAGGGTTATGTGTAAACGTGCGAGGAATAACGCTATGAATGACAAAAATATACGCAGAAAAGTGAAATATTGTTTGTTGATATTTTTTATTGAGCCAATGCGTAATTCTAAGTACCAAGAGGACCGAATAAATGTAACTTTTGTGTTAACAATGACATTTTTTCCAACTACAATAAGAAACACAACCTCTTCTTCAACTTTTCACATGAACTATTAGCCATGACCCATGATTGATTTCCATGGGCGGAATTAAATAAAAAACAAACTTTTTTTATAACTTTGACTCACTTTTTTTTTAAAGTCAGTCATAATCATAACATACTCATATTTCAAAAAAATCTGTCGTTCGGAGTCGACGTTAAACTGTAGGTCCCGCCACTCATGTATAAAATTAACGCACACAACATGAGTGGTGTTGAGAAGTTAGGCCGTAATCCTGACTGAAGGGTTGTAATGGCCAATTATGTATGTATGTATGTATGTACTCATATTTTACAGATTACTACGCCCGCCTTCCCGACTGTGTTAGTAGTTTAAATGACAAAAAGTTATTTAAGTTTTATGACAACTCTCTGTTTTGTTTTATTGCCATATAACCACTTATGAATATTACATTATAAAAAATATGAGGCTAATTTAAGCAAAACAACTAAATTCTTCGAACACAGTATTACCGTTTAAAGTCCGTGCTGCATAGCAACTGTTGCCCAGACATGCACCGGTCTTAGGATTCAGTGTGTAGTTAAAAAATTATACTTTCGATATCCTTGTCTAGCAGGTTCAATTACCGTTACTCGTACACAATATCTTACATAAATTGTCCAAGGCACTCATCACATAACAATTCTACACTCTAACACCACCACACCACACTACACCCTACCAACTCATTCTTTGGAATTGTAAAAGATTTCTTTTATTTTCTCTTGTAATTTTGAGTTGTAATTGATTGAATAACAATGTTTTCAGTTTCAATTGTTTCATGTTTTTTGTTTGTTTTGTTTTCTGTTTTTTTTTTAAGTTAACTTATGATTTTGTTTAACTATTTGAAAGCATTCAATTTAAAAAACGCTACTAGCAATTCCAAAAACAAAAACTCCCCCCTGCACTGTTTTATTCAAAAATACCCAAGCCGATCAACCCATCATCCTCATAATATCATCACCATAATTATATGAATTTCAGCAATGGGCAGTCCATACTACAGAGACATGGATGAGCCGACAAGTCCTGCGGGGGCGGGACATCATAGGAGTCGTAGTGCCAGTAGACCAGTTATGTCGCATGGACTTGACTATCCAAGTAAGTAAAAAAAAAGTAAAAAAAAGAAACAAAATTTACATCTAAAAACCTAAATGTTCAGCTTAGTACCTCATGCTTAAAATTTTACAAACATTTACGATGTTTACTTAACAGGAGCCCCCAGATATCAGTCCCTAGATAGAGGAGGTTTGGTAGATCATCATGATCGTGAATTCATACCCATACGTGAACCACGCGATCGTTCACGTGATAGATCTCTCGAACGAGGCCTATATTTAGAAGATGAATTATATGGTCGTTCAGCCAGGCAAAGTCCGAATACTTTAGGTAATACAGGCACTTTAAACTCTAAAATAATATTCTTATTTACCAGTAATATGTACATACAATATATACATATGTACATACACACATATTTCAATAATTATTCACTTTTTTCTTTGTATTCAAAATTCGTAGGTTTTAACACCGGCATGCCTCCCGTGGATCGTGGCTATCATCTGGGCGATTTACAACATCAGAATACAGATTTACAGCGGGAATTGGCACAGCTAAAGCGTGAACTAGAGTTGACAAATCAAAAACTTGGCAGTTCCATGCACAGTATTAAGACTTTTTGGTCGCCAGAACTGAAAAAAGAGCGGGCGCTGCGTAAGGAAGAGAGCGCTAAATATAGTCTGATTAACGATCAATTGAAACTATTGAGCACTGAAAATCAAGTAAGTGGAAAATAATACTACCAATTAAAGAATTTTCCTATGCAACCGTATACTATAATATTGAAAAACGATAAGGTACGGTACATGGAAAATAAGACTCCTTCATTTCGAATGGAATATGATTTTTGTGACCGATCCACTAACATCGCGTAAAACTCGGTTGCCACGTGATACACTCGTTTGTACCGAGCATAAAGTATTATTCAACCTTCATATCGACGCCTCCGTTCTATAACATTCTAAGTCGAAAAATTGTGTTTTGAGTTATGACCTCTCAAAGTTTTCACGCGCCATAGGACTATATTTGTATTCTAAGTAGATTTTTCTTAGAACGTTATAGAATGGAGGCGTCGATATTATCCCAAAGCTGTACATTAGAATTTTGTTAATTTATCAGTACAGTGCAAGCTCGATTATCGCAACTTGAAACAAAATTCACTGAAAAGTTGCAATAACCGACCATTGTTTTTTATATTGCTTATTCGATTTTGGAACGACCTCTTTGTCAATAAAATACGAGCAGTTTCAACTTATCTAATCCAAATGCGTTCCTGCCTGGTAAAAATGTAAGCCTTTCCTTGGACATCGAATTCATCAATTTCATAATTGGTAAAAGTTTACAACATAAATCGGATTCATTACAATCATATATTTGGCATTCTCAGTCATTTGTGACAGTTTTTCTCCATAAATTTTCAGTCTGCGTATACCGGTGTCTTTTTTTCTAATTTTTGGCCTATCTGAGGCTGGCATTAAAGTCCAGGTTTCTTTTTGATTTTGATGTGGATAAACATTCCCTCTGATTTTAAATATTTATTCAGAGACTGTAAAAAACGGCCTTCATGTTTCAACATAGACATACGTATGAAGAAGCCCTTATAAAGACTGTAAGGTAAAAAAAATGTGATAATCGAGCTTGCACTGTAATTTGCTGATTTGGGTGCAAAATGAGTGAAATTCCGATCAATTCTCGTAAAAGTTGCCCTCGGATTTAATTTTTAAAAAAAGTAATTGATAAAACAGATTTCAATATTCACGACTGATTCATAAAACCCATTGCAAATAATTTCGCGGCTTAGTGAATGCAAAATTGCTGCGACACAAAACATGAAGCAGCATGATTATTAACGGCTAATTTGTTCCAATTTGACAAACGAAATGAAATTTATGAATGTTACGTATCATTCAAATTTTATTGTCAAAATGTTCTGGTCGTTATGTCGTAAAGTTTATGATCGTCATAATATGGTAGACCCATACAATGGGATATTTGAGTTGTTATGCTGCAGTTTAACTTCATTGCACACTAGTCCACCAACCCGAAGAGTATGTACACCGAAAAATATTGCTCCTGTATTACACAGTGCCGATGAACATCAGGATACATGTCAATTTGTCGCCGCTGTCTTGTGTTATTCAAGCAGTTGAAAGATTTTACGTCGGAGCGTTGGTGTGGAACCATAAAAACTATAGCTGCTTCAATAACCAAATGTTGGTGACATTGTTATACATATACGTACATATGTATATATAAACAATTACATGGGGTACCCGCGATAGCAAACAAAATTCTCGAATTTTTATGCAAAGAGCACTAGGCACTTGAAAATCTCAAAATTAGCCGAAGACGCCAACATTATGTTATTTCGCCCCACTAGTGTTTATTGTGAGGATGCGTGAAGTCGCCGCAAACTGGTAGGTAGAGTCTTGGCGTATAAAACCGCGAGCCACTGTGTTAAAATCCTTCAGCTCAGACATCTCGAAACGAAATGTGAAAAAAATGTTTCTTTCGGTGACAGCCTACTGGCAAAAACTCTGAGAGTAAATAAAATTTCCATGAAAAGTTTCTCAAATCTGACGTTCGCAATCGACGTTAAACTGTAGATCCCATCACTAAATGATAACATTAAAATACTCAACATGGTTGGCGTGAGAAGCTCGCCTTATAAAAAGTCCATGCCAGTCATAATATTAGTCATGATAGATAATATTGCAGCAGCTATTGTTAGGTATTCTAAAACTATAGCTCACGTATGGACCATCTACAGCACAGCTGCGGGCTAAATTTGCATGAATTAAGCCTTAAGAAAGTAAATGGCAGGCATTCATTAAACGACCCAAATAAATATGATATTTCGTCTACTTTTTGACATTTTTTATTTGTTTGCTAATGTTTCGTAAGTTTTCAAAAAATCCCCCGTTACAAAGTTCATTTATGTATGTATGATATTCGCACAGACGAAAAACAAAATATTTTTTAAGCCGTTACAATACCTAGATAGCCTAGTTTTTTTTTAGTTCAATATGTACTCGTTTGTAACATTTGCATCAAACAATATCTGCGAATATAAAATGCCTGCTACATGTAGCACATCTAGTGAACTGTTTTACTTCTTTTTTTTATCAAAACTTGCCACAAATATATTCTTGTAGTTCACTATTCTCTTTTTTTTTCTTGTTTTTTCAATTTTATTTTTAGAAACAAGCGATGCTGGTGCGTCAATTAGAAGAGGAATTACGGGCACGTATGCGTCAACCGAATATTGAGATGCAGCAGCAAATTGAAGCTGTTTATGCTGAAAATGATCACTTGCAACGTGAAATTAGCATTTTACGAGAAACAATTAAAGATTTGGAATGTCGTGTTGAGACACAGAAGCAAACATTGATTGCACGCGATGAAAGTATTAAAAAATTATTGGAAATGTTGCAGGCCAAAGGAATGGGTAAGTAGTGGGCTGGTTTTTCTTCTCTCTCTCTCTCTCTCTCTCTAACGAGCATAAATAAATATGTATTGATTTTATTGTTTGTATTGTTCTCAATGTTATTGTTCCTGTGAACATAGTTTTCTTTTTTTAAAAGCCATAGTATGTTTTATTGTGTGTGCATTTTTGTTTACATTGGGAATGTAGTACAAACATAAAAGTTAAACATTTTTTTCTTTTGTCGATTATATTGTACAAGAATAGAAATGTTGTTAATAAAAGTTTAAAATTACAATAAAAACAATATAGACCATTGAAACAAATAAAAAAATTACAGCGAAATGGAAACTATTGATAATATTTGAAGAACTTTTCATGTTAGAAAAAGTTACACATGGTAATCAATATTACAATCTCTTCACCGTGTTCTATCTGCACTTCATAAGACAAGTCTATTGCTAGGACACGTACCTTAAAAATGGATCGAAATATGAGTCCCATTTATTCCAAAAGTAGAAAAAAGGCGATGGATTTACTAAATCGTACAAACTGGTTCGTTTAAAGTTAATAGACAAAAATTTGGATCAGCACATGATGGGAAATATCTTACTAAATTTGGTATTGCATTCGCTATCAGCGGGATAGATATGCAGTGACTACGATTTACTGTCATTAAAAAGGCATTTATGATGCCCGTTATTGAAAGGTGTGACTTATACAATTATTACATGGAGTTTAAGAATCTTAAGGTCCAGAACGATCAACCAAAAGAGCTTTCCTTTTTCTATAGACCCTTGTAAAAGATCAACACTGTCGATCACTATGCTATGGCTATGCTAACGATTTTGTAGTGTATATCATAACATGAGTATATCATCTGGGATCACAAACATTATAATTAATAGATTAGTTAAATTAAACTCATTCAAATCAGTACAGTCTTCTTAGTCAATCGACAATCTCAAATGCCTTATCTTAAACGTAGCAGCACAATAATTTGTTAATGAAAAGTAATCTCTGGAAACACACATTCAGGTTACCACGAAGTTGACGAAAGCATGCTTTGCATGCACATGCCCTTTTGACGGTCTAAGGATTTGAATTTCAGAATGTGAAACTGATTACCATTTTTGGCATGTTGGGGCTATGAGGCTTCATCAAAGGGAAAATGAAGTGAAAAAACCCAATATCAAGACAAGAGAACGACAAGAGAATGGTTCGCAGTCTAACAAGAATTCTAACGGGACACTGCGCTATCTGTCTACCCCAGCAGGATTTCCGCAGTTACAATTCATTTATGCGAGTGCCGTGCACTTCATCGGTTTTTGGGTGAAAAAATGTTTGTAGATCTGGGCATAGCGGAGAACGTATCACTAAGGGAACTGGCCGGTTTCATCCGGAGCTTGGGGTCGTTCAAGCTCGCCGCTAACGGATCACTACAAAGGAGCTTACCCAACACTGGGTGACACAATGGGCTTAACTAAACCTAGAATCAAAAGTAAAATAGTGGCGATATTTGATAAAGGTCAATAACACAGCTGGAGAACCTAAACTAATCTAAAACCATCAATATTAAAGCTTGAAAAAATCAAGTGAAATAGCTTCAGATACTTCAGGTACTTCAGAGATTTGATGCGATCAAATATTTTTGATACTGGTAGAGATCGGTGAATTGCTTAATCAAAGCAATGCCAATAGGTTACCAGGAAATTGTCTTACGCCAATCGTCTCCAGATATTTATCAAAACTTTTGATGACAATAATAAGCACAAACTCAGAATATGCGGGACATGTTGCTATTAAACGATAAATTCTTGGTAAATAATCAAATTCTATTTAGAGATTATGTTTTAACACAAGCCCTGTAAAACATCTCCACACCATATCTGGCGATCTCCCATGCTTAATAATACTTTAAGTATATATTAGATCCAAATTTATGTTCAATGGTGATTGTACATTGGGTGTGCCATCGTTTCCGAGAAATTTAACTTAAACTTATCATTTCAAACCATGAGTTTCTAAAAGTTTTAATCATTTTCACTAACAGCAAACGTTGCTGAATACTTTTCTTCGAAAAGGTTATTTTTTGCCAGATATTTTCTGATGGTACGTGGTGGTATCCCAACACTGTGTTCTGACTCTATACATGCATACATACATAATTGGCCATTACAACCTGTCAGTCAGGATTGCAGCCTAGCTTCTCACACCACTCATGTTGTGTGCCTTAATTAATTAAAGAATCCTGATCAACTATCGTCATAAGGATTCCCTAAATTTTTTAAAATACCAGAGACAGGTCAGACCATACTTCTGTCTCAAATATACCATAACTACAACACATATTTGTTTTTGAATAATAGAAGCCTATTTGAAATGATTTTATTAAGTTTACCTTTACTCTACAGTGTAATACTAAGTGTCCGTTTAATATTTAATACTGAAAGTGTGACACATTCATACATACACTCCACTTATTCACTATACTTGTGTGCATGCAAAGAAATTCAAATTTAAATATCGGGAGAGGGAGGGTTAGTAGTTAACTTGCATGAAATTAATTAGAATTTAATTTATTAAATATCCATTGGACATTCCACTCAGGTCTAAACATGGCTTCGTTAATAATTGATTAAAAACACAACACGCACTACTTCGAATATTTAAAGCGACATATTTTTTGTGCTTCATAGTAATATTTTTAGAAAACGAAAGTATTTGGATTAAATTATAAAATAAAAATAAAAATGGGGTTTAATTAGCTGTCAAATAGGCCTTCCAAGCGAACAGAAGTACTTTAAAAGAGCATTATTCGTTAACAATGTCTCGTTCATCATGTAACAAAATTGGAACATGGCTGTTTCATGTCCATTAGTGAGGATTTATTTCCTTAAACCGGTCGTTCGTACAGTAGACAGAGGAATTTTTTTAATTAAATTATTACTGCCGTATCGAAGACCAAGTATAATCACAGAGTATACGACAGTGTCATATTTAATATCATTCATATGAAATTGAAAGTTCCCTAAGACTTGATCCAGCTAAAGCCTGACAAAAAAATTTAAAATTAATTCATTCAATTATCTTTAGAAGGTTAGAAGAGTGATCATAAAAATAAGTCTGAATATACACTGCCACACTACCTTTGGGATGTGGTATGAAATAAGTTTTATGGTATACATGTTAAGTACTGTCGTTTGAAGCCCATTACTGTTAAGATTTATGGAAATTTATTACTTTAAACATGCACTTTCGTTTTCATTTTAATTAATTGCACGCGATACGCATTAGTAATGTTTCTCTGCCATTTATTATGCTAAGTATTGTAGGACAAAATAGAGGAATTTTTATTATTCAAATTGGGCAACGTTTAATGTTTATGAATGTTGTATTACACTGAGGCCCGCTAAAGCGCCTTAAAAGTTCTTTACATTTAAAATTTATTAAAAGGCACACATATCGTGTAAAAACTGGAATTAAGTACTCAAAATGACTTGAAGTGTTAACAGAGGCATACGGGGAGAGTACTCAGAGCCGAAAAATGTAACAAGCTTTTCACAGGAGATCGAGAGGATGTGAATGACGACGTTCGCCCTGGACGCCCCAACATGTCAATAACCGATTAAAAGCCGTCGAATCAGAGTTAGAGAAGTTCCAAAGTTGTCGGCATATAGCTTGGTTCATGCCATGAATGAAATTTTTTTTTCGGAAATTTTGAGCATGAAGCGGGTAGCAGCCAAGTTGCTGAATTCTGATAAAAAAAAAGCCACGGGAATTGTTTACTGACGTCTACGAAAACGAATAACTGTAGGTAGTGTGTTGGGTTATTAGATGTAAGGCCCGAGTTCAAACCCCAGGTCAGAAATCAAAACAAAATAAAAAAATAAATTCTTCGGCGGCTTCCTCTCAGCAGATTTCTGGCAAAAACTCTGAGAGTAAATAAAATTGCCGCGAAAAGTTTCTCAAAAATTTGTCGTTCGGAGTCGACGTTAAACTGTAGGTCCCGCCACTCACAATTAACGCACACAACATGAGTGGTGTGAGAAGCTAGACCGTAATCCTGACTGAAGGTTTGTAATGTCCAATTATGTATGTATGTATGTATGAATGTATGTATGTATGAATCATGCGTACTCGTAATTCCATTTTTTACCCAAAATTTGATGCAACATTTTTGATCCCTTTTTTCGATAACACAAAATCGTACAAACACGCAAAACACTTGTCTTATTTATGCCTCTCACAAACTAACTAAATATGCTATACAGCTAAAACTGTGAACATATGTTTAAGACGAATGTACCAATATAAAAAAAAAAAAATACAGTGAACTTGCAGAAACGTGAACTAATTTTTGCAAAGGGTGTTCAATTTTTCAATAAGGCGAAGCAAAGAGGAGATTATGAGATTATGCGGAGATTCCCAAAATTTATTAACTTAATCATCCATATCGTAAATAACATGGTAGGGGTGAATATAATTAAAAAAGAAACCGTGAAAATATAAATTCACGTTTTAAAGACTTCAACCAGAGATCACCAACGAATCGTTTTTTCGCTAGTAATAAGTACTCATGAAATTTTGAGTATTGTTAAGTATGAGTACGATAAGTACTTTAAACTTTATACATGGGTAGTATGAGTATGATATTAAAATAAATATGAATGCGTATAAGTATCACAAATTAAGAGTATGATACGAATCTACTCATCTTTTTGAATACTCATTGCTGATATCCAGGGGTGTTGTCGAGCCGGAACGCTCCGGAACGTCGTTCCGGTACTTCCTTTTTGGACAGGAACGCGTTCCGGCACTAAAGATGATTTCTGATAACGAGAATTGGCTGACGTTTTGAAAAAAAAAAATTAAAAAGAATTGCTGATTTTTTTTCTAATTTTTGACATGTTTTTATATGTATTTTTATAAACAAGGGTTTGAACCGAACCCGATTCGGAACGAACCAGCATGTTTTTCCGAACCGTGAACCGAAGTCCGGAACGCGTTCCGGTAAAAAAGAAATTAGCACAACACCACTGCTGATATCTGATATCGACTTGTTTTTCACGTTTTAATATAAACAATGTAACCAAAAAGTGTTCATGTTTCTGGAATGTTTAAGTTTTCGGGGTTTCATTGTAATTAGAAATCGAATGAAAACCGCGAAATTTTAAAATTCAGTATATTTTTGAACTCACCTCGTATGTCCTACAATTTCTTACTGTCACACTGCCATTCAATAGATTTTATGAAGTCCACTCTTTTTAATCACCTCGATAATTTCTGATTATATCCAACTAAGGTTAGATTTATCCGGTCTCTTGACATGGGTGATGATAACATGATAACTTCCTCATTTCCCATATAGGGATGAGGATTTCTATACATAATAGATATATGCATAATGGGGCTGCAATAACTCTAAAATAAAATAAAATAAAGGTTAGATTCGAATGAAATATTCATTAAAGCATTAAATTTCATAAAAAAAATTTTTTGAATTCATTTTTCAAATTAATTCTTTGAAAAGAACGCGGAAATTATGTTGTAAAAATAACTTTAAAATTTTACATTCTTTGATTTTTACTTGAAACACACACAAAATTACTTTGGAAATACACAATTAAATAATAATTTTGTTTTCATTTCAATTCAGGCAAAGAGGAAGAACGGCAAATGTTCCAGCAAATGCAAGCCATGGCCCAAAAACAGGTAATTTCCACTACAATTTTTCTTACTTTTTTTTATCAATATAAATAAATCTCTTAAACAATAAACTACTGCAGTAAACAAAAAAAGAAAAATATTTAAAAAGAAACACAACTAAAAAAAGCAACTCTACCTCATGAATCCTACTACACGAATTTTAGATAAAAATAAACACAAACATTACAATTCAATTTTGTTTTATTTCATTCGTTATTTTTTTATTTATTTTATTTTAACTACATAACTGTTATTTCATCGCATTAATAAACATTATTTTTAACCAAAAAAAAATATATTTTATCAGAATGATGAACGAATTAATCAAAACAATTAAATTATTTCAAATGCATTCTTTCAAAAGAAAAAAAAAAATAAATCAAACTAAAAAATATATATCTATACATACATATATACAAATATACATATATCATATATAAACAATTAAATCTAAATAAATACTTGTATTTGTAGAAGTTGGCAAATTAGTTTAAATAGTTTTGATTTTGTTTGAAATCTTAAATTAAATTAAAAAAAAAATATTTTTAATTCAGTTTCTTTCTATAAAATGACCTTGAAAATGTATATTTACCAGCTTCATTTCTTTTTCTTTTTTCTCCATTACAATTTTTACTTTTAACAACCTTTTCAGCCACACACATGCACAATATTTATTTATTTACTTGCCTTTATATTTTAATTATTATTTTTTTTAAGGCAAATTTTTAAATACAATACATATTTTATTATTTATTTTCTTATAATTTATTTTCTCTCTTATCTCGTTCTCTCTTTACTTCTCCAAAGAAGAGAAATATTATCGGTGTTGTTTTGACTTTCAAATATCGAAAAGTAGTAAAATGAATTAAAAAAAGAAACAAAACGCATACTTTTCAGTTAAAGGCCATTTTTTCTTATTCACTCTTAATTGTTTTTCAAATAATTCGTCAAATTGTTTTATCCTTGAACAAATATTTTTTAGTGAGTGAGGTATTGGGTTTGCAACCCAACCTACTAAAAAATGTTATCAACAGCAAGACGAAAATCTACGCCGAAATGTAACAAAAAAGAAACGATGTTTTCAATGTCATACTCACTTGGATTAGCTTTAGAAGAGAACTCTTCTTGTATTGCAAGGTCCCATCCATTATAACCATTCTGATACCACACATACAAAACATAACATACATAATAGGTACGGTGACCATATTTTTTCCAGCAAAATACAGAACAGGAGAAAATAAAATACACTAACCACCATTTTCTAAATCAGGTTATTTTTAACCATCAAAATTTCAATTGTCAATAAAATTTTAAACATTATTATATTGATTGTTAGAAAAATAAAAATTTATTAATTCAATTTAATAAAGTACAAAAAGAAAGCAAATAATAAATAAAGGGTCCGCCAAATAACTTTTTTTTTGAAAATGCTTTAAAAAAAAACTATTGAATATTTTCTCAAATTTCTTTTTTTATTTGAAAATACAATACTTCCGGTTAATAATGGAAAATAATTTCATTCAAATAGCTGCCTCGGCTGGCCATGCAGTAGCCTACACGATCGGTCCAATTTTGAAGAACATTATCGATTGTGTGCAGCTGTATTTCACCAATGGCTTCACGAATATTGTCCTTTAAAGCGTCAATTGCCTCTGGCTTGTCGGCGTAACACTTATCTTTGACGGCACCCCACAAATAATAGTCCAACGGTGTCAAATCTCAGCTCCGAGGTGGCCAAACGACATCGGCTCTGCGGCTGATAATGCGATCTTAAAAACAGGGCGCAAAACATCAATTGTAGCTTCGGCTGTGTGGCACGTAGCGCCGTCCTGTTGAAACCAAATGTTCCCAATATCCTCCTCTTCAATTTTTGTGAACAAAAATGCGTTCAACATGGCCCGATAACGATCGCTATTGACTGTAACGGCCACACCTTGCTCATTTTCGAAGAAAAATTGCCCAATTATGCCTCTAGACCAAAATCCGCACCAAACAGTGACTCGTTTTGGGAGCGTCGGCTTTTCAATGTATGCGTGCGGGTTTTCTGTGCCCCAAATGCGACAATTTTGCTTGTTTACATACGGAGCTGACGCAGCTTCTCTTCTTCCAAAATCCGTACGCAATTTTCGCACACATTCTGCAACATTACCATGATTTTCAAAGTAATGTCGCAATATTTCCCAGCGTTGTTCAAGCGTATACACAACCATATTCGTTCAGCGGAAGGATAAAACTAATTATCTGTCAAATCAGATATGAGCTAAGTGTTACCATTCACGAAATAAGCTCTAGTTGAAAAAAAAACGTTAGATGGCCGACCCTTTAGTATTTTTACTTGCACACCTTTCAGTGGTATAAAAAAACGAACAAGTATTGGATATATTTTTATGTTGTTATGATTTGAACAATCAAAAATATCGACACTACTCATCATTTTTGGTAAATGTTTATAGTTGAAAAAAATTTATTACCTACATTTGTGTCAGAATTTTTTAATATTTATGTATTTTCCTCTGCGTTTCTTATGTAAAACTGAAAAAATAGCGAAATACTGAACAAATACAGAACACTAAATAAAATACAGAACATTTTCACGTTTTTTAGCAAAGAATAATTTATACAGAACAGGGCTCTAAAATACAGTACTGTTCTGTATAATACAGAACGTCTGGTCACCGTAATAATAGGTCATTACAACCCTCTATTCAGGATTACGACATAGCTTCTCACACCACTTATGTTGTGTGTGTTAATTTTATACATCAGTAGCGGAACTTACAGTTTAAAGTCTACTCCGAACGACAGATTTTTGAGAAACTTTGCATGGCAATTTGATTTACTCTCAGAGTTTTTGTCAGAAATTTGCTGAGAGGAAGTCGCCGAAAAAATATATTTTTGTATTTCATTTTGTGGGAGATGTCTGACCTGGGGCTTGAACCGTAGCCTACTAGACTACGGCGACTTCTGATACCAGACTCCATATCAAAATCAAGGATCAAACATTCCCCATTAAAAGCCAAATCAACTCTAAAATAAAACCGGCGATTTCATTCCATTCTTTATATTAACCAGTTCGATCAAGATGACAGAAAATGAGAGGTTAAGAACCTTTTCCTCCTTACAGCTCCTGCAGATATCGTTAGAGAGAACATATCGGAATACCTTGGTGACATGCGATTTAACAACAACAACTTTGTCCCTCTTCTTATCCATACAAGCTCAGTCAGGTCTAGCAAAATTGCACTTAACTTCTAGCTGCCAATGAAGTTGAGCCTTCCAGTTAAAGGAGTGAAGAACACCTAATTAAACGAGGCATTAGAAACAACTGCCTTGTCACATATCGGAAATTGTAAGCTCCATAGTGGATGAAATGGTCCTATGTCTTAGAATCCATATACATTTTATCTTTCAACGATACGAAATTTCCCCGAGAAATCGGACGTTGACATTTGCTTGGAACTCAAGAAAATTAAGACATTTTCTGTGAAATTTTCACCACCGCATTAGCATTGCACCTCTTTTAAAATGGCCATGACCTCCGCCAGTAAAATATTGCAGAATATACATATACCACAGCCTGAAGTGTCCAACATTTGGGATGCCTAAAGTCCATCATATTGTGATGAGTTAGTCGCCTATAAATAAACAAATTTTCATTTGAACGACAGGGATAAATATGAACTGATCGTAAACCATGCCAGTACAGGCAAGTTTTTCATTTAACTTTCTATTTCAGCCTAAGGTAATGAACAAAAATTTACTGAATTTTGAGAAACTTGCTGATTTTCGCAGATTCACCAGTTTTTTTTTGGTGACTTTGAATTATTTTTGTGTCTAGTCTAGTGGGTAGTGTGCTAGACTATAAGCGGGAAGGTCGTAGGTTCGATTCCCACCACAGACTCCGATCTGTTACACTACACAGAGCATATGGCTAATGTTACTCAACTCGTAATAATTAAATATAATTTGTAATCTTACAATACGATAAAAATTTAATAAAAAGTATTGAAAATTATCAATTTCCACTGTTAAATTCAGCAACACTGAATATTTTCTATGAGATTTTTATTTTTTTTAAGATGAGTTTATCATCATCATCTCATCATCAACATCATTATGATGATAATAATGCTCTTCTTACATTCAAGTTTATAGTTTTTGCTTCCCATTCATTTCATTTGTGAATGATAATTTCTTCTGTACACAGATTATTATGAGTCTTGTCTTGTCTTTGTGAATTCAATTGCATAATTTAAATATTAAATACAAATATAAATAAATAATAAATAAACACAAAACAAAAGAAAAAGAGAATTAAAAAATACGATAGAAAAATGAAGAAAACTTAAACAAAAATATTACGTCACTGGCAAACATTTTTGTATTGTTAATGAATTCATATTTTCTGATTAAATTTTCTGTTTTTTTTTTCTTTTGCATTTGTTGGTAATTTGAGTGTTTAAAATGAAATTAATTTTGAATTAAAACTAAAAAGAAAATATTTTTATAGTTTGAATTTAAAGACACCACTCACCCCTCTACCTGTGAGCGAATGAGGTTTTACAAAAAAAGAATGAAATTTATAGAATAAAATAGGGCTTCAATTTGAAAAGAAAATTATTTATTGAACCATCAATTGCAATGACAGTAAGTTAGGTTAGGTTAAAAAACGTGTATGTGTCATACACACAAGTACAATACCCAGAGCTTAACTAAACCATTGTAAACGAAAGCAATAAGAATAAGGGAGAAAGATGGAAGACACTGAAAAAAGGTGAAGAAAAGCACAACCACTGCACACATGAGAATCCCGAACCCAAACCATTAAAGAGACCTTTACACTAGGTCCACAACCTCACTCTACTTAGGGCTGGGCAGTTACAGATCAGGTGTTCGATAGCCTCAACTCCTCGTCTAAACATACCCTGCAATAGCCTGACAGTTCTAACACTGTCTATTGTAAGCCACAGATTCCTAAGTATATAACAATAAGTTATCAAATTATAAATATAGGTTAGGTTGTGATAAATTGGTTGCCGCTTCGTAGATCATAGTTTACTTGGGTCCATTCCGTCAAACAATTATAACTCTTGGCTGACATATCTCACTTATCTAGATAGTTTTATGAAAGTGTGGATTCTGTCCAAATCACATTTGTCGAGAAACGTTCTGTCAACATACTCTGGATGTCTAAAAATCTCAGGTGCCTAAGCCCTGCTCTGTGGTGTCCGCCGAGATATTCCCAGCCTTCCGGAATGTGAACACAGAGGCCAATTTCCTGCTATAACTGAGGTTCTAAGATGAATTCTCATCAGTGTTTACGCAAAATTTGTACTCCACTATCTATGAGTCACGTTAGTCTAGTAGGCAGTGTGTTTGCTTTTTTAAAAGAGAGCGCGTGGTTCAAACCAAAGCTCAGATATATTGAACAATAAGAAAAAATTAATTCTTCGGCGATTTCTTCTCAGCAGTCTTCCAGCAAATAAAATTTACCTGAAAAGCTTCTCAAAAATATGTCGTTCGGAGTCGACGTTAAACTGTAGGTTCCGGTACACATGGATAAAAACATTAACACATACAACCTGAATGGTGGCAGAACCTAGGTCGTAATCCAGACTATAGGGTTGTAATGACCAATTAAGTAAGTATCTACCGTGAAGGTAGTTCCTCGCTCATTTGGAAAAAAAATTTTAATGAATGTGTTGATACGCTATCGGCTTGAGGATTAACTTGGTTTCAAATGCGCCAATTTTGCTTACTGATATACTAAACCAAATACAATTCTTTGCTAAAAATTCACATCTTGAGCCAGTTTTATATGAGAGCACTCAGCAAACAAAAAGTCATTCGCCACCAATTCTTGTGCGAGATGTATTTTATAGCCACACTAGTCAATATTGTTATGGCCTACAAGTTTAAATTGATGACGAACAGCAGCAGCGTTCTCTTCTGTACGAAGATTACATTTCGTCAACATGCCTTGTTGATGATATTGAAATTAGAAAAGTAAAGCTAGTGCGAAGACGTGCGATAAATGAACGACTTCTTGCTCACTATGATGGTTATGGTGACCGTATGTTTTTTTTAACGAAATTGCCACAATTTTGAAACATTGTTTCAGTTTCCCAGTATGACCTCCTCAGCTGTCAAACCTTAGTTCTTGATGCCGATAATACTCATACAATTAAAACTGCGACCGACTTTTTTTTCTGGAAGATATTGTAGTTTATTTTATTGTTGTCGGATATCAATTCCATTCCAGAAACAGATCTTCAAGTAGTTCAGCAATGCATGCTCAGCGAAGTCAAATCAAATTTTGTGAAGATCAGCACACTCGACGCACAGTAAGTCTTAGTCCAACCATACTCCCGGCATTTAACACATTGAACAGAAGCTTCTAACGAGGGTTATGAATGGAGACTTTATGTAAAGGGTGTTTTTTATAGAGGTGTAGAACTTTAAGTTGCAATAAAACAACGATGGATTATTCGATTGACATGAATTTTATTTATCCGAAAGATAATCTTGTGGCATTACATTTTAAATATGATTTCTGGCATATGACCGCCACGGCTGGCGCGGATGTAGTCCAATCTGGACCTCCAATTTTCGATGACTTTTTCCAACATTTGTGACCGTATATCGGCAATAACACGGCAAATGTTGTCTTCCAAATGGTCAAGCGTTTGTGGCTTTACCGCATAGACCAATGACTTTACATAGCCCCACAGAAAGTAGTCTAGCGGCGTTAAATCACAAGATGTTGGAGGCCAATTCACAGGTCCAAAACGTGAAATTAGGCGGTCACCAAACGTGTCTTTCAATAAATCTATTGTGGCACGAGCTGTGTGACATGTTGCGCCGTCTTGTTGAAACCACATCTCCTGGACATCATGGTTATTCAATTCAGGAATGAAAAAGTTGGTAATCATGGCTCTATCCCGATCACAATTGACTGTAACGTTCTGGCCACAATCGTTTTTGAAAAAGTACGGACCAATGGTTCCACCAGCCCATAAAGCGCACCAAACAGTCAGTTTTTCTGGATGTAATGGTGTTTCCACATACACTTGAGGATTACCTTCACTCCAAATGCGGCAGTTTTGTTTGTTGACGTAGCCATTCAACCAGAAGTGCGCTTCATCGCTAAACAAAATTCGCTTATGAAAAGAACCATTATTTTCGAAATAAAATTGCACTATTTGCAAGCGTTGTTCAGGCGTGAGTCTATTCATGATGAATTGCCAAACCAAACTGAGAAAAAAATCACTTGACAGCTGTTAAATCGGTCGCCATCTTGAAAAGTAATGCCAACTTAAAGTTCTATACCTCTATAAAAAACACCCTTTATAATAAGTACCTCACATTGAAGATAAGTTTTGTACTTTAATTTTAAAACCCTGGTTAACAAGACTGCCTCTAATCACTTTAAGGTTTATGTTGGCGTCAGTGCCTTAAAGAATATGTTGAAATTTTAAATTTATATTAAATTTTTTGCAATGATTAATAAAAATTAATTGAATTAAAATTGTTTATAAATTATTTATTTCGAAATGATTTCGTTTATTTTTAAAATAACCATACCATGTGCGTGTATTTCAAGTGTCGCCTTATAACACAAAATAAAGAGAAACAAACAAACAAAACAACTTAAAAGGATAAAAATATTTCATTTCATTTCCAACTTGTGGGGGTTTTTTTTTTTCAAGACAATATCGTCGCATTTTTGTTTTCAAAGTCAGTTGGCATTACACCAACCATTTGATTGTGTTAAAACATTCCGGCCAAATAACAAAATGACCATTTAGACGTACACTTCGTCATAGTCACAGAGCAAACATTCACATTCAAATTCACAAACACACATTCATTTCAAATAATTAAATATATTGTGGTGGTACAAAATGAATTTACATGTGCTTACACGCACATTCACTGCATGAATATATGTATGTATGTACACTTGTATAAATGTAAAGAATTTATGTCTACTCGTCTCTACAATTCATAAGCGGATGACAACTAATTCGAAACAAAAGTGAAAGACAACAAAGCAAGCCTATGACTAGAACTAGATTTGAATTTTTTGTTTTTGTTTTTTGATTGTTATGATCTCAAAAAGACAGGCCATTTGCTTGGCCTATGATAGCACACACACCTACAGGCATTGTCAAGGTTTAAAGTATAAATTATATTTGTGAGGTTAGGTTAAGTTAGGTTAGAGGACATGTACTTGTCAATTAAGACAATATATATATAGTATAGTTTCATGCCTTCATCCAGAACACCTATTGTTCTAATGTGAGTCCTCATATACATAGGAAGAGAGAAAAGCAATAGAGGAAGATAAAGGAGAAAATAAATAATAGAGATAAAGGAAAGGATTAAACAACAATTTATCAGTATATCACCCCTAAGAAGTCTACTGTAGATATTATCGATTTCTCCTCTAAACCTAATCTTGCAAATTCATCTGCAACTTCGTGGCCAATAATGCCGCAATGCCCTATTTGGGCATTGCATAACCCAATCTGATAATCTAACATAAGACTGCTTAGCAGCCTTTTACACTCCCAGGCTAGATATCCCCTAGAAATATGCCTTCTCAAAGTCTTCAATGTTGCCTGATTATCTGAACCTCTTGAACTCTTCGGTACATATTCAATGACAAATTCTTACTGACAGTTTAGTTTACGCCAACAGTTTCCGATAAATTAAAGCTTGCAGACGACGACACTTACTAGTTAATTGAACAAAATGAATGAAAATTTTATGTGACAGTGCATCTATATTCAATTTTCTATAAAAAATGTAACCGAATGACAGCTCAGTTTATTGTCCGGATAAAATGAAACCAACTCAACATATACATACATATGTATGTATGTACGTACATGTCTAATTGGTCATTACAACCATTAAGTCAGGATTACAACTTAATTTCTCGTACCAATTATGCTGTGTGTGTTAATTTTATACAAGAGTGGCGGGATCTCAGTTTAAAGTCTACTCCGAAAGACCGATTTTTGAGAAACTTTTTCATGGTAATTTAATTTTACCTTTAGAGTCGTATTTCGTTTTGTTGGAAATGTCTGACTTGGGGTTTGAACCGAGGCCTAACATCTAATAAGTCAACACACTAGACTACAGCGACGGCTTATCAGAAAAAATAGTTCCTCTCTGTCAAGAAAAAGAGTTGTTAAACAACATATAAAAAGAAGTTAGTCCGGTCAAGGTTATTGGTTCGGACAACATGGTTAAATCTGTTTCAGTTAACAGTCAAAGAGCACACTGCAAACTGTAAAAATATTGTACGCTCAAATAACTGTTCCAATACGGAAAATTTAAAAATATTACAGACATATGAACACCATTTGAGAACAAATATTCAATTTAGAATAAAAAATTAATTACACCTTTATTCATTACATTTAATATGATAATTCTAATTAGCTGAAACTAGCTGTATATTCCTGTGCGTGTTTATAAGCCAGTCTGTTGGTCTGGCTACATTCTCATGAATGTGAAATTGTATAAACGAATGAATCAATTTTTTTGTTTTTTCTTGTGGTGTTTTTTCCGGAACATTTTTATTAGATTTTCTCAGGATATTTTCATGTGTTTTTGTTTATGGACTTTATTTATTTCTATTTCTGTTCCTATTTTTTTTTATTATTATTATTTTTTTAGCTGTTTTTGAAATCTTAAAGTGAGCAGCGTTGTAGTCGCTGTTATTTTTTTGTTTCATACTTAAAAAGTCTTTTAAGCAAAAATATTTACAGAAAAAAAAACACAAAAAAAAAATCAGAAACAAGAACAAGAGCATATTGTATTATTCCATTACAAAACGAAATAAATAAAACTTTATACGATTTAACAGGATTTTTTTGTTGTTATTGTGTGTGCTCTTTCTAATATTATAAAATATTGTTGTTGTTGTTTTTGCTTTTTTTTGTGCTCTGGCTTGTAATAAACTTTCATGGTGCGCTTTTAATAGCACTTCTATGTACGAAAAAAAAATCAGAAAAAAACCAACACCAACTGAAAAAAAAAAATAAAAGAAGTCCAAGTGGGTACCCCAATTTTTTAGTTGTTATCCTTGAAATGTATACTTAAAACCTCCGACTCTGGTACATACATACTCGCAAACATACACATATAAATAAACGTACATGGGTTTCTTTAACTTTTTATTGCTGCTTCTTTTTTCTCTTCTTCTTTTCATCAACAATTACATCCTCTAGGGAAAATTGGGGTATGAATGAATGAGTGAATGAGCGAATGAATGAATGAAAAATGGCTGAAACACAATAACAGTAAAAATGTTTAATGTCACTTAAAAACAGCCATTTATAGGAAATTTTTATAAGAATGTAAATGAGTAACGCATGTAACCATAAACAAACACTCTCAAGCACACACACACATGCGTACAAATCTACATAAATTTTGTCATTTGCAACCATCTAGCCAAGCAAAGAACTAAACAAACAAACAACCAACCAGCCAGCCAGCCAAATAACTAACCGACCATCAGGCAAACAATTTATGATTTTATAATAAAAATTGTTGTGTTGTTTTCTTGGTTTTTATATATTTTTGATTGTACACGAGCAGTTTAATGTAGAATATTTTGTTGGTTTTCGGTGCGTATGAGTAATTGAAAGCCATTCAACAAATGTTCACATTAAGTATACACAGTGTGAGTTACAGATCCAGTTTTAACTGGATGACCATTGACATTTTTACATTTTCCATCACTCTACCCACACCGAACACATACACACACACAACATTTATGACCATCTGCAACGCAAAAAAAAGAAAAAAAAAACCAAACGACCACTCATAATCATAATATTTATGGCTAATTTTCTCAATTTTGTTGTTGTTTGATGGATAGATTGGCGTTGTTGGCAAATTCCCAGGAGTGCTCGTTTTGAGTGGATTTTTCCGTTACGATTTTAATTTACCAGTAAAATGAAGGCGGAAAATGAAAGGTCAATTAAAATTACTTCTGTTCGCAGTTAATTGCATTTCATTTCAATGAAATCTCTAAAAAAAAAAAAGGTCAAAGTTCACAATAATGACATTTTAAATAGAACTCTGAATATTATTATAAAATTGATGTGGACATTCAAAGGGACCGAAACAAAAAATCAAATTTTTATATCAATATAAATCCCATTTATTTTTTCACTAAAACTTTATCTAAATATACCAAATTGATCACATTGAAAGGATATTTGGGTCTATAAATCTATAAATTTCAGGTAATTTTTTCTCATTTGGCATAAAGGAAATCATTTTTACTTTACTTCTATCGTTTACATTATTTAATTGATAGTTAGAGAATACATAAAAAATATATCAAAAGTTCATGAAGGTATAACCAAAAAAGAAAGGCTTGATAATTTTAGTAACAATCCGTTTTTCACTTCAAATATTTTGCAAAATATTAAAAAACAAAAGAATTGCAAAGAATTTTAAACAAACTTGTCAATTAAGTATTGGAATAGGATGACAGCTAATTTGAAAAATACAGTAATGTCACAATAGTCCATGTTCTTCAACTCTTAACAATATTAAAATAATGTTTCGAACATAAAATCCACTGAAGGACTAAAGTCTACATGCAGTCCCATGTTGTGCTATTCTGAAAAAAAAACACTTAGGTAATAGAAAAATTAATAATACAGTTTTTTTTTCCAAAATCATCTTTATTCATAAAAAAATAAAAATTAAATTAATTCATTTGTCCTTTAACAAAAAAAAAAAATCACAAAATAACTCAAATATGGTATGAAAAGAGTGTACATGCAGCTCAGTCTTAAAAGAAGGTAACTTATACTATCCAAACACACGGCGTTTTTTTAAGTTTTAGTAATTAGTTGGTCCACCACCATTATCTTTTACGGCCTGTAGGCGTCGTGGCATGGACGAAACCAAATTGATCATCATTCCAGAGTTAATTTGGTCCATGCTTCCGTTAGTGCTTCTTTTAATGATTTGGCATCTGTAATTCGGATTTGTCGAATTTTTCGTTCCAAAAGTTCCCAAACATGTTCTATAGGACTTAAATCCGGACTTTGTGGAGGGCTATTGAGTTGCCTGGGCGCATTATATAGAAGCCATTCCTTAACAATTACTGCGGTATGTTTGGGCTCATTCTCTTGTTGGAAAATCCAACCATCCCCAAGACCCAAGCGTTCCACAGATGGCTTCAAACTTTGTTTTTATATTGATATCGGTTCTTAATGAATTCAACAAACACCAACTTGGCAACGCCAGATGCTACTATAGCTCCCCAAACCATAATGCCCTCACCACCATGCTTTACTGTAAAGCATTATGCGTTATGGTTTGGGGAGCTATAGCAGCATCTGGCGCTGGCAAGTTGGTTTTTGTTGAAGGTGTAATGAATAATAACGAAATGTAATCAGTTAAAATATGTTGTTAGCTCAAATAAATAAAAGATTTATGGATATAAGAAATAACAACAGGTAGGTGCGCATGCAGATTGGGTCATATAAGGCCTATCACAGTTATGTATACTTCCGGTGAAGAAGCTTTAACTGCCAATGAAAGTTCGTGTTTGCTTAATTGGCCATTAACAACCCGATTAACGGATTCCGGCCTGCCGCGACTCATCCTGATAGTTCATTTAAAATGTCTATTTAATAGACGTCAAGGTGCTTTTTTCTATCCATCAACATAGTGCTGGCTATATGCCCGTTAGGAAAAGAACAGTCTCCTCCTCTTCCTTAGCACTGTATATGATGCAGAAATCATTATGCTCATAATGCAATGCCCAGTTATGGATCCAAAAAACATACTGAGCCTGCTCCTTTGGAATTTAAATAGGTTTTCAGTTATCTGATGCATTTACTGCCCCATTCTGCCCATATTCGAAGCCGTACATCTTGACAAAATCCTTAACGGCATGGTCAATTATGAGTACTCAGGCCTTAATATGGATCTCGAAGGAAGAAACTTTCTCGGAGAATTCGATGGTTACAGTTATCCAGAATATATGTACCGGTACAAATATGAAATGAACGTGTAATATCTCATTGAAATATTCACGACAGCTATATTCTATCTCTGAGTTTATTACCAGTTTATAGAATCCAATTCTTTGACAACCATCTGGCTATCAAGAAGTATGGCTTATACTTTTGGAGACACTGCCGCCTGTAAAACGCTGAAGTGATCCGGTCGCCCAATAAATTCAGCTAAAGCTGCCGATTCCACCTGCCACAGTTTTATTTAATTGGGAGCCATCAGTAAAAATCTGAAAGTAATCGTTTACTAATCGTTACGTTACTAATCTGGACTCAAAATTGATGAGGCAACTAAGCAAGCATGCTCAAGGCGCACAACAGTGGCAGGTATAGGATGTGGCTTCAAATTCTAGTATATTAGAAAAAGAGCCAAGATCATTTGTCTTCCTCGTCACTCATATCTATTGCAAGACTATTCTCCTCCTGTTAATACCCCCGATAATGATTTCTCTACACTATATTTGTCCTGAGCAGGTAATCCCGCACATTTCTATAGTGATGGTATGAATCATTTACACAATAAAGGAGGCGCAGGCAAGCGTCCTGTTGAGGACGTTGACCACATAATCGTTAGCTCAATCATGTTATATGTACTTAGTACTTGATATGTACTTAGAATAAGAATTTCCTGATACTGGGGCAAGGCAGACTTTGTTCTTTCAGCTGCACCAACAATTACTTATCCGCACAACCTACACCATTATTTTTGCCGAAGATCAATATCAACAGTCTAGTAACTTAGCTTATTGACAGTCAGTTTTAGTTTTTTTTATGGGTATCACAGTGAACATTGCGTGTAAACTTCTTACAGATTTTGTTAAAAAAAAGGTATTTTAAGACTTATTAAGGACATGTCGTTTTTTTATTACAAATTCTATCACTCGCTACTTTATCACTGTAGAAGTCTGCAACGCTTCTTTCAAACACTCTTCGCGAGTAAGAAAAAAAACTTTTTACATAAAACTTAATTTTTTTTATTATTTCTTGTGTTGTCGTTTGTGGCGAATATTGAAAGGTTTATTTTTGGCTTAATTCTCATAAAGTGAATGATAGCAAATGGAAATTCGCAAGCAGCAAAAAAACGCAAAGGCCTGAACAAGACAAGGGAAATGCAAATTATTTCATTGACTAACTACCGTAGAACTTAAGAAAGTTTAGTACGTGATTAAAATAATAAATCATAATAATTTTTTAGTCAATAGAACAATGAAAACATCTTTTGTAGTCAATTTATATTCTGTTTGCACAAGTAAAAAAAAGTGAAAAAACTTTTACACAAAACTTTTGACATTTTCTGTGGTCCATTATGGTTTGAAATTTCCATAATTTGAAAATAAAATTTACTCTTCAATAGATATGTATGTATTCATTAGCAATCGCTTGCAAAAAGTATGACTTACACTTTATTAAAAAAAGATTAATATTTTAGCACTTAAGACTTCTTTTTTTGTTCCATTTACTTTTATTCGTAATAGTTCACAGGAGTTGACATTCTAGGACAAAACATTTTGGTGTCTTAAGGCATGTCCTATCCAGCGGCAGTAACACATTTGGATTTTAAAATTTCAGAAATTATCTGTAAGATAAATATTCTAAGTAGACATAGAAGTGAGACGTGGCGATTCGCAAACATATTGTATTTAACAGCATGAATATAACATTTGTTGAAAATTCGAATTGAAGTTCTGGCGGTGAGTGAATAGAATCGCCATACAGCGTTTGTTCCGCCTTTACAACTCTCGTTATTATTGAAAGGACAAGTGAAGTCACCCTTATTGACAGAGCACAGGTTGATATACTATACATACAGATGTAAGAAAGCTTTATATTGAATAAAATATTAAGTGCTTTCTGCGTTGATCTCGTCAATCGTTTATATGTAAAGGAGTTTATTTTCAAACGCACCTTAACTGCCTCTACTCGTTCCCGTTTAGCTTCCATTGTACTTCTGCAAATTTGTGCTCAAGTAAACAGATGTCATCCGAATAGAGCAGGTATTTCAATCTGCTCTGAAGTCACAACAGAAGCTTTTATTGGACTTCGTTGCTTTTGTCATAAAGCTGGACAGCTTATTGTCCTGTCTGACATTCTTTCTTAAATACTACTGTGAAATCAATTCTTTCGGTGTAAGATACGACAGTTGGTATCGGAGTGAAGTATATTTTAATACGGTTTTTTTTTTTTTTTTTTCTTTCAACTACTTATGTAGTTGTATAATTTATTTGCACAAATTTTATTTTACAATATTGATTAGGCCTCAGCGCCAAAAGGGCATTATTGAGGCAAGTTGACAAACTAATTTAACACAATGTATGTACAAATAAAAAGATGATTACAAATATATAAATATTAAATATCTTTTAAAAAGGAATATAATAAAAAAAGAAAAAAATAAATATTAAAGCTAGGAAAGTAAGAAAAATAAGAAAAATAAAAACAAAATAAATTTAGTATTACCAGATATTTATCAAATTAAATTAAAAGCGTTTCAATTGAATTTAATAAAAACTCTTTACAAGAGGATTTGAACGTAGAAATTCTTTGAATGACTTTTAAGTGATCGGGCAAATTGTTATACTTTACTCCACCTATATAATCTATCCTCTGTTTGGTTAGTTCTAATCTGCATCGAGGAACTCTAAGATTTGACCTGTTTCGAGTATCAAAATGTTCCTGGTTTTGTCTGAATGGAATGGTATGGTAGCCAATGCTCTTAATGCATTTAAAAACAAATATGAAAACTTGATATTCGTGTAATGCATAAATTGGTAATATTGACCTAGTAACGTCCTTGTATAAATTCACAGTAGAATACAACAACGGTAAATTGAATACAATTTTTAAAGCCTTGTTCTGCATACGTTGCAGAGATCTAAGGGTGTTATTATGGCTATTGTGAGCGTAAGTAATAGCCAAGTAATTTAAATGGGACTGAATTAAGGATTGATATATCATTAGCTTTGATTTTGTATCCAATTTATTCTTTAACTTGTATAGTATCCCTATAGCTGGAGCTATCTTCCCCTTTATAGCATTCATATGCAGGTCCCAGCACAGATTGCTTTGAAGAATAATTCCTAAATACTTCACTGAATTTGTCTCACACACAATTTTTCCATCTACATAGACATTAAAATAGTTCTGGATGCCCAAAGAATGTGGCCTGAACCGAATTAGTTTAGTTTTCTCCGAGTTGAGTACTAATCGATTTAATCTCGCGAATTCAACAATAAGCGAAGCATCTCTTTCGATTTGGGTTTTTAACACCAAGTCGTGCTTGTATGGATACAAAACACATACATCATCTGCAAACATACATAACTGACCACTTAGCTTAAGGTTTTTTAAATCGTTTATATAAATTGAAAACAATAACGGACCTAGTCCACTTCCCTGTGGGACTCCAAATTCGACAGAACTAACAAAGCTTTTAGCATTATTGATATTCACATACTGTTTTCTATTAGCAAAGTAACTTTCAAACAAAAAAAGTTCTCTATCCCTGATACCATAAAACATTAGTTTCTGTAGTATTATCCGATGATCCACTAGATCAAAAGCCTTAGAAAAGTCAAAGAACATTCCCGCAACTCCAGAGAAGCCATCATCAAGACCTTTGCAGATACTTTTAACTACGTTGAGGACTGCGTCCTCAGTACCACACCCTCGTCTAAATCCATATTGATTATCAAACAAAAACCTGTTATCTTCCATGTAAGAAAGCAATTTATCACACAAAATCTTTTCAAATATTTTATCAATTGAAGATAGTACAGCAATCGGTCGATATTTGTCTACAGTGGATACATTTACTTCTTTTGGTATTGGAATCAGTTTGTGAACTTTCAAAATGTCAGGATACACTGAGTTGTTCACCATTTTATTAAATATATCACATAAAATCGGAGCAATTTCTTCCCGACATTCCTTAACAAATTTTGGTGAAATATTATCATCTCCTGCACATTTATTAGTATCCATATCCAATATAACCCTAATTACATTATTAATATTAATGTTTCCAAGGATAAATCTATTCGGTGTTTGAGACAGTGTCCGTAGTGCATTACAATTATCATTATGATAAATTTCAATCTCACTCTTAAGGTTTCTTATAGCTGTTATGAAATAGTCGTTAAAACAATTTGCCTTTGTTTGATCACAAGTGATAAGCTGTCCGTGAGCATCATTTAAACGAATTTCCTTATTCCCTTGACGACCAATGGTAGAATTTATAAATTTCCAAGATTTCTTTGGGTCCTTTCCAATTTTGGATAAACAGTCGGAATAATAGTTGTCCCTACACTTCCTTATAGCAATTTTTATCACCTTACTTAATCGCTTCAGGCTATCATTAATGCTCTGCTTGCTCCTAAATTTTCTTCCCTTTTTCAATAATTTTTCCTTTAGTAAAATCAATTTCTGTAGATTTTGATTAACCCATGGAGTAAGCTCAAATCTTAATGGTTTCTTATACTTGCTTACTATGGTTGATTCGTTAATAGCATATTTCATATCAGCAATTAATATATTTGTCAAATCTGATGTGTTAAAAGAAGAAAAGTTCTCAGGTAGACGATTTCGCAGAATTGCCCTTGCTTTTAGGTAATCATAATGTTTCATCGTTATCTCCGTATATTGTTTGTTCGCCACATTGCTATCGAACCTACAGTAAACCATATTGTGATCTGACAGGTTGCATTCAACCGAATCAACACAAATTTTATCTGCAAAATTGCTAAATACCTGGTCTATACTTGTTTTACTTTGGGGTCTTGTAATCAAACTATGCGCACTATCACAATCATAATTTTGAAACATCATATGCAAATTAGCATAATGTGCATTTTGAAAAGCATCGATGTTCGAATCACCTACGACTATAATTGGATTACGGGCATGAATATTTAATATATCATCGACAATATCTAAAAAATCATCTACAGCGCACTTTTGCGAACGATAAAGTGAAACAATCTTTAAAGGTTTGCGGTTAACCTTAAAATTACTAAAAGTGATAATTATGCGTTCAACATATTTATCACTTTCACATGTATTTACTTCGTAATAAGTGCCTTCCTTAACATACAGAGATGTGCCACCATAACCATCCTTTCGACAACAATGTACACTACTATACCCGGGAATTGCGTAAATTCGTGATATATCATTATGAAACCATGTTTCTTGGATTGCAATTACATCCGGCAGTTTAGGTAGCCTGACTATTAAATCTTTAAATTGATTGAATTTCCCAATAGATGAAACGCTTCTAATATTAAAACTTAATACATTAAAAAAATTCGAATTCAGATCACAAATATAATTTTTAAATTTTAAAAATTGTTTAAAATATTGATTTTTAATCATAAAAAGTTAAATTACAAACTAAATAATAATTCATTAAATTCATAACATAATTCATAATATATATATTTAAGAAGAAACATAAGTAGCCCCGTCTACACCATCGCCATCATCATCGCTTGTATTTACTTCTGCTTCTTTGCTGTTAACTATAGACCTTCTTTTATAATGTTTATTAGTTGTTGCTTCCAATAACAATCGGTCAACATCATCATCACAGCTGATCAGTTGTTGCTTTCCCAGATTACTCTTTTTGCAATAAACTCTTCCATTGCGAGCATAAACTTGTTGGAAACCAATTGATTTTAACGACTTTGCGTAATATAATAGGCTTAGTGTCTCCTTACTGTGGAAATCATGCACATAAATTTCTTTTGTATTTTCATTTTCTTTCAATTTAGATTTCGATAACATCAGTTTATTCTTATGCATTTTTGATGAAAATTTCACGACCACGGTTTTTTTATCGTCCTTTAATTGTTTTTTGGTTTTTAGAAAATATGCATCATCAAAAGCACTGGGTTCAAAAACGACACCCACATCCTTAGACAGATTAACCACAGCATCAATAGCACTAACTTTATCACTAACTTTAATATTGCTAATAACGCAATCATTTTTTACTTTAAAATCATTTAATTCTTTTATTGAAGATTTAAGAGTTTGTAATTCAGTTTTTAATTTTTTGTTTTCTTTTTGCACTTCCACAATCATCTTCTTATTTTCTGCAACGTCTTTCAACATCTGATCAAATTTTGCTGACATAAAATTGATAGATTCAGTCAGCTGATCCAACATTTCCAATTTTTCCAATTTTTTTAATTCTGTTTTTATTGTGGTTAGTTCATTTCTTATTTCTTTATCTCCTTCTTTGCACAAATGACATAAAAACAATTCATTTTCATTCTTTAAAAGTCTCTCAAATTCTCTTTTACTCAATTTAGTACACTGAGAATGAAAGTTTTTTGTGCATTTATCACACTCAATATAACTGTCCGTATCTTCTTTTATTTCATATTCACAAATAACACAACTAATAATTTTTTTATTTGCCATACTTCTGCGAGCAATTTTTTTAGACATCTTTCACTGTTTTTATGTTCCAAATTCTGTTCTTTAAAACTTCACCGATTTTTATTACTATTTGACCACTTTTTACCTCCAAAATTTGAAATTTTTACGGAACGCTTTTAGCACTGAGAAAAATGTACGTTTATTCACAAGGGTTGCCAACTTCTTTAGTTTGTAGAAAAGGAATTCAACAGACTATTGGAGTAGTCGACGGCACATTGTTTTAGCGTCGAATAGCTGCTTCCTATTATGCGTAAAGTATTGAATGCTGAATCGAAAAGTTTAATGGAAAGCTTATCTTCAAGTTCGAATGTTTGGAACCAGGCCTAAACCCTATTTAAAAATAACCCTATGCCAATAAACATTCGGTTTATTATCACTCAGACTTTCCTTCTTAGTTCAGGCAGATTAAATTGACATACAGGGATTTATATCAATTTGACTATCTTCACTGTTAGTCAAATGAGAATTAAAGCAACAACAGGATATGGGGCAAAGATACGTACTTGAATGTAAATATGCGACTAACAATTACTTCAAATATCGAAGGATACGAATAAAATTTTGTAACCAAATATTCTGCAGAGAAATGCATACCATAAACTTGGATAACCTAATGCCTTTCATTGCATTGAAGATCAAGCTAAGATATTAGGTGAAAACGTCAGATCGGGATCCAAAAATTTTTCAATACCAGAAAGAGATCTTAGAGAATTGAGCAAAAAGAAACTGTATTTCTATGGAGACTTTCCGTAGAAAGTGGAGTTGGCATCCTGTAACAGTGAGCGTATAACAAGTCTACTTGGGTCTTAGAAGTATGCCATTAGACATAAGGTTCTTGTTAGGTGTCCTCTACTCCAACCTATCTAAAAAACCTAACCAGAATTTTCTTAAAATGTTGAAAAAACTTGCTTAAAAAGTGAGTGAATTTATTCGAATCACTGGTCTAAAGAGGAATTTATAAAAACAAAAAAAATTTCAACAAAGTGAACGTTTGAAAAACCTCGCTTACCAAGGTCTAAGTTTTTTTTCACGAAGTGAATGTTTAAGAAAACTTTTCAAACTTTTCCAAAAGAAACTTCATTCCAGGAACGCCTATCAAAATATATTGCTTTCAATAAACTGTCGAATGTGTTAGAAGCATCAAGTTTTGCCTGTGCAGCGCTTCAGTATTAAAGTTCCATAATTATGCTTAAAATTTCTAATGACACCTGTTCTTGAATTCGATGGTTTATTAAAGTACAACGTGGAGGCAGAAAATGTAATAATTTGGACACATAAGTATACACCACATCATCACTCATAATTTTCGGATGTCTTCTACACAATTTAGGCAAATTTTATTTTCTTTTGAAGTTTTTAAAGTATGTAAGATCATGAGAAAATGCGCAGTTATGTCGACCAGAAAGTATTTCTTTTCGATCCTTAAAGTCCGTTCAAACAAGGCATATGTTAACATTTCTTATTCAATTTTTTCAATATTTTTTGTATACTTTTTAGTCACTTTAATGCTACTGTGCGAACTAGACAATTACTTCAACAGATTTCATGAAAGTACTTTTAAGGAGTCCTTTAACTTTCATTTCCTCACAGAGCTTTAGGTTTTTATTTTCTTTATACTTCATGCTACTTTATGTTCTGTACTGTTTTGTTTTGTTTTGTAGCATTATCAGCGTGTAGACCACATGTATGGTACCGTTAAGGTTTATTTATTATCATTATTTACATCCCAGAGTGTGACACAGATACATTCGCAACAATGAGAATAAAGAAGAATATGGTATGGTATGTGGCACAATTGCAATTAACTAAAGACTAGATGGGGAGGAGGAGGGAGGTTATAAAAAAATCCATCCAACTAAACAAACACAGCAACGTATAAGATACTCTCATACGTATGTATGTACATACATATGTATGTACTTACCATTGGTATGAGTGTTTGTTGTAGTATGTTTGTTTATTTGTTTATTATTTCATACCGTATGTATAAACAATTGGGTTATTGCTTAAACTAATTATGCGTTGGTTCCACCACGAATGAACAAATTAAACTCAAAAGAGCTCAACATAAACCCATGTACCAACCATGTACACAAACATTTGCGATAAAGGATATGCTATGTATGTATGTGCGTGTGTTTTTTCCTGTGTGTAAGTATGAAGTGTGAATTTACTAACCCGTCTAATAAACCCCTACCGAACGGCAAACCACGTGAATGATGTTACAACTTAAATATAAACATAACGGTGAATTGTTGCAAGGCTAATATAATGTGGCAACATTATATAGAAGTGTTTGCAAGAGTGTATATGCGAGTGCATGTGTATAATGAAAAATGTGAATAAAACATGTCAAAAATAGCCATTTTTAGCAAAAGCTTTTTATTGTAACGTGTATAATATTTTAACACATCAAATCACAGACACAGTCAGTCAGTTCTGCACATGAATGTACATACATACCACGTGATATTTCAATATACATGTATACTTACGTAAATATATATATAAGTATACATATAGATATGTGTGTGAATGCCTGTTTATTTTATTTTATTTTGTCATATAATTTCATATGCAAACTCTGCTCAATAAGCTCATATGTACATACATACATACATACAGAATGTTTGCATATTTTAATGCTTGTGGTCCCAATTGTTAATTTGCCACTATTCATACATAATTTTACAGATTTTTCGTACCAGGTTGGGTACTTTTCTTTTGATTTTTTGCGTTAAACTAAAATCACCTGAAATCACATTCACTCGCTCACTTATTTACTAACTCGCTAGCTTTGTCAATACAGATTTATTCAATTGCAATGCAATTTATTTTTTGTTTTGTTATCCATAATTCAAATTGAATACCGTCAGAATGGAAATGTATTCCCATTCTATTGGGAATTGTTACTCGAATTTTGTCGTTTCACAACAATTAAAAATATTTACGATATTTATTGATATACACACACATACATACCTGCATGCATAAAAATAGCCATTAGAATACATGTGCTGTCGTTATATGATGTTTACAGTTTTAAGGACAAATATGCGTTATTTTTGACAGTTACCGTTATTTTATATTTTTATTGTTATTGACGAGTGTACACTCTCGATGCTAGAGACAAAGCCAAAAAGTTGGGACTTTTATCAATGTTGTCTGAACTATACCATAAACAGTCCATTCGTGAGCTCCAATTTTGGAATACTTTTCTCAACATTTGTCTTATAGGGCTAGAATTGTGACTGGTTTGTCCCTGTACAACGCTTTACCCTTGTAACGTAAAATCGTATGCTCACGGCGGCCCAAGAGCTGATTTAAAACTTTACATTAATTGCTTACCAAACTCCCCTCTCAACAGATTGGCGGTATTGCAGTCTTGTTGAAACCACATGTCGACCAAATAATATTCTTCCATTTTGGGCAAAATAAGAAACAATAACTATCGGCCAGAACCTTTCACAAATGACAGTAAGGTTTCGCATTACATCCTTTAGCTTTCAGCTCTTGAATTCGCCCTGTGTATTTTTAACACAAAATTCAGCAATTCTGTGTACTTTTCATACCTAATTCAGCAATTCTGTCTTTTGACCTACTCAATGGTGGTCAAAATTATAACGAAAATATCTTTTCAATTCGAAAATAGATCATCGTCCAACTTTCTCAAGAGTTATTCAACAAAACAAGGATGTTGTGTGGGTACGTCACCTCGCATTAGGTCTTGTAGGAGATTTATTTCGTATGGTTCGAAATCCTTTTAAAACATTCGAGGTTTTTGACAACAGCGACTGTGACGGTGGCCTATATAGAAGCAATATTCTCCTCGATACGTACTCTTCGTAGAGGAGATGGTAGATTAAAGTCCACGAAAATGAAACTGAATAGTCTATCATTCGGTGTGCCAATTTGTTTGTTTGTTTTTTAGTCCATTCACGATGAAATGAGCATTTTTGGTATTGCCACATGTCATCCATCTCCTGTTATATGTTTGAACCACAAGGTTAACAATTTTCATTGATAAATGATATCAAATAAATATTCTGCGAATATATTCTTATACGTATGCATAAATTACATGACATTTTCGATCTTAATTCGAAATCTGCGTCCATAAACTCATGCCGAGCGTTGTCGTTCTTTCATTTATGGTATTCACTTGTGTGTGGCCTATATACTTAACGTCTGTCTTTTATATAGCATAAAAGCAAATAATACGAAGGCAATAAACTCGGCATACTTGCTATAAGCTGTAGACTATAGCCTGGTACATTCCCAGACAAATATCTCAGGCAAAAACTTTTTAGTCTTCTAAGCGTATCGCAATCCTCTGCGGAATCATTAAAAGACTTTGCAAAAAACTGTAGCAAATGATAATCTGAGCTATATGGTGGATACTTTGAAATTTACCAAACAAGGTTTCTTACTTTTTACCGGCTTCTCGAATACAATGTCATGATGGAACACAACATCTTTTCTGTTGATCAATTCTGTATCATTGCATAGTAATTGAATTATTTTCTTCAATTGTTAACAGTAGTTGCAAGAATTAAGTGTTTTTATCGTTGTAAAGGACAATTCCTACCAGACTGACATTAGGCTTCTTGGTATCAATGGCGACTTTGCCACCGTTTCCGAAGCTTCACTCTGTTAAGTACATGATGTTTTCTACTTTTAGCAGTATTTCACAGCAGTAAATCACAAATGAAAGTTCAATCCATAAAAACTTTTTCTCTGTTATTCATTTGACAACCAAAAAGTAAGCTTCTTTGCGTTTTTAGCTTTCCTGTAATACTTGATAATTGTTTGATGATGAATGCCTGGTCCCCTAGCAATGTATACACTGCTTATGTGTCGATCTCAAATTCTCTATTTTTGTAGTATTTGATAGATTAAAGCGATGTGCGTATTTAAAATTAAAATTATTTGATCGAAAACAATCAAGTAATTTTACCTTATTTACAAGCATTGCTTACGTAAAGTTCATGAATTTCTTAATTTCAGGACGTTAGTGTCTTGAATTTTCACACCTTTTTGAACGTGATTCACTTTTCACAGAATTATGTGGTTCTAACAAAATGAAACTAAAAATGTCACACCCATTCAGAAATAGGCCCAAACATGGGTTAATTTTTCGGCGAATATTAAAATCAGTTGCCAACTGCTGTAGAAGCCTATTTAGCGGACAAACGACGTTGTCTATGGTCATTTACCAATTGTTCTTGGATCGGTTGAATTTAATACTTAATACTTAACCAGACCCAAGTTAATGTCTGCGAAAAGTTCTTGAGAGCGACGTGAAATTGACCGCCTAGAATTCTCCTGCACACTCTCGCGGACGGCGGCAAAATTTTTCAACAGATCTTATGTTAATCGACTTAAGGGTGTTGATCGATCGTTTGTTGAACTAAACGACTCATATTTATCTACCATATAGCAAATAGTTCTCTCGGTAGAGCTTTAACAAGATGGCTCTTAGGAGACCCTATATAAGGCGGATGAGAGAATCACAATTCTGTAACAGTATTAACATGATCTTTGAAACATAAATCACTTTTCACAGAATTATGTTATTCTATCAGAGTGAAACTAAAAATGTAACGCTCCAAATATGTTACAAGTCTTGTCTGACGTAACTAATATTACTAGAGCTACATATCTACTCCGGCAATTTTTAACCTTACTTTCTCGAACACTTTTATTCTTAAGCCTGCTGTTAGGTTAAAAAAAGCATTCGAATCTTAGGTAAAGGACCATTTTGGTCCACTTCGTGTTTTTCATAAATAATTCGATATAAAACTCTTTTCACCAAACATTTTAAATAATTTAAATTGTTACAAAAGCTCTGGAATTTGTCATTTCTATACAGATATGTATATCACTAGTATAAGTTTTACTTCAGTTCGTGTTTAGCTTTGAATGTATACATTTTCAAAGAGAAACAAAATTGAAAATCGGGGAAATTTGGACAGCTATTGCTGAAATTCTAAATGAAAGTGATTCAGATATTTCAATTTGTTCCATATTTGATGAAAATATTGATACCTGTGAATATGAAATGGAAAATGATGAGGCAAATGAAGGAGCTTGTGGTGAAGATGCATTATAAATTGCAATGGAGTGCAAATCCTTTACCAGCTTCAGCGGAGAATATTATATCATTACCACCAGGTCCAACACGTTTCGCGGTGTCCAGATGCCTCGATGTTTTGTCTACTTTTTTTTATTATTTTTTCCTCGGAGAATAGAAAAAATAATCATTGAAAATACGAATTTTCTCCTCTAGTGGGTTTTAGAGGACGATGTTCCTTTAGGCAGTATATGCCTGCAAAGCTAGCCAAATATGGGCTTACATTTTGGTTAGCTGTAGACTCCAAATCAGGGTACATATGGAAAATACAACCGTACCTTGGAAAACCAAAAAATTGTAAGCCTGAAAAAAATCAAGGAGAGCGTGTCGTGTTGGAGTTGCTATAAGGATTGAAAGGGCAAAATATTACAGCTGATAACTTTTTTTCATCTTTTGAGTTGGGGAAAAAACTTTTACAAAGGAAACTGACATGTGGGAACAGTTCGAAAAAACAAAACTTTAATCCCACCGAAATTGCTTATGTTCAAAAAAGTCCCTTTATATACATCCACATTTGCATTCAGTAAAATCGCAACACTTTTTTCGTATACCGGCCATAAAAATAAAGGTACTATATTGATGAGCACCATGCACAAAATAGATGAAATCGATTTCAGTAATCATAAGAAGAAACCTGCAATGGTTTTTGTAAAAATAATTTCCTTTATCTTAGGAGGCGTTGATACTGTTGATCAAATGATTAGCTAATTCAGTACAAATAGATGAACTGAGTTTTTCGTCAGCTAGCTATGTGCCTATCAAAAGAATACATATTGAAAAGGACAGTCAAACCTAAAAATCCATTTGCTGTAGAGCTATTGACTCAACTACAGGTATCGTCATCCCAGAAAATGGGAAATTTGCAATTGCTGTAAATTCAAATGTGATGCAAATGTGATGTGTATTCAATAAATTTATATGCAAATGGAAGTGAAAAACAATTTGTTCATCCTGCTGCAAAAATAGCAATAAGCCATAATATATTTTCTTACTTTTACTGATATATAGAATACAATAAATTGCATGGACCAAAATGGTCCATAACCTAAGATTTGTAACTTTTAATTTTGTTAATTTATATATATTTTAAACCATTTAAATATAGAAAAAATACCTGAGCTAACGTTTTAAGTTGACACGATAAGCCATTGCAAACTTAAATAAAAATTAAAAAAAAAATTTGACCAAAATGGTCCAAACCTAACAGCAGGGTTAAGATGTATTTAGCGGGTATACACCTTGCATTTATTAAGTTTTTGACATTAAATATTAAATAAAAATGACTTTCCTTTAAGGAATTTAACAAGCAATTGTATTTAGTTTTTATAAATTTAAGCGAATTATTGCAAATAAAAGGACACAATAATTGGCCTTATTTAACATCCGTAAACGTAACTAAATATGCTCTCTCGCACCGTTCCTAATTAATTCTTGGTTGAGTAAAATTAAATATAGCAATAGCAGCTCTATATCTTAAATTAGACGACAATGCACCTCAACAACAATATTCTCATCGACTTTGACTCACACACACATCCACTCTATACTCATCCACACAACGGCGATACTTCGCTAAAAGGTTGCATTATTAACAGCAGCTTTAGAGCTGCAGCAAGCAAAGGACCTGAGTATTTATTTTTATTTTGTGTTTTTTTTTCAGACTTTGTTTTTTATTATTGCTTTTGTAGTTTTAATTAAGTTTTGTATTATTTTTACGTTTTACTTGAGCGTGTATGTGTGTGTTTTGTATGTGCATTAGTACGAGTAGGCAGGCATGTGCTCTACTTTTATAGAAGAGCACAAATGGTATAAATTTGTATCGCATTTGTGTGAGTATGTGCATGAGCACATTTTTGTGTAATAAGAGAATGAAAGAGAGTAAAGAGTTTTATTTAATTTTATTTTAAAAGTACGTATGTACGTATATGAGTTGTGTATGCTCTACATACACACAAATATAAACGCCACATAGCAGTACAATAACTTTTACACTCTCTCACATGCACATCCTGCTACAGCAAAAAAAAGGTTTAAAACTGTTTTTTTTCTTTTCTGAAGAGAAAAATTGATTCATAAACAATAGCAGGTGAAAACCTAGACCTACAAATGTCACCAACTGAATACAATTGCCACATCCATATACAATAAGGCATCAATATTTGATTTTATTCTTTTATTTTTTAAACAAAAAAATCAAATAAAAAAAGAAAACAATACCAGAGAAATAAAAACAATTAAAAGCCAAAAACTGGAAAGGCAACTCACAACATAATTTAATGCACACACACGATAAAAATACATATGTATATAAAACTTTGTATGTTTATATGCACAACATGTGTGTGTGGCAATGTTGCGTGAAAAAGAAAAAAAAAATAAATTCTTAACTACTTGTCCCCCCCCCCCTCTTAAAGGTAACTAAAAATTTCAACAAGGACACTTGCCCTTTCCGCATATCCCTGTATATATATTGTCTTCCTATAAAACATTGTTGGCTTTTTTAAATTAAAAAAAGAATGCCAATTTAAGATTTCTTTCTTTGTTTTTGTTTTTATTTATTAGAAGGATATTTTTATTTTATAGTTTGTTATCGTCGTTTTCTTTTATTTTGTCGTGAAGACTTGTCGAAAGTATTGATTTCTTTTTTATTTATTGCATGTTTCCCCAACTCTATACGTTCATATGTGCCTATACGGACCACAATTAAATTGTCAAACTACGACAATCAAATGCAATTATTGTGTCGGCTGCGCTTTTCTTTGATACTCTCGATAAGACAGGAAGTCATTTTGATAGACATTTTTTATTTCATTTCTTTTTTGTTTGGTTCTTCTTTTTTTTTTATTTTCGAAAATATTTGTGTATTGTGTACAGTATGACAGTGTTGCTTGTATATGATACCTTGCAGGAATATTTATATCTATTCAAACGGTTAAAAGAGCTGTTCCAAATAAAAGCAAACTTTAAATTAATCCTTTAAGAATATTCGAAATACCTGTCACGCTGGAATATTAACTTCCATCTGAATGCCTCGGAACTCATACAAATCATTATTGGTTCGAACGCATAATTCATCACCAACTTGCACTGGGTCGAAAATCTTGCGTAAAACTTTCTCTTGTCTTTCTCTTAAAAACTCCCAAGACGGCTGCATAAGTGAGTAAAACCGCCCATCCTCCCGCACGTGGAGCATAATCGACTTGTGAAGCGTTAATTTGATCACATGAAATATGTCTCTACTTCTCGATTGCAATATGATACCCTAACGCAAATATTTAATTTTTTCGTTAATTACTGGCAGATCTGTCTTGTCAGACACGTTTTCCATTATACTAAAGGCAGCAGTAAGTTTTCTCTTGGTACGTCCAAAGATGTCGCTGTAGTTGGAAAATACTGTCATTGCGATGAACTCCTACCTTCAAACAACACTCTCCATAATAACGTTAAAGAGCACCCCCTGATAAGGGGGCACCTTGTCTAAAACCTCGTACAATATTTCAGGGACTTCATTCTCTACCTTGATAGAGCAGAAATTCCGAGATCAAGCTTAAAAATTTGTGTGTAGGTAGACGGTTGACTTAACAAATCTGAAGCAGCACTGGTAACATCCAGTTAGTCGCTTGTTGAGTGGTTTCAGTTGTTTACACGGAGGGCTCTTACTAACTGTTGCCGCCGTCCACAGCGGGTTAAAAATTTATTTCTTTATGCTTAAAATTTATATCGATCATCTCTTTGCTTACTTATTTTATATTTCTCTTTTAATGTTAAACTTAACGTTACATACTTTTGTACATTTCACATTGTATTATTTATACATATGTACATGTACGAATATTCTTTGTAAATGCATGTGCATACAGATATGTATATACTCACGAATGTTAATTACTGCAGACTTGCATATTGTCAACATATGTACGTATGTACTTACGTTAAATAAAAACATTAACGGTTACTTTTGCACTCGTCACGTAAGAAATTAAGGAAATATAATCCAATTGGAAGTAAATGAAATAAAAAGTAAATTATTATACAGTTGGATTTCAACATAAAAGGACGAGGCAAAAATTAATAAAATTTTAAAGCTCCATGATCTTGCATATTTTTTTGTAAATTGAATTGAATAAGTAAATTGAATAAAGAAAAGAATTTATGAAATAAAAGAAAAGAGCTCTTAAAATTATTTTTGCCCGCCGTAATCCAACAATTCTTTAAAATTTTATTAATTTTTGTATTAAAATCATAAAATATGGAGGACGATAAAAATGAAACCAATCACAACTGCAAGAAATGTGGCCAATTGGACAACGATGAAATGGTGATGTGTGACAGATGTGATAAGTGGTATCACTACACATGTGCCGGAGTAGGCAGCGATGTAGCTAACTATAGTTGGAACTGCGATTTATGCGAATCCCCGTTATCTACTGCTCCACAGCAAACAGTAGGACTCACCACACTAGCATCTTCATCCCCGATTGTAACTACGCCAGCGGCCACAACAACGGTTATGGTAACTGCCACAGGAATTACCTACCCCAACGTAGCAGCGCCGATTAATCCGACTTCGTCATCAATTATGCCACCCAAAATTCTAAGCAATTTAGGTGAACAACAATTTGCTTCCACAACATCAAGTACATCGGTTACATCTGCAAGTGCAGTAAGAATGTTTCCTGGACAACCAGCAATAGTATTTAACACAGCACTACCATTGTATACAACACCGCCAGCGACAACATCGTTTGCAATACAGCCCAGTCAATTTCGAACAAATATAACTTCTTTTAATAACAATTTTGAAAGCATGCAAAGGCAAAAAAATCTAGAGCTGCAAAAGCTAGAAGAGGAGAGAAAAATTCAAGAGGAATTTTTGGAACGGAAATATAAAATATTATCACAGAGTGAGATTCAGCCTTTGAGGAGTACAAATTCACAGGAATTTAATATAAATTACCAAGCCACAACGCAGCTTCCATCTGTAAGTAGTTTTATAAATAATGAACAATCTTTTTGTCCACCAGAACGTGTCCCTACACCTTCCCAACTGGCAGCTAGACATTCAATACCAAGTGTACTTCCCACATTTAATGGCGACCCTGAAGATTGGCCAATTTTTATTAACAGTTTTCAAAATAGTACGGCTATCGGCGGATTTTCTAATGCAGAGAATTTAATGCGCCTCCAAGGCAGCCTAAAGGGAAGAGCAAGGGAAATAGTTAAAAGTAAACTGCTCTTACCAGCACTCGTGCCAGATATTATAAACACCCTTCGCCTCTGTTTTGGCCGACCAGAGCACATCTTGGAGCGTGCTATAAGTAGGGCAAGAGCAATGCCAAACCCTCGGGATAGGCTCGAGGTACTTATAGAGTTCGCCCTAAGTGTACAAAATATCTGTGCAACAATAGAATCATGTGGGATGGAGTATCACCTTAATAACCCAATGTTAGTAAAAGAGCTTGTAGATAAGTTGCCAAACCAATACAAACTTAATTGGGCAATGTATCAAAGGGATGAAACAGTTCCAATAGTAAAAGCATTTAGTACGTGGCTTTACCAAATTGCCGAAGCAGCTAGCAAAGTCGTACCCACTAGTTTTAGCAAAGGAGCTGCAGCGATTAATACTCATACACAAGTTAAAAATAATGAAAATAAAATATGCAGCGTTTGTAAAGTAGACACTCACAAAATTCAACAGTGTGACAAATTTAAAAGTCTACAACTCAAAAAGAAATGGGATGTTGTAAAATTTAACCATCTGTGCCGACAGTGTCTTAACCAACACAAAGGCAAATGTGCAAAAAACAAGGAATGTGGTGTCTCAGGTTGCAGGTACAAACATCACCCTTTACTACACAATGAATCTACCGACCAGTCGACCGTAAGTACGAATGAAACTAATATGCAGCGGAACGTGCAACTCAACACACACAGTAACGATGGCGAAGAAACCCCTCTTTTTCGCATATTGCCAATCCGCATCCATCTAAAAGATAATATTATTAACACATTTGCTTTTTTAGACGAAGGTTCATCAGTTACCTTAGTGGACCAAAGTATATTTGAAGGTCTTCTCCTAGATGGCACACCGGACCCCCTCTGCTTACAGTGGACAGGTGGAACTACAAGCGTAGAAAACAATTCTGTTCGAACATCCTTGAAAGTATCTAATATTTTCAACAACACAAAGTTTATTCTTTCGGACGTACACACAGTTAAACATCTAGAGTTACCGTCTCAATCCCTCAACATGGTAGACTTGGCCAACAAGTTCCCGTATTTGAAAAAGCTCCCGATACAATCTTATAGCAACGCAAAGCCCATGATCTTAATTGGCGCAAATAACTGGAAACTAGCGGTACCGATTAAAGTTCGTGAAGGTAATTGGCAACAACCTATTGCAACCAAAACGCGCCTTGGATGGACGATACAAGGCGGCAAAATCAACAATTCAACTCAGCATATGCTAAACATCCATACCTGTGCTTGTCAAAAAGATTACAACGAAATCCATGAAGCTGTAAAAAATTATTTTCGTCTAGAAACACCGGTACCATCTGTTTTACAATCTGCAGACGACGTACATGCGTTAGAAACATTGAAGTCCACATGTAAACAAATAAACGGACGGTACGAAGTCGGGTTGATACGGAAAAATAACGACATACAATTACCAGAAAGCTACGATAACGCCTTAAGACGACTAATTTGCTTGCAGAAGAAAATCGCTAAAAATCCACTACTTCAACAACAAATGCAATCCCAAATTGACAATTTATTACAAAAAGGGTATGCGAAAAAATTAAGTCGTGATGAAGGATTATATCAGTCAAACAAAGTGTGGTATTTGCCTATTTTTGTAACATTAAACCCTAATAAACCTAATAAGGTACGCCTTGTGTGGGATGCCGCAGCTAAGTCGAAAGGTGTTTCACTAAACGATTTTCTCCTCAGTGGTCCGGATTTACTTAATCCTCTTGTAGAGGCCCTCTTGGCCTTCCGCGTAGGAAGAATTGCAGTATGTGGAGACATTGCTGAAATGTTCCACAGAATAAATGTTCGAGAAAGCGACATGCATGCTCAGCGATTTTTATGGTGGGACAAAGGTGACGAGTTATATCAGCCCAGCAAATATGTCATGCGCGCACTTACTTTTGGCGTTAATTGTGCACCCTGCATTGCCCACTATGTTCGTAACACCAACGCAAACAAATTCAAATCACAGTTCCCTCGTGCTGTAGAATCAATTCAAAAATACCATTATGTCGATGACATGATCGATAGCGAGGATACCGAGGAAAATGCCGCTCTCCTTGCAAAACAAGTAATCACAATACATGCAGCTGCTGGCTTTCATATTCTTAATTGGGCCTCTAATTCCGCTAGTGTCCTAAAACAATTATCCGACACATCAAGAGAATCCCAAGATTTCAAAGAGTGGGGAGCCACTGAAAAGATATTAGGTATGTATTGGGACCCTATTAATGATGTTTTTAAATATGTCTGCAGATTTGCACGTCTACGTCGAAACTTGATCGAAGAAGAAATAACCCCAAGTAAACGAGAATGTCTCCAGGTACTCATGTCTATTTTTGACCCACTGGGTTTTCTGTCTTGCTATACAATCGGACTTAAAATCCTACTGCAAGATATTTGGCGTTCAGACATAGGATGGGACGATCAGTTAAACGAGGCTTTAGAGGCAAAGTGGCGCCAATGGAAAACTACAATACCACTTATAAAAAACGTAAAAATTCCACGTTGTTATTCTCCAATACTTAGTGAAGCCGATAAAGTTGAACTCCATACTTTTGTCGACGCGGGTGAATATGCTTACGCCGCTGTTTGTTACGTACTCGTTGAACATAAAGGCATAACAACAGTCACACTTGTTGCAGCTAAATCAAAAGTGGCACCACTCAAACCAATGTCAACGCCTAGAATGGAGCTGCAAGCGGCACTTGTTGGTGTAAGATTAGCAAACAAAATTAAAACAATTCGTCGTTTACGCATAACTTCATGTTATTGGTGGTCCGATTCAAAAACCGTGCTTCAGTGGTTACGAATGGACCCAAGGAATCTACAACAATTTGTTATGCATCGAGTAGGTGAAATTTTGGAGCATACAAATATAAGTGAATGGAGGTGGGTACCAACCAAAACGAACCCAGCAGATCTTGCAACGAAAGTAACCACACAAAAGGATATCTCCTTATGGTTTGATGGTCCTGAATTCTTGCACAATGCACCAAGTCAATGGCCCGAATGCGACGACTTAGGCCCGATTGATACTTCCGAAATAAGACGTCATTTACTAGTTATCAACAGGAAGATCGATGATTTCAATTATCTCAACGTCGAGTACTTTTCGAATTGGAAAAAGCTATATCGTGCGGTATCAACGTTTATTTTGTATTTAACAAAAGTGAAAAATATGAAAAAAAGAGTTATTGGTACAAACGAAGTAAATTTCGATATGGTCCAACAAGCACAGTGTTTCCTATTTAAGGTAGCTCAACAAACCGAGTTCAATCAGGAAATTGCTGCGCTCAAGTACGGAGCGAACATCGAAAAAACAAGTAAGTTATACCCATTAAACGTCTACTTAGACAGTTACGGAATTATACGATGCCGTGGCCGAATAAAACGTCTTAATAATCACGATAACGAAATAGTGTTACCAACTAACCATCACATCACATTTCTCATAGTACGGTCATTTCACGAGAGTCTTCATCATCAGTTTCATGAAGCAGTAATCAACAAAATTAAAAGCCAGTTTTATATTTTTCGTTTACGTGTCCTTTATAGAAAAGTACGTACGTTATGCCAGGTATGTAAGAACAATGCAGCTGTGCCACAGCCCCCACAAATGGCAGTTTTACCAGCGGCCCGCCTAGCTGCCTTTCAACGACCCTTCACTTTTGTCGGCATAGACTACTTTGGTCCTTTAGCTGTATCCGTTGGTAGAAGACGAGAAAAGCGATGGGGAGTAATATTTACATGCCTCACGGTTCGTGCCGTACATATTGAAATTTCTTATAGTTTGGACACAAGTTCCTGTATTCTCTGTATCCGAAACTTTGTCGCCAAACGCGGAATACCCCGCGAGATATACACAGACAATGGCACGAACTTTAAGGCAGCTGAAAAAATACTCAGTGAACAAGTAAAACAAATAGATTACTCCGGCATATCGCCAAAATTTGATAAAATTAAATGGATATTTAACCCTCCTGCTGCCCCTCATATGGGCGGAGCCTGGGAACGGCTTATAAGGTCAATAAAAAATGTTTTGTATACCTTATACCCCAAACTCAACTTCAACGACGAAACTTTAAAAAATGCACTGTGTGAGATAGAATTAATAATTAATTCCCGCCCCTTAACTTTCGTCTCGGTAGATCACGAAGATGATGAAGCCATAACCCCGAATCATTTACTACTCGGTTCGTGCGATGGTTATAAACCTTTCTTTGAAAATGGTGAAAGCCTACGTCAACGATGGCATCAAACACAATCATTTGCCGACCACTTTTGGCGAAAGTGGCTTAAAGAGTACACCCCAATAATAGCTCGTAGGGGCAAATGGTTTGCCAAAGTACCACCAGTCGCAATCGGCGCCATAGTCATCATCGTAGACGAAAACCTTCCCCGGAGATGTTGGCCAAAAGGCAAAATTATCGACACCGTAGTCGCAGAAGATGGTCAAGTTCGGAGGGTGACAATTAAGACGCAGTTTGGTATCATGCAAAGACCAGTGACGAAGATAGCTGTTTTGGACGTCAGCAATGATCATAAGCAAGCTCACCCATAGTTTGCTTACGGGTGGGGGAATGTTGCCGCCATCCACAGCGGGTTAAAAATTTATTTCTTTATGCTTAAAATTTATATCGATCATCTCTTTGCTTACTTATTTTATATTTCTCTTTTAATGTTAAACTTAACGTTACATACTTTTGTACATTTCACATTGTATTATTTATACATATGTACATGTACGAATATTCTTTGTAAATGCATGTGCATACAGATATGTATATACTCACGAATGTTAATTACTGCAGACTTGCATATTGTCAACATATGTACGTATGTACTTACGTTAAATAAAAACATTAACGGTTACTTTTGCACTCGTCACGTAAGAAATTAAGGAAATATAATCCAATTGGAAGTAAATGAAATAAAAAGTAAATTATTATACAGTTGGATTTCAACATAAAAGGACGAGGCAAAAATTAATAAAATTTTAAAGCTCCATGATCTTGCATATTTTTTTGTAAATTGAATTGAATAAGTAAATTGAATAAAGAAAAGAATTTATGAAATAAAAGAAAAGAGCTCTTAAAATTATTTTTGCCCGCCGTAATCCAACACTAACTATACCTGAATTTCTGCATTTGCGTACTTATGCAGTAGACGTCGCATGATTGTCTTCTGCACTTACGTCCTATCTTTCGTACTTCCTGGCAGGCAGTAATGTTAGTCCTACATTTCAAGAAGGCATTCGTCAGTTGGGCAGAAACGCATACCCTATAAAGGAGCCAGTCATTTCATGTGAACATCATTAAATCGTTGTCTTGTTTGACAATTTATAACTGAAACCTAATGATAGCATAGCCTTCATATAAAGTGCAGAGAAATGCAGGCCTTAGTTAATAAACTAGCGGGCGCTAGTTTGCCATCCAAGAGGGGTCACATGGAGGATCCGTGTAAACTTGAATATTGGTTCGTCCTGGAAGCCGCGATATAGACTAAGACCCGAAGAAAAAAGTGAAAATGGAAATACAGTTTATACCCGAAAATCGGTCTGCGAAATCAACGGATTCAATTCAATTCACCAATTCTCGCACACTATTTTTTCTTTCCATTAATGATGATGCCATTACGTGTGGAATATAACATCATTCAAATGTCCACGACGGCTTCTCTGGTTTGAGCGCATCGGAAATGTCAAATTTTGCATGACTGTTGGGTATAAATCAGTTTGAATTGGATCGATGGCATGGGTTATGATGGCTTTGATGAGGACCGCTCTGATTTGTGGCTTACTCGTATACACACGCGACTTAAGAAAACCGCACAAAAAGGTCTAACGGAGTCAAATCGCACGATCTCGATGTTCGAATTCCTTCACGTGAGATAACCCTGCCTTTTAATTGCTCGTGTAGAGTATGCATCCAATTCAGGGAAAATAAAATAATAATTATCGGCTTACCAAAATCTACACCGAACAATAACTTCTTCGGGGTGCATTCAATACTTTTGGAACTCATGGGTATTGTTCCAAATTTGACAATTTTGTTCTTTCACATACCTATTCATACAGAAATAATGAATAGGTACGTGGAATAAATTTTCGTTGAAAATTAAGGTCAGTTGCCAACAGCTCTAAAGCCCATTCAGCAAGCACACGTTGTTGTCTGAAGTCATTTACCATGAGTTCCTGGGCCAGTTGAATATAGTACGGACCCACCCAAAGTTACGGTTTGCTGATCGGGTGCTGACCGATCGTTTGCTGAACTAATGGACTCGTATTTATATACCACATACCAAACAGTTCTTTCGGTAAAATAATTACGGCAGTCGTAAAATCAAAGAAGTGTTGCCCGACAACACAATTTTACTACTTGTACGTGGTGATGTATGCTATGCGATTCGGCAAAACAGACTGAATAAATGAAAACTAATTTGGACGACGTACATAGCTCTAATAAGATGGCCTTTGGAAGACCCGGCCTAAGGCGGGAAAGAGAAGGCTTTCCTATTCACAATTCTCTAAACAGTATTAATCTGATCATGCAACATTTGATCGGACGTTGTAGTGTTGCAAAATTATGACTTTATGTCTGTCCATATATTACGGAGTTTTTTTTTGGCAATATGTACTCTCTCCAAACGAACCGGATATGTTCGATACACCTCATTGTTGTCGTTTGTGCCGATTTCAGCGGAATGTAATAGATGAAATACTTCCGATCCTATATCCCATTCGAATAAATATCCTTTGAAATTTGGCTTTTATAATAATAATACGGATGGTTGGTTTGACTAAGCACATAATTTCTAATTGTCTAGGTTGCTTTAACAGTACACCATTCCATTGTTAGAAGCTATTCCAGGCAAAAAAAAATCTTTTTTAAGGTGTCCAATCAGTATTTCGGAAGTTTCTCGACTTCAAACTCGTGTGTTATCCCACTATCCTTGCCTTAGATGAAGTTTCTGATCCAGTAGACGTTGATAATTTTGAAAAATCGACTTGAGTTTGACAACAACACTTTTCTACTTCATGAACTTATCTTCAGTACTTCTGAACTGCACAAATCTATTGAATCTGTTTATGATAAGTTGATACGTACAACAAAGCGGGCTTTATTGAGCATATGTTTTTAAAATTTTAAATATTTTCTAATAATCTACGAGCATTAACCCTTGCAACTGCTAACTTATGATTGCGATTGCGAATTATATTTCGCAAAATTGTAAAAACATTGATTTGGACTTTTTTCAATTTCTTTTTCGTCATCCTCACCCTCTCTCATAGTGTAATTGTGATCCATTTTTCTTAATTATTGTAAATTCGCCTGTGCCATACACCTTCTTTCTCCACATTATTCTCCCCATTTGTTTTCTTTCAATTCTTTATTGTTTTCTTCAATTTGTTTTATTCAAACTATAAAAATATTAAAAATTCAGAAATTCTTTCTGTCTTGCATTCATATTTTTAATGACCAATTCAAAGGAAAAACAAAAACAAAAAGAAGAGAAAAAAAGAAAATAATTAAGAATAATGAATGTGTTGTAATGCAACCTCTTTCGGGTGTTGGTTGGTTGGCTGGTTGGTCGGTCTGTCGTTGCAACGTTGTCGTTGTCTTCATCAACAGTCCAGTGATCCATAAACCCAGATAACTTTACATTTCTACTCTCTTTTCTGTTTTCTTCTTCTTCTTTTGCTGTTCAACTATCAGATTCTCTTTAATCCTTTTAAACATTAAATAAAAGTTAATCTTTAAGATGTTGTTGTTGTTATTGCTATTGCTGTTGTTTTTGTATCTATTTACTATGCTTTTTGTTTGTTCGTTCGTTTTTTTCCAACTTTTTGGCACACTAAATGGAAATTTATGCCAACTGCTGCTGTTCTCTTCTAATCTGTATGTTTTCCTTGAGTTTGAGTTTATGTGTAAATGTGTTACAAAATGTTGTTGTTGTTTTCCTTTCATTTTGATTAGCAGAGTTTAATGAACAATTTCCGTTATTTTAACATTTAATGTTACAGATTTATGAAAAAGTTTAAAAGTCAAAGATGTGTAAATGAATATATAAATGAGTGAATAAATGAATAAATGTTTGAGGCTATACGAGTATGTACATGTACATATCTTACACATATGTGTATATTAGTCTGTACCTTTGTAAAGTTTTTAATCTCCTTCCGTTGCTTTAAAAAAAATAAAATGTGCCTTTAAATTGGGAAATTGCCTGATGCATGGCATAACTTTATGATGCCCGTATATCCTTCTCAGGATGCATGACAGTATCCCATATCCTTATATATGTATGCATAACTGAGTGTGAGAATCAATACATACATATGTACATACACATGAGTATGTCTATGTGTGCGTTTAAATATACAATATGGTCTTGTTTGCAAACAACTTTTACATACAATATAAACGATTACAGATAGGCATTTATGTACGTACATAGGCATTACATACGTACATGCATGCATTAACTCATGTACTCGTAAATATTAGTGTAATACGGGGTCTTATAAAGCACAATTAGTGCGATAAACGACATCAGTTATTGGCATGCTCTAACAAGAAGTTATAATCATTTTACTGTCAATCAAATATTTATTGGCCAGTTTTATTTGTTTCAATTTAAAAATGAAATTATTCTCATTAAAAAATTTAATTGCAAGAAGACAAACGATATAGTGGAACTGTAAAACTATAAAGCTACTTCAAACTCTATTTGATTGAGCGGAATGTGTATGTGGCCTAACCAAAACTGGGAAACAATTTGTAAAAGATAAAGCTAGAACAGATTTTACTTCAATTCAATTTTATCGTTTTAAATTTGCAAAAGTGAAAAGAACTATTTGAAATCACCATAGTCTAGTACGTAATGTATTGGCTTATTAGACGAGAACTCGTAGCTCAAAACCTGGCTTAGGTATCTTGAACAAATCGAAATATGATATTTCTTTAGGCGGGTTGCTCTAAACAGTTCTCTGACAGAAACGCATAATAAATAAAATTGCCCTTAAAAGTTTATAAAATTTGTTTTTCGGAGTTGATATCAAACTGTAGGTTCCGCCGAAGCTAAGTTGTAATCCCGACTGAAGAGTTATACAGACCAATTATGAATGTCTGCCATTTAGTTTTAAAAGATCCTTTTAGGCAATTGGTTCTTAAGGCTACGTCGTACATGACTCCACAGTCAGCTTCAGTTGTCACAATGCTTTTTCCAGCATTTCGGAAGGTTTCAATTTGTTCGCATTTACACTAATGGCAGCTGTAATATTGGGCTGAAATTGTAGCTTGCTTTGTTCATAAGACACTTCAAGATAAATATTCTAGTGGAGTTAAATCACGTTTCTTGGTGGCTTCAAAACTTGCCACTTATTGCTCACCAAGCTTACCTTTCAATAGGTTCATGGTATCTCGTGCAGTATGATATTTGGGACGTCCAACAATGTTTAATCATTCTATTTTGGGCAAAAACAAAAAAAAAAATATAGTAATCATATCATAGTTCCTTTCTCTATTGACTATAACGTTGGCACTTTTCATAGTCCTTTAAAAAGTACGATCAAATGTTGTCGCCACACTAAACAGCACACTTTTCAGGGTGCATTCGTAGCTTTTAAACTGCTTCTGGCTGTTCTTCAGACCAAATTCGACAATTCTGGTTGTTGATGTACCCTTTGAACGAAAAATATTGTTCGTAGCTGTAGCTAATTTTTCGATAGAAAAATATTTCACACAGGCCATGAATTTGAATAATTAAACTCAATGATTTGCAAGTGTTATTCATATTCTACTTATTGTAAAATGACAAACATTCTGAATATTTAAGTTTGGCATCGTTCGTGTCACGAATCTCTTATTAAACTGAAACAAATTTGCTTGTAATATATTCGTCTATTAACAAAAATTACGAATAGGTTCTATGTTTGTGATTAGTCACTCGAGGTTAAGTCCAGAGCATAAGCCTGATGAGGAAGCAGTTTGTAGTACAAATCCTGCGTTGTTTGGGTTAACTCCCAGACTACAATCGTTACACCATTTTGAAAGTAATTTTACCGCGTTCTCTGTATGACCAATATTTGTACAGCATTTCCTTTTCCACTTTATTTATTAAATCTTCATAGTTAAGAAATTACAATAAGTGTACGAAACTTAAATCCAATTTTTCTGAATTAGGCCCAGCCAACACTAGGCAATTATATTAAGTTTTAAATATTTATCTTTGTGGTAATAAAGCAGCAGTGTCCCTCTTTTTAAAGAGAAATGACTACCTTAAGCAACTGCATACATATACAAGCACATACGATTGTTGAGTTTCAAAAATCAGACGCACTTAGATGCCCCTTTCTCTCTCGTTGGCACATCGTACCCTCTGGTCACTCCACTATTCTGGAGGCTGATCCAGTGGCCCCAGTGAACATAGACTATTTCCCCGCTGAATATTGTCTTGACAGATGTTTCCACTCTCTGATTCCAAGTAGGGATGACTGGAATCCTAATGCGGTCGTCCCCCCGGAAGTTCTGGATATATATACCGACGGCTCTAGACTCGATAATGGGGTTGGGAGCGGTGTCTACTCTGGGAAACTGGAACTGAATATTTCTCTCCGTCTGCCGGACTACTGCAGTGTGTTTCAGGCGGAGGTGATGCCGATTTACCGAGCCGCGCAATGGATCCTCGTCAACGATGCTCCTTTCACTCGCATCTCGATATTCTCTGATAGTCAGGCCGCGATAGGATCTCTATCGGGTTCCGTGATTAACTCTAGGATCGTTAGGGAATGTCGCCGCTGTCTTGACCTTCTTTCTGGGCGCTTCTCCAGTGTCTCTCTGGTGTGGGTCCCCGGCCACAGTGGAATTCCGGGAAACTGTAGGGCAGACGAGCTCGCCAGAGCTGGTGCGCTCCTTCCGGAATCCTCTTCTGTTGAATTGGGTATGCCACTTGCCTCGGTTCGGGACGCCAACCTATCCTGGGTCAATGAGGAGTCCTGCTCCACCGCTAGACTCACCTGGCCCAGGATGGATAGAAGGCGTACCAACCGATTACTTGGTCTTGGTCGTGATGTCATCTCGACTACAGTGGCCGTGCTTACAGGCCATTCCGTCATGGGTAGACACGCGGAAAGAATGAGGCTCCCTTTCAACGACTTTTGCCGTGGATGCAGGTCCACTGAGGAAGAGGAGACTGTTGTTCACTTTCTCTGCCAGTGCCCGTCTCTTGCTAGGTGCAGATATAGGTTATTTGGCTCCCCATTCCTTGTTAGCTTAACGGAGCTATCATCTATTGACATCAAGGATATAGCTTCGTTCATCAAACTTTCTGGCTGGTTTTCCAGTGCGGGGTAGTCGTGCTTTTGTTGTGCAGACCTTGCGCTGACCAACTTCCTTCTTTTCCCTGACATTGGTGGAACTTGGTTAGTACAGGGACTGCGTTCATCCGTGGCATCACAACAGGCCGCTATGCGTGCTCAAGTGAGCTTTGTGACATCAGAGCTACCACTCCGACCTAACCTAACCTAACCTAGATGCCCCTTTCATCAGCTGAGAAGTATGCTAGCTTCAGCGGTACAAAAGCTTATAATGTTTATGTTTATAACTCCTTAACATGACATGGGATCATCTGCGTTATCCTGAGAAATCAATCGGCAGCATATCTGATCCACTCTTTCCGTTTGTTTTGATTTGATTCAATGTGTTGATATGCAGTTTTGATAAATATATTTTTGATGGCTTCTCAGCTAAGATTTATGTTGTAAATGTGCTTTTGATTCGCATTACGAGTATCAAATCTACTTCATGCAATCAACAATTTTTCTTTATTGTCACACTTTTATACGTAAAGTGGCTACATCTAAGCATTTTACTGATTTTGATGTTATCATTTGATTTTCGGTGTTTCCAACCAATAAGATCAGCGGCACAATTATTCTATAAATCAAACAAATGTATGAACGAAGTTTGTTTTCTTATATTCACTTCAAAAAAGTACCAAATTAGCCACTTAATAACTTGCTAAATTGGTCATAATCCTTTGATCAGGACTGCGGCCTAGATTATCATACCAACCTTTTTGTCTAATTTTATCTATGAGTGGCGGAACCTCCAGTTGAACATCGGCGACGAACAACGAATTTTAGAAACTTTTCAACAAAAGAAATATTTTATCAGATTTAGTTTTCCTTCTAAATGTCTGAGCTGGTGTTTGAAACGCGGGCTCTTGAAGGGCCACTTATTTAAATAAAACAAAAATTTACTAAAAAGAGTGTCCTTTCTGGAATTTTATGAAGTTTATATGAAAACTCAGTTATAAAATCATCTTGACATTATCGAACAAATTGGTTTTTGTAATTATTTTGGGCTTAATATGGAGCTGAAAAGTACCTGATAAAGATAAATGTGGAAAAATTCATTTTCGAAAAGATCTTCCGATTAATTATGATAAAACTTAGAAAATTAGATGGTTTGACAAAAAAAATACTGCAATATAATATACATACATAAGATTTGAAGAAAACAATTTTAGAATTGTTTTTAAACTAAGACTGATACCATAAATTTCTATAACTCGTGGATAAAGAAAACAAAAATCAAACCAAATGTAAGTATTCCATTTGGCAATTATCAGAACGTATAAATATATTCAAATTTCATAACAATAATTTTAAACTGTTAGTTTGAACTTTGTTTGATTCGTCGCTAGGCATAAATAAATTTGTTTCTTCAGCTATTTATTTAAAATAGTAGCCACCATTAAATGTTTCAAAACCTTCACGATTCATATACAATTACTCTCGATGCTAGGATGTCATTATCATTATGGCATTAACGCTATACGCCTCCATTATGTTTTGCATGTCCTTTACAGTGCTCGCAAGTTTTTATGCACACTGAAACAAGAACAAGAACTACAAACAAATACACCATATTAAATGTCGTTAAACGAGAACAAGGATTTAAAGAATTAACAGCAAAGGAAAAAACAAAAAGATGAGAGAGAAAAAAATACCGAAAGAGAGAAAAAAACAACATTAACGTTCCGCGTAACATCATCCATTGTGTAGGTTGGTATGAAGCAAAAACAAACAAACAAAAAAAAAAGTTCAAAAAAGCTGTGTATTATAGTACGTTTTTCGACAAGAAATCAATACTTTTAACAGCTTTAATATAAAGCCTTAAAAAGCTCTCATTCACTTACGCACGCAGAGAGAACAAATAAAAAATGAGATGAAAAAGAGCAAAAGAACAAATAAAAATCAACTTAGAGTTGCCATGGCCAGAGCAAGCGTTTAAGTGTCCAAGTACTGGAATAGTACTTGTATTTAATAATTTTCATACAATAGTACCCTGAAAAATTGGTTGACAGTTTCCAATTTCATTTATAACTTCGAAAAGCAATAACAAGTTGCTATGAGCTTCTAGTCACCGCTAAACTGTATATTTTCAAATGTTATAAGTTATTGATTACGATGTTTTGGAAATACACAGAGAGTTTCCTTAACAGCAGAAGTTACTTCTCGTCGAACGCACTTACATATTTCCGCTTTTCATTGGAAAAATATATCACGGAATCCAAATACAAAGCTATTTTTAAAAATTGGCAACACTGAACAAATAGGAAAAGGAAATCAGAAGGAGAGATAGAGAGTGGTGAGAGCAAACAAATAACTTTGCTCGTAAACAACAAAATTAAATACAATAACAAAATATCACACATAGAATAGAAACAAATGCACTTACAAGAGCCAAAAAGCTTTCAAGCTTTTCTTTTTGCATTTGAATGCATTTTTGAAGGCCTAACGAGCATAAAAGCTGCCTATGTAAGGCCAGTTGTATAAGCAACGTTTAAGGTTTAGAAACACGAAACGAAGCAACGCGCGAGTGTGTATCCGTTCGATGAAAAAATACCAAAAAAAAATTATTCAGTTTCTTGCAAAATATTAAAAAAATAAATAAGAAATCATTTGCATTATAAAAGTGTAGCTTTACTTAAGTGTAAAAGCAAGAAAAATAATAAAGCAATGCTTAAAATCTTAATTAAAAAAAGTTAAAATATTCAAGTGAAATTCTTAAAAGAAAAGCGCGTCTAAAGAAAAGAAATTTTCAAGTTGGTTTGAGGCAAACAAGAAGAAAGAAAAAAAAACATAATCAACGACAACCCAAAGCAATTGTTACAAATAAAGAAGCGAGAAACCCTTTTAAAAGGATATACACATAATTTTTGATTCCCCCTGGTGCCTTTACACACACATACACACACGCCTACAAATTCTAACACATGCAAAAGAAATTAAAAAAAAAGAAAATCGTAAGAAATTCAAAGCAATTCAAATCAAGTGGCAAAAATTTGAAATTTTTTTGTGTTTTTTTTTTAATTAAAAAAAAAATTAAATTAAATACAAATAAAATGTAACAACAACAGCAACAACATAAAAGGTATAAAAATAGATGTTTAACAACAAAACAAGTTTAAAAAAGTACATAAAAAATAAAATCAATAATTTCAAAACAACAACAATAACAACCAGCCATCCAAAAGGCTAAAGCAAAGCCAAAAAAAAAGCTGAAAACATAACAAAAACAAACAACGAAATCGGGACAAAAGTCCATGTAGAAATATACATACAAAAACAAAACCAGCAAAAAAGAAAAAAAAATAACAGCAATTACAACGAAATGAAAATAACAACAAAATTAACGTAACGTACATAATACATGTTCTCATCATCAGTTTCTAAGACGACGACGTCTGATTAATAAGAAAAAAAATACTCGTCTATACAGCGGAGTGTAAGAGAAAGCAAGACACGGACACACGGAGACCGAGCAACAACAAAGAGATTTCTTTGCTTTATTTTGAAATATTTTAGGAATAATAACAGAAATAAAAGCAACAACACCATAGCCGTTATATGTTTATGACCATAAGCTAGAAATAACAGTAATAATAAATAATAAAAAGAAAAACAATAACCAGAGATAATAACCAGGAAACATCATATTAAAAACAAAAGAAAGGGGGAGAAAAGCAAAGTCACACTTTCCTCGACACATAATATCACACACACAAAACAACTCACAATTGCAGTCCATGCATGCAAAGTAGTGTATCAAGTTTCATTCGAACAAGGAAATCATTAATGGGAGACAGAGGCATAACACAAACGGGAATCTAATATAATAAAATAAAAAAAACAAGAAACAGGAAAAAAAAGTGGCAGAGAAAAATAAAATCTCTCCTCTCCCCCCCCACACAACAACCACTATCGAAGTTGTATATGTGAAAAAAATAGGAAGAAAAAGAAATGAAAGAAGTGTGTGAGCATAAGGAATAAAAAAAGGAGGGCAGCAAAAACGACAACAACACAGTATTGTTAGATTATTAATACTCATACGTACGTAGTAAAGGGACTGGCTGACTGCCAGCCACTCTCTCCAAATACTCACATACACATATTATATGTTATTTTTATAAATACATATAATGGTAATTATAGTACCAGCATAAATTATAACGCATTCGACGACGACGACGACGGCGAAAACGGCGACTGCTACAAAACGAAGGCAGACAAGAAGTTGAAATAAGTAGTGACCTTTAAAAGTAAGTGGTCACTACTTCGATATAACAACAGCAGCAGCATCAGCAGCTACAGAACAGAATCTGCTGTAGCAGCAATAATAACTACAAAATTTGATTGTTTTATTTATTTACGAAAATTATCGAATTTTTTTAGTATTAATTATTCGTTTGCAGCTTTAAAACAAGAAGCTACACAGTAGTTTCTTAAAATAAAAAACAAAACAAAAAAAAAAACTCCACCTTTAAAACCCGTTCAGACAACCAAAACTTATGGACAATGCCTACGTCTACTATAAGGTAGTATAAGTAAATTCAAGAAAAACAAAACGTAAAACATTACAAATGATTAACAAATTTAACGGCACTCACAAAATTATTTCTTTATCAATCAAATCAACTTTATCTCATCGTCATCATCACCACAATGGTTATCATGGTTCATCATTATTGTAATCACCGTTAAGGTCACCACCACCACCACCATCACCACAACAACTAAAAATAGAAAATCATCTTGTCATCGTCATTATGTTTTTCATTCTCCATCTCCTTTTATCATCATTAACTATCATGGACTTCAACTACAATGTTACCAGATTTATTTTTACTAAAGCAAAAACAAAAAAAAGATATCGGTTAAAAACCTTGCAGAACTAATAGGACGGACTTTTTTTTTAATATTACAAATACACGCATTAAACACACACATACATATATTTATTTATTTATTATTTCCACAAATGGCTTCGGCTACGAATTTGTCTTCAAATTTGTCATTGAAAGGAATGCATTTTGCATATGCATATTGAAAACCCTTTTTTTTTTGTTAAACCAACTTTATTCATGTCACATGTAACGCAATGTACACGTATTTATATATTTTTGAGATCGAAGTGTAATTAGTAATTAAAATTGTTATACGATATGCTCCTACATTTTGTGTTTAACTGTGAAATAAAAGATCTAACTAATGAAAGGAAATCTATGACTAATTGCTGCTATTATTGTTATTGTATTAAAGAACGTTAGCTTGATCACAATCAGATTCAATACGCACCACAATTATGCGCCGCTGATTAAAAAAACGCCTACTACTCCTACCTACTCGCCTTAAGCAGCCACTTAGAGCCAAGCATTGCTTATAAAATGGATGCATCTCAAGAAGCTCTAAATTAAGCTTCCAAAGATTCATACGAATCAATGCCGATATATGCAATCTGACATTAACCTAATGCAATACATTTATTCTCACTAGTGGACGCTTGTGTTATACTTTTTTTGTTTTCTAGACTGCATTAATTAGGTAAACTAATTTTGCCATAGAGAAATAGCTCTCATAGAAAACATAAGCATAAAAGATAAAAGGAAATGTTATAAATATAGTATGTATAGACGAAATATATGAAAAGAGATAAGTTGAGAATTTAAAAATCATTCTTGACACAAAACTCTAAATCCGTTTTATTCAAAGCGGCAGAAGAATTTTTTTAACTGAGACTAACACTCAAGCTATGGGCCGTCTTAATGCTGTACATTGTGTTGGAATATCGAAATTTGATTTACATGGGAAGGGAAAGAATATGAGTAGTAGTACGCGACCAGTGCTATATCTTCGAACAAATTCAAATAATCTAATAGACCAGTGTCTCTGGTGGGTAGAAAAACCACAATCCTGACACTTTCAGATTAATAAACTACTGTCTATGCCATCCAAGCAGTATTAATAATGTATTGAAACTAAATAGTACATATTTTAAAACATATACACAATGCAATTAATAACGCTTTGCTTTTGACACATTGTATTTTCGATATTCAAGCAATACAGTAAGTTTTTATTTCACTCCACAAAAAGAAATCGACTATATTCGCTTTTGAATAAGCTTCTTAATATTTAATATATTTATATCAATGATTTTTTAAGTCTGTGAAGAGAGATTTTTTTATATCTTTAAGATCTGTCGGAGATACTTTATTTCCTCAAGAGAACAAAAAGTCGCTGACTGATTATTAATGCATTGTTAACAAAAACAAACTAATTGCTTGTTTTTTATTTATTAATTAATATTATAATTATTATATTATAATAATTAATATATAATTTGTGTCGAAAACCTACTTGTTTTCAAAAATTTCATTTATGAACGAATTCGTATGCTGCCCTTTAAAAATGTGGCTCAAATTTTTAAGTATCTTTAAAGAATCAAAATAGAAACGTTGTTCGTACAATAGATCTGTTAATAAATTAACGTCTAACGAACCAGTTAAGTCAGATCATCAAATGCTTAATGCTAAATTTATAAACTCAGTTTAATATTTTTTATGTGAAACAAGCAACATAAAACAAAAATAAATTGTGAAAGAAAATATTTTTTGGGGTCACTGGAATTTATTATCCCTAAATTCGCTTCGTATATCTAAGTCAAAAGTTGCAATTCATTTTTTCTAGACCATTGGAATGGATTTTTGGCATTTAATCAACTTTGAATGCGATAATAGAGATATCTTTAAAGTTTCGCAAATGCTTTTAAATGACCCACAAATGTTCGATTGTTGGCAATAATTTTTTTTTTGATATTAAACGGAAAAACTTTAAAGAATTTACGTAAAGATTGCGTCATCAAAAATGCAATGTGAATCATTGGCAAGGATTTGAGTTTTCTTTTCAATTTATATACCATTATGATGACTGAAAGGAATTTTATTTAATGCTTGACTATAACATCACCATTAAAGGAGCAACTAAACATTTTTAAATTAAATAATCAGAAAATACTGAAAGTATTAAAAATTAAAGCACTCGTTTACTGTCCATAAAAGATTTTGCATTACTGCAACAGTAAATATTTAATCGCAATTAACGCTTAAAGGAAAAGAAAAGTAAATAATGCGTATGGGGAGTTCAGTTTATAACCAACGATACCAGCCATCATTTTAATATTCCTTTGATCTGGTCAATGGTCAACCCCTTTTTATATTGAAGCTAAAAGGCTTAATATAAAATTAATCGATTAATATGCAGGATATAGATAGTATTCGATTCGATTTTTTCTTTCGACAAATGGTGTGAGAGCTAAGCCATTAAACTGGCTGGTTATTTGTAAGAGCGATTACGACCACAATTTATGAAATACCTTGGTGGCTTGGAAGTAAATTTAAATTTGCTTTCATTACAATGCGAAGACACTCATTAAAATAATTTAATATGTTACGCCAAGTGATAATTGAAAGCCAAACTAAATTCATCTTTTCAAAACTTTTTATTTGAAATTAATATTTTTAAACTCTAATCTATTATCAGAACACCATGTACATAATATTAAGAAAGAGCAGTTTTGTTTAACTTTGAAAAAGTTTATCGAAAAACATAAGATAGTATCTTAAATAAAATGTACTCTTTATTATGGTATTAGATTGGCTTCAATGCATAATGAATGTTAACCAGGTTATAAATTCTTAAAGAAACATCATTTGCATATTCATAAAAATGTTATCTCCTTAACTAATACTCCCTGTTAACGAATATTGCATATCTTAAGGGACTTAATTCTGCGTTTTTGTTTGTTTATTTGTTAGAATTCCTCTGTCGGTGTATTTTTAACGCCTTTTCTCATTTTTAATTATTTTTCTAAAGCGCCTCCACAGATATAAACACATACCATACATATACATACATATATATAGTCTTAATTTTAATGATATTCAAAATGTTTGTTTATTTCTGCTTCTCATGACTGCATTCATTGTCCTGACTATACTGTAGACATAAAATTCTTCTTGTATCTGTGTGCAGGAGTTTATAGAAAAAGTGTAGTTGCCGTAAGAGAATAATGCGTTCTCAAGTATTAAAGCGTTTAGGAGTCTGTATGAATGTACATAGATACATGTGAATACCACACACTTTTTCTGTATGTATAAATGAATGAATATCTATCTGAATGAGCACGCATTGACACTTACAACCTTCAATAATAAGAAACAAAAAAAATTTGAAAAAAGGAATGGAAGAAAACATAACAGCAGCCGAACAAATATAAAAAAAATCTTTAAACAACAATAGGGAACTACCCACACATAGACTCATACGTATACACACATACTTAAATAAACAAACATAATATGCTAGCTAACCTCCTCTCTTTCTTTAACACATACACACAGCACCCACACGCACGAACATAAATTGAAGGCTTCTCTCACATCGTACCGTATTTGTATCCCTAAAAATAGACTACATAAAATGAATATAAAAATAAATTACACCAACAACAAGTAAAACAACAAGCATAAACATACAATAAACAAAAAAAGTTTTCATCTTGTTTGTATTTCATTTTGTTGTCGTTATTATAGTTGTTTTTTCTTTCTACTTTTTCTAAACTCTCTAATTTCTGTGCACAGCAGAGAGAACACCACCGGCTCTCACGGACTACCCTCAGCAATCAGTCCACTTACGCACGTTCACGGAATACGCAAAAAGAAAAACAAGAGAAGAGAAAAGAACGGAAAATAACAGAACCTAAATGTGATTCTTTCTTAAGGATTGACTTCTTGCAGGGATGTTTGTTTATGTGTGCGATTGTGTGGGTCAAAATTTATGTCTATTTGCTTGTTTAAGTTTATTTTCTTTCTCATACACTGTAAAGAATTTTGTTTCCTCTTTTTATCTTGAAACGTTTTGGGAATTTTAAAAATATGATCAAATATTATAATATTTTGTATTGTATTATTGCAATATTCATTATCAGTCTGTTGTTTTGCGCAATGGATTCTATTTATATTTTGCAAAAACCCCTTATTTTTTAAAGTAAGGTTTTATATTTCAAATTAAATTAAATACATATTTTGTATGGATATTATGTTTGAGAATAAGAACACTAGAGAGAACGTTTACAATTTATAAATGAATGTCATATCATACCTGTTTCAAAACAATCCATTCTGTTGGTTGATTTTTCTATGCAGTTTTCTTTGAAAATATATCATTGGCAATTGGCAAAAGGATCCCAATACATCATCAAATCGAATTCTGTTGTACTAAACTGAAATGTAAACAAAATATTAATGCGTTTCAAAGACTTTTACTAAATTTAAATTCGAACCATTGCATCAGAACGTGCCAGCAAAGCCCTATCAGTCTCTGCCGGGTTATCGAAAATCCGAGTAACCTGACATTGCCATGATTTACTTTAGTACTTCACATTAGAGATCAGGTTTTAGAAGCTCACAACGTTAGAACAATCATACACAACGTTACTTTTCTATTGTGTAACGCTTCATCGTGAATCGTCCGTAATTCCTTTTAGTCACATTATTCCAATTTTGATCGCCTGAAACCGTTCAGCTGAGAAATGGTTCGATTTCGCAAATGGAAATTAAGTTCATTAAAAATGTTCACTATGGCACTCAAACGTTGAGCTTCTTTGTGTATCCACTTCGCTTCAAATGGTTGATGGTTGTTTGATGAGGTATGCCTACATAGTTTGATGCTATTTTTCCAGTTAGAGCATCGTCTCTGTAAACTTTAAAAATTTGTTCATCTGACTGCAAACCATTCTTAACTTTTCTTTTCTAGGGAAACAAAATATGACATTAATATTCCAAAATTTAACTAATTTTTTAAAGATATGATCTTAATACCTTCTTCCAGCAAAGTGAAGCTTAAAATGTCACATCACAAAAACATATTAGTGTTACCTGATGCAATAAATAGAATCTTAATTTGTTCTTAATAATGTTGCTAACGGTACCGACAAATATTTGACTTTAATTTTTGTCAATAATTTCGTAAAATTCATCATTTGTCTTCGAGAGATTAGACCAATAGACAAACTTTGATTTTTTCAATGGATTCCGTTATAATCGTTATAAAGATACCAGTAGTAATATGAACTGGTGTTTTGGCGAATTTTACCTGAGTTAAACGATTATTATATTCTAGATTATAATTAAGCGGTTATCCAGTAATCATTTATATCTGTCGCCTAACAAAAGTCAAATCTGGAAAGAAATAAGATATTTAAAAACAAATTTGAAAATGAAATACATTTGCATTGAGAAATTATTCAAGCTTTTTAACGTAAAAGAGATTAAGAAGTACTAAAGTAGTTTGTGAGACAGCTAATTATATTTAGTATACTTTAGATATTGCAAATCTATTTCAAAAACGACTGTTTTATATCGTAAAATGTTGACCAGTTTTTTTTTTACAAAAATATCCATGGAATATTAGTTAAAGCCTAAGGGAAGATTATTGTCTATGAATTTAATTTCTTCACTTCTAATAATATTTATTGTTTACACGTATTTATGATGGCTAAATAATTGTTTTCTTATCCTTCAAAACATAAAATCACTGCTTTCAATTCGTTGAAAATTTGGAAATAAAAATCACACATTTGAAACGACATACAATTTACTGATAATCCAATTTTATATAGGATTTGACCTCATTTTTTAAATAGAGAGCACCACTACATTAGGTGATAATTTCCCATATCCACTGCGATTAAGCTATTTTCTACTGAAAACATTTCAATATATATATGTATTTATATAATTAATATGAATGAACTTGCAAACTCTATAGATTTCGGTATAAGTTAAATTACATACATACATAATTAATTTGTCATTACAGCCCTTCAGTCAGGATTACAAACAAGCTTCTCACATAACTTATGTTGATTGTTTTTGTTTTTATACATGAGTGGCGAGACCTACTGTTTAAAGTCGACTCCGAACGACAGATTTTTGAGGAACTTTTCATGGCAATTTTATTTACTCTCAAAGTTTTTGCCAGAAATATGCTGAGAGGAAGTCAACAAAGAAATATTTTTTTCATATTTCGTTTTGTTCGAGATGCCTGACCTGAGGAGGCCTCACTTCTAATAAGCGAACACTCTATCTACTAGAGTACGGCAGCCACAAAATTAAACTAAACATATTTTTTACAAAATTTGTAATTCAAATAAAAAATGGAGGAGATACGTTAGGGCTTAGTTTCACATTACATCTCCATCTAATATTAAGTATTCTGACGCACAAATGCGTTTAAAGATAATAAAAATTTGTTCCTGCGTTAGTTTTGGTAGCAAAGCATTACAAAAATTATAATTGAATTCAATTCGGTTGAGTACCAAAGACACTTTTTAATTTTTATACATTTTTATAATATAAGGAAAATTCGGTTGAGTACCAAAGATATTTTTTAATTTTTATAAATTTTTATAATATAAGGACAATTTAACAAAAAGCCTTTAATTTTTATGTTTACATAGAAAATTTTTTAGATGATGAATATGTTCGTGACAGGCAAATGCGTGTGTATTCACTGGATTTTAAACGGCCAAGGACAAAAATTAATTGTCCTACTTTAATACTATGTTAGCAATATTGTTTAAAATGAGTTTTTGTAATTAACAAGAAAAGTTTATAAAAAAAAAAGACAATGTAAAGTTTAAAGCATTTAAAAATTAAATTAGTAGGTTCTGAAAAGACTAGCTGTTATATTAACTTGGTATTCCAATGCATATATAGAGTACTTACTAGAAAACAAGAAGTTTATGCATACCCGTAGCATAGGTATAGTAAATAGAATTGTCGTCTTTCACAATAAAATAGAATCCTTTCCTTTCGTTTCATTTCATTTCGTGTTTTTTTTTATATTTCAAATATCTCTACAAGAATTGTTTTTTTATTTAATGCAAAAAATATTGCATAGTTTTGTGGTAAATACCAGTAGCCTTATAATGAGTACATCTCTTAAATTACTTTGGGTACGTTCTGTCAAGTGTGCGGCTGAGTACGTGTGTATATGGGTATGAATGTAATCCAAATAAGTAGGCACATCTATTTATTTGTCTTTCCACTTTAAAATACAATACGGTGGGGTATTTTCTAAGGTTAAACGTCATTCTAATTACATGTTGTAGTTTAAACACATGTATACATACATACATACAGTCACTGCATATTAAAGAATTTCAACGTTAAGATACGACATTATAGTAGTTGTAAATGGTGGTAAAGTTTCGTAAGATTCTGCTTCTCTTTTCTCTTTGTTTATAGTAGAGTAGAGTAAAAGAAGAGAAAAAAATTTGTTCACAAATTAAACTTTTTAAATACAGATGGATGAATGCCACATAGCGTCTATATGTAAGTGAGTGTTTGTTTAAGTTTATATGTCTAACCTTAAATACATTGTTTACATATATGTATGTACATACGTCAGTTATATGTTTACACTGACACATGTCACATAAAAATTTCCCAACGCACACTCATATCGATTTACATACACACATTCATACATCCACATATATGTATATGTATAAACATGGATATGCATACGTCCATATGTGCATATGAATGCAAAATAATAGAATGAAAAATAAAAATTATAGTAATTTAATTTAGTAAATTTTAATTCATTTACATTAAATACATTTTGGCTATATCCTGTTAATACAAATGGATCGATTTTACGATATGTGATACTCCTTCTTCTATCCACTGTTATTCAGATTGTTCCAATATTTACCTTCCTTAAAGCTTAATGCAAGTCGGGCTCGCCTACTGTCACTATTTTACCGACTTTCCAATCTTTGGGGTTGAAATGCTCGAACAAAACCGAAATTGCTTTCTCAGCAGCAGGACCAAAGGGCTAATTAAGCGACTTGTGATCGAAATATATTCGTATTTAAATTAATTTCAATTGTAGGACTTTTACCGATTATGTGAATCGATACTTTGCAAATTGATTCTTTAAAAAAGTGCTGTCAAAGATGAAAGATCAAGACTAAAAATGCTTAATAAGTAATAAGAGAGTGGCGAGAGAGACTAGTTGTGCTAGGTTATTAGTGAAAAGGTCGTGGGTTCGATTCCGAGTGGGAATTTCCCACCAGAGACTCGTTTTCACGTTATTTCACAATCAAGCTGAACGTTTCAAAGCAGCAAAAATTATAATAATTTGGTAATTTTATGGCTGGTCATACTCCTTCAATCTGCGCTTTCTATAGCATTGTCGGAATATGGGTCAGGAAGATAGATCGAAGTGTTCCATGTAGGAACATGTAGGTTTTGAGAATTCTATCTATCGGTGGTAAAATGGGCTTGCTGCCGGAGCTGGATAAATCCAGAGTAACTGTCCAGCCCCTGGTAACTGAAGGTAGAGCATTCTTGAAGAGCTCAAACTCTTTGTTGAAAACCGACATTCGGACTCTCCTAAGGTTTATAGTGGAATTAGACTAGAGAGGTGGGGTGTCCGTTTATCTATTTTCCTTACTTTTTCCTCTCTTTAAGGACGATTATTCAATGACCACTGAGTGCGAATGTACCTGCCGTCATGGTGGAGGCACGTACGCAAACTTAAGCTTAATACAGAAAAGCTCCTGGCATAAATTGTATTGTTGAATACATATATTTAATAAAAAATACTTCAAAAGTCTTATTCCCTTGAGGTAATTCAACATATAGCTTCCCTCTCTAAAACTTATCCAGGCACTTATGTACCTAACAACTAACATAGCTACTAGTAATTATTGAGTGTATTGTATACTTAAGTAAAACTTTATGTGGCATATGATCTCATTCATAGGTCACTCTTTTTAAAAATTTACAGACAGAACTTAAATCCAATAAATTATTGATGACTTATTTTCATCACCTACAATTAAAAATATATACATACATATATGCAACGGCTTTGTTCCAAGTTTCGTACAAAGGTATATGCTAAAAAGCTTTTAAAACCTTAAAAGGAAGGTATCCAATATCGTGTAAAGTTATCGAAAAAATAAATAAATAAATAGAGCAAAACAATAAATAATTTGTCATACTGCGCTAATCTATATAAGATCTAAAGAGAATAAATGTGTATGCATCAAGGACTATTTTAATTTAATTGCAATTGCATTTAAACTCAACATACATATATTAAATAAAATTGATCTCAAAAACTAGTTTTACTTAAATGGGTTGAATGATGTGTATATTAACATTACACCATCATTTTTAAATAGAAGCGCGACTAAAAGTATGCTCCCTCTTTATCCAACAGTTAAGCACCTAAAAATATGCAATAAAATTTATAAAAGACTTTGAATTTGCCCACAACTGTATTATATTTATAAAATTTGTAACAATAGCATGTTGAATTTTCGCCTTAAAGTCAAATCATCGATTCTTTTTTGTATACAATTGGGTCTGAACCTTCCCTCTGAACCTTTTGTTTCCGCCTCTATACTTTAGTGATATATAATCTTTCATTATCGTTTCTCGGCATCTGTGTTCGTTCGTCACTTTCTCTTCTGTTTCTGTTAATTGTTTAAATTCTTATGTAACCTTGTACTTTCGTATACATGATGTATTTATTTATTATTACGATGAGTACCAAAGACATACTCTTCTTCTTCTTCTTCTTGTATTTGTAGTTGTTTTTGTGTTATTTTGCTTTCATTTATTTGTTTCTTTTTTTTTCATTCTCATAATTTTAATTTATTTTCTTGACAATTTTTTAATCTGTAATTTTCACTAGGATTACGCTTGAATTCACACACATTTATACACACGCAAATTTGCACATACACAAACGATTATATTACAGTTGCAGTTGCATTTGTTGTATGCGTATATATATGAGTGTGTATACGTTAATATAAAAAGAGAGCAGATAGAAAGAGAAAGCAATTTTATTGTATTTGTTATAATCATCAGCATATCATCGTAAACGTCGTAATGAAGATTGCTGCTATTATAGAATAAAAAGTCATAGAGAGAAAGAGAGAGAGAGAGAGAGAGTAATAAATAGACGTACTTTTATAGTTTTAATATTTAAAAACTTTCTCTTTTTTCAATGTTAATTGTAGTTTGATACTTGCAAATTCGCCCATCCGTATCTATTTGTTTCAATTCATTTCAGTTTTTTCGTTCACTTAAATTTTTTTCATGTCAATTATAATTTGAAAATAAATTTTTCAGAAATTATTATAAAAATAAATTATAAAAAATAAATATATACTCGTACACATACATACAATGCACTTGCAGTCATACATCCACACACACAAATTACTGTTGTCAACACACATTTACAGATATAGTATGTACCATATAGACGCATGTTCCCAAATAAAATATCAGAATAGAGCAATTTTTTTAATCCTGCCTTATAAAAATTTTCACACAGCATCTGACTTACTCATCCACGTGCCACTCGCTTACACTTAGTGATTCATTTTTTGGAAATATTGTCGATGAATGAAATAGAATTTATTGTTGTTTTTTATTGTACATGAAAATGTACTGGCGATGTGTGTGAAAGCAACTGTGGAAATTAAATGAAAAAAATATTTTCGATTTCAATGAATACGTGAATGGATTTCATTAAAATAGATGTGCTTTATTAAAATAAATAAATAAATATTTCCCATATAGAAAATAATTCATTAAAAAGGTTTAAAATTCAAGTCTATAAAAGCAAGACAATTTCTGTCCCCAACACAATGCAACGTATTTGTCCCTTTGACGTTAAACAAACACAATAGAAAACATTATTAACATTAATACATTTATAAATAATATTTGAGGTTAACTTCCTACACATATCGTTTGTGGAATTTTTAAAAAGAAAGTTAGGTTAGGTTAGAGATACCAAAAAAAAGGTCCACAGTGAGAGCCTTTATATTACGCAGCTATTCCAAGAACACGAAAAATGTAAAAAAAGAAGAGTGAAAGGTCGGTGACAAGGCGATGGCAGGGAGATATAAGCAAAGGAAAGACTAAAAATAAGTTTGTGAGTTTAAAGAAGAGAAGAAAAGAAAAAGGGAAAAATAGGGAAAATATGAAAATGTTTCATTTCATTAGTGAACTGATACCAGAGTTCCTAATAGTGGTCAGAATGTCGAGTCAACGTCTATGTATGAAAAGATGTCATCTCATCAGCTAACTGCTACCAGAAATTCTAATAGTGGCCTGAATGTACAGTCAAAGCCTCTGCACATCAGGGCACTGACACAGAATGTGACCAACGGTCTTAGGTTTCACCATATTACTGCAAATCCTGCAGGAATTTTACAATATTTTGGAAAATTTACTGCTATTACTCCATATGTATTTTCCTGAATTGTTATCTTAATACAATCAACACTCAAGGGATGGCCTCTTCCCACACGCATACAGTGTATTATTTTGGAACTAGGAAATGTGAGAGAGGAAAAAGGCAATAGAGGTTGAGGATATTATATTTGTAACAGTTTATATATTGTGAGAAGAAAAATTCCATATAGGAACAAGTTTCATTATTCCTTTCTTGAGTACATACTGTTTGAGGAACAATAAAATAGTGAAACGCAAGCCTCAACATTGCGACAGAGCTATAATCTTGTTATTAATAATCATCTCCAGTCTGTCCTGTACCTGGTCAAGACGCCAATCACCGAGAGTTGTATTCCATTTGCGGTTGTATATATAAGTGATGTAAATAGTGAGGATATCAGATGAAGTGTAATATTGCTTAAACTTGAAAATGGGTTTCAACACACATTTGTTTCAATAGGACGGCAATGTTTCCCTGCATAAAGTGACTGTAATATGTATAAATACACTTTCTATAAGGCACTTTAACTAATATTGTTTTAGTTTGAGCAAATTATCACATAGAAAACGCTCAATTTCATTGGAGAAGCGCTGGTGTAGTGAGCAAAACAAAACTTTTCATTGTCTATTTAATAGTGACATATCTTTTCTTGAATTCGAATTGATAATTCGCAATATAATTGCTCGAATTAACTTTCGATTCCGTTTTTGAAGCATCCTGGAATGATAGTTATACCAATGGATTTCACAGAGTCTCTGTAATAACTTATGTACCTACATACATATGCAATAAACCTTTTATAATTGCTGACCATTTGATATCCAGTAATGGATACCTTTGTACTGTAATTGTCAGCAATGAGAATTTGATATGGAGGACCATAAACAAGAAAGCAAATGTAGAATGAAAAAAGTAACTCTTATTATCGAAAACAAAATCAAACCTTTAGTTATGCTCTCAACAGAATTTAAACATTTTTTATGAAGTTTTGTAGGCGTTGTGACCATGAATACGCAAAAATTTTCTGTATTGACATATTCATGCAAAGTATGGTAATAAATGTATGTAATTTTAATTTGTCAAATATTATACTCATTTGAATTTGCTTGCTTTGTCAGTAAAGCCATAAACGGACTTTATCGCAAAATTAAAATCTTTTTGGAAATGCAAAATTATATACTATTTGTATAGTTGTTGTATCGCTTAAGATATTTAATACACGTCATATTCAAATGTTGCACAAACGACTATAATGTTACATAAATAAACCAAATCAAAACTGCACTGACAGATCTGCTAAAAGATATAACAAAAACAAATTGCAAATGTAACGAAAAAAATCATTACAAAGATCAGAGGCAGAGAAGAGTATTACGAGTATAAAAAAAAGTGTAATAAAATAACATTAAAACGAAAAACACTGAAACTATCACGAACTGGTGAAAAACTGCTATTGAAGATAAAATTTGACCTTCTTTTTTATTCTTCTAAAGTTCTCCTTCTTTTGATGTCATTTCAAATGACAGGATAATAGTCGCAAAATTACACACGCTGTGGTTCTTTGAATGACTAAAAATTTCAAAATAAAAAACAAAATAAGAAAATAACATGAGTGAATGTACGACTACTTGCATATGAAATTTGTAAAATTTTTTAAAGGATAACAACAACACAAACAGTATAACATTAAAACAAAAAAGAGAAAACAGCAGCAGTTACAAATCCTAAAACATAATATTTGGTTTAACACAAACACTCAAACAAACACATACTCATTTAGTCAAACATATTAAACTTAGCCAACTTGTTCTGTATCTATCAGCTTTTTTTTTTGTATTATTTTCTACTCTCTTTCCTACTTAAAGCCGAATTAAAAAATATATTTTCTCTCTGCGAAAGTCATACGAATAATAGAATTTAGTGCGGAGACACATAGTCTAGCAGTTTTATTGATGTTGTTTTCATTTTTCAATTCTTTATTATTTTATTTGGCGTCATATGACCTCATTTCTAATCTACTTCACGCTGTTACTTTTCTATCTATTCACACTAATGCAAGCATCTACTACACAGTACACACCATCATACTTTCGGTATATCACCATAATACCTAAATTTCATTAAAATTTTTATTTGTTTGTCTAATCCTTAACGAGTTTATGTCGAAATGAGCATAAAAATTCAACGTCAGACACAGGCACATATAGCATTTTAAGGTTCTAGCAAAGAAAAAGTTTTTAGATAGGGTGCCACAAATTGTTACTTAACTTACTTACTGCTCTTTAAAAATTTAAACCAAAAATATGTAGAATTTGTTAAAAAACATAGAATTTCTTCGAGATCTGTACGTATTTTGGTGTCCTAAAAAGTTATTATTATTGTCGTGTAGAGGTACTCAAACGATGTATTGTACTGTCCGCAGCTTATACAGGATTCACTGTAATGCTTCCTCCAAAAGTGTTCGGTGCCAGTAAGCAGGATAATTCATTGCCTAGCGCTTTATAGGAAAATCTACATACCGTGTTTGTTCCTCGAGTACGTACTTCCTGTTCTATCAGAGATGAATAAGCACTTCCTAGAATGGCGTATATATCCGCTTCAAACATATGCACCGATGGCACGCCGACTATCTCAATGTATGTCTATCACCCGTCCAAATAGGAAAAAGAGTACAGGAGTAAAAGAGTACCGCGTTATAGGAGGGTTGGCTGTATTTAGCTTCCAAATTGCTTTGTCTATGAAATCACGAAACCCTTTCATGTATCTCGCGATCGGCTTGTCTTCCATTATGCTAACCACAGTTTCTATAGCTCTGGCCCTCAATATCAGATATGATGGACTTAAATCCTCATTGTCTGGCATGCCCGTTTCTGTATATGTACATTTAATGCAGCATCCTTAAGTTGCATCCCCCAAGATTGTTAACGTAGGTTTGCCTTCCTTGCAATGATATATACATATATACCTCCTCAGTGTCTGTTTGTTGTCTAGTCCATCAGATAACCACACCAAAGATCCGAATATTCTTCCATTTGGAGTAATATTTTCTTCCCATAAAACATAGTATTGTAGTTTTGCTTAAATTAAATCACAGTCCCACTAGCACACACAATGAACTAACAATGTTAAGTTCGCTTTTAATAATTTCACAAAGAGTCATAAAACTTACCGCTTGGCACTACAACTAGGCCATGGAAGTCAATGAGCCTCGCAATCAATTTCAACAGGAATTTATCCACAACCATACTACACACTTGTAGTCGCCATAGTCTGGTAGGTAGTGTGTTCGCTTATTAGACGTAAAGCCCGGGTTCGAGCCCCAGGCCAGACATCAAAATGAAATATGAAAAAAAAATATATCTTCAGCGACTTCCTCTCAGCAGATTTCTGGTAAAAACACTGAGTAAATAAACCTGCCATGAAAAAGTTTCTCAAAAATCTGTCGTTCGGAGTCGACGTTAAACTGTAGGTCCCGCCACTCAAGTATAAAATTAAGGCACACAACATGAGAGATGTGAGAAGCTAGGCCGTAATCCTGACTGAAGGGTTGTAGTGGTCAATTATATATGTATGCATACTACACACTAAAGGAAGAAACTTGTTGGCAAACTCAGGTTTTCATACTTTGCGTTTATTGCCGCCCATCATGATCATTTATGTCATGTCTACCCAGTGCCTATTATTTGGTTTCAAATGAATTAGATGGAGTGTATAGATTTCTAAATTAGAAATACTTTAAAAGAGTTTGATGGTCTCTTAACCCTCCCACAATCCTAGACCATAGTAGAATAGAATAGAAGTACATTCCCTTTTTATAGAACTATATAGGCCTTTAATCGAAATTAGAACTTACATATTTTGATATTTTTCATTTAAAAAATATTTCGAAGAAAAATTTAATTTGGGAATATTCACTCTTACTATGCTGAGAAAATAAAAATTTTTTGAAAAGAAATCATGTCGATATTAACGATGTTAAGATATTAAATATAACGATCGATAGCTTGACAGAATTTGAAATCTGATGACCAGCAATAAACCAAAATTTATTCGCATTACTAAACAAATGGCACTTCATTATGTATGTGTAGAGATTTTACTACACATTCATTGTGTGTCAATAAAACCGATATTCACTAAATATACAACTCCAAACCATCGTGTTATGGTTATGGTTTTAAACTATGATGCGGCTTTTCGAAAAAATTCCCGTTGTTCCAGCACATTTTCAACTCCGAAATGTATGTACGTTATCGCTTTCCTCTATGTAGTTGTGTAAAAACCAGTTTTTCTGGTGGAATTGTATGAGCCCCCTTGGAAGATTTCTAGTAAATATAGAAGATTTTTAATCCATTTTTTTCATAAGACTCCTTTTATTCTCTTTGATATCTTGCGGGGTATTTGAAACCAAATAATTGGCACTGGATAGAAGAAGTAAAATATATTTGATGATATGATGTTTGTTTGACAGAGGTCCTATACACAAGATCTGCGGAAACAAACGCAGAGAATGAAAAAAGTATCGGCATGATCTGAGTAGTTTGCTCACAAGTTTATTTCTAGCGTACTTTAGAATATTGTATACTGTTTGCCTTATTATTAAAAACATCTCGATGTTCTCTTGTCCAGAATTTTGAAATTACTTTCTTTTCTCAGTATTTATTCATTAAAATGCCAGCGTAGACTGAATAAATATGAAATGAGCACAAATAAGAAAATTCTACAATAAAAAAGAAAATAGACTAAAAGCAACAGAAACTGATGGTACTTCACAAATGTGAAAAATAATTTTTGTGTAAAAATATTTTCTTGACAGTAAAGTCCTGGAAATTTCTTTGTTGTTTTTTTGCAGTTATTTTTATTGGGTCTTTGTTTTGTTTCTGGGACTGCGAATTAAGAAACATATATGGTGGAGGCAGCAATTTAATTAGACATCTTTTGTAATGTCTGAATGGCGACTCTTATATGTAGATTCGGTTTTAGAATACAAAATATGAGCAAATTTTAGATTTAATTGATTATATATTCATCAAGCTTTATTTATTTAATGGTCTTCCTTTATAATATCGTATTAAAACTATTTTTAAATATACAACCTAAATTGGCACTCCAACATCTCTAACACTAATACAATCGTAGATATTTACACTTTTCTCCATACACTACATACACAGCTATGCATGTCCTTATGCATTCACCATTCATTCACCAATGATTACAACTTATTAATGTAATTTTTTTCGAACATTTTGAATGTATGCGTGCGTGGCAAGGGTGGCTGCATTTAATGTACAATGTTAGAATTTAAACTTGAAATAAAACGAGAACGATCATTTCCTATTCTTTTTTGTTTTCACCTGTTTTGTATGTACGTGGTGTGGTCTTTATGCATGTTTTTCTATTCTATTGTATTTTATGTATTTACTTGTACGTTGTTTTTTTTTTTTTGTGTTTTCTCTCAGAAAAAAAACTTTTTGTTTTTGTATCTTCTTTTGTTTGTACATATTACACAAGAAAAAGCCAAAAACAAAAACAAAAAAACAAAATAATTTTCAGCACAAAAATTAAGAAGAACTAGAATCAAGAAGTTAATTTTGTATTTGTGTATTGTATTGTATTTTCTTTTTCTCCGTATTATTTATTGTTGTTTCTCAAATTCTACAATAACAGAAAAGATTTTATTTATTTATTTATTTTGTAAATGTATTTTATGTTTGTTTGTGTGTGTTATTTTTGTACAACAAAACTCAACCACTCAATAACCAATAAAATAAAAGTAAAAACCACTGCAGAAATGTAAAACAGAAAAAAAAGAAAACTCAAGTATAACATTTTTCAATCAACCCCTAAAGACAGACATTAAAGTAACAAAAACAAAAAAAAAAAAAAATAAAAAAAAAAAAAAACAAGAAAAATAAAACAAAAAACAGTTTTCCCGAATGAACATCATCGATTTGATAGAATTAACAATGAAAACAAGCAAAAACATAATCTAGTTAAACGAGTAGTAGAATACCACTCACCCAGTTAGTAAAGTTAAGAACAACTTTATTGAGCAAAAGTATTGACTTTAGGAAACAAATTTTTGAAATCAAATTTTATTCGAATTCCAATTAGGACTTAATAATCAAGATCAAAAAATCATGATTCTTCAACCCTTTCAGATGTTAAATTGAAAATTTTCCTGGGGTGTTAATTTGGAACTGCTGATTCAGAATTTAAAGACACGTTGTGTGTAAGTCATCTCATCTGACTGCCAAGCGATATCCAAATTGTGTAATAATTTCTAAAACAATTAGTTTCGTAAACTTTACATATTTGCTAATAAATAAAATCGTCCATTTAACATTAACTGCATTTGCCTTTTCCAAAATTCCTTGTCTTTTCGAAAATAACTTAATTCAATTCATTTTGAATAATTCTCAGTGGCGACATCTATCGGAAATTAATTGCAAGAACTTAGAAACCTCCGTCGACTTATGTGCAACAACTTTGCTGCAAATTATATCATGATCAAATGCACAGTTTACGATTTAATTCATTTTGAGTAATTTTCAGTGGCGCCATTTGTCGAAAATTGGTCATACCAACTTAGAAACCTTTCCCGGCTCATGCGCAACAACTTTGGTAAAGATCATAACATGATCAAGTGCACAGTTTACGATTTAATTCATTTTTAGTAATTTTCAGTGGCGCCACCTGTCGGAAATTGGTCATACCAACTTAGAAACCTTCCCCGGCAAAAAGATCATAATATGATCAAATGCATAGTTTACGATTCTATAAGTTACATACAAACAAACATTTATATATATATATACATATATAGATTAACCGTGAAAATCTGTCCGTACTACGTTAGCACTACATTACTTCGAAAAGAAAAATTTAAACGCTCAATATATTGGGCAAAATGTCTGAAAGCATTAAATAACCTGACTCTCCCGCATTGAATTGAAACGATTGTACGGCAAGGACGTCCACGCCAGGTTGTATGTTAGGAAGGTTTACTACCACATATAAGTATGTATTTGTTTAGTTTGGCAGGAACTGTACAATGGTTCTTATGCATCCACCCTCATGGTCCCGTTCAAGAAAAAAGTAGTTCCATCTAATCCTTACAATGGTTAATATCTTGGAAGGTGCAATTATCGACTAATTGAACATAAGCTGGCGAAAATTGACGATACAAATTTTTTGCATATTTAAAAAGATGTTTGAATTGTGCTAACTACACTAAATAAGGTCATCAAAGAGTTTTGTTTTTCAAAAAATTTCACATGAAAGAAAATTTTATACTGAAATACAATACAAAAAATCTTTGAGTTGGTAACAATGTGTTGTTTATTTAAACAGTTACTTTGTAGGCGTTCAAGAAACGATTTAGGGATTAGGTCCATTGGTTTATTGGATCATGAATTGTAGTTCAAATTCAACATTTAAAAAGTATAACTCATACAATATTACAGGCCCACACATCATATTGAAATATTAATGGTACTAAATTATGGTATAGGTTCACATATATTCTAAAATATTTCATCTTGTTTGATTTCAATTTAAAGAAGCGCTTTCATACAAATCTTTTATAACTCGGTTGACTAGAAGTCAAACACCAAAGGAAAGATTTCCCAACAATTCAAAGTGAGGAAATGCACACCTGAACCCTTTTATTCTTACATTTATTCTTACTTTCCGAAGAATGTACATATACATATGTATGTAATTTTTCTCACATTGTCTTAGGTAAGGTTAGCGGATAGGTTGTCATTCACAGGCAAGAACACCCGGTGGTAAGACACACAGTCTTACATTAGGTGCAATTTTGACCATATAAATGATACTTCCAAAAAGAGATATTTAAAGAAATACTACTTTTGGTTCCCATAAATTTGTTTGCCATATTTATTGCGAAATGTGTCATGAACACCTCACATTTTTAAATGTGAGTCTTGAGTATCCTCAAAACGAGTTTGGAATTTGATCTTAAATAAAAGTATACCGTTATATCGAGCCATAACCGCAAAAATATCTCAAGCGACATATTTTTCAAATATCGTTTTTTGTAATAAATAAATTCATTGGCATCATTTGCATCATCTATAAAAATTTCAGGGTCACACTCTGTACCGTTATGAACTTATAACAGGAAAAAGTTTCATTTTCTAATTTAGTTTACATAAGAAATAAAAAATAAAAACCTTCTCCTGTAAAATTTTGTTTTTGTCGCTTGAGATATTTTTGCGGTTATGGCTCGATATATTTATTTACCTGTTCTAAGGATTCGTAAAGATTTTTCATTGCATACTTATTACGATAATATTCAGCTCAGCAGGTTTGATCCCAATGTGTTCTTTATTGATTAGATTTGAATAGATACCTAGAAGATAAAAACAGTATTTTTAAAACACAAACTGAATTAAAATTAAATTTTTAAATAAAAAGAAATACTCTTCAAATAACCAAATCGAGATTGTTCTTTGGAAAACTGATTATATAAATAAATACACAAAGTAATTCGGTATATACTATATATATACAATTTAATTTAAACAATTTAATTTTATTTTAGTTAACGTCGTCAAACTATAACAAACAATTGTTTTGTCAAGTTGATTGCCAAACAATTTAGATTTTTCACGAAACTTATTGATCATAGTGGCTCCAAATTATTGGCATTATTGTGATTTATTCTTCTTTTTTTTCTCATCATAATTTAAATCGAATTGAATTATAATTTTGTTGTTGTTCTTAAACAAAAATAATAATAAAACTAATTTGAAATAAGACTTGTACGAAAAAAACAAAATCAATCTATTGTAAACAGTCAACATTAGCAAAAAAATAAAAAATAAATAAAAAAAAACCAAATTAAATTTAAAATTATTTCTTCAAATAAAAAAATAATCTTTAAAGCCAAAGACTTTTAATAAAGTTGCCAAGTTCGAAGAACAATTTGAAAACTTTTTTAAACTCAAATTTTTATTTTACCACTTATTTTTTTATTATAACAACATTGTAGCACAGACACTAGTCAAGGAAATGAACCCACAACCTGAATGAATGAATGAAAAAACAGCAAAAACAATAAAAAAAAAAGACTACAAAAGAATTGAAACACAATTTATGAAAAACTAAAATGTTATGATTGGATAAATAAATAATTGGTTTTACTTTTTAATATTAATTTTAATTTTTAGTTACTATATGGAACATAATTTTTGTAAATATATCCCAAAATTTTTTGTTTTAAATTTTAACGTCTTATAATTTCTTTAAACCGTATTGACAATTGTATTACTTTTCTTTTATTTCATTCATGTAAACTCAATTAAGAGAAATACACATACATACATATATTTGTATGTCAATACTCATTACAATCAAATTAGTTTAAAAACCACCAATAACACTTTGGCTGAAAATTTAGACTTCATAATTTAAAATGGTTCACTTCTAGTTCATATTCGAAAACATTCAGCAAATATCTCTGACAATAAGCCACACTGCCACACACACACACATAAAAGTTAATAAGAATTTGTTTAATTCCTAAATGAATTAAGTTAATCACGTAACTTTACATAAATGTATGAAAATAAATTCAATATTCATTCCAATATTCATGTTTAAAAAATGTTCGTACATTTCAATTAACACCGCAAAGTACAGTACAGTCAAGAATAAAACCTATTGTATTTTGTAATTCACTAACTGTAAACACACAATTCAAGATCAATTACAAAACCAAAACCAACTTAATTTATTTTCAATATTCCGTTCATTTAAATATTTTTTTTATTTATTTATTCTTTTTTTTTTAATAAAAATTAAAAGCCAATCTACAGGTTGCCGGATTTAAATATTTTATCAACTAAATTTTTGACATATTGAACGTAGTCAGTCAGGTCGATAAGAAGCAAGAGAAAACTATAATAAAATTTTCTAAAAGACTACCTCCAATAATCTGAATATAGTCTCAGTACTTCAAAAAATTTAAATATTTTTTTTAAACCGGTGTATTTGAGGGCTAGAGATAGATCCAAACTTAAGGAAATTTTTCGTCAACTTCGGGCAATTTAATTTTGCAAAATCTTCCCTGTGGCTATTTAAGCTCAGTTCCCCATCCCAGACTTCATTCATTCATCTTTGCATTTCAGTTTAATTTAATTTTATGCGATAAGTTTGACCTTTTTTTTTTATTAATTTTTCCACTAAATTCATAATCATTTATTTATTTAAATTTTTTTTTCTTATTAAATTTTTAATAAAATTCGGTTTTACTTGATCGGTTTTAGCAGTATTGAAAACCCCCTATTTTAATTTGCTGTAAGTCTTACAGAATACATAATAGATTCGAGATTCTTAATTAAAATTGTAATTTTAATTAAGGTTCTTAAAGATCACACTTAAAATTGTTAGGAACATAATATAAATTAATAAAAACATTTTTATTTTTAAATCACATTTATAATTTTATATTTTAAATATCATGGATGAGTTTGTCAATCATTTTTGCGTTCAACTGTATTCGTGTCATAAAAAGGAGCTAGATTTATAAGATGACTTTCAAAAGACAATTTTCAATTTTAAAAAGATTAACTTCACAATGTACAGCAAATTAGTAGACTTTTTTAATGGCAGCCCAGATGGTCGTACAATACATATACGGTATATGTTACAAGAAGAAAAATTAAATACAATCATAATTGTTTGGCAACACTGAACTTAATAGTACATTTAATAATTGAAATACAATGTACATATATACAATATTTCAAAAAGGATACAGGAAAAACAAAATACTGCTAAATTAACTGTAAAGTTTTATTAATTATACAAGCAATTATTTTATTAATTTAATTGAAAATTTTATAATTTTGTAAAAGACTCTGTGTGTGTTTTAATTATGTATTAATATCTTTCTGTCTCTGTCTGTTCATTTTCTGTTATAATTTGTGTTGTTTAATATTATTTTTATCTTCTCTGTCTCTCTCTCTCTCTATCTCGCTATCTAACTCTTTCTTACTCACTGCCGACAAAAAAAAAAAAAAGGAAAACAAATTTCATTTCCGTTTATAAATATTTTATATATGCACGTTATTTAATAATAAAATGCATCCAAATTTTCAAAAACATATAATTTTGTTCAATTATTCTTTAGTTTTACTTTTGTTTTCTTTTATGGTTCATTTTTCTTTTTTCTTATTTTTTACGATAAACATAATCACTCTTCTAAAAATACATAACAAATATTTAAAAAAATATTAAATATTTAAAGAGAAATATATTTTCATTCATACATTTCTTACAACCACAAAATCATATGACATATCTCTCTCTCACTTTCTCTTAGAATCTCACAATGAAAGACATAATTTTGTTTTATTAAAACTCTATCTCTAAATCACTGTCAATTACACTATTCATCTGAAATGAAAAGAACAAACAAAAAAAACCGAATTTTCTAAGAAACTAAACGGACTATTACTACTACTACTACATTGTACAGGACTTGTGTATTTTTAAACGACACCGGCTTGCCAAAATCTATATTTAAATTAAAATGTTAAATAAATATTTCATTTAAGAAAAGAAAAAAAAACAATATTTCTGAGACATTGAATATAAAAATAAAAGAAATATTATTAATTAATCCTATAATTAATTCAATTAATTACAAAAATTTAATTAAACATGTGCGTTAGTTACGAAAAACAGTAACCAACTTATAATTCTTTTTCTTTTAATTATTAAGAAAAAATCTAAGAAAAACAACAAAACTGAACAAAATAAAATAAAATTTTTTATAAACATTAATGCAACTAAAATTTTATAATTTTATACCAAAAAACAAAAAAAAAAAAAAGAGTACAATCAAATTGAAAAGCAAAACAAAAATTAAAAAATATGGGGCCAATAGTATGTAAGTGTTCGGGCAAAATCTTTATTTTTTGGTGCTAATCAATTTTGAATAGACTTTTATAACGTATGAAAAATAATAACAAAATTTGTTAATTATCTTATTATAAATTATTATAATTTTAGTAGTCATGCAGTTTAGGTTTGTCGATCTTAAGTTGTAATTTCATTATATTAATTAATTAATCGATTCGTTAAAATTATTTAAAAAATTTCCTTTGATTAAGAACCACTTTTTGTTTTTGGTTTTTCTTTTATTTCCTCTAACATTTAAAAACTAGTTTTCTCTGTGTGTGTTTTCTGTATTTGTATCAAATTTTTTTTAGAATTTTTAATCACCAAATAATTATAAAAAATGAAAAACAAGTCAATTAACCAGAAAAAAAGAAGACACTTTAAAAACCTAATCAACTCTACTCTCTCATGTTGTTCTAAAAACAATCAAACCAATAAATAAATAAATAAATAGAAATTAAAAAAAAAAAACAAAATAAATTAAAACTAATAAAAAATAATAATAAAAAATAAATATTTATACAAAATACAAAAACAAAAGAAACAAGCACCCAAAAAACCAAAAACCAATTTCAAATCGCCCTTTTCAGATGTACGGTAACTATCCGCCAACTGGAAGCCCACCGTTGCCAGATATTATAGGACAATATTATTCACCCGGCTACGGAGGGCCAGGTCCGTATGATTTATATGGAGGACCTTCAACATCGGCTGGCTATCTGTATGATCCGGCGGCCGTGGCGGGTGGCTATTATGGACAGACATCACCCATACGTAGGCGTAGATATAGCATTGCCGGATTGCCGTCGGCCTCTATGATGAACGATTATTATGGCTATCAGCCGGTGGGCCCTCAGCCTTTGCATCAGTCTTCCTCTTCGAATATTATCAATTTGCTCAACGAGGCTCACAAATCGATTTCGCGTTCCTCCCAAATACTCGGTCATCAAGCTCGCCTGGCCCAAGCCCAACAGGCTGCCGCCCAAACCGTCACACCCCTAACACACTATCCCGGTCGCGTAATGTCCAGTTATCCCACTCTACATCCGGGTGATACCTCGCCGCCCTATCTAAACGATAATCTAATGCAAATGTCCGCTAGTTTTTCGTCGCAACCGAACATGTATTTTCAGCAGTATACGCAACCACCCCAGACAGCTCCCGGCCAAATGGGCATGGGCGGCATGGTTGGTGGAACGCGCCTAAGACCCGCGTATTCGGTTTCGAATCTAAACTATCTCAATCAATATCCCAGCGGTGTGGGGATGGGTGTTGGTGGTGGTGGTGCCGGTATTGGCGGCAGCAAATATGCTGCGGCAACAGGTGCTATGGCCGGTAGTAGTTATATAAATCCGTATTCACAAACTATATATAATCCATCTGACTTGTCGCCTTACAATGTTAACAGTCTTATACAGCAGCGTAATTTAATGTCATCATTACACGCCTCCAATCCCGCCATATCGCAAATGTACCAGCAGCATCAACAGCAACAGCAACAGCAACAACAGCAATATAATGCGCACCAGCAAATGCTGGCCCACAATATACAACAGCAGTTTGCTGGCACCCAACATTATGCTCATACAATGCCGCCCAGCACTCATCCTTCAGCTCATATACATGCCTCTGTACAGCAGCAACTAAATCCGGATCATCAGTTTCATATACACCAACATCAAAATCATTTACAAACACATCCATTGGCCGCTTTGGCCAGTACAACGGCTCCCTTTCCGGCCACCCTGACGAGCAGTGCTCTGCATGATGTACGCAGTGCCATGGGTGGCAGCGGAGGAGGAGTTGGTGGCGGTGTCAGTAGCAGTGGACCTGCGTACGATAACATATTACACTCTTCATATCCGCACCATCATCTGCATCAAACGCACTCGCACATGCAGCATCCGTTAACAGCGAGCACTTCATTAGGACACACCTCATATCATCATCCGCATCATATCTCACCATATTCGAAACTAGATTTAGATTATCAAAAACTGCCACAAGAGCATAAACGACAAGTAAGTTTTAAATTTGACGTAGATACGCTATCACTAGATTCTTAAGCAAAAAAAAAAATCAATTAAAGATTTCAATTTTTATGCCAATGCTAAGCAAATATTGATCATTTTTACTGCCCCATTTCCGAAAAAAAAACAAATTATACTACAAAAAAGAAAAAAATAATAATAATTAGAATAAAATTAAATAAATATTTCCACTAAAAACGTAGAAGAAAATTCGAATTTCTTTTACAACAAACGCAAGCCAAACGCCAGAGAGGAAGACAGTATAAAGCAAAATCTAATTCGGCAAAAATTCTCTTTTCTTAAATTTTGCCTTCAAAATTCGTCTTAGAACACCAGAGCTACAAATACAACGGCTTCAATTATAAAGCGACTGGCTACTTGGCGTCTTGCCTAAAGGAATATACGATTGCTTTCTTAAGAATTTAAAATGAACAAATAATTTAATATTTTCGTTTCTTTCTTTTTATTTTTATTTATTTTTATATTCATATTGTTTTTCTCTACTTTCTCTTCAACTATATATTTTTACTTTCCTATATTAAAAAGAAAAAAGAAAACAACAACAACTTAAGTTACAATATATTTTTATAAAACTGCTTTCGGAAAAGGCTTAAATGAATGCATTTACGATAAAACCTTAAGTATTATTATGGATTCCTACCAGTGCAGCATTTATTAAAACATTATGCCAATTTGTCGATTTCCATTTAGGGAATAAAATATATACTTCAACTATTTTTCATTAGGAATACTATTTTAATATAAAGGATAAATAAAATAAAAGGAAAAAAGTAAAGAAATAAAACAAACCAAAAATTTATAAAATAACCGACAAATAAAATTTAGAAGATATTAGAAGTGTAAGTTAAAGAAGAAACAAAAATTAATTTGTTTGCTGAAAACACAATTACAGCGTTAAGCGAAATTTTAGTTCTCATGGATAATTCAAGTAATTCTAGCTTTTGCAGAAAAATATCACAAAAGAATTGAATAGACAGGAATTGAGCCTTTAGTTCAAAGTTAAATTAAATTTAAAACCTGGTTTTATGAAGGTAGACAATTGTAAAGATATGTACCCAACTCAACTTCAACTCATTATATTATTTTCACATAATTTTTTTAAAGGCTTCAACTAATTTAAGGTAGTTAACTTCGATTAAATTAGTCCTATGCCATAACAAATGGTCAACCACCTTTGATATCAAAGGATATCATATGTAAATCAAGGAGTTTATTTTGACTCATCGCTTTTAAGCTATAAAGTTGCAATATACGAATGCAAAGGAAAACAAAGTATACTATGAAACACATCAAAGGATTCCTACTTCCTTTTACAAGAAGTAAAGGGGTCTTGTCAGCTGTTTCCAAGTATCGTCGAAAAAAATAAAATTAACTTGCCCCGACTGTCTATTGTTTTAGATAAAGTTGCGCTTATAACAACTTTGATTATCACTAATATATATATTGATTATCACTATATATATACAGTAACCATAATCAGACTCAAATGACTTCAAGGTTTACTGAATTGTCGTTTGCATTGGCTTTGCAATGTGCTTGATATATTTTTCGTTTATAAAAAAAAAACAAAAAGAAAGTGATAAGCTCGATACTCAGTGATCCTCTTAGCGCTGTAGATTAATTAAGTTTTTATTGAATAGCAAGATAGTTTATATGATTTCTAATAGCTTAAATTACTGGTTGTGATTAGTTAACTCATAGTAGTGTCTCATCTTTAATTCTATTTAAGATTATTTACACCATTGTTGATTGATTAGTGCAATACACACAATAGTTTTTCTAATATTCTTTGAAACAGTTACAATATTGATGTGCTTCAATATTAAATAAAAAAAAAACAACTTAATATAGATCAATGAGATCCAAGTTATCCAAATCAATTGAGAACTTGTTTAAAAATAAAATCAATAGCAAATCAATAATGATTGTAAACGCTAGCAAATATAAAATATATTTAATTTTTCGTTTACTTACCCTCGATTTCAAATGATGTGGACTTGCGTGCATGTTGAGTCGCTTCTTTTAATGCAAGTTGTTATAAAACGGTAAAAATAATACCATCTGCTGGATATCAGGTGTAGACTGTTATAAAAATCAAAATCCATCGTTTTTTTTGTGGGTGGCATAAAATTGAATTTGTTTTTGATTGAAATTTAGCCATATCTAATGATTAATATATTTTTGTAAACAATGCCAATTAGGTTTCATTCGAAGAATATGTATTATTATTACATAAATTTCCACTTCCACCACTGTACTACTCCAAATAGCTTGTAGAATCTGAAAAATAAAACAATAAGTTTTGAATAAGGATTTTAAATATTTTAATTACTTTTAATTAAACAATTTTTATTTATTTCTTAAGTGTTTCATTTATTTACTTTTACCAAAAAATGTTGGTGCTTAATTGCTTAACGCTGCAATTGTGTTTAACACATTCAATGCATAAATATTACATTTAGTGCCTAATAAAATACTTTTTTGCTAACAACGATATACATTTTATTCATGAAAATTATTGACAACATAAATAACTCACAGTTTGCTTAAGTTTCAGCATAAATATTGTTTTCCAACGAAAATGCTTTATGCTTGAAAATAATTATTTTCTTTCTTCCACAAGACTTTTTTAAACATATTTTATTAAACAAATATTTCAGAATTTGTTAAAAGAAAAAGAAAAAAAAAACTATTTATCACTTCAATAATTATTAAATCAAAACCTTAATTAAAAATTTAAAGCAAATACTCACAAAATTTAATTTCAAATTAAATGTCATGTCTGTTCCTCATTCACCCCCTGAAAATCAACCCTATATTAAATTAAAAAAAACAAAAAACAAACTAATAAACATGTAGTACTTTAGACCCACTGCATTAAAACGGATGCAATATATTTGTTTTTCTATTATTTTCTATTTATTTTAATTGTAAATGTTTATAAATAATTTAAAAAAATACTAGAGAGTGTGATCATTAGAAAAGAAGGTCAATTAAAATAATAATTAATTATAATTAAAAACCAATACTTATTAAAAGCTAAGAAAAAATTTATTAAAAATAAATTATAAATTAACAAAGATGTAATGTAATATACTATTTTATAATTTTAAGTTAAATTAAAAAAAAAAAACTATACAATACAATAAAAATTATGAAAAGCAAAAATAAACGGCAACAAAATGAACTTAGTTAAATTAAAATTTATTCAAATTATAACTCAATTTATTTAAAATTATTTAAGAAATTAAAAAAAAAATATAAAAAATCCCATTAACCTAAAACATATAAAATACATAATAATTGTTTGTCAAGTAGTCCCATATATTGTTCAAAATTATACCCTATACAATTATTCTCTAACGGTAGTAGAACTTTGTTAAAAACGCTCTTATCCTCTAAAATGTCAAAAGTTTTCGATATTTTATTTAAAATTCAAAATAAAACATTCAGAAAAATATAATTATGACCTTTGAAAGCATCGATATGCAACGATTAATCCACAGCAACAAAATACCAAAACACTTCCTTAATGAAAATTACACAAATAATAATAAAAAAAATGCTCTGATAACAATCCACTCTTATACAAAAAGAAAAAAAATCATTACAAATGTCATACTTAGATGAGACTAGAAAATGATTATTATGATAAAAAAAAAATTAAAAAATAAAAAAACAACGATAACAAATATAAAAACTACAGTGTTGTATTCGCATTTATATACACATTAAATATATAATATTGTATACACTAAACTATTATTACAAATTATTATTATGATTATTACATACCTACTTACTTACTACTTATAATTATTTATAAATAATTATTATTCAAAACAACTATTTAATCGACTGTTACAAATCTTTTTGAAAATATTACAAAAACGAAACAAAACAAAAAAAAACATTCTTAATATTTAATATTACAACAATAATAATAATAATCCATAGTGCTAAATATAATATATACATATACTGATTGCATATACATATAATTTACAACTATAGTATACATACTATTTAACAAGCATATGCTACAGGCAAATCCAAAAGCATTATTATGTCATGTATTACAACATATTCATTACATGCAACACATCAGAGGTACATATTTTTTATACAAGCATGGAAAGTAGAAAATGTTTTCCACAATCCATTCGCAACGTACTACATTCATTCAAATTTTAGAATTCTTTTACCAATCTGTGCGGACGTGATCATATCAAAATATTTGTGGCAGATATTTCCTTTTTGAAATATATTTAGTATACGACCATGTAAATTATAACAACAGCCGCAATAATTATCTAAAACCGGGTTTATTGACTTGTGGGCCCCAATATAAATTATGTGTACACAAATTTAATTGATCTCTTCTAGAATTCTAACACATGAATAACTCGGTATCACTTCTGTCATACTTTCTGTCTCACTAACTCCATTATCTTATGCATGTTTTCGGAATTTTATCACACTCTTACGACTTTGCCTGACCCACAGAATTGAATATTCTACAAATTGTAATTTTTTTACTACAATATTCAGATACATATGTATGTCAACAAAGAGAGCGCAGAGTCGATATTCAGTTAAACATCAGTAACCGTTAAAAATCAAATTATAATTAATCTATTACCAGCTTTCACTACGTCCAAAGCCAGTATATACTATATAAGATTATCTAGTCTTTTGGAGGACATATTTTCGCCTGAAAGAATATTAGTCGATGGCCATCTTCAATCCATCCCTGAATAATGTGATTATGTTATCCCTAATGAAAACACTCAGAACTCATTTATATCGTTATATATTGATATGTGTTATATTATAGATTTGTTATATTATATATTTGTTATATTACATATAGCAAAAGCACATAAAATGTATTTCAAAATCCATAAAACTCAAGTCGACCAAAACAGCGAGATGTCCTAGCCACTTTTAACGTAATCCATCAGCCACTGCGTGTCAAAACAGGCTCGACTGAGATAATAACGAATAAACGCTCAATATTGATTACAACAAAAATCATAAACGTGTAAAAGCTATAAAAAAACATTTCAGAAAAAAACTTTTCCTTTACAGTTTTCATACAAGTACATTTTTTCTTTCCGAAAATAATTAACTTCATCGGTCAGTTTCAAAGCACGTTTTTATGACTTTTAAGTTAGCTTAGTCAACATTTTTATAGTGGAAGGAAGAATTGAAATAAATCTGTGCAGTGTAACTACCAATATTTCAGGCATAAAGTTCACCCTTTTCCTTCCAGTATCCAAGGACACCTATTGCCGCAATTTAAATTCTTGTATATTATGTTGTATATACATACATATACATATAAGAATTTTGAAACTATACTAAATCAAACAATAACAAACTTAACTTTCAAATCAAAAAGTAATTTATGCCTAATAATTTCTAAATACAGTAAACAATGTGTTCTAACTAAACTGCCATTCAATTTTTGGATTTGCCTCTAATTATTATGATTTACATATATAAACTAGAATAAATCTACAAAAAAATCTTATAACAAATGTTTTTTAAATTGAATTTATATATGTATCATAATACTACAACAGTCAATACAGCAGAATATTATTGGATAATGAATGAAATAATCGATTTGTTTGTGATTAAATTATTTAATTTCTTTAAACAAGATCTCTTTCTACATACTAAACTATACTATACATACATACATACATATATACAGTATTTATTGAAACAGTTATACCAACAACAAAATATATACATTACGAGTACTTATACAAAATGAATAAAATAAAATAAAATAAATTTTATATTATAATACAGATAGAAGTATAAAAATAAAATGATATTGAAAAATAAAATAAAATAAAAAAACAAACAAAAAAACATAGTATTTTGGCAAAGCATAACTCTCTTTAATTTAAAAGCCTACCACAACGGAAATTGAAATTGAAACACGGACCAACAACAGCAACATACAACAACTGACTTTCGAATTTTTTTCGAAAATATGTATTTAATCATATTACGTGATTGTAAGACATGCTCAAAGTCATCATCTAACATTATTCTATTAATACTTTGGAAAAAAAATTCATTAATTTCTATACAAAAAAAAAATAAATAAATTATGTAATCAAAATTTTCAATTGATTCAGAAAAAGAAAATTAATATTAAAAATTTTCTTAAAACTTTCTTTATTCATTAACCAACAAAAAACAACAAAAAGTTGGACGAATTCCGTCTTGAAATACAGAGGAGGGATCAGGAAATCTTGGCCATGGCGGCCAAAATGAAAACATTGGAAGAACAACATCAGGTAACTAATTGCAAAAGACAACAAACAAACAAACAAACAAAAGTATTGGACAGACTATGTATATTATTGTATATGAACATACCATATGCAGTAGTTAATCGTATCAAGTCAAGTAGTGTTATTTGCTAGTGTATGGTATTATTATCTTATAGTGTTTTCACACCGAGTGGTTTTAACGCAAAAGTTGGTTTTAACGTTAAAAGCAAAAATAAAACCTGCTTTTACCATACAAAACTATTATGTTAAAATCAACTTAAAACCTTTTTTGAGTTGGTTTTAAGTTGATTTTATGAAATACAACCTTGTTTTATGTACTAAATCAGAGCTACCAGCTCTGAAATGGTAAAAACAGCTGATAAAAATTAAATAAAAACAAAACAAATTTAAAAATATAGGAAGCCGGTTGTATAAAAATGTAAAATTTCAAATAATGAATGCTACAACAATAATAAATAACAATATTTTAACAATAATATTAATATTATTAATATTATTTCTTAATTTTTCATATTTTTTGTTTTTTCTTAAACAAAAACATTTCTGTTCCGTCATGAATGTATGAAAGTTAAAACCTGATTTAAGAAAATTTGCAGTGTGAACGCAAAATCAGCTGATTATGGTTTTAATGCTAAAATCAGGTTTTAACTTTTGGTGTGAAAACACTATTAGACAAGTACATTTAAAGTAGAAAGAGAGGAAAAACAATTGTTAAAATTAAAACAAATAATTATTTTTAGGACTACCAGAGGCACATTGCAGTCTTGAAAGAGTCGTTATGTGCCAAAGAGGAACACTACAACATGCTACAGTCCGATGTTGAGGAGTTGAGAGCCCGACTCGAAGAGAAAAATCGTTTGTTGGAGAAGAAAAATCAGGGTACCATGCAGACCGTGCAGGAGCGCAATCGTTTAACAAGCGAACTAACAGAACTTAAGGATCATATGGAAATTAAAGATCGTAAAATCTGTGTACTCCAACGAAAGGTGGTGTTAAACAAACAACAAAGTCTCTTAATTCCCACTAAATAAGCTCCCTCCCCCCCCCCACTTAATAATGGATGAAGTAAATGAGAAAATAAAATTTAAATGTATTCGTAACTACAAAAAAATTTTAAAAATTTATTTTCCCATTTACTGATGTCAATTATTCTGTCTTATCTTTAATATAATATTGTGTGTGTGTAATTTTAATTGAATTTGTATGTATTTGTATTTGTATTTATGTTTATGTGTATATATGAAATATAGATTGAAAACTTAGAGGATTTGCTCAAGGAGAAAGATAACCAGGTGGATATGGCTCGTGCACGGTTATCGGCAATGCAAGCTCATCATAGCAGTTCGGAGGGCGCTCTCACAAGTCTCGAAGAGGCCATTGGCGATAAAGAAAAGCAAATGGCTCAACTGCGAGAACAGCGAGATCGTGCCGAACATGAAAAACAAGAAGAAAGGGAACTGCATGAGCGTGAAATTGCCGATTACAAAATTAAATTGCGTGCACTCGAAAGTGAAGTCGAAAAGCTAAATACTCGCCTTGAACGTGCCGTCACTGAACGTGAACGTTTAGAAATCAAGCTTGAGGCTTCACAAAGCGAATTAGGCAAATCGAAAGCCGAATTGGAAAAAGCCACCTGTGAAATGGGACGCAGCAATGCCGATTGGGAGACCACCAAACAGCGTATAGCACGTTTAGAACTTGAAAATGAACGACTCAAACACGATTTGGAACGTTCACAGGTACTCGCCTCATTCTCATTTAACTATCAGTTGCAAAAGAACTTATCGTTTAGTTTCGTCAAATATTTATACCATAAATGTCGTTCAAAAACATGCTCTACATTTTACTTTTACTTTTACTTTTTTTTTATCAATTTGAATAACAAAACTATTAAATTTAATGTGATAATTAATTATAAATGTTAAATCATTACCCCCCTTTATAATTGTGAATAATATTGTTATGTAGGAACATAAAAGAAATATTTTATTAAAAAAAAAAAAGAAATAATACGAAACAATATTCATTTATGATTTTCTTTTCTTTTTTTTATGGAATTTTTTTACATGTACACATCATATATATTTACTCTCTCTCGACTACCTATAATAAATTCATCTAATAATATACTACTACTACTACTACTATTAATACTACTCCCTTATTACTACTACTACTACTACCATTTAAAAAAAATTAGATGCAGCTAGAAGAACAAACCACTCTACATAAAGTAAGACATTTTTATGTAAAACACTACATATGATTTTATATGTTTGATTTTTTAGTATTATTTTCTTTTTATTTTTTCTTTATTAAAACAATTTTAAATTTATTTTCAATTTACTAATTTATTATTTAACAATATAGAATTGTAAAATTCACTCAAATAGCCAGCAGGGAATATTTAGTTTCTTTAGATAATTAATAGAGAAAAAAACAACAACCTCTGAATTCCAAACAACCAAACAATTCGAAAATCCAGTATTCCCTGAATAGCAAAAAAAAAAAAAACAATTCGCTGACCTAATCCAACCCCCTCTACTCTCCTTTCACTAGAGCACTACCATTGTTATTTTAAAACAACTCTCAAACATAGTTTTTATAACTGTATACACTTCTGAACTCATACAAACAATACGTACTATATCGTCACCTAAAATGCAAACTGTTCTAAAATTTAATTTATTGTTTACTGAATTTGAAAAACGTCAAACCTTAATATTTGTATTTCGCGATGGATAGATGTAGTTTCAAAATAAATATTTTAATGTTTTGCTTTTTTGCCTTTAAGAGACGATATATTGCTAGTGTATTGATATATTGTATGTCAAGAGTTTAAAAGTTTTGCACATTATCATCATCATCATCATCATCATATTCATCATCATCACCAGTGTTGTTATTACTAATAATTGTATTACTTAGATAAGTATAAAGGTATCGACCATAGTTATAAATTTTACTTCTAGTTTAGTTTCTAGCAACAATTGCAACATCATTATTAATCATCATCATTACCTATTATTACATTTTTATATTGCACTGTCCATAATTCTCCAAATCGAAGGTTTTGATTTAATAACAACAATTACAAGAAGAAAAAAACCATTTGATTTAATTACTGTTCAATTACAAAAAAAAAAAAAAAAAAAACTTTAATTACACTGCAAGAAAATACAAAACTGTTACAAACCAGCTAGCAATCGCCCCTGTGTAATTTTTTTTTCTCTTTTTGTGTGGAGAAAATGATATTCACTATGTCAATTTGTGTGTGTGTTTTTTTATGTGTAATTTTATATGTTTCATTATTATATCGTATGATTAATTATCTTGAATTCCAAAAAGTATGCTACACATTATATTATGTACAGTTACGATCAAAATTGTAGGTCCTACAAAGGAAATTACATCTCATGAGGTAGTAATTATTGAACACTTAATTTAAATCACAAGTGAAAAACAATTAGTTTTGGTCAAAAGGTGGGGCATGTATGTTTCTGTCAATGGAAAATAATTTTGAAAATACAAATAGAAGCCTGTAGGAATAGTTTGCTACCGATTTTTACCAAAAGACTGACTATCGTTTGTATAAGTAATCCATAATGTAATTACATTCAAAGTGGTGAAAAATATCCACCAATATTTACAGTACAATTCTTAATTAAAAGTGTTAAACATCAATCTCATTCAATCAAAAAATTGGGGTTTTCTATGTCATTAGACTGTTATTCGAAAAGCATGCAGTATAGTTACTAATACATACATACATACATAATTGGCCATTACAACCCTTCAGTCAGGATTAGGGTTTAGCTTCTCAATAATAAACTTTAAGAATTTGAGAACGAATTTTCAATTAACAATACTTGAAGTAATTAAATACTGTAGTATAATAGAAGTTATTGTGACCTAGCGATTCCAATAGTTCAATCTGTGCTTTAACCCTAGTGTATTATTACGACAATAAAAACTGTTTTGAAAAGTTAAAATCAGTCTACTAAGATAGTTGTATTTTAATGGGTGTTATACACATCAGCTTTGTCATAGGCATATGGTATTATTTTCTTCTTTTTCGATATGCATACAAACATTATTGGTTATTAAATTTACAATTAATTATATTAGCCAACCAAATAATTTTTTCAATAAGAACACTTTTTATATTCGAATTAAATCAGGAATAAATTAAGTCACATACATAGCTAGGATATGATTGTGTGAAGGAGATAACTATTGTTAGGTAAATTTATCCTCGACAGTTCAAATCATGGTAGCTACAAGGCAGGAGATTTGGGATGCTTAAGAGCTTTTTTCTAATATTTCCTGAAATATTTTCCAATCTCTGTTTTGGCCACTAGGACCCTGATATACGCATATACATACATGTACATATATTCAAATGATTGGAGTGTGTATGACCGTTTTGTTTTAACATTTTAGGAGTTTTTTAAATACTTCTTGAAAGGCAAGGACAGTTCACCAATATTGAGCAACATAACATCAAATTGGTTTTGGGAGAGATTTGTAAACTCAAAGCTTACAATATAGTTTCAAGAACGAGCGTCTACCACTTAACAAATATATTTCAAGGGCTATCAATTTCATGAAACTGATAAAATTTTCAAGCCAGACCAGTGTCAAGTTTAGTGTCACAATATTTAATGAGCTAGTGTTAAGGCACTACTTGTTTATTGATTCGATCGAAAGGAAATGCATCATTTCTGAACTTAATAATTACGTGAAGATTTATTTGCTCATTTATCCTTATTCTCCAGAGTTCTAACCACTAACCTAGCTGGAAAATGGGTACCCATGCTTGCTGACACAAGCGGTGTTATCAGCAACGGTAGAAGATGTGTATGAATAGTTAACAACATACCAAAAGTATATGTTAAATATAAAACTGGTACAAATAGTATATGGTGCTATCCTGCAGTACATCTAGGCTGCCTTCCAAAATGTTAGTTGCTTTGTGTTTGAACTAAGTATCGTGTTTCATAATGCCGCTGTACAAAATATATACAATGTATTCTATTTAAAAACGTCGTTAATGTGTATTTTTAACGCAGTCAAAAAGCAATTAGGCATCGGATTTATAGTTGATGCATTGTTTGGTTACTTTGCATATCAACATAGTTTATATACAGTAGTAGAACTGTATACAAACTTTGTATTGATACATTTTGTAAAGCAGCCCTACTGTAATCGTTTGGAAAATCACTTCAATAATTACAAACGTATCGCAGATAATTTAAATTCGTGAACTCGAATGCTTGAGAACGTAACTTCAAATGCCCTACTTATGGCTTTTACCAATATGTGGCTTTGTTTGTTATGCTTCCTCGTAAACTAAATTGTTGGTCCGGAATGCAACTATTTATCATTTAAAATTGGCATCAGCTTCGATATCAGCTGTTCTTCAAAAAGTTTATATATTGCTGGTAATAATCGTTTGAATCTATACGATTGCAGTTTTATCACACATTTACGATTCTTGGGTAATCAGCAAAAAATGTACTTTTTTCAGCATCCTTTCGTAAAAAAAACCCAAGTTGAATTTCGGAAAGGGATCTCACTTCTTACTGAAAAGTTTATTGTTAACTGCTATTACATATATTTACATCTATTACATATATTTAAAATCCTACAGAGAAAAGCTCTTTTTAAATAATTCTTTTACTTCATTCAAGTAAAAAAAAAAAAAAAAGAAATAGAAAGGAACACCATTTTATTAGATATTTTCATCATAACTGTACATAATATATAGTATGTATGTGTAGATTTATTACAATTCATAAATAAAATAACAAAACAGTTTATAATTAAAAAAAAAAAGAAGTACCCCCGGTAAAATATATTGTACTAAAAAAGCACTTTCTTAACGCCTTACAGTCGGTACAAAAATTATTGCATGAATCTGGAAAAATATCGGTAAGTTGTGTTAGAAACTAGAGGCGATTCTAGTAGTTTGTACTTAAATGAACAACTCAAACACGAACAAAGTTTTATCAACACACAAATTTCAATTCTTTTAATAAGTTTTGTTAATATTTTAATTTTTTTTATGAATTTTAAAACAAATTAAAGGCGTTATTGAATGCACACTATACAGTTCAAATATATATTTTGTATTTTTGTAAAAAAAAGAAAATATTTTTATTGTTGAAGTTTATAAAGTATTTTAAACGTTTCTGTATATTTGATAAACTTTAAAGGCGAGTTTGCTTTAATTAAATTAAATTGACACTTTAATTGGTTTTCTCGTGTTTTATCCAATATGGCCACAAACAAAGATAAACTCGTCTTGATAAATTTTTAAACTCTATTGCATACAAATTTATTTTCCTGCTGGAATTTCTTTTTTTCTATATACAAGTTTTTTTTTCTACTAATCAGTTGCAATTATTAAATAAAAAAAAAATATTACAAACAAATTTGAAACTGAAACTAATAAAAATAAATTTTAAATTCTTAAAACCTTCGAAAAAAAATAGACAACATTTGGTCGCACAACATTAACAACTTCCCAAGAGTTGGATCGAGCACAAGAGCGCGCTGATAAAGCAGCTGCCGAACTGAGACGCACCCAAGCCGAGCTCAGAGTTACTCAGGTACCAAAAGACAGTTCTTTGATATCATCAAACGCTTCATATACTACTCTTTGTTTTTTATACTTAAACTTTTTATTTTTTGATTATCATACCTTTTTCTGTTCATAAATTTGAATGTATTTTATATCAAAAAAAAAAAAAGATTATTTTTTCTTTATCGAAAACATATTTTTGTTAAGACTTGAAAGTGGTGTTAATGTGATATGATCATTGGATAAGACTATTTCTATACAAGTATTATACCATACATATATTGTATTTGTAAAAAAACTAAAACTTAAAAAATATTATCAGTTGAATTACATGTGCTTCTTGTTATAATTTTTATAAGGCATCATAATGTAATTTATATGAAATATTTCAAACACTTACTTACTTACACACAAATTCTCAAAATCTTTTCAAATACTAACTAACTATACCGATATACATACATAAAAACAAAAAATTCAAAATAATACATCCGATCAATAACAGCAACACCACCGCCATATTAATCAGTACACAGTAACAGCTTCTGTCAAGATTTACATCATATACAAGTGGTATTTATTTATTTTCTGTTTTTTTAATTGCAACAAAATTTTAATTAAAAAGTAAGTCAGACAAGTTGTAAGCATCTCGGAGGCAAATCTATAATATTATGTATGATTTTGAAATTTAATAATTAAAAGCGTTATTATGGTACATAATTAGTACATCCTTCATTCAATTCAAACAGCAAAGCAAACAACTTTTAAAGCGAAACTCTAATATGGTATATTTCTATATAAACTATCTTTGAATTACTTTGATTGACTTATTTACATACAAATGTATACCATATGTAGTTATAAATACTAAGACTTGCTTTTATGGACTCAATGCTCCATAGGGAATTTGACGAATAATTTTGTTTAAAATGTGGCAACATAAATATAATACTTTGTAGCGAAAGGATATTATAATCGGACATCATCAATTATTATATAATTTATTTAGTTCTTAGTCTAGGAATAATAAGTATTAGTTTTGAAAACAATCTACCAATTATTTCGAGCACTTTATAATGATTACATTGTTCCAATTAAAGCCGTAGACAAAGAAGAATAATTTTTGATTTTAAAAGAGCGATGAACAATTACCTGAAAACATTATGTATCAAATTTGCTTATTATCCTCAATAATAGGATAGATTGTAAATAAAGATTAATGTTAAAATTTTAAAAGAATGTAAAACCTATTTGAAATTGTAAAAATAAACATTGCAAACATTTGTTTTAGGCACAGCAAATTAGAATTGCTGTGCTGCAGCCGTTATTTTCAAGCTATTTTTTTAGAAACCACCTTTTCCACGTCTATAGTGAGAAGTTTATGACATCCAATTATAGTCTTTATGGATGTTACAAAATTTCCAATTAATTTCCATTAAAGAAGGAAAGCGAGAATCTATATTTTCTAGAGTTCTCAGCCGTATGTTTCCTGTGCAACCAGTGATGGCCAATAAATATTATATTTTCCGTAGGTGACTCAAAATCATGAGTGTTTAAAATAAACGGATGGTGAGAGGGCAAATTCTGAAAAGCTCTAATTTGAACTAACAAACTAAATTCAATTGATTGTCAACAAGATATTTCGTCAAATCACATTCTACATATGTATTGTGAAACAATACACTCGGCATTCATTTGAAGCATAATCCTAGGGATTCATAGAAACTTTTTTATTGGCCCTCTCTACTCCAGAATCTAGGAGGCGAGTAAATCAAATATATAACAGTTTGGTTTTATTAAGGTTTCTAATGTAGATTAATGTATTAAGGTTATATGAAGGCAATCTTTGCGTTTAAAATTTGATTGAAGATTTAAATGAAATCAATTTGATTCCTTAAATAAAAATTAAGGAATATAAGCAATAATTTAAATTTGTCATTCAAATGAATAAAAAGATAATAAAATTAATTAATTTTATCCTCTATATGAATTAGGACAAATCAGTTTTTTTTGAGTCTTTTGATTAAATTATAAAATATTTTGGTTATAAATACAGAGCGTTGTAATGAAAAAATAGTACATAATTGTTTTATAAATTCCTGTATAGTCTAATAGATTTGCCATCCGAAAGATGAAAACCATAAAAAGAATTCAAATTTTAAAAGTAATACACTAAATTCCGTCATCCTTAAAAAGAATGGATGTCGTATGCAAAATATTGTTTAGCAGAAGCTGTTCATTGAAGATGGCATTTTTCGATCCTCTTCTAAAGAGCTTTCCATCAAGCAATATCATTTCTTTGATCGCTTATCAGTATTACACCTTTTTATCAAACAGATTTTGGTCGTTATATACATACATACTAACATTTCCGATCATTTCTTTATAATCTCCCAGTATCTTACTTTTCATAAGCATTTCTGAAGAATAAAAACATATTTTTCATATTATAAATTAGCATAAAACTCTATCAGTTTTTGTTTTTAAGTCAGCTTTATAGAGAATGGTAATTTTGTGAACTGATTGCCGTTTCATTAATATTCTACAATTAATTCGTAAGATGGAAATCACAATAATACTTTGCAGTTAAAGAAACTGAATAAAATTTTCGTTAAAAATAATGTTATATGCTCCATAACAATAAACATTTTGTTTTTATTTTTATTTGAAAATATGTTCTAATAAATAATAAATAAATATTAAAAAACTTCAAGACATACAATGCAAAATATATGACTATAATAATTTGTAAGCAACGTTAATGTCTGTAATACAGCTAGGTATCCTTCAACGTTTATGGCACAAAAAGTTACCTTCGTGATATCTTTCTATAATCTTTCTACCTATCTTTCTAACTACGAGTTTGCTAAGTAATGACTTCAATATCATGCATGTTTTGTATATACAGTCAGCCCTCCTATAACGCGGTGAGTGCGTACCGCGTTGTATGAAAACCTCGCTATAAGAAACTCGGATTTAACCGTACAAACCAGACAAATTCGTAGCGAGATCTATGGAAACCGTCTACCGCGTTGTATGGAAACCGCTCTAAAGAAACTCGGAATTAGTACAAATCACATCATTCGTACCGCGTTATATGGAGACCAAGACAAGATAAATTATAAATTATTTTTATTGACTTAAAGAGTTCATATATGGATTGATAAAAAAAAAATGAAACAAAAACAAAACGAATACTGTTTTCCAACAAAAATAAGAAAGACTTGTAAAATTATGTAATTTTCAACATTCATTCTCACTGTCAGATATGAGTTGCAGAAACATTTTTAAAATGTCGTAAACGGCTATGAGATAAGCTGGCCTCTTTATATAAAAATGTGTTTGTATATCTAGACTGTGCTTTCGCATCGTAAATAAAACTGATATTAAACCGTCTTACAATATCTAGTTACTAGATTCGTTCAGATGCTGTGCGGAAGGAACTTATGGCATGTTGTTGAACGTAAACCGCTCTGTACGAGTACCGCGTTATATGAGGGCTGTCGCAATTTCAGCCCGCGTTATCTAAAAACCGCGTTATAGGAGGGCTGTCACAATTTCAGCGCCGCGTTATATGGAAACCGCGTTCTGAGAGTACCGCGTTATAGGAGGGTTGACTGTATTTTCACCCAATTACCCTAAAAGTCCTTCGGCAAACGATCAAAACTGAATTTTTTTCTAATGAAAATTATACAAAATTAAATTGTTTAATAGTATAGTTAGTATAATAGGTTAGGTACAATTTTTAATAAATTTAGTTCTTTGAAGACAAGGATAGCAGAAAATGTATATTTAAAAACGATTAGTTTTATTTAAAATGTGGAATTTTGACAAAAGCTGTTTTTATACACGAAAAACAAAATAATGAAATTAAAATATATATACTACATATAAAAAGTATTATTCATATACACAGTAGATAATTAAAAACAATATTTATATAAAAAACATAAGTTTAAAATGATTTTCTAATTTAAAACTTTTCTTTCTTAATTTTTACTTTCATAACCTAACTAACTCGTTATAATAAAACTGTCGATTGACATAATATTATATAAATATACTTTATACGAATACAAACAAAAAAACAAACTATGAAACCAAATCTCAATTATCTATTATATCTATTGCTTGCATTCACATACTTGTAGGGCGAAACAGATAAACGTTTTGTGAGTAATTGCTTCCAACGAAACCAATCTAATCCAAGTTAATACATCATTTTAAATGCAAAATATCCGATTTGTTCTTTTTTTCTCTCAAACAGAAAAATAAAAGCATTTAAGTTTTAAATATTTAAATTCCTTGTTAAATTTTAACCATTTAAACTAACATAATATAACATACATACATCATCATACTTACTCAACTACATACTACATACTCTACTACATACTTTAATATAATAAATGTACATACATACATATTTATAAACATACATATATGAAAAGAAACTTAATACATACATAAAATATTTCAGCCATTTCATTGTTAAATTGAAGTTTTTATTTTTATCAAAACATTTACCATTCGGTATACGATATTCGAATTTCGAATCATCAAACCATTAAATGCTTTGCAAAGAACGTAATTGCAACCAAATTTTTTTTACATATTTTCCATTTAATTCATTTCAACTTCATTAAAGAAATTGTGCTTTTTCTGATTATAAGTGAAATCATGTCGCCCGCCAATCACATTAATTATTAACTTGTGCGCTGATTCGATAAATTTTCACACCAACTTGTTTATCATATTTGAATGTATCGTCTGCGATTTTCTAGCATCAAATAATTAAATTACACACAATAAGTTATAACTCTCGATTTGAGGCGTCGATTATTGAGTGTTTTCAGTTCAGTTCAGTTCATAATAAAAATAAAGATTAGACTAAAATCAAAAGAAATAACAAAATTCGTTGATTAAGGTGATTTATAATAGGACAAGCTAGCTGTACTGATCAACATCGATAAAAAAACGATGTTTTTATTGGTTAGTTGAGACTACAGTTAGGTTAATATGGGGCATCAAGATCATAAAAGCCAAATGGGTGACATTTGTCTCCTAGACAGTGCCAACATACTCTTTTAAGAGTGGGACAATGGGGAAACTCGCAAACTACCACCAGGTGAAATTTTACGACATCGGAATATGTGCTCAATTCATGTTGAGCATGATTTACAGAGAATGAGACATAGTAATACTATTTGACAGTCAGACCTTCATCAGAGCTTTAAAGAAGTTGACTGGAACATAATGAAAAGTTAAATCAGCTAAGAAGACCTGTACCTCAGATCATGTGTTAAGTCGCTGCAATGAGCAATCAGATGAGACCACAAGAAAAGCTTCTACGCCGCTAATGGGACCAGACCATTTCAGCGGAATAGAAAGAGCGGTAGGGAAGGGTATATGTACTTAGCGAAAAGAAAGATTAAGGATGGCGGAAACTCTTCTTAAATCAGGCGGGTTTCAGATTATTTAAACATTTAACATTACAATGAGAAGTGATTTGAGTTATGCACCAGGCTATCGAGAAGTAGTTTGAGGACAGTAAGCGGCAGTTTATCAGGTACTGCAGACTTAAAGTACAGCTGTTTTAGAATAGCAATATATTGAAGCCCAATATATAGAATCCATAGTGAGGAATACGAATCACCAGAACTTATACTTTTGCGCGGGTTTAATGCATCCGAAAAGGAAACATCAGCATATTTATCAAGCAATAGGCAGAGAGTTTTTCTTACTAACGTTTAACGTAAAAAGTTTTTCCGATTATTACTAATTCTGCTCCAAAAGGAATCGCTAATTACGCTTTACTCTTACTATCTACAATGTCATAATGCAGGCGGTGTTTTAACAAACTTAGCAATCACGAAAATGTTATTTTCTTACCAAGAGGCAACTATAGTGTATCAATTGTGTAGGATAGTAGAGGAGAATTGCTGCTATTGGTAGTCATGAAGTAGCAATTGTAGTATCGCAATCAGTAAACATTAAAATTAGCTATAAATTTCCAATCTTGAACAACACTCTATAATCCAAGTAATACTGCATTATCTAGACACAATGCAGTGTACAAATGCACTTTTAAGCCTCAAATGAATCGAGAGTTGTTTTCTTTCTTATCTTTCATTCAGTTTATCGCTGCAGTTATACTTTTTCTTGTATAAATAATTTTCCATTATTCTCTTCCATGAATCGCTTAGTTTGTTCGTGTATTCGTTCTGTTCTATGTATTCATTAAGGCTGCACTACTTACATATTTTCCACCACTACTGAAATTGTTTACATGCAAATTATTATTATTTTTCTTTTTCTTCTTTTCGTCTTATACGTTTATTCGTAAATGTTTTATTTGCCTTTTCTTCGTATTGTAATAAGAATCGTAAAAACATTTGATTTCCCGTGCCATTTATCCAAACACGCCTAATGCATAATCGTACCAGCATTAACAGGCATTCGTTCGCTCGTTCGTTTGTTCGTTCATAAATACATGCAAATTTCGTGTATAAAGTATCATATATTTCATTTAAGTTATAGTCTCTAAATCGCTTTAATTTGTAATCGTTTTTCTGTCTGCCTCTATCTATCTCTATCTCTCTAACTGTCTATCCTCTCTCTTTGTGCATTTATTTCGAATTCACGATTAACATTTTTTAGTTCAAGTGTGAAAATGCTTAATTCGACATTTTGTTTTTCTTTCGCTCGCGAAATTTTTAGTCCGATGCCGAAAGAGCTCGCGAAGAGGCCGCTGCTCTACAGGAAAAACTGGAAAAGAGCCAGGGCGAGGTGTATAGACTGAAGGCCAAACTGGAAAATGCCCAAGGTGAACAGGAAAGTTTGCGACAAGAGTTGGAGAAAGTTCAGGGAGGCATTTCACGTATACATGCTGACAGAGATAGGGTAATAAACATATCTTTTATTCCTTCCTCTATACGTGTAGTTTTATTTGACTGATTACTAATCGTGTTAAATTCTTAATTGAAAGGCCTTCTCGGAGGTGGACAAGATGAAGGAAGAAATGGAACGTACCCAAGCTACTTTGGGTAAAGCACAATTACAGCAAGAGAAATTACAGAATGCTTTGGATAAGGCACAAAATGAAGTGGATCACTTACAGGAGAAACTCGATAAGGCCAGTGCGGATAATCGTCGTCTGGTCTTAGAGAAGGAGAAACTTACGTATGACTATGACAATTTGCAATCGCAACTAGACAAAGCTTTAGGACAAGCCGCACGTGTGCAAAAGGAACGGGAAACTCTCACTTTAGATACAGACAGAATACGCGAAAAACTTGAAAAGGTTCAGGTAAGCATTACCAACATTTTATATTCGTAATTGTAATCAATCTTCCAGAGAGCATATGAGTATACCATATTAAAATAAATGTAGAAATCACTTAACATCTCAAAAATAAATTTCCACAGTAAGAAGCTGTCCTTTTCACCTGTAAATATTTAACTGATCTTATCATATTATTTATCCATTCTACTATCCCCCCATCTAGTGTATCATATATGTATATGTATGTGTTATTGTATCTAAACATCTATTTTATAATACTGTACTATATGCTGTATACATACATAAGTACATGCATACATCCATAAATATGAATATGTTTGTATCTATGTTTCTCTACTATATATGTATATTGTAATCTATATGTTGTACACAACTGTTATTTTGAATCTAATGAAACCCCAAATGTAGATACAACTGGCACGAGTCCAGAAAGAACGTGATCAGTTCTCAGATGAATTAGAAACTCTGAAAGAACGTTCGGAATCATCACAAACACTGCTTCAGAAAGCAGCACGCGATCGAGAGGCGATGCAAACCGATTTGGAAGTTCTCAAAGAACGTTATGAAAAATCGCATACCATACAGCAGAAACTCCAGGTAATTCCCAATTCTACGCTTTTGTAGAAACCCCTTCTTCTTCCCCGTACAAAACAGAAACAAACAAAATCAAAACTTTTCAAAACAAGTTTGAAGACTAAAAAGATACCTAACCGAAGTAAGAAATGCATGCATTACTTCAAACAAATTGGCTGTTTGTTAGTTGTAGCTTTTCAAAATTTTCAATAATAATTGCCTTCAAAATTTTAGTACAATATAATGGACTCCACCACTCTACTCTCTTCATGCCTTAATTTAATTCAAATGAACTTTCTTATCCCCCCTTCGACTAACAGATGGAACGTGATGATGCCGTCACTGAAGTGGAGATACTTAAGGAGAAATTGGATAAAGCTCTTTACGCCAGTCAAAAACTTATTGACGAGAAGGATACTTCAAATAAGGAATTCGAAAAGATGTTGGAGAAATACGATCGAGCTCAGAATGAAATCTACCGCCTTCAATCCCGTTGTGACACAGCTGAAGCGGATCGGGCTCGTTTGGAGGTCGAAGCAGAGCGCTCCTCACTGGCCGCATCCAAGGCCAGAGAAGATCTGCGTAAACTTCAAGAGGAAAGCACACGACTACAAGAAGCCTGCGATAGAGCGGCGCTACAACTTAGCCGAGCAAAGGAATGTGAGGATAATGCTCGTGCTGAGCTTGAACATCACAGGGAACGCTATGATAAAATACAAACTGACCTACGCCGTACTCAAGGCGAGAAAGAACACTTGCAGTCAGAGCTCGAACGTGTCAGTTATGAATTGGAGAGAGCTCACGCTGCCCAAAGTAAGGCCAGCGCTAGCGTGGAAGCTGCAAAAGATGAAGTTGCTCATTATGCTATTGAACTGGAAAAAATGCGAGATCGTTATGAGAAGAGCCAAACAGAACTTAGAAAACTTCAAGATACCGATACATTTGGACGAGAAACTCGCCGGCTTAAAGAAGAGAACGAACGACTACGAGAGAAATTGGACAAAACACTTATGGAACTCGAAACGATACGAGGCAAATCGCAATACGAGTCAGAAACCTTTGAGAAATACAGAGATAAGTACGAAAAAATCGAAAACGAAATTGCCACCATGGAGACTAAACTGCACGAAACTTCTCTACAACTTGAATTGTCCAAAGGAGAAGTCGCCAAATTGCTGGCCAGTCAAGAGAAACAACGTAGCGAATTGGAAAGAGCGCACATTGAAAGAGAAAAGGCCAGAGATAAACACGAGAAGCTTTTGAAGGAAGTAGAACGTTTGCGTTTACAACAAGCCTCTGCCATCAGTCCAGCAGATTCAGTGCGCACAGCTTCATTATCGGCGGGCGAAAGACAAGAAATCGATCGACTAAGAGACCGCTTAGAAAAGGCTTTGCAGTCTCGAGATGCCACCGAACTGGAAGCGGGACGCCTCGCTAAAGAACTGGAGAAAGCTCAAATGCATTTGGCCAAACAACAAGAAGCCAACGAATCAACGCGCATTGAATTCGAACGGATGTCTGCAGAGCTGGGCCGACTTCACGACCGATTGGAAAAGGCCGAAGCTGAAAAGGAAACTCTAAGACAGTCGGCAAGAAATGGCGGTGCCGATAAACCTCATCCTCAACTCGAAAAACATATGCAACAGCTGGAAGCTGACTGCAAGCAGTTGTCAATCGAAAGGGAACAATTAGTACTTCAATTGGAAAAGAGCCAGGAAATCCTAATGAACTTCCAAAAAGAATTACAAAACGCAGAAACAGAACTCCAAAATGCCCGAGAAGAAAATCGCAAACTACGCAACGGTCAACCCGTGGCACCAGCTGCACCTGCCGAAATTCAAGCCATGCAAAAGGAAATACAAATGTTACAGCAAAAACTCCAAGAGTCCGAAAAGGCATTACAAGCGGCCGGCACTGCCAACCAAGGTGGAGCTTCACGAGAAGAATTGGAACAATGGCGTAAAGTTATCGAAGCCGAAAAGAACAAAGCCGATATGGCTGATAAGGCTGCCCAAGAAATGCATAAACGTATACAGGTAAACAACAGCTACGTTCTGAAATTAAATAAAAATTTCCGAACTCTTTTTAATAATCCTTTTAAAACTCTTTAATAGATGATGGACCAGCATATTAAGGAACAGCATGCTCAAATGCAGAAAATGCAACAACAGTTGCAACAGCAAGCACAACAACAACAGCAACAACAACAACAAGCACCTGCGAACACACAAGAAATACAACAACTCAACCAAGAACTTGAAAAAGTTAAAGGTGAACTACAAGCTGCCACAACACAAAGAGATCAATTCCAACAACAATTGGAGATCTTGGTTGAAGAGCTTCAAAAGAGTCAGGTACACACATTTTACCTGTCAAATTGAATATAAAGTGTGTCGAGACATACATAAATTGTCACTTCTTTCAATTATCCATTTAGGTTGCCAATCAAGAACAAGCGAAACAATTACAAGCTGCCCAACAACAAATCCAACAACTACAGCAACAAATACAACAAGTTAGCCAAGCAGGAGGAGCAAATGCAGCTGCCAGCGAAGCACAAAGACAACAATTGGAACAGCAACAGAAACAACTCGAGGAGATACGCACTCAAATCGATAATCAAGCGAAGGCAGTCGAAAGCGAACGGAAAATTATCGAAGAGCAACGGAAACAAATCGAAGCGAAACGCAAAGATATTGAAGAGAAAGAGAAGAAAATGGTCGAATTCGATGTCCAACTGCGCAAACGAAAAGATCAAGTGGATCAATTAGAAAAGTCACTGCAAGCTCAAGGAGGTGGTGCAGCCGCTGCTGGAGAACTCAACAAGAAACTTATGGAAACCCAAAGACAATTGGAAGCGTAAGTTCAACATTAATTTCTTACCATCTTAACTCAACTCTAAAGAAAAACTTTCTCTTTATTCCTTACAGCTGCATCAAAGAACTACAAAATACAAAAGAAGACAACAAAAAGCAAACAGCGGAAACCGAACGATTACTCAAATTGGTTCAAATGTCTCAAGAAGAACAGAATGCCAAAGAAAAGACAATTATGGACTTGCAACAGTACGTCCACTTCTAATTATTCTTTTCAAAAATTATTTATTTCTTTACTTACTATTTGCTACCTTCAATTTCATGATCGGTTACGCGTGTTAATAATTCATTATTTTTTTTTCTCTTCTTCATTGCAGAGCCTTAAAGATTGCCCAAGCAAAAGTCAAACAAGCACAAACACAACAACAACAACAACAAGATGTAAGTTATAATATCAGATTTAAGACATTTTAATAGCAGCTTTGTGCAAAAACCTCCTCTCTTCTACTGAACTACAACAATGAACTTTGTTAAAAACATTTACTTCTTTTTTATGATATTATTTCTTGAGTTCAATGACTTGCTTACATATATTTTTATGGTATTGTTGCCAATTACTTTACTCCAAAGAAAGAAAAACAATTTTTCCTACATGGTAGCCAATACAATACATACAGATTTTTGTTGTAACTAACTGCCAAAATTTCACTTAATAAACAAAAACAAATAAAAATAAAATAAATTTTGGTCATTGAGAACCAATTTGATTTTACAAAAAAGTTACGCAGACATTAGGAGGCATCACTTCTAAATATTTAAAAAAAAACCTTTTTTTTCATCCAGTTGTTGATGACACAATACCTCTCGTACTATATATCACATTAGAAGACTACAAATAGACTGTCGATGCTACCATTTTTATAGGAAATGTATGCATTTATGAATATAAACCGAACAGAGAAAAATAGATGTTCTACTAAAAATAATACTCAGCAGCTAAGAGGGATTCCTGTAAGTGGTATTACATGAAGGAAACATATCTGAACCGTATAGAACCGTATGTATGGAATCCCTTAAGGCCGGAGATATTTCGTTAAAGTTGCTTGATTATGCGCAGTCATCCATAGATTCCGTGATGTACAAGGAAAGCTTATCTAAAATCTAATAAATTTGACTTCAGGATAAATGTAGTTAAACTAAAGATATACGAATTAATTTCATATCAAAAGAGCTCAAAAAAGAACATCGTGTAGAAGAATTTTAATACCTAGGTAGCATGAAGCTAAGGAAGTTGAATAAATGTAGAGAGTGGAATTAAAAAAGCCAATTGGTGTATTTACACAGACTCAAATCCGTATAGCGTTGGAGTGAAGTTATGTATATACTTCATGGTTTGTGTTCACTTCCCACTTCTTTATGGTTTCCTATAGCCAATGTCAACTGTTTTCTTGAGCTTTTAAAGACAAAAAATTTTGATTTTGTTTATTCAGTTGAAAATCCGTAAAATTTGTATTTGAGTATTTGAGATGGTTACTCACACTGTTCTCCAAGATTTGAATAAATCCAGCCTTAGAAAAATTAAATATCTGTGGTCATCAAAGCTATATACAGACAAATAACAAGTAGAAATTGAGGTTGAAAGTAATAAATTTAAAATATTCGATTTTTCTCAATAATTTAGTTTCTTTTTTGATGAGTATTGTTTGCCAGATTATTGAATGCACTGGCAGTTAATTTAATTCCATCTCGCAAGGTTTCTGCTTTTTATTATTTTGGAATATTGTTTGTCATAGTTTTTACTGGTTTACTACGTTTTAAACACACAGAAAAATTTGTAGAATTAAAACTTATTCAATTGCACTAGAGATCATTCAGATAAATAAAGGAACAAAGAATTCTTCTTAGTATTTAAGCTTCTCGATCAACTAACATGTTCTAAATTATTTTTAATATATGTATGTTGATATTACAAGCATACCGACTTTAGTAATGTTCAGGAATTCAAGACTATGTGTAAGATTAGCTGATATCTGTAATTGTAAAAAACAAACTAGATTTTTTAAATTAAAATTGTTAGTGAACTCTTTAACAAAAAAAAAACAAAAAATTAATAATAATAATTTGGAATAAAAATGCCAAAACATTGTAGAAATACATATATTAAATTTGTTAAAAATTCACAAAATTAAACTAAACACGCATAATGCCATTGAAATTGCAATAAATCGTCTAACTCAGTACCAATTCGATAATTTCGAAGCGACTGACTGAATAGATAGAAGAAATAATGCAAGAATATTGATGTTTGAATGCTGACGGACCATAACTGAACTAACTTTAATATTGCATATAAAGTTTCTCAATTTAAAATAAAAAATTGAAAATAAATTTAATGCAATAAAAAATTTAATTCATTTTGTTTTTCTCTTTACAGGCTGGACCAGCTGGATTCTTAAAGAGCTTTTTCTAAACATAATTATTAAATTATTAAACATAATAAAAATTACTATCTCTCTCTCTGTATCTCTAAATCTCTCTACACTAACTACACTACAGTTTACAGTTTCTACTATATATATTTGTACATTTGTTGTTGTTCTTTGCTTATACTTTTTTCAAATCATTATCAAAGAAAGAAAAAACCCAGTATTTACATATACATACTCTAAAATCTAATCTTCAAGCTAAAATTAAAAAAACAAAAAATAAAAACAAAACTAAAACTAAAAAAAACAAAAAAAAAATTGAAAAACTAAAATTAAAAATATTTTTTCTACTATTTATACATAATTAAGAACCTCTCTAATATTGCTAACAATTGCTTTACATTTAATTAATTTAATATATTTGTATTCAATTTAAGTTCAACCTAATGTTGTTATGAATTCGTTTCAATCATTTATTATTTATACAAAATATTTTTTATTTTTAAATTTAGTATAAAAAACATTGTGAATTATGCCCACTGCTAATTTGGTCATGATATACATATACATATAAAAATTAAAAAAAAAGTAATGCAAAAGTACTTATAAATTCAAAATCATAATGTGATGTCATTCATAAATAACTCATAATTCAACTATAAATAAAATTATTTGTCAAATAAATTAAATAAAGCAGCATATATACTAAATAAATAAAATAATATTAATAAATATATAAAATATATAAAAAAAAGAGTACTAAATAAGTTTAGTAAAAAATAAACTAAATAATAATTAAAAAAATAAAATAATTATAATAAAGCATTACCATACATATTCACTTTGAAAAAGGCAACAAAAAAATGTTAGTAGTTAAATATTTATTATATTATATTATAAATTGCATTAACAATAATTACATTAATAGACGATCCCCCTGTTATAGTTAGAGTAATTTAATTAAGCAAAAAAAAACGCAAATAAATAAAATATATAAAAAATATTAAATTATAAAAAAAATAAAAATTGAATAGTGTATATATTAGACAAACAACAAGAAAAAATTTACAAAAAAAAAATGACAAAAATAAAAATAAAATTTATAAATAAATTGTTTAGCAAATGAAATCATAAAAAATCCTGCAACATTTCAAGAAACGGATAACATACATAAAATGTAGTAGAAAATTATTACAAAAAAATTATCCAACACAACTTTAACCAAAATACATATATAACCCCATACAACATACATAACTCGAAAACAAATGAAAAAATGAAATAAAAAGAAAAAGTATTTCACGATTACTTTCTAACCTACCGCCATATTTATTTTATAATAATAATGTAACTTTTAAATTTCTTAACTGGAGCGCTTTATTTATTTATAATAAATTGTAATTGAAAACACAATTATGAAATTAATTAAAGACTGATCTTTATGAAAAACATCAAAAATGATTTGCAAATACTTTTTATTCTTATACTTCTTGTATAAGTGCTACGAAATGTTTTCAAATATTTCAGTAATTTCATTTAACACAGCATTGTTTCCGCCTATTTGCATTTATAATTATTATTAATACCATACAGTATCCGAAAAACAACTCAACATCATCATATTCTGTATTAGAATTCTGTTCTGTATAATTAATAACAAATATTATTCCTTTACAGTCCGATTAGTCTATTTCACCGCACACATATATGTATGTATGTATATCGTATACAATTTAGTGTATTCCATATTGTCCAAACAAAACACTCTTAAAATATTTTTCAAGTTCTCCTTCTTTTAAAGTACCAACAGTAATTTTTTGGCACTAACAAAAAGTACTAAAGTTTGCCTTCCCTTTATTTAAACCTGTTATTCAATTCTTCATCTATAAATATAACCTTTCAGCCAATTAATACAATAACTGAAATGGATATACCATAGAAAAATACCAATTTCTAAGCAATATTTGAAATAATTTTGATAGGAATTTATTATTGAAATTGCGTTACCGCAGGTTATCCATAAGCTTGATTAATTACAGAATTATGTAATAAATATAATCTTAGAACTTAATGCGGGTAGTGATATATTAAAATGTTATGCGGATGTAATTGATTAATAAAACAATTGAAATGAATGAAATACCATGAACTATTTTTCTTAATTATGTTGACATTAAATTTTATAAAATAGTTTAGTTCAGTTTTATGAATTTCCAAAATCGTTCGAAATCACCTTACACTTATTATTGGCTAAACAAACGAGCGTTTTGAAATCAAATTCATCCGTTCTATAATTTTAAAATTTGCATAAGAAGTGACTACCCTTAAGTGAGACAGTGCTGTGGAATTAAATTGAAATAAAAACGCAAATAAATTAAATCAATATTTGTAGTTTCACATCTTGTTATTATCGTTAGTAAATTTACGACGAAGGGCAATATATATACACGGCTGGGCCGTTGATCACATACCCACCAAGATAATTACGTAAAAATGCTAGTATACAAGGATGTGTGCCTGTTTCTTTATATTCTAAAGATATTGGCAAAGTTTGTAGCTTTGTATAGTATTTTCCAAAATTTAAAGGGAAATCAACAAAAAAAAAAACCTAAAGAAACGCCTTAAAGCGAGCTTTACTATTTTAAAAAATAGTCATTCAATGTTTAGTTATTTAAGAGTTACAAGATTTATTATTTAATTTCTCAATAATACAAACACTTTTGCAATACACTACAAAAATAAGTTCAAAAATTGGAAAATCTTTTTTAATTTTTGTTTTTTTTTTTCATTGAAATTGTAATTGTAATTAAATTCTTATTAATTTGCTTATTTTTTTATGTTTTGTTAATAAACTAGCAAATACCAATGAATATATAATCATAAATAATTTAAATTGATTCTAATCTATATAAACAAAAAGTTGTTTAAAGGTGTATGTGAAGATGTTTTGAAATAATATTGGGACAGATCCGGAAAGTGAGAATAATTCACAGAGATTCACTCACCTTCACCAAAGATAGCCATTAACTACATACCTATTTAATAATATATATAACTGTTAATAAATTAACTAATTGAAATGATATAATATATTTATGATTATTATTAAAGAAGAAAAAAGAAAAAGAAAAATTATTATTATTAAATGATTATGCACTAGGAAAAATTATGTGCATTTTTATTTTGACAGTTTAAAGTATCCTATTAAATATATAATATATAAAATATACATACTTAAGACAATTTATTACATTTAATTATATTATAATATGCATATTATTTGATTTAGGATATTTATTAAATTCAAAACAAAGCAAAACAAAACAAAAATAGTTGAAACAAACAACAGAACTAAATAAATTTAAATAAAAAAGATATAAAATAAATAAACAAACAAACAAATAATTTGTGTAAAATTAAGACATCACTGCCATGTTAAAGGAAAAATAAATTGATAAAATAAAAAATATTAATAATAAACCAAACAAAAAAGAATAAACCAAATATGCAAAAGAAAAAAGAAACAAAAAAATTAATAACCGAAATAAAACAAACAAATTGTATTAATTTTTATTACGATTAATTAATATTATTATTATTCTAATTCTTATTGTTTCAGTTTCACTTTATATAATAAATTAAAAAAAAAATACAAAGCAATTCGAAATAAAATAACCAAAAAAAAATCACAATCCAAATTTTTTCATTTCCTATTTTCTTTTAAGTCTGTTTTTCTAGTAAAGCATAGAAACAAAGTTATAGACAAGTATAATGATCAATACAAACAGATTCATATCAATTTTGGACAATGTAACACAATAAATTTGAAAAGTATCACTTACATAGTAGGGCAAGAAACTGACCCATTCATAAATCTTAAAGCATTAACTGATAAAATTAGAATCTAATAGAAGTAGTAGCAGTATTTTGTAATTCTAATCTAGATAAGTCCACAAGAGAAAAAAGGTCAGATCGTTTTATTAAAATAAAAAAGTAGTGAAAACAGGTTTTGCACTTTCAATTACGTTCTAACGTTAAACCTAAGGCTAGCCAAGTAAACACCCTTTATATGTGGATTCTCTCAATTGTTTGGAACAAATGTAGACCATTTACCTACATAGATCCACTTGAATAAAAACTTAACTTAAACTGTTAGTGAATGTTTTAAATACATACGTTAAGTCGATATTTTTTTAAGAGAAACTAGGCTTCTTGGTGGAGCTTATAAAATATTACATCTATGTTCATACATCTGAATGCACAGGAGTATCCAGAAATAGAATCGCCAGTAAAAGTGTTAACATTCTGAAAAACTTTTTGTTTATTGGACTCAACATTACTGGTCGTATTAAATATTACTATTTTCAACCATACAAGTCCTATGTCCTGAGGATAAGAGTGAAATTTTTAACATTTTATAGTTTTTTAAAAACTATTTTAACATCTCCAGTTTTAAGTGGGCACAATTTCAGCACTATTGTTTCATTTATTTCTTACAAATTTCACTTGTGCTCTTCGCCTAAATTCTAATCATTTTTAAACTAGCAAAAGTTATAGCGAAAATACTAAATTTTTAATTCGTTGTTATGTTTTAATACTTTCAAAATAATGAAGATTGATTGAAGAAGATCTATGTCCCACAAGTTGGTTCTTCAATTCAGAGCACAATGAAGAAAATCTATTGCAATCTTAATAGATTTTCTATTCAAATTCAGTGCTCATTTCGTTCTAGCACGATTAGGCTAGGTCAAAATAGCTTGAAGATTCTGCAATCTCTCCTATTCCACTACGCTATTGATCGGCTAAGAAGTGTACCAAGAAGTACATATAAAGTAGAACAGTTATTAAATTACTTTTTTTTATTCAAATTGATATGTTTTCTTAAGAACATACGCATATATGCCAGATATTCTAGTTGATTATTAAAGAACTTTTTAGAGAATTACAATGAGACATTTTTTGTGATAATTTTGGAAAGGAAAATATATATTTTTTAAAGGAATATAGAAAACAGAACATAATAAGGATAAGAATATAAGAAAATTTCTTTATTCTAGTGAGAGAAGAAAGAAAATTTTTAATGATAATTTTTTTTTAATTTTCAGTTAATACTTTAAGATTGCGGGTACATAATTTGCTCAATAATCTAATATAATTATAAAAAATATTTAAATTGAACAGATAATTAGTAATAGATCGCATCCAAACAAAAAAAATTATTTTCAAATTCGTATTTAATGAATAGTCGGTGTGCAGTCATTATCCCAATGGATGTAATATATACTAATTCACACATAAATACGTTTGTACAAAAACACAAGTAAAAAAATACACATTCATGTGTATTTATATACCTATACGAATCATATAAACTAAACTTATATCAATAACTTCGATTGGAAATGGTGTTATCAACATAGTTGTTAGAATGAATAATTATGAATAATAAAAATAATTGTAATTATACGGTTAATTATTATGAAAATTATAAAAAAAAAATATTAAAGAAATACACTAATGCCTTATACATATACATACATATATACGACATTTACATTCATATGGTATTTTATTTTTAAAGAAAATGATCAACATGTTTTACCACAAAAATAACAGCAAAGTAAAAAGATAAAAAATATTTTGGGCACTAAAACTAAAAACCAATTGAATATATTGAAATAGCACACTAATACAATATTTAAAACACCTTTACAACACACAAACACACACCAACACTCAACTCACTCTCACACAGGTACACGCAGATTTTTACACAATCACTATAAATACTAAATACAAACTTTATATGCCTTATTAAGCTAACTTTAAACAAATAAATATAAAAAACAAAACAACTAACAACAACCAAATACAACAAACTTTAAACAAAAAATAATTTAAACAATATTATTAATTGATAAAGATGATAAAAATAAATAATATAACATAATATTTTATTAAATAACAATGATCTAAAATCAAAATTGAACGAATAATTCTAATAAAAAACAGCTTTTGATTTTCATTTTATTTGAAACAGTGTTGAAAATTAAAAAAAAAAAAAAAAACAAACATTAAAAAAATTTATTAAAAATAATTCTCAAGATCAACATTTGTTCAAATTTAGTAAATATTTAATTTTTTCTGTTTTTTTTTTTTGTTAATTTTAATTATACATATTCACCTAAAAATTAGAATAATAAATATATTAAATAAAATAAATTAACAACAAGGGAAGTTTCATATAAAGATTCAAATTTAAAATACTATTTATTCCTTACAAAATTTTTTATAATGGAATGTAAGATAACAGAAATTTTTGACATTTAAATTTTTATTCTATTTTTTTGAAAATAAAAAGAACAAATATGTATAGTTCCACTATATAGAGGAGTTCAGGTTCATATGAACAAATTTCCTAAAAGATGCTGCAGATATGTTTAAGTTTATGTGATTTATGCAAATATCAAATGTACAAAATCTTTGTCTTTGCCATAAGCATAGCATTCATTGATAAATGATTTTAGTTTTTTGTGTGCGACTGACCGAGACAAGATACAAACGATAGAATTTATTTTTTATTGTGGGCTATAACTGCGATATGTTTTTTGTTTAATTAAATTACACGCTTTCGAAATTACCACCATAATTCAAGTAGTTTCTATCGGACAGTTTTAAGATATTCGTTTATGAAGGCCTTTACTCTGAAACACATTTGTGGCTTCAGTTACATATTTTCCTAATAGAGACGTGTAAGCAAATACGTTACTTAACAGGTCTGTTAAAAAATAAATTTTATATACAATACATAAAAAATGGAATGGAAAAATCAAAACAAAAAGCCAAACATCTTGGCTATTGACAAGTTAACCTACATAATAAACTGTTTTAGAAGGAATTGCCAGCAGTGTATATTCAATGCGATATGCAAACCCTCGATCACCAATGTAAATTATAATATTAGTTTTTAGTATTAACTTTTCCTCTATTGAAATCGTTCTGACGACTGACTTCCTCTTTTAGCACAAAGGAACTATGTATTCTATTTTCCGTTGTAAATATTATCAAAATTTAGTGATTTATTCTATTATGAAACTTCCCTATTAACAATTTAACGTAGAAACTAGTTCATATACTCGACCAATTGTATAGGATTTAAACATAAAACAAAACTAAATTCTTGTAATTATTGAAAAACAATATATTTTTTCTCTTTAAAATTATACAAATTACAAAATATAAAAAAGAATTCATCTCAAAAACTATTTGTATTATAAAAATTATAATAAACTGTAAATAGATATTATTATATTACGAAAATACAAAAAATACTCAGAAATATATAAACAATATGGTATATAAATATAAAAAATTTAAATAAGTTATACATTTTGTAAAAAAAATACTCTGCAAGAATAAAAGTACAGTATTTAATGACGGTGTATGTCTTTAAAAAGGATGAAAAATGAAATTTTATTGTAGGAACTCCTGAAGGATTATAACATTAGGTTTTCATTATTAATTTTTTTGTCTAGTAAGTCTAAGTATAGGGAATCTGTCGGACAATATTTGTAAAAAGTAATTTAAAATTAATTAAAAACAAACATGAAAATTACTTGAATACTCTTGTCTTATCTACACTAATTTAAATTCTCTCCCGATTAAGCTTAAACGTAAAATAATTTAATAGTTATAAATAAGGTCGCTTGATAGATAATTGAATAAACAATACGTCGTAACCTGGCAGTTTAATTTCAAATATTAGAAGAAAAAAAAGCTACAGCAGAATCAGCAATAACTTTCTAATTAAATAATACAGACACGTCTGTCAATTATTTATTTTGAATTAAAAAAAGGAAAAACAGAACAAACAAACAAAAAGAACACCAATTGCAAACTCTACTATACAACCTATTGTTATAACCAGAACAGAAATTAATATTTGACATAATAAAGCTATAAAAGACCTACCTACTGCTTCTTTAAAGTCACATTTATTGTCCAATGAAATCCAATCATTTCGAAAAGTAATAATAAACAAAAAACCAACAACAAAAAACAACTTTAACAATGTAGTAAATAATATTTAAATAACTCAATATGAAAAATAACTTATAACTTGAAATGAAATTTATTATGGAACATAAAAAAAAAATCATGTAATCCCCGCCGTCGTATATCCTTTAAACAAAAACATACAAAAAGAAAAATAATTATTTAAACTTACACTATTTATGAATGTATATTAAAAATTATTGATAAAAAAAAATAAACAAATTGGGAATTAACATTTAGACATTTAAACATTTTATATTACGAGAGATTAACAAATGAAAGAAAAATATCATATTAAAATATACATATTAAATATTCTATATACACATTTACATAAATCAGTAAAACTAAATTATAAAATTAAACATACAATAATTTGTAACATATGCTGTATAATATGTATAATGAAACTAAGTTTAACTTACAATTAATAAAATTATTTCTACAAATACATGCATCTTTGCAAATATATATGGTACTGGATCGAATTTTTCGAATTTTAGATTTCTTATTTATCAAGTTTCACAATTTTAAAGTCAAATTATTTTTCAAAATCAACATTATTGGCATATTCGAGTTCTTAGGACCTCATTCTCATTTCATGTGCAATCTTTTAATTTCTCTTTATATGTTATTATAAATATCATTTTCCCTTAAAAGAATACCGAAATTCATACCTCAAAAAACTCATTAAGGGTTAACTATGGTGTGAAAAGGTATGTATTTTAAACCAGTGTAATACACAATGAGCTCAATACTATAGGTACTGGCCTCTTACACTAAGTGTAAGTAAGTTGCCGATCTTAAACTAGTGGTTAAAAATATTTCACAACTCCTTCGTTCATACACACTATTCTCTCTTTCCTTCCTCCCTAACACAATACACTTAAGAGTGGGGAGGGTTCACATATCGATATTTTGGTCTTAAAAATATACGGAAAGTAATATTTGTAATATTTTTGAGATGATTGCAAACATTATCAGACATAGTTGCCTGATGATGGGGACTATAATGATTCCAAGTTTAAATTCATGTACAGTTATGTAAAAAAATGAATACTCGAGTAGCGCTTTCGCTCCTCTTAGGTGGCATATAATGCCATTTAGCCAGACTTTTTATTTTATTCCAACTTAATCCTTCCACAACATCTTTATCTAGTCTAACTTCGTCCCTATACTTCTTCTCCATATTCTTCTCGAGCGATTACGGCTCGGTTTTCCACTCAAATATCATGTTCATTATATTTTAATTTGGCTTCTGCAATGTATTCAATACAATCACATTCCCTTAATCTCATCTTAGGAGCAACAACTGTTTGCATACATCTGTAAAACTCTGAGTTGGAAGATAAAGTTGTGGAGTCACCATTCGCTTGAAATTTGATATTTGCTCCTATTGACATAAGCCATATTTTACTCCCATAAAGGAAACTTCAGTAACTTTAAAAAAACGTCTGGTAAGCCCTGGCTTAAATTCAGAAATTACTTCAAATGGGGGATTTTACTTCATAAATGCTGTTATTTTTCAAACCCAGTAAGAGTGGAAAATATATGGATTTTAATTTAATTTTTCGCGACTATCAACATGTCAGTGAATACAAATACTTTGTAGCGCCAGTGGAAACCACTTGAGAATTATTCTCCAAGTTGAGTTACGACACGCTAAATGACACAAAGATGTCAGCACCGCCATTGTATTTTCTACAATTTTTGTGTCCGATTACTACGCTTAGATAGTACATCTCAACCCAAAGGCTAATTTTAAGCGAACTATTCATTTAAAAAAGAGTTTTAAAATAAAATATTAAGTATTAAATTTAATGCTTATTTCAGCCATTATTTCTGTTGTATTAGATCGTATACAATCTAACAAATTTGAATGATTTTAAAAACATTTAGGAAGTGTACTTGATACACTTTAAAAACATTTATGACGTGTACTTGAAACATTTTACAATGTGGACTAAGAAAAACTATCTGAATTATTCAAATACATAGTTTTCACTTTCTTGATCTACTATTCTGTATATATTAGCTTATTTGCATGTAACCAAAAGAAAAAATTAGAAAGAAAAACAAATATTGAAGGAAATAAAACAAATATTACATAAAAATAATTTTATATATCTAGGAGTAATTTAAAGGATATACAACAATAACAAATACATTTTACATATACATACTTTTACGTTAATTGTTACAATAAATGAATAAATAAAAGAATAATAAAAGAAAGGTAAATATATCATAAATTTACTCTTATATAGTGAATATATTTAGATTATATATGAATACAAACTAATAATATATAAATAAATACAAACAGAAAGTTAATATAAAAAAAAGAAAAAAGTAAAGAATTTATGTAAATTTTATATTAAAAAGAAATAAAAACAAAAATAAATATAATAATAATGTAATTTTTATTGTTATTAATTGAAAATTATTTGTTATGTTTTCGAAATGAAACTATTATAAAAAATTAATAAAATAATAATTTTTACCTCATCGTTTTTACAATTAAATGCAAAACAAAAAAGCAATTCTAAAAATAACATAAAAGAAAACCAAATAAAAAAAAATTTAAAAAAAAACAATTTTTTAAAAGCCTCATTCGAATAATTAGAAAACATCACTTTAAAGTGTTGCAAATAAAATATCTTCTTGTCTTGCATCAAAACACTTGAAAAAAAAATTGATGCAAACAATACATAAATAAAAACACATACAATATTCAGACAAAAAATTAAAAAATTGAAACGGAAATTTCCATTTCAAATCTATTGTATTTCAAACAACAAACATAAATAATATTCAAAAGATATACAAAAATATCGTTTTTCATTTTGTTTTTGTTTTGTAAAGAAAACCAATAAAATTTCATGCATTAATTTTCTTTTTATTAATACAAAATAACAGTGATCTCTGATATTAATAAATAAATAAATAAGAAATTAATATAAAATTATAACATATTTAATACATTTACATACATACATACTATATAATGAATAATTATATACTATTGAAGAACAGAAAACAAAAATGATCTAAAGAATAAGAATAAAAATAAAAAAATTTTTCCTTTTTTTATAATTATTATTATTATTTCTTATTTTAAGAATAATATTTATAAACAATAAAAGAATTAATAATAAATTGAATTTTTTGCAATTAAATGAATAATGAGTCGAAATTTGCATTATAAACTTTAACCAAAAAAAAAAAAAAAGAAATTATAATAAAAATAAAATATAGATAAATTACCGAAAATAAAATACAAAGAAATAAAATGGAGTATTATTATAGTCGGAATGATGTTTGATTAAGTGAAGAAGAAAAAAAAATTAAATCAATAAAATTGAAAATGCAGAAATAAACAACTAAAAAAAACGATGATTATTCAAAACATATTCATTATATAAATGTCATTATAAAAAATATGTTCTTTAAAACTGCCTACAAATAAAAAGTAATATATTTAAAAAAAAATATTGTGTACTTATTTCTTCTTTAAAAAAAGACTCCGCAATTAAATGCAAATTTAGGAATTAATATTTTTCCGCTTGAGAAATAAATATATTTGGCATAAACAGAATGTATTTGAATGCTTGCTACTACATTTCGTTTACTGTTTGATTAGTTATTCGATAAAAGAAATCGGAAATTCCTTCAGCCCATACAATAAGATTTGAATCAATTTTTCCTCCGATTAAATGTTTAAGTCATACTTTATATTTGTGCGTGGCATATAAATTTCAGGAAAATGAACTAATAAAGAGGTTAAAGAAGCAAAAAGAAAATTTGAAAGAGTGGAGCATATACATACATACCTCATATATACCACAAAAAATGTAAGACAACCTAAAATCATTACAATTTAAAAATGAAGATATGCTCTATAAATACCATGGCGAAAATAAAGGGATCGAGCGAATGCAACAGGGAAAATGTAGTAATTGCGAGCAGTTGTACAAGAAGTTGAATCATCGGTTGATCATCTTTTTCACTCGTTTCTCTTATTTACTGATAAATTGTTATTGTAACATCGTATTTTTAGTCGGATGAATGTAAATTCTAATGTTTTGATTCTAACCCAACCGACGACCAACCAGCCATTCACAATTATGAAGTTATACGCCAGTGGCCCCTACGCATTGCGTATTTAGAATAAATACAAGATTAAATTTGGAGGTAAACGTGTTGGAATGGTGACTCTCTTTCTTATGTTGCAATACAAACTTTTGCTTTTAAAGGCCTAACAATAGTATGATAATCCTACTATCAAAATTTAACGAAAAATCAGTCAAATGTGTAATTTGTTTAAGACTTATATCTACTTTTTTGATTTTAAATGCTAGACGCAGTTTTGATGATTGTGCTGTAGAACTAATAGAAGTTAATTTAACCGTAGATCGATACTTGGGTCCCATTTGAAATTTGTTTTACCCGTAGTTTTTTAGTCAATGAAGATTGAATTTCACCGTTCAACCAGTTTGTGTGGCCATCATTACTGATTAGATTTTTGCATTTTGTTTAACAATTTACTGCCTTTGTTGTTTGTCCTTATTGTACAACATAAACAGCAAAGCAAATTTTGGTCAGTTTCCTGATGATTTTTTTACTGAAAGTTTACTTAGCACGTTATGATTTGCAAATGAGATTGCGTGTATTCGCAGTTTTAAACGAAATTAGATTTACAGATTATATTTAAGACTTTCACATACTTATGTACATATGAATGATGATGTTCATATGAATTCTATTGAATATGCATTTTGAATTGTGTTAAAATTTTATTGTTGCTTTTGTTCTTTGTTCAATAGACGTATTGTAAGAAACACCGTATTATTGGCATAATATACAAGATGAACGTCACATATGTAAATACGACTAGAAAATGCCCAATATGCCAGAATAAACTAAATGCTTTAAAACATAGAATAGGTTTAACAACCTAACAATCATTGCAAACATACGGGGGGACCTATAGATACGAGTATACGAGGGAAACTTAACAACTTTAATCTCACTTATGTACTTAATTGGCCGTTTCGTCAGGATTAGAACCTATTTTCTTACATCACTCATCTTGTGTGTGTGTGTTAATATTGTCTATGAGGGACCTATAGTTTAATGTAGAATTTGCGGAAATATTGGTGGATATCAATGAAGCATATTGTGATGTAAAAATACCAGGCATTGGAAAAAAGAAGGATTTTATAAGGATAAGATAGAATGTATCACGAATGGCCTCAAATAGATAATGAGAGAGTTTACAAGAACTACTTGAAACTCAAAAACCATTATTGATTATATTATTATAACAATTTTAATAGAAGTTCGATATAATAAGTAATAATAGTAACAGGAAGTTGATAAGGAGAATAGAAAAATGGAAATATTTTAGTATGACAGATACCGTGCAGTACAGCAGGCAGATCGAAGGGATAAGGCGAATAAATAAACATGATGTTCTCAATGATCCGTGCTGAATTGTTTAAAACCGGAAGTAATGAGTTGGTACGGCGTATGCACCAGCTTATTTACAAAGTATGCCCAACGATTGGAACCTCAGTGTCCTCTGTCCTGTCCTGAAATAGGGAGACCCTTCGATATGAGCCAACTACAGGGGTATAAATAAGCCTTCTTCTATCGACTGAAAACATACGTCAAAACACTGATTGGACGTTATCAGTGCGGCTTCAGACCTGACAAGTCCACCATCGACCAGATATTCACACTACGTCAGATCCTGGTATAAGCCTTCTTCTATCGACTGAAAACATTCGTCAAAACACTGATTGAATGTTATCAGTGCGGCTTCAGACCTGACAAGTCCACCATCGACCAGATATTCACACTACGTCAGATCCTGGAAAAGATCCACGAAAAACAAGTCGACACACCATCTTTTTGTTGACTATTAGGCGGCCTTCGACAGCCCCATAAGGGATCGTGTTTTTTGCCGCAATGTCTGAGCTCGGTATACCTTCGAACCTGATAAGGCTATGTAGAATGACGTCGCGCAATTCTTGCACCTCCGGTAGGAATGGACCTCTCTGAACCTTTTGATACCGTCCGAGGTTTCAGACAAGGTGATCCCTTGTCATGCGACCTCTTCAACTTCGTCATGGAGTGTTCTGCGAAAGGCAGGAGTGCATCGCATTGACATCAGAGGGCGTACCAAGCGAGATGTTACTGCCGCCTTTAGTGAACGGGAGTCCACTAGGATGGGTCTGGCAGTAAATGAGGGCAAAACAATGTATGTATATGTTATGGACAAGTAGAAACGCGCGGCGTATTGATTCTCAGATTACGGCCGATAACTATACTTTTGATACGGTCAAGGAATTCATCTATCTTGGCTACGCCGTTATTACCAAAAATGATGTCAGTCTGGAGATCAAGCGCAGGATCAGTCTTGTCAACAGGTGCTACTATGATCTCAATGGGCAACAGAGTAGCTGAGGCCTCTCTCGTACGACAAAAATAATAATTTACAAGACTCTCATCCTCCCCGTGCTGCTTTATGGCGCAGAGGCATGGACCCTATTAAGCACTGATGCAGCAGCCTTGAGAGTATTCCAGAGAAAAGGCTTACGTAATATCTTCGGTCCAGTGCGTGTTGGCAATGATTTCCACATAGACGTTGTGCAGCGTATTAACATCCAGCGGAAGCTGAATCAATTGGTGTGACCAACTGGCGTAGGCGCGCAAGAAGCAGAGGCGCCTGGAAGGATGTGTTACGGCAGGCCGAAATCCGTTGATCGGGTTTTCAATGGCCATAAAGTAAGTAAGATCTCAATAATACTGTTTGACGATGAATAATTGGTGAAGGCATTTAAAAACATGACGCTTGGGAAAGTTGTTAATGATAATAACTCGGGCAAGTGGTTCAATAATACGATAAGGCGATTGAAGAGAGAGAAAATTGATAAATATCGGACAATAATATTGTAAAAGACATTGGCAAGCTATAAGACCGTTAGAAACTACTACAGTTCAAACTAAAAATGAGATCAATAAGTTTATAAACTGTAGAATTAATAATGCAAAAAATAGATTGAACGTGTAGGGAGAAATTACAAATCGAATGCTTATAAGAACCACAATGCATTTCGGCCTGAGATATTTAGCCAATTGAAATATAGGAAAAATCTACGAATAGCTGATAAGTTTAATTATTTTTTTGATGATAGCAACTGATCGATAAGTCGCCGTGGTCTAGTAGGTAGTGTGTTGGCTTATTAGACGAAAGGCCCGAGTTCGAATCCCAGGCCAGACATCAAAAACAAAATACAAAAAGTATTTCTTCGGCGACTTCCTCTCAGCAGATTTCTGGCAAAAACTCTGAGAGTAAAAATTGCCATGAAAAGCTTTTCAAAAAATCTGTCGTTCGGAGTCGACTTTAAACTGTAGGTCCCGCCACTCATGTATAAAATTAACGCACACAACATAAGTGGTGTTGAGAAAGAGGCCGTAATCCTGACGAAGGGTTGTAATGGCCAATTATGTTTGTAACTGATCGATAAATGCAAAAAATGTGGGAATAGTTTAAATCATTAAAAAGATATGATAAAATATTAAAAAACTGCGTAAAAGGACAACTTCAGAAATATATGGAATCTAATGCTTTGCCACATAAATATCAATCTGGATTTCAAAAAATTCTTTCCTGCGAAGCAGCAGTTAATTCCATAATAAACCGATGGATAAAGGCAGAAAGGAACGGGAAAATTGTGGAATAATTGTTGTATTTTACGAGAGCGATTAAAACGACTGAAGTTGATAGGGATGAATTGAATTGGAATGGTTTGAGTAATATCTGGCAAGTAGGAGACGGACTACAAGGGCGATTAAAAATGAATAGGGAGAACCAAAAGGTTCCATTATAGAAAGATTACTGCTTATCATATGTATGTATAAAACATATGTATGTTGAACATAATACAAGATTGTGAAATAGCATATGTGCTTAATGAACTTAATAATGAGGCAAACAAATAGCTCGAAATGAATAAACGAAATCAAAACAAAAATAATGGAAATGGTAATAATAAGTTTTTAATAGTAATGAGAAAATAGAAGGATCATATTGACTTCGTACTGAAAATAGGAGATGGGGGCAGGTGTAGGTAATTCGTCTTCTTTCAGAAGATTAAGGAAACAAGGAACGATAATGATGGCAATCAATATTTACAACTCATTTTAAATACGGATCGGTAATTCAATACTCCAGCTGCACAAATCAACAAACTAATGGAATCCAGAATTTGCAAAATAAGGCAATGCGTATCATATTAAAATGCATTAGATACACTTCAATTAATACCCTGCCTGGATTGACAACAAAATGGCTACAAGTAAACTCCCATGAACTTTATTCATAAAATTAAAAATGGCGATGCACGGCAATATGCAAATCATGGTCGAAGAACCGACCAAATGTTTCAAAGAATTTGATAAATAAATTTTAAAATGCGTGTATGTCTCGAAGTAGGAAAATAATTTGAAATATATTAATAATATAGTTAACTTTTTATGCAAAATATCATGAATGAGGGGACTTACTTTGATAAGTTTCTATTGAATTGAAGTTGGCATTATTTGCATTATACTTTCCTTCGACTTTACAATACGATTACTTTTTAACTATTATCTAATTTAAAATAAACACACAAAAAATTAAAATATTTTAAAACTTCAGTTATTTTCAGATTTAATTGGTGAGCTTTTCAACAACTTCTAATTTTTTACTAAAACAACTGAACACAGCTCAGTGTAAAGTGATGCTAAGTTTACTTACCGATGATTATCTGAAGAATACACACCGTTGAAAAAGTTTCATTGCGCTTGGTCAACATTCTAAACATTCAATGCATTTTGATACACACAACGTAAAAGTTGTTAGTTAACTTACCTTTGTAATAGCTTGAATATTAATATAAAAATAATAGTTTACAAAACCGATCTAAATTAGTTATTACAAATCGAAGAGCCATCTCTTTGTCAAGTTCTCATAAAGAAATATATAATGACTGTTATCGATTATAAATTTGGCGCCACTCACTGACTGCCATCACTTACCAACACTGGTAAAGTAGCGTTTGTTATCAATTTGGTATCACTGTTACTATTGCAAAGGAAAACTTTCGTTTTCCGACTCACAAGCAAAAAAAACCAACAATAGTGAACATTTTTATAGATTTTTTCATTTTTACTGCAAATAAAAACAATTAAACTAATATTAACAGTTGATATAGTCATCAGTCTTTACATTAGTAGGCGTAAGGTGCGCTTTAACTAAAAAGGGGCGCGGTTAATATCGCCACATTGAGTTTGAAAAAACAATTCTTTAAGAAAAGTTGTGTTCAATTTATCAAAAACATAAAAAAAATCCAGAGGTTTACTACGTTACCGTCGTCGTCTTCATGGACTGCTGCTGCTACTGCGGTTGTTGGAAGAAGAAAGACGACGCCAGTGTCTAAGATATCCTCACATATTTTACGGACGACAGCAGCCAGCCAAGATCTTTTCTCAACTCAAGACAAAATCTATTATGGATCACAAGAAGTCGCCAGTGAGAAGAAAGCGACAATCGAAAGTCATTGAAGAAAATTTCTGGGACTGCAGCGTCTGCACATACAGGAACTCCGCCGAGGCATTTAAATGTCGCATGTGTGACGTACGTAAAGGTGAGTGACCGATTAATACCTTTAACACATCCCAGTGCTAAATAATAAATGATAATCTATAAATTTTTATAGCCAAAGTGATAAAGAAGGCGGCATTTGTTGGGGGTGGTAAGAAAGTACAACAAAAACAAAACCATATGAGTGAGTGTGTGTGCGCGTTTATGTGCCAGTTTAAATTTTTTCCATGTCCCCTTTTCAACATCGCCTCCACAATTTGTTGTTTTGTATTCACACAAAAACAGGTCAAAACATTGTTTGTGTTTCTGCCACTAACAATGAATAATTGAATGAATAGCGGTGATGAAAAGGAATTAAAAAAAAACTTACTTTGATTTAAACGAATGAAATCCTTAAATTAATATTATTTCACAAAAGAGCAGTGTATATATAATTATTTTTTTTTTCTACTTTTTCTTTTAATTTTAATATAACGTTTATAAGGAAACAATTATTTAATAGTTATATACATGTATGTATACATATCTATTTATGTGTTGTTCAAATAAGAGAACTTCTACTTTAAGGCTACCAATGTTTTGTAAAAATCGTATGTATGTACATATGCATACATACAGAATTCTATTTTAAACCGGTGTCGGTGTCGATGTCTGAAGGTTATGAAAAGAAATGGCAATAAGAAATGACCTTGATATATTGTATACTTTTTTTTTCTTCCTTGCATGCCATTTATTGAGGACACTTACAGTACGGTATCGATATATTACAAACGCAAGAAAAATGCTTTCAATTTTCTAATTTTGAAATTCCTAAAATTGTATGATTAATTAAAGAAATAATATATAGTGTATATTATATATTTGATGTAACAATTACATTTCCTACGATAAGCATATACAGTATCTAGCTAGGCTAGGCTTTTCATTTGTTTAGATTTTAAGAAATATTCATTCAATTCTTTTTCAATCACTCTTAGCGAGCCAGTTTCCCTTTTTTTTTATAAAAAGAATAAAAAATTATGAGAGGTTGAAATGGAGCTAATTTTGTCCGCTATGAGCAGGAGTCTGCCTATTAAAGCCTTCAATGTTTAAGTTAACAACTACTGATAGACTTTTAATGTTCGTAAATCACTTTTATGTCTAGTAGGTAGTGTGTTCGCTTATTAGACGTAAAGCCCGGGCTCGAACCCCTGGTCAGACATCAGAACGAAATATGAAAAAAAAAAATATTTCTTCGGCGACTTCCTCTCAGCAGATTTCTGGCAAAAACTCTGAGTAAATAAACCAGCCATGAAAAAGTTTTTCAAAAATATGTCGTTCAGAGTCGACGTTAAGCTGTAGGTCCCGCCACTCAAGTATAAAATTAAGGCACACAACATTAGTGGTGTGAGAAGTTAGGCCGTAATCCTGACTGAAGGGTTGTAATGGCCAATTATGTATGTAAATCACTTTTAGTATATAAATTTTGCTTATGTACATAAATAATGAAATTATGATGGTCTTTACTTTCTCAACGGTTAAAAATGCCAAGACCTTTAAAAATGTGAATTTACAGTTAAACATTGCAATGGCATCTTAGTTTGTCAATGATGGCGAGAGAAAATGGGAATCCGCTAACTACTTATGAGCGCTAATGTTAATAATTTAGGCATTCTAAAAACGTACTGGCCGTGCCCGACCAAAAGAGAGTTCGCCTAACGGACTGTTCCCGTTATCGGGGAGTGTCTGCTTATTGGAGGTGTCCGTAAGGGGAGATTTCACTGCATTTCCTTTGGTTAAGTCGTTGTAAGGGGGTAGAACTTTATTGGGTTAATGCCTTAATGAGATATAAAACCCATTGTGTAAAAAACACTAGTGTGGTATATCTTTAAATACTTTGCATGTGCATCGCAGTTTGACTTTAAAGTTATTTGTTATAAAATTTACAACAATACGTATATCGTTACCGGGTTTTATATTAATTAAAACAACTTTTATTATTATTATTATTACGGAATGAATAAAGTTCTCACATGATAACGCACAAATACAAATGCTGAAATCGTTCATTTAAATATAAATTTAATATTTTAGACATTTTTTTTAAATTTCTCCTGAATTATAAAACATAACCTAAAAAATTTTCTATTGTATAAAAAATGAAAGCTAGATGATTGAAGAAGATAGTTTGGCTAATTCTGTTCCTTGAAAAATAGAATATGCACGTGTGATACTATGATTGATTTTACCTTTGGAGCTGCCATTCTTTAGCTATTTATAATTTTTCATTGTTATTCATGGCATATTAAATTATTGTACTTGAGTAATACCAGATTTTAAGAATTAACTTCGTGAATTCGGAACTTTCTGTATTGATTTTATTTACAATTTACAACATTACAACTTGTAATGGTGACAAAATTTGTAGATATTTATAATTAGAACAAAACAGATTTAGAAAGGCACTTCACAGTACTTCGTAACAACCATGATTTACAAATAGATTGATAAACGTTTTTAATATATTTTCTGGTTATTTCTGGAAATTTCCCAGCCAAGATATCTTAGTTTCTGCCGGATCTTCAAAGATGTGTGTGGTCTACACCTCAACACCTTTTCTGATGACCAATTCTGACCAATTTAATTGAATTACATACTTCAATCTTAATCGACATTAGAGATGAAAAACAATCGTTTTACTAGATTAAATATATTTTAAGCGATCCCTAAAAAAAAGTGTGGAAGTAACCAAATTTAAAGACTCCATTAGTGAATGCTCTAGTTCCTTGTGGCCACCTTTTAATTTGCTCATGCCTTCAAACGGTAAACAAAAATGATTTGCATATTCTGGTACATGCTCGTGCAATGGCTTTATTTAGCGTATCAATTCTGGCATATTTTTTAGTGCCTACCATGCTCTTTAAAATAGCCCTGATGAAACAATCTATCGGATTTGCATCTAGCACTTTCGAAAGCCATTGTGTGAGCGAAATGAAGTGCATAACATGGGTTCTTAAACACTATTGGTCCACACGAACTTAAAAACACCTTGCCGAGTTTGCACACATTTTATAATTTGTATAACAACAATACTTGCACTCAAGGTAATATGGGGGTTTGAACAGTCAACTAAGCGCATACGATCTTACTTGATTATTTCATCAAGTTTGCCTATTGAAATGAAGAAATTATTTATGCAAATGAAAAACATTTTTATGCCAAATTTTCAATAATATTCGACAAAATTATGGCTCTGTATCGATAATTTCAGGACAAAGGCTGTTTTTTAAGTATTCAACTGATCCTTGTTTACTTGTAATACCCCCATTAATGAATTATACTTTAATGCGATGTGTTAATGTATTAAATGTGATTATCTTTTTGCGGTAAATACTTTTATATTTTTTTAAATATTCTCTCAAGAAATTTCGTTTGCAATAAATTATTCTTTCCCTTTTGTATGATTACCATACAATTTATTAAAAACAAAATTATTGATGTGATTGATTCACTGCCAAAAGGCGTATTTCTTCGAGCTGCTTTTATAACAAAATGACATCACCAGTTAAAAATGCGCACCAGACATTAAAACGATTCGAACGTAAAGGTTTCTCTACATACACATTGACGTGAATTTTTCAAGTTTTTTTAACTAGACATTCAATACAATCAAATCTAAATTTTAATCTGTTATTTAAATCTAATAAATGGATTTTACATGAAAAATTTTTCTTTAATTTGCTTATTTAAGGTACATCTACACGTAAACCACGCCTTAATTCAGCGCTCGTCGCCCAACAAGCTGCCACATTACCCGGTGCATCTGGAACAATGCCAAACGGCAATAAATCCGCATCCGGCTCTCGCCACAGTAGCTCCGGCCACGATAAACACAAGCATAAAAAATATCCAGCCCGCTTGAAAAATGTGGATCGATCAACAGCTCAAACGAGAGAAGTGACCGTCAATTCCGTGACTGTATTCATTACGGAATATAAGCCAAAACCTGTGGGTAGTAGACGAGAATCAAGCGAACAAAGTTTTAGTGAAAGTAATGATTCTAGAAGTTAAATTAAAAGGAAACATGTATAGATTTAGACAGTGCAGCATAATATTTAGATACGTACTAACTACTTCTCTACTATAATTTCCAAAACAAAAAAACAAAAAAATAATACAAAAGCCAAGAAAAAGGATTGAGTAACACAATTTCGTACATTTCTACTACTATTTTAATTACTGTCATAATCATCTCACCCCACACCCCACATTTTAAGCATTGAACTTAAATACTTTATCCATAAGAACAGTCATACATAAGAGAAAGTACTGGCTAAAGAGAAGAGAATGTTAACAGTTTATAATTTTAATTACATTCATTATTTTAATTTAGGCAAGTTTATATCATAGTTATTTAATACAATATGCAGCCTTATTACGGTTGTCGTATTGATGTCGTATTTCGACAATTCTGTAATAGATTAAATGCAATACAAACACTTGCTTCTTTTAATCTATTACAAAATTGTCGAAATTAGTCTCAAATTAGACAACTGTGATAAGGTTGATTAATTATAACAAGTTCACTATATACTATTATTATACAATTTATGTTTTTAAAATTTATTTAGCTCAAGATTTTAAAACGAGTTTCATCGTCTAATAACGGCCACAGTGTATTTGAAAGAGTAAATTGTTTTTTTTTTTTTTTTTTGACAATATGATAATCTAGAATTGGTAATTACACATTTCACTAAATAAACCCATGTCCACAATTTGGATTAATTCCTTACTGATCCTTACAGATCTTAATTTAATTTCATGTTTTTTGAAATACACTGGGCGCTTTGTAGACAGAAAATATTAAAAAAAAGTGTAAAATTTTTAATTTAAATTAAAAGTTTGTAAAAATAATCGATCTAAATTAAAAATACTGTATTATGTGAAATGTAAAAAGCTTAAGAAAACAAATTAAATTAAATTAATGATTTATAAAACCCCTCTTTAATAATTTTGGTGTAAACATTTTTAAAAATTTTCAAAAAAAACGAAGTTGATTTTAAATTTAATTCTTGTATTATAATTAATTAATTATGATTCATTAAAGTTAAACTAAGGAATTGTGAATCTTGTAAATTTTTTTTAATATTATTGTAAATAGCTTTTATTGTATAGTTTTATACTGACCTAATTTTAATTTTTGTTTAAACAAAAACAAACAGTGTCAAACATTAAGGAAAATTTAAAAAAAAAAATTATAAATATTTCATAAATTAAATTAAATTCTTAAGCATACTAAAGGAGTTAGAGATCTCAAGATTGTATGAAATCTTAAGTGTTCTTAAGATAAGGCTTTTCGAAATTGTATATTTACTTCACATAGTCGAATAAATAACAAAGTCTTACTCATATCAGCATATATGCTAAATATAATACCATAACTGAAGTTCTGTTGCCTAAAACATATTTTTTTTTCCATATGTTTTCATAAATTTTCCGAAAATCAAAATAAACAATTCTCAATAATTCATTTTATTTACAACAACTGCTTTTAAACGCTCACGTCATAGCTACAAAGAACTATGGATATTTTTCATGTCAAGAAAAAAATGTTTTGTATAGAGAGTTCTTTATAATTTAGTCCACCATTGTTTGAATACTATCAACCCCTTTCAAATTATTTTAAATAAAAAAAATGTTCTTCGAATTCGTGTAAAAGCCCTTTAAGAACATATAAGTCACCACAAATTCCTCGTTTTAAAGGACAACAACAGTTTTTTTTTATAACCAAGTAATAATCAAAAAGACTGAAAACGTAAATTAAACAACAAAAACAGCAACAATTTTTAACTTATTTTTAAATTTATCATGATTTAAAAATGGAACAACAATTTATTTGAAATTGCAAAAAAAAATATCTAAAGTAACGAATATTTTTTATATCATTGATAAATTTAAATATTAATAATCGATCTTATCAAAACAAATGTTCTATCTCCCAAAAGAACTACGATCAGTAATTCAATTAAAAAAAAATGTGTTTAAAAAATTATGTTTAGTTTCTAGCTCTATAATAGTGACTATGAATTTCGCAAAATTCCCAAGTTATCGGGCATGCAGATGCTATTATTATTCGTTGAATTATTTTATTAAGTAAAAAACAAAATCTTTTTTTTTTAATTAATATAATTTGTTTGGTTTTATTAATTTAGAAAAAACAACAACCCCAAATTCATAAAACAACGAATAAAAAATCTCCATAATTAGCAACAGTATTTTACTTACAGTGAGATTTTAATTAAATTTTTTTTTATAATTTTATAGTGAAAAAAAAAATTAAATAAATAAATTAAAATGAAAATATTCTTTAAAGTGTGTATAGTTTTATAGGAGTAAAAAAATATCTTATTTTCACGATCAACTAAACAAACAACCAATAACTTTCATATCGAATCTTTTTTTAAATGCATATATGTATATTTACATATGTATATTATATATGTATTACATTACATGTTTAGTTTTAATTGCCATTTTTTTAACCAGTAACATAGAAAATGTCTTTCTACAAATATTTCAAATTATTTAAAAGATTGTTTTTATTTTCTTTTAGTTTTTTAACAAGTTATAAATACTATTTAAACAATCAAAATAAAATACAATATTAAGTTAAGTACATACATATAAAGATAAAATTGCATGTATTTTTAAAAAGTGTTTAATTCATTCATTGAATATCATTCAATTCATTAAACTTGCTCGTTCAAATACTTTTTGATTAATTTTGATAGTGTTTGACAAGAAGTAAATTTTTTTTTGTTTGTTTTTTAGAAATTAAAGCAGTAATAATTAAATAAAAAAAATATTTAAAAAATAAATACATAAATTAAATGAATGTATTAAGTATGTGTTAAAACATCCAACTAACAACCGGATTAAAAATAATGAATAATATCACCGCCTATTTGAAACCAATAAAGAAAAAAAAATAATATTTAAATTATTATTCATATTTACAAATTGAGTTTTTCTTAAAAAAAAAAAAAAAAAAGATGAAATGTGTTTTTCTCGAAAGATTAAGTTAAAACTTATTGAAAATATACGTATATTTGTCACATCAAAACGAATAATGAATTTTAGAGGCGTCAGAAATACACACAGAAATCAATAGCCAATAAATAATTAAATTGATTAAAAATAATACTTTAATTGCATTATTTAAACCATTTGGGAACATAATTTAAACTTTGGAATCATTCCAAAATACACACACCATCTTTTTGTCGACTATAAGGTAGCCTTCGATAGCCCCATAAGGGATCGTGTTTTTGCCGCAATGTCTGAGCTCGGTATACCTGCGAAGCTGATAAGGCTATGCAGAATGACGTTGAGCAATTCCTGCAGCTCCGCCAAGGTAGGAAAGGACCTCTCCGAACCTTTTGGTACCGTGCGAGGTTTCAGACAAGGCTACCCCTTATCATGCGACCTCTTCAACTTCGTCATGGAGAGTGTTCTGCGAAAGGCGGGAGTGCTATTGAACGGGAGTCTAGTAAGATGGGCCTGGCAGTAAATGAGGGCAAACCAAAGTATATGTTATCGACAAGTAGAGACGCGCGGCGTATTGATTCTCAGATTACGGCCGATAACTATACTTTTGATACGGTCAAGGAATTCATCTATCTTGGCTCCGCCGTTACCACCAGAAATGATGTCAGTCTAGAGATCAAGCGTAGGATCACTCTTGCCAACAGGTGTTATTATGGTCTCAGTAGGCAATTGAGTAGCAGAGACCTCTCTCGTGCGACAAAACTAACACTCTACAAGGCGCTCATCCTCCCCGTGCTTCTTTATGGCGCAGAGGCATGGACCCTATTAAGAACAGATGCAGCAGCCTTGAGAGTGTTCGAGAGAAAAGTCCTACGCAAGATCTTCGGTTCAGTGAGAGTTGGCAATGATTTCCGTATCCGATCCAACAGTGAGCTGTATGAGCTCCTCAACGACGTAGACGTTGTACAGCGTATTAATATCCAGCGGCTGCGCTGGCTCGGCCATGTCGTTCGAATGGAGGAGGATGCTCCAGCGGGACGGGTATTTGATGCGGGAATCTGCGGAAGTCGGCGAAGAGGACGACCTTCTATCCGTTGGAAGGACCAAATCGAGGAAGCCCTGTCATCGATTGGTGTGACCAACTGGCGTAGGCGCACAAGAAGCAGAGGCGCCTGGAAGGATGTGTTGAGGCAGGCCGAAATCCGTTAAACGGGTTGTTATGGCCAATTAAGTAAGTAAGTAATCATTCCAAAATGGATGGTGACAACGTTTGAAAGTTTCCCAATGTGTTTTATTTTATCATGGGACTGTCCTTCTCTTTTAAAAGGGTATGTAGCAGTCAAACAATAAATTCCATTCACTCTTAATACCCAGTCTCGTTGAAAAATATTTGTCAAAATCATAGGGGTTACTTGTGCTATCTAGAGACAGTTAAGGAAGTACATAACTGTCAACCAATCGTCATGCTGCGCTCTGATTAATATCACTTTGGATATGGCGTACACTACCTATGCAATTGGTTGAAACACTTTAGAGCCACGGTTAAATCAACGCAAGTCCCTCTCTGTAACTTATACAAGAGCTGTTTTTAAGATTGTATTTAACTTCGACGCATCAATAATGTTGATCAATAAAAGACATCGATAAGCTACATCGACTATTTTTATAAGATAGATGGACCATATATCGCTGCCATCAATTCACTTTTTAAAGAGTTTTTTAGTTTTAAACTAATTTCGTCAAATAAACTCCATCCAATAAGTTCAAACTTTTTTCTGTATACAAAGTGCTGTTGGCATTAATTAAAATTTTTTATTTGTAGGAAATAGCTGAAGGACTTTGAACAGTGATCAAGTTTAGATATTAGAAAGCATGTAATGAGTAAATAAGAAAAAAGCAGAATATTTGTAAAGAGAAGTGAAATTCTTAGCTTTGGATAAATAAATCTCTGCCCTTTACATTTTAAAAATTATTTATAATTATTATTATTTATAATTATTATTATTTATAATTATTTATTTATAATAGTGACCGTGGCTACGCCGTCTACGAAATGTGGCCTGGGTATAAATCCGGATAAGACGGACCTCGTCTTGTTCTCGCGTAGGTACAAAGTTGAACCCTTCAGGTTGCCGAGGTTAGCTGGGGTTAGGGTTAGGGAGCTTCCGTTGTCTTCTGAGGTCAAGTACTTGGGTGTTGTCCTGGACAGCAAGCTGAACTGGAAACGAAACACCGAGGAAAGAATGAAGAAGGGACTGAATGCCTTCTACCAGTGTAGGAACTCCATAGGTAAGAGCTGGGGTCTTCCGCCTAGGGCCATTCGCTGGATATATCTGGCGATTGTTAGACCGGTTATTACCTATGGCTGCGTTGTTTGGTGGTGTGCCTTAGATAAGAGTTTTCAGCGGAAAATCTTGGATAAGGTTCAGCGGATTGTTTCCTTGAGTATCACTGGAGTGAGGAAGAGTTGCCCTCAGGCTGCTCTTGACACTATGCTCTGCCTGACTCCGCTTGATTTATATGTCAAGCGGTGTGCAGCGCGCAGTGATATTCGTCTGAGGGAATCGGGCTGCTGGAAACAGCGCTCGACAGGTCACTCCAGAGTTCTGAATGTCATCTTTCCTGACGGGAGATATCGACTTTCGGAAAAAGCCACCGATTATATTGTGTCTGAGGCTATGTTCCTGCCCGGTTTAAGGATACTTATACCGGAAAGGGCACAATGGAATGGTGGGGTACTCCAGGGACAGAGAGGTATACCCATCTTCACAGATGGGTCTAAGTTAGGTGGATGTACAGGTGCTGGGGTTTTCTGTAGGGAACTCGGTCTTGAACTCCACTTTAGGTTAAACGATGACTGCAGCGTTTTCCAGGCGGAGATTTTCGCAATCTTGAAAGCTATTGAGGCCATAGCTGGTGGCCCAGCTTCAGATTCGGAATCTTACGTGATCTTCGTTAACAGTCAGGCTGCCGTTAGGGCCATTGAGTCGGTCTGGTGCAAATCACGGCTCGTTCGCAAGTGCAAGGAGTCGTTGAGGACCTTTGGACTAGACCGTATCCGTCTCTGCTGGGTTCCGGGTCATAGCGGAATACTGGGCAATGAGACGGCGGATGCCCTCGCTAGGTTAGGTTCGCTCTCTGGGAGCGATTTAATAGTTGGTCCTGACCCCCCGGTCTGCCACCTTTACGGTCTCATCAATAGATGGGTCGGGGAGGAAGAGCAAAGACGTTGGGGGAACAGATCGGGTTGTTTTGTCTCTAGATGTCTATGGCCTGCTGTGGACAGTAAGAGAACAGGTAGGCTGCTGGGCTTGGATAAGGCCAGCTTAAGGTTAGTTGTCGGGTTTATCACAGGGCACTGCGAGATTAGGTCGCTGACGGGGATCTGGAACAGATCCCAGCCGGACTATTGCAGGGCATGTTGCGATGAGGAGGAGTTGGAGACTATCGAACATCTCCTCTGTAACTGCCCAGCCCTTGGTAGGTTGAGGCTGAGGACCTTTGGCAGGGCCTTCTTTGAGAGTTTGAACTCTGCGTCGAGAGCCGACATCAAGGCTCTCCACATATTCATTAGTAGCTTAGGCTGGTTGAGTTGCGCTAGGGCTTCATCAGGGTAGTCGCGCTCTCCCTTCTTTGTTGGGTCTATGTGACCCCTCCGCTTCCCATTCTCCCTTTCCTATCTCCTCTCCTTTATATCCTATTCCCTCTCTTATCCTTCCTCTTTAAGGACGTTGTACAATGGGTCAATTCGACCTCCGGGTACTGTACTTGTCTTAATTGACAAGTACACGTCCTCTAACCTAACCTAACCTACGCCGTCGGTGATCCATACATGAGCTTTAATATTATCATACTTTTTCCAGTATTTCGGCGGGTAGGCCCCTTTTTAAACGCTTCCTATATTTATATTTAAATAAAACAAAGTATGTCTGCGATATCAAAGATATTTTTTATTCGTTTGATTCCATTATATGTAGAATATAAAATCGTTCAAATCTTCGCCTCGACTTCTGTGGATGGAACGCATTCGAAATCACTAGTTTACCATGACTCTTTAGCATAAATCAGATTAAATTGAACCGATGGCATGGGTTAAGTTTGCTCTAAGGACTGCTGTGGTCTGTATGGCTTATTCCCCTAAACATTCATCGTCCATGTTGATTTGGCAATAGGAGGTGAATAAATGGCAACTAATTCGACAGATATAGGTCCAACAAGGTGCTCGTTATCAACCGTCAAACCTTTAGCTTCTATAAGAAGCCCTTGTTGAGAAGCTAGGCCGTAATCCTGACTGAAGGGTTGTAATGGCCGATTATGTATGTATGTAAGACGCCCTTTATTTCAGTTTTATTAGTTAGGATTGTTTAAACTAAGCGTTTTATTGTACAACAGTAGTAGATCCTGTGATTGTAGAATTTCCACAAGTCGTTGTTCAGAAACAAAGCTATTCGTGAAAATGTATTGCGCTTTTGTATTGGACGAACTGGTGAAAAAATTTGCTCACTAAATTCTACACTTTGCCAAAAGGTGAGGCTGTCTAACCTTCTCCAGAAGTAGGACCTCTGGGAGTTCAGGGGCCAGAGTCCTTAACAATTTTTAAAGTTCGAAAAAATTTCATAAAACCTTAAGGCTATAGTTTGTCTTCTCCAGTTATCGAATTTGAAACGCCTGAGTTTGTAGTTTGGCGCTTTAACTACTTCACCACGCCACTTTATCGTCCTCCCATGCAAGAAAAAAGAATCTATTGATCCTATCCTAGATTTGAGTTAAAAAACAAATGAATTGCAGGTATAAAAAAACACAATTATTCAATGAAGATAAACAAAATTTGTATAGAGATCTACGAAATATCGCGTTTAATTTCACCATTGGCCAAAAAGATTAATTCGAAATTTAACTTGTATTTCAATTCCAAAGTCTAAAGAATCAAGGCTCGGTTAGTCAAATGTTCACGGAACGTAGGTTCATTTTAAGCATAAAAAGAGTAATGTAAATGCTTACCAAAACTACATTGCGATTCGGTAATCGCTCTCGTTGCTTTTCGTATTTTCAAAATGAACGTACGTTCCGTGGACGTTAGGCTAAACAGGGATTTAGATATACGGGCATAATCCTTCCGCTTTAGCACAAAAAGTAAAGTCAATAATTTTTATGATAGAGGAGTGCTGCAAAACTCATACCATACCATACCATATAACGACGTAACCATTAACCAAAGTGGTGTAAAGTTTCAATCCTTTCCCTTCTATGCAATTTCTATTCAATTATTTATGAGATAATTTCCATTAATGTGAGTGCAATACTAGTCTCATAATTTAATTTTTAAAATAGTCGTTTGCAATAATTTCAACTTAAAAGAATATTTAAAGATTAAGACAATTTTCCTAAATTCTAATCATTAACTACAATCATTCCCACCTTTCTGCCAACACCCCAAACTTGACTTCTCTGCAACAACAGCAACAAAAAAAGGAACAAAAGAAATGAAAAAAACGCAAAATTACAATGTTTATGTAAAAACTAAGTTTAAGAACGAATATAATATTATTTTAAGCTGTCATACAACGGAGACAAGCTAACGGAAAGTTTGCAATACGAGTCGACTTGTTAAATGATCCCTACACGAAGTTAGGGACGAATCTGATAAACACTACGTGGTATTTAAGAACATATTTACATATTACAACCCTTCAGTCAGGATGATGGCCTAGCTTCTCACACCACTCATGTTGTGTGCCTTAATTTTATACATGATTGGCGGGACCTACAGTTTAACGTCGACTCCGAACGACAGATTTTTTATGGCAGGCTTATTTACTCTTAGAGTTTTTGCCAGAAATCTGCTGAGAAGAAGTCGCCGAACATGTCTGGCCTGGGGCTCGAACCCGGGATTTTACGTCTAATAAGCGAACACACTACTTACTAGACTATGGCGACTTCAATCATATTTTATCATATATATTATACATACATACATATATGCATGTGTGTATGTATGTACGGGTGTTATATACTGTTGGATCTACAAATTAATAAGTCCGTGGCTGTTTGAATTAACCGTGTCTTATATGGATGGATCGAATGTTCTGATCAGTTGAGGCCACTACACACGAACCTAATGAACAAATTGACGCTACGGTGTTAGCCAATTGCAGATTGAAAGTACAAAAGTTGTTGCAACTACAGATGCCTCACATTGATCAATCATACCTAATTGGTATCATTACAACCCTTTCGTCAGGATTACGACCTAGTTTCTCAAATCACTTATGTTGTGTGTACTAATTTTATACACGAGTGGCGGGACCTACAGTTTAAACTACTGTTTTTTGAAAAACTTTTCATGGCAATTTTATTTAATCTCAGAGCTTTTGCCAGAAATCTGCTGAGGGTAAGTCGTCGAAGAAATATTGTTTCATATTTCGTTTAGCTGGAGATGTCTGACCTAAAGTTCTAATACATCCACCACCATCCAACACACATCTTACTAGACTATGGCGACTGCAGAACATATAGATCAGTGCTTTAAATTTTAATTTATTGTGTATAACAAAACTTTGCTCAATACGGGGCCGCGTTATTGGCAAGTTTTTTCTTCGGATCGTAAATGTAAACAGAAAGTGCGTCCACCACACCAACCATCAAATAGGAGTATGTTTTCACTGAGAATCGACTGCAAAAAAAATTAATGTGTGTTGTCAGCCGATAAATTCATGACTTTATCCACACTGATTGCCCTTAAAAGAGGCACATATTATTTTTTTTTCTCCGAACGTCCCCGGCCACTCACTAACCCACCCTCACCCGACCGCGGAGGGTTCGTCCCCATTACGTAGGGACACGTACACACTACAGTCCGGACTGTAGCGGGTAAGGAAAAAGTAATGGCAACAAGAACATAAATCAGCTACAGAACTTAATCACAAGCTGAATAAACTAACAATAAACAGGAACTATCTATGACAAGAACGAAAATACATTTTTATATAATAATTTACAAATTAATGCCAGCATGTAAGCTACGTTTTATATTACAAACACTACAATTAAAATCAATAAAATCATAATATAAGTTAAAATCATTACATAATCTACGAAAAGGAAAATTACATCCATAGTTCGTTCTATAGATATCTAAAAAAAGAGGGCGATAGTGCCATGAAAATCTTGCAGGAATACTGAAATTCAGGTGACAAAGCAAAAACTCAGAATCGATATCACCTTTAACCAGATTAAAAACAAAACAAACACCTAAAACAGTTCTTCTACGTTCCAAAGTTGGAAGTTTTATCAAACCTAATCTATCCTCATATGACGGAAACCCATTGGCATAATCCCATCCTAAGCCACGTAAACTGAATAATAAAAACTGCCTGTGCACAGACTCTATTGAATCACTATGACAACGATAGTATGGATTCCAAACAATAGACGCATACTCCAAAATAGGTCTAACAAGTGAAATGTATAGCAGTCTAGTTATATAAGGATCAATGAATTCCCTAGCCCATCTTTTCACAAAACCAAGAACAGCCCGAGCCTTGCCAATCATCATACTAATATGATCAACAAAAGACAGTTTCATATCCAATAATACTCCCAAATCAAGAAATGTAGCCACAGTCTCCAAATGCAAGAATTAATCACATAAGTGGGCGAAATCACACCACCGCGAGAGAAAACCATGCATTTGCATTTTTTTAAGTTAAGATCCATTAAATTAAGTCTGCACCAAGTTACAAACAAATTAATATTCCGCTGAAGAACAGCCTGACCATGATCATCATCAAAAGTATAAAATAATTTAACGTCATCAGCATACATTAGAATATTACAATCAGAAATAGCACAAGGAAGATCATTAAGAAACAATAAAACAGTAAAGGACCCAAATGGCTACTCTGCGGAACACCAGAAGTAACATATACAGTCTTAGACAATACATTCCTAAACAATACCCTCTGAGTCCTAAGGGAGAGGTAGGAGTCTAGCCAACGATGAATAATATCAGGAATATCGATTAATGACAGTTTAAGAAGCAAAATACAATTTCATTATTTATTAATTTCATTTATTTATTAATTATAATACAATTACAAACTACACTAACTAACCACACTTTAAAGTAATTTTACTTTAAAATTTTTCATTTCCCTGTAGTCGTTAAAGAAATTGATTCATTGTGAAAAAGGAAATTAATTTCTTATCCCAAGGGTCATTAATACAACTTGCCGTTACCTAAAGGCAGGATTTTAAAGGGCAGATAACCTGATTTTCATTATTATGAGTACACAATAAGATAAAAGTGAGCGTTAAGCTAAAGGGAAGATCATCCTAGCTTTAACTTTTAAAGTTATCTTGTCATATTATCTTCAATATGGCAACTTCAAATATAAACATGAAAAATAAACATTAAAATATTAATAATTTTTGAAATCAAAATGGATATTGGCGTATTCATTATATTTATTTTAAAACAAAAAACACAAAAATAAAAAAGTTAAAACCTCAACATACAAATTTTATAAACAAATAAAAAGGCACATGGTTGACACTGCGTTTTTAAAGCACTTGTTTAATTGACAGTGCTATCGATATTGCTCCGGCACTGTGATATTTTTGAAAAAGTTAACTTTATTTTATCTGTACGTTGTAATAACGAAAAGAAATTAAAGGTGACTTTAAAGTTCACTTTAGCTAAAGTTACTTTTAACTAAACTTAAGCTGACTTTAAAGTTCACTTTAGCTAAAGTTACCTTTAACTAAACTTAAGCTGAATTTAAAGTTCACTTTAGCTAAAGTTACCTTTAACTAAACTTTAGCTGACTTTAAAGTTCACTTTAGCTAAAGTTACCTTTCAATAAACTTTAGTTGACCTTAAATTTCACTTTAGCTAATGTTACCTTTCAATAAACTTTAGCTGACCTTAAAGTTCACTTTAGCTAATGTTACCTTTAAGTAAAGCCAACTTTAACGGCAAGTTGTAATAATGGCCCTAAAAGTGATTGAATTAATAAAAAGAAGGAACCATAGAGCAGTAATTCTAAATAACACTTTGAAATCCTTACATTTAATAGCATTGACCCAATCAACAGAACTATGTTATTTGAAAATCATCATCCAGTAGGGTATTCATAAGGACCTTTACTGCTATCTATGACTTAGTGTGTGTGTGTGTGAGGGTGTATGGTAGGTATGTGTGCTGTTATCCTAAGTTATGTGGCGATTTAAGTTTTGCTTCTTTTGCAGCGTTGTTTGTGTTTCATTTTTTCTGTTTGTTGGTGTGTGTACGTTTTACGTTCGGGGAAAAACTGCCGTTTCAATTAATGTTACATTTTTAGAAATATTTTATGTTTTGCACAAGATAAAAATAAGTGTGTTTCTCGTTTTTTTCCCCGTTTTTCCGATTTTTGTTTTTGTTTTTTTTTTGGGTACTGAACTCAACATTGCCTTGCGTTTTGTTTCGTTCAAACGTTCTTCGTTCGCTAACGTTTTGTGCTTTCTTGTGGCCCTACAGAAAAAATACAAAAAAAAAAAATGACGAAAATGGGAAACAAGTGGTTGTAATGTGTGCCACCCTTGAATTGTTTTTTTTTCTTTTTATTTAAAATGTTAAATTTAACAAAACTTACATGACACCCATCCATACCGTTATTCTATGCCGCTGCACCATACCTGCAGACATACAAATACAAAGTAAGTGTATTTTATACTCGTCCATACGACATTGTATCTGGGGACTCAAATGAAAGCATTCAAAATATCGTACTGGAGGTGTATGTCTGTATGTATGTAATTTAACATGTTCAATTGTATGTGTGTGTGTAAGTATATTTGGCCAAAAGCGCACCCTTCTTCATTCTTATCAATGTTAAGCTTATCATCATACATACATACTTACACCTACATATACAAGTGTTTGTACATACAAATACACATACATACATAAATATTTGTTATTGTTAAAGTTAGAACATTTGTATGTGTGTAGTAGTACTGTATAAGCAATCCACTGAAAATAATGTTTCGTTTCATTAACAATTCGTTGAAAACAAAATTTCAAAAGCATTCCGACAAAATGGCAAAATTTTCAAATGATTTCCAAAAGAACTTCTAGTTCCATTTAATCGGAATTCAATATTTTCTTTGATAAGTTTTCTAGAAATTTTGATATCTACGCTGAAATGAATATCTAATTGAACCAAGGCAGAGTTACTGCTGTTCACAAGAATATACTAAATTCCTCAGTTCACCAGAATCACGATCTGAAATATGAATACATACATACGTACAGACACAATTGGTCATTATAGTCCTTTAGTCAGTATTACGCCATAGCTTGTCGTGCCACCTATGTTGTGTGTGTTAATTTTATTCATGATCTATAGTTTAAAGTCGACTCTGAACGACAGATTTTTTTTAAGAAGCTTTTCATGGCATTTTTTATTTACTCTCAAAGTTTTTGCCAGAAATCTGCTGAGAATTAGCCACCGGAGAGATATTTTCAAAGCCTCTATGGTGAAGAAAAATAAACATAAAATCTGCACTACATGTATGACTTTGTAATCACTCCAACTTTATTCTATAGAGTCAGTGCTTTGGTGGTTGGTTGGTAGAGGAATCAACTAAGCAGGTTTGAGTATATGATGAGAACAATGGCGATCATGATAACAGAACTACAGCATCTATGGTAAGGCATTATTCACTATTCTTAACTGGTCCCCAGACATGTTGGTGAAACAAGCGACTACCAGTGCGGCAGGGGCACTGAACGCCACAAGAACATAGAAGTATAGAAACTACGGTCATGTCTAGATTTCGCAATTGACAAGACAATACCTAAGCCGATTTTTAATAGATCTTACTGTGATAATACTTAATATTCGGCAGTCAACGCCATACAGAATTTCCTAACGAACCTCTATAACGAGACTAAATTGAATGTGAAAACTTTTTCGAACCGTTGAACCTTACAACGTCCATTAGACCATTCGAACACTATAATATATTCAGGGAAATAATGACTATAAAGACACATGCTGTACAAATCGAGTAGGAATCTACAAATACTTAAAGTAAAATCAAGATTTTCCAAGCGACTCTAAAGGAGATTACAAGTAATTCAACAGGTACCCGTTTTGGGTTCCTTGATACAGAGACATTTAAGGAGTTAATGCCCTTGAAAAGGCTGATACAACAGACGCTTCACACAAATTCCTGCGTGAGATTGGCATTCCTCTGGAAAAAGACACTTGACAGTCAAAGGCAGACTTCTACAGAAGACAGACTAATTCGGCTAATAAGAATCCATCTTAGAGCCCACAGAATATCTTCTCTGTCATCGGCTGACACTTTGGAATCTGCTATAAAGAAAGTTTGGACGTTCAACATTTATTTAGAAAATGTGTCTTGCAGAACATAGGCAAACTGTTGAACCACTCAAGTATTTCCAAAACCAAAATATTTTCAAAGTCCTAAAACTAATTGCCGTTCAAACACTCAACCTACGAGTGAGCAGAGCCAGACAGTTACATACAAGTTTCTCTTTATATAATGAGTTCATAAAGATCGAAATAATACCCTTTGTGGTCGTTAGTGAGGGGCAATCTTCTCTGGCTACCTAGAATACCTAAAGGAATAGAATATTGTCACAGAAAGGATTAAGACATACTGCTTATTTTCAAAAATTTCCGAGTTTTAATGGCGACTTGGCCGCTATATTCTGATGTGGATATTAACGAGGTTCCATTGAATTTGGTCAACGATTGTGCAATATATTGCCCTACCCGTAGTCTAGTGCGTAGTGTGTTGGCTTATTAGACTTGAGGTCTCGGTTCAAACTCCAGGTCAGAAAACGAAATATGAAAAAAAATAATATTTCTTCGCCGATTTCCTCTCAGCAGATTTCTGACAAAAACTCTGAGAGAATAAATAAAATTGCCATGAAAAAGTTTATCAAAATATCTGTCGTTAGGAATCGACTATAAACTGTAGGTCCCGCCACTCATGCAAAAAATTAATACACACAGCATAAGTGTTGTGAAAAGCTAGGTCGTAATCCTGAACTTTCGAAATTTATTTATCCGCTACCATCCCGCTAAAAATTTTGTTTCAATTATAAAATTTCTTTTTAAAATCTTGTTTATTTCTCTAAGTGTAAGGAATATACACAATAGTATGCATACCACACACAGACGCGCTATACTTTTTACTACCATCATCATCATCGTTTATGGGAGCCATCTAAACACACACAGAACGTCTAAAAGTTCTCATACACCCATTGTCTCTATGCCATGAATATTCATCTATCGTTCCCTCCGGTTTCAAGCGACACAATCTTCCTTCGTGAGTCCACACTTACTTCCACACATTATTTTTAGTCTCCAACTTCCATCTGAAAATTCGTTCTTTCATCCACTACATCCACATAGTGAAGCCCAATTTTTTTTTCTTTTCCTTTGTCTTTGAGTATACCCTACACCTACTGACTACAGATAGTTGGAATAGAAAGCTTTTGTTGTCGGCATTTGTAACATTTTTATTTGCATCGATAGATTTCGATTTTTTGTTCAATTAAATTATGATGAGGAATCCTTATTAAGAGATTACAATTTTGATTTAATGAGTCCATAATCCATTTGAATTTGTTTGTAATCACATCATATTTAAAATCATTATTGTCGTAAAGAGATGCCTTGGTACTGCGAGCATACAATCTGTAATACTGTCTTTAAACTTTAGAGGGTATCCCCATAATACCTTCTTCAAGCCTATTGCTCTGAATGCTCGATATCAGCAATGCTACCTAGCATCTGACATGAAGGACCCGCGTGTTTATTTTTGTGATGTATTAATGCCCCTTAGGTTTCAAAAATCTCTGCCCGATGATTTACTTTTATCGTCACAGATTCTACATGCAGAGCTCGGGCAATTCCCACACTGAATAAGTGTACTCTGAGTATACAACAACATCGGGTTGATCCTGGATAGTCTGATGCATGACTCAGATCTCCTCTTACAGTAATTCCCCAAGAAAAGTTTGATTGTCTGTTCTCTAGACAGTAACATCATGTCTTCGATTTAATTTCATAAGAGCCTTCTATCTAAATTGAATTGAGCACACCTTTCGATGGCATAGACTTCCGCTTGGAAGATGCTCTCAAGTTTCCACATAGGCTCGAAATATTTTATTCTGGAACCATCAACTTTTCTCCCTGTCCAAGATATGTTCTTATGTCATCTGTATAAAAGAGTATGCAGCGTCCAGATTATTCCATTCACTTTTGTTACTAAGCCTCGTTGCGAAATATTGCCCATCAGAGAGTCCACCAGTTCAAAGAAGTCAATCAATCGATTACTTGGATCCCGAAATCCTCTAATGAATTTCATCAACCCAACCATAGTTTCTAAAGTTGTAGTCTCCACTACCATGTGCAGAGGGAATTAATCCAACAAAACCTCCAGCGTCGTTGTAGGATAACTCACGCTAGTCTCTGCGTCTTGTTCCATTTAAAATGTTTTCAGATTTGTTCTATCTGCCCAGACAATCGCCCGACAGGTTACTATTGCTTATGTTTGAGCCTAGCCATGAACCTTTTTGAGAGATTTGAAAATCATATTGGATATATACATATATACATAACTGGTCATTAGAACCCTTCAGTCAGGATTACGACCTAGCTCCTCATACCACTTATGTTGTGCGCGTTAATTTTATGCATGAGTGGAGGGACCTACAGTTTTAAACCCGATTCCGATCGACAGATTTTTGAGAAATTTTTCACGGCAATTTTATTTTACTCTCAGAGCTTTTGCCAGGAATCTGCTGAGAGAAAGTCGATGAAGAAATATTTTTTCATATTTTCGTTTTGATGTCTAACCGGGGGTTTGAAACGTGGCCTTACGTCTAATAAGCCAACACACTACCTACTAGACTACAGCGACAATAATATAGGATAACAGATTAAAAATCTGAAACACATTTAAATATTCCATCTTTGTCATCGTATTTAATGTCATTATTACTGTTAAAAAGTGTAAATTTAGGGTATCAAGTAGTCGTATTAGATCTACTATAACTTTAGAACGTTTTTTTTGTTTTATTTTAACTTTTTTTTTGTAACCATGTTCAAGCAAATGTTGTACACGTTGTATTTCTGCTTCTGCCTTTAAACACTGTTCCTTTTTTCCCCCCTTTCCCTTTTTGTACGTTTTTCTCATGAAATTATTTTTTGTTCGTTTGAGAAAAATAAGAATCGCCCAAAATGCAGAGGATATTCCCTATAAATGAAACAAAAAAAAAAGAATTTTACGTGAAGACTACAATCGATGCCAGACTAATGAAACCTAACGTTACGTTCACATGTCAAATGGGGCATGAGCTGTGTGACACGTAGTGCGGGCCTGTTGAATCCACACACATGCCGTTACTGTTCAGATCATCTATTTCAGGCTAAGGGTTGACCTGGCAACGTCGTCTTGAACGAAATGTGAACTGATGATGCCGAAAGCACAGAATCTATACCAAACTGCGACTCTTTCGGAATGCTTTTGGATCTCATATTCATTTATGCATTCATCCAGAAATGATCCTTAGTGCTGAAGATGATTTTTTTTTACAAAATTAGGGTCGATTGCCAATAATTTTATTATTTACACGCTTTATTGAATGCTAAATCCGTCTATGGTGATTTGGCAAAACAGACTGACTAAGTGACAACTAATTTGATAGAAGTAGGTTCAACAAAATGGCCGTTATTAGGTTCAAAGTTAGAAGGTCCGCCCATTTCTAGAACAATTTAACAATCTTTTTCTCAATGTGTTAAAGAATTCCTGTAGTCCCCGTAGTCAAGTAGGTAGTGTGTTCGCTTATTAGACGTAAAGCCTGGGTTCGAGCCCCAGGCCAGACATCAAAACGAAATATGAAAAAAAAATAATATTATTTCTTCTGCGTGCGACTACCTCTCAGCAGATTTCTGGCAAAAACTCTGAGAGTAAATAAACCTGCCATGAAAAAGTTTCTCAAAAATCTGTCGTTTGGAGTCGAAGTTAAACTGTAGGTCCCGCTACTCAAGTATAAAATTAAGGCACACAACATGAGTGGTGTGAGAAGATAAGTCGTAATCCTGACTGAAGGGTTGTAATGACGAATTATGTATGTACATATGTATGTATTAAAGAATTCCTTCTTTGAGAATTGCGCTAGGACGCATGAGATATGCCTAATCAGTTAGTGTAGTTCGGATACTTCCTCTTAGCTGTAACGGTCTGAGATCTTTCTCATTCTATCAATCCTGATACCCATGACATATTTATATTTGTGTCTGGGCATTTCCAAATAGTGTTCTCTTTTCGATAGAGTGGTCCATGTGATCATGTGATTGAAGTTTAGGCGATATTTCATAGACTTCAGAGACTTAATGTCGATTCCACAGATACAAATCTTTAGTGTTTGTTTTTCTGTTACCGACTTTTTAATAACAGTAGAAGTCCAGGAGGCTTTTGATCATACTTTCGCCCAAATTCGTAATAGCCCGGGTTAAATTTTTCGCACAAACCATTCTGTTTGCACATGATTTCGTCGGTCTCTTCGGTGGCTGCTGTGTCAGGACACAAGCTTATATTGTGAGAGTGTCTTACTAGCTTTAAAAATGGTTCCTACTAATTCGCCGTAAAACACAATCGGTATAAACGGTTAGGAAATACAACCGATCTTGTCCTCAAGCAGTCACGCAGTAACTTAGTCACTCAGTTCTTTTCCGTACACAAAAAGATTAATTCTCTTGTCATATACATACCTATCTCGGTCTGGAGAGTATAATCACGTATAATTGTTCATAAATTCTATCGGGTGGCATCACTGACATTCAAACGCACATTCAGACACATTTCATACATACACATACACATGCATACGTACATAGAATAGTTGAAAGAAACTTTACTCATAAAAATAGACGACTGTTTAAAATTGTGTTAAATTTTAATGTTTTTTTTTTTTGTCTTTGTTTTGTTTTAATTTTTATTTTATTCCAAGGAATAGATAAAAAGGAGAGTTTTATCAACAAAAAACAAAAAGGGAAAAAAAGTTTTTTCTCTCTTTTGTTTGATTATTTTTTATTTGCGATATTTTCTTTTATTGTAGAATTTTTAATTACAATACTCTGTCTAATAATATATGTTCATATGTACATATGTACATATATATGTATGTGGTGGAATACATACATACATATACATGTATAGATGTATTTACATACATATGTATGTATATGTATTTGTTAAAGAAAATGCAATGTAAATATTTATATAGTAACACACAATATACTTATGTACACATACATACATATGTATGTACTAACATATATGTATGTGGTTTGTATGTATATACATATTGATGGATATATTTACCCACGTATGTATATAGGTTGTCATGTATCTGTGTACATAAAATATTGAAAAATTAATCTTTAGTGGCCATGCAATAGAAGGAAACGTTAAAGAAATGATAAGACATGATACGGGCAAAGACACACACACCGGACTAGACTAACTTTTGCCAGTTAAGACACAAGCATACATAGGCAAAAGCACAGTGTTGACATTTGAGGTCAAAGGTTGAAGTCAATATCGATTAGGTTGGGGTAAAAGTGTTTAGAAATGCAGCAGCTAGTATCTTAATACAGATAAAATATATGTAAATAAGATTGAAGCAAAAAAACAAATTAACAATTAAGCATAGAACATTAATAGATTAGAAATAAACAGAAAAATTAAATAAAATTTCATAAAATTATAGAAATAGACGGGATAGTATTGTACTAGTGTAACGTGTTTTTGATTATAAAATCAGCATAAATGGAACGCAAACGGAAAAAGTGAGCAAATTGATATACTATATGACCTTAAATGCTCCTCTAAAAAGATTGCTAGATTATGAGGAACATCTCAAGTTTGCTGAATAAGAAGGGAATTATAGAAGGCTCATAACTCTTGCAAAATTTTGTTGCGTATTAGCTGATCTGGTTTGGCTTAGTCATTACCAAGTAATTCTTACATACTTACGGTAGTAGCCGTAGTCTAGTAGGTAGTGTGTTCGCTTATTAGATGTAAAGCCCGGGTTCGAGCTCCAGCTGAAAAAAAAAAATATTTCCTCGGCGACTTCCTCTCAGCAGATTTCTGGCAAAAACTCTGAGAGTAAATAAGCCAGCCATGTAAAAGTTTCTCAAAAATCTATCGGTCGGAGTCGACATTAAACTGTAGGTCTCGCCAATCACGTATACAATTAACGCACACAACATGAGTGGTGTGAGAAGATAGGCCGTAATACTGACGGAAGGGTGTAATGGCCAATTATGTATGTACATATGTGCCTCTAAAATATTACGGCAAGCATACCTAGATTGTGAGGAACTGCTCAAATTTACTGGATTAGGACGGAACTATAGAAAGCTCATCAACAAAACATGATTTAAACAAGTGATTTCGATTTTATCTCCTGCAAAATTTGATTGCGTAATCGTTAATCTGGTTTGACTGAATCATTTCCAAGTAATTCTTACTTCTCGGGAATCAGAGCCTTTTAGCATTCGTACTTTTACGGCATATTGGAAGGTAACTAATGTAATCAGAGTCTTTAGAATGGGTGTTACTAATAACTCTAATATCTATCGACCAAAAGTAATATGTTATGTTATCATAGTGTTATGAAAAGTGTATGGAACTACCATGTTGAGAATTATCTAAAGCCTTCACTTAAATCACCTTTGTTAACGACTTTTTTCCCTCAGTAATATGTCACCGAAACAGAATGAAATCTTTTTTTCTGTTATTGTTATTATTGCAGTCGTGTAGAGTTGCCAAAGCACCACAAACACACAATCTATTGTATTGCCCTCAATAAATGTAGGCTAAACCTGTAATGTCTCCTCCCAACCTAATGCCCGGACAAAGTCTAAAATACTGGTCAGTGTCAATAAAGGCAATTCCTTCCCAGCGTTTGATATGCATACAGATGTATTAATGTCTCCCAGGTTCCGAGATTATGTCCTGATGAGACATTCTCATTATAACAGTATCTACGCGTTATGTTCGAAAAAATTCCCTTTCTGAACAAGTGTTCTTTGAGTCTACAGTGCAATGTCTAAAGGCCGGTCTTAAATCTGTCTGATGCAGATCCCATCCTATTTTAACCGTTTGACTGCTACGCGGCGCATAAGCGCTGCGTTCATTTGTTACGAAAATCTTTTTATAAATTTCAATTTTCAAAGAAAAAATAATTTAATGTTTATTTTTTTTATTCACATTCACAATTAATATTGTTTCTTTATAATACGAAAAGAATTATTAAAATTGATTGACATTTGTCTAAATTAGAGTGTTTTATTTGACAATATCGAACGTTCTCACCAGAATCGCTTAGCAGTCAAACGGTTAAGTATCCAATAAAAGTTGAGATTGTCTCAAACACAATTGCTTTAGGAAGTGTCACCGCATCTCTCTATCTTCTCTTTCGTTATGTATATCCTCCTCATCATCCTGCTTCACAGAAAGGTTCTAGCAGAGCGGAAGCTCCTATCATCTCAAATCCATCTGCCTGCACATATGACCTGGATTTTACCTTATAGGTATTACTATATTCCATCCTTTGTACTTTTTCGTCAATTGCAATTGAGCACATCTTCAAATGCCAAAGACTTCCGATTGAAAAATATCCATAATTTCCCATGTGTTTGGAATACTTCATGACGAAAAACTGGCGCTCCAAATCCTACTTTCGAGCAACCCATATACCACCAATAGGTCACTCTTTTAAACGAGTATGTACCATTTGGATTGCTCCATTCACTTTTGTTACTAAATCTTGTTGCGAAGTAATGCTCAAAATATAGAATTTACTGCTTCTAGATATTTCAGAAGGTTGTTCGATTTCTTAGATCACGAACTTCTCTCTCCAGTTGTCCTAACCCCGTCGCATGTATACAATGATGGCAAGGCCAATTGTGACCCAAGAGGCCATTGCATGGTCGATTTCAGGTCGTTGTGTCTAATAAAATGGTAGATAGATTGAATATAAGGTGGATTAGGAGGTTGCTAGTTCCCTTCTTAACTCTCATCTGAACAGAATCAGAAAAGCGCATGGTTTTAGGAAGAGTAATTACATATTCTCGAAACTCATGGGTAAACTCTTCGGTATTTTCGAAAGGAAAGTTTGTGCCATCCAATTAAACTTGTACAGAAGGTTCAGCGAACGGGACATAGTAGCACTATCTGATAGTCAGGTCGTCGTCAGACCACTTGGAGCTTATAAGGTTGTCTCGAAATTCGCATGACATTATCTGGGCCAGTAGAGGACACCAGAAAAACTAGGGAATGACTTAAGTTAACTTAAGAGAACGGTTCGCACTGTACCAGCAATTCTAACGTTACCCTGCCATTGTGGTAATTTCGCTGACAAATTCGGTATACCCTACCAGGATTATTGCAGAAGCTGCCATGATATGGAAGGAACGCAATCAGTACAACCTCTATTATGTGACTGCACTTCAAAACAGACGTCATCGGTTTTTGGGGTGACGGTACTTTTGAAGATCTGGTCATGGTGGCGAACGTGCCAGTAAGAAAACTCGCCAGTTTCATTCAGAGCTCAGCGTGGTTCAAACCCACCACTAAATGATCATGACAAGGGGCCTTACCTCACTCTGGTTAACACAATGTGCCGGCCATACACCGAGTGAACTTGCCAGTAAATGGCAAACTACCCGCTAACCTAACCTAACTTATCTGGGCAAGCTGAATGAGCTGGTAAGGGGATACCAAGTCATGTGGAAATTCGAGGCAATGACCGAGCAGACAAACTCGGTAGGAAAGAATGTTTCTGTGGAGTAGAAAGAGGAGTTTTGCTATACTTGTCGAAAAAGAAAATGGAGATTCAATTCCAGTTCCTTTTTCAATTTGTGCAAAGAGTTTTTTTTTCTTCAAAATGCTTGAAACCGAACCACTGTGTAATGTAAGGACTAGTTTACTCTTTCTTTACTCGATCAGAGGAGTGCAAGAGTCTTTAAGGCATAGTATGGCCTCTGCAATAGCGATATTAAAACCTACACGTGTTTATGAAAGGTTTCAGTCTCCAAAATACAAAATAAGTTCCTAAATTTACTCTTTTTTTGTTTGTTTAATAAGAGAAGAATTGTTTTTATCGATAATGAAAATGCATTTTATTTTTTAAAATATAAAAACATTTTATTTCGTAAATTTCTTCGAAATCTTCACATCATTGCTTTCTTCTTTGAACGACAGACGTCTGTCCATTTAAAAGTACATACGTATGTACGTACGTATTATACAAACGGTATATTCGTATGAAAATAGAATGTATGTGTATTTGTATTTGAATGTGTATGTAGACGATAGTCGTCCAAAATGTTAAAAAAAGGAATCTTATCTAACTTATGAGTAGATGTGTATGTGTGTGTGTGGATTTTTCGTAATAACATGCACTTCATCCAGTACAGCCGTCTGAATACCTCCTACTTGCAACGTTGCAAAATATTGTGAGACTCGCAGCAAGTAAAAGTAGTCGTTTACAACAAATTTCAAAGTCGTGCCGAAACAAAAGTAAGAACTAAACGAACGAAAAACTTTGTCGCTACTCCACAAATACGAAATTCTATACAAAAATTTACAAAAAAAAAGGAACAAATCTGTCAATAGGCTTTTAATAAAACTAAGAATTGGAAGTGGAGAATTCATTATGCATCTGTCACTTCGATGTTCACAGGCCTCTTACTTTTCAGCAACAAAATTATTCGCCGCATATAGCAACGGGTTGGTGCCATGTCCGGACACAGCTATAGCGGAACATATCAAAACACACTGAAGTCGTGCGATCTATTGTCTTAGGTCTAGAAAAGAAGGTACAAAATATAATGAAAGAAAAAAATGGAAACCAACAGAGTTATGAACTATGCGAGGATGAACACCCACCCCTCAGCCATAACATACATCTGGAGGGCCTAAATATCGATAAAAGGCAGAAAATGTTAATCCTCAAAGAAAACCTTTCCTAGGGTACTCAATCTTCTGTTATCAAAAGTCGAATAGTTACAGAGGAGGTGCTCTACTGCCTCCAATAATGTCATCTTTTCAACATGCCTAGCAAAAACCAGACTGAGATCTATTACAGATTCCCGTAAGCGACATGAGATCTCTATTCTCTGTAAGGAATAGATTTACAAGTCCCACATTGGGTTCATTGAGTTCCAGCAACGGGCTCGTCCTTTATCCATTAGTAGATGGTTATGGACTACGTAATAGCATCGCATACCTCGATTTATTTTCTCAGAGCCCCTACTTCCTCTTCCGAGCCTAACTTCCGATAGAAGACTAAGACCAACATCTCTATCCAATGGACGTTTAACCAAGCACTTAAATATATACCTGACTTAGTATTGAAGTGTGTGTGCCTTACGAATAAACTGCTTGTAGACGGTTGAGTCGTTGATGTGGGTAAAGTTTTTATAGTATAAATCAGGCGAGTGTAGAAGAGGCCCCGTCCTCTGAGAATTTACAAAGCACTCTGAATGAATACCCAAGATAGCAGAGACAAAGGGTGATCAAAAACATCATTGCGGTACATTCCCAATATCAAGGTAAACCTGATAAATAAATCATGGAACAAACCGAAAGGGCTGTCTAGAAATACACACATAATTGGCCATTACAATCCTTTAGTCAGGATTGCGACCTTTTCATACCACTTATGTTGTGTATGTTAACTTTATACATGAGTACCGGTCCAGGGAGCACTAGTTCTGCATTCATAAATAGATAGTATAACATCATAATACATCGACCTATTTTTCCAGTACCTCTACTTCCTCTTCCGGGCCCAGCTCCCGATGATATGGAAATCGTATAACCAAATACTTAAATATTTAGGTGACTTAGTATTGGCGTGTGTATCTTACGAGTAGGCTGCTTGTGGACGGTGGGGTCCTTGAAAGGTGTAAAGTTTTGATGATATAGATAGGATGAGTATAGAATAGGCCACGTCCTCAGAGAATTCGTAAAGCACTCTGATAGAAAACCCAAGATACCAGAGATAAAGTGCGATCAAAAACATCATTGCAATGCAACACCAATACCAAGGTACACCAGATAAATAAAGCCTTTGACACACTGAAAGAACTGTCTAGATGTGCAGACAACAGTCTACCTTCTCTACAACAATATCTTCCATCAGAAGTTAAAAGAAAATTACACTGGTAGTCAAAACTATAGCAAATAATTTGGTATGCTTTTATCAATATGTAGTATATGTACATCAAAATTTGTCTCATACTATAACTAAGGTTTCCTCCCCTCCTACAGTACTTCTGCAATACACTGGTTTAACAAGCATGTTCTTTTTACTTCGCCGTAATCTAATATGTAGTGGATAGCTTATTAGATGTGAGACCACGCTTCAAACCCCAGGTCAGACATCTCCAAAAAGTGAAACATGAAAAAATTTTTCTTCGGTGACTTCCCCTCATCAAATTTCTGGCAAAAATTCTGAGAGTGAATAAACCTGCCATGAAAAAGTTTCTTCAAATTCTGTCGTTCGGAGTCGACTTTAAACTGTAGGTCCCGCCATTCATGTATAAAAATTAACGCACACAACATAAGTGGTGTGTGAAGCTAGGTCGTAGTCCTGATTGAAGGGTTGTTACGATCAACTGTGTATGGATATAGCAACGAGCTGGTGCCATGCCCGGACACTTCCACAGCGGAAAATATGAAAACACTCTGTTGTCATTGCATCTATTGTTTTGGTCATAGAAAGGAGAAGGAAAAACAAACAAAGGTATCAACTAGGCGAAGATGAGAATGCATCCCTTAGCTATAACAAACATCTGGAGAGACTGAATATCGATACTAAACAGAGAATTTCAATTTAAAAAGAAATTCTAAGATTCCTGGATACTCAATGTTCTGTTATCAAAAGGCAGATAGTCACAGAGTAAGTGGTCTACTGTCTCCAACATCTCATTATTCCCACATATCTAGCATAAACCGCAGTGGGGTTTATTCCAGGTAACCGTAAGCGAGCTGCAATCTCAATGCACTGTAAGGAACCCATTTACAAGTTCCACATTCGGCACACTGAGTTCCAGCAACGGGCTAGTTCTGCCTCAATCAGTAGATGTTTATAGGGTACGTAATACCTCGATTTATATTCCCAGTGTCTCTACTATCTCTTCTGAATCCAGCTTCCGGTGAAATGGGAATCGTCTAACCAAACACTCAAATATTTACAGACTTTTAAAGCAATGATCGCGTTATTTACATAGTTTTGACCATCAGCGTATAAGTCGCCGTGGTCTAGACGTGAGGACTCGGTTTAAACCCCAGGTCAGGAATCTTCAACTAAACGCAATATGAGAAAATATTTCTTCGGCGACTTCCCCTCAGCAGATTTCTGGCAAAAACTCTGAGAGTAAATAAAAGAAAAAATTCTCAAAACATCTATCGTCCAGAGTCGACTTTAAACTGTAGGTCCCACCATTCATGATTAAAAAATTAACGCACACAACATGAGTGGCATGAGGAACTAGGTTGTAATCCTGACTGAAGGGTTGTAATAACCAATTATGTATGTACTTATGTGTACATATACATATGTATGTATGCGTATACAGGCAACCCTCTTATAACACGGAAAAAAATTCTGTTAAACGATTAAAATTTTTTCGATAACAAACAACATCTGAAACTGGTGATACCCCCAAATAGCACCTGTATAAGAGTAGGGTATGAAAATAGCAAAAGAAGAATGGAAGAAAAAAAGTCTAAAAGCGAATAAAAAAACTTATTTACCTTACTTTGGGGACGTTGAAGGCACATGCTGAGTTTGCTGTATGCAATGAACATGCCGCCTGCTGTGAGTTACTGAAATATTTTATAAATTCGTTTGTACAACATACACACACACTCATACATACATACTCATACATATCTAGTGGAAATTGTTATTGTAGTTGATGTAGTAGTCGTACTAGTCATGCTTCTTGCCTTACTTTCAACAAAATACTGTAGTTGTTGTTGCTTCAATGAATATTTATACAAGTAGTCGTCATAGCAGTAGTCAATGGCAACACTGTATGTAATGATGGTACGTACTGCAAGTAAAGCCAATTGTTGTCTTTTAGGGGAATCGCCGTCATCGCTGTAGAAATGATGATTATTTGCTTGCCACCCAAGCTGAAGCTTTCATGTTGATTTTGTTTTTCCTTTTTTTTGTTATTGTTGTTATTGATGCTATTGTTGTTGTCGTTGTTACTGTTGTGTTTTAGATAGTTTTTCGCCTTCAACTCCCCTACCGTTATTCGAAGAAAACACGTGCCTTCTTCCGTCATGCCAGGGCACAACAGTGTTGAGTTGAGTGATCGTTGTTGGGTACCCTCTAAGCAAACATTTGTTCATTAACGATAAGCTTCAATACGTATTTTCTTTCTGTTTCTGTATTCTTGTTTTTTTTTTCTTTTTTTTCATTTTCATTTCATATTATCATATCTAAGAAAGTAAATATTAATTTTTATACAAACTAAAAAAACGGGGAAAAACGAACGAAACAAAAACAAAATACAAAGAATTGTACATAACCATACATACATACATACATACATATTTTATGTAAATATCAAATTCTAAACGGCAGATGTTCAATAATTGTGTGCCGGCATTTTCTTGGTATACATTCTGTAGTGAATTGTCCTTTTGGCATTTGCATATGACAGCGAAGATTTTCTTAACGGGCTTTCATTGTTTATAATTGAACAACATGTCAACCAAGATTCCTTAAAAGTAAGGCTTTATCAGTCAACAGTGTTTGAAAAAGTTCTGATGTAAGAACTTATGCGCTCAAGTTGGATATTTTTGTTCAAATATCGCGGTTTGGCGTTTAAGTATTTCTCCAGATGAATGGAACACATTCCTGAAGGTACTGACATGCTTCGTGTGGATTCTCGTGGATGCAAATAAAATCAGTGTCGTCAGCCAAAGTTGATGTCTGTATTTGACTTCTCAGATATGTACTACACTGCGGTAGACCGCGCTAGAAATCGCTTGAGAAGCACTTACGAAATCACCTTCACTAATAATAAACTTACAGCCGATAATATAGTTTTCCAAAAGCACAACAATATTAAAGGGAAAATTACCATCGTGCCATACCCTATCGAATGCTTGAGAAACATCAATAAAAGGCGTTTCTAATAACTTGTATAATCTGTGGATAACCTATTATTGGCATTAGTTTTGTAGCTTTTTAAATAATTTTGATACTTTTAAAATTCGATCCTTACCAGGTTTAGGTATAATTTTGACTACCGCAAGCTTCTACTCTTCTGCGTAATACCCAGGACATAGAATTGCGTTGAAGATAAAAGGCTATGCGGGGAATTTCTGCTAGTATATTGTTGCTGTTTTTATGGAACTATGGTGATCAAAATTTACAGCACTACAAGTTATCTCAGGTGGAAGTGATGCAAAATGGTCACCGAGATCGTGCGATTGTGGAGCTGTTTTAAGTCGGAGGTATATGTGAACATGTCACCAGCCACAGCTGTACTCAAAGCAAACATAAACCAGGCTATCGGTCGTATTTAGCTTGATTTCTACGCCGGTGTTTTGGAAAATTGGTCATTTCGCGTGCGTTCTACCCAAAGAAGCCTGGGCGACATTAAATTAGCACAAAACTTCGTCATAAAAATAATCATATTTTTTATAGTATTTTAGGTCTACTCATAAAAAAATTTAAACATAGGAACTTAAAATACATATTCTTCTTTAAAAAGAAACAAAAATTTTGACGATAGTGCCAGTCGTCTGCTCATTAAGACCTGAAACGTACCAAACGCCAGATTTGAGCTGGACAGTAAAATAGCACAAATTAAAATTTCTGGAATAAAAATTATGTGCTGTAATAAATAGTAAAAATATTAATGTTTTCAGCTTATTTGATTAATATTTAGTAGAGTAGCCCCTATTTTCAAGCGCCGCGTGGCATCTACGGGACAATGTTCTTCGGGAAAGTTCTTTGGGAATCGAGTACCAAGCGTTCCGTATTCCAATGCTCAAATCGTCCAAATTTTTGTACTTTTGTTGAGCAATTGTACATTTCACATCGTTCTAGGGGGTTTTCAATCGAGTTTAAGTCAAAACTTTGCGATGGCCAGTCTAAAACGGGAATGTGATCTTCATAAAATCAATCCTTTGCCTGCTTAGATGTGTGTTTGGGGCCACTATCTTGCATAAATATGAATAAAACTGGCATGTATTTAAAAGCCTATAGTTCCATTTTGTTCTTTATATTGTCCAAATACTGATAACAGTCCATTTTTTCATTAATTTTTACAATGGGACTTACACCGTGCCTTGTAAACACTCCCCGCACCATTGCGTTTCCTCGAACATGCGTTATGGTCCTTTGAGCATAGCGTGGATTGAATGTCTGACATTTTGGCCAATGAACAACCACTCTACCATCCGGTCCCATACGATATACCTTTGTTTCATCACTCCAAAATATTTTTTCCAGAATGGGAGGTCTTTAGCATTGTGGGTGCGAGCAAACGTTAAACGCTTTTTGTGATTAAAACGTCTTTATAGGAGCCTGTCCTATAAATTTAATCTGAATTGGGAGTTAATTTCGTTCAAAATATCGCGTGACGACATGAGAAGCTCCTTCTTTGACTTCTGGACAATAGCACGACCAACGATTTCGGTTTGTTTTCTTGACACGTGACCTTCAATTTTTGTTTTCTGCGACAGTATTCTGTTTGGTTTAAAGGAAATGATGATGTTATAAATCATTTTTCGCTAGCAATTCGAAATTTCGGGAATTTCAGCCAGCTTTTTCCCATCATGCCACAAGTTGACGATAATGCGCTTCTACTCTGGAGAGCAATCTTTTCCACGTACCATTTTTTTAAAAAATTACTTTAAATGCCACAAAATTGAAAGAATATACCATAAAAATAAAAATACTCGAACAAAACTTGTACCTAAAACACTTTTAGGCACGTTGTGCTAATTTACTGTCCAGCTCGAATTTAGGTACCGATACAAATTAGCGGTCAAAACAAAAAATATATACGATAATGGTAATATTTTTTGGTTAACAACAGCTAGATGTCATCGTGCAACATTGCAGACCAAAACAATTGGCCTAATTACGATACAAATGAGAAAAAAATCACAATCAAAGTATATATGGATTTTGTGCTAATCTAATGTCCATGGCTGTATGTATATCAATAGGCTTTGCAAGCAAATGCAGAAAAATACTGTTGACTCACTTATATTCAAAATTTCACGTGTGCTTATGATTAGGGGAAAAAACGATTCATTGCTGATCTCTAATACATACACGAATATGTATATGTATAGCCTCAGCTATCGTGATGAACTTAGTTTTAAGGTCATAAAAAATAATTTTTGAACTTTTTTGAACTTTTTTGATGTTTTCATTGCTTACAACCACTTTATGAAGACTTCTGCGTGCATTGTTCCATTTTATCCATTTTTTCCAAGTTGGGACTTATTAAACTTCTTCTGAATTTAATACCAACATGCCTTCATGTATCTCTGTATGTGTGTGTTGACCTACAAATTTTTTGGATCAATCTTTGAATATATTGTAAGCTGTAGTAGTAGCCCAAATACCTGCGATATTATTGTAAACTAAACTTGGCTAACAAAAAGTTAAGTTCGAGATTTGAAATCCTTCCACGACTTTATTTAATAAAAATTAAGAATCGGTTAGAGAATGATCTGAAGATAACAATATGGGTTCTAAGCGATTCTATTAAAAGAGAAATTTTTTTAAAAATGTTTAAATTAAAACTCAACTTGAAATTATAATAAATCTGTCAGTACTTCGGATGGAAAATATTCGAAAATATTTGTTTATAACTGTAATTTGAAATTAAACAGAAAAAATATATGTGTTTAATTGATAATTAAATTAAAATTTGTAACATTCGTATCCTTTCAGCCATTATTTATTTTGAATTTTCAAATTTACCTTAAGAAATTTTATACATTCTTCGTTTGCATGTTTCAAAGTTTTTTCAACATACAATTTAAACAAAGTTTGGCAAATTAAAACAAATGTTTTTTATATATAATAAAAAGTTATTTTCAATATATTTTTTTCTTTTTTTTTTGGTAATTTTCTTTTTGTTTGTATTATTTTTTCTTTGAAATTCCTTTAGCCATTTCATTCACATTCTTTTTCATCTTCTCTTTGCTGTAGAGTACATGTACGTACGTACATTCATTATATGGCATTTGTATGTGAGTATGAATGTTGTATTCATTGTCATTAGACTTAAAATGCTTGGCTCATCAAAAAAAGAACCCTAAAAAATCGCTTATTGTTTTAACCATCACCATCACCATCAGCATCACCAAAGCCCTCGTCGTCATCATCATCATCATCATCAGCAACATCAGCAACATCAGCATCATTGCCAGCCAGCCAGTCAGCTAGCCAGCCAACCAGCCATCCAACAGCACACAATCGTCGTTGGTTGTCCTTTCCCAAAAACGAAAGAAATCCACTTTCCTATATTAAAGTTTAAATTTTTTAAGCTTTGAATGCAAAAAGTTGATTATTGGTGTTTTAGGCACAATTCATGGTAGGCGGCTGGGGGGAGGGGGTTGATTGTGAGTTGGCAGACTGACTGACATCATAAGATAGAATTTTATTGGCGAAAGGGGGGAAATTTCATTTACGATGTTACGATGGAAGTATTGAATAAACACCTTCGAAAATTACTATTGCCTTCATGTATCTCTGTATGGAATTCAAACGAAAGATAAACGCACAAAATATTTTATTCAAAGTGTGTAAATTATACAGTGATGTCTATAAATATAGATACACTTAGAGTTTATTTAACAATTTGTCAAAGAAACAGAAACTCTGCTTATAGTAATTAAAATTAAATTACTTTCTCTCGTATTTCCAAAAATTTTAAATTCTTTTTTTTAATTTAAAAGCATTACTATTATTTCAACCACCACTGTTAGTAATTTATCATATATATTGTTATGTATGGCACTTACATACATACCATATTTGAATTTTCTTCATCTGCTATGAAAATTCATCTGCCATTCGTAGCATCTATGCTAAAATGAAAACAAAAACAACAACAAAAAAAGAAATTCTGCTGTTAACTGCCTGCCACCCATACAGTCGTACGAAAATGTGGCAGCTCAGAGAAAGGAAGAGAAAAACTTTAAATTCTAACCCTTTAAAGAATTTTTCTTTTAATCAAAAGCAACTGTGACTTGCACAAAAAAACTGGGTGGTTGAAACCCAGCGTCTAACAACGCACTGTGGAACATTTAAATGTACATCCATACAAACATATATACAAACATACATACGCCAAGAATGTGAAATACAAAATGATTTCGACAAAAAAAATATTTTTTTTGGGGTTTTTTGTAATCCCCTCTTGCTTAAATTTTTTTGTTTTGTTTTTGTTTTTAACAATTTAATGAAAGACTTATTACAATAAAAAGTTTTATCACAATGAATGGAAGAAATAAAGTTAAAAGTTTTAATTTATGTTCTATTTTTGCTTGTTTTCGTTTCGCATCCTTAGATAGATCCACCAAATATATCCACTGTTAAGTTCCATATATCCACCGTTGATGTCGCCGTAATCTAGTGGGTAGTGTGTTGACTTATTATACAAGAGGCCCCGATTTAAATGCCAGGTCAGACATATCCACCAAAACGATATATAAAAAAATATTTCTTCGGCGCCTTCCTTCCATCCTTCAGAAAATTTCTGGCAAAAACTCTGAGAGTAAAATAAAGTTGTCATGAAATGTTTCTTAAGAAATATGTCGTTCGGAATCGGCTTTAATTGTAAAATGTAGGTCCCAGCCACTTATGTATGTATAAAATTACACACACTAAATAAGTGTTGTGAGAAAGAAGCTAGGTCGTAATTATGACTGAAGGGTTCTAATGACCAATTATTTATGTATATATGTAAGTATGTATTGACGTACTAGACGAGAGTTCAACATCTCCAACAAAACGAAATATGAAAAAATATTTCTTTCGTCAACATACTTCTACTCAATAGTCGTCTGGCACAAGCTCTGAAAGATAATACATACGTACAATAAATTTAAACTGTAGGTCCCGGCACTCTTTCATAAAACTAATAATATATGCAGCTAGAAAGCTAGGTTGTAGTGCTAACATCAAACGTGAAGATATTTGCACTCATTTCGGTAATGTTTTAAGGAATGTTCTTTCATCCAGACTTAATTTTCTATGTCGAATAAAGTTATTTCGACAAACCATCGTCTATTCAGACAACAGATAAAATAAACTTTTAAAATTGTTTTAATTTCTAAAAACATAATGGATTAAGATTAAACTGACTTCCATGAAATATGTGTCATGAAATGTTGAGCTTGTTGTCCTGAACACAACTCAAAGCCGTAAATGTAACTGTAAATGTAAAAATGGGTACACAGTATCAGAGAAATCATTCCTTGATAGAAGCTTCAGCTTGTTCGTTATAATCCAGGGCGAACAGAAAAACAAATTTTTTTCATTGGTCTCAACATTTACATACTTTGTGGCATCTATCCTTAGAGTCCATAGCCTACAGCGAAGTCATGCTTGGGAACTAGGCACCGGATCGATTGATTTCAGTAAAAGTAGAGACAGTAAAGAGGTGGAAAACACTGTCCAGCAAGCGCGCAAGGGCGTATGAGAGTACTGGCAACACCGTTATAGACATCCCTGTCGGGAATGTTTGAGATGAAGATATCGAAGTTTTCTTTGAATGACAGATGGTAACTCCATACCAACCTAACTTAACATTGAGGATTGAATCCCTTTAATAGGGTCCAGTTATATGTATATACTCGTACACACCACATCCACATCCATATCATATATTGTATTTATATAAGTCGTTCAGTTTGTGAAGAAATTATTAGTCAGCGTTCTTACTTTGTAAACTTTATGGATTGCATTATGATTTTTTCTTTATTTCGTTGTAATGCGTAATATGTTAACAAATTGGTATAAAAATATTTTGATTTCACACGCAATAATTTGCTGCAGTAGGTTTTTTTTAAAAAGTACTACAGCCTTGTGTTTTAAGTGCATGCCATAATGCTTTTAAAATTTTTTTCTGGTGTGTTGTGCCTATATTCGCTAGATAATGCATTTGGGGATAAAGAAAAAACAAAGTTTCAGTTGAATATTGCAAATTTTAGTTCAACAATAATTCATTTTTATTATGCGGTAATTTATTTGTTGTATTTGTTTTTTAACAAACAAACAAAAAAACAATGACATTGAAAACACCTTTTAGGATATTTTTGTTCGAAATGCATTGCAACAAGGGTTGCAGAGAGACAAAAAAAATGTCGCAACGTTTTTTTTTTATTAAAATAAGAAACAAATGCCGAAGCCACGAGATTGGGGTTGTCTGGTAGGAATATTTAAACTTTAGTTTAGTTTGGCATATTTATGACACATGCAATGATTAAATTTTATTTCCTTCTTTCTTCCTCAAGCGTGGAATTGTGTGACACAGATACTTAATTCTATCCAGGAGTTACTTCTGTCATATCGCAACATAATCAACCTGTTTGCTTAGGTTTTGAAAATGATCATCCGTCTGTTTTTTTTTTGGCATTAAAATTTAAATGTCGCCCAACTTCTGCACCCAATGCCATTAAAAATAAAAAAGAAACTCAAACAAAAAAGTGGAAAAAAATAATTGTGCTTACAAGGGTTTTCTCGATATTTTATTTTATTTTCATTTCTAATTTTCATTATTTTCCTTTCTCATGTCATTACTCTACAGCTACTGCCACTGCTACTGGTTTCTTCGGGTATATGTACGTATAAAGTATCCATTCGCAGACCCAGTCAGCCAACCAGCCAGCCACTCTTTTTTTCAGTTGTAAGCTAAAAGAAGCCACTGTTAGTTACTTGAATACTCGGTTATACAATATGACTATGAAAGGCAAGGTAACAAGATATTTACAGGTATGATTTCTTTAATTTGATTAAATTTTATTTTTAAGGAATATTTATTACTTTTCACTCCTTTAAGGAATATAATTCTGTTGCAAATTATCTCGTCCATCTTCTTATAATTTCTTTGCTTTGTTTTTAGTTTCATACTCCAGCTAGGTTAGGTTAGCGGGTATCTTGCAGTGCATAGGCAAGTTCACTCGGTGGCATATATGGCCCATTGTGAACCCAATGTGATTTAAGATGGGTCATGATCCGCTAGTAGAGGATTTGAACCAGTTCCCTGCGTGGCACGTCCGCCATCATGCCTAGATCTTCAAACGTTCTGTCACCCAAAAACCGAGGACATCGATCGTGAAGTACAAGGCAATTGTAGCTAAGATAGAGATTAATAGCAGGTCTATCTGTCATTTTTTCTGGAAACAACATCGTGTATTGAACACGGTGATAAGAAATTTTTGGCTGTGTGCGCCCTACAATTTTTCAAGCGGCAGCGCTTCCTGGATTTCCTATAATAATCGCTGTTGATTTTTTTAAGCCATCGTAGCCTAGTAGGTAGTGCATCGGCTTATTAGACATGAGGCCACGCTTATAATCGCAGATCAGACATCTCAAACAAAACCAAATATAAAAAAATATTTCTTCGGCGACTTCCTCTTAGCTGATTTCTGGGAAAAACTCTGTGTCGTTTGGTCGGAGTCGACTTTAAACTGTATAAAATTAACACACACAAAATAAGTGGTGTGAGAAGCTAGTTCGTAATCCTGACTGAAGGGGTTTTTTTTTACGCTGAGGAGGAGTAAATGTACCTAACCGCACCATAGGGGTAGTCGTCACTATCCCCCGTGTGTGGGGCCCTCACCCACTAAATCTCCCCCTCCTCTTTTGGACTCCTTATGCCCACTCCGGAACTACTGTGGTATTACGTCGAAGTGGAGTCCGTTTGGCCATTTGGCCCTTTCTCATCTATATCCGCGTCCGGATTGCGTAACGAATTCTGACAAGGTGTTCAAACGTTCATTCTACTTCTCTCATCTAAGTCCATCTTTTTTGATTTTAGTAAGACTTCAGCGTATCTTACTATACTGTTCCAATTCTCCTCACTGCTCAGGATTACATCGCAGAAGTTCTCGACAGTAAAGACGCCGACTTTGGCCTCAAGACTCCTTCTTTGTAGTCTCCATCTCTCGCAATGGAAGAAAGTGTGTTCCGCATCATCTATCGGCGCATCATCATAGATGCAATTTGGTCGTGTCATCTTCCCCATTTTAAATAGGTACTTACAAAAATAACCGTGTCCAGATAACAGTTGTGTCAGATAGTAGTTAACCTCACCAAATTTTCTCTCCATCCAGCGGGTAATATCTGGGAGAAGTTTTGCCGTCCATCTACCACTCGACTCAGTGTTCCATTGCTCTTGCCATTGTTGTGTGGTTCGCTTTCTGGCGTCGTTGATATTTGAAACTTTGAAACAGTCCTATACGCCGATGTCACTCTAAGTGCAGCTGTTCGTTGTACCGATGATAAGATTTTCCTTCTACAATCGACCTTCAATGCCTCCGCCCAGACCTCACTGCCGTAAAGCAGATTATTGCCATCATCAATCTTCGCCTGCTCTGTATAGGACCACCAATATTGGCCATAAGTCCGCTAAGTAAGGAGGTAACCTTAGCTGCCTTGGTTGCAGCGTGTTGTATCTGAGCCCAGAACGTCAGTCTAGGGTCCAGTCGAATGCCAAGGTAGTTGACCACTTTCCGCGTCGTCAGAATGGTGTCGCATGTCATGACTGAAGGGTTGCAATGACCAATTATGTATGTAATCTCCGTTGATTTTATCCTCTCTGGGGAGTAGGCGCCAAAAGATTTCCTGGTTGAATAATTTGGAAGGAATTGAACCACTGCGTTGTTTTAACACGTCTTATGTTAGGTTTGGTAAGATGGCAAAGCTACTTGATGGAAGAAGTCCCCCTTAGGTCAAAATTTAAGCCCCTTGTGATACCACTATCCACATTCAACGAGAGATTCAAACACCAAACCAATTCGAGTCCAAAATAAATTTTGAATATGCTTACTAGGGTTTATGTCACCACTTAAATCTTTAGTTAGACATGAGTCTTAGTATTTCACAAAATAATATCAACCTTACTGAGAGCTGGGGGCATTTCAGGAAAGAAGACCAGACATGCTATAATGATATATAGAAAAAGCCCAGGGATTAAAATCTGAAATTATGCACTGGATATACTATATACTGGATATATACAATATACCAGCGCACGTCAGATCTAAGCAGGTAGAACAAATCTGAAAACAGTCTAAATGAAGTTGAGACAAAAAGCGTATCAAGTGTTTGCAGAACAGGGGAAATGAGAACCAGTCCAACAACGGCGCTATTGGATTTAATTCTGCTGTATATTGTAGTGAAGTCCAAAGTTTTGGAGACCTAACCATAGGTTGATGTAAAACAAGTCTAACATAAAATTTATGTGGGGATTTCGGGACCTAAGAAATCGATTGCTTCACTGTCCTACCCCAACTGTCCCCCGAACAAAACCAGTAGACTCTATAATGGGAAGCGCTTCGCACCGACACTAAGTAAATGAATGGATTAATTTGGAAGCTGCATAAAAGAGGAACTAGTTTATGTTATACAGATGGATCTCAGTATGTAATATTTCGAATCCATGGGGAAAGTGGCGGGTTTTTCTCCAGCGAAATTCTATATCAGCAATTAAACACGGTTAGGAGGTACAAATGATAGAAAGTAACAATACTATCTGACAGTCCGGCCGCAATTTCAGCACTTGACTATTATGAGGTTAAAGTGAAGATAGCTGTCTGGAGAAGCTGAATCGGTTAGATATAGAAAATAACTCTACACTCCGCTGGGTCACGGGTCATGTGGGAATTCTAGGCATTGAACAATCAGACGAGATTGCAAATAAGGGAGCTTCCAAGCCGTTGATGTGGCCTTTCTATGGATTAGAATGTTTCGTATATTCAAAAAATAAGCGTGCAATTTGTCTCTCTATCTCTATCTCAGGAGATTTACGCAAAATTCTGGTTTTTTCCATTTTCTCTTCACATCATGTTATAATCTGCTGTCAAGATCTATCAAACACAATAGTAGACGCAATTTATTCAAACTCTGACTGGGGCCTGCAGCAATAGCAACTTTTCTGATAATGGGCGGACAATTTATAAAGTTTTGACATTATTGACTCACTTCGTACTTCATACGTAAATCGCTACTTGCATTGGTTTTTATTCAGAAACTATTTCCAAAAAAAAAGATAAAAAAGAATGAATTCCTTTAGATATTTTCATTACATTGTTATGGAGTATATGTATATGCGAATGTGAATGTGTTGGTGTATCCAAGTTTCTTTATCGAATTGTGTTGCATCCCTTACGTAACGTATGAGCCATATAGCCTGGCCGATTTCTTATCATGTTAAAATCAAATTCCCGAATGAGCAATTTTTCATTCCGACAAGCAAAAACAATAACAAAGTCAGCATTAGGAAAACTTGTAGAATAGGAAAATGTATGTTCGACTTACAAACAAACAAACACAAACACATACATACATACAAAAAGAAATTTTCATATTCTTTTTTTTTTTTCTCCCAATAACACAACACTAGAACTGATTCGAAGGCAAAGTTTATCCTGCCTCAAAGAACAGAAAAAAAAGAAGAACAAGAGAAGGAAAATAATTTTTTATTTATGCCTACGAATGAAATTAAAGTGCAAATGAAATCTTTTATGGCAAAAAAATATTTAAAGCATGTAAATGAGGCAGACAAAAAGCTGGTCAAGAACTTGCGATTTGTGGAAGGACCACTGTAGTTACCCTCATTTATGGTACAAAGATGTAAGTAAGGCTTGTAGATAAGAAAGTTCTTTGGGAAGTATTGGTACTAAACTTGAATTTAATTTTTAGCCTATATCTTGAAGTCGCCGTAGTCTAGTAGGTAGAGTTTTGGCTTCTTCTTCTTCTTCGGCGACTCACTCTCAGCAAATTTCTGGCAAGAACTAAAGAGAATAAATAAAAATTTGCCATCTATCGTTTAGAGTCGACTTTAAACTGTAGGTCCCGCCACTCATGTATAAAATTAAAACATACAAGTGGTGTGAGAAGCTAGCTCTTAATCCTAACTGAACGGTTGTGATGACCAATTATGTATGTATGTACGTTGTACAGATCGTGCCTTATAATTTCCGCCATTTTCAAAGCGGAAAAATACTTCTTTGTTTTACTTCGTACCACCGAGAATTCTTTGGAGATAACGTGCATCTAGCAGTATTGAACTGGTGGTAGAATTGGCATTAACTTCGTTTTTTGGGGATCTGGAATGTTGGAATGTTCTTTTTAGTAGAGGCAACAAAATTGTTGGCCTATTCGCCAGTGAGACACCAAATGAACCTTTGATTCATTCGTCATTAATTTCTGTGCCGAATAAGAACTATTCATCCCAACCACCGTCCAAGCAGCGTCTAGGCTCCATGCTTGGGCTTTTTTATCACTAGCAGGCATTACATAATGTTTTCCTATATTAAGAGGAGATCTGTACCAGAGATCAGCAATGAATCGTTTTATCGCTACTCATAAGTACTCAGGAAATTTTGAGTATGAGTGAGTCTACAGTATTGAAATTGAACTACTCTGATTCATTCGTACTCACTACAACATTGAAGTACAGGTTGCAATGAGCATGTTTGATTCATACGCCTACTCATTCAGATTCATAAATTTAGAAAAATAAAATAATACTCATAAATAGAGTGAGTCGATTGATTCGAATCACTCATCAAAATTTACAATCTTAGTTGTTGTTGCATTTACAAAAAAGAGGGAAGAAAAAGACAAAGACAGTAAGCAAAGCAAACACACAACCTTCTGGTGAGCATTGAAGTGTTCGTACGCGAATCTTACTTATTTTGTGATTCTTGTAAATGTTGAGTCATAGAGAGTCGAAATCAACAACATAATACGTATTGTTAAGTATGAGTACGACGAGTACCTCAAACTTTGAATATGAGTAGTATGAGTATGATATTAAAATAAGTATGAATCTTTCTTTTTTATACTCATTGCTGATCTCTGATCTGTACATATATATTTTCGAATATCCTTCTGTAATGAATGACACATTTGCTTTTTAGTAAGTAGCCTTCATTTTAAAGCAAAGGTAAATCTATTAAAATTTCATCCTATAGCAATCGAAGAAAAAGCATCCAATATACACTCTGGTATTTCCTTCGGATGATTATTCATTCTCGTCATCACAGAACATTGGATTTGAGACGATCCTTATTCTCTGCAAGCGTTCTTTGAGTCTACAGTCTCCTTGTCAAAATTTCTTAAACTAACCGGGGGTTATTTTTGGATAGTCTGAAGCGTGACTTCAATAGTATCCTATTGTAATTAACCACTGAGTTAAGCAATTGCTATGTCATTCATTTTGTAAAGTTTGTAAAAGACGGATGGATAGATAGATAGATAGATTGATGCCCTATCACCAAGCAAGGGAAAGAAAGCCAGCAACTTGCGAAGGGCAGCAAACTCAAAATTCAGATATACTAGAGGCACAGCAGCGTCAAGTTAGTGGAAACAACGATGTTTCTTTGTGATGCATTGAATCTTCATTTCCAAGTAATTTGTAAGAGAAGCTTTCTAGAAGATTCTAGAATCTTTCTGAGTCATTTAGTATATTCCTCCAGTCAGATTTTATCTTTAGAACTTATGTGCTGCTGCTTGTACTTCAGAAACCCGCCCTTCCATATATGCAGAAAAAACTTAAAATATAGGGTGGGTGATTTAAAAGTTTAAATTAGAAATGAAATTAAACAAAAGCGGGGTTTGAAAATTTGCCAAATTTATTTTTTTTTGTTGTGAAGTACAATTGTTCCAGTTGGAAATTGAATTGGAAATTTCATTCATATGGCTGCCGCGACTGGCCTCGCAGCACTTCATTCGATTAGACCAGTTTTTGTACACTAGCACCACGAATGTTGGCCTTCAAATGCTCAATTGTCTCTGGTTTGTCGGCATAACATTTTTCTTTAACGGCGCACCACTGAAAATAGTCCAACGGTGTTAAATCGCAATAAATCGATTGCGGTATGACATAAGTATGTTGCAAGTTGCACCATTCTCTTGAAACCAAACATGGTTCCCATCAGTACCATAAAGAGTGGGTACAAAAAATCAGCTATAATGATTTCATTTTCAAAAAAATGTGGGCCAATGATGCCTCTGCTACAATGGGTGAATTCGACCTCCGGGTACTGTACTTGTCTCAATTGACAAGTACACAATCCACACCAAACAGATATTCGTAATGGGTGCATTGGCTTCTGTAGTATCACGTGTGGGTTTTCTGATCCCCAAGATAAAAATAATCTTCATTCGAAAATATAATTTTTTTTTTTTCGCAAAATCGATATCATCGTACAGTTTCTCGTTGGTGCAATAAAACCCAATGATGCTCAAGCGTAAATTGATTCATTACCGTTACGTTCAGTGGAGATGATGTACTGAATTTTGTGACAGAATAGAATGACATAAGTAGTATTGCCAGAATCGTAATAATCGAAGGTTCAAATTTAAACCGATAGACGGCCCACCCTATAATGTCGAATCTCCTGATGAAGCATTTATATTCTCTAATGTTCTCAGTTGTTTCTTTGTAATGGGAGCTAAAATATCTTTTGAATGAACACATTTATTTACTTTCATAGCGATAGTATTCGATATCGTAACAATAGTGGGCGTGGAAAAATCCAATGAACCCTCAACTTGAACTCAAACCCTGGATATATTTTTGGTCACGACAAAAACAATAGCGTTTGCATACTTTTGTCTGCCAGTAGTTGATAAACTTGTGTTGAACTTGTAGTTGCCGTAGTCTAGTAGGTAGTGTGTTCGGTTATTAGACGTAAAGACGTATTGGTGTCACACTTAGATATAGGGTCTTATAACAAATACTTGCTAACTTTGAAAGTCGATTACGGCCATTTTGTTGAAGCCGTATCTATCAGATTAATTATCATTTATTTAGTGTGTTTTACTCAATCACCGTGGACTGTCATAGACAAAGATGTGTGTTCGCTGAGTGAACATTACTGAGTCTTTAACAATGAGTCTCATTTCTGGATAAATTGGTACGTGAATAAAAAATTTTCGAATTCGGGACTATGCCAAACGAAATAACATTCAAGAGTATCAAACTGATAAAGTCACTTTTTGATGTAAATTTTGGGCTGGCAGCGCCATCAGACCATATTTCTTTAATAACAACGTTGGCCATTCCCTTACTGTCAACTCTTATTGGCCCGAATTGAATAATTCGGACACCAAAGATATTTGGTTTAATGGCATTGTCATTTTCATGTGGAAGTGAAATGAACTGGCCACAGAGATCTAGGGATTTTACCCCGTTAGACTTTAGGTTTTCTTAACGCTGTACTAGGCAGCTCAGTTCCGTTATTTATATTAATTTACCTTGACTAAATCTTTAATTTCAGGTTTTCAGCTAACTGTTGTAATTCTCCAGCCTTGTAAACCTCGTGCTTACTAGGACATATGCATCAAGTGCAATTTCTTTGCTTCTAAAACCGTTGAGCCGTTATTCCCATTGATTCTCTGTCCTCAACTGTCATGGAATTTGTAAGAATGTTGTTTAAAACATTATAAAGCCGGTAAAACGATTAGAAAATTAAATTTTTTTCTCTTCTTTGCAGCACTTACACACACACACATTTGTATCGGCATGTTTCGTTTTTTTTTCATGCATATTTATTGTTTAAGTGTTCGAGTATCTCATCCTATCCTTGTTGCATTTTATGACACTTTTTTGTTTTGTTTGTTTTGTTCGTCTACAACAAATCAGAATCAGAACCAGAATCGAACGAACGATTTTACTCATGAGACGATTTATTTTTTTTTTTAATTTTTTTGTTTTTGTTGTTATTTATCAATCATCCATCCACTTCAAAAATTTGTCTCTAAGAATGTGAGAATGGAACATTAAGTTTCAGGCATAAAACATTCATTCATTCATAGGATGTACACATATGATGTATGTGCATATGTACATACGAATAGTACATCAATTGTATATAAAGTGAGATGCGTGTCTGAATGTGGGAGTGGGAGTGACTGTGTGTATCAATATGCATTTTTTTTGTTTGTTTTGTTTTTGTAATTTGTTGTAACAATAAGTGTGCCAAATGGTTGCTGTTGCATGCGTGTGTGTATGTGTGTCGTCGTATTTGTTTCGACTGTCTGCAGTAAAAGTCAATTGAAAAATAAATTGTTTTCTAATTGCTTTCTACGAAACCCGGCTTGTTGGCAAGAACAGACCGATCGAGTAGGAATGAGAAGGACGGAGAAGTAAACGGCTCTTGCACTAAAATATTAAACATGTATGCGTATTGTAATGTTCGTCGTTTTTTATATGTGTATGCATCTCGATTGTATCGATGTATCTTAAGTGCATAAATTCATTTGCACTGTCTACTTAATAGAAATCACAGTGGGATACTTTGATCAGTTTTTGCATCATACACATCTTTAGACAACTTATGGTAGAGTTCTTGGAATATGAGACAGAGAAAATAGCCCGCCTGTCCATAATTTGGTTGTAATACTGAAGGCACCATACATAACAGAGATCAGCAATGAATCGTTTTTTCACTACTCATAAGTACTCATGAAATTTTGAGTATGAGTGAGTCAACAATATTAAAATTCAACTACTCTGATTCATTCGTACTCACTACAACATTGATTTATAAGTACAGGTTGCAATGATTATGAGTACAACGTTGACATCAAACTCATACCATTCGAAATATGTTCGACTCATACGCCTACTCATTCAGATTCATAAATTTAGAAAAATACTTATAAGACTCATAAATGATTAGCTACTCTGATTCATTCGTAATGAATGGCCAATTATGCATGATTCATTCTTACTCACTACAACGTTGATTTATAAGTACAGGGGGCAATGAGTCTGCGTGCAACGTTGACATCAAACTCATACCATTCGAAATATGTTTGATTCATAAGCCTACTCATTCACACTCATAACTTTCGAAAAATACTTATAATACTCATAAATGATTGAGTTATTCGAATCATACATCAAACTTTACAGTCTTAGTTCTTGTTGCATTTACAAAAAAATAAGAAAGACAAAGACAAAGGCAGCAAGCAAAGCCAACACACAACCTTCTAGTGAGTATTGTAGTGTTCACACGCGAATCATATTTATCTTGTGATTCTTGTAAATGTTGAGTAAAGGAGAGTCGAAATCAACAACATCATAAGTATTGTTAAGTATTACTACGATGAGTACTTCAAACTTTGAATATGAGTAGTATGAGTATGATATTAAAATAAGTATAAATGCGTATAAATATCAGAAATTATGAATATGATTCGAATCTACTCATCTTCTTGAATTCTAATTGCTGATCTCTGATACATAACATAAGTACATACAATCTTTTAGTCAGGATTACGACCTAGCTTCTCACACCACTTATGTTATGTGTGTTAATTTTATACAAGAGTGGCGGTACCTATAATTTAAAGTCGACTCTGAACGACAAATTTTTAAGGAGCTTTTTCATGACAATATTTTTTATTCTCAAAGTTTTTGCCAAAAAACTGCTGAGAGGAAATCGCCGAAGAAATATTTTTTCATATTCCATTTTGCTGGAGATGTCTGGTCTGAGGTTTGAACCATGGCCTCACGTCTAATAATCCAACACACTACCTACTAGACCACGGCGACTTCACCAAGGAATATAAAAGTAGTAAAAGTTTAGTCAGTCTTGTGTGAAGAAGCGGTGCGTTTGAAGAGAGTAATCATGATTTGAACGTCTCCGTTACAAAGATCTGTTTAACAATTGTCTAGTACAGTAGTTTTGATTTAGATTTTATTATAAGACGCATAACTACCATATGATAAGCGATCATGTGTTTTTTGATTCCTATGCTATAATATCTTCCGATAAGTAAATTTTGCAACTGATCACTTCATATATGACCATATTCATGAATCCTTGAAAACTAAAGTGGACCAAGGGCCTACTGTTGTGTAGCCCTTAATGGCAAAATGAATGCGATATTTTACCTGTGAAATTACTTACGAATTTATAGTTTTTAATTTGCGCTATTGCCATAATACATATGCATGTGTTTATTTTCACAAAATTTTTCCCAACTGAAATGGGTTGCCTGTTTGACATTCCTAAAGCATAGAACATTTACTCCAGAGGACAAAGAAAATATTGAAAAATGTTCTGAGAAAAAAGCAGAAGTAAACATTAAAGGGAGAAGGAAGAGAATGTAAACATAAAAATCATATAAAATTCAACAAAATTCTTCTGACAATGTACGAGTATGTGTACTTTGAAATGATGTCAGATAATGTTATTATGTGTGATACACATGTGATAGATTTCATAGGAATACGAACATTCACAAGCAGATTTCTTTTTAAAAAAAATATAGAATGACACTGAATAAAATAAAACAATACAACAAGCACTTCCTGTAATTCATTTCAGACGTCTATATATTGTGCTTAAAAATGTTTACCCATGTTTACCCATGAATGAAAGGCTGCTGTTTTTAATTCAAAAGGATATTTCGTTAGAAAAAGAATAAGGACTCCAAATAATGCTTATATTGAATAACAAAAACAATAAGAACATTCATTGAATTCAGTCAAAATGAATGAATCAAACGAATTGCGTATGATGCATTTAAACTTTACTTTGAAGCCAGTAGTTATGGCTTCAAACGGTAAAGGATACCAAAAAAAATTATTTAATTCGACTTTAAGAAGAACAGGCCTAAGATAACCTAAAATAAAGTGTTAAAGAAATGTGCTCTGTGTGTGTGCAGAGAAAATAAAATATTTTATTGTATTTTATGTTCCTTCTTCTTCTTCTCATAATGAAATCTTTTAATTCTTTAAGGCACAGGAAAATTTAAAAATCTTTAAGATCCCCTTTAAATGCCACCATAAGAACTTAAATTTTTCAACTGAAGCAACAGAAATAGCAAAAACAACAACAATACGAACAACAACAACAAGACAAGAAACTGAACTGCTAAACTAAGCAGAGCACAGAAAAAAAACAACAAAAAAAGAAAAGAAAAATTTTAAAGAAACTTTTCTTCTGGGTCCTATACAGAATACTCTATAGATGTACCGTATATACATAGATACGTACATACATACATACATACACATAAATTCGTATTATACGCAAACACATCTTCATACATACATACATACCAAACACACTCTGACAGGACATCAGCAACAATGGTTGTAAAAAAATGGTCTAGTGGAGTAGGAATGCCTGTGTTGTGTTATATGTTCGAAAGTAAAATGTACTGTATATATACAAACATACATATATTTAGATGTATGTGTGTATGTATATTCATTATATTACAGCATGCTGACTTGCCTGCTGTTTCCTAAGATACTCAGTTATAGAGTTGCCATTGCTTGAGTGATAAGATAGTGATGGAGGGACATTAATAGAAAACATTGATGTTTTTTTTATCAATGTAATGCCTGTCAAAGAAGCGTCGCTGTTATATTATTTTTCACGAAATACATCGATGTTTTCTGTGAATCGATTTTTTTTTAGACGTCTCCGATTAAACGGCGACTTCCTCTCAGCAGGCAATAACTCTGAGAGTAAATAAAATTACCAAGAAAAGTTTCTTAAAAATCTGTCGATCGGAGTCGACTTTAAACTTCAGGTCCTAGCACTCATGTATAAAATTATCACACACAACATGAGTGGTGTGAGAAGCTAGGCCGCAATCCTGACTGAAGGGTTGTAATGACCAATTATGTATGTATGTGTGTAAGAATAACTTCACGCCTATTATTTGATAAAAGCCTGGGTGTTTCCTTCTGAGATTCATTTACGTCGTATGGACTCCAAATATGTATGTGTTCAGTGATTCATTTTTGTTATTACGGGGTCGCTGCAACAAGTGTTATTTCAGTCTACTATGCAAGGTAAAAAGCCAATAACAGTCCTCAGACCACTTCTTGATAGTCTTATGTATAATTCAAATCAATTACATACATACATACATAATTGGCCATTACTACCCTTCAGTCAGGATTACGGCCTAGCTTCTTACAAATCAAATCAATTCCCCGAATAAAAGTTAAAATTGCATCAAATCCGTTCGAGTGGAGCAGACTGTCCGCTTGTCTTCATCTTTTCTTTCGTCGATGCATACCTTTCCAAACCTCACAGAAAGGTTTAGGCCTCATCACCAGATTTTTCTGCTCATTGCCGCGAATTGCTATATAACTGGGGATCTTGCCCAGCTAGGTGATTCAACTTTTAAGTCTAATCTGGAGTCAGTATCATAGGAGCTGCCAGCTTAGAGGCAGATGGTATGGCTATGTAATGTTCTCTGTGCTTCTTGCAGCCTTTCGCTTGAAAGCTTTCAAAAGTTGCCTATCACTTCTCATTCTAATTACCCGAATAAAAGTTAAGGTGGCATCAAATCTATTTAAATTCAAATTTTGATTCTGAATTAAGGAGAGTGTCCGCATATATTCATCTTTCCTTTCGCCGAGTATACTCTTCCAAACCCCTCTTCCTATTCAGAAAGGCCTCATCAACAGAACTGTCTAGATAAACTGGTATAATTGTCACCCATTGGCAGTCTGAGTAGCTGCATTTGAAGTTCCGACTGGTTCCGAGACTAGGGGATAGCGATGGACAGCCTCCTCTACCCACCTACCTCACTAACAGACTTGCGGTAGTGTTTAAAGTGTTGACTTTGCATATGAAAACATATAAAGCGTTGTAAATTCGCATTTTTTCCAACAAATCATTTATGAATCGCCTATGATGACTGGTGATAAAATTTCCTTGGATGGGCAGTCTAGTCTTTAGGGCAAGGAAAAGTGTTCAAGTAACTCTCTTCTCACACGGGAGGTTCGAATACACTTTTAATCATGATAGCTCTTCTCAGTGCCTCCAATATCCCAAAGAAGATGAAACCACTTTGCGTTAAAACACTTACGATTTGGATAGTACCATAATAGAAATTAGAATTCATGATCCCGCAAATCTTAATTGTGGAAAATGCATTGAATATATTGCTGCTGCTTTAGAACAGCGGACGTGGTACACAATTTTGTCATAGCGAGGTGAACGGGAGGACAAATTCCTACACTCACAACAGTAACATAGCCCAGGAGAAAAAGGGTCGCCGAAAACTAGATGTGGTTTTAGTCGGTTAGAATGAGACGTATCGAATAAAATATAACCGCCAGGTTTCCATCCTTAATAGGAAAGAAGTTTAATAATTTTATATGGCAACACTTGTATAGAATATACATACAAACTGCATACATACACACACATACACACACTGTATAATAATGGAATTTATGTGTATTGTATTAAAGTGTGCAAATATCTGAATAAAAATAATGTATTTGTGTGTACAATTGTGTTCATTATAGATGTTTATTCGTGTGCCTTCAACTATTCGAATTTCTTCTGTTTTCTTCTTGTTGTCCGTCGTTGTAACTTACCGTGGGCCTCTATATTCCTTTCGTGCAATGCTTTTATTCATTCATTCGTTTGTCTACTACGATACACTAATATGGTACACAAATAGGGCAGCAAAACTTGTTGAAAATTATTTTTTAAGATCCAATCCATGAAAAATAACTTCTGAGATTGGAGTTAAATCGACTCATAAAAGCAAATTGAGGGAATTAATTACAATTTAATGTACAATTTTTCGTTGATTTTTCGTATCATTAATCTCCAGTGTTTCGATCTCTGAGCGCAGACTTATTATTACTAAGAAAATAAAAAAAAAATTTATTGTCCACATATTGATGTGTACACCCTTTTGCTATATGTATGTATGGTATTTAAGAAGAAGCAATTGTTTTTGTTCCTTCCTTGTTCTTTTTCTATGTTGAATGTCAGTCAGTTGTGCTGTTGCTGTTGTTGTTGCTGTTGTATGTGTAGGAATATCTAAAGAATTGTATAGAATTCCATGTCGTTTTATTTTGTTTTTTCATGTTATTCATCTTATTGTTGTTGTTGTAACTTTCATATTCAAAGCAACTGACTGAGTGACTGCCTGCCTTGACTGTATTTTGTACTTGTGTTTGCTTCAGTATTTTTATTCAGAAAAACTCAAAATGTCCTGCTAACATGACTTTCTTTTGAGCTACTCTCCCTTCGACTGCCGAAGGTATTTTTGATTTCAAACAAACTTAATGCTTCAATTTTTGTTGTTGTTTTTTGTACAAATTCAAAAAGTATTACAATAAAATTTTTCAATGTAAACTATTTTTGTTGTTGTTGTTTTTGTTCCTTTAAAACAAACAACAGCCAGATATAGTCGTAGACGTAGCAAATGCTTTAACAAACATTCGTTCGTATAAAAGTAATGCTCTGCCACAACTTTAAGATACTCGACGACTGTTATAAACTAGTGATGGGATTTTTTGTATGGTACTATAATTCTGTACAATTATTGCTTTGATACTATAAGAATAATTTTTTCCCTATTGTGGTTCGAAGGAAAACACATTGTAACTGTATTGACTTATAATAATGTCGACTGAAAGGTTCCAATAGACGGAAACTTAATTGTTCAACTGGGGAATATTAGTATTACACACATACACACAAAATTGGTCATTACAACCCTTCAGTCAGGACTACGTCCTAGCCACTTATGTTGGGTGTGTTAATTTTATACATGAGGTTTTTGAGATTTTTGAGAAACTTTTCATGGCAATTTTATTTACTCTCAGCGTGCTTGCCAGAAATCTCCTGAGAGGAACTCGCCGAAGAAATATTTTTCATATTTCGTTTAGTTGAAGGTGTTTGAGCTGGGGTTTGAACCGAGGCCTTACGTCTAATAAGCCAACGCACTACCTACTAGACTACGGCGACTATTAGTGTTTCAATAGCTAAAAAATAACTGATGCGACTCAAAAATTATTATTTATTTTTAATATTCCTTATCGATTGATATATTCGAAGCACACTTTGCGGGTTGGTAAAGTGTAGTGGTTAAAATGTTGGACTGCAAACCCGATGTTCAAACACCAGAGAAGACGGAAACATAATAATCATTTTCGAATTTATAAAATTTAGAGGATTGTGAACACCTCGAAAAAATGTAGTTAGGAAGCCGCCTTCTGACCTCTGACCTTCCGATAATATCAACAAGAAACATTACAGAAAAAACAGGCATCACCTTTATTGCAAAAAGTTTCTTATACAGTAAATGTAGAAAAAATAATGTCTTTGCCACAACCGATAGATCCTACCACTTGCAGATCTCTTACCTGCTTGGCTGCAAGAGCCTCGTGCTAAACTATTAGTATGAGGGTAGTGAGTTCGATTCAGACCGGATACTCTGTGCGGTAACACTACAGCAAGCAAATAATTGAAATTAATAAAAAATAAAATGAAACAACAATATTGCTTCCAATCATCCAATTCAAGCCTTAAAAAATTGATAATAATGGACCGATAGTTCCCATCCCTGGTAGTGATAACCTACCTGCGACGTATTCTAAGTAAGAAGAAACGATAACCTTTCTAACTCAAAATCCACACCATATAGTGCGTTTTTTAATATGCATTGTATGCTCTTGGATCTCATATGAATTGTTATCTTCTCACATTCTACAATTCTGTGTGTACTCATACCGAATCATCCAAAAATGGGCTTCATTAATAATGATGATTTTTCGATCAAAATAAGAACCAGTTGCCAACTCATCCAGAACATATTCAGCGAACACACGTTAATAGCCTATGTTTCTACGTTCATGGTGACTTGTCAAAATACACTTACACACATATTTGACAGTCCATCAATAATAATTTGGTCATTACAATTCTTCAGTCAGGATTACAACCTGGCTTCTCACATCACATATGTTGTGTGTGTTATGCTTAAGTGGCGTGACCTACAGTTTAAAGTAGACATTGAACGACAGATTTTTGAGAAACTTTTCATAAATATATGAGACTGATAAATTAACTCAAAATAGATTTCAAAATTCCTAGAAGTGACGCAAGATAGGCAGTTGTCTTGTAAGCTATGTCGAAATAAAAGTCAGAATTATGAAGATATAAATCCTGTTTAAAACCATATAAACCTGGCAACGAACATGTTAATACCAGAGGAAATAAAGTTCTTTAAATTATTCGATGACCAATTTCTCTTCCGTAATGTTTGTGTTTTGATTAACGAAAAATATAGTGGATTCTTCATTAGTCCTACATTTAATAGTGAAAGCTACAATTAGGAAGTACAATAAGGGAGAAAAGAGATCACAATCGATCCTAGTTTAATTGTCATACTTACGAAGGTGGGCTTATATGTACGTTCTTTACTTTTCGATAGGAATTGATTTTTAGAAAAAAAAAAAAAAATATTATATCATAGTCTCCTTGGAGCTCTATGGATTTTATTTAAGGTTTTCCCAATTCCTTTATTCCCAGCAAATAAATAAAATTTGTTAACCTAGCTTTCTGCCGAGCCATTCTTCACTTAAACAGGAAATATTTACTCAGGCTATAAATGGTAGCCTGATGTAAAGATTTTTTCAATTAATTAGGGGCATAAGGTCAAGTTGAATAGTATAATAGAGAATTTTCTGAGATTTCGTGTTCAAAACTTAGCCTAACACCAAATTTTCTTTACAAACTACATTGGTAAGCACATATTAGCTTAAATGGTACTTTTAAGGTACCAAACGAAGTAAATAAGCACATGCCCCATCACTCTAACTTAAATCTATAAGTGTATGTGTGTATGTATGTATGTATGTATTGCCGTTACTGTTGTACTGTCGTATATGTATAAAATTTTGCTTCCAGCTTTAAAACTTGGCAAGCAGTAGCTGTTCAACACAAAAAAAGTACCGGAACACAATACAACTGTTGGTAGTGTTGTGTGTACTTTTTATAAAAAGTTTATTTTTTTTTATTTTTTTTTCTCTGTTGCGATATACAGTTACATACGAACAAATATCTTGTAGTAGACGTACGAACGAGGGACAGACACAATGCACACACATGCAAAGCAACATTCATAAAGACATTGCTTTGATGCCATGCAGTGTAAAATTATTGCTAGAAGAGGAGGGGGTGTTGGAGACGAACGTTTTTTAAAGTCACTGTGAATCAATACTTTCTTGGAAAACGAACACAAGAAAATATCGAATAGCGAGATATGTATGCACGCTTTTAATGAATACATACGTACGTACATATTCGATTGACTATGTTGAATACACTAGGCTAAGTAACTAGCAACTGGTGAATAACGAAAACGAAATTTTATTATAAAAACATGATGAATTTTTTTTATTTAAACTTGTTTTTCGATTCCCCAACATTTCATCAATTCGTAGAATAGTTTTTCGTTTTGTAATTCACAAGAACCTTATAAGCGATTAAGGCTTATAAAAAGAGAGAAATTGCAAAACAAAACTTTCGGATTGTAATAGATTTCAAGCTAAGCATCGCTCAGATGTGCCTCGCCTATACTAAAATACTCGACATCGTATTGTACGACTGATTGCAGATTGGATGAGTTCAGATTCAATTTCATTTATGTTTCAATTCTGTCTTATCTTTTCTTAAAGCCTTCCCTCTAAAACTTTTAAGCGAATCTATAATTTCGCAAATTGCAGACACATTTTTCGCTTAAACTCCTTTCATAAAGGAACTATTTGATACATTTGTACTTTGTATCATCCTACGCGGACAGCATATTACTTGGCATTAGATTGGCTAGTGGATTGCACAAGGCATTAGAGAGTTCATTCGTTCTTTAGATGCATTAAACGTTTATGGAGCACTATTTTTGCAAAAGTTTGCTACTATTATAATATATGGAAACTAAATCGGAGATCAGCAATGAGTATTCAAAAAGATGAGTAGAATCGAATCATACTCATAATTTCTGATACTTAAACGCATGTGAGAAGCTAGGCCGTAATCCAGACTGAAGGTCCGTAATGGCCAATTATGTATGTATACCCATTCATACTTATTTTAATACTCATATTCAAAGTTTGAAGTACTCATCATATTCACATTTAACAACACGTATGATGTGGTTGAATTCGACTCTTCATAACTCCACAACATATACAAGAATCACAAAATAAGTCTGATTCGCCTACGAACACTAAAATATTCACTAGAAGGTTGTGTGTTTGATCTGCTTGCTGCTCTGTCTTTTTTGCTTATGTGTCTTTTCACATTTCGAATGGTATGAGTTTGATGTTAACGTTGTACCCATACTCATTGCAACCTGTACTTATTAATCAACGTTGTAGTGAGTATGAATGAATCAGACTAGTTAAATTGACTCACTTACATTCAAAATTTCATGGATGCTTATGAGTAGCGAAAAAACGATTCATTTCTGATCTCTGGTAAGTACATATGTATAGGAAATTAACTACCAGTAGCCGGTTATATGTGTGGCGTATCGTTGGCCTGGAGTGAACTAACCTATTGTAGATACAAGTTCGGAATTTAGAGGAAGAGTATTTCCTCTCAGTAAAAGATTTCTTTTCCAATTTCATCAAATGTGCAGCGAAAGCTTCCTCTTACAATTGCAATCATAGTTACCGTGTGCTTACAGAATCATATTTTCAAGTACCACCGAATTTGACCCAATCCACCATGTGCAATTCGAAAGCAATTTCTTGTTGAGTAATGAATTTTATCATTGTAACCAAGGTTGGCAACAGAAACGAATAACGGTATCGGTATCGGTATCGGTAATCAATTTATTATTATTTCGGTATCGGTATCGGTAACGGTATTTAAATTATATCGGTTTCGGTATACCGGTATAAAAGTAATATATCGGTATTTATACCGGTATAACATTCTCCTTAAATCTAAGAACACAAAAGTTTAAATATTTGTATTAGGAGATCATACAAAATTAAATTTTTTTAAAGAAAAAATAATTCAATTCATGAATAAATACTTTAGAATATAAAAACATTAGACTAACATTTTAGATTACATCCTCAAAAAGAAAAGTTAAATGTTAATTCAATTTAATTGAATGAATACACATAAACTTAAAATTTTAAAATAATTCCTCATTAGATCGAATGACTACAACTGCATTTAAACTGTCATCATCCACCCTATTCCGACTTGGGTTCATGATATACTTTACTCCTGAATAAAACCGTTCCACACTTACTTGTGTGGCAAGTACAGCTAATATAACTTTAGAAATGGCATATAGCTCTGGTTTGGCTGTACTTTTTTCTTTCCACCAATTGAGAACATTCACATCTCTTTGTACTCGTTATTCATTTCTAAAAGCACTTAGCAATTCACGTATTTTATTGCTATTTGGTGTTTTATAGGAACTTTCTTTCTCCATATTTCTAAGAATAGCTTCTGTCAGAGGACGAACTCGAACTACAACTCATATTATCATCAACGGATGTGCAGCAGTTTTGGAAAAGTATGTCCATTTTAACACTTACTTCTACCATACCGGTATTGATCCATAATTGATACCGGTATGATACCGGTATAAGGGTAAACGGTATATGAATACCGGTATTTGTACCGAAAAACGTTTTTCGGTATCGGTATAAATACCGGTACCTACTTTTAAACGGTATTTAATCGGTATCGGTATTATAACGGTATCGGTTGCCAACCTTGATTGTAACCCAACTTATCAAAATAAAATTTTATGAATTGTTTACTTCAACATGAAATTTTGAGCAATATTTTTATGTCGTTGAAATTATCTAGTGACCCTCGTTACAATGAAATCTATCCTTTATATTGTTACGTTTCTACCTTTTAAAAATGTTGAAAATATGAGCTCGTAGATTGCAAACGAAAATAAAAATAAGTTTGTGTTTAGTTTTAATTAAAATTCTTTATTATTCGCACAATTCTGTTTGCCACTGTTCACAACTTTATGTAAACAACAGCAATTGCTTTTCTTCGTTATTCCTCTGTTTTAACCCTTTGCATAAACAATAGCAATTACTAGACAATTGTTCGACAAATCTTTGTAGCGGAGATCTTCAAACCACGATTACTCTCTTCGAACGTACCGCGGGTTCACACAAGACTGACTGAACTTTTACTCATTCATTCACCTGCTTTGCGTTGCATTTTATATGGCAGGGTAAACAGTCTAATGAATGCTCTTGAAGGCGAATGTTCGTGACTTTGTCTTCTCGAAATCTCTAAAGATGTAAACATATGTAGTTGTTTACATTTATTATTGTAGTGTTATTTGTAGATTTTTGTTTACTTGTTTACTAATTTTTTTAAGCTGGTGTTTGTTATTATATACCATAGATGGGCACTTTGCAGTACCAGTAAAATTTCAGTAAAAATTGATTTTTACTGATTACTGAAAAAAATTTCAGTATTCAGTAAAATTTTACTGGTAATGCAATCTAAATTTCATTTAAATTTCATTTAAATGTCATTTAAATTTAGATTGCATTAACAGTAAAATTTTACTTTTTTTCATTTAAATTTTATTTAAATTTCATTCAAATTTAGATTGCATTAACAGTAAAATTTTACTGAATACTGAAATTTTTTTCAGTAATCAGTAAAAATCAATTTTTACTGAAATTTTACTGGTACTGCAAAGTGCCCATCTATGTTATATACGATAATTTGTAAGCAGGTTTGTTTACTGCATTGTTTTGTGTTTGTAGCTTTTGTTTATAATTCTAATTTTAAGCGAAGTAAAAGCAAAATAACATGTTTACAAACTTTAAAACTTACTTTTTCTTTATGAAAGAAAATTTCAGTGCAACCCTCGTTATCGTAGGTACTACTTACTCCAACCAAAAATTTAAATTACAAGATGAGATCAAGTTTTGAAATTTATCCCGCTTAACTGTTGCGAAATTCGATTTCAAAAAGTATTTCGTAAAATGAAAAGAAAAAAAGACATTCATCATGAAAACAAGAGACCCTGTATTTAGTAAACGAAGACGATGTCGTCTACGAAATAAATTCAACGAAGAACTTGAAGCCAGCAGCAGTCTTTCTCAGATGGTAAAACATAGGCAGACAAACTTATATCCCTACGTACATATATACATACATACATATATACACACGGTCATACAACTATACATACATACATACGTACACCAGTGTACACATATAAATAATTCTACAAACAAATTCATATCCATACATACGTACATACATACGTATATGAGTAAACACTTGTACATACATTCATACATATACGTACACGTTCACGTACATACATACATACATACGTACAGACTTACAATCGACGACGATATCTACTACTTGCTGTACGATGTCGAGTTTTTCTGGCACTACCATGCCACGATACAGAGTAACTCGTACGTACGTACGTACGTATGTACGTTTGCATTCCTATTTGTATGTAAGTAAGTATAAATACGTGTGTGTGTGTGTATCAGAGTACATATATATATGTACGTAAGTGTGTATAGTGATTGTACCCAGTGTGACATATAAGAGCGCACATTGCTGTATAGCCATGTCAGTGATTTTCACTGTAGGCCCTATAGTTTCCTTTGTATGGTCGTTCAACAAAACACTGTCATGACTATACGACCAGCGCACCAAAAAGTATCGTAAATCTCATGCTTAACACTCATGTTACAAGGAACCTGATACTTTATGCACCGCACTCTATCCCCGTTCAAACGCTCCATAAAGTATACGAATTGCTAGCACGTAGCGTTAAGTTTGACATTTTTGAATACTTTCTTGGGCGACGCACCATCAAGTTTCTAGATTTTGAAGGCAGACATTTTGCTGTATCAGAATTGTGGTACTTTTTGGTACGACTTGCACCAAAAAGTATCAAGTATTTCATGAATACTTGCGATGTGTTCAAAAATACAAAAACTGATGGCTGTACGGTCACCATAAAGTATCGAGAATTTCGTAGCATTCAGCGGTATGCTATGGAATAAGACACTTTATGGTAAGGCCAGTGTAGGTTGGGAGAGGTGAGTGGTGCTGAATGACGAGGAGAGTATCTGTGTAAGCAAGTCAGTTTAAAAGTGTATGCGTGTATGCATGCATACGAGAGAGAGAGAGAATGTGAGTGTAAATGAATGATGTTTTGTTGTTGATGTTTCGGTTCTTTTACAAACGACAGTGGAATGAGAGAGCAAGAGACATCGTGTGGAAGAGTGTGAGTGAGAGAGAGTGGGGATTGCTGTTGGTATGCGTATTTATCTGCGAGTGTGTTTTGGTTGGAGAGTGTGGGTGAGCTACAGTAAAATATTGTAGATGATGAGAGCCTTGTGCTAGTATGGGTTAGTATCTGTGTGTGGTAATTGTAAAAGTATAGGTGAGCGAGCACCAACCAGTGTGATGCTCTTCTAAACGATGAATTCCTTTAAAATTGTTTGTTCAATTTTCAATACAAATTCAATTCTATTTATAAATACTTCTCATTATTATTCCGCTCTTCTATTTACTCTCTAAACTGTGTTTGAATTTTGAAAATAATTTTTCAATATTTTTTGACATAGGAAATGCTGGAAATTCCTTAACTCTAGCCAATGTTGAGTGACTTCTTTGTTTATATTCAGCTTTTAAGAGAGTAACATGTACGTATGTTGAGAGAATGTTTATTTAGTCTCTTAAAATTTGCTGAATTACTTTGTATTTCAAATTCAGTTTCAAATACAATTTTCTCTTTGAATATGCAAGAGAAACGAAATTTTTCGTTCTTGCCATAACACCACATACTTACATGGTGTTGAATAAGTATGTGTGTATGTAAGTGTATAAGAATTTAAAAAAAAATAAAAATTCAAACAAAAGAAAAAATATTCAAATTCACTTGGCATTACAACTTTTGCGATCGCCAGTTCGTTCGTTGAGTTTGAAAATTCTTTCAATTTCTGTTCCTGTATTCGCGTACTTTTTTGTATTTTTGAGATACTTTCTAGCAAAACGATAAAGAAATTTAAAACTCATGAGATTTAATTAAATAAACTCTTTAAGAAATTTAATTTTTAATTCGTTTAATTGTACATTGCAAGTAAATTTAAGCGGTAGAACAATAACATCGAGTCCTTACAAACCATTTCATATCGCATTGTTTTATACGTACATTTTTTTGCATTGTACCGATCATCTAATCTTTTGATCACTTCAGAACGTTATTACAAGTTGTCTGGATAATCTGAGAATACATACATACTTACATGTGTACATAACCTACATACATACATACATACATATGTATGTATATCCATGTATGATATCGTATACAAATGTTAATAACATTAGCACATGATAAAAAATGTTAAAAATCCATCGCTTTTAAGTTAGGCAGTCAGTTTTCTTCAAATAAAAAGGAAAATCCAAGCATATTAAGGACCTGTGCCCCTCAATGGTTATAGAATGAAATTTTGAACTTTGAAACACAATTATTTCATCCTTAAATTCAAGCAATTTGATATTAAAAATATATTAAATTCCTCTGCATATACATACGTATGTACATACTAGTTCCACATACATAATTGGTCATTGCAACGCTTTAGTTTGGATTACGACCTACCATTTCATACTACTTATGTGGTGTGTGTTAATTGTATACATGAGTGGCGGGACCTACAGTTTAACGACGACTTCGAACGACAGATTTTTTGAAAAACCTTCCATGACAATTTTACTTTACTCCCAGAGTTTTTGCCAGAAGACTTTTTTTTATATTTCGTTCGTTTTGCTTGACATGTCTGACCTGGGCTACGCCTCTAATAAGCCAACACGCTACCTGCTAGTCTACGGTGACTACATCGGCATGACTGCTTAATGCCTTCGTCCACATTAAGATATGATTTGGCCGCCTTGGATCAACAAATTTTTACGTTTGAATAACATAAAGCTCATCTTCTAGTTCACTTTTAAGGTATGCTGTCAAATCATTCATCTTTTCGTATATAAAACATGGCATAGCCGATTACGAAACCCTACAAAGCTTAGAAAATTAAAATGAGATAGAAAAAGTATGGCGCATAGCAGACAAAAATAGTGCAGCGCTACGATTTTGATGCCCTTCAACACACAATATGTGTGCTAGTTGCCGACTCTCTATTGTTGTGTGATTTGAACGATGAGCCCGAGAAGAATTTTGAATATTGAAATCAGTAGCATAATCGTTTCAACAATTCCCAAAGATTCTCATTGTGGAACTAATAAAATAAATTAAAGCCGAATATAAACCAACATTCGCATGTTTACTTGTAAGTGATATACAATTGAAATCGAAATTAATAATCAGGTCATTTTATAACATTAACAAATACAACGCAAAAGCGTAAAAACACTAACAATGAAAACTTTCTTCTCTACCTACGCATACCTATTTACCATAATTCGTAAAGTTGAGTCAGAATTCGATCATTCTTGCCTTTCATTTTTTTTTTTTTGCTAATTAGTGCAGTTTCCATCTTCTTACTTTCTTTTAATAACCTAGTTTTCTTATGGTATAGTTGTAGGTCTTCCAGGTATTTTGATTACAAAACCAGCATGATATCATTGCCGACCCGACGATGGTTATCTCTTTATGATATTCATTCTGATAATTGTCCGAATTCCACTCTGAATAGACTAACTAACTAACAAAGTTTACGAATCAAACTTTTGCTATGGATCTTCTTGTCTGTTATCTTAGGGAAGAACCTTATTTTACGCCCAATGGGATATTGAAACACTTAATATATCCTAAAACATTCACCGATAGGTACATTTCATAGACGAAGAGCATCAATATTAAATATGATATTTAACGTCTTTATTAATTGGACATTACATCTCCTTTAGTCAAGACTACAACCTAGGTTCTCAGACCAATCATGCTGTGTTTGTTCATTTTATCAATGAGTGGCGTTAGCTACTGTTTAATGTCGACTCCGAACGACAGATTTGCGACACGTTTCATGGCTTTTTTATTTTATTCTCAGTGTTTTTATCAGAATACTGCTGAGAGGAAGTAGCAGAAAGAAATATACTTCATTTTGTTCGGGATGTCTAAAGCAACATCGTCTAATAAGTTACACACTACCTACTAGACTACCGCGACAACGAACGACATTACAGTTAACTGAATTTGATAGACTTGTCAGTCCAACAGATGGTGTCATACGACAGTCTATAGTATGCACTTATTGGAGGTTTAGTTGATCCCACGTCTTAAATCACATGTCCCCTGCCCTGCAAGCCCGTCGTACCATCCTATCTTCCTACTTGACGCGATGGGGTAAATATCGGAGAGCATTATGTATCACTGACTGATAACTGCAATGTGCCGATTAAAGAAGAACTCTTTCGAACGTAGAGTACGGATTTCGAAAGGGACACTCCACTGAAACGATAAAAAGAAAATTATGGATATTACAAGTGAAGCTATTGAAGGCGTGGTTATCAATCTTAATGTTAAGAACGCCTTTAATTCTACAAACTGCGATTATTTTCGAGATCGGAGAGTAATATAATAGTAAGAGAAGTACGTAACCCGAGAGACGATGGTGGAGAGAAGGAATATGTAGTGTCGTCGGGCTTGGTACATGGACCTCTACTATAGAATAATATGTACGATGTAGTACATCGACCGCAATTACCGAATTTGACTACAATTATATGTTTTGCTGACGACATGTCTTTGCACATTATGATCGGAAGCACTCTACGTAAAGGCGACAAAGAGAAAATTATGCTCTGTACATCGCCTAAGCACGAATAGACTGACAGTCAGTCAGGACAATATCTGATGCAGTGATGCTGGCACTGGCAAATACAATGCGGACAGGTAAGATATTGGCGGATGAAATAAAGCGAATACACTTTCTCTGCTTTAAGAACCCAGGACAAGCTGCGGCTATAAGCGACGAATTTCCATATGCATTTGCATTCACAATGGGAGGGCAGTTTACAGCGAAGGTGGACATTTCACCTTATCCCCAATATAACACCTTGGCTGGAGAACGAATACTGCAAGCTGAACTTCTACGTGACCCATTTCTTGACTGATCATGATTGTTTCAGGAAATAGCCTTATAAATGAGATCTTGAATTCTAAAATTTTACGGCATCAGTACAGTGAGCAAAAGGCTGAAGCTTTGTTGGCACTCTGCAAATTCGAGATACGGAAGCAGAATTTGATATGAGAAAGCTTTAAAGTCAACCAGCCTCCTAAGAAGTAATGCCTAATGTCAGTTTAGTGAAGGGAAAGTGATTGGTGATGAGTTTAGAGCAGTGATGCTCAAAATCGAAATTTCCTATCACATGTGATAGGCAAAGAAAAATCTGCTGACGCTCCGTTGGCACACGTACACTATAAGCTTACTTGTGTGGTTTCTTATAATGATCGTGTGTTTGTTGCTTTGTTTGTTGTTTTGTGTTGTTCTCAGAGAACAAAATCAATTCTGCTGACGGTTTACACGCAGCAAAATGTTTGATGAAAATTGGGAATATGATATTTTTTATAGAGAATATGGATGGTAATGTACAATGTATTTTGCGTTATCGCGCTTTATGTCGTAATTTTTTTTTTTATAAAAAGACATTACGAGGCTAGCCATGGATTTTTCGACAACATTAAAGTGAATGATAGGACTTTAAAATTATTGCAATTAAAAGCAGAATTTACAATAATTTACCATGTAGTAACGAGAAATTGTCGTTGCCTCTTAAAAAGGCATCATATACAGTTGCTTTGGCTTTAGCAAAGCAGGGCCGTCGATTCGATGATGGAAATTTCTTCTTGAATTTGACGACAGACGTATTGAGTTGTTTTGGCGAAAAATGTGTTTTGTTTTTTGTAATAACATACACACAACACAATAAACCAATTTTTTTCTTTTTTTATTATTTTCCCAGTGTACGATTCTCAAAAATTAAGTTGAATTTTGTTCTCCGCTGCTTTACCAACACAACCAAACCTATGATAGTATGTGTTTGAGCACCACTGGTTTAGAGGGTTGGCGACAGCGATGGGGAATCGTGCACGCTTATGATGAAACATGAGTGTCTTTTAAAGACTGCCACCTCTGATTCAGAACAAAAAAAAAATAAACATATAATTTCCCAACACCACTTTTCTCTTTTTGTGTGTGGAATAAAATATTTTCACTTAAAATTTTCTTATAAAATATGGTTGGTAGGTATTCGTCTGCATCTATTTTTACAATAGTTTTACGAAATAAGTTTTTTAAGAATTAAATTAAAATTTCACTTTGAAATAGTAAATGCCATGCCGCTGTTCATTGATTGTATTTTTGTTTGTTTGTTTGTAATTTACGGTATCAACGTCACAGTCACCGTCACCTTTACTTCCAAGTCACTATGTTTTAATGATCACTTTAACTCAATTGTTGTTGTTGTTGTTCTTGTTCTTGTTGCTGTTGTTTTTGTAGAGCATTTGGATTCCCTATTTTGAAATACAAAACAAAAATGCACTCTTTTTACGATTCTGATACAATATTTTAAGTTCATTCCACCGTTTTTGTTCCACATTTTCTGTTTGGTTTTGCTTTGGTTGCTTTTTGTTCCAATGTTTTTTTTTGTTTCTGTTTTTGTTTTTATTTTGCTAAATATTATAAAACTTTTATTTTTTATATTTTCTTGTATTTTTTGTTTAAATTTTCAACGTTTGTTAAAAACACTCTTCTTATCTTATCAGGGTGTTGTTGTGTTATTCGATTTTGTTGTTATTGTCGAAGATTTCGTTGTTTAAAATATCCATACATACAAACAAGTATTACAAAGAATGTATACATACATTCGTACATTTGAAATATTTTTCATTTGTAAGAAATCGTTGGCATTTATTACACTCTACATCGTCATAGTAAGTGGACATAAGTGCTACTATTTGTACTGCCGTTTATATAAAGGCAGTCCCAATGCTATCAGCCGCTAACGGTTCTACTTTGGAACCTCAATGTTGTCCAGGAGAATGAAAGATAAGACAGTCTCCGAAGGTATTTACTGTAACCAACCCTAACTACTTTGTCTAGGTGGTTTTTTATAAATACTAGGAACTAGAAAAATAGTTGGGGGTTACGATAGTGTGCTTGGTAGTGTGCTGAACTTCGAGTGCCGAGGCCTTGGGTGCGATTCCCACCAGAGACTCTGGGAGTTTCTGATTGTCTCATTGTTTGTATAACATTATGTATGATCACCCTTACTTACTTACTTACTTAATTGGCCATTAACAAGCCGATTAACGGCTTTCGGCAACACATCCTTCCAGGCGCCTCTGCTTCTTGCGCGCCTACGCCAGTTGGTCACACCAATCGATGGCAGGGCTATAAGCAGTTGAGGAGCTCATAGAGCTCACTGTTGGATCGGATGCGAAAATCATCGCCAACTCGTACTGGACCGAAGATCTTACGTAGGACTTTTCTCTTGAATAGTCTCAAGGCTGCTGCATCAGTGCTTAATAGTATCCATGCCTCTGCGCCATAAAGAAGTACGGGTAGGGTGAGCATCTTGTAGAGTATTAGTTTTGTCGTACTAGAGAAGCCTCTGCTACTCAATTGCCTATATAGAAAAAATAAAGTAAGAATTATTACAAAAAAGCAATTCCTGAAAAAAAGTGCGGAAGGGATGTACTGATAGTCGCACACTACCCCTTTTTTCCTTTCTCCTATAAACCATCTTTTCTGTATTCTAACACAATGCGCTGCATGAATAAGGGCCATCTCCTGAGTGTTGGACTTAAAAAATAGGAAAAAGGTTGTGAGAGGAGGAATAAGAGACATTTATGAACGTTAGATTTGAATGGTGTAGTTGATGTTGTAAATGACAGAAAAAACTGTTTGTAGGAAGCGCGTTCTCTCCGTATATAGAACGAAGGAACTCTTATTCCCTCTAATACACGAGAACTACGAAAAATCAGTGGTCAAAGTAAACTAATCAATCAAAGTTTATTAGCCCATCAGCGACTGGATCACATAACTCGCATGCTTGTATATTGTACGCCCGCAAAGCAACAAAAAAATATTACTGTAAACAATAGGTTGTTATACTTCTACAGAACCAAATACACCACGAAGTCGTAAAATCGAAATTATTATCGGGTTCTTCTCATGCAAACATATATATGTATATCACTTAAAACTTAATTATGATACTGGCTTCGTGCTACGTACATACTTACATACTTAATTGGCCATTACAACCCTCTAGTTAGAACTACAACAACCTAGCTTTTCACACCATCCATGTTGTGCGTGTTAACTTTATCCATGAGTGGCCGATCCTACAGTTTAAAATCACCTCCGAACAACAGATTTTTGAGAAACTTTGCATAGCAATTTTATTTTCACTCCCAGAGTTTTTGTCAGAAGACTGCTGAGAGAAAATCACTGAAGAAATAATTTTTCTTAATATTTCGCTCTGTTCAAGATGTCTGAGATGGGTTTAAATCACAGGCTCGAATCTATTAAGCCAACACACTACCTTCTAGACTACGTTGGCAAAGAATAATTGACTTCAAAATCTTCTTAATTATAGTGAAATTAGATATCAATTTGACTTAGCGAAATTAAATGTGCATAGTGTTTAGTTGCTATAATATATTCTTGGACCGGCCGATAACTTTTCCTATACAAATTTCGATAGCTTTTTGAAAATGTAAATTGTATTGTAAGTCATCATATAGTCGTCGTGTTTTACCATACGTACTATTTCTTACGTGTTTTAAAGATTGTTGTTGCTTTTGTTATTGTTGTGAAATCAGTACAGTGAGTCACAATGTTATTGCCTCATCTTGAAATTTAAATTCATATTAAGATTATTAATAATATAAAAAACAACAACAACAATAACAATATTATTGCATATTTTTGACCATATTTGTTTTATTTTGTTTTATTTTTTATTTTGTTTTTGGTAAACTTTCATTAATTATTCATTTTGAAAATATTTTTCTTCTTTTTTTTTTTTTTAATCAAACGTATTAAATTAATCGGGCATTTACATATATACATGCACAACTGTAGCGTTTTAATTAATACTTTCGATTGACATTTGATTTATATTTAGCTAAGGAAACTAGGGTCTTAAATTAGATAATGTTTCCAAGAAATATGTACATTCGATTGTAAATCTATTTTTATATTCAATAAAGAAATAGATTTCAAGGTAAGAAACTGACATGTTTACAACAAGTATGTGAAAAAATTATATTATTTTCCTTACGGAAAACCCGTGCTTCTAAAGCACCCTACTAAAGCGCACATTTAACGTTCGAACTTGGCGTGCAAACACTGCCTGATCAGAGGATCGTCAGGTCAAGTTGGCAAGCACACATTTTCACTAATTGCACTAGATGGATGGTTCGCCATCAGATAGTGTTTGCAAGCGAATTTCAATCGTGTAATAGGAGCAGCTTTACTTACGGATTGGATTTATTGGCGATAGCAAAAGTTCTATAACTTTCTAAAAGACGACGTTTCTAATTGCATCATCAGGTTGCTTAAGTGCGTTTGACACAAGCTAAGTGGCGTTACATAGACGAGATGAAAAAATTCTGTGGAGTTTTGCAGACTGTCCAGACTGAATAGTTTTCTTCCAATTTCACCAGACACACTGTATTACCTTTCTTGGTATCATAATTCTTGAGAAGTTTTCAAACATTATGGTATTGTTGTACATGAATCACTTTTCATCGTCAGCAATAGGTCGGTTCAAAAATTATTCCATTTCACTCCGTGTTAGCAGTGAATCACAGATAAAAATTCAGTGCAAAAACTTTCACTGAAAATGACAATGTGCCTCTCAAACAACGAGTTCTTTTGTGAATCCAGTTTTTTAAAACAGTTAGAAACTAAGTCTATGTGCCGGCTTTTCTCAATTTTTTTCCGGATTTTATAGAGCTTTGAGTGACTGTTCGAGCCGTGTGCATCTTTAGCAGCAAAATTATCAGATCAACTCATTTCTCCTCCGATATTTTTCTAGTTTCAGAGGCGTCTCCGAAATTTTCATAAACTTTATCAGCAGTCCACGACGCATTTTCTTTTATATAAAACTGGAAAACTTGATGATAATGTTTCGAATTCTCATTCATAAAAAATTCTCTCTATAAAAAACATCTTGCACCTAGTCATTGGGGAATTACTTTGTTGAAGGTATCGATAAATAATTAATTTATCTAATAATTGCATTCATTAAAATTATGAACTCATCGTAATTCTTGGAACAAAACTTGTGATTTCACTTAGCTGTGGGGTATTTTATAGCTTCTAGCAGCCTAAAACAAATGCGCTTCCATCGTAAATAGATTCTTATTCGGATGCAAGTTTTGGAATAGAAAATTTTATTTCTTTATTAATACATATTACAGCTACAATATAGTTTATAATTATTACGAGGACCAAAGACCAAAGAGTTTGATTAGAATCGAACCTACGACCCTTAGACAAATAAATTACTACCCACTAGCCTAACATGACACCCAAAAAATAGGAAATAGTTGCTAAGAATGCATATTTTTGCAAAGGTATACGAATTAATGAACCAAAAACCGTGTTACAGAATAGAGAGAGAATAGAGGCTGAAAATCTTATTTTATCAAAAACCATGTACTTGATTATGCCGTGTACAATGCTGCAGACTTTAGAAACATTGCCACAAGCCTCACTTACATACATGTATGTATTTGTAAACAAAAGCACCCATGCTAGGATAAAATATTGGGTGTTCAATAAAGTTCGGCTACAAATTGTCGGTAACTACATATATTGAAAATATATCGTAACAGCCTCTAATATTAATTGAACCAAGCAAAACTCTTTAGATTCGCCGTAGTCTAATAGGTAACGTGTTGGTTTATTAGACGTCAGACTTCGTTTCAAACCCCATCGGACGGACATATCCAATAAAACGAAATATGTATGAAACAATATTTCTTCGGTGGCTTTCTCTCAGCAGTTTTGTAGCAAAAGCTCTGACAATAAATAAAATTGTCATGAAAAAGTGTCTCAAAAATCTGTCGTTCGGAATTGACTTTAAACTATAGGTTCCGCAACTCTTGCATAACATTAACACACACAGCATAAGCGATGTGTGAAGTAATCCTGACTGAAGGGTTGTAATGACCGATTATGTATGTATGTATGTATGTAACTCTAGTCGTCGCAGTCTAGTAGGAAGTGAGTTTTCTTATAAGACGTGAGGCCGTGATTCAAACCCCAGCCTAGGCATCTCGAACATTCCGAAATATGAAAGAAAAATATATATTTCTTAGCGACTTTCTCTCAGCAGTCTTCTGGCAAATCATTCTGAGATTAAATATAATTGCCATGAAAAGTTTCTCAACAATTTGTCTTTCCGAGACACACAATATGTAAGAATGGTGTAAGAAGCTAGGTCTTAAGGTTGTAATAACCTTACTTAACTGGTTAGTAACACTATAACTTGCTTAAAATAGTAAAATATAAAAGTCTCATTTCTAGAGGTCGTTGTTAAAACAACTATTTCATGCATAGTTGTTGACGTTTCAAAATTAATAAAATTCAGAACATTACCGTAATATAGAAACTGTGTTGAAACTAAAAAATCTTTTACTCTTTTAATGTGTAGTTCTATAAATTCATGACAAAAAAAATGGAGTAAGACCGGCGCATAAGCCGTACTGAGGCGTCTAGGGACTTAGTCACTGCTAAAAAGAAACAAATTCCTACCATTTCTGGTCTATGAAAAGTGGATCATATACGATAGACCACGTACGAAAAAGATTATAGACGGAGGAAGGAGAAGTTTCGTAGATGGTATTAAAGCCTGAATTGATATCAAGGTATTCTGTGTGCCTATTGTGACTGCAAGGGAATTGTTTATTAAATGATTTATTAATTCTAATTTTTACTATCAACAATTAATTGGACACATACAAATAAAGTTTTGATGCGTCCACCATAAGTATAATCCATATTGTGCACCTTCAGGCTATTAATTGGTTTGATTTCCTTCATTGGCGTAAATATAAATTCCTTAGAGAGCTGCAAAACTTAAACGGATGGATTTTTCGCTCCGAAAACCTTGAAGTTCTACAGCAATGGAGCCAAGCTTATACTATCGACTTATAGCGATCAAAACAGCGCATTATTAGGTTTAATAATGCTCGTTTAAGGTAGAAGAAAAAAGTGTTTTATTTTTGTTTAAATATTACATCAAACACTTTTGAGCAGCAGTATTTACAAAAATAAAACATATTTTTATTCACATTTTTGTTCTTTCAAAATATTGAAGTCCGGGGTATCTTATCTGTTGCCTGTAAAAAGATTTGATTTTTTTTTGGGGTCAAAAGAATTGAATCTTTGTTTCGTTTTTTCTTTTTGTATTTTTTCTTAATCTGAACTCATTATTTTTAAAAATAAAAAAAAGGAAAACTGGTTGACAAGTGCGTACATTAGAGTTTCATATTCCTATTGTGTTACGATTTTGAAACAATTTTTTTTTCTTTTCTTTCAGTTTTTCTTTAAATTTTTATCGAAAAATAATTCTTTTTTTTCATTCTTTTTCTTTTCTTGAAATTAAAAATGATTCATGGCCTTAGATGTGGAACAAAGAATGCAGGGTCTTTTTGTATGACTGTCTGTCTGTTTCTTTATTTTTTCTGTTCAGTTTTTTTGTGTTTTTTTTCCTTCAAAACCAAAGTCATGAATGCACCGGCAAAGGAAACAGGTAAATGGGTAACCAAGAATGTACAACAACAATAACAAAAAAAAAACTAAATAGAACAAAAAACAATAATAGCAACAACAAAAACAAAATCAACAGTGATTTCTTGTTGTATATTATTATACAACAAAAACAAAACAAAAAAGTTCTTTTTTTACGAAGATTGAGTGTAAAGTAATATTATATGTATCATAAGTATAAAAGCATACCTTAAGCGATTAAAGGTTAAACGTATATACATACATACATACATGTACATTTATACATACATACATATTCTGTGTATATGTATGTTATATTTTTTTTTTATAAAACTACCAAAGAATTTTGTACGGGACTTTAACCCTCTAATAAACCTCAATACACCGCCTTATATATCACCTAATGGTACTGCCGTTAAGCCACTCTTCTTCGGAATGAGAATATTTTATTAAACATGAACCTAGACTGCCAACATTATGGCTAGGTTAGGTTAGGTTAGGTCGGAGTGGTAGCTCTAATATCACAAAGCTCACTTGAGCACGCATAGCGGCCCGTTGTGATGCCACGGGTGAACGCAGTCCCTGTACTGACCAAGTTCCACCAAAATCAGGGAAGAGGAAGAAGTTGGTCAGCGCAAGGGCTGCACATCAAAGGCACGACTACCCTTCACTGGAAAACCAGCCAGAAAGTTTGATAAACGAAGCTGTATCCTTGATATCAATAGATGATAGCTTCGTCAAGCTAACAAGAAAAGGGGAGCCAAATAACCTATACCTACACCTAGCAAGAGACGGGCATTGACAAAGAAAGTGTATAACAGTCTCCTCCTCCTCAGCGGATTTGCATCCACGATAGAAGTCAGTAAATGGGAGCCCCATTCTTTCCGCGTGTCTACCCATAACGCAATGACCTGTAAGCATGGCCACTGTGGTTGAGATGACGTCACGACCAAGACCAAGTAATTGGTTGGTACGCCTTCTATCCATCGAGGGCCAGGTGAGTCTGCCGGCGGAGCAGCACTCTTCATTGACCCAGGATAGGTTGGCATCCCGAAAGAATTTTCACGCGATATCCAACTTGACCGAGGCAAGTGACACACCCAATTCAATCGAACCATTACGACAATCTCTACACATATGTAGTAACTCTGCCCTACATTGCCTATGAGCTCAACATAAGGTTAATCATATTCTCTTGTCCAACTTCGGAACGAATTTCAAGAACATTTCTCAGACCTCTACCTTTCCAACATTTCAAAAAACACATGTCTGGTATTCTCTTTATCTACAATGCGGGCAGAATGTTCAGTTACTAAGCCCAAAATGATATAAATATTGTCAGTACCTAGACAGTGAATAGACAAAAGCTGAAATAGGTAGTCTACATCGCCTTGACTGCTCCTTTAAATTGTGAATCAGATTGAAAGTTCATCTTACTTTACGTGATTAAATATATTTTTCACAGCCACGCAGTATGGATACGCGTACGACCTATGCAGAATTGCTCCTTTAGTTGTTTCCGCGATCGTGATTTCTACCGTGTCAATGAATGACGACTTGCTGCATCCACGCATTCTAGCAGTCTCATACAGATAACACTCTCAAGGAGAGCGCTCCGAAAGAAGACTATTCATTTATGGACTCATTCCCTTTGAAAAACAAAGCAGTTAAGTTCTCTGCCTACCTTCGTACCATATAATGTTGGCAATATTTTATATAAAATGCACCTTCCACATGAAAAGGAAAAAAAAACAAATGAAAGAAAAAAATAAACGAAACCCCAAAAGGAAAATAAAACTCGAAAACACAGGCAACTTCTAAAGGTTATAACTTCTATTGAAACTACGTGAATAAAAGAAAAAAAAAACAAAGAATACATACATCCATCCACCAACGAAACTGTAATGAATGAAATGAAATGAGACGTCTGAGTCTCTCTATGCATACATACATACGAAAACTACATACAAACCCGTGTATGTCATACACATACACATACATATACACATTTAGAATAGAAACCTTTTATTAAAGGTTTCTCTGTTGTTTCCAAAAGTTTTTTTTTATTTTTGGGGGATTTCTTATCACATCTTGGCATCGATACTTTTAGTCGAAAAAGTAAGGCAACAACAACAACAAGAAAATAAAACTAAAGTTGAAACAAAGAACAAAAAGCCATATGAAAAGGCCATAATGATCAGCCCAAACGTAATTCACATGAGTTTTATGAATATCTTCCCAAACACACACTCATTCAAACACACATTCAAACACATATGCACGCACACATTCAAATATACAAAAACACATATGAATTGTTTTTATATTCATTTTTACTTATTATAGTCGTAGTGGCAGTGGTGTTTGGAGCAGCAGTGCTAGGGAACTGAACAAATGCTCAGGACATAATGCACAATGGGGACTAGTAAGCAAATCTGAACTTTAAAATGGCAATGGCAACCAACAGGTTCAAATATTTCGATAACGAAAATTTTGAAATTCTATTAAAGTGAAGTCAAACCCATTTACCACGCCTATCTACCAACCTACCAGAGGACTGAAGTGACCCTGAAGTACAACTTCTGAAGTATTTTCGCTGTGTGGAAGAAGGTACGCATCCTCTGAGTTTTCACGTGCACCTGAGATAAAGCAATGTAACTACAGGACGGATTGAATGTCTTCCTGAGGAGCGGCATTTAGTTGTTATGTATACTTATTATAGTTTTCGTTTGGTTAAAGCACAGTGAGGTTCTGCGGACTCACTGTAGCAACGACTGAATTTATAGAGTCAAGCGTTCGAACCATGTCCCCATAGTTGTCATCAAGCAAATAGATGGCGTCTACATTAGAGTATTGCCACACTCCTAGTTAAGTTAGGTGGCGTTAATACTAATACTCACGTGTGGTTGCCATTTGGGGAAATATTTTAGACTTATTGTGCTACTATGTTTTGTTGAAAGTTTAAGATGCTGACCACCTGTAAGCTCTTATTTGCCGGGCAATGGCCTTAATTGTAACTTTCTGTCAGTGAAGTCAACAATAGAAATCCCAGTGCTTTCTTAGGACCTCGCACAAGTACTGGGCTGTGACATATCAAATGATTGCCGGTCTTTTTTTCACGGTGTTTCAACGAAGGAACTGGCTTTCTATTAAAGACATAGACTGGGTAGTAAATATTTAGTCAATAGAGAAGTGTTTTCTTCCTTCTTGGAAGAAAATTCGGACAGTTCAACCTAGTGCTCAACCAGATTATCCCTTCAGTCAAAGAAGCGTTACCCGTGGAGTGAAACTTTCAATCTAAACTCGATCAGAGACCTCACTACATGCATCACATTTGGGGGTTGTTTAGTCCGCAACCCATTTCCAACCATGTACCTATGCTGAGAAACTCAAATAATAAAAAAGTGGGCAATTATGGACAAGATTGGACCACGATATGACAAAGGTTTTTATGGTAATCTGGCTATCCGAGTAGATCAATATATTCTCGACGAATACTCTACTATTGGAAGACACTGCAGTGATCCAGAAGTCTTTTACACAACTTCATCTAACGTTGAGTTCTCGGTGTATATTTACAGAAATTTTGGAGGACATCCTGCCTTCACGTTCCAATATTTTCTGCGTGGAAACATGACATCTAAGTTCGGATCTTTATTATAGTGATTATATAATAGTAATCATATAATAAATCGGTCCCGAGAAATTAGGCTCTATGATACCAGAATGTTAAACGAGCAACTTAGGCCAGCAGTTTGTTGAGTACAAATTGATTGCCCCAAAAATCAAACCCAGATGAATTAAGCCTGGCAGAAACAAGGGTAAGTTAGTATGCTGTTTTGCCGTGTAGAAATCCTAAAGTACTGCAACCAAACGATTTATTGCATTGCCTTCAACATATTTCGTATAAAATCTTTCCATATTCTGTTGCCCTGACGAACCGTAGGATGCTGTGTGGTGTATGCAAGTATAATACCCTGTCTTGTAGTAGAGAACAAAACTCCTGATGAACCCACAACTTCCTGGTATGTGTTCGAGAGATTCATTCCCCTCATCGCGGAATATATTGGACTTAAAGTAATTCGTATTATGTGCAAATATACTCTGAGACTACAGTGGATCCTCAACTGTTCCAGGATAGTCGAATGCAAGACTCTGATCTCTTTCTACTGTAATTGAATAGCAAATGTCCAGACTGTTTGATTGTCTCTGTCTAATTTGAGAAGAGTGTTTGCCTATCTTTATTATTACATCCGCCAAGTAAATTCTTCTACACCCCTCTTCTAATTCCTCAGAGAGATCAGCTATATCGAACTTTGAATCCAACAAACTTTATTTCTCTACCTATGTATGTACCTGATTCGGCATGCCTAAGGTTAGGTTAGGTTAGAGGACGTGTACTTGCCAACTGTGACAAGTACAGTACCCGGTGGTCGAATTGACCCATTGTATAACGTCCTAGCTTCTCACACCACTCCTATTGTGTGCGTTAATTTTATACATGAGTGGTGGGACCTACAGTTTGAAGTCCCCTCCGAACGACAGATTTTTGAGAAGCTTTTCATGGCAATTTTTACTCTCAGAGTTTTTGCCAGAAATCTGCTGAGAGGAAGTCGCCGAAGAAATATTTTCCTAATTTCGTTTTGATGTCTGACCTGGGATTTGAACTCGGGCCTTTCGTCTAATAAGCCGACACACTACCTACTAGACCACGTCGACTTCTCGGCATGCCTAAACAATCTCATCCTATTTTCAAGACATCCTTATAGAAGCCAAATGTTGAGATGTCGATCTTTCTAATGGATAGAGTTACTACGTCCAGTTCACCGTACCTTCGGTCCAAGTAAACCGAATATCCACCCTTCTTTTATATCATCTGCCTTTGACCAATTTGGTTCTACTTGTTCTGTACAGGGGATAGCTTAGGGGGTGATTTGATAACCTAACATAGAACCTAATGGAGTAATTTCTATTTGAAGTGCCACAAAATCGACTCATTTTTGAAGCGGATGATGAATAAACATCAAAATGGAGTCAAATGAAAGTGAAATTGTGACATGGGTCACAAAATTTTCAAAATTCAAGGCTCTATCTTCTTGGTGAGGGGTTACATTTATAGTGTGAAAGTGTTTTAATCTTTTCCTTTATTCAAGACCAGAGGAAACTCTTGGTGATTTACGAACAATAACTGAACATTTCAGTAGGGGTTCGTAAAACATTAAAGATTTTCTTATGTTTTTATTGTATAATCATGCCCCATTGTGCAATGATATTCATAGAATCATGCGAACATGCTCGCTTACTAACAGCATTAGAATAAAAATTGTTTGGTGGACGGACAAGGGGGTACCATGTAACACCTCTTGGGTAACGCTGGATTATGTATGTATTTATATATCATGACTTGACTAATTCAAGGTGATTTTTCTCATTCTTTCTTTGCTATTTCTGTTGTTGTTGTTGTTGCTATTGTTGTGTTTATCTATTTAAAATAGCAGAATTTAATGTTTAAATTCGAAAAAGAAAAAAACAAAGAAAAAAATCAAATTCACTTGCAAATCTTTCATTGCCAGTCACGCAATCTTAACTCTTATTTTCTACAACTACTTGGCCTGCTGGCGTTCAAAGAATTAAAAAATTTTGTATGGTTTTCGGAAAGAAATTCTTTTTTTTTTTGTTTGTTTTGTTTTTGTAATTTATAAACAAATTAAAGAAACGTAGAAAAAAAAAGAACCTTCAAAATCCTATTGTGAAATATTTGTGAAACCAAAACGAAATTTTCAAACCAAAAAAGAAACCAAAACGAATAGAAATTCTTCCGTTTTTTTTTTTTCTTTGAAAAAAAGTTCGTTTATTTTGTCCTTTTATTTGCATTTGCATTGACTGAAGGGTTGCTGGTTTGCTTTACAGCCACTCTGAAAGACTTTAAAGGTAACTCACTCGTTTAGCCCCATTTCAAGTTTGTAGTATATTTGTTGTTGTTGTTGCTTCTAATAATTTGTCTTTCTGTTTGGTTTTTCGTTACACTACGACACTGTCCGTGCGTATCCATCTGGATTTTAATTCATTTCGTTTTTATTTTAAATTTGTTACTGCCTGTGTGTGTGAATAATGTACATATGTATGTATGTATGTGTATATGTATGTATGCGCCTCTTATTTTGCAGTTTAATGCAGCAAGTGCCACATCGATTTGAAAATTCGTTTCATATAAGCGCAACGCTTTTTAATGTTTATCGTGTCGTATCGTAACGTATCGCATTGTAACGTATCGTACTGTATCACACTGTATTTTAGTCGTACCGTAATGGTTTATTTTAAAAGAAAATACGTATGTATGTGTATATGTATTTGTATATGTATGTGCCTGCGTATGTGTTAAGTAAGTACCAAAAATACATACTTTTAGTATCTGCTTTGAGCATTGAAAGTCGTTTGATAAAATAAAGGCAACGAAAAGTTGGTACAACAAAAGCACCCCTAAAATGTTTCAGTCGTCGAACGTAATAGAATGGGCTCATATGCAGACAATTAATGCATAGTGATGAACGAAATTATAGCAGTCTTATGGTGAAATTATTTTAAATCAATGTACGGTGATCAGAATGGAATTTTCCATTGCATTTTGCACTTTTTTTAATTGTACTGTTTAAGCAGGTAATTGTTTTACTACAGGTTCTAGAATAATAGAGTTGCCATCTGTAGTTGCCTAAAGAATGTTTGCTATTGATGCATTCCTGTGTAGATTATTTGTATAGGAATTTAAGGCTCTTAGTAAAAACATCCTAAAGCCACAAGGACAATATAACCCGGAGATAGCCGGGATTCGATACTGAATTGCTTGGTTTTGGAATCAATTGCTTAAATAACTATACCCTATGGAATTGCCATTTTACATTTGCTACCTTCTGATATCAGAAGGAATGTATTGTCTAAGACTGAATATGTTACTTCTGGTGTTCCGCAGGGTAGCCATTTGGTCCTTTACTGTTTTTATTGTTTCTTAATGATCTTCCTTGGGCTATTTCTGATTGTAATATTCTAATGTATGCTGATGACGTTAAATTATTTTATATTTTGATGATGATCATGGTCAGGCTGTTCTTCAGCGGAATATTAATTTGTTTGTAACTTGGTGCAGAGTTAATTTAATGGATCTTAACTTAAAAAAATGCAAATGCATGGTTTTCTCTCGCGGTGGTGTGATTTCGCCCACTTATGTGATAAATTCTTGCCCTTTGGAGACTGTGGCTACATTTCTTGATTTGGGAGTATTATTGGATATGAAACTCTCTTTTGTTGATCATATTAGTATGATGATTGGCAAGGCTCGGGCTGTTCTTGGTTTTGTGAAAAGATGGGCTAGGGAATTCATTGATCCTTATATAACTAAACTGCTATACATTTCACTTGTTAGACCTATTTTGGAGTATGCGTCTATTGTTTGGAATCCATACTATCGTTGTCATAGTGATTCAATAGAGTCTGTGCAGAGGCAGTTTTTATTATTCTGTTTACGTGGCTTAGGATGGGATTATGCCAATGGGTTTCCGTCATATGAGGATAGATTATGTTTGATAAAACTTCCAACTTTGGAACGTAGAAGAACTGTTTTAGGTGTTTGTTTTGTTTTTAATCTGCTTAAAGGTGATATAAATTCTGAGTTTTTGCTTTGTAACCTGAATTTCAGTATTCCTGCAAGATTTTCACGGCACTATCGCCCTCTTTCTTTAGATATCTATAGAACGAACTATGGATGTAATTTTCCTTTTCGTAGATTATGTAAAGATTTTAACTTATATTATGATTTTATTGATTTTAATTGTAGTGTTTGCGATATAAAACATAGCTTATATGCTGACATTAATCTGTAAATTGTTATATAAGGATGTATTTTCGTTCTAGTTATAGGTAGTTCCTGTTAATTGTTAGTTTATTCAGCTTGTGATTAAGTTCTGTAGCTGATTTATGTTCTTGTTGCCATTACTTTTCCCTTACCCGCTATAGTCCGGACTGTAGTGTGTACGTGTCCGTTCGTAATGGGGACGACCCCCCCCGGGGTCGGGTGAGGGTGGGTTAGTGTGTGGCCGGGGACGTTCGAATAAAAAAAAAAAAAAAAAATTATCAACAAATACAGTGCACTGGAACTAAGTAAACAGTTCTCTGGCGATTGTTAAGGACTGGCACTATTTTAGCAAATCCTCCACATCAAAGGAAAACCACAGGCTTGGCATGAAATGCTTCTTATTAAGTTCAGATTTCAGAAAAAGTATTCACGTTAGTAAATATGTGTGTAGTATTGAAGTCGCCATGGTCTAGTAGGTAGTGTGTTGTCTCTTTAGCCCGTATTTCAAACCCTAGCTCAAGCATATATATTTCGGGCAAATCTTGTCCATGAAGATGAACCTGTTCTACAACGGCAATGAAGTTTCTGTTACTGGATTTGAGTCCAATATATATGATTGGGATAAAGGAAGACAAGTCAAGGCAAGATTCTTTCGGGGTATCGTTACCTGACAAGTCGATTGGCTGAGAGTTCCCTCCTTAACTTTCTCTTGGTCTAAACCAGGAGAACCCTCTACGAGTAAGCGTTAGAGTAAGATTTTGGTTACTATATACTCTCTAGAGGAAGCATTCTGTGGACTTAAAGTGAAAAAGAAGTAGGGGAGACGATCTCCAAGTGAAAGTCTACAAAATTAAGAGAAGTGTTCAATTGGACTGGAAGTGCAAAGAACGAAACACATCAATACCATTTGACAGTCAGGGCAAAATCTGTTGGATCCCAATTAAATAGGAATTTGTAGCTGAAAAGGTTAAAATTATTCTGTGAAGCAAGAAAAGGGATTTGGAAATGTATACTCGATTAAAGATGATTTAAACGGGGTTAAGATAATTAAAATTTATTGTCTATCAATTATTATGAGAAGATATGTATTTGAGGACAGCAACTGATCATCGACCGGAACGTAGGACACTTGTTTCTGTATGGAGATCAATTCGATCCCAGCATGTATACCATATAATGAGCGGAGCGAATCACCAGAACATTTGCTTGAAACCTGTGCGGCGTTAATACACCTCAGAAGAAAATTCCGGGCGTTTTTTAAGCAATAGTCAGAGAATCGTCCTTACTGGTGTCAAAAACCAATCTGAAGTTTGTCAAGGCGACAGGATTTGGGGAGTAATTATAGGTCTGCCTTATATAGGTTAAGGGCAGTACAATAAATCGTCTGAGCGTGGTGCTCTGCTACCTCTACGCCACAATAAGTACTTTAGTTTTTTGCCTCGGTTTTGTTATAAAAATAAATCGATACATCGAAAACATCGATGTATTTTGGGAAAAAGTCGTTCAAATATCGATGCATTGTATCGAAAAACATCGTATTTAAAACACTTTCTAAGATTAAAGCTGTTGTTTTACGTGAACATTACATTTTCAAATTTATTTATGTAAACTGCTATAATTTGTACCATAACTGTTGTATCTTTAAGACTAATGCTATCAATGGTAAATGAAATTTCAGTTTAGCTTTACTTTTAACTTTTTTCTCTCCTTTTTTGTTTTGTTTTGTTTTCTTGTTTTAATTTCAAGCCATAAATCAGTATTACGGAAAATAACACCCCTTTTCGCTTTCATACTCTATGTATACACGTACTAGTAGACGAATGAAATGGAAACGAAAGCGCATCAAGTCCAAGAATATTTTTTAAAATATTTTAAACAAATTCAAACAAATGTTCGGCTAGACACAGTGAAAAGTGAGGAAAACAAAACAGAATGATAGAATAGAATGAAATAAAATGTAAAAAAATAGGGATAAAGGACAATCCACACGATTAACAAAAATGGGCAAATTCGACAAATGTTGTCTCGGGAGATCATATGCGCAACTTTAAAGACAGAATTTAAGGATTTGTTGAAATACCAAACAAATTTTAATTGAAATTTAAAGCGAAGGAACTGTTTGGCATTATCAGCAATGAATCGTTTTTTCGCTACTCATAAGTACTCATGAAATTTTGAGTATGAGTGAGTGGGTGAGTCAACAATATTAAAATTTAACTACTCTGATTCGTTCGTACTCACTACAACATTGATTTATTAGTACAAGTTGAAATGAGTTTGAGTACAACGTTGACATCAAAATTATAACATTCGAAATATGTTTGATTCATTCAGATTCATAACTTTCGAAAAATACTTATAATACTCATAAATGATTCGAGTGATTTGAAGCTTTCATCAAAATTTACAGTCTTAGTTGTTGTTGCATGTACAAAAAAAGAAGAAAGAAAAGCAAACACACAACCTTCTAGTGAGTATTGTAGTGTTTGTACGCGAATCATACTTATTTTGTGATTCTTGTAAATGTCGAGTAAAAGAGAGTCGAAATCAACAACATCATGTATAATGTTAAGTATGAGTACGATCAAACTTTGAATATGAGTAGTATGTATAAGTATAATATTAAAAAAGGTATGAATGTGTAAAAGTATCAGAAATTATGAGTATGATTCGAATCTACTCATAACTAAAGTATTGCAAAAAATTGTGTGGGTGAATAAATAGTCTTATGCCTGTCGGATCCTCCAAAAGGATTCTCAAAACTGATTTTGATTATGACGATGAGCATAAAAAAGTAAAAGTCATAAGCACTACTAATTATGCAGTTAATAATCTCAAGGAACCATAAATTTAAATAGTAATTTAGGCTATTAAGTGCTCATCGCAACTGGACGCAGATATTTGAAATGTTGTGTTGAGACAAAAGGTTAAGAGACTGTGCATGTTAAAGTAAGAGGAGCGCTTAATACCAATCCTGCACCTTCACCAGTACTTTCCATAAGTTTACACATTTATTGAGTTTCTAGTCGAAATAGTTTTATCAGTTTTCTTTGGCTCATGATAAATATTGTGGCCTCTCACGCTCTCAGCACTTGGTTTATGAAGTTCATTTAGAAGAAAAATGTTAGAATTTCATTCCATGAGAAATATCAAATCGATGCGCTTTGTGCTGTAAGACCAGACCCATATAACAAGGCACACATTTATTTAATGTAAGAAGAAGCGATAGGAAGATATCTGGGAAAAGAAGAGCTCGCAGAGAATGTCAGCAGAACAAGTACCATCAGCTCAATATTAGACTAAGACAGAGGTCGGCACCAACAGCACCCAGGTTTTTACACAAATAAGGCTGATAAACGTAACTTGGTTTGTTGATCAGCTGAGAACCATGTTCCGCCACAGTGTGCAACAACACTACCGATTTGCTACACTATATTGTTCTACCATCACTTCCCTTACATTTTTAGTTTTTTTTTTTAGTTTCATAGATGAAGAATATGTTCTCAATGCGATATAAGACCCTGAAATTGATTCAACCAAAATTGTAAAATTTATTTTCAATTAAGTTTTGTACTTTCAGGACTACCCTCAAATGATATCTTATCTAAAATGATATCTTATCAGATAAACATTATAGTAATAGCAGATTCATATCATCTTATAACTTAGTTAACTGCAGTGCTTAAATCTTTATGACACACTTTTTTATGATATCTAGCTGATGCCAATTTTAATTGCTGTTGTATTTCATACTATCGGTGCTGATGAGGACGATTTGCTCAACAAGCAGAAGAATCAAATCAGCTCCTTCAATGAAAATATTGGTAAATCCTGTTTAGTCACCGAATATGTGGGGAATACATCCCAGAGTAATACAGTTGGTAGTCAAGTGTTTCACAACAAAATCTGTAGGTTCTGGTACCGGTACGTCCCTTCTTTAAAGATTCTAGTTGCAGGCATATTGACCTGTAAATGGCTCCGAAAATATTCTCATGTTTCTTTTGTCTCATTTCAACACAAAGCCTGTGTTTGTAGCAATGAAGCTGGGAAACGAATTGCCCTGAAAAGCTTCTCAAAAATTTGTCGCTTTAAATCGACTTCAAACTATAGGGCTTGCCACTCATGAGTAACTTTAACACACACACAGTATGGGCGATGTAAGAATCTAAATCGTGGTTCTGACTAAAGGTTTGCAATGACCAATTAAATATGTAAGTTGGTGCGTCCGTCATCTCATTTACTTCATATCCCTCGTGATTCTGTATGGCCAGATTGTTGACCAAGTTGTCATACTTTAGAAATGCCTTACATGTGAATGTGTAACTGCTAACAGCCTCTAACGCAGATTGACTTTTGGGAAGATTTCTGCCTGCAAGATTTTGAAGTACTTGTCTGTGCGTAGTTTGTTCCCCACTTATCCTGCTCATACTCAATGCATTTTTTTGCAACCATCCCTATACTACCTTTGTGATCAATAAGATTATCTACATAGTAGAAGCCCAGGTATTGCCTTTTTTATGACGTAACGCTGGACAGATAACCAATAGTTGAAAAGTTTCCGCTTTTTCTTGAATTTGCTTTTCCTGTAGAAGGCATGGCCATATATTGAAAACCAATGTCCCCCATGCATAATCAAGACGTTAAGTCCTGTAATGAAAACTACGCTAGCCATGCTCACTTAAAGTGTGATCAGACATATCTCACTCTACCTAGCCTCTTCCAGATAGGCTCCAAAATTGCCTCAAAATCATTGACCCGTAAAAATATTGTGTATTTTATTCTTGCTAGTTCGATAGTATACTGAATATGGAGGATTTAAGTTAACTTCCATCTGGCCACTTTACTCTTTACCCCTTATGATGTGGCTTCTTTTTGAGAAACTTGCGGTAATCGTAATTTGTCCTCGATGTCAATAGACCCCAGTGCTCTGACAGCCACTTTTCTAACAGAAAGCATGCTAATATTTTTCCCACAGCTATTGGAATCCTCAACAATCATCACTGCAACTAGTATGACCGACACTTCCTTCTTATCACCTAAGATCTGCTGCCTCTGAAAAGAATGATGCACCCATAACTGTCTTGAAATTCAAACCAAATTTTTCTACCGAAATGTTTTTCTTAATATTTTTTGTGACATTTAGAGACTTTCTTTTGTTTCGATATAAAATGCGACGACTTAATGATATCATTGATGAGCAACTACTTATGAAATTTTGTATGGAAAAGTAATCCAAATAATGGATAAGTATGCATGCGCGCTTAAATATCGTATGCTTGGATACCCATATGAATTGTATTCGTAATTGTATTCTAAGTATTCTTTTTTAAAAAATGTTTGTATGATTTTTGGACCTCATACAACGAGTATGACATAAAAGTGACCTTGTGATTTAGTTCTCCAAAAAAAAAAACGAAAAAAGAATACAAAGAAAAAATCAAAAACAAAATAGAAAAAAAAATCCCATTTTAAATTGATGAAATACAATTGTTTGTTTGTTTGTTTGTCTGATTGTTTATGCAGGCTTACAATGGAGCACAAAATTATAACTGAACTTTACTCAAATGGTTTGACAAACTAATGAAACTAATTTCATGTGAAATTACAGTCACTTTCTTGTTATTATATTTTGAAATTTAATTGTAAATGACGTAATACATTTACAGTAAATATTTTCAAAAGCGTTTAAATAATTTTGTGCCGCACTGTTAATAGAAAAACATGTCAAATTTTATGCGAAGTTCACAGAGAGATACAGCTGACTTCCACTATTCAAAGTGGACAAACGAACAAATAACATCCGCACTAAACAACATCATTCATACAACATACAATGCAGAGCTCAAAACGTATGAATTCTTACAAAGTTGGATCAATTTTTCAAATAATAAAGTTTTTAGAACTATTTCTTATATTTTTATAATTTTAGTCAATTACCACACTTACGCTCTTGGAATTATTTTAAGGCTCATTATAGCTCATTGCACTTACATAAAGTCCAACTCATGCAACAGCTAAAACCAGCTGACATTTCACAGCGTTATAGATACACTGATTGGGTGCTACGCAATAGTCTTCTGATGAAGAATTTTTGAACAAAATTTTCTTCATCGAAGAAGTTCATTTCACAATTGATAGTCGAAAAATTTGCTGGTGATTGCATTTACAAAACGTGACTGATTGGTGCTCATTACGCTCTGAAGTTGCTTTTTTGTTATAGTTTACGAAAATAACTCCCGAAGATCCGTTGCCATCAATTTAGAGTTTAATTGATAATTATTAACGGAACGATATGTAGAGTCAATAAAAAGTTATAACAGGCTGCACGATAAACTTCCAGAAATAGTAATTTCACGTTTTGCGTGCCTATGCCAAATGATGTGTCTACTCAGATAAGTTATCTCCGCGACATACATAAAGTTAAATTTCGTCAAATCACCTTTAAATATAGTTGCGTTTCTCATAGAATTTCGGATCTTACTAGCTGGCATAAGACTCATTAGGACAAAGCTTTCTCCGAAATTACTAATTTTAAACAAGAACTGGCGAACTAATATTGCTTGTGAGGTATAAATGACTAACCCAGTTTGTCTAAAACGTCATTCGGTATATGGCGATATCTTCGGATAAAAAATATAATCACTACACTACAATCAAACGTCAACTTGTTCACTACTTTTCTCAATTACCATGGCCTTGGGGTCAATAAGAAGCTCCTATTGCTTACTCATAACGAGATGCTGGCCAACCAGAGATCAGCAATGAATCGTTTTTTCGCTACTCATAAGTACTCATGAAATTTCGAGAATGAGTGAGTCAACAGTATTGAAATTCAACTACTCTGATTCATTCGTACTCACTACAACATTGATTTATAAGTACAGGTTGCAATGAGTATGCGTATAACGTTGACATCAAACTCATACCATTCGAAATATGTTTGATTCATACGCCTACTCATTTAGGTTCGTAAATTTAGAAAATTACTTATAATACTCATAAATGATTCAAGTGAATTGAATCATTCATCAAAATTAACAGTCTTAGTTGTTGTTGGATTTACAAAAAAAAGAAGACAAAAGACAGCAAGCAAAGCAAACGCACAACCTTTTAGTGAGTATTGTAGTGTTTGTACGCGATTCATACTTATTATGTGATTCTTGTAAATGCTGAGTAAAGGAGAGTTGAAATCAATAACATCATGCGTATTGTTAAGTACGATGAGTACTTCAAGCTTTGAATATGGTCATACTGCTCATATTGATAATAAAATAAGTATGAATGCGTATAAGTATCAGAAATTATGAGTATGGTTCGAATCTACTCATCTTTTTAAATACTCAATTAGACCTTTCTGTCATAGTCTGGCCGACTTAGTTCTCAATGAATGATGACACCAACTGTTTAAGAGCCCGTTTACACATGTCATTGTCTACGGCCGTTTACCCTCAGTTCCTAGGTCAGTTAAATTTTGTATGGGTGCAGACCTAATTAAGGATGCAAAATTAAACAAGTTGTAGTCGAGTTTGTGAGATACTGTCACGAACAGCGGCGATGTTTTTAGCACACATATCGATCGTTTACCATATCGGTGACCTTGTTCAAAAGTCTTCTCGGTAGGATGATTATGGTGATCCTAAAACGGATGCTTCAACAAGATGACCATTATCAACTATCAAAGGTTGAAATTATCTGTTGAAAGACCCCATATATTTTTCATTTTTAAGTCCCTGTTTGAAGACCCTATAGAAGGTTTGATCGAAGAGAGTCTAAAGTTTGGAAACAGCGAACAGAACTCAGTTTAAAGTCGAATTCGAATGACAGATTTGTTCAGTTTTTCTGGCAATTAACTTACTCCTAGAGCTTAGAGAAACTACAAAACAAATATATCGCATTATAAATTCAGAACAGCTTAGAAATAATCGTAAGCTTCGCCTTTCATATGGTAAATGTCAGTTGAACAGAAATACTGATTTTTGGCAAAAATATTTCATATACTAGCGAAAACGTTTAAAATATGAGCTCGTAGATTGCAAATAAAATAAAAATAAATTTGTGTTTAGTTTTAATTAGCCACTGTTCACAACTTTATGTTAACAACAACAATTGCTTTGTTTGTTATTTATTTATTTATTTATTAATTACAATACAATTACAAATTATATTCTAATTTTATACGAGCGGAGTAACAAGACCATATGCTCGGTGTAGTGTCACAGACCAGAGTCTCTGGTGGGAATCGAACTCACGACTCTCACGCAAATAGTCTAGCACACTACCAACTAGATTATCAGGGCACACATGCTTTTTTTGTTATTCCTCTGTTTATACCCTTTGCATAAACAATAACAATTACTAGGCAATTATTCGACAGATCTTTGTAACGGAGATCTTCAAACCACGATTACTCTCTCACACCGCGTCTTCACACAAAACTGACTGAACTTTTACTCACTCAGTCGCCTGCTTTGCCTTGCCTTTTATATGGCAAAGTAAACAGTCTGATGAATGTTCTTGAAGGCGAACGTTCATGACTTTGCCTCTCGAAATCCATATAAATGTAAACATCGTTGTTTACGTTTATTATTGTAGTGCCGTTGGTATATTTTTTTTACTTGTTTACCATTTTTTTATGCTGGTGTTTGTTGGTATATTTTTGTTTAATACATTAACCCAGTCAGCAGATCTTAAACCAATCGAATATACTATACAGAAGATTATTTGGGAAATTTTATAAAAATGTTTGCTAAAGTGTGATCAAATGAATTATTAAATTAAAAATAAAAATATTCCAATTATGTTATGAAGAAATAATTCCTTTAATTATCTGTATCCCAAAGCTCGTACCCTATGTGGAATTGTGTGTTCGAATGTGACTCGACGTATTCGTATTCGTATCTGTAGTATGTCATGTTGAGTTATTATGACGTTGAAAAGAACAAAAAAGCATGTTTTTTCTTCACTTTTTTATTTTTATTTTTAAGTGAACAATTTTACGAATCGTGCACTTTAAAAACAAAACAAAAAAAAAAACAATGACAACAACAATAACAACAACAGCGAAAACAAAAAGATATTCGTCGTAATAACAATAAAATTATACATAAAAATTTATGTATAAAAATCAAGAGAAAAAAATAGAAAAAAAACAAAAAACAAAAAAATCTAACAACAATAATAATAGTAAATAATAATGAGCAACAAAAAGAAGAAAAAAAATGGCAACAACAACAACAACAACGACAACAAAACTGTGTATAGAAAAAAAAAAGAAAATTATTTCAAGGTCTTGTCTAACCATTTGAAACATTCATTATCCAAAGCAACAACTGCTACGACAATGAAGGCTTGAACTTCAACGTCAGGCCAAAGTGAAACCAGCAATAACTACAACAACAACAACAAACAACAATTTATACAAAAAAAAATTAAATCAAGCTTAAATAAAAAAGATAAACTTGAGATTGCAAAGAGTCAATATTGACTTCAAACATTCAAGTCACTCTCTTGCTCTCGCTCTCGGTCTCTATCTCTCACGCTCTCTCTCTTTTTCTCGATCTTTATGGAAAAATCGAATCGATTTTCAGTTTCTAAACTCAATAATATCACGGAAAAGAGAGACAAAACGTATATCATTTCAATGTGAGATTTCTTTCTCAATTTCTTAAAGTTGCTCTCAAAAGCTTTTCCTTTGCTGCGAACAACTGTAAAAAGTGATGGCAAATGAAATGAAACAGAAATACGACGATGTACAAAAAAGCATCCCAAAAGATTCATTTTGTATTCGTATGAAGTGAAACTAAAATCATTTGAGGAATCGTTTTGTATGGAAATCTAAAACCACAAAAGGTAGACAGAATTCAAAGAAATTTGCTTCGATGCACATAAATTACAGACAAAATAAAGATACACACACAAAACTCACTCAGTAACACAAATACAATATTGTCAGGCAGATATGCAGTTATGATCGTATGCGATAATACTCTACACTTTTAAAAAACTTTTATAAACTCTACTCTCTGGTAAGTGCATTGAATCAATAAGAACCACTGCCCTCTTCGTTAGAAATATAGCTTTCAAATTACAGGTCCTTGAGGGAGTTAACAATACATTGTCACGAAAATGAAAAAATGGTGTTTTGCTTTTACATCGTTTAACATTAAAATTATAAACAAAGGCTACAAAAACAAAACAATGAATTTGTCTACAAATTATTGCACTGCGTAATATAACAACAAAGATCAGCATAAAAAATGGTAAACAAGTAAACAAAAACACAACAACAAACACTACAAAAATAAATGTAAATAATATACACAAACAACAATAATGAAACAACGATGTTTACTTTTATAGAGGTCTCAGGATGATGAAGGCATGAACTTTCGCGTTCAAGAATCTCATCAGACTATTTACTTTGCCATATAAAAGGCAAGGCCAAGCAGGCGACTGAAAGAGTAAAAGTTCAGTCAGTTTTGTGTGAAGACGCGGTGTGTTTAATTGAGTAATCGTGATTTGAAGGTCTCCATTACAAAGATCTGTCGAATAATTGTTATTGTTTATGTAGAGGTTGTAAACAGAGGAATAACAAAGAAAAGCAATTGTTGTTGTTTACATAGAGTTGTGAACAGTGGCACACAGAATTGTGCGAATAATAAAGAATTTTAATTAAAACTAAACACAAACTTATTTTTATTTTCATTTGCAATCTACGAGCTTATATTTTAAACGTTTTTAAAAGCTAAAAACCTAACAATATATACATATGTTAGCCTAATGATAATATCAAGGCCTATGGTTTTCTTAATAGTTTGACCAACTACAGATTAAGGTTGCATGACACCCAGTATACGCCAAATTATTTTGTTTTTCAATGTAAATTGTTTTTGTATGCAAACGATTCGCCACATTGGACCAAAAAGCACTCAATAAGGTTTACCACTTTACCATAAAAAAGACAAAATAACAATGCTTGCATATCCTGCTTGTATAAGAGATGTGTTTCTATCTAGAACTTACTTTCAGTGACATGCTGTTCTTTTATACAATGGAGACGTTAATAATCATCATTCATACTGTACATTGTGCTGGAATGAGAAAATAGATTATGAGAGGGAGGAAAAACTGTTTGTGGATACTAGATTTAAAAGTCTTTTTTCCATGACTAGAAGGACTTCTGCTGGAATGGAGTTCCACATACGAATAATGCGGCTAAAAAATGAATTTTGTCTGTAATGCATTGTGAGATGCACTGGACAATCGATCACACAATCGATATGCTCTGCGTTACAAACGCGTATTACGTCAAAATATGCAATCTTCGGGAACAAGACTATTGATTTTCCTCGACTACATTCCGTTTAAATAGCTGTAAGGAACGTAACTTAAGCCACATTGTGATAAATCAGTAGAATTGAATACTGTCATTAAGTAGCACCTTGGCTTTTCCTGTACGCAGTCGAAAAGCCTCAAAATATATGTCGAAACACAGGTTGTATTCCATTTTCGGTCGGATATACATAAGTGGCGTTGATAGTTAAAAGATTAGATGGAGCGAACCATTTCCTCTTAAAAAGCAAGTGCCATGAATTATACTTTCGACAATAGAAAAATGGGCGGGTTCCGACGAACATACATAAATAATTGCTCATTACACCTCTTCAGTCAGGATTACGATGTAGCTTCCCACACCACTTGTGTTGTGTGTGTTAATTTTATACATGAGTGGCGGGATCTACAGCTTAAAGTCGACTTCGAACGACAGATTTTAAGAAACTTTTTCACGGCAGCTTTATTTACTCTCAGAGTTTTTGCCATAAATCTGCTGAAAGGAAGTCGCCGAAGAAATATTTCATTATATTTAATTTTGCTGGTTTGAAGTCGCCGTGGTCTAGTAGGTAGTGTGTTGGCTTATTAAACGAAAGGCCAAAGTTCAAATCCCAGGTCAGACATCAAAACGAAAATATGAAAAATATTTCTTCGGCGACTTCCTCTCAGCAGATTTCTGGCAAAAACTTTGAGAGTAAAAATTGCCATGAAAAGCTTCTCAAAAATCTGTCGTTCGGAGTCGACTTTAAACTGTAGGTCCCGCTACTCATGTATGAAATTAATGCACACAACACGAGTGGTGTGAGAAGCTAGGACGTTGTACAATCAATGGGTCAATTCGACCTCCGGGTACTGTACTTGTCACAGTTGACAAGAACAAGTCCTCTAACGTAACCTAATTTTGCTGGAGATGTCTGACCTGGGGTTTGAATCGTGGCCTCGCATCTAATAAGCCAATACATTGTTTACTAGACTACGGCGACTTTCAAGTACCAAGTATTGTGCAGATTTCAGAGAGAAATAAACAATCTCAGTTAAGAAATTATTTAAGAAGAAGTATTTATTTAAAAATTGGGGCAAGTAATGAATATCGTGACATGATTTCACTTTTCTAGCCATCATTTAAAAGCGAATAGAAAAATTAAAAAATCAAATAAAAAATGATTTATTTTCTAACATTAGATTGTATTGTATTTGACTAAATTGATATTTCCAGTACAACCTTCAATACACACTGCTTGCCACTTATCGCTGCCATGTAGGGTATAATGAGTGGAGAGCACTAAGAAAAAACAAAAAAAGCCGCACTAAAGCTTTATTTATAATGCCTATGAATCATCTCTACTACCAAATACTGGCTCCCATCATTCAAGCAAAGAAACCAGCATACAAGCTAACCAAGCAACAGATTTACTTAGACGACGGCGCGCATCTAAAAATATGGCAAAAAACAAAAAAAAAAACAAAATCAAACGTAAACGCAAACACGAGAATAACAATGTATCTGCAAGCTAACAGATACACAATGACTCTTTGCATACTAGTCAGCCAACAAAATCAGCAAACGCCAACAACAAAAACAGCAGCACCAACGAAAAGAAAAAAAATATATTCATACAATATTTTTTAAGAAACACTAACAAAAACAAAAAGAAAAAAATTATAAAATGCAAGACAATTTTAACAAAAAAATCAGATTTTCTTGAATATTTAAAAGAATACACAGTAAAATGAACAAAAACGGACAATTTATAAAAACAAATGCTTCGCTCCGTTCTAATACCATTTCACTGTACAACTGCAGCCCAGTAAACAATCAACATGTCGGACGTAAAATATGTCTGACGTAAGATTGTTATCAAACGTAAACTGATGTTGAACAGAATCGCATGATTCATATTGATTTCCTAGACATATTTATCTGAAGTGAATTTAATTGGAATATACGACATATCTTATAGAGTTTCCTCGATGAAAGCAAAAATGCAAGCTAGACGGTTGCCAGTGTAGCAAAGATCTTCGTATTGCGAAACTCTCTCTGGGAACAGTTAGGAAATTGCAGCGAAAACTAGAGATCAGGAATGAATCGTTTTTTCGCTACTCATAAGCACTCATGAAATTTTTGAGAATGAGTAAGTCAACAATATTGAAATTTAACTACTCTGATTCATTCGTACTCACTACAACAATGATTTATAAGTACAGGTTGCAATGGAGTATGCGTACAACGTTAACATCAAACTCATACCATTCGAAATATGTTTGATTCATAAGTCTACTTACTTAGATTCATAGCTTCAGACAAATATGTACTTATAAATGATTCGAGTGAATCATTCATCAAAATTTACAGTCTTAGTTGTTGTTGCATTTACAAAAAAAGACGAACAAGCAAAAAGAGTGTTCGTACGCTAATCATATGTTACGCAAATGGAAACGACCTAATATCATTTCACAAGAAAACATCGTTCAACATCAACGGTAAATAAAAGCCGAACAAATGCATACAACGAACATGTTACAAGCAAAGCATCAACATCGGTATGAAACAAAAGGGTATAGGCAAATAACCGAAGATGCAACAACAAGCTATATCAACCAAATACACAAACAACAATGCAGTCGCTATAGAGTTCTCGAGAAGGCGAGACCGCGAATATTCTTCTTCAGGTATGTTCGCCAGACTAAATTTGCGGACATATAAAAAGGCCAGACAGAGCGGTCAACGAGTCAGTAATAACTCAGTCAGTCTTCTGTGAAGACACGTTGCGTTCGAAGGAAGCAGTCAGTTGGAAGATCGCTGTTGTGTGAAGATCTCCGTTATACAGATATAACGTACAAGTGCTAAAGCTTACAAAACGGTTGTAAGCAGAGAATAATAACAAACAAGCAAGTTGTTGTTGTATCGTGAAGTTGTATACGGTGGCACACAAAAGTAGTGTGATTAATAAAGAGTTTAATTGAAACGAAACACATATTTGTTTTTATTTTGGTTTGCAATCAACGAACTCATAATCTAAACGTTTTTAAAAAGGTAAAAACGTAACATATACATACTTATTTTGTGATTCGTGTATGTATGTATGTATTGAGTTATGAAGAGTCGAAATCAACAACATCATACGTGTTGTTAAGTATGAATATTGTTAATACAATTGGAAAATAATGATAAGAACGTTAATACATTCCAACTGACCACTCTTGGAGGCAAATGTTTACTGGGAGGCGATCTTCACTATTGCAGACATGATTTCGTGGCATTCCTCGTTAAAGCAAACAAAAAAAAAATTTTAAAAACACAGAAAATGTAAAGTTTTTGCATTTAACCAGACGGTCTAAAGTGAGGTTATGTATCGTCGGTGTATAATTTTATAAGAACATCTACGTATGTATGGCTTGTTTGTATGTGTGTATCACATATCCCTGCAGTCAGACTGGGTCTATATGTCTTTTTGTCAACAGCACTAGTTCAAATGTCTCCAATCTTTCAATATAAAAAATACAGAGACGTAAGATGTGGTGTATATCTAGTGACATTGTCAACAAACAATTAATTGTACACCATACAATATTGTATTGACATATAAGCATTTATTGAAATATATCTATGCTGTTGTCATTTATGTTTTATATGCGTAAAAAATTCTACTGCGTAATAGCTCTCCTCTATTTTCTCAGTACTATAAATCCGGTTGATTAGAAAATAACGTGCGCGTGGTTTATTAAAATTTGGAAATTTTGTGTGTAAGCATTAAAAAAGTGATGTTATAATATGACAAGAAGAAATTATAAAATGCAAATTAAGAAACAAATTGATTTATATAAAAATAGAAGTGTAAATACTAAAACAGTTTCGAGTGAAAGAAATGAAACAGTGTCAATGAAGCTATAGGCGAAGGAGAAAATTATAGTGTTGATGAGATCGCTGTGCCAAAATTGTCTTTGTGCGAGAAATTAAAAAAATGGTTCATCGAAACGGCTCCATCAAAAAATGTTTGGAAAAACGTTTATGCATTTTAAAAGATGAAGGCCTGGAAGTTCCTACACTCTGCAGAAACTTTATTCCAATTTTTTAATATGTAATTCCAATTTTGCACACCTGCATTCCAGAAAAATGACCGGTCCACCAAGGTAAGTTTTACCAAGCGTTTTAGTGCTACTCGCGTCTCGATCTTCTCTGATAGTCAGGCCGCGATAGGATCGGGTTCCGTGATTAACTCCAGGATCGTTAGGGAATGTCGCCGCTGTCTCGACCTTCTCTCGGGGCGCTTCACCAGTATCTCTCTGGTGTGGGTCCGCGGCCACAGTGGAATTCCGGGTAACTGTAGGGCAGATGAGCTCGCCAGAGCTGGTGCGCTCCTTCCGGAATCCTCTTCTGTTGAATTGGGTATGCCACTTGCCTCGGTCAAGTTGACCATTGCGCGGAGGTTCTTTCGGGACGCCAACCTATCCTGGGTCAACGAGGAGTCCTACTCCACCGCTAGACTCACCTGGCCCAAGATGGATAGAAGGCGTACCAACCGATTACTTGGTCTTGGTCGTGATGTCATCTCGACTACAGTGGCCGTGCTTACAGGCCATTGCGTCATGGGTAGACACGCGGAAAAAATGAGGATTCCTTTCAACGACTTTTGCCGTGAATGCAGGTCCACTGAGGAAGAGGAGACTGTTGTTCACTTTCTCTGCTAGTGCCCGTCTCTTGCTAGGTGTAGATATAGGTTATTTGGCTCCCCATTCCTTGTTAGCTTAACGGAGCTATCATCTATTGACATCAAACTTTCTGCCTGGTTTTCCAGTGCAGGGTAGTCGTGCTTCTGTTGTGCAGACCTTGTGCTGACCAACTTCCTCCTTTTCCCTGATTTTGGTGGAACTTGGTTAGTACAGGGACTGCGTTCACCCGTGGCATCACAACGGGCCGCTATGCGTGCTCAAGTGAGCTTTGTGATATCAGAGCTACCACTCCGACCTAACCTAACCTAGTGCTACTGATTTGTTTTTCTGTATTTCTTTTTTTTTTTGTAGCTAATTCAAAATGCGGCTGCTGCCAAGAGGTCTCAAAACGGCTTGATGCAATAGAAAAGCAGCAAAATAGTTTGATTTTTTAGTTGAACATAAAGTGTTGCTAGATAGATTGGTATTCCCAAAATTCCATGTTCGACAATATTATTATTATATATAATTTTTTGTTAAATAAACTTATGATTTAAACAATAGTGTACAATTTAATTTATTTGCTTCGATACCGGCTTAAAGGCCCTAATATTAAAGAAGAAAGTAAAAAAAACCAGTGACAATGTCGCTAATATGACACCACCTATTTACTATTGATATTGCCTACAGGAAAGTTCCATAAGTTATAGAAACGTACTAGTAAATTCCTGGTTCTAGTGTCACCATATAGATCACTGAGAAGTACCTAGTCAATACGAAGTCAATAGTCATAATGTCACTAGAGGATTTTCAATGACACCGACATGTTAAATGTCTATAGCACTAAGCCTTGTACGGGGTATAATTCGACACTAGTACTGTTGACAAAGTCAATAGCGATTCAGCACATTTTTAATATTGACATTTCCTACAGGGATATGAAAGAAATACACGTGCGTATGTATGGGTGTGTGTGGTTCAAATTCCATATATTTTTTTTGTTTATTTGTTTTTGTTGGTGTTGTTGTTGTTGTTTTTATTGCCATAGCCAGCCCTTTATATTAAACGGTCCCCTACAAAGTCAGAATCGCACGATGGATGTTACGAATGGAAAGTGAAAAGAAAATATTAAAAAACGCACACACACAAAACTGAAAGAAAGAAAGAAAGAAAGAAGGAAAATGTAATCGCGGTGTGTCCAACCATATTCATGGGCTCACGTTTATCAGGTTTTTAGTGTGTATTTAACGGATATCGAAACTATTATTAAGAAATTTAACGAATTTCTTAGAATTGAATTGTAAAAGAGGGTGTGTCGACAGATACGAAACGAAACGAAACAAAACTCCAACATTCGATATTAAAATTCCGGTTAAACTTTAAACCGTTTCTTCTGTTAACTGAAGATATTGTTTGTGTTCATATTCAAATCGATTTAAATTTTAAAATTCAATTCAAAAACAATTTTTGTTTTAAACTTTAATTGGAAGTTGATCTGTTTTTTTTTCCTTCTTCTAAATTAATTATTTTATGTTTTTATTATTGTTTATATTGTTTATAATAATAAACAATAATGCAGCCTGTTGTGTTATTGAAGGTCCTCTAATAAATAAAACAAAAAAGAAATAAAAAATAAAGGTACGCCTAACATGTATGTATGTAAATTATCAGCCTTTCCCGTCACTCAGATACAAGATACAAAACAAATTTTTTTCTAAAAGCATAAAATCTCCAATCTGTAGGTTAATTTAATAAAAAAAACAACATTTTCTTTCGAAAATCCGTTTTAAATTTAAAAATTTTAAATTCTTTTATACTATCTCCATCTCCTTGTACGTTGTTTAGTTTCTATTGGAAATTTCTATCGGAGGAATACAAAAATCAACAGTTTTCGCTCTATGTTTACACAATTTCACACATTTTCCAAAATTGAAACACTGAGTTACAATTAAGAAATTCTCATTAGGTAAGCGGGCAGCTTGCCGTTCACAGACAACTTCACTAGGTGGCAACTATAGACCATTGTGTAACCCAGTGTGAGGTAAGCCCTCTTGTCATGATCCGTTATTGGTGGGATTTAACCAGAGATCAGCAATGAGTATTCAAAACGATGAGTAGAATCGAATACTCATAATTTCAGATACTTATACGCATTCATACTTATTTTAATATCATACACTTACTACTCATATTCAAAGTTTGAAGTACTCATCGTACTCATACTTAACAATACGCATCATATTGTTGATTTCGACTCTCCAGAACTCAACATTTACAAGAATCACAAAATAAATATTATTCGCGTACAAACACTAAAATACTCACTAGAAGGTTGTATGTTTGCTGCTCTGTCTGTTTTGTTGATTTATGAGTATTATAATTATTTTTCTAAAGTTATGCATCTAAATGAGTAGGCTTATGAATCAAACATATTTCGAATGGTATGAGTTTGATGTCAACGTTGTAATGAGTACGAATGAATCAGAGTAGTTAAATATAGTCAATATTGTGGACTCACTTAAATTCAAAATTTAATGAGTGCTTATGAGTAGCGAAAAAACGATTAATTGCTGATATCTGGTTTGAACCACCACGAGCTTTGCATGAAATCTACTAATTACCTTAGTGGCACGTTCGCCACCATGCCCAGATCTTCAAATGTTCTGTGTATCCTAAAACCGATGACGTCTGTTCTGACGTGCAGGGCACTCGCACCGATTCCATTTCCTCGACATCATGGCAGTTTCTGCAGTAATCCTGGTGGGACAGACCGAGTCGAGTTAGAACTCCTGTTAGAGAGCGAACCGTTCTGTTGTTGAACTCAAGTAGATCTTGGTTTTAATACTGTCTGCTGCTGAACACATCACTTTTAAAATTTGGCAACCAGGTGTGTTATACCACCCATACATACATAATTGGTCATTAGAAACCTTCAGGGTTACGACCTAGCTGCTTACACCACTTTTGCTGTGTGTTAATTTTGGTGAGACCTACAGTTTAAAGTCGATTCCGAACGACAGATGTTTGAAAAGCTTTACATGGCAATTTAATTTGCTCTCATAGTTTTTTCCAAAAATCTGCTGAGAAGAAGTCGTCGAAGAAATATTTTTTCATATTTTCGGTTTGATGTCTGATCTGGCGTTTGAACCGTGGCCTTACGTCTAATAGGCCAACACACTACCTGCTAGACAGCGGATGTTACACCGTCCATGGTTTGTTGAATTCCATGCTGATTTTTCCATTTTCCGCCTCTCATTCATAAGCTAACTTCAATTTCAACCTTGGAAAACAATATAACATCTACCACAGCCAACAATATTGAAATTTAACTACTCTGATTCATTCGTACTCACTACAACGTTGATTTATAAGTACAGATCGCAATGAGTATGAGTACAACGTGGGCATCAAACTCATACCATTCGAAATATGTTTGATTCATACGCCTCATTCTCATTCAGATTCATAAATTTAGAAAAATACTTATAATACTCATAAATGGATCCGAGTGATTAGAATCATTCATCAAAATTTGCAGTCTTAGATGTTGTTGCATTTATAAAAAAAATAAGAAAGACAAAGACAAAGATAGCAAGCAAAGCAAACACAACCTTCTAGTAAGTATTTTAGTGTTCGTACGCGAATCATACTTATCTTGTGTTTCTTGCAAATGTTGAGTATAGGAGAATCGAAATCAACAACATTATGCGTATTGTTAAGTATGAGCACGATGAGTACAGGTAACCCTCGATTTACGCGATACTTCATTTACGCGATTTTGATATAACGCGATTCAAAAATAACATCCATTTTTCTAATTACGCGACTTTTTTACGCGATTTTGATATAACGCGTTTAAAAAATAGTGGCAACCCTCGATTTACATGAAAAGCAAGTTAGAAAAGTTAATTTTTTTCCAAATGTTAACAAGTTAATTTTCTAAAATTATAATGTACAACTATGTATGGAAAAGTGTAAGTACAAAAAGATTGAGTATATTTTAATATTATTTAGAAATGGTTCCAATTTATTTTAAATTTAATGAAAGAGAAGCCAAATTTAAGTCTACCAGATTTATGCAAAGAATTTTCGGTTTTAAATTGCGTTAATATAACATCAGAATCCATTAAAGATTTAAAATCTTTTACGCTTAATGGTTGTTGGAAAAAACTTTGGCCGGAAGTTGTAGGTACTGACAAAATGGACAGTCCCCTATCTTCTGAAATATTAGAAGTCACTCAATCAAATGAAATATTTGAAAACGTTAGCTCCATATGAAGAACTTCTCAAGAAATATGAAATGGAAAAAACAGAAGCGGATAACAGATTTCTTCACACTTGACCAAGAGTAGAAATATATTTTATTATTTTCTAAATTTTGTTATTTTTTATTTTCGTTTATCAATTTTTAAAACTTAAAAAATGAATATGAAAAAAAAATATGAAACTGAATTTATTTTTGACGTTATTTTTGATAACTATAGTATTTAAGAAAACACAGACATTTATTTTTAATAAATGAAAGTACAAATTAAATAATAGAAGTTTAATAATACAAAATAATTTGGTGTGTTTTTTTACACGATTTTTAAGTACCAAAAGTGAGTTTTACATGTATTTTATGTTTCGAATTACGCGATATACGTCATTTTTGGTCCCAAAATAAGTTTTTATATGAATTCTTAACCTCATTTTACGCGATTTCGATTTAAACATAATTTCGTCGGTCCCAACAAACCGCGTAAATCGAGGGTTACCTGTACTTCAAACTTTGAATATGAGTAGTATGAGTATGATATTAAAATAAGTAGGAATGCATATAAGTATCAGAAATTATGAGTATGATTCGAACCTACTCATCTTTTTGAATACTCATTGCTGATCTCTGCTCTGTATAGTAATCAAATTATTGTACTCAAGGCAAATGGAAATTTAGGGAATAAAAGTGTCATTCTGTTTTAAAACATATCATCGCTGTTAAAACTGTTACATTTTCCTCAGAATAGAAAAACAACAAAAATCAAAATTATATATAGAAAGCAATGAACGTCTGTCTATTTGGTTTAAAATTTCGTTGTATTGTGGATATCGTCGCCGTTGTCGTCACAGATCAGACTGTAACTGGCAAATGTGATGTTAGTGATGAAGACAGCGGCATACCCAATACGGTATGTTACAGCATGCAACAGATAGGAGAATATAGTAACTACAACTACAACAAAAAAAAAATGAAAACATTGCTGTATAACATGCGACAACAACAACAAAAAAACAATGACAACATACAAAATATCTATTGTACTGGGGGAACAATTACAACATAAAGCTGCGCGTGTAGGATGATTGCAATGAAGGCCTCACTTCTAAACGGCGGCAACAGACATGAGAAATAGAAGAAGAAAAAAAAACGAAACAAAAAAGAAAAGTTACAAATAAAATGTGTTGTTGTTGTTGTCTCCAAAATACACATTATTTTACACAACGTAAATCCAACTACAACTGCATGACCAACTACAAGTGTTGCCGCTCATAAATGTTTGTAAACAAATTCGTGATATTTTTATCCCCCCATTAAAAGTACTCTTTACCTCGAAGAAAATTGATATTTCTTGCGTTTCTTTAAAAAGTAGGGGAATAATGAGTTTCAAAATTCCTTTATATGCGTATCAGAGATCAGCAATGATTATTTAAAAAGATGAGTAGATTCGAGTCGATTCACACTCATAATTACTCACACTACTTATATTTAAAGTTTAAAGTACTCATCGTAATCTAACTTAACAATACGCATGATGTTGTTTATTTCGACTCTCCTTTACTCAACATTTACAAGAATCACAAAATAAGTATTATTCGGGTATGAACACTGAAATACTTACGAGAAGGTTGTGTGTTTGCTTCGCTTGCTGTCTTTGTATTTTTCCTTCTTCTTTTTTGTAAATGCAACAACAATTTAGACTGTAAATTTTGATGAATGATTCGAATCACTCGAATCATTTATGAGTATTATAAGTATTTTTCTAAAGTTATAAATCTAAATGAGTAGACTTATGAATCAAACATATTTCGAATGTTATGAGTTTGATGTCAGCGTTGCACTCATAATCATTGCAACCTGTACTAATAAATCAACGTTTTAGTGAGTATGAATGAATCAGAGCAGTTAAATTTCAATATTGGTGACTCACTCATTCTTAAAATTTCATGAGTACTTATGAGAAGCGAAAAAACGATTCATTGCTGATTTCTGAGGAGTATTCGCCAAGACTGTTAGTTTTCTCCCGATTCCGAGTGAACAAAATTAGTCGTATTGAAGGTTACCATAAATTATTCGATAAAATTGATAGGGTTGATCGGGTTAAAAATAGCAATGCAAAGTGGGAGCTTAGGAGCAATAAAGGCAATCTCAAAACGAACTTCTCAAAATCATACGAATAATTTAAATATAAGTAAATAAGTAAATTTAAAATTCTTGGTTTTAATATGTAATCGCCGTAGACTAGTAAATAGTGTGTTGGCCTATTAGTCGTTCAAACATCTCAGACATCTCCAATAAATCGAAATACAAAAAAATATTTCTTAGACGACTACCTCTCGTCAGATATCTGGAAAAAACTCTGAATGAAAATAATATTGCCATGAAAAAGTTTCTAGGTCTCAGCACTCATGGATGTAATTAACACACACAATACAGGTTAGGTTAGGTTAGGTTAGAGGACGTGTACTTGTCAACTGTGTCAAGTATAGTACCCGGAGGTGGAATTGACCCATTGTACAACGTCCTAGCTTCTCACACCACTCGTGTTGTGTGCGTTAATTTTATACATGAGTAGCGGGACCTACAGTTTAAAGTCGACTCCGGACGACATGGCAATTTTTACTCTCAGAGTTTTTGGCAGAAATCTGCTGAGAGGAAGTCGCTGAAGAAATATTTTCATATTTTCGGTTTGATGTCTGACCTGGGATTCGAACTCGGGACTTTCGTCTAATAAGCCGACACACTACCTACTAGACCACGGCGACTTCACACACAATACAAATGGTGTGAAAAGCTAGGCCGTAATCCTGATTGAAGGGCTGTAGTGATAAATTATGCATGCATTTTATTATGTGAAGGCAATCAATTGGGAGCATATAGTGCTTCAGTCAGCATCGTGACTGTTGTGTCTGTTGTGACTGTCCACATTTCAAGCTATAATTATAAATTTAACTACAGAACGAATGATTTTTTGATATTTTTCTTCAATGTAAATTTTTATAGTATATGAAAAAGATTCGCGACATGTTAATGCAATTTTAAAAAAGTTTACAACGGTTCGCTACAAGCTTTCAATTTATTTTCTTATCAAAATTCATACTACGTAGCATTCCCATTCATCCAGAAATGAGCTTCACTAGTGAAGATCATTTTTTCAATTAAAATTAGAGTCAGTTTCTCCAGAGCAAATTCAGCGAACATAAGTCGCTGTCCATGGTCATCCATGGCGATTTGGCAAAACAAGCGGAATTAAGAACAATTGGTGCGACATCAGTCAAAGTTCGGAAGTAGCTGTTGGAAGACACCAAATTTCCACTAATTTGGATTTTTTAATTAAATTCCTAATTTCAGGAAATTTGATTGAAAACCTTTATTAAAGTTGTAGTAACCCTGAATACACTATAAATTAACTGTGTGTGTGTGCGTGTAAATGTGTGCCTGGGTATGGAGTTTATGTATTGAATTACAATCAAATGATATGCTGCACGATTAAAAATGGAATTCAAATAGAACAACAACAACAACAAAAATCTCGGCTTTAGGGGGACACTAAAACACTAAAATATACTGGATGGCTCACTGTTAGCCATGCTCAATGAAGCGACTACACCTATAACGTTTACGTATTTACAAACAAATAAAATCAAAGAGAGAAGAAAGAGCGGGGAGGATATGAAAACCAATATTACGTTACAGCGATTACAGTTTTAATCGTCCGTCACTACTTTTTATTTTCTTCGATGCAGGGAAGACAACATCACTTACAATGTTTAGAATTACCCGACATTTAGTCGCATTCGACTATTGATGTCACCACAAACTGAAGAAACCATGTTGGTTGGTCTACCATATGGTACCCTACACTCCAGTCCCCTACTTTTTGAAATTTTTCGTGTATTTATTTGTTAAATTTAATTTGGTTTTCTTAATTGAACGCAATTATGAGAGTTAATAAAAAATTATATCAATTATGGAAGTAATATTACGGTAAAATGAAATCAAACCAAACATGTCTCACACAATAATTGTTTGTAATATTTGCCTAGGTATACATCATTTTTAAATGCGATATAATTAAGGAATCAATTAAAAAAATATAAATATGTAAACTGCTTGTCCGGTAGAAAGACGAAACTTTATTGAGAAACAATCATTCTGCCGATGAGAAGCTACCCTTTCAACTGCATTATTTGCAAGTGATCCCTATAGAGGTACATCTGATATTAGTTACACTTGCAAGTACTTGAAAGGATATATAGACATAGCATTAATGAGGCTGAAGCAATGCTCTTCTGCTCTTACGCAACAAAAAACCAATTATTCTGTCGCCTCATACCAATTCTGTATCTTTCATTGGGCTAGGAACATTGCTCGCCGTAGTCTAGTAGGTAGTGTGTTCGCTTATTAGACGTAAAGCCCGGGTTCAAGCCCCAGACCAGACATCAAAACGAATTATGAAAAAAAATATTTCTTCGGCGATTTCCTCTCGGCAGATTTCTGGCAAAAACTCTGAGAGTAAATAAAATTACCATGAATAGTTTCTCAAAAATCGTTTGTTCGGAGTCGACGTTAAACTGTAGGTCCCGCCACTCAAGTATAAAATTAATAAGGTGTTGAGAAGCTAGGCCGTAATCCTACCTACAACCCTGAAGGGTTGTAATGGCCAATTATGTCTTATGTGTGTATTAACATTGCTAATGAAACAGAATTCTAATAAAAATTTTGAAAATTTTCGATCTTGAACAATTTTGCTGAGCACTATGAAATTATGGTAATATTTATCTTATGAAGGATTAAAAGTACACGGAGAGATTGTACCAAATGTATTTCAAGGGGATTCTCAGCGTAAATACATCGCGCTTTTTTACTATAAGTGACTGGAAGTGTTAGCTTTCGTTCTACACATTCTGCATTCACTTTTAGCATGGCAATTTCTAGAATCTCACTGTTGATTTGTTATTGTAAACTATTTGTTTGTATTCATGACCTTTCAATGAATTTTTTTTTTATTAAAATTTAATCATTGCTTCCTCGTATTCTCGAAATTTCTTTGTTGTTTTGTTATTGTTTGCTTTTCTTCTTTATTTTTAATGTTTCCTTAATAAAAGCTTTTTTTTCAAAAGAAATTGTCTAGTCTCGCGAAATCCTGCTGTTTTTCTGATCGCTTTGCATGTACAGACCGATGAGTTGAATTCTATTTTGAAGTTTTACGAGTTTGTATACGACTGAGTGAAAGGAGTCATTAGCCGACATTGGAGCAGTATTCCCCTACACATTTTCAATGCATGAATTAAAAAGAAAAAAATGCTGAACATGAATTTCGTAATCCTGAAATCACAATTTTAAATTAAAAATATGTTCAAGCTTTCAAATGTCAGACAACAGTTGTAGTTGGTTTGAGCAGGTAACATGATTTACGATGTTGCAAACATTATGAGAAACTTAAAATGCGCCTGTGATATTGTGTCTGTAGGATATACACTCCCCGAAATATTTATAAGACCAAACGTATTTCTCGAAAAACTTAAAATCTTTTAGACCAATTCGTACCATTTTTGGGTTAAATATAACTAACTATAATATAAATCTTTTTATGTAAAGAAAATATTTTTTTCTTTGTTTAATAAAAGGATAGCACAAAATGAATTTCATTTTCAAACGAAAAAATTATAAGACCAAAATTAAATAATATTCACCTAAAGCTAAAATAGCAATGATAAAAACAACTACTGAGTAATTTTTGTATTTATTAGTAATTAGTGTGTCCACCGTGATTAATAATGACTTCCTGAAGTCGACGGGGCATAGAATTTATTAAATTTTCAATGCAATTTTGACCAATCCTACTCCATTCTCTTATGATGGCACTTTTTAAACATTTTACATCCTTCTACTGAGTGTTATTATTGAAAACTTGGTCCGATAGTATTGCCCATAAATTTTTTATCGGATTTAGATCTGGACTATATGCCGGCCAATTCAAAACTGGTATGTTTCTGGAGGACAGAAATGATTTTGTTGCTTTTGATTTATGGATTGCGGCGTTATCCTGCTGAAATATCCGATTGTTGCCTAACGAATCATCCCCAAAATTAATTAAAACGTCACCTAATAATTCAATATACTTCTCGCTATTCATTTTAGTTGATATAAAACAAATAAGAGTCCTTCCCATAGTCGAAATCCCAGCCCAAACCATTGCGGTGCCTATACCGAAATTTCGCGACATTCGTTGAAGTTATTCAACGTTATCAGTTGTTTTTTCTGATGAAAAAAAGTTGATTTAGATGGTCCAGATGGTTCCCAAAAATATTGGATGGATCCACGTAAAAAAAGAAATCAACGAATGTCGCGAAATTTCGGTGGAGGCACCGCAATGGTTTGGGCTGGGATTTCGACTATGGGAAGGACTCTTATTTGTTTTATATCAACTAAAATGAATAGCGAGAAGTATATTGAATTATTAGGTGACGTTTTAATTAATTTTGGGGATGATTCGTTAGGCAACAATCGGATATTTCAGCAGGATAACGCCGCAATCCATAAATCAAAAGCAACAAAATCATTTCTGTCCTCCAGAAACATACCAGTTTTGAATTGGCCGGCATATAGTCCAGATCTAAATCCGATAAAAAATTTATGGGCAATACTATCGGACCAAGTTTTCAATAATAACACTCAGTAGAAGGATGTAAAATGTTTAAAAAGTGCCATCATAAGAGAATGGAGTAGGATTGGTCAAAATTGCATTGAAAATTTAATAAATTCTATGCCCCGTCGACTTCAGGAAGTCATTATTAATCACGGTGGACACACTAATTACTAATAAATACAAAAATTACTCAGTAGTTGTTTTTATCATTGCTATTTTAGCTTTAGGTGAATATTATTTAATTTTGGTCTTATAATTTTTTCGTTTGAAAATGAAATTCATTTTGTGCTATCCTTTTATTAAACAAAGAAAAAAATATTTTCTTTACATAAACAGATTTATATTATAGGTAGTTATATTTAACCCAAAAATGGTACGAATTGGTCTAAAAGATTTTAAGTTTTTCGAGAAATACGTTTGGTCTTATAAATATTTCGGGGAGTGTATGTATAAGAAAAATAGAAATCGAAAGTTGAGTTTAATTTTCAAAACAGAATACAAACGATCATGATTCCTTTATTTTCCGACTGTAATGCCTGAAATGCACTAAAAAGCATTGATATCATTACAATTAAAAGGAAATGTTCTACGATTCATTGAATAATCGTTTAAGAAAATAATCGTTTTGTACCATAAAATGCTTAAAACGGGATCTGGAATTGTTCGTTATACGCACCATGAATAATTATTTTCAAATAAAATAATTAAAGCACACCGCCTGAGAAGGCATTTCTTTCGATTTCCATTTTTTTTTTCTATTTGTTCGTTTGAACAAAACGAAAATTTCTATGTGTTGACGATTCGGTCATGGTTCATATTCAAGCTGATTTTGTTCTTGTACACCCAACACTAAAGCAGTAACAGTGCACTGCAGTGGTTGGATGGTGTTGATGATTTGTGCAGATGTTTGTTAACACTTTGTGATCTGTACCAGAGATCACCAATGAATCGTCTTTTCGCTACGCATGAAATTTTGAATGTATGTAAGTGAGTCAATAATATTGAAATTTAACTACTAAGATTCATTCGTAATGATCAATGACCAATTATTTTTTTTAATTTTTATTTATTTTTTATTAATTACAATACAATTACAAATTATATTCTAATTTTATACGAGCGGAGTAACAAGACCATATGCTCGGTAGTGTCACAGACCAGAGTCTCTGGTGGGAATCGAACCCACGACCCTCACGCTAATAGTCTAGCACACTACCCACTAGACTACCAGGGCACCCTGACCAATTATGCACAGAGCGAAAACTGCCTAATAAAATCAAGAAGATTTTCTCTACGAAACGTTTTTGGAGTGAGGGGTATTACAGCAGAAAGAAACGAAGATTTTTTCGTAGAGATTTCTTATTATTTTTATGTGATAAATCTTTTTAATTTTTTCAAAAAGTAAAACACATACATTTAAGAAGAAAACTTGTTGTTTACCATTTTTTTAACTCAAATTCCGTCACTTTTGCCACAAAAAATACAATCCATAGAGAAAACTTATTGATTCTATTGTGTTTTCATCTAAATTGTATAAAACAAGAATTTCTTATTAATTTCATTGGGCTACCTAATCAATTTTTTCAAAAAGGTTTTTCTTATAGATTTCATTAGGCTACTTAATAATTTTTTTAAGGAGTATGCCTTATTGATTTCATTAGGTTTCTATTTGATCATGGGTAAATTATCTTATTAATGTTTTAATAAGTGGCAAGTAAAGAAGTGGAAAAAAGGAATAAAAATATTTCTTCTTAAAAAAACAAAGTAAACAAAGTTCAAATAAAAATATTGAATTGTTTTAATTTCAACAAAAAAAAGTGTTATAAAAGACGGGAAGGAAAGTTATTTTCTCGTTGGACTAATGTTGAAAAAGAAAAATCGATGATTATCCTGTCACTGCGGACGAATCTTTTAAAGATTTGCATAATGGTAAAACTCCTTAAATTAATATATGTACTTCTTTATACGTCTATCTTTCTCTTTCAAAGATAAATATTTCGAGCAAAAGTGCTGGTTGCAGCACAATTGCAGTTCATTGGAACAGGTGCTTTCTTTCTGGAGGGAAACAAAGAAAAATAGAATTGATGAAATACAAAATGCCAAATCTTTACGAATATTTTTCAAGAGTGGCCACGATATAATGATTTCTTTGGTTATGTAAAAAGCAAAATCAATAAGTATTATTTGAAAAAATAAAGGGATAGTCTTATAAAATAAAAAAGAAAATCTTTTTGAAAAAAACAGAAAGAGCCTCATAAAATCAAGAAGAAAATCCTTTTGAAAAAAACAAAAAGAAAGCCTAATAAAATTAAGGAGAAAACCTTTTTAAAAAAATCAAGAAGACTATCTAGTAAAATCCCTAAGTTTTCTTCTTGATTTTTTCAAAAAGGGTTTCCTTGTAAAAACAATAAGAATCTCTTCTTGAAAAAAAACCATAGAGAAATCTTATAAACTTTGTTCTAATTTACTATGTATTTATTAGGTTCAGTTTTCTCTGTGTGTATATATGATTCATTCGTACTCACTACAACATTGATTTATAAGTGGAGGTGGCTATGAGTATGAGTACAACATTGACATCAAACCCATACCTTACGAAATATGTATGATTCATAAGCCTACTCACTTAGATTTATAACTTTAAGAAAAATACTGTTACGTTTTTACCCTTTAAAAACGTTAAAAATATGAGTTCGTGGATTGCAAATGAAATAAAAGTAAATTAGTGTTTAATTTCAAAATCAATTCTTTATTGTCTGCACAAATCTGTGTGCACCCTGTGTTGAAATTTATTCACACAATAACAATTTCCTTTAAATTGTTATTCTTCTTGTACACAATAACAATTTCCTTTAATTGTTATTCCTCTCGTACACAACAACAATTCCCTTTGTTGTTCTCCTTGGTACACTCGTTCGTTAGCACTTCGAACTACGATTCTCTTCACACGCAACGCAACGTGTCTGAGTGAATTATCACTCTTCTGCTTACAACCCTTTTGGTAAGCAACAAACTTTCTGCTCGCGTAAACACTAACAACTGCTTACTTCGAACGCAACCGTGTCTTCACACAAGACTGACTGAAGTATCACTCACTCATCGTTGCTCGTTTTGCCTTGCCTTTTATATCGCTGGATCATCAGTCTAATGCATGCCCTTGGCAGAGAATGACTGCCTTCGGGAACAATCTAAAAAATGTAAACAACTCGCTTCCCTTATTGTTGTTAGTGGATCTTGTTTACATCTATCCTTGTAGCGTTGTTGTTGTTTGTTTACTTTGTCCCTTTTCTCTTCTTATACCTGATGTTATTGTTGCTTGTTTACTTTGTCCCCTTGTTTACTGATGTTGTTGTTATATTCTCGTTTGTTCTTTGATCACGCGATCAAGCCCACTGTTTTTGTTGCTATATGTTTACTTCTTTGTTGATCATGTAAACAACTGCCTTATGTTGTTTTTGGAGGTTTTGTTTATCACTTTATACATGATCAAGTCCGTTGTTTTGTTTTTGGAGCTTTTGTTTATTATTTTAATAACACCATTTCCATTTTCGTAACAATACTTATAACACTTATACAGTCTTAGTAATTGTCGTATTTACAAAAAAACAAAAAAGACACACAAGCAAAAAAAAGACAGAACAGCAAGCAGAGCAAACACACAACCTTCTAGGACCTAGAATCTAGGGAGTAAATGTTGAGTTATGGCAGTATTGCAATATTCAGTATTTTAGTACTTTTCCATTTTATTTCATACGACAGTACCCCCGTTACACTTTCAGTACTTTTTTTATTATTATATATTTTACGGCTTGCGTTTTTCAACTATTAATGGTTTAGAAACATGTTGTACTACATATTGCTAAAAGTAGAATTAGTCTTTGGCCCCGGTTAGCCAAACGTCCATGCAAAGTATGTTTGTTTTTAGAATACGAAAAGCAATGAGAACGCTTGGCAAACTGTAATGTAATTTCTGTAAGTATTTAATTTGCTCTGTTATATGCTAAAATCAACGTTCATTGCGTTACGTTCCGTCGACATTTGACTAAACGGAGTTTTTACGTTTCAAATCAAATCATGAGAAACATGTATCAGTCGTTAGTTTTTCTACTCCATTCCGTACGTGTATTAAGTATAAAAAAATATTTTTTTTTATAAAAGTACCATTTGATGGAAAAAGTACTATTTCAGACATAATTCAGTACCATTTAAAAATTTCTATTTTGCAACATTGAGTTATAGAGAGTCGAAATCACCAACGCCATATGTGTTGTTAAGTATGACTATAATGAGTACTTCAAACTTTGAATATGAGTAGAGGTTCCATGATATTAAAATAAATATGAATGCGTATACGTATCAGAAATTATGAGTATGATTCGATTCTACTCATCTTTTTGAATACTCATTGCTGATCTCTGGTTCAAATCTTAATTGAATTGAAAATTTTTAGGCTGGCATATTGTAAAAAGATTAAGATAAGAAGACACTGTTGCTAATCATATACATTACCTTTGCATTTCCAACAATAATTGTTATCTATTCATATTGTTTTATTACATCATTACATATGTATGTAAGTAATCGTGATAATTCTCAATATTGTTAATAAAATCTTATAAAATGCATGCAATGATGGCTTAAACATACCATATTATGTCCCCTCCATTATCATGTTAACGAATTAATAACGAAATTAAAGCGTAAGTATGGTACTTACTTGCCGAAGGTGTGGAAAAATGAATTATTTATTCGTGTGTTATTATTAAATGAACCCGCTTAAAAATCTTTAAGAAGAAGTGCAACCAACACATTTTAATGGCATTCATCACATCACAAAATATTGTCTGTCATAAACATCATGTTGCAAGTTGATGTCCGTCTCTCTGTCCGTCTGTCTGTCTGTGTCTGCCAGTCTGTGTTGCTCTCTGTACCAACTGTCATCTCACGTCAACATCATCTGTCCCCATTTGTCAATCGTGAGAATCATGTTATAAAATTTACAGTTCCCACAATAAATTTCAATTTCTTGTTCTTCTTTTCATTTCTGTTCTGTTTTTTATGTGCATGTGTGTATGTGTGTTGTATCCTTCTTTGTTCTTTCACTCAAATTTACATGAACGGTTCTTTCAGTTCGTTTTTTCCTTTTTTCCTTTCATTTCGACGTGAAATTCAATCCGGATGTTGCCACTCAATAATGAAGAAGAAGAAGATGAAAACTGTTACGAAAATAAAAGCAACAACAGCAGCAACAACAGCAAGAAACCAGAGACAAGTGTATAAAAACATAAGACTTTTAAGTTACCCGAGGATAAAATTCGACAATATTGCTGGACTTGGTTGAACACTAAAAAGCACAGAAACAAGCAAAAAGAAAAAAAAGTGCAAAAGAAAGACAGTTTAATGGTTAATTAATCAGAACATATTATTGGCGGGTAATTTTGTAGACATATTGCTGCTTGAATCCTCATTAAACATGTGAAATCCTTTTATGAAGGAATATTTCAATTGAATTTATTTTCAAGGATTTGGTATGGAATGCGAGAAATCTGTGAAAATCATATTAGATCTCTTCATACCCGGAACATTAAAAGCTTTTGAGCTTTTAATCCTCCACCTCCCATGGGAACATAGAGGAGGCATCTGTTATCCTATATAGAGTGTACCTATAATGCCTCCTCTAAACATATTGGCCTAACAAACTTCCGAATGTTCCTCTGTGTCCGGAAAAACAATTCCCTGATCAGCACCTGATATGCATGCACGTCTATCCTTCTAGGATACATTAGTGCCTCACAAGTTGCAACTATATGTTCTAATGATTCATTCTCATCAGAACAGTATTTACATATTGAGTTGGAGACGATCAGCATTTTGAATAAGTGTACTTTCATCCAAAATGCCAGTACCAGAAGGCACTTTACTTTCCTCAACAAGAGCTTAGATTGCCTCAAATTTATTTAGTTTAAGAAAAATCTTTGCCTCTCTCTTTACTTTCGCTGTATATACTCCTCTATACATTTTTTTGTTTTTGTTTTGAGACCAAAACTCAGTGGATGATCCCTATTCATGCAGTACATTGTGTAGTAATACAGGAAACATAGTTTATAAGAGAAAGGAAAGAGGGGGTTGTGGACAACAATTTGTTTTAATGCTCAGTGTATATATCTTTGTCACTTTTTTTTTGGAGAACTGGGTTTTTAGTAATAATTCTCACTTTCTTTTTTCTATTGTGGCTTATCAAATAAATTATCATTCAAGCAATCAGAATTTCTTGCAGGAATCGAACCCACGACTTCAGTACTTGAAGTTTAGCACACTACCAACTAGATCATCGGAGCATCCATAACTTTTCCTACTCCACAGAAAAGTTCTGGATCCATCCTCTCAAACTTATCTAACTGTTCATATAAGCACACGACCTAGGATAAGAAAGACCAGTAAAGGTGAGCTTTGATAACAAAAGCTACCACTTCGACCTAACCTGATCTAAGAGTCGAGTGCTCTGACAGCGTTCTAATTGTAAAATAGAATTGCTAAGCCTCGTTCTGTGTACTTCCTGAGTTAGTTGAATTGATTCTTACTTTCGATGGTATAGACTTCTGCTTGGAAAATACCCCGAGCTTTCCCATTTGCCCCGAATACTCCAATCTGGAAACAAAAATTCCTGTTCCTGCCCCACTATCTATTTTCGACCAATCTATACACTGCAGAATAGTTGCTATTTTAAAAGAGTATGCAGTTTTCAGATTACTCCATTGGCATTTTTGTTACTAAGTCTTAAAGTGAAGTATTTTCAAAATCATAGAGTCTTAATGTTTCTTTCCAGGGGATAGTTCAAGAGAGGCCTGCCATTCACTTAATTTGTTAGTGTTAGTGATGTTACAGAAATTCCCTTCTAATTTTCCTTCAGTTATCATTTTTAGTATATCCTTGGAATTCAATATCCTCCTAAGATAGTTTATCAAGAGTTCGTTCAAAACCGGGCTCCACTTTAGTGGAGCTATGTGTACAGCTACCACTCTTACTATCTCCAGCAGGCATTATATGCCTTCATAGGAATTACCAAAGCTATGACATTTAGTCTTCCATAGTTCTTTCATATTCTGTAAGGTTTGTCTTACATAGTATTCCTGCCTCTGCATGTAAAGCTTGCTTTATCCCCGAGTTAGGTTTTAAGCGCAAAAAGAAAGTGAAGTAAGGCTTTTTCATGGTCCATATATTGCAACAGGAAATCAGAACTTGACCAGAATCGTCATTACAATTCTTTACTCAGGATTGCGACTTAGATTCTTACACCAAAAATGTTCTGAGTGTTAATTTTATTCATAAGTGGCGGGATTTACAGTTTAAAATCGACTCCGAACAATAGATTTTTATGAGAAACTTTTCATCGCACTTTTATTTGTCTCGAAGAGCTTTTGCCAGAAGTCTGTTGAGAGGAAGTCGGCGAAAGAAATATTTTTTTTATATTTCGTTTTATTCTAGATGTCTGAGTCACAGGACTTTCGTCTAATAAGTCAACATCTAGACTATGACAGCTTCAGCCCCTAAAGTATCATTATTTTGTCGACAGTCCTAACTATCTAACATTGAATGGTGCAAAGTCGTCAAAATTAACCAAACAGGCTCGACTGAACACTAGGTGAATACGGAGTCTGGAATAAAGGCGAAAATAAGATCCATCAGGATAACAATAGGCCACGCAGAAGTCAATAGAAATCGGCAAAGTGTACATTTTTACCTTTTAAGAACGTTTAAAATATAAGCTCTTAGATTGCAAATAAAATAAAAATAAATTTGTGTTTCGTTTTAATTTAAATTCTTTATTATTCGCATAATTCTGTGTACCACTGTTCACAACTTGATGTAAACAACAATAATTGCTTTTCTTTGTTATTCCTCTGTTTACACCCTCTGCGTAAACAATAACAATTACTAGACAATTATTCGACAGATCTTTGTAACGGAGATCTTCAAACCACGATTACTCAATTAAATACACCTTGTCTTCACACCAGACTGACCGAACTTCACTAATTTAGTCGCCTGCTTTGCCATGTCTTTTATATGGCGGAGTATACAGTCTGATGAATGTTCTTGAAGGCGAATGTTCATGACTTCGCCTTCTCGAAATCTCTATAAATGTAAACATCGTTGTTTACGTTTATTATTGTAGTGCTGTTGGTATATTTTTGTTTACTCGTTTACCATGTTTTATGCTGGTGTTTGTTGTTATATTAAGCAGTACGATAATTTGTAAACAGGTTTGTTTACTGCATTGTTTTTGTAGCTTTTGTTTATAATTTTAATTTTAAGCGATGTAAAAACAAAACACCTGTATCTAGATTTTTCATTTTCGTAATAATATTTCAAATGAATAGTATCGTTATAACTGAATAAAAAGTGTTCATACTTCGCCATCTCAAACGTCCTGTACTAACATTGAACTTCTATTTCAGTAGTGCTTACAAAAAATTTCAGACATAAAATCTTCGAGAACATTTTTGATGATAAATATAGGAAGCGAAATGCAGTGTACTTTGGGATGCTACAAAACGGAACAAAATTAGGACTCGAGTCTGTTAGTTGCGCAGGGTAAATGGGGCTGAAATGAACAAAATATTAAGAAAATTGGCTCTGCAAGCAAGTCTAGTCTGCGTGTCCGTTTTGTTTAACATTTTTAAATTTATAAAAAAGAATACATACATACATACATACATATGTATGCGTTTGGACTTGTATCTGCATGATATTGTGTCTCCTGTGCTGCAACGCATTTGAGGGCGTTTAAATTATGTTAATGAAAACACTTCATACGCTCCCTTATAAATATATATGTATGTATGTGTGTACATGCATACACTAACACGTTCACATAACTAAATGTTGGATGCAGCACAGCATTGCGTTTTTCTGTATATTTTAGAGAAGACAAGAAAGAAAGACTAAAAAAAATTATTGATTTTTCTTTTCCTTTTTTTTTAATATTGTCTGCTTCATTTTTTTTTTTTTTTGTGTGGCTAACACATAAACTTACATACTTATGTTCGGGAACGTAGGTATAAGTGTGTTGGCCAGTTTGTACGTTGAAAGCATTGCTGATATATATTTTGAATGTTACGAGCAACTTACTCTCTTGCCTGGATGGTCGGTCTTGCATGCTGCCTGGCATCGGTTTTGTTAATTATAAGTTGCGTGCAACCAACAACTGACTGACCGACCATCCAGTCGGCCAAGCAACCAGACTTACAAATCGGAAAAATACAAAGAAAATCAAACGAAAAATATAAAATAAAAACAAGGAAATTATTTTTAAATTTTTTAACATTTTATTTGAAACTTTTTTTAAACTGAAAAAAAACGAATAAAATGAAGAGTATACAGTCGTTTTGACTTACCTGCACAACTCACTTTTACAAGAATTTTTGTGCAGATAAGCTAAATTAAATTTTTTACTTTAATTATAGATTACTCTCTCAAAGCTCGAACAAAATTTTTGTGCAGGTAAAGCCAATGCGCACGTAAATCAAAGGCAGCTAAATCAAAACTACTGTATATTATAAATTAGATAACGGTCAAGTTTAGTAGCAAATTTAGGTATAAAAACTCTGTCACTCTGATTAAAATGTGTACACATTTTAACTCTAAGAATAACTTAAAATACAGTTCGTGGAAAAAAGGGAATATTTGCGACGTGAAAGTCGTCTATACGCGTACCGCCATCTAAAGGCAACACATGCCACACGCGCAATGAGTAGGGTTAAGAAGTTTTTTTTAAAACATTATGGACTATATAACCACGAACTTTCTGCATCCCAACATCGGTTATGAAACTTTCGTTTCTAACCTTTTCATAATCAAATCTGGCCCTATATAACTGAAATTAGAAGGATAATTTAAGTTAATTCAAATTCGCAAAATCAAACTCCCGTTAAGAATCTATACGATTCTAAATCCCATACCTTCAGATTAAAATCAAATCTGAATTTCAATTGTGGGTATATTAACTGTAACAGGAAAATAATTTTAATGAAAAATGTTCAAGCTTGTTATTATTTCTCGAAATTTTTTACAAGAATACATATTAATAGTTCTATTAAATAATAAACACAAGCAAAAAATATTTTATTAGAATGTATAACTACACATAAATAATGTTGCGAAGACTTACATACATACATACATAATTGATCGTTACAACTTTTTAGTCAGGATTACGACCAATCTTCACATACCACTTATGTTGTGTGTGTTAATTTTATATTTGATTGGCAGGACCTTGTGTTTAAAGTCGACTCTGAACGACAGATTCTTAAGAAACTTTTTCATTACAATTTTATTCTCTCTCAGAGTTTTTGCCAGTAATCTGCTGACAGTCAGTCTTCGAAGAAATATTTTTTTCATATTTCGTTTTTTTAGAGATGTCTGACCTGCTGTTTGAACCGTGACCTCAACACTACTAGACTACGGCATCTACTTAGTAAAAATTAACTGTCTACTCGTACTATCGAAACATCAAGTAAGACCAATAGGAACACTGAAAGTATTACAAACGAGGTTGAAGACATTGAATAGAATGTTGAGAACGTTGCTGAAAGAATTGAAGGCATCACAGAGAGGATGAAGAAACTTGAATCCGGCACACTTGGGAGATTGTCTATCCTAGAGAAAACTATTAAGGCCGACGTAGATTCAAAGTTATCTGCCTTAGAGAAAGCTGTGTATGATAATTGTCGTGATGCAGAGAAGAAAGCCAACTGCATTCAATACTAGCAAGGCGAACGAATGCGCGCTGAGTTGGATAATTACAAGATAAGGTCACTTTGTTTTGGTAGTAAGCTGAAGAGGCGAAGTGATAAAGCGATATGCGGCAAGCATATCTCACGATTCATGTTCGTGTCATGTCATTCAACATCATGTTTGTCAAGTTTGTATTCGCCAATAAGCTTACGTTGTCTAGGGCCTTAATTTTTGGTTTCCAAACATGGCCTCACTACCCAGAGAAACAAGAAGACTTGCACGAGCTTCGAGTATTTCTAAATTAAGATGATCCATGTCAAAATGGAAGCCAGGTTTGGTCGAGCAATCAAGTCTTAAATATTCAAAGAAAGCCATCTGGTTTTGCCTGCCAACAAAAGCAGGGATTACCTTCCGAGTTAAAGATCCACTGTAATGGTAGTCGCCGTAGTCTAGTAGGTAGTGTAATCGCTTATTAGACGAAAAGCCTGGGTTCGAGCCCCAGGCCGAACATCAAAAACGAAATATGGGAAAAAAAAATATTTCTTCTGCGACTTCCTCTCAGCAGATTTCTGGCAAAAACTCTAAAAGTAAATAAACCTGCCATGAAAGAGTTTCTCAAAATCTATCGTTCGGTGTCGACTTTAAACTGTAGGTCCCGCCACTCAAGTATAAAATTAAGGTACATGGGTGGTGTGAGAAGCTAAGCTGTAATCTGAAGGGTTGTAATGGCCAATTATGTATGTATGTGTAATGGTCCCTACGAACTAATTAGAAGGTTAAATGAAGTGGTGTATAGGATACAAGACAATTAGGGCGATGGAAAAATGAAAGTTTTATGCAGGTAAAGTTAAACTAAACGAATATACGCCAAAAAGACAAACAAACAACAACAAAACACACACATCGTATGGTACGCAGAATTACACAAATAAATACGAATGATTTAAGAGTTCGAAGGAAACACGATTAAGATGTGATTAAGAACCGGGTGTTGTATAGAAAAGTGGTATTGAACTCCGAAAATTTGACCTTCGTAAAAACCTAATAATACAATACTATTTCCCTGTAGTATTTTTCAATTCTAGTTTAATGTGTTTTGGTAAGTTATGATAAGTTATGTGTTAAAAGTGTATCTAATACATCTGTTTCTTATGCGAATTTCATAAACACTTCACAATGAGACATTTCCTCTCTGTATCTTATCCAACCCCATCTGAACTGTTTTCCAGAATGTATTTACAAAACATTTTAATACATTTAAGGGTCAACTGCGTATAATAGTAAGTATCAAGATTATGGTTAAGTTAATGAAATAGAAGTCCAAAACGAAATTTATAAGGGAGCGTCGTCACCTGATAAATCGAATAGCAGCCCGTACTTCCTTAACTCTCTCCCAGAAGAAAAGTAATGGGGGTAATAGGCCCCGGAGTGAAATATTCAAAGACCATGGGAAAACTCGCGAGTTGCTTCCAAGCGATAGTTTGCGATATGGAAAGTTCTTAAAAAGCTTGTACAGTAAAGGGAGCATATTAATATAACTGAGAGCTAGGCATGGGGGGATAGTAGGTCAAATGGGAATTTGCAGTAATGAACAGGCAGATCAGAGGAGAGTAGTTTCATGTCATGCCGCTGATGAAGCCAGAAGCTTTCTGTAGAGCCGTAAGCGAGTAGCGTTAACTCTTCTCAGGACAAACGTGCTTGAGACAATCTAAACTGTTATTGGGTAGTTACAATAAGAAGTGATTTGAGTTATGTATCAGATAACTGAAAAGTAGTCTGTGGATAGTAATCGGAATTTTACAAGTCAACGTAGGCACAAAGAACACTTTTTTAGAATTGGTATGTGGTTAAGCTAATATTGTAGACTTTGTGATGGGGAGAACGAATCACTAGACATATACTTAGAACCTGTAGGCCGTTAATATATGTATATCAAATGGAAACACAATTAGCTATCCGAACGGCATCCTATAGTTTGCCAAGGCAACAGAATTTGGAGAAAGGTTATGGGATTAGGATGTTATGGGGATACCCAATATTAGTTCAGGGTGGTATAATAAATCGTCTGGTCACCGTACTCTACTACCTAAACATATATACATACATAATTGCCCATTACAACCCTTCAGTCAGGATTACGGCCTAGCTTCTCAACACCACTCATGTTGTGTGCGTTAATTTTATACATGAGTGGCGGGACCTACAGTTTAAAGTCGACTCCGAACGACAGATTTTTTGAGAAGCTTTTCATGGCAATTTTTACTCTCAGAGTTTTTGCCAGAAATCTGCTGAGAGGAAGTCGCCGAAGAAATATTTTCATATTTTCGTTTTGATGTCTAACCTGGGATTCGGACTCGGGCCTTTCGTCTAATAAGCCAACACACTACCTACTAGACCTCGGCGACTTCAAGGGTTCTTTATACTTTCTTCAATAAACGTGGTCAAAAATTTACCTTCAAATACATCTGGTATTGTATCATGCATATGCACACACACAATCATACATACAATATTATCCGACTGTCTATCAAATTCTAAACGAATAAAACTTTGTATTCTCTAATAACGAAAAAACCAAAATTTTGAATAGTTTTGGCATACGAATCGATTTGCGGTTTTTGGAATATTCGCAAGCAAGGTGAATACAATGTTACTGTAATGAGTTGAGCCCATTTCGGTATGTTCATTCATATGCTCAACACTGAAAATTGTAAAGAAACAAAAAACTTCCATGACAGCTGCATGAAGTCAAAGTGAACCCGAAGAAACCAAGTAAAACCAACTCAACGATCCAACCAAACCAACCAGTAACCCAGCCAGCCAGCCAGCCAACTGACTCTTTTAAACACACACACTAAGCTTGACTTTCTGTTGAGACATTGACTATCAGTTGTTGTTGTTTGTTCTTTTTTTTTTGTTGGTTCAGTGGCTTCAAGTTATGTTTTTCTTATAATTTGCTAATGTTGTTGTAGTTTTTAACCGATACAACAACAATAAGACACCTGCATTTCAGTTTTAGCCGTCAGACTTAAAAAAAAAAAACATTTTTTTAAACGCCAGTACGTAACAAATGTTGTTGCTGTTGTTGTTGTCATTGTTGTTGCAGAATATTTTGCAACTGCAACTGTTACTTGAAGTTTTTGCTGTTGCTTGTTTTTGTTTGGTTTTTTATCGAATTTTTTGGTGAATTATCGGTTTTCAGTTTTCGTTTTCTTTGCTTACGTCGAGTCGAGTCGAGTTGAGTTGAGTTGAGTTGCTGTTGCTAACTTTAAAGGCAGAACATATTGTTAACGAAGCTGACTTTTACTTGGAGGAGATGAAAACCAATTTTTTCGTTTTGTTTTGGCTTTGTTTTGCATTTTTCCTTGCCAATGAGAAAAAAACAAAGAATTGCTAACTCCAAAAGAAAGAAAGAAGAAAAAAACCTTCAAAGAATACTTAAAAATTCACAGACTTTGTACAAAAATGCCTGAAGCCTGAATATAATTTTATGAGAAAAAGAAATCGTATATCGTAGTTAATAATTTTGCAACAAAAGATAACGAAAAGAAAAAACTATCAAAAAAGGAAAAGAATTAAATTTTGAAATATTTTGTCTGCATAAATTTTCTACGCTTCTGCAATAATGTTGAACAAAAAAAATTTATTTTAAGATTAAAAACATTACCACTGAGTATCCACATATGTTTAAACTATTATTCCACTATTACACCTCTCAGAAAATTCACCACCTAATTCAAATTATTTATGGCGGCATGCTACTAAGAATCTTAAATAATCTGTCATACCATATAATGTACCCTTTACGAAATGCTACGATTGAGGAAGAAATTCGTACCGGTTTGTTGACCACATGAGAGCCATTTTCATCTTGAATTCCTGTAAAAATGTAAACACTTTAGCTCCTCTTATTGCTCTTCCTTCACTACGCCCATGCGTTCTAAGTTTCATGGATAACTATTACGTGATTCTATCCAAAGAGAGCTGCTTGTCAGAAATAGCATTTTTATTGAACCCTCCCCTCAGTAGCAATTGAAATTATTTTTTTAATTTTTTTATGCTATCGGGTGGGCCATCTATTGGTCTAAATTTTAACCCTCTGTTATTTCATATCTGACAGTACCACTATCATTCTATATGTTACAAAATTCAGTGTACATACTATCTCCACAGAACGTAATGAGCACTTGAGCAACGATGAGACTTATTTCCAAAAAAAACAAAGACAATTGATCGGAAATTGCACGAAAATGTCGTACAAAATTTAGTCGGCAGTTTATTTATAAAGTTCGTGAAATTGGTTTCATTGTTGATGCGCCAAGACGTGAGCGTGCTCGTATAGTGTGTACACTCGAAAATATCAAATCTGTGGCTGAGAGTGTGTCTGAAGATCCTTTTAACATTTCACGCACCAGTTTACATCGAATTTTGCGAAAAGATCTCAATATGACGCCTTACAAAGTTCAATTGGTGCAAAAGTTGAAGCCTCATGACCATCCGCTTCGCTAGATGGGCCAACGTGAAACTGCACGATGATGTCGATTTTCCAAAAAAAAAAAAACATCTTTTCGACTGAAGCTCATTTTCATCTTGGTAGGTACATTAATAAGCCAAATGGCCATGTTTGAGGCTCAGAAAACCCATACGTGGTCTTAAAGAAGCCAATGCACCCATTACGAGTGACTGTTTGGCGCGGCTTATGAAACGGAGGCATCATTGGCCTATAATTCTTGGAAACTGCTGACGGCGCAACAATTACGGTTTTCTTCTACACGATCTTCATGGCGTTGATGTGAAGAATGTTTGGTTTCAACAGGATGGGGCAACTTGGCAGACATCTCATGCCACAATCGATTTATTGCATCAAATGTTTAATTAGTTGAAATGGTAATGCCAATTGGCCGCCAAGAAGATACGATTTGACACCGTTGGACTATTTTCTGTGGGGCGCTGGTAAAGAAAAGTGCTATGTTAACATATCAGAGACAATTAAGTATTTGAAGGTCAACATTCTTGTTGTCACTGCCGAGATATGACCCCTGATCTGGGATTCGAATCTTGGCTTTACGTCCAATAAGCCCACACACACACCCTACAAGACTACGGCGATTAATTGGTTTGATTTAATGAGAATTCAGAGCAATTTGTAAACAACTGATCAAGCAAAAAGTTCACTTGCACCAGGAGAATGCAAGAGTATGTGTCCACATGTACAGTTTCCATGTGAAAAATCTAAAAATGAAGCTACGAAGTGCTACCTTTTCTGTTTTTGTTTCCAAGCCTTTAGAAACTGACTCTAACGATGAAATCATCTCAAAAGCGAACACCTGTTCAGGTAACCATGAAAAATCTGATTTTTTAAAAGAAACAATAAAACTGGAGACAGAGTGTGTGCAGCGCAAAGTAGTCTATGTTGAAAATTTAAACGATTATTTATCCACTAACCTTTGTTAGCCTTTTCCACACTCAAATGTTTTCTAGTGATTAGCATTTGAAAAATAAACTCGAACTTTAAAAACCAAGTATTTTTATGTAAGTACACATTCAACTTCTTGCAACCTTTGACTTACTATACTTTATGGGTCATTATATCGACTTACGACCTAGCTCCTAGCCTATATTCGTATACCTTTCATGAATTTTGAAGTTAAAGTTTGTCTTTTTTTAGCACTTTCCCTGGATTTTTTCATTTTTTATTTTACTTACTTACTTACTATATCGGCCATTATAACCGTTTAGTCAGGATTATGACCTAGCTTCTCACGCTACTTATGTAGCGTGTGCGTTAATTTTATGCGTGAGTGGCGGCACCTACGGTTTAACGTCGATCGAAGAAATATTGTTTTCATATTTCGTTATGGTTAAGGCCTCATAGCTAGGTTTTGAACACTCTACCTACGAGACCATCTTTCAACTCAACAGGAAATAATTTTCTGACTAGAAAAGCCGAATAAAATCATTACAATACTTTAGGTGAAGTGTATAAATAGTTCGGTTCCAACCATGGAATCCAACTAATATCGACAGCGACAGCGGACAGACATTGGCTCAACAGAATGGTGCACTTACGCAGTTAATGTTAAAATGAAGTTTGTGGCAGTAGTAGTGGGTGTAATTTTTTTAATCAAACTTTGGATGATTTTTTATGCGTGGCGTCTTGTTGTTGTTGTTTTTCTCTCTCATATACATACTGCATAAAAATAGTTGTTTTTGTTTGTTATAAATAAATATCTATTGTATATAAGTTATGTGTGAATATACATATGTATGCATGTACGTGTTTGTATGTGTGTAATTGTTATATTTGCAATTATATTGTAGAACGCATTTTTGTTGCAACATCATAAAGACCCGATATCGACCACAAGTTTTTTTTTTTTGTATACGTAATATGGTAGATTTGTATGCCGGAAAATATATTTACATGCATATGTATGTATGTATGTATGTATGTATGTATGTATTGTATAAAATTCTATTATGTATGTAGGTACAGTACATACATGCATACATACATACATATGTAGATTTGTATATGATTTACAATATTTATGTTTTTACGGACATTTGTACATACCATACATACATACATACATACCTTCATACATGTTGAATAATAAATTTAAGCTTTTTGGTTAAATCTAAAATGTAAACAATAATGTTGCAAGAAAACAACAACAAAAAGAAAAAACCCACTGAAATTTGTTTTATTTTCAAATTGATGTTGAATTAAACAAACAAAAAAAAAAAAAAAAACCAAAGAAAAATTAAACGAAAAAAAAAAGAATAATTTCAACAATTTATTTAAAAAATTTAAACAAAATTATGAATCTGATACGCACACTATAACACGTTACATCACCACTTACACTTTAAGAAAATATAAGATTTCCGTCTTTAAAAGACGTTAAAGTTTGTGCGGAGAGGAGATAGAAGCAAAGTACACGGAGAGATCAAGATGATATTCAGCGTAATATGAAAAACGCATACTGAAGTGAGTATCGTAATGGATAGCACAAAATTTTTGTCGCAACTTGAACATAAATTACCCGTGGATAAAGCATTGACGGCAACACCTGCCAGAACACCGATGACATCAGCAAAACGGATGAGCATCTGTGCAAATCCAGAGAGTGCTTCGCACGATCGTACCAAGTCCCCAAAGTAAAGAAAAAGGAAGCGAATAGAACAGAAACGGCGAAAGAAACAGAAACAGTGTATGCGCATGAAGTCGTCGTAGTCAAGCAGATAGTGTGGTCAGTAGTAGGTCACTGTTCAAACTCCAAGTCAGACATTTGCAACAAAACGAAATGTGAAAAAATTATTACTAAAACTGTTTTTCGGAGTTGACTTAAAACTTACATGTGTAAAATTAACACACACCACATAAGTGGTGTGAAAAGCTAGATCGTAATCCTGACTGAAGAGTTGTAGTGACCAATTGTATATGTATGGTATGTACCAGAGATCAGCAATTAATCGTTTTTTCGCTACTCATAAGTACTCATGAAATGTTGCGTATGAGTAAGTCAAGAGTACTGAAATTCAACTTCTCTGATTCATTCGTACTCATTACAACATTGATTTATAAGTACAGTTAGCAATGAATATGAGCACAACGTTGACTTCAAACTCATAACATTCGAAATATGCTTGATTCATACGCCTACGGATTCAGATTCATAAATTTAGAAAATTATTTGTAATACTCATAAATGATTCGGACAGCAAGCAAAGCAAACACACAACCTTCTAATGAGTATTTTAGTGTTTGTACGCGAATTATACTTATTTTGTGATTCTTGTAATTGTTGAGTAAAGGAGAGTCGAATTTAACAACATCATTCGTATTGTTAAGCGTGAGTACGATGAGTATTTCAAACTTGGAATATGAGTAGTATGAGTATCATATTAAAATAAGTATGAATGCGTATAACTGTCATAAATTATGAGTATGATTCGAATCTACTCATCTTTTTGAATACTCATTGCTGATCTCTGGTATGTACGTATGTATATCGTATGGGGATATCTTAAGGAGACCTAGGTACAATGAACAGTTGAATGCCCTTTACTAGATGGTGAGGATCATCGCGCCCAACACAGAAAGGGGGCGTGGTAATTAAACGCAGTAAATGGCTACTAAGCCATTGAGAAAGCTCTGTAAAATGGGGCGAAGGTCTTGGTATGGTCATGTGAAGACCTAATTGCAAATCTGAGTACGGATGAGAAACTACTCAATTGGGTACTAGGCGAATGTAAGAAGGCCTGACAAGTCAGACATCAAAAGTAGACACAGAAATGGATGTACATATATCGCAGTTGTCGAATCGTACACTTAAGGTGCAGAAGGTCGGAGCCATTAAATTTGTAAGTTGTAGACTGATTGCTAGGAAACTGATCAAAGAAAAGAAATCAAAGAAAGATGAAAATGCATTAGGCTAGCGTATGGCCGCGGAAAGTGTCCGTTTTATCAGGAAACAATGCGCAAAACTATGGCATGAAAGTGTAGCGGTTTAACACATACATAATTGGCCATTACTATCAGGACTACGACCTAGGTTCTCACACTACTTATGTTGTGAGTGTTAATTTTATACATGCGTGGCCAGACCTTCAGTTTAAGGTCGACTTCGAACGACAGATGTTAGAGAAACTTTTTCATGGCAGTTTTCTTTTACTCTTAGAGTTTTTGCTAGGCATCTGGACAGGATGTACTATGGCATTGCCTTACTGACGGAGCCTTACAAGGACATAAACTATCATGCTGGAACATGGTTTCTCAGAGAAACTAGCGGATATTTGGGTAATGAATGGCAAAACCCCACAAAGTAACATGACAACTATCGAGGGAGGTAATGTGTGAATAAAACTTGACAATACGAACTATGTAAGTCGCTATGCACCACCGAGGTGGACTCTTGAGGCAGTGGTTATGGATATGGTACTAAGAGGAATGCAATCTATAAGGCTGCAACTACCATATGTGTTTCAATTATCGTGTTCAATTCTGCATGTTAATGTGGCAAATACAATACAAAAAGCTAGCAATGCTTAGTTGTAAGGGGGCTAATTCTGTACACAAATCTAATAATCTGCCAAGAAAAAAAAAAAATCAATATGAGGAAAATTGTGTTTCTTATCTAGGATCGTATTGTATTAAATAGTAACCTGGCATAAAAATCTTTTTTCTTTCAGTGTATAGCAGATGATTCCAACACTTTAAAATAAATTAAAAATAAAAAAAGAAAATGTATGCGAGGGTTCTTCAATTTCAAACCTGTGCGTTTTCAAAAATTCTATGAGTGTGATTCCATTGCCAGAATTTCGATGCCAGTGTCATCAAATCGTTCCACCACTGGCCAGTTCAGCATCTTCATGTCGAAACTTTTTTCTTACACAACAAATTTGTTAGATAGGAAAAGAAGAAGCCAGATATAAATTACATATAAAAAACGCAAATAATAAATTAAACAATAGAAAAATGCTTACAATTTAAAACATTTTTAAATCCGAGATGATCATTCATTCACATTCATTTAATATCAAGAATACATATATTCAAACAAACTATTCGACATACGCACTGTTGCGCGTTCATTAATGCGTTAAAATATTCACACAAATACGAACCCATTTCACACACACTTACGCATACAAAGGATTTTCAAATATTTAGGTGTTTGTATTTGTTTGTGTGTGTGTTTAACACATGTATTCATATACTTACGGATGCATAACTGACCACTGCGTACACAACGAACATGAACATGAATTATTGATTTTAAAGTCTAGTGGCTACCAACAAAAAAAAAACAACACATAATATAAAACACAGCGTCGTCAACGCCACACAGTTATCGCTATCGAACTGAATACAATTAGTGATGCACCCTACACTAATCATATACATAATTTTTTGTTCCGTTTCTGTAAGGCTTAAGAATTGTAAATAAATTCACATTTTCTTGGTATTTTTCAATTGTAATACAAAACCTAGATATTATTTGAAGTCACGAAGTCAAAATTTTAACACATACATATGAAAATCGAATGTTATAGTTTACGGTATAAACATTGGAGTTTGAAGCAGTGTTGAAAAATGCAGTACTTTTGTACTTTTTTCGGTACTTTTTCATTTTAAAAATACCTCTTTTTAGTATTTTTCTAATATTACATATTTTATGTCTTGCGCTTTTCAACTATAAATGCATTAGCAACATGTTCAACGTAATTCTGAAGGTATAATCCGGCTTTAGGCCCGGTTAGCCAAACGTCCACATAACATACGTTTGTTTTTAGAATACGAAACGCAATGAAAACTTTTGCAGAACCGTAATGTAATATCGTTAAGCATTTGCATTTCTCCTCATATGCTAAACACGAACGGATGTTGCATAACGTTCCATCGACGTTTGATTAAACGGTGCTTTTACGTTCCAAATCAGATGTTTTTGTCTTGTAAGTGAGTAATAGTAGTTACAGTGCTGGCTTAGTAAACGTGAGTCCACGGTTCAAAACCCATGATCCCATCAAAACGAATATGAAATAATATTTCTCCGGTGACTTCCTTCTGGTAAAAACTCTGAGAGTAAATGAAAATTGCCGTGAAAAGTTTCTCAAAAATCTGTCGTTCGGAGTCGACTTTAAACAGTAGGTCCCGCTACTCATGTATAAAGTTAACAAACACACAACATAAGTAAGTGGTGTGAGAAGTTAGGCCATAATCCTCATTGAAGGATTATAATGGCCAATATCATTTGATGCAAAAAAGTACTCATTCAGTTATAGTTCAGTACCATTTCAAAATTCCAGTTTTGCAACACTGGTTTGAGGTATGAACATATTCGAAAACTATTTTGACCATTAAAACGATCGCAATTATCTAAAATTTAGTGAATTGTTACCTTCCTCGTGACACCAGGGAAACAAAAAAGAAAACAAAAAAATTTAATTAACATGAATGGTGCCTGCGGCCTTACATCCTGAATTCCAAACCTAGTCTCTTTTATTCAAATAAATTTAATTTGATCGCCCACTCGATAGACAATACGTGGCAGTTAGTTTTTAAATATGATTGCCGGCATATGTTTCCGGCTGCTAATAGTTATGATGCATGGACAATTCGCTCAAATTCAAACTACCTGGTCGTATAGCATCAATGGAGGCTTAACTATTCAAATGCTGATGTGCTAGATTGTCGGTATAAACCAATGACTTAACGTATCTCCAAGCTTTACGATAATTTGCACTGTCTTGTTGCTGATTTCTAAATAAATATGGACGATGTGATAATTTCCGCATGTAAACGACATCAAATGGTGATTCGTTAACGGCTTGAGAATTTATTCAAGAAACCCTTTAAGGGTTTTAAGGTCAATTGATAAAAATTATTATCTTTCATGCTCATTGAAATGATTGTTTGGCTTCGATTCTTATACGAGCTGTATTTTATAGGCAGCCAAGATCGTCACGTATAATTTTCCACGTTGTCGAACCACAAAAGCAAATAAAAATGGGAACGACAACGACAATCCCGTCAACTATGCAAACAGATTAATTGTTTGTTTCCACAATAAATCTTTACAGTTTGGAAGCATTGTTGGGGTTTTACTAAACACTAATGACAACACAATTTCACATTTTCAGCTACCTAACTATAGCTATCGATATCGATAGTTCTCCTGCAGTCAAAAACAGCCGAAATAAAACTCGATTAATGAAACTCAAAGAAGGCAAGGAAAACAATAAGAAAAGAAGGGCAGTCATTTGTGAGATCCCTATGTTCCTTAAGGAAAGTAAAAGGAAGGATTAATAAAAAATAGTATTCTTATCATAGCAATAACCACAACTACTTAACTATCTTCTCTAATACCGTTACTAAGAAAGGGGACCGCTGTTAATGGTATCGCATTTGAGCTAATAAAGTGTAATCCGCTTACGTGTGTTCGAATAATACTCCCAACCATGCAAATTAATTCGTTGAACAAGAATTTGACCAAAGATTTCGAAGAGAAGTAGATCTCAAATCTACCGAAAAAGTACGACTGTACAGATACTAATATCTGGCGTAGCATTACTCTGCTCAAAAAAAAATATAAAATGTATATACGATAGTGTGACACAAGCTCGAAGACATTAAATAAAAATACACTTTAACTGAAAACACTGTTTTCAAAATTTTATTCATGATCCTTATGTACAAAGATCGCACTGTCCACATACGCAATTTTCAATACAACTGTTGATTATTTATCAAATACTCTTGCTCATCACTGACTGTATATTCAGGACTCACTGCAACATCGCTCTTCTCTCTATTTATTCTCTCTTTCCCACGCTAGGTGTCTTCAACGTCTTTCTTCAAATTCTATTGTTATATTTTTTATCATTGTTCTGCTTTCTTCTCGTACTTCCCTATATATTTGTTTGTGTAATCCTGTGTACCGTACGATGTGTGTATTTTACTGTTGTCTATTTGTCTTGTTCACTTATTTTCGTTGAGTTTATTTTTAATCGTCATATCGTGACCGCTCATACTATTGCTATTATTGTAGCAGTTTCCCTTTACAGGCGACTTCATTTTGAATCTCGGGTTATAATGCTCTTTAACTTTATATACCACGTCATTCAGCCTACTTTATAGGTTAGAACCCGTTAAGACTGTAATTTGGGCGAAGGGATTTTGTTGTGGGCTGCTAACCACAACCAGATGGTCTTCTTTGAATCCTTCAAACTTCATTGCTCGACAACCCCTGGTTTTCATATTGAAACTGACAATCTTAATGTGGGAACATACGAAACTGTATAATTTTTTAAGTCTTCCTGTTTCTGCGTGTAGTAAATTCCGTCATCTGCTGCTAGTCGATGTTTGATACCAAATTTAAAGACTGCGGACAACCTAAGCTTATTGGCGAATACATAGTTGTTGAACTGTTGTTTAGCTGTGCTCAGCTGAACGATATGCCACCAAGAACCGCGGTTAATTCTTGCCACATTCGTTTTGATGAACGTTTACCACCTTTCTTGGATTAAATCATACGTCTCTTGTGGCTATTGTTCCAAATCGAAATTTTTAAACCTTTAAAGGCATGCTATCACCGAAACAAAACGTCTTTATCTGGTAGAATTATTTTAGTACGCAAAGGTCCTTTTTCTTGGTTTTAAAGGCGGTCGACTTTCTTCTTCGTATCCGTATCTTTGCTAATTCGAAACCTAATTTTCGAAACGATTGACGCTACCTCAAGACCTTGTACACATTCTCGTCCTTTTTTCTTTACCAAAGTTGATGTCCGTTGATGTCCTTTTCGTATGGTAGGTAGTCCATTGCAATAGAATGTCCACATAAATATACAACCTAAACGTATATAAACAGCGTTTGTTTAATACAAATATACAATAAATAAACCAATCAAAGTGTATGTGTTGTGTGTTTGTGTATGAGTAAATAATTGTATGTATGTATGTATGTGCATGCATGAATTCTGTACACACACACGCAGTAGTTAAACACAGGCGCAGGCACATTTCAATGTGTTTGTTTAAGGCCTTAAAACGCCACAAAGTATGCTTCTTCTTTTGGCTACCGTTTGTTGGTTTGTCGGTTTGTTTGTTTTCTAGTAGTGATGATATTGTTGTTGTTCTTGGTTTACTTTTTTTGTTTTTGTTTCTATTGTATTTGTTATTGTAATTGTTGTTGCTGTTGCACACTGGGCACTGAATAGTGGTTGCTGCTTATTTACCCATTGTGTTTATTTATGGCCGGAGCTAAAATAATATTTCAACTAAATTTTAATGAAATATTTTAAATGTAAAAAGCAAAAAAAAAACAACAACAAAAACAAAACGAAAAGAAAAAAAATATAAAAAAAATAAAACACAAAAACAACAGAAAAACAACAGTAGATACCTTCAGCAGTAAAGTTTGCAAATGGCAACAGCAACAGCAACAGTAATGCCAACAAAAACAAACATATTAAATTTATATGTTTATTTATGTACATGCACTGGGCAACAAAATTATTCACACTACTGCATAATTTTTATTTTGTTTTCGGGTTAAAAGCACCACAATTATAATGCCTCCTATAATTTAAACGATCCCTTCCTTCGACTCTTCAGCGACTTCCTCTCTGCAAATTTCTGACAAAAATTCTGAGAGTAAAATTAAATTGGCATGGAAAGTTTCCCAAAAATCTATCGTTCGGAGTAGGCTTTAAACTCTATGTACCGCCACTTATGTATAAAATTAACACACACAACATAAGTGGTGTGAGAAACTAGGTCGTAATCCTGACTAAAGGGTTGTAATGACCAAATATGTACAAATGTATGTACATATGTATGTATGTCATCTCTCACATTGCGATCAATGATCGCCTACATGAGTTGACCTTTCGCCACCGTTTCGTACAATTTTGTCTGGGGCAGATTTCTGGAGCGTTTTAACTAGGGATAATAAAGACCCTTTTAAATGGGTTTCAGTGTCTCAGAAGATCGTTATTCAAGTCGGTGAAGTTTGAGGGATCTTTGAATCTTTCTATGGCTGATTCCCCTGCAACATCTACAACGAAATATGTTATGAAAAATTTTAACGCCAACTGTACATGAATATTTTCATTTTTTTATTTTAGTGTGTGTTCATGTGTGAGTGTTTATACAAGTGTGTACTTAGAACCTATACACATACATTAAAATTATGCGAATTCATAATTTTTTCTCCATATTTAAAAACGCAAAAAAAGATAAAACAAAAAAGAAAAATTAAAATAATAACAGATAAATAAATTCAACTTTAAAAATGTTCAATTTTCAGCAAATGTTTAAAGTCTTTAATTTAATGTACGAAAAAGGTAAAAATGTTAAGAAAAAAAACTAAAATATGGGGGGAGAGACTAATCAAAGGGGTTAAAGCCATCTAAGCCATTATATCGGCTTGTTGTGCGTTCATCCTTAAGTAAGTAGTAAATATGTGTATTTAACTTCTTTCACTCTTTCATACTCAGCATTCATCATCATCTACCGCGCCTATGCGGTTCAGATGTAAGGGTACTCAACAATCTCCCTAAGTCGCCTCTGATCATTTTTAGTAGACTTATGGCTTCACTGTTGCATAGTAGGTAGTGTGTTGACATATTATACGTGAGGCCACGGTTTAAGCCCCAGTCAGATAATACTACTTCGACAACTTTTTCTCTGCAGATTTCTGGCAAAATCTCTGAGAGTAAATGAAAATGAGAAGCTAGGACGTTGTACAATGGGTCAATTCGACCTCCGGGTACTGTACTTGTCGCAGTTGACAAGTACACGTCCTCTCACCTAACCTAACCTAACATCATAATAGAGGCGAGGTGCAGTTTATACAATTATACAATGAGGAGTGTTTTTGCCTTTAACACAGTCTCTAAATGGAGAACATAATGTGCAAAAAGATCAATTCGTATAGACTATTTGTTCTTAGAAAATTGATGAAAGAGAACAGGCTTACAAGTTGCTCTCCGCCAGATCCAATACAACACATCTGCACTTCTGTAGTATGTATTTCAGGGTGGGATTTATTTCACTCACTTGTGTGTTATTGAGGCCAATCTTGGCTCTTTAAATTTTCTATAAAATTCTATAAGATTTTAATAAAATTGTAAAATTTAAAATTATCCATGAAGTGTGTGAGACAAAGTACAAACTCATACGTATTAATGTATGCGTGTGTATGTGTATGTGTGTACTTATGCATAAAACTTAAATTCATTCATTCACACATAGAAACAACACATTAAAGGCATACACAATAAACAATGGCTCTTCTGTCTCTCTCTCTCTCTGACTGACTGTTATTATGCATATTTTATGTGAAAAAGTTTTTCAAATAAATTTTAAATTTTAATTTAATTTTTTATTATATGCATATATAGAAATACATACATACATACATACATATATATATACATATGGATATATGCAAATTTATATAGACACACTTACATACATATTATATTTATATATACATATATTCGATATGTACATATGTATGCACGTATGTGCAACACAGAACAACATTTTTTTTTCTTTCTATAATTTTACACAAACGCCTACACGCACTGTGTGGAAATATATATTTTTTTTAGTTATTTTCTCTTTTTTTTTCTGATTTTTTCTTTTTTTTGTTGAAAAATGAGTTGCATTATCGCACGCATAATATTTTTGCTGATTTTGTCACTGTTGATGTTGTTGTTGTTGTTGCTGTTGTCGTTGCTGTTGCTTTTTCCTTTAACAGCTTGTGATGATGTTGATGATGCAGGACCTCTGAACATCCTGCCTCTATCAGATTTACACTATAAAATATAAACATACACGTACACACGTACAATATACATATGCAAAAAAAAAATGCACATACACACGCACACCCTGAAAGTTATGTGATATGCCCAGTTGTATGAAAACATAGTACATGTGGTAGTGTTTCCACTTACACAGTAACATGACATATACGAACGCACATAAATTACGTGCGTCCGGAAGTGTAATACAAAGACACGCACTCAATGCATGCAATGAATACACATGATGTCCAGTGAAACTCACAAGCATTCTTACATGTGCATCCGTATACATAAAAGGGGGTAACACTTACATTCTGGACAAATAAAAATGTTCAGTAATTCAAGCTTAACTGCAACAAAATATGAATAGACGTGACAGTCAGGATCAACAGAGAGAAAGAAGTTAAGATGAAATACGAGTATGTATACTTACATACATAATTGGTCATTACAATCCTTTAATCAGGATTACGACCTAGCTTCTCATATCACTTATGTTACGTGCGTTTATTTTATATTTGAATGGCGGGATCTACAGTTTAAAGTCAGATTTTTAAGAAACTTTTCATGATAATTTATTTACTCTCAGAGTTTTTACCAGAAATCTGCTGGGAGAAATCTTACTTCGAGACGTGTGAGTTGGGGTTAAACTTTGACCTTACGTCTAATAAGCCAACATACTACCTAATAGACTACGGAGACTTCATACTTACTTGCTGGTTCGTCACTTAAGCTTCCCAAATGTTAATGGAAATTGAAGCTAAGATATAAATATACAATCCGAAACGACAAAGGTCCGGTTAGCATTATTTATTGCTGCAAAGCCAAATAGCGGGCATTAATCCTAAAAAATCAACTGTATTCTATGCGGACGCGGAATGATTCGTTTTGTAAGAAAGAAATCTACAAATTCTGTTTGAGCGATATATGAAGCTGGTTGCAATCATGATAACAAGTACTTGTGGAACTATCTCATCTAGGCGTTGTTTACTATCATTAACTGGCATTAACGTCTGTCAGCGATTGTGAAAATAAATCCAAGCGCTACAAGCACGGATGTTATACTCATGCCATTATTTTATATTTAAGTGGTCTGGATGTGCCTATTAGGTCAGGTCATGTTAGCGGGTAGCTTGCCGTTCACATGCAAGTTCACTCGGTGGCCCATATGGTCCATTTGTGTTACCTAGTGTGAAGTAAGCCCCTTATCATGATCCGTTGCTGGTGAGTTTGAACCACCCCGAGCTCCGGACGTAAACGGCCTGTTTCCATATTGACACTTTTGTCACCATTCCCAGATCTTCAAACATTCTGTCATCCAAAAACCGATGACGTCTGCCCTGAAGTGCATGAAATGTGTTGGATTTTTCTGTTAATTATACGATCCTTGATCTCGCTTTCGGCCCTGTTTTTGATAAGGAAAATATCGGAGAGATTCCAATATAATAATGATTTAACGGCTACCCACTTGTTACCATCTGAACACGGGAAGTTTGAAAGTAGTTGACATATTTGGAAATGTTGTTTCACGACTGTGATCTGCAGAAAAGCAAACAAAGGGTTCTCCACAAATCTCAGAGTTTTCGCCAGAAATCTGCTGAGAGGAAGTTGCTGAACAAATATTTTTTTAAATTTCGTTTTGATGTCTGACCTGGGGCTCGAACCCGGGCTTCACATCTAATAAGCCAACACACTACCTACTAGACCACGAGGACTTAACTTATTTACAATGGAAAATGGTATAATAAACCCACATGTATAGAAACCAAAGATGTACTATGTTTGTGCAGAATTTCATAGCAGCCATAATAGAATTCAAAGAACCGCCTGCATGAGTTCAAAGGTTGGGAAAATCACACAACGACTTCTGCAGAAGCTGTAATGATGGAAATGTGTTCGACATTTGTCTGTCATTGTTTGCCGGTTAGATATCTGAGACCAACCTTGGCCCCACGTTTAACCAGAATTTATTGACACGCGAATCATAAATAATTTATAGAATATATATGAGGGGTATTACAAATGGACCTATTACGGTACAAGTGTGCAAAGGTTTTTTAGGATAATTTGAAATGTTTCCTTCTTTTAGTTAAATGTTATGAATCTTCTCACAAATTCCCTCTTAATGGATCTTGCCTTTATTATCATTACGACAGTCAGCCGTTACTTTAAAATGGTTCCCTAATTTGAATCTTAAAGCGCATTTCTCAGTTAACATTGGGAATCTCATAACTAATTGCTGTATAGGCCTTTGTAAAACTGCTGTTGAACTGCTCGAAAGGTTCATTCGCAAAAACGAAAATAAAGTTTTTTAGGGGATAGGGGTCTTTACCAATACTTGACGCCATTAAAATTGTGCAAAAAGTTATACATTTTACATGAAATGGAAACGGGTTCAGATTTTAAGCGAGGCGTCCTTTATATATTTCTGTATACACACATGCATACATTGCATATGTATAAGACTATGTACGAATGTTCGTAAATACTTACTTGTACAATATATTGTACATCAAATTGTATTGGAAATATTAATTTACGCAGATGTGAACACAGTATATACAGTGGGAGCCATTTAAATATGATTCAATCATACTCATAATTTCTGATACTTATACGCATTCATACTTATTTTAATATCATACTCATACTACTCATATTCAAAGTTTGAAGTACTCATCAGATTCATACTTAACAACACGTATGATATTGTTAATTTCGATTGTCCTTTACTCAACATTTACAAGAATCACAAAATAAGTATGATTCGCGAACGAACACTACAATACTCACTAGAAGGTTATGAGTAACGAAAAAACCATTCATTGCTGATCTCTGTAGGTGACTTCCACTTATCTATCGTCTGTACTCAGCAGTACTCTGAAAGTAAAATTTCCATAAAACTTTGATAAAATCCGTCTTTCGAAGTCGACTTTAAACTGTAGTCTAGTAGGTAGTATTTTGGTTGGTTACACGTGACCTATGATAGAAATCGTGGCCTCACGTCTAATAAGCCAACACACTACCTAGTAGACTACTGCGACTAAGGTATCAATAACTATATGTTATCGAGTGCCGTATTCCACATGGCAATGTCTTGTTGAAACCATATGTCAATCAAGTTCTATTTTTTCTTCTTGGGCAATATATAGTTCAAATTTATCACTTGGTCCATTGCTTCTTTGATTGCATATTTGATATTTTCCTTGCAATACTGCCACCGGCCCAGAAACCATACCATACATTGAATTTGGCTGGTCTTCACATCAAATTAGAGATCTTTGTTTGTAGGCGTACCTATTCACCCATCACCATCGAGACTGAAACTAATTTTTTGATTTACGAAACACTGGGTATGAATCAGAGATCAGCAATAAGTATTCAAAACGATGAGTAGATTCGAATCATACTCAAAATTTCTGATACTTATACGCATTCATACTTATTTTAATATCATACTCATACTATTCATATTCAAAGTTTGAAATACTCGTCGTACTCACACTTGCCAATACGCATGATGTTATTGATTTCGATTCTCCATGATTCATCGTATACACGAATCACAAAATAAGTATGATTCGTGTACGAACACTACAATACTCACAAGACGATTCTGTGTTTGCTCTGCTTGCTGTCTTTGTCTTTTTTAAATTTAAATTTAGTATTTTTCTAAATTTATGAATCTGAATGAGTAGGCGTATGAATCAAACATATTTCGAATGTTATGAGATTGATGTCAACGTTGTACTCATACTCATTGCAACTTGTATTTATAAATCAATGTTGTCATGAATACGAATGAATCAGAGTAGTTGAATTTTAATACTGTTGACGCATTCATACTCAAAATTGCATGAGTACTTATGAGTAGCGGAAAAGGGATTCATTGCTGATCTCTGGTATGAATATGAATTAAAGATTCGTGGCATGTGAAAATGCCAAAAATGCTCAGTATAGTAAGTCAGTGTACCATACTGAGCAGGATCCCATACTGGGCATTTTTGGCATTTTCACATGCCACGAAACTTTAGTTCCTTACCTGTTATACTTAGACTATAGTTAGAATAAATACTGTATAAATTGTTAAAAAAATTTTTGTTGTAAGTTTGGTTGTCTACTCCGAATGGTGGTTGCAAATTCGTTTATCTCAATGCTTATATTGAAATTGCTTTGAAAAAAGGCTGGTTGCTTAATTTTTCTCTTTGTGTCCTTTCTTGTTATCGATGACTGTTTTTGTAAATTTCATGCCACTTATTTACTATACATACTTTAAAATATATTTACATGCGTGCATGCATATGTATGTATATACATGGATTATATACACATTTACATACATACATACATACACACATACATACATATTTATAAATTTATATACAATATTTTAATGATAAACACAATTAAGTTTTTCGAATGCATTAGTGTCCACACCAAAAAAAAGTTTTCTTTTTCCGATTATTCTTTGAATTGCGGCCTAAAGGAATAGGAATCGGGATTTAATATAGACAGACATTGAGAAAGTTCGTTCTTATGACATGAAACTTAATTATTCAAACATAATTTTTTACTTTCAAAATTTTTTTATTTTTATTTAAAAAAATTTATTTTTTTTGCAAAGTTAAATCGAATAATATTTAAACAATCAAACTTCCCCCAAGTGTATATGTACATATATGGTTTATTTTTTACAAATTCTGAATGCATTACAATGCGTGTTAATTCTAACAGTAACGACTGTATTCTAATGACTTTTGACTGACACTTTTTGCCACTCACTTCACTAGTCATGAATTTGCCGTAGTCTAGTAGATGGTGTATTGACTTATTAGACGTGAGGCCTTGGTTCAAACCCATGGTCAGACATCTCCAACAAACCGAAATATGGACAAATATTTTTTCGGCGACTTCGTGTAGGTCCCAGCACTCATGCATAAGAATAACACACACAACATAAGTAGTGTCAGAAGCTTGGTTCAAAAAGATGAGTAGAGTCAAATCATACTCATAATTTCTGATATTTATACGCATTCATATTGATTAATATCATACTCATACTACCCATATTCAAAGTTTGACGTACTCATCGTACTCATACTTAACAATATGCACGATGTTGTTCATTTCGACTCTCCTTTACTCACCATTTACAAGAATCACAAAATAAGTATGATTCGCGTACGAACACTACAATACTCACTAGAAGGTTGTGTGTTTTGTGATTTGCTTGCTGTCTTTGTCTTTTTCTTTCTTTCATTTTTTTTTGTATATGCAAGAATAACTAAGAATGTAAATTTTGATGAATGATTCAAATCACTCGAATCATTTATGAGGATATCCCATAAAGATAGGGAGCAGTACGTATGGCATAATAGCAACTCTAAACGACAATAATGGATACAAGCTAAGATAGATTATGTACCGATTTTGTCATTTTTGCTGTTCATAAAACATAAGATCTTTTATCATATGATAGTGAAATCACTTCCGGTTACACTTTCGAATGGGGGTACTTAATAAATATTTTAAACCGATTCTAATTGTATAAGTATGACAATATGTATATAATACCACAAGTAATCATTTATGAAATTATTTTACATACATACATAACTAATCATTACAACCAGCGATCAGCAAAGAATCGTTTTTTCGCTACTCATAAGTACTCGTGAAATTTTGAGTATGAGTGAGTCAACTGTATTAAAATTCAACTATTCTGATTCATTCGTACTCACTACAAAGTTGATTTATAAGTATTGTTTGCAATGAGTATGCGTACAACGTTGATATCAAACTCATATCATTCGAAATATTTTTGATTCAAAAATCTACTCATTTAAATTCACAAATTTAGAAAAATACTTATAAAGACAGAGCAGCAAGCAGAGCTAACACATAACCTTCTAGTAAGTATTTTAGTGATCGTACGCGATTCATACTTTTTTTATATTTCGTGTATATGCTGAGTTATGAAGAGTCGAAATCAACATCATACGTGTTGTTAGGTATGGATATGATGAGTACTTCAAACTTTGAATATGAGTAGAGGTTCCATAATATTAAAATAAGTATGAATGCTTATAAGTATCAGAAATTATGAGTATGATTCAATACTACTCGTTGTTTTGAATACTCATTGCTGATCTTTGGTAGTAAACAGTCCCTCGAATTGTAAGAATATTACAGGACACATGCATACACTTGTGCTGCTGTAAGTATTAATTTATGCATGATAAAATATGCGTGTGCATACCGCATGTATGTATGTATGTATGTGCATAATGCTTTAATATTAACTCAAATACTTACAACGCATGTAACGCATGTTTATATGAACTATATGAAGAATACATATACTTTTACAATATTAAAATAGTACATATATATACAATAAAAATTCCATACATACTTATGTACATACAAACAAACGCATTTAAATAAGTATTATTGCATATACATACTTTTATCTATATAATACAATACATACATATACAATTTTATTATATATACATCCATACACAGCATACACAATAACACATAAAATTCATAAATGAATGCCAATTGAAGCCCATTTTTGTTTGTCCTCCTATACATCTGTGTGTGTATGTGTATGTCTGCCTGTCGTCCTGCCAGCCTGCCTGTCTGTCCATCTATGTGGCTGTCTGTCCAACCGCATTATATAAAATAAATTTACACTAAAATATATGCGTGTCCATAAAGTATTGCATCATGAGATCTGCCATCATCATTGCATAATATTAAATATCCCCAATGTCCTATACAGTTAACTTTCAAATACACATTGCATATATCCACATACACTCAAACAAGTACACACACACGCTCTAACTCATTGAATTTACATGCCTGTAAAAGTATAAATTGATATTGAGTAACAAAATGATTTAAAATACGAAAGTACGAATAAGCAAATCCAATTTCTTCGCTGCGTATGCTCACATTCGTCTCCATCGGCCAGATGTTTCCGCCTTTCTTTATCCACAGGATTTTCATATACGTGGTTATCAACTTCTATCCATTTTTAATTTCCAAAGGGACCTTGCAGTTTACATATGCAAAGAGATTGTGTAACAATGTCAGCAGGGCATGAAATATTAGTTCTGAGCATGAAAATTCACTGAGACTTTCCAGCTGTCGAAAGAAGCATTCGAGTGCCTTTGCATTCAAGAAATACTTCACTACATCTGTTCTCCTTACTGTTTGCACCACTTATATCCGACCGAGAATAGAATACAATAGGCCAATGCCACTAAGTTACTAATTTTTAGCGAAATAACGGGATTGTTACCAAAAATTTTATATTCTTACCTAGCACCCATCTTACTCGCAGGGCATATCCGTTTGTGGTCAATTGGAACACTCGCTACCTGCACAGTTCTTTCCTGCCACTTATAACGGGTGATTTTTTAGCTATTATCTTTTTGGCAACACTGGTTTAAACAGCTCACGCACGTTTCGTGTTTTGTTTCACTGTCAAACATCTTCAGTTTGGTCGATAATTTAACCATGAATCGTCTTACAAACGAACAACGCTTGCAAATGATCAAAATGCGTTCTCTGTTAAGAAAGTTCATCACGCGCTTCTTCCATTTTATGGTCAGTTTAATCGACCCACTGAAGCGGCTATTCGGGCTATTGTGACTAAATTTCGCACAAAATTTACATTGTTGGACATTAAACCACCAACACGCTTACGTAGAGCGCGAACTGAAGAAAATATCGCAGCTGTATCGGCCAGTGTTAATGATGACCGTCAATTGTCGATTCGTCGCCGTTCGCAGCAATTGGGCCTCTGTTACTCAACAACGTGGACAATTTTGCGGAAGGATTTAGGTGTGAAGCCTTTCAAAATACAGCTGGTGCAAGAATTGAAGCCGAACGACCTACCGCAACGCAGAATTTTTGGTGAATGGGCTCTTGGAAAGTTGGCCGAAGATCCACTTCTTTATCGAAAAATTGTGTTCAGCGACGAAGCTCATTTTTGGCTCAAATGGATAAGTAAATAATGCATCCCGAAAAAGTCACAGTTTGGTGCGGTTTATGGGCTGGTGGCATTATTGGCGCGTACTTCTTCAAAGATGCTGCGAATCGTAACGTAACTGTGAATGGTGAGCGCTACCGTGAGATTATATCCAACTTTTTTTTGCCCAAAATGCAAGAGCTTGACTTGCATGACATGTGGTTTCACCAAGACGGTGCCACATGCCACACAGCACGCGTAACAATTGACTTATTGAGTGGCGAGTTCGGTAAACATTTTATTTCACGTTCGGGCCCGGTCAATTGGCCACCTAGATCGTGCGATTTAACACCTTTAGACTATTTTTTGTGGGGCTATGTTAAAGCTCATGTCTATACAGACAAGCCCGCTTCGATTGAAGCATTGGAAGACAACATTGAAGCATTTATTCGTGAGATACCGGCCGAATTGTTGGAAAGAGTATGCCAAAATTGGACTAAGCGGATGGACGATTTGAGGCGCAATCGCGGTCAACATTTGCATGAAATAATCTTCAAACATTAAATTATATGGACCGTACTATCGATTCAAATAAAGATTTCATGCATTTTTCTGAATTTTATGTGTTTTATTTTAAATCTTAAAAAATCACCCTTTAATATGAAAAGATTCTAATCCAATGTCCACAAACATTACTTCCTTTGTTCTTCTTCCCATAAAATATTTTTTATATCAAGACAATGTACTACATGGGTAGGGGCCATTCCCTGAGTGTTGGTCTTATGAAAAAAGAATCATTTGTAAAATTATCGTTCGACTCAGAACATTCTGCCCTCTACGTTTGTAACAGAAAGTTTTGCAAACTATAGGGAGCGCTGGCATCGTAATATCCCAATATGGCCTCTCATGAAAATTCAGAAAGAAATCGATCCGCAAGTCTGCCGATTCATTGCAGCGTCATTCTAACGAGGTGTTCGCAATACACGTTGCGCCAAGAATTACCATACTTTCTGATAACCAGTCGACTGAATTTCAAGAAAAAGTCACTGTTTTGTGTGAATTTCGGTTCATATTTTTTTGAGATTGACATTGGCACAGGTCATCACCACAACCCATGACGGCCCTCAAAATCAATATAACTCATGTCATGGATAAGGCATTCGCTTTCTGTAGAAAATGGTCACCCTAAAATTCTACTGAATTGTAGGCCTTCCCAGCATGGTTGTTCAAAGAAAGTTTAAAGAAATTTGCCATAAAGTGTTGATAATTTGAAAAGTTTAACTAGAGTTTTAAAACTCTGCTTAATAGCCATCAATGCAATACATGCACAAACACACACAGATACGCATATCCGTACAAAAAGAAAAACTATGTGATGTTTTTAAAATTCAATTCTTAACTTAAATTTTAGAATGAATTTAAACACAATACAATACATACAATATATGTACATACATACAGATAATGTTATAACCAGATACATACATATGTATGTATGTATATATACAACTATATGTATATACATATGTAAATATATAAAATACTTATGTATACATATATGAATGTAAGAATGTACTTTACTTTAAACATTCACACACACATATTCATATGTATGGTACACTTCCATAATGAGTATGACTGTGCATTAAAAATATTGGCCGATAATTTTACGCCGTAACATCTAAGCGTCACACTTATTTCTTATTGTCTTGTAATTAATTTAAACGGCTCTTCGAACTTAATTTTACAACAACAAACTACATGCCTTACCATCGAATCATTATCACACTCGTATGCGTTCTATTCCTTAGACACATATTCAAAAACTTCATTCAAATAAATTTAACGGAAAACTGCTTGAATTGTGGGCAACGAAATGTATTGTTATCGCTTGATAAAACGTTTAACAAAAGTATACATTTTAGGTTTCCTTTCAAGTAAAGAATACGAAAGCAAACAACATGAGGATGCTCCAGTCTAAACTCACCCAATGTACTGGATGTATGCGTCCTTTTGTTATTAAAAGTCCTTAATTCAGGCATCATTTTAGAAAAATCCTCCGATGCTTTTTAAGAATAAGAAAATCTTGGAAAATTGTTTTGCATGTTGATCTCAGGAGTAAACCTATAAATTCTTTAAGAACGTATGATATTTGCGTTTACTCTAATGCACCCGAAATAATGTACCGATGTCAATGCAAGAACAAGACGTTTGTGGCAAAATGAATCCTAAAGCATTAAATAAATCTTACTTACATACTTAATTGGCCAATAACAACCCGATTAACGCATTTCGGCCTGCCTTAACACATCCTTCCAGGCGCCTCTGCTTTTTGCGTGCTTTGCAAGTTCGTCACACCAACCGATGACAGTCCTTCCTCTATTTGGTTCTTCCAACGTAAACAAGGTTGTCCTCTGCGCCGACTTCCGCGGATCCCCGCATCAAATACTCGTGTCGCCGTCATTGCCAGCGCAGCCCCTGGATGTTAATACGCTGCACAAGGTCGATGTCGTTGAGTAGCTCATATCATCACTGTTGGATCGGATGCGGAAATCAACTACAACTCGCACTGGACCGAATTTTTCTCTCGAATACTCTCAAGGCTGCTGCATCAGTGCTTAAAAGAGCCCATGCTTCTGCGTCGTAAAGAAGCACGGGAAGGATGAGCATCTTGTAGAGTATTAGATTTGTCGTGCTAGAGAGGTCTTTCTTACTCAATTGCCATAGTAGCCCCTGTTGGCAGGACTTAACTCTCGCTTGATCTCCAGACTGACATATTTTTTGGCGGTAACGGCGGAGCCTAGTATAGTTATAGGTTTAAATAAAATATATAATATAATATTTTTGTATATAAAGAGTGATAATTTTGTTATTTAGGTTTTCAGCAGCAAGACACTATTCAAGAGTTGTTAACGCATACTGAGTTCTGCACTGTTTGGTTCAGTTTGTGGGCCAGTGACATAATTGTACCGTACTGTCAAATGGAGTAAAGTACCACCCGATGATTACTGCCATTATTTTGTCCAAAATGGAAGATTGGGGCTTGGTTGACATATTGAGAGGTGTTATGAACAATTACACATCAAGATCAAAAGATGTGACACCCATAGGCCCCTAGTCTGGTGTGAATATATATGACCTCTTGATGAAATAACATCCGAAGCCTCGAGCCACATTTTCACATTCTAAAAATAAATGCTAAGCATTCTTTCACTTTTCATACGTTCCGCTTTTTTTAATTTTCAAGACCCAAATATTTGCACAGAACAGATTTCTTGTCTTATTTCATTTTACGCTGAATTCAAATGGTTCCAAATAGTGAATGTTAAGCATCTGGGAAATATAAAACACGTTTACATGACCATCGGCATCATTGCCAATTTTGACACTCACAAGGCGTAAAAGCGTGATGCATCTTTCCATTGTCGCCCTCCTTTCTTAACTCAAACAATCGATAAAAAATTTGTGCAACATATTTTTTGGTATGCAATCTTGTCTTTCTAACAACACCTAACGTGAGTCAGTCGTGCTTATATCGTGAGGACTACAGATTAATTAACCCGTCTATCCTATTTTCCAACGCTTTTCCATCTTTGACAGTTGATATCAGACATCTTCTTGAAGCTAAATCTGTCAAATTAGTTGTCATTTATTCTGTTATGCCAAATTACCACGAACAGATATAGCACTGAAGTCGCCGTAGTCTAGTAGGTAGTGTGCTGCCTAAAATTAATACACACAAGATTTCGAGTCGCTAACAAGAACTCGCAGGCTACAACTGAAGGACGGACGACGTGTTTTTATGAATGAACTTTTCATCGAAAGTCTATCTTTAGCGATGAGGCCCATGTCTGGATAAAACAGACAAAGTTGTTGAGTTTGGGACGATAGCAAATCACATAATATCCAATACGGTCCAATGCATCCCCAAATAGTCCCTGTTTGTTATGGATTTCTCTGAGTACGACGTTGGCTAGGCTTTCACTGTCAATGGCTAGCAATATAAGTAGTTGATTATTAAATTCTTTTTGTCTGAATTGGACGAATTTTACATCAACGACATGTCGATAACGGAATCAATTGAGATGCAATAATCGCCTTTGCATTCTGCAGAAGTCGTTGTGTCCCAGTATCCGGGCGTTTACACCCAGAGGCCAGTAATCTCGGCTCAATTTAATTTTTGTTCTAAATTTATCCACATCTACAGTGGAATGCCAATCGCATTTATGATTTTAGTCTTTTGATCTGTTGTACTATCTTTTGAAAGCTTATCAACTATGTTGTTATATTCAAAGTCACTTAATGTTAATGTTGTTCAAAAATCTGTCTCATTGTTCGGAGTTGACCTTATGTTCCTTCTTCCTTCTTGGATGCATTTATACCTCACTGGTTTCAAGTATGTGTTTCGATGATTGATTCTCACAGACACAGAATGTAGATTTGTATTCTGACTAAATGTACTTACTATGTCTCGTTGCGAAGCACTTCCCAAAATCATAGAAACTACTAGTTCTATCTAGGGAACAGCGAAGGAGAGCGATGTCAGCAAATCTATTCCTTATGTCAAGTATGTAATTATCTAATGAATTCCATATTACAGTTGTCTCCCATCAATCTAACGATTGTTTCCGAATATTTGGTCTTTACTAAGATGTGCAGTGGTTTTGTATCTAGCAGAGCTTTCAACGTCGCTACAGAACAGGTTCTCATTGCCCGCATTATACCAATAGACACTAGTCTTTTTGTCTTGTACAACTTTAATTTAGCTGTTTTCAGATTCGTTCTATGTGCCCAAGATTTCCTTGCAGGCCTTCTGCATATCATTATGGCACGTCTGGCATTTCCTGCGATGCTGCTGTCCATGTTCAACTACAATCATGTGCTATGCTTAGATATTTTATCTTCATTTTCTACAATATTATCCCATTCAAGAGTCGGATACGCTTTTATTTAGGAAGTTTTCGTCTTGCCTTTGCATACACATCTTACAATCCCAAGACCTATTTCATTGAAGTCGCAGAAAGTCTTTTAAAATTTTCGTAATCGCCAAATCAAGTCGATATCATCGGCATATTCTTAGCCGTCGATTCCCGCTTAGTTAGTTGCGTCAGGAGTTCATTTACAACCATATGAAAGGTCACATCCGGTGAGCATCTCCTAATTGTACAGACTCTTATTATTTCACTTCCCTTGTAATTGAATTTAATAGTACATATGTAATGTGTTTTGAAATCCCAATAATAAATATTGAATATATCATATGAAAAAATATTTCTTTAGCTACTTCCTCTCAGCAGATTTCTGGCAAAAACTCTGAGAATTAAATAAAATTACCAATCAAAAATCTGTCATTCGACTATTTCTTCGGCAACTTCCTCTCAGCAGATTTCTGGGAATAACTCTGAGATTAGAATAACATTGCCATGAAAAAATCTATTGTTCGAAATCGACTTTAAATTGTATGTCCCGCCGCACAACATAAGTGGTATGAGAAGCTAGGTCGTAATCCTGACTGAAGGGTTCCAATGACCAATTATGTATGTATGTATTCCAATACAATGCACTGCATGAATAGCAAACAACTCCTGATTGTTGGTCTCAAAACAAAATTAAAATAATTGATAACATCACACTGTCAATTTTATTTCACGATCCCCTTACTTCAACGATTGCATTTTTTTTTGGCAACATTACCACTTGGTTTATGTATTTATTTTTTGTCTGGCAACTTCTAGAAACTTAGTGTTGATTTGTTATTGTCATCAAGGTAAGTGATTCTTTACTATTCTCGTTACTCTAATGTTGTTGTTGGTTTCTCTTTTTTGTTTCTTTCTTCATATTTCCAGAACATTCTTTTTTATTCTATATGTACAACTATTATGTACGTATGTTACGTATTTAAATTTTCAAATTTGAAATACTTACGTGCCGTTGAACTTTTTAATATTTTTCAATGTAGTTGTTACAAAATATTTCGATGGAAAGAAAACACGATTTTGATTTGATTTTTGTTAGAATTCATTTGGTTTCGTTTTTATTAAATAAAAAAAAATTAAAAGAAAAATAATTTCTTTGTTGAACATTTCTTCTTTCCTTCTTCTAATGTTTATTTTTTTTTAATAATAATGTTGGTATTAAATAAAAATTAATTTTTAAAATTAAAATTTAACAAAATAATATATAATAATGTTTTCTAGACAAAATTTAAAACTTAAAATGTTAAACTATAAGCGAAAGACCTGAAAATCTCAAAACACGTAAACAGTAATAACGTAAAATTATTTTTAAATTTAATATTTAATAAATAAAACTAAATTCAATGTGAATGATTAGAATAAAATTGGAATTAAAAATAATTTATTTTTATATATTTTATAAGGCAAACTGAGGACTGTTTTTCTTTCTTTATATTTATAAAAAAAAATATAATTTTAAATTAACAAATGATTTATAAATTAAATGACTTTTTTGCTATTTATTTTTAAATTTAAAATAATTTTTCTTGTTTTTTTTTAATTTTTATTATTGAGTTTATACAATGGATTGGTTGGTTGATATATAAACTAAATTAAAAATAAATTTATAAATTTATTGTTTTTTTATTAATTTTGTTTTTAATCATAATATTATATCACAATAGAAAAAAGAATTTGTTTTTAAATTTCTTTTTGGGATTTTTAAATTTTTTTTTTTAATTTCTTTTCTTTTGTTTTATTTTGTGTTTTGTGTTCTATTTTCTAATTTATTTAAATAATTTAATAATTTTACTTAAATTATATTTATCTTTTAATATTTAAATAAAAAACAAACAATTAAACAATATAATATACATACATGTACATACGTTTTCAATTGTAAAAATAATTTTATTAAACAAATTTAAATTATTTAAAATTAAAATTAGAAAATTAAAACTAATTTATGACAAGTTTTTCTTTTTTATTTTTATTTATAGCAATTTTATTTTTTTTTTTTTTAGTAATTTGAAGCATATTTTCTTTTTTCATTTCATTTTTTTTTTCTTTTATAGTAAATATTTACAAAAAAAATTCCTTTTCAAAGAATTTTGCGAGTATCTCTATTTTCTTGTATTTGTATTCTTCTATTTTAAATAAAAAAATGGAAAAATAATACAGAATTTATATTTAGGGTCACCAAGTTCAATATACAGATGTTCCAAAGTAACGACCAAAAAAAATTTTTTTTAAAATGTTCGTTTTCATATTTCTTTAACCGTCCATACATTTAATTATTAAAGTCTAAAGGAATTTTCAAAGTTATAGCTATTTTCGCTAGGCGCCAATTAAACCAGTCCGGCCGGACGTAACAAAGAATCAAGCAACCTCTGGCTTCCTGAGGAGACCGCCCATTATCAAAAATAGTTTGTATGAAATACGTGCCTAGAATTACAGTCCAATTTATTTTATCGAATATCTTTTCATGTTTATTATTTAGTTCGGCTGAGTTTTTCAATTTTATACTGTTAGAGTGGTACATGTATGTATAATATGTATATGGATGTGGCATTAAACGTTTGCATAAAGATTTCATAGCATAATGGCGACACATCAAACTTATCTGATCAACTGAGGCCTCATCAACGGATGGGTCAGGGGGGAAGAGCAGAGAGAAATGGATCGGGTTGTTATGTTTCTAGGTGGCCTGTTATAAACAGTGTAAGATAAGGTTGGCTGCTGGGCTGGGATAAGGCCAGCTGAAGGTTAGTTATTGGGCTCTTTACGGGGCATTGCGAGATTAGATCGCTGACAAGGATCTGGCACATATCTCAGCCGGACTATTGCATGGTATGTTGCGATGAGGAGGAGTTGGAGACTATCGAATACTTCCTCTATAACAGTCCACCCCTTAGTAGGTTGAGGTTGAAGACCCTTGGCAGGGGCTTCTTTTAAGGGATTGAATTCTGTGTCGAGAGTCGACATCAAAGCTCTCCATAGATTCACTATTAGTTTGAGCTAGTAGAGAACTCGCTCTCTTTTGTGTGTTCGTTAGTCCGTATAATTCCTCTGCTTCTTTATTCTCCCTTTCCTACTTCATCTCTTTTTCCCCTATCTCCGCTATTATCCTCTCCCCTATAGGGCGTTATACAGTGTGTCAATTAGCCCTCCGGGTACTGTACTTATCTCAATTGGCAAGTACAAGTCGTCTAACCTAAACCTAGTAATATTTATTTTGCTTAGCACAGGAAAAGGAACTTAAAGTAAAAACATGTGTGTTGAAAAGAACGCTCTCAATAAATTTAGAATCTGAAAATAATATGGCAACATTTTATTGTGAAAATGTCAATTAATTCTATCCTTCTTTAATCTCTTTTTCTTAAGTTTCTTGTCACTTTAATTGCTTCCCGGCAATGGAATAAACGCGTTGTAAATTTTCTTTCTGATTTTGGTTTTATACAATCATCTGCAGATTTATGTGTGTTTTATTATAATTCAGATCAAATAACGACTTATTTAGCACTTTATGTTGACGATGGCTTAGTGTGTGGAAATAATGCGTCTTTCATTGTAGATCTCCTCAAAACCTTAAATGGTGAATTTAAGATTACTTATGGACTTGCTGAATCGTTTGTTGGCATTCAAATTGAAATTTGTAGAAAAACAATGAAATTGAAAATTCATCAGCAGGCTTATGTTAAGTATGAAATTTTCAAAACTAGATACGAAATCTGAAGAGAGGATAATCATTTCTCGATAAGGAAATGAGAGGCCATTGGATCTCTGATGTTTTTAATGGTTTCAACGCGACCTGATATTGCTTTTAGTGTTGGGGTCCTGAGCAGATATGTTGAAAATCCATCCCAAATTCATTGCAATGGTGTGAAACGCATTTTTAAATATTTAAAAGGAACAGATGACAGAGGTCTTTCATATGATATTGGATCGAAATGTAACACGCTGAAAATGTATTGTGACGCAGACTGGGCAGGAGATTTAGATTCACGGCGAAGTACCACAGGTTGGATAGCTACAATCAATGATGGACCTATAGCTTGGAGTTCAAAGAAGCAAACAATAACAGCTACTTCTACTACAGAGGCAGAATTTATTGCTTTATGCTCAGCAACAAAAACAGTAGTTTGGCTTCGAAAATTAATAGAGAGCATTGGAATAATAATGCCTGATGCAACACCAGTTAAATGCGATAATCAGCAAGCAATAACTTTAGTAAAAAGTCCAGAATCTTCGAAAAGAACAAAACATATTGATACTCAATACTTTTATACTTGTGACATTCAGGCTAAAGGCGATATCGATGTTCAATATTTGGAAAGCATCAATCAACCAGCAGACATACTCACGAAGGCATTGCCCAAAGAAAAATTTCAATCATTATTAAATTTATTAAAAATATAATTATTAACCTATTATAAATAATTTATGAGAGCGAGAGGGAGTGTTGAAAATAACGCTCTCAATAAATTTAGAATCTGAAAATAATATGGCAACATTTTATTGTGAAAATGTCAATTAATTCTATCCTTCTTTAATCTATTTTTCTTAAGTTTCTTGTCACTTTAATTTCCTTTTTAAGATCTTCCCTTCTGATTTAAGCTTTCGTCTGAGCAACATCTATGAATTTATAATCTAATAAAATCTGATTGATATAAGATATAATAAGGTGCGTTTTATTCGTAAAAATGTGCATTCCTTACGAAGGTTCAGCTCAGTAATGGCGATTTTTATTCCAAAGCATAGGTCGGACCAACCCTCAGAGTAAGGCAGATAAATATTCGAATTTTGCGAAAAATAAAATAGATTTTCAAGGTTTAGGATACAGCGATGTCTATTGCAAATCTAAAGTTTGGTTTTTTCAAAATTACTTTGTATTCTTCAAATAACAATTAAAATTATTTCATTGTACATATATACAGTCAGAACCCGCCAAATATCAGCCTCCACCTTGGTTTCTTTACAAACTAAACTTAAAAGAGTTTTAGAAAATAATTTATTTTTTTTATATGAATTTTTAAATACAAAATATTGGAAATTAAATTCGTTTCGGCTGCTATTGTACTTTAAACACACGCATATAAATAATCAGAGATGGAGAAACTCATACATACAGACAACTTCAACAACAACAAAAATGGGGAAAAAATAAAAAAAATTAATTTAAAAACATAAAAAACAGGCTTTAAAGCAGGCATTTTATATGCAGCAGCACAACTAACTGACTGGCATTTAAAGAAACAACAACAACACCAACAAAAGCAACAGATACAACAAAAAAAAGTTGAATAGACCAGTCGTCAGTGGACGTTATCGATATCATACGTTTTAACTCTTAACTCAACATTCATTCTTTTGCAAGTATTTCTCTCATTTTTTTTCTCTTTCTCTTCCTCTCTCTGTTGGAGCACTTTAAAAACATAGCGGGAGCCATTAGAATTTAGAAATCCTCCTCAAAGGCCTTATTTTGATAGTATTTTATGGGTATTTTGTGAGTATTTTATATATAGAACAGGCCTGGAAAATCAAGGCCTTGCACTTATTGACCTAATGATAACCCAGCAAACAATATGGCTTGTTTTTAATTTGCAAGTGAATTCGTTGATTATATATTGAAAGTAATTTCAATCCACAATCTATTTTAAGCGATAAATAAGAAGAAATTACCAAAAGTTTAATAGAGGTTTTTACTATAATAGATCCGTACAGTTTAGGAGAAATTAGGGTGAACCTATGGGAATCGACAATGTCGAAATAAATAATAACAGGCCTCAAAGAACAGGAAACCCAAATCTGAATCGCAGCTAAGTTCGCTGGAGCCATATCAGGCAAAGCGAAGGGGGGCCAAAGGAAAATCTAGAAGAAGACAACAACAAAATTTTTTTTATGAAAACCCCGCCGAAGGACTACCCAAATTAAATAAAATGAACTATGTATGTAGCCCTTATAGATACGGGAGCATCCTTTAGCCTTATAAATAATAGAATAAATGATTTTTCAAAACACAAATTAAATATCTTTAACATTTAGAACATCAACTACCACAGACAAAATTAAGTATGAAGTACATTGTACAAGACGCACCAAAAATATTCAACTTGCCAAGTAATCCAAGAATAAGATGGAAAAATGTTCGTTGGGATATATTAATGTGTGTGTGTGAGTAATATCAAACAGTTGTTGCTGTTCTTCGTTTCTCCATTTTTTATCGATGACGTTCTAGTCTTCGTCTCTCGCCAGTGCATTAAGTACAACAGCAACGACGTTCAAACATACCTACTCCAACACACACACATACACATACAATTTGCTTAAATCCTCTCTGTCCCTTTGTCTGTTTCTCTCTCTCTCTTCCACTCTTTGTAAGTCTCTTAAGCAAATGTAGCCATGTGCATTCGCAACGATAAAAATGAAAACAAAAACAAAATAAAGACAGTGAAGTACAAAAGACGAGACACAGTTGTTTAACGATAATCATGCATTGCTAATCATTGTACTTTTTGTCTCAAAGTTCGAGTTGTATGAGAAATGTGTTTCGAATGTGTTACGTCCATTTTATGGTCTCCATAGTCATAAGCTATTTAAGCTGTTGTTATAAAATTTCGCGCCAATTTCACTTTATTGGACATAAATCGCCAAATACGTCCCAGAAAGAATATTGCTAATGTATCAGCAAAATACAGCTTCTGAAATAACTGAAGCTATTTACGATAATGTTGTTTCTTTGGCGAATGGATCCTATTAAAATTAGAACGAGATTAATTTCTCTATCGAAAAATTGCCGGGTTTAGTGTGATAAGCAGTCAGCCAATGCATACATAAAGATGCACTCTTGATGAAAATTTGTGGGCCGGTGACATTTTTGTACTGCACTTCTTCAAGAACGATGAAAACCTTAAGGTTACAGTAGAAGATCAGGCAATTATGCAACTCTTACTAAGTTTTTCTTTTGTCCAAGACTCTGCCACATGTCACACGGCCCACAAACCTATTAAAAACAGAGAGGTTGGTAAGTTATTAATCTCATGTTTTGACGCAAATATATTGACTTTAGACTGCTATTGGATCACACCCTCAACTTTCGGGATAACATATCCATGATCGTGAATAAAGCTTATGGTATACTTGAATATATGAAACGCTGATCTAAGGAATTTGTTGATCCTTATTTAACAAAATTGTTATTTATATCTCTCGTCCGTCCTATTCTGGAGTACGGTTCTATCAAATGGGATCCTGGTTAAGCAGTTCATATCAATAGCATTGAATCAGTGCAAAAACAATTTTTAATTTTTTGTTTACGAGGTCTTGGTTAGAACTCCTATGAATTACCGCCATATCGGAGTAGACTAGCTCTGATTAAACTGCCAACTCTTAAAAGCCGGCGTTCCGTGATGAGTACTCTTTTTATTCTGGGATTAATACAAGGCGATGTTGAGAAGCTAGGCCGTAATCCTGACTGAAGGGTTGTAATGGTCAATTATGTATGTATGTATGTTGATTCAGAGTTCCTGCCCAGTCGGTTGAAATTCAATGTTCCTGTGCGAGTTACACGTAATTTTGAACTGCTATCACTTAAATATTACAGATTAGACTATGAAAATAATGATTCCTTTTGAAGAAGATGTAAAACCTTTAATGACTGCTACCAAATAATTGATTTCTCGGAGGGTAAAGATGTTTTAAAAAAAACTAACCATATTTTTAAATTGTTAATTGTTATAAAACTGTTATTGTATATATTGCATGTAGTCAGTAAGGATATTATCTATTGACATTAAATAAAGAAATAAATTATGCGATTTGAGTCCATTGAGCTATTTTTTACTAGCAATACATGGAGCCTCTTAAGTACTCTAGTCAGACAGGCAAAGCAATAGCTGGTGAGATACCAGCCAAAATGCTGATGAAAGTATGCCAAAATTGAAGCTTACGTAGGGCATGCCTACGCAGGGCAACATTTAAATTAAATATTCTTTACAGTAGGAGACAGGCTTTCAGTTATAGCCCCTAATAAAGTTTTCATTCACCTTTGCAGATTTTCCAAACGGTTAATTTGATCACAAACCCTTCAGTGATAAATATCGCAAATTTATCGGTTCGATTTTATTTTTTTACAAACTGTTCACTCTTCTCTTCTACTTTTCTTACCTCTTTCCTTCTAAACGATCACATTTAATAAAACTCGATTACATCAATTAATTTCATCGGGGTTTTACGGTACTGTGGCATCACAACAGTTTAACAGATACGAATAACGATAATACTTCAAGTCGAGATTTCTTTATAATCTTCGTTGAACAAACGAACTACAATCTAGGAATTCTATTTAAAGCTGTAGTAACAACAATTTCTTGTATGCCTATAGAGCTTTAATCTTGCGTGAGATTTTTAACACTTTGACTGCCAACTACGCGATAACTCGTAGATTGCGTTCCCTTCTAGGGTGCCAACTACGAGTTATCTCGCACTCACTAAACCTAACATTTTTGTGTAGCTACGAATAAAACCGTATTATATCAGTGCCAGTATCCATGGCTTCTGGAAAAAGAACAAAAAGTTATTATTGGCTTGCGTGGCCAGTTTTCTGAAAATCGCCGTGGCAGTCAACGTGTTAAGGAGGAATTTGTATTCCTGCTTCATGAGCTATTATTGAAATTAAGTGTAGGCCTTAACTGCAGTAATTTTCAATTCGTAGTGCAAATGCATCAACATAGTCAAACAAGCAAATAATAATGCTGGTTTAAGAATGAAGTCTGGTATGCGAAAAGTCTCTTAAGATCTGAAATAATAAACCCCTCTAGGGCTCTTCAACCATGTGCGAATACTGTGTTAACTAACCGCCAAAGCGCAGACACACACATGCCGTATTTGCTTTGCTAGCCTAGCGTTACCTATGTTCAGGCTTTTTGGGTCAATATTCGGTTTATTGAGTACAATATCTTAAGTATTCAGACATAACAGTATACGCAGTTCAGCTGCTTATTTAATATTCATTTGACAGGTGGTAAACAAAACAGCTGTTGTCAACAACATTGAAAGTGTTCGAATAATTGTAATATGCGCACTAAACATACTTATGAAAGTGCTGCATTTTACGTTTTACTCAATATCATAACAATTTGCGTATTTATTGCGCTATAATTAATTGAAACTTTATATGAAATATTGAGCTCAATAATGGCGTTTATTGCGATTTACGCAATAAAGGTGTATATCTGAACACTGTATTAATTACACTTGCTAATTATGCAATGAATTCTACGAATGAAATATTTTTGTTTTAATGCAAATAAGTTTTTTTTATAAATTTAAATTTGTTTTCCACTTCATTTTGTTACTCAGTGTATATTTCATCGAAATATTTTCGCCCGCGCCCGTGCTATATTACAATTTTTTTATTTTCTTTTTCGTTCAAGTAACGTATAATGAGTACCAGTTCTCCAGCAAAGAAAATTTTAAAGAAGGAAACAAACAAACAAACAAAACAAAAAAATAATAAAAGTTCGTACTGACAGTAATCGACAAAAAGTACGTACGTGTACGCATGTATGTGATTTGTTGTTGTTGTTGTCTCTCTATAGAAAAATTACACAAACGTTCGTTTGAAAGATTGGTTTGCTATAACGTAGTGGGCTTTCGCTCCACTGTAGCGTGTCTAAAGTGCCAGTTAGTCAATGTGACTAAATGGCGTCATGTTTTTACGTTCTGTCTTTCTCGTGGATTTAAGCTTAAATAAATATATGTATGGAAGTGTGTGTTTGTGTGTCTATGCATGATATAAAATAAGTTTTTTTGTTTTGCTTTTATACTCGTTGTTGTCGTTGTTGTTTGATATTGTCTTGTTCTCTGCTTGCATGCTTTTCAGTAACTGTTTTTCTGTTTTCTGTTTTAAATACGTATTCGTCTTCGTTATTGTATCCACGTTTTTGCTGTTGCTGGACTTTTGTTTTTATGCTGTTGTTGTTGTTGTTGTTGTTATATACTTAGTTTTACTTTTTAAACACGATATGTTGTTGCGACGTACATTGTTGTTGTATATCTTTACAAACGAAAGCTATGAAGTTTCTTCTATTGAATCGAAAAGGAATCAGACTGTTTATGTAAACATGCACGTATGCCTGCCCAACGCACATTTCTATCGGAACCTACATGTGTATGTACAAAGCTGATACAAAATTCTTCAACTGAAATTTTTGTATGACAGCATTGTCTTGTTTGTTACATTATCTTCCTCATGGTGACCTTTATACTATGTTCACACATGCACAAAACGGCATTATTGAGGTCAATATTTCATATAAAATTTCAATTAATTATTGCACAATAAATATATGTTATAATATTGAGCAAAACTTAAAATACAGCACTGTTATAAGTACGTTCGATGAGCATATTACAATTTTCCAAACACTTTCTGTTGATATTTGACAACTCAAATGTCAACAACGACAACCAAAAAAAAAAAAAAAAACAAAACATAAGCAATGTTGTTGAAAGAACCAGCTGCTTTGTTTATCAGCTGTCAAATGAATATTGCTTATATTATATCTGAACACTTAAAATATTGTACTCAAATAATCGAATATTGGCTCAATAAAAGTGCATGTCTAAACATAGTATTAAATGACACAATACATACATATGTGTTTGTGATTGAGACATAACCTATAAATGTAAAAGAGTAAATTTACAGAACACAAGTTGTCCAGACTTACATTCGTTGCAATGTTCTAAAAAGTTTGATGACACAGTCAACAGTGACTGATTAAATGAACGCTATGATGAGCCCCTTTTCCTAAAAGCCGGTTATCGTAAGCACTCTTAAAAAATTTAATGAATTGTGCTAGCAAAAAATTGTTTATTGGGTATATAAAGAAGGAAATGTATGTACATGTGTCATGGCTATACTGTATGTGACTGTGTCTCTGCGTCTCTGGCTTCAGCTTTAACATTTTTGTTTCGATGTTTTGCTCTTCGTAACACACTGGTCGGTGCTTTTGTAAAATTTTGTATTTGTTTTCCAATGAATAACAACAGCAACAACAACGAATATTAAATTAAAAGAAAGAATCGAGAATTTTTTAATTTAGAAGAATGGGAAGGGAAATTCTATACACTCGGCGGTAGTGGTAGGGAATATGCAAATAAAAAATGTGAAGGAAAGTAATTTTCATTGAAAATCAATTTTTTTTGTTGTTTTTTAAATTTAAAAAGAAAAATTAAATAAGAAAAGTTTGCTTATAATAAAGGGGTATTTTAAGCTTGAGTCATCTTGGATCACCGGAACCATAGGCGAAATCAGAGATCAGCAATGAGTATTCAAAAAGAAGGGTAGAATTGAATCATACTCATAATTTCTGATACTTATACGCATTCATACTTATTTTAATATCATACTCATATTACTACTACACACTCATATTCAATGTTTGAAGTACTCATCGTACTCATACTTAACAACATGTATGATGTTGTTGATTTCGACTCTCGTTTACTCAACATTTACAAGAATCACAAAATAAGTATGATTCGCGTACGAACACTAAAATACTCACTAGGAGGTTGTGTGTTTCTTTCTTATTTTTTTGTAAATGCAACTAAAAGACTCCAAATTTTGATGAATGATTCGAATAACCCGAATCATTTATGAGTATTATATGTATTTTTCTAAATTTATGAATCTGAATGAGTAGGCGTATGAATCAAACATATTTCAAATGTTATGACTTATACTCATTGTAACCTGTACTTATAAATCAACGTTGTAGTGAGTACAAATGAATCAGAGTAATTGAATTTCAAAACTGTTGACTCACTCATACTCAAAATGTCGGGAGTATTTATGAGTAGCGAAAAAACGATTCATTGCTGATCTCTGTAAGGAACACAGAAATGACGCAAATATACATATTTGAAATACAAGAGACAATTGACGCTTTAGAGAACAATATTCGTGAAGCCATTGGTGAAATACAGCTGCACACAATCGATAATGTGCTTAAAAATGGACCGATCGTGTAGGCTACTGCATGGCCAGCCGAGGCAGCCATTTGAATGAAATTATTTTCCATTATTAACCCGAAGGATTGTACTTTCAAATAAAAAAAGAAATTTGAGAAAATATTCAGTAGTTTTTTTAAAGAATTTTAAAAAAAAAAATATATGGCGGACCCTTTTAGCTGTAGCATAATATTCCATCCTTAATCAATGAATGAGTGAGCTCTAAGCGACAGGAATGTATTACGTAAACAAACAAGCCTAGAACGTGAAGAGCTTCTCTCTCAACAATATACATATTTACAGCACCATAGCTACAGATGACGTAATATTATTGCTGTTTGTATTGGCACACAAGCAATAAAAATCGTTGGGTCTTTCACTATTTAAAATCGACCCAAATTCATTTGACGCCTTTTAGAGAATGCCTATTAAGGACTCGGCCGACCATCAAAAGAATATGAATAAAAAATATTACTGAGATGATCGTTAATAAAAATATTAAATACATATGTAGAGAAACATGCGGCAGCGCTGAGTAAAGATTGAACTCATCTGATGGTTTCCTATCTACTACGGGTTGTTGTAGTATTTTACATTAGAAAGATATTTAAAAATAATAAGCACGAGTATTTGCCTATTAATTTTAATTACAAACGAAAGTGACTGAAATGAAACTGGAGGCTGGGTTGGTTTTATCTTTCGTTAATTTTTTTCAATATCATATTCAAGTTGTCATTATTTTTCTCTTTTATATTTTGAACTGAATAAACCCCCACTCACATATCGACTACACACTACTACTACTCACATATCCACTACATATCACATACCCACATACATCTGAAATAAAATCGCTACTAACTTTATTAGTTAAGCAGTACATCTAAAATTCTCAGATTCGTGGTTTCCAGCATTTGTGTATGTTGGTGTGATCTTAAGGGTCAGAACTCTTGATAAAATACTTCATCATAACCAAAGGTCCATTTAGCCGAACGTTTACGTAACGTAACGAAAAATAATGCAAATGCTTATAGAAATTACGTTACAGTTCGATAATTATTCTCATTGGTTTTCACTAAACATTCATACATATACTGATCAGCTGATATGTAAACGTTATAAAATGTAACGTTACATTTGTTAAATTCTCTCTTAGAAGTAAGAGTAAAGGGTTACAAATAACTGAACAATGGCCTGTGATACCAATATGAAATCAAACAGTCTGTAAAAATAATCTCTAAAATACTTGTAAAACAAAAACTGTTAAAAGGACAATAAAATTTCAAATCGTTCTTGTTTGTTTCTTTTTTTTTATTTTCTGTCTCTCTCTCTTTCTCGCTCTCTGCTAATAGTTCTCTAACATTTATTTTCTCTTATATACATACATATATGCAATCATAGTTAGTCACTTCATTCATTGTTGTTTTTGTATTTTTTTTTGTTACATTTCAGGGTCTGTTTGTTTTCCGTTCGATACAACAACAATCAGCGAAAGCGAAGCTAGCTACTACAACAACAAAAAGGTAAGATTGCATGCACGCATGCAAGTATAAACAATCAGGTTCCCTGCTGTTGTTATTATTGTTGTTGTTATTCGCCTATAGAAAGTCAGTTGCACTCTACACATGTTTTCGTTCGTTCAGTGAGTAAACGAGTGCGAGAATGTTGTTATGGGTACATGCATGCGGGTGTTTGTGTGGGTGAGTAAGTGTCTAGGGGTGTATGGGTTTGTGTACGTATGCAAGCACAGTGTATAATGCAAGTGTCTTTCGCAAGCAACAAAATAAAAATGCTAATGCCCTCTAACAACAAAAACAAAATCAAAAAAAAAAATTAACGAAAATTTGTTGTTGTTTTGTTTCGTATACGAATTGTAAGATTTTTGTAATATTTTCTCTTCTGTTTTCTGTTACCTGTTTCTTGTTGTTGTTATGTGAGTGTGTTTTGTTTTTGTATTTGTTTTTGCCTTCTTGAAACATTTCTTAGTACGATTTTCTTCTTCTTCTTCAATAATGTAAAAAAAATTGTTTTTCTTTTTAGGTTTCTTTTTTACTAAATTTTCTTTTTTTTTTTCTTTTTCTTTTAATAAATCATGTCCATTTTTTATTTGTAACATTTTTGTTTTACTTACAATCTTTAAAAACAAAAACAAAAACAAAAAAAGAACAAAAATTTATTGCAAGAATTGAATTTCGGAATTCATACCAAAAATCTTCGTCTTTGTTTCACAGTCAAACTGTACTGAACTGGAATGGCCGACCGGAGACTATCACTAGACTAGTTTCACTAGTTTCGCACTAGACTGGACTCGCCGTAGAAATGTTCCTTGAATTGGTCTTCTGTTTCGTCTCTTTGCCAAAAGGCAGTGTTTTTAGTGTCGTCTCTTCTTCTGCGGTTGCCGTTGTACTTTGGCGCCCAAGATGTTGATGGTAATGATGATACGGACGACTGTGTTGTTGTTGTTGCTGTTGTTGATTTAATTGTTAGTTTTTGTAAAATCTCTACGGGTTCGCGATCGTCACTGGTAGTCAGAAATAGTTTCATAATGTGTATGACAATGGCTTGAAGTTGACCAGCTTCACACCTGTGGATTGGTTGAAGATTATATTTTTGCATTTGAGCACATCATCTTACGAGCCATAGGCCCAAGTTTAGTTTCACTAGTTTCGGTAATTTCATAATGACATCGATGCCCTTGGAAGACAGTTGTGTGCAGCCATACAAGTCGATTGTTTTTAAATTGGCCAACTCTTCAGCGAGCGTTTGGAGACCCTTGTCGGTTATACGTGAACATTGGCCGATATTCAGATGTTCCAATTCGGTTAAAGCCTTGGCAATTTTGAGCATTCCTTGATCGGTGATTTGGCATTGATTGAGTGAAAGTGATCGTAGGCGGTAAAGGCCTTGGGCTATGTGGTTCAAAGCCTGATCGCTAATTTTGTCACAGAAACTCACATCCAGAGAGGTAATGAAACTGCCGCCCTCAGTGAGGTAGGCCATGCCTATGTCGGATATGTTGTCGCAGGAACGTAAATTAAGATGCTCTAGTTCGGGCATGCGTGCCAGATGCTTGAGACCACTGTCGGTTATGGAAACGCAGAAACTCAAGTTGATCGATCTTAAGGACGTTAAACCTTGTGCTATGTGACCCAAAGCCTCGTCACTGAGACGCTGGCAATCCTGTAGGCCCAAGTATACTAAGCCGAGGTTGCCCTCAGCGGTGTTTTTATTAAGGCCGGCTAGATGACCAATACCCTGATCACTTATATGCCAGCAGGAACGTAAATTGAGGTTTTTCAGTTTCTTAAGGCCCCACGCTATCAGCAGCAAGCCTGTGTTGGTAATATTACAGCAACCGCCCAGTTCCAAGGTTTCCAGATTCTTAAGATGCTGAGCTATGCGGCCAAGACTAGTATCAGTTATTTGTTTACACAATGAGAGATCCAGCACTTTTAAATTGGGCAAGTCCACCGAAAAGGCGTGGCCTAAATTTACATCGGCCACATTGAAGCAACCACTAAGATTGAGCGACGTCAGAGCGGGCACACCCAAAACCAAATCCTTTAAAGATCTTCTCAATGATAGAATCTGTACTTTCTTAATGCCACGCTTAACCAGGCAATTGAATAAACTAGGGCTGGAACGTTTCAAGTGAAGCTTGGCCTCTACGCCCTTCCATATGCTCTTCGAATAGGCCACATCCCTCCAGGTGGTACATACCTGCGCCGCTCGACCCAAATCCCTTACGGCCAGTTGGTCAAAAATCATTTCCAATACCTCTGGAAAGAGATTTGTTATATGCAGGCCCTCTGCGGGTGGTGGACTATCAGGGGAAGCTGGCCTCTGTTGCAAATGATGATGGTGATGATGATGTTGCGCATGTGCTGCTGCCGCCGCCGCAGCGGCTGCAGCTGCATGCTGAAGATACAACGCGGGTGGCAATGTTTGCAACTGCGGTCGATGATGCAGTGCATAGGGGGTAAAACGCAGCAGATGGTGTGCACTCCGTGTGAGACCGGGCAATTCAGTCTGTTGATAAATATGGTCTTCCATGCTCCACGCTGCAGCTGCCAACTGTGTGGCTGTATGAATACTACTGCCCCCACCACCGCCTCCAGCACCGCCACCATGATAGCTAGTCAAAGCAGCGGCTGTTTGTAAAGACAATGTCGTCTGATGATGGAAGGGTAGAATTTCAGTATTAGTTGCCATTACTTAAAAGGATTAATTTAGTTGTTTGTGTGTGGCTGTGTGTGTGTTATATGACGGGGGGACCGCGAATTAATTTAAACGCCTTAAAGCGTTTTTAACTTTTTTTTTCGGAATTTCAAACACTTTGATTTGTTTTTTTTTTGTTAAAATTCTTGTTTTTTTGTTTTTGTTTTTTATTTTTTTGTTTCTCTTCTTTCTTCTTCTTCTTTTTTTATTTAATAAAACATTCCTTTTGTATTGCTTTTGCTATTGAATTTAAATTTCTTTTTACGAAATAAATCACTTTCTTTGAATTGTTGTTGTTGATAATTTTATGCACTTTTGTTAGTTGAGAGTTAAAAACGAGAAGGTTAAACGTCCGTTTTGTTGTAAATATTTTTCCGTCTGTTTACAGAATTCTTGGTATTCTTTTTTTAAAACAATTTTTAACGGTTTGTGTTTTTTATCCGTATTCAGCAGAATACCGTACAATACCGTTCCGTTTAACAACGTATCACTAACTAAACTCATGTTTCAATTGCTTGAGTATATAACTTGTATTATCCGTGTCTCACTGTGCTGCTGACACACACACACTTAGGTAATGTTAAGAGAGAAATACAAAAGTGTTGCTTTTATCTACCGGATTAATTCAGCCATTTACTCCGAGCATGCAAGTAAGAGACTGTTGTCTGGTACGAATTTTTTTAAGAGAACAATGAGAAATGAACAGTAGACTGATGTGTGTGATGTAAATGATGATAGTGATAGAAGGTAGAAAATAATATTTTGCATAGAAATTCTTACGGTTCTCCATGTGTTTGCTTGTGTCTTTGGTGTTGTTGTTTTTTTTTTATATTTTTAACCCCTTCTGAAGGTAACAGCGTAAAAAAGTAATGTTTTTAAATGGAAATTGTTCAGTTATTTGTGATCAGATGTCTGAACGGAGCAGTGTTGAAAAATTCAGTACTTTAGTACTTTTTCATTTCAAAAATACAACAGTACCCCCGCGACGCTTTCAGTGCTTTTTTTATTATTACATATTTTATGCCTTGCGCTTTTCAGCTATTAATGCACTAGCAACATGTTCAACGTAATGCTAAAGGTAGAATTAGGCCTTAGCACCGGTTAGCCAAACGTCCACGGAACGTACATTTGTTTTTAGAATTCGATTAGCAATGAAAACGCTTGCCGGATCTTAATGTAATTTCGATAAGCATTTACATACGTTGCTCTTCATATGATAAAAACGAACGTATGTTACATTACGTTCTATCGACGTTTGACTAATCGGAGCTTTTACGTTTTGTTACGTTCCGAATCAGGTTTTTTTGTCTAATATGTGAGGAATACGAATAAGTCGTTAGGTTTTCTGTTCCGTGCCGTATGTGTATCAGATATAAATAAATAAATAGTCTAGTAGGTAGTGTGCTAGCTTAGTAGACGTGACGGTTGTAACCCCCTGTTAGACATCTCCATCAAAACGAAATATAAAAAAATATATCTCCGTCGGCTTCCTTCTGGCAAAAACTAAATAAATAAAATTGCCAAAAATCTGTGTTTCAGAGTCTACTTTAAACAGTAGGTCTGTATTTTTTTACAAAAGTACCATTCCCTCAAAAAGGTACTCTTTCAGTTACAGTTCAGTACCATTTTAAAATTTCAGTGTTGCAACACTGGAACGGAGGTCATTAATACATTATAAATTAAAACCGGTTGATTCGTGTTACTAGGCAGAATCCACTGATGACTCATTCAGGCCACGCTTTTTTAAGTGCAATAAAATAATGAGGATTTTTTTAAACATTTTTCCAATTATTAACTCATAAAACTAGGCAGTTTGTTTGCCCGACTACTAAAGTGAAATTGCTTTTAACGTCCTTTAGTACCGTTTGTTTTGTCCTATCATAAATCTTAAAGGAATAAGCCTATACGGCTAGCATTATAGGTAGCAAAAGGCTTAAAATATACGATATTTTTCGCGTTAAATGATTATGTTGGCCACAAGCAGGCAAATGCCTTGCCTGACCTTTTATTAGATTTGTTGAAATTTTTTTAAAAATTTTTTAAAGTTTTAGATTTTCGATTATTTTCTTAATCTGCACACACCTGCAAGTGTCAAAATAAATAAAATTTCAACGTTTTAGGCTTTTTATTCGAAAGATTTAGAAATTACTTAAAAAATAACAGAAGTAAAGTAATTACCGGATGTCAACGTGATGTCCTCGTTATTAATTTTCTTTTTCAGAATTTGAAAAAATGAAAATACTTCCACAATGGAGTTTAAATTTGATAATTGGAAAGGATGATAAAGCTACCTAGGAGTTCGTTTGTTATTTTGGCTTTGTATCTTGCTGTAAACAGCCTAGATTCTTGCAAGCGTAATTTATTCCCAAGATTTAAGAAATTGTTTCTCCGTTTGCTCAAATAATCGAATTTATACATGATACTTTCTTTGAACATCAAACTTACAAACTCACTGGTCGCTTTGTAGCCCAAACCATTGTCGAGCACCCAGATTCTATTACAATTTTTTGCATTCATTGCTAATAAAATATCACTGTTTCACAAATATTATTACAATACAATTACAAATTATAATGAATTAGAAGTTACTTTAACCTAAGTTACTTTGACCATATGCTCGGTGTAGAGTCTCTGGTGGGAATTGAATCTACTACTCTCAGGCCAATAGTCTAGCACACTACCAACTAGACTACCAAGGCTCTCCATTTATTTATTTAAGTTTTTCACTTTTGATACTGGCACTTATGCTGGCATCTGAGGTTCTTGAAATTTCTTCTGATATTTTAATTACATTTCTTGTTAAATTTTTTGTTTTCACCACGCACTAGTGATCAGACGTGAGTATTATTTCAGAATTTTCAGCATAATTTTCCGAATTCGTTTGTACATATTTATCAACTAGATTTTTTGCCAATATTTTATAGGTTCTTTCGATAACATAACCTATTTCACTAGCACTTTTACCTTCACTTAAACTTCTGCGGAGGTTTGTGAAAACACAATGGCACTATGTGGCCTACGTGTTTTTATACAACTCTCTTAGACGGATAGCCAACTCTACCTAAACTTCAGCGGAAATTTACTTTCGCTATTGAAGAAGAAATAATCGTAACAAAGTCCCAAACTCAACTGAAGTAAAATCAAAATCAAGACTCTGTTTTTGTAAGACCAACGATTGTAGACGATCTAGTAAGTCCACACACTACCTACGACCAACTTAATTTATTGCAGAAAAATCGAACAAAGGAAATCAAGGAAAAGGTACTTGAGGATGAAGAAAAATTTTATTTTGAGTTTTCAGCACACCCGAAAGAATACCCGCGAATACAATTTATTTATTTATTTATTTTTATTTGCCTATGGAAATATTCCTTGCAGGCAATTAATTAATATTGCAATATTAGAACACCTATTTTTACGGGTGATTTTTTTGCTTTTTAACGCTTAAAAAACATTGAATTTTGTTATCAAAATTCGAAAAATTTCGATCCAAAAAATATCTTCAACGACGAATCCATTTTTTGCCTCAATGGTTACAAACAGAATTGTAGCGCTTATTGGGAGCAGCAGCCAGAGGCAGTTCAAGTGCTGTATGCTGCCTGAAAGGTTTTTCCAAAACCATGAACCTATGGAGGCGAGATTCTTGATCAAATAATATCTATTTTCACAATAGTCTATTGGCCACTAATATCACCAATATTTGACATCACTAGACTTTTTTTTTAATAAGACTACATGAAGTTTCTCGTGTGCAAGTACAAGACAACTGTAATTCAAGTCCTGAAATATAATATTACAGACACCATTGATGAGATACTGATCACAATTTTGCAATAAAGGATGCCAGTCGTAAGAACCTAAGGCGTGGGCAACATTTACATGAATAATCCGTCAAAAGTAAATGGCAGGCCTTAATTCAAATAAATATTTCATTAAGTTTTTCACATGGTTTCATACCAAACGGAAGCTACATTGTCCCTTACATCCCGGAGAAAGTAATATCAACAACAAATATTATAAGAAGGTCGGTCAATACCAACTCTCGAGAATGGCTAAATGAACAAAGAGTTCCTTGCCTGTAAACTCTGTACAACAAATCAGAGGGTGGTGTTTTTATTTAAGGGGAGAAAAACATTCCTTGGACCTACTTAAGTAGACCAAACATCTGCTTGCCTTCGCCCATTCTACGATTGCTATAATCGTTGTACCATGAGGACTATTTGCAATGTGGTGGATAAATTCGAAGCCACTGGTTCAGTAAACGACCAAACAACACCAATTAATCGATGAAATGCAAGATCTGCTGAAAATATGTCCGTGGGAGTGTGCAGAAGAATCCTAGGTAGTCGATTTCGCGTAGCTCGCAAACACTCGGACTTTGGACCTGTATCTGTACAAAATTCAACTGAACAGAAAAAAAGGTAAACGACCATAGACAACGCCGTGCGTTTGCTGAATGGATTCTGGAGCAATTGGCAACTGAACCTAGTTTTCATCGAAAAATCTTCTTCAGTGATGGAGGCGCATTTCTACGTGAATAAATCAAATTGTCGCATTTGGAACCATACGAAAATTCATAGGTAGTGTCATAGTTTAGTGTTGATTTTTTGTTTGCGACATCATCGGTCCATGTTTCTTTGCGAACGACGTTGACGTTGACCTGATCAACATTGCCAACAGCGAGCACTATAGGTCGGCGATTACGACGATTTGGATTAAAATGGACGATCTGGACACCAAAGACACGTGGGTTCAACAGGACAGTGCTATGCGATTTCAAAGAATGGTTAACTTACGTGGAGGTGGTGCAAACTGGTCATTGAGAACATGCGATTTAACTCCGTCAGTGGAGTTTTTTGTAAGTCTAAGGTGTGGCAAATTCGACTCTATTTATGCGCCAGAGTCATGGAAAATTAGACTTTACAGATGCCCTTTACTTATAGAAACTGTGGCGAATATCAGTCGTAAAATCAAATATTCACAATTATGAAGTATTTTTTGAAAAAGTTATCGCATTTTATTTTCATTTGATATTCAATATCAGAATATAGTTTCTATTGATAACGATACTTTACTAATGTTTTTGCGTTTTCTTTTGATATCATATTATATGAAATCTTATCAAAAGAAAGAGAGAACGACACTCGATTTATCTCAATTACAATGTATTGTAGAAGTGGGAAACTCAAATGAAGAAATAAAATTGTTTTAAGACAAATAAAATTATGGGGGGATTTACATGAAAACAATACATTCAGCAGTCTTTATAGACTTCTTTCCAGAATTATCGCAACAAAAAAAAATAAGAAAATTATACTCACACAAACCATATCAGATTGTTCTGAAAATGAAAAATCTAGATACTGGTGTTTTGCTTTTACATCGCTTGACATTAAAATTATAAAAAAAAGCTACAAAAACAAAACAATGTAGTAAACAAACCTGTTTACAAATTATCGTACTGCTTAATATAACAACAAACACCAGTATAAAAAAAATGGTAAACAAGTAAACAAAAATCCACAAACCACACTACAAGAATAAATGTCAACAAAATACACAAACAACATCGCAATAATAAATGTAAACAAGGATGTTTACATTTAAACAAGGATGTTTGCATTTATGGAGATTTCGAAAATCACGAAAGTCACGAATGGTCGCTTTCAAGAACATTCATCAGACTGTTTACTTTGCCATATAAAAGGCAAGGCAAAGTAGGAGACTGAGTGAGTAAAAGTTCAGTTAGTCTTGTGTGAAGACGCGGTGTGTTTGAAGACAGAAATCGTGGTTTGAAGATCTCCGTTACAAAGATCTGTCAAATAATTGCCTAATAATTGTTATTGCTTATGCAAAGGTTGTAAACAGAGGAATAACAAATAAAGCAATTGTTGTTGTTTACATCAAGTTGTGAACAGTGCCACACAAAATTGTGCGAATAATAAAGAATTTCAATTAAAACTAAACACAAATTTATTTTTATTTTCATTTGCAATCTACAAGATCTTATTTTCAACATTTTTAAAAGGCAAAAGCGTAACAACATGTTAGCTGCGGTAAACTCTGACTATGATGAAATTCTTGCTAATGTTACTCAAGGACACATGCATTTTCTACTCTGTGACGTATAAGATAGGATATCAGACTGACTGTCGATGATATTTGTAACAATGTGGTGAGTAACTAACATCACGCAATTGCTAAACTAAATAATGTTGTTTGCTTATCACACGTATGCCCAAATACATATGTAAGTATGTACTTATTTTACATATTTGACACATGGTAGCCTGATTATAATAACATAACAACAATAAATGAAGCCATTCCTCTCTTGTACACGAGCAAGCAAAGAGGACACAGTTGATCAATCGGCCTAGGTTTCCCATTTCCTAACAAAACAAAATAGGCTCTACTCTACTCGTTTACATAATAAAACATACTCCCACTGTCTTCAAAACCTTTGAAGACTTCGGCAGTCTTAAGGAAAGAACAATAAAAAATATCTTTAGCGGTGACACTGTGCGGGCGCAAGACAAAATCAGTCGGTCGATCTGTTGAGAACCCTGCTGATGTCAACAAGCGTGACGTCGAAAACATGAAATATCAATTCGGCATTTGCACCATCGGTTATGTTGAATCTGGCAATTCTTAGGTCATTCTATTCTATCACAGAATTCAGCATATTCTCTCCACTGAACCTAATGAATCGATTTATGCTTGATCAAATTTGGGACTTATTGGAACAATGAGATTTTGCCTCAAAAAAATCATCTTTTCGTATGAAGCTCACTTTCATCTTGGTGGCTATATAAATAAGGAAAATTGCCGTATGTGGTCTTACAGAAGCTAATGCACCCATTACTTGTGACTGTTTGGTGCGGCTTGTGGAGCGGAGGCATCATTGGCCCATAATTCTTTGAAAATGCTGACGGCGCAACAGGTACGATCAATGGAAACACCTATCGCTTCATGATAACTGATTTTTTTGTACTCGCTTTTCATGGTATGTACATATTGAAGTAAACAATGTTTGGTTTAACAGGATGGCGCAACTTGCTACACATCTCATGCCACAATCGATTTATTGCGTCAAACTTTTGATGGTCGTTTAATTAGCCGAAATGGTGGTGTCAATTGGCCGCCAAGAAGAATTTGGCACCGGAAAGTGTTATGCCGACAATCCAGAGACAATTGAACATTTGAAGGCCAACATTCGTGATCCTATTGCAGAGATGAGAAAGTGTACGGAAATTGGTTCGATCGCATGAAGGACTGTGAGGCCAGCCGCTTCAATCATATGAATGAAGTAACATACCATTTTTAACCGAAACAATAGTATACTATCTTCGAAACATAATGTTATTATGAATGTATACTGATGATTTCATAAGAGTCGTGAATTTTGATTTGAAAAAACCCCATGACTACTAACCAAAAACCAACATCAGCATTTCTAACACAAACCAACGTGTTGAAGGGCCTCAACAGAGTAATAATTATGAAATTACACCTTCCCACAGCACAGGTACAAGAATCAAAATAATTCCGAAATCAAAACAATATATCCAACTGTCCTGCTTACAGAGACCGCAATACATAATAACAACAACAACAAAAGAGACAAACATAACGAATCAAGCAGAATAATTCAAGTGAATACATTCGTCTATCTAAAGATCCTTAAAGGCGTCAAAAAAACACTCCAATACAATATATTCACACAGCCAAACATACATACTATGTATGTGTGTATTGCCTCTGAACACATTGATTATTTGTTTAAACGGTACCCCTACAAAGTCTGTGATCTTACGTTGTGAAGTTGTTTGTTTTTCAAATTCTGAGAAATTCCTGAAGAAAACAAAAAATAAAATAATTACAAAAACAACAGAAAAATTAAATAAAAAAAGTGTTCAAACAACAACAACACAAGGGACCGATACTAGGGCTTATGTACACAATAAATATGAACACACATACATACCCCAGCATACATCCTGATACATAATAAGTGTGTGCACAAAATAAAATAAAAAAAAAACAACAGAAACAATAATAATAATGAATAAACCAGTGTATAGAGAATATCACCAGTATTGCCACTACGTTATAATGTTTGAATAAAAATTTAAACAACAATTTTTAAATGATCTAAGTAAAGAGGAGTTAATTAAAACTACAGACACTCATCATACCACTTAAACTTATTTGTATTCCGGTAAATTTTAAACAATTTAAGATAAAATAGCAGACGATCAAAAGGGCCTAAAAGGCACTTGAGTTGCAATATCGATTGGATACATATTCTGTCATTTACCTATAAGTCCTGGTTAACCATCCTGATGGTTTCATAATGGTGTGAATTTCACACAGAGCGAAACCTGCCTAATAAAATCAATAAGATTTTCTCTACGAAACGTTTTTGGAGTGAGGGGTATTACAGCAGAAAGAAACGAAGATTTTTTAGTAGGGATTTCTTATTATTTTTATGTGATAAATCTTTTTAATTTTTTCAAAAAGTAAAACACATACATTTAAGAAGAAAACTTGTTATTTACCATTTTATTACTCAAATTCCGTCACTTTTGCCACAAAAAATACAATCCATAGAGAAAAACTTATTGATTCTATTGTGTTTTCTTCTAAATTGTATAAAACAAGAATTTCTTATTAATTTCATTGGGCTACCGAATCAATTTTTTCAAAAAGGTTTTTCTTATAGATTTCATTAGGCTACTTAATAATTTTTTTTTTTAAGGAGTATGCCTTATTGATTTCATTAGGTTTCTATTTGATCATGTGTAAATTATCTTATTAATGTTTTAATAAGTGGCAAGTAAAGAAGTGGAAAAAAGTAATAAAAATATTTCTTCTTAAAAGAACAAAGTAACAAAGTAAACAAAGTTCAAATAAAAATATTGAATTGTTTTAATTTCAACAAAAAAAGTGTTATAAAAGACGGGAAGGAAAGTTATTTTCTCGTTGGACTAATGTTGAAAAAAATTGATGATTATCCTGTCACTGCGGACGAATCTTTTAAAGATTTGCATAATGGTAGAACTCCTTAAATTCATATATGTACATCTTTATAATCCTCTATCTTTCTCTTTCAAAGATAAACATTTCGAGCAAAAGTGCTGGTTGCAGCACAATTGCAGTTCATGGGAACAGGTGCTTCCTTTCTGGAGGGAAACAAAGAAAAATATAATTGATGAGATACAAAATGCCAAATCTTTGACGAATATTTTTCAAGAGTGGACACGATATAATGATTTCTTAGGTTAAGTGAAAAGCAAAATCAATAAGTATTATTTGAAAAAATAAAGGGATAGTTTTATAAAATTAAGAAGAAAATCTTTTTGAAAAAAACAAAAAGAGGGCCTAATAAAATCAAGAAGAAAATCCTTTTGAAAAAAAAAACAAAAAGAAAGCTTAATAAAATTAAGGAGAAAACCTTTTTAAAAAAATCAAGAAGACTATCTAGTAAAATCACTAAGTTTTCTTCTTGATTTTTTCAAAAAGGTTTTCCTTATAAAAACAATAAGAATCTCTTCTTGAAAAAAAACCATAGAGAAATCTTATAAACTTTGTTCTAATTTACTATGTATTTATTAGGTTCAGTTTTCTCTGTGCATCCAAATCTTCCTTTGTAAGATGAGAAGATGTACTATTGTCTCCTTTTCTTCCTCGCCATTCTAGCTACTGAAGAAGTTCCAGCCTCAGGACGTGAGTACATTGAGGTCAGTGGCCCTTAATGACGGATATGAGAACTTTAATAAAGATTCTGAGTGGGTTTAATTAAAGAGCGAGCAGAACATGTCTATTTATAAATTTTCTTTGCAAATGAGTAAAGTTTGAGTGTGATAATTTGTTTGTCCCTCTGCAGAGGTATACCAATTTCACGTATGTACTCTTTTTAATTTCTTTTGTACAAGTCCTTGCAAGTTTATCATGTGGTAACCTACAATAATCCCGAGTCCAAAATCTCACATGGGCGAAACCGTTATATATCTCGTCATCTTTCTTAAGGATACCCGACATTCTTAAACAATTTTAGATGTGAGGATCTTTAGAGATCTTCTAATGGCAACTTTACCATCAGTAAATATGTATATGTATACTTTCGCTCGATATATTCTGGTACTGGATTCATATAACGACTGTATTTATTTCAATCTGAGTAGAACTATGTACAGTATCAGGGAAGCCTTATCAACAAAATAAAATTGTTCAAAATGTCTAATTAAGACTCTCTAAATAAAATTAATAAATACTAGAAATGTTAAAACAACGACAAGAATTATTTTGATCACTTTTAAAGTAATTTCCCCTTAAAAAGCCCTCATTAAAACCAATAAGCACCGGATAGCGCCTCTGAGGCTGCTTAACTTGTCATGACAGTTATTGCTGAACAAATAAGGTAGACCGATCTACTCTAGTAGAAACGCTAATAAATTGCGAGCGAACAGTTTGCACAGCCAAGTTGATCACTATGGATCGAGAGAGAGAGTTTCAAGGAGTATGGAAGTAAATACGTGGCAGGACTAGTAGCGACAGATCGCAATAATTTCAAACAGTTGCTGAAGAAGCATGGTAGTATTTTTGCACAAAGTCGACATTTGCCAAGCATAGCCAATAAAACAAGCGCCCAGGAGTATACCACTAGCAAAGAGAAATGCTGTGACAGAGATTTTGTCAATGAGATGGAAAGGAGCGGGGTAAATAAGCCAAATTCCAGTCCTTGGAATTCGCTTGTATTGCTAGTCAAGAAGAAAGATGACAGTAGAAATATTCTGCTTTGACTACAGGAAAAAAAGGATAACAGGACAGTTAAACGCTATCTTGAACACATTAGACTACATTAGACTTGCACAGTTATTACTGGCAGTTAAAGGTCGTAGAGGAGGACAAAAACGAAACAGCCAAAGTGATGTTGTTTGGCATCTGCAATGCAGCTGCAATATTTGAACTTCGCACTGAAGAACGTAGTACTGAAGAGATTACATTGGAATATATGCTTTTTTCATCGACTATCCACGGCTGAATTAAAGCTTAGTGTGAAGAAGTGTTCTCTACTCAAAGAAAGGATGAAATATTTGAGTTATCTCGTTGCGGCAGATAATATCACCATGAGTGAGGATAAAATGCTTGTTGTAAAGGACAATAATTGTCGATATCTTTAGGAGCTGCGTAGTTTTATTGGAGTGTGCATGTACTATAGGCGCTTTGTGCCAAATAGTACGAGTATACTGATAAGCTTATATGAGCGTCGTTCCAAACACTGAAAATGCTGTTATGTGCCGCACCTTCTTTTTCATACCCAATCCTAAGAGAAAAGTTTGAGCTGGAAACCGATGCGAGCAGATATGGAATATATGGCATTCTTATTCAAGTAGTTGATAGAACAGAAAAAGCCATTCAAACAGACAACAACAAAATACACACATTGTACGGTACACAGAATTACACAAAGAAATACGTAGGATATTATGAAAAGAGGACAAAAATTCAACAACAAAACTCAGAAATTATTTTCGATAGATCGATCGATTAGAAATAAATAAATTAATTAATTTAATTTAAATTAATTAATCGAAAATAATTTCTGAGTTTTGTTGTTGAATTTTTGTCCTCTTTTCATAATATCCTACGTATTTCTTTGTGTAATTCTGTGTACCGTACAATGTGTGCATTTTGTTGTTGTTTGTTTAAATGGCTTTTTCTGTTTAATTAAATTAAATTAATTAATTAATTATAACAATCCACGATAAATAAATGTATTGCAAAATTTAAAAACGTAACATTTGCGCTGGTAGTTTTTCCAATCGTATACTAACTCTATTACATGTATATATCGGAATAATCGATATACACAAATCCACAATTCCTTATCATCTCCTCCATTTTTATTATGCTCTTCATAAAGAGAAATTCCTACTGAACGTGTGGCAGTGCTTTGAATTTTGTTAAAAATGATAAAACTTGAAAGAAAAGTACACATCCAGACATCAAAAACAAAATAACCCACAACGGCAACACTGAAAGTAATATACACAACATATACACAAATACATACATCGACCAAAACGTAAAATTTAACATCCATACCTACACTCGCACATCTAAAACATCCGCAGGGAAAAATATTTTATGGACAATAAGGATGGGAATGATATCGGATCTATTTTCTTTGTTTCTCTGTTTGATTTAATTTCTCTTTTCTATTCTCTGCTCTCCACTCTCTATTTGTTATTTCTTAGTTCTCTTTGGATTTGTGTGTACACTGTACAGTACAATAAGTATTACTCATTCATGCGTATGTAACCACACTCGCACTCTTGTGCATTCATGAAACAGATTTAAGGAATTCTAAAAAGGCTGAAGGAATTTACGCAAATGCCCGCGCAAGCTCCATCAAAACAATAAGTATGTGGGAAAGTAATGTTGTAACAGAAATCGACTATTGTTTTCTGAACGTACCTTTTTACTAAGGACCTGTTTCTGTAAGACAAACGATTTCAAACGAACTTCTGTTTATGTGGAAAATACAAAAAACCGCTCAATTTTGAGGAAAACACAATCGAAAACACTTCATTTTAATTTTGTTTGTATTTTCTCCATATAAATGGACGTTAATATAAAATCGTTTGTCTTACAGAAACCGAGGAAAAGTTTACAAATCAGAGGTGTGGTGATTTTAACGACACAATCAGTCATAGATGTGTGAATATTCGGAACATTACCGTCATATACTGCTTTTTTATTATGGAGAATGTAAGAATCGTTTTTAAGGTGTAACTTACTCTGGTGGGCGCAGACCTTGCGCTGACCAACTTCCTCCTTTTCCCTGATTTTGGTGGAACTTGGTTAGTACAGGGACTGCGTTCACCCGTGGCATCGCAACGGGCCGCTATGCGTGCTCAAGTGAGCTTTGTGATATCAGAGCTACCACTCCGACCTAACCTAACCTACTCTGGTGGACCAATCACTAAAACAGTCGATGAAATCGTGGAAAAATGAAAAACACCAGCTTTAAAGTGGACTTTGCTAGGGAAGTAGGTAGTTGTTACCAAACAGTTATCGATCATTTGAAAGAAGCTTAAAATAAGAAAATAGTCGGGATGTTTAGGTGTCACCTAAATCAACAGAGAAAAATTCAATGGGCCAAATTTCTATTTGTTCAACGATTGATTACGAACGACAAATAATGCATCATATACGACACTAATATTCGAAAAAGATCAAGGATGAAGCAGAGTAGAGCATCCCTGGCTAAGCTAGAAGTGGTTCCAAGAAACTTACTGAGAGATTGCAAGAGAATTCTACAACCTGGTTAAACCATGGTTTCTAATCTCTATTGTCAACAGTTAATAAGATTGAAGCAGAAACGGGTAGAATTGATCAACACTTTTGATAATTCGCCAAAAACGTACAGAGCTAGGCCGGGAAGTTATATATATATGTATACGACAACCGTATTGATTATGCTTCTTTGGAGTTTAAGCAGCCCAGCAGTGCGCTCTCTATTCAACCTCGGCCAGATTTTGTGTGCCATTCTGCCCCTATCCGAAGCTGCCCACCTGAGTTTGACGGAGTTCGTGACCTCGTTGTAAATCATGAGCTTACAGGTTCCCAAAGGGACTCCAATATTCAAGAATTAGTAGAAGAGTGCGATCGTCGTGCCGTGTCTGGCCAGTTTATCCGCTCTGCAGATGTACATTATAAGTCGCCGAAGAAATATATTTTTTTTTATTTCGTTTTGATGTCTAGCCAGGGACTCGAACCCGGGCTTTACGTCTAATAAGCGAACACACTACCTACTAGACCACGGCCACTACGAGTTTTTCTAACAACATTTTGTTTAATCATATATAGAAAAAACTTAAAAACAGGGTATTTTGGATGGGTAGCATTATGAGTATTGGTGCACTCATATAGTTTGTACGTGCTGCACGATAATACTTGGAATACTTTATTTGCTTAGGGTCCATATTTGAAATGTCGTATTTGATTGTCTGTTTGTATATTGGAAAAAAGAAAGAAACCTAGATTTGAAAGTTATTTCAAAAATTCTGTCCGTCGGCTCTTCCATGTTGCTCAAAGAGTCTTAACAATATGATTCTATTCGCTCTTACTGGTATTCATTTTCCTTTTCCAAAAAAAAAAAAAAAAAAAAAACAAAACCTAAGGGATTCAAATTCTTTTGTATTCCTGTTTACCTGTTTGTCAAAATATCAAAAATTCCTTTGAATACCTTTGCCGCTATTCTTCCCTCCGTATTCTCAATAATAATACTTGAATACATTCATAAATACTTATGCGTTCAAATAAATGTTGTGCCTCTCTTTTAAAGGAATTTATTTTATTTTATTTTTTCCAATAGCCGACCATACTTATGCCTTAAAAACAACCCTCTGCAATGCAATTCCTCGTCGTACAATGGCATCAGCTTTTAGTCTCTGATCGTATTATAAGTATGTACATCTTATGGATAGTCTAGGATGCAAGGAAAGCAAGCACATTGCATAAGTGTGTGTGTGTGCATCTGTGTATATGGATATTAGCGAGTGATTTAGTCATGGGCATCGATCTGCTTTCGTTTTATGACCCTCGTTAAACGTATACACAAAAAAGAAAGAATTCCTTGAAACTCAATCTACCTGCTGCAAGAACAAGTTTTTCTTGCCTGCCATAGTCATTTGTTGTTGTTGCTGCTGTTATCGTTTCTAAATAAAAACTTGAACGAACATAAACGATAAAGAAAGAGAGAAAAAGGAAGAAAAAATCCTAATCTTTTCACAGAAGAATCATAATCGATAACGTTGTTGTACAACAATTTCAAATTATTCCTAAAATACCAGAAAGAAAATAATAAAAACCGTAGGATACTTATGGGTTCGTTTACATGTGTGAAACAAACGATATTCGATAATTCGTTAGTGATGGTCGTTCAGTATCAATATCATGATCATGACGATTATGATGATGGTTGCTCGGATGGAGCACAGTTTTTACTCACTTTATATGGACTTGCTATGCTATGAAATATTATCTGCTCATCAGATTATTGTTTTATAACGCATGCAATTATCTCTTCTCTGCGTGACACACTTTACTCACTCGCAATTATTCCAGAGTTTTTGTGAATTCCAAGATGTTTTGATGTTTAAAAATTTTAAGATAACTGCAGATGAAGTGAAAATAAATTTACTTTTTGATTTTTTTTTATTAGAAATTGGCAAGGTTCTTATGTTTTTTTTGCCTTTTTTTTAACAATTATTCGGTGGTGGTTGCACCGAAGACCTCAAACCTAGCTATCGAATTATGTATTAATCAAAAATTGTTATCAAAAAATATGCTGGAGATGCAATTGTGTTTTGTTTTCAATTTGAGTAGAAAATCACATTCGACTTTTGTTAATGAAGTGCCTCCAAAAGATGCCACAATTCACGCATAAATTGGATACACGGAACAATAAGATGAAGCAGTTAAATTGGCAACGCCAATCCAAAAGGCAGTTTAGTTAACTACACCGACATCAGTAGTCCCTAAAAGATATCTTCCTGAAATGTGGTAATCGAGATTATAAAAAAAGAAAAATTAGAAAGACGAAATCGTCTCTTAGGCATTCATTATTGAAAACAGAACTAAACAACCTGAAGAAACTGCTGAAATACGGGGACCGAGGACCATAAAAATCTTTCTCTAAAAGAAGAGCAAAAACATCTAACTGCAGACAAAAATTCAGACATTACTTTGTGAAGAATTTCGCACAAAAGAAGATAATTCTAGTGTTGAAAAATTCAGTACTTTAGTACTTTTTTCAGTACTTATCCATTTCAAAAATACCACAGGATCCCCGCGATGCTTTCACTACTTTTTTATTATTACATATTTTATGGTTTGCGCTTCAGAAGTATTAATGCATTAGCAACATGTTCAACATAATGCTGAATGTAGAATTAGAGTCTTTAGCCCCGGTTAGCCCAAAGTCCATGCAAAGTATGTTCGGTTTTAGCAATGAGAACGCTTGCCGAACAGTAATATAATTTCGGTAAGTATTTAATTATTATTTAATTGTAGTCGCCTTAGTCTAGTAGGTAGCGTGTTCGCTTATTAGACGTAAAGTCCGGGTTTGAGCCACAGGCTAGACATCACATCGAAATATGAAAAAAAAATATTTCTTCGCCGACTTCCTCTCAGCTGATTTCTGGCAAAAACTCTGAGTAAATAAACCTCGCATGAAAAAGTTCGGAGTGGACGTTAAACTGTAGGTCCCGCCACTCAAGTAAAATATTAAGACACACAACATGAGTGGTGTGAGAAGCTAGGCCATAGGATGGGTGTAATGGCCAATTAAGTATGTATGTATGTATGTAAGTATTTAATTTGCTCTACATATGCTGAAATGAACGTATATTCCGCTACGTTCCGTTGAAATTTTACTAAACGCGACTTTTACGTTTCGAATACACTATTTTTGTTTTGAATATTTAAAATACAGTCGAACTTCCATAACTCGAATCTCCATTATCCAAAAAAAACTTCGACTTACGGAGACTTCGAGTTACAGAATTTTTTTCTTTAAGAGTTAATTGCAAGCATGTGTTTTTATTATATATTTTTTATTTAGAACAAGCAGTAACTGAAAACTGCATACCTTAGCATACTATATAATATAATCAACAAATTAAAATGAAGAGAAATATTCTGAAATAAGTGACTGAAAATTTACTTTTTTTTGTTATTTTCAGTATAAAATATCTCTAATTTATTCAAAGCATTATAATGGTCCTCAGTTGTACGGTCATTAGCTTGCAAAAATAAATTCAATATTCGCAAAGAGCTTTAACCCTTTTACCATACGGTCGAAATCCAGATTCGAACGAATTCGTAATTGATTCTTTATTTTTAAAAATCGTTGAGACTGTAGTGGCTGGTGTACCATATTTATCAGCTGCTTCTTTTATAAGTTTATATTTTTCTTCAATTGACAAGCATTTTAAAACACGTTTAGATGCCATGATAATAAAAAAATACGATTTTAACATTTACCATCAGGCGAATTACATTTATGAATATAAATGATATATACACAAGTACAAAGGAACAATAAAGTACCATAAAAAGGGGTTTCCCCATAAAAAGACAGCGAAATATGAAAACCAGTTTAACCGGCAAAAGAAAGCAAAACAAACGAACAAAATCAACAAACCAACCAAATAAGTAAATAAAATAATTCGAGTTATAGAATTCATTTATATGTGTATCGTTCGAGTTATGGAGAACTTCAAATTATGGAAGTTCGAGTTATGGAAAAGCAATTGTATGTTATTTGTTATCTTAAGCCTACTGCCAATCTAATTTGTTCGAGTTACGGAAAATTCGGGCATGTACATATAAGTCGTTAGTTTTTCGATTCCATTCCGTTCGTGTATTAAGTATAAACAATTATTTTTTTATACAAGATATAGTTCAGTACCATTTAAAAATTTCTATTTTGCAACCTGCTAATAAATATAAATTTATATTTCATTGCCGGTCAACAATTACTAAATTTGCATACGCATAAAAAGAAAAAAATATAAAAATAAAAAAATTACAATAAGAAAAGTAAAAAAAAATATTTTTAAAAAATATTAAAAATAAAAACATTTGAAATATAAAGACAACAAGCTTAAAGGAAATTAAAAGAAAGAAAACATTTGATCACTGAAAACCTTTTACTCAGGCCTTTTGATTGAACTCATGCAAAATTTTCTTCTTAAAACCTTTAACTGGCTTGGTATGCAAGCAAATAACTTTGAAATCACAATAACAATTTTGAAACTCACCTCTTAAGAACTGCTCATCCACTCACACCCTCTCTTTGTCTTCGTTATTTCTAAACAATTTGCTTCCGCTATACACCATGCGTGTGCATGAATCTGCATACAAAAACAAAAAAAAAACACTTTTTCACATTTATGGCCATACACTAACAACACAACATTTATTTTTTCTTATATACTTAGATAACCCGGTTACCATTAAAACCTTGTTGTTGTTATTGTTGCTTTCATTTTTACATTCAATGCCAACCACACTTCACGTATGTGATTTTTGCAATTTTCTTAACGTACACGCACCCTTACTGATGTACGTCATTTTACATAAAATTTCCAATTATTCTCATTGAAACCATGAAATTAATTAAAACCTTTGTATTATTATTAATAAATTACACACAATAAACAAGTACACACTTTTCTTTTAACGCAACACATACGAGTACATATATTATTTTACTAAAACGACATTTTATTCTTTTTTATACACAAATTCTAATTTATTTTATTTTTACACCTTTCACCGTCTTATTTGCATACCACAAAAATTACTACTAACCGGTTGCCGGCTTTGTAGTTCTTTTTAAAGCAATTAACTCAAATAACATATCAATTAATAACATGACGATCACACGACAATAACAACAACAATTGCGTGCATCTTTAAATCAAATTGAGTGAGTATGCTCTCCTTTACCTTTAACAAAACCATGTGGGAGAAAACCACTTGTTTTTGCTTACAGTAAATGAATTCCAAAAAATGTTATCAAACTACAACAAAAACCACGTGACATTTATAATACAATGAACACTATGATAATGCAAAAAACACAACAACAAGAACAAACACAACAGATTGGTTGCCTGTTACTTTTGCTCTGCTTATTTTAAAAAAGAATATAAGAGAGAAGAGCATTTCATTTCATGAAATGTAAACCAAATTACAGCAAACTTTATCATGCTTTATAAATTATAAAAGCATTGTTATTGTAATTGAAAAGAATAAACAAATCAATGTTAGTTTTTTTTTTTTTTGTGGTTAAACAATGTTAAGTAGATTTCTTGCATTTCACATTGCATGCATGGAGCATGCATGAGGCAAACAACACAGCAGACAACAAAACTTCAACTTCATGCACACAAAAATTCCTCCGCTTTGTTATTCATGCACATTCATTCACAATACGAAATGGTCTCGTAAAAAAAACGTTCATGCATTCGGCTTCATGCGAAAATGCTTCTTCGGTTGTTGTAAGACGAAAGAGATTTAGTTGGTTGCTCTGTTAAAGGGTTTTAAAAACAACAACTCTTTTGTATGACCACACACGATATGTTTTTGTATGTGCATATATGTATTAATTGTCTTGAGAACAAAAAAAGAAACAACATGAGTATATTGATGGATTCTATGATCTTTTACAAGAACAATTGGATTGTGTTGGCTTTGCTATAATTTTTATTTACATTTTTTGGACATTAGTACTACTCTTCTCCCACCTTGTTCGCTCCTAATTTAATACACCACGAACAAAACAAAATTTGAATGACACTCGGTTTCCTACAAACTTATTCTTTCGGGTGTTAGGGTGCGTACAGAGTGCGCGCTGAAAGCGGAGCCGAGATTATCAGTGCGATAAAGATTGTCAGTGCGATAAAACTGATTACATACGAGTCAATACAAATAAGCTTGTGTATAACAGAGTGAACGCCGACAAGAGCAGAGATCAAAGCCGATGAGTGCGAGAAAACAGTTTCAAAGCGTTTTACACGCTTTTTTGGATTGTTGGTGTTTACTTTTTAGTGTGCATTCGGGTATATTGTTGAAATTTAGCTGAAGATTTTCTCAAATCATTATATAAATGATGAAATTCACCAAATTCTTTCCTTTTTAGTGTAATTGGATGTTTTCCAAATTCTTTTGTGTTAATAATTGCATTAATCATACTAGGAGAAGCAAAATACTCTTCATCAGAGGAATCCATTACAGTGTACAGCAATTTTATAAACACAAGTGAACAACAAGACTAAATGACATAAAAGAAAAACACATGCAATAAACAGAATTTCAGCGCTGATTCTCGCATTCACTGTGTTATACACAAATTTTCTTCTCGCATGAAAATAAGCGTCAATAAGCTCGGCTCGGCTCCGCTCGGCATCAGCGCTCACTCTGTACGCACCCTTATGCATGCATTTGAAAAAGGCGAACAGTGGGGAAGGGTGTTGTTAGCTATATAATGTAGAAAGCAAGAAATCTACATACATTGCTTCACAATAACAATGCGTTGATGATTTATATGGCATGTTGAACTTTGCATTAATTTGGTTTACATTTCGTTAAGTTTTTATGAAACACATATATTTATATACATATGTATGTATATTTTTTTTAATGTAAGGAAAGCAAAGTTAACAGGCAATCATTCTGTTGTGTTTGTTCTGGTTGTTATTGTTTGATAACATTTTTTGGAAGCAAAAACAAATGGTTTTCTCCCACATAGTTTTGTTAAAGGTAAAGGAGAGCATATGCACTCAATTTGATTTGAAGATGCACGCAATTGTTGTTGTTATTGTCTTATAATCGTCATGTTATTGATTGATGTTATTTGAGTCAATTGCTTTAAAAAGAACTACAAAGCCGGCAACCGGTTAGTAGTAATTTTTGTGGTATGTAAATAAGACGGTGTAAGGTGTAAAAGGAAAATAAATTAGAATTTGTGTATGTATAAGAAAGAATAAAATGTCGTTTTAGTAAAATAATATATGTACTCGTATGTGTTGCGTTAAAAGAAAAGTGTGTAATTGTTTATTGTGTGTAATTTATTAATAATAATACAAAGGTTTTAATTAATTTCATGGTTTCAATGAGAATAATTGGAAATTTTAAGTAAAATGGCATCAGCAAGGGTGTACGTTTAGAAAATAGCAAAAATCATAAGAGAAGTGTGGTTGGCCTTGAATGTAAAAATGAAAGCAACAATAACAACAAAAAGGTTTTCTATATAAGAAAAAATAAATGTTGTGTTGTTAGTGTATGGCCATAAATGTGAAAAAGTGTTTTTTTTTGTTTTTGTACACAGTTTCATGCACAAGCATGGTGTATGGTGTATGGCGGAAGCAAATTGCTTCGAAATAACAATGACAAAGAGAGGGTGTGAGTGGATGAACAGTTCTTAAGAGGTGAGTTTCAAAATTATTTGATAACCAACACAATAAATTTAATTTGTTACGATGCATGCAAAACAAATGCTGTAGTATTGGGTTTTGTAAGAAAGAGGCAGAAAGTGTTGTGTTTTGTGGTACAAAAAATCAACCTGATATCTAATAAGAAAAACACTAACACTACTGTTTAAAGAGTAATTCTGCAGTAATGTTATTGTGATTTCAAAGTTATTTGCCTGCACAGCAAGCCAGTTAAAGGTTTTAAGGAGAGAAGTTTGCATCTGTTTAATCAAAAGGCCTGATTAAAAGGGTTTGAGTTAAATTTGTGTTCAAATGGTTTCTTTCTTTTAATTTCTTTTAAGCTTGTTGCCTTTATCTTTTTTTAATGTTTTTTTTTAATATTTTAAATATTTTTTAAAAATATTTTTTTTTACTTTTCTTATTGCATCTTTTATTTAATTTATTTTTAATTTTTTTTTATTTTTATATTTTCTTCTTTTTATGCGTGTGCAAATTTAATATTTGTTGACCAGCAACAAAATATAAATTTGTATTTATTAGCAATGTTGCAAAATGGAAATTTGTAAATGGTACTGAGCTGTAACTGAAAGAGAATATTTAATACACGTACGGAATGGACTTATACATGTTTCTAATCTACATACTTAACATACATAATTGACCATTACAACCCTTCAGTCAGGATTACGACCTAGCTTCTTACACCACTCATTTTGTATGTGTTAATTTTTTACTCAAGTTTAAAGTCGGATCCGAATGATAGATTATTGAGAACCTTTGCACGGCAATTTTATTTTCTCCCAGAGTTTTTGCCAGAAATCTGCTGAGGAAATATTTTCTTTCATGTTTCGTTTTGTTGAAGATGTCTGACCTTTGGTTTGAACCGTGGCCTCACGTCTAACTACCTATTAGACTACGACAAGGTTCTATTGAAAAATTCTCTTTAACAACGATTTCCTTATTTGGCTCAATAGGTACAGAATTCCGAATTTCATGTGAAGGACAGCCAGGCGATATATTTACAAATTCTTCCAAATTGAGGAAGATTGCAATGCTATAGTCAACGTAGCTAGATACTATTCAATGATTATTGACTTATTTGCCTCAAATAGAAGAACAGTTGGACTTGATTGGCACATGGTTTCAACAAGACAGCACTATACGCCACTCGCCTTGTAATTCCATTAACCTTTTCAGAGTTGATTTTTTATTGAGCAGTTAATCTAATAATTTCAGCATGACACTATGTTCTGTAGGGATAAGTGAAGTCTTTTGCGGTCCTCTTTGGTCCTAGAAGATAAAATTACGCCGGTAATTGGTGAAACCGACAAAAATATGCCAAAAATAGAGCTCACGGATGGATCACTTGCAGCATAGGAGCGGACGATATTTACTTTAAATAATCTTCAATAATAAATCGTACATATTCATTTATCGCTTCCAAATTTTTTTTTATTCTCAAACCCCAAATGTTTTAAGAATTACCAGTTAATTCCAAATTTTCTAAATCAACTGAACTTTTGATTTTAAATAGTAATTATTAAAATGAGTTTTGTTTGTCTCATGATCAGAGATCAGCAATGAGTATACAAAATGATGAGTAGATTCGAATCATACTCATAATTTCTGATACTTATACGCATTCATACTTATGTTAATACATATCATAATTATACTACTCATATTTAAAGTTTGAAGTACTCATCATACTCATACTTAACAACACGTATGATGTTGTTGATTTCAACTCTCCATAACTCAGCACTTACACGAATCACAAAATATATACGATTCGCGTACGACCACTAAAGTACTCACTAAATGGTTGTGTGTTTGCTCTGCTTGCTGCTCTGTCTTCTTTGCTTATGTGTCTGTTTTCTTTTTTTGTAAATGCAACAACAACTAAGACTGTAAATATTGATGAATGGTTCGAATCACTCGACTCATTTATGAGTATTATAAGTATTTTTCTAAATTTATGAATCTAAATGAGTAGTCGTATGAATCAAACATATTTCGAATGGTATGAGCTTGATGCGAACATTCTACGCATACTCATTGCAACCTGTACTTATAAATTACTGCTGTAGCGATTACGAATGAATCAGACTAGTTCAATTTCAATATTGTTGACTCACTTACATATATTCAAAATTTCATGAGTTCTTATGAGTATCGAAAAAACGATTCATTGCTGATCTCTGCTCATGATGCTAATGCTAATGCTAGTGCTGTCAAGTATTATTAATGTCCGCTGACGATTCATTAGAATTGCAATTCACTTATAATACTCACGGAATCGTATCCATTACAAGTGATATTGAAAGACAGCAATTATAGAATTAATCCATAATTATTTTTATTTTTTATTTTCAAATAATTTTTAGCAGTCCCAAATCGATCATAATATGTTAGAGACTCGTATTATTGTTTACAAACAATTGTAGAATTTCTGTCTACAAAGTTACAGCATTGAGCTTGAAAACTAAATAAACTTGCATGCTATAGTTATACCACATTAGGCTTCCTCTGCTTCAATAGACGATTCGTAATCCTTTGCATGGGCACTTCAATCAGCATCATCATAATAAAGGCCGATGCTATTGATAAAACGATAACAGCTACAAAAGCAGCACCTGAACCGACTTCGGTAAAATTGGTGGGCTCATTGCGTAAGCCATACATGGCCACAACAATAACCGGGGCCAGCATATAAATGCTGAAACAGAATTTATTGAAAAACAAAAAGAGACGCGCACTCAACAAGGTGTTAAGATAACCGCCACGACCACAGACACACATGATGGTGATGCCACCGATGCAAAGTGAAAAAAATAATTTGCCCAGAGACATAATGGTTGCCACTGCCCAGGTGGGTGCTGAACGCCAGTAACTCATAAAATTCGTTGTCGCATACAAGACAAGGCAAAGAAGCCAAAACGTTTTACGGGCAAAAGGGCCAAACTGTTCGTTGTGGCTTTGTTGAAGCTGACTGTGATGGTGATGATTATGATGATGACGCTGATATTGTTGTTGTTGATGTTGTTGTTGTTGCTGTTCTTCCTGTAGGTGAGCCTCTGTCCTTATATCAGGATACTGTTGTTCATCGCTGTCGTCCTGTTGCTGGTGTTGTTGTTGCTGTTTCGTATGTTGATATTGATGTCGTTGCTGCAGTGTGTGCATTAGCCAACCCATTGTGGCGCCACCCAAATAGGGTGGTATACGTACCCAGGGTTTAACATACAGCTGATTGAGGGTGCTGTAGATAACATCGATCCTATCAAGTAAATGTTAAAGAATAGACAAGTGAGTGAGTGAATGAATGAATGAACGATTGAATGAATGAGTGAATCAGTAAACATACAGAAGAACAAATCAATGAGTGCTTGAAATGAAAATGTTTCGGTTAAAGCTGTTGGTCGCCCCCACAGATTGATGGTTTTGTTTATTTGTTTGCCTGACCTGTTGGCCGGTATGGTTTGGTTTGGTCGTGGTTGGTCTGTGTTGGTTGGGTTAGTTGTGTGTGCATGATTTTTTTGTTCTTTTTTTTGTTGGTAAAAATGTGGCTTAAAGGTTAAAAGTAAACAATAGAAAGGAATAACAATTTGTTGATTTTTTTGTTATGCTGTTACTAATATCAGCCATATATGTTACACCTAAATGTCCACGTGTGAATATGTATAGATGTATTTGAAAGTGTGTGTATGTATGTTTGGTAAATAAAATTGCAACCCAGTGATGCACCACTTACTCAAATGTTATTCCATTGGCAAAATTAGACAACCATCCGCCGACCACAAATCCCAGTGCTAATGTGACAAATACTATTTTGGCAGCAATTGGCTTTTTAACATATACAAACAACAAACCGGTGAATAGAATAAAATATTGAATTTCACATGCCAAATACCAGGTCCACGAGCAACAAATGCTATTCATGTCCAACAAATTATGTATGTAAAGAAGATTATACCACCAGTTGCTGTAAAATAGAAAAAAAAATAAAAAGGGATTTTCAATAAAATTTAACAAAAAAATCAAAAAAAAACATCCTTAATGGATTTATTTATTCCTTTTTGGAAATTAAACAAAAAATTAATTGCAAAACAAAAGAGCGAATTTTAATACGATATTACCATACACAAGTCTGTCTTGATATAAATTTTTGTGAATAAATTACGAAAACACCTTAAAGTATGCAATAGTCTTACAAGTTCTTAGATAATGGCAGTTGAAATATAACAATTAACACACAACACACACAACTTTGAACTTTGACTTGAATTTTAGTTTTGTTTCTCCTTTTATTCATTAAGTTCTTGGATAGATACAACACCACAATCATTATAAAACTGTTCTCATGTCCAAAACTTAAGGAACTTATCAAAAATCATAGGTCTCTCAACATTTAAGAATATAAAAGCTGCATTGATTAATGAAAAAAAAAATTATTGTCTGAAGTCTGTCTAAGATTTGAATAGGTGGTTCCTCAAGTATACCGTGCCTAAAGTTGTCACCGGAGTCTATTAGGTAGTACGATGGCTTTTTAGGAGAGAGTCCGCGGTTCAAACCCTAGCTCAAACATATCGAACAAAGGGAAATATGAAAAAATATTTCTTTCGGCGACTTCCTCTCTGTAGTCTTCTGACAAAAACACTGAGAGTAAATAAAATTGCCATGAAAAGTTTTTTGAATCTGCAGTTCAGAATCGACATTAAACAGTAGGTCCCCCCGCTCATGGTGGGAGCAACATGTGAGTGGTGTGAGAAGCTGGGTTGTAATACTGACTAAGGGGATGTTATGATTACTAAAAAATGTAAAAAAAAATAACTTTGATGGAGTTAAAACGACTATATTCTCCTAGTGTCCTTTAACCATCCTTTTATTTATTGAGAGATATTTGTCTAAGAATAGTTCGCAGCTTGCAGCACCGCACCAATTGCACTTCAACTCGTTCTATTAAGTGCACTATCGAAGCGTCTGCCAATCAATATTGAAAGTTGACGTCAAGGAGTAGGCTCTATTCACCACCAATCCTTTTAGCCGTATTTGTTTCTAAACGATTATAGGTATGCGTCAACCGCATTTGAGCGATTCGGAGTCGTAAAACAGGATTATTTAACGTTGGAATTGTGTAAGCGTAGCTTTGAAGTTGTTAAGCAGTTTTTGTCTTATTAATACGAGATTCAATGTCTCTGTCAACTCCACCCTTAGTTAGCAGCAGTTTAGTAGTTAGACCAAGCAGTTTAATATCGGTTTTTGCCAAACAGAAATATTTTATTTCTTATATTCCTTTCTCTTCTAAGCTGTGGTATGAAATCTCAAGAGTGGTATGAAATCCCACTAGGCTACAGCGAACACAGAATAAAACCGAATGGCGCCAATATTTTCGAATATACATATGTCTGAGACAAACCAGGTTAGGTTTTCTAAGGAGTATTGCGTTAGCCATTCAACCGAGACAATTAGATTGTCGATTGCGAAGATAAAAAGTATCGGAGACGATACATCTCTGCCTGACACCAGTGGTAACCTCAAATCAATCCGACTATTTGGCGTTGTATTATATTCTCCATTTAAATTTCGCATACTCAGAACATATTTAATTAAGAAGTTTCATGAGCTCTCTACACCTCTCGCCGTAGTCTAGTAGATAGTATGTTGGCTTATTAGACGTGAGGCCACGTTTCAACCCCAGGTCAGATATCTCCAACAAAACGAAATATGAAAAACATATTTCTTCAGTGACTATCCTCTCAGTAGATTTCTGGTAAAAACTCTGAGAGGGAATTGAAATTGCCATAAAAGGTTTCTCAAAAAGCTGTCTTTCCGAAAGACATCGAACTGTAGGTCGTGCCACATATGGATAAAATTAACCCACACAACATAAGTGGTGTGAGTAGCTAGGTTGTAATCCTGACTGAAGGGTTGTAATGATCAATTATGTATGTTATGTTATGTATTTGACGCCTTTCCAATATGCTTCACAGACAACATCTAGAGGTGTGAAACTGATAGCGTAGATCTAAAAGTATTCTCTTTGTGTTCTCGAAATGTAGCAACAGTTACATCGGATGTTTGCGGTATTGGTAATCTTTGGAGTCCCTATTTGTTTTGTTGCTGTAACTTCAGCAAATATAATGTCATGCCCTTCACTCGGTGGTGTTAAGCCGCTTTGGAATGCTTATAATTGAGTGACAATCAATAATTTGTATCTTCTATTTACAAATGAATTCTCTTGATTGAATCAATCATAATTTCTTATAATCGGTTAATTGTAGTCAACTTTGATTGATAAACGACAGCAATAACTATTGTTTAACAATTGCTATGATTCTTGGAGTTGTATGAATAGCATTCGTTTATAAATTTGAAAAATTTGATCAAAAAAATTGGTTTTCTTTTTGTAAAGCAAGCAAATTAAAAATAAATTTTCATTAATTATTATGAACCCGCATAACTCTTTCAGTCTGAATACTTACGTTTTACAATAGAAGCCACTATTTTCGGCTAAGCGGAATGGTGAATAAATGTTTAGGAAATCCGAAACCACTGTACTCAAGATCATCGTTATAATCATTACCGGTGTTAAGCTAAATCGTTTAATAAAAGTAAACCAGAATTTAAATTTAAATTTGATTTGAAAAGAAAAAATAATTTGAAACAAACCGCATATAGCGTTGCAATAAAGAACGCATGAACATTTTAAGTATACCCCACCACGATGAACAGAATATTTGTTGCATTAGTTTTGTATTTGACAAGAAATTGTAGACCAACAGAAAGGAACTGAAAGAAAAATTCAAAAAAAGTATTAAAATATCGGAAAAGAAGGACAATAAAACCTCATTATAAAGAAAATGTCGACATAAAAACAGGCCTGCAATACTGGCTGCAATGGGAAGGTTTCCAATTTGGCGAATATGAAGGGCGTATTCGAAATGGCAAAGAGTGAATAGTAATACACATGAAATACCGTTATCCATAAACACACTATGGAACGCATGCCGGCCATCACGGTGATGAATGCGGAACTCGAATTTGAATTCTCCAAACTCATAACGGTTTTAAAGTTAACGGAGAAGCGAAAGCACATTAAAAGCTCTTCCCATAAATAAGTTTTGCGCTGTTGACTAAGGCTGTGACTGTGGCTGCGACTCATGTTATGGTCAATGTTAACACCAATGTCATCCGTTTGCCTGGCATCTGTTTGTCCTTTTGATAGTGCAACATGTTGCAAGCTTAAATTGTTGCGTTGTTTGTATACTAAATCGGAAACAATTCCCAAAATATTTGTTGTTGTGAATATGATGCTGCAAAGAATAAAAAGCAGAACAACATTAAACAGCTTTTATTAACAGTGGATAGGGTTGGGATCATAATTGAGTTAAATATGACATACGCATACACTTACATGATTAACAGACTACCAGTCATCGTAAAATATTTCCAACTAAAACGTGGAGCTTTTACTTCCAATGCTTTCAACTTCAATTTGAACATCCGTTGCATTTGAAAATATTCTCCTTGAAAATACTCATCCGCATAAGAACTTATTTTCGTAAGACTGCAACTCTTTGGCAAACACAAGCCCAAATGAATGAGATTCTGAAATTAATCCATGCAACAGACTTTAATGGAAACAAAATCGTGAAGCAAACAAATTTAGATGCTCACCTCAAATGGTAATTTCAAATCAATATAGAACGGCGTAGTAAAGTTCAAGTAGACAATCACAAATTGCATTGGAAACGGGCTGGTTGCATTGAAAATCGGTGGTTTGGAACGTGCTAAACTGATGGTAAACGGTTGATTGAGATCGTCACACAGGTCGGGTGTACCAAACCAAAAGTAATTACCCCAAGTGAAGGTTTTTGGTGCAGAGCCAAATGAATCTACAACTGTTGTTGATACACAAATTATGTAAAATGTTTACAGATTTATTTTCAATATGGTAGGAGATATTTTTTAAATTACTTAAGAGATTAGAAAAATAAAAGATAATGATAATATTTTACACTGGGCATAGACACTCTATAAATTGTCTCCATCTGTGTTGAAGCTGGGCAATATCTCTGAGTTGCTAAAGTTTTTAACAAGGCTATGGAATATGGATTTCATCCTCAGGTTCAATATTAGAGTCTCAGTCACTACCCACAAGCTACGCAGTAAAGACTATCTAGCTGAGATGACTCGTATCACCTCTTGTTGTAAGATGTGGACTTTTTCCTACTATCATTCGCTGGATCTATCTACCGATCTATCGTCTTTGTGAAGTGGCCATCTGGTGGTCTGGTTTTTAATAAGAATTGTTACACAAAATTCCTTGATAAAGGGAGGGGAATGGATTTAATATTGATTATAAGTGTGTTACGCAGTGAGTTTTAATTAAACTTCATTGGAATTACTTGCCACTTGGCATTTTTCGCAATGCGACATTCAAGCAAATGATTCCCTAAGTACACTATTCCATCTAAGGATCCTCCAGACTAGGAAAGGAATCGTTAATATATCTTCTGAACTTAACCTAATTAGGAGATTTCAAACTAAAACTAATATGGGCATTACATCCTCTGATCAGAGATTCGGTGGAAGTTTACACAGATGGTTGCACATGGCGCGCTTCCAACACTCAGGAAAGATAGTTTATAGAAGAAAGGAAAGAGGTGATAGGATGTGAACAAATTTTTTTAACATAGTTGTGACTTATGGGGTCATTTTCTTGGCAAACGGAATAACAACAAATGGATAACAATCTCACCGTGTCGTAATAGTCGCCGTGGTCTAGTATAGGGTGTTTTTTATAGAGGTATAGAACTTTAAGTTGCAATAAAACAACGATGGATTATTCGATGGACATGATTTGTATTTATCCGAAAGATAATCTTGTGGCATTACATTTTAAATATGATTTCTGGCATATGACCGCCACGGCTGGCGCGGATGTCGTCCAATCTGGACGTCCAATTTTCGATGACTTTTTCCAACATTTGTGGCCGTATATCGGCAATAACACGGCGAATGTTGTCTTCCAAATGGTCAAGCGTTTGTGGCTTTACCGCATAGACCAATGACTTTACATAGCCTCACAGAAAGTAGTCTAGCGGTGTTAAATCACAAGATCTTGGAGGCCAATTCACAGGTCAAAAACGTGATATTAGGCAGTCACCAAACGTGTCTTTCAATAAATCGAAATAAAATTGCACTATTTGCAAGCGTTGTACAGGCATGAGTCTATTCATGATGAATTGCCAAACCAAACTGAGGATAAATCACTTGACAGCTGTTAAATCGGTCGCCATCTTGAAAAGTAATGCCAACTTAAAGTTCTATACCTCTATAAGAAACACCATTTAGGTACTGTGTTGGCTTATTCGACGTGAGGCCTAGGTTCAAACCCCAGGTCAGACATTTCCAACTAAACGAAATATGAGAAAATATTTCTTCAGCAAATTTCTGGCAAAAACTCTGAGAGTCAATAAAATTGGCCTGAAAAGTTTCTCAAAAAAAAAAATCTTTCGTTCGGAGTCGACTTTAAAATGTAGGTCCCGCCGCTCATGTATTTATTAAACGCACAACAAAAATTAACGCACACAACATAAGTGGTGTGAGAAACTAGGTCGTAATCCTGACTAAAGGGTTGTAATGACCAATTTTGTATGAATGTATGGATAACAATCTCAACTTTAGTTGGACAAGTTCCAGATATTGGCAGTTGTTGTATATAATCCAATTTTTCAGAAGTGCTAGAAGACCAGAGCTTTGCAGACTATGTTTGGGATAATATCAGACAGGTCTAACAAGATATTCATAAGAAGTAATCTAATGAATCGATTGGCTGAGCATTTGAACTTATCCCTGAACAGAGCTTCGCAGCGCAAGCTACATTGTCTTTTAAAAGTGAGACCATTTTGGGGCACACAGATGGATTAAGGATAGATCTGGTCCCAGAATGAAGTATTCCGAACCCATATGAAAATTCGCCATTGACAGTATAGCCGATATCTATGCCATCGAAAGATGTGATCAACTGAACTTAGATAGAATTACTAGGACATAGCAATACAATCGGACAGACAATCTTCAATTTAAATACAAGATTCCTATGAGCTTAAATAGAAGATAGTATGCGACTATCTATGAAAGATTGTTGCCAGGACATATGAGAGCAGATATCTGAAACGCAAGGGAAGATAATGTGAGTCAAAAACTTCCATCAAAATATATGGGTTTGTGGCAATTACAACATTTGTTGAGGAATTACAATAGGAAAAGATGTATCGTACTATCCAAGAATATCTTGAAGTTAGTAACAATTCTTTCTTCAGGGCATTGTAAACTCTATACTTGATCTGAATGGGGACTGTATCGTACCCAACATGTAGATTCTGTGATGATAAGAATTAATCAACAGAACAGCTTCTTGGAACCTGTAAGGCAGGGCATTTTCGTTGTTGACATCGAACAGCATCCTAAAGTTTGAGGGGAGTACAATAGATCGTATGGGTGCAGTTCTACGGCACCTCTTCACGACATTGATAGTTCGCTATGATGGGTAACTTTTAACTTTAGTGTAATTAGATTACACTGCGCGACCAAAAACAAAAAATAGTGGTGTAGGTTGTAACTTTAGTTCATGGCGAAATCAATAAGGTGATGGCCTAGGCGAATTCATGTAATAGGTGGGATTTTCTAAACAGCTGATACTTTTTCTAATGTCAAAATTTTGTTGTTTTTTTTTTAAATTTTGTTTTGATAATAAATTTCTTGTTTTCTTATTCTGACTTTAATGTTTATTTTTATTTTTTTTGTTTGCATTTTAATAAAATAAAATGCAAACATTTAAAAAATGAATAGGAATGATTAGATTATTCAACTAAACAACTACACAACTGGAAAACAAAACATATTACGAAGAACCGCAAGTATAAAACAAACAATAAATACATAAGGATCTACGAGACCACGATAACCGTTTCTTCGTGCAGGTGCTCCAAAGAGGCCATCTGTACGCAGAGCATGATGTTCTTAAAGGCAGGGTTTTGGTTGGTTTTCATTTTTTTTCGATCACTTAATTTGTACGTAGCCAACGCAGTTTCCTTGTTCAAGAGAGGTATTAGATGACCTTTTTCCTACTTCGCAAAAGAGGACCTAAAAAAGCTATCTAATGTGACTTCCAAAATCGTTTAATGCTGTTTGAACGGCCGCTTCATTTTTATCCTAATTACGTTGACAAGTTCTAATAATACATATTTTTCCTTCCTTACCACAGCAACATTTTAATGAATACAATATAATACTACTGCAGACACAAGTGGTGGCGATACATTGGGTGGCTCGTCGTCTGCGTTGGATCAAAATACTTCTTCTGTAGGAGGAAAAATATGTATTATTAGAACAACTTGTCAGGGAGCCAATGGAACAGTTGATCCCCTACAATTCACTGCCACTTTAATGCTCTCCTCACAACCGGATCATCTATTGGAGCAACTGTCGGATGCTGTCGATTTGAGTAGGATTTGTGTGCCACAAGCCACACAACAAAAATGTTAGCTGTGACAAAAATTATAAAAATTCAGAAATTTTTTACAATTTTTATTATAAAAATTCAGAAATTTTTTACAATTTTTCTTCCTATTGTCATTCTTCAGTCAGCTCAAGACACATGAATTCGCCTAGAGTCAGCTGTTTCTGACAATGGAGGAAGATTTTACAAAAACAAAATGCCTGTTGTTTTTGCATTGTTGTACTTGTTGTAGACCTGCGGCTACCTTCTTGAATTTGCCTTGGCATAGAAGCAGATTCTACAAGAAAAGTTGTGCCCAAACATCCAGAATATATAAATAAATTATAAATTGTGTAAAATAGAAATGTAAAAGGAAATAAAAAATAAATAAACAAAATAATGTATATACAGTGAGCAAAAAAAATGTGTACACTTATTATAAAAAACTAACAAATAGATTATTACACAGGATTTTGTTTAACATGACTTTCTAGACTTTCCTCTGTCCTGTCCTGAAAAAGGGAGACCCTACGATATGCGCCAACTACAGGGGTATAAGCCTTCTCCCTATCGCATATAAGGTTCTTACAGGCGTATTGTGTGAACGATTGAAGCCACTCGTAAAAACACTGATTGGACCTTATCAGTGCGGCTTCAGACCTGGCAAGTCCACCATCGACCAGATCTTCACACTACGCCAAATCCTGGAAAAGACCCACGAGAAACAAGTCGACACACACCATCTTTTTGTCGACTATAAGGCAGCCTTCGATAGCCCCATAAGGGATCGTGTTTTTGCCGCAATGTCTGAGCTCGGTATACCTGCGAAGCTGATAAGGCTATGCAGAATGACGTTGAGCAATTCCTGCAGCTCCGTCAAGGTAGGAAAGGACCTCTCCGAACCTTTTGGTACCGTGCGAGGTTTCAGACAAGGCGACCCCTTATCATGCGACCTCTTCAACTTCGTCATGGAGAGTGTTCTGCGAAAGGCGGGAGTGCATCGCAATGGCACTATTTTTCAAAAAAGTGTCCAGTTGCTTGCGTACGCTGACGACATTGATATTATAGGGCGTACCAAGCGAGATGTTACTGCTGCCTTTAGTGCTATTGAACGAGAGTCTAGTAAGATGGGTCTGGCAGTAAATGAGGGCAAAACAAAGTATATGTTATCGACAAGTAGAGACGCGCGGCGTATTGATTCTCAGATTACGGCCGATAACTATACTTTTGATACGGTCAAGCAATTTATTTATCTTGGCTCCGCCGTTACCACCAGAAATGATGTCAGTCTGGAGATCAAGTGTAGGATCACTCTTGCCAACAGGTGTTATTATGGTCTCAGTAGGCAATTGAGTAGCAGAGACCTCTCTCGTGCGACAAAACTAACACTCTACAAGACGCTCATCCTCCCCGTGCTTCTTTATGGCGCAGAGGCATGGACCCTATTAAGAACATATGCTGCAGCCTTGAGAGTGTTCGAGAGAAAAGTCCTACGCAAGGTCTTCGGTCCAGCGCGAGTTGGCGATGATTTCCGTATCCGATCCAAGGGTGAGCTGTATGAGCTCCTCAACGACGTAGACGTTGTACAGCGTATTAATATCCAGCGGCTGCGCTGGCTCGGCCATGTCGTTCGAAGGAGGAGGATGCTCCGGCGAGACGGGTATTTGATGCAGGAATCTGAGGAAATCGGCGAAGAGGACGATGTATCCGTTGGAAGGACCAAATCGAGGAAGCCCTGTCATCGATTGGTGTGGCCAACTGGCGTAGGCGCGCAAGAAGCAGAGGCGCCTGGAAGGATGTGTTACGGCAGACCGAAATCCGTTAAACGGGTTGTTATGGCCAATTAAGTAAGTAAGTATGACTTTCTAGGAAACCCGTTAGCCATAGTCAAAAAATCACCACTTTTTTTGCCTAAAAATGTGGGAATTTTTTAATTTCTACAATTATTTTCTTTATACTTAACCAATAGAGAAATGTTTATAACCAGAATATAGTTTTAAAGCTTTTTTTAGTCTTAAGGACAATAAATTTCTTTTTATAGCTAAATTTTTGTTCAAAAGTTATTTCGAGGTAGTGGGTGCAAGTTTTTTTTTTGCTCACTGTACTCAAGCAATATGTTTGACATTTATGTGGACTGAAAAAAGCAATCAGCTGGGCTTTTAACACTACCTTATTGAATTTGTCTTGCTTTAGTTGAAAGGAACTCAAAAATATTTTTTATATGCTTGAGTAATCAGTATATTTGTGTGTAAAGTCATTGCCGAGATACGATCCACTCGAAAAAATTTGGTCCGATTGAATGAGGTAATGTGAGGCAAGACGCGACAGCCATATAATTGAAATAATATTTCATTTATAGCCGGAACAATTGTACTTCACAACAATAATAAACCATTTTTGTTTCATTGCATTTTTATATTTAAACTTTTAAAATGGACCACCCTTTATATTAAAAATAATGCGTATATCCACTGTTACACCAAAAACAAAAGAATTCAGGGTCAGCTTACGAATTGGACTTTGTTCAAATGTGAAATACACCGCAAGGAGGATTAAAATTATTTCATGCAGAGTTAAATATCTTCTTTCTGTTTTACACACATTATTCATGCATTTCAAACTACAGCCACATGATGACACAATGGGCACATTTGGGCTGACAGAAGAGATAGTGGAAAGGAATTCATTCAATGGAAAATGTTTTACAACGATTTTGTTATTTTTATGATTGAATAACCGACATTACATATTTACGAAAATATCTGGTTTTTGAACACATTTCGTTATAATTTTCGCTTTTTACAAGAGATTTTCAAAAAAAATACTGGATTTTCTTTAATTGGCGGTTTTTGTTTTTATTTTTTTTTTAAATTATTTTTTATTTTTTTCACTTTTGCTTTCATTTTTATAATTTCGTTAATAATATTGTAAACGTAATTTATTTTATTTTTTTTATAAAAAAAAATTTCTTTAATTTAATTTAATTTAATTTCTTTGAGTAGAGGTATTCACATAACTTAGCAGAAAAAAGAAAATTTCACTTTAGGAAAAATAAAATATTTTTTGGTACATTTTGTTGTTATTTTTCAAAAAATTTTTTTTATATTAAATCTTAAGTGAACACTCTCAATGCCTTTAAATTATGTTGTTTACACTTGATCATGAAAGTTTTATTCAATTCTCATTCAACTGGAACTAATATCCAAAAACTTGCTCCTACACACACATACACACACTTAAACACACATATTAGCGCACCTTTTAATCCCCAAACTTCATTTTTGGTGATTGCCTTCAACATAATTTCAAGTTCTTTGCCACATTGTGTTTGATTTTCATAAACAGCTCCCAAACTGGCTATGCCAAAAAGGAAATTATGCTCAACCAGTTGTTGTTGTTTTTGATCACCACCGATCGCCGCTATCACCTCCTTTCGTAAGACATTTTTCATAACATTTTCCGACTGCATCGTTGCAATAGCATTTAAAATACTCAAAACCACCACCGTCTGTAAAATAGTATTTGTGCGGCAATGCATTTTCGCGAAAATTAACGGTTGTTGCCAAGTTAAAGCGCGAACACCAACTGACGTCCGTTAGCCAGTCAAACAACCAGCTAACCAACCAACCAACGGCCTCTAGACGACCAGAAAATGTGCAAAGCGCTGTATGGAAAATATTGAAAATAGTTTTTCCAATAGAGCCACCGCAACAAGAGAGATGGAATTTGAAATTGGAGTAATGAAAGGGTTTCTTTCGAAAGTTTACTTATAAGAAAAAGCACAAACAACACAATACACTATCCATATACCATATACATATCTATTGCATTCAGTCTGATAGTGTGGTATTAAGCACAACCATTAACGATAATAAACGTGGTAACAACCTCTAGCGTAGTTGCAATTTCAAATTGTAAAATAATTGCAAGTTTTTGTTTTTGTTTTTTGTTGTTTAATTTTCTTTTAGTTTAAAGTTTTCGCGCCAATAGTTGTCCATAGGAATACATATGTATGTATATCGATAGTAAGTCTAGTTTAATGGCAGTTTGAAACATACAAAATATTTCAAATTGTAATCATGATACGTATTGTATTACGTATGACAACATAGTTGATCATATTCGATTTTTTATTGCAATATTGCCATTAGGCGGTATTGAAGCAAATGCAACACATCAAGCAAGATTGGGCCCTCAAGCCTTATTTTATAGTTGTTATAAAGTAGAAGAGAACATCTGTACATCTAATTTGATGTGTCGCCATGCAGCTTATAGCAATGCTATTCGAATTCTAAAACGGGCAATGCATTAGAGAATTGTTTTTGCTCTTAAAGTCATTGTTTATGAGGAGCTTAACTCTATGGATCCACTTTTTATTAACCACAGAAACTCTGCATAAAGATGGCGTTTGAGAATTTGAAGTCAGATGTTTCAAGACCCTTTTGTTGGAGTTATGACTGATAATCTTGTAGTATTTAGCCTATTTTTCTACAGTATTTTTTTTTTTTGCATCCGTCCGTAAGCAATCATTCTTCTTACTTATTTAATTAATTGATCATTACAACCATTTCGACAAATTTACGCCCTAGCTTCTCTCACCAGCTATGCTACGTACATACATACATAATTGGTCATTGAAAATCAACCAATGTTGATCAGCAATGAGTATTCAAAAAGATGAGTAGATTCTAATCATACTCATAATTTCTGATACTTATACGCATTCATATTTATTTTAATATCATTCTCATATTACTCATATTCAAAGTTTGAAGAACTCATCGTACTCATACTTAACAACATGTATGATGTTGTTGATTTCGACTCTTCTTCAGTCAACATTTACAAAAATCACAAAATAAGTATGATTCGCGTACGAACACAACAATACTCACTAAAAGGCTTTGCTTGCTGTTTTTGTCTTTTTCTTTCTTCTTCTTTTGTAAATGCAACAAACACTAAGACTGTAAATGTTGATGAATGATTAGAATTATTCACTCGACTTATTTATGAGTATTATAAGTATTTTTCTAAATTTATGAATCTGAATGAGTAATCGTATGAATCAAACATATTTCGAATGTTATGAGTTTGATGTCAACGGTGTACGCATACTCATTGCAACCTGTACTTATAAATCAACATTGTAGCGAGTACGAATGAATCAGAGTAGTTGAATTTCAATATGGTCGACTCACTTATACTCAATATTTCCTGAGTACTTATGAGTAGCAAAAAAAAACGATTTATTGCTGATCTCTGGTAGGGACCTACTGTTTAATATCGACTACGAACGTCAGATTTTTAAGAAGCATTTCATGGCAATTTTATTTATTCTCAGAGTTTTTACCCAGACACTGCTGAGGGGAAGTCGTTAAAAGACACACTTCTTCATATTTTGTCTTTTTGAGATGTTTCAGCTGGGGTTTGAACCACGAGCTCTAATAAGTCAACACAAGAAAATCACAAAATTTGCTTTAAACACTTATTTCAGAATGATTGTAGTTTTCTGCCTGTTAGTTGAGTTTTGCTTCATTGGGTTTTTGCACTTCTTCACCATACAGAAGTGCCAACTTAACACTTTAGGTATAGATTTATAGCTTTGTGCTGATGCTTATTGGGTTCTACCGCCGTAGTACAGTGATGGGTACAGAATTGTTCGGGTTTTCTTGAATCCATCGGTCATATCGACACTAAAGCAAACACGTTCTTACAAATTATGCGGCCGAGATTTGAGAGGGAATCTGTGTCCTTAATTAATAGCCCGCATTCCTTTATATTTCCCAGCATTGGTTTGGTGGCCAATTTTATTACCGTTATAGAAATGATATTGAAACTTATGTTCTATAGCTTTAACCGAAGCTTAAAAAGGCAGATATCACTCGCATAGGGGTCTTTATCCAAGTTCCAACGAATATCGAGTATTGGTACGAGGTTTGCGTGCACACAATCTACACAACAGTAGACAAAGTATGTGATGCAGAACGGAATCCTTTTCTACCCCTATGCTTAGCTCAAAGTATTAACTTTTTTCATATTCATATTACACTTTGTATTTGGTATCAGCATATAATTCACGAATTCGACGATATGCCCTTGCTATTTAACGTTTCCCTTGTCGCTAGTCTGGTTTTGTAAACGTGATCTATATCTACAAATTATAGGCAAAGACTGCTGTAGAGTTCAATGAACTTACTTCGCTTTATTGGACCTTAGAAGCTATTAGTCCACATTACGACCTAACTTCTCTCACGTAAATTTTATCTCACAGTTTAGCATTGTCTTCAGGTGACAAATCTGAGACGATTTTCATTGCAATGTATTTACTGAGGGGAGGTCGCCAAAAGAAATTTTTTCTTTTCCTTTTCGAAAAATCTGAGCAGAGGTTTGAACTCACCAGTCCTCGCCAACTACCCATTGGACTGTCGACAAGTTGATGGACTATTCATTTAATTAATTTGATATGATTTCATTTTGCAAGGATCATAGTAAAAGTAAAAGTACAAGATTCATTACTGACAGTCTTCAAGGGAAACTGAATAACTACGGATACAATTGCTTACTTATAGCCTCTCTGATATACAAGCTAAATTCTCTATGGACAAGGAAAATGAATAAGAAGCCAACTTGAAAATAAATGTCGGCAAAATAAAACGAACAACGCGATTAAATGGAAATACCGGTCAATCTTTATACGTCAATCACTAGCAGAAGTGGATAGTGTTCACTACCTAGGTACCAGAAAAAAGTCGTAACTCAAGACTTATCTATCTAACGGCATAAATAAATTCTGTCAAGAATACTGTCGACTTAAACCAGTATAGAACCACTCATCGCATATACTTATGCACACAGAAAAAAAAACCCAATGTAAAATTAACATGGAAAAATGTTGATTTCAAATCATAGTAAATTTTCGAAAAAAAATTTAATAAATGTATTTTTAACATTGTTTCATATTGAATCAAAATTAAAAATGTTAATTTAATCTCTGAAATAGTTGATTTGACATTTTACACTTTAAAATAAAATTGTACACATAAGATTTAACATTTTATAATGTTAAAATAACATTTTTCAATGTTGATTTAATATAATGTATTTTTATAGTAAAAACAAAAGTGTTTAACGTAAAATCAACATTGCGTTTAGTTGATATAACATGGGCCATTGTTAATTCAACATTATATTTACATGTTTCGATGTTGAGAAAAATGTTAAAACAACATGTGACAATTTTAATTGATTAACGAATAGCGTATAAAATTGTTTCATGTTAAATCAACAACACTGTTCATGTTAAATCAATATTGGGTCATGTTAAAACAACATTTACAAATAATATTTTTTATATAAATTATAAATAACATCGGTTCAAGTTAAGCCAACATTTTGTTATGTTAAATCAACATCAGCTAATTTAAAATTGACATTGATTCATGTTGAATCTACATTGTATTCTGTTAAATCAAACTTATACCATGATAGAAACATTTCGAACAAGATTGAAACAAAGTTGTTGAATTTTCAATTAACATGACAAAAAGTTGAAATGAAATGCAATCATGTTGAATTCTGCAAAAAGTACCGCTATTTTGGAACATAAAAGACTTTTCATTCATATATTAGTAAAGCTTGAATAAGTATTGTGGTGTATTATAAAAGCGTTATTTTGCAGTAAATTAAATTAAATTTTTTAGTATAAATATATAATTATGTCTTCGCCAAAGAATCATTATGATAATTTATCAAGTGTTGTGCAAGAAATTATATCAATTGAAGGAAACATAAATTTCTTAAGTGACGAAGATGTTAATATTATATTAAATATTCCAGTTCAGAATACTAGCGAAAATTCACAATTAGATGTGGTACTGCAAACTTTTAACTTAATTGAAGAAAAACCATATTTGACAAGTAAGTAACTGCATTTAAGGATTTTTGTAAGATAATTTGACAATTGTAAATAATATTTATTTATTTAGATGCACAAATTACATTTGATAGTTTAAGGTATTTATCAAAGGAATATATTAAGGAAGTCATAATACCCCCTATTGGTATTCGTACTTGATTCCGAAAAAAACTTTTTTGTTGGAGTAAAACTGAGGTAAGTAAACATATACATATACAAATATTTAGTTCAAAATTAATTAATTCTTTGATTGATGTATCAGTACAGATTTGATGACGATACACTATCTGAAACTATAGCCGAATAAGTAGTTTCGTGGTTACAAAATCAATCTATTATTGGCTCAACATCAACTCCGACATCATCTTTTTAATCATCAGTTGGAAGCTCTAAGATATTTAAGGTAAAGTTTGAAATTATTTTTTTTGTTTTTATTATTAATAAGTGTTTTACGTTTTATTTTAGAGTCTAAAGCAGATTTTAGAAGAAAGCCTTAAGGGGAAATCTGTAACTATGATAATTTGGCCGATTCATTTCGTTCAATATAATTTTGAAGGATGTATTTTATAACGAAGTTAAATTATCACCAAAATATTTGCCAATAATAGTGGACGAAATTGTCAATAACTTCCCCAGTGAAATAAGAGTAAGTTTTAATAAAAAACAATAAATAAAAAAATAAATGTTTGTAATTAATTAAACCTTCAAATATTACTTATATACTTATTTACCTAAATTTTTATTTTATATAAATAAATGTATTTTTAAAATGAAAATTAATAAATATAAATTTTATTTAAAAATATATATAAAAACCAAAATAACTTCTTTTTATTGGGCGGTCTTAATATAAGCAGAAATTCAATATGATTTTCATGTTATTTCAAAACTAGAATCCTTTTGAATTAACATGAAAATTTATGTTGAAATAATATGTTTGCATCTTATTTCAATATGAAATTCAGAGTTGAAATAAAATGATTTAATGTTATTTTAAACATAAGATCATATTGATTCAATGTGAGAATCATGTAATCTTAATAGTAATTAATGTTGATTTGAATGGTATCTTAAAGTAAATTCAACATGATCTCACTTTGATCCAACTTAAGTAGCAATGTTGTTTTATAATGTTTTCAAGTTGTTTTTAATTGAAAAATAGTTATTTTTGGTTTACTGTAAAGTCATGTTGAATTAACATGAAACACCTATGAAGCAAAATCATAGCTGAAAAATGTTGATTTAACCTTGTTTTCGGCGTTTTTACAATGATTTTTTTCTGTGTGTGTATAAAGATAATCGAAGCTGAAAATCCACTTGATTGTGTGCGTAGCAGACTTGGAATACATGCTCACGGTGATTGCAAGCCTTATAGAGGTTAGTAAATAACTGTTTAAAAAGGGCTTCCTCATCTACTAACAATTTTAAAAGCGGCAGCTTTAATCAGAAATGAATGCAGTATCCAACATCCGATATCCGATAATGTAATTTGATTTGGATTGGCCATCACAAACTTTGAGGCGACAGATTTAAATGGAACTATTTCGTCTAAAAGCTACAATGGAACAAATTAGCGCACATCGTATACGATTGAGTGTTTTAAAATCAATTGTTGTATCCCTATGCTACTCAATCGATATACAGTAAAGGGAAAAATTATAAGGACACCTATGTGAAACTTAGAAATTCGATGAGAAAATAAGTAAAATGTTATAATTGTTGATAACAATTTCCTCTCTATTTGTTACATTGGTGCCGCTATTATTTTGACATCACTGTAAATATCTTGCAAGATTTTAGGACGCCGAAATAATTTTAAACAATTAAATTTATAAACTTTCTGCTACAAATAATTAAGAATTAATTGAATATCTTACGGCCTATAAAATAATTCATATAATAACGAGGCTAAATTTACAATGATGATTAAAATCTGAAGACAGATCATAAAGCCATCATGGTACATGACTGCAATTAATAAAATGCCGAAAATTTTAAATTAAAATTAAATTTTTTGCACACAAGAAAACGAAATGTAATGTAATGAAATCGGTATTAAAAAGGGTGTGGTAAACTAAAAATAAAATGTTTCGTTTTAATCAATGAACGATCTGACGACCACAGGCACTATTTAACCTACAATCTCTGCTTGTGACTGCCTTTATAGCTGCGAACTTTAGACCCCCAATCAACATGTCGCACAAACGACGCGATACGCAAACGACATCAGCTTTATTAGCATTGAGAAATTGTTTTTGTTTTTGTTTTTTCCAGAATTGATTACTTCTCTATGGAATTTACAGAATTGTAAAGTCAATGAACTGCACAAGTAAAACCCCAACAGTCAACATCCTTGAATTACGCCACCACTTTGGTGTAATTAATAAAAAAGGGTTTACTTCCTCAATTTGCGGTAAAGCGAAAATCAGAGGAAAAATAAATTCATTTCTTCCTGGCTTTTGCTGATCGTTGTTGTTGTTGTTGTTGGGGAGTTGATTTGTTATTTGTTTATGTATTCACAGACAACACATGCGCACTTTATCGTGTATGGATCATGCAGGTTTCTTCAACTATTTGCGCATTACAATATCACTTAAGCGGAAGGTGATGAACTTTATTTATGCGTCCATACATATATGCATACATAAACATATACCATGTGTATGTGTTTATGTATAAGTAGTGTATGCAATATATTAAACGTTGCGGTTTTTTTCTAGATAAAAAATTTCTTTGTAATAATTTGTAATAAAAAATTTAAAATACGCCGAATTATTGTTAATTGAACTGACGAAATAATGATTCATTAAATTCACTACTACGTACGAGTAATGGAAAGTAAATTAATGTTTGTAAATAAACCATAAACATTGTTATATATCATACAAAAAATAATTAACAAAAACTATCTGTCTTTCATTGGTGTAATACAATTGGATCTGTAATAGCACCTCGCGTGTTATTAGTGTGATTGGATCATGATATTAGAGATACAAGATTTAATGCATGATCTGGCGTCATTAAATTAAAATTTTGAAATGTTAAAATCGATAATTTTTTGCACTTTATCGATAACTGATACCATATCAATCATATTGACGTTTTTACTTTTGTTTTGCTTTAATATTCGCACAGCTGTGAGCTGTCAAACATATTATTTGTTGTAGCTTTTGTATTTAAAAATTTGGCGCCAAATTACTCAGTGTGTGATTTTTGTTGATATTGACACAAGTGATTAATTTTTTGGAAACTATATTTATTTTTTTTAAGTAAAAGGTATTTATGTACTAAAAAATGAATGTTTGTGACATGTGTTTCTTTAGTTTTTTAGAAATGGGTTGTGGTAGGTGACGTATATGATAGTATATTAGAAGTGGTCTATATTGTAGTTTCATGGAGTGCAACTTTCGGGATTTGAATATAACTTGTCAACACTCCATGCGTGGATAAGATGCTTTGAATGCATTCTACACATTGCTTACCGAATGCCTATTGTGACATAGTTCAACAAATTAAACTAGACATACAAGAAAAATTGAGAAATAGAATGTCTTTATTAGTTGATATTCCTAGGCCTGGGTCAGGAAATACTAATAACGGTAACACTGCAAGAAGATTTTTAAGCGCCAAATTTAGCTGCTATTTTGACTGGAGTCAATGTAGAATTAATAAGCGGATTTAGTGTAATTTTACTAACTATGTCGTGTGGGTATAAAGTTAATACAAATGCATTTCAAATGTATTGTATGCAAACAGCAGAAATATATGTTGCGCTACATCCATGGTTTTATATGTCGTCTTCCGTGCACAAAATTTTAATTCATGATATCTCTTCCAATAGGGATGATGTCTGAAGAAGCTCAGGAATCGAGAAATAAAGATCTAAGGAATTTTAGAGAACAACATTCACGAAAAAATTCAGGAAAAAACACAATGGAAGATTCGATTCTCTTCTGATCCTATTTTTTCCTCGATCTCTAAACGCCCTTCTTTATATTCCCGAAAGCAAATAATAGTAGATAATGACGTCTTAAACTTACTTTTAGAACAGAATATACAAGAAGACGCTGTTTGTTCTTTAATTCTGATTCTGATTAGAAACATGTATTTTTGCCTTAAAACTATGTATCAATTGTCCAAATTTTTTTATATCTAAATTATTAAAACAAATGAAATGTGTTTAAAATTTAATTTTTTATACTTTTCCAAGTGAAACAAAAGTAAATAATTATGTATTTCGACCACTGTGTGCCGGCGTGAAAGTGTTAAGCTTCTATCAGAAATAGTCAATAGTACAGTAAAAATACTCCTTGTTCAAAAATGGACACATATATGTATATAGGGTGGGCGATTTAAAAGTTTAAATTTAAAATTGCAATAAAACAGAACCGGTTTGTTATTTTGCCAAATTTTTTTTTTCGGAATATTATTTCATTCATATTGCTGCCGTGGCTGGCTTCACAGTACCTCATTCAATCGGACAAATTTTCGTGCAATTTTTTAAATGCATGGGGTCCTATCTCGGCATTGGCATCACGAATGTTGGCCTTCAAATTCTCAATTGTTTCTGGCTTGTCTGCATAATACTTTTCTTTAACGGCGCCCCACAAAAATTAGTCCTACGGTGTCCAATTGCAGCCACTTGGCGGCCAATTGACATCACCATTTTGGCTAATTAAACGGCCATCAAACATTTGACGCAATAAATCGATTGAGATGTATAGCAAGTTGCACCATCCTGTTAAACCAAACATCGTTCACATCAATGCCGTGAAGGGCGGATACAAAAAATTCGGTTATCATGGTGCGATAATTGCCTTCAATGACTGTGATGGTTGCGCTCTCGTCATTTTCAAAGAAATATGAGTCAATTATGACTCCGCTCCATAAGCCGCACCAAACAATCACTCGCAATGGGTGAATTGGCTTCTGTGAACCCTTTTGTGGGGGTGTTCTGAACCTCCTCTATATTTTGAGTCCGAGAAAATCCCCATTTTGAATAAATGAACTCTGTGTCAAAAAAGTGGTTAGTAAACTCAGGTTATTTCGTGATAGTCTGATGTACGACTCAGATCTCTTTTTATCCTAATTTCCCAACAAACATTTTAATTGCCTCAAATTGGTTTGAGGGGAGTTTTTGCATTTCTTTCTCTAGGCTTTCGTTGAGCATACTTTCCCAAAGATCTGCTCACTCTACAAAAGGGTTCTGACCCCATCAATGGCATGTAAGCTCCCCTTTTTGCAAGTTTGTTCGCTTGCTGATTACCAAGCATTTCCACATGACCTGGCGCCAAGAGCTGAGGGTAACTTTACTCTTAGATCATATGGTAGTAGTACTCATGACGACTATAATAATATATTGCAAACTGAAAAACTATTTTATGTTTGAATGCTTAATTAAAGTAACTTGATGATGATATTAAAATGTATTTATTATTTTTGTTTTGAATTTTTATTTAATTTTCAAATATTTTTGAATTGAAAATCTATTTTGATTTCCTTTCTTAAATTCTAATTAATATTACAATGGTCGTAATCCCTGGGCTAATCGTTATCCTTGCTACTTAAAAAATAATCGTATTCACACACATGCATATGTATGTATGTGTTTATGTATGTTAGTGTGTATATATTTACAAATTATTCACAATTTACCGTTGTGCATATATATATGAATTAAATTAAATGTTTTATTTCCTTAAAAGAGGAACCGATAGATTGATTGTTTGTTTGTTTAATTCAACTTAAAATTAATGACTTAGAAAACTAAAATAATGTATACGATACAAGGGAGAGAGTAACAATACAAATAAAATAATATATGAGTAGGGATATATAGAAAACATGGTAATCGCTTGGATTGTATATGAATATAATGATCACAATATGCAAAATGTACAAAAAATATATAAAATATTATATGCTTTCCTTTTCTTTCTTTTTTAACTTAAAATTATTTTTATAAATGAAGAAATTATTGTAGAACAGCATCTCTTTTAGGCATCTTTCACTTTGACACTCTGACCTCGTCTCAGCATCCACGATGACCAATTGCAGAAGGGCATCTCAAAGGCCAACGAAAATATAATCGAAGCCAGATAAGTGATAATCGAAAAGCCGGAACAAATTACGCACTATTAGAAGAATAAAACGTAAATAATTTAATAAAATTATTGAGATTTTTAAAATTCATTTCAAAATAGGAAATAGAAAAATATACAAAATTGTTTGCTTTAAATTACTGTTATGTCCTGCGCACTTGGACCTTTTCAAAATTTAAAAAAAAAAATCTTTCAAAGATTTTAACCTCCAACAAAACAAGGAGAAGACTGAATTTGCTGTCATGGAAATATAACAACTGCGTGTTAAATTTAGAAATTATTATTGCAGTGAGATAACAATATCTCTAATCTGTAACAAACTCACTCAGAAAAACTTTTGGAGAGAAGAGATTATACTTTCTTTAATTCTGCTGGTGTCTTAAAAGCCAACGTTATTTTCCGTGTCCCTATCCACAAGTGTTCAAATAGATCTTTCTAATCGAGATAGTTTTACTGCGATTTACAGTGCTTTCCAACGGAATTTCACATCAGCGAACTGAAGTCAAATCAATTTATTGGTAACACATATCACTAATGGGAGCAATACCTACAAAACATACATACATAATTCGTAGTTACATCCCTTTTATCAGCATGACGACCTAATTTCTCACCGTGTGCATTAATTTTTATAGGTAAGTGGCGGGACCTACAGTTTCAAGTCGACTCCGAACGACAGAGTTTTTAGAAACTTTCCATGGCAATTTTTATTTACTGTCACAGTTTTTGCCAGAAATCTACTGAGAGGAAGTCGCCGAAGAAATATATCTTCATACTTCCTTTTGTTGGAGATGTCTGACCACGCTACCTACTAGACTACGACTACTAGTAATACCTCAAACATTAAATGCGAAGACAATTGGATTTTACGATCCTCCTAAAGAAAAAATTCATGTTTAATCACCGGGTTATTAACGCTCTCCGTACCATCTAAAGCTACATACATACACACATAATACATAATTGGCCATTACAACCCTTCAGTCAGGATTACGGCCTAGCTTCTCAACACCACTCATGTTGTGTGCGTTAATTTTATACATGAGTGGCGGGACATACAGTTTAAAGTCGACTCCGAACGACAGATTTTTTGAGAAACTTTTCATGGCAATTTATGCTCTCAGAGTTTTTGCCAGAAATCTGCTGAGAGGAAGTCGCCGAAGAAATATTTTCATATTTTCGTTTTGATGTCTGACCTGGGGTTCGAACTCGGGCCATTCGTCTAATAAGCCAACACACTACCTACTAGACCACGGCGACGTATACATGTTTCTAATCTACATACATAACATACAAAAAAATCTAAAGCTACATACATATGTTAATAGAGTACAGGCTGGTTCTGTTTTAAGCTAAGAAAAGTTCTCTTGACATCTTAGATTAATGCAGACGAAAATATCTCTTAAAAGCATCACATTGGTCTGCTTTTTAGATATTCGCATCAAAGCACGACTAGTTTAAAGTTCATATATTTTACTTGGTCAGAATTACAACCTAGCTTCTCAAACCACCAATTACAATTTAACCACAGATTTTTAAGAAACTTTTCATGGCAATTTCATTTATACTCTGAGTTTTTGTCGGAAGACTGCTGGGAGGAAGTTGTCGAAGGAAATATTTCTTCCATATTTAGTTTTGTTCGAGATGTCTGAGCTGAGGTCGGAACCACCGGCCCTCGTCTTATAAGCCAACACCCGACAGCATATAAGAGATAGACTCTAGTGAATACGAAACTTTTGGCATAAATTCAATTACATAAGACTTTGCAATTAGCGGATCCTAATAGTTATCGACATTGTATAAACTGTTGATGTTTACAAGATGTCAGAATAAATATACTCAAAAACTGAATTATGTTCTATGCAGACCACTCTCTCATTGACAGGAATTTCCAGAGCAGTCGCTAGAGTTGAAGCCGAATCCACACCTGGCTCCGACAATTCAAGCTACTTGTAGTGGATAGAAGGCAGTAAATGAAAATGAAGCAATATTCCTCCAATAGCAACCATATTGTCTTATACACACGTAGATAAAACTGAGAATTTTGACAAGGCCTTGTCTATTACCAGATATTCAGAAAACGCTTTTGAACCACTGATCATTTAACAATTGCAGGGGACTCAAGATACTACAAGTTTATATGGCGTACCAAAAATTGTTCATAACCAATTAATATATAGCCTTGTAAGGAATTTCGAATCTATACAAAGCGATAAGAAACATTTTGAAATATTATTTTAGTCTCATATATTTTAGCATCAGATGGGTTAGCTCAAAGCATGAAGAAGTTATATGCGAATGGAGAGTAAAACAAGTTTACCATACTTTTAGGAAAATTATCTTAGTTTCCTTTGTTATAGAATATGGATCTTAATGCATGTGATATGGGGTCCTACAAAGCTTTCAAACCTTTACTGCTTAATATACTCTTTGTTCAGTAATTAAAAGTCCTGAGGGAAGGGCAGAATTGATTTGATCAGATTTTATTCTGCTGTCCTACTATCATCTTCGAAAATATGCCTATTTTCTGAGAAATGTTATGCCATTTTACTATTTAGAATCCTTCGAACTGATTCTGCATTAAGCTGCTTGTATTTCCTATAATTTCTAATTAATCCCTACCACTCACTGGAATATGTCTCAGATGGTCTGAGATATTGTTTCCATTGCGTTCAATAGATTTTTGAATATGGGAGTAACAGATAAGCTTGATAAAAAGACGAGGTGCTCATTATTGTATCGATTTAATACGAGTACCACGCCAACAAATTTGGACCAATACTCAGGGGATAATCCCTATTCATGCTGTGCATTGTGTTGGAATACAGGAAAGACAGTTTTTATAGGAGAAAGGAAAGAGAAGGTACTGTGCGACAATTTTCTTTGTTTTTAATGACCAGTGTATATGCCTTCGTCTCATAATTCTCACTTTCTCATTCCTATTGTAGTCATATATAATGTCAGACAAACTATCAGACAATCACAAACACCTAGAGTCGAAACTACGACGTCGAAACCAGGCCATCAAGGCACCTAGATTGTACCGTACCTCAAGAAAAATATACCATTTACAAAGGCAAAGAAAAAGGGGCATGTTTTAAACCACACGGTGAATTAATCTCAATTGAAAAGAACAGAACACTTATAGTTTCACTTTATAAGGAAGCATTAAATAAAATCGAAAACTCTGCGATAATTACTCACCAACATAAATGGATCGGCATGTGTACTAACACTGGTTAGGCCGAAAAAGAGTGCTATCACGAGTGGATTTAATAAATAAATCGCATATGAAAGCCTATTTAAATGCTGAAATGGTTTAGATTCCAAAAATCTTGACCAGCAAGTACTGCGACCAGTGGCACTGCCAATAATCATCCAACAAATACTGATCGAAAACAGGAAACGACCCACAACGAATAATGAAATGGCCATCAGATAAGACATGTCACGCTTGACAGTCGAATAGATGCAAATGAAGAATGTCAACAGAGAAAGATTCCACAAGGATTTCTCCTGACCGGGGCTTAAATCGAAATGACGTTGTTTATGCTCCAAGAAATACCAGCCAGCTGCAGCACCCACTATATAGGGTAGAGCACGTACAAAAGGGCTGATATAGATTTCAGTGCCCGTTGCGAAAAAGGTATCGAATGAAAGCTGGAAGTTAATGTTGAGACCAATGCTGAAAGACCACACAAGATTAGCGCTCAGCAGTCCAATGGTAAGAGCTTTGGCCAATTTCGGATGTCTGAAAAGAGAAAGAGTACGGTTTTAGATTCGTTTGTGTACGAAATAATTATACTTACTTGGCATAAGTGAATAACAGGATGGTGGCTATAACGAAATACTGCATTTCACAAGCCAAAGACCAGGTCCAATTGAGACACATATCCTTGTGATCGAATAAGTTCTGTATGAAGAATATATTACGCCACCAATAATTGGCACAATTTTCATCAAAGCGTTCATTGATATGATAGACTGAGACTTTGCTAATATAGGCATACAATAGGTCAACTGCGCCCATAACCACAAGATAAAGAGGACCAAGTCTATTGAGGATTAAACAAAATAATGACGTGAATTAAATGTGGATTAATGGGAGTCTGCATACAAGTACTAACCTTAGATAACGATGGAAGAACATTTTGGAAAACTGTTTAACATTCTGAACGAATGAATGTTGACGTATCGTTTCCATTTTCTCCGAATTCCTTAAGAAATTATAAGTCTGCAAGAAACCACTGGAATTAAACAAGGAATATTAGTAGTAAAGAGTGTGTGACATAATATACAATAATAACTTGACAAACCTGACAGTAAAGAATACATCAACTAAAACCGGTGCTGAGCTGACATATTGAAAGAATACTTTCTCGGCATAGGAGATCAGAAAAGTCTTATTATTGACCGTGAAGTACATGTACCAGACCACATGGAATACCAGAATCCATAGAGCACATACCGAACGTAAGCCGTTAATAACAGGAATTTCGCTTGGTTTCGATTCCTTGGTTGAGAAGAGTTTCGACCAATTCTCCTGGATATCGAAACACATAATAAAGCTACGTAGTCTAGGGTAATTATTCAAATTAATATCAGTTATGTATTGACCATTTGAAGCATCTGTTTCTTCTTCTAAGGCATCAATAGTATCGAATTTCTTCTCTGCTACTTGAGTTTTATTACGCAAATGTGATGCCAATAAGATCATGGCCAATATAAAAGCCACCGTTACACTGATCAGCTTAAAACTTTCACGTTCGAAATAATTTTCCGGCATTTTTAAATCCTTCATATAAAGCACTTCCGGTTGTATATCGTAGATGTCATTCTCAACAAACAAACCCTGGCTAACGTAATCAGTCATTAATTGTTGAATTTCATTGGATTGACAAGTTGTAGGCAAGCACAAGCCAATGTGAATGATTTGTTCCGACATCAGTTTAATCTCCACTTGCCAAGGGGAATTATGACGCAAATATATCACACGATAATCCATATCAAAGGGTGCTATTTCTTTAATAATGCCCAATTTCATAACCCTGGGATAATTTTCCGATAATGTAATGCCCACTGGGCGGCGTACCGCACCACAAGCCTCTTGACTGCCAAACCAGAAATTTTGACCAAAGACAAAGCCTGCTGGTTTTGAACCCGATGCATCCAAAGCTAAATATCAAATAAAATACAAACAAAATTTTATTACAAAGCCTTCTAAAAATATACAAATACAAACGTACCTTTCATAGCCCATGGCTCCTTACGCAGTATGCCTCTTTGTATACTTCTCAGATGTCTGTAGCATTCTTGATTAACACTGCTGGCATTCACTGTTTTTGCTAAGCCATATATAATGGACGATTTCACCAAATGCGTCTCATATGAGGGTGTTATCAAATCATAGTCAACACCATCTTCTTCTTCTGCCAACTCATTTATTGCCGTTATCGATTCTGTAATAACGGTATTATTTGTATCCTCCAATATGTCATAGTGACTCAAAAGAGTGTTATTGCTTGGCAAATAGTAGTTGCTGGCATTTTTGCGATTTCCCCTAGATATATCCACACTATTGAGTATGACCAGTACTGCCAATGGAATTAAAAGTTTCCATCTCACATTTACCATGATCGCAGGCAATTCACGAGACTCTGAAATGAACGAAATGGAAGAATATCGTTTTATAATTTTAAACAAATTAAACATTTTTGTATTTGAATTTTAAATTTTTTAAGAAAAAATTCCCCACTAGTGCCAGTAACAACACTTATGAACATTTAATTCTAACTGTCGGTAGAAATTAATCTTTAGAATGGCATGTAATTACTATTACTACTGCTACTGTCACTACTATTGTTACTGTTACTACTATTACTATTACTGCTATTACTACTGTTACTACTATTGTTACTGTTACTACTATTACTACTGTTACTACTATTACTGCTATTACTACTGTTACTAATATTACTACTGTTACTACTATTACTAATACAATTATAATTGTCGTATTATATCACTTGTTTTTAGTAGAGGCATGTAAATCTAAATCTGTTGCTACATACTCGCAATTGATTCGATAGTAATTACACGCCATTCTAAAGATTAATTTCTACCGACAATTATAATTAAATGTTCATAACAAGTGATTTTACTGGCACTTGTTGCGATTTTTTTCTTAAACTGTATAGCGATAATTTTTGACTCATTTCAAACAAAATCATTCTAATTATATTACATTATAATTGACGTATTATATCATTTGCTTTTCGTATGGGCATGTAAATCTGACCCACTGCCACATACTTGCAATATATTGATAATAATTACACGCCATTCTAAAGATTAATTTCTATCGATAGTTAGCATTAAATGTGGGGATTTTTTTTCATTCTTTATAATTAAAGATACTGTGTTACTTATCGGTTAGTAAAAAATTTTAAAACTGGGAATAAATCCTCGTTAAGCTTTTTGTGTTTTATTAAATATGTAATGTACATACAGACATATAGACATACATACATAATTGGCCAACCCTTCAGTCGGGGTTACAACCTAATTTCTCACATCACTTATGCTATGTGTTATGTTCATACATGAATGGTGAAACCTACAGTTTATAGTCGACTCCGAACGACTTGAGAACGATTTTTGAGAAACTTTTTCATGCCAATTTTATTTTATTCACAGCATTTTTCCCAGAAATCTGTTGAGTGCAAGTCGCCAAAGAAATATGTTTACATATTTCGTTTCGTTTGAAATGTCTGACTTGGTCGGTAAGTAGATAGGTTTGAAGACGTTTAGCGTCATGAAAGCAAGTAGAAATTTCACCCTAAAGTCATTTCACCCATATAAAAAAAGCAAATTAAACCGGGATATCTGATTCTAAATATAAACATACATACATACATACATAATTGGGCATTACCACCCTTCGATCAGGATTACGACCTAGCTTCTTATACCACTTATGTTGTGTGTGTTAATTTTATACAAGAGTGGCGGGACCTACACTTTAAAGTCCATTCCGAACGAAAATTTTTTTGACAAACTTTTTGTGGCAATTTTATTTTATTCTCAGAAAAAATATTTTTTTTTTTTTTGTTTCGTTTCATTGGATATGTTTGACCGGGGTTTTGAACCATGGCCTCACGTCTAATAAGCCAACACACTATCTACTAGACTAATGCTATGTTAGCACGGCAGGAATTTTTCGTAATTCGCTCTCTCATTCGTAATTCAACATCCAATTATGTGCTGAATTACGTAATTCGCCGTACAAAATTTTGTGAGCGAATTACCCAAATTGTGTGTAATTCAATTTCTATTACCCTGTGAATTACTTAAAAACCAATGTAATCTCTAAATTTTATCGTATTTTTGCCATCACCAGCTATCAAAGCACAAAAATGATAAACAAAAAATATTGTAAACAATAAACAATAATGGCATCCAAAGATAACATTTTAAAAAAAGTATTATTTAGAAGAAAGTTATTGGCGAAATTAGCGGAGGAAGCCACTATATGTGTAGCAAACCTGTTGAATCTACAGGAGCAGCTTTTGAAGAAGCTGTATGAACTTTATAATTTAAAAATATTAATAAAAATTTAGTAATAAAAAGAAAAGAAGTACTGTCAAAAAGAATTACAAAACTGCCGCGTGAACATGGTAATTCAAATAAGTAATTCAAAACAGAGAGCGAAAAAATTCGAAGGCTCGTGCGAACATAGTATAAGGCGACTTCAGACAAAGACAGCAAAAAGCAAATTGATACGATCACATAATTCGAGTGAGGGTATCTGGTTACAGTCATTACTTGCAAGAGCCCAGAAGGCGCATTTGTACCTCCATCTAATATATTTCCGGATTCAAAATTCTAGTTCAAGGTAATGGCCTCAACTTTTTGTACGGCAAACAATCTCAATATAAAGAAGAAACTATGAGCTGATAATTTGCAACATTAAACCACATTATTGTCACATGTTATTCGACATCAGTTACACCGTATTTAAATTGTTTTTAATTCGATTTATAGTTACCAAATATCTCTGAAGAAGATGTGAGTGTAATACAATTTTTCGTAAATGGTTTCGAGGAACCCAACCATACAGCAGTATCGGACAAAATTAAAGCACGGAATTAGGTTTGATAGAATATCGTTCCATGTGATGGAAAAGGTTGTCTTTATTTTTGCAGGTATCGCGTAATATTTGACGATATCCAATACCTCGAAATTTTCCTATAGGATTGAGATCAATGACTTGTGCTGATCACTTTATACTATTGATCTTATTACTCACAAGCCACTATTTCATATATTTAACTGTATCTTTCGGGTCATTATCCTGCTGATATATTCACTAATTAATTTTGATTTCTAAGAATAAATATAAAAGCAATATCGTATCGTTCGCATATGCAATGTAAGCTCCGATGAGAAAAAAATAAGACCGGGAACATATTTTTTTTTATTGAGTTTGCATTGAAAAATCCACAAAAATCACAATTTTTAAGAAAAATAAATCTCTTCACAGTAAAAACATTATGATGAATAGCCTTAGTTTATTTAAATTTAATTTATTTTAATTTAAAATTTAAAAAATTTATTTAAATAAGTTCTGCTTAGAGCAAAAAAATCTTATACACCCATACCTCGTTTTGCGTCGTTTCGCTTTGCGCTTTTTCGAAGTTGCGTCACTGCTGAATTAATACTAATTTTCACTGTGCGTCTTTAGATTTTCGAAGTTACGTTGTTTTGGGATTGAGTTTTTAATTTCTTTTTTTTTAATTTTTTGAAATTTTCTTTTTTTTTCTAAAATATCACACGACTTTTGTTTCTAATTGCGTCATGCTATCAAAACTTGGGATTCCCCTACTAACTGAAAATAATTCAGTTTCAATTAGGATGTTGTACATTAAGTGAATTTTTTATTTTATTTTAATTGAATTTGTTTTTTTCTTCATTTTTTTTTGTTATTTGTATGTGTGTAATAAAATTTTATATTATTTTTGTTTTTTAAATGTTTCCTTTGTTCAATTTTCTTTGTAAAAAGGACTGTTTTGGTAACCCTGGAACCTATCAGAGTTCAGCAATGAATCAGTTTTTCGCTACTCATAAGTACTCATGAAATTTTGAGTATGTGTGAGTCAACAGTATTGAAATTCAACTACTCTGATTCATTCGTACTCACTACAACATTGATTTATAAGTACAGGTTGCAATGAGTATGAGTATAACGTTGACATCAAACTCATAACATTCGAAATATGTTTGATTCATACGCCTACTCATTCAGATTCATAAATTTAGAAAAATACTTATAATGCTCATAAATGATTCGAGTGATTCGAATCATTCATCAAAATTTACAGTCTTCGTTGTTGTTGCATTTACAAAAAAAGAAGAAAGACAAAGACAGCAAGCAAAGCAAACCTTCTAGTGAGTATTCTAGTGTTCGTACACGAATCATACTTATTTTGTGATTCGTGTATATGTTGAGTCTTGGAGAGTTGAAATGAAAAACATCGTGCGTATTGTTAAGTACGAGTACGATGAGTACTTCAAACTTTGAATGTGAGTAGTATAAGTATGATATTATAATTAGTATGAATGCGTATAAGTATCAGATTTTATGAGCATGATTCGAATCTACTCATCTTTCTGAATACTCATTGCTGATTTCTGGAACCTATCTTCGATCTGTACATGGTTTGCTATAGAAAATCATAATTCACTTTGCGTCGTTTCAATTTGCGTCGTGTTGTTTTTGGCGCGTAACCTCGACGTAAAGTGAGGTATGAGTGTATTTTACAAGAAATAAAAAAAAAAAACAGACGATAATAAAAAACAAATTTATTATTAAAATTTTTAATAAAATCATAAAACTGACAACAACACTACGGTATAACATTAACAATACATTTTATGAATGGTGCGTTTTGTTACCACAAAAAACTTCATTGCATTTTGGGGAAAAAACCTTAAGGTCAAGTATGTATGATAAATAAGAAAAGTTTCCGTAACTATTTTAACTTACAATTTCTAGAATAATCGTTCACATATTATTGTTATTATTATTTTTTTTTATTTGTTTTTGAAACTGAACAAGTAAAAACAATGCCTCATTGGAGCCCTTGTATTAGTATTTCAAAACTGATTTTAACAAGTGATTACAGCCACATAAGATAAGCAACAAGCATGCAATTGATTAACAGTTTTTTTTGGCTGGTAGGTAGGTTTTCATTTAGCGAGATGAAAAAATCTAAAGCTGAAACTAAAACTTAAACTGCAATTACTTACTGACCCAAAGCTGGTGCTACCAACCGCCTGAGATGGCCAATATGAAATGTGAATTGAAAGACAAACGATGGCTTTGTTAGTTTGTAGGTGTTTGCAATTAATATTAGCAACTCAAAAGACGTATTTTACCAAAATCATCGCCTTAAAACTACAATCATTTAAATTCTTTTATACATAAATTATTCGTATGTGTGTGGTGTGATAAATTTACAATGAATTAAAAGACTCGCATACAATCATCTGCAGTCGACTACTAATCATACTGGTATTTGGATACCATACACCATCAGCCACTATTGTAGTTTAAATTGACCTTGAAATTTTAAAGAGAAAAAGACCAACCAATAAAAATAATAAAAAAAAACAAATATTTACAACCGAATTTAAAACGAAAAATATGGAACAAACCATACTTTATCGTTTCAAGCAACCAAATAATAAATTTTGAAAAAAATTATTAAAAAAAATACACCACAAAACAGAAAAAAAAATTATTACTCTTTCATTCATTCATTCAAAGATTTTTGTTTTTGTTTTGATTTTTTCTTTAATTTATACAGTAATTAACAAAAAAAAAAGAGGGAGAAGGAAAAAAGTACACATTCAAGCACAATTTTGTGCAAATTTTATTCATAAAGAAATGATTTCATTTTCAAATCAAATCAAATCGAATAATAATTCGATTATTTTGCATACGATTAATAATTTAACACACTAACGCTGACCTAAATATGTAGTAAATTATACATGGATGCTTATTATTATTACTTTTTTTTTTGTTTTTGTTTTAATAACCAGCTATCCTGTTCTCAATTTTGAAATACCCTATCGGCAATGAGATGGCATATTTGATGCATTACGGTATTTTACAATCGATAACTTTTTATGGCAAATTTTTAGCAACAAAATTATGAAATACAGTTTGAAGAAAACTATTAACTACAAGCTATTAAAATGCATATTTTGTGAAGAGATTACTGATTTTAAACGATGTTAATGAAAATTAACATGATTTGAAAATAAGTCCCTCATAGGGGCTAAAAGCCACTACTCTGAAGTTAAGAAATTGAACAAAAACTTTCAAAAATATTGTAGAAATAAAGTAAATGTAGTTGAGTAATCGAAAGTCAGGTTCTTTTGACGTTTTAACACGTTGACTTCGGACTACGAGATTACTCGTAGATTACGTTCCCTTCTAGGGTGCCAACTACGAGTTATCTCGTATTCACTAAATCTGGAATTCTTCTGTAGCTACGAATAAAAACGTATTACATCAGTTCTAGTATCGATAAATGGCTTCTGGGAAAAGAACATAAAGTCAATGTAGGCTTGCGTGGCAGTCGACATGTTAATAAATATAAATTTTGAGGAATCCAAAACGAAAAAAGCGAATGCAGACAATACGAGTAAAGCGGAGACAATTACAATGATATAGTTTTTCGGAAGATTTATCCCCAATATATCGGCTCTTTTATTGAGCGCCTCCTATCTTTCAATTTAAATTAAACAAAATTGATTTGTTTAAAAGACAAGAAGCATGGACTCTATTAAGTACTGATGCAGCAACCTTGTGAGTATTCGAGAGAAAAGTACTACGTAAGATCTTCGGTCCAGTGTGAGTTGGCGATCATTTTCGCATTCGATCCAACAGTGAGCTGTATGAGCTCCTCAACGACAAAGGCTTTGTACAGCGTATTAATATCCAGCGGCTGCGTTGGCTCGGCCATATCGTTCGAATTGAGGAGGATGCTCCGGTGAGACGGGTATTTGATGCGGGGACCTACGGAAGTCGGCGAAGAGGACGATCTTGTGTGCATAGGAAGGACCGAATCGAGGAGGCCCTCTCATTTATTGATGTGACCAAGCAGATTCGCCTAGAAGGATGTGTTGCGGCAGGCCGAAATCCTTTAATCGGGTTGTTAATGGCCAATAAAGTAAGTCAGTAAGTAAAAGTCAATATTAATGCCATTATGCGTGGAATATCAAAAACAAAATACAAAAAGTATTTCTTCGGCGACTTCCTCTCAGCAGATTTCTGGCAAAAACTCTGAGAGTAAAAATTGCCATGAAAAGCTTCTCAAAAAATCTGTCGTTCGGAGTCGACTTTAAACTGTAGGTCCCGCCACTCATGTATAAAATTAACGCACACAACATGAGTGGTGTTGAGAAGCTAGGCCGTAATCCTGACGAAGGGTTGTAATGACCAATTATGTATGTATGTGTATGCGTGGAATATAACATCGTTCAAATGCCTGCCGTGATTTGTTATTCTGGCGCATAAGTCAGGTGAAATTTGCTCGATGACATGGGTTTGAAAACGTTTGCAATTTCTACGCATAGACCAATATAAAATCGGTGCAAATCGCACGCACTCGGTGGTCAGTTCAGATCATCTCCATTTGAGATGATCATGCCCACGCTAAGTCGCCGTAGTCTAGTAGGTAGTCTGTTGGCTTACTAGACGTGAGGCCTCGGTTCTAACCCCAGGCCAGACATCACCAACAAATCGGAAGTATAAAAAAAGATTTCATCAGCGACTATCCTCTTAGCAGATTTCTGACAAAAATTCAGAAAGTAAAATAATAATTGCCATGAAAAAGTTTCTCAATAATCTGTTGTTCGGAGCCGACCTTAAACTGTAGGTGCAGCTACTCATGTATAAAATTAACACACACACCATAAGTAGTGTGAGAAGCCAGGTTGTAAACCTAACTGACTTTGACGCATAAATTAGATTGAATTTGATCGATGGCATGGTTTACGTTGGCTATGAAGACAGCTGTAATTTGCCTCTTTTACATATACACCAACGACTTGGAAAACTCTTAAAGAAAAAGTTTAACAGTGTAAAATTGCTCGCTATCAGTGATCAGTTCTCATAATATTCATTTGAGATGACCATGCCCTCTAAACGCTAGTGCAGAATGTCCAATATGGCAAAAGCTGTGTGACTCATAGCGGCGTTCTGTTGAAACCACATGTTATTGATGTGGAGATCATTCAATTCAGGCCAAAAGAAGTTGACCTATAGTGCTTGAATTTCACAGTGATAGCCTAGCCAATGTCATTCTTAAAGAAATATGAACCAAAAACACCGCCAGTTCAAAATCTGGATTGCTGTCGCTGTAAATTTGACAATTTTCTTTGTTCATCTAGAAATTGGCCACATTGTTGAAAATTAATTATGGAAGTGAAGCTTGCGACACGTTGGGCGAACAGAGGCCGATCTTGATGAAATAATTCTAAAATGTATACATTTTGTTGTTTATAATGATTTTGGCAAAACAGACTGAATAAATGACAGCTAATGTGACAGATGTAGCTTTAGCAAGATGGCCATTACCAACTGTCAAAGTTCAGAAGTTTTTGTTATAAGATCCAATTGGCATTCGTCAATTGTATGAAATCTGTGATTGATTTTTTGTTCAAATCATCATGAACCTCAACCACGATATTAATCGGCCTTTTCAAAAAGAGAGTTTGAAAGAGAGAGAGAGCCTAATGCAAAAAGAGAGTTTTGTAACGAGTGGGAAAAAACACAAATGTTTCAGAAAGGAAGAAGATAATATTGACACAAGTGCTTACATGTTAAACATTACATTTCACAGATTTTGATTAAAAACGGGTTAATTTTTAAGCGTTGTGATTTGAAAATTTGGAAAAAATCACAAAAAGATGAAAAAAGTGAATTTTGCTTCATCCATGAGCTTCAATTTAGTCATACTTTTTCCAGCATATCCAGATTCTCACTGTATGTTATCTTCTAGGCATGGAATTGGGGCAAATATATCTACAAAATGGATGCAGATTACGAAACACATTTTTCATACAGTTTTTTTTTTAGTTTAAAGATTGAAATTTTTTGTAATTTCTACATGACAAAAATCATTTTTTACACACCAAATAAATTTTCTCTGATATCCGAAAACATCACCCTTTAAATCAATATTTTTTTTAGAAAATTATAAAGTAACCAGTAAACAAGTTTTACGCTTCTATTATTACGTAAGATATTGTTGTTTTAACTCGAGTATTTAATGAGTTTTTATTAACATGTAAACAAACTAGTTCAATACAACTACTCAACAGTTGATAGGTCAGCGCTCATTAAATGCAATGGGCGTTACTTTGTAACGTTGTAAACAATGCAATTATTGTAGTTCCCTGTACAGGTCATTTAAGTTAAATTGAGAAAAACAAATTTTAATAGGAATTTAAATGAATGGTAATAATCACGAATGATTAAACTGTCTTGTCCTAACTATGGAAAAATCTAAAACAAGCTCATTCTATTGAATCGATAGGTTTAGGTTAGACAATGTGTAATTGCCAATTGAGACAAGTACAGTAACCGGAGGTCAAGTTGACACATTGTACTACGTCCTAAAGGAGAGAGGATAATAGGGCAGATAGGGAAAAAGGAGAGGAAGTAGAAAAAGGAGATATTAAATCGATAAATTCTTCAAAAATCATGCAAAACACTTCAAATAAATTTAAAAAAGTGAGGATATCAAAGGATATGAACGGAATAGTATTCAAACCAGTGTTAAAAAATTCAGTACTTTTGTACTTTTTTCAGTACTTTTTCATTTCAAAAATACCTCAGTACCCCGGCTACGATTTTAGTACTTTTTATGTCTTGCGCTTTTCAACTATTAATGAGTTAGTAACATGTTCAACGCAATGCTAAAGTAGAATTAGCGCTTAGCCCCGGTTAGCCAAACGTCCACGGAACGTACGTTTGTTTTTAGAATACAAAAAGCAATGAAAACGCTTGCCGAACCGTAATGTAATTTCGGTAAAGGCATTTGCATTACTCTTCATCATAGATGGGCACTTTGCAGTACCAGTAAAATTTCAGTAAAAATTGATTTTTACTGATTACTGAAAAAAATTTCAGTATTCAGTAAAATTTTACTGTTAATGCAATCTAAATTTGAATGAAATTTAAATAAAATCTAAATGAAAAAAAGTAAAATTTTACTGTTAATGCAATCTAAATTTAAATGACATTTAAATGAAATTTAAATGAAATTTAGATTGCATTACCAGTAAAATTTTACTGAATACTGAAATTTTTTTCAGTAATCAGTAAAAATCAATTTTTACTGAAATTTTACTGGTACTGCAAAGTGCCCATCTATGCTCTTCATACACTAAAAACGAACGTATGTATGTTACATTACGTTCCTTCGACGTGACTAAATGGTGCTTTTACGTTTTGTGTATGTATCTTTTACAAAAGTACTATTTGATGCAAAAAAGTACTTTTTCAGTTATAATTCATTTAAAAATTTCAGTTTTGCAACACTGATTCAAACACACTGTAATTGTTAATTTCAAAAAGAATTTAGAGAGGCAAAATGGTCATAATTGAGAGCAAAGCATACACGTAATAAAGAAACGAGGAATTTAAGACAGAAAACAGTGTAAAACAAAATTGCTCTTTATTACGTCTATTCTTCGCCGTTCTGTTAGAGAGTTGACTCTGAAACTTTGCCAAAAAAAAAATAGTATGGAGCTTGAAAAGCTTGAAGAGCACGGAAACTAAATAATTTCATATGTTTGGCAATTGAGCAGGACAAGAGAGGACACTGTAAGACGCTAAATAATAGTGTTGTAAAACTGAACTTTTGAAATGGTACTAAACTATAACGGAAAGAGTACTTTTTTGCTTTAAATGGTACTTTTGTAAGAGATATTTATTATACTTTATACTTATACTTAAACGCAATGCAATGGAGACACTAACGACTTATACATGTTTCTCATAAACAAACAAAAATATCTGATTCGCATAATAGAACGTTAAAGCCCAATTTAGTCAAATGTTGACGGAGCATAACGGAAAGTATGTTCGTTTTTAGCATATGCAGAACAATGTAATTTCTTACCGAAATTGCATTACGATTGGCCAAGCATTCTCATTGCTTTTTCGTATTATAAAAACGAATGTACGTTTAATGAACATTTGGCTAACCGGAGCATTACGTTGAACATGTTGCTAAACCATTAACCATTAACAGACACTCACTGCGACTTAGAAACATATAACACAGAACATTACTAATGAGTTTTCAACAGGGACTTTCGAACTTTGACAGCTGATAATGGCCAACAAATTAGCTGTCATTTATTCAGTCTGTTTTGGCAAATTAACAAATAGACAGTGACGTGTGTTGGCCGAATGGGAAAAGTCATCCTCTGCTATGAGACTAATTTCTGGATGAAAAAGTCACTGCTTGTGGTGTGGATTTTGTACTGGTGACGTCGTCAGCTCATGCCACATTGCGTTTTGAGTGCATGGTCATGTTATGTGTACAGAAAAAACAGAACATGTTAAAAAACCTATGGAAAAATTTACAGGCCGCACTTGCTGCACCCAAACGGTGTGGTTTTTTTATTTCATGCGTTTTAACTAAAACGCGAATAATTGGTACTTTGACTTTTATTTTTTGCCCTAAACCGGTTGTTGGGCAATGTTTTGCAAAATTGAAATACTTTGAATTGATAAGAAACGAGTACGAGAGCAATCAAAACTATTTCGTAATCACATTTTGCATAAACAATTTCAGTTTTGTAGTTTTTTTTATTTATTTTTTATTTTTTTGATGAACATGATGATGAATTTGCAAAAATCTTAAAGAGTTTTAAGTTGATCTTAATTAGGCAATTAAAACAACAATTTAAACCTTGAAAAACTATGAGCTTGAGAAAGTAATTCAGGTGGAAAACGATAGGGAAGTATACAGTAAATAAATATTTTACAAAGATAAACAGAGACAGTACGGAGTAATTAACAAGTAATCGATTTATTGTTTTAACACAAAATCAATTTAACAATTAACACATGACAGATAACTGTCATCTGTCACATGACAGGTAACTGTCATCTGTCAATTGTAAATTTCCTTTATTTTATGAATTTTTGTTTTATTTTTAAAATTATTTTAGAATTTCTCTAAAAATATTATTGAAGTGCCTAGAAACAAAAATTCACACATTTTTTCTTATTTAATTAGTTAAACAAATGAATACTAATTAATTTACAATTCAGTTTTTTTTATTTATAGTTTAACTCATAAATATGCATGAATGTACCTATGTACATATGTACTTATTCTATAAATAATTCAAAATCAATTGAATATTGAAATTCAGATAAATAGGTCGAAGACATTGCAGTCCCAAATTTCTTCATCGCTTTGTTTTATTATCATCATTCAAGACAAGCTTAAAGAACGCTAAAAGCAATTTACACTTCAATGCTTTCAATTCATACTTCATTTAATGCACAAGCTTTGAAATCAAAATAGCTTCTTAGGTGATTAAACTTACAAGACAGATTTGAAATATTCAAAGCTTTTAATGCTTCAAAGTAATCACGACACTTTACAGTGTTTATCTTATTTTAAGCTAGTGACATAGGGTAGTAGTTTAAGGGTCTGAAGTAAAACCGAAGAAATCCGTGTTCAAACCCTGTCAACTCAAAATATTTCCATGCAACAACAGATAACCTACATACATCCATAATTGGCCACTACAACCCTTCTGTCAGGATTACGGCCTAGCTTCTCATACCACTCATGTTGTGTGTCTTAATTTTATACTTGAGTGTAGGGACCTACAGTTTAAAGTCGATTCCGAACGACAGATTTTTGAGAAACTTTTTCATGGCAGGTTTATTTACTCTCTGAGTTTTTGTCAGAGATCTGCTGAGTGGAAGTCGCCGAAGAAATATTTTTTTTTTCATATTTCGTTTTGATGTCTGGCCTGGGGGACTCGAACCCAGGCTTTTCGTCTAATAAGCGTCTACGGCGGCTACATCAACAGATTACCTAACATGTCGAAAAAACGAAATATAAAAGATAAAATCCACAGTAGTCTAGTATGTAGTATGTTGGCTTATTAGACGTGAGGCCACGGTTCATGGCCCAGGGCAGACATGCCTAACAAAGCGAAATAAGAACAAATATTTCTTCGGCGATGGCCTCTCAGCAGATTTCTGGCAAAATCTCTGAGAGTAAAAGAAAATTGTAATGAAAAAGTTCTCAAAAATCTGTCATTCGGTGTAGACTGTAGACTGTAGGTCCCACCTCTATTGTATACAAATAGCACCCAACATAAATGGTGTGAGAAGCTAGTTCGTAATCCTAACGGAAGGTTTGTAATGACCAATTATGTACATACATATGTGTGTGTGTGCCTCTGTGTATGAAAGAAAAAAATATTTTTTTCGGCGACTCCTCTTAGCAGTGCTCTGGCAAAGGCTCTGAGAATAATTAAATTGTCATGAAAACATCCTTAAAAATCTGTCCTTGGGAGTCAATGTGAAATTGTAGGTCGAGTCACTCTGGACTATAATTAATATATACGACATATTTCCAGCAATTTTTAATAAGCTCGAATTAAAGCTGTTATATTACTCTGAGAGTAAATAAAATTGCGATGAAAAGCTTCTCAAAAGATCCGTCGTTCGGAGTCGACGTTAAGCTGTAGGTCCCGCCACTAATGTATAAAATTATGGAACACAACATGAGTGGTATGAGAAGCTAGGCCGTAATCCTGACTGAAGGATTGTAATCGCCAATTATGTATGTATGTATGTATGTATGTATTGCTTATGTTTATGTTACTTAATAAAACAGTTTGTGAATCACTGACTTCAAGAATTAATTCACATGCGTGATGGTTTCCATTATTTTTTTTTTAAATTTTATTGACGCATGCACAATCGGTTTATTTCTGAAATATTTGACATGGCAAAGTGTCTCTATAAGATATAATTGATCTATGAAGGTTAAACATTATTTTTTTCTTAATATTTAATCAATTTGTTTTGACAATAATTAAGGTATGGAATAATATATTAAAAACAACACAATTGATGTTAAACATGCCTATATGGTACCAATCACATTAGTACTTATGGATACCATCGTATATGCAGTATAAATTATGTTTCATGTGTTTCTAACGTAATACATACAATGTGTATGAATATGTATTATGGATGTCGATTTATCTCGATCGTAATTGATTTTCAATGTCATTAACAATTCAACAATCAACAATACATTCATACATACGTATGTACATTATTTATTCAATACCATTGAAGAAGTAAGTGTGATAAAATTGAAATGATTTTTATTTTCTTTCACTTTTTTCTTAATGAATTTAAAAAATTGTATTTCAATGGTAAATGTATATGCAGTGAAACATTTGGTCAATTCACACAAGCCGTTGTATTCATTGTATTGTTGGAAGAACATACAACAGTGTATGATTGTTGTTGATAATTTTCATATAAAAATCCGATACACTTATACACATTTTTTTCCTATGTTTTTGGAAGTTGTATTGGTTTCGTGCTATCAAACTGTGTGAATGAAAAAAATGTGTATATGTTTTCATATGTTGTGTTGGTTTCGGGCTATCAAATTGTTTGAATGCCACAAAATACACTATACAGCATACCGTTGAGTGTTCCAAACAAACAAATGTATTCAATACAACATACACGATACAAAGTTGTGTGAATTGCCCAATTATTGAGGTCCACAATGAGCAGATATTAACGTGTGTTCCTAGACTATAAGCAAATTGACTCATTTATGGTAAATAAATGATTTTTGTTAAAAAGAAAATACAATTTATTTGAAAAAAAAATTATTTTTTGCACAACAATGATAACAAATTAATATTTTGTTTGTGACTTAGAATTTATCAGACTAAAAAATTCCAAAAAATTCAATTGAAATATAAGAAGAAGGCTTTTCATTTTTACTATTAAATTTGTAAACTAACTTTTTCAAACAACAATATACAGTCAAAGAAAAAAGTCTACATACACCACATGTTCAGTACGATTGTCCAGTTTCGCCCGTTAATTTTTTTATTTCTTTCTAATAATTTCTAGAATATATTTTCTTTATATTCGTTTTCGTCTTCAAACATTCTTATTTTTCATTTTCCGTTTTCAATTTGATAAAAAAAAAAACGGGAAAAAGGTCTGCATGCACTGCTGTATGTAGACTTTTTTCTTTTAGTGTATATATGTATTGTACGTGCGAGATACTTATACTATGTTCAGACACCCAATTTTATTGAGCCAATATTCGGTTTATTGAGTACAATATTTTAAGTGTTCAGACATAACAATATACGCAGTTCAGCTACTATTTGACAGCTGGTAAACAAAACAGCTGGTTGTTTCAACAACATTGTTTTTGTTTGGTTTTTTTTTTATTTGTCGTTGTTGACATTTGAGTTGTCAAATATCAACAGAAAGTGTTTGGTAAACTGTAATATGCTCACTGAACATACTTATGACAGTGCTGCATTTTAAGTTTTACTCAATATTATAACAATTTGCGTATTTATTGCGCAATAATTAATTGAAATTTTATATGAAATATTGAGCTCAGTAATGGCGTTGTGAACATGTGTGAACATAGTATTAGAAATTGCCGAAAAGGTAAGAATTAGAAAATCCATATGAAAATACACATTTGTAAGCATGTGTCCCCATGGATATTTCTTTATGGATGCAAATTTTCCTTTGTGATTGTAAAGTTTGTTAAACAGCTAAGTACTAAGGTTCTAGCTAAGTACTTCAAGCAATGAAGAACAATAAATGAATGTCTAAATTCGTGGGCATAAATTTAGATGGATTGTACATACAGTCAAAGAAAAAAGTCTATATACAACGATGTATGCAGCTGGAAATTTTTCCCCAATAATTACTATGTTATATTCTTTTCAAACTCGTTTTGTTCTTCAAACATTCTTGATTATAAATGCCTTACACGATGCTATAACATCTTTTTCCATATGCACTGGTGTAGACTTTTCTCTTTGACTGTACATTGTGCAAACAGCCAAAACAGAAACCAAGCTTAGGATCGTGTCAATTCGGTCTGCCTTTGCAAATAGTCGTTGTAGTGTGTTGACGGACATCAAAACGAAAATAGGAAAAAATATTTCTTTGGTGACTTACTCTCAGCAGATTTCTGGCAAAAACTCTGAGAGTAAATAAAATTGCCATGAAAAGTTTCTCAAAAAAAATCTGTTGTTCGGAATCGACTTTAAACTGTAGGTCCCGCCACTGATGTATAAATTTAATACACCCAACATCAGTGGTGTAAAAAGCTAAGTCGTAATCCTGACTAAAGGGTTGTAATGATTATGTAATCTATATTTAGACCCATACTAGACGACATACACCTGAGGGTTAATATTTGATTTATGAAATATAAATGTTAACGCCTTACATGGTATAACACAGAGTTTGACTAAATTATGTAAAGGAAACCTTGATACGTAATGAGCTTAGCCCTCCGGTAATGTGACTGGGTAACTTGATAGCCTGATAGCTTGTATGCTAAACTTCAAGTGCCGAAGGTGTGAGTTCGATTTCCAAGAAAGGTGTTTCCCGATCCCGATAAACCCGCGATACAAAAAGAAAGTGAGAATTACAAAGCAATTTTCGAGACAAAAATTGAAAAAGGTTTTACACTGGTCAACGAAAAAAATCCACTGTTTCAAAAAATATTTGTTGCCCCTCGTTTCTTTTCCTGTAACAATCTTTCTGTTATTCCAGCACAATATACAGCATGAGTAGGAGTTATCTCCGGAGTGTTGGTGTTTAAAAAAAGGAAATATTTTGCCTTACAATTCTGTCCTTTTAATCAGACATGGACTTAGTATACAATATAAGTAATAGAAATATCTGATAAATAAATTTTTCTTTGCCAATGTACCACAAATGATGCAAGACATAAAACCGAGAAATTTTTTTCAAGCCAAATACTTTCGGTATTCAAACTGTAAAGTTTCTCTGTCATATTCCATTTTCAGCTGGATATTTGTGGCATTAATCATAAGGATCTCAGATAAAGCACAGTATCACATTGAACTTAGCCTTTGAGTGCTTAATATTTATCACTCTCACAGGCCAAGATGACATAACTCTTACGTTGACAGTCACGTAAGGAATTCAGTTTTGATTGATTCCCTTCCAACAATTGGCGTTCCATACTTCCATATATTACGATAATTATGGGAATAATTTTAGCATATCAATTATGGTTACTATTCCTTTACTGTCACTGACAAATTGTTTTGTCAAAAAGTTCTTTTTAAACAATAACTTTTAAAAATAAATTATCATAAGTATGTCGACATTTTTAGAACATTTTTAGAATCGCACGTACATTAGAATAATTTTTAAAATTTTTTCATTCTTTCTTTGTAAAATTTTAAATAAATATTCATATTGTTGTATTATAACAAATGACTATGATATTTTATAAATTATACTTATTATTTATCATTTAGTTAACTTTTTTTTACTTCAACTTATTCACAACAAACAAAAATATGCGTCAAATGCTCAAAGATTTGTTGTCTTTCAGGGGAAAACCACTGTCAGTTTAGATTTGTTAATAAATAGAACAAATAAGGCATGTATTACCACACTAAAAACGATATATTTATATGTCAGGTTTATGGAAATTCCCTGTTTTCAATTGTCATACATATATACGTACCATGCAATTTTCTTTCAGCGAAATTCATCACAAATTTTTCGCAATTAAAAAGCCACAAAAATAAATCGTTTAATATACAATACCATACTAACCTAAATTTTATGTTCCTCTCTTAATATTATTTATTGTTGTCTATTAATACACATACGTTTTTCTCTCTTTCTCTTTGTCTACCATCTCTGATCTCTTTGATCAATAATCAATCAAGAGCATCACCAGGTACTAAACCAGCGGCACAGATAAAAACCAAAACAATGAACAACAACAAAAAAAATTCAGTCCAAATTTAAAGCACTTCTCATAACGACTTGCAAGTTGCGTAATAAATTTGTTTTTGTTGTTGTTGTTTTTTAACAGTCAAACAATTTCGAGTTTTCATTAACGACCTTACCAACCACTGCAGTGAGATGGATTGTACCCAACTGATCATTGATTAGACAGCAGCAAAGAAATTCGAATTCGAAGTTGTATTGGAATTTATAAGCCGGGGGCCAAAAAGAAAATTAAACAAAAATAAAAAATAAAAATAAACAACAAAAGCAACAACAATTAATATTGCCCTACCAATTATATACACTGGCAAACAAAAGTGTGCGAATGTTAATTAATGCAGCAGTGAAGAGTAGGAAATACACTCTTGATAAAGATATACTCATTATATATTATTGGATAGGAATATATATTCTATATATATGTACAGGCCATAGATGGGCACTTTGCAGTACCAGTAAAATTTCAGTAAAAATTGATTTTTACTGATTACTGAAAAAAATTTCAGTATTTAGTAAAATTTTACTGTTAATGCAATCTAAATTTAAATAAAATTTAAATGAAATTTAAATGAAAAAAAGTAAAATTTTACTGGTAATGCAATCTAAATTTCATTTAAATTTCATTTAAATTTAGATTGCATTAACAGTAAAATTTTATTGAATACTGAAATTTTTTTCAGTAATCAGTAAAAATCAATTTTTACTGAAATTTTACTGGTACTGCAAAGTGCCCATCTATGGTACAGGCCAGCTTAACGAAATATAAATAGAAAAAGTACTTCAGGTATTTGCCGTTTTAATATAGGTTTTCAAAGTTTCTATAAAGGTTTAGGTAGGTATACAAAAGGTATTCGCCTTGGGAAACGAGAGAAAGGAAGTTAAGAAACAGAACAGAGAGTATAAAAAATGGAAAAAAAAAAAATCTGATCTATTACACGAGAATGAGCGCACACTTCTCATAACAAAACTTAGGACGGCGTAATGTCGGCTCACGTAAATAAGTTTAAACCCCTCACCTTTGTTCTATCAGGGCCCCATAGCCACAGATAAATATGCTCTGTCGTCTAAATGTACTTCGCATTTCTACATACTTACTTAATTGATCATTACAACTCCTTAGTCAGGATTACAACCTAGCTTCTCACACAATCCGTGATGGGTGTGTGAATTTTAATCATGAATGACGGGACCTACAGCTTAATATCGACTCCGAACGACAGATTTTTGAGAAACTTTTTCGAGATGTCTGAGCTGGGGTTTGAACCAGAGATCAGCAATGAATCGTTTTTTCGCTACTCATGAGTACTCATGATATTTTGAGTATGAGTGAGTCAACAATATTCAAATTTAACTACTCTGATTCATTCATACTCACAACAACATTGATTTATAAGTACAGGTTGCAATGAGTATGAGTACAACGTTGACATCAAACTCGATAACATTCGAAATATGTTTGATTCATACGCCTACTCATTCAGATTTATAAATTTAGAAAAATATTTATAATACTCATAAATGGTTCGAGTGATTCGAATCATTTATCAAAATTTACAGTCTTAGTTGTTGTTGTATTTACAAAAAAAAAAAAAGGAAGAGAAAGACAAAGACAGCAAGCAAAGCAAACACACAACCTGCTAGTGTGTATTGTAGTGTTCGTATCCGAATCATACTTATTTTGTGATTCTTGTAAATGTTGAGTAAAGGAGAGTCGAAATCAAGAACATCATGCGTATTGTTAAGTATGAGTACGATGAGTATTTCAAACTTTGAATATGAGCAGTATGAGTGTGATATTAAAATAAGTATGAATGCGTATAATTATCAGAAATTATGAGTATGATTCGAATTTACTCATCTTTTTGAATATTCATTGCTGATCACTGGTTTGAACCACGGGCGCTCGTCTAACAAGCCACAACACTACCTACGAGACTACGTCGACTTCATTTCCACACATTCTACCAAAAGCTCTCTAAGATCTATCCCAGTTACCCGTAAGCAACTAACACCTGAATCTTGTAAGGTATCCAGTTACCAGTACCACGATATAATAATAGAGTTAAGAAACTCTGCACGTGGTATATAACTTCTGACCAGAAGTTCCTGGCCACATAACATTTTATTTTATAATCTTAGCGTGTCCGCTCCTTCCCACTGACGCACTGAATTTAGAAAAGAAATTCTCTAGAATTTTATTTATTATCCTTATATGTATACTTAATCAAAGGTTATCCATATTTTTTTCGTTCATATTACCAATCTTCTCTTTATAATAAAAAAAATTAGATCGTTAATATTCGATTGGCTTCAGTTACGAGCTTCATCGATTAAAACTTCACAACGATACTTAACTATTTTGTTTTATTTCTTTTCTATAGCGGAGAAGGTCAGATTCACAATTTATTCTTATTTCACCTTTTTTAGTCATGGATTAAACATAAAATTTATAGAAATTGGTAACATTTTCTTAACCGTTAAGAACCAAATTGATTATTATTTGGTATTTAAATCTGGCGCATTCATAAAATTTTGATCACCACAGTAAATTTTAACAGCTTCATTATACAAAAAAACAATAACAATGAAAAATATTTAAAAACAATTTTAACAAGTTGGTAACCAGCGGATTTTAAACTGACCATAAATGAATCAATAAAAGAAAAAGAGATGAAAATAAACAAAACAAAATAAGTTTTAAAGCATCCACAGTGGGGTTATTTGATGTAAAAACTACTTACAAAATATGAGACCCTACATTATATTAATTAATACGAACGCTATTCCAAAATTTAAAAATAAACACATTCACTATTCATTTAGTGAAACACGAAAAAGTCGAACGGAGTCAAATCTAACGATCTCTGTTGTCAGCTCACACGATACCACAAAACAGAATCCAATTTGGAAACGGAAAGGTCACTGTTTGGCGTGGATTTTGGGTTGGCGGCATCAACGGCTCATATTTCTTTGTGAACGAAACTATAGGTCGATGATTGCACTTCTTTTTTTGGCCTATATGGGATAATATGGGAGAAATGATTTGAAATGGCCATCGAAATCGTGCGTTTAATCTTGTTTTTCTTGTGGGCCTTCCATAAGTCACAAACCATAGTGGTCCTGATGCCATTCATTAAATTCAACCCGATTTATGCGCCAGATTTATGGAAAATTTTACATTTCGAATGCGTTCCACCTATAGAAACCGTGGCAGACATTTCAATGATGTTTTATTCCACACATAATGGACATCAATAAGTCTTTCAAACGAATAAAAATGTTGATGATATTTCATACACCCTTTCTATTGGAAGTGAATTCTTAATTCCGCTTTAATATAGTGAGTACCTAAGTACTAAATAATCAAAACAATATACTGAGTATACTAGAAATTATATCTTTGTATTATTTTTAAATTGCGAGTCGTAGTTTGATTGAATTCTACCATGAGTTGACATAGTTTACATATAAGTATATAGGACTGAGAAAATAATTTTAAGTCGATCCATATAATTAAAGGCAAGCTACCATCTAACACAACCTAACCTAACCTAACATTTTACAACTTGCCGTTAAAGTTGCGTTTAGTTAAAGGTAACTTTAGCTAAAGCGAACTTTAAAGTCATCTTTAACTTCTTTTCGTTTATACAACCTACAGATAAAATAAAGTTTACGTTTTCAAAAATATGGCAGTGCCGGAACAATGTCGATAAAACTGCTCAATTAAACAAGTTTTTTTAAACGCAGTGGCAATGACGGACCTCTTTTTTTTTGTGGTATTTGCTCATTTTTGTTTATATTTAAAGTTGCCATAATGAAAACAATATGTAATATGGCAAGTTCTAACATAAACTTAACTTTAAAAGTTAAAGGTAGGATGATCCTCCCTTTAGCTTAACGCTCACTTCTATCTTATTGTGTACTCATAATAAAGAAAAACAATTTATCTGCCCGTCAAAATTCTCCCTTTAGTTAACGGCAAGTTGTAATAATGGTCCTTAATTTATTGTTTATCCCTTCTTACTTTTATTTACTACATACATATGTATGTATTTGCCTTTCTGTTTTCTTTTCCATTTTGTTTTTGTGCATTATAGCAGTGTTTTATTGCCTTTAAACGTATTTAAATGTCTGTTTTATTATTAGTTTTTTAATCTATTTTTAATTAAAATAAAAAAAAAAACAACACAGGTCAACAATCCATTCATGTAAACTTAAGTTACCAAATAACTTTATTTAAAACCAAGACCAAAACCGAAAACCACAACCAAACCAAAACGATTGACAACAACAATCTCTTAAGCAAAAGTCAAAAGTTTAAATGAAACGAGAGTGAGAGTAAAAACATTAAAAATATCATGATCATGATCATGATCATGATCACTCGTTTTGGTAATATTTTCAGGCAAAGACGAAAAAAGAGTTTTTTTTTTGGAAATTAAAAAGAGAGTAACATTGTATGCACATGTAAGTATGTATGTTTTTAGGTTAATTCGATTTGTATTGATTCAAATGCAGAAGAAGAAGAAGACGAAAAAGAAATGATTAATAACAAGAAATATTTAAAAAATAAACACAAAACTTACAAAATAAATTAAAAAAAGAAGAAAAAAGAAACAAATACAGTCGCGTATAAATAAACGTCATATAACATCTTGAAGATCTAAAAAAAAAATAAAAATTATTTGGTTTATGACAGTTTGTGGCAGCAATAAACTGCACAGTGGGCTATTATTTAGAGAGTGAGTGAATTGTGCAATTAAATGTCAACCAATTACCGGCAATATTAAATTGAAATTTTTTGTAGGAGTGTAAATCATGTGTTGTTATTAAAAAAAAATATTTAAATTTCAACTAAAGTCTGATAATTATTCACAAATTATGATTTTTTATTTTCAAATGCAATGATTTTATGTGTATATAAAACAAATATTATTTAATAATTAAAACTGAAAACAAATACAATATATTTTCTTTATGTCTGTTGTTTACTTGTTTTTATAACTTTTTTTATTATTATTAGTAATGTTTTTTACAGCTTAAACAATACAACAACACTCTTAATAAATTGAGACTCTTTTAAAATTATGTTCGTGAGATAATTTGTAAAAATTTTATTTAATTTCTTAATAGTTTGGACACGATTTTAAATTTATTTCTGGCTTATATGGTGTTCAGATAAGCACCTTTATTGCGTAAATCGCAATAAACGCCATTATTGAGCTCAATATTTCATATAAAGTTTCAATTAATTATTGAGCAATAAATACGCAAATTGTTATAATATTGAGTAAAACTTAAAATGCATCACTGTCATAAGTATGTTCAGTGAGCATATTACAGTTTTCCGAATACTTTCTGTTGATATTTGACAACTCAAATGTCAACAACGACAAACAAAAAACAAAACAAAAACAATGTTGTTGAAACAACCAGCTGTTTTGTTTATCAGCTGTCAAATGAATATTGAATAAGCAGCTGAACTGCTTATATTGTTATGTTTGAACACTTAAAATATTGTACTCGATAAACCGAATATTGACTCAATAAAAGTGCATATCTGAACATAGTATTACTTATTCTGGAGAGAGAAATTTTTCTATGTATGTATTTAAAAAAGTAATTCAATAAAAGAGGCTCAAATGTCAACAACTTCAAAGAAGAAAAAAAACAACAAAACAACAAAACAAAATAAAAACAATGTTGTTGAAACAACCAGCTGTTTTGTTTACCAGCTGTCAAATGAATATTGAATAAGCAGCTGAACTGCTTAAATTGTTATGTTTGAACACTTAAAATATTGTACTCGATAAACCGAATATTGACTCAATAAAAGTGCATATCTGAACATAGTATTACTTATTCTGGAGAGAGAAATTTTTCTATGTATTTCAAAAAGTAATTCAATAAAATAGAATAGAGGAGAGAAATTCAATGTCTTGAATGTCATTACAACGAAGCTATTTAGAATTAATGCTGCATCGTTATTCATTTTTCTATCGGTATAAACATCTGATATTTATTTGAAATGCACTATTTTGGAATGAGGCAATACAATGTTGCTGTTGCAGAGAGCTGTTAATGTACAGCGACCAGATAATCTACTGTACTGTTTTGATTTCCGTCTACCACTAAAATGTGTTAACGCCACTGGTTTCAAACATGTGATCTAATGATTAGTTTTCTTAATTACAGAATCTACACATTTAGTTTAAAGTGGTATTCATTCGGAACAAATATGCTTAAAGTTTACAATGCGCGATCAGAATTCCCGGTTACTTATTCAAAATTTCTGTTCTCACTCCATATACATTTTCTAGCCTCCTAATATGCTCATCAGCATTTTTATTGCTGTGAATGTCCACATGACCTGGAAGCAGCATCGCAGTTCCTGCCCCGCTGTATGCTATCTCTATACCACAAAACGGTGTAGCTTCCAAATTGCTCTGTTCACTTTTATTACTTAGACTTGTTTCAAAGCATTTCCCAAAGCTTTCACACAATCCATTTGTTAGATTATAGTCCCGATGGCTATTGCCTTCACTATCAAACACAAGGGTTTTAGAAACAACATAGTCTCTAGCGTCTCTATATCTTGTCCAACTCAGTTAAGTTGTTTTCAAATTCATCCAGCTTGCGGATCTTCCCATAGATCCTAGTTCCCCTAAACATCCTGGTATGCCACATACATAAGTGTTTCAATAGAAATAGAGAATGATGTATGATAACTATGAACCAATTTTTTACTATATTCTTGGAGTATACTGTTCCATTCCTGCTGCATTACATCTTTTAACATAGTTTTGAAGTTCCATGATGGTTCCTAGTTTTCTTTTTTATAAATACTACAGATATTCAATGGAACTAAGGTTGTCTGGTGGAATAGGCATCCGCAATTATTTAGAGAAGCTACACAGAATCCACTTTTTCATTATATGAGATGTGTGTTTAGGGTCATTAACATGCAGAAAAAAAAGACCACATATCGACGCCTCCATTCTATAACGTTCTAAGTGTACTTAGAACGTTTTTAATGTTCTTGCATTTTTAAATTCTACGTTCTCTAACTTAAATACTGTAAAAATTTGGTTAAGATGCGCCGATCCGTTCCGAAGTTATGGAAAAAATCTACTTGAATACACATATAGTCGTATGGAACGTGAAAACATTGAGAGCTCATAACTCAAAACACACTTTTTCGACTAAGAATGTTATAGAACGGAGGCGTCGATTTGATGGCATTTTGTGATGAATTCGAATATAAATTGTCAAGTTTCCACTCTCTTTCATTGTTGTTCCAATATTCTAAAGCAGACGCGCTTCACATACTGCAATACAGCCACAAACCATCACATAATAACAATCACGCTTCACAGTCGTAGATAAATGGTCTTTATAGGCAGCAGTATCTCTTTTTTCGATACTATTCATCTTTCTTTGGTACCGAAAATGCAATATTTGCTGTCATGCAAAAAAATTGCCTTTTTTCCCAGAAATCTTGAGGCTTATTTATATACCATACTCCTTGGTCAACGTTATAATCTTTGGTACATATTTTAAAGAGCAGTGTATAGATTTCTTCGAGCTGCGCGGCCAAGGCCACCATTTTTTAGTATTTTTGGAATAGTGTCAAGAGGCAAATGATTTTGTGAAGCTGATTTCAACATCTTTTGATATTTTGGAAGCGTTCTCTATACGATCTTTTGAATAGTTTGTCGTTATGAATGTTTTACACTTTTTACCTTCTTGTAATTAATTATAAATTTTTGTAATTGATCATTATAACCCATCGATTAGGATTATGACCTAGCTTTTTACACCACTTATTATGCCGGGTGTGTTAATTGTATAGTATACATGAGTGACGAGACTTGCAGTTAAAAGTCTACTAAAAACGAAAGATATTTGAGAAACGTTTAATGATAATTTTATTTATTCTCATAATTTTTTCCAGAAGTCACCGAATCCTGATCTGGGGTGTGAATCGAGGCCTGACGTCTAATAAGCCAACACACTACCTACTAGACTACGACGACTTCTTTCTACCATTTGTCCAACACTATTTAGTCACTAAAATAAATCCGGCTATATTTGACGATTTATAATTAAAAATGGATTTCAAAGCTTGCTTTAATAATGTAAAATATCATAAGAATTCAAACGACCTTAGCAAAATATCATTTTTCTATTATACATATATCGATAAATTTAACATCACCGATAGTCAAGAATCAGACTTGCTGTTAGTTTATTAGAAAGAGAGAGAGAGAGAGAGAGAGATTTTAAACTTAAGTTAATTGGAAAAATTTTGAGTAAAGATATGTACGCAGACTTTTAATACCTACTGTATACACATATACATATTATTTTTTTTAAAACTTAAATAGAATTTTTTTTATTCATTTTTAAAAAAAGCATCAGACTTATTTTGATGAATATTTACCGTATTTATTAGAATATATTATGCATAAATATTTTGCATATTTTTTAAATACTTTTATACCATTTTATATGAATTTTTATATTTCATTGTATTTTTTTTTTTTTTTTTGTTTCACCCCATTGACAAACCTATTTCCACATCGTTTTTTTTTTTGTTTTAAATTTAATTTTGTTTTTTTATGTTTGTCTGTTGATTTGCTAATTTAAATTTAAATGTGAAGAGGGCAAATAAAAAAGAAAAGTTAAACAAATAATACATATAAATGACCTTGACTTATTTCTTCTTCTCTTTTTTGATATATTTTACATTAAAAAAAAATCGCGAATTAATGGCAAATATTGCAATAATAATAAGGAAAATAAAATGTTTTTAAATTAAATCGAAAACTTTGAATCTTTTTGGGTCTTTTGCACCTAGTCAAACCTTCCATTAAAGAAACCATTTAAGGCAACAATTGTCATTCTTTCATAAAGAGAAGTAATGATAAACAAAAATGCCAAACAGTAAACAATTTTTTTTGCTTATTTTTTATATGCGTTTATTTTATATTTTTTTTTTATTGCTTTTTTAAGGCTCTTTGTATTTTTATTTTAATTGTAAGGCAAGAGACTCTATGATGATAAAGTTAAATTACTTTAAAAGATGGGTTTCCTGTTTAATAAAAAAAATAACACTCACAATCGGCATTTTTTACATGTGCAACCACAGTTGTGTGCAAATATTTAGCACAATTTTCAATAATGCGTAACGGCTAAAATAAAATACATATTTGAAAAAAAGAAAATCATTTCATATCGTGGAAATTAATTCTTATATTTTAATTTCTCATACAAATAATTTAATTGCATTTAGATTTAGATTCACATAGTATGTGAAATATTTAAAAGAATTTTTTATTCCATATCTCTTATATATATATTCATATATGTATATTATGCTATGTTCGCAAGGCAGCAATTTTTCGTAATTCGCTCTCTCATTCGTAATTCAACATCCAATTATGTGCTGAATTACGTAATTCGTCATACAAAATTGTGTGACCGAATTACCCAAATTGTGTGTAATTCAATTTCTATTACCCTGTGAATTACTTAAAAACCAATGTAATCTCTAAATTTTATCGTATTTTTGCCATCACCAGCTGTCAAAGCACAAAAAATATTGTAAACAATAAACAATAATGGAATCCAAAAATAATATTTTAAAAAAGTATTATTTATAAGAAAGTTATTCGCGAAATTAGCGGAGGAAGCCACTATGTGTGTAGAAAACCTTTTGAAAAGTATTTGCAGCTTTTGAAGAAGCTGTATGAAAAATATTAATAATAATTTAGTAATAAAAAGAAGAAGAACTGTTAAAAAGAATTACAAAACTACCGTGTGAACATGATAATTCAAATAAGTAATTCAAACAGCGAGCGAAGCAATTCGAAGGATCGTGCGAACATAGCATTACCTATGATTCTGAATTACATACATGCCAGAGATCAGCAATGAATCGTTTTTTCGCTACTCATAAGTACTCATGAAATTTCCAGTATGAGTGAGTCAACAGTATTCAAATTCAACTACTCTGATTCATTCGTACTCACTAGACATTGATTACAATGTTGATAACAAACTCAGAACATTCGAAATAGGTTTGATTCATACGCCTACTCATTTAGATTCATAAGTTTAGAAAAATACTTATAATACTCATAAATGAATTGAGTGATTCGAATCATTCATCAAAATTTATAGTCTAAGTTGTTGTTGCATTTACAAAAAAAGAAGAAAGAATAGTGAGTATTGTTGTGTTCGTACGCGAATCATACATACATACTTATTTTGTGATTCTTGAAAATGTAGAGTAAAGGACAGTCGAAATCAACAACATCATGCGTATTGTTGGGTATGAGTACGATGAGTACTTTAAACTTTGAATATGAGTAGTATGATATTAAAATAAGTATGAATGCGTATAAATATCAGAAATTATGAGTATGATTCGAATCTTTTTGAATAATCATTGCTGATCTCTGATACATACATAATTGGTCATTACAATCCCTTAGTCCGGATTACGACCTAGCTTCTTACATCACTTATATTGCGTGTGTTAGTGTTATACGTCGGACCTACAAATTTAAAGTCGACTTCGAACGACGGATTTTTGAGAAACTTTTTCATGGCAATTTTATTTACTCTCAGAGTTTTTGTTAGAAATCTGCTGAGAGAAAATCGTCGAAAGAAATATTTTTTCGTATTTATTAAATAAAAAATGTTTTGAAGATTAATTTGTCCCAATAAATTTAAAAAGTCAAATCTAAGACATGCGACTACTTTGAACACGTCTTATTCCACTTAGTAGGAGAATGTAAAAAGTTTTAATTGAATTTAAATAAATTTAATTCTCTGATTTAGCCCTTCTGTTAATTTTTTTTTTTTTTTTTTTTGCAAGACCTACTCTCAGGAGGTGACTTTTATTCATACTGTGTGTTGGAATACTGAAGTCATATTCTGGAGTCATAGAGGAGAAAGAAGAGAGGGGGTAGTGTGCAACAATTTTTATTTTTAATAACCAGTGTATATATACAATTCGAAAAAACTTCTTATTCTCGAGAATAATTTCGTTATAATTCTCACTTTCTTTTTTGTAGTTAATCATTTCTGTGGCAATAAATGATAATGGCTTAAGTTGACATAACTGTTTTTTCATTTTATTACATATTCTTATTCTCTTCTTCAAGATCTATCACTCAGCTAAATTTCATGTATGAAATGTCATTATTAATAAAACTATACGCATTTATATTTTACAAACTCAATTACCAAAGACAATTTATTTTAGACATTTTAAGCCATTATTATTTAATGCTACAGATATATAATATCATACAAGCAATAACAAATACCCAGAGTCTCTGGTGGGAATCGACACAGGGCCTCGACAATCGAAGTTCTGCCCACTACCAAGTAGACCAACTAGTTTCCATCGAACTAAATAGATTAAAACATAATGAAAATTGTATGAAAATTTTTTCGATCTTGCCTACAAGTATACGTCGGTATGTCCATCATAATTTCTTAAAAATAAATCCAATAAGTCTGATATGTATGAATAGAACGAAAATTATATGAAAATTCTTTCGGTCTTGCCTACAAAAGTATACGTTAGTATATCCATCATAACTTTTTGAAATAAATCCAATATGTTTACTATTTTAATTTTTTAAATTATTTCCTTAATAAAAGTATTACAATACGATATAATATTTAAAATGCTTGTATTATACTTACATCTGTTATATTAAAAATATTTCCAAAGAATTCACTTTAAATCTGTAATTGGCAATTATTTCTTTGTGCTTAAACGCACTTCCTTTACACTTCAACAAAACAACAAAACAGAAATAAAACTAAATTTCAAGGACACTTTTACTTAAAATTAATTTTTTTTTGTTGTATAAATTTTACTCTTTCGAATTCAATTTTTTTTTTCGTTTTATTTTCTTTCTTTAAATATTCGTTTTTGAACTCAGTTCAAGTGAAAAATAAAATTCGTTTTTTCGTAACTCTTATAAACACTCACTCACTCACTCACACCTTCTTTTCCGTTTGTCGATCGCAGTGAAAAAATTTCAATTGTCTGCGATGCGAGATATACGGAACTGCATGGAGCTCTAAGCGATTTAAGTAGACACACACGTTAATTCGTACTTTTTATTATTTTTTAAGTTTTTTTCTTATGTTTGTAAATAATAAAAAAAGTACAAGCTTAACTACAGTATTTTTTCTTTCTTTTCTTTTTTAGATCACGTCTCCCAAAAAGCGTTGTATTTCTACTCTTATGCCGAATTATCTATCTGTATGAGTGTAAATCGTAGTTTTTTTTTCTTTATTTAATTTAATTTAATTTAATTTTTGAATTTTGTTTAGGGTTTATCTTATTTTATTTTTTTTTTATTTTAATTTTTCGAACAACTTCTTAACTTAACGATGTCTGGCGAGCAAATGTGTGCGACTGCATAAATACGTAAAGTTTTTATTAATTTTGGTCCACCACATCTTCATTATCATCATCATCACAGTTAATGTTAAACCAAAAAAAAAAAAGAAAAAAAAAACAACAACAAAAAATATGAAAATTAAACTGCACACACCGAATTATTAAAAAGGTAAACAGAGACGCACTGTAAACGATCATCCATCCAGTCTATCATCCCAGTAACAGAGAGACTCTCCGTTTTAAATACTGTAACAGAGCAATTGATGATTGATTGGCTGCAACAGTGTGTTTGCCTGCCGGTATAAAACGACTGTATTGTACACTTTCTGCTCACGCATACAATCTTAAATTCATACTTACTTAAACGCGTCTTGTTATCTTTAATTAATAATTTAATTATTATTTACTGCTCTAACAACAATGTTAAATAATTAATTCTAAGGTTTACAGATTAATTACAGTTCGAGTTTACTTTTTAAATACAAATTAAGTAGAAATTTAAAAGAAAAAATATTTTCCCAGATCCACTAGTATTACAATCAATAATTATACAATAAAATTCTCGAATGAATCCCTCAAAAGAAAGAAAACCGAAAGATGGTGATTCTGGTGATGACTGTTCAGTCCAATGTGCAATCTAAATGGAGTGTTTGGGGTTTAAGTTGCTGGGCAGATTGAACTAAAGGGCCCAACATGGCTTATTGCAATACACCTAAACCTTAGCATAGGCCTGTTGAGCGCTGCTATTTGTCATACCTATGCGCTGAAATGCATCCGAGTGACGCATAAGGACAATTCTTAAGATCTGTACACTGTTATCCAGACTTTACAAAATTATGGTCTTCTTTATACCCTGCTCACTCTAGAATGGCGTGATTATTTTGCCTACTTGTGTTGCTATTTCTTATATCTCATACTTTATCATACTTTAGCTTTCTCCTGTAACTCGATTTTAGCGCCTCGAAAGCCTTAGGGGTCTCCAAGTTAACCTCATGTGATTTTCAATTTTGGTACTATCTCGTGACTAAGTAATCATTAATCACCTCCTTATAGTTCAAGATGGTTATAAACCTGGCCTCCCTTGTAACGCCATGTCCAATTACCATCTGGCAATCAATGGTAATATTATTACCCAATGCAAATAAATTTGGGTTGGCCCAGCTTACATATACTCTAATCGCACGCATCTCCAACTGGAAAACCCTAGCATAGTTAGGTAAACGGAACTTGAGTCTCGTTTTTGGTTCTACAGTATATCCTATCCTCAGACTGTGTAGCCAATAGTCCCCTGAAGTAATTATGCCAGGATTCGGCTTGACTAGGATTGCCGATTCGATATCAGAGTGATGGACGAGTCGTAGTCGTAATCTCCCGTCCGATGTATCAGTAATCTACGCATAGATACTTCCATTTTCTTAAATATATGTTGGTGATATACTTTATGGCTACAACCAATCGATTATTCCATAGTCTACAAACAAGAGGCTATAAGAGTCGCCTCACATCACATCGGTATCGCTATTTACCGGACAGAAGGACATGGGCTTGTTTCCAATGCCGTAGATGACGTTATCACCAGATAGCTATTTTTGCCCAAGCAATACATCTTTTCAGCCCTTATAGCATTCTACACTTTCTATCCAAAAATAGAAGCATATTAGCAATAGTCTAAGAGCAATCTTGTAGATCCATTCGCTCTTAAATTGATTTAGAACCTATAGCCCTCCTACCAATATCTATGAGGTTTCACAGCTCTTTCCGTCACAATGTCAAATCGAAGATAACATTTAAGTACTGTCTGTACCTGATAGAATATCTTTATCTTCTTGCAAGGAAACGCGGATTGTTATAATGTTTTATCCACTTTTACGTTAAGTTCACTTGGACATGGGGATTCTATTAGTATTATGTATGATCAGAGCATCTTTCACTTTTCTCCGACACAATTCGGTTGAACATACTCCCTCAGCTTTCAACAATATACCTTTGATCGGTCCGGTAACTCAGCGTTCGGTCAAACAGAAACTGGTCTTAGGATTGCATAGTAGTAGCGATTCGTACATTGTTAAAGGTTCCTCCAAAGTGAATGTATAATCCAACGATATATACTTTGCTATTTAAGAACCTTTTAATGACTCCAACCTTCCAACTTTAAAACACCCCCCCCCCCCCGCATGAGTTCCACCTACAACCTTTCTTATGTGAATTTAGATCTAGTTTGGAGAGGAGCTCTTTTTCTTGAGTATTTCTCTGGTGTTTTTTTTTCGCGGAATACCGCACTCTTTAACTGGACCTCAGTGGAGGTAAGTGGAAAATTCAGTTCCATTTTTGTCAATGAATCTTGACGGACTTCCGACAACCGCTTCTGTTTGGTTGTGAGGTTAGAAATGTCTCACTCATCTTATTATAAAATGGCAAGACTTAAATGGGATTTAAACGATGACTTAAATCGTACCAGGGAGATGTCAATCAAGCTTTGCATAAAAAAGAGTTTATAGATAATAAGATCGTGTAAACTCAATAAGTTATGAAAGCTCTCGACATTAAGAGAAAATTGGGTAAAGACACAAGATTTGCTTAAACCAAGTTTTGCTTTTTATTTGTTTTTTTACACGTTAAAAGTTTACTTTCACAAACTCTTGATATTTTGTTGATGTGTCTAGCAACACGTTCAACGCAATGCTGAAGTTTCTTCCTCACAGCACAGGTGAAAAATTCGTTTTTTCGTTCGTTCAAAAAAAGAAACATTCTTTAATCCATACATATTACGGCGGACGGAGAGGGGAGGGAAAAGGCAATTAAAATATAAATCTTATATATAAAAATGAATGTGTGTCTGATTGTATGTTTGTATGTTTGAAGTTTATAGACGATTAAACGGCTGAACCGATTTTCTTGAAATTTTCACAGTATCTTCCTGTGTGTCTGGAAGGAGTTATAGGCTACTTTTTATGTTGATATTCCAAGTGAGCGAGGTGCCATGCCACGTATACTTAATATTTAATTGCATTTGAAATATATTACTCATACGCATAGTAGTTACCCCTACAAGTATGCTCTCTGTGATTCTTGATGTATAAAACCAAAGAAAATAAAGTATAAAGAATGTGCATTTTGGCATATTTTAGAAATTCACGACGCGGGGGAAAGATAGAAGGGAAGGAAAAAAATTTTGTAACCAACATTTGTGAAAAAAATCACCAAATAAGAAAAAATATAACCAAAATTAAATTCGTAGACTTTTGTTTTATTTATTTTTTTTTTCAGAAATAACCAAAAAAGGCAACATCATTACTAGATTCAATCTTTGCGGATTTTTTGCAAATTACAATACATTTTGACTTTTTAGAGATAATCCTTAAACCATTTGCAGTCGCCCAAAGAGAAATATTATTAAGGTCAGTGTTAAGATCTTTAACTCCAGTGTTGATGGAAGCTACAGAGCTATCAATGTAGAGTTGAATATCATCAACATACATTTGAATTCTAGAATGTTTAAGCTGCTCAAATGGTTGAGTTTGAAATTTTCAACTCATATACATAGTAAATACTGAAATTCATACTATTTAAATATTTATTTGAAAAACATATACATATGTAATAGTTACGTTATTGTTTACTTCTAACAATGGGTAATTACTAAAAATATTATTTATTTGTTGCATATCTTGGAAAATAGATCAGGTAAGTTTAATAATCAGCATTTTATTGGGTGATGAATGGGCATGTAACAATAGGCAGTAAAATTTTCATTCATTACTTTCGAATACCTAAGTAATAAAATGTAAACTCTCAATATTTTTTCCAAATAAAATAAGAAGTTGCAAAACTCATCAAAAAAAAATTACCTGCGACCGTCACAAACATAATTATTTGTCAAATTTAATTAGCCTCAATTTTTTTAAAAAGTTTTTTGACCTGAACCTATTTCATATTAGGTAAAATATAAAGGAATAAATATAACACGCATTCGGTTTTGGAATTCAGTTGAGTCTTTGATTCTAAACGAGTTAAACGTTGAGTGACATTTATTTTGCAACAATTTATAAAAATGCCCCCAAAAAAGCATCGCTTTCCAGAAGCACTAAAAATGCATTGCATTTGCAATCCCAGAGAGCAAATGAAAGTTCGGAAGAGCGTGAAAGTTGCCTCAGGACTGAAAAGAGTCGAGCTTCAACCTTTAGAGCCGGAACGCCATCACAACGAGAAGAACGCCTTGAAGGCCTACGACAACGCGCCACAACAGCAAGAGCTACTGAAACGCTTTCAGAAAACCAAGAGCACCTTGAAAGTCAACGAAATCTTACCTCTTTAGCACGAGCTTCTGAAACGCTGTCAGAACACGAACGACGTCTTGAAGGTCTTCGACAACATGCGACAACCGCACGAGATACCGAGACACCGTTGGAACATGAAGGTCGTCTACAAAGCCAGCGAAATCGTACCGAAACATCACGAGGCACAGAAACGCCTTTAGAGCGTGAAAAACGTCTTGAAGGTCTTCGACAACATGCGACAATCGCACGAGCTGCCGAGACACCGTTGAAACATAAAGGTCGGCTACAAAGCCAGCGAAATCGTACCATAACATCACGAACTAATGAAACAGAAGTCCAACATGAATCGCGAGTAGAAAGTCAGCGGATTCGAACATCAACAAGAAGAGCAGCAGAGAGGATAGAGCAATATTATTTGCGTCGAGAACAAAATCGTAATCGAATGGTGGTGAATCGACGTAATGTTTTTCATGGATACTCAGGTATTGCATTTAACTACAGATCTGATATAGATTATACCGAAGACGAATTAGTGGCAATTGGTGACATGAATGAAGTACGCCAATATTGCAATGCACTCAGGTACAAAAATGAAACACCAACACACATGTGTTGCTCTAATGGTAAAATCGCTTTGTCTGATTTACTTCCACCTCCAGAACCACTACAATCACTGATTTCAGGTAAGTTTTTCGAAATATATACTTTTTTTAATTTAACAAAATATTAATAAATAATAAAAAACAAAAGAAAAAAATTACCTCTTTTGGTGATACCAAAGTATTTCGAGACAACTTTATGCCAACGTTTCGTGTTCAAGGTCAAATTTATCATAAAATGGGATCATTGTTGCCAATTCCAAATGAAGATCCTAAGTTCTTACAAATTTATTTCATAGGAGAAGAGGATAACAATGACCAAGTGCACCACCGCCAGCATTATAACCCTGACACAAAACAATGGATTGTTGCCGATTTACAAGTGATGTTTCATGAAATCAACGAATTGGTAAGGATCTTTAAGTTCACGATTAAGTTCAGATGACCACATAATCGCAATTCGTGCTGATAGAACTCCAGCTGGACAACACCAAGGATGATACAATGCCCCAACAATGGCGTAACAATTTTGATGGTGGGCGATCCAGTTGCATCACGAGATATGTATTTAATTCCGATGGGGGTAGCGAAGCACACCGGGTATTAGCTAGTATTAAATAAAATTTAATTTTTATTTTTGAAGTGTGGTGAATTTTGTTGTTGTAGTGAGTGAGTTTCCAGTGTGGTGTGTTTTTACAAAATGTGGTGAATTTATCTAGTGTGGTGAATAAAATCGAAATTGACCAAAGTGCTGTTATTCGAAATGGTATTGTATTACTATATACCAATGTACTGTATATCGTGAGCTTGACGATGCGTATCTATAATAAATACTTTTCACCTCTGTTAGCGGAGACATTCACTGACATGTCTGGTTATCATATGCACTGTATTACCAACGATGTTGTTAGTGTTTGGATCAAGAATAATTAATCTCGATTAGTGAAACACTGAATAAAAGGAAGTAAGTGCACAACAAACGAGTAAGGCAGTGCTGCCATTGCGTCATTCCATTTAAAATTCAAAAAAATTTGAATTAGAAAACTGCATACTAGTAACTAAATTGAAATTATTTTATAAATGAATTTTTAAATAATTTCTTTCTTTTATATTTTATCCAAAATGCATGCAAACAGAGCTACAAATTGGAAATTCTTTCCGTTACGTCGACATTTGACAAAACGTGACTTTTATGTTTCGAATCAACCAACGGTTTTAGTTTTATATATGAGAAACATTGTATAAGTCGTTAGTTTTTCTATTCCCTTCCGTACGTCTGTTAAGTATAAATAAATATTTTTTATAAAAGTATCATTTCATGCAAAAAGGTACTCTTTCAGTTATAGTTCATTACTATTTCAATTTTGCAACACTGATTAAAAACTAAAAATACTTTTATATGGTGAGTTTCAGAAGAGGGCTGAGTTTCGCAGGTGTGATGAGTTTTACAGATGTGGGGAATTTATCCGGTGTGGTGTATAGATATGAAATTCTTCACTATACCGTTACTATACTATACATTTCACTATCTGTCCTACCGACATGTAGGTACTGCCATTTTACACAGCATTACCAATTTTCTATTTTTGTCTGGATTAAGCTCGATTAGTGGAGTCACAAACACTGAATGAAACACGTAGACTTAACAAACGTAGTGTCTTGTCACTGTCAATCACATATTGATGATATGGTAACTCCGTGACCGCGTTGCCAACAATTTATTAACAAACAGTACACATTTCAACAACCTTGCCAGTAATTAACAAATATGGCGACTCGTATCAAGTGTTTTTCTACCTGCTGACTGGGGAAAATTAATTTTTATTAAAAAAATTTGCAATAAGATAAACCTCTAATCGAAACAAATATACACACTTTAAATTGCTTGACGACAATTGCATTTATTTAATTGAATTAAATAAAAAACATCACGCAATTTCACTAATAAATCGCTTTTAATAAAAATCTGTGAAAAGAAAAAAATTTTTTTTTGCGATAAAAATCGATTGTTCCAATATTTCTTCATATACGTCGTCGTCGTCGTCTGTCTCAAATCTCTTTGCTAACGAAAAACAACAAACTCGCTCACTCCAGTCCAGTCAGTCGTTTACTATATGTGCGCGAAAGTGCATGGAACACAACAACACGAGAAAGAAGTGGGTGAAGTGATGATACAGAAAAATATTTAAAATATGGCATAAAAATTTTGCAAAAAAAAAAAAAAGAAATAAGGAAACTCAAATTTATTTATTTATTTCCAATTATAATATATTATTGTATAAAATATTATCAGCGAAAAGTTTCTCGTACATGAAAAGTAAACGAATACGAAATAAATGATATCAAAAGCTGTATAATTAAAAGTGAAAATAAATGCTAATTATTTTGTTTGAATACAAAACGAATAAATAAATCAAGGAAAACTAATACGATGTTCTAATGAAAAGTGTAAATAACGTGAATTTTCGATGAATTCATATTCATGTGCTTGTTTAATCAAAACGAAGCAAATAAATACACAAAACAAAATATTGTAATGAAAACATAATAAAATGAAATATTTTATTTGGTTTAATGTGCTGTGTGTCCACTTCAAATAAAATTAAACAACAACGAACGTCCTTTATTCATCCCCAAGGTTTTGTTGTTATATTGTGCATGTGTGTGATTGGGGTTTTTTTTTGTTAGTTTAGCTTTATGTTATTGTTTTCAATGTACAAATAAAAGCAACAAAAGAAAAATATAAAATAAAAGAATGAAGAGCGAACAAACACACGTAAAACAAATGAGAGAGAGTGTAGGGAGAAATACAATAATACAATAATCGTATATAAAAGTGAGAATGAATGTGAATGTGTATGTGAAAATTTATAACGGAATTTAGCGTGTCATTATTATCATCAACACAATAATAAACATCATATGAATACAGCCGTTCCTGCTGACTTGACAGAACCTTGAAAGAATTTTGACGTTTTGCTATGACTGTCAGTCAGTCATTTCCATAAGGATTGTATTTCTAAAGCATTAAAAGAAAGCATTGAAGTTTGATATTATTTTTAAATACAATAAGAAACAAACGCAAAGTTTGTGTTTCCTATTTCGAAAGGACAACAACTACATGCAAAGGTTATACAAAAAAATCGTAAGAATTTCAATAGTAATTTTAGCTGTAGTGGCCAACAGCTGATAATAGCCCACAATATAAAACTAAAATATGTAAATGCGGCAAATAAAAAAAATGTATTAAAATTTGCTATTAGTAACATCTAATTTATCGCGACACTGGTTTTTTAGCTCCTATCGAGAACCGAATGTTTCTCGATATGCACGCTTTTCATCACAACAAATTTATTCAGCCTACCACCTCTCTCATTCATGCAAGACCAGGTAGTTTCGAATAACAAACCGTAAACAACATCCGGTCACAGAATTTGGCAGAACATACATACATACATAATTGGCCATTACAACCCTTCAGTCAGGATTACGGCCTATCTTCTCACACTACTCATGTTGTGTGCTTTAATTTTATACTTGAGTGTCGGGACCTACAGTTTAATGTCGACTCCGAACGACAGATTTTGAGAAACTTTTTCATGGCAGGTTTATTTACTCTCAGAGTATTTGCCAGAAATCTGCTGAGAGGAAGTCGCCGAAGAAATATTTTTTTTCGTTTTTCGTTTTGATGTCTGGCCTGTGGCTTGAACCCGGGGTTTTCGTCTAATAAGCGAACACACAGCCTACTAGACTACGGCGACTACTGTCTATTTCTTTGGAATGCTTAATATTACTCGTGAGCAATGGTCATTTACATCGAAATAATGATTCTACTAGTTGATTATTCAGTATTTAGCATTGTTGATAATAATATTTAAGATTTTGTAATTATGTTTGTTAATGATGCCTATGTTAATCTGAATGTCATTTTTAATCAAAAAGCAATATGTACCTATGTATTTTCTCTGTTTTAAAAGAATAGCTGAGAATATTATTTTTGAAACTCATTTCTCATCCCTAAAGACTCTGGGTTCTTAAATCAATAATTATCTTTATCCTATCTAACTTAGCAGTACTGTTTAGACGTACAATAACTGTATTTAATATTATTTTTTAAATCTAGTTTTGTTGATATTCTCAGCTTAAGTATTCTTAAATAAAAACAGTTACGAGTATTTCATGTAAAACATAAGCATTAAAGTAAAAATAATAGATGATGGCCTGTAATAAAAACTAAAAAGCAAAAATTTTAAGAATTTAATCTATATTTTGAATATATTCCTATTTGTATGGAAAATACATTTCTTCGATATCAATATTTTCGTACCGCCATATACGAGTATATTCGTATTTTTAAACGATGATAAAAATTTGCTCTTTTTATCCCGTATTTTTAGGGCAAAGTACGAAATTATTTTCTTTTTGTTTTATATGATGTGTTCTTATGTACATACATACATATGTACATCATAACGAGTTTTTGATTGCAAATAAAATATAAATTTTTTAATTGTACCGATAATTATGATGTTTATTATTGTAGATTTTGATGACGGCTGCATTAAATTTAAATTATTTTTATTATTGACATGATAAGTATTAATAAATCCTATGATAAATACTACGTATCAAGAACGTTAATTTAATTATTTCAATAAATAAAACCTATCAATAATACAAATTCTTGTGTAAATATGTATATCAGCTCAATGAAAATTATATGAATATTCCTTCAATGTTATAATAATTGTATGTAATTGCAATAGTGAAAACATACATAATAATAACAATAATAATAATAACAAATAAATAAATGGAACTTATAATGTAAACACATTATGTACTAATGAATTGTTAAGTTATAAAGAACGTCAAGTATTTTCCAAAAATATATAAAATCAATCATATGCGGGTCAAAAAAAAATTTCATTATTTTCTTATTATATTTTTTGTTTGTGTTCTTGTATCAACTTATTTTTCTTTTTCTTCTCCTTGTACTTTAGACCACGATTGGTAACTAACGCACACAGTCATTTCCTTTTTAAATGGCCTAATCCAGGTGCGTGCAAAAAGACATTCCTTGCTAAAGTTCTTAAAGAAAGAAGGAAAAACAAAAACAAAAAATAACCAACAATATACATATATACTGCCGCCTCACTTTATTTTCAACGACTTGCTGTTGTGTGCTGTAAACGTTTGGTGTTTTTTTTTTTACTAAAACAACTAACTAACTTCCTGTAAACTTATATACCAACAACGACTGTAATAATCAAATAACAAGAAATCCTCTTGAAAAAGCTAAGAACACTGTTTACGAAGCCAAAATATCAATATCATTTTGACTGAATATTAACCAACTGGGTGTTTCTTCTGCGACTTTGGAACAAACGACACTTAAAGTTGCAAGTAAAATTAAACAAAACAAAACAACAACAAAAAAAGAAGGTAAAACAATAACAATAAAAATAAAATACTCGATCCATCCATATAATCAGGCAAAAAGCCAACTAAATATAATAAAACTGTATAATACCAACAACAACAACAATAACAACAAATAAATTATTGAGTCAGTCAGTCAGTCAACTTTATACAAAAGGAATATACACAAACAAAAACTAAGTATATGGAAAAAGAAGTTTTTACATCCAGTCAACCCAACTTAACGAAAAACTATCAAACTATCTAACGTCCTACTTATTATCATAAAAATAAAATAGAAAAACAAAATACATACATACACACGTATTTACAGATATACTATTATACATTTGTATACGGAGAGAAGAGAAGAAAAAAAGATAGGAAATACTACACTGAAATTAAATAGTATTTATTTCTATATATCTACATGGATTTGTGGTAGTCGTCTCGTCTCGTCTCGTCTTGGTCGCGTTTATACCACACAACCTAAAAGTGCCAGAAATTGTTTGTGTGAAATTTTATTACGTGTTCGTGTCTACTTGTTTTCCAACTGTTCGAGATTATTGTGACTTCTTTAGCTTATCAAGCCAACAAAAACAACAGCAAAAAGTAAAAAAGAACCAACCAACACCAACAAAGCAACTATAAACCACCCACTCAGTGGGGTAGCCTGTTTCCTTTCTTATCATAGATTTATGCCTGCAAATCTAATACGTGTACTTCATTTACACAAATAATTTCCACTTTTAATAACTACTTCGATTAATGGTTGGCTGACGGCGGCGTAGCAAGCCGTAAAGTAAAGTAGTAGTGGTAGAAGTTGCTTTAATTTCTTACAGCTACTTTACCACCACCATCTCCTTGGACACACACACACACTTTTTGTCCCCAACACTCTTCGTCATCATCAAACTGTGTTTGTATAATACTCAAAATGTCAACGGATAAGATCAAAGTTGCTGTCAGGGTGCGACCTTTCAATCGCCGTGGTAAGTATTTACTATGTTACTCTTACTACTTTGTGATTTCTATCAAAATTTTACGTATGTATACTACTTAAGCATTTCATTTCACATAAAATGTATGTATATCGTATCTATGTGTTATATCGTATTTACGTTCTAATTAAATGTTAAAAGTTGAATTAATTAAAGTACGTAGAATATTAGACTTTTTGCGAACACATACTCACAATTAAAAAAAAAAAATTAAAAATTCTAGACTTGACACGAAAAGTGATTTCAGAAAGCAAAATTATTATTGTATCACTGTTTTTCAAATTAAATTTGAGTAATACCCTAGTGAGCAACTACTACCTTATCATGTCGTCGATAAAAGAGAAATGACTCAATTTGGCTAATTTGGAAAGTGGCTAAAAGGAAATACGTTATTACTTTTATTTAAAGTCATTAAATTTTTGGAAAATTGTGTGAGAAATAATAATTTGTGTTTTGAACATTAGAATTGCAAGGTTGCAGTATTATTTTTTTTTTTATAAAGTTTTATTAATTTAGCGAATGTATTTATTTCTCCGCCTTCTTCGGTGACTGCAGTAAGGGAATAATTTCGATGCTGGTCGCAAAAAGTTTTGAAATATTGACTTCTCCAGCTATCTTTGAGATCGAATGCGAAAGAATTTTTCTTAGTCTATGCGCATTACGTTTCGTAATTAATCTTTTCTGAAAACTCTTTAAGAACTAATTGGTCTGACCATGATCACCATCCTAAGGCGAAGTTCACAACTCCTGATAAGCGCATAATAATCGTTAAGTTCCTTCCTCATCGTCTAAAAGCAAATTGACAGCTTTAGATCAATTTCATTAAACCCATTAACGCCTCATATAGAATAGTCTTCTTAGATCTATATTTCGATCCTATTCCTAAGATATATACAGTCGTTATATTTTACTAGAGTTTTTTTTTATAATGAATTTATTAAAGTTTATTGTTCTTTTTCACTACAATTAATTTAATTTTAAAAATAAAAAACTTTTGTTATTACAACCTTTCAGTCAGGATTACGACCCACTTTATCGCGCCGCATTTTTGTGTGTGTTAATTCATAAGTGGCGGCAACTGCAGTTTAAAGTCGATTTCGAACGACAGATTTTTTTGAGAAACTTTTCATTGCAATTTTTAGTTACTCTCAGAGTTTTTGTCAGAAATCTGCTGAGACTAAACGATTTGAAATCTCTGGAACACAAAGTGTCATGTCTTAATGGCAGATTTTCCTTTCCACCGTTTTTAGCAGAAAGACTAAACGGTCTAAAATCACTGGAACCCAAAGTGGCGTCCCCAACCGGGCTTAAATATATAAATTAAAATATCATATCTCCCCGTTTGTAAACCAAAATGTGATGTTTTTGATCCCACAGCCATTGAAATATCACTACAATAGCACCCAAAAAGACCTAAATCTAGATTCCGTCAAAGTATCACCCGTTTTCTGAATTTATCCAAGACACTATAGCCTTTAGGTGAAATCCTCCTGAACCTCAATAGTACGTTGACAAAAACAATATTTTTGCGGAACTTCCTCAAGCTCTCTTAATATTCTTTTTATACCTATTGAAATAAGTCCCATAACTATTCTAGCCAGTATCAACGCGCTAATCTAACCTAAATAAGCAGTCTTCTGACTTCAGAACTTGCCCACGACTGTTCAGATGATGGTTGCCAACTCCTGATAAGTCTTTCGATCGCCCTATCCATCCATCCATAAGTAATCTTGACCGGAAAGAAATTTCCCAGATTCCTACCCATACTATACCAAAGCAGCATGCAGTCTGTTCTTCTAGAGTTCCTATAAGGTACTCTCTTTGCCGCAATATAAAATATAGGCTTTGTGAGGGGTAGAGTTTATGGAAATTCAAAAAGTTAAAAATTCACTCAGCTCCAATGTTGATATTTCTACTATTCCACTGATAGTTTTGACAGTTTATCCTTAGAGAGGATGCAAATTTTCACCCTGCCCGTGACATATGGAACCATCAGTTTATAACCTGTAACCCTTAGTCCTCTTATCTTATTAACGTAGATTCAAGGTCTTTGAATCATTAATGTTCTTCTTGCTCAGGAGTATGGTATTTGTCTTCAAGATGGTGCAAGTTTACCTACACCACAACGCTACACAAACCGAACTTGGCATTACGCTAAGCTCACACAATAGAGTTGAAGGACCTGTTATCAATCACGAATAGCGTTTTGAAGTCACCATAGTCTAGTAGGCTTATTAGACGTGTAGCCATGATTCAAAACCCACGAAATATGAAACAAATATTTGTTCGGCGACTCACAAAAACTCTGAGAGTAAAATGACAATTGCCGTGAAAAGTTTCTCAAAAAAATGTGTCGTTCGGAGTCGTCTTTAAACTGTAGGTTCCGCCACTTATGAATAAATTTAACACATACAACATAAGTGGTGCACGCAGCTAGGCCGTAATCCTGATTGAAGGGTTGTAATGACAAATTATGTATGAGTCAGGATTGAAAGGAGAGATGCTGCCTCTGGAAACGCGCCACGCTTGGCAAGCAAATTAACAAAGGTACATATTATAGATTTAAATTAGTCAAAACCTGACTTCTGATTAGTGTTTGGTGTTTGTGCTTACTGCCTTTTTCGAAATATGCCCATTTTTGTTATTGTAAATAAATTAAAATATTTCTATTAACAAAATCGAACTGGTTTTCGTATTGTTGTATATTTTGTTTTTGTTTTCTAACAACAAGATCACCTTGTTCATTTTAATTTTTATTGGATGAAATCCAATAAAAACCAGCGAAATTCGGTAAATACTTTTGGGCAAGAATAATCCTCTAACATTAACTAGTTTACAGTTACCAATTACCAAATTTAAATAGTAGTCGATGTATAACACAAAAAATTCAGAACATTTTCTTTAGCGTAACGGGATTTTTAATAAAAAAATTAATTTTTGTTTAGTAAACTTAAAACTTTAATTTAATTTTATTTATGTACATTGTATCTACTGTTGAACAGGTTACGTAAGGAAAATATTGATAAAAAAATATCTACGTAGAGAATAATTAAAAATATTTTCACTAACTATGTTTACAAATTCGAAACTGAATTAGAAAAACAAACAAAAATCAAATGGATTTATAATTGTAGCATTAAAACACAACCACGTTCATTCATTCGTATGTACATATGTACAGACATATTAAAAATATTTTGTTATAAAAATGTATGTGAATGTATTTGTAAACCATATTTTTTATGAATTATATATCCATAGAGAACCCAGTATATTTCATAACGTCATTCATAAGTAGTAGCAAAAGCAAAAAAAAAAATTAAAATAACTAGAAAAAATACAATAACAATTACTATTAAGGAAATATACTCATAGTCGTCATAAATTTATTGTATTTTTTTAGCCGAAACCAAATTAAAAATTATAAAAAAAATACATTACAAATGTCTACTATTATGTGTGAGTGAGTAACTTATTAAAGTTAAATCATAAAATGAAATTTTTATTGTTTTAAAATTGTTTTTTATTTTTTCTTTTTTATATAAAAACAATGAAAAACAATTGCTAAACTAAAAAGCAAAAAAATAAAGTAAAAAAAACTGATTTTACACAACAATTGCAAAAAAGTATGAAGCAAATAAAGTTTTTTTTCTTTCCTTTTTTTTTAATATTTTTTCATTACCATATAACGCAAACATTTAAAACAAACCAACAAAAAGGAACGAATAAATGAAAACAAACAATTGAATAAATACACCCAAATAAAGTAACAAGAAAAACAAATACTACTAACAAAGGGGGTGGCCGAGTTAGCGAAAATGCGCTAATTAACACTGATCTTTTGCGCTGTCTTTTTTTATTGTGCCATAGAGAGCGTAAAGTTTAAAGATTCCATCCAACACACACTTAAACTACATATGTGGCCAGTGTTTGATGGTTCAAATGAATACGTAATAAAAATGAAAGTGATTTAATAATAGATTTGCATATATTGCTTTAGAACTTAGTTTATGTTAAATTATGCATCTTTTGCAAATAAAAACGTATATAGTATGAGCGAATGTGTTAAACCCATTCGGTTTTAGATTAGCAATTTTTAGTTCAGTCAGGATTGCAAACCACTTGCAAAAAATATTAATTCAACATTTTCGGAGGTAATCCCATTAAAAGTAATTTAAGAAAATGTGCTGGTAATGAAGACAATATGATATTAGTGTACCACATTAGCATTTTTTGCTTGATATAGACTTTTGTCCTTAAAAATTATTTTTTTTAATTATTTATTTATAAATATATATGTCGAAGAGAACGAAAATCGCCAAATATTCTTTCAGATTGTTCTACACTTTCAATTTCATTCATTATGTTATTGTTTCATTCCTTCTATATTCCTGTAGTCTAAAATCCAGTTTATAGCTTTAAAAACTTCCCTACTTGAAGGTTAAAACCCACAATTAAGGGATGTGAAGACCAACCATTTCGCCACAGATGTCAGGACCCCCCAAAAAAGTTTTAAATCTTTAAATAAAAGTTTAAGCCTTTACGTAAAAAGAAAAATCCGTGCAAATTCGAACCAACCCAGATGAATAGAACGCCTATTTCGAAGCAGTAGAAACATTCCTCATAAAAAGAGAGTTGTTATTTTGACGGGGGAATATAATGGATAGAGATACCAAAAAAATGCCCGTTTCCAAACATCTTCGCTCGGCTAATGTCATCGTATTAATTTACTTTGTGTTTAGGAAGTATTTGGAATTTGACATTTCGTTTTTGGGTTCCCCTTCCAGATGTACGTATATAGGCTGCCTTCCAAAATGTTAGTTGCTTTGTGTTTGAACTAAGTATCGTGTTTCATAAAGCCGCTGTACAAAATATATACAATGTATTCTATTTCAAAACGTCGTCAATGTGTATTTTTAACGCAGTCAAAAAGCGATCAGGCATCGGATTTATAGTTGATGCATTGTTTGGTTACTTTGCATATCAACATAGTTTATATACAGTAGTAGAACTGTATACAAACTTTGTATTGATACATTTTGGAAGGCAGCCATACTCTCTTTGTCTCCCTCTTTCCATCACTCTTTCACGAGTTTCTTTTATACCTTTAGGACAATCACAATGGCGAAGTTTCTCTTTGTGTTCAAGACGGTACTAATCCTCACAGCTACCTTCCGACCTACTCTTCTTCATGTAAATTAAAAAAAGGAAACATTTTCTCTAAAGTTCCGAACTGTTCCAGACGTCTTTCTAAAACAAACGAAGCCATTTGACGAATATTTCCTAGCGCCTTCTTTTAAGACAGAAATCTTGTTGGGAATTGTATTTATTGTGATAATTTATAGACATAATGAACGTACATTTATACGAGTTAGTTTCCAATATTGTTACTCTTCTAGTATGTATCTGACCAATTTAATTTCGAATATATTTTCTAAAATTTCTACATAAACCTCATCGTTTCTTGCATTTCGTTGTAAAATTGTGTAGGCTGCACCAATGAAAAAAAGAATACTCAGTGAATCTTATTGAAAGCCTATATAGCTCTTCCCCTATCCTCTGCTACCCTATTCCTTATGTCATCTTAGTTCAGCATTCTACTTCTTTGGGAATGCAGCGTATTACGCTGTACCAAATTAGCTGAGTCAAGCTATACCAAATAGATGGACATGGGTTTAATGCAGTTATTTATATACATATGTTTAAAAAAATGTGTGATATAAAGTCTATAATTGCATAGATTCTTCGCTAATTTCTTATCAATTATTTTATTCTCTAACTTGTGAACTTTAATACATACTTTTAACACTCAGAGCCATTATTACAACTTGTCGTTAAAGTTGGATTTAGTTAAAGGTAACTTTAGCTAAAGCGAGCTTTAAAGTCGCCTCTGATTTTTTTCGTTATTACAACCAAATAATAAATTAAAGTTAACTTTTTAAAAAATATGGCAGTGCCGAAGCAATGTCGATAACACTGCTCAACTAAACAAGTTTTTTTTTAACACAGTGGCAACAAAGGACCTCTTTGTTGTTGGTGTATTTGCTTATTTTGTTTATATTTTAAAATAATATATAATATGGCAAGTTCAAACATAAACTTAACTTTAAAAGTTAAAGGTAGGATTATTCTTTAGCGCTCACTTCTACCACCACTTATAATAATGAAAAACAATTTATCTGCCCTTTAAAATCCTCCCTTTAGTCAACGGAAAGTTGTAATAATGGCCCTAAGTGTATGTCTAAGAATGACTTGCAAAAACAAAAAACGAGGTCGTTGGCCTCGTAATTCAGCTTATTTCCGTTATTCTTATATTCTTAATTTAGAAAAAAGTTATTATGCTACATTACCACCCTATACCATGTTACCAGCACTTACTCTATATATTTTAGAAATATTTATAAATGTCCCCTTTAGTAAAACGATTGGGGATTTGTTTTAAGTATTAAGGTATTGTAAAATAATACGATTCCAATTCATCTATGAAACGTTTTTATATAATAAAACCCGCGTAAATTCTAATATGTTGTCTTGAACTTAGTTTTCTTATTATATTGTTTAAACAACAATATGGACAATATTTTACAATATTTCACTGTCATTGCTAATTGGCCAGCCCCTTTAAACAAATGCCACAACTCTTGCGAGTATGTGTAATTCTATATCTGTATGTGTAGATTTTAAATTGTGGTTGGTTTACGAGCTTAACTGACAAAATGAAATGACTCATTTTGATAAGCAAACTGAGTTGTGAATATAGTATTTCTGATGAACTTTTATTTTCTTTTTTTTCTTAAACAACATTGTGTGATGACTCCTCTACTTGGACTAATATAGCCGCATGAAATCTGGGGGGGATACAATTCGCTACAAATGTTAATGAACGAGAGAATAAAAAAACAGATAAGACATACTCTTCATAGATTTAGCCAAAACAAGTATATACTAAAGAAGAAAAGAATAAAGATGAGTTCGAGACATGCTAAATAAAACCTTTAATGAAAAAAAAATAACTTTTATTAGTAACTTTTTTGCAAAACAAACAAGAAAAAAAACCGTCTTTAAACTTGAAAGGTATCTGATCATGTTTCAAATCTCTGCTTGCAAAGTAACTTTATAATAAAATCGCAAATGATGTTGTCATACTGTCCACTTGAATAAATATTTGTGTGATTTTCTAGTACATTTGAAAATATATCGAATTTGAATGGAGAAGGCTTAGTAAAGTTTTTATTGGTTTTATTATTACGGTTGTCGAATTTCGATTTAATAATAGATTAACGATAATATTTGATTAAATCTCGTACAAAATTTTTAAAGGTCGCCTATAATTTGACAATCGTTATAGGTTGGTTATTTATTTTAATTTTTTATGTTTAATAATAATAATTTACAGAAAGAAAAAAAGTTTTTTTCATATGTATAATAATTTGAATATTTGTTATTATATTTTCCGTCGGTTAGATACTGTATAAATTTGAATAATATATTCATATAATGCGTGTTTATTTCACTTTGGCTTTTCGGTTTTCATATTAAGAGATTATGATTGCAAACCATGTTTCCAAATCTTTTAAAATTAATTTTTCAAATAAATTTATTGTTTTAAAATGTTAACCTTGTCACCTCTATCACATAATTACATACCTATTCTAATATAATTTCTTTTAAGGTACTAGACTTACAAAATCAATAAGTTTATTTTATATCCAAACCATCTATTTCACATCTGACTTGTAAAAATCTCCGCGGTAAAATACATACTTACATATATGGATATAGATAGATCATGATTCGACAAACGCTAAGGTCATGAAACAATAATCGACGGCCGCCAAATATAAAAATTTATTGGTTTGATTCTGATATTTTATGAACAGTAAATAATCTGCCACCTCGGCGGACTCATCTATGGGGAAGAGCAAAGGCGTTGGGGGAACGGATCGAGTTGTTATGTTTCTCGATGTCAATGGCCTGCTATTGACAGTGTAAGAACAGGTTGGCTGACGGGGATTTGGAACAGATCCCAGCCGCGCTACTGCAGTGTATGTTGTGATGATTAGGAGTTGGAGACTGTCGAGCACCTCCTCTGTAACTGCCCAGCCCCTTGGTAGGTTGAGATTGAGGAATCTTGGCAGGGGCTTATTTGAGGTATCCCAGGTATCCTGGGTTCCCGCGATGATCCTAGCCCTGTAGCTATTCAGGAAGTTCGACCATCCTCACCTCAGCTGGGCCAGAATGGTTCTCGTAGCCCTTGGTAGCTGCCTTTCAAAATTCATTAGTAACTTGAGCTGGTTGAGAAGTGATAGGGCTTCATCAGTGTAGCCGCGTTCTCCCTTTTTTGTTTTGTTTGGGTCTGGGTAATTCCTTTGCTTCCCATTCTCCCTTCCTACATCCTCTCCTTTTTCCTATACCGCTCTTTTATCCTTCCTTCTTAAGGACGTTACTTACAATGGGTCAAATCGACCACCGGGTACTGTACTTGTCTCAATTGACAAGTACACGTCCTCTAACCTAAACCTAAATAAAAATTGCATTTTGACTGGGTTTTGTTAATTTATAACACCCGCAAAATTATAATACACAGACATTCCATAGCTCCAAATAAATAGGAATGTGTTCCTACATGAAAAAATTCAAAATAAATTGAATTTTGCTAAATTAAAAGTATTCGTTAGCGTTTGCAATCCAGTCTGTAATTGTACAGCTTCGAACTCTTTGTATGAGTTTAATGTATTAATTTCTCACAAAAAAAAAACTGTAATAATGTTCTTGCTAATGGCAGCTGTAAGGTTGTCTCTCATTGAGATAGGTTTGACATTTAGGGCCATTTTGTTGAGATCAAATATAAAGTCTCTTATTAGCTATAATGTAATCTTATGATAATGAAATTTAGGATTTTTTGATGGGAGTTTAAACCCTGTAGAACTGCCACCCTTATAAGCAAATGTGGCAACGTTTCTCACAACAATTTGATTTTGTATAGAAGGGAAAAACTGTGCTAGATTTATCTTTAAGTAAAAAAATAATTTTTAAAAAGGTCTATTAAAAGTTCTGTTGTCAATTTGGGTTTCACTCATAATCACTTAAATCGTCGTCTTATTCAGCTTTCTCTCACTTAAAAAATTTTTTAAATAAAAATTTTCAATTACTTTTGACAGTTCTTGAGCAAGTTTTAAGCAACCAACGCTGGCCGTTTAAACTAGCAAATAAAAGTAAGATTATGTAAACCGAAAAACTCAATACGAAGATTGAGCTATTTGAATCGTTGATCTGACTCCCAAAAAAATGGCCGTTAATCAACTAGACTAGAAACGAGTTTGGTGAAGACAGTTTTTGGAGCTGTACATAGTCTTTTATATATCTTTAATGTATATAATACCTACATACATACATACATAATTGGCCATTACAACCCTTCAGTCAGGATTACGGCCTAGCTTCTCACACCACTTATGTTGTGTGCGTTAATTTTATACGTGACTGGGGAGACCTACAGTTTAACGTCGACTCCGAACGACAGATTTTTTTGAGAAACTTTTTCATGGCAGGTTTATTTACTCTTAGAGTTTATTAGAAATAAGGTTTTTTCTATCTTTTTGCCTTAAGTTGTAAATACATGTATTATAAATGTTCATTTCTTAATTTTTAACCTAATTATTTTTACTTGATGCAATACATTTTAGTAATATCTCATAAGTTGTAAATATATTAAGATTTGTTTATATTTTAAAGCTGTTTGTAATGATAGTAATAAAATGTAAAAAAAAAAAAAAAAAAAAAAAAAAAACTCAGAGTTTTCGCCAGAAATCTTCTGAGAGGAAGTTGCCGAAGAAATATTTTTTCATATTTCGTTTTGATGTCTGACCTGGTATTCGAACCCGGGCCTTACGACTAATAAGCCAACACACTACCTACTAGACTACAGCGACAATGTATGTATATAATACACGCCGTGTAGCATATAGTACCGTCTTGTGGGTCCCACTTGCCAGCTTAATCCAATTCTTCCATTTTGTGCAAACAAATGTCGTTCGATACTATGCTCTATTGACTGCAATATTTTTAAATAAAAAATGCTACATTGTATTTAATTGTACATTGTTTAAAAGCTTTTTTAATTATATATTAATCAGCATCAAAATTTTTTTTTGAAATATTTCCATTGAAGTGGAAAAATCGTCATTAGAATAATCTCATACTTAGTGTCCAATTATTCGTTTGAGGCACTGTATATGAAAAAACTTTTTTTATACAAAATACATATTTAATGTGTTGGCTTGCTAAACGAGAGGTCTAAGTTCAAACCTCTGATCTGACATTAAAAAAAACCATGAACATATTTCTTTCAGCGACACCCTCTCTGCAGTATTCTCATAAAAGCTCAGTGAGTACTAATTACGATTAACAAACTTCTCAAACTTATTGTTCAAGTCGAATTTAATTGCAGGCTCCACCATTCATATATTAAATAAGCATATACAACATGCGTCGTGGAAGAAGTTAGATCCTGATCTAGATATTGTTTTCAGTATACGAAAACGGATTTGATAACGAATATTTTTTAAGCTTTGTTTAAATTATTACTAATATTGACTGTGAATGAAACCGATTTTACATATGTATGTATATTTATACATCATGTAAATGTGAAACAAAGTATTCATTTATTATGGCAGACAATTAAGCAGCAGCAGCAGACAATTCAAATAGAAAAGATCACTTTTTTAATTTAACTGGGTTAAGTTGGGAAATTTTGTTGAAACTGTTTTAAATGATGAATTCGTTTTGAAAAAGAAATTCTCATTAAACTAGAAAAAAAATATATGTTTTGTTGTGTATATGTATATGTACATATGTATACTTTTCTTTCATTTCTTTTGTTTGTGGCAATTATAATTTTTAAGCAAATAAAAAAGAAACTTTTGTTTTAAACAAAAGAAATTTAACTGAATGTACTTTGTGTTTTGTGTTATGCATGCATCGGACGAAATATGAAGACCGGGGGATATTAAAAGATTTCTTTTATTTATACATGAATATATGTATACTACCAGTAGTTACATACAATATAAAATCTAACTCTTACTCTTTTTTGTTTTTATTTTTATGAACATATTCATCTGTAAATATTTTATAACGATGGGGGAATTTCAGTACAAAGCACTCGGGATTTTATAATAAATATTTAGATTCTTCTAACAATAATAAAGTAAGCAAAAAAACAAAAACAAAAAAGAAGTAAAATTCTTTTTTTTTTCTATATCACCAGCTTTATAGTATAGAAGTAAAGTTATTTTATGTAGTTTTTCTATTTACACAAGTTTTTTTTGTATTTATAATTGAACTAGAGGTCTTATGATTTACTTGGCTCTTTGTCATGCATACATATATTCGAAAAAAAATAGTCAACGAAACAGAAAATATAATAAAATATACATTATGATTACAGGTACATATATTTCATTGTTATATTTGCGCATACTGTAAGAATGAATATACACAAATGAACGGGTTTCTAAAAGGCAATATTTCCTTTGAGTATTTAAAAATTCAGACACCATCCTTTTCAAATAATAAAAACAGAGTCATAATTTCGATGAAACTTTTATACATAATACATAATTGGCCATTACAACCCTTCCGTCAGCATTACGGCCTAGCTTCTCAACATATTTCATTCTCATGTTGTGTGTGTTAATTTTATACATCAGCGGCGGGACCTACGGTTTAAAGTCAATTTCGAATGAATTGAGAATTGAGAAAATGTTCATGATAATTTCGTTCTACTCTCAGATTTTTTTCCAGAAATCTGCTGAGAGAAAGTCGCCGAAGTAATATTTTTTCATATTTCGTTTTGATGTCTGATGATTTGAACCCTGGCTTCGCGTCTAAGAAGCCAACGCACTACCTACTAGACTACGGCGACTTCGATGAAACTTTTTTATTTTCTTATAATTCCTTGAAACTATCACAGTATCTATTTCGGCAGCCCATTTTTTAATGTATCTTCCGATCAGTTTTTCAAAAATTTGGTCGGTAACTCAGCGATAACTGAAATGTTGATTTTTAAATGTTCCAATGTTATGCGAACATCCCTGTAGACTTTGGCATAGTCATACAAAAAAGCTTATTGAAGCCAACGGCATAATCTTGGTGACCTAATTGAAGTTGGCTAAGCGAGAAATTACTCGTAATGGAAACTTCTTGGGAAACAAAGTCAAAAAATAACCAAATCGAAAATAAATCCAGTTGGTTCAAAACGTTAGAATTAAAACTTTGTTGGTGTAGAATCAACGGAAGTTGATTTATAAATTGGATTTTCTATGGATAAATGCAAACGCTATTATCAGACGTAATATAGGCCCTATTACTGAGAATGCTGAAGAATCAACAAATTCATGTCATGCGCCACACTTTCTCAAACAGAAGCAATATTTTCGACAGCATGTTCATTGAGCAAGCTTGACCAAATCTCTTCAAATTTTCCAAATAAGTCATTCTAGATTAGGTTAGCTTGCCGAGTAGTTTGCCGTTCACAAGCAAGTTCACTTGGTGGCCTACATATATGGCCCATTGTTTCACCGAGTGTGAGGTAGTAAGCCCCCTTGTCATTATCTGTTACTGGTGAGGTTCATAGTGACGTCTGTTTTGGCACTCACATAAAAGTTGTTGCACCGATTCCATTTCCTCCACATCATGGCACCTTCTGCAGTAATCCTGGTGGGGCAGATCCGCGCCAGAGCGAAACTGCCAATATACAGTCACACAGATAATTATACGTACCCGCCCTAAAAATCATTTTTTTAAAAAGTAATGAACTTCTAATCTAAAATTTCTTGACATTAGCGTCTGTAACGACACATTTACTTAAATAAAGAAAAAAGATTCCCAAAAGCTATGAATTTGTGACTGCAGTTTGCTTAAAACCAATATGGCACCACAGAAAATTATACGTACGACGTATATTTCTCATACAATTTCTCCAAGGGTTGCTCGGTATATAAAATGTATTGTGAATAAAAATCCTAGGACTACAGCTGTAGAAATACGAAATACCTCGGAAAGTGATCACAATGTTATTGTGCATTCCGAAACAGTTCGAAGTGTTTTGAGAAAGAACGGTTTCCGCAGCCGAGTGCCGAGAAAAAAGCCACGATTGGAATTTGCCCAATAATATATGGACAAGTCCTCTGATTTTTGGGCGAATGTAATATTTAATGATGAGAACAAATATAATTTGTTCGGCTGTGACGGAAAACAAAAAATTTGGCGCAAAAATCAGTTGACTTGTCCATATATTATCATTTTTAAAAAAATGATTTTTAGGGGGGTACGTATAATTATCTGTGTGACTGTATGTACATATATCCTTTTCAGAAATCTCCGATCTTATTCATTTTTATATTAAACCAAAGATCCATACACTTTACCGCATCCAGGAACCCCCTGTATACTGGACCTATCTGAGAGTACCAGCAACGAGTGACATATTTTCATATTGCAGAATAGAAATTTATTCCTTTTCCTTATTTCCAACGCGTTCACCTTGCTCATGATCTTGGTCAAATAATAGAAATCAGCTCTAAAATATATGGCTTAAAATGTTTATGGCATTGACAACTTCTTATAAATTTTTTATTTTTAATTTTTTACGAGTGATTTGTAGTGATTCGTTAACAATGAACAATTATTATATACGAGGTTTTGCACAAACTTTCAAATGGTTCGTAATTTTGCTAAATGAACGCAATTAAGACTAAATTTAAATATTTCTGGCAAGAACTCTAGGAGTAAATAAATTTGCTATGAAAGAGTTTCTCAAAAATATGTAGTTCGGAATCGACTTTAACCTGTAGTCCCCGTCACATTCACTTTGACCACGACCTTCGTCTAAAATGTGATACACTGAGGTATAGGTCAGAAAGCCTAATGTCGGATTCCTTTTATTTAAGTACTGTATGTTAAAAAAATTCTTCTGATATAAGATCAAGTACATATTACAAATCTGAGAAATCATCTCAGGCCAGGCATCTCTAACAAAATAATATTAAACAATATTTCTTCAGTGACAGCCTCTCAGCAGATTTCTGGAAAAAACTCAAAGAGTAAATAAAATTACCATGAGAAAGTTCACCAAGAATATGTCTTTCGGATTCGACTTTAACTTGTAGGTTCCGTCACTTATGTATGTATAAAATTAACACACGCAACATAAGTGTTATAAGAAGCTAATTCGTAATCCTGACTGAAGAATTGTAATGAACAATTGTGTATGTATGTATGTATATACATATGTATGTAGAATACAACATATCCTATACTAATCATCACGAATTTTTTAAAGAATAAATTGTCAAAAGTAGTGATAGTTATTACGATAATAAATAAAAAGAATTTCTTTTTAAGCTGTAATGCAAAGTCGCACGAAACTGTAGTGGCATTTTTTTAAATATTTATGACATCTATATGTATATAGTATGTATATGTAGTACTTTTGCGCATTTTTTTCTCATATTCTTTATTGTTATACCGCTGTGAAAGCTGCTTTGTTGCATTTTAAAAATGTGTACATATATAATTTATTTTATTTTCTTATTAGCCTTATTTTTTTTCTTGTGTCTTTTCTTTTTATTTATTATCTCAATTATTGTTATTTTGTATACATGCATATGTATGTATATGTTTCCTACATGCTCTACATACTATTACCCAGCCAGCATTTTTGGAAATTTTTAATCAAATTCGAGTCTTTTTTGATTCTTCTGCGCGATTGAAAAGCTAGAATATGCGCTCATTTTCGAATCATAAAAGACTCTTTTGTCGGGAGAAAAATGTGACTACGGGCGACTCTTCTAAAAAAGTCATTTACGAGTCATTTTCTATATTAGTGTAGAGTAATTTTCGACTCTTTTTCTAGTAGTCTTATAATCATTTTCGACACGCTTTCTGATCATTTATTAGTCTTATTTATCGTCATTTGTGATTCTTTTTCGAGTCGTCTTTCAGTCATCGTTTAATCGCATACGAGTCTTTTATGAGTAATTTATCAGTATGTTTAGGAGTCCTTTTATTGTCATTTATCAGTCATTTTTGTATTAATTTGGATTCTTTTTTGGGTCATTTATGATTATAATTTGAGTCATTTATTAGTCGTATTTCAAAATCTGCTTTTAGTCGCTTTTCTAAGACCTACGTTTACTCTGCCGCGATTTCAAACATCACGTTCGTATGAACATTGAGTAACAAAGGAAGCATACATGCATACATACATAATTGGCCATTACAACCTTTCAGTCAGGTTACGGCCTAGCTTCACACACCACTCATATTGTGTTCATTAATTTTATACGTGAGTGGCGGGACCTAGAGTTAACGTTGACTCCGAACGATAGATTTTTAAGATACTCGGAGTTCTTGCCAGAAATCTGCTGAAAGGAAGTCGGCGTTTACCCAAGAAAGAATATATTTATATTTAAAAACAAATTGTACTTTATTTCATAGCCATCTTTTACATAAACGACAATTTATACAGAGAGGGTGTAAAAAAGCAGTGTTTAATCATCTATCTGCTTAAAATATGATCATAAAATACATAATTACAATCACTTTTCAAACACCTGCCTGATCTGTTTTTGATTAAGCGTTTTTCAATCTTCCGTATAAGTAGAATATAATAATAAATAACGGAAATAATAGTCACATTTTAAACGTCTGAATGATTAATTTCCGATTGCTATACAATTTTTTATTGTATTTTAAATCGAACTCATTTTACTCATCGGCGCGAATCATTTTTGAGTCCTTTTTTAATCGCGTAACTGACTAATAAGTTTTTGATCACCAAAAGTAGTCTTAAAAGACTCAGCAAGGTGATTTTTTTTAAAACAGTCTTCCAAATGCTAGCTGGGTAGTTTAACTAATAACATACATTTTACAACAATATAATAGACAATAAGAAATAACTTTGTAATGAGCCACCCAGCCAAGCCAAGTGATTGATGATTACGACATTTCATTATCAGCAAAAAACAAAAACAAAAATAATAATAAAAATTGTTGTAATTTTAATTAAACCTTGAATTTTTCTAAATTATTAAACCAAAAAGTAACGAAACGAAATTCAAAAATTGAAACTGTATTGCATTTATGTAATGTTCAGATAATTAAATACAATTCACAGAAAACAAAGAGATACAAGAGGAGAGCGTGGGGTACTTTCAGCAGAATAGTAGGGGGACAAAGCCATATACGTATATTATGTACTACTGGTGTCAAAGTGATAATTATATTTATTGTTACAAACATAGGAACACAAGAAAGAAAGTTTTAGTCAGTTAGATGCGACTGCATGATATTCTACGCATTAATTAAATTTTTTAGTAGAGGTGAACATATGCCGAGAAATCATTAAAAGTGATACTATTTAATCGCTCATTAATTTTTTGTTATAATTTATTATTGAAAATATGTTCCGCCTAAATGTGGTTGTTCATTAAGTCCCTTATATAAGCAGAGTCTAATTAAAGTATTAAATAGCTAGGTTGCCATCGATCCTCCACAAAGTTTGGAGTGGTGTCAAAAAAATTTCTTAATACTAATTCTACTTGGATTGGTGATTATTATAAAGCCAATGGATATAAGAATTTAATTATTTAAAAATGTTGTAAATATCTGAAAAAAAAACACAAGATACGATATATCCTAACCACCCAATAGTAGTGTACGCTATAAATATAATGTGAGCAAATAGTCACGCAAACGATAACGAAATGAAATATCAAAGATAAGTGAGTAAATGGTATAAGCTACTGTCACTAAACGTAAAGTGTTAGTGGCAGACTACACACACGCTTTTAATTGACAACAAGAGAAATTTGTGCCTTTGTGATTATAATTTTATTATGAACACGTTAGCGATGGTGTGTTTCGTCCTTATTTTATTATAATCTTTAATGTTTCACAAATTGATTTTTTTTAATTGTATTTAACAGTGACGAGATAATTACTTTGTTTAGTAAAATTTATCTGTTGGCATATCTTTGATAGAATATCGTATTATGATTGCATAATTTGGTGTAGGCAGCTAGATTTTGTTTTTGTATTGACATTATAATCAGTTAGATTTAGTACCAAAGGAAATAACTCGTTTAATTTTCATCTGTTAATTTGATAATGATCCCATCAGAGCCTGAATAACTCCAGGATCCACAGGGAATGTCGTCGCTGTCTCGACCTTCTTTCTGGGCGCTGCAGTGTCTCTCTGGTCTGGGTCCCCGGACATAGTAACATTCCGGGGAATTGCAGGGTCGGTGAGCTCGCCAGAGCTGGGGCACTCCTTCCGGAATCCTCTTCAGTAGACTTGGATATGCCACTCGCCTCGATCAAGCTGGCCGTTGCGCGGAAATTCTTTCTAGACGCCAACCTATCCTGGGTCAATGAGGAGTCCTGCTCTACCGCTAGACTCACCTGTCCCCTGATGGATAGAAGGCGTACCAACCAGCTACTTGGACTTGGGCGTGCGATCATCTCAATCACAGTGGCCATGCTTACAAGTTACTGTGTTATGGGTAGACACGCGGAAAGAATGCGGCTCCCATGTAACGACTTCTGCCGTGGATGCAGATCCGCTGAGAAAGAGGAGACTGTTATTCACTTTCTTTGTCAGTGCCCATCTCTTGCGAGGTGCAGATATAGGTTGTTTGACTCTCCGTTTCTTGTCGGAGCTATCATCTATTGATGTGAAGTATATAGCTTCGTTCATCAAACTTTCTGGCTGGTTTTCCAGTGTGGGGTAGTCGTGCTTTGATGTGCAACCCTTGCGCTGGCCAACTTCTTTCTCTTCCCTGATTTTGGTGGAACTTGGTCAGTACAGGGACTGCGTTCACCCGTGGCATCACAACGGGTCGCTATGCGTGCTCAAGTGAGCTCTTTGATATCAGAGCTACCACTTCGACCTAACCCATCAGAGCCGTGGCTGCTGAATAAATTATTTACCGATATTATTTTCAAGAAATTGTTCTCAACAATTGCGCAATCTATACTTACCAATTTAACCGCAGGGATTTATTTCATCCAAATTTATATCCATCAGTTTGAATACTATCGATAGTAAACAGTGATTTTGTAAGACTTGTTTAGAGGCATCAGTTGTGATCATTTAGTTCTCGTACTACATCAATAAATTACTTGTAAATGTGGAAATTCTGCCTGCAACTTTTCTAGAATCTGTTATGTATGAATCCAGATTTCTAGCTTTAAAAGCTTGAGGAGAAATTATAAATAATTCCTTATGTTTTCTATAAATTTTTATTCTTTATTTGTCGTAGTTATGATCCCATATGGTACAATCTTGATTTTCCTCCTTTTCCTTTATCGTTCCTTCTCTACCTCTTCTTCTTTTCCCATTTTCCTATCTCCTTCACTATCGCCTCTCTTTTTCTCTCTCTCTGTTCTAGAACTTATTTACAATGGATAATTTTGACCTCCGGGTATTGTACTTGTTCCAACGGCAGTGTACATTCTTAAACCTAACCTATGATGCCTTGCAAGAAAACTATGGAAACCCTCATTCCTATTAACAATTGGAACAATCGATTTTCACAATTTTCTATTGAGTAACATTTTTCATAGTTTTTTATCCGTTGTAGACAGAAACAGTGGTTATCACTCACTTCACACTTTAAGCTGGATTCCAAGATACATATATTAATACAAGTCATAAGTACTTATGAAATTTTGAGTATGAGTGAGTCAACAGTATTGAAATTTAACTACTCTGATTCATTCGTATTCACTACACCATTGATTTATAAGTATAGGTTGCAATGAGTATGAGTATAACGTTGACATCAAACTCATAACATTCGAAATATGTTTGATTCATATGCCTACTCATTCAGATTCATAAATTTAGAAAAATACTTATAATGCTCATAAATGATTCGAGTGATTCGAATCATTCATAAAAATTTACAGTCTAAGTTGTTGTTGCATTTACAAGAAAAGAAGAAAGAATGCGTATGAAGCTAGGCCGTAATCCTGACTGAAGGGTAGAAGTATCAGAAATAATGAATATGATTCGAATCTACTCATCTTTTTGAATACTCATTGCTGATCTGTGGTATCAACACAGCTAAGTGTTGTTTATTTTTTGTTGTTGCATTGTCGTTTGCATGTCAAAAGCAAAGTGAAAAGTTTGTTTAAAATTGCTGTTTAAGTGTATTTGTTGGTACTTTTACTTATCATTTCTAACATAGAAAAAAAGCAGGGCGAATCAGATTTGACAGACTATTGACTTGAAAAAGAAGGACAAATACATGTTGTTTTTGCCGCAATTCACTGCGAAATGAGTTGCGGTAATGCTTCTACTACCTGTATAAATATATCTTGGCGGAGTTATAAGAATCTCTCAACCAACTTTCTGGAACTTGAGGCAAGCGACTATCTACATACAGTGGAAAGCAAAAGTCTTAGTACGGCAATATATTTTGACAAAAGAAAGGCTTAATACTCTTGCACAAAGTCCCGATATGGCTTCAAAAGAGTATTTAGGAGATCATTTGAAAGAACGGTTACGTTATCGTTAAACCTCAAACAAAAGTCAACTGAAACACTTGCACATGGTGGCACCAGGAAACACTAAACAAAACTTGTACATTCAATTCCAAATGGGTTAAATGGAGTGCTTAACCTTAAGGAATATTCTACTAAATACAAGGGATAACATTTTCATAAACTAGGCCTTTGAATTTTAAATTTACTCAGGGGTCTCCTTGGGGGTACCTACGGAATCATCCGAAACTTTTCATTATTTTTCTCTTGTTTTATGAAAAACATTAAAAATTTGTTTGTTTTATAATAGAACAGAAATAAATTAATAAAATAAATATATAAACTATAAATTTTTATACAAACTTTTGGCTAAAATTCATGAAATTGCTAAAATCTATAGCAGGCCACTTTTTGGTGATTGTTTTCTTCATGCAACCATATTACTGAATATAATTTTCGGCTCATCACTATTCAACAACGACCAGTTTTTATCTATTTCAGCCGCTTTGTAAACATAGCGTTTTAGCTTTAACAGCGTTCCATAATACTATGGTTTTTATGCATTCCTTGTTTAAGACCATTACATTAAACTTTTTTTACCTCAATTAAAAGGACGATGGGTCTCGACAATTCAGAGTTAAACGGATTCGACAAGAAAGAGTTTTCCTTTATCAAAATCATATATATTTACTATTTGCATTTGCGAACTCAGATTAAACTTCTTTTGGTAAAAATGTTCGAATATTAATTGCTATAAAGAAGGAAAGGCCTGTCTAAGGCTGCCATAGCTCACTATTAAAAACATTTTTTAGTAAATGGCATAAGTTCATAGAACAATTGATAACAAAAATTAATTGCGTATGTAAAAATAATTCAATCATTTGGTGTAATGAATGAATTTTTCTTCATTTTCAACAGCGTGAAGTCGACTATACTCCAAAACCAAGGAGAATTTTTTTCCTCACTGAATATTAAATGTTTTTATTTAGAATTCGGAACGTTGTAAACTAAAATAAAAATCCATACTTTTTCAAAGAAATGCCAAAATATGAATACCTCTTACGTACATATGAAATTTAGGACATTGCCATCAACAAAATCCATTTGGGGGAATTTTCACACAAACTGTTTGCTTTGTAGCAATTCTTTTGAAATATTATTTTTATATTTATGCGTCACAATAATCTCCTCACCAGCTAAATTTTTATGTTATGGACTTACCAAAGAAAATAATGGTGGCTAATAGCAGATCCATGTCCATGAATATTACAGATTGGGTGTAACAATATATACTTTTTTATATTCCACAGAATATTCGGCAATAATAATTTGGAAATTGCTATGCGACACGACATGACGGCATAATACCACAACTTTTACCAAGAAGGGGGTTTTCTCCTTTTCACTTTTTTATGAATGTGTACGAACACCAATGAAATTGAAATAAAAATGAAACCACTGAAACTAAGTTATAATTTAATAATAAATAACAAGGGACTAACAAACAAACTAATAATGTTTAGACTTAATAATAACACCTATAAAGTGTAACAAAGGGCAACAGAGTATTGCAGAGAGGGAGTGTTTATTTCTACTTATGAAGGAAAAGTATCTCCTTTTCAAAACTAACATTGTATATATAGAAAACTGTTTATGATTTTTGTTTAGCTTTTAAAAAATAATACCTCTTTTGAAATCACCCTATATTATAACTGTTTGTTCTGCTCTATAACAATAAGTTGTAGTTTCTTTTCTTTTCATATTGTATTTATGTTTCTATTTTTTTTTTTTTTTGTTTCAAATCTCAACTCTTTTTTTTTCACTTTAACTACTTTGAATATGTTTTTATTTCCCTTTGTTTTTATTGTTTAAAAAATGTATATGAAAATAGAAATAGCATCATACTAGACCACGAACATCATTATCGTCATTTTCATTAAACTCTTTAACTATCTTTATTCTATTCAGCCATTAATCTATCAGTCTTGTATTGTATTTGTTTATTTCGTTTAAAATAAAAAAAGAAAAATATTTCTTTAAATTTATATGGTAATAAAAAAAAACGCTTTAACAAGAAAAACCTGAAGTTTTACGTTTTATTGTAAAAGAAATAAATGACAAATGAAAGCAAAACAAAATTCACACAAACACAGATTCATTTCACCATCTTCATCAATACTCATTGATTCTAGTGTCGTCATCAATGCCGTAGTCATACTTATTGGGATATAAAATAGAATCGAACACAAAATAAATCCGTATAACTTTCAACTTTTAATTGAAAATAGAATTTTTATTCATAGCAAATGACGTACACGTAATTCACTTTTTAGTGCTCACGAAGTAAATAAATTGTCTTCCTAAATAAAATTAGCAAAGCACTGTCACTAAAGGCTTTCAATACCCAAGCAATCTTAACCCTTTCGTTACCGCAGTCTACTGAACCGGGCAGCACGCCGCGAAGTGTGATGGCAAGTTGATGTTCGAATTTTCTCATTTAAGTGTTACTTATTTAAAGATTTTGCTGGTACATATATTAAATAAAACGAAAAATGAATGCCGGCTAAATCCGGCGCTGGTACACACGGAGCATCCAGTGGCTGCCGGCTAAATCCGGCGCTGGTAACGAAAGAGTCAATTCAATTCTAATTTCAATTTGTTTTGTTATTATTTCGAGAAATATGATATACTTTTTCGAAACCACTCGAATTCATCAATGGATACTAGCTGTACCCTGCGCGCCTTACTGCGCTATCAACTAAAATAAATTTGAAGAAAAGACATTACACAAATATCCAATTAATTTTGAATCATTCTAATGAGTTTGTTTCCCATTGTCTCCAGATAATTCAGACAAACAGGCCTGAGTAGTACACATTCGATCAGTTTCTAATCTCACTTGACGTTGTTCAAGTGATTCATGATAACGGGTCTCAACGGCATGTACTCGAAGATTTTCCATTCTCATTGCTCGTTGCCCGTCTGATTCGGAAGCTCGTAATGCACTTTCCATCCATGCTTGAGGTGTAGGTCAACCAATTGCTTGTCGCTTTGGAGGCATGATTGCACGAGAACGAGTGAAAAATGCAATGTATCCAATCCAATTGAACCCAACAGCATTTTTAAAAATTTTCCAAAATGAAAATGTTTCAAATTTGTGATTGACATTTTACCGGAATGAGTTATACTAAATGTTATTAAAATCATAAATGATGTATCCTAAAATGTCTGATATTTGTCCGATCAACACATGATCAAATGCATAGTTTACGATTCAAATCATTTTGAATAATTCTCAGTGGCGCCATCTATCGGAAATTAATCGTACCAACTCAGAAACATCTGTTGACTTATGCGCAACAACTTTGCTAAAGATCATATCATGCTCAAATGCATAGTTTACCATTTAAATAATTTTTAGTAATTTTCAGTGGCGCCACCTGTAGGGAGTCATATCAACTTGGAAACCTTCCCCGGCTCATGCGCAACAACTTTTCTGAAGATCATAACATGATCAAATGCATATTTTTACATATATATATTAAAAATCTTTATGAAGTCGCCGTTGTCTAGTAGATAGTCTGTTGACTTATTAGGCGTGAGGTCATGATTCAAATTCCAGGTCAGACATGTCCAACAAAACGAAATATTAAAAATATTTCTTCGGCGACTGCCTCTCAGTAGATTTCTGGCAAAAACTCTGAAAGTAAAATATGACTGCCGTGAAAGGTTTCTCAAAAATCTATCACTGGAGTCAGCTTTAAACTGTAGGTCCGTCCCAACGCTTATGTATAAAATTAATACATAAATATATAGTAAAACATGTGAGAAGCTAAGTCGTTATCCTGACTGAAAGGTTATAATGATCAATTATGTATGTAAATGGTTATTAAAAATCATATTAATTAAGTTTATTTATACTTCCTTTAATCAATATTTCATTTAATTCTAATTCGTTCTCTCTCTCTCTTTCAGAACTCGAATTAGGCACAAAATGTATCGTGGAAATGGAAAAACAGCAGACTATTCTGCACAATCCACCCGCAATAGACAAGATAGAAAGGTATGTACATATGTCTTGTGCATGATCCCAGTTGCCAGAGTTAATATTTTCATTAAACGCATTATTTTATTGTTGTTACAGCCGGAAACCCCCAAAGACATTTGCATTTGATCACTGTTTTTATTCACTTAATCCAAACGATGAAAATTTTGCCTCACAAGAGACTGTTTTTGATTGTGTGGGACGTGATATATTGGACAATGCATTTCAAGGTTATAATGCATGCATATTTGCCTATGGACAAACAGGTATGGTATTGTATGCCTATTGAATACACAATAAAGAACGCATACATATTATTTTATTCAATTAAAATTCTTTTGTTTTTAAATTATGTTTCTGATCGTTACATGCTACTACTACTCTACTACACATAGGTTCTGGTAAATCGTATACGATGATGGGTTCGCAAGAATGTAAAGGTATTATACCGCGTTTGTGTGATAATTTATTTTCGGCCATTTCAAATAAATCTACTCAAGAACTAATGTACAAAGTAGAAGTTTCCTATATGGAAATCTACAATGAAAAAGTCCATGATCTCTTAGATCCTAAGCCAAACAAACAGTCACTTAAAGTGCGCGAACACAATGTATTAGGGCCCTACGTTGATGGTTTATCACAGTTGGCAGTTGCTTCATATCAAGACATTGACAACCTAATGACTGAAGGCAATAAATCTCGTACTGTAGCTGCTACAAATATGAATGCAGAATCATCAAGATCTCATGCTGTGTTCTCAGTAGTGCTGACACAGATACTAACCGATCAGGCTACCGGTGTGACGGGAGAAAAAGTATCACGTATGTCCTTAGTCGATTTGGCCGGTTCAGAAAGGGCTGTTAAAACGGGTGCTGTGGGTGATCGCCTAAAGGAAGGCTCTAATATTAACAAGTAAGATTCCCTAGTGATACTTCTATTAAAAACAACAACAAAAACAGTTTTTATTGCTTTTCGTTTATAGATCTCTTACTACCTTGGGTTTAGTAATTTCAAAGCTTGCAGATCAATCGAATGGTAAAAAGAACGGCGGTGATAAGTTTGTGCCCTATCGTGATTCAGTGCTAACTTGGCTTTTAAAAGACAACTTGGGCGGTAATTCGCGTACAGTAATGGTGGCTACAATTTCGCCTTCAGCTGACAATTTTGAAGAAACTCTGTCAACTTTACGGTATGCTGATCGTGCTAAACGCATTGTTAACCATGCCGTGGTCAATGAAGATCCAAATGCCCGAATAATACGCGAACTTCGTCATGAGGTAGAGACTCTAAGGAATATGCTTAAACACGCCACCGGATCTCCGGTGGGCGACATCAATGATAAACTGGCGGAAAGTGAAAATCTAATGAAACAAATCTCCCAGACTTGGGAAGAGAAACTAGTGAAGACAGAACGCATACAAAATGAACGGCAGCAGGCCTTAGAAAAGATGGGCATTAGTGTGCAAGCTAGTGGTATAATGGTTGAGAAGAATAAATACTATTTAGTTAATTTAAATGCAGATCCGTCCCTAAATGAGTTGTTAGTTTACTATCTCAAAGAACGTACTTTAATCGGTGGTCATACCATCAGTGGTCCTCAACCAGATATCCAGTTGTCTGGTTTGGGTATTCAGCCTGAACACTGTGTTATTACCATAGAAGATGGTGGACTCTTTTTGGAACCATTTCCAGGAGCCCGTTGTTTTGTTAATGGCTATGCAGCTGTGGAGAAAACACCTATTGCAAATGGTGATCGTATCTTGTGGGGTAATCATCACTTTTTTCGCGTAAATTGCCCTAAGTCGGCCAATGCCAATATGAATTCGGAACCGCAAACGCCAGCTCAACTGATAGATTATAATTTTGCACGCGATGAAATTATGCAAAACGAGTTAAGCAATGATCCCATACAAACAGCCATTGCCAGACTGGAACGGCAACATGAAGAAGATAAACAGGTGGCATTGGAAAAACAAAGACAAGTAAATTAAATTTCTAATAAATTATGATAACAAATAGAACTGATGTGTTTTTATTATTATTTTTCAGGAATATGAACGCCAATTTCAACAATTACGAAATATTTTATCTCCAAGCACACCTTATGCGCCATACACGCCATACGATCCCTTGCGTTTAGGTAAAATTACCCCCAATACACCCACCTCACAGATGCGTGTGGAGAAATGGGCTCAAGAACGCGATGAAATGTTTAAGCGTTCTTTAGGCCAATTGAAAAATGACATTATGAGAGCGAATGCTTTAGTACAAGAAGCCAATTTTCTTGCCGAAGAAATGGAAAAGAAAACGAAGTTTTCGGTTACTTTACAAATTCCACCAGCCAATTTAAGTCCAAATAGAAGGGTATGAACACAATTTTAATTTTTAATGTGTTTATATCCAAATCATATTAATAATTAATCTTTTAGCGCGGTGCCTTTGTAAGTGAACCAGCAATCCTTGTGAAACGTTTAAACTCAGGTAGTCAAATTTGGAGCATGGAAAAACTGGAAAATAAACTTATCGATATGAGAGAAATGTATCAAGAGCATAAAGAACGTGTTTTAAATGGATTGGTAATTATATTCTAAGTAATCCTTATTAATTTAAAATGATAACCACTGATACTTATGAAAATCTTGTTTCTTTGGATTTTCGAAGTTTAAATTTCGTACTATTTGAAGAATCTTTGAAAATTTACAAATTTAAATAAAAAAGAATATAAGGAATTCAAAATTCAATTTTATCGTCTAACAGTTACAGAAAAGTAAATAGTTTTTTAAAGCATTAAGTTCTAGCGATATCAACATCGTTTTAGGTTAGGTATCATGGCCATGACTTTCTTTTTGACTTTCCTTGATTAACTCTTAATTTTATTATCAATTGTTTCCTTTTTTTTATAAGAATACAAATGAATACATAACGTTTCTATTACTAACGTATCCTTCTATTTCATTGTTCTGTACCCATTTAATTGCTATACAAAAGCCTCTCATTGAAACCTTCTCAGATGAGGAAGAATCGGACGAGGTAATTTTATAAAAAACAATATATTTCACATAACTCTTTATGTGACTCTCATCCTTTGTTCGAAAGATCAACGAAAACAATAATATTTATTCCATTCGACATTAATTAATTGTATTGTATTGCATTGCAGGAAAATGAAAACTCAAAAACATTGGATCCCTTCTATGAGTCGCAAGAGAATCACAATTTAATTGGCGTCGCCAATATTTTCTTGGAAGTTTTGTTTCATGATGTTAAACTAGACTATCATACGCCTATTATAAGTCAACAAGGAGAAGTTGCTGGACGACTTCAAGTCGAAATTCAACGTATTGCTGGTCAAATGCCACAAGATCGTATGTGTGAATCGATATCAGAATCGTCATCGGATTCGAGAGATGATTATGAGGATGCTCCCGATCCCATGGCAAATCAAATAACATGCCGTGTAACAATTAAGTGTGCCTCTGGCTTGCCATTATCTCTGTCAAATTTTGTTTTTTGCCAATACACATTTTGGGGTCATCAGGAAACCGTGGTGCCCGTTATTAATGCCGAAACTACGCCAAGAGATCAAAATATGATCTTTAAATTTGATCATACGAAAGATTTTACTGTGACCATTAACGAAGAATTCCTAGAGCATTGTATTGAAGGTGCCCTTTCTATAGAAGTGTGGGGTCATCGTAGTGCTGGCTTTTCCAAATCCAAGGGATGGGAAGTGGAGCAACAGCAAGCCAAAGCACGTTCATTAGTAGATCGTTGGGCAGAGTTGTCTCGTAAAATCGAATTGTGGGTGGAAATTCACGAACTTAACGATAATGGCGATTACGCCCCGGTAGAGGTTACTAATACAACTGAAGTGCTTACCGGTGGCATATACCAGTTGCGCCAAGGACAACAGCGACGTGTACATGTACGCGTCAAACCTGTTCAAAATTCTGGCACTCTGCCCATAATTTGCCAATCTATAGTGAACATTGCTATTGGCAGTGTAACTGTGCGCTCCCGTCTGCAACGAGCTCTGGATTCTTACCAAGAGGAAGATCTTACAATTTTAAGAGAGAAATGGAGCGAGGCTCTAGGCAGAAGGCGACAATATTTAGATCAACAAATACAAAAACTCATTAAAAAGGAAGAAAAGACAGAAGAAGAACGAGAACGTGAATTGAGTTTAGTCCATCAATGGGTATCACTCACTGAAGAACGTAATGCTGTTCTAGTACCGGCTCCTGGTTCAGGAATACCTGGAGCGCCTGCATCGTGGAATCCACCTTCTGGCATGGAACCTCATGTACCAGTTTTATTCCTTAATCTAAACGCCGATGATCTCTCAGCTCAAAATACGAATGATGAATTTTCCATAGCTGGCTTAAATTCTATACTTTCCAAAGAACACGGACACAAATTCTACACGTTACAAATTCTCCAGCACTTGGACAAAGATGTATGTGCAATATCCAGTTGGGATTCGTCAATGCATGACAGTCCTGCCTTAAATAGGGTGACTGAAGCAAACGAACGAGTTTATCTAATATTACGCACAACAGTTCGTCTATCCCATCCAGCACCTATGGATTTAGTATTGCGAAAACGCCTATGTATTAACATTAAAAAGGGCCCTAGCATAACAGATCGCTTAAAGAAATTCCGCTTAGTGAGAATAGAAAATAATATATCCAGCACTGGTGTTACCTATGAGGTAGTATCGAATATACCCAAAGCTTCCGAAGAACTAGAAGATCGTGAGTCTCTGGCTCAATTAGCAGCCAGCGGTGATGACTGTTCGGCCAGTGACGGAGAAACCTATATAGGTACGAGCCATGAAGGCCACTACTAATTCGTACACCAAGCCTTTTTTGATGTTCTAATATTCAAAATTAATTTTTTTTAGAAAATTATTATGACGACCCTCTAAGAGTTACATTTTCTGAAGGTTAATTTTTTTATCTTAAAATTTATAAAATTATTTCGTGCAGTGTATAGATCTGTTCTAACAAGACTTCAAAAAGTAAAAATAATAAAATGTCAGAATGTTTAGTGTAGTAATGGATAACTTTCTGCGCTCAAATATTCGCTCTAAGAAACATAGGACAATCTCATACATCTCTCTTATTTTTCATCACTTTTTTGCTTTCTTTCAATTTCATTAATCTAGTTAGTTTTCTACCTCAGCTAGTGATTGATCTACTGCAGTAGGTGAATAAATGAAATTGAAGCAAAGCAACGAAGTGACGAAAGGATGAGGGAAATAGTTTGTAATAGTTTTGTATTTATTATTTCTATGCTTGAGCATAGAAAGTTATCCATTACAGCCTAACATTCTGACATTTTATTATAACGCGAATCAAATTATTTTTTCTAAAAATAATGAGTTTTTAACATCCCAATATGTACAAACTTCTTTATATAAATTTAAAGATAACAAAATTACCATCAGAAAATTTAACTCTTGGGGTCCCTTCATTATTATTTTCCAAAATATGAAATTTTGAATGATGATGTATCAAAATAAGTGCTTGGTGTACGAATTCTTAGTGGTTAGGGCCTCGTATTAATATGTTTTTTCTACGATTTGATGCGTACACACTTTTTATGTGATTTTTAACTCTTTCAGAAAAATATACCCGTGGTGTTTCTGCTGTGGAAAGCATTCTAACATTAGATCGTTTGAGACAAAATGTTGCTGTCAAAGAACTAGAAACCGCTCATGGCCAACCGCTAACTATGCGTAAAACATGTAGTGTACCAAACTTCTCACAGGTGTGTAAACATTTTATTGTAAATATTTCCAATTTATTTTGTAATTTGTCTAAATGTAGTCGCAGAATTGTTTAACTTTCTGCTGTCTATGCTTAAACACATATTTATTAAAATGTAAGAAAGCAAATTTCAACACAATTTTATAAATAATTAATATGGAATATAATATAATTCTTTCTATTTTTAATTGGTAACATGATTATTTTCTAAAACGAAATGTTTTTAACTCTGATTTTGATTTACTAAAACTCTAAATTTGTTTTTTTCTTAAATAATTCTTTCTCTCACTTCTTTTGTGCTTTCACGTTAACGAAAATTTATAACAAAAATATCTTAAATGTGTATTTTGTGCTCACCTTGAAAAATTGGTTTTAAAAAATAAAAATTTTGTATTCACCACCTAACTAAAAACAAAAAACAAAAAAATAACAATAATGTCTTAACTGTCAATCTTATTTAAAACAAATTAAACAAAATTCACCACCAATTCACCATTAACAATAATCAACTAATAACAACAAAAAATATTTATATATATTGATACACATTAATATTGTTAAACGAAAAAAAAAATTCCCAACATAAATAATATATAAAAACAAACAATCGCACCATATTTATTAACGATTATGATTATGATATTAAAAAGGCGGTTAAAGAAACACCAAATCCTGGAACAGTAAGTACACATAAAAATTAACTCCGTAACAAGAACCGATCAAAACTAAACAAATTAACAATATTTAATGTGTTCTTTTTATGGTGTATTATTTCATAACCTTGTATACAATATATGTATGTATACTACCCTAACCATTAAAGTTTCGTACCTTTATTATATTTTGAGAATTGTGTTTTCTATTGAAAAGTATTTTTCTACCATATTTTTCCAATGTATTTTATTTTAATTGCCTGTTTGACTATGACTATTAAAGTCGTGATGAACATTTCCATTCCACTGCATAAACCGAACTATTTTAAATTGTGTGTATGAAAATTGTCAAAAATATTTCGCATTGATAAGTCTAGTTTTGAGTTATGTGTTGGTGACACTGAAACGACACTGTCCGTAGGCCAAATTAGTGCCAAATATATTGAGAATCCCTGAATAAAAGAATAAATGCAGTGATTGCTTTTAAATGATATATCACACGGCAATGAAATAATACTCAATGTTATTTTTATTTGATATAAAAAAAAATACTTGAACTCTTCTTAACATTAATATCATATACTGATATGTTGTATTTATTTTCTGAAAGTATTTTATATTGAATATTATCTTTAAAAGAATTCATATTGTTGTAAAAATTTATTATGCTGTAAAAAAGCTTGACAGTCAAGAAAAAACTAACTAGGTACGAAGCCTAATGGTTACGACAGTATATGCATACATATATTTACAGTTATAAATCATAAAAACATTTTTCTCCGTTTCTAAAATATTTGGGTTAAAACGTCAATGTCGATTATTGCAGGCCAATGACTATAAAATTGTTTTTCTTTTTACTGTATTATATACATACATACATACATATATTTTTACATTCTTTATTTGTGTATGTATATATGTTTCCCTGTATCTTTTTCATATATTTAGTAAGAACAATCCCCAAACGATTTTAACAAATATTCAATGTTATAATTCGAAAGTCTTAAACGCATCTAACAATTAATGATGATCATTTATGACAGCTCAGAGATTGTTGATTATTTTAAAGCTATTTTGTATTGTTGTGGATATTACTCCATAAAAAATGAAATTGCTTGTCATACACTTTAAGTTTTAACTTCTTACCATTTTCCGCTTTATTATAGGATATTTAAGTGCTAAATCAAGAAGCAAAAATTTTTTTCACTTTGATAGTTGTTCTTATTTTCCAAAAGAGTTAAAAAGACTAATAAGAAGCTATGCGACTGCAAATAACTTTATATTTTGTGCTTTGTATTAAAGCATATTGCGATATCCCGTGGGACAACAACATTTAAATAATTTAGTAGGTTCGCCAACCACAAACGGAGATTTTGTGTACAATTTGAATAAAAAAAACATCATTGCAAAAAAAACAAGTTTTTTGATTCTTTTTTTCATAAGTGATTTGTTTATTTAAATTCATGCATAAATTATTATTGAAATTATTTAAATCACAGCAAAGAGAAATCGGTGGAGAAAAAATTTTGAGTAAATTAAAAATATATTTAAGATTTTAAAAATATATAAAGGTAGACATGTAAATCTATTTCATAAATTCCCTCCAATTGTTGGAAATATGGATCAATAAGTCATGATCAAAACTATTCCCGCCAACATGTATACATCAGTTAATTCCTGTAAAAAATTTGGAAAAACTGCATCACTACTCTATTCTTCGAAATTAGTCTCAAATGACTATTTCCAGTTTCCCAACCTAAAGGCGGATGCATATGCACCCATACCTCGTTTTGCGTCGTTTTTGTGTTTTTTCGAAGTTGCGTCGCTGAAGAATTAGTACTCATTTTCACTGTGCGTCGCACACTGTCGCGATTTCATATAACGAGTGGCCAAAAATAGAAGGAGTAATAGTACAGTAATGAAATTTGGCACACCTATATTAATTGGTAAAACATAATCATACTTAAAATTTGGTCATTTAAACTCGAAGGATTCGTGTCCTTCCCATATATCCTGTAATTAAAAATTGCTATAACTTGGAGGAAACAAAAGATATGTTAATAAAATTTGGTACACTTATTAGTTTTAACATGCTTAATACTTCCTCCAAATTTCGTTCAATTTGGAGAAAGGATACGGCCACCTTAAAAATGTCCTTTTTCAAAAAAGTACCAAAAAGACATAAAAAAGTTGAATATATACTTTTTCGAATCGGAAATTATGATTTAAATGTTTTATTAACTCATTAAAATTTAATTTTCTCACATTCCGTATATCCTTAGAAAATTATAAGGATCAATTTTTACCATAGCTGAAATACTAATTAAACAATATTTTATTAAACAATTTAAAATTTGTTTATATATATTAAAATATATAAATTTATACATATAAGTAAGTGAAAAGACACTAATACTTGGTTCCTAATTGAATTTATTTATGTTTAAATATAAAAATCGATGATCTAGAAAAATTTACATCACTTCCTCAACTCAGTTTCAAACCTACTTTTTCCACGTCTATATTTTGCCAATTATTACTAATTTTTAAAAGAATGAATTTTAGTTAGTCCTTCTCTATATCTGCTAGAAATCTTTGAATGCGATTTTCCACAAATTATTCAATATGATGCAACACATTTGTTGTATTATTTTTCTTAAGCTGCATCCATTGCTCAAAAATATCACGAATATGCAATGATGTTGACACTAAAAAACATTTATAACGCCCACAAAAGCAGTCAGAAGCAGCTGAAATTTATATATGTTAAAGTACATACTTGTGGCAATAAAATATCAAAAAATTTCAAAAGTGATATTGGGTGTTTTTTTTTAATTCACTACTGAAGTTAATAAATGTACGAAAATCTTAATTTTTTGAAGACCTGTACGATACGACCTAACGATATTTCACAAATGATTAATATTTGTAAACAATTGTAGCGTTGTAATTACAATTACATACCTGGCTTACAATTCTATTACAAATAATTTAGCCATTACCAAAAGAATTTTTGAATTTTAACTATGACAAAAATATGTCAAATTTCAAGTTTTCGCACAAATTTTCTATATTGCATGGTAATTCTTAACTTTGAGATACAATAACTAAAAAACTACGCAAAAGTTTATAAAAAAATTTTACATATCAACTAATTGAAGTGTTTTCTATAAGATAAAGGTAAAAAAATATTGAATTTCCCACATTGACTTTAACCATTTTTGGCCACGCTCGCGACAGTGTGCGTCGTTAGATTTTCGAAGTTGCGTTGTTTTAGGTTTGAGTTATTAATATTTTTTTTTTTAATGTTTTGAATTTTTTTTTTTAAGATGGCACAACTTTTGTTTCTAATTGTGCCACGTTATCAAAACTTGAGGATTTACTTTCTAACTTTCTCTAATTTTAGAGTTCATTTTTAATTAGTGTGTTATAAATTAAGCAAATTTTTTAATTTATTTTAGTTGAAATTGTTTTTTGTATGTAAAATTTTATACTATTTTTGTTTTTTAAATGTTTAGTTTGTTCAATTTTCTTTTTAAAAAGGACTGTTTTGGTAACCCCGAAACCTATCTTCGATCTTTACATGGTTCGCTATAGAAAATTATAATTCACTTTGCGTCATTTCTATTTCCGTCGTGTTTTTTGGAACGTAACCACGATGTAGAGTGAAGTGTGGGTGTATATATGTATATATATATACTTTTACCTAAGTGGTATATAAGTTAAAAAAAAGTGTTGAATGAATGTATAGACCTCAAAAGAGAAAAATAAGATTTTTTTTTATTAAAAACTTTTATTTCATTCATAGTCACAGACCTATTCTTGTATAAAAAACTTAGTACATTAAGTATGAGTACTTCCGTTGATTAAAAATATTAGCTTAGCTTGTTAACATAAATTCGGTAAAAGAAACCCCCTTTTTTCCTCATACGAATACGAAAATTTGTGCTCCAATTAAGAGTTACAAAAGTTTGGTCTTCTTTATTTTAAAAGTATATGACTGTCCCGTTCGACATGACTGAAATGCCCAAATATAAGATGAGATATTTATATATGTAAATAATACACCATATCCATTATATAAATTCAATGCAATTTCAGTAAAGCTATTATTAATTCAATATAAATTTAAATTTTAAATATTTATGTAAATCATTATGTGTGCGTTAATGTTTATTTTATACTTTTATAATTTATTATTATTATTATTATTTTGTATTAATCGTTAATTTATAAGAACTACCCTAATATGAAGTTTTGAAACTTTTAAAAAAAATATTAAATTGTTGGTTTTAAAAACTATTGCGTTTAATATTGTATTTGTAAATCGTTTAAAACTTGATTATTAGAGTAGTATATTATGTTATGTATAAGTAACGTATCAAAAATAGCATTTAATTAATTTAAAACTAAAATTTTTTAAACAGATTATGCGCTTTGATGCTTCTATGGAATCGTTGTTAAATGTTGGACGTTCTGAATCATTTGTAGACTTGAATCAATCGTTAGGTTCCAAGTTTTTACCACAGCAAGGTATTATCAATTTGAAGATCATTTGTATTTAAAGAAATATAATCATTGCTAATTATATATTTTTAGCTCAAACTACACCAAGCGGAATGCGAGATTTCGGTATACGTACACGTCACAGTTTTGGCGGCAAAGGTAGCAATGACGAGTCCCCTGGCAAAGCATTTGGCATAGGTAAGTTTCAAATTATTGTTGGATTTTTAATACATTTGCTACATTTTATATCTTATTTTATAAATCTAATGTGCCAACTTAATATCACGAAACATTTTTATAATTTTTTTTTAACATTTTATAGCATTAAATTTTTTTTAATAATAGGCATTAACTATTTAGTTAACTTATTTATAAACATTTACTTAACTTGTGTGAAAATTCAATTTCATAACAGAATTTTCTTAAAGTATTGAAATCTAGTTTAAAATAATTGAATTTAAAACTAAAAAAAATGTATTTTGAAAGTTAAACATAAAAGTATTTGGGAATTATATTGAGTATATTGAAGTTTAGTAGCCTTTTTGATAACACATCTTAACTAGATGTAGATATTTCCTCATAATCCATTGTAATCCAAAATTTATTTGCTAAATAGAGTTCCTTCTTAAAGAAACGTTCAAAGAAAACGATCTGTTGTTTTCTCTTACAAGCACATCAAGAATTCATGTTATTTTTCTGTACCACATTTTTAAGTTTTTTTTTTTTTTTTTTGATTCATAAAACCATTACACCTCCAACACGTTTACTTCACATTAATTTGTTTTAACAAATATAACAAAAAAAAATATTAATTAAAAAACGCTTAAGCTTATTTTTTCTGTCTTAAATATAAATGAAGCATAAATTTTTTTTTTTTGATGATTGACAATAAATTAATATTTTGCAACTCTTTTAGAACACAGCTAGAGCTCCGATACGAAATAAACAAGTGCAGCTTTACATGCATTTAGCTTTACTTTTTGTATTGAATGCCTTTCATTTCTTTTTTTAATACTACTAAAGCTGTGGAAAGAAGAATCATTTCAAATTTATCTCACAACACATAAAAGCAAATATTCGTTTCGCTCTCAATTTCTCTCTCTCTCTACCTCTCTCTGTCTTTCAAAGAACATTCGTCACACAATCAATCACTCGATCGTGCAATGATGATCATTCATAAAATTTTGATTACACTTCAGTTTGATCCTTTATTTAATTTATTAATTATTTATTATGCTTAATTTTCTGGTCAATAACTTTAAATTTTATAAAAGCGGTTTTCACTCTTTGTCGTATATTTACTACTCTATTATATTTACTCATACTTTTGACAACAAAGCGCTAGCACCTTTTTTTCATCTATTGTAAACTTACATGGTATAAGAAATATACCATGGTAACTTATTTAAACAGCTGATTATTGTTCATTTCTCATTTGTTTTTTAATATTTTGCGCACAATTTATAAAAAAAAAAAATCAAAACTAAATTATTTTGGCGGATAGACGATCAGCTGTTTAGTTTTATATTTACCAAGCTCATATACTAGACCTTTTTTCATGTTAAATTTAATAGAGCGTTGTATATTTGAAATAAATGCATTTTGTTGTTGCGTTGATGTAAATGTAGTATTTATACTATACCTACCATACTTACCAAGCCTACAAGGGTACTTTACTACCAAGAGTGAAAACCGCTAATATTTTTTATATTTTTACACAAAAATATGGGAATAACAAAATCTTATTTAGAAAACTAGAATTATAAATATTATAAGTTATTATAATACACTGGGTGTCCTGGTAGTCTAGTGACTAGTGTACTAGACTATTAGCATTGAGAGTTGCGCGTACGATTCCTACCAGAGACTCTGGTCTGTTACACTACACTGAGTATAAAGTCGAAGTTGCTCAGCTCGTAAATAAATACAATTTGTAATTATTTTGTGACAAATAAATAAAAAAAATATTTAATACCCATATATTTTAAAATGCTGCTGAACAAATTTTACACGAATCATATATATCGACGCCTCCATTCTATAAGTACACTTAGAACTTTTTAATGTTTTTGCATTTTTAAATTCTACGTTCTCTAACTTAAATACTGTCAAAATTTTAAATTGTTAAGATGCGCCGATCCGTTCCGATGTTATAGAGAAAAATCTACTTAGAATACACATATAGTCGTATGGCGCGTGAAAACTTTGAGAGCTCATAACTCGAAACACACTTTTTCGACTTAGAATGTTATAGAACGGAGGCGTCGATATGTACATATCGTTGTCGAAAATCCAAAAGTACGTAACATCACATTTTCTAATTTTACAGAAGAAGCAAAAAACGTTATTAAATTATTGATATAAGAACGTTATTTTTGGTCGCAAAAATCTAAAAATTGGTAGACATATGTTAGATAATCTTACGAATCATAATCAATCAAAAACTCGATATTGGTTTTTTTGATGATACGTAATTTTCCATTTTCGACGACGATATACTTATATCCTGACTATTTCCAAACAGTTTTCGAATACTACAATTTAGTTCAACTGATGAGACAGAACCTACTGCTTGAAAACGTACACATACAAACTATATATTGCATTGGCCAAAAATCTCTATTAATTAAAAACCTAAATTTTTTATTTATTTAAAATAAACAGATAAATAATCCAAAACCAGAAAATCAAATATAATGAATGTCTATGTGCTTTTAAAAAATTATTTGCTCAAGTATTTATGTTCAGTGTTAAATTAAGAGACAAAAAATTATTAATTTTTGTTTTTCTTTTTGTAATTTTGAACAGAAACACTTGAGTTTATAAAAATCATACTTTTTTAGTTTCGTGTTCTTGTTTTAATTGTATAAATTTAGGAAAGTTTAATTTTTTTTTTACCTTAATTAACTTTACTATAAGTTTTCAATTTTAATTTCAAGTACATTTATTTTATATACAACGTCTTATGTTTTTTTATTACTATTATTATTATTTCCCCACATTTTTAAGCAACGCTAAAAAAATATAATTTTAAACAATTTTGTTAAATAATATTTGTTATTATATGTTAATTCTTAATCTTATATATGCGCCACAACAGGCTCCTATCTGTCAGGTAATAATGGAACCGTTAATATATGCATTAAAATTAAAAAAAAATTAAGACCGTAATTTATTAGAAAAGCAATTTGTTCTTTTATTAAAAAAAAAATAATAATATTGTCTGAAATTGTGTTTAATTGGCACATGAATGTAAATTTTGTTAAGATTGCCATAATAAGAAAATTTATCGTTAATTTCTACGTTCCTTTTAAAATGCGCTCGCTCGTTCGTTCTCGTACGTTTATATTATTAATTTCTTACACACTTGATTAACAATTATGTATAACGTTTTATTTGATTAAAAAAAAACATTTCAACTGTGTTCACACAATGTACTCTTGCGATAGCTAAAAAAAAAACTTCATTTGAAACAGTCTACTACTACCTTGACAATAAAACTTATAATAACTACCACTTAAGCTCAAATTTTGTCTAATAATTTCATAAATTTCAACTTCGAGGACATTTAGTTTTGTAACATGACATTTGTACTCGTACCAAACGTTTAAATTTGTTTGATTGTTATTTACATTAACAATTTTTCCTTTTTAATTCTGTTTTTTTTTTATTATTATTATTATTCTGTCTACGCAAATACTCTCTCTCTCTCTACTTTCTGTCTTTTGATTTAGATCCCCGTTTTATGTTAACGTTTTTTATTTTCTAATTTTATTTATTTTTTTATGAACAAATGTTTGTATTGTGTTGTATTGTGTTTAATCGACAGTCATAAAATCTCATTGGTAATGTTCGCCTCGTCTATTTGTCATATGAAAAGCAAATTCAAATTCATATCAAAAAAAAAAAAAGTAATCTTCATACCATCATCCATCACTAGATTTGCTGAAAAGTATTTCCATTGCTCTAATGTATTACATAGAATTATTTACATATTTATTGTTAATAGTAATGAATACAAGATTATCCAAATTATCCAATGTACATATGTGCTTTGCCGATAGACAATGTCTACATAATAAAAAATTTGGATGATCCTGTAAATGCTTAAAGATTAGTTGTTGATCTAGATGTTGTGTAAGTTTAATGTTTAATTCACATTCATTAGCTCATCTGTCAACATCATTTCATCATATATTAAATTTACCACTCTAATTAAAGTTAAAAAATAACTTCAGTCTGCTGTCAAAATGTAGTCAGTAGTATGGAATTTTTGAAAGCCAACTAAAGAGTTTTAACAAATTTTAAAAATTATAAATTGACTTTTCATATTATGAAGATCAAAATAGGAAGCCACCATAAATAATAGAAAATGCAGTCGATAAGTATAGGGTGACAGATTAGAAGTTTAAATTTAAAAATGCAATGAAAAACCGGTTTGAGATCTTCGAATTTTTTTTTGTTGTGGAGTACAATTGTTCCGGTTAGAAATGGAATATTATTTCATTCATATGGCTGCTACGACTGGCCTCACAGTACCTCATTCGATTGGACCAATTTTCGTGCACTTTTTCGAGTGTATTGGGTCATATCTCGGCAATGGCATCACGAATGTTGGCCTTCAAATGCTCAATTGCGTCTGGTTTAACGGCATAACACATTTTTTTAACGGCGCCCCACAGAAAATAGTCCAATGGTGTTAAATCGCAGCTTCTTGGCGGGCAATTGACATCACCATTTCGGTGAATTAAACGGCCATCAAACGTTTGACGCAATAAATCGATTGTGGCATGAGATGTGTGGGAAGTTAACCCAAACATTGTTCACATCAATACTATGAAGAGCGGGTAAAAAAAATCTGTTATCATTGCTATGCGTATGGTTGCGCCGTCGTCATTTTTTAAAGAAATATGGGCCAACAATACCTCCGCTACACAAACCGCACCAAACAGTCACTCGTAATGGGTGCATTGGCTTCTGTAAGACCACGTGTGGGTTTTCTAGGACCCAAATATGGGAATTTTGCTTATTAAGGTACCCACCAAGATGAAAATGAGCTTCAGCCGAGAATATGATTTTTGGGCAAAATCGACGTCATCGTTCAGGTTCTCTTTGGCTCATCTAGCGAAGCGTAAGTCGATTCATTACATTCAGTGGAGATAATATACCGAATTTTGTGACAGAATAGAATAACATAAGTATTGTCAGATTCAAAATAACCAATGGTTCAAATTTAAACCGATAGATGGTCCACCCTATATAAAAATTTGAACTTAATTTACACAGTAATATGGTGGAATTTTATAGTCAATCTTAGGTTAATTTTGTTAAATTCTAATTGGCATCGATTTAACTTTAATATTTATTTGAAATCGTAAATTGTTTAATACACTATATGTGTACTTTATGCTGACTTGTCTACCATATATTCAAATACATGCACAGTCGGTCCTCGATTATCCGTTTAACCGGTAACCCCTGTTAACCGTGATGGCCAATGGTCAGTCTATTGTGTTTTGTTTGCAATGTTTTCAAATTGTTTGCTTCGATTAACCGTGATTACCTCTATTCGTAATGGCAGAATTTTTTTATTGACTTCAAATTCATACATACAATATAAGAAACATGAAAACATGATGAGTCAGAAGCATTTACAAGTGATTAGTTTAATTTTGAAATTTATAAAATTATGTATAAAAGAAAATTATAAGTTGAAAAATATTAGACAAACAACATTACTCGACTTTTTAAGAAGCTGTATTCTTTTTTGTTTTCAATAGAAAATTTAATGTATACAAACATACTTATTTAATTTTGAAATGTAAATAAACTTCTTGAATTAATTTTTTTTAATATAAATATGTATGTACACCAGTCTTCACTTGTTAAATAATAAAAATATAAAAAAAAACTGTATAATCAAAATTGTTATTCGATTAATCGTGAAAAGGCCCGACTGTATATATATTATGCAGATAAACTATTAAATTTTTTTTAATAAATTACTTCTGTGATAGCAGTTTATTTAGGATGTGGATGTGAACCTGAACTTTACTTTCATACAATAAAATAGTTGGAGTGGTAAATTATCATTTTGCATAATGGCGTTCTTAGAGCACTAAAAGGCATAAAAACAAACTATTTTTCTTTTATCTTAAATTACAAATAGCACTACTGCTTTGCCTTAGTTAATCAGAAATAATGACTATGAAAATACACATGAATTTTTTAGTTTTGTTTTAGTTTAGACTATTTGTTGTTCTACTATTTAACAAAAAAAACTCTTCTATTCATTTAGTTATTAAAAAATATTTAAACATTCTAACATTTCTTTCTAAATATAATGGAATGCAGCTCGTCCAACATTTTTGAATTTGAATTTAAATTCAAATTTTAGACCTCAGCCAACAAAACGTAGGTGTAAACAATAACAACTAAAAAAGGCTGTCCTATATTATTTATAATAATATCCCATTTACAATAATATCCTTGAAACTCAATAATATCCTTGAAACTCTATTTGTTGTTTACAATGTTTATAATTTTCTATATTTCAACAGCATCTCCGGCTACTAGCAAATTAATGGGTATGCGTATGACGACATTACATGAGGAACCTTTGGGAGGTCATCGTTCTCTAGCCGAAGAGGCTGAAGACAGCTACAGTGATTCTGAATATGCTAATGAATATGAACAGGAAAAGAATCAACGAAACAATTTACAAACACCACGTTCACGTCTTACCTCATCAAAAACCATGGACTCATTTATGGACGTTAGCACACATTCAAATAGCAGTTATCTGAGTTATACATCAAATGCTAATTCGAATTTAAAGCATTTAACTGGCTTAGCTACACCCAGCATGAGTTCATCAACATCGAGCGGCTATGGTTCACAAGTAAGTATTCAATCAAAGCAAATAAGTAGCGAAAACATTTTTAAAGGCTTAATTAACATCACTTTAACAGGCTGTTTCCTGCACCAATTTGACAAACGATGACATTGTCTCAATGCGTTCCATGAGCATTGATGAAACACCAGGTAAGCTTAAGATTCAATCTATGATTGCATTTTATAATTAATTTATGTTTTGAATTTCTTTTTTATTACAGATTTCGATCGTATTAATTCAAATTCTCCACCAAACCGTCAGACACATAGAATAAATCCATTCCTCAAAGATATGCCAAAGTCTTCAAATAATCTTAAACATATGGAAACAATACCCACATCTACTGAAAATCAACAACAACAGCAACCACAACCAATGTCACAAAATCGCCATGAATTAACAACACAGCTGCCAACAAAAATTATCAATAATCCTCTACCAATTGAAACTAAACAAGACCAACAACAACAACAACAACAACATGTTGAAATTGAGGAGAATATCAATAATCAAATCGAGGAGCCACGAACACAGCATTTGAAAAATGATCTCAACAATGAAAGTCAAATTACCGCAACAGAGAATGAAAATAAAAATGATCAAACAACTAAGAAAAACATTGTCAATAATAACGAAACAAATTCCAATAACATTGATACCAGCTCAAATACAGACAATCAAAATGGCAACGAAATAATTGAAGAAGGCACTGGTACAGTCAAAACAACTCTACCAGCGGGCAAAGTGGTGAGAAGAAAAAAGACCCCACCACAGCAGGGTGGTAATGGTAATGGCAACGGTAACGGTAATGATTTAATGTCATCTAGCGTTACAAATACAACGACAATTAATAATAACAATAATCGTTCAAATGCAATGCATCGTGCTTCATTAGCTAAAATGGAAGGTTTATTAACAAATTCCAATGATCACCTCAATGTGTCATCAATGTCAACAAGCATGGAAATTGAGGGTAAGTTCATAAGTTGTTATCCAACTTTACAAATATTTATTTATATCGAAAACACATGTTGAAAATTCCGTCATTTGTATTTATGGAGATCTTCCACGATTAACATTAAAACAAAAGTTCAGTTACTAAATTACTATGCCATGATTTAGCTTAAGGCTTTCCTCTAATATACTTTTGATGTGTAATCTATTGTAATTTGATTTGGCCCTTAAATTTGGAAAAAGTAATATCCAACATAGATTATTTATTATGCCAAAACGAAAATAAAAAGTATGTACGAGGAAACATATTAATTATTCCATAGATAACACTTAGAACTCGCCGTTTATTAGACGGGAGGTCACGGTTCAAACCCCTGGCGAGATCTCTCCAACAGAACGAAATATTAAAAAATATTTCTTCGGTAACTTGCTCTCAGCAGATTTCTGACAAAAACTCTGAGAGTAAAAAATTGATATGAAAAGTTTCTGAAAGAGTCTGTCATTCAAAGTCGACTTAAACCAGTGTTGCAAAACTGAAATTTTGAAATGGTACTGAAGTGTAACTGAGAGAGTACTTTTTTGAAGGAATGGTACTTTTGTAAAAAATAAATAAAACATACACACAAAACATACAGACCTACTGTTTAAAGTCGACTCCGAACAACAGATTTTTGAGAGTTTTTGCCCCATGTCTAACATGGGGTTACAAACGTAGGCTTACGTCTAGTAAGCCAGCACACTACCTACTAGACTATTTATTTATTTATATTAAATACACATACGGCACGGAGCAGAAAACCTAACGACTTATTCGTATTCCTCACATACAAGACAAAAACGCCTGATTCGGAACGTAACAAAACGTACAAGCTCCGTTTAGTCAAACGGCGATGGAACGTAATGTAACATACGTTCGTTTTTAGTATATGATGAGCGATGTAAATGCTTACCGAAATTACATTACGGTTCGGGAAGCGTTTTCATTGCTAATCGAATTCTAAAAACAAATGAAAGTTCCGTGGACGTCTGGCTTACCGGGGCTAAAGCCTATTTCTACCTTTAGCATTACGTTGAACATGTTGCCAATGCATTAATAGCTGAAAAGTGCAAGACGTAAAATATGTAATAATAAAAAAGTATTGAAAGCGTCGCGGGGGCACTGCGGTATTTTTGAAATGAAAAATTACTGAAAAAAGTACTAAAGTACTCTGTTTTTCAACACTGACTTAAACTATAAATCCTGTCACTCATGTAAAAAATTAACACACACACATAAGAGGTGTGAGAAGCTAGGTCGCATGAAGGCATGTAACGACCAATTACGTATGTATAGAAAATACTCATGGATAAACGATTCTCTTAATTTATACGCAGAACATATCATACAGCATGCAATAGATGAACTGTTCTGCCAGCCTAATGTTTGTCCACCATCACTGCATATGTGTATTTTTTAATGTACATTTAATAACTTTTTTCTTTTATATTGCCGTAGACGATAAACACGTTGATGTTACTCTGCCCGACTGGGTTGTTGTTGGTGAATCAGTTCTAATCAGGCCCTACAATACGAGTGGTATCATCAGTTATGTAGGCACAACACATTTCCAAAAAGGTACTTGGATTGGCGTTGAACTAGACACACCTACTGGTAAAAACGATGGTAGTGTTCAGGGTATTCAATATTTCCAATGTAAACCTAAACATGGCATGTTTGTACGATTTGATAAGTTGATCTTGGATAAACGCGGCAAAGCCATGAGAGCTTATAGAGCTGAAAAATCAAGTAAAGGTAAGAAAGTTTATTAACATTGTTGTACTATTACACAAAATAATGGATTTAATTAATAAAAAAAAAAAATTAAACAAATAAATAGAAATATCCTTACCACGATCAAAAAGCCGCGGAGAGTCCTTGAGTGCCCTGAGTGGCTCGGGAGGGCGTAAATGATTATTTCCGAAATGTTCGCATCAAATGCAGCGTTGGGCTAATTGTAGGCAATCCACATTAGTAACCACTACCATTAACAGAAATAGCAATAATACGACCATGCTCATTAATCAACACTCAAACAACAACCCAACAAATGGAATACCTGTGCCAAATCAAAGGATTTTCCCTAAAACTGAAACAACAACAAAAGCAGCAACAACAGTTATGGACAACAATATTTTCACCAAACAACGCACATGTTCAGCAATGCGCTTAACATCATCATCCGGACGTAATAATTCCAATACATACATAAACACTGATGCGAATACGATTAATACGAAAAAATATAATAGACGCTCAACGGCATTTTAAATCAATGGATAGATAGATAGATAGATGGATAACAAACTGCTTCTACTAAATAAAATGTCGTTAGATGCTTCTACCCTACCCTACCCCCCTATATTGCAAATAATAACTATTTTTCTCCCTCATTACAATAATAACACCAACTACAAATGATAATGATAAACTAACAACACAAAAAAAAACATTTTAAATGTTAAAAAAAAAAATAAGAAACAAAACTTAAATGAAATTCTACACAAAATCAACTTTAAATTTCAAAAAAAGAAAATATTTTTTCCGCTTTTAAAGAAAAAATTTACTTCCTTCTCTTTTTAAGTTGTAACATTATTTAAATGATCAGACTAAATCAATTACATATTATAAGTATGTATATTAAAAGCATGTGTATGTTTATGTACATGGATTCATAAATATTAATTAAATTGTAGATTATAAATTAAATAGCTTAGAAGACGACGATGACAACACATCAATTTTGCTCTTAAATGTCCCCATTCCGTTTTTAGAATTTTTTGTATTTTAAGTTTTCATTTCCAAGATGATTTTTTTTTAGCTAATGATACTAAAACTTAAAAAAAAAAAATTAGAGCAGACATCAATTAATTTGTTTTTAATTATTGGAAAATAAGCACTTGGTTCCTCAATTTTTAATTGGTGTACCAAGTATATTTATATTCTTAATTCTAAATAAAAGAAATTTCTGTAGCTTGTAGTATGAAATATTCAAAAGTTTGACTCTCAAAATTTATCCCGTTTGTATTCCAAAGGAAGCATTAAAATTCAGTTACAGGGTGTATGTATAGTTAAGTGCTCTGTATACTAATTTTTCTAACACTTTTGTATGCCTTTGCATTCATTTATAACAGTTTATGATTGACTTATCTTATCAATCATGTCTCCTTTTCAATGGATTTGCTTTAACTGTAATATCCTTGACATTTTAATTTATTGGAGGACTTAGGAAATTTTTCAATAAATTACTTTATATTGTTAAACATTGCAATCAGTTTTTGGTATGTTGAATGACCTGTTGAATCCATATAAAATCTTCTTTGAAAATAAATTAAGAAATTATTGCAACTAGTTAGGCACAATACCAAATATCCCTCTTAAGGCCGTGACTAACTATCAAATTTAGTCGTTGAACCTACCGAAAATTACATGTTTGTTCAAAAAGTATGATAGTGAGTACGAGAAGTGTAAGTGTGTGAAAGAATTTTTTTTTATAAAATTTCAAAAAATAATATTTTCTCTGCGAACAGAGTTGTTTTATTTTATCAACAAAAAAGTTGCTAATCATTTGGTTTTCGTTTTGTATTGTATTTGTTTATCGTGTAATAATATAATTTTGCTGAACTTTAAAAAAAAATAATTTAAAGGAATATATTGTCTGACAGTGTGTCATCAAAACACACATTTTGTTTTGTTTTTATTAAAGTAGGACTAAAATCCATCAGATCTTTTTTTAAATAATAGCACAGGATTGTAGTATAATCAGTCACGGCCTTTAAAAGATATAAAGTTTTAAATTACATTCCTTAAAATGATGTCTTCAGTAAACCAAAATTTATAAAAATTAAACAACATTCCAAAAGAGCTATTAAAACAACTGATTTTCTTTAAACGATTTAAAAATGACGGCTTCAATAAATTAAAAATTACTTTAATATTCTTACAGTACAAGAACGTAATTAAAAATATTATGGCTTAATATGTATATATGTACATATAGTTTAAAAAGTTTTAGTATCATTACAAAAACAAAAAAAGAAAGAATTCTTTAATTTTGTAACTGCAATATACTTTTTTGTTCTTGGAACTGATTAATTATTGTTTAGGTTGATAAAGAAAAAAAGAAAAATATTTTAGGTATTGGTATGTACTTTTTTTATTTCTCAAAGTTCTAAATATTTTCCTTAGTAAAATTTTTTTTAAACACATACTTTAAATTAAGTCATAAAAAGTTTTAGAGAAAAAAAATAATGCATTAAAGCGTTATATTATAAAAAAAAAAGAAATATTTTATTTGTAATTTTTTTCATGTGATTCTTTTAATGTTATTCTAATTTTTTTTGTCATATTTAAAATCTATTCCAATTTTATATATACTATACATAGAAAACAAAAAACAAACATGCAAGAAAAAGTAAGAAATTTTTTAAAATAAAATTTTTATTTAAGCAACGAATAGCCAAACAAGTATTCTACTTGTGTATGTTTACTATTATTGATAACAAACAAAAAAAAAACATTTAAAAAATATATATTTTATAAATCTTAATTTATTATTTTGTAAGACGAATATTTTTTATTTTTAATTATTTTTTTTATTTTTATTTTTATTATTATTTCCTCAACATGTGTAGTATTTTTTTTAGTAATTTAATTTTCCGAATGTTTATAAATCCTATATATATTTATATAATTTTTGTATAATTAATAAATATTATAATACCTTAGAGTATGTATTTGTATACTTTATATGTGATGTATTTATAAAACAAACAAACAAAAACAGAAAGAAACATAATATATACATACTATATTTTAATTATCGTCAGGCAATAGTGAAAAAATGTTTTAATCATTAATAAAATTGAACATTTCTTTCAAGTGCAATACTGATTATTTTTTATTTTTTTTATTTTGTTGGCTTTTTTCTTTTTATTATTTTTTTTTTTTTTAATATCTCTGCTGATATTCATCTACAATGCTTAAATCAATGTGTAATACTTTTAACTCTTTGACTTTTATGCATATATTAATTATAAATACAAATACATAAATTAAATTAGTTTTTAAGAATTAGTATCAGCTCATAAAGTCGATTCAGTCAAAACTAAAATGAAACCCCATATTATTATAAAAAAAAAAATCAGAAAACAGAAAAAAGAAATGTGAATCCCTTAATCGATGGTATTGAAGATTTTAAGTATTAATTATACATACATATGAAATAATAATAACATAAAACGATAGTATATAGATAAGCAATAATAGCACTCGTATGTTTAGATTTTAGTAGAATACCCGTAAATATTGCGAAATTACTAGTGAAAGCTGCCGGAAAAAGAAACTGAGTTTTGCTGTTTTTCTATTTTTAAATAAATTTCAATGACTTTTAAAGAATTATTTTATGAAAGTTTTAAGAAATTCTCCGAAACATTCAACATTTAATTGGAAATTTGTTAACTTTTTTAATTGTTAAAATATGAGTTATTTCCAATTATTGTGATTGATAATGGAAGTATAGGTACAATACAACTCTTTTTGTCAGAACTTGGAGAGGATGACCGAAAAAATTTATTTTCCATATTTCTTTTCCTTTTATTTCGACAAGCAATTAAGAAATGTATTAAGACTTGAACTAAACGGATTTGAAATAATATTCAACGTTCTAAATTTTAACCGAAACAAAATATATTCGAGTCTTTAACAATATTTAAACGATAACTGTTATATACCAGAGTTCTTTAAAATTGACTAACGAAATGACATTCGGTAATTTTTTAAATTTATTTAAAAAAGTTTTAAAAATTAAAAAGTTTTTTTTTTTTAACAAAAAAAAAAAAATTCCTTTAAATATGAAATGAAAGTTTTAATTCGAACAGCTTAAAAAAAAAGAGTTATCAAGATTATAATAAAAAAAAGAAATTTATCAGGATTATGTAGTATTATATATACATGAAAAAAAAAATGAAATTTAAATAAAAAATATATTCCGACCCTTTAACGAAATTTAATCTCCAAAAATACAAAATAAAACAAACGCGTATACACATTAATTATACAATTTTAAAATACAAATTTGTATTTTAAAAAAAAATCTAAAGAAATATAAAAATGAATAATTTATTAACAACATTTATTTCATAAAATAAAAAAAAATTAATAACATTTATTTAATAAATATACAAAAAACAAAATTAAAAGAAATGAAAACGGAAAAAACAGAAAGAATAAATAAACAAACAAAACTAAACTAAATAACTTATATTTATATTATACAACAAACAAACTTTAAATTATTAAATATAAATAAACAAAAATAAAAACATTATTTAACTGTTCTACGTAAGTATCCATCCAGTTTAAACAGACCGAGTTGATAATTTATGAAATTATAAAAACAATTATTACGAATAATAATACGAATAATCAATAATGGCAAATTTTAATTGCAATATTAAAACAACAACAACAATAACAACTAAATAATAAAACAAAAAATAACACATATTCTATACTTAAAAGCATTTATTTGTAAACTTTAAAGGAATTATGTACGTTTAAAACAAGCTTCGTTAAATATTTGTTCCATCTTATCATCTGAAGCAGAACTGAGAATACCAAAGTTCGTATTTAAATTAGTCTAAGAATGCTTAATAGCAATCGAATTATTTAATATCAGGGTGCAGTTCTTGAAATTAAATAAATCTTAAATTTTTGTTTAAAAAGAAATAATCTGCTTATGCAGTATCATTTAATTCATATGTGCAAATTTGGCTGGTATTTATTTCAAGCTACATAATAAGCTATAATTTAAAATTTTATTATGAAATTCTTTTTATCAGTAATTTAAAAGCTTTAGAACTAAGAGAACAATTTTGGCTTACAACGGCTTAAAATAGGTTAGAGGACGTGTAATTGTCAATTGAGACAAGTACAGTACCCGAAGGTCGAATTTGACCCATTGTACGGAACGTGTTTAAAAAGGAAGGAAGGCTTAAAATAATTCCCAAAAATTTTGTTTAGCATATAACGTGTTATTGTAGCTAAGAAATGATACCAAAAATGGTTAACATCTTATTGATTCCACATGAGGAGTTTTTTTTTTTAATTTTAATATCGCCGGCTGCAATATTTTCTGTCTCCCTATCAATAGGAAAAAGTCTGCTTAGACAATGAGGTACAAACTTTCTTAAGTTATAGTTTTTAAAATTTCTTTACAAAAAAAAATAATAAAAATAATTCGGTTAAGCCTTTAAAGTTTCACAAATGATGCAAATTAATAATGAATTTTTATTTTTTATAAATTTAAGCAATTTTCTTCAAAAAAAACCTTTTAAATATACGTTAAAAAAATTCAATTTTTTTTTTTTGAAGAAACAACCAAAGATAAATTCCATTTATAAAATTATTCTTCAACGGATACAAACAAGAAAAACAAAATAATCTTTAACTTCAAAACGTCCAAAAAAGAAAAATAATTTTTTTAAAAAAGAAAAATGTAATAAAAAACGTTATAAACAATTCTTGATATTTTTTATATATACATACATATGAAAAAAATAAATTATATTTTATTTAAAAACAAAAACACAAGATAAAATTAATAAAAAAAAAACAAGCAAAAATAATAAAAATGAAAATGTTGTGAAAATCTTTTAAAAATTAAAAAAAAAACAAAAAAAGAAAATAAAAATTGTGAAAAAATTTTGTTCAAATCAAACAAACTATTTGAGTTCAGAATGAAAAACCAAGCAAATGTCCACTCAATAATATTTTTCTTCTGTTTGAATTTCTTGTAAAAACGAAACCAAACCAACTGTTTGATTCTTATAAAACGAAAACAAAAACAAAAAATTATTTAAAATAATTATTAATGCAGTAACAAAGCAAAAACACAACATATTAAAAATAACAAAAACGCAATAAAACAAAATATTTATAATAATTTAAAATACATGCACAAATTTTTATCTTAAAAATTTAATGTAAAAAAATGGATGAAAATAATGAAAAAATATTAAATCATGTTGTTTCTAAATTTTAGAGCTTAAAATTTACTGAAAAAAAAAACAAAAATAATATTCAATATTGCTATCATTTAAAATTCCATCTTTTGATCCATAAGCTCCTTTCCTCTCCAATCACTCTCTCTCTCTCTCTCTCAACCATATTTGAATGAATATCGTAAATAGTTGTATTACAAAATATTTTAGATTTAGATTCATTTTAAATACCTTCCCAAGCTCCCTTCCTACCTCCATTTAACCATTCATTCTTTCTCTCTCTCTCTTTATACTTGAAATACATGGCATGAAAGGAAATAATGAAAATGATATTAAAGCTTCTATCTCTCAAGCTTCTTAAACACTTAAATGCAGCACCTGGCGTACCTAAATAATAAAAACAATTAACAATTATATAATAAATAATAAATAAAACAATGAAAATCAGTGAAATATTAAATAATACTATAAAAATTATATTAAAAAACAAAACAAAAAAAAACAAAAAGGAATACAACAAAAAAATAAATGAGAAAATAAAGAAAACCAATAAATTAACAACTACATACATACGTATAGATACTTATAAAAATTGTATTGTTTATGGTCTTTTATTTACAGCAATATTGGTAATTATATTTGAGGTTCGTTAACAAAAAAAAAAAAAAAAAAAAATAATTAAATAAATTAAACCCCAACAATAAGAATTCATTTTGAATTCATTTTGAAAGATGCAGTGTGCACTCTCATTAAAGTACGAAGGAGCGATGATTTACACAGATCACCTATAAAAGAATTTGGTAAGAAAAATTGTTGTAACAAATGTGGATGTGTTAACCCAAATTTTTTGAGCATTTTATAAGGCTGTTTTTTATTATAGTAGTAGTGATATGACATGACATTTCTACCCATGCTCTTTATAAATTTCGAAGTTCCATTATAGCCGATTACTTAAAAGAACGAATTCCTTCAGCAAAGCCAAATTTTATTTATATTTTTCAAAAGCTTACTCGTCATTGATAATTCATAATATCGTTGTCGAAAATCCAAAAGTACGTAACATCATTTTTTCTAATTTTACAGGAGAAGCAAAGAACGTTATACATGTTACATGTTACATCATGTAACTTACATGTTGGTACGTCATTTTGAATTATTGATATAAAAACGTTATTTTTGGTTGCAAAAGTCCAATAATTGGTAGAGATATGTTAGATAACGTTGATGATACGTACTTTTGGATTTTCGACGACGACATGGAAATTTTCCCATTAATTGATATTCCTGACAGTGCCGTTTAGGGTAAAATGGAAAAGCCAATACAAAATATTTTTTTGAACCGTTACATGCTAAGTGTCTAAACTTAATTATCACAATATTTATTTATATTTTTATAGTCACGTGCTAAACACCTTCTTGCTAATTGATTGTGCAAATTAAAGAAAAAAAAGCTAATTTCACTAAAACTTTTTCTTTCAAGAACGAGTTTCTATTTCTAATGCAAAATAAATACATATGTACATATTTTTAATGGACATTTATCATGTTTATCAAGGCATTAGAAAGTCTACACAATTTATGAATGATATCCAGCAAACGACCCCTACATAGCTCAGTACACGATTGTTTTGTGATTTTCTTGTTGTAGCAAGCATTACAGTTCAACGACTACTTGTTGATAACACATAACGTGCGGGTCACGAGGTCTTTTTCATCAAATCAAACTGTGCTTACGGGTCATAATATTTATGTGGTAATAATATTTATGTGAATATAAATACTACCACATTCAAATAAGATTAGAAATGCTATGTATGCACTTATTATTGCATGGTCGTGCGGGCTTAGAGTGAGTGTTAAATACAAAGAGCGCCGTACACAATACGATTGCGATATGTGTCGAACTCTTAAACGCATGATGCAAAATATAATTTGAAAAAATTCGTACCCAATACAAAACATGTTTCAATAGCAAACCTGCATTGTTTAGAAAGTCACCACTGCGTAGTAAGTAAAGTCTTGGCTTATTAGACGAAAACCCGTGGTTCAAAGCTCAGCGCAAGCATCTCGAATAAAAGAAAATATGAAAATATATGTCTTTCAGCGACTTTCTAGAAATATTCTAGTGGTAAAAAAGTCTGAGAGTAAATAAAAGTATCACAAACAATGTCTAAAATTTGTCGTAAGAGGCCGTAAGTTTAACTGTAGATCTCACTACTCATGGATAAAATTGACCCACACAACATGAGTGATGTATGAAGCTATATAGGCCGTACTTCTAACAAAAGGATTGTAATGATCAATTATGTAAGCAACTGTTGCTTTTAATATAAGCGATTTAAGGACGATATTGAATAACTTATAATTATACCAGATGTTCTATCTAATTTAAAAATAGCAAATTAATCAATAACAAATCATAAAATAAAAATAAAAACTGAAGCATTTTGGAAACGTAAAACATCGAAAATAAATAAAAAAAATAATAAAAATACTTTCAAGCTTAGTTTATTATCGTAAAATAAAATAACGTACGTAACGTAACGCAATAACGTAAAATACATACGATATGCTATATTATAATATCGTAGAACAAAAATGTTAAAAATAAATGAAAATAATTACAATATGGTCGGACACATCGTGTAATATTAAGAAAAGTTCAAAAAAACATGGCATTTTTTTGTTTTGTAGTTTCAATTTATATTTTATTTTTAATTCATTATTTTATATTCTTTATAAATTAAGTACTTTATATGGATGGCTTAATATTGAAAACACGTAACTCGATATTATAAGAAATTGGGTTTTTAGTACACGTTTATTGACAGATCAGCTTAAAAATTCTATTTGGAAAATTGTAATAAATTTAAATTGAAGTATTTTCTATATTAAGCCATCGATAGGTATGTATGTATAGATAGATATTAAATATATAATAATTTTTGTTGTTTTTTTTTTTTAGATAATTACCATAAAGATTAAAAAATAGGTGCTTTTTAGAAAATTGACAATACATTCCATATGTTTTGTTTTGTAAGTTTTTTTGTTTGTTTTTGTTTTATTAAGCAAATACACAAAATATTCTTTATTATTCTATGGGCTTTCTTAAAGAGTGTTTTAAAAAAATATAGCAGATATGTTACGAGTATTAAAAAAATTGTAGTGAAGTACATCTGAAAAACGTTTTCCTTCTTTGCTGCAAAAGCCGGATAATTATAAAATGGAAATTTTAGATTTTATTAAATACGTATATAGTACGAGTTTGCATAATATAGTTCTCCAAGAGCAGTTTTTACATTTCGATCTGATTGGTATTTCTATTTTCACATTCAAGTTTTAGTGCGTTACGTAAAATGGACGGATTTATTGATATAAATTAAAGAAACAAAACTTGAGCTGAGAATTAAGCCTCAACACATTTTATTTTAAAATATTTTTTACGAAAACTATAAAACAATATAACACCGGCTTACTTCATATATTTATCGTAATTGTACTTCATTTAAAATGTGTGTTGATTTCGTTGTACTTAATCATTTCTAAATGATCATGATGAATCATTCTAAATGATCAATTGAGATTTCGATTCCTATCTACCTTACCCAGCAGAATTCAACTTCTCCTCTTAAATTTTTAATTTTATGTTGCACCCGCTCATAGTATGACTTGCGGGTTATTTTAATTTGTCGCGAAACGTTAGCAATTATAATTCTTAACATATTTACATTTGCCATTATTTTAAGTTTTAATAACTACATTGTAAAATAAAGAAGACCTTTCGATATATACAGTAACTTATATTTTCTTGCCGTACAATGGCTCTTAGGTTAGGTTAGGTTAGAGGATGTGTACTTATCAACTGTGACAAGTACCGTACCCGGAGGTCGAATTGACTGACCCATTGTACAACGTCCTAGCTTCTCACACCACTCGTGTTGTGTGCGTTAATTTTATACATGAGTAGCGGTATTTACAGTTTAAAGTCGACTCCGAAAGACAGATTTTTGAGAAACTTTTCATGGCAATTTTTACTCTGAGTTTTTGCCAGAAATCTGCTGAGAGGAAGTCGCCGAAGAAATATTTATATTTCCTATTTCGTTTTGATGTCTGACCTGGAATTTGAACTCGGGCCTTTCGTCTAATAAGCCGACACACTACCTACTAGACCACGGCGACATCACAATGGCTCTTTATGAAAAAATATAGCCAAAGTCTTATGAATTATGTATATATTTTTTGCAACACAAAATTTAGGATTTAGCTGAGTGTTGTCCTGTAATATTGAACTTCTCTCATTGTACATAACATATATAATTGTTAATTACAACCCTTCTCACATCACCCATGCTGTGTGTGTGTTAATTATATCCATGAGTTTGGCGTGACCTACAGTTTAAAGCCGTTTCTGAATGACAGATTTTTTGAGAAACTGTTTTCATGCCAATTTTATTTACTCTCAGAGTTTTTACCGGAAATCTGCTGACAAGAAGTCTCCGAAGAAATATTTTTCCATCTTTTTTCGTTGGTTAGAAACATGGACTCACGTCTAATAAGAGAATACGCTACCTACTAAGACGACTTGGAATTAAAAAACATATTGCAGCGCAATCAAACAGCTTTCGAACGTTAACAATTAAATTCAAATTTATCAATATGATTTCAGTTAAGGTGAGTATACATTTACTTTTAAAATGTACTCAAATGTTTGGATACAATTCTTTTCACTGAATTAATTAATTAAGAATACATTTTATTACCGTTTCTCTAGAACTTTAAATATTCATATAAACTTATCAGCAAAGAACAAAGAAAGCTCACAAGAAAACCTAATGTTTTTGCATTGAAAATAAATTTTTTGACTTTTCAATCGATTCTATATTAACATTAAAAAATAAAACTTTTAAAATAAAATGTACATATTTTACGGATATTCATTTGAACTTTCCAATCACTTGCTCTCATTTCATAACTCGGATTAACTGCTATTCCTAGACATTGAAAACAATTGCATCGATTAATACGTAAACTATTTAAGGCCCATAGTAATGTTGAATAAATATGTTTTTCTTTATATGTATGTACTTATGGTTTTAATATTGGTGCATTTTTATTTTATTTTTTTGTATATATTTTAAAGCATATTAAAATATATTTGTTTTTATTCTTCTTTTTCTTCTTTTTATATGTTTTAATATTACAAATATATTTATATAAATTTAGTGTTTGTACAACCAAGAATATAAAAAATATTTATATTTCTAGCTTAAATACAATATTTGTTATTTTGTATGACCTTGTATGTTATTTGTAATGAAAATAGCTTTAAAACTATACGTATATATAACTATAGGAAGCTTGTTTCATGTCTTGCATTATCATTTATTTAATTTGATTTTTGTATTAATACGAATATTATTTTAGTGTAGAGTAGAGAGTAGTAATGGAATGCTTTTAAAGCGTTTTGATATCTAGAATTTAAGTATTGCATCTTTTAATAAAAAATTACTTCATCTAATAATGTTCGAAAAGAGTGCGCAATTTTCGATATTCGAAGATGAATTTGATTAACCAAAAAAAAAAAAAAACTAATAAGTGATGTAACTTAGTGATGTTTCGGATTTATATTAAAGACGGATAAGTTTTAAGAGGAACAATGAATGCAACATTTGAAAACCTAAAAAGTAAACTTTGTGTCGGTAATGTTAACAGATTTCAATTAAAACTTTACAACAATACAGAGGGTAATTTGACAAAATGTCAAATGTTGTGTACTTGATAAGCATTTCAGTTACTTAAAATACTTTATAAAAACAAGATATCATCACCCGCAATCGTTACAAATGATTACTGAAATTTAAAAAATACGTTTCAGCAAAAATTTTGGGTAACGATTCTTATCAATTTGTACAAGTGTACAAATTTAAATTCTTTCATTAAGATTCTTTTTCATTTCAATTAATATCGTTACGAAAATATTTCTCTTAAATACAAAATTTCTTCTTATAAATACGATCATAAACAAAATGTCATTCTATTTGCTTAGGAGTAAGTGTTTGTATAAAGTAAATAACTTTTTCGATTAATTAAATAATACATATATACGTACATATAATGACTATATCAGATATTTCATCTTATAAGGAAAAAAATATATAAAGGAAATATGGAAGTAATTAAGTATAAACTTAGGGCAACAATTAATTCGTTATTATATACAATATCTCTATAATATCTCTTTTAATTTGAATTTAGAATTGACAAAAGTTTCTAACTGCTCTCAAAAAATGAGATCTCATGTTTATAATTGTGGTAATATCGATTCGTCACGGTGATCGATTACCCAGCTTTGTGTTTTACTATACGGATCACAAGATGAAACTTTAACATAATCGCCCTGATGCAAACCTCGATGATCCAAACACATGCCAGTGTTAAGATGTCTTATGCGGTTATTCGTGTATTGCCACTTTTCATTTAGATCGTCGTTCTCGAAGCATGTTGTCATTACAATAAGATATGGCGGTGAGTCACTATGCTGTACGGTTGCACAACTTAATTCGTTACGTAATACATTATTGTTTGTAAAGGAGAAGAATTGTGTCTTGGCAATTTCCTTGCTGCAACTGTAAATACCAAGATTGTAAGGTTTTTCGTTGTTCTGTTGTAAATCATCCAGACATAAATTCGAATTAAGAGAACGAACTCTGTAAATGAAGTAAAAAAGAAGACATTTAAAAATCCTGTAATTGTGTAATTTAATGTGTAATTGACTCACTTTCCATAGGCCTTAACATTTTTCGTTGGTACAAACTTTTCAGGATAAATATTTTCTAAATACCAATCGAAATTCTTGCAACGTAGCTTTTTACGTAACATAACTCTGTGCGTAACATCGCCAATATCAGGATGAAATTTCAAATCTGGACGATTTAAAAAGAAAATATTTATGTAATCATCCATCCAAACTAAAGCCATGCGTGCAGTGTTAATGCCATGCGTATCACGATTGTTCGGGAATCTATAAAAATGTATTGATTATTCACTTTATTTTATATGCCGAATATAATGTATAGAAATTGTTAACATACTTGTAAGGATGGAAATCTCGGAATATATGGCCCACTCTAGAGCAGGGTATAGTTTCAATTGTGCCACCACATTGCCAAATTCTGAAAGACATTTCTAAATTTTCTCCACCCCAACCATCCATCTGTAATCGAAAAAGAACATGTAGGCAAAAATATATTCGAAATTTATTTTAAATTAACTGACAACTACAATACCTGTTCGTCATAACTGCCAACTTCCCAGAAATAACTGCGATCTATGGCAAAAAGACCACCAGCCATTGTGGGACTGTATGTGGGGCATACATCTAAATCCTTTTCTTTACATTCACGTTGCTGCCTCTTGCGCTCCCTATTCGAAACGGTAATCCAATCAAAGTGTCCAGACCATTGGAAGCCACCAACTTGAAATGATTTATAGCCATTTGTATTATACTTAAAGTCCTGAGCATCAATTACATCAATAATGGGAACTAAAACACTAGTACGAGATTCCTTAATACGCTGTAGCAGCGGTTCACACCATCCAATATTGCCCTCACAATGAGCATCTAAAAATATTAACACATCACCGGTGGCAACACGTGCTCCAGCTAAACGAGCTCTAATCAAACCCAACCTGTTTAAAAATACAGAAACAGAGACAAAACAAAAATTTTATAACAAAATACGGAATACTACGAATGAATTATAGTGAAAGATATTAAAAAGCAAATTAAAATGAATAGAAGGTTGAAAAAACTCATAAAAACTATACCATAGTTGGGTTGGTATGTTGATGTTGTATTTGTTTCTTTTTGTACTTCTCTCGGTTATTATAGTGTTACTTATTCACACTTTTCTTTTTTGTTTATTATTGTCTAAACATATATACTTTTAGCCACGCATCATAGTTTTTTTTGAATGATCACCACTCTCGACATAAAATTTATTTTACATATTTTTAACTAAACACCGACTAGTTGTTAGTTTGTCTTGTTTGGAGAATAAATGTTCTCTCAAGCATACATAGGGTTTATTTAATTAAATTGTAATTGATATTTGTTTTGTAATACCATTGATTTTTTGTTGTTTTTTTATATATACATACGTTCAAACTTACTTCTACAATTAAAGCGGCGAATGGTATAAAATAAACTACGATAATGAAATTACTGGCATGAGAATAAAATCGATTGTACTTTTTATTTTTAATTCAGTAATAAACTTCAAAAACAAAAAAAAAGTGAAAAAACTGCATGCATTACTAACTCTATTGCATAGACAAATTGTTACTTAACGCTTAGAAGGTGTTTTCATTCATATTACTAGCACCTCGAAGCAATTTTGAATGAAAAATTCGAAAAAAGAAATGATTCTTTTATATCGTTGGAAATTTGTGGTCCGGAAATTCGAGATAAAAGAAGGAAATTTACAGAAAACACATTTTAATCGAGTGGAAACAATATAAAATTCTGAATTTTCTGAATAGGCATGGCCCTATATTTAAACTTTTTTCTCGACAAGCCGTGTCAGTATTATATGTCTGAAGCATCCAAACAACATACAACAAGTATTAACCTGTTGTTTTGAACGCAGCGTCGTTTGCGTCGGACATCGGTGATTGACGTGTGGTCTGACATGGCTCATGTAGAACTTCTTAGCATCAGACACATATGACTGATATGGCGATTAACGTGTTAATGTAAAAATAAGTCAAAACATGCAATAACAAAGCTAAAAGACGTAACTTTGAATATTTAGTGTGTGAATTCCATAAATACATACATAAATAATTATTCAATAGAATCCCTCAGTCAGGATTACGACTTAGCTTTTCACACCACTAACGTTGTGTGTGTTAATTCCATACATGAGTAGAGTGAACTATAGCTTAAAGTATACTCCGAACGATAGATTTTTGAGAAACTTTTCACGGCAATTTTAGAGTAGAGGTTCCATGATATTAAAATAAGTATGAATGCGTATAAGTATCAGAAATTATGAGTATGATTCGAATCTACTCATCTTTTTGAATACTCATTGCTGATCTCTGTTATGTATATTATTGTATATTGGCATATCGGAAGCATACACAGATATATTTTATTGTCCTTTACGATCTGTAAACAGGATTATGACATGGTGACATGATGATGACAGTACTTTCCATGACTCTGAGACGTTTTGCCAGTAGAGACTAAAGAAATAAATTTTTTTTTCTCTTTAAGATGCCAGAAGAGATTTGAATTCCCGACTCTATTCTAAGAAGCCAACACATATGAAACGTTTTCTTACGTCTAGTAAGCCAACACACCACCTACTAGACTACGGTGACTTCAGGGTGAATTAATTACTAATAATAAATATTATCTTAAGATCAGTTTAGAAGAAAATAAACATATTAACCAGCTTTTTCCGAACGTTTATTTTTAAAGAAAAAATGAATCGAAATAAGGATTTAGTGGAGCAAGAAAGAAAAATAGTTGATGATTATTTTAATAATGAGTCAGGGACTAAAAATAAAAACAATTAGCCGGCAACGTACGAAAAGAAATGGCTATGGCCAAGCTTAATAATAAAAAAATAATTATTTTGTGTTCGCAAGATTTCCTCTATAAATACAAAAAATAAATCTATAAAGCTGCATAAATTTTTAAGCATCTTAAGCAATGTATATTAGTAATCGATTAAAAAACTTGCTGTTAATACCACGAAACTACATATGAAATGTTAATTTTTTCTTTATTTCTTGATTTTAAAATCGATTTAAAATTATGAAATTCCATTATTCAGCTTCCAATATAAACAAAAATCAAAAGAAATGAAAACAAAATTTTCAAATAATTTTAATTTTAAATTGTACGATAACTCAAAAACAGGTAAAGTCGGTAATCAAAACCATAAAAAACTAGCACCGGAGCAATAAAGAAAAAATATTCTTGATCTTAAACAGTATCACACAAAGACGTGATTAAAAATACATCAACAACAGCAGTGAAAGTTGTATGGAATCGATATTCCTCTAGTTTGAGCTAGACTTACATTATGATCAGAAATAAGATTTATAAAATGATAAAATCCAAATTGATAAATGAAATTTTAAAAAAGTTTTCAAATAAAAAAATATAATCATGAGATTTTAAATTAAAATATACAATAGATAACTTTTCTATTTGAATGATAAACATTTTTAAGTAAAATTCTGAAAAACGAATCTTAAAAATTTAAGTTATTACTTATTTTTTAACGCTTTTTAAATGATATTCTAAACCAACCCAACAAAGTAACTTTGGTATTTAAATGAATTGAGTTGAAATGAAATGTTTTTAAATAAAACATGAACAGAAAACTTGTCTTGCCTGCCTTACTGTTAAAGACACTCCAACCAAAATCTTAAAAAACACATTTTTATATGAATATTGAACTAGAAATTAAAAAAAAACTGTTTAGGCTTCTTACAATTCTTTTTTTTTCATTTTTTATTTTATTTTATTTATGCAAATCATAAAAAAGAAGGTCACAGACAGATTTCAAGTTTTTAGTTTTTTTTTCTCTCTTTTGTTATAAAACACATACAGAAATACAAACGCACTTAAGGTGGTGTAATAAAGGTTTGAGAGTCTAAATTTTTTAACTAAAAACTGAACGGATGATGAAGAAGTTGCCGTTCTGCGTTATATGAAAGGTTTCCATAATACAGATTGTAAGGCTGTTTTGATAAAAGTATGATCGGTATTTTTTTATTTTTAAAATATCTGAAAGTCACACTTCAATTTCAATTGAGACAAAAACAATTTTGAAATTATTATACATAATTGAAATCAAGAAATGTTTTTTTATCACATCTTATGCACACTTTGCATATAATTTTGTAAGTAAAGATGTTTGGAATACAAAAAAAAACACTACAAATAAGAATAATTATAATAAAGCAATAATTTGCGCATACTGTTTAAAATAATACAGCAGAATATTCTAGAATGTCAAATGCATACAATAATTAGAACTTGGGATGGAACGTTTGTTGTAATAAAACGTTGAAAAAAAAAATTATAATACTAGAGACTTACAAAATTCTTTAAATATATAGTTTTTTTCTTTTTTTGGAAAAAATATCTTTAAAATATTAATAAAATGTTCTAGCTAAATTATATTCATATTCAAATAAGCATATAATATAGACTAGAAAGCAGTTTTTATTTGGATTCTCAATCGTCATTTGATATTTAATTTAAAAATGTTCTATAAAGACCGTATGGTATTTAAAATGAATTAATTAAAGAAAAGAGATAGCCTTTGAAAGATAGTAACAATAAAATTCGTTGGCTTTAACCCTCTGTATTAAAAACTCTTACAATTTAACAATTGAAACTTGCTTCAATCCTATACAGACTATAAATGAAGAAAATTTATATTTTAAATTATTGAAATGTAAAAGTATGTATATAAGGGGAAAAGAATAAAAATAATGCAAATAAAAATTGAATAACTTCCAATAGTGCCATCAATGTACACTTTTATGATAATAATGTATTTTGTAAAATATATCCATGGATTGGTTATCAATAGGTTTTAGCATTTTTAATCAAAATTAGACAAAAACAGCTGGAACTAACTTTTAAAGATAAGTTAATTAAAAACAGTCCAATGGCGCCACATAGGCGATATGACACTTTTACTTACTGGGTCCAATGGCGCATATATAGCGCCAAAAACAATTTTATTAGTTTTATATCTATTATGTACTATTAATGTAAGATTTTTTTTCTGTTTTTATCTATGTTTTGTTATCTTTTACCGGTTTTTTTTTGCACATACCCTTTATCTTATTCGAACAAAAATTCAGTCTTGTTTTGATTGATTTTTGTTTTCTACAATTGATTGAAAATATGAAAAATAGCTGCAACTGGTAGAAAGTAAACTTGAAATACTTCCGGACCGTTAAGAGTTGAAATTTTCAAATATCTCTAAATTTTAAACATATTTTTAATATGAATACCAAATATATATGTAAACTAGCAGTTTATCTAAACAACAATTATTTCAGAAGGCTAACAGTAAATATATCGGAAATGATATACGCAGGGGTAAGTAAATCTGGATCGATCATATCTTGGAAAAACCGTCACACAAAAGTGCAAGAAAGGTATTAACACGTTGACTGCCCCGGCAATTTTCAGAAAACTGAACACGCAAGCCAACATTAACTTTTTTTTCTTTTCCCAGAAGGCATTTATCGATACTAGCACTGATATAATACGATTTTATTCGTAGCTACACAAAAATGGCAGGTTTAATGAGTACGAGATAACTAGTAATTGGCACCCTAGAAGGGAACGCAATCTACGAGTTATCTCGTAGTTGACAGTCAACGCGTTAAACTAGGATCGATAGGGCGACTCGCGATTTCTCAGAATACTTCGATAAGAAGATCAAAATCGAAATGAAATCATCTAAAATAATTTGTTACCATGTGCAGATTCCAGCGAATGATGGAGTTAAAACAAAGGCTAAAGGAGACGTATACATCAGGTAAAACAAAGGCTAAAGAACATATGTATATACATCAGGTTTTTATTCAATAAATGATTCAACATTTGGACAAATTGCTAATTTTACAAAATCTTAAGCTAAACTTGTTGTACAATAAAATCATGTAAAAATTTTCAAAAAACTTACCGATTTTTAAGTCGAACAACTGAAACTTTGCCTGATGGTATACGTGTTCGTATATAGTAATCTAATTTCCCTCCTAACTCCTCATTTGTACTGCCATCGTCCACCAAAATAATCTGCTTTAATAGACGACCAGCACATGTATTCAATGTGCTGTGTACGGTACGCAACAATACCGAATAGGGTTCATTGTAGAATATTATTATGACACTTGTTGTTGGCAGACTGTCTACGTCAAAATGTTGTTTGGCACAAAGAGGATGGCGAAAATCGTCCAAGGTGCGATTGTATGACATGTGTTCACTTAACTCCTCGTTAAGAGCGATTTTCTTGTATATTTCATCGCCACGTATTTTAGCTGAACCCTCTAAGTAGGCAGCTTCGCCCAAGTCTCCTAGACCAGGTTCTTGTTTAGCCAAGTCTCGTTGTATGCTTAATTCGTAAGGTGAGCTGAAGTCTATTGATTCCGGTTTCTGCAGTGCTGGCACAGGTCGAGGTATCTCATTTTCATTATCATTGTTATCGCTGCTATCTTTATCGATATGGTTTAAGGAATTCTGTTTTAATGCGGCTCTTTCAAATGGCGCTGAGAGACTGGTATCCTCATCGATTTGTAAGACTTTTATGTAGACAATAAATACTAAGGCCACCAATGAAAAGGTAATAATTTTACCATAAAAGGAACGAAAACGAGGCAACATTTTTAGAACTTTAAAAACGTAATTTTTTTCTTTCTTTTCCTTTCCTTTTCTTTCTTTGGCTGTTTCTAGAACTTATTCTTTAAATAGCGAATTGTGTGTCGTGGACATTCATTAGCATGGGTTGCTACAAACAAACTCATACGTACAAGTGGCAAATGGGAAGGGAATATCTTAATCAGTCATTTAAGCTCTCCTCGGGCAGTGTTGGCTATTGGAACATGTAAATGTGAAGTTATGTTGCTGCTGTCGTAAATGTGTCAAGAAAACCACTTTCGTTTTTTTTTTGTTACTAATTTTCCTCTTAAAATCGCCGAATAGGAAATAATGAAGAAGGATGGCACAGTTTAAAGATTCCAAAGAAATTTGAAACACTCACATACACACACGAACACGCACACGTTTCTTGTTAAAAATAAAAGTCAGGTTTCAATTTCTAAACAATAAAGTTTTTAAAGAAAAAAAGAAGAGTTTTTTCTCTTTCGATACGTCCGCGTGTCACCGTCAACAGTTTGTTTCGTTTTAATAGCCCGTCTTAAACTGTTAGCTGAGCGCTATGATTCTTCTGTAGACTGCTTTTTCATTTTAGCCATCTTCGTTTACGTTATCAATGAATATGGATAAAAAAAATATATTAAACGTCACTTAAAAAGCACACACAAACAACAAAAATATAAAAAGCCAAAAACTTGCTCCATAAAAACTTTAACCAGCCACGAAAAAGAAGACGGACAGCCAGACAGACAACCAGTTACCGTCAGGTTAATTTTAACTCACAGGCCAGCTTTTGTTGAACGTAAACTGTTGCTTCAGCTGTTGCTTTACTCTTTTTCTTATTTGTATTTGTAATAAATAAACGAAGCAACAACTTTTTAATTTTAACTATTTACAACAAAACTTTTCGTAGTTATATTAGTTGTTGTTATTTAATTTTAATTTTTTTGTTACAAATTCATAACACTAACTAAAGAAAAATTAAACAATCTAATTTCTTTATTTACTTTTAATGGATGCAAAACAACACATACACACTTGCAATAAAAACATTCTATTCTTTTAACTACAACTTTATATACAGAGTTGTAAAATATAAGTATTCCATTGCAAACACAAGTCGATAAGGCAGTGTTTCTTATTGTCCAACCGTAGTTGCATTATTCGGTATTTTTTACGTTACATTCTTTACTTCATGTGTAAATAAAGAGAGAAATTATTTGGTAAAATTAAACTTATTTGACATTTTGCAAAATTATAATTTATATGCTTTTCTTCTTGTTCTTTTCCTGTTCGGAAAACTTCTAAAATTTCAATATTAAATTGCGAATACATAATAAATAAATGTTCCACTTTAAATGGGGAAAAAACGAATTAAATTTGTAGGCTTAAAAAACAACAGGTTGAATAGTGACTCAATTTGTGACTCTGTTTAGTCAAAAAAAAAGGGTAGAAGTTCTTATTTAAAGTTAAGATGCATTCTTCTAAAAAAAAATAAAAATGTCTGCGGGTGGATAAATAAAAATCACACAAAAAGTATATATAGGCCAGTGCGGCCCACTTTAACGCCTGAACGGAGTTTAGGTTAGGTTAGGTTAGAGGACGTGTACTTGTCAATTAAGACAAGTACAGTACCCGGAGGTCGAATTGACCCATTGTACAACATCCTTAAAGCGGGAAGGATAATAGAGGGGATAAAAAGGAGAGGATGTAGGAAAAGGGAGAATGAGAGGAATTGCACAGACCAGACACAACAAAAAGAGAGAGCGCGACTACACTGATGAAGCCCTAGCACTTCTCAACCAGCCCAAGCCAGTAATGAATCTGTGGAGAGCCTTGACGTTGGCTCTCCACAAAGAATTCAAACTCTCAAAGAAGGCCCTGTCAAGGGTCTTAAACCTCAATCTACCAAGGGCTGGGCAGTTACAGAGGACGTGTTCGATAGTCTCCAACTCCTCCTCATCGCAATATGCCCTGTAATAGTCCGTTCAGATCTCCGTCAGCGACTTAATCTCGCAGTGCCCCGTGTTAAAACCGACAACCAACCTTAAGCTGGCCTTGTTCTAGCCCAGCAACCAACCTGTTTCTTACTGTCCACAGCAGGCCATAGACGTCTAGAAACAAAACAATCCGATCCGTTCCCCCAACATCTCTGCTCTTCCTCCCCGACCCATCCATTGATGAGGCCGTAGAGGTGGCAGACTGGATGGTCAGGACCAAGTATTAAATCGCCTCCAGAAAGCGAACTTAACCTAGCGAGGGCATCCGCCGTCTCATTGCCCAGTATTTCGCCCGGAACCCAGCATAGACGGATACGGTCTAGTCCAAAAGTCCTCAACGAGTCTTTGCACTCGCGATCGAGCCATGATTTGCACCAGACCGGCTCAATGGCCCTAAGGGCAGCCTGACTATCAACGAAGATCACGTAAGATTCCGAATCCGAAGCTGGGCCACCAGCTATGGCCTCAATGGCCTTCAAGGTTGCGAAAGTCCCCGCTTGAAAAGCGCTACAATCATCATTCAAACTGAAGTGGAGTTCAAGTACGAGTTCCCTACAGAAAACCCCAGCACCTGTACATCCACCTAATTTAGACCCATTTGTGAAGATGGGTATACCTCTCTGCCCCTGGAGTACCCCACCATTCCATTGTGCCCTTTCCGGTATAAGTATCCTTAAACCAGGCAGGAACATAGCCTCAGGCACAATATAGTCAGTGGCTTTTTCCCAAAGTCCATACCTGCCGTCAGGAAAGACGACATTCAGATCTCTGGATTGAGCTATCGAGCGCTGTTTGCAGCAGTCCGATTCAGGCGAATGATACTGCGCGCTGCACACCGCTTGACATACAAATCAAGCGGAGTCAGGCAGAGCATAGTGTCAAGAGCAGCCTGAGGGCAACTCTCCCTCACTCCAGTGATATGAAGTTGAAAAATAAAATTTTGATTTCACGAAAAATATTCACACATCAATATTTCCTGGCATTTTGAATTCTTTAATAATTAAATACGCTTTTCGTCTGTTTTTAGGGTCTTAAAAGTTGCAAATCTTAGAAATCAGAATATAATACTCAAAATTTTGACATTTAATTGACATTAAATTGTACAATTGAGTTTTCATTTCTACGATACCTCTGTGCCCATTGTTTCTAAACTAGAGGCTATTTATAGATAATTGAGCGATAATCATGCTCGAACCAAACGATATGCCAGCATTTTCTTCACTTCTTTAAAGTTTTCATCAGTTTTTACCGCATTCAGAACATTTGTTTTTATCAGAGTGCAGGGAAGCCAATGTGAATATTTCGACTGTTCCCTAATGTTCATGCTAACGATCGATCGCAAGTTCAGATCGACTGAAATTATAGGTCGTGCTAATAGGTGTAAGTTGAATTAATAATTGTTATCCTGTGAGTGTTTATACATAACATAATTGGCCATTACAACCCTTCAGTCAGGCTTACGGCCTAGCTTCTCACACCACTCACGTTGTGTGTGTTAATTTTTATACATGGGTGGCGGGACCTACAGTTTAACGTCGATCATGGCAATTTTATTTACTCTCAGAGTTTTTGCCAGAAATCTGCTGAGAGGAAGTCGCCGAAGAAATATGTTTTTTTTATATTTCGTTTTGATGTCTGACCTGGGGTTTGAACTCGGGCCTTACGTCTAATAACCCAACACACTACTTACTATATTACAGCGACTTCACTCACAGGATACCCATTATTAATTAATCTCATTGTAGTTAATCTAGGGAAAGTCGTCGTAGTCTAGTAGGTAATGTGTTGGTTTATTAGACGTGAAGCCATGGTTCAAACCCAGGTCAGACATCTCCAAATATGAAAAAATATTTCTTCAGCGAGGAAGTCTGAGTGCAAATAAAAAAAATTGCCATGGAAAGTTTTTCAAAAGCATATGTCGTTGGAAAGCGACTTTAAACTGTAGGTCCCGCCACTCATGTATAGAAATGGCACACACAACATAAGTAGTATGGGAACCTAGGTTGTAATCCTGACTGAAAGGTTGTAACGACCAATTGTGATGAGTAAATATGGGAAAATGGGATTCGTGCGTCGGAAAGAAAAAGTACTATTTAGGAACATTCGATTTAAAAAGTTCTACTGAAAAAATAGTTCACATGTAAAGACTGAAACCTTTCTTTAATACTCCTATCCTTTTCAGCAATAATCGAATGCTCTTCCATCAGAAATTAAACGGCTGCTACTCTATATACATATACATATATATGAAATATCAGTTCGTATTTTTGCTTCTGCAAAATTTAATACTTTGCATTTACGATTCACTAAAGAAATTTAAAACGAACTCTTCATAAGGGCCTACAACATTATAATCATGTGAGTATAAGATTTATACGACTGTATCCACCATATACACACACTTCAATGTTTCGTTTTTTTTCCTCTCTTTTTGTTCGCTTTAAATATGTTCAAATTAACAAGTTGCAACGAAGCGTTTCATATGATAGTATAAATCAGAATACTGTTGACATTCGGGGTGTCACCCTCGAGTAACACATCTCTTTCACTTGCTTCCATCCTGTGCCGCTTCACACGCATTTCCAACTGAGAGTGGCGGTTTTCCTTCAGAGATATTTGGGTTGTTTGTCTGTACATTTTTTTTATTCCCAATATTTTTGAAATTTCTTTGTATTTGTATTGTACTTGTACTTGTGCATACGTACGTACGTCTTGTATTTTTGGACATCGAAATTTTGTTGTTGTTGATGATGTTTTAAAAAGACCTTTGGTTCTCGTATAACGAATTCTCGCTTGTCATTCAATTCAATTGTATTTTGTAGAAAATCTGGCCAAGTGTATCGAGCAACAGGAGCACAACACGATGGGCACATTAAGACGTTTAGAAGTTTACAAATTTATTTAAAATATTGTCTACGCTTTAAGCATCCTCATTTCATGCATTCTCGGACGATGGTGCATTGTCGAAAGGGGAGCTCATCATCATGTTATTTACTGACAAATTGTCTCAAATATTTCAAATAATTTTCGTTTCATTTTGGCAAAACTCTTGATGTTGATGTGTACGTACATACATACATATATACGAGTAGTATACATACAATAATTGCAAACATATTCAATTTGAATTATCATTTTAAGTTTATTTTTTAATTCTTATTTTTTGTTTTTTGATTTTATTTATCGTTTGTGATTTTTCTTATTCTGTTAGACGAAAATCATTTAATCGTTAAATCAACAATAAAGTAGAGAGTATGTTCTGTATCTGAAATGAGGTGAAATGATTGTAATATAATTAAACAAATAAGGCGTGCAATGAAATTATTATTACGAGTATTATATGAATGCTTTTTAGATATAATATACAGTATTTGTTGTGCAATTGCATCAACATTTTTATGGGCATTCATAGTATGGAGATGAAATGAATTATTGCCTGGGTTCTTAGAGCCCTTACAGTATTGTGTAATCAATAATTATATCTACGGGTGGAAACAGCTATAATATGGCTCAACCTTAATTAATGTAATTACTTTGTTAAGAGGTCTTACGGATAGGTAAATTCTTTGATCCACCAAGCACAGCAAACCTTTCTTGCCCATTTGCCTGTTATTTTAAAATGCTATATACGACTACAGTTGAAACGGACAAAAATACAGTGTGAATCAGTACAGTGACTGTAAAGGTTATTCGAAAAAGTAACTACATACATACATAATGGCCATTACAACCCTTCAGTCAGGATTACGGCCTAGCTTCTCACATCACTCATGTTGTGTGCCTTAATTTTTTATACTTGAGTGGCGGGACCTACAGTTAGCTTAACGTCCAAGCGACAGACTTTGAGAAACTTTTTCATGGCAATTTTATTTACTCTCTGCGTTTTGCCAGAAATCTGCTCAGACGAAGTGGCCGAAGAAATATCGTTTTCTTTCATATTTCGTTTTGATGTCTGGCCTGGGGCTTGAACCCGAGCTTTACGTCTAATAAGCGAACACACTACCTACTAGACTACGGCGACGACAGGAAAAGTAACTCCACTCTTTTAAAACATCTGGAATACTGCCAACACTACTTAATGTTTTATAAAAATACAATACTTTGCTCGTCAGACCTTTAAATATTGTATATTTCAGCTTTTTGTTTCGACATTTCAATCCTATAACTCAAACTTTATTTTCTAATTGGAGGTATACATACATACATATGTACATACATAATTGATGATTACAACCCTTTAGCATGGACTACGACATAGTTTCTCACACCACTTATGTGGTGTGTGTGTTAATTTTATACGTGAGGGAGAGGTATCTACAATTTAAAGTCGACTCCGAATGACAGATGTTTTTAGACACTTTTTCATGGCAATTCTTATTTACTCTCAGAGTTATTGCCGGAAATCTGATGAGAGTAAGTCGCCGAAGAAATATTTTTTCGTATTTCATTTTGTTGGAAATGTCTGACCCGGCGTTTGAACCGTGGCCTCACGACTAATAAGCCAACACACTACCTACTAGACCAGGACGACTGCAATTGTATTTTAACAAAAAATCGATAATTGGATGTACGGACACAAGTAAAATCTCTTCATATAAATATCATTTAAAGTGAGAATACCAACTGATCGTGTTATAAAAATGAATGATTAGGCTTCTGTTGATGAAATCGATATTTTTACGAAGGCAGAATAAACAATAACAAATCAACAAAGGATTTACCGTAACAAAGGATTACAATAACAAAACTATATGGCCTTCCAATGGGGACTTCCGAACTTTGATAGTTGTATGAAGTACTGTGAGGCTAGCTGCGGTAGTTATATGAATGAAATAATATTCCATTTCTAACCGGAAGATTTTAAATTTCAACTTTTAAATGGCCCGTCCTATATATAGAAGGACTATGCAGATATCAACAAAAATAACAATAATAACAACAACTACAAATCTGCAATATATTCTGGAAGTTGTCAGGCCTAAAGTCTACACAAAGTAATCATTTTTAAATAAATAAAAATGTAACAATACAGAACGTCTTTTTACATAAAGAAAATTCCTACTATTACATTGTCTTACTCGCTGAAACATTCTCTTTAATAGGATCCACACAACAAAAACCGGAAAGAGTTCGAAAAAGAGTTCACATTACCATTTTCTGTTATTGTAATTTGGTCTTTGTCCCTATTCTCGTTATTTCTCTGTCCATTGCATGTTTTTCTTGTTCTCTATCCACGAATACTTTTGACAAAATTATATTTATTATATATTTATTATATACCTACATACATACATATTTATAAATTATTTTGAGTTCATTTTGTGGGATTATTCGATTGTTATGTATGTATGTATTGTTATTATTACACAGACAAAAACGAAAATTTTGTAATTAACTGGCAATTTAATTGAGGTCATTGAACAATACCAACAACAAACAAACAATTGCCTTTAATTATGCACCATTCAATTAGACACATTTAACAAGCTTACCCATTAACCACACCATCTCTACTATCGTGCCACTTTTCTTAGTCTCTTTCCAATTGCCTGCTGAACGTGCAAATACGATTACATAGTCTACTTGACGTGTAACAGCAGGTACACATACTTGAGAAACCAACAAACGAACGCAGTAGCAGTAGATGATGATTACGCGACCAACAAATGGTTAACGTAAGAAACTTTTCGAAAAAGAAGGCGTTCCATTTGTTGGTTAAACATTCGACAAGACAGACACGCTACTTGTGATACACTTGTGGTTTTAATTTTATTTTTTACTCTTTTTCTGTTGTTCTTTATTGTTGTTGTTATTATTATTGTTTATATTGATCAGTCTATTATAGGTTAGAAATAATTTGTAATTGACTCACTCAACTCTTTCTGGTATTTTACCCTACACTGGTTGTCCGTCAAAAAGGTCAGATGGCCAAGTTCACATGACACGAACTGTAAACGGATTCAATGAATATTTTTGAAATAAACAAGAAGGAAATGCCTGGCATGTCCGTGTGAGCGTGTGATGGTGTGTAAGAATAGTAATTTCCGTTTTAAATAAAATTTAAATATTTTCCAAAAACAACAACACAATTAAAAATTTATTTATTAATTACGTAGTATTTTGTAATACGAGTGGCTAATAAATTATGTACATACGCGTTCTAAATTAATAAACAAATATTTAAAAGCAAAGGAAAATAGGAGCCCTTTTAAAGGCCCCAATTTGAAGAGAATAAAAATAGGAATCTTTTTATTTTATTTTTTTTCCTAGAATTCCCGTAAAAAATATAAAATTTAACGAACTGAGTAGTAATTGTAAAAATACATTACAAGCTGGTGGAATTCTGAGGAACACATATTGCTAAATTGTGTTTGCTTTTCATGGTTACAATAAACGTCCAACAAAGGCTGCCTTAATAAGGCGTGAGAAGCGATAAAGTGGCAGAGTTAACCCTAATTTGAAAAGTTCACAGGTACGCTTTCTATCCAATTTAAGCCAGGTAAGTACGGCAATTTTTTCTTAGTTAAGGATTTGCCAGCGTACAATAAATACCTGGTGACAGCCTAACGGAGGAATACCTATCTTCTGATGTGGATCAGCATGTGACTAGAACTCCATATAAGATTAAAATAAAAAGGCTGAGAAATACGTAAAAGATAGTTGTGGTAGATGCCAAACTTTTTAGTTTTCAAGATTGTAACCGAAAGCGATTTGGCCGCCGCATTGAAATGCTAGTATTAGAAGAACCCACACACAGGATCGATTCCGCAGCATGATTAATGACCAATAATTCCTGAAACACACCACAGTAGCTTGGGTGCCAGAGAGATATGCTAAGGTTAAGTTATTCGAAATAAAATTATTTTGGCGTTAATCTCTACTAAATAGACCTTCACTAATCTCCAGAAATCTATTCATATCTGCAGATAGAATAATGGATGTTGAAAGCGCTTAGAATGTAAAGAAAGGCAGTCAATATATGTATAATCTTAATGTCAAAGAAGTAGTATAGGCGTATTAAGAAATGGACGTGAATGTTCAAAAATCTTTGTCTTTTAAAGGAAGGAACAGGAACTAAAGAAGTTTGGTGCTACTTTTCAAGTTTTTGAAATTAACACGATATCGTACCTCCTTCAACTCATGAGAAACCTGTTTTCATAATTTGTTTATTGTATATCAAACGATTGGACTGAAAAAATTATTGAAATCTTTAATCAAGAATAAAAATAATTTACTCAAAAGCAACATCAGGATTAAGTTCTGCTTTCAGAATAAACAAAAATAACGAAATAACAAAGAGATTACAATAAGGTCGTCGAAGAGGGACTTTCGAACTTTGACCATCAATAACGGCTATACATATATTAAATTCTTTGGCATTTATTCAGCCTGTTTTGCCAAATCGCCATGGAAAACAATAATGGACTCTGTAGCAGTTGCCAATTGACCATAATTTTCATTGAAAAATCTTCTTCAGTGATGAGGCCCATTTCTAGGTGAATGAAACAAACAAAATTATTGAATTTGGGACCACAGAAGAGTTAAGAGCGTCTAATATATCCCCAAATAATTACGGTTTGTGAAGGACCCAAATCCCCATTTCTTTGTGAACGACGTTGGCTAGGCCATCATTGTCAACGGTGGGCACAATAGTTAGATATTTACCAACTTGGGCTGGATCGGATGATCTATATAGCAGTGATATACGGTTTCAACATGACACCGCAACCTCGTTTACTTTGGATATTCTGCACGAACGAGGTGATTTGAACTGGCTACCATGATTGTGCGTTTTGATCCCATTATTCTTTGTCGTGTGGGGGCAGTGCTCCTGAAAGTCTTCATAAACCATGCCATTGGTCAAATTCAGAGTAAGATTGAATATTTCGGAAGCCATGGTAGGGATTTGAAGGACGATATATTCCACACATAATGGTATCAATGGTATAGGTTTTTCGAACAAATATGAAATTACGATAATACTCACATACATTTTTTATTTTATTTTAATTTAAAGACAGAAAGAAGTCTCAAACAATCAAAAAACTGTCAGCATTGCCTAAAGTAATTTAATTGCACTTGTCCAATGTATATAAAACAAGGCCCTTGAGCTTAAAGGCCTTGTCTGTGATTTCACAAAATATTTATTTACAAATACATATGTATGGAGTTTTAGTTTTTGTAGGCTCTTTGAAACTCTATTCTAATTAAAGACCGCAAGTGGGAGCTTTTGTTATTAAAATTTTATAAAATACTTCACATGTAAATAAATTATACTTAAAATAATATTCAGGAACCTACATACATATGTACGTGTATGTGATACACGTAATGATTTTGTCGATACAAACTGAAATATATAAATTGAAAGTCTTGTTATTGAAAGAACATGAACTTCAACATAAAAATTTAAACAGAATATCTTAGAAAATGTCTGCAAGGTCTTTATGGTGATTTCAGAGTTAACTAGTAATCTCAAATTCAGGGAACTATTGCTCAACTCAATCCAGAAGAAGTTCTTGGCACTAATACAAATGCCTCCACAAATAGGCTTGATTTTTCCATAAATTTGTAATACCATCTTACCACTAGAAGTGTTAACAGTTAGTCGGAAGGTTATTTACTTGCTTAATCGCCTTTTAGTTGCAGTTTAGTCTGGATTATCTAGCAGCTTTATCCATGCGTGTCGGGATCTCCAGTTTAAAGTCAACTACGAACGACAGATTTTTGCGAAACCTTTCAGAGACATTTTATTTATTTTCAGAGTTTTTGCCAGGAGATTGCTGAGAGAAAGTTTACAAAGATATTTGTTTCATATTTCATTTTCTTCGAGATGTCTGGCCTGGAGTTTGTACCACGGCCTGAACTCTAATAAGCCAACACGGTATCTACTATACTACCGCGAAATTTGCATAGTTAAAGTGATACCTAAACGTGGCATTTATTATATGAAAGTGTAGACGTACAGACTCATATTTGTATTATCAACAGTGTCAAAACCATTTGAAAAATTACTGGTATACGATATTAGACATTGTTATTATTGTTAGATATATTCCAGATTATTAATTATGATATCACAATGGACATTAAAGCGGATCTAACCAGGATACTACTCACTCTACCCCCAGTGCTCTTGAATGAGTAGGGGCCATCAAACACTGTTGGTCGTATACAAAGTCTTGGATGTTTTTTTTTTTGAATGATGAATCATCAAACCCAGTTTGAGCGTATTATAAGGCAATCTGATAACAGGATCATCTGATGCATTGTTCACTTTTCTTAATTGGCAACCAACAGACATGTTGGACGACATGGCTGAGGGTCAGTTAAGCATGGAAGTAAAGAAATTACATATGTTTGTGCTAAAAAGTTCGATATAATGAGTATACCGCTGGACTACATGATGCTCGAATCCGATTTGATACCGATAATGCATTACACCTTTCAGAAAAAATTCCAAGTGGGTTTCAGTACAAGGGTATATTGAAGATAACATCGGAAACTAACGTACTTGCAAAGGCTGTTGCATAGGTTGTTGGCACTCCTCTGCAGAGGGGCAAATTAATTTTCTTTTGAAAACTTCATTTATTTGCAAAAGCAACATGGTATTATGAATTCAAGTGTCTGGATAGCAGACAAATCTGATCCGATATGGATGTATACAGTACAAAATATTTGCGTTAAATCTTACCAGAGACCATTTAAGCTCATCTTTTAACAGTAGTAACCAGACATTGGCCACTGGATGCAGCTGTCTGGGGGCTGGGTATGCCTCACAACAAATTCTGCAGAAACTGAACACGATAAGGAAGAAGAGGAGATCACAAAATAGCATATTTACGGTATCTGGGATTCAACTTTTTTTGGCTGAACCCAACTACAGCAGGGGACTTCTTAGGACTACCAACCACATAATGATGACTACATACCTACACAACTTATAATACATAATTCCATCTCTAAGCCATTCCATTTCCACTAGAATAACACAAGCATACAATCTAACCCATAAACAAACTATCTTATATCTACAGGGAGATACTTCCGGAGACAACAGCAGAACTGTCACAACAACATAGTTGATCATTACAACCCTTCAGTCAGGACTACGACCTAGCTTATTACACCACTTATGTGTATGTTCATTTTATATATGAGTGGCGGGACCTACAGCTTAAAGTCGACTCCGAAATACCGATTTTTGAGAAACTATTCGTGGCAATTTTATTAACTTTCAGAGTGTTTTGTCAGAAATCGGCTGAGAGAAAGTCACTCAGAATATGTTTTTCATTTTTCGTTCTGTTGATGAAGTCTGACTGGGGTTTAAACAGTGGCCTCAAGTCTAATAAGCCAGTACACCACCTACTAGACTACGGCGCCTATGCTGCATATGGCGGCTATTAATTCATTCTGGCTATTAAACGTATGTTTTTGAATTATACAATATTCCAGGCAATAAAACTTTTTATTCTTTATCGAACAAATTTTGTTTAAAAAGAAGGAATTGTAGTTAAAAAATGTATAATTTTTTAATTAATTTCCTTCAAATGAAAAGTTACATATGTCCACCATACAATGCAATTACAAATGATTTGCAATCTGTTTTAAGGGGGGTTTAAACGAAATCAAAGAAAAAATTTAATTTTCAATCGATATTTATGCAATAAATAATGCAAAATGCAGTCAAACATCGATAATGATTCATTGCAAAACCTATGTACCTAGACTCAGTAATTTGCACTAACGTTACGTTATGTTTTGTGTGTGTTTGTATTTGCAGCCGTGCCTCATTTTAATTTCATTGCGTTTAATTTCTTTTCAATTTCAATTTAATTTGATTCCTTTTATATAAATTGGTCACTTAAACAAGTCCACCACAATTGCTTGTTTATTAATGAGCGGGCGTGACAATTTTCCTTGTCTTCTTGTTTGTTTATTTATTTGTTTGTCTGTTTATTTGTAAATGCGGACAATTTTTGATCATTATAAAGCGAATCAAGCAGAACGCAATTAAGGCGACAATACTGTGTGCACACATGTACACTTCAAAACTAACTATCTTGGGAGAGTAAATGAGAGATAGAGAAAGAAATACAACAAAATAATGATTCATGACTAACTAACTACATAGAGCCACCAACTCACATAATTAGCCACAAGAAAAATAAACACGAAATAAACTCAATCACATAAGTCTACATACGTATGTACATACAACCATATTCTCTTCTTTTTATGCTTGTGCACAACAACAATACCAAGAAAAACTTGTTTCAATTCTCATTGGCATGCGCCATATTGAATAATGAACATGTGCATAGGGAGGAGCTTAAAATACAGAAAAAAACGCTCTCTCTTATCATTCGTCATATGAAATAATGGTGGTTGTTGTCCCAAAAAATACCCCCGTCGCGTACGTGTTAGTAAATACTGACAAGGTGGCAGCTCATCGTAAACCTCCAAAACAAAAGAGAATTAGAGGCGAGTGTGAGTTTGTCAATAACACAATACACGAACAGCGAGTGTGAGTTTGTCAACTGCTGCTGCTGCTGCCTGTAGTATGTGATGTCTTCTAAGCACCGGGTAAACGAGCAACTACAACATTTAGTGTGTTAAAAACCTTTAAACGGTTCACTGCTTCGTGTGTATAGCTTACGTGAGTGTTTGTTTGTTCCTAAACAAACAATAGAAAGAAATTTTTTATTGAAAAAAATAATGCATTCGGTAGTGAAAAAATAAAAAAAAAAAATAATATTTAAAACAATAGCAACTAAAAAAATAAAAAATATTAATTGTTTATTAACAAAAAAAAACAGAAAAAATTTACGAAAACTATGGATAATTCTAGCCAAAATATAGGCTCAGTAACGCCTACGAAACTAACAAAATATCCTACACCCTTTACGATTGAAAGTCTAATTGCGAACCATCATCACCAGCAAGCCTCCGCCAATAAATCTACTGACGATTCCATGTCATCAGTTGACGTTTCCGAGGAATTGAGTGCCCGTGCCATGGTTGCGTCTTCAGCCTTGGGTCTAACCAACTTTCCCTTGTACAATCCCTGGCTTCATGGTTATTTTGCACAGAACCACGATCGAATTACGCAATTTTTCGCCAACAATGGCGAATACAATATGCCTTTAAACCTGCTCTCAAAAGAACCACCGCCAAGTGCCAATGCCAGTACAACAGCACAGCAAACCTTAAATCTCTCAAAGTCCCCCAATGTTACTGATACGGAAAATCCGTTCCAATCACGTTTATTTTTAAATCCCAATTTCGGTTTAAGTATTGTCTCAGCCGCCGCTAATAGCAGTTCAGCTTTAAATGCCAATTCCTGTACGCCCGCTACAATTAATGAAGCTTTACTACAGCACGACTTAAACTCAAGCCAAAGACTTGCTGAAATAATGGCCGCTAGTGGCTGTTTAGGTGATAATGTGCAAAACCTTAGCACAGCCAATCGTTTTGCCCATAATATGGGTAAAGTGTTAACAGATGTCGTCGCCTTAAACTCTGCCGTACCACCAAATTTATTCAGTCAACAACATTTAACCACTACCAATACTACACAAGAATCTCTATCGAATGCCAGTGTTAAAAATCATTCAGAAGCATCTCTGGATGTTTCAGGCCTTGATGAAGATTACGACTGCAGCGGCGATTCGTGCAGTGACATTAGCCTGACTATGTCACCCCAGAATTACCGAAATGAAACGGATAAAAATCGAGGTGAGTATTGGGCCAGAAATACTTTTTGTTGTAAAGCTTTATTATTCGAAAATCAAGAATTATTTCTTGAAACTAAATTTGGTTTTGACGAATGATTATAGTGATTATTGAGGCCCTTTTTTCTATAGAAAAATTCGCAATAACTGTAATCGGGAAAAATGAAAACATTAATATTCACAGTAAGAACACATTCATAGTATGAACACATTCAGGTCTACAGGCTACCGGCTACAATTTGTCAAAAACAGAATATGTACATGTGTTCATGTGAAAGTTAATATTTTAGCGGCATTAGGACCACCTAACCAAAGATTACGCTGTAGATAACAGCAAATTTATTGGCTACAGTGAACAGATTAGTGTTGCTAATACAACACATGGATGACATTGAGGTTTTAAAAACGTGACGTATAAAATATTACAATTAAAAACGCTACATTTGGGCAATTCACACAAGCCCTTGTATCGTTGTATTCATTGTATTGTTGGACGAATATAAAAATCCGATACACTTATACACAATTTTTGCCTATGTTTTTGGAAGTTGTATTGGTTTCGTGCTATCAGTTTATGTAAATGCGAGAAGAAGAAGAAGAATATGAGTACAAAATATTTTCTATGTAATTTGAGTCAACAATTAACATTTCAAAATTATAAGTGTTCGTACAGATAATTAATTAATTTACTTTTTTCCGTAGTATTTTTCATTTTGTTGCTTGAAAAATTATTAATACTGGTCTTCATCTTGTTATCGTTTTTTGACGTTTGGAATACGAAATATACAATTCAGAACGTTCGCAAACAAAAAGTGTATTCAATACAACATACACAGTACAAAGTCGTTTGAATTGGCCGATTGCCTTACGTTTCAATATGTCAAAGCTACAGATCATCTGTTTATTTTGTCGATGTCATTTTTAAAATAGTTAAGCAGCTGACTACTTGGCAATATTCGTTGACAGCGGCATTAGTATGTACCTATTTGGGCCCTGGCCGTTAGTCATGAAGGTGTTTTCCGCTTCTTCTCTAACTGTGCAGTGTTGTTAAAAATCGTCCTAAAAACTAGGCTAAAAGCGCTCTAAATTTGTTACACAAAATTTTGATAATCGTGTCCTAATACCATTTGAAAGATTTTACGAAAAAATTTTGTTTCTCAACTTTCTAGTCAAGAATACTAAGTTTTAAATTCAAGGAGAAAAATTTAAGTACAATTTCGTGAATAAAATAAATCGATGAGCCTTCAAAAATGTTTAGTATGGCGACCAATGAGCACTTCTTTCATTACTCAATGGTTATAGCAATGATATTTATGTCAATAAGTGACTGAAAAAAAATTGTTACTATTTTCAAATAATGATAGTCACTATACCGAAAAACCACTTCAGCGGAACCATGCGATCAATGCTATTTATAGGGTCATCCAATACGGATTTTCAAATTAGTTAGTCATGGACCACCATAGGCAGCGAAGTGTGTCAATCTGGAGCAGTTGTCAAGGGATCCTAATTTTCACCGAAAAATCATCTTCAGTGACTAGACCCATTTCTGGATGAATTGAGAGTCATAGTTCTACATTTCCTTGAGAACGAGGTTGCCGATCACTGTAATCGTCAAGCACTATAGATCGATGGTTACCAACTTCTGGCATGGATGATCTGAACCCAAACGACACGTGGTTTCACACAGCTCAAACCATATTCGATACTCCGCACGAACGATTTAAAAGCATGATCATCTCATGTCACCTACATACATACATACATACATATATCATACGATTTGACATCGTGCAATTTGAAGTTCCTGTAGGGTTTTTTAAGTCGCAGATGTATGCAAATAATCAATGTCAAATTCAAAATTCGTCATTTTGGATGCTCCCCACTTAGAGAAGTCGTGGCAGACATTTAAACGACTTTATATTACGCATGTAATGGCATCAATAAGTCTTTCGAACGCACAGGTTTCATTTATATTTAAAGATAGGACGCGCTTAAAAATGAACATATGTACTGTATATGTACCAACCACGCAAGTCAATGCATCAAATTAAACAGAGTATCGCTATTGATAGTTATTGGACATTAGTAAACATATAAATTGTAGATTCTTTACGTGAACACTCTAAAATCTGTTAATATTAAGAAATTACGTTGGAAAATATACATACAGTGGTGGTCTTATAATTAGCACACCCATCCACCAAGAAGTTTGCATTGAATATTTTATTCTTAATACATGTTAATTACATTGCATGTTAATAAAACCTATTAAATAAATGGTAACATCAATAACAATTATTAAAATAAACTTTCCTTTATTGAAGACATCAAAACAATTTGGGGACACGTAATTAGCACACCATGTATTTTTTCTATTCTTTGCTCAGTGAGTTGAAAAAACTTAAACTAGATACATGGTTTTCTATTAATTCCATTACATTTACGTATCTTCTTAAAAATTTAAATATTTCATGTCAAACTGGGTGAGTAATCTTGTTTTACTCTTAACTTTCGCAAAATTCTAAATTAAGTACTATTGGCAGACATTCAAAAATTGTCCAATGATACTGTTGTATCAAAAATATCACAAAACTACTGCGGTTTACATTAGAAAAAAGCCCTGACCAAGAAACACTACTAGTACCAAAGATCGTCGAATATTTCCTTCATAGTGTCATCACATTAACGGAAACACGTTTAATTTAAACAATAATCATCCGCCGCGGACCAAAGCCAACGAAATTAATTAGGTATGTAGCACAACACAAGCCTATGGTATCAAAAAATAATCATACATTTGGTTTGTCTCATACATACCTACATAATTGGTTATTACAACCAGAGATCAGCAATGAGTATTCAAAAAGATAAGTAGATTCGAATCATACTCATAATTTCTGATACTTATACGCATTCATACTTATTTTAATATCATACTCATACTACTCATATTCAAAGTTTGAAATACTCATCGTACTCATACTTAACAATACGCATGACGTTGTTGATTTCGACTCTCCTTTACTCAACATTTACAAGAATCAGAAAATAAGTATGAGTCGCGTACGAACACTACAATACTCACTAGAAGGTTGTGTGTTTGCTTTGCTTGCTGTCTTTGTCTTTCTTCTTCTTTTTTTATAAATGCAACAACAACTAAGACTGTAAATTTTGATAAATGATTCGAATTACTCGAATCATTTATGAGTATTATAAGTATTTTCTTAAAGTTATGAATCTGAATGAGTAGGCTGATTCATACGTTCGAATGTTATGAGTTTGATGTCAACGTTGTACTCATACTCATTGCAACCTGTACTTATAAATCAGTACGAATGAATTAGAGTAGTTGAATTTCAATACTGTTGACTCATTCATACTCAAAATTTCATGAGTACTTTTGAATAGCGAAAAAACGATTCATTACTGATCTCTGATTACAACCAATAAGTCAGGATTACAACTAGTTACCTAGCTTCTCTCATCACTTACGTTGTGGGTGTGTTAAATTTATACATGAGCGACGGGACCTACAGTTTAAAGTCGATCCCGAACGACAGACTTTTGCGAAACTTTTTCATGCTAATTTTATTTTACTCTCAGAGTTTTTGACAGAAATCTGTTGAGAGACAGTCCCCGCGGAAATATTTTTTCATATTTCGTTTTGTTGGAGATGTCTGACCTGGGGTTGAACCGTGGCCTCACATCTAATAAGCCAACACACTACCTACTAGACTAGACTATGGCGACTACAAAATTTCGCTAAATTATAAACATTATTCAGAAAAACGATTTTAGGAATGGTGAATGTAAATTCAATCAATTTAGCTCGAATTGAATACACCATGATTTGTTTGAATTTCGATTGAAAGACGCAAGAATTAATTCCACGCTATACTTTAATGAAACTGTGAGATGATCTATGTATATATGTATGCATATACATACATAGTATATATATACGCTTAGAATGATCTCTAGAATTTGGTCATTTGTCATTTTGTAAGGGATCTTCAAAATTGTCTAGTATTTAAAGAGGACCATCGAAAGTAGTGCTAATACCAGAAGATTGGATTTTCCCCATGATGAGTAAGAAATTAAAGCTCACTGCCTCCATCATTGTCTTGTGTTGTCTAAGACTATCAACAATTTTCAGGCTGATCGATCTTGCATGGTCGTGAATTGGTCAGAAATTCTAATTGCTTCGGTCATGAGTAAATTGTGCGACAAAGTCAGTGTGTTTCAGAGCTCAAGAACTTGATTTTCGCTTGTGACAATACTGGCCTTTCAACTTGACATAATATTATTGACATTTAATTTGAATCTTTTAGGGATAAGACAGAGGCAATAGTAATAATATGTATACATATCTTAAAATCCATTTGATTTGCGTCCTTTTAGATATTTAACCGATTTTTGTTATAACAGCAGTGAGGGACGTTGAGAAAAGATTTGAAATAGAAATAGAATAGAAGAAGTGCAGACTGTAAAGAGGGTTTATTTAGATACATAATTGGTCATTATAACCCATCAGTCAGGATTACGTCTTATCATCTCACCTAACTTGTGTTCTGCGTTTTAATTTTATACATGAGCAGCGGAACCTATATTTTTAAGTCCACTCTGAACGACAGAGAAACTTTTCATAGCAATTTTATTTACTCTCAGAGTTTTTGACAGAAATCTACTGAGTGGCAGTCGCCGAAGAAATATTTTTTCATATTTTCGTTTTGATTATTCGTTTTTAAGGATTGTAATGACCAATTATGTATGTATGCATATATGTCTAAGAGAACACTATCAATTTTATTTATCTCTTTACTATAAAGATCAAACTTCCTAGTGTTTATAAGTCACGCTCTTTTCTAGAACTGACTGACGCTCTTCGGAAAGTTTTTGTTGATTTGTTTTTCTTTTCTACTTCGCTCCATGTAGGTTTGCTAATGTAATTTTATCCTTGAGGTCTTTTCCAGAATAAACAATTAGTGTCTATTCGTCGTAGTCTAGTAGCTAGTGTGTTGGCTTATTAGACAAGACTCCTCGGTTCAACCCCAGGTCAGACATCTCTAAGAAAATGAAATATGAAAAAATATTTTTTCGGCGACTTCCTCTAAGCAGATTTGTAGCAAAAACTCTGTGAGTAAAATAAAAATTTCCATGAAAACAGTTTCTCAAAGAACTGTCGTCCGAGTAAATAAAATTGCCATGAAAAGTTTCAAAAAATTTGTCGTTTGGAGTCGACTTTAAACTCTATGTCCAGCCCCTCATGTGCAAAATTAACACACACAACATAAATGGTGTGAGAAGTTAATTCATAATCATAATTGAAGAGTTGTAATGACCAAATTATGTATGTATATGTATGTGTATTTTATTCAACCCTCGCTACAAAACTTAAACTATAGTTTGTCGAATTATTTTCTGTGAATTCTCATTTTAAGACTTAAACTTGGAATCGTTTAAAGTTTAGTCATTTCAACTTTCTAAATACAAATATCGCTAATTTTATATATTTTGAATAAAATTATTTGGAAAAAATTCGATAAATTTATAACCTTTTGTTGCAATAGCTAAAGCTATGGCCGCTTTGATATTAGATAGATAACCAATTCCCAAAACTAAGTTTTAATTTTGCATCCATCCGAAAAGCTTTCAGCATTTCAATTTAAGAACCGGAAATTTTTGTCATAATAAAAGTCTTCAAAGATCATTTCTCCCAACACTTGACTTCATTAAAAATAAAATCATCATTTGTAATGATGCGTATCAAATGATTGTGACATTTTTTTGAAAACTGTTTCAATTAAAATATTTGGATTTTTAAGTTTTCACTACAAACGCTTCACTGGTCATGAATTATTTATGTAAGGGCGCGAACAGTAAAACAACACCACAAACTACACCACGGATAACAGGCAAATATTCTCACTTAATCACAGACAAACGATAACGTCTTAAGCATGTGATTTTTTGTTTGTTTTTGTTTTCTTTGAATGTATCATTTACTGATTTTGCTTCGCACTTACACGCTTGACTTCAAAATCCAGTCAGAGAGATTTATATTCAATTGTCTCTCATAATCGCAGGAAGATAGACAGACACCCTCACGCACACACACACACACATTCGTACATTAAACCAACCACTAAATTCAGCCGAATAATAATTTTGTTACCAGGCATACACAGATGAATGGACAGACAGAAAAGTAGTCATAAATGAAAATATTTTGAACCATATTGTTGATGAAGGCTCTGCTTTATAGTATACGTAAAGAGAATGCTCCCCCAACCATCCGTCAACCCCGTAGTTTTGTAAATTAAACAATAAGAGCAATAGAGAAAAGCAGTCGTAAATAAATAACGACTGTTGTCAGTAAGTCGTGTCGATTAAATTGTGGTTTGAATAATGAGTGCACAGTGGGGGCGGTAGTGTGGTTTGTATGAAACTGCACAAATAAACAGTGTATATGAAAACCAAAAATTTTTCAATACAAATAAAAATTATTTAAATTAAAAATAAAATAGAATTTATCAACTTATTTTTAGATTAAGCTTACAATTGTGGCTTTAAAATTTCGTTTCTAAATATGATAGGTTAGGTTAGAGGACGTGTACTTGTCAACTGTGACAAGTACAAGTACAAGTGACCGGAGGTCGAATTGACCCATTGTACAAACGTCCTAGCTTCTCACACCACTCATGTTGTGTGCCTTAATTTTATACTTGAGTGGTGGGACCTACAGCTTAAAATCGATTCCAAACGACAGATTTTCGAGAAACTTTTCATGGTAATTTTATTTACTCCCAGAATTTTTGCCAGAAATCTGCTGGGAGGAAGTCGCCGAAGAAATATGTGTTCATGTTTTCGTTTTGATGTCTGACCTGGGGTTTGAACCGAGACCTCACTTCAAATAAGCAAACACACTACCTACTATACTACGGCGACTTCGTTTATTGTTTGTTATCTCAACCTAAATAGGCTATCTTCCGTAATCCTGATATCTTGGCAAACTTATTGATGCTTTTCGGATATCTTCTTCCCTGCGGAGTGTTTCCTTCTGAGTTACATAAACGCCACAAAGGTTTCAAGACCGTCTTCTGGTTATTCGTTCACTTCATCAATGAATCTACATATTGGGCTTGAATTCATTATTATTTTCAATTCCGTGTTCTGGTGATTTGTTCACCTCATCACTGAATCTGCATATTGGGCTTGAATACATTGTTATTTTAATTTTTTAATTGGTCATTTCAATCCTTCAGTCATAATTACCTCCTAGCTTCTCACATCACCCATGTTCTGTTTGTTAAATTTACATATGTATGAGTGGCGGAACCTACAGTTTAGTTTAAAGTCGACTCTGAATGACAGATTTTTGAGAAACTTTTCATGGAATTGTATTTACTCTCAGAGTTTTTGCCAGAATACTGCTAAAAGGAAGTCGCAGAAAGAAATATTTTTTCATATTTTGAAAGCCATGGTTTCATACTACCTATTGGAATATGGCGACTTCAATCCATACTTATTCCAAAATAAGTGTTCTTTGGGTCTACCACTATTATAGGTTGCTGGCCTCTGGTTATATAGTTGGATAGGCTGATACAGATAGATAGTATCGAAGTGCTCCTATTCTTATTTTCATTAATTAACTCTGAATCAATAGCTGCATAAATAAATAAATCTTAATGTAATAAAATAGATTATTTCATTTTTTTAAGAAATGTGAAGAAAATTAAATATGAATTTTATTATTTTGGCGCTTCAGTCCCACTGTATACAACGGGCGCGTGTTGGTGTGTGTGGGTGGGGGTGTATGTGGTGGAGTCCTGGTGTAGTGTCAGTTATGAATATTTAATATTTTTACAGCAGCAAAAACAACAATAATAATAAATTTGATTTGGCTTTTAAATTGTTTTTCTTGGCATTACAATAACAACAACGACAACAACTAAAGTATTTGATATTTATGATGATGATGATGACGTTTGTTTCAATTGTTGTGGCTTTTTACGCATTGTAAATGTATTTTTTTACATTTTATGCATTATTATTGTTGTTGTTGGCGTAAAAATCATATTCATTCCAATTTAAAGTGATTTTTTATGCTTATCAATGTTGTTGTTGTAGTTGTAGTTGTTTCTGTTATTATAATTGCTGTAGTGGTTGTCATTGTTTAGAATCCTGTTTGATTTGTTTATGTAGAGTGTGCAAGTGAGTGACTTAGTTCTGTCCATTTCGCCCTTTTTCTTTCATTTTGCCTTCCTCCTCCTTCCAGCGAAACATTAAAGCAGTCAACGTACATAATTTTTACATTTAATCTACATCATCTTCATGATTCGTTCTGGGCATGAATGAAAATGTTTTTTTTTACATCTGAAATATTAATTCATTCATCTGCATCTGTGTATGTATTTGTGGTGATTTAAGCAACTCTAATTTTCCTTGCCCCTTCTAAGCACAACGGTTTAGTTGGATATGAGGTAGCGGTGGTGGTGGTGGTGATGGCGTTAAGTGTTGCAAGTGTCAAGAATGTCAGTGATTTTTGTGATAAGCATTTACAAGAGTTAAAAAGAAATGTTTTTTCTTCTTCATTTATTTGATTGGCAGTAAACATTGTATTTTTACTTTTGAAATGCTTTTTATGCTAATTTTCCCACAATAACTATTAAAGCGTTTCTATTCTTATATCGCTAATAATTAATTATGACAGTGAAAATTTTAAAAACTTTAAATGAAAATGTTTTTGTACTCCATATCACTAAGTGTGTTGGAGGGCAAAAAATGGTAGAACTAAGGATAACAACATAAACATCAACGCAGACAAAAATTTACAATTTCTGCGCAACTGTGAGCAATGACGTTACGTCAATTGCAACGGTACTTAAAATTGTTATTTGTTGTGTTAACATTACAAACAAGATCTCATCTAATAGAACAAAATTATGAACAATTTTTCAAGAGAATATCGACTGGACGCAAAGCCCAATAGATTAGATATTCGTAATAAGGTACATCTCTACAGAGAAGTTTTGCAACCAGTGTTGCAAAATTCAAATTTTGAAATGGTACTGAACTATAAAAAGTACTTTTATGCATCAAATGGTACTTTTGTAAAATGATGCATACATACATACATATATAATTGGTCACTATAACCCTTCAATCAGGATTATGACCTAACTTCTCACGCCATTTATTTTGTATGTGTTAATTTTAGATGTACATGAGTGGTGGGGAATACTGATTTTTAGGAAACTTAATCGTGGCAATTTTATTTCTTATCAGAATTTTTGTCAGAAGGAATTCGCCGGAGAAATTCATATTTCGTTTTGATGGAGATGTCTTCCATGGAGTTTGAACCGTGGGCTCACGTCGAGTAAGCCAGCACCCTACCTACTAGACTATTTATTTATTTATATTTCATACACATACAGGACAAAAACAGATGATTCGGAACGTAACAAAGCGTAAAAGCCCCGCTTAGTCAAGCATTGATGGAACGCAATGTAACATACGTTCGTATGTTGCATATGAAAGGCAATGCAAATGTTTACCGAAATTACAGTACGGTTCGGCAAGCGTATTCTAAAAACGCACATACGTTCCGTGAACGTTTGGCTAACCGGGACTAAAGACTAATTCGATCTTTAGCATTACGTTGAACATGTTGCTAATCAATTAATAGTTGAAAAGCACAAGACATAAAATATGTAATAATAAAAAAGTACTGAAAGCGTCGCGGGGGTACTGCGGTATTTTTGAATTGAAAAAGTACTGAAAAAAGTGAATTTTATTTTTCAACACTGTTTGCGGCGCAAATTCAAACAAAAAGTCTTATTCGCAGCACACAATTGTTAAAATTATTAAACAATTAAATACGGTTTTACAATTAAATTACGCTCGTGACGCTTTGTCGTAAGCCGCAGGTGACTTTTCCAAAGATAGAAATAAACCTCATACTTTTTCTGCTCTTTCATTAAACATATAGACGACGACAGGCTATCGAAAATATAACACGCACGTTTATAGCAACTCAATTATATTGATGTCTATGCAGCTACAGGACTACGTTACAACTTTTGCCGCTGTCGCCAACTTGGTCTGATTACTATTTTTTTAATTGGGACATATCCAATGTTAAATAAAGAACAGATTAAAAATACAGAACTTTATTGAATATCAAGGGACATTTGTAAATTAATAATTTATTTTAAAAAGGCGTTTTTATTTTTAGAAAAACGATGAGTTCGAAGCGCACCATTTCCAATGTACATCAGAGATCAGCAATGAATATTCAAAAAGATGAGTACTTGGAATCATACTCATAATTTCTGATGCTTATTTATACTTATTTTAATATCATACTCATACTACTCATATTTAAAGTTTGAAGTACTCATCGTACTCATACTTAACAATACGCATGATGTTGATTTCGACTCTCCTTTACTCAGCATTTACACGAATCACAAAATAAGTACGATTCGCGTACGAACACTACAATGCTCTCTAGAAGGTTGTGTGTTTGCTGTGCTTGCTGTCATTGTCTTTCTTCTCTTTTTTTAAATGCAATAACAACTAAGACTGTCAATTTTGATGAATGATTCAAATCACTCTTATCATTTATGAGTATTATAAGTATTTTTCTACATTTATGAATCTGTAGGCGTATGAATTAAACATATTTCGAATGTTATGAGTTTGATGTCAACGTTGTACTCATACTCATTGCAACCTGTACTTATAAATCAATGTTGTAGTGAGTACGAATGAATCACAGTAGTTGAATTTCAATGCTGTTGACTCACTCATACTCAAAATTTCATGAGTACTTATGAGTAGCGAAAAAACGATTCATTGCTGATCTCTGATGTACTTGTAGAGTAATCCAAGCAATTTGATTCATAGGGTGGTGAGTTGCGAAATTCAGCCTGACATAAAAGTTTGTCAAAATTAAAGCTTCATTTATTTTGTTGCTGTCGTATTCAAGTCGTTAATGTATTTTGACAAGTAGGAAACTTGGTGTGTACTTGTCACCTATTGTGACATATTGGAGATATATGCATTTCGCTTTTAAGCATTCTCAGCTTATAAACGTTGTAGCTAATATTTAAAAGTTACTTTAAAAAATTCGTTTATATGCCACCGGTTTGTGACAACTTTCTTTCCAAAATTGATCCTGTTCTATAGCTACCTCGTTCGAGAGGTGAAACGTTTCTGGATTTCTTGAGTTATTGGAAGCCAATATTCACCACCAGATTTATTGAAAAAAGTTTTAAACAATTTTGGACAGTGCTATGCAATTCCATAGAATGTTCCTTTTGGTTTCAATCTCCTTGCGGCAGATGCTAAACACTGTCCTATCCAGAACACATAACCAACTGGGGCAATGCAATCTCAGATAATTTATTCTTGATAGAAAACTTACAATTCACCAATGTTCGCCTTTCGTAATTGTGAAATTCTGGTGCAGGTTGCGGGCGAGCCAACGACCTGATTTTCTGCCTAGTTGAGGCTACAACGGGACTCTTGACTATGTCCATAAAGTCTGCTGTGGATCCATCTCTTTCAGCAATTTCTTCCCAGAGGTCTCGAAGTGACACGGAGGCCCGGAAAAATTACATTTTTATTCACTACACCGAGCTGTAAAAAATGTTGAAAGCCCTCTTGCCCCATCGGCATTCCATCGAGTACAAAACTATTGCTGTCAATGAGGCAAATAGAATTCTATCAGCTTGACTGACATGTGGATATTTGTCCTCAGTTGCAGGATATCGACATAAGAATTCCCTACTTATAAGCACTGTCCAGCTAGCAGTTTTGAAAGTGCTTATATCCGTGGAATACTGTACTTGCAATAGTTGGAAAACACTTGACTTTATGAATATGAGAAACTACATAATACTGGAATAACGTTATGTTCTCCAATATATTTTCTTGAAATTTACACTAAATATTCTAAAGTGTGCTAGACTATAAGCGTGAGGGTCGTGGGTTCGATTCCCACCAGAGGTTCTGATCAGTTACACTACACTGACCATAAGGACTTTGTTACTCTGCTCGTAATAATAAGATCTAATTTGGAATTGTGTTGTAATTAATAAATATAAAAAAATAAAATACATTTCTATTACTTCCTAGTATTCGTAAGTTAAATTTATCATATCACCAGATATACAGTGGGCGCCAAAAGTGAGTAAACACCACTGAAATAATTCATTTTCTTAGGATAGCTAGAAAAGTAAATAAAAATAAAAACGTTTATTTATTACTTATAAAATGTTAAAACAAAAACAACAATTCATAAAAAAGGAACTTTTTTCTACTTAAGAACATAGTAGAAAATTTAAAATTATAGTGGGTGTTGAGTCACTTATGGCACTCACTGTACGTAGAAATTTGTTAATCATATGTATACTTTTGTGGATCTGTGCCAATGTTATTTAACATCGCATATTGATCAAAAGTAATTCTCGAAAACCTTTTTCGCAGAAGTAAAATAAAATCGAATCGCCGTAGTCTAATAGGTAGTGTGTTCGCTGCGAGTAAATAAACCTGCCACGAAAAAGTTTCTCAAAATCTGTCGTTCGGAGTCGACGTTGAACTGTAGGTCCCGCCACTCAAGTATAAAAAATTAAGTCACACAACATGAGTGGTGTGAGAAGCTAGGCCGTAATCCTGACTGAAGGGTTGTAATGGCCAATTATGTACGTATGTATGTATGTATGTAAAATAAAATCGTTAAACGTGTAAAATTCCTATGGATAACATGCTTAGAAATCAACAGGCAGTAAGAAATAGTGGAGGATATTAAACTAACTACTAGTAATGTTGCTTACTAAGTTAAGCGAAAGCCTTAGTACTAATGTACGATTACAAATTACTGACGAATTGAATTGCTTTTTTAATTGAGTACCAATATTGTTTATAATTTTTTGTCTATTTACCTTTTTACTTCAAAAGTATAATACATGATATGTATGTATGTGCAAAAATCGATTTCTAAGAATTTGTGTCACACTCACGAAAACATAAGCAACCATTTATTACGTCTTCTTTTTTTTTCAATTATTATTCTTGCAGCATACCAAAATTCAGATAGTGAAGACTGTTCTGACGACGATGGTAATAATTCCGCCGGCAATAAAGATTCTAGCAATAGTAATAGTCAAAATTCAAAATCCCGCCGGAGAAGAACTGCATTTACATCGGAACAACTATTGGAACTGGAAAGAGAATTTCATGCCAAAAAATATTTAAGTCTGACGGAAAGAAGTCAAATAGCGACTAGCCTGAAATTAAGTGAAGTTCAAGTATGACTTGTTTCAACTTTCCTCAATTCCTTGATTATTAATTTTCTCCATTTTCCATGTTCATTTAAGGTGAAAATTTGGTTTCAAAATCGCCGTGCAAAATGGAAACGCGTCAAGGCAGGCCTTTCTTCACACGGTTTGGGTCGTAACGGTGCTTCGGGTACGAAAATTGTTGTACCCATTCCTGTGCATGTCAATCGTTTTGCTGTGCGTTCACAACACCAACAAATGGAGAAAATGTGCCTGAGTGGCCCCAAGCCAGATCTACGCAAGAAAATTACCTCCAATACAACAAGTGGCTTTGAAAAGTTCAGCGGTAGTTTAAGTGTCACGAACGCACCCAATACGGTAAATAATACACCTGCGGCGGCACTAATGGCAGCGGCGGCAGCCAATTTAACAGCCGCCACCAGTGCTGTAAATAGTACACTGACTTTGGCACGTAGCAGTATCTATTAATAAATGATTTACGAGTACTTATATATGTATAGTTTATACGAAATATACGAAAATATTTATTTATTATTTCTAAATTAAATTTTAAATAAATTCTGAACATTTTTTTTTTCTTTTATCAAATTTATTTCATTGTATTGTATTGTAATAGATTTTAAGTGTTTTTTCTTTCTGTCTTTTTTCTATTCTTCTATTCGATAATTTTTTTTTTATTTTTATGTTGATATTCACTTGTCTTTAGTGTTTAAGTATTAGAAATTTTAAAAATTTAAATTGAAATTAAGAAAACAAATACACTCGATTGTAAATATTCAAATAAAATAAAAAAAGAAATCAACATAAAATACCATAAAATTGAATAACACAACAACAAAATACATACAAATTAAAAAAACAAATTTAAATAATTTTTGTTTAATTTCTACAGGTAGAATTTATGTATATCAAGGGTCCATGTTGTCAATGGGTATTATTCTTTCTGATAATTTTTGGCAGTAAAATTTGAAATTTTTCATATGTATTCAAAGGGCAAACAGAGACTAATAGAGAATACATACATACGTATGTATGTAATAAGTGCATAGTTGTTATGAATTTTATTTATTACTACCCTACACTTTTGCTGACATACAAAATCAAAATTAAAAATTCTATCGATAATTAATAAATCATCTGTTTAGATGGAGCCTAAAATTAGTTGTAGTAAAGTAGAAGATAAAACTGAATAAGCATGCACAGAGGAGAAGACCTCCAATAGATAAGCCAAGAATGGAACTCTGAAAAATCCAAGCAGAATGTAGGGTGTTGCAATAGAGTTAGCGCCCATTTCTAAAATCAGGCGGTAGCCATGATTAATCTCAAGATTGTATGCCAAGCATCAAAATTTCGGAAGAATAATCAAGGTTGCTAAAACTGGGCCGGTAAGACACGGTAAGAGTGATAGATAGATTGCTGGGCGAGTTCTCTATTGAATCACCAAGATCTCAGAAGTCGTTTGCTAGAAGCAGCCAAGAAACTAGCGGAAAAAGAAAAGGTTGAAAACGGAAATAGTTGCCGAAAAAACAGACCTGACAACTATGAGGATTTTGAGAATGTGGAAACGGCCGCACTAAACAGGTTTGGTTGTAGAGACCCCTATAGTAGACTCAATATTGAAATTGCTTCATAGAAGTACAATCTACCCAAAACTAAAACGATTATAAGGGTAACCCAACAAGTCTGAAAACTACCTCCCTCCTATGAAATCTGTGATGAACGAATTGCTAGTAACGTTGAAAAAGGTTGGCTATGAGTTAAGCGCCCATAAGAACGAAGTGGTTCTTACATAGTTAGACGAGTAAGCATCTAATAGCGATTAGCACGTAAATCCGGGGAATCGAGAATTGTACTTGTCACCAGAAAAACAAACCGTCACGTTCTCATCCATTGAGGCTGTGTAGACGAATCTTGAGGCTGATGGCCACACTTCATTGGTTAGTTTGGGAAGAAAAAAGATACTCAACAGAATGTAAAAGGCCTCTATTGCATTTTGGAAGGATCTAGATTCTTAGACCAAAGATTACTCCCTGAATCTACACAGAAGGGTTCAAATCTACATTAACCTATATATGCCTCGTATGTTGCGAATCCCTCATATAACCTCGGCGCCATGACGATTCTACATCTCCCTTCGTTGGACTTTTACTTTTGGGGCTTAGATCGAATAGTATTCACATGAGAACATTGACGGAATTAAGAATTTTCGGAAATATTGATTACATGACTACTTGAAATGACTTCTTAGAGGAATTCATATCAACCATTCTAGATAGTGAGGAAGGAGAAATTTCATTTACCAAGCATTCCATACAGATCGTCATCTATGGCTTCAGTAGTAGCAGGTGGGATTTTTTTGATTCTGTTACCCGATCACGTCTAGGCTGTAACAAATATTGGGAAGGACAAGCATACTTTCTCATAGCCAGGTATTTATCAAGGAACCAGGTACAGGAATACAGTGGAAATCTAGCAAACTGAAATGCGGATGAATTGGCCAGACAATGCCACAACCACTGAACTTTCGGAGAAATTTTCTACATTGGAAAACCAATTGGAGACCTTAGGGCTAACAATATTAAATCAGATTCCGTTATTTCCGCATACACAACTTCGAAAATAAATAACGCTGGCAAATGTGACAAAGTTTATTTAAATGGAGCACGGGAAGTCCACTCAAACTCAGTATGAGTTCGTCAGCGTCGTTGGTGCCGTCATTACTGGATATTCCACTATCCATTGATCTTAGTCATATACCCAATAAGTTAAGCAGTAGTTTCAAAGCTACTAGTAGGTAGTGTGTTGACTTATTAGGCGTAAAGCCTGGGTTCGTATCCCAGGTCAGACATCAAAACGAAATATGAAAAAAAAATATTTCTTCGGCGACTTCCTCTAAGCAGAATTCTGGCAAAAACTCTGAGAGTAAATAAACCTGCCATGAGAAAGTACATAAAATTGCAATGAAAAGTTTCTCAAAAATCTGTCGTTCGGTTTCGACGTTAAACTGTAGGTCCCGCCACTCACGTATAAAATTAACGCATTCAACATGAGTGGTGTGAGAAACTAGGCCGTAATCCTGACTGAAGGGTTGTAATGGTCAATTATGTATGTATGTATGTATGTAGTTTCAAAGACGAGAAGAACAAACAGTTCTTACAGGACACATGAATGAATGTTGATGTCACTTATCTGTTTAATGCGAACATTGGACAGCTAAGCTAAGGCTTTCTCAAGAGCTCTGGTGAATCATTCTGTCTTCACGGCCACTTGCACCATCCTACCTACTCAAAAAATATGTAGATATCGACTTTAGACGATTGACATTAACGAATTAAACTTGTATTTATATTTTTCCCCTGTTTTAAAATCAAACATTTTCAAAAAAAAGCAAAAAAAATATTTTACTTTGGCATACGAGTGAGTATTTTTCAATGCCATAAATTAGGTTGCACTATGGGTGGCTGTCATAATTTGTCATAAGGCAAGTTAACGCCCAATTTCATAAGTTTACCGTACAATATACCGTATTTAATATTAAGGGATTTTTTCGGAGGATTACATCGCTTCAATTTTGTAAATGATCGAAAACGAGTACGTATGCTGGTTGGTATAGGAAATTCAAATTTTCTGTGCAATGGAAGAAGAGTGAATTTCAAAATAAGTTTCAGTTTTGATTTATTGGTTTTGCCCGGTAATTTTGTAGGAAATGCGAAATGGCAAACGAATATGAATAACGGCTTTTTAATAAATTCTTAAAAAAAATGTGAATAAAAAATGTTTGAATGGAGTTTAAAGACAAAATTAAAAAAAGGCCAGTTGGGTGACAAAATTAGAAAACCGTTGCGTAATATAGATTTCTAAGTCTATTCTAATTTGTGATATTAAATCGATTGGGTATCTAACACGAATACTCCATTATTTAAGCATATTTTTTAATAAGAAGTTGGATATTTGACGTTTGAATGGGATCAGGAATTGAAGAATAATTGCTCAAATGTTTTAGTCGCCAAGATTATCATATTTAGCGCATATGGCCTATTTTCAAATACAAAGTGAATCAGGAATGAACGCAATTATCATTTATAAACGGTAGAGCCCCTACTTTGTGTATTAAAAAGCACGATCAATTTTCATTTAAAATGTGTTTAATTTTGAGTCCTTTAAGAAGGAATCTGAAAGATAAGATAAACCAAAGTAAGGATTGTCAAAGAAAAAGTTACTTTCTAGATTCTAAGTATAACTAATCGCCCCAAAATTGTTATCACAGTTTCCAATCCATAAGCCTTTGTTTGCTACACAAAAAAAAATCAAATGTTTATAAAAAATTCTGCTAGCCATCAATGACAGCTGAATTTAGGCCAGAATGTCCATTACAAGAGCAGCTCTTCGGATTTATTGAATTAAGTTAATACCGATTAATACTGATAAGAGATCAGCAATGAGTATTCAAAAAGATGAGTAAAATCGAATTATACTTATAATTTCTGATACTTATACGCATTCATACTTATTTTAATATCATACTCGTAATACTCATCATATTCATATTTAACAATACGCATGATGTTGTTGATTTCGACTTTCCTTTACTAAACATTGACAAGAATCACAAAATAAGTATAATTCGCTTACAAACACTAAAATACTCACTAGAAGGTTGTGTGTTTGCTTTGCTTGCTGTCTTTGTCTTTCTCTTCTTTCTTTTTTTGTAAATGCAATAACAACTAAAACTGTAAATTTTGATGAATGATTCTAATCACTCGAATCATTTATGAGTATTATAAGTATTTTTCTAAATTTATGAATCTGAATGAGTAGGCGTATGAATCAAACATATTTCGAATGTTATGAGTTTGATGCCAACGTTGTACTCATACTCATTGCAACCTGTACTTAAAAATCAATGTTGTAGTGAGTACGAATGAATCGGAGTAGTTGAATTTCAATACTGTTGACTCATTCATACTCAAAATTTCATGAGTACCTATGAGTAGCGAAAAAACGATTTATCGCTGATATCTGATACTGATACATTTGATACACATGAAAACCACAATTGTAACCATCTGATACCTATGATGTGTATCGCAAAGAAGCATCGATATGATATCGATTTTCCTCAAAAAAATCAATGTTTTATGTGCATCGATTTATTTGTGTAATAAAATGGAAAAAAAATTTGTTCATTATTGGGCTGAGATCCTCGCTTCAAGATGCTGTTCGTTGTCAGTAAGAATAACTTCCGGTATATTACTTGATAAACACCGAAATGTTTCATACTAAAATGCATTAAAGTCGCATAGGTTCCAAGTAAGTGATCAGTGATTCGTTAGCCTGTTTATTGGGTTTAAATAAATTTTTGTTCTAAAATAAATAGTGTTTAAATCGGCTAATCCCGGCAAAATGCCGGTTACGATCTTCAAGTTGAACTACTTGCTCATTATCACGAATTCTTTCGTGAATGGGAATTTAGTCCTGACCAGCTGATTTGACTTTCCATTCTAATCTTTAGTCAACCTTGAGCTTGTGGAGGGCTTACCTCACTGTCAGATAGTATGATTACCACTTCCAAGTTGAATTGAGAACATATTTTGATGGTATAAACTTTAGCTTGGAAATAGCTTAAAACTTCCTCATGGGACTTGAATAATATTATTACTTTCACTTTTGTTACCCACACAGAGCGAAAACTGCCTAATAAAATCAATAAGATTTTCTCTACGAAACGTTTTTGGAGTGAGGGGTATTACAGCAGAAAGAAACGAAGATTTTTTCGTAGAGATTTCTTATTATTTTTATGTGATAAATCTTTTTAATTTTTTCAAAAAGTAAAACACATACATTTAAGAAGAAAACTTGTTATTTACCATTTTTTTTACTCAAATTCCGTCACTTTTGCCACAAAAAATACAATCCATAGAGAAAAACTTATTGATTCTATTGTGTTTTCTTCTAAATTGTATAAAACAAGAATTTCTTATTAATTTCATTGGGCTACCGAATCAATTTTTTCAAAAAGGTTTTTCTTATAGATTTCATTAGGCTACTTAATAATTTTTTTTTAAGGAGTATGCCTTATTGATTTCATTAGGTTTCTATTTGATCATGTGTAAATTATCTTATTAATGTTTTAATAAGTGGCAAGTAAAGAAGTGGAAAAAAGTAATAAAAATATTTCTTCTTAAAAGAACAAAGTAACAAAGTATACAAAGTTCAAATAAAAATATTGAATTGTTTTAATTTCAACAAAAAAAGTGTTATAAAAGCCGGGAGGAAAGTTATTTTCTCGTTGGACTGATGTTGAAAAAAATTGATGATTATCCTGTCACTGCGGACGAATCTTTTAAAGGTTTGCATAATGGTAGAACTCCTTAAATTCATATATGTACATCTTTATAATCCTCTATCTTTCTCTTTCAAAGATAAATATTTCGAGCAAAAGTGCTGGTTGCAGCACAATTGCAGTTCATGGGAACAGGTGCTTCCTTTCTGGAGGGAAACAAAGAAAAATAGAATTGATGAGATACAAAATGCCAAATCTTTGACGAATATTTTTCAAGAGTGGACACGATATAATGATTTCTTAGGTTAAGTGAAAAGCAAAATCAATAAGTATTATTTGAAAAAATAAAGGGATAGTTTTATAAAATTAAGAAGAAAATCTTTTTGAAAAAAACAAAAAGAGGGCCTAATAAAATCAAGAAGAAAATCCTTTTGAAAAAAAAACAAAAAGAAAGCTTAATAAAATTAAGGAGAAAACCTTTTTAAAAAAATCAAGAAGACTATCTAGTAAAATCACTAAGTTTTCTTCTTGATTTTTTCAAAAAGGTTTTCCTTATAAAAACAATAAGAATCTCTTCTTGAAAAAAAACCATAGAGAAATCTTATAAACTTTGTTCTAATTTACTATGTATTTATTAGGTTCAGTTTTCTCTGTGCAGGCTCGTTGCGAAATGTTTTTCAAAAAGATATAGTTTAGGGAACAGTTAAAGAAGTAAATGTCATTCATTCGACATTTCCTATTTTAAACATGATAGATTTGTCTCCCTTAACCTTAACATAGTCTCCATGATACTGGTCCTTGCCAGCTATGAAATGGGGTTAAATCGAACAGCGTGAGCATCATCGTTAAAGGACTTTAGCTTTAAAGAAGGTGGTTTATTTATTTGCTACAATATAATTACAAGTCTAGTAGGTAGCGTGTTCGCTTATTAGACGTAAAGCCCGGGTACGAGCACCAGGCCAGACATCAAAAACGAAATATGAAAAAAATATTTCTTCGGATACTTCCTCTCAGCAGATTTCTTGCAAAAACTCTGAGAGTAAATATAACTGCCATGAAAAAGTTTCTCAAAATCTGTCGTGCGGAGTCGACGTTAAACTGTAGGTTCCTCCACTCAAGTATAAAATTAAGACACACAACATGAGTGGTGTGAGAAGCTAGGCCGTAATCCTGACTAAAGGGTTGTAATGACCAATTATGTATGTATGTATGTATATTTAATTTTTAATTAGCTGCATAACTTCAACCTTATGCTCAGTGTAGTGTAACAAACCAGCACCTCTGGTGGGAATCGAACCCACAACCCTCTCGCCAATCGTCTGGCACACTCCCTACTAGACTACTGGAGCACCCAAGAATGTAGTTATTTATTGATGTTAATCAATAAAAAAAAACATCGAATTGTTTCGATGTATCGACAAGTTACATCGAGTGTTTTTAAAACCACTATAGCAGCAGAGAATTATATTCTCAACATTATTATTACGTCTCCAAAGTTAAAAGGAACTTCTGAGTTATGAAATACACACGCTTTAAAGGAAGCAAAGGTTGCGCAGCTGAAAAGGCACAAACACTCTCGAGTGCGTATTAGAAGTGAACTGAAGTCATATTTTAGAGAACTAATATTCAATTAATGTTTTACACTTTATTTTTATTTTTCGTTTTTTTTTATTTTTTTTTTTGTAAGAAATGAAAGTAAATAAAAAGTCTAAAAGGTAATGCCGAATGGATTATTGCTCGAATTAAACGAAAAATCACTTAAAAATCCATAAATTTCGAAAACAACAATTAAATGAAAAAAAAATCATTTTAAACTACTACGGCTACAGCTATAACTTCTGTTATTATTGTTGATAATATACTGCAACCAATACATTTGCACAGAAACGGATGTGGTTTGCGGAACGATGCGACTTGAACAGAAAAAAAAGCAAAAACGGGGGCCAACAATTTAAATAAATAGCAAAGCAGCAGCCCTTCGTTAAAAAGACATCATTGTCGTAAATAATTATTTTTCTTTCTTTTTCTTTCATTTTAAATTTTGTTGTTTTTTTTTTGATTTTTTTTCAGTTATTAAATCTCTAAACATTGAGTAAAACATTAACAAGCCATAAGCGGCAACAAATTATCTACAAAGTGTTGCAAAGAGGCCTTTTTAGTGTGCCACATAAATAAATAAAAGTATAAAATTATACGGATTTGTTTCTTTCTTTTGAGGGGCGTGTCATGGAACATAATAGCTCGTCGTTCGCAATACGACAGACGATGCGTAATGTTTGTTCATCGTTCGCTAACAGTACGTACGTACATATGTACGTGTGTACATTCGAGTGTGTGTACGAGAATGACTGTGAATTGTTTTCAATTTAAACACGACGTCTATACAGCTGAGGGTTGTTCGATTCGGTTTATTTAGCACCGAATTAATGTTTTGCTGCTCTCGTTTCCTTTACGTTTTTTTTTTCTTTTTTTTTGGAAAAAAGAAAAATACATACTCCGTTCCGATGATATTTTGCTGCTCATTTCGCTATTACGTTCGTCATTTATGTGCGACGACAGTGTTTATGTATTTGAGGGAAATAATTTCATACAAATAAACAATTTGTCGCATTCATTCAAAAGTTACTTGTCAACAAAAAAAAAAAAATAAGAAAATTCAACAACAAAACAAACGTAATCACTATTAATATGTACATCCAACTCCTCTCTAGTATTTCTTAAGCTGCAACTTAAGCCATACAAGTAAGTACGAGAGCGTTCTCTATACATATGGAAGATGTGGTGGCAGGCAAAAACACATTTACAGCGATTCAAAAACTTTTTTTTATCACAATCAAGGTAAGGTGAGGTTAAATTTAGGTTCCTTCCATCATCTATCTGCAACTACTGACTGGTTTAATCCAAATCACATTTGACTCATTCTGACAGTAAATTCTGGATCCCCAAAATTCCTTTGTTTAAGGTTCCTAAGTGCTGTGCAATAGTAGAAAGGATGTTCTGAGAACTCCTTGTTATTACAACTTCTGCAGACGTGGTTGCGTGGTATTCCATTAATGGTCAATGTCCTGTTATAACTGATGTGAGGCTCCTAAGTTGGGTTCTGGTTAGATTTAATGTAAATTTTGATTTGCACATATCGACTAATGGTTAGACTTGTTTGCTCTCTATAGAAGTGGATTTATTATCCCATCTGTCTGTTAAAGTTTGTTATTTATCCCTCTGCAGAGTAATGCCAATCAGAGATCATCAATAAGTATTCAAAAAGATGAGTAGATTCGAATCATACTCATAATTTCTGATACTTATACGCATTCATACTTATTTTAATATCATACTCATACTACCCATATTCAAAGTTTGAAGTAGTCATTGTACTCATACTTAACAATACGCATGATTTTGTTGATTTCGACTCTCCTGCAAATTACTCGAATCATTTATGAGTATTGTAAGTATTTTTCTAAATTAATGAATCTGAATGAGTAGGCGTATGAATCAAACATATTTCGAATCTTATGAGTTTGATGTCAACGTTGTACTCATACTCATTGCAACCTGTACTTATAAATCAATGTTGTAGTGAGAATCAGAGTAGTTGAATTTCAATATTGTTGACTCACTCATACTCAAAACTTCATGAGTACTTATGAGTAACGAAAAAACGATTCATTGCTGACCTCTGATGCCAATCTCAAGAATGAATTTTCTGTTGTACCAAACTTTGCAAAAGTACAGCTAATTTGTTAGCTTTAATGTCCCCGTGTCCAGAAAACTACTTGAGGTTAATCGTTGAATATCTCGCCATCTCTTCCCGAGACATCTTGCATTCTTAAACAGCAACGACTAAATGAAATAAATCATTCCATAAAATTTAAAATACTTTTGTCAGACCACGTATGGGGTTTTAAATACCCAAATACGGCAATTTTATTTATAAACGTACCCAAGAAGATGAAAATGAGCTTCAGCCGAAAATATGATTTTTTGGGCAAAATCGACATCATCGTATAGTTTCACGTTGGCCCATCTAGCGAAGCGAAAGTGGAGTGTATATCGATTCATTATGTTCAGTGGAGATAATATACTGAATTTTGTAACAGAATAGAATGACATAAGTATTGCCAGATTCAAAATAACCGATGGTTAAAATTTAAACCGATTAATATCCCATTCGATATTAAAAAATTCTGGTAGAAACTTGAACAAATTAAAACATTCTAAATGCATAGCCAGATGAAAATAGCACTTATAGAGAACTCTTTTACATTTAGTTTGGGAATCACTGTACATGTATGAAAGTTGCAATTAAAAATTAACTGATGTCAGTCAGTGTTATTAAACGATTTGTACAATATCTTGTGTTCATCCATTAGGAAGCCAATAAGTCAAATGTACTCGTACACTATTGTCACCGTCAGCGTTAGCGTCAGAATCATTGTCATTATCATCACCACCAGTACGAATATTATCGTAATACGATAAATGCACGTAATAGAGGAGTAATAGCAGCAACATTAGGGGTTGTTGGAATGAATGAATGTTTTCCACAATTACAACAGCAGCAGCACCAACAACAACAACAGCCGTAATTTGCCAAATGTGAGAGAATGTCACCTTTTTATTCCAAGCCATTAAAAGAAAAGTAGGCAGAAAATCTGTTGAAGAGGCGTGACGCGTGAGACACCTGGAGTGAATATTGTTTACTTCAATGCGAGTGAGTATGCGTGTGTGTGTATGCGAATAAATAAAAATTGCTTGTAGTCGTACAAAGTAGAAAGAGTAGCAATAGCACTGAGTAAGTAACAATTCTAATTTTATTGTAAGCCAAGTTGAGAGAATCTAAACTCTGATACTCTGCCTTTTAGTTTTTTTTTTGTGTTTGTTATTGTGATTTTGTTTTGTTTGCACGAAAGTAGTTTCGTTTGTCACAATTTGGACCATTAAATTGTTGCAATTAGTTCCAGCAGTGTTTTACTTTCATTTGCCACAGTTTTCGTTTGGAGTTTTTGTTGATTCTGAAAATTGGTTTTGAAGCGTAAAGAATTCGGTATGAATGAACGATTTTAAATGTAATCTTAACAAGTCCTTTATCCGTTCAATAGATGTCCTGTCCATTAACCTTAAAAGCCCTTGACAATAATAAATTAAATACACTTACACAAACATGTATTCATAATAATTATGAATATGCGTATGAGTGTAGACGATTATGTACGTATGTGTGCATGTGTATTTTGTATATATTTTTTGTAATTTAGAAACTTTTTCTTTTAAAACGAACAAAGAAATTGTACAGACTATGCCTTCAATAAATCATAACGACTTGAGAAAAGTATGCTGAAAAGCTAGCAGTGTGTACTGATTTGCAACAAAATTAAATTTCATGATAAAATATTACGTATACTGGGATTGTATTGTACTGGGATTGATTTTATTGAACCATCAGTAAACAAACTCACCTATAATTATCAAAATCGAGGCTTATTTTGTCTAACACTAGTGTCTTTATTGTTTTCTTTTTCTTGTTCGTTTAACACGTTGACTGCCGACTACGAGATAACTCGTAGATTGCATTCCCTTCTAGGGTGCGAAGTACGAGTTATCTCGTACTCACTAAACCTGCCATTTTTGTGTAGCTACGAATAAAATCGTATTATATCAGTGCTACTATCGATAAATGGCTTCTGGGGAAAGAACAAAAAGTCAATGTTGGCTCGCGTGGCCAGTTTTCTGAAAATTGCCGCGGCAGTCAACGTGTTAAGAAACGAAAAACTTTCGCAAAACATCTCCCGCTTCTTAGTATTATTTATTTGCTTTTCTTCCTTAAACACATTTTTGCCGAGAAGCTATTTTATACCACAACATACAAGTTAGCTTAGAGAGCTAGTACACGATTAACGAATATACCACGTCAGTACTAGGACTGAGAAATCTGTGAAACCACATTTCGCAATCAATAGTAAGAGGCTGCAACAGCCAATTTGTCACGGCTGTTAAATTTAACATTGAGTATCGCTACTGCAAGAGAAAGCATTGAAGAAGATCAAATTCTTGACTCCATAATAATTAGAACTACAGTATAAGCCACTACCACATATCGTATTTTACGTAATTATTTGAATCGTAAATCTCACAAAGTTTAGATTGTGTATGAAATTAAATCAAAATCAAACATCGAAGATTGATTAATTTTATTCGAGAACAATTAGTTGGTTTTACTAAAAAAAATCATTTCCTCGAATAAATCTTATTTCCACTTAAATTGTTAATAAAAAAAACTACATCAGTATGTACAGAAAGCTTTACATTCCTATCTTTATATTCGACCTTATGAAGTCATTTTCTTTTGGAATATCAAATCCTATATCCATTAAAAAATATTTATGCCCGACTAAAACAAGGAACAAATTCAGTTATCTTATTTGTTTTCATTTATATGGAGATAGCAGAATGTATCCACGATATTTCAGTAGCGAAACTGGAATTATTGCAACAGCGGGTAAAAAATCATTCGCCTCATTGCACAAAATTTGCGTGCAGAAGATTCTTAAACAACCAACAAAGGATTCAAATTTTTTAATATAAATTTGGATTTTAGTAGCTTAATACATCTTTCTGGCCTTACGCTATAATTAATAATTTGACTCTGGTGTAGCAACGAGATTTTCCAAATAATTTCAAGAGGATGTAGTTTTCATGATTCCAAAAGTTCACTGAGCCTTTCTGTTGATTATTTATGTCGGATTTTGAGCTAAGAAGATATGAACGTCAGCATGTTTGGAATCGTCGTTATAATTGAATATACAGTAGAATAGTATTTAAATTAAGAGATTTATGCATCCCTACATTTTTTATGGATGGTTTGAAATCATGTGAATTTGAAACCACTCTACAGTCTACGTGCACAATATCTGGAATTTTCTTATGTTTCTGTCCGGTAAATTAGTCTGCTTGATCTCACTTTTATGTTGATTTGCATTGCAAAAGTAAATTCTCAACCCTCTTACTAGCACCAATCATTGTTGACAGCAATACATGCCCAAGATGTCTTGGATTAAGCCGATCATATTTGTCATAAGGCCTTTCATTGACTGATAAATATTAATTGTAACTTCAAGACGACTAATATTATAACCGGGCACTTCAGTTAACAGTTCAGTATTAATTTACAAATAACAGTACACAATACCTGACTGAAGGTATGCTAAAACGTTTAAGAATATTTAACCAATATGAGTAGGATCAGTAGTGTTCTATACAGGTCTTCCATGACCATCCCTTCTGATAATAGCAAACAGAGCGTTTCCTCGACACCAACTACAGAGTCTTTCAAGACACATTTAGAACAATATTTAACATATTTACTGTATAGTCTCCAAATTATCTATGATCCATGTGACAAATTTTTTTAAAGGCATTTTACCTTGCTTAACATTTTTAACTACTGCAAGGAAAACGCACTGGTGAAGTCAGTTGACATTAAGCCAACATGAGTATTACGACCAAATATGGGTCCACTATTTTTCAAAAGATTTTAAATTATTTGTATACGTTTTCCTCGCTAAAAACGATTCTATAGCATACTGTGGATACTCAGCAGCCAATAGGTGTCAGCATCTTTGGACGACTGGATAATAATAGCTCAAATCAAATATTGGTGATTCGAAAATACTGACAAAGTTACGAACTTCGTGGAACATTGAGTTGAAGACAACTATCGTGAACAGGGTGGGGAAATTGTAAAATGTAATTGTGAACGATTCTCAACAGATCTTTACAGATGTTTTGAAACTGTGTGTGGATGTTTTTTTCGGAGTGAGGAGATATAGTTCACTCGATAAGGCTATCGGAGTATTGTAGTATCTTCTAGCCGGAAGTATGGCACATAAGAGTTACTTCGATGATTATTGGATTGAATAAATATCGCCAAGAGAGAGAGAGAGAGCGCGATTAGCGAATTTTCATATAACCAGATAACTGTAAAAGGACAACGAAACACTGAAAATGTCATTGAAGAACTTGCAAGCTTAGGATTGCTAACTCTGTCTAGGCAGAAAATTGAAGCACCTATCCTATGACGATTGAGTTGGGGCATAGATTGGCAAAGTACGAGTTCCGCTTGGTTTTAGAATTTGGACGAATGATTTGTGTGGCATCATGACCGTGTCACACTGGTGGATGTGTGTCTATCTTTCTTAAGGACAGTCTCTTCCACATGCATACATTCTTATCATAAGCTTTTGAATGCAATTAAATGCATTTGACTAAATCGACACAGTTTTTACTTAATAACTGTAAAAGTAGAAACAAATGTAAGCTCAATCTGTCAAAAGGATTGAATCGGTATACTCAAAGAAGCCTGCGATTGAAAGAACCTGCAGCTTAGACATCTATTGACATGCATTCATTACACAACACAGTTTCTTAAGACAATATAACCCTTTGAAGTATTCGATGAAATCTACGCATTTAAGTTTACAAAACAATATTTTTCATTACATAAATGTAGTATAGAATAGTGTATGTACTATAGTGTGTATTCTAAGTACTTTATTAATACTTATTTATTATTTACTACATACATATAATAAATATTCATAAAGTAAAAAAAAAGTTATTAAATAAAAAAGTGCCGAAATTATTTTATGACGATGATTATGATTATTGTAATAAATTAAACAATCCAGACATCCGGACACCCGTTTTAAAATACATCCATACGTTATCGAATTTCTTTTCTTAGAGGCCATCTCTATTTTCAGTCAATACTCGTACTCGTAAATGTACTAGTAAATGTGTGACTGACTACTGATAAATACGGGTATTAAGTAATAAAACAAAAACAAATAAATTAATAATGAAAGACTATGTATGTATTGTCTTTCTTTTGTTGTAAATACCACAACTATGCCATAAAATCAAACTCTGTCGATGTAATGATTGTTTCATTTTAACAAATGGTTTCCGTGACAAAAATCAAATGTGAATTGTTTTTCACAATCAATCGAACTTATTCCTTAAAATTTAATTTTAATTTTGTGAAGAAATTCATTCAATAAACTATAATCGAAATAACAATGAATATTTATGAAAAACAAAAACAAAAACAAAAAGAATAATTACAAGAACAAAATATTTTTTTTTCGTTTGAAAAGTGATGTCGGCTTTCGAAAGATTTTCCACGATCATTATCATTTTTGAAATGCCGACATATGGACATGATACACGGTTTTTTGACCACTATACAATACGATTATATCTGTCTGTAAAGTCAAAACATGAATAAATAAATAATTTCAAAATGATACGACAGTGTATTAAGAATTTTATTATAAATATTACAGTGTTTATACATTATGATTATACTTATGAAAGTAATCTCTTATGATAGTTACAGTATAGTACGGTAGAGCACATAAATGAAACATTCAAGCAGCCAATTGACCATTTAGCTCATCGTTATAAGCATGTTTTTAATATCTGATTCAACCCCTACGCTATTTTCATTGTAATACGTATATTTCCCTTTTGGTGGTAACATGTTCCGTATCAGCCGTGTTACCTACCTACTCAAGGTCTTAAAAATGAATGTTTGTAATGGCAAAGGCAATAAAAATTAGCCATAGGTTTATACAAGCATGCCTCATTATAGTTCTTGATTGTTTTGTAATATAAGATCAGAAGGTACAAAGGCCTACTCAGACGATTACCTGTGTTTCAAATTCCGACGTTGGTGAATGACGTGCAGCATGCCTGATAGAATGATTTGAAACTTACTAGAAAGTGTTCGTAGCGGTACATATCTATGTCAACGCCACTTATGCCAGAGTGCTCCTCTAAACCAATAATGGAATTTAATCAAACACAGAAAAAAATTACGGTGCAGTAACTTATAACCCCCGTACCGGCGGTTAGTCATTTCAAGATATGCTCTATAATCGAATGCAATTGCCAAACGTAAAGCGCAGTGAAAGGTTAAACCAAGGGATGTTTGATGCCAATAAAGTATATAGTAATAGGCGAGATCTTTGAATGCAACTCCACAGACAAAAGCCAAAATGTTTTTATCATTTCAGCTAGGATGGAAGAAGACGTTAGTGCGAGCATATCCAAGCTCATGATCAAAAAAAAAGAAAAGAAGCTCATGATCAAAAAGAAGCGGAAGAGGCAACGCTAACATTCACCGACAAAAGACGTTAGGTTTAGTTCGGTATGTTTTAATAAAACTACATACGTTTGAAGAAAAAGAAATCCCCGTCACATTGTAAACAATCTACAACCCGAGGAAGGCTCTATTCAAATTCAAATCGATTACGGATAAGACACCTCAGCCAAGGAAAGAGCTCCAACTGGAAAGCTCAAATCAATGTGTAAGAGGAAGCTAGAAGTAACCAAAGATAAAGAGCAGCTAAGCTAAAATGGCCAATACACCGACAGTATGGCTCAGTCAAAATACCCTACGACTAAAGGCTAAAGATAGATCACTTGGTCAACAATAAAATATACTACAGTACTTGATGGTAGCCAGTGATGCGACATCACAACCGTGTACACACACCCTCAAGAATCTCGCATATAGAGTATATCTTCCCAGTGGAAGATGCTAAACTCATCCTGATGGGGAAAAAGATATGCCTACGCTTGTGAATCGCATACTAAGAATCAATATGAACCAAAATACCCAACTGAATGTAGGAAAACGGTTGTTGTTGTGCGGTAGAAATTTGGATCCGAAATTTCTTGGAGGATTCTCTTGTTGGTACCCGGACTCGATAACCTGTCTGGTCAAGATGAAAGGTATAGATTTCTTTCTTTCAAAGATCGGGCAGTCAAGAATACCAGTCCGATTAAAAAGGATACGTCTAAGGCGTACACCAGCAACCGTGAAGAAGGGTTAGACTGCAAGTTTCGCCTTTTGTAGGACTAACAATCGTTGTCATCCATACCATGTAGCATGGGGTAATACTAACTGTAATCGAAGACTACATTCAGTGGAATTCTTATGGCATGAATAAGAAGTGCAATATCAAAATTCTACAATGGATATACTAACTGGCGCATCTGCCCCTGGATATAGTTTACTACACAGATATTTCCAAACTTAGTGCAAAAATTGACATTAAAAATACTTGTAAGTCTCACTCCAAATAGAATATTCAATTACAGTCAAATACTGTACTTTCTAGTCGAAACTAACCAACTGTTTTGATTACAAGTTTATATTCTTTACGTACGTAAATCGTAAGAATGCGGTTTGATTTTTCAAACGAACAATGTTGTTGTAAAATAGAGTCATTAAGTCGTCCACCGAAGCAATTGGTATCTGCGTACCTACATAAAGTTTTACATTACGGCCAGCACATTTGAGTACGTGCCTATAAGTCATGGGAATCTTTTGTGGCTTTCTTTTATTTCATTATTGCTGTTGTCGTCATCAGCGCTGTCGTCGGCTGGGTGAAAGGCTTATATTCGAGTGAAAAAAAAATCCTCATTGAATGCATTTAATAAAAATGATCAGTAACAGCAACAACAACAGCAACAATATAATAATACGTAATAAAATATACAATAAACAAATAAAATAATAATGATACTCATAATGGTATGATATTGACAATGACAATAATATTTAATTAATTAATTCACAACAAAATACACCACAGCACACAACCCTTTTACAGATATGCCTGCCCAACAAGAGAAGATTGATTTTCAAACATCAGTGGCCAGACTGCAAGCAATTCGATGAAATCTCATTAGAAATTCAAAGCAACTCCGTTTTCTGTGTGTGTGTGGGTGTATGTGTGTTGTTTTCTATAGAACTCCAGACAAGTGCTTGCAACTTAACGTAGTACTTGTATATTAAGGTAGTATTTGTGGCAAAGAATGTATGACGAATAGATTTCCAAAATCATTAATATTGTTGTTGTTGCTGTTGTTAATTGCTTAAAACCTAGAAAATGTCTGTTATTAATCTAAATTGTTTCTACTTAAACGATCGAAAGTGTTTTTTCGACTTACTGTCTGAGTGTTTTTTTTTTAAATTTTCAAATTCGTTTTGGGGTCATGAGAGTCAATTTGTTTAATTTAAATGTTTAATTAATTATTTATTTTATTAAATTGTAGTACACTATGTGATCGAATCGATTAGTCAATTCTAAACATGAAATATGTGTTATTATTATTAAATTACACATTAATACAATTAAAAATCTATTATTTTAAATAATTGCATGATAATTATACAAAATCGGTAACGCGGTACAGTTCTTTTTTATCTCTATCTTTCCGAACAAATGAGAACTGCATCGTACATTCTATTAAGCTTTTTCGATTAAAATCAACCGGAATATTTTAATACTATACTGCATGTACATATACATTATGTACAGGATGATGCTCAAAGCAGACTAAAAATTGCTTATTGATACCCATCGCGAAATGTGTGGAGGTAAACAATTTTCTAGTAATCTTTTTAGGTTTTTTTTTATTAAAGAAAGCTCAATGGGATAACTACAACTAATTGTAGTATCTCCATATTTTTAAGGTTCCGCAGGATCATTAAATGCCACAAATTCTGGAACGGGTGCTAACACTAACCCTTAAGTTATTGCTCAACTATTTCTTACCCTTGTGCGGAATTTTTCGGAAACAGAATCCTTGCACGAGGAACGTAAGAACGGAATTCTGTCAGAGTATGAAGAATGGAGAAGAATCACTCTTCTACATAAATAATTGGCCTTTACAACCCTTCAGTCAGCATTACGGTCTAGCTTCTCAACACCTCTCATGGTGTGTGTGTTAATTTTATACATGAGTGGCAGGACCTACAGTTTCAAGTCGACTCCGAACGACAGATTTTTGAGAAACTTTTCATGGCAATTTTATTTACTCTAAGAGTTTTTTCCAGAAATCTGCTGAGAGGAAGTCGCCGAAGAAATATTTTTTTCATATTTCGTTTTGATGTCTGACCGGGGATCACTCTTCTAAGGATGATAAATAAAGTAATTGCATATGTCAAGCATGTTGCTCCATTAAAATTAAGCTAACTCCAGTTGATGGAGAGTTAGCTTTCGTCCTTGAAGACACATTAACAACTTAAACTATCTAACAATAACAGAATAGAACGGAGGACTGCCCTGTACCTCCCATTTATAGATTTTAAAAAAGCTTTTGAAAGCCTTGATTACAAAGCCGCATCCCACTATTACGCAAAAAACGTTGACTTATTAGATGTGAGGCCACGGTTCAAATCCCAGGTTAGAGATCTCCAATATGTATAATGAAATATGAAAAATATTTCTTCGGTGGCAGATTTTTGGCAAAAACTCTGAGAATAAATAAAATTGACTGGAAAAGTTTCTCAAAAATCTGTCATTCGGAGTCGACTTTAAGCTATAGGTCCCATCACTTATGTATAGAGATGGGTTTACACCTGGGTATTTACCCAACGCTGGGTATTTACCCATTTATACCCACTTTCATACCCAGGTATTTACCTAATTTCGGGTAAATACTTATTTGAATAACGAATACTCGTTGTTACGTAGCGTAACAGAAATGTGGATATTTAGGAATTTATTTTGAACATGTTTATGTTGTTTATACATTTCAACACCAATACTTCTTAAAAAGAACCGCTAATCAGCGTGCTTATGGCAATTAAATGTAATGAGTGGGAGCGACGGCAACAACAATGCTGAAGCAACTAGAAACTTTACCGTTCCGAAACCTATGCTTGAACCTCAGGTGCATAAAAAGAATTTGGTTCATTCATTCATAAATATTTTTTCCAAGCGATTACTAAGTGAAATAAAGTGCGCGTATTGATAATTATATTTCAAATGATGGGAAGCCCAAAAAATGAAAATCTTTGGAAACATTTTCACAGAAGCGGAAGTAGCACTGAAGTTTCATGCTCTCATTGCAAAAAGCGATACAAATAAAATGGGGAAACATTTAATAACGTGTATCAAGTGTCCACTATTAATAAAGCACCGAGTTCAAGAGATGCTTGCAACCAATGTGACAATAAACAAGATACAGACAGCAAATGATTCTCCGCCTTTATCTGATTTACATATGCATCTTCCTTAAAACTCAGCACAATATAACTTAGCTAAGGCTATATTTGTAACCGGCGCTCCTTTGGCTATGGTGGAGCATCCATTATGGAGGGCTTCTTAAGGACCTTAATCCACATTTCAAGGCTCCAACCAGAAAAGCAATTTCATCCACATATTTGGATAAAATTTATAACGAGATGAGTATGGACATTACTTTACAACTAAAAGCAGAAATTTTTTTACATATTCAATGTGATCATTCGTAATGAAGGTGTTGTAAACTTTCTCATATCAAAGCCAGAAACTGTATTTGTGAAAAGTCTGCCAATACGGGCCAATTTGCCAATTACAAGGCCAAAAATGGTTTCTATGCAAAATCTTTTGCCTGGAATTGTTTGGATGAGATTTCTCCAGTAACTTGCTGGAAAGAACAAGGTGGAAGTACGCAATTAAGCAAATTAGCTGTTCGAATTTTAACAGCCCCCTGAACGTTCCTTTAGTACCCACAGCTTTATTCACTAAAAAAAAGGGAACCGTTTAACAACACAAAGAGCAGGAAAAATAACATATATCGTGCAACTGGGACTTGCTTTTTAAAAATAGTTACCACCTTCAGCAGAAAGCACGCACTGCACTCAATTTGAAAATAACATAAATTCTTCACTAGAATGTACTCAATGCGATATCCCTTCAACTTCAACAGGAATCACGCACTCTACTCGATGTGAGTTTTTATCGGATACGGACAGCAATAGCGATTATGACTAAATTTATGAATTATTTCGTTTGTTATTAAGAAGTTAATTCATAATAAAAACTAAATTCTTTTAATTTATTTAAATTTTACTTTAATTTAATTTATACCCACATTTTGGGTAAATACACGGGTGCTTGGGTAAATACCTGGGTATTTACCTTTAAATACCCAATTTACCATTTGGGTATTTACCCTTGTCCCATCTCTACTCATGTATGAAATTAATAAACACAATATAAATGGTGTGAGAAGCTATCTCGTAACCCTAACTGAAGGATTATAATGACAAATCATGTATGTATGTATACGTATGTACATATGTATGTTTTAGCCAGCGACCATATTTAACACGTTGATTGCCAACTACGAGATAACTCGTAGATTGCGTTGCCTTCTACGGTGCCAACTACGAGCTATCTCGCACTCACTAAACCTGCCATTTTTGTGTAGCTACGAATAAAACCGTATTATATCAGTGCTAGTATCGATAAATGGCTTCTGGGAAAAGAACAAAAAGTCAATGTTGGCTTGCGTGGCCAGTTCTCCGAAAATTGCTGTGGCAGTCAACGCGTTAACAGGCACAATCTCCCTGGCAACTTTAATCATAAGATGTAATTGACTTGGACATAAGTACGTTGCGCGAACGACAAGATGATCGAACAAGAGCTGAGCTTGAATGGAATCCACAGAATAGCGTAGGTAAACAGCTAATCAGCAAAATTGTATAGATGACAAATACATAGATATGGGGATTATGGGAATATGACACTACTTTCCAATTATACAATTATGCAGGTCACTGTATGATCGGAATATCGGAAAATTAAATTTTCAAGTTCTGCCCGGCTCTGTTATAAGAAAATCAGAAGTACTAAAGATATACTGGAACGTTTAGAATCCACTAGATCTGTATTACCAAAGGGAGATTGATATTTTTAAAGTCGTAATGACATAAAGTTCAAAGATAATTTCCAGGGTTACGAAAATACTACTTTTTTAAAAGAAAATTGAACAAAGTAGTCTAGTAGTTGGCTTATTAGACGTAAAGACCGGGTTCGTATCCCAGACATCAAAACCAAATATGAGAAAAAATATTCCTCTCAGCAGATTTCTGGCAAAAACTCTGAGAGTAAATAAACCTGCCATGAAGAAGTTTCCCAAAAAATCTGTCGTTCGGAGTCGACGTTAAACTGTAGGTCCCGCCACTCACGTATAAAATTAACGCACACAACATGTGTGGTGTGAGAAGCTAGGCCGTAATCCTGACTGAATCGTTGTAACGGCCAATTAGGTATATATGTATGTAATGACATACATATGAGGAGCATAACATGCTTTGAGGGATCCCGTTAATGGCAAACTATCTGTTTAATAACGCAGCAAAATATTTTAATTAACATTTAAGAAAACTTCAACCTAAAGGAATCGGTGTGTCCCACTTTTTGCCTGTGTGTCATATAGATGCCTCCGTTCACCATACTTGTTAGAAGACTTAATTATACTCAATTGTACATAAAATTTGTTACAAGATAAAGAAGAAACCAAATATTACCGTAATCGTAACGTAAACGTTTTTCGTATACGTTTTCTTTGGTATCTTCATTTACGTTTTTCAGCTTTTTTTTTCTTGTTTCTTTTTTGTTTTTCTTCTTGCTGAAATCATTTTCATATTAAATGAATTCAAATAAGTTTTTTTTTTATGCCTTTTTTCTGTTGTCATTGACGCTGATGATGAAGTCTCCTCGTTCAATAATCATCATTGATTGCTGTCAAGCATACATATTCTGTAGGTACTCAAGTGTGTGTGTAAGTATGAATGCGCGTGTATATTTTAAGTCTTCCAATTCTTGCAATTTCATATCAAACGTACTGTATCATCCATCGTTAAATGAAATTTATGATGAATTTTATTAATTTTTTTTGTTTCGTTTTTGTTTTCTTCGATTTATTTGTTTGATTTTCGATTACCTCTTTATATGCGTCGTTGTTGGACCTGGGGCTATGGACATATTGTGGACATGGACATGTTGTTTTAATTCAAACATTAATGAGCTGTAATGATTCAGTACGCGGTCTTCTTTCATGTCTGTGTGTGTAATTTCATTAAATGGTTTCCAATTGAATTTTAATTTGTACAAAATCATACACAATTCAATAAAAATTAAATAAAAAAAAAACATTTTCTTTTTTCTTCTCTTTTTTTTGTCATTTTTAGCAATAAATACTTATTTATGTGAACATGTCTGGTGGGGGTAGATCTGCCTGAATGACTGGCTGTCTGTCTTTACGCATGTACTACATGTTTAAATATCCATATAAAATCGAAACATACATACTACAATAAAGGATGATGTTAAACTAATAAAGTAATAATTGAACATCATGATGTCAGATTATAAGGCTATCATCATAATGTCCAAAAGGGATTTCAAAGTAATTTTCTTACTAAAGCCGATGAAGTGTGCAAGAATCTGAATTTAAATGGAAAAATGTGTAAAATATATTAAAAAATTAAAATAAACGTGTAAGGGCATATGCTTACAAGATAAAAAAAAACGCAACGTAAAGAAAATTTCGAAAATGGCGATTTCATAAATTATTGTAATGCGCGTGTGAAGTTTTAAACAAATTATGAGTATTTCTTTCACAGTAATTTTTACATTTCTTGATTTGGATCTCGGAAACATGATACGAGTATAATCCTGCATAAACGATCCTGCAGAGAATGGATACTTCTAAATACAACTACATACATATTTCACAGATCAGCAATGAGTATTCAAAAATATGTGCAGAATCGAATCATACTCATAATTTCATATTTATACTTAACAACACGTATGATGTTGTTAATTTCGATGGAGAGTCGAACTCAACATTGACAAGAATCACAAAATAAGTATGATACGCGTACGAACACTAAAATACACATTAAAAAGTTGTGTGTTTGCTGCTCTGTCTTTTTGGCTTATATGTCTTTTTTGTATTTTTGTAAATGCAACAACAAATAAGACTGTAAATTTTGATGAATGTTGCGAATTACTCGAATCATTTATGAGTATTATAAGTATTTTTTTTTTATTTATGAATATAAATGAGTAGGCTTATGAATCAAACATATTTCGAATGTTATGAGTTTGATGTCAACGTTGTACTCATACTCATTGCAACCTGTACTTATAAATCAACTGTGTAGTGAGTACGAATGAATCAGAGTAGTTAAATTTCAATATTGTTGATTCAGTCATACTCAAAATTTCATGAGTGCTTATGAGTAGCGAAAAAACGATTCATTGCTGATCTCTGATCTATATGTGGATTCCTATATCTGATAATTATAGCTGAAGCCATTTTGAATTGTCTTTCTTGCCTATGATTCCCGAGAATTAATCAAGATATTAAAGTGCTTCAATTACACAAACTTCGATTTTGATTCGAATCATTCATCAAAATGTACAGTCTTAGTTGTTGTTGCATTTACAAAAAAAAGAAGATAAAAAAGACAAAGACAGCAAGCAAAGCAAACACACAACCTACTAGTGAGTATTGTAGTGTTCGTACTCGTATCATACTTATTTGGGCAATTCACAGGCCTTTACATCGTGTATGTTGTATTGAATACACTTTTTGTTTGTTAACGCTTAATGTTATGTTGTATTGTGTATTCCGTATTCCAAACGTCAAAAAGCGATAAGAAGAAGAATAACATTATTCATAATTTGATTTTCAAGCAATAAAACATTAAACATACTACGGAAAAAAGTATATTAATTAATTTTCTATACCAACAATATAATTTTGAAATGTTAATTGCTGACTCAAGTTACATAGAAAATATTTTGTATTTTTATTCTTCTTATTTACATAAAATGATAGCACGAAACCAATACAACTTTTAAAAACATATGAAAAAATGTGTATAAGTGCATCGAATTTTTATATGAAAATTATCAACAACAAGCATACACTGTTGTATATTCGTCCAACAATACACTCAATACAACGATACAAGGGCTTATGTGAATTGCCCAATTGTGTGATTCTTGTAAATGTTGAGTAAAGAAGAGTCGAAATCAACAACATCATGCGTATTCTTAAGTATGAGTACGTTGAGTACTTCAAACTTTGAATATGAGTAGTATGAGTATGATATTAAAATAAGTATGAATGCGTATAAGTATCAGAAATTATGAGTATGATTCGAAACTACTCATCTTTTTGAATACCCATTGCTGATCTCTGATACAGACATACTTATACTGTCGCCAGTCAGATAACACACAAAAAAGTACCTTTTAAGGGTAACGCAAATCGATGTGACACTTCTTCATTAAATTGAAAGAAAAGATAAAATTGACATCGTCTTTGGGTACTTTTTTTAATTTTAAAAGCTTTCGGAGATACCGATTTCAGATATAAAAAAGGGTATATTGTACACTCGTAAATGCAATAATAAATAAATAAATGGGTTTCAATTGAATAAAAATCTAAAATTACGATAAGTAAACAGGCATTGGAATTTTGGTAAATTTATGTACATGTGTGAATCTTATTTCATTTCTTGAATAAGAATAAAGAATTTTGATTAAAATGCACATGCATTTAATTGATTTGAAGAGTTTTATTTTTCAGATTTCGAAATCTTTAAATTATTATAGTTTCCACGTACAATGGAAAAGCCTATCAATACAACTTGGGTGGCCATATGTGATAAATACCTGCCACAAATGACAGTTTTCTATTTTACGAGGACACCAACCAACACACTTGCCATCCTTTAGACAATTTAAATGATTTAACATAGTCATCATTACACACCGGTGGAGCGTTTGTAACAAGGGTAACCTACCGGTGTGAAATTAGAAATCGTTTTCTAAACCAATTGAAATCGTTTTTAATATTCACTACGTGACCTCTTAAAAAGAAAACCAAAAACACACATTCAGAAATAAGGATCCGTTTCAGTAATTTGTGGTAACGGAAGTGAAAAAGAAAATTTGCGGTTTATATAGAGATGAAATAATGAAATTATCGATTGGATTTGGAACACCCGCTGAGATTTGAATGCCTAAGCAAGAGATTGTAATGTAGTAACTGTGTGTTGTATTAGACTTGGCAAAACTATTTCGAAATTAAAAGAAATAGAAAAAAAGAAGTAAAGGAAAACCATGACAATATTAAAACATGTATCACATGCTACTCTGGCTAGATTTCGTTCGTGTTCCTGATACAATTTATGTTGGAAAAAATAAGAGAAAAAAAACAGATAAAAATCATACCAATAGTCGTAAATAAAAAACAAAAATAAACACCCAAAAAAATACTTCAAATTGCTAACGGTTATGAGGGATTTTTAATTCATAGCCTTCCCATGCTCATAGTGACTTCCGTTTTTGGCTTAATTTTAGTACAATTTGGTGACGTTGCGAAAAAAATGATAAAAAAAGAACAAGAACTCCCAGATAAAAATTATACAAAAAAATGTTCTTTTTTTAGCTTAAAACCAGCAAAAGTACTAGCAGTGAATACCGTTAACACACTGTCCCCCAGCTCTCTACTACCACATTCACACATGGTATGTAGCCACCATCCCACCCACAGCCACTTCATTTCTTCTTTAACAACATCATTGTCATCGCCATCATCCTCATCGTTATCGTCGTTTGCGGCTAAATTGTTATAAAAAGAAGAAACAGTTACAATGTATTTTTGCGGTAAGTTACACCCACAAATACCGAAGGATATTAAACAATTTGCCACAACAACAACAACAAACTTGCACAAACATTCTGTTTCTTTATTACTCAATATGGTTGGGTGACTTTTAATATGAGAATTGGTCCATTATCCATATTTTCGCCCTCATTTCATTTTTATTCATTTCTTTTCGTTAAAGTACTTGTCAAAATAATGTATAAAAAAGAAAAATTATAAAAAATAAGAATATGAACACAAATGGGGATAGTGTAGATGACTTGAACCACTGGTCGAAACATATCCTATGCATGTATACATTTCTCTACGAAATACGCATGTTGCTATCGCGGAAAAGACTATAAAAATAAGAAATGCGTTGTACGGGAAGGCAAAAAAATGTTGGTTACGTTCCACGTTTCACTCTTGTAAGCTTAATTTCATAGGACAGTACTAAAATAAAATAATTAGCCAATTCACACAAGCCCTTGTATCGTGTGTATTGTTCGAAGAATATACAACAGTGTATGCTTGTTGTTGATAATTTTCATATAAAAATCCAATACACTTATACACACTTTTTTCATATGTTTTTAAAAGTTGTATTGGTTTCGTGCTATCATTTTATGTAAATGTCAGTAATCAAGAAGAAGAATAAAAATACAAAACATTTTCTATGTAACTTGAGTCAACAATTAACATTTTATTATATTGTTCGCACAGATAATTATGTAATTTACTTTTTTCCATAATATTTTTAATTTTCTTACATGAATCATCAATCTTATCACTTTTTGACGTTTGGAATACGACATACACAATACAGCATTGTGTATTCAATATGTACAACATACACGATACAAAGTAGTGTCTATTGGCCAAATATTTCTTTTGGCAGGTATTAAAATATAAAATCATTAAATGGCTCTTAAGTACAGCATAAAAATAATAAAAACAACAGTAAACGGTTCGTGAAACTGGTTGTTGATGCGCCAAAACGAGGGCGTGTTCGCACAGTGCGTACACCCAAAAATATCGAAACTGTGGCTGTGAGTGTCACCAACATCAACTCGTCATCGTTCTCAGGAATTGAACATTTCTCTCAACAGTTTACGTCGAAATTTGTGAAAAGATCTCGGTCTAACGCCTTACAAAGTTTGATTGGTTTAAGAGTTGAAGTCGCATAATTGTCCTCTTCGTTTTTGCTTCGCTTGATGGGCAAATGAGAAACTGCACGATATTGTTGATTTTGCCAAAAAAAATCGTCTTTTCGGATGGAGCTCAATTTCATCTTGGTAAGTACGTAATGGGATGGGTACGTGGTCTTCCAGAAGCCAATGCACCCATTGTGAGTGTCGTAACCATTAAGTTCAATGAAGACACCTATCGTACCATGATAAACCATTTTTTTGTACCCGCTCTGCATGGTATTGATGTGAACGGTGTTTACTTTCAACAGAATGGTGCAACTTGCCACACATCTCATGCCACAATCGATTTATTACGTCAAACGTTTCATGGCCCTTAAATAAGTCGAAATGATGATCTCAATCGGCCGCCAAGTAGCTGCGATTTGACACCGTTGGACTATTTTCTGTGGGCGCCGTTAAAGAAAAGTGTTATGCCGACAAACCAGATACAATTGAGCATTTGAAGGCCAACATTATTGATGAAGGCCATTGTCGAGTTGCGACCCCATAAACTAAAAAAGTGCATGAAAATTGGTCCGATGAATGAATATTCCATTTCTAACCGGAACAATTATACTTCATAGCAAAAAAATAGAATTGGCAAAATTTCAAAATGTTTGGTACATACATACAGTCATTACAACCCTTTAGTCAGGATTACGACCTAGCATTTCACACCACTGATATTGTGTGTGATAATTTTATACATTAGTGGCGGGGCGTTTAAAGTCGATTCCGAACGACAGATTTTTGAGAAACTTTTCATGGCAATTTTATTTTTACTTTCAGAGTTTTTGCCAGAAATCTGCTGAGAGGAAACCGCCGAAGAAATATTTTTTCATACATATATGTATTCATACATATTGATGTCTGACCTGGGGTTTGAACCAAGGCCTCTCGACTAATAGACCAAAACACTACCTACTAGACCACGGCAACTTCGATAACTGACAAAAGTTTCTATTATTCTTCTAGCATAAGAAAATTTATTCGTATTACTATGTTTCAAATCAATTTACATTCAAAATTCCCCGTCTGATTAATTTGTGAGAAAATAAAAAATATCACAAGTACTGTGCAGTTCCCCAGCAACATAACATAACAACGCAGCCTTATAAGAGAATAAATATACCGTAAGTGTATGCAAAACAAAAGTGATGATTGCTCGTAATTGCAAAATTCCTCTCAACTCTTGATATTATTGCAGTTCCTTCCTTCCTTCTTGTTGGTCTTTTAAATTTGTCTTCATTTTTAGTTCTATAATGTTTGTACAAAAATAAATTTCCCCGCTTTCATTTTTGGAGTTGGGGGATGCTCCGTCTGAAGTCTTTATTACAACTCGAAAACAAACAAGTTTAAGGAAATAAAGCGGCAAGATAAACCTGTAATGCCAATCTAGCGGTTTTCGAGACATATTTACCTTAACTTCGAAAGTAATTAAAGTCCTCATATCTCATACATACTTTATGCAGTATTAAGCCTTTTTGAGCCACCATTTAATTTGATATAATTTTGGGCTCTTATTTTTAGAAACAAGGAATTAGGAATAAGTGTTACTACCTTCACATTTGCTTGCAATAAAACGACTTAGACGTCAGAATACTAATTTGACAGAGCAAAATTTTTCTTGTTAAAATACTAGAAGAAAAAACCAAATTATAGTAATAAAACAGCATAGAAAGACTATGAAAGATAGAAAATAATGACAGTAAATAATCAAATGTAAGGCTCTTGAAGTTATTAAGCCGAAAATAAATGAAGCATAAACTGAGTGGTAAGTAACTTTATTTTTATTTAAGACGCCGTAGCCTAGTACGCAGTGTTCAAACCCCAGGTCAGACATTTCCAACAAAACGAAATAAGAAAAAATATTTCTCAGAAATCTATCGTTCGGAGTCGACTTTAAAACTGCAAGTCCCGCCCGACTCGTGTATAAAACTAACACATACATAAGTGGCACGGTATTTGATGCGGGGATCTACGGAAGTCGGAGAAGAGGACCAACTTGTACCCATTGGGAGGACCAAATCGAGCAAGCCATCTCATCGATTGGTGTGACCAACTGGCGTAAACGCGCAAGAAGCAGAGGCGCCTGGATGGATGTGCTGCGGCAGGCCGAAATTCCTTAATCGGGTTGTTATAGCAAATTAAGTAAGAAGAAAGTAAGTAATATAACACACAGATTCAGATTATTTGAATTTTCTGTTTAGGGTCTTTAAAGGGTTAAAAATGCAGACTCTTCCATTTGAAGTCATAGCGCATCACTCAAACACTTTTATCTTGAATATAAGACTCAATTACTAATGACCAGGCAATAAATACGTTTTTCTAGTTTTAGTATAAAGTTTCTATATTCTAAGAATATTCAAACTTTTCTGGTGAATTCAGAGTTTAATTCAGCACTTGTACAATAAACATACAAAGGTCGTATGCGCTTTGTCGTAACAACAAACCTTGTTCAGTATCATTCTTCTGTTAGTCTTCTTCAATTTGCCCTACGCTTATCGAACATTACTTAGCGTTTTACATGGCAAAAGTTGGCATCACCGAATTTGCACTGTAGTCGCACTTATATTTTTTAGGTAAACGCCCACAACTTTGTGGAAACATGTGTGTACGTATGTGTATGCTTTTGCCTGTAAGGCAGATGGACAAAACAATAACAACCAACTCTACCCAGAGGCAGAAAAAGAAATATGTTAATAAAAAATGCAAAAATTGAGAAAACACCATAATATTTGAAAATAAAGTTTGATTACACTCATATATCCATGTACATACAAGTAATGAACGTGTGTTTAAATAAAGAATTTGATGATAACTTATGGCAATTTGTAACTTGTATGACTTGATCTTTACTTACCGCATACAAATAAACTTATTTTGAGTTAAATTTAACTGTTCACCAAACTTTACACTCCGTGTTTTATATCAACGCACTTTTTTCTTGTTCGCCCATTGGATATTTTATAAAAATCACGCATTAAAGTTTGCAAAAACACTAAAATTGGCGGAAAAACGAATTAATGACTGAAAGTCGTTATGACATTTTAATTTCTTTGTGATGCCACTGTAAACAAATAATCGACAAACAAAAGTTAAAGATCTAAATATACATAACGTCGAGATTTTTAAAAATGTTATCGATAAAAAAGATTGAACTTTTACATTTTCATGTAATAATAAATATATATACAGTGTGAGCTTGATTATTGCACTACTCCGATTTTAGTAAAAGGAAAATTTTCTATTTAAAGTTATTAAGTACAATATACTCGTATATGTATGTCATTTACACCATGTCATTTCGGCTTTGTGTAAATGAAATATGTGTAAATGAAATAATATTTATCGATATTATACCATATCAAACGAATGTATATTTCATGTTAAACACAATCTGGCAACCTTTAATATAAAAATATTTGCTAAACAGCTGGCTCTTTATTTTCTTTATTGTTATTTTTTTCACTTCTCATTTGTTTGTTATTTTTTAATCTGTTGTAACAATTGTTTTTGTAATTTACTCACTCAAATAATAAAACTGCAACAATTAATAAAAAAATTCCGATTAAAACGAAAGGAACAAACAAATAAAAAGAAATAACAACAAGTACGTCGTACTTAAGAGGACAACAAAGAAACAAATTTTATAATTCCATTGCTAGGAGAAAAAAGTTCCAAAACATCAAATTGAATGAAGTATTCGCACGAATAGCATAAAACATTATTGTTTTAGAGTGCATTTTCGTTGTGTCTGCAAAGCGTCTAACTTTTGGAAGAGAATTTTCTTGCCCTTAAAGACATTACATGGGTAATAATATAACTAACGAATCTGAAGATTTCGATGATTATGTGAGCGATGACAGTTCACTGGGTGGATTTGATGGCTCTGAGCAGATTCATATAGCCTACTCTATGCTGGCACATATTGTTCAACAAGAAACAAACGAAATGCCACCTGTGATACGTAAGAAACCAGATTTAAGAATATTTCGGGTAAGTTGTCGCATTTTACCTCTGCTTGGCAGAACAAAATCACATTAAATTCTTTGTATTTCTCTATAGCACACCATGATGTACAAAGAGATTAAGGCACTCAGTGGCTTTCCGGCCAATAGTAAGAAGCCAAATGAACGTTGGTGTTTGGCTCGAGGTCTAATGAAACGTGAAAATGGATTGTCAGTTTGTCAACGTGGTGCATTTTCGTCCAACCAACAGAGACGTATTGCCAACTTTTTTGTGCCCAACAAGAAAGTTGATCGCCTCATGTCATTGGATTCCAAGTTATATATTTGTAGATTTAATAATGATGGTTCGCTATTGATTACCGTCTCCCAAGATGGTACAGTGCGAATATTTGATGCATCTAAAGGCACTTACCAACGAATTAAAAGACTTAAACTACGAGATATCAACTGGACCATTCTAGATGTGGACTTTAGTCCCTGTGGACGTTTCTTTACATATTCCACTTGGGAAGATGCATGTGAGTGACAGTATTTTATAATTTGTAGTAACTCTTTTATTCTGTAGTGTTATGGTTCGTTAACAAAATGTTGTTCAAAAGCAAAATTGCATGATTTTGCATTTTATTTAATTCGAGTCATGTTCACTAATTTTGATTTGTAGGCCCCTCTAAGATAATTAAGGGTGATAGTAATTTCATAATAGATAAAAGTAAAAGAAAGAAAGTAGTGTCTTTAGACTTACACTAAACACTGATAATTGTGAGAGCTCAGATAAAAATTGTAATGACGATTTTTAAACTGATAAAGAAATATATTACATTAAACGAACTAAAATTGATTTGAATACGCTAATTAAGATTACTATATGAGCACTTAATTGCTCATATTTAATAAGTTTGAATACCTAATTTGAACTATTTTTACATAAACCTGCTTTAATAAGCAAACGAATTGCATAATTTGCTGTGTTTGCAAACAAATTTAAATCTACAGTATCTTTATATGTGTATATGTACACGCTATATAAATACATATTTAATTAATTATTTTCTTTTTAGTTCATGTTATTCCGTTGGAAGGTGATGGTTCTGATTATCAAAATTATGATATTGGCACTGACCGGGATCGTTCCGGTATGTTTTCAGTACGTTTTTCACCTTGTGATGGTGGTCGTACAATGGTTGGCGGCTGTACTGATTCTAAAATTGTTTTATGCGATCGTGAAACTCGCCAATTATCTTCAATACGTACTCAAAGTTCGTTTGTAGACATAAATGCCCTCAGCTACATTAGCGATCAAGATCCAAATTTAATTGTAAGTGGTTGCCATAATGGCTTAATTAAACTGTGGGACTTACGATGTTCCACTGGCTACCGCACTGCCAAAGCTAGTAGTGTTTTTCTTGGACATTTTGATGGCATCACATTTATTGATCCCCGAAATGATGGTCATTATATACTAAGTAATTCCAAAGATCAAAGTATAAAAATTTGGGACCTACGACAGCCTTCACCTACAAATAAAGTAAGCAATCATCCTAATATTCCGCTAATCGATTGGGATTATCGTTTTGCGCAAGTGCCCAGAGAATGTAAGGACAGAAATTATTGTTAATAACGGAATTAATATCAATTATTGCTTTCTCTCTCTTCTTTTTTGCATAGACTACAATCCTACGAAGATTTTAGACGGTGATGTTAGTGTAATGACATATCGCGGTCATCGTGTGAGTAAAACACTTTTGCGCGCTAGATTTTCACCTGCTTTACAGACTGGTCAACGTTATATATACACTGGCTGTAGTACGGGAAGAATTATTAGTAAGTATGATCGATTGATTAAAAAAAGAATTATCGGGGTGTTCACTTCTAAATTGTTAAAAAATAATTTTGTTTTCGTTTTTTTTAGTTTATGACGTTTTGACTGGCCATATTAAGGAGGCCATTGAAAGTCATCGCTATGTTATACGTGATTTACATTGGCATCCTGTTCGAGCAGAAATCGTCTCCGGCTCTGTAAGTAAAATACATAAGTTTTGCATTGCAATTGAAATAACCTACATACTTCTTACAGTTTGATGCTCAAGTAAACTTAAATTTGTATAGGACTAATCCAAATCTAAAGAGAGTTAGTTCAGAAAAAATAGAAAAACCCTTACGTCGTTCCAGGCGTATAGCCAATCGAAAAGGTGAATTGAACGGTGAAGAAGATGAGGAAGATGATGAAATTGAATTTTAATAGTTAGTATACATATATATATTTTCTTAAAATATTTTACAGAATAACGTACCATTTAAAAATATAAAATATATTGTAACACGACTTTAAATACCTTTACTTATTATTAACTTACGGTTTGTTAACAGTTTACTTATGTATGTATATGCAAGTGTATGAAATAGTTTAACAGTAATGTAAAAAACAACAATCAAAACAAAACAATACAAACAGTTCAACTTACGTTAAAATTGTTAATTAGCATGAATTATGCAGAGAATCCTTTTATTTTAAAATATAATTCTCAAAACAAATAATATGCAGCTTCTTTTGCATTATAAAACCAATAAATCTTCTTTTCAAGATATGAAATATTCAATAAATTTTTGAATAGGGCTATGAATTCATGAGTTTTATGTGATTTTTATTTCTATAATTTTTTTTTAATTATATTTTTAATATTGTTCTCTAAGTATGGTTTACAGCGATGTGCATTAGATTATTTCCAATAAAAATAGTTTATAACAAATACCAAGAAAAATTATTATTTTTTGTTTTATTAAAAGACTAAGATTTTATTTTTGAAATCGCCGTTGTCTAGTTGTTGTTGTAACAGTTCGACTGTTGCTTCCGGAAGCTTCTCCCTTGGGAAAAAAACTTCCGGTTGATACAGCTTTCGCTGGGTTGACAATCCTTAGCCGATGTTGAGTCGGGTCGTTCCGGAGCGAAGATCCGATTGTCGTGGGAACGCCGTTGTCTAGTACATAGATATTGTGTTGTGTAAATTTGCAATGAAAAGTTTTTCATCCTGTTGTTCTGTGCCGACTTTATACTGTAGGTCTCTCCACTCATCTATTAAATTAGCACACGGAACGTGGGTGGTGTGAGAAGCTAGGTAGTAATCCTGACTAAAAGGGTTGTAATAAGAGAGAGGAGTATATTGTTGATATCCAAACGAAACCCTTTATATAGTAAAGGAGTGCGTCTTTTTAGATGTGGAAATCTGGACATTGATTTCAATAAAAAAATGTTCTATTAAGGTTTAAAATTAATTTAAAAATATGCTCAATTTGTACCACTGAAGCGATTTTCATCACAAACCAGATTATTTTGCAAAGCATTCGGTTTTTAATCATTTTAACTTTTATTAACTTTACAGTCTCTTACGCAATATAAATTAATTTTCAATTTTAACGATAATTTTCTAAATTAACTTGAAAAATACAGAATGTTCTATACAATTTGGAAAGCATTTTTACGCTTCCAAGTTTTCACATATAATTTAGGTTGTTTTTGTTTCATTTTGCGAGCTTTTATCACTTCTTTAACATATTGATTGTAGGTCTTCTTCGGTTGCTCCAATTGAACATATTTGTTTAAAACACATTTCCAAAGATTTGTTATACGTTCCTCATCGTTCTGGTTTGCTTGTACATCTAACTGAATGTCCTTGCTGAAGCCGTAGCCTTCAATTTGTGGTAGTATGGAGCCCTTGAAATCGTTTAAATTTACATTGCGGAATTTTTCTGCACAAAATGAAGAAATTCGGTAGATATTATATGAGTTGTGTAATTTTTCAATATCATCAAGTTCTAATTGTTGAACATTAACATTTTTAGTAAGTACGCTACTAGCATTCGAACTTACGTCTTTTGCTTTAGTTTTGGAGGGGGCTTCTTGGACATCGGCAGATTGCTTTTTGTTATTCTTTTTTGACTTTTTCTTTTCCGTCGATGTTTGTAGATCTTCAATATTAGCATTTGTTTCTTCATTTTCATCACCATTATTTGATACATTTTCGGATTTTTTGTTTTTCTTGTGTTTTTTCTTTTGTGGTTCATCTGTCGTATCGATTTCGACAGTGGTTCCTACAGCTAATTGTGAGTCTCCACACACATTATCTAAAGTATCCTGTTGTTTCTTCTTCCGCTTCTTTTTACCTTCTTGTGGCTGCTCCAATTCTTCTTGTTGCGCAGGTACTTCCGATTTATTTTTCGATTTCTTTTTATTTTTCTTGGTTTTTTGTTCGGTGGATTCTATTATTTCTGAATTTATTGTTTCGTTTTCCATTTGCTCTTCTTGTTTTGTATTTTCTTCCATTTTGTCCTTGGATTTCTTTTTACTTTTCTTGGGCTTTTTTTCTTCAATTTCTCCTTCGCCTTCAATTGCTTCAGCATTTGTATTGGGGCTCTCTGTTTCAACAATATCTTCACTCTTCGAGTCCTGATTCTTGTTTTTCTTGGATTTCTTCTTCTTCTTTTTAAGAACTTCAGCATCATCCATGTCTTCCGAACTATTCTTTCTTTTCTTCCTGGAAATTTCCTCTTCTTGAACCTGATATGTAACATCATTATATTCAGCACAGTCGCCTATATCCGGTAGGGATGTGCCATTTTGAAGCCCTTTTCTTTTCGCTTCCATTTTCATTTTAAAATAATCCGAAACTGATATTCCAGTTTGTAAAAAGTTGGCATTGGATTCCACGATCTCTGATCCAAATTTGTTGCTATCTTCCTCTGGCTGTAAATTTACGTTGTTTGAAACTTCGCCTTCCTTTCTGCCAAAGATATTTGCCAAATCCTTTTCACTGTATTGAGATAAATCTTTCCCCCTGGTAAACTTTTTATAATGAACACGGGCTCTGCTTTGTTTAGATTTTTCTTCCAAAGAAATGCCACTAATTTTCTCCTTGAGTTTTACAGGATTTTTCGATTTTACTTCATCGTTGACAGTGGCAGTTTGAAAACCAAATCCAATTCGTGGTGCCTCATCCTCGGATTCATCTCTAGAAATCTGCTTAGCTTGAGAAGCGTTCGAATTATCATTCTCTTCTCCACCATTCAGTGTACTAAGAAGACCACTAAAACTTTCTTCATGTTGTGTCCATTGGTCATCGCGACCAACAAATCCTAAACCTTTAGCATCGTTTTTATAACGCACTCTTAAAAAATCTTGTGTACCTGTTCCTTCGCGTCCCAAGCCTTTTCCCTTAGACCAACCCATTTTTTGCAATAACTTCGTTCCAAAGCGGTCCTCATCTAAAAAAAATTTCGTGTTATAATAAATGCTAATTTTCATCACTTAAAATGGTGCACACCTTCATATAAAGGTTTTCCTCTGGGCGCCAAAATGTAACTCCTTCTAGATCTGGGTTCTGCTAACATTCTTAACAGAATTTATTTCATTTACAATAAAAATAAAATAAAACAAAGCCGTAAAACAACTCCACGTGCAACAAACTTTCGGCAAATAACAAGAGGCTTTCAGTTATAAAACAATATGGAATGAAACGAATAAAAATAAAAAACAGTGATGTCAACTTTCACTGTAAAAATCCTTGTAAATCGCAGAATTTAAGCTAATTGCATTAAATTCTTTTACCGATATTTAAACATTTATGTGGTTAGGAAAATTTTTATTTACCATGTCATATTGCTATCATTTGGCACACACTCTTAGAAGAACAAATAATAAATAAATTTAGTTCCAATTTTTCCAATTCGTGGACTTGGCATCCCTATATTATCGTTCCTTTTGTTTTGCTTTATCATTCTGTTGCAAAAACAAAGCAAAATAAACATTTGCAGTAAAAATTTAAATAAAATTTTACACAGAGATAAGAGAAGGTGCAAAAATGGATAATACTCCAATTAATTTGGAAAATATTTTGGAGCAGGCTCCCAGTTGGACATTTGCTGGTGATTGCACTCTATTGCAATGGATGACTCAAATATCTAAGGTATTGTTAGTGTTCTATGACGAATTTTAAAAACAACACATTTTATTAGTTCACTTATACTAAATTTCTTCTTTAGGATTTGGAAACTAGGGCGACAAAAACAACAGAAGCTCTGGACAAACTCAATCATAATGTTAGGTCCACAAATATTGCATTGGATAATGTGGCAAATAGTTTGACTGCATTGCAATTTGGTAATCAATTTGTTGAATGTAGAGTACAAGACGATGATGAAACGCTAAATAATGTAATTGAGGCCAATAGTGAATGCAATAAAAATGTAAGTTGTCTTGGTTCATTTCTTATATTGACATCCATATTATAAACGATTGGAATAATATCATGTCCCAAATCAGAATACTCTAATTTTTATGAAGCTAGCAACTTATATGGAAAAATTGTACAAAACCAGTTTGGGAAACGGAGGTAAAGAGGACGATCTAGTGATAAAATGGTTTAGGCACTAGTTGTCCCTATTTTAAATATTTAGTTTTCATCTATCAATGTTACTGAAGCGTTATATCTGGTAGAGTTGCATAACTAAGGAAAAGATACAGTGCTATAGGCTTGTCGTCTTTTTCCATATCGTTTACACGGTCGGTGATATGAATTGCTGTAATTTTTGGTTTGTTCATCCAAATGCACAGTAGGTTCAGTCTCTTATTCCAATTTTAGAATTTTTTACGATGTCAACAAGTCCGTTAACCCATTTCAGGACTGTTTAGATTCTTTGTTAAAGGATTGTAGGTCTGAAATACTACAACGCTTGTATCTTGAAAATTTGAAACATTTTTGTCTAATTAGGTGGTAGGAAGTTTGAACCTAAATCTAACGCTAAGATTATAAGATGATTAGTGTTATATTCATAAAATAACAAAAAGGAAAAATATTAAATTTTAAATGGCCTTTTATTCTTAGATTTAAATAAAAAATTAATTAATTTTTTTTATATATTCCAGCCTACTGAATATGTACCTACATCGAAAGAAATGCTCGATACATTCCTGAATAATAACCTAAAGGTTTTAAGAAATTGTCATGAAAAATATTCCATAGATTTAGATGATTCCGATGATGAAGAAAATAATGGAAAATCTAAAGAAAAAACGTAAGTCTTGTAACAAATTTCGTTCTTTATAATGTTCATATTTTTTTTTTTATATTTTCTATAATCATTACGTAGATGCATTTATCAACCAATAAATCCTTACAACGTAAGACCTTTACCGTATATATTTGGCTCCAAAGATTGGCAAGCAAATTGGCATGTAGGACTCTATGAAAATCAACAAGAAAACAATTATTCAGGCGATGAAATATCTGAAGCGTTTTCAGAGTCATCTTCTACTTCGCGTGTAGAAGACAATGAATCGTTAGAATCAAATACGGAATGGGCTTCTAGTAACTCCATTGATAATGAAAATTTAAATACAAATATTGAAAACAGAAATGCATCATCATTGCTTGGATCACAACCTATATATCCGGCAACGCCTAGTGTACCTATCAATGCTGCCAAAGTAAATGTTGCAATTAGTGAATCGTCCTCACTTTCAACTCCATCATCGTCCTTGGCCCAAAAACATATACAACACCTAAGAGAAAATTTGTCAAAGAGATCTGAAAGTATAAACTCTATCGAATCAAAAAGTTCACATAAATCATCTACTAAAGTGCCATCAAAGAATAAAGATAATACTGTAACTGTTCGAACTCAACCTCCGCCTTTTGTGGATTTATTTGCAGAACCACCAGAAGATCTCCAGTCAACAACATCCTCCTCGGTTTCATCAGCACAAAATGTAAAGAATTTCTCTGATGAATATCAAAAACCAGAACAAAGCCAAAATAAAACAAATATTACCGAAAGGCCTTCTACTTTGAGGACTCATCCTGCGCCATTCGTGGATCTATTTGCCGAACCTCCAGCAGATTTACCACCCTCGACAACTTCATCTTCAGTTTCCTCAGGCCTCAATACTAAACGGAAAACTGTTAATCTATTCGATGACGACGAATTAGATGATGATAAACAAAACGATTTGCTAGCAGATTTCAACAAAAAACCCGAACTTATAACAACTAAAAGTAATGAAATTAAAATTGTATCTTCAGAAAAAACTGCGACAGATGACAAGCCATTTAAAATTTCGAAATCCTTATTTGAAGACAGTGATGAAGATGATTTCTTAAAAGAGTTTGTAAATAAGCAACCTATTAAAACAGCACAGAAATCCACGTTAACTAAAACATTATTACTCGATAATGATCTTAAAGAGCCATCGAAGGTTTTCGAACCAGTTTTAAAGCAGAAGAAACTCGATGAAGATAGTATATCATCAAAAGATTCTAATACAAAACCAGAAAATACATTCTCTGCTGTTGAAGACGTAATTGCGTCTTCCAAAGAGAGAAATAAAATTAATTTATTTAGTGATAGTGATAATAAACTAGATGATTTATTATTTAGTAAGAAGGATAAGCAACAAGTTGCTAATGTGGTACAAAATAAGATAAATGAAAATGATCATAATCAGCAAAAAATTACAAATACATCTGCAAATCAAGGAGATTCAGTTATTTCATCCTCCAAAGAAAGAACTAAAATAACAAATTTGTTTGATAGTATGGAAGCCAATGAGGATGATTTATTATTTGATAGAAAATTAAAAGAAGTATCCACAAATGCTGTTCAAAACTCTAAAAAGGAAACAGATTCCAACGTAATAAAAAATTTAGCAAAGGACAGCGAAAACGTAAGGAATTCTCCCAATTTAGTTAACACTTTCGAACAAAAAATTGAGATTACTAAATCCAAGTCCGATAAATTTGTAGTGAATTCAAAGAAATTTAATATATTCGATGACATAGACGATGAAGATGAAGATAATTTGTTTTCCACAAAACCAAAAACAAAACAAACAATATCTAATGAAAATATGTTAAAATCTTCTGCAGTTGAGGGTGGTGTTAAAGATACAAGACCATTGGAAAACACTAACAATAAGGATGTTTTAGCTCCTAAAAATTCTTCTGATGTAGAAAATGTTACGAAATCGTTGGAAAATACTTTAAATAAGCTAGTTATAGCTCCAAGAAAAGATATTGTTGAGCAAAATGTTCTGAAACCGTTGGAAAATATAATTCATAAGCCAGTTATAGTTACAAAGAACGAATTTGATGAGAAAAATATAACGAAAACGTCTGCGAACAGCGAATGCTTAACTGAAACTTACATTGAGGCTCCAAAGCAAAGTAAAAGCCAGGAGGATGAAGCTCCGGAATCATCACCGGAAGTCGAATTGAAATCGTCTTCCAATGAAGATATTCCCAAATCTCAATCAGTAAGTCTTAGTGACAATGAAACAAGTAAACCACAATGCGAACCTGATAATAATTCAATAAATATCCAAAAACCTTCAACTTCAGCAAATAAATATGAACTTAATTCAATTCTATTCATGGATGAACCTCCAGAAGATGATAGCGAGTTTTTCGAGTCCTTAACAAAAACACCGCAAACAAACAATGCCAATTTCCATATCATAGATTTGGAAAACGATTTGTATGAACCTGAATTACCTAAAGTACCTGCAGTTGAGACAAATAATGTAGCAATTACTCCAGACAATAAGCAAGGGGCCGCATATACTGGACTGCAATTGTTTAGCGATATACCTCCGGATGATGACAACAACTACGATACTGTTGGTCAAAGTAAACGCTTGCAGGGCATTTTCTACGATGATTTAAATGAAACAATGGAAGCCTTAAATATAAATGCTATGTCAAAAGCATCATCTATACTCAGTAATGAACCTGAACCCATAACAAGTGTACTAAATGTGGACAGTGATAAAAGAACTTTAAGTTCTGATATAGAAAATGTTCCCAAGGAAACAGCTAATAAAGTTTCAAAGCTCAAAGATGCCTTAGAATTCCCTAAAGACGTTAAAGAAAAATCAGAGGATAAAGACGATAGTGCTTCGCCTCGTATACGTCCATTTTCCAAACTGTTAATGCCGAATATAAACATAAATGTTCAAGCACTATTACCGGGCGCTAACAGTACATTACGTAAAAATAAAGAGGAAAACACAAAATCTAGGGAAGACGATAAGAATGAAATTATTTATCCTGCTACAAAAGTTTTTTCGGATGATGCTGCGAATGATGACAGTATTTCAGTTGCCAAAGAAAAAACACCAGCTTACGCCAAAACAGCTGAAACAGAACATATTTTATCAAGCGTAACTAAAACCCGAGTTAGAGCTCCGGCAACAAGAAGACCATCAACACGTAGAGCGCGGCAAGAAAATTATCAGAAAAGTTTAATTGATGAACAGAATAATTACGAAAATTCGAATGCTTTTCTTTCTTTAGAAGCTTCTGGGAATAGTACGATAGCGAAGGCAAGTGATAATGAACCATTATTCAACGCAGAACAAAGCAAACAGCCTTTAGCCTTTATAGTCCCTGAGTTAAACGCTACAAATGTACCAAAAACTGCAATAATTCAAACTGAAAATAAATCTCAAACTGAAAATAACGAAATACCAAAAAACTTCGAAAGTCCGAAACGAAAAAATAATGAAGAAAAGAACAAAAATTCGAATTTTCTGAAACTCTTTGAAGACAAAGAGGATAATGATGACTTATTTGGTAACATAATGACTTCAAAATCCACAAAGAGAGAAGAACCGAAGATCGCTGTAGAGGAAAAAGTACCTGATAAAACGTCTCCACAAATTACCGATACAAATTCTGCAATTCAGGATATGGTAAACCCTAATGTCACAAAACAAGCTGCTCTAGCAGTAACAGCAGAGGAGACTTTCAAAGAAAAATCAAATACATTCAAAGAAATATCTGCGTCATCTCCTTCGACAATTGAAAAAACGAAAACCGAACATTTAAATCCAACCTCAACAACAATCGTTACCTCTTCCTCGTTTTTCGATGATGACGATGATATGGATGACGATTTGTTTAAACCAACTGTTCACAAAATTAATAATCGAGCTAAACAACAGGCTATAAGCCAAGCAAAAGCTCAATTTAAATCATTTTTAGACAACGAAAGTGACGAAGAGCAGGACGAAGTCAAACAGCAAACAAATATATCGACACAAACTGTAACAAACCCCCCAAATCCATCTGGAAGCAAAGTTAAACAAGCAACAATTGAAAATAGTAAACAATTATTTGCCGATTCGGATACAGATAGTGATGATTTATTTGGTAAATCATCTACAACTAAAGCAGTCAATGTCACCAAAGCTTCAGAGAAATTTTCGACTAAACCAAAAACAACAACACAGATATCAAAAAATCCACCGAAAACTTCTTTGTTTAGCGATGAGAGTGATAATGATGATTTTCTTAAAACTGCTGAAATTTCGATTAAAAAAACAGAATCAAAACGTCTTGAATCGGGAAATAAAACAAAGTTTGCTGCACAAACAAGTTCCAGCCTTTTCAGTGATATTGATAGTGATGAAGATGATTTATTTGGCAGTAGTAGTGCTGTTAAACCGACAACCACTGGTAAGTGATGTTAAACTATTTTTGAAATATGTACGTTAGTTTATTATGTGTATGATAACATATTCATAAATATTTATTAATGATAGGGCAAGTTGTTATTGTTGGCTCAGCCTATTTTAAAGCGTTTTTAAGTAAATAAAAGAGGAGTAATAAGCTTGTTAGAAACTAACAAATATCATAAAACAATGTGGTGCGAGTAAAATGTGAATTCTATCTCTAAATAGTAAAAATTAAGGAGATGTAAATGTAGAGAAGTGTCACTGGGAATTTCGAAAAGAAAAAAACGAAGGTGCTATGTTGAGGTGCTGTATATGCAAAGTTATCTGCTGGTTTCATCTCGCCGTGCCATTGTTCAAATCTCAAAAACGCACTGTAATTTTTTCAATGGTAAATTCACATCAAAGGAATAGTCTTTACGATAACGCATTTAGTTTCACCGATTGTCATTAAATGAAATGTCTCTAGTCTATTCGAAATCAGATTTTCAGTTTGGCTTACTTTTTTAATTCAAATTAAAACCCTATTTTGAATAGAAATTTTGAGGTTATTTTGCTTTTGGTTTTGATGTATACACGAGAGGGTATGTGACTAGGGGATATGTGCATGACAAATCATATCTAACAAATGTATTGTGCGTTTACGGAAATGTCGTGCCAAATTAAGTTTTCAAGTCTTCAAAAGCCATTGGTTTTTTTTTACACATGTAATCTTTAAGATAGTAACTTCTTAACTAAGTGCATTCCCAGCTGCATTTTAAATATCACAAATTAAATCATAATTATCAAAAAGTCATCTTTACAAAAGGAAGCAATAAATTGGTTTATAAAAATAATGCCTAAAAAGGGAATTTTATTTGTTTATGTAACTATCTAAAGTGAAATTAACTTGGATGGGTCAAGGGGGAAAAGCAGAGGCGTTGGGGGAATGGATCGAGATTGTTATGTGTAGGTGTCTATGGCCTGTTATAGGCAGTGATAGAACAAGTTTGCTGCTGGGCTTAGATAGGGCCAGCCTGAATGTAGCTATTGATTTCATTACAGGGCGCTGCGAGATTAGAACGCTGCCAAGGATCTGGATCAGATTCCAGCCGGACTATGTTGCGATTAGAAGAAGTTGGAAACTATCGAACACCTTCTCCGCAACTGTCCAGCCAATAGTAGGCTGAGGAGCCTGAGCAGGGACTATTTCGAAGGTTTCGACTCTGCTGACGGCCGACTTTTAGGCACTCTATAGGCTCATAAGTAGGTTGAGCTGATTGAAAAGTGCTGTGGCATCAAGGTTGTATTTGCGCTCTCTTGTGTGTTTGTGGTCCATCTTTTTTCCTCCGTCTCTTATTTCCTGGACCAGATCCCAGCCGGATTATGTTACTATGAGAAAAAATTGGAAACTATCGAACATCTCCTCTGCAACTGTCCAGCCCATAGTAGGATGAGGACCCTGGGCAAGCGATATTTTAAAGGTTTCGCCTCTGTCGACAGCTGACTTTAGGGTGCTTCTTAGACTCATAAATAGGTTGAGCTGATTGAGAAGTGCTGGGGCATCAAGGTTGTATTTACAATGGGTGATTTTGACCTCTGGGTATTGTACTAGTCCCAATGCCAAGTACACGTCCTCAAACTTAACCTAACCTAACCCTTTCATACTCGCTATTTTCAGTTGAATAGCTTGAAACAATACATGATGATGATATATTTTCCACTCCTTCAGTCTTTTCAAATTTTTAAAATATATTTTAGCCTCAGTTGAGCGCTACTTATAAATGGCATTTAGTACCTATTAGGCCTTTTCATGTGAAATTGATTTCCTAACAATAAATTGTACACACTTTCTGCCTGTTGAAATTTGTCGAAAGAAATATCACACTCGACTGTTGAACTTGAGATAGGTTTTGCTTCTAAATGAGATTTGAACACGTTTTTTTTCTTTTAGCATCAGATACATAGTTTTTAAATGGTATAGGAAATGTTATTGAAATACAGTTAATATCTCGGATTTATTATTAACTAACTAATATTTGTTTTGGTTGATGGTAATTTTAATCATTGGAATTTGAGTCGAAGAAAAGTGTAACAAAAATGAAATTCATTTTATATTTCAGCACCAAGTATTCCTAGTGTTAAAGCATCAACAGTATCGAAACCAAATGTACTGGCAACAGATAAATCTGCAACGAAAAACACAGCCACTACCGCAGAACCGGAAATTTCGAAAACGACGACGTCAACAGTAGCTGATAATCCATTAGCGGATTTATTATAAATTTTTAAATTGTTTCTTTGATTCTTTATTCGTTTATTATTAATCGATTTATGAACAAAATCAAAACCCAAATTGTTATAATTGTTAAAATGAAGTTAAACAAATGAAAAGTGCATTGAAATTCGTATAACGAATTAAGTTTATTTTAAATAATTATTATGAGTACGAGTATTTACATAGATAACCCTAAACTTAATTTAAATAAAAATTATCATTCGTTGTATGGAATCAATTAAAAGTTAAAATAATAATAACAAAAATAAAGCAAAAATCTAATTAATTTAAATTACAATTCAATGATATTTAACATTCATTTAAATTTTTTATTATTATTTCTTAATATTTTGTTTTTTTTATTTAGTTTTGTTTCATTTGTTGTAACCTATATAGTTGGTTCTTAACTTGAGTTAGTTTTTGATCTTTGGCTAACGTTTAATTTTGTATTGCAATCGTCTATAATATTACATCAATTGAGTCTTAATAACATTCAAAGGAAATTACAGATTTAATCATTTTTTTTTAATTATAATGTCTGTGTGTGTGTACGTAGTTTGTAAATAGTATAAAATATAATGACTTGAAATTACACTCCCTTTAATTTTTAGCACCTTAAATTACATACACTTTGTTGTGTAACAAATTGAAAATTATTTGTTTCACAATGCCACATCACGATATTTGCGATAATCATCGGATTCATTACCTAAAGATAATTTACTATTTGCTGTTATATAAGGATTAGTGTAGTTAGCATAACCAAAGCCACCATAGTATTGCAATTGCTGGGAGTTACGTCGTTGAAATTGTGGCCCAGCTATGTTGGGTGGCACTGGATATGCTGCGGGATTAAGACTGGCCTGACTACCTGCTCTTCGATATATATTCATGCTGCTATTATAAGGCGGCTGCTGCTGCTGCTGTTGCTGTTGACGATGTTGTTGATGCTGTTGTATGTAGCCTAACATGGCTAAATAGTATTGTTGTTGTTGATTGTAGTTTTGAAGTAAATTATTACCGTATTGTGACAAATCATTTTGGACTTTAGTAATACCGTCGAGATTTTCCAACGATATACAGTTGCGAGCCAATTTAGTGGGAGGTTGTTTGCCATTCTGTTGGGCGTTGGGAGGCAAAGCCATTGGTTCCCGTTGCTGAGGTATTTGTCCTCTCTGCAGTGGTGGCGACGGTTGTTTAGGCTCAATAGAACAATAGATGGGATCATTTGACGTAGAACCGATCAAAGAGGGAGTTTGTTGTTTTTGGCTGTCTTGTAAATTATTTTTTAAGTCGTCTATTGTTATATTAAAATATTTTCCATTTTTTTCATCGCTATTCTCTAGCACATAACGTGGATTGTAGAGGCCAGGCAAAGTACATCTAAGGTCCATAAGGGATTGAGCGCGGTTGCCTATAAATTAAAAAATAATAATAAGTAAATAAAGTAAATTAAAAAAGAATTGTAATAAAAAAGGAAATAACTTAAAACTACCTGTTCTATTACCTCCGTTTGCTTGGTTAGCAAATTGTTGCAAATATGGCAAGGCAAACATACTTGCATTGAATTCGTTTTGCGAACCGAATGCATTAATGCCCTTTGGCTGTGATCCATTTAGGCTTGCTTTAGCCGTTGGTTCGGTGACTTGAAAGCCTGCATTCTCAAAAGCCGTTTGTTGATTCTGTAAACGTTTACTGGATCTTCTTGAATCGGCTTTTGTTATGGGAACGCTAGGTGGTGGTGTCTGAAGCTGCAACCGCGTAGCCAAATCTTGTAGTTGCGTGAGGACTTGGGATTCACGTCGCCACCTAAAACAAACCAAATATATAAATAAATGTACTTATACTATTATTTCTTATTAAGCATAATTATATTAGAAGGCATTAAAAATATGATCGATTTGTAGATTCATGCGAGTCTATAGTAAATCTAATGAAGTTTGGAAGACAATTTTTTGGATCTGTCCTTATGTTACTGTAGATAGGGAATATATTTCAGAGCGAAGAACTTTATATCCCTATAAGGTCTTCTTCAAACCTATTGCCCTGACAAATTTCAAGATGCTGCTCGGTGCCAATAAATGACAACTCCCTGCCTAACACATGATATGCACCCAGGCGCTAATGGTTTACAGGTTCCCTGAATGTGTTCCGATTTTTCATTCTCATCGTCACAGAATCTATATATTGGGTTCGAGACAACATCTATTCTGAATTAGTATAAGTATTATGAATCTACAGTGTCCTGTTAAAAGTCCAGTTATCAATCCCATGTTATTCGGGGTTGTCTGATGAATAACTCAGATCTCATCTTATTGTTGTTTTCAAGAAAAGGTTTAAATTACTCGAAACAACTTGGTTTGAGAAGAGTCTTTGCCTCTCTTTATCTTCCCTTTCGTTGAAAATACCTTTCCAAACATCCACTCTAAGTCCACAGAAGAGTTCTGATCTCATCATCGAAGGGAAAACTCCCCTCTTCGCAAGCTCGTCCTCTTGCTCATTGCCTAGTATTCTCACATGACTTGGGATTCAGCAGACGGTAGCCTTATTTTGCTTTCCCATCTTCAGCTTCTCCAGACAGTCACATACTATCTTTATTTAAACTCATATTAGCTGAGTGCTGGAATGGAAGCCTGACATAGATAGTGCTATGTCCTGTCTTTTGCACCTCCTATTAAACTTGAATAGAACAAAGAGTGTGTTCTAATGGCATAAACTTAGAAGATATCCGCAAGTTTCCTCATAGATTCGGAATATTTCAATCTGGGACCAAAAACTCCTGCACCTGTTATAGGATCCGTTCTTGAGCTACCTGTATCCCACAAAATAGTCCCTCTTTTAAAGAGTATGCAGCTTCCAGATTACTCCATACATTTTTGTTACTAAGCAATGTTGCAAAACAATTCCCAAAACCGTAGAGTCTACTACTGGTTCTGCCAGTTAAGGAGGGAGCTTTCAGCCCCGAAATTCACCAAAGAATTTAATGATTGTAGAGACCTGGCAATGCTGATTGCTAATCATGCAACATTACACATCTGGCAACGCGGTTATTTCAGCAGGGAATTGTGTGAGAGTTCTTCTAGAAAGAAAGCTGTTGTTGAGAGTATGTTGAATTGAATTAAAAATTGAAATTGAATTAATAAAAAGTAACATTGGAGTTATTCTTAAAAATAAATAAATATTACTGCGTTTTGTTTAATAGCGAGTTATTACAATGATAAACTTGTCTCCCATCACCATAATCATAGAATCCAAAGCTTTGGGCTCAACTACCATATGCAGCGGACTTAAATCTAACCCGGCCTCCAACGATGCTTGAGGACAGGTTCTCGGTGCCCTGTTATGCCTAATACAGGTCTTCCTCGTATAACGCGGTACTTCTGCAACGTTTTTTCGATATAACGCGATTAAAAAAAAACAGTTTCATTACAACGCGAAATTTCGACTTGTATAACGCGAAATTGAAAATGTAAATGCTTTTTATTTTTGTCTTACACAGTTTGTCATGCATTCCTGGGAATTACAATTTTGGGTATTACCCGTTTTTGCTTTCAAAACATAAATGATGAATTTAACAGGGACCGAAAATAACTGTTATTTTTGAATTTTTGATTAAAAAAGCAACCAACAGGAAATGTCGGAGAACAAAACCAAGTATACCATTTTGATTGTCTTGGTCCAAATTTTTATAAAATGCGATGCTTTTTAAAAACATGATTTTTATTTTTTAGAAAAAAAAAAATAACAGTTATTTTTTGATTTTTATTTTTTCGAGCAAAAATAACACTTATTTTTGACTTTTATTTTTTCGAGCAGAAATAGCAGTTATTTTTGACTTTTATTTTTAAGAGCAGTAATAAAAGTTATTTTTTGACTTTTATTTTTAAGAGCAGAAATAAAAGTTATTTTTTGACTTTTATTTTTTCGAGCAAAAATAACAGTTATTTTTAACTTTTATTTTTTCGAGCAGAAATAAAAGTTATTTTTGTTTCAATTCATGATGAATTCATAATATTTATTAAAAAATTCTTTAAAAAAATTAAGTAATTTATGTCAGAAAATTATTAGCATTAAGTTTTGGGTATATTAAACACTAATATTTGGTTTGAAAAAACCAAAAAAATAAATAAAAATAACTTTTATTTCTGTGCTTAAAAATAAAAGTTGAAAAATAACTTTTATTACTGCTCTTAAAAATAAAAGTCAAAAATAAGTGCTATTTCTGCTCGAAAAAATAAAAGTCAAAACATAACTTTTATTTCTGCTCGAAAAAATAAAAGTCAAAAAATAACTTTTATTTTCTGACTTTTACGATAAAAGTTATAACAGTTACGGTCCCTGGAATTTAAAAATATCATTACAGTTAGCAGTTAGCTAAGTCTTCTATAACGCGAATTACATAACGCGGAATTTTTCTGGAACGTAACCACCGCGTTATACGAGGGACACCTGTATATGAATCGTTCGTAGACGACCGGTAGTCTGCGATCAAATACACAAATGGTGTATAAATTAATTAATTGAAAAATAAAGAGCAAAAGATTTTAAACTAACAACATTAAAACCATAATTTTTAAAATGTTTGACTAACTACTGGCTTGCGTTTTCGCCTTTAGCGAAGAAAGTCTGTAGGTAAGATATGGCATATTTTTCCGTCGCTAGATGCTTAAGCAAACCTAAGTCCAACTCCAAGTAATGCGATCCAATCGTACATACAATATACAATGTCAAACTTATATACATATATAAGACTTCTAATGGAGAAGTAAGGGATTTCTTTTAACTAAACCACAATTCCACAATTATTTTTAAAATGCAAATTAAAATGGTTGCGAATATACAAATTTCAGAAATATTACTGATATTTATGAGATTTTTCTAAGAGGAAAAGTAAAAGTATGTGAATATTTTATAAAACAAAAGCAACAACAAATTATAATAATTCAATTAAGCAAACGGATTATTATAAACTTAATTTGTTTCATTAAAATATTTATGCAAAAACAACAAAATTATTAACGGTTCTTTTATTATTAATAATGTCATTTGAAAAAATATTGTGCTCAGGCGAAATAGTATATTGTATAGAGTGGACCATATATGTATATCGGTTTAAATTAGAACCATCGGTTATTTCGAATTTGGCAATACATATGTCATACTATTCTGTCACAAAATTCCGTATATTATCTCCACTGAACGTATTGAATCGCTTTACGCTTAGGCAACATACATACATAATTATTAGACGTAAAGCCCGGGTTCGAACCCCACGCCAGACATCAAAATGAAATATGAAAAAAAGTATTTCTTCGGCGACTTCCTCTCAGCAGATTTCTGGCAAAAACTCTGAGAGTAAATAAACCTGCCATGAAAAAGCTTTTCAAAATCTGTCGTTCGGAGTCGACTTTAAACTGTAGGTCCCACCATTCAAGTATAAAATTAAGGCACACAACATGAGTGGTGTGAGAAGCTAGGCCGTAATCCTGACTGAAGGGTTGTAATGGCCAATTATGTATGTGTATGTACAACCCTTCAGGCAGGATTACGACCTAGCTTCTTACACCACTTATGTTGTGTGCGCTAATTTTATTCATGTGTCACGGGGACCTAAAGTTTAAAGTCGATTCCGAACGACAGATTTTTGAGTAACTTTTCATAGCAATCTTATTTACTTTCAGAGTTTTTCCCTTACGTACAATAAACCAACACACTACCTACTAGACTTCGGTGACCACAACGCTTGAGCAAAGTTCAGATTTATTGGGGGCAACGATGCACGATGATGTCAATTTTGGCAAAAAAAAATCATCTTTTCGGATGAAGATTATTTTCATCTTGGTGGGTATGTTAACAAGCAAAGTTGCCTTTAATGAGGCTTATGGAGCGGAGGCATCATTGGCCCATATTTCTTTAAAAATGAGAACGATTACGATCAATGGAGACACCTATCGCACCATAATAACCGATTTTTTTGTACCTGCTCTTCATGGTATTGATGTGAACCATGTTTGGCTTCAACAGGATGAGGCAACTTGCCACATATCTCATGCCACAATCGATTTATTGCGTAAAATGTTTGATGGCCGTTTAATTAGCCGAAATGGTGTTGTCAATTGGCTGCCAAGAAGCTGCGATTTGACACCGTTGGACTATTTTCTGTGGGGAGTCGTTAAAAAGTGTTATGCCTTCACACCAGAGACAATTGAGCATTTGAAGGCTAACATTCGTGATGCCATTGCCGAGATACGTCCCCATAAACTCGAAAAAGTGCATGGAAATTGGTCCGATCGAATGAGGTAGTATGAGGCCAGCCGCGGCAGTCATATGAATGAAATAATAGTCCATTTCTCACCGGAACAATTGTTTTTCACAACAAAAAATAAATTGTGGCAAAATTGCAAACCGTTTTCGTTTTATTGCATTTTTAAATTTAAACCTTTAAATGGTCCACCCTATATTATATAAGATAATATATAATAATAGAATACAAATTAAAGAAACGGTAATTATTTAACCTGCAGCAATAAAACAAAACTAAATTAAAACAAATGAAAGTGAAAAGAAGTTATACATCAACAGCTTTTAAAAAGCAGCAATCATTAACAAAATATTGTTTAACAAAATATTTTTTTTCATTGTTTTTGTTATTTCAACAAAAAACAAACCAATAACAAATATACAAATATATTAATAATTATTTGTTTTTTGGCATACCTTAGACCAGTTGGTATCACGCAAATCAAAGCAAAACAATTTATAATCAAACGCACCAAATATGCTATTAGTTCGGTTAAACCATGAACGGATTGTAGACCCTGAAAGGATACCAAAAGAATTTTAAGAAATTAATTTAACTTTTTAACCGCAGTCCAACTTACCCAATGCTGTGTGGTCATAATCATTACAAATATCAATTCCGGTATAGAGAGCACTCCAATAACCACCGACCAGGCAAATAGGCCCCATGGCAGACCCGTAACTAGACCATGTATTAAGATGGTTGTGGCCACAAATACCACAAAATATTGGGTGCATAAAATGTAGGCCGAATAGGGCAAATCACCTTTCGCTTCTAAAATCCATGATACTTCACACGAAAATGCACCCAAATATACAATCTAAAGAATAAACAAACAATAGTAATAAATAAAAATTTTAATTGAATTAATGCAGCAAATCAAATAAATGTGTATATAATATAAATAAATAAATATTATTATCAAGGATTTCATGATTTTTAAATATCTTTCCCTCTTATTTTATTGGCCACTACAAACTTTTAGTCAGAATGACAATCTAGCTTCTTACACCACCCATGTTACGTTAATTTTATCCACAAATGGCAGGACTTATATTTTAACGTGACAATAACATCCAAGAATATGGAATCAAAGATCGTCCGAGAGTGTAAAAAAGTTATTAACAATTATTTCAGGCATGGAACGGTGCTCATTATGTGGGTTCCTAGTCATAATGCAGTGATTGGAAATGAGGAAGCGATTATTCTTTATAATAGGGCCTGAGTATTATATACCATAAGCTTGGATAACCCAATATCTTTCAATACATTAAAGACCAAGCTGAGGAAGTGGTCGGAAACATCACATCAACTATTGTGGAATAATGACACAGTAGAAAGAATTACAAAAAATACAATTACAATCTAATGTATTAAGGATAAACACTTCGTTATGTGGATGATGTAGCCGTGACGAATCTTCAATACGTGGACAAAAAACTGAATGAGTAGCCAGTAAATTACACGTTGAATTAAACATCAAAATAATAAGGAATGAAATCTCATCCCCGCTAATATCTTAAGAATTAAGAACCAAACCATGTTGCCTCTAAATTAATGTCGAGTCAAAAAATATTTCTAAAAACAGCACAAGATTTACTACTATGAGATAGAGCAATCTGGAATCTGCATAGTATTTAAGCGGAAATTTATGTCATTGAGATGCATACTCACTTCAAGTTCGATAGGAGGTATAAAAGACGGGATACAAATACTATCTGACAATCAAGCTTTTTTGAGTTTAAATTGTAGATGGGGTGGAATTAGCTAGGTATGCATCTGGGTACCAGGTCATGTGAGAATTCTCGAGCAAGCAGACGAGCTTGTGAAGAGGGAAGCTTCCATGCCATTGATGGGGATGTTTGGAAAGGTTCATTAATTCATAGGCAAGAATTATTATTGTTAATAACAGTAGTCTTAGAGAAGATATTATAGGGATACCATATAAAATTGGAGTAGAGTACAATAGATCATATGGTCGCAGTATTAGAGTACCACTTCACAACAATAGTATGCAACCACGACCATTAAGCATTAAATCCTTTGTATTTGCCCTGTCTTGTACAATTCCTAACTTAAATCCATGTACTATGTACATGTGTATGTCACAAATTAGCAATGAATCATTTTTTCACTACTCATAAGTACTCATGAAATTTTGAGTATGAGTGTGTCAACAGTATTCAAAATCAACTACTCTGATTCATTCGTACTCACTACAACGTTGATTTATAAGTATAGGTCGCAATGAGTATGGATACAACGTTGACATCAAACTCATAACATTGGAAATATGTTTGATTCATACTCATTCAGATTCATAAATTTAGAAAAATATTTATAATACTTATAAATGATTCGAGTGATTCGAATAATTCATCTAAATTTACAATCTTAGTTGTTGTTGCATTTACAAAAAAAGAAGAAGGAAAAAGATAGCAAGCAAACCAAACACACAACCTTCTAGTGAGTATTGTGGTGTTCTTACGCGAATCATACTTATTTTGTGATTCTTGTAAATGTTGAGTAAAGGAGAGTCGAAATCCACAACAAAATCTTGCGTATTGTTAAGTACGAGTACGATGAGTATTTCAAACTTTGAATATGAGTAGTATGAGTATGATATTAAAATAGGTATGAATGCGTATATGTATTGAGAGTCGCCGTAGTCTAGTAGGTAGTGTGTTCGCTTATTAAACGTAAAGCCCGGGTTCGAGCCCCAGGCCAGACATCAAAACGAAATATGAAAAAAAAAAATATATTTCTTCGGCGACTTCCTCTCAGCATATTTCTGGCAAAAACTCTGAGAGTAAATAAACCGGCCTTGAAAATTTTCTCAAAAATCTGTCGTTCGGAGTCGACGTTAAACTGTAGGTCCCGCCGCTCAAGTATGCAATTCAGGCACACGACAAGAGTGATGTTGAGAAACTAGGCCGTAATCCTGACTGAAGGGTTGTAATGACCAATTATGTTATGTATGAATGCGTATAAGTATCAGAAATTATGAGTATGATTCAATTCTACTCATCTTTTTGAATACTCAGTGCTGATCTCTGGTGTGTATATAAGTCTAATAAAATTTAAAAGAATCACCAAAACTAAAATTTAATATCAATTCAACATAGAATGCAGGGAATAAAGAACTACAAGAAAAATATACATATTTATTAACACAGTTACATGATATATTACTGTTGTTGTAAACAAATATATTTCTTTTTTTATTTATTCTTGGCTTTAAAATCTTTTAATATGAAACAAAAAAATGTATTTTAAAGAAATAAAAAAAAAAGAGTAACTAAAAATAAAACTTATTTATGAAGTGAAAACTTACCAAAAGTAAACCAGCAGCCACGCAGCAAATAATGAAAAGATTCGCTTTTATAAAACGCTCCATAATGTGATCATTCCAAAAATTCTTAAGACCGCCGACACCGGCAACACCACTGCCTCCACTTTTATAAGTTTCACTAGACTTTTCAAAATTCATTATGAATTATTTGATTATATTTGTTGTTGTTTGTAAATTTATTTGTGTTGTTGTTATTGTTGTTGCTATTCTCTTTATATCTTTCTTTATACGTTTGCTACCAATTTGTTTTGCAATGACAGCAATTAAAAGCGCTTTTCTTGGCTTGTTTTTTTGTTGTTTTTTTATTTCAAGAATTTCTCAAAAAAACGTTGAGGTTTTTAGAGCATTAGAAAATATTTTCAAGTTTTTATTTATTTTTTCAAATAATTTTTCAATTTTGTTTTCTGCTTAGCAGCATTATTTAACAACAATAACAACATTTTCATCGAGTTTTATTTTTTTTTTTTTAAATTTATTTATTTATGAAATTTTTTGTTTGATTTTTTATTTGAAAGCATGTTGTACGAGTATGTGTCTTTTAAATATTTATTTGTTGTTGCAATTTGAAATGAGTTTTTTTAGTTGTGAAGCCTCAAGAATGATTTCAAATGATCTGATGGTTTATTTTATATTTTTTTTTTTGTTTCTTTCTGAGTTTTAGTTTTAAGCTGATTAAATTTTAGGCAAAAGCATTTATGTTGTGGTTGTGGTTGTGGTAGTGGTGATAGAAGTGCTTCTTCTAACAGTGGTAGTGGTTTAAGCCATGAAGTTGTATTGAATTAGAAAAAAAAAGCTGAAAGTATTAACAGAAACAAGTTCAAATTTTTTTTACTAATAAATTTCTTTTTTTTTAACTTTTTTAAAAGTTTTCTTTTTGATTCTAACATTGTAACACCATTACCCAATTTAAATTCTTTAATTTTGTTCAGTTATTATTCTTAAAATTTACACAAACACATTTAACTGCTGGAGATTTTTCATTAGACCAAGAATTATTAGATTAGAAAATGTATAAATTAATAACAATAAAAAGAATATGATGAAAATTTTAATAAGCAGGTACAAATGCTTTTTATTTATGATGTATAAAGAAATTGTGGTTTATGGAAACAGTAACTGACCGAAGCATTGCAATGTGCCTTTCAAAGCGTATGAACATATTATTATTGCGCAAATTTTTTCGTATTTTAGAAGATGAAATTTTCAAAAGAAAAAAGTTTTAAAAAAGGGACGCCATTCAGCATATGCTACGAGTATGTACAGTAAGACCCCGATTAACGCGGGGGAAGCGTTCCAATAAGTTTCAGCGCTAAATGAAACAGCGTTAAACGGGGCAACTAATAAATTAACTGTGACGCATGAAAGAAGCGTTTGTACTGTGATTGCAACTTCGGAAAATACAGTTGGAATTTTTATTCTCGACAGGCTAACATGAGAGCGTTGAAATAGATACATAGTATACACCGTCGCTATATAGCGGGGTCTTATTGTATGTTATAGTTTAGAGTACAACATTGCCTAGAACAACATTTAAATAAAACCATCTGAAAATAACTTTGGAATCATAACAAATTGACAAAATTCTAAAGCGGGCTGTAAGTTCTAAAGGTTTGATTGAGAGATTATTATGGATTCATATATACATACATAGTTGGCCATTACAACCCTTCATTCAGGATTATGGCCTAGCTTCTCACACCACTCATGTTGTGTGTGTTAACTTTATACATGAGTGACGGGACCTACAGTTCAACATCGACTCCGAACGACAGATTTTTGAGAAACTTTTTCATGGCATGATGTACATATTTACTCTCAGAGTTTTTGCCAGAAATCTGCTGAGAGGAAGACGCCGAAGAAATATTTTTTTTTTCATATTTCGTTTTGATGTCTGACCTGGGATAAGAACCCGAGCTTTAGGTCTAATAAGCCAACACACTACCTACTAGACTACGACGACGTCTACAAGCAGGGCGGAATCCATAAAATGGAGAAAGATGGCAAAAAGTCGTAGCTTTCGATGGATAATATTTTGAATAGCATGTTCTGTCAAAGAACTACTCACTAAAACATTTATCTATGTATAATATACATTGTATATATATAAAAATTAATGTTTGTTTGTATGTAACTTATAGAATCGTAAACAATGCATTTGATCATGTTATGATCTTTAGCAAAGTTGTTGCGCATGAGCCGGGAAAGGTTTCTAAGTTGGTATGACCCATTTCCGACAGGTGGCGCCACTGAAAATTACTAAAAATGATTTAAATCGTATACTATGTATTTGATCATGGTATGATCTTTAGCATGGGAGAAAAGAGCTTTACGAGCCTCAGAATAAGACGGGCAGCGAGCATTGAGAATGGAAAATCTTCGTGTACATGCCGCTGAGACTCGTTGGCATGAATCACTTGAACAACGAGAAGTGAGATTAGAATCTGATCGAATGCCCATTCGTCTGAATCATCTGGATAATGGGAAACAAAATCAATAAAATTATTCAAAATTGATTGGATATTTGTGTAATGTCTTATCTTAAAATTTATTTTAGTTGGTGGCGCAGCAACACGCGCAGGGTACAGCTAGTTGTCAATAAAAATTTACAGTTTTTAAATTATACTACTAATAGGTAATACATCTTAAGTCACTTTTTTACGTATTAATGCCTTTTTTAATGTAATATTATAAGCTTCAAAAGAAACGAAAATAACTAAAATGAAATAAATAACAAAATTATTTATTGTATCACCACCATTATTGCGAAATAATTACTTGTTGAGAACTTTGAAATTTGAAATTCCAATAGAAATCTTTTATATCGACAATTACAAGATGTCTTAAACTTTAATTTTAGTAACAAAGGTACCTTTTAGATTACGACGATTACTTTAATACATACATAATTATAAACCACTCATGAACAATTATTAATTCGCAATACTTCATAAAGTGGCTACACTTGACACAAAATACAAAATACGAACAATTTTTTTTAACTTCTTCTCTACTCTACGAAAGACGACAATTAATAATTTATGCCATAAACAGACGTTCAATGACCATTTGGTCACTTTATAAAAAAAATAACAATGGCCGGATACATGCACCTTTTAGAAAAATACAAAAAAAAAAAACGAAAATATTAAATATAGAATAGAATATTTACATAAATATATACATACATACATAAATATAATGCTATGGCATAAACCAATATATCGTGCGTATAAAATATATCAGTTATTGAATCTTTATTTATCGTATGTATGTGTATGTGTGTGTGTGTTACTAAAGAAAGACAAAAAAACAGTAATAAAAAAACCGTTGTTCATATTTAAATGAATATGATTTTCATTAATGAAAATAAAATAAAAGACAGAGTTTCTTGAAATAACAACAATAACAATAAAATATAAAAGAAACCATAAATAATTGCTCATAAATTTTTTATTTTGCCTCACTATTCCAAACACTGCCAATAAGCCAAACCGTCTGTTAGTTTTCTCTTCTTCAACCGTAAAACTTAAAATCTATAAGTACGTACTAAAATATTATCATTTACACATATGTATGTATGTATATACTCAGCATATAATTATGAAATAAATTTACTGTCTCATTGGCTTCTGTGAGAGATCAAAATTTCTGTTTCTATTTGGTATTAAAAAGGCAATTGTTCAGGAATCATTTCGGAATATTTAAATAATTTTATAATACGACGGTACTAGCGTGGCATTCCTGGAAAAGGAATATAAATTAGATTTGGTATCAGGAACTTGAGTATACAGAAATATAGTGCTTCTAGGCTCAAATCACAGTTGTCTCCTTGCCACTAAAATGTAACGATTCAAAGTTCGTTGTCATTAATTTAATCGTGTAAAGTTTGGTATGAACCCCACTCATTATACGGATATGCCCCTGTTATCACAACGGTGCTTACATAAGAAGAAGTAGTGGCTACGCTACGAGGACAGATAACAACTTAAACTACTTAAAAATGATTGAGGAAAATAGCAATTATATGGAACACAACCGTATCTAAGAGAAGCCAGGAAATGATGGTAATAAAGTCGAAAATAAAACGGTAATCCCATTTGCGAAAGAGTTTGTAATTATAAGGGGACCTCCTAGATCAGAGTTTACTAGGACAATAGCCTAATAGTGATCGTTCTTGCGTAGTAGTTAGAATATATAAAAAAAATGGTAGAGTTCGTGAAAAAACTATATGATCTTCCTAAGAATATAGTGACAATGCCAGGTCAACTACATACGAACCAATATTAACACAATATTCGAGGACAAAAAGCTAGGACTAGTGTAGTAAAACTTGCAGCATTAAAGTGGAAAGAGGGCCAATAATACAGGCGAAAAGAAAACAATTATAAAAAACAAAGAATGATAGATACTGCCGGTATTATTGAAATATGTGCTACTAAAACTAGTAAACAGGGTGGAAACCAGGCCTGGGTAAAAAATCATTATAGAAAATGAAATGTAATTTATAGAAGTTTTTGTGAATGTCTAAAATCATCCATAGATGCTTAAAAGACTGTGGTTATTGATGGAAAAGGCAGGAAAAATTACATAAAGGAGTACTTTGTTATTGTAATGCTGGATGCCAACAACGCTTACAACAAGGAAAATTGGAAATACATTATTAATGTCTTACCTCGATTTTATATTTGCAGATAACTATTGTCCATCATAGAGAATTACTTTCGAAAAAAGAAACTGATTTATGAAATTAATCCTGGTGCCAGAAGGAGAACCTCAGATCCTTTTAAGCTCTAGCTAAACCTAGAGGAATAGGAGCAGAGAGAGCAACACAACTTTTTCGAAAAAACAAATACATTTTAATGCTTATTTAAAGAACTATTACAACAAAAGCTATTAAACTTCAAACAACGAATCTGCTACTTTGCATTTAGGCTAACTTCTGTTTTTATTTGCAGCAATGAGAGAATTAGAGAGAGGATTAGTCCTACCAATATAATAACATATATGAAATAGAGGTTTTAAAAACGCGATGTATGAAGTATTACACGAAGGGAGGTTTTAGTGGCACCATTGATAAAGAATTTTTTATTTGTTTAGTTCTTGCTTTGCTGCTGCTGCTTTTATTAATAATAATGCTCATGAAGCTTACCTAAGGCTGCAATTACAAAATTGTTGTACTTGCTGCGTTGCGTTTATTCTGTTTATAGTATAAGCCGTGAACACCACGACTATCGGCAGTGTTAATAGCGGTTCAGGCGTTGCCACGCCAAACGAGAATGAAGACAATAGTGTGACACGTGTCAAAGGAGAGGAGCCTTCTAAGTTATTTGCGGGCTTATTACAGGATAATTCTGTACACATATGGGACTTTAACAAAGGTTATGCTATTTTGTGACATAAAGCGCATTTAGCTTATATGCGTTATGTGGAGGGCAATGGACCCAGCATACAGGAGATGTGGTCATTAGTTACATGTGTAATCGGAATGTTCTTTCTGTGGACAATCAGGAAATTGTGGTTTATTGTGTGGCGTCAACTCTGCTCCACACCTCTGCAACATTTGTCCCGGATATTCTGTAATTATTTTCAGTTGACCCTTGAAAGAACTCTTCTTGTACAGTCTTATAGTTTATTTTTTAATTTGAATAGTGGTGGAAAAAGGCTTAATATTGGAGACTCAATTTTATAATTTATACCCGGGAAACAGTTTGAACACTACTAATATGTTTTAAATAATAATGTTTTAATGCACATGTTTTAAAACGCATTCTCAATATCTAATGAAATACCCGTAATTGAAGATTTCTTTTCGCTGTTATAGCAGTGTAGTGGATAATGCACGATCGACTTTACCGTTTAAAAATGTTATTTTATAATTTTTCCTTATATCTATTATAATACATACGTACATACATACTATACAATATTTTAATAATTATACTTTGTGTTATTCGAGTAACACGATGAAAAGTAAAGTTTTTGTTTCTCTCTTTTTCAGTTTCAATTTATTAAATACATACATACATACATACAGCGAAATGGAGAAAGGAAAGTTATCGCATAAAGAAAATAAATGTTAGAAAAACAAAAAAAACATATTTTCTTGTCTATTGTTTATTCTACCAAAATGTTAATTCTACCAAATGGAAATGAAGGAAATACAAAAACAAAGAACAGTTACTAACAAACTGTCTAATACATGTTATTGTTGTTATTGCTTTTGATTTTATTTTCTTAAAGAGAAAAAGTGGAAATTAAACCAGAAAAATATACAATCTATTGATGTTGTTTGTTGTATTTTTGTTTGTTTGTTTGTTTGTTTTTTTTTTATTCTCTAATACAATAACAAACACATATTAGGTAGGCATGATTTTTATAGTATTTGATCTTATAATACAGGGTCTTTGAGGTTCGATTTTCTTTCGCAATTGTGCTTTAATTTTAAATTTTTTTTTTTACTTTTGTCATGTGCCAACACATGCATACATACTTACATAATTGGTCATTACTACCCTTCAGTCAGGATTACGACCAGTTTAAAGTCGACTCTGAACGTCAAATTTTTGAGAAACTTTTTATGACAATTTTATTTACTCTTCGAGTTTTTGCCAGAAATCTGCTGAGAGGCACTCGCCAAAGAAATATGTTTTCATATTTCATTTTGTTGGAGATTTCTAACCTGGGCTTCGAACCAGAGATCAGCAATGAATCGTTTTTTCGCTACTCGTAAGTACTCATGAAATTTTGAGTATGAGTGAGTCAACAGTATTGATATTCAACTACTCTGATTCATTTATACTCATTAGAACATTGATTTATAAGTACTGGTTGCAATGAGTATGAGTGCAAAGTTGACATCAAGCTCATAACATTCGAAATATGTTTGATTCATACGCCTACTTATTCAGATTCATAAATTTAGAAAAATACTTATACTCGTAATACTCATAAATGATTCGAGTGATTCCAATCATTCATCAAAATTTACAGTCTTAATTCTTGTTGCATTTACAAAAAAGCAGAAAGAAAAAGACAAAGACAGCAAGCACAGCAAACACACAAGCTTCTAGTGAGTATTGCGTTGTTCGTACTCGAATCATACTTATTTTGTGATTCTTGTAAATGTTGAGTAAAGAAGAGTCGAAATCCAAGACAACACCATGCGTAATGTTAAGTATGAATATGATGAGTACTTCAAACTTTGAATATGAGTAGTATGAGTATGATATTAAAATAAGTATGAATGCGTATAATTATCAGAAATTATGAGTATGATTCGAACGTACTCATCTTTTTGAATACTCATTGCTGATCTCTGGTTTGAACCATGGCCTCACATCTAATAAGCCAACACACTACATATTAGTAATATAGTTTAATTAATTGTATGCAATTTCACTTAGGACGCGTATGGAAATAATTAATATTCATCAAATAGTCGAAAACCCTGCGAAATCAAGGTTTTTAAAAATATAGTTATCTTTAGAAATATTGTAATTGTGAAGAACTATGCTTGAAATGGATAAAATTTAACAATTTGAATCGACTGTATTTGTATTCAATTAAAATTTTTTTAAAAAAATCGAACTTGAAAGATCCTATTATTGTACATACCTTAATTGAAAACAATGAAAACCGGTATTCATTTGACTTTATTGGACATATGTATGACCGATTTTATTAACAAGAGCTTTTATGTTGAATGTTGCATTGTAATTAAAGTTTTGTTGTTTAAATAGCATTTAATATGAATAAATTTTATTAATTCTACTAAAACATGTTAATTAATGCCTTTTAAAGAAATCAAAATTCTTATCAAAAAATATATTTTAAGCAGTTTTTTATTCATATTTTATTGAATACAGATCTGATTAGACTTTTCAAATCTAATTTAATATAATGTTGGGTATTTCCATTTAAATGTTTAACTATAGAATAACTTAAATTATTTTAAATAAAAACTTCATAAGAGTAGAGTCACGCCATTATGTTTCAATTTTTCAAAATCGAAAAAGTGGACAGTTTAGCAGTATTTAACACGTTGACTGCCGACTACGAGATAACTTGTAGATTGCGTTCCCTTCTAGGGTGCCAACTACGAGTTATCTCGTACTCACTAAACCTGCCATTTTTGTGTAGCTACGAATAAAATCGTATTATATCAGTGCTAGTATCAATAAATGGCAGTCAACGTGTTAAACAGGTTTGCACAGTTACAAAATTATATGAGCTTCACTCAAGTTATCATCGCTTATGTACATACATACATAATTGGCCATTACAATCCTTCAGTCAGGAGTACAACCTAGCTTCTGACACCACTCATTTTGTGGGCCTTAATTTTATACTTGAGCGGCGGGACGTACAGTTTAACGTCGACTCCGAACGACAGATTTTTGAGAAACTTTTTCATGGCAGGTTTTATTTTACTCTCAGAGTTTTTGAAAGAAATCTGCTGAGAGAAAGTCGCCGAAGAAATATTTTTTTTCATATTTCGTTTTGATGCCTTACCTGGGATATGAACCCGGGCTTTACGCCTAATAAGCGAACACACTATCTACTAGACTACAGCGACTTCACATAACATATCTTTACATATCTAAAACGATAAAAATTAAATGAATTAAAGTGGAATTTTTTTCAATTTCCTTCTGTATGATTAAATGAAAAAAATTCAATTAAAGTCGCAGTAGTCTAGTAAGTAGTGTGTTGGCTTATTAGACGTGAGGCCACTGTACAAACCCCAGGTCTCAAACATTTCGAACAAAACGAATTGTAAAAGAATATTTCTTTCTCAGCAGATTTCTGGCAAATATCCAGGGAAAGTAAATAAAATTTCCAGAAAAAGCTTCAGAAAAAATCTGTCGATCGGAGTCGACTTTTAACTGTAGGTCTCGCCACTCTTATGAATAAAATTAGCACACAGAATATAAGAATATAATGAGAAGCTAGGTCGTAAACCTGACTGAAGGATTGTAAAGACCAATTGAGTAAGTGTGATTAAATAAATTTAAATTGTTTATTGACTATTGACGTTTCAAAACACTTACGAGTATAACTTAAACAATTCTGATAATCTATGTATGTGGCATGTGTACTAAGACTAATTTTTTGTTTAATCTGTCCTTGAATATATTTCATATTGAGGTATGGCAATATAATTCAATTAATAAATTATTATAAACCTCCATTTAAAAGAATTTAAACCCCATAAGAACTTAATAACTCTTTTATGCAAACGTTCATGACAATTTGTTATTTATTATTCATTAAAAAGACACTTTGTAGGAAGTTTCGAAGATATTTTTCAATTTAAGCGGAGAAAAAAAAATCAAATCATATGCGTGGGTTAACGCATCAAATGTTTTAACTCATGTTATAAAGATATTTGTTTGCGCGCCATCTGAAACTATTAAGAAATAGAAACACTCCTTGTCTAAAGCGATGGGTCGATCATAATAATTATTATAATCATAATGGTACAGAATTTAAAAGCTGTCATTATGATTGTATTAATTATTTGTTATGGTACTACTACATCTTAGCAATGAAATTAAAATTAAATAAAACAATTGAATTGATTCACTTCAACTGCTAATGTAATGATAAACAGAAACTACATTTGGAACGACAAACTGCAGGCGATTTATTGTGTATTATTATAAGCGTTTTATAAAGAAACCAAAAAAAATTACTGTTATCTACTGTAATATAGATACAATAATTTAAATAAAATTATAGTCAATGAATTATATTGTGTAAAAAATAGGATACATAACTTTAGTAATAATTAAAATTTATTTCCGAATAAAATAAAAAAAATCTTTTAAATAGTGAACAGTAATTATTAATCAACAATATTATGTATACTTTTGCAATACACTTTCATTATACGTTTGTTTCTTATTACAATATTCTTTTATACTTTCAATGGCATGCGAATTTAAATCTTCTTTTTCTGTTTTTTGGTTTCTTTTTCAAATCAATTATAAGCATTGTTGTGGTTGTTACCTGTCGCTATATTTCAGCTGAAATTTCGCAATTACGTAGCATATAAAACGCAATATTTGCATATGAATAGCAGTATTCATACGGTTATTTAGAAAGTGATGGCTTTTCGCAACTTAATTTGCAATAATTGTAAACTTTAACCTTTAAAACTGGAAATGATAATGAGAATTTCAATGAAACCGAAAAAAAACCTATAATGTTGTCATACGAGTAGTTTTAATTCCTGCTTTATGAATTTAACGCCGTAGTGTAGTAGATGTGTTTGATCAACTGTGCCAGGTGTTATTGATATTTATAACACTTATGCTTTGTTTTTCATTTTCATTTTTCGTGGCAAAATTTTCCTTAAAACAATCAATCTACTCATTGCAAGCCTTGACCACGTGCAATTCAAAGGTAAAGATATTGTTAAAAATTGTATATTTTTCCATGAATTTCAGTAGTTCCTGTTGTACAAAATTATTATTAAAACGCCCAAAATCGCTATACATATCATCCTATGTGTAACACAGAAAAACTATGATGGCAGCTATGGAGGCGGATAGGTAGAAGTAACTGTCCACTCAAGCAGTATGAGCGGATACACTTAGGCTACTCACAGGGTCCATTGCGACACCACAGTTTCTTTTTTCGCCTTAGTTCAGTAACCACTCGGAGCATGCGATGAAGTAACTCAGACTGCCAATATCAATGCATGACAGTTCATCCAGATCATCCATATAGTAGGCACCAAGCTACCTCTTTCTTCTCAGACATAGTTTTGGGTATGTACACAGTAACTGAAGAACAGTCTCATCCTTCTTCTCATCTCTAGAGCTTCCACAGAAATCATTCGCAAGTGGTCCAAGACAAATGCGCCTCACATGCGTGCACATAATGCAATGCTCCGTAATAAGCCTGATAACAGTATTGAGCTTGCTTCCTCGCCCTACGCCTTTTATCCAGTCTTGGCCAGATTTTCTGCCCGTGTCCGAAGCGGCCCATCTATTGCTAACGGAGTCCTCGATCGCATTGTCAATTATAAGCTTGCAGATTCACAAAGGGGGGAATGGCAGCTAAACTAAGACGAATTAAAACGGAATTTTATCTTGAAATATTTGATATCGTATTTGTAACTATTTGCTACTGTGCCGAATTTGTTAGTGTTTTTTTTTTTACTCTGAGGAGGAGTAAATGTACCTAACCGCACCATACTATCCCGCGTCAATATCCCGCGTGTGTGGGGCCCTCACCCACTAAATCTTCTCCTCCACTTTTGGACACCTTATGCCCACTCCGGAACTACTGTGGTTTTACTGTGCCGAATTTGTTAGTGGTAGATAGTTGCCAGTAAAGATCACTGTACATAAAACAATTCAAGATAGGGCTGTATAGGGTAGAGACAAACTTGACCTACAATAACTAAATTACAATATCGCATTTGTTGTTGTTCATTGGCCAGGTAATTTTACCAAACAGAATATAATCTGTGACTAGCTTAGTTTCGATTATTAAAATCTAATGTAAACAGTGTATATTACATGTAAAATATCACTCAATTTCGCAACACCCGCTTATACAGAAGTACACGTACATACATATTTCTAATGAGTAAATGAGAGTCTTTGCATGCCATAAAAGCCAATAAACTTTTAAACAATACAATTTATTTTTCGTATTTTATATTTCGCGTAACAAACATTTCTATGATATTGATATTGAGAACTGTCTGTCTCATCCATATATGTACATATATACCTATTTGACTACGTCTATAATAGTAACGAAGATGATCGAGGTAATAAGATTGTTGAATGATCGTAATGTTTTTTTAACTCTTTATATGCGCGATGACGTTATTAAAAAAACTTGAAAAATGTTTGTTGGCATGCATGTAAAATTATCCGCTGTTGTTAATTTTCATTTTTTCTCTCTCTCTCTCTCTTTATAATATCATGATCATAATGTTTGTTAACAATGATAATGATAATGATGGTTAAAAGAAAAATGAAATTTTGTTTAGGTGGTGCTGAGTGAGGATGGTTTTATTGTGTTTCAGTTACGGGTTTAAGGCCAAATGAAAAAAAAAAAAAACATGCAACCGCCGTCTATATAAAACACCAAAACTTAAAATTGAAATTTGAAATACACACTCATATACATACATACATATAAAGAAAAAAAAAACAATATAAAATTTAAACTGAATTAAATATATTGTAGTACGTACATAAGTACATATAATAATATACCATTATGTCTGATTATAAAAATTAATGCCAATGACTTTGACACGGCAGTGTAAATCTTTTACCTGCTATTTTTTTTTAATTTCTATTATTAATAAGAAAAAAACATGAAGAAATTTTTTTTAATCCGATATAAAAATTGTAACGCAACAAATTTTATCGTTCAAGTCAAGCATTTAGAAAACGGATGCACCTATTTATATTTATTTTGGTAGTGGAAATGTTTAATAGTATTTACATTTTTTTATAATGTTGATTTCATAACAATATGGTCACTCTCGTCGTAGTCTAGTAGGTACTGTGTTGGCTTATTAGTCATAAAGCCCGGGTTCGAACCCCATGCCAGACATCAAAACGAAATGTGAAACAAAAGATATTTCTTCGGCGACTTCCTCTCAGCAGATTTCTGGCAAAATCTCTGAGAGTAAATAAGCCTGCGATGAAAAAGTTTCTCAAAATTTGTCGTTCAGATTCGACGTTAAACTGTAGGTCCCGCCACTCAAGTATAAAATTAAAGCACACAACATGAGTGGTGTGAAAAGCTAGCCTGTAATCCTGACGGAAGGGTTGTAATGGCCAATTATGTATGTATGTATGTATGTCTAAGAGAATTTATGCAATTAACTATATATAACCATATCCTTATTGCACCTAGTTAACATTCTAAATTATGAAAAACGATTTATTAATCCTTGGACGTAAAAGTTTACTACGGCAACTTATGGTAACAACAAATTGATCTCTAAATTAAGACTTGTGCTTCTTGTGTGTTCTATGACAAAACCGATTTTGTGCCCGATTATCCTTTTTAACCCACTATTGCAATCAATCTTCCTTCTTAGTTAACTTTAACTACCCTCGTGGCTGATTTGTTATTCAAATTTTTAATTTATTTTATTTCAATCTTATTTGTTCAAGTTTGAATTGAATATTTTAAACAATTTCTGTGTGATTTTATTATGATTTGATGTGATGATTTCATGCAGCATATGATGGATGATGAGTGATTATTTGATTCATATTTATGCACGAATAATATTTAATCTGCATATTTTTTGTTTTGCTTTTACACCAAGATGTCTTCAGCTTATCATTATAATGCAAATTATTTACAATTTTTATATGACTGTATTATTATTTATTATAAAAATTATGTTAATAAAATAGTATTTCTATGAAATATGGATGTTGTAAGATTTTTTACTCTACCTTTCGCTTTTTTGTTGATTTTTTGATGTTTTTATGGAGCACGCTGTAAATCCCGCGACCTTTAAGTTTATTTTTATTGGTATTATTTATTTGTTTCTATTTTTTTTATTTATTTGTTTATTTGTTAAGATTTTTGAATGTAATTCTTTTTTTTGTTTGTTTTGTTTAATTTGTGTATGTTTTTTAAACGTTTTAATAGGACTTAATCTTAAATTGGAGCATTAACTAAATAATAAGATCATTTAACGAAATAGAAAGGGTTTCAATTGGGCCCAAAATATAAAGCCAGTGTCAGAGAATCAATATAAATGATGATAAAGCTTTTAGGCTTAAAAAAAATTTTTTGTTCAATATTTCGTAAAATACGACCAAAATGTGCAATGAAGGCAAAATATATTGCGTTTTTTGATAATTTTACAAATGACAACAACAACAATAAGAAAACTTGCAACGTTTTTTTTTTTGTTTACAACATCTGTATGTTCACAATTTCAACATTATGTACAATACATACGTACGTACATTCATTTACCAGGTAGTTTGTCAGTCAGGCAAATACAATACAATACCATACGACACAATACCGCAGCTTTATAAACATGTTAAAAAATAAATTATACAAAAAATAGTAGAAGCAAAAACAAAAATAAATAAATTTTTTAACATTTAGTCATCAACGCCACCACTACCGTCATCATCATCATTATCAAGTTCGTGTGTGTGTGTGTTTCTTAAATTATACTTTTTGTATTTCTAGACTGTCGTTATTATTGCCAACAAACCACCGCACAAAGACGTTTATGAATAAAAAAAAAAACATCGTATGCAAGTACCTATACCGTTTAACCCTTTAAAGCAATCTGTCTTGCAATTCGTCTTGACAAGGAAATCCGGAAAAGGTGCAAAAAAGTTTAATTATGATTGAAGATTTGTTATTAACGTGTTTTTGAGCGTTTCCCATTCAATAACACCCGGTGTGCTGCTGGGTAGTGTTTTGTACCTTTTCAGTTCAATACATTATACTTTGGACGCTTTAATAAGTAGCGATTTTCTATCCCCCTTCACACTTTTACATGGCAATCAAAACGGCATATACAGCTTTTCAAATATGAGGCTGGCTTTTGAAAAAAGAATATCTCGGAAAGTGGGGTAGCACTGATCTCCTCAACATAAAATAAAGTTTAAGGTGTGCACAATATGGATTAGAGAGCAACAGCATCTTTTACATGATATTTTAAAGGTCCTGATATTACACCAAAGTCAAATTATTCATTGAGGACTGCAACTTTGAGTCTCAAGCGGATGAAGTCCTGTTCAAGTACCTTACTACTTTGAAGAGTATACATAATCTTTTTAAATCCTTCTTCTCTTCAAAGGAGAAAACCTCCCGGAAGTAGTGTAACTTATATGGTTAACCTGTAATATCTACAGCTTAATTAAATTCTGAATCCTTTGGAAGTATTCTAGACAGGTCTAAGTCAGCGACTGCCCTAATTAAATTCCTGTATAACTTCAGCGTTCTTTAAACATCGAATGCCTCTTTTTATTGTGCAACTATAATGGATGATATGCTGATGAGAATTGATTTCATACACTGGCAAAAAGGGAAGCTGGTGGAGACTTTGAAGAAAGTTTAGATAAATCTTACGATGTTACTTTTGCTGAACCTTTAGACGGAATTCAATATTCTACAAGATGCTCTTCTTTTCCGTGCTTCTTTATGGCGCAGAAGCGCGAACACTATTAAGCACCAACCTTATAAGTATTCGAGTGAAAAGTCCTACGTAAGATCTTTGGTCTAGTGCGAGTTGGCTATAATTTCCGTATTCGATCCAACCGTGAGTTATATGAACTCCTCTACGAGATGGATGTTGTGCAGCGTCTGCGCTGTCTCGACAATATTTTTCCAATGAAAGAGGATGCTCTGATGAGTCGGATGTTTGAGCGAGGATTTGCGGAAATCGGCAAAGAAGATGATCTTGTTCGCGTTGGAGGGACCAAATCTAAGAAGTCCTGTCATCAATTGGTATGACCAACTGGCAAAGGCGAGCAAGAAGCAGAGGCGCCTGGAAGGATATGTTATGGCAGGCTGAAATGCGTTAATCGGGTTGTTAATGGCCAATTGACTAAGTAAGTAAGTGAGACGGCAGCAACTGATGGTTTATATGACGAAACGGTAAAATTGTAAATCAAAGTCTTCTACAAGAGGAAGATACAACGTAAGTTATGATGATGGTTTTGTCATGGGTATATTATTTTAACCAGGAATTTATTTTGTTAGATATTCAATATTAATTTCAGTCTATGCAACAGCTCGACTTCTGTGCGTAAAGAAGTCCTCCTCCTCGATTAATGACTTATTAAACTCATTAAAGCAAAGGAATAGTCGCCGTAGTAAAGTAGGTAGTGTATTCGCTTATTAGACGTAAGGCCACGGTTCAAACCCCAGGTCAGACATCAAAACGAAATATGAAAAAAAAATATTTCTTCGGCGACTTCTTCTCAGCAGATTTCTAGCAAAAACTCTGAGAGTAAATAAACCTGCCATGAAATAGTTTCTCAAAAATCTGTCGTTCAGAGTCGACGTTAAACTGTAGGTCCCGCCACTCAAGTATAAAATTAAGGCACACAACATGAGTGGTGTGAGAAGCTAGGCCGTAATCCTGACTGAAGGGTTGTAATCGCCAATTATGTACTATGTATGTACATGTAAAGCAAAGGAAAATACTTTGTTTTAATCCCAAAAAAATGTGTGCAGCTACTAGAATTACTGGTATTACAATACATAGCAAAACTACTCAATTCAATATTTTATATGTAATTAAATTCCATTCTGCAATAAAAATATTTGTTATCCATTATTCGAACAACAAGAGGAGGCCGCAACCAGCAGGTTTTAATTTTAGTATTTTAAACTAGATTTTAATAATCGACATACAATTTGCTTATGACACAATTACTATAACGACATCACTATTAATTTTTGCATGGTAAAAAAATTTAATAACCTTCTGTATCATATCATATCAGTTGCTTTCTAAAGCTTTTAAGGGTTAAAAACAAGCAAAAGTTTATTGAAAACAGTTACGCTTATTATTATTCGAAAGATAAATTCCCTCCTAAAATGTTGATGTATATTAAGGTGCTTGAATGAATATTGAACTCTAAGACACTGACATGGTAATATTTTTGCACTAAAAATCTTTTTTTTTTTTAATTTTATTAATTGCTTGTATTGTTTCTCATGTTGATTTCTTTTATTGTTATAAACACTTAGCAGGTGAAAAAAATCTTACTTTTATTTCTTTAAGCAAGACATATAATTTTAGAACTTGTTTCCACTGCTGGGATTTTATTATCGTTTTTTTTTTTTGTTTTTTATGGTTTAATATACAATTATAAATGCCTGCAGTAAGAAGCTGAAAAACAAAACCGTTTTAAACTACTTTCGATTGTTTTCTTGGTTTTGTAACGGGTTTAATTAAAAAGCGAAATTTATTTTCAACAATTTTCATTTTTTTCTTATTGTTTGTGTGTTTGTTTTATTTTCTTGTTTCGTTTTCAAAAAAAGATTTATTATTCTACAGTGTGATGTTTTCTTTTGTTTTATTGTTGTATTAAGTTTAAGTACGTTTTTTTTAACTTAAATTCCATTGAATTGCATGCATGTCACACAGTTAAAATTGAAACTATTAGCCGATGATCATTAGTAATATTAAACAGAATTAAAAAAATTACGTTTTTTTTTGTTTTTGTACTGTTTTTAGTCAATTACACTTTAAAAGTTAATCAAAATCACCAAATACGTTGATACGTTGTTACTTTATTCGACTTGATTTAGTTAGATGGCTTTATTCTTTATTCATTCTATTTTTTTTTAATATTTTTTTAACACACTTATACACATACGCACTGTTATAAATATTTCTTAACGGTTTTATATCGCATCAAGCAAAAGAACAGTTGAATAGCAAAGCAAAACCAGCGTTACGTTTTTAACAAGATTTTACGCACTTCACGTTGTTGGGACGGCAATGCGAAATGTGAACTAAAAACGAAAGACTTAAGAAACAAGCGCGCTGTAAAGCTAACCAACTCAAACAACGGTATTCACACGTTGCCGCTTTCTTACCAACTGAAAGCCAACCATTCACCTGGTCATTACTCAACTCAACTCCACACTTCATGTTTAACAAAAAACCTTACCTGTCTGTTGTATTGGTAAGCTTTAGAGCACGAATGAGAGATGTTTATAGACAAGATTAAAAGCTTTTTCTCTACTTGTTCGCTATTGTATAGGAGAACTAAAAAAAACATTTGTTTTTTTAATCTCAAATATAATATAAAAACTAAACACAACAGTAAAATATTCAAAAGCATTTAATCATTTCTATTGTTTGATCATTTTTTTCTCTTTCTTTCTTTCTTTCTTTAAAATATATGCTGTTTTCGAATACTGTTGTTCTCTGACAAAATCAAATGCTGCTGTTGATTTTATTTACATTATTATCCACCCAATTGTTGTTATTGTTCTTGCATATAATATTAATAACGGTCCTATTTAAACAAATTTTCTTATTTATTGAACTTTTTCGGGAATTTATTTAAAAAACAAAACAAACAACAAAAAGCATGTCTTTTATATTTTGTGGACTTTCTTTTGACTTTGGGCCTTAAATTTTTATTTTTCTTTTTTGTTTTTCTCTTACTTTGCTTTACAATATCTTCAAATTTATGATGCATTAAACAGACACTAGACATGTACATGTAAAGGTTAAATGAATTTGTATTTTAAATGGTAATAAAGTCAACCCTCCTATAACGCGATGAGTGCGTACCGCGGTATATGGAAACCGCGCTATAAGAAACTCGGATTTCACTGTACACAAACCAGGCTAATTCGTAGCGCGTTCTATGGCAAGTCTACAGCGTTGTATGGAAATTACGCTATAAGAAACTCGGAATTAATACAAATCACATCATTCGTACCGCGTTATATGGAGACCAAGACAAGATAAATTATAAATTATTTTTATTTACTTAAAGAGTTCATATAAGGATTGATTAAAAATTAAATAAAAACTAAACTAAAAGGTGTGTTTCCAACAAAAATAAGAAAGACTTGTAAAATTATGTAATTTTTCAACATTCACTTCCTCACTCTCAGATATGAGTTGCCTAATAAGTCGTCTTCTTTTTAATGGGCAAAATGTATTCCTCACTTGGTTCATCTTTACATTGTTTTTTTGATTGTAGCTTTTTTTTTTTTTCTAACTCCACTAAAACCTCTCTATAAGGATATAAACAATTTCTTAGCTTTCTTTTAAATTTTGCGCTAAGCACCGTTAAACGATCAATTTGAATGAAATGAAGTTCTAATTCTTTAAGCAAATTCAGCTCCTTTTTCACATGTTGTAAATCGAGATTTGGCACCCATTCATTTTCCTTATTTTCGTTTACCAATGCATGGGTGCTTCAATCCATAAGTTCCATAAGTTCTTCCTCATCTAAGGTTTCATCCCCGAGTACTAGTTCTCTTACACCCTGAAGGTTTACTGCAAATTCTTCATTGCTTAAACAAGAAGCAATGTTTACTATTCCTGTAACTGGGAGTGAAATTGTAGAATCATCTTGTATTGCTTGAACCATTTGAGGTAAAAGAGGTTTCCAACACGCATTAAGCATTGATTGTTTATTTAATCAATTTAAAATAGAAAATTCTTTCCACACTTGATTAAGAGTTTTTTTTTTCACTATTCTCTAATCTGTCGAAAATGGTTTGAAAAAAAATCCAATAAATCCAATATTTCCAATTACAGGGGTATCGCCAAACTCAGTGCTATTCCCAAGTTGATGGAGAAACTCGTGACTGATTATCTCTTTTTTAATACGAAATCTTTAATATCCCCTTTCCAGCATGGTTTTTTAAAAGGTAGGTCGACTGTCACTAATCTTCTTGAATTTACTACACGTGTTTTCAGGGGTTTTCTTGCAAGCGCTCGGACTGATGTGATTTATACTGATTTCAGTAAGGCTTTTGATAGGGGGACCATAGTATTTTGCTTCTTAAACTATCATTAATCGGTATTCCCGATATTATTCATCGTTGGCTAGACTCCTACCTCTCCCTTAGGACTCAGAGGGTATTGTTTAGGAATGTATTGTTAATGTAAGGAATGTATATGTTACTTCTGGTGTTCCACAGGGTAGCCATTTGGGTCCTTTACTGTTTTTATTGTTTCTTAATGATCTTCCTTGTGCTATTTCTGATTGTAATATTCTAATGTATGCTGATGACGTTAAATTATTTTATACTTTTGATGATGATCATGGTCAGGCTGTTCTTCAGCGGAATATTAATTTGTTTGTAACTTGGTGCAGAGTTAATTTAATGGATCTTAACTTAAAAAAAATGCAAATGCATGGTTTTCTCTCGCGTTGGTGTGATTTCGCCCACTTATGTGATTAATTCTTGCCCTTTGGAGACTGTGGCTACATTTCTTGATTTGGGAGTATTATTGGATATGAAACTCTCTTTTGTTGATCATATTAGTATGATGATTGGCGAGGCTCGGGCTGTTCTTGGTTTTGTGAAAAGATGGGCTAGGGAATTCATTGATCCTTATATAACTAGACTGCTATACATTTCACTTGTTAGACCTATTTTGGAGTATGCGTCTATTGTTTGGAATCCATACTATCGTTGTCATAGTGATTCAATAGAGTCTGTGCAGAGGCAGTTTTTATTATTCTGTGTGTGTACGTGGCTTAGGATGGGATTATGCCAATGGGTTTCCGTCATATGAGGATAGATTAGGTTTGATAAAACTTCCAACTTTGGAACATAGAAGGTCTGTTCTAGGTGTTTGTTTTGTTTTTATCTGCTTAAAGGTGATATCGATTCTGAGTTTTTGCTTCGTAACCTCAATTTCAGTATTCCTGCAAGATTTTCACGGCACTATCGCCCTCTTCTTTAGATTTCTATAGAATGAACTATGGATGTAATTTTCCTTTTCGTAGATTATGTAAAGATTTTAACTTATATTATGATTTTATCGATTTTAATTGCAGTGTTTGTAATATAAAACGTAGCTTATATGCTGGCATTAATTTGCAAATTATTATATAAAAATGTATTTTCGTTCTTGTCATAGGTAGTTCCTGTGGATTGTTAGTTTATTCAGCTTGTGATTAAGTTCTGTAGCTGATTTATGTTGTTGTTGCTATTACTTTTCCCTTACCCGCTATAGTCCGGACTGTAGTGTGTACGTGTCCCTTCGTAATGGGGACGAGCCCTCCGCGGTCGGGTGAGGGTGGGTTAGTGTGTGGCCGGGGACGTTCGAAAAAAAAAACACAAAAAAAAAAACAATTTGGCGTGTGTAGTACATTTTTAAAGTTCGAAAGGCTCCTTCTTGCGTCGAAAATAAAACTTATATTAAACACTCTCACAAATATCTACTTACTAGTCATTCATAGGCTGTGCGGAAGGAACTTATGGGATGTTGTTGAACGGAAACCGCGCTATAAGAGTACCGCGTTATAGGAGGGCTCCGCGTTATATGGAAACCACGTTTTGAGAGTACGGCGTTATAGGAGGGCTCTCGCAATTTCAGCCCCGCATTATATGGAAACCGCGTTCTGAGAGAATCGCGTTATAGGAGGGTTGACTGTATAACTTTTCGTGAACCTATTTTAACAAAAATATAATGTACACAAAAGTATTTTTAAACTTAAACGACAATGTTGAAATCTCTAAAAGCAGCGTTGAAGATTATTTCATCATCGCCATAAAAACAAGTCTGAGAATATACTTTCGATTTTTTATAAATAAATGCGATACTTTTATTCAGTCAAGGATTGCAGAAATTACGCGGTCCTTAAACATAAAGGATTCGGTCATTCCTTTTGAGTTATATCAAACATGATAACCGTATCAAAGGACAAAAAACTTGTGTTAACAACCCACTACTTGTAACTCACAATTCTTTATTTCACCTAACTTAGAACTACGTACCCACGATTTGACGTAAAATTTATAAGCACGTAGTTGACAAACCAAACTAATTCATATGATTTTAGATGCGTCATACTAGCTCTGTTAAGATGACCAGCATTGATCACTTCCTTGAGGAAAACAAAACGAGACATTATTCCATCTATTTCTGACAAATGCATACAAAGTTATAGACGATATACAGTGTTGGAAAAAATAATATGGACACTTAAATTTTTCAATATATTCTTATATTTTTTATTTACTTATTTTATTATACATTAAATTAAAAGTATTCAAATAGTTTAACTAATAAAATTAAAATAAATGACAAGTTCTGCCAAATTCTTAAAAAGAATATTATTTATTTGAAAAAGGCCTGGAAAAAATAATAGGGACCTACTGATAGCGACGATTCATAGATCCCACAAGATTCGCACAGGCGTCAGGGGGAATTGAATACAATGTCTCCTGAATGTTTTCCTACAATTCCTGTTTATTTTTTGATTTAAAGTTGCCGCTTTTATTTTTTAGGACTCCCCAGAGGTGTTCAATGGGGTTTAAGTCCGGTGATTGGGACGGCCACTTCATTACAGGCACTCCATTCTGTTGAAACCACAATTCGACGCTTCTAGCGGAATGCTTCGGATCATTGTCTTGCATAAATTCCCATTTAAGTGGCATTTCGTCCTCGGCAAATGGAAGCATTTTATTCTGTAGAATATCTAAGTAGTCAGCTGCACACATTTTTCCCTGAATTTTCCAACAATAAGAAATAGGCTGCAGGAAGTCGGACGCAGTCCCAGAAAAGTACCACTGTTGAGCAAAAAAAAAATATACAAAAAAGGCTGGAATTTGTCAGACGACATCTGTGTCGTAAAAACTGGAATAATGTACTGTGGTCAGACGAAACAAAGGTTAATATGTTTGGTTCGGACGGAAAAACGTTCGTATGTCGTCCTGTAAATTCAGAATTTAACCCAAAATATACAAAAAAGACAGTCAAACATGGTGGAGGGTCGATAATGCTATGGGGGTGTTTTTCGGCATCTGGCGTTGGCCCTATTGTTTGGATTCAGAGAAAAATACAAATACTAATTAAAATACTGATACTAATTAAAATAATTTCTTTAAGTAAAAACATTTTCATGGATAGAGCCTTATGACGCAATAAATATGTAACACAACAGATGAGTATACACACGTCTCAAAAGATAAGTGTGGTAGAGTGAATTGAAGCAAATAGAATAAGATTTGCTGACAACAATTGTATACAATTTTGTATGCAATTTGCTAACAAGAACAGAATATTAAACTATTCGCACATAATACCTCAAGCATAAAACATTTGTAATGAACAAATAACGTATTTGACAGAGATTGAGCGATTAGAGTGTTTGCCGCCGCAAAATGTTTAAACTAATCTTGTAATAAGTAAAATAACAAACAGGAAATCAATCCAGAAGTCGGAATTATGCCACAATAGTATAATGAGAAAGACATGTATGGAGGAACTTTTTAAGTTCTATACAATGTCATGTTTTAAATGTATGAAGCGAAATAGGAGACACTAAGAGCAACAAAGATGTTTTAAAAATCTCTAAATTTAGAAGAATGTTAGACTGCATTGCAGAGAATAAAAATGGCGTTGAGGAATGCAACAGCGCACTAATACATCAAACCTAAATCATAAATAACTGCAACCGTTTGTATACAAAATAAAACAGTCGATGCTCATCAAACTAAATTTTAATTGCCAAACATTTTTAATATGAATTTACCAACTCCATGCTTTGCAACTTGCATTTTGGTTTTTCCACCAATATTGTCAAAGTAGTGAAATTAGCTGGCCAGCACAAATTTAAAGATTTACTTTGTAATCGGTTTCAAACCCTTATTCCAAGACACGAATTTGAAAGCCTGATATTACATAGGTACTATGGAACAGCCCTTCAAGTCATCATAGCCAATTTATCCTGCAATAGTGTAATCAAAACCTTAGCTTCTGTTTACTTACTTACTTAATTTTCCATAACAACCCGTTAACGGATTTCGGCCTGCCGCAACACATCCCTCCAGGCGCCTCTGCTTCTTGCGCACCTACGCCAGTTGGTCACACCAATCGATGACAGGGCTTCCTCGATTTGGTCCTTCCAACGGATACAAGGTCGTTTTCTTCGCCGACTTCCGCAGATCCCCGCATCAAATACCCGTCTCGCTGGAGCATCCTTCTCCATTCGAACGACATGGCCGAGCCAGTCTATGTTGTTGAGGAGCTCATACAGCTCACCGTTGGATCGGATGAGGAAGTCATCGGCCACTCGTACTGGACCGATGGTCTTACGTAGTACTTTTCTCTCGAATACCCTCAAGGCTGCTGCATCAGTGCTTAATAGGGTCCATGCCTCTGCGTAATAAAGAAGCACTGGCAGGATGAGCGTCTGAGAATCAATACGCAGAAGTCTCAACTTGTCGATAACATAGACTTTGTTTTGGCTTCATTTCCTACCAAACCCATCTCAGTAGACTCCCGTTCAATAGCACTCAAGGCAGCAGTAACATCTCGCTTGATATGCCCTATGATTTCAATATCAATTAAATTTTGCAGTTGTCGAAAAAAAAACAATATAAAATAATTTTAAAATATTACAAATTTCTTTTTATGCTCAACAGAATTAATATTTTTATTTCTTATTACATATTATATACTAATGTATTCATTGTAAAAAATCGTAAAAAAATTAAAAGATCATTAAAAATGTTTTACACAAAAAAAAAAAGGAAAATTCTTCACGTCACATAAGGAAAACTGTTAACAATTCAATGTAATTTGTATTTATGGAATACCGGTTTTAATTCTACGAAACGATTTTTATTGTATATAACTACTAAGATGCAATGAATTTATGATTGAGTATCTGATGATTTCAAGAGCCGAATAACACGTTCTATTTCAGGAGCTGTATTACGTATTTTAGCCAAACATTCATAGGCACGATTATTTTGTTTTGTTAGCAAACATCTGTTAAAATAGAGATGATAAAATTATAATAAATGAAACAAAATCATATTTATAAAGGTTAGAGGTGCTAAACTAAACTCACAATAAAGCAGCTGCGGTTAAATTTCCATTCGCACATAAATGCGTAATCCATTGCTCAGATATTGTATTGTTGAGAGGATCTTCTGGTAGTAAATAAATACGTGCTATAAGTAAGGCCTCCTTGAAATATTTCTTCTCGCATAACATTTCGATTGCATCCTGTTGCTGATGTATTGCCAGCATATATACGGCAGCTTGCAATGCATAACCTTCCTCTATTAATTGTTCTGCATAAGCTTGACAACATTTTTGCCAAAAACTATAAAATAACGATTTAAAAATTATGAAAATGCTTAGGAGAAAATTGTGAAAAAAATAAACCAACCTATACGAAATGCTTGGCGCTAACGATACATGCCACTCACAGAGTTGTTTTGATTGTATGCATTTAAGTATTTCCTCTTTAAGGTTACCATTTAACTGCGACATAAACAAACTGGAAATTCCTTTAATTTCACTGCTTTGATGGTTTTTTACTATATCCGTTAAAAAAAATTTGTATTGTTAGTTATTTATTAAAATTCTAAATTTCCTTTGCTAATACAAAATAAACTAACATATGGGTTTAACGAACAGCACTCATTACGATTATGAATACATATTTAGAAATAGTACAGGATCTTTCAAGTTGTATATTCATTTTCAAGTGTTTAATAAAAAAAAGAGCTAAAAATGAGGTAAATTTTATTTGAAATATAGAAGAAATAATTAGTGGTGGATTAGTTAGAGTAGTTACTTTTAATAAAAAAACTTATTTCGTAATATATTAATTTCTTTTTTCAAAATCACCCAGTCATCAAAGAACAAAGAAGTTAATCCAATTGACATATGTATAATTCTACGCCCTTCCCAATAATTGAATTATTTGTAAGAATTATTATTTGTAACCACTACATGGCGAGTTGTACATAAGAATTTGGTGTTAGTTGGTGCAGAATTGTGCAGTCCTTGCGCTGACCAACTTCTTCCTCTCCCCTGATTTTGGTAGAACTTGGTCAGTACAGGGATTGCGTTCACCCGTGGTATTACAACGGGCCGCTATGCTTGCTAAAGTGAGCTTTGTGATATCAGAGCTACCAGTACGACCTAACCTAACCTAACCTGGTGCAGAATTGAAGTGAAACGACTTGATAGTCAATAGCATCGACACCTCTTTAAATTTATTAAGAACAATTTTACGGACGATTTTGCCGGAAAGTTTATTTACTCAAGTGTTTATTTCAATTTGAATAAGTATGTAAATATACAACAAAAACATTGTCGGCTTGGTGTGCGTAAATATACAACAGAAATATTATTGGTTTAGTGTGCGTTTAAGCCTGTCGGTAGGTTTAGGTTAGAGGACGTGTACTTGTCAATTGATAAAAGTACAGTACCCGGAGGTCGAATTGACACATTGTACGGAGCGTCCTTTAAATGGAAGGATAATAGAAGGGATATAAAAAAGGAGAGGAAGTAGGAAAGGGAGAATTGGAAGCGAAGTCATTACACAGACCAAACAAAACAAAAAGGGAGAGCGAGACTACACTGATGAAGCCGTATCACTTCTCAACCAGCTCAAGCTACTAATTAATCTGTGGAGAGCCTTGATGTCGGCTCGCGACACAGAATTCAAACCCTCAAAGAAGCCCCTGCCAAGGGTCCTCAACTTCAACCTACTAAGGGCTGGGCAGTTACAGAGGAGATGCTCGATAGTCTCCAACTCCTCCTCATCACAACATACCCTGCAATAGTCCGGCTGGGATCTGTTCCAGATCCCCGTTAGATACCTTGTCTCGCAGTGCCCTGTGATAAATCCGATAACTAACCTTATCCAAGCTCTGCAGCCAACCTGTTCTTACACTGTCTATAGCAATGCGCTTGTTGAAACGTCTTTTACGTTGTGGCCTGTCGGTATCATTGCAAAATTTTTCTCTAACAAAATTAGCTTTCTGACAACGGATTGCGGTATCATGACATGCTTTTACAAATTTTATTCTTTTGCCAATTGAAGAACAATGAATTTGTTACAAACAAAATGGGACAGTGTATATTTTCAGTAAAGCTGTTTTAAAAGCAGAGTTAATTCGTATAAAATAGATACAATTCAAGCTTTAGAAAATTACATTCGATGAGATGGGTGCCCTGGTAGTCTAGTGGCTAGTGTGCTATACTATTAGCGTAAGGGAGATAAATACGATTCCCACCAGACTCTGGTCTGTTACACTACACCGAGCATATAAGATCAAAGTTACTCAGCTCGTAATTAATTAAATATAATTACAAATAAATAAATAAAAAATACGTTTGATGAGAAGGGCTACAAACATCGTCGAAAACTTTTCTAAAACAATCAATATGCGTAAGAGTAGTTGCGTGGGAGATTATTTATCATTCATGAATTATTAACATTCTAGTATATCTGTTAATATACTTTCTAAATATTCATTAAAAATCAATCACATTTTGCAGAAAACACAGGAACTTGCAAGACCCTGTACATAAAAGAAAAAATAAATTTTTAACATTATTACTTACATTCTTCTGCCAACAGTTCTTTTGCCTCAGCTTTTGTACCATACAATTTAACACTGAGTGACTTATTTTCATTTGATTTCGATGATGACAATATTGAAAACATCAGTTCCAATGGATCTTTATTAATTTCTTTTGTCGTCAAATACAATAAAGTCAACGGATTCTGAAAAAATAAAGAGTACTACACATGTAGAGAAAATATGTAAATGCAGTGTACAATTAACAAACCTTCATGTAAATAGATGTTTTATTGAGTGATGTATCTGACTTTTGAAAATGTAGTTTCTCTAGCATTGTTGAAACCTCTTCGGTATTAGGGCAACCACTCTCTGCTTTGACATCAGACACAACTTTATTTTCAACAATTTGCGGATTATTTTCAGGAGTTTTAGCTACACGACGATTTAATTTCTTATCAACTGACTGCGATTTGGCGTCATTACGCGTTAAAGCCTTTGTAGCCCATTGTACGGTATCTAAAGTTCGAGGATTGGAGCGTTTTGATTTACCTGAACTGCTTTCTGTTTTTTCCACACGCATGTCGATGAATTCTAATGCAGCACTTTTTCCCGAACAAACAATGACCTCTTCATCGGTAGGCAAGAAAAGACCACAAGACATAGGGCAGTGATAAGTTTTGATAAAACGTTCCGAATTGCTTTTATTCGATAAATCCCAGACTCGTACCGCACCATCAAAGCCACACGTTAGTAAGTGATTCTCATTTCGATTGCTCCACTTAACACATGCGTTCGATGCTTTGGGTGCATTGATTTCGATTTTTCTAATGATATTTAGATCTGCAGTTTCATGGTTGAATTCTAAGATATGAATGATGTTGGCATTGGCCACGACGGCTAGTTTGTTTGTTGCTATGGGACTCCAAGACATTTCGCTAATATACCGTGGTGCTAAGTCCAAAGATTTCATAAATTCGTATTGGAAATATGTAGTGCCCACACGATTATACAAACGGAGTTGACCATTTTGGCTACCCACAAAAAGATAATTGTTGAGTACAGAAATGCAAGCTACGCTCTCGATATCCGGAATAACATAAGGATCTAAATTAAATGGAATTGTAAAAATATAGGAGTATATATAAGGCGTACATATATTATACTTTAAACTAATTAAAAATCAAAAACACTACACGAAGAACAAAACACCTTCTAACAAAGCCTTTTTATTAATTATTCTGAAATAATGACTCTAAAGACAGATCTTGTACGGATCTAGTATAAGAGTACAAAATTATTTACTGAAAATAAATAATGTGGACACCAAGTCTAAAATTGTCAAAAAATGTCGGATGCATCTGGAGAAAATTGCGAAAAATTTATTGCTTACCCACATGTAGATTCCTTCATATGAACCATTTAAGGTAACACCATAGCTGAAGCACTTGTAAAAGCTAGTACAAATAATAATTTCAATAAATCTTTTTTAATGTTCAGCACTTATGAAGCTGAAGCGAATGATTTCTTGGAGAAAAGAATTTATTCACAAAACGCATTTGGCCAAAGATAATTTAAATAAAATCCAGACCTTAATAAAACTGGTAAAAAATGACAGCCCAGAGTTATAGAAAATGACAATGTAGGTAGCCGCCATAGTCAACTAGGTAGTGCATTGGCTTATAAGACTCGTGCGCAAACCTAGCTCAAACATTACGATCGAAATGGAATATAAAAAATATTTCTTCGCCTACTACCTCTCAGCAGTCGTCTGGCAAAAACTGTAAGAGTAAATAAAATTGCCAAGAAAAGTTCCTCAAAAATTTATCGTTCGGAGTCAATTTTAAAATGTCCGGCCTGCCGCTCATGGGTAAAATTAACAACATGGCTGATGTGAGAAGCTAGGTCATAATGACCGGTTAAGTAAGTGTGTAAGTTATAATTAGATAACCAGTTGCCAATTTAACCTAAACTAGCCTGAATAGTGTGGTATGATATAAACTAAGGCGAACTGAGAGGTAGTAGCAGTATTATAACTCATTTTTTGCATGACATTGATAAAATTTAAATTAAAATTGAAAAAATAATAATTAAATAAAACAAAAAATGCGTAAGGCGAATTCATAGAGATGGTGTCAAGGCAAATTCAAAAAGGTGATGGCAATAGTACAACAACTCAATTCGCAGTGTTTTTTTTTTTAAACACAAACAACATGTATTTTCTGTTGTTTTTGGGTGACCACTAATGTCAAATAAAATTCGCCGTAAGCCAGAAATGACAAAGGCGAATCCATATAATGACATAAAGTTGTTATTTTGTGTCATTATTTCTCTTTTTTATAAAAAACTAACTAATAGATTATTCCACAGGATTTTGTTTAACATGACTTTCTAGGAAACCCGTTAGCCATAGTCAAAAAATCACCACTTTTTAGCCTAAAAATGTGGGAATTTTTTAGTTTCGGCAATTATTTTCTTTATACTTAACCAATAGAGAAATGTTTATAATCAGAATATAGTTTTAAAGCTTCTTTTAGTCTTAAGGACAATAAATTTCTTTTTATATATCATTTCTTGTTCAAAAGTTACTTCGAGGTAGTGGGTGTAAGTTTTTTTTTGCTCGCTGTACTCAAACAATATGTTTGACATTTATGTGGACTGAAAAAAGCAACCAGCTGGGCTTTTAACACCACCTTCTATGAATTCGCCTTGGATGGTGTTATTAGCACAACAGATGGTTTTCATTATTATTGATTTAAAATCCGATCGAATGCCAAATATTTGATGTTTGTGTCAAATCCTTAGTTTTATCAAATATAAACACACATTTATGCAGCAACTCTTACTTTAAACTTTTTATAAATATACTTCATTAATTTAATAAACAACAAGTACATGTTGTTTTTGGTATAAATTAAATATTGTAATACTCCTACCGTCGCTATAAATTTGCCTTGACGTGTGCCAACCATCAATTAGACAATTTTATTTTCAACAAGTTTCAGTAGATTTTATTTTAATTTTAATTATATTTTATAGTTGTCGAGGTAACCATGTAAACAGTGCTTACAAATGAAATCAATAACGTATGTACGTCGGAAAAATATTCAGAAAATATATTTTTACTTTAAATGTGTTAGCAAAACAAATATAAAAATTATTCGATATTGTATCTCACAATGCATCCTTTTATTATGATACACGACTTTATGCCCATCTTTGTGGAGGAATATTCGAAATTGCATAGCAATTACGAGCGAAATTTTTGTCGATACCTATTAAATCTTGCAATCGGTGATTCTCACGAAAATCAAAAAGATAAAGTAAACAAAAATGCCAAATCTTGTAATATGGAACAGTATTTAAAAAATGCCTTAAGAAAACGTCAAATAGATGAGAAACATGAGGCAAAACTTTTGATAACTGTCGATGAATTAGTTCCATACTTTTTAGAGGACTGTGCAGAACATTTTCTTCAAATTAATCCCTGTTTCGCAAACTATTTTCTACATCTGTTAATACGTGATGCTCATGATGGCTTGGAAATAAATGTGCCTTCAAACCGCCTCAGCATATGTAAAATTGAAAAATTTCTGGAGAGAGCATTATTAAAGATACAAAATTCAATAGATCCTACGCTTTGCCATATGAAAATGTCGTATTATTTAAAGCAAAGTCATGAAATCAATCTGTACTTTGTTAAGGAAAAATACGAAATGGGTAACAATGAAAAGTTACAAGAGTTAATAAATGGCATATTACAGTACCCAGAAACAAGCACTGAGAAACAGTTGGAGGATATGTTTGTCAAAATGCAAATTTTTATTTTAACCAATTATAATATTGGCTGTCCCTCAAACAATGTGGTAAGTGGTTGAAGAAAATTTTGAATTCAAATTCAAATCTAATACAAATTTAAACAGCTTTTAAAGCAATGCCGTCAAAGTTTAAATAGTATTTTGGGCAAAGGAGACTTACACAAATATGTGCTACGAAAAAAATACCATCGTTTGGAATACCTGCAAAAATTGGGAGCAACAGCCGCTGGTATTTTAATTTTTAATAATCAATCTGAACAATGCAATAAGGAACATATACGCGACAGTAAGTATGAGTATTTCGTTCTTCTTAGTACCCAACAAAAAAAATTGCCTTCAAAAGTATTTGCAGATTTAAAAATGGCACAATCAAATACTAAAGACTCATTAGAGGAGGCCATTAATCGAACCGTGTACTTAACAAAATTAGGGTTTAACGCAACGCAAAAACTATTAAAAATTAATATCAAGGAGAAAAATGTGTATTGTTTGCAGCCTTTTGCAAGAGTACGAGAAATAAATAAATTTGTTGTATTATTTGAAGGATATCGCTACAATCTGCTACAATTAAGAGAAGTTTTCGAAAAAACCCAATATCTTATAGAAGTTGCACAAAAGAAATTTAGTTGCGTTGTGGAAAAGCTAAATGAGATTTTAAAATATCGATCTGCTATAGAATCAAAGCTAATATTTGTAAGTATTCGATGTACCCTGAAAATGCATTTATTTCACATGTTTCACTTTATAGCCCCATTTTGTTTATCTGTCCGAAGTGTGGACATCATTGCTGTTGTATTTAAACCACTTGGTTGAACTTAATAAAATCAAGGATTATATAGATGACTTCGTTAATGAAAACATTGAAAACAAGTTTAACCAACTATTAGAGGAATTTACCACTGAAGATAATTATCTTAAGCCTCCCATTGTATATACATTTCATGAACTAATGAGTCTTAAAAGCAAGCAAGAGAGTCAACTAGATATTTTAAAAGTTGTAAGTATAAAAAAAATCGTGCTGCCAACATAATATGTACGTGCAAATAAATTTAAAATCTCTTATCTTACAGAAGCCATTTATTAAAGATTACTGTGCACTAACTATGGCTTTAACAAATGGTTTTTTGGTTCCCTCCAATCTAGAAAAGAAACTGTGTGAGAATGCTGAACTTCGTTTTGGTTTTGCTAATATTGAATACGCTAAATATGCCGAAATGTATTTTATGGATTTCACACAAGTTTTTAATAATGCCATCGTGACATCCAATGACTTGCTGTTACTATTCCAATTAGATGAGGAAGTAATGCAACTTGATTTTAACTTGATACATGAAGCAAAAACAAAGGCAAATACAATAGAAACGCAAACCGAAATGGTTGCGACAAATGCTCATTTACCGCGAAATCATATTAACACGACCTGGAATGTATGGGATTTTCATCGAGAATGTATTAAATTAGCTAATCTTAGACAAAAACAAACACATTCAGCTCAAACTAAATTAAGCTATGGCCTAAGAAATGCCCAAAATCAAGCATATTCTAAAGTTAAATGTAAAGACACACAAATATAATAAAAAATATCTACCTTTTTTATTTGGATCGTCCTCATAAACAGCTATGCGTTCATTACAGACTACATACAAGAATTTATCTTGCCAGCAAATGGAATATATTGGTTTACCACAAATGGAATTAAAAGTTATTGGTTGTTTCGAAGATCCTTCTACAGTAATAATGCCAATCTGAAAAAAATATTTTATTAAACAAAAAACTCATATCCTAATTAGGTAGAATATAATAAATATAAAGGTAGTACTATAACTTACTCGACCTTCCATAGTTCCATAGGCCACTTTTTTACAATCGGGACTCCATACCAAAGACATAACATTTGATTCGATACGCTGTACAAAGTTGTCAATGCGTACCGTAGTTGGTGTCATTTTTGATATATCGATGATGCCTACACGACGATCGGAGAAGCCTAAAGCAATTCTAATAAACAAAATTTAAAAGTTAAAATAATTAAAAGTGGAATACAATTTTTAACTCACTTGTTCATGTCATCTGGGCACTCTCGCATGGCACCAATATTTGTGGAGACACAGCTATAGTTTAATTTTATTTTATTAAGTTTTATGTCCTCCATAGAAACTTCACGATGTGATGATATACACCAAAGAATGTTATGTTTGGGTAAACAAGCAAAAGAAACCACGGATTTTTGAGACCAATGACGTTTAATTTCTTTAAATTTGTACGTCCTAAAGCCACATTGTTGAGACGTTTTATTATTAGTTTGTGGTTGCATACACCATAGCTGCAATTCACCAGCTCTTGTGTTAACTACCAATGAGGTTGAAGAAATCCATGAAATTTCAATATGAGAGTCTTAAATATAAAGATATATAAACTGATTATCAAAGAAAAAATTAAGAGAAAAATTATACTTTTGCCTGTATGCGAGCGCACTTTATGAGTATCACAAGTAGCTCCTGTAGTGGCGTTCCAAACACAAAACGATCCATCATAACTCGTTGATGCCAATAAAACATCATACATATCATTAGTATTTGACGATTTTGCTTCATCTTCGTTTGATAATTTTGATTTATCTTCTTCAATAACTTCTATATCTGACTCAGGTATTTGTTTTACTGCTGTTTTTTGTAATTTATCTTCTACTTTTTCTTGTGATTGACTGCTATGAATCTCTGCTTGACATATGATATTTTGTTGTTTGTTGCGATGCATACCATCCACATCTACACTCTCCTCAGAGGAAGGGGTACGGCATACTAAACGAACTACACTGCCATCAGATGATTCTTTATCGGAAGAACCGTCTTTCCCTTTAAGTTCCGCTTCATCGTCACTTTCATTACCACTACCACACGTGGACAAATCATCGCGATTTTTAGCGGTTGCCAGTTTACAATCTTCTAAACTTACAACATGTTCGGGAGACATTTGTGGTTGTTCGTCTCTTAAGGCATTAATTTCTTCCTTCAGACTTTGACAAGCCTCTGCGAAATCAAAGTTAGCAGTTGAACAAGACTCTTTTGGTTTTTCAACGCCTACGAAGTCCGAGAAATCATTATTTGCCTTCAGATCGTGAGTGGGAGCCCCAAACTCATTATCCAAATAGTCATAGTCATAAATATCGAATATCTCATCTGCATCTATGGTAGCATCGGATCGCGTAAGCTTTACTGGTTTAGATTGCTGTTTTTGAAGCACTTTTGGTTTAGAACACTCTTGAGATTTCAACGTATTAGGTGTGCATTCATTAGATATGCCAAACCTATTCCAAGCCAACGATGTTATAGCAGCGTCATGTCCTCTTAGTGTATACAAAGTGGACATTTTTTGCAAATCACAAAGTAAAACCAATCCCCTCTTTGTTCCTACGGCAAAATGATTTTCATTGTAGGGAGAACATTTCAACGACGTCATTTGATGATTTCTTGGCGATACAAACATAGGCCGACGGTAAAATGAATTCGACGCCACACAATAAACCACAATGTCCTGATTGTCAACTGAAAGAACATTCCGATTACACATGTAACTAATGAGCACATCTCCTGTATGCTGAGGAGATGGTCCATTGCCCTCCATATAACGCATATAAGCTAAATGCGCTTTATGTCCCAAAATAGCACAACCTTTATTAAAGTCCCATATTTGTACAGAATTATCCTGTAATAAGGCAGCAAATAACTTAGAAGGCTCCTGTCCTTTGACACGTGTCACACTATTGTCTTCATTCTCGCTTGGCGTGGCAACGCCTGAATCGCTATTAACACCTCCACTAGTCGTTTGACCCCACTGAGGATCAACATCTAAGCTTAAAATACCTTGGCGAGTATGAAAGCATTTTATTACCGGTGTTTTATCAGCGCCGCCGAGGTCATCGCTTACAGAACTTATAAAATTAATACTGCGAGATCCTGCATACAGGAAACCACCGTCCGGTGTACAAACACAACCATTGTTTAGATTCCACTGCGGAACCAAAGGTATTTTGATCATATTAAATATAAAATTCAATTGTTATTTCTATTTTAAATTATAATTTCAGACTTATTGGAAGAATTAAAACAGTTTTTGCTTTAATTCCTTGTTCTTCAATAAATCCTTCTGCTTCACGCTTTGTGTTGTTTTAAATACCGTTTGTTGTTTTTATATTTATGCATGATGCCATACTAAGCAGAAAACGTCATAACCAATTCAATTCTTAAATAAGCGTTTTTCGACTGCAACCTGTCACACACTAAAATTACAGTTTAAAAATCATTACAACTAATAAAATGATCAACAATGTTACCGGTTTTGGTTATTTATTTCTAATAAAAACTGGTTAATTTTTGTATAGGATAATCCAGTGTTGAAAAATGCAGTACTTTTTTATTTCAAAAATACCTCGTAGCCCCGCTACTCTTTCAGTACTTATTTATTATTACATTTTTAGATCTTGGTGCTTTTCAAACTATTATGCATTATTAGCAACAAGTACAAAGCAATGCTAAAGTTTCTTCCTGGCAACACTGGTGAAAAATTCGTTTTTCTCGTTAAAAAAATATACGTTCATTAACTTAATAATTCGCACATTCTTTTTCCGTTTCCGGTTTATATAAGTAAAAATTAAGCCCCGTTTGTTTTTTAATGAATGGAGTGTGTGGTGTGTGGTGTGTTAGGTTGGGTTGGTGTTGTTTGTGTGTTTGTTTGTTGTTGGTTGGTTGGGGTTTGGGTGCTTTCTCTCTCTGCTGATGTGTTTGTGTGAGAGGCGGAAGAAATGAGGAAATTGTTGTTGTAATTGTGGTTGTGTGTTGCGCTGCGCCCGCTCTTGTTGTTGGAGTTTGGGTCCAATTGGAGGATCGAAAAAGGGCAAGGCAAAAAATAATTATAAAATTTAATTTTTTTTTTTTTTTGGAGTGTGGTGAATTTTGTTATTGTGGTGAGTTTCAGTGCGGTGAGTTTTTACAATATGTGGTGAATTTATCCGGGGTGTGGTGAATAAAATGGAAACTCACCAAAAGTGCCGTTATTCGAAATGGTACTGTATTACCATATATCAATGTACTGTATATCGTGATTTTGGACGGTACATGTATATAATAAATAATTATCACCTATGTTAGCGGAGACATTCATCGACGTGTCTGGTTATTATATACACTGCGTTACCAACGGTGTGGTTTGTGTTTGGATTAAGTCAATTAATCTCGATTAGTGAAACACTGAATAAAAGGGAAGTATACTCAACGAACGATTAAGGTAGTGTTGCCATTGATTGTGTCATTCTATTTAACATTACAAAAAATTAACATTATAAAAGTGCATACAAATGCTTGAAGCTAGGCCGTAATCCTGACGAAGGGTTGTAATGGCCAATTATGTATATGTATGTATACAAATGCAAAGTACACTCAATGAACGTAGTGTTGCCATTGCATTAGTAAATTCCATTACGCATCTGAAAGAAATCAAAATTAAAAAATATTCCTCTTATATTAAAAATTATAAACCTAAAATTAATTTTGAATCTCACTTAAGGGGTTAGGTTGTTATGTTTCCAAAATGTTGCCAGACTAAAATTTAACACCTGCTTTTGACGTTGTGCGTATATTAGAACGAAACTCAATGTCTTTTTTCAAATTCTTAGATAATTTTGTGATGTTCTTAGTTTTTTTAAGGAAAATATGAATTGATTAATAAAATATTAGTGAAATTGGTAAAATAAATTGAACAAAATCAAAAACTTCTATTTGCTAGAAGCATCTATAAAAAGTGCGGAATTTAAATTAGCCTCAGTAGAAATAACTAGATTGTCAGTAGCGTGAGAAACACAAACAAAATTCAGGACGATGTTTTATCGCAAATTCGTTAAATCGGTATTGTTTGGCATACCAATTGGTATAACATTTTTAGACTGTGTTGGTTATGTTGCACGGGTGGATGGTACGTAAACGAGATTTTAAGCATTTACTTGTGTTCTCTATAAGCTAACAACATCATTTTAGGCATATCAATGCAACCAGCTCTAAATCCAGATGCATCTCAAACTGACTACGTGTTTCTTTCACGATGGGCTGTGCGCAGCAATAATGTACAACGTGGTGATATTGTCTCCTTGGTATCTCCAAAAGATCCCACACAAAAAATTATAAAACGGGTTGTGGGGTTGCAAGGTGACGTTGTGTCCACATTGGGTTATAAACAAGAAATCGTTAGAGTACCTGAAGGCCACTGCTGGGTGGAGGGTGATCATACGGGACATTCTCTAGATTCAAACACATTTGGTCCAGTGGCCTTAGGACTTATGACGGCGCGAGCGGCTTTTATAATTTGGCCACCTGAAAGATGGCGTACTTTGCCAACGGAATTGCCCGGTAGAAGAACACCAATACAAATAGCTAAATCCAGTAACTATAACTAGGAAGACTTACCAAACTATAGCAAAGGAAATAGAGTAGGACTCATAACTAATTGGCCACCTTGTTTTGTCTTTTTATTTTTAAGTTCTCTTTAATGAAAAGTGACTGTTATCGTAAATAATTTAAAGGGTATTGTAAACTAAAAGGGGAAAAAATTTACTTATCATCAACTGTTGTTGAAAAACCAGTAATAAGATTTATTTAATTAATTGGTAGTTTATAGCCAAATATTAATGTTAATGCCTAAAATAGAGTTCAAATAAAAATTTTACTATATTTTATTTTTTAATATATTTATCGTTTTCTCTATGCTATGCTAAGCTAGGCCGCAATCTTGACTGAAGGGTTGTAATGGCCAATTATGTATGTATGCAATAGGAACGGCTAGCTCAAGGTTATTAAATGAACAGTAATCGCACTCTTAAAATTTGTTTCCAGATCGAAGAGGCATCGCTATAGATGACATGTTATTTATGATGCTATAAGTAATAATGAGTCTTTCATGTATTGTAATTAACTGATTCAGTCCGCATATTGGCTGTAGATCAGATGCGAGTTATTCATATTAAGACTCTTCGCCTCAATGAAATACTGTACTACAGCTTTTGAGTTTTGACATTCAGATCTGAACTTTACCTTGGCGTTTGTATATTGTTATAGTCCACTCCCCTCTTCTTTTGAATTATATTTTTATGATATTATTAGCATACATTTGCCTTTATTTGACAGTAATTACTGTGATTTAAAACATCTAAACGTAATGATAAGAGTTTGAATGTTCTTCAACAGTTCATTAACCTCCTTTAAGAAAAGTTTAATCTCGGGTGCTTTAGCATAATTTCAATTGAGGTGTAAGTATATAAATAAGTTTTTTGATACGTTGGTATGAAGCTGAAGCATTTGTAGAATTATTCTCAAAGTAAGAGTATAATCTTTTTAAAGAACATATTAATCAATAAATAATTTGTGGATATTGTTCTTTTAAAAGTTGTAAGTCAATGTATTATACTTGTTTTTGTTGCACTATAAAACGTTACAGTTAACACTTAATTCAAGAGATAAAAACTGTAAGGTGACTGATTTTAGGCACCCATTGGATCCATCCTACCTTGTAATTCTACATGGGTTTTCTGTACTTACTTGATTTCTTTTCGGATTAATGTGGGACAATGGTTTTTTTTTAACTTAAATTGTTGTACCTAAGTAAACACTTAATTTTATTATTTACCAATTTTAATTGGCATTTTAAAATCTTATAACTTTATAATAACTATTAGTACGTTTATGTATGTATATTTACATCAAATAAATAAAATCTATGACCTGACAGTATCAAATGATTTTAAACCATGAGCGTGTAATATATCTAATGTTTGTTTCAAAGCTACACCTTCACGCACAATCTTATACAGGCCTGGTGTCGCTAAATCCACTACAGTTGAAGCCGAACGTCTCTCCTCCGTAAGGCCGACTTGACCCGCGTCGAATATACCTCCCAATAGTGGCCATAATACGTCAAATTCTTTTATATTTAAACTACTGCGTTCTGAAGATCTATTGGCACTTGTTAAGGCAAGTGGTTGCTCATTGAAGCTGGCACACAATTTCTGTATAAATTCAAAATCGGGAATGCGTATACCAATTTTACTTGTTGTTGGATTTAAAAATGGATTACTTAAGTGCTTGGAACGTTCAATTACTATGGTAATCGGTCCCGGTAATAACTGCTGTAGCAAAGAATCGTTTAAATGATAAGCCTCACCATATTTACGTAAATCGTTTAAATCTTTAACACAAATAGCCACAGGCTTATGAAAATCACGACCTTTAATGTTGTACAGAGCTTGTATGGCCTTTTCGTTGTTGGCATCACAAGCTAATCCGTAAACAGTATCGGTTGGTAAAGCAATAACAAGACCAGATCTTAAACAATTCCCAGCTTTGGTTATACTTTCAGCTTCATCTATTTTATAAATTGGCGCATTGCAAAAATGATCTTCTGGAAGAGACTGCATTGTGGAAGCAGTTTTATAATTGAAAGGTATTTTTAAAAATTTCTTTATAATTTTCGGCAAACTAGACATCAAGGCTTGGTAGTCAGTCGAAGTACAATAAAAATTATTAATAATTCTTGCAATAGAACTTAATCACGCCAGTTGTGACCACACAATAGATTAGCGCATTTATAAAAGGTTGTCATAGGTTCATCGGCAGAACGCGTCTGCATTTGCATAAAATAGGCCTTCTTGTGCGAACAGGAAGGACACTCGGCATCTGTTGAATCTACATTCTCCCAGGCAGCTGCACCGCCCATAACATGATCGACTTCCTAAATATCAAATTTAAATTAGTGTTTCGATCTTAAAACGATTTTATTTGTAAGAATTTTACCTTCAAACGAGGAAATGTTTTCGTTGAAGACTTTCTATTGACGTTGAAAATATAGGGGCAAGTATTACATGAAAAACGATGACCAGTGGTACCCTGTTCTACCATTAATATGTTACTGCATTGAGGGCAGAACAACAACATATTTCACTTTTAAAACATTTGAATTCCGGCTTAACAAACTATACAATTAATACTATTATTTTTATACTAAAATTCAGACAATCAATTTGATATTAATCACTCAGTAATGTTGCTTCATCTTTCGAAATAACACGCGTGTTATTAAACAGCTGTTCAAAGAGTTGCCACATCACTAGAAAAAAAAACGCTTAATTTTTAAAGTAAAACTAATCTATTTAAGTGTGTTGTTAGATTTGCTTGCATTCACACAAAAAAATCTAACATTTTAGCACTAGACGCCCTTTACACTTTCAAAGTATTTTGACAAACTCTTTTACATCTTCTTTTAAACTTTGTTTCGCTTTTGCACCTTCAAAGTTTACTATGACAAGTTCTTCAACGCCTTTTACACATTCAAAGTACTTTGCACACAATTTTGACAAACTCTTATACATTTTCTTTTAAACTTTGTTTCGCTTTTCCACGTTCACAGTGTACTTTGACAAACTCTTAATAGTTTGTTGTTGTGTATACAACAATATTGTTAAGTGCCCTCCAACAAACTCAAGACTTTTCAAAGTACTTTGAACGGGCTTTAATTGCAGTGGAACTAATATCGAAAATTGAAAAATCTTGACTCTATTTCATTTTCGAACACTGTTTCAGAAAGTTGGTTTTCGAATTAAAAACATTGTCACTGTTATATGTAACATAAATTGAAAATCATCTAAGATGACGATGGTATGATTTAAAGATTTTGTTTATATTGTAATAAAAATATTTGTATATATCTTTTTTACTTGGTTTATTAAATTAAAATTATGATAAAAAAGATTCTTTTGTGTTTTTTTATACTAAATGCTATAGAAAAAATCTGTAAATTTGTGAAAGGAATAATTCTGAAATGAAAATTTAAAAAAGAAAAAAATATATGCGATAACTCATGCATAATTGGAAATGTGTGCGAAGTTCCTTTCAAGATCTTTTCCATTTCAATCAAAATGACTGCATACTGTTGTGTAGATGTTGTTACAAATCCTATGCTCTAAATTGAACTTTTTTACAGTTCAGTTTTCTTGGCTTTACCACTGCGGTCGTAGCCCTTAAGTTCGTTTGTTGCATGTTTAGCAATATATTTGATGAAATCGTCAACTTCACGACCTTCATTGTAGGCTACAGGCTTGTTCTTAGCATCTTTGGGTAACCAGAACAATGTGGGGAAACCGCGTACATTGAATTCTGGAGGAACATCGTTAGCAGTGGCATCCATTTTGACAAGAACAACATCTTCATCTTGCAATTTTTCAGCAACTTCATCGTAAATGGGAGTCAATTTCTTGCAATGACCGCACCAAGGAGCATAGAATTCTACCAATGTATCTTTGTCATTATTAATGACGACATCGTCAAAGTTTTTAGCAACAGCAACTTTGACAGGAGCATCATTACTTTCAGGAATGGGTTCAGACTTGATGTAGGGTTCCAATTCGCCTTCCAGCAACTTTTCAGCAAACTCACGCAAGTTGTCAACAGAGAATTCTTCTTTCAAAGCATATTTCAAATTCTTAGCATCACGAGCCAAGATAACGGGTTTGTCTCCAACAAAGTCATAGCCGTATTCGTTTAATTCATGTTGGAAGTCATCCTTGGAAGAGATGGCAAAGTTGAGTTTGCCAACAAATTCCTTGGCTACTTTAAGTACACGGTTACGCCAGTAGTTGGTACCCTTGGGATTCTTGGCATAGTCAACAGCGTAGTAGGCAGTAATCAAAGGATTTTGGAAATCACGTACAGCATCTTGGGTACGGTGACCAACCAAACCATGGCTGCAAACACATTAAAAATATTATTCTTTTTCTTTTTAAACCAAACGTTTGCTACTTACAAATTTTCTTTAATGAAAGTTGTCAAATCGGATTCAGATGTACCATCGAATTTAACTGTTGAGTCTTCGAATTTATTGGCCAAGTGTGGAGCGCGAACAAGAACGATTTTGTCGCTGTTTAAAAAGGAAATCAAAATAAATATTGTACATTAAAATGAAATGTGTATACAACTTACGTTTCACCAGCCTTTTCCAATACAGCGCTATCGCTTGAATGACCAAAACGGTACTTTTCACGATTCTTGTCAGCGAATTTCAAGAAGGTCTTGGCCAATTTGGAATCAATGTCTTTGAAGTAACCAAACAATGAGGTTTCTTTAGCTTGCAAGAACTTTTCGTATTCTTCAACAGAACGAATTTCCTTTGAGGCTGGACCAACTTGTGCGCGCATATACTTAGCAATACCATTAGCTTCACGGGGACCATTGTAGTCCTGTGAGACTTCATCGCCCTTGAAAATCTTCAACGTAGGATAACCGCTAACTGAGAATTTGTTACAAATTTCCTTGCCAGCTTCGGTACAATCGACCTGCGAATAAAAATTTTTTCTGAGTGTCTGGTTGAAATGTGTAATCTTTTTCATCTTACCTTAGCCAAAGTAATTGGAGGATCATCATCTTTGACAATTTCTGCAGCTTTGGCATATTCTGGTTTCAATCTTTTGCAGTGACCGCACCTAAAGTAAATTAAAAAAACAAAATGTAGACATTAATGTCTGTTCTATTGTATGTGAAATATCAAAAAACAAAAAGAAAATACATAATATCAAATAAAGATTTAGAAAGTTGCATTGTATAGTATGAATTAATAATTTTTACTTAATATTTCCTTTAATATTAAATTGATTTCAGTCTAATAATTAAAACATAGTGTTCTTTATTTCGAAAATTTATGGTTATATTTGAAGCTGATAAATTCAAAGCGAAATATTGAGATAAGAATTTTTTTAAAGGCGCAACTTATTACTAATTTTGCCGGAAATATAATTTGTAGCAAAAGTAACGTAGCTTAGAACACGAACCCATAATAACATTAAAGGTATGGCATTTTATCCACTACTGATAAAGAATACAAGAACAATTTTTTTTTTTGCTACTTTTATCAGTACGTAGAGAACAAAATTGTATGTACTTCTAAACATACTATTTTTACAATATTGTACGCATTTTTTTATTAGGGAAATCGAAAAATAGCAAATTAGGAAATTGAAGGAATTAAACACTGAAGTAGTCTTTTTTAAGGGTTTCCTAACTTTAAATTTATATTAAACGAAGTGTGGAGAATTTATTTATTCACTTAATAGACCTCTTGATGCCATTATGTGTGGAATATAAAAAAACATCGCTCAAATATCCGCCACGGATACTCTGTAAGAGTAAGGAGTAAGAAACCCCCACAAGAAAAACTCTAACCGGGTTAAATCGAACGATTTTGGTAGTAAGTTCACATTACCTCTAAGTAAGGTAACCATGATCTCAAACCGCTCATGGCGTGAATTGTGTGGGATGTAAAGCCGTTCTGTTGACACAACCCATAGTGCTCACCAGTGATGACATGGCCAACATAGCTTTCAAATAAAAATTAATCGATAACACTGCCAACCTAAAATCCACTTCAAACTGTATCGTTTTCCAACGCATTGGGCTATCTTGTATCTAATGGACCGGTATCATTCCAAATTCGACAATTTTGGTTGCTCACGTACTCATTCGTTCATCATCAATGAAGATGATTTTTCGATAACAATTAGGGTTAGTTGTCAACTACTCCAGAGCTCATTCAGCGAACACACATTGTTGTTTATGTTCATCCATGGTGATTTGGAAATACAGACTGAATAAATGACAACTAATTTGACAGATCAACAATATGACCGCAGTGGAAAGTCTCTATTGGAGGCCCTATAAATCCCCATTGATACCGAAACAGCGTGTTACGCACACATATTGGAATGAATTTCTAGACTTGAATGGAAACACATTAAAGTGAAATGTTGATATTTAAAGCAAATTAGAGTTTTCGAGATCTTGATTAAAGCTTTAATTAGAAAAAAGGTGCTATGGTTCTAAAAGCTACACACAAACAAATTTAAATACGATTTTATACTTTCAAGCTTTATGCAATATTTGCTTGTCCATGACACGAAATCACAGACAACTTATTCAAAATTAAGTGTCATTCAAATAGTTAAGAATTTATAAAGTGATACTATTAGAAGTTAAAAAGAAATAAAAAATCCTTGCTGTTGAATGTAAAATTATTCTTTAAAATATCATCATTTTACGATTATTTAAAAGCCTTAATAAATGTGATTCAGTGTTTTTAAGTAAGTTTATGAGCCCTCACAAATTACTAGATGGCCTATTAAATATTTTTATTTATAACCTCAGTATGAAAAAACTACAACAATAACAACAACAGATCAAAGTTAATCTTTTATTCGTATCAGTTGAATTTCCTTAACACGTAAATTTAAGATAGGGGTGGGGGGTATACAGTGGTTAAAGAAATCTTTAACAAATAATGAGAATCTAATACTTCAATTACTTAAAAAAATATGATGTTTTTATAAAATTAAGTAAACTTTATTACCGACTGTAATAAAAGATTATGATGATAAGAAAAATTAAGCAACTCTATATAGCTTATAGAGAACATTTCTTTCCCCTCTATTATCGTTTACACATTACCAACAACAAATAGGAGATAAAGAAAAAGCAACACATTGTTTTTGTAGCTTATTAATTACGAAAGTGAGCACATAAAGAGTGAAAGAGAACACATAATAAAACGGAAGAATGTGAAAAAAACCCCCATCATGGCTACCGCTATGAAAAGTTCATATAGATAAATGAATATGGAGTTATGGAGAATGACGTGTAACATTTTTGTTTCACAATCAAATTCTTATAGTCAAACTTCTATTTCTATAAATTTCACGTGTAACGTTTAATGAAAATTTTATTTAAATACACTTACCAAGGAGCATAAAACATAACCAATGTGGTTTCATGTTGAGCCAAAGTCGAGGAGAAGTCATTGTCACCCAATTCCAGAACATCTTGTTCAGCAGCATTTACCAGGCCAACAATGACCAAACAAAGAACGAAAATGGTTCTATACATTTTGCTTTAATATAATAATATGTGGTTTTTTTCTATCTTTTTATAAGAAAAAAACTTTTTTCTTTATAAATTATCACAATATTTTACAGCGGTTATCGATGAAAAACCGGCAAACCCGTTCACTGTTAATTTACAATTGATTTTTTCGTTCCCCAACAAACAAGGCCACGTCAGTTCATGGAGTTCATTTCACAGTTGTAACAAAATAGGCACGTAATTATGGTAGCAAATAAAGGTAACAGTGTTTAAGAATTATAAATGAAGTTATAACATTTCCAATTGGAATGAAATTTATAATAAAAATTTCCATAAAAATTAAATTATAATAATAATATTTATTAAAGGCTATTGATTTTGATGATTTTACAAAATATTAGGTTATGAAAAAAGTTGTCAGTTTGAGGGATTGTTCTCAGATTTTGGGGCCTACTTTATTTGGAAGAAATTTCACATCATTCACAAACAAATTTCATTGAATCCGATTTCTATTATGTAATTATAATTTAAAAAAAATGGGAGTACCGGAATATGGTAATATGTAATGTTTCACGATAACAAGAAAAAGAAGTATAAATAGATCTAGCTCATTTAAAAAAACGCAATATTGCGACACTCTTCATTAACATTATAATCTTAACATTATAATATAATCTGGCAACACTTTATGTAAATGGGAACAAAAAGCAATTGTCATTCTTTTGCAGTGGTTTAAAATTTTAACAATAAATAAATAAATAAATAAATCAGTTTTGTAAAATGCTACAATTAAAGAAGAATTCAAGTATCCAAGATTTTGATGGTTATACGGTTATTATTCCCAGTATTTGTGTGGGAAATGCAGCACAGTTAGCCTGTGATTTATTAATATCCTCAAAAAATCTTAAACGAGTAGGTTCCATTCGTCATCCCGCTCTTATTCCAGTATATGGACCATCCGCATATCAGCATGAACCTGAAGAGAAAGTTGCAGCCTGTGAACTATACGAAAGCAAAGAAGATAAATTATTAGTTTTCCAATTTCGTTCACCTTTTATCTCCCGCCACATTGGGGACTTTCACACTGAGCTGACTAAAATTGTAGAAAAAGCTGCAAAAGTTGTTATCCTTAGCGGTAGTTTTGGATTTGAAAAACGTGTCATTGAAGCCTGTCCCTATGAGTACAAAGCCAGTAAAAACTTTAAGGATGTTCATGAGGAACAATTGAAAGAAGTGAAATGGAAAGAATTCCAGGGAGAAACAATTTTTGGTGGCGGAAATGCTTTGCAATTGTTTAACGTTTTGGAAGAGAAGAACATCCCAGTTATGCTGCTATTCCGCTATCTACTCGAGGGTGATAATTCCACAGATGCTTCTCTAATTATTAAAGAATTGAGTGATCTTTGTGATGGATTTTTGGGACTAAAGAGCGATAAGGGTGGAATTAAATTGACTGTACCAGTATCTTGGAAACTTTTGTTTGGCAATGATATACCAGAACTTATATTTTAAGAGCGAGCACCTTCATCTTTATTTTTAATTGGGTATATAAAATACATTGAACAGCAGTTGAAGGTATTTGGGTCTTATTTGTTAAAATAATTTTTGTTAAATACAAATTCTTTGTAAATACATTATTAGACTAGGATATCTACACAATTTTGAAAATAATTTGTAAAAAATAAAACGTATGTATGAATTTGTAAAGGGACTAAAATGTCTATATCCTCTGATAGATCTTTTCTGGAGAAGAAGCATTTATTTAATTATATAACATCTGCCGTTGCATTTCCTAATTTGCAGATATAACGATTTTTTTAGAACAATCTTAACGACAAATAAATTACAATAATAAAATTTTGGTTGCTAATACTAATTCATTTTGACCAAAATAGTTTTGGAATTGGGGAAGATTGACTAAAAAAATTTTAATTTCTTTCCGCAGCTTCGAAAACCTAACTACTTCGCAGTCCTATTTGATATCTTCGGAGAGTTTCGAATTAGTCTTCTGCTGATCCCCCTGCATGACTGCTTCCATTTGGGAAACCGGTTTGGTGGTTGCCTTAGCAAATATAACCTTGCCAGCACTCGAAACATGAGATTTGATGGAATTGCATACCATCTGAACCTTATGAGCTTCTGAGGTGTCTCGGTAACACACTTACAGCTCGCTGGTTAGTCAATACTAATCGGGGTTTCAGTAGCATACAGCTGACTACAGCGAGACACCGACACTGTACTAGTTGTTGTTGTAACAGTTCTGCTGTTGTCTCCGGAAGTATCTCCCTGTGGATAAGATATAATATAGTAAGTTTGTGTATACCTGTGTTATTCGGCGGAGATGGAATGGATTAGAGGCAAAATTATGTGTTTCTAGTTGTGCGTGTATGTTGTCAACGTTATGTGGTTGGTAGTCCTAAGAAGTCCGCTGCTGTCGTTGGGTTCAGCCACAAGTCTATGGTTCGCAGAGCTGTCGGTTTTGCCTGGTTGCATGAGGGGCAGCAATCCAAGGTCCCCGGGATGATCTTTGCCCTATAGCTGTTCAGGATGTTCGACCATCCTGAGTTTAGCTGGACCAGGATGGTTCTGGTAACCCTTGGTAGCTGCCCTTCATTATCGGAGATTGGTGGTGGATGCCGATTTATGACCCTGTTGTGGATGAGTTCGTCCATGGTTGTCATGACTGTCTTTGATGTAAGGAATTTTGTGCTTCCCTTACTGACTGTGGGTCCAGTAAGTTGTGAAGTCATGTCTAATGCGGCGAGGAGAAGGATCGTCCGTGACTATGTAATGGTTGGGATGGAATGGCAAGTAGCAAGCTATGAGAACAGTTTCGTCAGTAGCTCATTATGTTTCTTGTACTAGTAGATCTCCGGAGGTTATGAAGCCTTTTCGCGGATGCTCAGGTTTTAATTCTGTTCGCTTACAATGGTGTTTGCATTTATACCTACTGCCAATCCGTCAGTCGTTGTTGGATTTAGGCTTGCGGACAGCCTAGCCTTCTGGCCCAGTGGACAAGCTCGGTTGAAAGCGAGGTAGACGTCTATTAGGCGCTCAACTAGGAACACAGACGTTAATAGAAAGGGGGTAGGTAGTTTTTAGCTTGAGTTCAGGTTAGACCCCTCTTATATGAGTAAAAGTACTGGTAGTGAATAAATCTCTATCGTCAGCACGCCTTTAATTTTCTTTGTATTTAAGTCCCCATATCACAACACGATGAGTACCTTCTCAATTTAAGTATTTATTTCATTACATGAATATGTACTGTAGCTTAGTCGTATATATCTGAGAGTAAGTTAATTTATATGAATTTGTAGTTCGGACTAAATTTCTGTTTGCGATTCGCTGATAAAACGGAATGAAACCGAGCCGTTTCTAAAGCGAACAAGTGGATCAATAATGTGCTATAAGATCATGGCCAAAGTAAGGCGGAACTTCTCAGACGGCGCACAATCATTTTTGACACTAGGATATGTTTTACTGTGTGTATGATGGAATTGGAGGTGTTATGTTCATTATGAGCTTGTACAACATGGTGAAATTCAGGTCTCTACTGTCAAAGTTAACGAATTTGAAGCAAGTAATCCAATTGAAACGATCACAATTCATCAAAAGAAAAGGCACTTATTTGGCAAATTTTTCTAAATTCCTTACTTATGTCTAACTTTGGCACAGTATCCAAGAGTGCAAAATGCTGCAATTGTTTCTTATATATTTACTACCTTTTGCATTATACTTTCCAAAGTGCTAAACTTTAGCTTCTTTAGAAGTCGAGTTAAACGACTTGCCACACTAGCTAGATGAGGTACTTAAGCCATTGTAAACCGGTTTTAACGAAAATAAAAAAAAATCGTTGGCTTGTAATTGTATGAAACATTAAATGTTTATAAAATTAATCGACTACAATTTTTATTATACATCCGCCTTGGATGAGATTATAAATTGGTTCTCCCACTTTAATCGAGAGCTATTTCTGTACGTCCGTCATATCATTTATATTTATGATTATAACTCTCGTTGCGGTATTGAAATTTGGTGGCATTGGAAAGTTTTCGCTTTCATTATTTGCATGAATGCAATTAACTTTATGATAAGAGTTCTACATACTACAGCTGCTATTGGACAAGTCCTACAGATAAGACGAATAAGTAACTGCAGCCGTGAGAGTAGAAATGACGCCACAATGGTAATATTTTATGATAAAACTGTCAAACAAATTACGTTCTTTTCTTTTTTATTTTTGGCAATGATTTGAAATCATTTTTATTTGTTCTTATTTTAATTTTTGGTTTGTTTTTAACAATCTCATAAATTGTAGCTGGAGCACTTACAGTCTATCAGTACTTAACGTAGTAATATTGTTACAATAACTTAATACATTACTCAACATATACTATATATACAATTTATTATTAGTTTATATACAATATAAATACTTATATTCTAATCGAATTATATATTCTTATCAAATACGATATATCACACATCAGTGCGTCAAACACATAACCAACTTTCCATTATCGTGAGTTGTTGGTTATTATTGATTTTAATTTGAAGTGTAATTGTCTAAAGGATTAGCAGTTATAGCATTAGGGGCTAAATTATTGGGCAATGTAGTGGTTGAACTTGAGACAACTTTATCATTCCAGGGCTGAACGGTTGCTTTGCCAAATATCACAAAGAAAGCATTGCAAACTAAATAAACACCGGCCGTTATAAAGAACACGGTGCGCCATTCATTTGGATCCTCCTCGTTGGTTACAATGGCACCCACAACTAGAGGTGCACAAATGGAGCACAAATTCGAAAGACCATTTGTAATACCCATCATTGGTCCAGCAAAGTTTGGCGATAAATCCATATGATTAACCAAATAGCCGCAGAAAGAGGCGGCATTAAAGCCGACGCCAATGGTTAATAATGCAATAGCCAAGGTGGTTTCATCTTCAGTCATGTAGCCCAAGGCAATTAGACAAACCATGGGTACCCATTGGCCAATGGAATTGAATAGTTTTCTTGACACGGTTACCGTAATAAATCCACGATTTATTAACATATCAGAAATGGGACTGACGACGAGACACAACAACCACATAACGAAGTAAGGCAGAGCCGAAAGCAAAGCATTTGATTTCACATCCAAATGTAAAACGTTGCTCATGTACGTGGGCATTTCGGTCAAAAGAGTGTAGAAGCCCCATGTAAAACCGCAGTGAGCAGCAATTAAACCGTAGAAGGGTAGAGATGTAAACAAAGCTTTCCAAGGTACACTCATAGCCTAAAAATATATAAAAATTGTTTTTATTTAGAAAAGCTGATAACAGGATTTAAAATTAAAAATACATTTTTTACTGCATTTTCTACATCATTTCTATTTTAATTATTTATTTTTTACTTTGTGTGCAATTTTTCCGTTTACTTTGAGAAAAAAATATTCTGATCACACTGCTTGAAAATGTATTCTTAAGTTAAGCGATTAACTAGGAATCAAACTTTTTTAATTAAAAAATATTATTGTTGTGAATTTTTAAGAATTTCTAAATAGAAATGAAAATGCTGTAGATCGTGTACATAAAGTCAATTTTAATTTTTAATTTAAGAAAAATTTTAACTTGAATACGTTTTTTTTTAATAAACAACTTACCCCACTTTCTTGATCACTGCCAGTTAAAGCCTCAATATATTCACATTCTTCCTTGGAAATAATTTTAGTATCTCTTGGTGTATCGGCACCGAATATCAAAAACACCACCGACCACACAATGCCAATTCCACCAGTGATATAGAATATACCAGGCCAGCCCATACTCGATTCAAAAATACTACCGCTAAAGGCCAACAATGTAGCTGTACCAAATTGGGCACCAGAATAAACAGTTGTGGCTAAGAAACTTCTCTCGGATCTTGGAGCCCATTTTGCCAGTAGCGTATGAATACAGGGATACACAACACCCTGTGTAAATCCAATCAAAACTCTAAGGACACACACTACTTCCCAGCCACCATTAGTAGCCAAGGGATTGAACATGGTAAGAATCGAGCAAATGATTGTAGAACCACCCAAAACAATTTTTCCGCCAAAACGTTTAGCCAACAAACTGGCAGGTATTTGGGCAACCACATAACCCCAAAAGAAACTGCTAAGAATTAAACTTTTCGTCGAAGAATCCCAATCGTGATAGGGTTCGCCATTATTTGGTTGGGTCATAGGTACTATGGCTGCTGATATATTGACACGCAGGTAATAGCCGAAGGCCATGCCAAAGAACAAAAGTACAGCCTGCACATGACGCACTCCAAATAAGTTGGCTGTAAGTATAGAATATATGAAATTGAAATTATAAATATTTGTTAAACGATAATTTATTATAAAATATTTTACAATATGTAGTATAATCCCGTTTAATTAAAGATTGATCTGCTGTTACATATTTAGAAAATAGAAGAGGAGTTTTTTCGGTAATTAAATATCCCGTAAAATGTACCATCACTATATTTAAATGACTGATTTTTTTATTTATATTTCAGAATATAAATATGTTTTGTTGCTATTTATATGTAATCACCACCTCTATTCTAAATGTGGTGATTTCATTTCAAAACTTTAATACGTTCTGAAATTATAAACGATTGCCAGCACAAGTTTTATTTGAAAATTATTCAAGGTTCCTTGCCAGCAGACTGCGTGCAATTGCAGTTTGTGCACCCTATAACATATATGAACTATTTGGATCTGTTTTAAAAATATAAAATTGATATTTTAAATTTTAAATGAACGGTAAATTGATTCTGAACGTCTTTGTTTTTTTACAACCTATATATTGCCTCTACTCAAACGTGATCTCATGCAAATAAATCAATTTGATTGGAAATTTTTTTAATGTAAGTATGAATTTAGAAATTTTATTCAATAGAATACTTTACTTTCATTTAAAACAATTAAATTGTTGTACAAAGTAATACAATATTCCTGAAATTTGCTAAAATCCATATGAAATTGTATTTTATAAAATTACTTTTTAATATTTTCGATAATTATCGAATGTTTTTTTTTGTTTTCTTTTAAATAGAAAATAATCGCTGGAGGTACAGCATACAATTCTGAATTTCATTCTTTAAATATTTTTAAATTCTTTGCATTTTCATTCCACTTAAAATGCAACGCATACAATGAATTCTAATGAATTCAATATAAAATTCATACTTTTACAATTATTATTAAAAAATTTAAGAATTTTATTAAATAGTTTTAAATTAGAAACCGGTAACGTAGTCCTAAGCTGTTTATTTACAAGAAGATTTTGTAAGGCTAATGGAAATAATTTCTGTTATTACTTCAAACAAATTTTATAGTCTTTGGAAAATTCTAAGTATTTAACAGACTAAAAAACATATTCTCAATACTCAGGATTGTGACCTAGCTTTTCACACCACTTATGTTGTGTTACATTTAAAGGCGACTCCGGACGGCAGATTCTTGAGAAACATTATCATGGCAATTTTATTTTGCTGTCAGAGTATTTGCCAGAAATCTGCTGAGAGGAAGTTGCCGAAGAGTTGATGTCTGACCTGAAGTTTGAATCTAGGCCTCACGTCTAATAAGCCAACACACTACCTACTACTAGAATCATACATACATACATACATATATACATAATTGGCCATTACAACCCTTCAGTCAGCATTACGACCTAGCTTCTCACACCACTCATGTTGTGTGCCTTAATTATATACGTGAGTGGTGGGACCTACAGTTTTACGTCGACTCCGAACGACAGATTTTTTGAGAAACTTTTTCAAGGCAGGTCTATTTACTCTCGAGAGTTTTTGCCAGAAATCTGCTGGGAGGAAGTTGCCGAAGAAATATTTCATATTTCGTTTTGATGTCTGGCCTGGGGCTCGAACTCGGACTTTACGTCTAATAAACGAACACACTACCTTCTATGATATGGCGACTCTGAATACATATGTACATAACATTGGTCATTACAACCCTTCAGTTACGACCTAGCTTATCACACCACTTATGTTGTGTGTGTTAATTTTCTGCATGTAAAGAGAAATTTTGGTAGAATTAAACTAACTTCTTAAGGTTTTCATAATTTTATACAGGGTGAATATGTTTTATTTAAAAAAAAATATCTTCAAATGGTTTTAGGCACTGATTTTCATACAACAGAATATGAATATGCAGTCACATGATTTTTTTAAAACAATTCTGTTAATTGATTGAGATTGAGTCTTTTTTTTTTTTGGGGGGGAAACCGGTGTAGATCACGTATAAAAATAAGTATAGTACAGAGTCTTAAATTATAACCGGTAGAAAAGTATTTAGAAACGCATAAAAGTCATCTCAACCGCAATATTCGTTGCAGTTTCTTCATTTCGATGCTGTATATTGCTTACAGAAAATGTTTATTTCAATGCAATGCATGTTTTCAATTACATGGCAATTGCAGAATTTTCATTTAGTCCTGTTGATACGATTGATAAAAATTAAAATAGTTTAACTCAACTTAAAACTGCAAATCACTTTTCGCTTTAAAATAAAACTTATAAGCTGTTTCTGTAAGACAAATAATTTCACTTGAAATGTTTGCGTTTATCAACAAAATTTTTTCGTTCACTATTTTTGTTTTTCTTAAATGAAAAATGTTTGATTTTTCACTATACGCTTGAGCTAAGGCGAATCAAAATTGATGATCGATTGATAATATTTTTAACTGCCACATTTCAATGTCCTTAGGGTGCATAAAGTATGCTGCAAACATCAATGCAGCTGCTTGATTTGCATTGGTTATTATTTATTTATTTTTGTTTAATTTTATTACAAATCGTGATAATGTATTAATCATTTTTGCTATATATACTATACATGTCCATCGTTTTTCCTTTTTATTTTTATATTGTTTTTTTTATTACATTTTAAGTTTCCATTGTTAAATGCTAAATTAATTAATTAAATAATTCAATTAAATTTATTGAATATGTAGTATATGCACGTTAAATCTGGTATTTGATAACTCGTAATGTAAGTTTGATTTTGTTTAAATTAAGGCATTAGTAGTAACACGTTTAACAGATTAAAATAATATCGTCAACACAATTATAACAAAAAAAAATTAACATATTAGAACTCATTCAATGATCGAACTTGTAAAACATCTTGTAAAATATTTCGTTTTAATTATAACCAAATGTATATACATATGTATATCCTTTTATTCAACAACAACACTCACGTCTTTCGATTTCATCGCTATACGCATTCAGCGTTTTAGAGGACTCGATATTTTTTGATACGACCATATTTATTTCCTTTCTAACTTGTTCCGTAGTGCCGATTTCTTTGTAAGCCGATTACCAAATTTGAACTAAATTAATTTCATTCTTTTCATGGCGTTTTTATTCATTATAAGTGGTAAGTATATACCCATACAGGTACGTGAATATGTGTAGACCTGCCTCCAGTCGTATCTATAATCGTACATGTGAATGTATGTATGTTTGTATGTTGAATTAAATAAACTGATTAACAAGCGTTACTTCGTTGTTGTTATTATTGTTTTATAAAGTGTTACCACTTAAACGTAGCGTCTGATAACTTATTCTTTTTTCAAATTGTTGTTGTTCTTGTATAATTTTGTAGAATATTTTATAATGGCTATTTGATGAAATGTTAAATGATTTTCTGTTTCATTATACACACACATTTGTTTATACCCTATCGTTAGTTTACGCCATAGCCGAAAGATCCCAATATTAAAAATCGATTAATTTTATTGGAAGGAAGTCAGTAAAACTTGTTTAGGTCTCAAATCAAATGTCATTCATTGTCAAAATTGTATTGACGTCAAAAAGTTTTCTTAGTATTCAGATATTGAATGTTATACTATTCTACTTATACATTTTATGCTTAGTCCTTCCACGCCCCTAAATCTAATATCGCCTGTGGGCATGGGGTATTGAATTGTTAAGACCCATTATGGTTATGAACCGGAAAGTAATACTTACACCCAAAATTTTTTTTTAAATCCATACAATCCATGGTAATTGTACGCTTTCTGAACTAACATAGAATCAATTAAAAAAGCGATATTTTTCTTCACGAATATTGTCCTTTAAAGCGTCAATTGTCTCTGGCTTGTCGGCGTAACACTTATCTTTGACGGCACCCCACAAATAATAGTCCAACGGTGTCAAATCGCAGCTCCGAGGTGGCCAAACGGCTTTTCAAAGTCTTAATCATGCTAAATAACTGAAAATAAATCATTTATAAATAAAGCCAATATAGGCATAAAGTAACCATAATGTTTCTCGATAAATTATCAAATTTGATAACATAACATTCGCTTGAGTATTATTTAGAAATCCATCATTTACTGTGGCAAGTCCGAAAATGTAATTTGAAAAAGGAATATTAACATCAACAGTTAAGATCTTTTCCAGGAGTCGTTTTTTTACAGTTATATTTGACCGTTATATTTTTATCTATAATTGGTAGTAGTTTGCCAATTTGTCAATGATCTTACAATTCAAATTTGTAAAAATGTATTCAAAATTGAAGTCGCCGTAGTCAAGTTGGTAGTGTGTTGGCTTTTTATAAGTGAAGCTACGGTTAAAATCACATGTAGATATCTCCTATCTATATGGAAATTATTTCTTTCGGCGACTTCCTCTCAGCAGATTTCTGGCAAATAAAATTGTCATGAAAAGCTCCTCAAAAATCTGTCGTTCGGGGTCAGGTCCCGCCACTTATGGATAATATTAGCGCACACAAAATAAGTGGAGTGAGAAACTAGATTGTAATTCTGAATGAAGAGTTGTAATGACCAGTTATGTACTTACATATATACTTTCTAAAAAGAAATTCAGGTGCTAATTTATTAATGTTCTACTGTATCGTATTGTTTTAATGAAAGTGTTATTACTATAAATGCAATTTCCATAGCGCATGAGTTATTTTGAGTTTAAATAACTGTCAGATTTTGAAGTTTTTAGTATTTGCCAAAACTTCTTCGTCGGAATCAAATGTAAAACGATTTCAAAACGTCCAAAACATTGAAAGCGGATTTTCTCTAAATGGCAAGACACAATTAAAAAATGTTTTTTACTGTTTAAACTCCGTTATATGTCCTCAGCGAGATGTTATTTAGACAATTCTCAGAAATACATAATGATATCGATACATGATGTCATTCATACAAATGTCTCCAGGAAAAAACTATTTCTTAAATAACAACAGATTTTTTTTTCAATATTGTGTTACGTAGGGCATATAGAATTCGTTTAAATTGAAAACAGCACCTAATCTTTTATTGTACTATTTACTTAAACACTTCTACGACAGAAAATCATGTTTGTGTCGTTAACACTACAAAAATTCATAAGGGTGTTCCTTCCTGATAATAAATAACACTAATTCCGTTTATCGCAATAAAAATTAACTAACAATTAAAACATGATGATTTTTTCATAAAAAACAAATTGAATGAATTATCAGTAGAACATATTATTTACTATGAGTTATCTGTATCAACTGTATTATCGTAGATCTTAACGGTTGTTTTGTTTGACAACACATTTTTTCCACAGAAGTTATTTTAATAAAGATTTACTCATTCTTCTTCTTCTCTTCTGGAGACGAATAGATTTTTCTTAAAACAAAAACAATAAAAAATGTCTTTATGACTTCAGAGGAATTTTTAAGAGTACTTTTAAATAAGAAATAAAACATAAAAAAATGTTTAAAGATTAAGACAGTTTAGTTTAAGATTTCTATAGTCATGTCATTAAAGGCCAAAGTAAAGAAGTAATAAAAATACGTTTCATTTTTCAAGTAAATAATAATGAAAGTAATTTGTTTGCGAAAAAAATTTCCGAATGAATAAATATTTAAACTTTCCATGTTTTCTAGGCTTTGTACACTTTTTTTTAAATATTAAAATTAATCTTATTTGATTAATCATATTAGATTATTTTATTATTTATATATGTATAATAGTTACATTCATTATTATTATAATACGTTTATTTCTATAGAGATTATTGAGATTAATTTGGTTTGCCAATTGATACTTTACTAATATGAAATTAAAATTCAATTAAAAATCATTACCAAATTAGTGGATTAGTGAAAACCTTATTACCGACTGAATCGACTAAAACGGTGCAGGACATATAAATGAAATATTCGTGCCAGTTCTTGGAGTCGTCGGATTTAGATGCAAATAGTTGAAGTTTCTAGAGATCAAACATTCGGAGCGTAAATTTACAATTTCATACATTTTGATTTACTTTTCTTAGTTTAGCAAAATAAACAATATGCTTAATTTTTAAGTACATTTTTTAACTTTTACTTAAAAATTCAATTTTCATGTTAACGTCGCTCACCATTATAGGGTTAATTTTTCATTCTTTTAAATTCATTATCATATAACAGATGTTTAGAGTATTTTAACGATATAACTCTTTTTAAACAAATATAAAAAGATTTTAATTAATTGCATGCTTAAATAAAATGCAACTGTTCACTTTTTTATTAATTCATAATAGTAAATCTATAAATATTTAAATTAAGAGAGATTGATAGAATAAATTACTGAATATGTAATAGGAGTAGAATTTTATTTATAAATTCAATTTATTTAAAACTCGTTTTAATGTATAAAGTTATGGGGATAGAAAAAAATATGTTTTCATATTAAATTAATTTTAATTTAATTTTAGAATTTTAAAATAAAATATTTCTATGCAAAATTTAAAATTAGAATGAATAATATGACTTAAAATAATGATTATTTATTTACATATGTTTTTAAGGTCCATTTTTTTTCTTATATCCTCCCTTTATTATCTCTTCTCCTTCTCCAATTTTCCTTTCTCCTTCACTATCCTCTCTCTCTCGTCTAGGACGAATTTACAATGGGTCATTTCCTCTGAGTATTGTACTTGTCATTGGCTCTAATCACACGAGAACAATTGTGTTGGCGTAAAATGATAGTTTATAGGCAAGAGAGTGAAGAGAATGATTTTTCGGTGCCGTAAAATTTCAACCAGCTACAACCCCGCATTACAAGCACAAAACTAATACATGCACATTTTTAAAAATCAAATGAATGCAAAAACACTAATACATACGAAGCTGTGTATACGTATACATTTAATGCCAAACTAATATTCTTCTCGTGTGATTTGAAAAGAACAAAAATTGTGCGACTAATAATTGTTCTCGTGTGATTAGAGCCATTGGGACATACCTAACCTAATTTAATTTATATAAGTTAGCATATACATAATGAGTGCATACATTCACTCATTATGCAATAATATTTGTTATTTTGAATATAGAATTTCTTATCTTTACTAAATTTCTTTAATCAGAGAAAATTGTTAGGTTATTGTTAGGTTGTAGTCGTCGTAGTCTAGTAGGTAGTGTGTTCGCTTATTAGACGTAAAGCCCGGGTTCGAGTCCGAGGCCAGCCATCAAAACGAAAATATGAAAAAAATATATTTCTTCGGCGACTTCCTCTCAGTAGATTTCAGGCAAAAACTCTAAAATTGCCATGAAAAGTTTCTCAAAAATCTGTCGTTTGGAGTCGACGTCAAATTGTAAGTCCTGCCGCTCAAGTATAAAATTAAGGCACACAACATGAGTGGTGGAGCTAGGCCGTAATCCTGACCAAAGGGTTGTAATGGCCAATTATGTATGGTTGTATGTTAGCTTACTATGTTGAAATTTTATTGCGTATGAGCATTTGAAAATAATTAAATTCAGTGTTATAACAGTGTATTCCCCAGTATTATTTGCTCGCCTGCCTGCAAATCGATTGATCGTACAATAAGATCCAACTCGAATAAAAAAGGGTATTATTCCCACTAGGTGGCGGCACTGCCTGGCTTTCCTGTGATGCTCTGCTTTGTCCATTTTCATCTGGTGAGGGGGCTTCTTAGATGGATTGTATGGGAGGGGGAGAAGCCACTTAATTTGAAATTCTAAACCGCGAAGAACATTATTTTTCAACTCCATTGGAATTCCGGCTTTTTTTAGCCGGAAAAAGAAGTAGGAATAGGTGGTAGACTTGCTATAGCAGACCAATCACCTGTTTAGCTGAAGTAATAAAAACAGATTAAAGAAACGGAAACAAGGCAAACAATGCCTTGTAGAAGCCATATGCTCCCATGAGAGGTCCTGGAAAAATACTGTTATTTACTCTTATTACTTATTTGTTAGTAATTTATGACGTTAATCGATAAATTATTAAAAAATGATAAATTTATTCAATTGTTGTACGCAAATATTACAAGATGAATTACAAATTAAGCTTGACGGATGTCATCCATTTCAGAGTATTATATTGTGAACGTTGGAAATTTAAATATACAAATTTTCACGATCATTATAGACGTCTATAACGAACCTATAAAAAATATCTTCCTATATCTACATAGATACCTTTGCTGCAGGTACAAACATAGGGTATTAATTTATCAAAATGATTATCATTGTCAAGTTTTACGTCATATACTTAAAAACAACTTAAAAAGATTAACTTCTGCTGTATGCCATTCAGTACTAAATACATACATACATATCGTTGGTCTCATGTAGAAAGGCCCTAACTCACATTTTTTTCGAAATTGATTTTTTTGTGATTCCAATGTGTATTTGTGTTAAATGCATTGGAATCACAAAAAAAATTAATTACGAAAAAAGTGTGAGTTAGGGCCTTTCTACATGAGACCAACGATATATAACACAAAATACATATAATTTTTTTTTTTTGCTTTCGAAATTTATCAAATCAATCAAAGAACAACTAAAAATAAATATATAAATTGTTTAAATTATAAAAATATAAAATAATGATTGAATTGATTTGATTAGATTTTCTATTGTCAAAACAAATAGCATAAAGTCCAATTAATTTAATTTTATTTAGTTTATTTAATGACATTTAAAATTCCAAAATATATTATAATTATAACAAACGGTGTGATTTAAAATTGTGTAATTGAACACAGTTTGTAGTAAGAATCGAACCTACTACCCCACACTCTTTGTTATTAATTCAAAAAGTTTTTTTGTTAACAGAATTACTTGTAATGGTGTTTGAAAAATTATTTGCAAACTAAATTTGTAAAATTGCATACAATTTTTTATTAAACAGGATATTTATATTTGCTTTCAGAAAACTAAAAAGCTGAATAAGCCGGAATAGTAGATTTGAGGCCATTTGTATGCAGGTACAGATATGAGCCCCATTTGTATGATTACATTCAATAAATCTAGATATAGGTAGGTAGGTAGGTATAAGTGGCCGTCGCTCCAAATGAATTGGATGGACACACTTAGGCCCTATGGGGAACATTGTGATACCACAGTTCGCGTTTACCATCCCCTAGTCATGGAACCACCCAGAGCATACAATGAAGCGACTCAAACTACCAATGTGAATGTTCGACAAATCACTCAGATCATCGATGTAGTAGGCACCAAAATGTCTCCTCCTTCTTTGACATAGTGTCGGGCATGTTCTCAGTAGATGAAGAACCGTCACTTCTTCCTCCTCGTCCCTGCAGCTTCTACAGAAATCGTTCGCGAGATGTCCCAGACCAATGCGTCTCGCGTGGACATCTATAATGCAATGACCCGTCACGACAGCAGCCTTGCAGTGCGTCTTCTATCCAGCCGCGGCCAGATCATGCGCGTCACCCTGCCCTTATCCGTAACTGCCCACCTGTGGTTGACTGAGTCCGTGACCTCTTCATCAATCATGAGCCTAGAGGTCCCCAAAAGGACCCCAGTACTTAAGAATTCGTCGGAGAGCTCGATGGTCGTGCCGCGTCTGGTCAATTCATCCGCTCTGCAGTTTCCCGGGATATCATTGTATCCCGGAACCCAAACGATATGCATATTATACCTCTTCGCTACCCTGTTCAGGTGTTTCTGACAACCGTAGACCGTCCTGGAGTTCATCACATTGGAGACCAGAGCCCTGATAGCCGCCTGGCTATCGGAGAGTATGGTGATGTTTCGATTGGAGATATTCGGATCCCAAATAATCTTAACCGCAGCCTGTATTGCCAAAAATCGAGATATAGCACAGCAAAATACAGAATCTGTTTACAGACATTGAGGACCTTAAGGAATCAAATAAACTGTAAAAAATATATCCGACGATTTATCACTATGGATTTTCGGAAGAAACTGCAATAGTGGGATCGGGGAATAAAAAGAAAGCGTTACAACCATTTAATCACTTCTCGAAACAGAAACAATAGTTGGCGCTTGAGATTGTGTAGTGTCACAACATTTTCTAAATTCTTCTAAAGTATGTATTTTTAAATACCTGCTAAACTTTAAGATTATTTTAAATCTCGCAGAATTCCAGTAGTGATTATTTTGTTGGAAGTCGCCAGAGTCTAGTAGGTAGTGTGTTGGCTTTCACTTGGCAAGTGAAAATTGCAATTTTTACGTTCGATGACAAAGAGGCTGTTTTCGGAACTTTTGGCAGTCGTTCATATGTTCGTTCATATGTTTGTTAATGGGAATCATACTGGCGAAATTATTCTCAGAATACTCTTACAGTATGCCACTGTCAACATTCCATTTTTTACACAAAATTTGATGCAATTTCTTTGTCTCATTTTCGTCGTCAAACACTTGTCTTATTTAAGCCTCTCACAAATAAACTAATCATGCTATATACATCTTATATATAAAAATGAATGTGTGTTTGATTGTATGTTTGTATGTTTGAAGTTTATAGACGACTAAACGGCTGAACCGATTTTCTTGAAATTTTCACAGTATCTTCCTGTATGTCTGGAAGGAGTTATAGGCTACTTTTTATGTTGATATTCCAAATGAGCGAGGGGCCATGCCCATGTATACTACATACTACATACTTAATATTTAATTGCATTTGAAATATATTACTCATACGCATAGTTACCCCTAAAGTATGCTATCTATGATTCCTGATGTATAAAACCAAAGAAAATAAAGTATAAAGAATGTGAATTTTGGTATATTTCGGAATATTTTTCAATTGTATATAAAAATGAAAGTTTGTTTGTATGTAACTTATAGAATCGTAAACTGTGTATTTGATCATGTTATGATCTTTAGCAAAGTTGTTGCGCATGAGCCGACGAAGGTTTCTAAGTTGACCAATTTCCGACAGGTGGCGCCACTGAAAATTACTAAAAATAAATTAAATCGTTAACTATGCATTCTTTAACAAAGTTGTTGTCCGGAGATTTCTGAGTTGGTACGATTAATTTCCGATAGATATCGCCGCGTAAAATTATTCAGAATGAATGACAAGCAATTGGTTGACCTACACCTCAAGCATGGAAGAAAAAGGAATTACGAGCCTCAGAATCAGACGAGCAACGAACATTGAGACCGGAAAATCTTCGAGTATTCTCAGGCCCGTTCGTCTGAATCATCTGGACAGCGGGAAATAATATCAATAAAATGATTCAAAACTAATTGGATATTTGTGTAATGCCTTTCTTTCAAATTTACTTTAGTTGGTGGCGCAGCAACACGCGCAGGGTACAGCTAGTATTTGATAAACATACGATTGCCACAGAATGTTGTACAAAATATAAAAGAAATTTAATCTCAAGCAATACTAGAAACTTAAAACGTCGTACGTATTTACGATTAACCGGAAATTAAAAGCGGTACTTGAATTGCAGTAAATAAGATTGTAATTAACGCAAATCATTTTAAATCGATTTGCTTTAGGTATTTCAATGCTCTTTAATCGTTTATCATTCATCATCGTCAGTTATCAAGATGCACTGCCATAGGCACATGCCAAAATACTCGGGTGCTTACTGAGCGCAAAAGACTATACCATGTTTAGATAAGCTTTTCTATCAGCAATCTTTAATTGATACCCAATTCTTTAGCGGCATATTTTAACAGGTTTTACTGGACTTTCTTTACCCCTAATAATAACTGTTTTGAATGATAACACTAGACTGTTTTGATAGGCAGTTTAATGATTTGACATAAACATAACGATTGTTTAATTTTAGAAATACTGCATTAAACTAATTAAAGCTAATTAAAACTAAATAAAACAAGTTAATTTAAAAAAATTAAATTAATTTATTTCAATTATTCTACTGTGAAAAGTAATTAATTCCTAAATTAATTTTTATTCATAATCCACTAACTCACGTGGATAGCAGCAGAGTTAACTATTGACTCGAAATCGAGTCAGTGTCAGACCATAAATGAAATTTCCTATTTTTTCTAAGTACAAAGCTAAGCGGAAAGTATGTTATAGGTGGGCGGTCATTACAACTCTTTAGTCAGGATTACGACCTACCTTCTCACACCACTCATGTTGTATATGTTAATTTTATCCAAGATGGGATATATAGTTTAAGATCGACTCCGAACGACAGACTTTTAAGAAACTTTTTATGGCAATTTTTTTTTACTCTCAGAGTTTTTGCCTGAGAGGAAGTTGCCGCAAGAAATATTTTACACATCTCATTATATTCGTGATGTCTGTCATGGCGTTTGAACCCCGGCCTCGCGTCTAATAAGCCACCACACTATCCACTAAACTACAAATTATGTATTTGTCTAGTTTTTTGTCAATAATTTTGATGTTTTGATAATCTACAAATTTCACTAAATCGGGTACTCTGGTAGTCTAGTGGGTAGTGTGCTAGATTATCAGCGTGAGGATCGTGGGTTCGATTCCCACCAGAGACTCTGGCCTGTGACACTACACCGCGCATATGGTTAAGTAACTCCGCTCGTATATAATTAGAATATTATTTGTAATTGTATTGTAATTAATAAATAAATAAATAAATTTCACTAAATGCAAAGGGTAACAGACAAGAGTCTAATGGGTATCGAATAAACCGAGAGGTTTTCCGTTGGTTTTACAATTACTTGTAAAATTAATTGAAAAACGTGATTTGATAGACTCTTTTTTGATCAGAGCTTCAAGAATTATGAATCAATTTAGTAATTTTATCTGTATAACGTGGGAATTAAATTAAAATTCATCACTGATTCAATAGTATTGTAAAATTGCTATGAATGCTCTGCACTGTCACTGCGTCGCGCACCCTTTCTATTTATTTATATACTGGTTTAAGATGAAAAGCGTAGAAATTACAATTTTTCCGGACATATTCCTTAATTCTTAAGCCGATAGACCCTAATCACACGAGAACAATTGTACATACATACATAATTGGCCATTACAACCCTTCAGTCGGGATTACGGCCTAGCTTCTCACACCACTCATGTTGTGTGCCTTAATTTTATACTCGTGTGACAGGACCTACAGTTTAACGTCGACTCCGAAGGACAGATTTTGAGAAACTTTTTCATGGCAGGTTGATTTACACTCAGAGTTTTTGCCAGAAATCTGCTGAGAGGAAGTTGCCGTTTTTCGTATTTCGTTTTAATGACTGGCCTGGGACTCGAACTCGGGCTTTACGTCTAATAAGCGAACACACTACCTACTAGACTACGGGGACTACACGAGAACAATTGTGCTGGCATAAAATGGTAGTTTATAAGCAAGAGAGGTGAAGAGAATGCTTTTCGGTGGCGTAAAGTTTGAAGCAGCTACAACCCCGTATTACCATTACAAAACTAATACATGTACGTTTTTAAAAATCAGCCAAACATCAAATGAATGCAAAAACACTAATATATACAAAGCTGTGTATACGTATATATTTAATGCCAAACTAATATTCATCCCGTGTGATTTGAAAAGAACAAAAATTTTGCGACTAGAAATTGTTCTCGTGTGATTAAGCCAATAGGAAACTGCTCTAGTAGTTCAAATTCATTGCGCTTACCTAGTAAACTTAGCAATATACATTTACTTTTGAGCTAGGCTGTGTGTATTCAATATGGAAGTATACTTTTGAAAATATTTAAAATCGTATTACAAATTATAACAAGTTGGTGTGACTAAAATTAAAGTTCCTGTGAAAGTCGTAAATTGATTTTTCGCTCTTTTTATGTATTTATTTCATTTCAATAAAATGGCTACAATAAATCATAATATTCTTATTCACGCCAAATTTGTTGAAGTTCTTGAAGATTAGGAATAACTTAACCACGACGTTAAGTTCTAGTTTCACTTAAATTTATTTGATCTGAACACAAAATTTAATTAAAATTCATTACTTTTCACATATTCATTGAAGTTCTTTTTTAAATTGATTTTTATTTTTGATAAAATTTATTTTTTAATAACAACTATTTATTTATTTACGCAATTTATAGACTTGATTTACTGATAATTTCTTTATTGTTTAAGGCATTTTAATATGATTTGTTTATTGCCTCAATTATAAAAAATTCTTAGTTAATTTTTTAAAAGAATTATTCTTTACTTTCATAATTTAAAGTCATTATGATCAATTTTTAAATATGTTGAACTGTAGGTCCGGCCACTCAAGTATAAAATTAACGCACACAACATGAGTGGTGTGAGAAGCTAGGCCGTAGTCCTGACTGAAAGGTTGTAATGGCCAATTATGTAGGTATATATGTATGTATTATTTATGTACTCCTCATAGTAAAGTACAAATTTGGCTAGACGATTAACAATTATACGCTGTGATCACATCACATTACTTTCTGCTACTACCAAAATGTTGAGTCAATCTTAATTCTTTTTGAAAAGAAGACTAAAATTCTCAAAATAAGATAAGATAACATCTTTATTTATAATAAAAAAAAATCAAAACTTTAAACAGCTGGTGATTTGGTCTTACTATTTGTAATTTTGTGGAATATTTTCTAATTCTTTTGATTAAAACTTATAATCTTTGAAGATATTTTGGACATTCTTAACGACAAATTGCTTTCAAAACTGTAATTAAAATACGCCCCTATTTTTATCTGCACCATTTCCAAAAGGTGTGAAAAAAAATTTAATTTATTTAATTTTTTGTTTATAGTTCGCAATCAATATTTTGACTATTGAAACTGATTTTTCTTCTCTGATAAACACAATTTTATAATAATTATCGTAAAGTAATCAATATCAATAACAAATATAATCATAAAACATATCTTATATGGTACTAGTAACAGCATAAAGTAGGCTTAATATCGCCGTAATCGCGATTGGCAACAATTTGTGTGACGCAAACTTGTATATTTACAAGTACATTGTCTGTTTCTACGAGTATTGAGAGTAGCTCGTTTAATGCTAGGTTTAAATTTAATGTATTGGATCTACTTAAGGACGATTTAGATGGTCACACAATTCGTATGCAATATTTTCACTCTCATCTTAAGTACGTAAGCACTTATCGTGTAAATTGGACTTTATACAGCATTTTATGCTGATATTAATTAATTATCTAAGGCTCTAATCACACGAGAACAATTTTTAGTTGCACAATTTTTGTTCTTTTCAAATCACATGGGTTTTAATATTAGTTTGGCATGAAATGTATACATATACACAGCTTTTTATGTATGCACAAGGCTGATTGAACTTCACTAACTTACTCGCCTGCTTTGCCTTGAATTTTATATGGCAGCGTAAACAGTCTGATGAATATTCTTGAAAGCGAATGTTCGTGACTTCGCCTTCTCGAAATCTCTATAAATTTAAATATCGTTGTTTTTATTCATTACTGTTGTTTATTCTTGTAGTGTTGTTTGTGGATTTTTGTTTACTTATTTACCATTTCTTTTATGATTTTGTTTGTTGTTATATCAAGCAGTACGATAATTTGTAAACAGGTTTGTTTACTTGTTTTTGTAGCTTTTGTATATAATTTTAATGTTAAGCCAAAAACATCAGCATCGAAATTTGAAAGACTTTAGACCGCAAGTGTACTTGCAATTATTTTGGTAACTGTATGTGAATGCATAAAGTGGTTCTACATGTAACGTTTAAATCTAGCTGTTATAGTTTTCTAGATATACAGATTTTAATAATTAGTTCATATGGAGTTTGCCACGCCCCTAATGCTTGATTGGCCATTTTTCACGAATATATTGATGTTGAACCTTTAGTTATTCGTACAAAATTTGAGCAGTCTAACTGATCTGGTGTTCTAGATATGAAGATTTTAGTATTTACTTCATATGGGAGGTGCCACGCCCGCTTTTGCTGAACTACCTATTTTTGTCCAAAATATTTATGTTTAAACAAAAGTTACTTATACAAAATTTGGGGACTGAAACTATTAAAGTTTTCCAGTTATGCAGATTTTAGTATTTACTTTATATGGGAGGTGCCACAACCACTACTGCTAGTTCGCCCATTTTTTCCAAAATATTTATATTGAAACTGTAGTTACTTGTACAAAATTTGAGGTATCCTGCTGATATAGTTTTTCCAATAAAATATTAATAAAATATTCATATTGATACTAAAGTGGATTCGAAAAAATTTTAGGGCTCTAACTGTGATATTTTCATAGATATAATAATTTAATATTTTTTATATTGGAGGTGACACGCCCACTATGGCCAATCCGCCCATTTTGTTTATATATACGTTAAAGTCGTCCATACAAAATTTGAGGACTCTAGCTGTTGCAGTTTATGAGATATGCGACATTAAATACTTATTGGATATGTGGGCGTGGCACCTCACCTATAGTTCCTCCCAGACATACAGGAAGGTACTGTTAAAATTTCAAGAAAATCGGTGCAGCCGTTTAGCCGTCTATAGACTTCAAACAAACAAACGCACAAACAAATAAACACACATTCATTTTTGTTTATATAGATGTAAAATTCATTAAAAAGATTACATATGTGATATCTAATTCCATTAAGTTTCATACGTCAAAAATTCATAGATGGATGTATTATGATGCGTATGAGTAATATATTTCAAATGCAATTAAATATTAAGTATGTAGTATATGTGGGTGTGGCACCTCGCTCATTTGAAATTTCAACATAAAAAGTAACCTATAACTCCTTCCAGACATACAGTAAGATACTGTGAAAATTTCAAGAAAATCGGTTCAGCCGTTTAATCGTCTATAAAGTTCAAACATACAAACAAACACACATCTTTTGTGTTACCCATGAAGAAAGAATAAATAGCATACATACATACCCACATAATTGGTCATTACAACCCTTCGATCAGGGTGACCGCTTAGTTTCTCACAACACTTATGGCGTGTGTGTTAATTTTATATACGAGGTCGGGACCTATAGTTCAAAGTCGACTTCGAACGACAGATTTTTGAGAAAGTTTCCATGGCAATTTTATTTATTCTCAGAGTTTTTGTCAGTAATCTGCTGAGAGGAAGTCGCCGAAGAAATATTATTTTTTGTTCTGTTTCGCTTTGTTGGAGATGTGTCCCCAGGTCACACCAGGGGTTTGAATCGAGGCCTCACTTCAAATAAGAGAACACCCTGCCAATTAGACTACGGCGACTTCTAAGAGTAAATACCGCCTTGGCATAAGATGCTGAAAAGGTTAGCTAACAAGCACTTCTTCAGAACACAGATCGTGCTCGTGTTATATCTAATGATTGGATAATGAGATTCGCAAAAAAAAAATGCCAATGCTTGGACTAGAAACAATGTACGAATCGCCTAAAATCGAATGTCTAACATACATACATAATTGGTCATTACAACCCTTCAGTCAGGATTATGGACCTAGATTCTCACACCACTTGCGTTGTATGTGTTAATTTTATACATGAGTGGCGGGACCTACAGTTTAAAGTCGACTCCGAACGACATAATTTTGAGAAACTCTTCGTGGCAATTTTATTTACTCTCGTGGTTTTGCCAGAAATCTGCTGAGAGGAAGTCGCCGAAGTAATATTTTTTCATATTTTCGTTTTGATGTCTGACCTGAGGTTTGAACCGTGGCCTTTCGTCTAATGAGCCAACACACTACTACACTATCAAATCTTTTCAGTATAATTTTTCAAATTGTAAAATGTTGGTAAGTTTTTTTTGAATTTACTTCTTAGTAGGCTATCATAAAATAATTACAATAAATTTTTATTGTTTAACATTCTTGAGAAGTTATCGTCGCACTAAAGCTTTCTCGTTTATTAAATAAAATTATCATTTCGTCTCATTAACAACATTACTAGTAAATAAATGGTTTTGTTTAACATACTGATTGTAATTGCGAGCAGATAAAATTTTTTAAGTTCAAGAAACCCAGACAAACTATGAATCAACTTAAAAAACAAACATTGATTCATTCTTCAAACTAATTTAAATTTTTAATTTAATAAATATCTTGTATTTTACATTTCTCTTGGTACATACATACATCTCTTAGATAAAAAATAACACTTAACGAGGGAATTTAAACAGTTAGAAAAAGTGCCTATGATACGTTCTAATTTCGGCTGTGGACACTACCTGTGGAGAGACAGGAAAGAAAATCTGGAAAAGTGAGTAAAATATATGTACGAGGTGTGATCAAAACTTGACAGTTATTTTCAATTTTTTCAAAAACTATTTATTTATTTATCAGTACCTATCTTGTTCCCTTCAAAGTAACCCCCCTCAGATATAATACACTTATGCCAGCGCCTTTTCCAATCCTCGAAACTTCTGAAACGCGCTTTTTGGTATCGCCAACAGCTCCTGTTTCGGTTTTTCTTTTATCTCTTCAATCGTAGCAAAACGATCGCATCGGTGTCTTCAGTTTTGGGAAGAGGAAAAAGTCAGCGGGGGCCAAGTCCGGTGAATACGGTGGTTGAGACATGATTACGGTTTTGTTTTTGGCCAAAAACTCACGCACAAGCATCGATGTGTGGGCTGGCATGTTATCATGGTGCAAAATCCATGATTGGTTTTTCCACAATTCTGTGCGTTTCTGACGAATTGCTTCGCACAATCGGCGCATAACTTCAAGGTAGTATTCCTTATTGACCATACGACCTTGTGGCAAGAATTCATGATTGCAATTGAAGAAAACAGTGAGCAAAACCTTTAGATTTGATCGAACTTGAGGTGCTTTTTTCGGTCTTGGCTCTTCTGGATGCTTCCATTGGCAAGATTGGGCTTTGGTTTCAATGTCATAACCATACACTCATGATTCGTCACCAGTTATGACGTTTTTGAGCAAATCTGGATCGTCGTTGAACGTCGTCAACATCTCCTGAGCGATGTCCATGCGACGTTGTTTTTGCTCAAAATTTAGCAGTTTTGGAACAATCTTCCCTGCCGCACCTTTCATGCCTAAAACATCCGTAAAAATTGTTTGGCATGAGCTGAACGATATGCCAAAATCATTTTCTTCACTGCTTCAATGTTTTCATCGGTTGTTGATGTGCTCGGGCGACCAGGACGAGCATCGTCATTGACATCTTCTCGGCCTTCCTTAAACCGGTTATACCACAATTGAACTTGTGTTCGGCTCATAGTAGACTCGCCTGTGTCTCATAAAGGACAGATGTAATGTTGTGTTTCGGAACTGGGATTGTGCGAGCCTTTATGTATCACCATAAAAAAGATTCGTATCAGGTGGTGATGTTCAGTAAGATCCACCATGAATAGTGTAAATAAAGTCGACATAGTCTAGTAGGTAGTGTGTTAGCTTTTTCCGTAAAAAAATAATACTCATACATACACTCATAATTCGTCATTATAACCCTTCAACCAGGATTACGATCAAGCTTCTCACACCACCTTTGTTGTGTGTGTTAATTGTATACATAAGTTCGGGACCTACACTACAAAGTCGACTCCGAACGACAGATTTTTGAGAAAGTTTTCATGTAGAAACGTAGAAGACCAAAATATAAAATGTGGTTTGGCAATTCACTTGTCTCTGTGATTTTTTATATATTTTTTCTTGAGTGCTCTTGAGATGTGAAGTGCAAAATCTATTCACGCAGAACGAACTGCTCATTAAGGCTAATAAAATGATAAAATATTTTAATCAGCTGATCTAGGAAAAAAAAAATGAAAAATCAACGATTTATTTAAAATTAATTTCGGATTTATTTATTATGTTATAAAAACACTTTTGAGTGTTTTCGTTATTATCGTTCTTTAACCATTGATTACGATTGTGATAACCATCAAAAAGTATTTTAAATAATAATAGAAAATATTATTATTCAATGCTTTATGCCATGAAAAAGTCTCTCAAAAATCTGTCGTTCGGAGTCGACGTTAAACTGTAGGTCCCGCCACTCAAGTATAAAATTAACGCACACAACATGAGTGGTGTGAGAAGCTAGGCCGTAATCCTCACTGAAGAGTTGTAATGACCAATTGTGTATGTATGTATTCTGTATTCCAAATAGAATGAGAATATATGGTTGATAAAAAAATATTAAGAATTTATTACTTTATAAATATAAATACGATTTTTAAATTTAAATAAGAAAAACAAAAAACAGGTAAATGGAAAATTAAACAATACAAGAGTTAGATTAATTCACACAAGCCCTTGTATCGTTGTATGGCGTGTATTGTTAGATGAAAATACAACAGTGTATGCTTGCTGTTGATAATTTCCATATAAAAATCCGATACACTTATGCACATTTTTTCATATGTTTTTGGAAGTTGTATTGGCTTCGTGCTATCAGTTTATGTAAATGCCAGTAATCAAGAAGAAGAATGGAAATACAAAATATTTTCTATGTAACTTGAGTCAACAATTAACATTTGAAAATTGTATTGTTCGCACAAATAATTAAATAATTTACGTTTTTTTCCGTAATATTTTTCATTTTGTAGCTTAAAAATCAAATTATGAATACTGGTCTTCTTCCTCTTATCGCTTTTTGACGTTTATAATACGAAATACACAAATACAGCATAGCATTGAGCATTCACAAATAAAAAGTGTATTTAATACAACATACACGATACAGAGTTGTGTGAATTGGCCAAATGGTTCAGAGTAAAATTTTCGAATACAGAATAGTTAGAAAAACAAACTATTTTTATTAATGAAATCATATTATTTAGCAGTTTAATTATCAACAAAAAATAATATTACTACTAGAAGCACAGAATGGTGCCGTAACACAAGCAACCACAATTGTATTTACTTTCGATGTTTTCAAAACTTGAAAAGTGCATAGTTTTGTTTACAACATATATCGAATTACATAAAATTATGAAGATTGTAGATGCTGTACTCAATTTAAAGATTAAGAAAAAACTCTTCTAAAAATAAAATAGTCTATCAAACGACCGTTTTTTAACTGTCAATCTGTATGGAGTAAATCGTTACCGCCATATTCTGTTCTTATTACCAAATCAATAGCAATTTAATGTACATACATATATCGCTGATAACTTTAATACGTGATTGTTGTTATTTATTGCATTCAATTTATTTAATAATCACAATAAATTTGAAAACAAATGCACAAAAGTTTTATTTTTTCATAGAAAACTGTGCAAATTATAAATAAATTATTAAATAGCACGATTTTATAAAGCCTTTAAACACGTGAATTTCCTATTAAAGCGGAAATAAACAATGGAATATTAGTACGGTCAGATAAGGACTTTTCTATTATTAAAATCAATACATCGTATTTCAATTGAATTATAATATACATAATTCTTAATTTTCTATAGTTGCTTTTTTATATCACATTTGTGTATCTACTGAAGCTTTCATTATCCGCAATTTGTTAGTATTCAATTTTTGGTTCTTGAGATTATAAGTACCCCATATAATATTGTTACGAAAATGGAAACATCGTTGAACATTAACATGATTAACAAAAGCTACACTAACAAATACAACGAACTTGTTTCAAGTAAACCAACAACGTCAGTATGAAAGCAAAGGGAATAGATAAGTAAGCGAATGCAACAACCACCACATAGTCATGAACGATCCCCCTCCTCGCCGCATAAGACAGGGCCTCACAATTTACAACTCGGACATCACCGACATCATACCCTCAATAGTAGACCCACAGTCTGTGAGGGAGGCACAAAACGCCTTACATCAAACGACTGTCAAGACGGCCAGAGACGATCTCAGCCATAATAGGGTCATAAATCAACATCCGATTCTGAAAGGCAGCTACCAAGGGCTACGAGAACCATTCTGGCCCAACTTAGATCAGGTTGGTCGAACTTCCTGAACAGCTACAGGGCTAGGATCATCCCGGGAACCCAGGGTACCTGCCCCTTATGCAACCTGGCACCACACGACACGGTGAATATCTTTAGCTGCCCACCTAAACCGACAAACTTTGACACATAGACCTATGGCTGAACCCAAGGACAACAGCTGACTTCCTAGGACTGCCGACCACATGACGTTGACAACATACACACACAACCAGCTACAAACAACCCCATCTCTTACCCATCCCATCCTCACCGAATAACATGGCATACAACCAACCAAAGGCATAAACTAAAACTAACCATATTATATTTTATATACAGGGAGAAGCTTCCGGAAATAACAGCCGAACTGCTACAGCAACAACAAGCAATGTCAAAGAAATACACAAACAACAATGTAGTCGTAATAGAGTTCTCGAGAAAGCGAAACCCCAAACGTTCTACTTCAAGAACCTTCATCAGACTTAAACGCGAGCATATAAAAAGGTAAGACAAAGCAGACAACGAGTGTAAGAATTCAGTCAGTTTTGTGTGAAGACGCGTTGCGTGTGAAGAAAACAGTCGTGGTTTGAAGATCTCCGCTGTAAGGATCTGCGCTGTAAGCAAAGAAAAGTAGCGAACAAGCAATTATTGTTGTATACGTCAAGATGTAAACCGTGGCACACAAAAGTAGTGCGAACAATAAAGAATTTAATTGAAACTAAACACGAGTTTATTTTTATTTTGTTTGCAATCAACGAACTCATATTTTAAACGTTTAAAAGGGTAAAAACATGACAATATTTTGAAAATATTACATACATACATAATTGGTCATTACAAACCTTCAGTCAGTATTACGACCTAGCTTCGTCCAACACTTATGTTGTGTGTTAAAATCGACTCCCACGGCAAATTCATATAAGGTAGCCGCAACTCTACAACAAGTACAACAATGCAAAAACAACAGGCATTTTGTTTTTGTAAAACACTCCTTCGGCTGTCAAAATAGGAAGAAAAAAAATGGAAAAGAAAAAAAAAATGAACAACAAAACACACACGCACAACAAACACACACAAATTTTGACAATCGTAGAAGTATCAGCTGTTTAGATAATCCCACCGGTTACATGAATTCGCCTTGATCGACTCCGAACAATAGATTTCTGAGAGACTTTTCATGACAATTTCATTAGCTCTCAGAGTTTTTGCCAGAAATCTACTGAGAGAAAGTCGCCGAAGAAATATTTTTTTTCATATTTCGTTTTTAGTCGCCGTAGTCTAGTAGATAGTGTGTTCGCTTATTAGACGTAAAGCACAGTTTATACGAAATATGAAAAACAAAATTTTTCTTCGACGACTTCCTCTCAGCAGATTTCTAGCAAAAACTCTGAGAGTAAATAAACCTGCCATGAAAAAGTTTCTCAAAAAATCTGTCGTTCAGAGTCGACGTTAAACTGTCATGAGTGGTGTGAGAAGCTAGGCCGTAATCCTGACTGAAGGGTTGTAATGGCCAATTATGTATGTATGCAGTTGTCTAAGCTGGGATTTGCACCGCTGCCTTACGTCTAATAAGCAAACACTACCTATTAGAATACTACGAAGATATTACATGCGTCTGAATGATTAGTGCAAGTCATAAAAAGGGTATACGAACAGAAGCAGTGGTGTTGTCGAGCCGGAACGCTCCGGAACGTCGTTCCGGTACTTCCTTTTTGGACAGGAACGCGTTCCGGAACTAAAGATGATTTCTGATAACGAGAATTGGCTGACGTTTTGAAAAAAAAAATTAAAATTTTTGACGAATTTTTATATGTATTTTTATAAACAAGGGTTTTTACCGAACCCGAACAAAAACCTGAACGAACCGGATTGTTTTTCCGAATCGTGAACCGGAGTCCGGAACGTTTTTTTCTGCTGAACCGGAACGCGTGCCGGTAAAAAAAAAATTAGCACAACACCACTGAACAGAAGCAATACTATTCGACCCTTTCTATCGGGTCTTCCAACAGGTCTTCAGAACTTTGGCAGCTAATAACGTTCATTTGGTTGAGGCTGTAATCTGTCAAATTAGTTGTCATTTATTCAGTCTGTTTTGTCAAATCACCATAGACGGATATTGCATAAAATAATACGTGCATACAATAAAATTCATCATACAATAAAAGTAATCGATTGGTGTGACCAACTGTGTTGCGGCAGGCCGAAATCCGTTAAACGGGTTGTTATGGCCAATTAAGTAAGTAAGTAATTTGTATTATAAAATTGTTTCATTTCTGATTTAATGGGTACGAGAGCAAACAAAATTTAAAATTTGAGACGACACAAATCCTCATGAGATCCAAAGCATATCGAAGCAATTATTGTTGTGGATTTTGGGCTGCAGGCGTCATTGGTCCATATTTGTTGGAGAACGTCGTTGGTTAGGACCCCATCGTCAACGGCGGGCACTATAGATTGATGACTATGGCTATGCTGAAAAGGTGTCGTAATAGACACCGAGATCGAGCGATTTGCCCCCACCCTAATTTTAAAATTTTTTTTCTCTCCGCTTAGGATAATGGGATACAAGCCGTTGATGGTACATGAATATTTTTATGGAATGAAAAGAGATGTTTAAAAGAGTATACACCGTGAAAGGGAAGATGGAGCGAAATAACCAGGAATATTCTAAATTAGTAACCTTTCTTCTGGAAGAACACCATAGACTCAAAGAAGAGAATGGATCGTCTAGAACCCAATATGTAGATTCATTAATGTTGAGAATAAATCATCAGGATAGATAGTTGGTATCTGTGAGCCATTAGTGCATTATAGAATAAAACATCTGGATGCACATCAGGGAAAGACACCGTGGTGACACCGAGCAGCATCCTGAAGTTTATTAGGGCAGTAGGATCAGAGGAGATATTTTAGATATACCTTATAGAACCTGTTTCTTATAGCTACGTAACTTATTTTTTATATATTATTTATACATATGTCGGTGATACTGAATTTGAAATACTTTGATATCAGTCCCAATTAAGACTGAAGTTCAGGAACAAGGAAAGTTTTTCAAAAGAAATAACTTTCTTTGAAAAAGAAACTTAAATTTGAAGGAACATGTGTATGTCTCCACAATACCTTGTTAAGTGTGATATTTAGTTAAATTGTGAAAGGAAATAATTTTCCTCCAATATTTCGGAATTGTTTCTTAGAAAATTATTTTAAATTATATCACAAGCAATAGCTTAATTATAAGAACTATATAATATTGGTATAGGTCAGTAATATTCAAGGATTTCGATTCTTATCTTGGTTAATAAATTTTAGAATTTCTTACTAAATTATTATCACAATTTCTATAAGCATTTATAAAGCAATTGTCTAATCTCATAAAGGCTTATAATTTACAAGGGACAAACAGTTGAACTAGTAAGAGTGTTACTGTCAGTCAAGCTCGCCTATGTAACACCTTACCTGTAAACATTGTACTTTTTAAACTAACTTATTCGATGAAACTAAATGCAACTATGGAATGTTCAGATTCAAATTAGGATGGGATAGAAAGTAGTCGCAACTTTCCGAAAATAAGAACTTATTTGAGCACCTATGTACATCGGCCCATTGTGTTACCACATGCAGTGATAACCTCTAGCTAACTGACAAGTGCAGATTAACCAGCCTTGACAATTAGCATTGTGACTTCGGATTAAAGCGAGACTCTATTACAATCAAGCTGAAAATCAGCCCGAAAGTTGAATAAATTCATTAATATATTTGATGTCAATTAAGGATAGCTGCGTCAGACTATCGAGTAAGGGTGATCCACAAGCGAACCAGAGACTGAAATGAACAATAGCCTGCTCCTAATCGACCGAAATGTCTCTTCATATTTCCAAATTAATAAGCCGCGAGAATAACACAGCGACAGAGAAGCCCTTACTGTTTAATATAAAAGTTGTTTGGTATACTTACTATCCCATTTAGGCTGGTGCGTCTGGCAATGAAGTAAGATTATACCTCAGTCCAGGATTAGTTAGTATCCATTAAATCCCTTTGCCAGATAGACGGCCTCACGGAACTACAATACATACCTATTCATATTTGCGAGTCGATATGTGGTAGAAGTGTGCCTGCAAAAGCTTGTGAATAGGCTACAGATGGATGGATGGATGCCCCTGTAACCAGGAACCAATAACAAATTGATCCAAAACTGCCGAAAAAATAGACCAAGGCAGCCGGAGCAGATGCCGACCAGTTAAAATTTTAAGGTTTATATCCGATTGGTATCCGCCTGACTGTTAGAAGATAAACATGTTTGTAGTAGGAGATTCCTAATTCAGGACGAATTCTGCATCAAAATATAATAGAGTTGCACCCAAAGAGAATAATATGTTAGTGTCACGGGGCATTTAGTCGTTCGCGTAATTTGTATCGCCTAACTTGATCTCCTAACTTTATCTAAGAGTATCACATTGCATTAGAATAGAGGTCATGGAGTTCGATGGAATAATAATGGTGAAATAGATGATGGCAATGGCCGAGTTCGAAGAAGGAATTGCACATATTGATGTTCTGGAACACTATATCGGAAAGAATAATTATTGCATGTCTTATTGCGAACCTCAGAATATGTGAAAGGACATCCGACCATAATGGCAACCCTGCAGAAAGCTTCACGACAGATACATAACAAATATTATCGCTGCTCCTTCCATCCAGAGAGAAAATTTGGATAGCCGACGCAATTGTAAGCGATTGAAAAAAATTCGTTACAACCAAACTTTGAAGAAGGCAAATAGAACAAGTAATAATTCCTTCTGTAACAAAGCTATTCAACCAGATTATTTTTCAAATATGTATATTGAAATTCAATTATACATAAACCAATATCTTTGATATATTATTAATATCTGGATGCCTAGTGTGATTAGCAAGGATCGTATGTACCAAACAAGGAAAGCTTAAAATAGAAATTTTGAGAAGAAACTATCGTTGACTTCGACATACATTACAAAATAAATTTGACGTCACATACACCGCATGGGTGGTCGGGGAGGAAGAGCAGAGACGTTGGGGGAATGGATCGGGTTGTTTTGTTTCTAGATGTCTATGGCCTGCTATGGACAGTAAGAGAAATTAGGTTGCTGACGGGGATCTGGAACAGATCCCAGCCGGACTATTGCAGGGCATGTTGCGATGAGAAGGAGTTGGAGACTATCGAACACCTCCTCTGTAACTGCCCAGCACTTGGTAGGTTGAATAAGGACCCTGTGTTGAGAGCCGACATCAAGGCTCTCCACAGATTCATTAGTGGCTTAGGCTGGTTGAGAGGCGCTAGGGCTTCTTCAGGGTAGTTGCACTCTCTCTTCTTTGTTGCGTCTGTGTGACTCCTCCGCTTCCCATTCTCCCTTTCCTACATCCCCTCCTTTTTATCCTATTCCCTCTATTATCCTTCCTCTTTAAGGGCGTTGTACAATGGGTCAATTCGACCTCCGGGTACTGTATTTGTCTTAATTGACAAGTACACGTCCTCCAACCTAACCTAACTTACACCGCATGGGAGTACAACCCTCAAGAAAATGGTGACCTAAAATAACCTGACACAGAATGTTATAGAAAGACACTCCTGCATTAAGATATATTGCTAACAGCAACACAGAAAATGTTGGAATGTATCAATCCGAATGTGCTAATAATAGGGCTAAGTGCTGGCATTTCTGACATGACTTTACGAAACCAATGCAATTGACATCAAAAAAATATGACGATTCCACAAAAAATTTCATAGCACACATTTCACACAACCCATAGTCAAGATAACACATTGTTAATGACGATTAAATGTTAAAGAGAAACGTCATTAATAGATATAAGAAATAAATTTTAATGCACGGGTATTCTAGTGGGTAGAGCGCTGGACTATTAGCGTGATTAACCAATGCGTAAATAAAATAAAGCTGGAAATAAAATGGAGTCTTAACGTTCTTCTCTCTTTAGAATATACTTTTCTATTGGGGCACAATAACTTATATTGTAAGATCTAAAATTCTAATAAAGTTGAGACATCATATTTATACATTTTTATAATAAAAAATACCGATGAAAATAATATTTACGTGTGAAATAACAATTGTCAGCCTATGTTAGAATATTTATTTATTAATAATAATAAAATTTATTATTTTGTTTCTATTTTGTTATAAAAATTGTATTTAATACTATTTATTACCTTCAAAAATGCCCCATTACAGGAATGTTTGAAATGCTTTCAATGATTTTGATTTATTTATATTTTTTTTGTAAAATTCTTTGCTCCTCCAATTTTTCATTGATGGCCGTAGGAATGCGTTTTGTACGAAATACCGTCCATAGTGAAACAATCCAACTCATAATAATTGTTGCATAAAGAATAGCAGGATAAGCATTTCTATTACCTACAGGTATATCGGCTTGTAATGACGATATCACTTTCACATCGACCTTAACAAATTTCCAATTGCACAGTTTATTCCATTTTTCGGATATTTGCGTATGACTGGCTGACTTTTTAATATTTGGCACTTGTTCGTTTAAACAGTATTGAGTGTCATCCTGTAATAGTTGTTGTTCATGCGTGGGACAATTGATAAACATAGTTGGAGTGTTTAAAACTACTGGTACAGAAGAACTATGATTTGGAGAAAATAAAATATTACATATAGAATGGTTTATTTTTTGGTATGTTTAGAATTATTTTATACTCTTACCTTTCGTCACTGGGAGCATGATAGCGATAATGTATCGGTAATGTTAGACTATCATTTGTCTTTGGTACACCTTTTAAGAATACTTCGAATGGGTTAGATTGTTCTGTCGGTTTTTCTATGTCAACAAATGAGGGGTAAATGACATCGATCTAAAAGTGCATGTGCAAGTAATAAATTTTTGATTAAAATGATAGCGAAAGTTGTTTATTTTTTAATATAACAAAAAAATAAAAATAAAATACTGCCTCTATAATCGCTAACTTTATTTCACTGCCAAACACAAAATGTTCGTTATTTTATGAGCTCATTTATACTAAAATTATAAACATAATAAATTTCAATAGGGGGTAATGTTTCTGCTACTGTAATTGATTTTTTAGTATACATTTTTTCAGTATAAAAAGATTCGCGACATGTGACAGTAAGGTTTGCCATTTTTTAGCCGTGTCTAAGCTAACAAGTGGGCATACATAACATAATTGGCCATTACAACCCTTCAGTCAGGATTACGGCCTAGCTTCTCACATCATTCATGTTGTGTGTCTTAATTTTATACTTGAGTGGCAGGACCTACAGTTTAACGTCGACTCCGAACGACAGGTTTTGAAAAACTTTTTCATGGCAGGTTTATTTACTCTCGTAGTTTTTGCCAGAAATCTGCTGAGAGGAAGTCGCCGAAGAAATATTTTTTTTCACATATCGTTTTGATGTCTGGCCTGGGGCTCGAACCCGGGCTTTACGTCTAATAAGCGAACACACTACCTACTAGACTACGGCGACTTACATTATTAACAAGTGGACAGCACTTGCAAATAATTGAATTTATTATTAAAATTTGTGCTGTGTGAGAAATGTTTGTTTAACTTCAACGACGAAGCTCGATTATGGTTCGTTCTTCTTCAAGAACGATGAAAATGATTTTTTTTTTTTTGCTTAGTTGAGATATGTATTCAAAAAGACCAAGTCGCGATAGAATTAATCTATTGCAAGACGAGTTTGGTGAGCAATTATGAAACAGTCCATTGGACGTGAAGATTATATGATGCGACGCTACTAGACTACTTTTTGGGGGGCCAAGTCAGCCACAATTCCAACAAGGGGTGACAATATTAAAACCATATAAATCACATACGACGTGGCTGCGATAACATTTACATGCATTAGCCTTTAAAAAGAAAATGGTAGGCATTCAGTCACCACTCCAAATAAATATTTCATTCACTTTTCCAAATAGTCTGCTCTTTTTAAAAGCTATAAACCGGGGAAAAATGTCAGTAAACCCTGAACGTTTTGTTTCACAATAAAGTACATTTTTTGTCATTTAATTTGCCAGATGTGTTATAAACGTAAATGAAAAAATTGTATTTATTAATAATTTAAAAAATTTTAAATGTAATCTCTTAATACCTTTTATCATTAAACACTTTTATTATATCACATCGTTATTAGACCTTCCAAAGTCGCTGTTTCAGCGCAGTTGTTATGTGCTTATGTATATAAATATGTATGTATTATAATTTAATTGCATATAAACATTGTTGGAAAAAAATATAGAACGATTTCTTATATTACTATGATCTCTTTTATATTTGTCGGTATGATAATGATATTTTGGAAACTACAGTTAAATTACTATGTATATAAATAACGACAAGTCATTAGAAATGTAATTATATACAAGCTTTCAGCCAGAATTACGACATAACTTTTCACACCACTTATGTTGTGTATTAATGTTATACATGAGTGGCGGGACCGACAATTTGAACTCGATTTCCAGCTATAAATTTTTGAGAAACTTTTCATGGCAATTTTCCGAAGAAATATTTTCACATATTTCGTTTTGTTGGAGATGTCTAACCTGGGGTTTGATCCATGGGCTCACGTCTAATAAGCCAACACATTAACTACAAAACTTATGCGACTTCATCCAAAATTATTTTTAAATATGTATTAAAGTTTTACATTTCGTAATATGCTTGATGGGATGGGATGCATGCAAACAAGGCAAAGTTTCTGATTGTGGTCAACGTGGCGACCTCCAGGACGATCCTTGTCTTGCTGTATTCAAGTTGACACGCAGCCTCCTCGTGGCCCCTCCTGGATGGCATTCTAGCACCCGCTAGATGTTAACTAATGCGTGCAGCGAAGTCCAATCCCCTGGACGTTAAATTTGGGTTGTGCGTAGGGCTTGGAACCCACCACATAAAAATCCCCCTCCAATGAAAACCAGAAATACAGAATCCGATAAGATCCCCTTAAAAGTTGACGACCACGGCAAACGTATAAAGGACTACGATTTACGTATTGGCACATGGAACGTCCGCACCCTTTACAGGGTAGGCGCTTCCGCCCAGCTGGCGGATGCCCTCATTAAATGTAGGACTGACATCACTGCCATATAGGAAATGCGGTGGACAGGACAAGGATGCAAAAGGCTTGCATCTTGTGATGTCTACTACAGCTGCCATAAAGATAAGCACGAATTCGGATGCGGCTTTGTGGTTAATAAGAGACTTCGTCACCTTCTCTCTGGGTTCACACCTGTGAACGAAAGAATAGCCACAATCCGCATCAAGGCAAAATTTTACAACATAAGCCTAATTTGTGCCCACGCCCCGACGGAAGAAAAGGACGATGCGGTTAAGGATGCCTTCTATGCTAAACTCGAGGACGTATATGATAAGTGCCCGGCCCATGACGCCAAAATCGTCCTCGGAGATTTTAATGCGAAGGTCGGGCGGGAAGGTATCTTTGGCCCCACTGTCGGACAGTTCAGCCTCCACGCGCACACTACCTCCAATGGTATGAGGCTGATCGATTTCGCCGCGGCGCGCAACATGGTAGTATGTAGCACCAGGTTTCAGCATCTCGACATTCATAAGGCCACCTGGATGTCCCCCGATCGATCAACATCCAACCAGATCGATCATATTGTGATAGACGGAAGGCACGTTTCCAGTGTACTAGATGTGCGTACATTCAGAGGTCCAAACATCGACTCGGACCACTACCTTGTCGCAGCCAAGTTCCGATTGCGCATTAGCGCCTCCAGGTCTGCGCGTTCTAGTACATTGCGAAAGCTGGACGTCAAGAAGCTGCGATCACAAGGGGCAACTGAGGCGTTCTCCGCTCAACTCTCGGATAAGCTCCGTCGCTCCCCATCCAATCTCAGCGACATTGGTGGACTGTGGGCCAACATCTCCCACTCTTTGCGCACTACTGCGGAAACAGTCCTTGGTTTCGAGCGCCCACCCCAACGAAATCAATGGTACGACGAGGAGTGTCGCGAGGCTGCTGCAGCGAAAAACGCCGCATACAAGAAAACGCTGCAGTCAGCCGCAACGCGAGCCATTGTCGAGAACTATAGAGAGAGGAGAAGGGATGAGAGACGCCTTTTCAGACGAAAGAAGAGGGAGCAGGAAAGGCGTGAGCGCGAGGAAGTCGAGATGTATAGGTGTAGGAATGATGCTCGCAAATTTTATCAAAAGGTTAAGCGTCTAACCGAAGGTTTTAAGCCCGGAGCGTCTTCCTGCAAAGACGAAAACGGAAACCTGATAACAGACTCGCAAGGGGTGCTGAGGTTATGGAGGAAACACTTCTCTACTCTGCTGCAAGGTGATGACGACAACAATTCCGCCTTTAGAGATGATGTTTCGAACCCGATCGACGATGACGGCATGGAGATTCCGCCGCCTAGCCATGAAGAGGTCAAAGTCGCGATTATGCGTCTTAAAAACAATAAAGCGGCGGGTCCTGATGGCCTCCCCGCTGAATTGTTTAAGACCGGATGTAATGAGTTGGTAGGGCGCATGCACCAACTTATTTACAAAATATGGCTAGAGGAAAGTATGCCCAACGATTGGAACCTCAGTGTCCTCTGTCCTGTCCTGAAAAAGGGAGACCCTACGATATGCGCCAACTACAGGGGTATAAGTCTTCTCCCTATCGCATATAAGGTTCTTACAGGCGTATTGTGTGAACGATTGAAGCCACTCGTAAAAACACTGATTGGACCTTATCAGTGCGGCTTCAGACCTGGCAAGTCCACCATCGACCAGATCTTCACACTACGCCAAATCCTGGAAAAGACCCACGAGAAACAAGTCGACACACACCATCTTTTTGTCGACTATAAGGCAGCCTTCGATAGCCCCATAAGGGATCGTGTTTTTGCCGCAATGTCTGAGCTCGGTATACCTGCGAAGCTGATAAGGCTATGCAGAATGACGTTGAGCAATTCCTGCAGCTCCGTCAAGATAGGAAAGGACCTCTCCGAACCTTTTGATACCGTGCGAGGTTTCAGACAAGGCGACCCCTTATCATGCGACCTCTTCAACTTCGTCATGGAGAGTGTTCTGCGAAAGGCGGGAGTGCATCGCAATGGCACTATTTTTCAAAAAAGTGTCCAGTTGCTTGCGTACGCTGACGACATTGACATTATAGGGCGTACCAAGCGAGATGTTACTGCTGCCTTTAGTGCTATTGAACGAGAGTCTAGTAAGATGGGTCTGGCAGTAAATGAGGGCAAAACAAAGTATATGTTATCGACAAGTAGAGACGCGCGGCGTATTGATTCTCAGATTACGGCCGATAACTATACTTTTGATACGGTCAAGGAATTCATCTATCTTGGCTCCGCCGTTACCACCAGAAATGATGTCAGTCTGGAGATCAAGCGTAGGATCACTCTTGCCAACAGGTGTTACTATGGTCTCAGTAGGCAATTGAGTAGCAGAGACCTCTCTCGCGCGACAAAACTAACACTGTACAAGGCGCTCATCCTCCCCGTGCTTCTCTATGGCGCAGAGGCATGGACCCTATTAAGAACAGATGCAGCAGCCTTGCGAGTGTTCGAGAGAAAAGTCCTACGCAAGATCTTCGGTCCAGTGCGAGTTGGCGATGATTTCCGTATCCGATCCAACAGTGAGCTGTATGAGCTCCTCAACGACGTAGACGTTGTACATATCCAGCGGCTGCGCTGGCTCGGCCATGTCGTTCGAATGGAGGAGGATGCTCCGGCGAGACGGGTATTTGATGCGGGAATCTGCGGAAGTCGGCGAAGAGGACGACCTTGTATCCGTTGGAAGGACCAAATCGAGGAAGCCCTGTCATCGATTGGTGTGACCAACTGGCGTAGGCGCGCAAGAAGCAGAGGCGCCTGGAAGGATGTGTTACGGCAGGCCGAAATCCGTTAAACGGGTTGTTATGGCCAATTAAGTAAGTAAGTAAGTAAACAATAAATCCGATAACGCTTGCTTAGAAATAAGAAAAGTTAAAACCCATTGAAACTATTAAGCAAAAAGTAAATGTATCACATACAAGTGAAATTAACTATTAAAATTGAATTCTTTTTATTGAGAAATGAAACAATTAAAAGTTAAGGAATAAGGCAAATCTATGAGCGAAGTAGCCAAATAAATGCAAAAATTTTAAATTCGAAACAAGGAGAAAGAGAAATACAATTGGCGAGATTGGACCACATTTTGGTCCGCAAAAATAAGTTGGATCCTTTTTTATAATTAGAACAGTTGAAATATAATTTAAATATATCAGTTACGAGTCGGACTATAGCCCGTATGTCAAGATGATTCCAGTTGACGAAACAACAACAGGGAAGGGAATATTGGAGCAATTTTCTTTGACGACATGTAATTACAGTATTTTCAACTAAATATTAATAAAATGTTTGGACACAAAGATAAAAATTCGGAATGTAAGAATTTAACATTTAGAAATCTAGAGTTTTTACAATTTTTAGCACAGGTTTATAATTAAGGGATCTTTTTCTTTCAATAAATATAGAAGACTTGTAAAACCATATAAGCAGTCATTCTTATTATTTTTTTACCAACACTGTATATAATAATTATACTTAATTGATGTACAGAAATTTGGAGTGCGCACTCATAATTAATTTTAATTATCATTCGTAAAATTATTTAGATATTCATAAGACTATAATACGTAATATATATAATACGTAGCATCATGCATTCGAAGATTGCTATTAACATAAAAGAAATTGTTTATTTCGAAACGTTATTCGTTATAAATATAAAAGAATTATTTAAATAAGATGCTGTTACTCAAATAAATAAAGGATTTTACTTAAATATCACACTGCGCTATCAATTCCATTGATAATCCTTTTTAACAAAGATCAAAATTTTCGGTGGTCAATACCACTGTGTTTAACATGCATTTAACAGTTACAGACTCGAGTCTCAACACTGACTGGCCAATCACGATGTTGTGATGCGTTACCCTCTAAGACCAAATTGATGAAGCAAAATACACTATGCGAATTTAATAGTTGGATTAATTTAGAATATACTGCATCGAAATCACTTTAATTAGTACAACTTTCCAGGCTAAAATTTAAAATTTGGACCTAAAACTGTTCAAAGGTTCTTAGCAAATAAATTACTCTTTTCAGCATTGTTTCTTGTTCAAGTAACTGTGAACTTTCATAAAAATTATTTAACACTAGTTGTACCCTGCGCGTGTTGCTGCGCCACCAACTAAAATAAATTTGAAGGAAAGACATTACACAAATATCAAATTAATTATAAACATTTTATTGATTTTGTTTCCCGTTGTCCAGATGATTCAGACGAACACGCCTGAGTAGTACGCATTCGATCAGTTTCTAATCTCACTTCTCGTTGTTCAAGTAATTCATGCGGCATGTACTCGAAGATTTTCCATTCTCAATGCTCGTTGCTCGTCTGATTCTAAGGCTCGTAAGGCTTTTTTCTTCCGTGCTTGAGGTGTAGGTCGACCAATTGGTTGTCGCAATTGAACCCAACAGCATTTTTAAAAATTTTCCAAAATTAAAATGCTTCAAATTTGTGATTGACATTTTACGGGAATGAGTTATACTAAATGTTATTAAAATCATAAATGATGAATCCTAAAATGTCTGGTATTCGTCCGATCAACACATGATCAAATGCATAGTTTACGATTTAAATCATTTTTACTAGTTTTCAGTGGCGCCACCTGCCGTAAATTGGTCATACCAACTTAGAAACCTTCGTCGGCTCATGCGCAATAACTTTGCTAAAGATCATAACATGATCAAATGCATAGTTTACGAATCAATTCATTTTGAATAATTCTCAATGGCGCCACCTGTCTTAAATTGGTCATACCAACTTAGGAACCTTCGTCGCCTCATACGCAACAACTTTCCTAAAGATCATAACATGATCAAATGCATAGTTTACGATTATATAGGTTACATACAAACAAACATTCTATGTTCTATGAAATTCTAGATTTCTGAGAGTATATTACCTTCTTTAAGTCTGATTTTCGATGTCAACAGAGTAAAATGTATTAAATACAGCCTATTAATGGAGTAAAAAGTTATGCTCTGGCCAGACTACTTCGGAGATATCCTAAAATTGGAGTTATTAAGTACCAATTTATGTGATGTTTTTTAAAAGTTTATTTCAAGCACAATGACCGCTGAAGGTTTTTTAAGTTTTAATCAATTTACTTATCGTCCTACACTATATCATATTGTTTTGGGATCGTAATAGTTGTAGTTATGTATGCCGAAGATAAATGTAGTGAAATCGCAACTTAGAATCAGCTTCTATAATATATATATTGGAATACCAAACTAGAGGTCCTGTGAAAATCAATTTTTGCATAATTGGAGAAATTTTCATTCAGTTGGAACAGAATAAGTAAGTAAATCGAAACTGTTGTGTGGAATGTGTTGATACATACATAACATCAGCAGCATACACATATATTCGTCCAGGCAAGAAAGGGAAAACTTCATCAAAGTGGCCAATCTGCAACACATTACTTAGCTAATTTGAAATACTCTAGGGCCACAAAAATAACATTAATTAGGAAATTTTTTGCTTAGTGTGTGTACAAATGTGGACAGGACAAGAAGTTTACAGATTTAGAATAGCACACATGGAACATTTTAGGCTTTAAATGTTGCTATGGTATGTTAGAAAACACGATTACTACTTAAATGCCGTTTAATAATAACAATCTTTTGTACCTTTTCAAGCCGTTTGAGATCATCCAGTTGATCTACACTGACATACACTGCAGCTGGCAGCTGTTGTCGTAAAACATATTCACATTCCTTACCGGCCAATGGATAATCAAATTGAACCGTATATACTAGATTACTAAAAATACAACAATAATTACAATAACACGACAATGAGGAAGTGGATTATTGATTACCGATGGAAACCGGTTTCCTTTAATTCCATACTAACTATTGGTGTCTGGATAATGTCGTTATCTTCTTGTTGTCGCGTAAACACAATCTTTGATATAAGACAAAAATAAATTAAAATTGTCCTCATATTCACGAATTTATATATTCCTTTATCCCATTTATCACAAAACTATGAATTAAACTTTTATAAACAAACATTGTCACAAACATATGGTCAAACATTATTCGGATAATATTGTGACTAAAAGCCAGCTGCGAACAGTGTTGCCAAATTCAAGTAAAAAATCACTATAGTAGAAGTAGTGCCCTAAAAACGAAAAAATTTGTCTATTTGTTTAAGCGTTTCCTTTCTTAGAATTACGAATGGGCAATCACACATGAGAACAATTATGCTGGCACAAAATGGCAGCTTGTGGGCAAGAGAGGCGATAAGAGTGGTTTTTTGCTGCCATAATTTTTCAAACAGGTTCTACCCCGCGCAAACCAATACGTAAACAACACAACCAATACACATACATTTATAAAACAGCAGGTTCAGAAAAATTTTTTGTATAAAGCATAATTAGTCTTTCGGTGTGTGTTCAGTAAACTAATACACACAAAGCAGAGTACATGTATACAATTTTATGCCAGATGAAATAGTCTCGTGTGTGACTGAAAAAACAAAAATTGTGCGGCTTAAAAAATAGTCTCGTGTGTGATAGCACAATAAAATAAAGTACGCCGTAAAATAAAATGTACCTGAAATAATTCTATTCTGAACATACTTCCATTCATTTTATGATGGGTGTAGTCTTTATTTGTACTGATAGACAATAGCAAAACTGGTTACTGTGTGTCTTCAGACAGTCCGTAGCATAGATTCAGTGGTTTTTGTAACATTACCCAAATGTGTCATTAAAGAGGCAATTTCATTCAATTATTGACAAGGTACACCCGAAAAGTTCACTTGTTTTTTCAAGTATGGAACCTAGCTATTACAATAACAGATCAAGCAGACGAATGGAAGAAGAATTTTTGTTGAGCTTGTATACAAAAAGCGATTTTAGACTTTTAAGTTTAAATAAAAATATGTAGTATATTAGAGTATAATTAGTTTAAAGCACAGTTTTTGTGCTTTTTTAAATACAAATATTTAAAGAATATTATTAAATATACATATATGTATAATCGCTTATCAGTCATAACAGCATACAAATATAAACTTGGGTTTTAAAAGTTCCTTATTTTAGGTGCATAGCTCTGTAGATTTCCGAACCTTCCCGTGCCAGTTTATCGGCCATTTCATTGCCTTTTATACCTTTATGAGCCTTTACGTAATTCTTCAAAAATAAATCATAGAACATTTATAAAAATGTAATTCATATACACATGCAAACAAATTTACCCATTTGATTTCTATACTCTTATCTTGCAGCACAGCGTCCAGTTCTTTGAATTCAACTACATTTTTAACAGGTTCTCCACTTCTCAAACGCCAATTTTTCGCTTTCCATCCCTTCATCCACAATGTAATGGAATTTATTAGAAACTGGGAATCTGTGCATAGACAGAGTTTAGTTATACCCAATCTTTTGGCAGTTTTAATGGCATAAATAGCAGCTTGTATTTCTCCAACATTGTTTGTAACTCGCCCAACAACTGGCTTCCCAACATTCCTTAAGGAGAGATAAATGGTTGACACTTAAATTCTTCTTTTACAAAATATTCTTACAGAACATGATTATCGCCAAAATAAACACCGTAACCGGCGCATGCATTCCTTTGGCCATTATTAAAACACGAACCATCTGTATAGACTATAACATAACCCTCAGAGTCTAGAAGGAATTCCATATCACCAATGTGCTTCAAACCCACGGGTTCCCATATTATGGACTCATGTTTAGGAATTTTATTAGAAGAACTACTGTTAATATGTGAATCAGCTTTTCGTTTTCTATTCTCTGATGTTTGGGGCAAACCCTCAACTTCAGCTAGAGCCATTAGCTATAATTAAAGACATACAAAAACATATTCGACATATAAAAATACATATATAACATATTAATTATTTGCTGTAAGTATTACTGTACCAAATCTTCGTCCGTTATAAAATCATCACCATCACTTTGTGGCCATAAATTTTCTGATTCCTTGTTGACATCCTCCGCTTGCTTCTCTTTTGCTTTGGCACCCAGAGGCACGGTGTTATCTTCAGGTTTATACTGATTCTTACTGTTCGGAAATATATGTTCTTTTAAATATGCATCTGCTTCTGAATATGTTGGAAACTTTTTATATTTTGCTCCTTTAAATCGCTTAATTTGTTGTTCGCAATCCTGCCTGTTACGAAAATAAATAAATATTGCTTTTAAATTGTTAAACGATAACATGTGTATGTAATATAAGTCATCGAATTTCGGAACACAAATTCTAATATAGGTACCGTAACAAACTTTTAACATGGAATACCCGATGGGGTGGATTTTACTTCCAGAAGATGATAATTTTGATCAATTTACTTGAGTACTGTAGAGTGACAACTATGAAGGGAATACTGTCAAAGACACCAAGGAGACCTAAGTTTATGAAACCTTACACATTTTTAGAGGAATACGCTTCCTATTTTTTATAACTGCATGTACAAATTTTGTAAAAGAATAAAATCTCTGAATAATGATTGTGTTCTTTATCTAAGAGCTGTGGCTAGGATTTATTGGGAGATTCGAGTATCCACATACCAGTTGTATTCAATTTCTGTGTATTATGCTCTTTTAGTTCCACCCTCAACATGCAGCTTGATTGCCGACCTGTTCTAAAAAAGATTGTTCGAAGAACGCAAAACAAGGATACCCCTAAACGAAGGCCGAGTGAGGCCACACAGAAAGCCAATATAACCCAGTATATATTTATTTAATAATTTGTGGTTATAATTGTTGACTGTTGTATTACCTTCAGTGTGGCATTAAGGATTTAGTGCAATTTTTATAGACGTTTTGAAAATAATTTGCATTCACAAAAGGACCAACGATTTCATAGATTTTAAATGTATTTCTTCCAACATACCAGGTACGATAAATGCCAATTTTCCGGCCTTGTGCTACAGCGTAAAACGACATTATGCGACTTATTTGTATATTATTAAATGCAATTTTTAATAAATGCATTAACACTAATAGCTAATCTGAGAAACCCGATTTTGTTATGCACGTAAACAAAGAAAATTGAAAACAAAATGAAGTGAACAAAATAAAAACAGCTGGCTTTTGTCAACATGACACATGGTTGCAAACTATGGCATTACAATCTTTGGTACTATAAATGTAATTTTTAACAATAAATCAAAAAGTTCTAAATAAAAAATGTAGAATAATAGACAAACTTCAAAATTATATTGTTTGTTTCACTTTATCAATTAATTTTCAATTACTATTTCTATAATATTTATAACTAAAACTTTTTAAATAGTGCCCATTTTCAGCAACTGTGTCTGTTTGTGATAAAACGGGAGTAAAGAAAATTTAACAACATAAAATCAGTTGAGTTGAGAAGAAAATTTTTAGTGGAAATTTTCTTATATTTGCAGATGTCGTTTGCGTTAAAATTAGTGATTAATAAATGGTGTTTGCGTTTAAATATTTATAACAGAAATTATCAATAATAAAAGTGTTTAATCTAATGCTCAAGCACATACAAAGTATTAAAAACAGAAGCTTTAGTTAACGAAAATAAAAGTTGCGTGCAAATAACAACAAATTGATTAAAACTCATCAGTCTCCAAAAAAACGAGTTGTTTTAATTGTACTCTGTTGTTTTTTTCCTTATTTTTTACACATATGTATATGGATTTGTGTGATTTAATTTTCCTCATCTGTTTGTCTTGTTTATACGGAATCGCTGTTAACACGTCGGTCGCGTATATATTTTATTCAGAAAGTGAGTGCAAAGTGAGAATGTGTTATTAAAATTCAATTCATATAGAGAATACTCTCGTTTTTATTTTAAATATTCATACCAGAATATTAACGCGTTAATTAAATATTCAAAGACGTTATTGTGTTCTATTCATTAAAAAAAATTATGTAAATTTCGCTAAAATCGGAAAAGAGAAAAATATTTTGAAATATCGCAATTGTTTATTTAAAGCAAAGCCTTTAAAGGTGTTTGTGTATGTGAATGCTTTTGCAAGTACATCGACAAAAAACAAAATCAGAAAATACAAAATACTACACTAACAAAGTATACAGAATAGCGTTGTTTAGTGATATTGTAGTTGCATTGCAGTTGGTTGCCCTCTCCAAATAATCTTATAACTTCGTCACTCATACCACCACCCCAAAGTTGTTTTTGGTTTTGTTTTATTGTTATTATTTTATGTCCTTTTCGTGATTGTTTTGCTGCCGTTGAATCTGCCGTCGCTGTCGCCGCCGACATTGCTGCCTGGCTGCTGCTGCACGTGCTGTTTGTAGGGCAATGAATTTAACGGCTCTCCTTAATCATACAAACACTCAGAATTGTGACGATTGGATTTCTTCTGTACGATTATATAGGTGAGTAGTAAACAACAGCTGAATTTGTTCTATTGGCGGTAGATATTACAATACTCTGATTGAATTATTGATAAAGTTTGTTTTATTAAGAGAAATAGACCAGCAGAGAGTGTAGTTAAAGTTGTTTTGTTATTCTTATGCTCTACTCCATCATAATTTGTTGCAGGTTTGTGGTAACATTTGTTGTTTATTGTACTACAGAAGTCATTTTCGATTAATTCCAAAAGGTGTGTATGTACATAAATGACATGCATACATGCATATATGGTATACTAATACAATACTATATACATAATATAGTAGGATAATAACATAGTCGCAATTGACCGGTTTTAGCTTTCTTATTGGCTGTCGATAACTGTTATCAATACTTTGTTGTTGTTTCCACACTTGAATGATTGATTTCCATTCAATATTTGTTGGTTGATATACATATCTATGGCTTCTTATTGACAAACAGATCTAGATCTAGCAAATAATAGCGAGATATACCACAATTAAGAAAAGTCCAACAGGTGAAACGAATGAATAAGTTGTAAATTAAAAAATTAATATAATTTCTTAATATTATTTCGATAACATGTATCAAATATTATACTAAAATTATCAGTAAAATTTTTGTGTCGAGAACTTAATTTCAAAGTATACATAGATTGTATGATTCCTTAGTTTCCTAACACTGCATTTGTAGTTGAGGATACATGTAGGTAAACTTTGTGAATATGTGGAGCTTCTTTCTAAGCCTTGTAGAAATATGTATTTTTTAATTGTTGGCAAATTCAAACGATAACATATTTTCCAAACAAGTTCAAGTTAAATACCTACTGTAGTTTGTCCTTCTGCCTAGAAAAACAAATTCATTATCTTCTCAATAAGTTCATTATTGATACTTAGGGCCATTATTACAGGTTGCCGTTAACTAAAGGAAGGATTTTAACGGGCTGATAAATTGTTTATCATTATTATGAGTACCCAATAAGATAGAAGTGAGCGTTAAGCTAAAAGGAGGATCATCCTGCCGGTAACTTTTAAAGTTAAGTTTATGTTTGAACTTGTCATATTATATATTATTTTCAATATTTCAACTTCAAATTTAAACAAAATGAGCATATACAACAACAAAAACGAAGCCCATCGTTGCCACTGCTTCTTTAATTGAGCAGTTTTATCGACATTGCTCTGACACTGCCATATTTTTGAAAAAGTTTACTATATTTTGTCCATAGGGTTTTAAAGTGGGCCCCTTATTCTACCATTTGCATATAGTGGCATATGTGTGCACTTCCATATTTTTGAAAGTCGACCTCCAAGAATTTAATCAAAAAATTGGTTTTTTTCAAAGTCTGTTTTCTTGAATTCCACGATTATGGCTTGCTCTTATAAAGAGTATAGAACTCCGACAAAATTTATCCAATCGATTCTTTTTGATGCAAGTTTCTTAATTACATTTGCACGCGAAGTGTCTATATATATGTGCCTAAGCCAGTTATTGGCTGCTCGCCGCCCTTCTTCTGATAATTTGCAGATTCTGGTTAATTGCATAGCAGGTGACTTTTCCGGTCGGTTATCGCACCACGTTGTCAATCTCTTGTCGTTTATATTTTCATAATTGTAATTTAGCTTTGACTCTGACGTACGCAACCCCACAGTTGTTTCTTCGATACACTATCGGGTCGGAAAATTTTTTGATGATAACTTGTAATGTACTCTCATACAGGCGAAAAAATATTTCTTACGATTTAAGGATTTCAATTTCATTTACTTATGGTTGCATTGATTGGAGTTTACAACGGAAAATCTTAGATAAAGTTCAGCGGATTGCCTCCTTGAGTATCACTGGAGTGTGGAAGAGTTGTCCACAGGATGCTTTTGACAGTATGCTCTGCCTGACCCCGCTTGATTTGTATGTCAAGCGTTGTGCAGAGCGAGGTGCCATACGTCTGAGGGAAGCAGGCTGCTGGAAACAGCGCTCGATAGGTCACTCCAGAGTGCTGATGGGAGGTATGGACTTTCGGAAAAATCCACCGATTATATTGTGCCTGAGGCTATGTTTCTGCCTGGTTTAAGAACACTTATACCGGAAAGGGCACAATGGAATGGTGGGGTACTCCATTGGCAGAGAGGTATACCCATCTTCACAGATGGGTCTAAGTTAGGTGGAGGTACATACAGGTGCTGGGGTTTTCTGTAAGGAACTCGGTCTCGAACTTCACGTCAGGTTAAAAGATGACTGCAGCGTGTTTCAAGCGGAGATTTTCGCAATCTTAAGGCTGTTGAGGCCATAGCTGATGGCCCCGCTTTGGAATCGGAATCTTACATGATCTTCGTTGACAGTCAGGCTGCCATAAGGGCCATGGCGTCGGTATGGTGCAAATCACGGCTAGTTCGCGAATGCAAGGAGCCTTTGAGGACTTTTGGACCAGACCGAATCCGTTTATGCTGGGTTCCGTGTCATAGCGGAATACTGGGCAATGAGACGGCGCATGCCCTCTACGGACTCATTGATGGATGGGTCAGGGAATGGATCGGGTTGTCATGTCTCGATGTCTATGGCCTGCTATAGACAGTGTAAGAACAGGTTGGCTGCTGGGCTTGGGTAAGGCCAGTTTAAGGTTGATTATAGGATTTATCACAGGACACTGCGAGATTAGGTCTCTGACGGGGATCTGGAACAGATCCCAGCCGGACTACTGCAGGGTATCTGTCGAGCACCTCCTCTGTAACTGGTAGGTTGAGGACCCTTGGCAGGGGCTTCTTTGAGGGTTTGAATTCTGTGTTGAGAGCCGATAGCAGGGCTATCCACAGATTCGTTAGTAACTTTGGCTGGTTGAGAAGTGCTAGAGCTTCATCAGGGCGTAGCTGCGTTCTCCCTTTTTGTTTTGTTTGGTCTATGTAATTCCTTCGCATCCCATTCTCCTTTCCTACTTCCTCTCCTTTCTTCTAGCCCCTCTAGTATCCTTTCTCTTTAAGGACGTTATGTACAAAGTTTCAAATCGACCTCTAACCTAACCTAAGGATTTCAGTTTTCTTGCGTGTGTTTAATATATGGTGATTTCAAAGCTTGCCTGCTGTTAATTGCAAAAATTGTTTTCGTAATCTGGAACAATAATCCAAAACTATATCTAAGTATATTAGTAAGCAAATTTTTCTATATTTTTCCTGATCATTTTAAAACAAATAATAAAAAAAGCCATTAATAAAATGAAAAATATAGCAGATAGATAGGTAAACAAAATGTGTTTCAGAGTATGCACAAATATACTACAATTGTAAGTATAGTCTAAAATATTAAAAAAAAAAAGGAAACAATAGACAACAAAAAAAAAAAAACCTAATTCAATAGAAAAATAATTAAAAATGAATAATTGTTCACAAATATTTATTTTATATACATACACAATTAAACTATGAGCAAGCTGAACATATTATAATAATATTTCTAATTTGCAAAATTTTCACATTTTCTTTGTTAATAATTAATTTGTAAATAATGTATATGGTTTTTAGAAATATATTCAGAAGAAATATAGAATACAAATATATAGAATCTGTTATCAAAATATAATAAAGAAAGCATTACAGCAGGTCGCCGACAACAGACAGTTTGAACTGAAAAAATTTTTGTGTTCTACGAATGATGAACCACCTGATTACTACTTACTTACTTACTTAATTGGCCATTAGCAACCCGATTAACGGATTTCGACCTGCCGCAACAGGCGCCTCTGCTTCTTGCGGAGTGTTGAAATGCATGCAAACAAGGTATAGTTTCTGATTGTGGTCAACGTGGCGACCACCGGGGCGATCCTTGTCTTGATGTATTCAAGTTGACATGCAGCCTCCTCTTGGCCCCTCCTGGGTGGCATTTTAGCACCCGCTAGATGTTAACTAATGTGTGCAGCGAAGTCTTATCCCCTGGACGTTAAATCTGGGTTGTGCGTAGGGCTTGGAAACCACCACGTAAAAACTGCATCCACTGAAAACCACAACAATAGCCCCTAAAAAGATCCCCACCACCTGATTATCCCTGTGCTATCATCAGTTCAATTCTTACAGAAAACGCAATTATTCATCGAAAGAAAATCATATTAAATCTCCGATAGAAACGGTTCGGATTCCATTGATACCGGTTGAAAATGTGACATGTCGTCGTAGTAGGTACAATACAATTGCATAAAATTGAAAAATTTTCCTTCATACGAATCCTAGCACACCGTCTCATTTAGAACGTAATCTATTTAAATAATATCTCAGACAGAAGTGCCTCTATAGAATCGTACTATCTGCTATACTATCAGTAATCTCCTTCTGTGATTTATATAGGAGATAGGGTCTTACATAATTGTTAATCCCAACGCCCACTCTCAAACCGAGATCGTGACTTAGCAGAGCACAACAAATGCGAGGCCAGTACTTTAAGTACAGTTTAATTATATTAAATTAATAACTCTCTATAGGTTTATTCTAGAGCTTATTAGACGTAAAGCCCGGGTTCGAGCCCCAGGCCAGACATCAAAACGAAATATGAAAAAAACATGTTTTTTCGGCGACTTCCTCTCAGCAGATTTCTAGCAAAAACTCAGAGTAAATAAACTTGCCATTAAAAAGTTTCTCAAGGGTTTCAGGTCAAGGTCCAATCACACCTTCGGGCCAAAGAGCTCACCAAACAGTGACTTTTTCTGGATGTAATGGCCTCTCTTCAATTACTTGAGGATTCTCAGAATCCCAAATACGACAATTTTGTTTATTAACATACCCCCCGAGTGTGAAATGTGCTTCATCGCTGAAGAAAATTTTGTTCGAAAAATTTCCGTCTACCGCCAATCATCATTTTTGTAGTAGGTTTTGATAATTTGTATGCGTTGTGTGATAGTTAAGCGATCCATTTTCGTCAATGTCAGACTTTCAACTGAAAAGAAAAAAATTGGTTTCACAACTTTGTTTGACAGATGTCGAATTCCAGTCCCATACTTTTGAAACCACGAATTGGATAGCCCTTTATATGTACATATGTATGTATGATAAAAAATAATTAATAATAGCCTTTACGATGTCTTGAGTGATGAAGTTTAATTTATTTACCATTTTTAACCTTTTTCATGTCATTTAGTCTGTACTATAATTGAATAACACTTAAATATGAACACAAAAAATTTAATTACAATCGTTAATTATTTTAATACAGTGGGATACAAATGTAAACAATTTTGTTAACTTAGCTTTTGGTTAATCGATCAAAGAATTGACATCTTTTGACATGAATTAGAAATATTCATTCAGTCATTGATTATTAAAGCGTGTCTAAGTACGTCGAAAAAATTAAAGAAAATATTTTAAATTGTAAATATTGCTTCTGGGTACAATGAACCAGTGAGATAAGGCACCTGGTATTTTGAACGATATGACAAAAAATTTATAAATAAATCAATCACAAAGAAAGGTAGCCATAGAACAAAGCGGCGATGCAGTATGAGAGTACATACATTAACAATTTGACTGCCGCGGCAATTTTCAGGCTACGTAGGCCAATACATATTGACTCTTTGTTCTTTTCCCAGAAGCCATTTATCGATTCAAGCACTGATACAATACGATTTTATTCGTAGCTACACAAAAATGGCAGGTTTAGTGAGTACGAGATAACTCGCAGTTGGCATCCTAGAAGGGAACGCAATCTATGAGTTATCTCGTAGTCGGCAGTCAACGTGTTAAAAAAAAAAAAAGAAATCCACATATTGTGCAACTTATAAACCTGCATAAAATGAGAAAATCTACCAAACAAAGTTAAATTTGTTAAACAATAATATAATTAAATGTAATTGTACGAAAATAAAAAAATACATATGTATTTCTTCGGCGACTTCCTCTCAGCAGATTTCATAGTACGGTTTAATTGTAAAGGTCCGATTTTATAGTTTGACGGGAGAGGTGCTAGGCAGGGTCACCCTTTACTGAATTCAGAGCAATGAAGATGCAAACGACCTTGGAAAGAGGAATTTGGAAAGACATATTCTGCGAAAGGTGAGATAGCGTCAGGCGGCGGCTCTTCTCAAGCCAGTCTCGTTGAGATAATCTAAACTTATGCTGGTTAATTATAGAACGAGGGATTTGAGTCTAGCATCAAACTATCTATAGACAGTTTGGCAATAGTAACCGGCCTTCAAAAAACTTATATATGTTGAGAGCAGTATAATGCTGTATAACTTTAATTCCGCGTCACTACTATTTTCTTTTAAAGTTGCGTGTGATTGCTTGTTGTATTATCAGAAATGTAAACATTATTTATATTTTCAGCTGCGCTATTCGCGTTTTCGTTATTATTGAGGAAATATATGAAATTTCTTTACAGTTATTCACATTTCAAATAAATTTTTTTAAACAAAATCTACTTAGTAACGAACTTATTTTTAATGCACCTTTTTAATGTTCTAATGAAAACAACTAAAGATAAGAAATTCTGATCAGAAATATGTCATTTATATTTATATTGGTACGCGGGTAAAATTAACCAAACAAGACAAAGCGACAACAACAAAGGACACACATAGTACGGTATACAGAATTATGTGAGCAAATACGTAGGAATTTATCTGAATAGGAATAAAATGAGGATCGAAATAAAAACAACAATAACACAAAAAGATCACAAAGTTGCCAGACATAAAATAAAGGAATATATATATAGAGCGAATTGTCAGTGAATTGTCAGTTTATGTCAATTGAGTCTGAAATTAATAATCAGTAGTTCTATTAAAAAATGCGCGTTAAGCACATACATATCTTTTGAAGGCCGAAAAGTTTGATTTTCGTTAAAAAGGATCGTGTATACAATTGATTTGTAGCCGCCGTAGTCTAGTAGGTAGTGTGTTCGCTTATTAGACGTAAAGCCCGGATTCGAGCCCCAGGCCAGACATCAAAACGAAATATGAAGAAAAAATATTTCTCTGGCGACTACCTCTCAGCAGATCTGGCAAAAACTACGAGAGTAAATAAACCTGCCATGAAAAAGTTTCTCAAAATCTGTAGTTCGGAGTCGACGTTAAACTGAAGGTCCCGCCACTCAAATATAAAATTATACCTCTGTCCCAATCGCCTGATGTAAAGTCTATAGAGCACATACGTGATCATGATTTGCGGTCGAAACTGTTCATGCTGTGACACATTATTCTTTTCAATGATAAATAAAATAAATTATTTTTAACCTTAGTCGATATCAGTGTTCCAAAATTGAAATTTTAAAATGGTACTGAAATATAAGTGAAAGAGTACTTTCTCGCATCAAATGGTACCTTAATAAAAACAATACATATGTATATACATAAATGGTAATTACAACCCTTCAATCAGAATTATGTATGACCTAGCTTCTCACACCACTTATTTAGTGTGTTTTAATTTTAGACATAAGTGGCAGGACCTATAGTTTAAAGTCGAGAAATTTTCGAGAAACTTTCTCATGACAATTTTATTTACTCAGAGTTTTGGCCAGAAGAAGATCGCCGAAGGAATATTTTCTTAATTGTTCGTTTTGTTGGAGATGTCTGGCATGGGTTTTGAATCCTGGGCTCACATCTAGCAAGCCAGAAAAACTAACGACATATAAGCGTTTCTCACACACAAAACAAAAACAGCTGATTCGGAACGTAACAAAACGTAAAAGCCCCGTCTAGTCAAACGTCGACGGAACGTAATAGAACATATGTTCCTTTGTAGCATATGAAGAGCAATGTAAATGCTTACCGTAATTACATTACGGTTCGGTAAGCATTCTCATTGCGTTTCGTATTCTAGAAACGAACGTACGTTGCGTAGACGTTTGACTAACCGGGGCTAAATATTAATTCTACCTTTAGCATTACGTTGCTAAGGCATTCATAGTTGAAAAGCGTAAGACATAAAATATGTAATAATAAAAAAGTACCGAAAGCGACGCGGGGTTACTGCGGTATTTTTCAAATGGACAAGTACTGAAAAAAGTACTAAAGTGCTGAATTTTTCAACACTGGTCGATATATGTACTAAAATTATGCACACCAACTTTTCTAATAGAATTGAAAAAATGTAAGATTTATTTCATTTCATATTTCATTGTTAATATAATATTAAATACTGTCATAAATAAATTAAATTAATTAATTCCGCTATAAAGTTAATATATGTATAGATAATTTAATAAAATTATAATTAATTATGAAAACAATTTTGCATTATCATGTACGTATGTATGTAGTTTTAAGATGTTTTTTTTCTAATTTATATTTTTAATAAGTGCGTAAAAATTCATTTAATTACTGAATTTTTATTAGATTAAACTTTCAATTGGTGTCAATTATTAAGATCGTCAATCAAAAAAAAAAAAAACTTAAAGGTTAAATTAACATATTTTAATTGAATACGATATAAAACTAGAAATGCTCAAAATTTTATCAATTACAGTACGGGCTGGATTTGCGCAACCGATAGGAAATCGGGTTTGTTGCAATTTTCGAAATGTTGCAATAACCGACCACTAAATACAGTGCAATTTTTAAATTAATTTTTTTACAAAAACAAGCAATTTAATTAACATAAAATAATTAATTCATTTATTAAACAAAAAAAGTTATAATAAGAGGTTTAAATTAATATCTTACTAATAAAAATAAAAAAGTAATAATATTTAATATAATAAATTTGGTATTCACTAGTTTAAACAAAAAATTTGAGATTTTTGCCTGAACTTTGGATTTTTTAAACTTTTTGCTGATTGCAGACTCCTTTTATATTCTGAAGTGCAACAATTTTTTCAAATGAAATGTCATTTGTTGTTGCCCAATATATACAAACGTTAAGTGCTTTAATAACATTGTCAGTTTTTATTTTTGGTATTTCTTGTACCACAACATGAACGGAATTTTCATCATCAAAAAGGCATATTTTTTCGTACTCATTTTCCATACAAGGAAATTGAACAAGGTTCACATTAGGTAAAATATTTCTTAACAATGTTGGCATAGAAGGTACAAGTAAGGCCTGTTCCTGGAGCATATTCTCCCATATTGTATTTAAAGGTAGATCATCCTCATCTGTCCATTGTTCATTGCTTGACATGAGAATGGTCCAGCATTTCTTAATTGCAATGGATGAGACTTTGTCCCATGCGTTGGCCAAAATTGTAACTGCCATACGAATGTTAAAATCTTTTAGCTTTTGTTCTAAATTTGGGCCCCTTATACCAATCAAATGTGTAAGAAGATTTTTTTTATAGTACAATTTTGTTAAGTTTATTGCATTTTGATCTAGTGGTTGCAAAATAGCTGTACAATTGGTGGGAAGACACATTATGACGAAATTGATCTACAAACGGATTAACACTTTCTGGTTTATTTGAAAGCTTTACCCCACATATTTTTAGCCTGCGTATACCATGGCGTCGTTTAAAGTTTTTCATCCATGCATTACTAGCATTAAAATGTCCAGGCTTTTCCTTTATTCTATTATGAAAGTACCGAGCCTTCGATTTTAAAACCTCAGAAATTGGCACATTTTTTGATCTTTTATTTAAAAACCATTCAAACAACGCTTTTTCCATTATTGGATATTCTGCAGACTTGAGGGTTGATCGATTTCCTGGTCCAGATTCAGTGTTTCTCACAAATTTTTGAATGGAGACTTTATGTTTTTTAATCCTACTAACTGTAGATTTATTAACTTTGTAATCAATACAGTCGCCGTGGTCTAGTAGGTAGTGTGTTGGCTTATTAGACGAAAGGCCCGAGTTCGAATCCCAGGTCAGACATCAAAACGAAAATATGAAAATATTTCTACGGCGACTTCCTCTCAGCAGATTTCTGGCAAAAACTCTGAGAGTAAATAAAACTGCCATGAAAAGTTTCTCAAAAATCTGTCGTTCGGAGTCGACTTTAAACTGTAGGTCCCGCCACTCATGTATACAATTAACGCACACAACATGAGTGGTGTTGAGGAGCTAGGCCCTAATCCTGACTGAAGGGTTGTAATGGCCAATTATGTATGTATGTATGTAATCAATACAAATTTTCTTTACAGTTTCACCATGTTTTAATTTGTTTAAAATTACTAATTTCTGTTTTATTGTCAATTTAACAATTTTTTTCACTTCTCCCATATTTAACTTACAAAATGATGTTCACTATACTGAAATAAATCTTAAATAAAATCAAAGAAACAGAGGCAAAACAAAAAAATAACTGTAAATAAACAGTCAAAATTTTTTAGGTTCCTATGATTTGTCAAACAATTTTAAATTACGCTTCTGATTGTAAAACTATGAGAATAAAAAGAAAATGAAACAGAATAACTGCCAAATAATATAACAATTGCAAAACAAAAAATAAAGTTGCACTCATCGCGACTGTTTTTTGAAAAAAGTTGCTGTTATAAAGACTGTAATGTTAAAAATTAGGCTGTTGCGCAAATCGGTCAGTTGCAATAATAGGTAGTTGCGCAAATCGAGATCGCAGTGTAATATAATTCTACAAATTTTTTCAAATTATTTAAATTTTTGGTATGTATATTATTACGTTATTTTTTTTTTAAATGAGACCTTTTTGTGGGTTAAAGTATAACAATTAGCACATGAAAAATCTTTATGCGTGTGCAGATAACTTCGACTTTAAAAACCTAAGACGCAAATCAAAATTTTTAACCCAGGCAATTTTGGTGTTAACAGAGCATATCTTCATGTTAACAGAGTTAGATAAAATAAAACATCGGTACATACACTATGGAGCAAAAGTGAACCTTTTTTTTTCTAAGATTTCCTTTATGGTTATGGATTGCCTTTAAGTTTTTTTAGCTGGAATAACACCAATTTTTTTCACACTCTGGTATTCTTCTTGAATGAAAATTTACCAGTAGCTTTAGGACAGTTGGAATATTGCAAGGATGATACAATATTCCAACAGGATAATGATCCAAAATACAAGTCGAAACTAGTTCAAACTTGTTTGAAAAGTCAAAAATTTCAAGTGATGGACTGGCCTGCATAAAATTCAGGCTTAAACCCCATCGAAAAACGAAAACTAGGAGGTCTTGAACAACAACCTAGATGTATTAAGGAACTCTGGGAGAAAATATATAAAATATGGGGTGAAATTGATCTAAAACAGTGCGAAAATCTTGTAAAGAGTATGCCACGTCGCATAAAGGGAGTTATTCGCAAAAAAGGAGATATAACCGATTATTAATATAGTTTTTGTGAATTTTTTCAAAAGAGTGCAAAAGTGAGTTTTTTTTAGATTTTTCAATAAAGTATTTTTTGCTACATGAAATGAAATGTAATTTTAATTTTTAATTTTTAGTGGAATATAATAAATCTTTAGTTAATTTATGGTAAGCATTTTATTTTGCTTTTATTTGTTGTTTAAAAGCTACGGCTCCATAAAGACAATCTTAGAAAAAAAAACGGTTCACTTTTGCTCCATAGTGTATTTATTTATAGTTATACAACTTTTTACATGTATATAGGAAATCGGATCTAGTAATATGTATTCATACTTATACATACCTAAGAGTACCGCCTGTATGATTCTACAAAAAGTATACCAACCACCATTTCAGATATTACACACATACATATATGTATACATAATTGATCATTAGAACCTTTCAGTCAGGATTAGGACCTAGCTTCTTACACCACTTATGTTGTGTGTATTAATTTTATACATGAGTGGCTTGACCTACGGTTAAAGCCGACTGCGAACGACAGATTTTTGAGATTTTTTCTCATGGCAATTTTATTAACTCTCAGAGTTTTTGCCAGTGGCTAATTTGAAAGAAACGTAATTTGGTACATACAAATATCCCTCTATATACAAATGACTTTCCGGACTGTCCATTTTTCAACCCTGGTAGTGGTATATTTATGGTAATTTTGGAACTCGGAGAAAATAGGATTAAAAAAATCAAATATTGACGAAAATGTTTGAAAAATCTCGAGAAATTTAGTGGTCATTTTGGAAGAAACATATCCGATTATATACAAATGGTAGTCGAAAGCTCCTTTTTCCAATCACAGTGTGCGATATCTAGTCTTTGCTAAGGTTTTTGTTTTGTGTCTTGGATTTTCAAATTAGAATTTATTTTTATCCAAATACATAAGTGTGTCATCTGGCATTATCATAGAGAATACTGCGTACTAATAGTGGATTTCCAGAGATGTCAAGCTCCTCTAAATATGATGCAGCATACTTCATGAGTGTAGTCGCCGAAGTCTAGTAGGTAGGGTGTTGAATTAATAGACATGAGACCACGATTCGTACGCCATTTCTTCGACAACTTCCTCTGAGCTGCTTTCTGGCGAAAACTCTGAGAGCAAAATTAATTTTCCATGAACGTTTTTTTTCAAAAATATGTCCTTCGGGACCGCCGTGGTCTAGTAGGTAGTGTGTTGGCTTATTAGACGAAAGGCCCGAGTTCGAATCCCAGGCCAGACATCAAAACGAAATATAAAAAAAATATTTCTTCGGCGACTTCCTCTCAGCAGATTTCTGGCAAAAACTCTGAGAGTAAAAATTGCCATGAAAAGCTTCTCACAAAATCTGTCGTTCGGAGTCGACTTTAAACTGTAGGTCCCGCCACTCATGTATAAAATTAACGCACACAACATGAGTGGTGTTGAGAAGCTAGGCCGTAATCCTGACTAAAGGATTGTAATGGCCAATTATGTATGTATGTATGTCCTTCGGGACCGACTTTAAACTATATATCCCGCCACTCATGTCTAAAATTAACACACACAACATAAGTGGTGCGAGAATCTAAGTCGTAACCCTGATTGATTATGATTTTAAAGTTAAAATTTTTTAATAAATTTAATCGTTCGATGTGCCATAAGACCTTATTTTAGTTTTTTGTATCTTTGAATATGAGGCTTATCAAAATTTTTGTTCTTAAACTGTAATGTTTTCATTTAGATAACAGTCTCCCCCACTCCTCGTGATATTTTGTTTTATAATCAATTCATTATCGTTAATAATTTTTAAATACATTAAACATAAAAAATCTTATAGTTGCTATAGGAGTAATTTGATGAGTGCAAATGAATGAGTAATCAGAGTTGAGTGCAAAGTATTCTAGCGATACGTCATAAATGATTATTCATGATATATAAAATTAACTTTTTTTTATTTATACCACATGCGTTTATTTGATTTTGATTTCTAAAATTAAATTAATTTATAAAACTATAAAAATTATGCGACCAACTTTCCTGACTGGAATAATTTCAGAAGTACTCCTCAACTGATAATATAATTTAAGAACATTAGATTTACAAAAGGAAGGCTGCTCTTTATACCAAATTCGGAAATTATGTTGACGTACTACCCATGGAGTCAAAAATTAATTTCGTCGCCGTAGGTAATTTTTCAATAGAAACACATTTCTCACACAATACGACTTTTGATAATAAAGTTCAATGAATCTTACTGAGCAATTTTGGTATTGCCACATGTGACGAATCAGTTTTTATACTAAAAAATGTTAAATATTTTGCTGTTTTGGGCGAAATTAACTTCCAGTGCCAAAACTTTTTGAAGCGCCAACCCTTTTGTTATCATTTGCGTAAGCTCATCGTGATCATTCAAACAATATATTAAACTTATTGTTGAAATTTTTCTACAATTAAATATAGGGATATAAGCTATCACTTACTGATGTTCGACAGCAGAGATCAGCAATGAATCGTTTTTCGCTACTCATAAGTACTCATGAAATTTTGAATATAAGTGAGTCAACAGTATTGAAATTTAACTACTCTGATTCATTCGTACTCTCCACAACATTGATTTAAAGGGTCCGCCAAATGACATTTTTTTTTGAAAATGCTTTAAAAAAAAACTACTGAATATTTTCTCAAATTTCTTTTTTTATTTGAAAGTACAATCCTTCCGATTAATAATGGAAAATAATTTAATTCAAATGGCTGCCTCGGCTGGCCATGCAGTAGCCTACACGATCAGTCCAATTTTTAAGCACATTATCGATTGTGTACAGCTGTATTTCACCAATGGCTTCACGAATATTGTCCTTTAAAGCGGCAATTGTCTCTGGCTTGTCGGCGTAACACTTATCATTGACGGCACCCCACAAATAATAGTCCAATGGTGTCAAATCGCAGCTCCGAGGTGGCCAAACGACATTAGCTCTGCGGTTGTAACGGCCACTCCTTGCTCATTTTCGAAGAAAAATGGCCCAATTATGCCTCTGGACCAAAATCCGCACCAAAAAGTGACTCGTTTTGGGTGCGTCGGCTTTTCAATATATGCGTGCGGATTTTCTGTGCCCCAAATGGGACAATTTTGCTTGTTTACATACCCGCCAAGATCAAAATGGGCTTCAATGGGCGCATTGGGTGGTCAATATTTGTTCAGCGGAAGGATAAAACTAATACATTCATACGTAATTGGCCATTACAACCCTTCAGTCAGGATTACGGCTTAGGTTCTCAACAGGATTATCTGTCAAATCAGACATGAGCTAAGTGTTACCATTCACAAATAAGCACTAGTTGAAAAAAAACGTTAGATGGCGGACCCTTTATAAGTACAGATTGCAATGTGTATGAGTACAACGTTGACATCAAACTCATAACATTCGAAATATGTTTGATTCATAAGCCTTCTCATTCAGATTCATAAATTTAGAAAAATACTTATAATACTCATAAATGATTCGAGTGATTCGAATTATTCATCAAAATTTACAGTTAAATTTATACTTAAAAAACGTCTTTCAAGATTTCGTTATTGCAAATAGATACGTCATATCTAAATAGAGCAATTTGATATCAAATATACACCGCTTTGTGAAGAACAAATCGTCCAGACCTCATAACCATTACATAAAAGTGTTTGGACTCATTCCTAGGGACGGATATAGAATGAGGTTCCATAATTGGATCCTAATTGAGTTTACGCGACAGATAAACAATAAAAATTAAAATTTTGAAGCGGGTGTTGGCTGGTGCTGATAAGTGATTCATAGCCAATAGACGGTTTTGATTAGTATTTTTAGAGAACTAAGGGATAAATAGATTTAGTTTTCTAATCAATTCACGACGCTAAATTCAACAAGTTGTGTCTGCCAAAACCGAGTTCGAAATCGACTGCTTCGGACTCTTCTGAATACTCTCACGGGCAATGACAAATTTCTTGCGTTTCGTTGACGTACGTGTGTGTTGGTATGGCTTTCTCTCAGCAGATTTCTGGCGAAAATTCTGCGAATTATATATGCATTTATCTACGAACCATTTCTTGGTGTACTTTATAGTATTCTGGAACACCATCGGAGAGGTATATTGTCTTCGGCATAAGCTAGCCCAACTCTTCGAAGGATTTCAATGTAATCCGCTACTTACATTCTTCCGTCTGACCAAAGAATATTTCGCTATTGTTACTTATTTTATCATCAAATTTTAAGCCCAATATCTCCAGTTCCAAAATTATTTGGAATATACCACTTATTGGGTTTTATTAGGGACACCTTAGTCTACAATTTGTATATAGTGGGATATGTGCAACAAGTCCCATTTTTCCACAATATCCGGCATCTACCCTGACGCTGTTAACAGCGTGAATATTTGAAGCTCGATATCTCCAGTTCCAAAATTATTTGGGATATAAAACTTATTGGGTTTTATTAGGGACGCCTTAGGCTACAATTTGTATATAGTGGGATATGTGCAGCAAGTTCCATTTTTCCACAATATCCGGCATCCTACCCAGACGCCATTAACAGAGTGAATATTTGAAGGTCGATATCTCAAGTTTCAACATTATTTGGAATATACCACTTATTGGGTTTTATTGGGGACACTTTAGGCTACAATTTGTATATAGTGATATATGTGCAGCAAGTTCCATTTTTCCTCAATATCCTACCTAGACGCTGTTAACATAGGGTATATTTGCAGCCCGATATCTCCAGTTCCAAAATTATTTGGGATATACCACTTATTGGGTTTTATTAGGGAAATAAAAAAAATAAATAAATCTGCAGCCAGTCCCTGATATCGTATATTTGGGTGATTTTTTCCTTGACTATTTTTCGTATTTTCTGTTAACCACTTAACATTGCTCTGTTAACGCTAACATTAGCTCTGTTAAATTTTTTTGTTTTTGTCTTTGCTAGTTAAATTTGAATTTATCTTCACACACATTCGCTTTATTGGATCCAGACCAGAGATCAGAAATGAATTGTTTTTTCGCTACTCATAATACTCATAAAATTTTGATTATGAAATTCAACTACTCTGATTTATTCGTACTCACAACAATATTCATTTATAAGTACAGGTTGCAATGAGTATGAGTACAACGTTGACATAAAACTCATAACATTCGATATATGTTTGATTCATACGCCTACTCATTCAGATTCATAAATTTAGAAAAATACTTATAATAGTCATTCATCAAAATTTACAGTCTTAGTTGTTGTTGCATATACAACAAGAGAAAAAGACACATAAGCAAAAATGCCAGAGCAGCAAGCAGTGCAAGCACACAACCTTTTAGTGAGTATTGCAGTGTTCATACGCTAATCATACTTATTTTGTGATTCTTGTTAATGTTGAGTCATGGAGAGTCGAAATCAACAACATCATGCGTATTGTTAAGTATGAGTACGATGAGTACTTGGAACTTTGAAAATGAGTAGTACGAGTATGATATTAAAATAAGTATGAATGCGTATATGTATCAGCAATTATGAGTATGATTCAAATCTACTCATCTTCTTGAATACTCATTGCTGATCTCTGGTCCAGACATAAAGCTCTGAAATGGTCAATTAATTCAGGTAGAACCCCTTTGTGTTTAAGTGCTAGCATTCACTCGTCTGGAGATTTAACTGTAGATTGCTTTGGCAAAGAAATGAAGATTGAATATAAAAAATACTGTGTAGACTATTGATCTGTTCTGTACATAAGCGGCGTAACCTTAAGGCGACTTCATCGTTTACAGTTTACTTGAAGTAATTTTTAAAACTTATGATTTACTGTTACTGAGTCAATAAATATTTTTAAAAATTTGTTTTCTTCTTTTTCTCTATTTCAGACTTTTGTCAACACATACAGATAAGCCACCTCTTGGGTCCACGATAAATAAAACTTCCCTTATTAACAACAATGTACGAAATGCTGTAAACGAATGAAATGCAGCCAATAGCATTGAACCTACGAAATACGCTAAAAATATATGAACAAGTTCATGTTACGAAAAAATGTAAAAAATAAAAATATGAAATAATGTATGTATTACAATACAATGAATAAATGTACAATGAATAAACGTATAATGAATAAATGATATGATACATACTTATACGAGTACACTTGTAATGCAGCACAAATAAAATCAGTTCTACTTATGAAAAAATAATGCCAAGTGTAAATGTATGTATATATAAAAACAAGAACAATTTACAATAACAACAACAATAAAAAAATAATTATAATATTGTAGTAAAATAAAAATAAAAACAACAACAACAACAAGAAAAAAATCATTTATTTTTGTTGATATTCCTTCAATGACTAAATAAATGAATGAAAGAAAAATAAAAGCCGAAGAAAACAAAATAAAACAGAAAGAAATATCAGAAATACATACAAGCATAGCACAACACAACACAGTTCAGCACAAATAGTGTTTATGGTATATAAAAAACAAACAAAAGAAAATATTTAAAATATTTTAAATACTACAACATATACTTAACTCTAGCAATAATAAATAAGAAATGCATTTTACACCAAAAGAATAAAACGGAAAAGAATGAAACGACGAAACAAATTAAATTGAAATTATTTCACATTCTAAACGAAATCAAAAAATCATTGTAAGGATTTTAAGGGCATCACAATTGACAACAACATAATAATAACAACAACAACAGCAATAAAAAACAAACAAGAAAAATAAGAGATAACAATTTCAACAACAACAACAATATCAATTAAAACAAGATCATTGACAATATCATCGTCAGCAGCAGCAGCATCATCGTCGTCAGCAGCAACAATAATCACGTCAATTTATTCACTTTGTCTACGCAAATATTTGAATCGTTTTAGAGCAATGCGAACAAAACATTTTATTGTGATCCTATGTTGTGTGGTGACCACCACTCTACTGTTTATAGTACTGGGAACAGCAGGTGAACCAAACGATTCACTTAAAAGTATCGTATCACAAACGCATCAACAACTTAATAAGTTACAGGTAATATAAGCACACTTAGTACTTAGTTTTCTTAAATTTTTTTGTTTAATAACAATAATTTGTTTCGTTTAATACAACATTCCTGTCATATTCTGTCTTATAAATCTGTAGTTCTTAACACGTTGACTGCCGCGGCAATTTTCAGAAAACTGGCCACGCAAGCCAACATTGATTTTTTGTTCTTTTCCCAGAAGCCATTTATCGATACTAGCAGTGATATACTACGATTTTATTCGTAGCTACACAAAAATGGCAGGTTTAGTGAGTACGAGATAACTCGTAGTTGTCACTCTAGAAGGGAACGCAATCTACGAGTTACCTCGTAGTCGACAGTCAACGTGTTAAGGATTTGCGTTAAACAGCAAAACCGATAACTCTTTGTAGAACTTCTAATTTTCTAATATTGCTAACAGCGTGCATGTAACGGTGGCTTTTGTAACCCTGTGGGTTTTGAAAATACGCTGAGCATATTAATAGATGAGTGTGGTGAACAATTAATTAATTTTGGCCTCTTTATACTCTTTTTCGGGGGGATACGTGAAGTCTCTTGTGTTAAAATACAACATAAGCACAATTCCAAGCCTCGAAGATAATAATACAGCTGCCATTGGTAGTCTAGTAGATAGTGTGTTGACTTATTAGACGTAGGGCCACAGTTCAAACCCCAGGTCAGACATCAAAACGAAAATATGAAATAAATTTTTGTTCGGTGACTTCCTCTCAGCAAAAACTTTGAGAGCAAATAAAATTGCCATGAAAAGTTTCTCAAAAAATCTGTCGTTCGGAGTTAAATTTAAACTGTAGGTCCCGCCGCTCATGTATAATATTAACACGCACAACCTAAGTGGTGTAAGAAATTATGTATGTCCATAACAGAGATCAGCAACCGTATTTTCGCTACTCATAAGTACTCATGAAATTTTGAGTATGAGTGAGTCAACAGTATTGAAATTCAAATACTCTTATTTATTCGTTCTCACTACAACATTGATTTATAAGTACAGGTTGCAATGAGTATGAGTACAACGTTGACATCAAACTCATAACATTCGAAATATGTTTGATTCACACTCCTACTCATTCAGATTCAGAAAAATACTTATAATACTCATAAATGATTCGAATGATTCGAATCGTTCATCAAAATTTAATTGTCTTAGTTGTTGTTGCATTTATAAGAAATGAAGAAAGAAAAAGACAAAGACAGCAAGCAAAGTAAACACACAACCTTCTAGTGAGTATTGTAGTGTTCGTTCGCGAATCATACTTATTTTGTGATTCTTGTAAATGTTGAGTAAAGGAAAGTCGAAATCAACAAACGTTGAATATGTGTAGTATGAGTATGATCTTAAAATAAGTATGAATGCGTATAAGTATCTCTGGTCCATAATCCTGACTGAAGGGTTGTAATGACCAATTATGTAAAAAAAATGTATTGGTGAGATACCGGCCGCAATGCTGAAAAAATCATGCTAAACCTACGGCGTAGCTGGCATTCATTTAGACAGACAAATATTCCCTATCTTTCCAGTTTAAAAATACCTTTCTTCATGATAACAGAGAACGATTTCTCAGCAGGTTGTTATAAATATTACGTTCTGATGGTCGTCTATTTTTCATTTTGAATATTTATTTTGTTGACTACCATAAAACCGTCTTTACCCCAAATTTGTACAATGATAATGACATTCAACCTGTGGTTCATACGCTGCATGTTCCGCTGAGGTTTCAGTTTCATGAGATTCAGCAAACTATCATCCGATTCGATCAATATTACCCACAAGAAGTGAATGGATGCTAAGGATTACACTAATTCTATCAATTGCTTTCAGTGTTGACGTTTATTTATTACGATCTCATTTTAAAAGTAAAATTTATTCGAAAATAAGAAGAAATGTATATACCGGTGCCCTCGGTAAATTATGAGCCAGTGTACCAGTCTGTCAGTATAAGGGTTTGGGTTCTATTACGTTCTCTATTAACTTTTCTTTCAATAATGAGCATACATTTTATTTGCGATGTATTATCGTCATATTGCTTTGCAATACTTTTAATGATATTATCTTACATCCGTAATATAAGGTTTTTAAGTGCAAAAATAATTTCATTAAAACCTCTTACTGACACATTGCTTTGTGTTTCATTATATAGTACCCGTATTTATTGGAAAATTGTTTACTACTTTACGAAATACGATTTTTTTTTTTGTATAATAGCAAGATTAGATATCAAGTTTGTTTTTTTTACAATGTGTCTTATAGATTTACAGATAGTCTGTTACTAATTTCACTGGCTTTTATTGTTGGTTGACAATTTAAGTATTAGCACAGTCATTTGTCAATAATCGAGTAAATCTAAAAGTAAATCACAAAGATTTACGTGAGTGGCATGGTTAATCATTTAATTTTTTCTCGAAATAAATGTTTTGAAATTTTTTATTTGTAAAAAATAATTGCAATTGTGCTTTTGCGGTTAGCTCATTTAAAACAGTGAAGTTACTTTTAATTTAAAGAAATTGAAAGTGACGAATATTTAATATTAGAAATATTCTTATAATTACTTTAATATGGAGTATACATTAAAGGAAACTACAAGTTTTATTTTTGACTTTATAAACTTGAGCTTTATGTTATTGAATATTTTAAAGGAACGCAAACACATATTTTTGCATTTTTAACTTGTAATAAAAATTATTGACTTACAGTATTAATCAAAATATATTAAGGGCTAACTTGGGTTTAGTTTCGTTATTCCAACTTACAGATAAAATAAAGTTAACTGTTTTCAAAAATATGGCAGCGCCGGAGCAATATCGATAAGTTTTATCGATAATGCCGCGAAATTTCGGTGGAGGCACCGTAATGGTTTGGGCTGGGATTGGACTCCTATTTGTTTTATATCAACTAAAATGAATAGCGAGAAGTATATTGAATTATTAGATGACGTTTTAATTAATTTTGGGGATGATTCGTTAGGCAACAATTGGATATTTCAGCAGGATAACGCCGCAATCCATAAATCAAAAGCAACAAACTAATTTCTGTCCTCCAGAAACATACCAGTTTTGAATTGGCCGGCATGTAGTCCGGATCTAAATCCGATAAAAAATTTATGGGCAATACTATCGGACCAAGTTTTCAATAATAACACTCAGTATAAGGATGTAAAATGTTTAAAAAGTGCCATCATAAGAGAATGGAGTAGGATTGGTCAAAATTGCATTGAAAACTTAATAAATTCTATGCCCCGTTGACTTCAGGAAATCATTATTAATCACGGTGGACACACTTAATTACTAATAAATTCAAAAATTACTCAGTAGTTGTTTTTATCATTGTTATTTTAGCATTATGTGAATATTATTTAATTTTGGTCTTATAATTTTTTCGTTTGAAAATGAAATTCATTTTGTGCTATCCTTTTATTAAACAAAGAAAAAAAATATTTTTTTTACATAAAAAGATTTATATTATAGTTAGTTATATTTAACCCAAAAATGGTACGAATTGGTCTAAAAGATTTTAAGTTTTTCGAGAAATACGTTTGGTCTTATAAATATTTCGGGGAGTGTATGTACCAATTTTGAGTGCTAAACGATGCCTGACATATTTCCACCAGGTCAAAATTTCATTATTTTTTTTGTGAAATTTACGATGGTAAATTCAATATTTATTGACACAATATTGAAAACAAATTTAAGGAGTTTTAAAAAATAAAAGAAGTTTTGAGGTATTAAAATTCTACATAACATTCATATCTTGATGTATTAAGGCCTTGATTCATTTGAGTTCTAATCAGGACAGATTTTAATTTCGCGATTCTTCCCTTCCTAAGTCTGTTAATTTTTAATGAGGACGCTGCGCACAGACTCGGCGTTTTAATTTCGGTCCATCAAATGCACATGTTTATATATTTTTCTGCTGGCCCTGACGCCTGACGTGAATCAAATGAGTTAGGCTTGTTATACGGAATCTCGTATCTTTTGATAATTAAATTTTATCACAAATTCCAAATAAGATTCTTTGTTATGCTCCATTTATGTTATAAACTTCAAGAGTGAAATTAAAGAATAAAAATAAGAGAAATTGAAAATAATTTTATCATTTTTCAACTCTTTTCTTTATATAATTTTTCAATTCTTTTATGAAATGAAAGGCGATTAAGTAAATTGAATTGCTTGTAGTTGTGTTTAATGTCTGAACAGAAATACATAAGTACATTATTGATAAATTTTTCCAGTTGAATAAATATTATCTTGAAAACTGGTGCAATACACTGCGTTTTCGAAAAAGTGCGGCTACAAATTTGATCAAATGTGAAACAAGTTTTTCTTATGCTTGGAATTAAATAAAATATTTACCATTTTGATTAGTAAAATTTGATCAAAATGGCCATTCCGTTTTCTAAGAGGAAAACTGATCTGTACAAATTTTATGTTTACGCCATTAAGGGCCATTATTACAACTTGCCGTTAAACTTGGGTTTAGTTAAAGCTAAAGGGAATTGTAAAGTTACCTTTAACTTATTTTTGTTATTACAATATTTTGTTAGCAATATCGATAAAACTGCTCAATTAAACAAGTTTTTTTTAAACGCAGTGGTAACGAACCGCCTCTTTTTTTGGTGTTATGTTTCCACATTTTATTTATGTTTGAAGCTGACATATTGAAAATAATATATAATATGGCAAGTTCAAGCATAAACTTAACTTTAAAAGTTAAAGGTAGGATGATCGTCCCTTTAGCTTAACGCTCACTTCTACCCTATTGTCCACTTATAATAATGAAAAATCTTAAATTTAATTTTTTGTTGGATATCCACAATGTTTTGTGACTTCATTCAATCTGTTTGGTATAGAATTCACCAACTTTTCTGATTCCTCAGCACTTAATTTCCCCCACTCTTCCCGTATAACATTTCGCAAAATCTTTTCTTTACTTCTAATTACATGCTGGCGAATTTTTTTTGTAATAAATTCCACAGATACTCAATAGGATTGAGATCTGGAGATTTGGGGTGGGGGGGAGGTGTCTTGAGCTGTCTTGGAGCATTATACAGTAGCAAAAGTCGAACGACCTCCGCAGTGTGCTTTGGGTCGTTATCCTGTTGGAACCAAAACGTAGATGGTAGATTGAGTTTTTCCGCACTTTGTTTTAAATTTTTTCTTAATATGTTTAGGTATCCATATTTATTCATGGTGGACTCAATAAATTCAAGTTGACCTCGGGGGTAGGTAGCCGCCATGCATCCCCATACCGTAACTCCACCACCACCGGGTTTTACTGTGCCAACCAGATTTTGCTTATCGAGCGCAGTTCTAGCTTTCGCCACACCATTTGACGACCTTTTATTCCTAATATGCAGAACTATGCAAACATATGCATATATTATTTAGGGTCAACTGTCACCACATTTTTGTACCGCACTGTACTTTATTTGAATTTTTCTTTTAATTTTAAGAAAAACATTATGCACAGTATAAATCATCTTGAAAATTTCATTCAAGTGATTTCGATTTTAAAAAAAGGAGTTTTCTTTGGTAAAAAAATATTTAAAAATTCTTTAAATTTTTGATAAAAAGAAAATATATTAATTCATTGAAGCAAAAAAATTGTAAAAAATTGTGTATTGCTGTTGAGTATAACTTTTCTTATTATTAATTTACATTTTGATAACATACAAAATAAATATTTACGTTTATATTTATTTATTAAACACAAACAAACAAGTGCTTTCTTTGTACGGGTTTGTTGCTGTTGTGATTCACTAAAATTCATATATTTTTTGCGTTGAAATTTTTATCTGTCTAAGGCCGACCTAAAAATAAATTAAGTGAAAATAAAAAATAAATAAAAGTTCGAAATTTTTTTATTATGCCATCGCATAAATAAATATTTACCTTCAAAGTTACACTTGTGGTCAATATAATATCAGTATCAAAAATATATTATAAGCACTGCTCCATCGTGGATTTTTAGACCTGTTTTTATCACGTATGTATAATAGGCGCGCGCTTCAATCGAACAAATAAATTATAACGAATAAAACATAACATTTTGTGTTGAAAGTTCTTATTTTTTAATTTTTAAAGGAGCATAGTTCTGTTGTAAAGCATCTTTGACATGTTCTTTGGTTTGTTATCAAGTTTTTCCTAATGACCATGTAACTGATGTAGCAGGGCATAGAATGATAGACTTGTTATCTGGAATATATTGAGTGTGGTGGTGAAAAAATTTACATACATACGTACATAATTGGCCATTACAACCCTTCAGTCAGGATTACGGCCTAGCTCCTCAACACCACTCATGGTGTGTGTGTTAATTTTATACATGAGTGGCGGGACCTACAGTTTAAATTCGACTCCGAACGACAGATTTTTGAGAAACTTTTCATGGCAATTTTATTTACTCTCAGAGTTTTTGCCAGAAATCTGCTGAGAGGAAGTCGCCGAAGAAATATTTTTCATATTTTCGTTTTGATGTCTGACCGGGGATTTGAACCGTGGCTTTTCCTCTAATAAGCCAACACACTACCTACCAGAGTAAGTCGCCCGGCCAGGCAGACATCAAAACGAAATATGAAAAAAATTTCTTCGGAGACTTCCTCTCAGCATATTTCTGGTGAGAAAATTTGCTCTTTCTTAATACGTAGCGTTGCCTAACCTTCCTACGATATTCAATACTTGAAGTTATTATCTTTAAGAATCAGCGGAATTCAAAATTCGAAAATAATAACGAAATTATTTTTGTCTTCCCGGGATTGCCAGAGTTTGAAAGCAAGCAAACACCAAAATTAACAGTTAGACTAATGCAGAAAAAGCTAGTTTTTGCACAATATCCACATCCTTTCTATGCAAAACTAGTTTTCTTAATTTTTATTTAATCAGTTTAAAGTAACATTTTAAGATAGTTCCCACTATCTTATCTCATGTTTTATAACATGTATTGCTGATTATATTAAATAAATAACAGTGTTCTGTTAATATTAAAAATGGATATGTTCAAATTTTTGGTTTTTGTCTTTGCTCAAATTCAAATATCAGTTACCTATATTCTCACACAAAAAAACTAGGACAGTAGCCTTTATCATTTATGGCGAAGGTTTTTAGTAGCAATAGGTGCTAAACACATGGTGAAGTAACCGTCTTACAAGGTCGCAACTAAGATAAAGAAGCTTTAGATTAGTCGTTACCTATGTGGTGGGCTGGTACGCACTGCTTCTGCAGTAGCACTCGGCAAAACTACCACAAACTTCGTCGATACGTGTTGGATTTGCTCGTTAAATTTCTTTTTGTATCCAAATTTATTAGAAAATTTTCCACAATATCTAACCCGCGAAACAGTTGGGCAATTCACATAAAGCCTCGTATCATTGTATGGCATGTATTATTGAACGAAAATACAACAGTGTAGAAGTCGCCGTGGTCTAGTAGGTAGTGTGTCGGCTTATTAGACGAAAGGCCCGAGTTCGAATCCCAGGTCAGACATCAAAACGAAAATATGAAAATATTTCTTCGGCGACTTCCTCTCAGCAGATTTCTGGCAAAAACTCTGAGAGTAAAAATTGCCATGAAAAAGCTTCTCAAAAAAATCTGTCGTTCGGAGCCGACTTTAAACTGTAGGTCCCGCCACTCATGTATAAAATTAACGCACACAACATGAGTGGTGTTGAGAAGCTAGGACGTTGTACAATGGGTCAATTCGACCTCCGGGTACTGTACTTGTTACAGTTGACAAGTACACGTCCTCTAACCTAACCTAACCTACAACAGTGTATGCTAGTTGTTGATAATTTTCATACAAAAATCCGATACACTTATACACATTTTTTCCATATGTTTTTAAAAGTTGTATTGGTTTCGTGCTATCAGTTTATGTAAATGCCAGTAATCAAGAAGAAGAATAAAATTACAAAATATTTTCTATAAAACTTGAGTCAGTAACTGTCATTTCAAAATTATAATTGTTCGCACAGATAATTATTTAATTTACTTTTTTCCGCAATATTTTTAATTTTATATACATGCATACGTAATTGGCCATTACAACCCTTCAGTCTGGATTACGGCCTAGCTTCTCACTTTAATTTAATTTTGTAGCTTGAATCAAATTATTAATAATGTTATTCTTCTTTTTATCGCTTTCTGACGTTTGGAATACGAAATACACAATACAACATAACATTGAGCGTTCACAAACAAAAAGTGTATTCAATACAACATACACGATACAAAGTCGTGTGAATTGCTCAAGTATTTTCGTTACATATGAGTGAATGTTAGAATGGATACATGAAACTCAAAACTGAACGTTACTATATCACGATCATTGACCATTAATGCTTTTCTTACTTGTAACCACAAGTCTTGAGCTATTTTATAGTGCATTTTTACTGCTTTTTTTTAAAATATTGAGTCCGATATTATCATTCTATTGTGATTCAATCGTGTTATACAAGGCGAGAATCAGATTATTGGATAGAATAAAATATATTTTTTACTACACCTTATTAACTGTTATTTATTGAGACAAAAAATATGTCATAACCGTTAGTTCTATTATTTCGCCTGTCACTGTACATAACTCACTTACATACCTATGTATGTTGATACATACATTTAGGTAATTAACTTATTTATCATAGAATTCATAGATAATTGTGATTTAGATTGAAAAAATAGTTAATAAAGACGATAATGTACTCAACCGCAATGTTAGCTACATAAATATATGGTCTAATTCATTACTCTTATTTTGATAACTGATAATGGTTATATTTGCTATGTTTAGCGAAATCATAACAAAGTGTTAAAATTCTTATATTGTTTTATAAATTGATGATAAGTGGTAATGATTAGCGCCTACATACTCATGAAAACGTCTATTTAAGAAAATTAGAGGAAAAACGTAATAAATTAAATTCCTACGAGGAAGGTAAAATAATAATCCCTCAACAACATATTGTCTAGCCCTGGGAAATCAGTTATCACATCATGCTTATTTACAGAAATTCTAATCCATAAATAGTGCAGAATACGAACTCAATTTTGACATAATCAAAGAGCTTTAGAAAGGGCGACGTTTTCCAGTCGTTGTAAACCAATTTACATAGAAACAATTATACAAAAACCCATTGTTTGTTGTAATATTGTATTGTTCCTGACTTCAGAAATGAATCGTTTTTTAGCTACTCATAAGCACTTATGAAATTTTGAGTGTGAGTGAGTCAACAATATTGAAATTTAACTACTCTGATTCATTCGTACTCACTACAACATTGATTTATAAGCACAGGTTGCAATGAGTATGCGTACAACGTTGACATCAAACTCATACCATTCGAAATATATTTGATTCATAAGCCTACTCATTCAGATTCATAAATTTAGAAAAATACTTATAATACTCATAAATGATTCGAGTGACTCGAATCATTCACAGTCTTAGTTGTTGTTGCACTTACAAAAAAAAAGAAAAAGACACATAAGCAAAACGACAGAGCAGCAAGCAGAACAAACACACAACATTTTAGTGTTCGTACGCGAATCATACTTATTTTGTGATTCTTGTTAATGTTGAGTCATGGAGAGCCGAAATCAATAACATCATACGTGTTGTTAAGTATGAATATGATGAGTACTTCAAACTGAATATGAGTAGAGGTTCTATGATATTAATGTAAGTATGAATGCGTATAAGTATCAGAAATTGTGAGTTTGATTCGATTCTACTCATCTTTTTGAATACTCATTGCTGATGAACATACTATGTTCATACATACATACATATATGTACTTTATCGAGACATTAATTTGTAGAATGAGTCATATTTTTTTCTCAAAGTTTCATAAATATAACACAAGCCGAGTAGATTTTAAACCCACAAACTAGAACAAACTTTTCTAAAGGTTTTTATTAAGCTGAATCTGCATGTTATGGCCATATATGCATATGTATAGGGTGGTAACAACAGGAATTTCACAACTTTGATAGTTGATAAAGGTAATCTTGTTGATGCTTTGTCTCTCAAATTAGTTGTTATTTATTCAGTCTGTTCTGCCAAATCGCATTGGACGTTCACAGACAACGACGTGTGTTCGATAAATTGGCTCTGGAGCAGTTAGCAACTGAGTCTAACTTTTGTCGAAAAATCATGATCACCGGTGAGGCTCATATCTGGATGACCGGGTATGAACAAACAAAATTGTCGAATTTGCGCTATAACAATCCACATGAGATTCACGGGTATTTAATGTTTCCCCAAGAAGTCCCAGTTTAGTGTGGATTTTGGGTTGGCGACGTCATCCGTCCATATTTCTTTCAGAACGTTTCTCTTTGTGGGTTTTGCTTAAGTCGCAGGTAAATGCGAATATGTCATAGGTCAAATTTAGCCTAATTTATACGCCAATCTCATGGAAAACTAGACATTTCGAATGCGCTCTACCAAGAGAAGCTAGCCTAGTAGGTATTCTGCTTGCTCAAACCTCTGACATGTGGTCTCGAACAAAACGAAATATGAAGAAATATTTCTTCGATGACTTCCTCTCAGCAGATTTCGGGCAAAAACTCTGTGGGTAAATAAAATTGTCATTTAAAAATTCACAAAAATCTGTCGTTCAGAGTCGACTCTAAACTGTAGATCCTACCACTCATGTATAATATTAACACGCACAAACATAAATGGTGTGGGAAGCTAGGTTGTAAACCTGGCTGAAGGGTTATAATGACCAATTATATATGTATGTATGTCCCTCCGTTTTATATATAAGACCGTTATCAATGACAGTAGTTTGTCCAACTATTGATTCACCAATGCAGCGTCAAAATCTATCTTCCATTTTACTGTTCTAACGATATTACGATCTAAAGGTCTTCTTTCTTAATGAATGGCCCGAAATATATAAAATGTCTGACCATATATGGTGCGATTTGAGCGTAGATTGAGAAACAAATATTTGGTTTAAAGCTATTGAACCTGTTTTACACTAACAACTCGCCTAGTAGTGAATGTTTAATCATCGATATAAAATAAATTACATTTCTTCAGAGAAAATAATTGCTTTAAGTTTAAATGAACGTGGACCTTAACGAAGCGTTGTTCGGTGGTATGCATTGAACAACAATTTATGCATACCTGTTAATAAATTATTAATAATCGTAATGATTAGTAATTTGATTACTTTTTTTTTGAATGATGAAACAATTAGTCTAAATAATCAAAAAGAATCAAAAGTATCAAAAAAGTAATCCAAAAGTAATCAAATTGTTTTCAATAATTCTTTATGATTATTTTTAAATATTCAAAAAGAATTGATTATTTCGTAATCGTAATTAATTAGTAATTCGAAAAAATTCTTCATAGGATTATATAATCATTACCGTTCTTTTTAAAATGTAATGTAATTGATTACTAATCGTACTCGAAATTTAACAGGTATGAATTTATGTCATAATTTTTAAGTCATACTAAACTTTTAAGCTTTATAAGACTTGGCCAATTCACACGACTTTGTATCGTGTATGTTGTATTGAATACACTTGGTTGTTTGTGAACGCTCAATGTTATGTTGTATTGTGTATTTCGTATTCCAAACGTCAAAAGACGATAAGTATTACAAGAAAAGTAAATTAATTAATTATCTGTGCGAACAATTATAATTTTGAAATGTTAATTGTTGACTCAAGTTACATAGAAAATATTATGTATGTATTTTTATTCTTCTTCTTGCTTAGTGGCATTTACATAAACTGATAGCACAAAACTAATACAACTTCCAAAAACATATGTGGTCAACTCACACAAGCCGTTGTATTCATTGTATTGTTGGACGAATATACAATAGTGTATGCTTGTTGTTGATAATTTTCTTGTAAAAATCCGATGCACTTATACACATTTTTTCATATGTTGTGCTATCAAATTGTGTGAATGAAGAAAAATTTGTATGTGTTTTTAAAAAGCTGTGTTGATTTCGGGCTATCAAATTGTTTGAATGCCAAAAATTATGAAGAAGAATAAGAAGAAGACATTTGTAATATGAAATACACAATACAACATACCATTAACTGTTCACAAATAAAAAAGTGTATTCAATAAAACATACACGATACAAAGTAGTGTAAATTGGCCAAATGTGTATAAGCCTATCGGATTTTTATATGAAAATTATCAACGACAAGCATACACTATTGTATATTCGTCCAACAATACAATGAATATAACGATACAAGGGCTTGTGTGTGGATTGTCCAATTAATTAATTAAAACTACTGTGATTTAAATCCAATGTTTAATTGATGAAGCTAGGCCGTAATCCTGACTGAAGGGTTGTAATGGCCAATTATGTATGTATGTATGTTTAATTGATAACATTTTTTTGTGTAAAATAAAATCAAATTTGAATTCATATTTAGTATACATACATATTAAATTTAAATACATATGTTATACATATGTGCATTGTCTTATCTGCATGTTGAAATTTTTAATTGCATAATTATACTACAATAAAGTTAAATGTTTATTTTTAAAGTTTGGTTTTTTTATCACTTTGTGTTGTCCCCAGGTAGCTGAATATATTGTGTGCAATTTAATTAGAATTATTTTTTGAATGAACATTTGTACGATAAAGAACCACAGTCAGTGAAATTTAACTTCTTAATACACTTCAGGACAATTATACTCTTGTACTAGTATATGGTAATAAAGTGTTATAAATAGAATGTTATTTTAATTATTCTACAATTAACATATTAATGCGAAACTTATGTTAAATTCACATTGCCTTGCTTCTCCTTTCAAATACGGGCCATTTTAAAATACCTGTAGTAGGCTATCCTTAGTTGAATTTAATGAATGAATTTAAATATGAGTAGTATTCTATGATTTAACTGGCTGTTAGGGAATTGTTTACACGTAATAACAGCGTATGAGGTTCGGCTTAACCTACCTTAGAAATTCATTAATTCAATTGAAGAGAGTTTTTCTTTTCCAGTTTTAGGTGGAAAGCAGAATTGGAAATTGTTTTGAAAATTGAACAAAACAAAAAAGAAAATTGTCAATGAGTGAATTAAATTATTTAATTGGAACGATAAATGAATGCCTGTCATTTACATTTTAAATGTTAAGTCATGCAAATGTTGTCTGTAAACGCTGCTACGCCATAGGTGGTTCGTTCACTCTTTCCAGCAATTGGGTGCCCTGATGGCGTAGCAGGTAGTGTGCTAAACTTCTAGTGCCGAGGCTGTGGGTATCGGTTCGATTTCCTTTAGAGACCCTGAGTGTTTTGTGATTGTCTGATTGTTGACATTAATTATACATGATTAATCGCAATAGAAAAAGCAAGTGAGAATTACAAAGCAATTCTCGAGAAAAAAAAGTGGCATAGGTTTTACGCTGGTCATTGAAAAAAAGGTTTCATTACTCCTCTTTCCTTTCTCCTATAAATATCTTTCTGTTATTTTAACACAATGTACTGCATGAGTCGTAGTCACCGTAGTCTAGTAGGTAGTGTGTTGGCTTATTAGACGAAAGGCCCGAGTTCGAATCCCAGATCAGACATCAAAACGAAAATATGAAAATATTTCATCGGCGACTTCCTCTCAGCAGATTTCTCTGAGTAAATGAACCTGCCATGAAAAAGGTTCTCAAAATCTATCGTTCGGAGTCGACGTTAAACTGTAGGTCCCGCCACTTAAGTATAAAATTAAGGCACATAACATGAGTGGTGTGAGAAGCTAGGCCGTAATCCTGACTGAAGGGTTGTAATGGCCAATTATGTATGTATCTGTACTGCGTGAGTAGGAGTTATCTTCTGAGCGTTGGTCTCCAAAAAAAGGTGGCCTTTTCTCTTCAAAGCTAGTTGTAGAGTTGTTTTCCATGGTTGTCCTCTCAGTTGCAAAACTGAAATTTTGAAACGATACCGAACTATAACTGAAAAAGTATTTTTTTGCATCGAATGGTACTTTTGTAAAAGATACATACATTCATACATAATTGGTCATTATAATCCTTCAATCAGGATTATGACTCAACCTCTCACACCACTTATGCTGTGTGTGTTAAATTTATACATGAGTAGCGAGACCTACAATGTAAAAACGACTCAAAATGACAGATTTTTTTTGAGAAACTTTATCCTGGCAATTTTATTTACTCTTCGAGTTTTGGCCAGAAGCAAGTCGCCGGAGAAATATTTTTTCATATTTCGTTTTGATGGAGATGTTGGGCATGGGGTTTACATAGTGGACTCACGTCTAGTAAGCGAGCTTACTACCTATTAGACTATTTATTCATTTATATTTATTCGTGTTCCTCACATACAGGACAAAAATAACTGATTCGGAACATAACGAAATGTAAAAGCTCCGTTTAGTCAAACGTCGATGGAACGTAATGTAACATACGTTCCTTTGTAGCATATGAAGAGCAATGCGAATGCTTACCGAAATTACATTACAGTTCGTCAAGCGTTTTCATTGCTTTTCGTATGCGAAACACGAGTGTTTTACGTTCTGTGGACGTTTGGCTACCCGGAGCTAAAGACCAATTCTACCTTTAGCAATACGTTGCTAATGCATTAATAGTTGAAAAGTGCAAGACATAAAATATAAAATAATAAAGTACTGAAAGCGTCGCGGGGGTACTGCGGTATTAATGAAATGAAAAAGTACTGAATTTTTCAACACTGGTATAGCGTGAACTTTTTACTGAACAAAGTCTTCTAATAAAGTGAAGTTTAAACTGTAACCGAAATTGTAAGAGACTTTTTCGAACACCGATCATACATATTTTACATGTATAATAACACAAATATTTAAATTATTTTACAAGACCCCTTGCCCATTATTCTCAATGTAATGTTATTTTTCTACCCACCAATAATTTAATTTATGTCTCTTCTTTCTTTCGTTTTAGGAAAATTTACGTGTTTCAGAACAAAAGAAACTTGAAATCGATCCCAAATATTTGGAAATTTTGGGTTTTACTTCCTCGGGTGGTCAAACATCATCACAGCAATCGTTATCATCACATCCAAAGAAAAACTCTGAATCTCAGTACTACAAATATGAAACAAATCCAAATGTTCAAAAGACTCAAGAAAACAGAAATGAGCAGGGTTACGTAGTAGAAATACAACATTTACCTCTCGAACACGAACCAAATAATAATAATGTGAATAATGCCGAAGATGGTCATCATTCAAAAGGGGCGTCACATGTACATACGACGCCATACTTTAATGGCACTAAAGCGAACTTTACTATTGTCACTTACGTCCAGGAAGGTCAAGCGCCTTCAGCCATATTGCTTTCACAAAATATTGCTTCAAAATTTCCCAGTGAATACTTACTGATCTATGATTTAGGTCTGTCGGAGGAGGACTTAAGAGCCCTTAGTGCGTATTGCAATAGTTCGCGGTGTACAGTTATCACTTTTGATTTAACCGTGTTTCCCTCATACGTTTCCGATCAACGTATGCATGCATATCGACCAATTGTGATAAAAGATGCATTAATGCGCTCCAAATCAATACTTTTTGCTGAGAATTACATGCGTATTCGCGGTTCTAGTCGTGATCTTATTGATTTACAAACGAAAGTAGCCGAGACTGGTGTACTCGGTTGGAATACACCGACAGCAGTGTCGACGCGAACTCATCCGAAAATGTTTGATTATTTTCAAACGGATGCCGATGATTTTTTCTTTTTACGAATGGTCGACTTGGACACTGTGCTGTTTATGGATACCATATTTGTAACGGAGAAAATCTTATTGCCATGGATTAAATGTGCTCTAACATTGGAATGTATAGATCCGATTGGTAAGTTGACGTCATTCAAATTTAATTCATTTTTATTACTTTGTACTCCTCAAATGGGGGTAATTAATTAATATTTTTTTGTAAGGAAATCTATTTATTTTTAAATCAATAACAAGCGGACGTTTCGCTATCATAGTTAACAGTACATACGTACAGATAACTGAACGAAACCGCAATATTGACAGTTATTTAATTGATACCAAGCGAACTGTATGTTATCAAGTGTGTGAATATTTCAATCAGAAATTTTAGCTCCAATATAATATTGTGTAGTGGCCAGAATTTATTGAAAATACTACGAAGCTTTAAATTAAATGATGTGTATTAATATTTTAAAAGCATTTGAATGTAAACAATCCGATTACATGGAAATAACAAACAAGCATTTTTACATGCAAGGCCATTCACTAGTAGAATTGGCATACTGGTTAAGAGAAGCAGTTCCAAAGCTAATATTTTTAGCGGCTTAAATAAAGCTTGTCAATAACGCGATTGATTTAACTAGTAAGGAACTCATCGCATATCTATGTATATACTCGTATATCTACATATATAAAAATGAATGTTTGTTTGTATGTAACTTATAGAATCGTAAACCATGCATTTGATCATGTTATGATCTTACGCAAAGTTGTTGCGTATGAGCCGACTAAGGTTTCTAAGTTGGTATGACCAATTTCCGACAGGTCATTTCGTATGAAATTCGTAAATGTATTGAAACACACAATACAGACGAAGACAAGGACGGTCATCACAATCTGACGGAGGCGATAGACTCATGCGATCGGCTCATGCGCAACAACTTTGCTAAAGATCATATCATGATCAAATGCACAGTTTATGATTTAATTCATTTTGAATAATTTTCAGCGGCTTCACCTGTCGGAAATAGGTCATATCAACTTAGAAATCTTTCCCGGCACCTTTGCTGAAGATCATAACATGATCAAATGCATAGTTTACGATTACATATATAAGTTACATACAAACAAACATTCATTTATATATATGTATATATAGATAAAATGTTTGGGATTTCTTTCGCGTAAGCATATGGCAAGTATTTCCAAGATAATTTGTTATTAAATAACTATTTCTGGATTTTTTTTTTTTGATATTCGCCAATGTTTATTTTTTCAGTGCTTAAGAACTTTTGTATACACTTGAGATAGTGACATTTCTTAAATGCCGTATTATTAAGTAATAGTTAGATAATAAGATTACATACTTAAATTAAGTGTACGTATTTAAATGTTTAATTTGATATGAGGAACTTCAAAAATATTAAATTCGTATTTATAAAGAAGAAGAAAAAACTACAAGTATCAAATACACATACATACATACATACATAATTGGCCATTACAACCCTTCAGTCAGGATTACGGCCTAGCTTCTCAACACCACTCATGTTGTGTGCGTTAATTTTATACATGAGTGGCGGGACCTACAGTTTAAAGTCGACTCCGAACGACAGATTTTTTGAGAAGCTTTTCATGGCAATTTTTACTCTCAGAGTTTTTGCCAGAAATCTGCTGAGAGGAAGTCGCCGAAGAAATACTTTTTGTATTTTGTTTTTGATGTTTGGCCTGGGATTCGAACTCGGGCCTTTCGTCTAATAAGCCAACACACTACCTACAAGACCACGGCGACAAGTATCAAATAACAATTATTTATTGCTAAAAAATTTAGTTGCCGAAAAATTTCTTTTGTGAAATGTTTAAATGTTGGTTGTAAAAAAAATTAAGAAAAAAAGAAAACATTGAGGGAATCAATAAACAATAGGTTTAAAATTTCCAATATTTAAGATTCTAACAGACACCAACATCTCAAAGCTCTATTCGACATTATAGAGGAACAGAATATGCTCGACAACACACACTTCTTTATATTACCACAAACCTTGCAGAGGGGGAGTGCTTAGTTTCATAAGTTTATCCCTGATGTCATTGCAAGCAGCATTGTGCTGCTGCGTTAAAAAATCTAACAAGATTCTAATAAATCGTCTATACAGATTTGGAATCCATTTCTTTATAGCAAGGTCGAACCTGGATCATAATTGCCTGGAGATTTTAAAATCTTTCCGATTCCATCAAGAATCTATCTATTCACTTTGCGTTTAATCATGTGATCGATCAAGTCTAACTCCGTGCATTCCGTCGCGTCATCTATAGCCAGCTTATTGATATGTATATCATTGCACCTTCCGTCACAATGTCTCGAGTAGTTTTACAACATTTATCTACAGCGCCCACCACTACTTTACCCTGCAGATTTGACAAGCTTTCTGATGTAAATAAGTTACTATTAGAGCTTATGCCAGAAGACATATTAGGCAATACACTACCAAAAAGAATGCGGCAACCTATATTGAAATCATAAAATTCTAATTGGACCACCTTATGGAAGCAATCGTCTATGAGCGGACTGCTTTATCAGTCAGATCTCTCACCCATTGGTATTTAGTTGGAAGATTCTATACTAGCGAAATATATCTCTCAAGCGAAGCTTTCGAAGATCGAAATAATCACTTGTTGGGCCGTAGGGCCGTGCCAATTCCTATTTTCATAGTAATGTATTATGAAATTATATTCGTAATGGCATTTATCCTAAATGGAATACACATACATAATGGGCCATTACAACCCAGGATGCGTTAGTTTTATACTTCAGTGGCGGGACCTGCAGTTTAAAGTCGACTCCGAACGACGGATTTTTTTAAGAAACTTTTTCATGGCAGGTTTATTTACTCTCAGAGTTTTTGCCAGAAATCTGCTGAGAGGAGGTTGCCGATGAATTTTTTTTTTTCATATTTCGTTTTAATGTCTGCCCTGGGATTTGAACCCTGGCCTCTCAGTCTAATAAGCCAACACACTACCTACTAGACTACGGCGACTACAAATGGAATACTTTAATTAATATTCTAACATTCTCCTTAAAAAGGTTTCAATTTCATGCAACAATAATAACATTCTTTCTATTACACTTTTTAGTATATCTGATGAATTCTCAATCGCTTAAATGAATATTCCTGGTTATTTGATACTAATGAACAAAGTCATTATTTATTTGCAAGGATGATCGAATATCTCTCTGGTGTTTTTGTATTTTATATACAACTATACAAACCATTTATTGATTTCTAATAGCCATACTTACTATAAATACTACTGAAAATAATTATAAGTTACGTTTCGTAATATACGTAATACGTAATATACATTCATTTAAATTTTCTCTGATTATTATTCACGTCATAACTGTAAAGAGAAAAGAAACATTTTTATACGTGTTCATTTAATTATTTTTTTCACTGTATTACCGACGTTCTGTGTGTGTTTTACCATTAGATAGACAGTTCCATTAGACATCAATCTGTTATTGCATAGAAATATTTATTGATATTTTTTTTCTATTAACGTACTGGACGTTTTAATAAATCAATTGAACACGTATACTCGTATGCAATATTAAAGAAATATTTGTAAATTTTATTGAATACCTTCAATTATTTTTATAAACATTTTGCGTTACGGCAATAGACTTTTAATTTTAAACAATTATTTTTTATTTTATTTATGTACTTATTTTCTAACATTTATTATTAATTAAAAACATTCAAAGTGAATATTTTCCAATCAATTATTTAAGAAGAGAATTCTGTTACATTAAAAAGGGTTACGTACCACTGACGCATTAGCAATACGCCTCTACCTACAGAGACGTAATTGGTTCATTGTGAATTACTTTAACACGTTGACTGCTGCGGCAATTTAAAAAAAACTGGCCAGGCAAGCCAACATTGATTTTTTGTTCTTTTCCCAGAAGCCATTTATTGATACTAGCACTGATATAATACGATTTTATTCGTAGCTACAGAAAAATGGCAGGTTTAGTGAGTACGAGATAACTCGTAGTTGGCATCCTAGAAGGGAACGGCAGTCAACGTGTTAAGAAAAAAAGAAATAAAAAAGATGGATGCTAAAATGCACAATAATATTCTGTCGATGTACGAGTAGTCTATAGATTATTCCCCTATCCATTCCATCCCGATTACAAACACTATTCGATCAAATCTATCAGTTTTTCATATAACTTACTACCTAGCCATTTATGCCTGTTTCATCTATTGATCCTCTGTTTAAAGGAGGTTATGCCCCGTTAAGACTTCTATAGTAACTTTCAGTCCTCATCTACTTATGCTTAAGATTAGTTTCGCCGTAGTCTAATAGGTAGTGTGTTGGCTGATTAGACGTAAAGCCATGGTTAAAATCCCAGGTCAGACATCAAAACGAAATATGAAAAAAAAAATAATTCATCGGCGACTTCCTCTCAGCAGATTACTGGCAAAAACTCTGAGTAAATAAAAATTGCCATGAAAAGTTTCTCAAAAAAAATTGTCGTTCGGAGTCAACTTTAAACTGTAGGTCCCGCCACTCATGTATAAAATTAACGAACACATCATAAGTGGTGTGAGAAGCTAGGTTCATAATTCTGACTGAACTGTTGTAATGAGCAACGATTGAGATTTGGCCATAAGGTTCTTTGAACTCTACAGTCCGATTCGCATCTCAATGATTGGTTGATGTGTGAATCGAAATTTGGCAGTTTCATCGAATTCTGTTCTAACTTTAGATCCACTCCTGACCCTAATAGGACCAGTTCATCTGCAATATCGTTGCAATGACTAGGTATCCAACATAGCCAAATAATCTTAATTCGACATAAGGACGGTTAGCAATCTTTCATTCCCGGGGCTGATGATGAAAAATATCAGGATAGCTACAGAATAAATTTCTCACCTGAACATATTGATTTGGAGATTCTTATGTATCCACAGGACATTTCGAGCCGAGGAAAAATTAATTGCTGCTGCTGTGCTTAGTAATTATATTGGTAAAAAGTGCTCATCAATAGAACTTTGATATTTCCCCACACAGAATTAAAAATGCATACTTTGCTTCAACGATGCTCAACTGTTAATGTTTAATGCTGTTGAAATTTTTGTCTTACCCAATTAGGAAAGTTTAGCAAAAAATGTTATTAACGTTAGTTGACCTTTAGCGCAATACTAGCCTTTCTCAACAATGACTTTGTGCATTTATTTATCGGCTTCAGGTGATTCCCCTTTCATTACAACATTTTAAAAACTCGTTCAATAGCTTCAAATTAATTTCATTTAAAATTATTTGATGATGAATATGCGAGTATTCCACGCATTTTATCGCATGGTCCTCGCCACTTGTGGATAAAATTAACACCTGGAGTATGATTATAGGAGTGTCCATAATTTGTAGTTCAGCTGGTTCAAATCAGGACTGCTCGAGGAACATTCCTCAGAGGAGATGAATGCTGTTAAATTGTTTGGGGACCAAGTTAGAACAACAGCTTCCCAAACGATTTACTGGTAAACTTTGGCCGAAGTTTTAACCCTTTCTTTGCAGAAATAGAAACCAGAGGCACTCCGCCCTGACTAAACCCGAGGAATTAGTTCAGCTGTATCCTTAAATGACCGTGCATTCACTGCACCATTAATTGTTAAATTTTTCCTGCACGTGAAACATTTTTTATCGGTAAACTAAAGTTTTCTGAACAAGAAAGAGGCGTTGCTGTGAGAATTTAGTTCATAATTCTGACTAAAAGGTTTTAAGGACTAATACGCACATTGTATATGTGGTATTGCTCATCTGAATTCCTATAGTATAGGTATAGTCGCCGTAGTCTAGTAGGTAGTGTGTTCGCTTATGAGACGTAAAGCCCGTGTTCGAGTCCCAGGCCAGACATCAAAACGAAATATGAAAAAAAATTATATCTTCGGCGACTTCCTCTCAGCAGGTTTCTGGCAAAAACTCTGAGAGCAAATAAAATTGCCATGAAAAGTTTCTTAAAATCTGTAGTTCGGAGTCGACGTTAAACTGTAGGTCCCGCCACTCAAGTATAAGATTAAGGCACACAACATGAGTGGTGTGAAAAGCTAGGCCGTAATCCTGACTGAAGGGTTGTACTGGCCAATTATGTATGTATGTATAGGCATAGTCGGGGTCTCCTTCCACAATTAGTTAAACATTTGCGCTTTCACAGGTTACGTTAGGTTAACTTAGGAGCCGCCATAAAAACATATCTCACTTTCATCCTGTAAGGATACATTACAATATCGATTAAACCTATTCCTTTATTTCTCGGCCATTCTATTATTTTTTGAAGATTTCACCTTTATTTTGATCATTTGCCAATAATTCTAGATGCCCGAAAATCTATCATAACAAAATTGCCGGACAACGAATGAGAGGTTGTTCTATTATTTTGTTATCTTCCTCGTAATTACAGCTTCTGCAAAAGTCGATGTGAAGTATTTCCAGCCCTTAGGCGTCTGTACCCAAGGGGGTAGGGTGCCTGCCAACATATGCTAATAAAATGAAGAATGAACTGTAGGCATTCGGCAAGATTCAATTCTTTCCTTTATTAATTTTGTGATTATTTAAAAGTTTTGAATACCATACGAATTTTATGATAAATTGTTTTTTAATTGTTGTAGCCACCCCCCTATAGTGGGTATGATATTTAGCATGGAGTCTATTGGACCAGAACAGTTAAAACGCGAATTTGTATTGAGTTTTTTGGGTGTATTTTTAAGCTTTAGTTTAAGAAAATATTGGTTAAATCGGATTATCATATATTATATACTCAGTTCACAACAGAGATCAGCAATGAGTATTCAAAAAGATAAGTAGATTCGAATCATACTCATAATTTCTGATACTTATACGTATTCATACTTATTTTAATATCATACTCATACTACTCATATTCAAAGATTGAAGTACTCATCGTACTCATACTTAACAATACTCCTTTAATCAACATATATAAGAATCACAAAATAATCACTACAATACTCACTAGAAGGTTGTGTGTTTGCTTTGGTTGTTGTCTTTGTCTTTTTCTTTCTTCTTTTTTTGTAAATGCAACAACAACTAAGACTATAAATTTTGATGAATGATTCGAATCACTCGAATCATTTATGAGTATTATATGTATTTTTCTAAACTTATGAATCTGAGTGAGTAGGCGTATGAATCAAACATATTTCGAATGTTATGAGTTTGATGTCAACATGTACTTATAAATCAATGTACGAATAAATCAGAGTAGTTGAATTTCAATACTGTTGTCTCACGCATACTCGATATTTCATGAGTACTTATAAGTAGCGAAAAAACGATTCATTGCTGATCTCTGGTTCACAGTGCCATATGTACTTTGTGGTGCTATATGTGTTTCAATAATCGGCATATATTAACTGTTGCGTTAAGTCAATTATTGTAACTGTTTGTTTCTATAGATTACTCAATCAATTGAAAAATTTCACTTAAATTATTAATACAATTTGGCGGTCATAGTTCTAACGGCAATCCAAAAGAAATCCATTGCACTATCCAAGAAACAAAATCTGAGTAACAACCAAGCCAATTTCGATTGATCGGCGTAAATATTCACGGCACCGAAAACATGCTCATTTTCAGCCATTTGATAGTTATGAGTTGGTGATGTCAACATTAATTGCGTATCAATTACAATATACACAGCAGCAAATATACTATAAGCAAACGATGGACGGATGAAAACGCTCGATTGAAAGACGAAAATATTTAAAATTATAGAAATTGAATATACGAGCACTGCAATAATAATAGCACGAACATTTGTTAATTCGTATTTTGACTGCAGAGTATACAGCATAATTGCACCAAGTTGGCAAATTAAAATTAAAGGTTGTATTAAAATCTGAAAAAAGAACAAAAGAAACATGAAACAAAGTTTTGTTTATTTAAAACTTGTTATATGGAATGACTACGTACATTAAAATGATAAACAAAAGCTACAAAAGAAATGCAATGAACTTGTTTACATGATAAACAAGTAAACAAAAATATACCAACAATACCGGTATAAAAAGGGGATAAACAAGTAAACATAAATACAACAACTACACGCAAGAACAAACGTAAACAAACAACAATAATGTCAAAAACATGTTTACATTTATAGAGATTTCGAGAAGGCGAAGTCATTCGCCTTCAAGAGCATTCCTCAGACTGTTTACCCTGCGATATGAAAAGGCAAGGCAAAGCAGGCAACGGAATCAGTAAAAATTCAGTCAGTCTTGTGTGATGACGCTTTGCGTGTGAGAGAATAATTTTGGTTTGAAGATCTCCATTATTAAGGTCGGTCGAACAATTGTTTACGCAAAAGAGAGTGTAAAGCAAAATAAGAAACAAAGCAATTGCTGTGGTTTACATCATATCGCCATAACAACCCGATTAACGGATTTCGCTCTGCCGCAACACATCCTTCCAGGCGCCTCTGCTTCTTGCGCTCCTACGCCAGTTGGTCACTCCAATCGATGACAGGTCTTCTTCGATTTGGTCCTTCCAACGGATACAAGGCCGTCCTCTTCGCCGACTTCCGCAGATCCCCGCATTAAATACCCGTCTCGCCGGAGCATCCTCCTCCATTCGAACGACATGGCCGAGCCAGTCTATGTCGTTGAAGAGCTCATACAGCTCACCGTTGGGTCGGATGAGGAAGTCATCGCCAACTCATACTGGACCGAAGATCTTACGTAGTACTTTTCTCTCGAATACTCTCAAGGCTGCTGCATCAGTGCTTAATAGGGTCTATGCCTCTGCGTAATAAAGAAGCACTGGGAGGATGAGCGTCTTGTAGAGGATTAGTCTTGTCGTACGAGAGAGGTCTCTGCTACCCAATTGCCTATTTAGACCATAGTAGCACATGCTGGCAAGAGTGATCCTACGCTTGATCTCCAGACTGACATCATTTTTGGTGGTAACGGCGGAGCCAAGATAAATAAATTCCTTGACAGTATCAAAAGTATAGTTTTTGGCCGTAATCTGAGAATCAATACGCCGCACGACTCTACTTGTCGATAACATATACTTTCTTTTGTCCTCATTTACCGAAAAACCCATCTTAGTAGACTCCCGTTCAATAGCACTAACATCTCGCTTGGTACGCCCTATGATGTCAATGTCGTCAGCGTACGCAAGCAACTGTACACTTTTATGAAAAATAGTGTTATTCCGATGCACTCCCTCCTTTCGCAGAACACTCCCCATGACTAAGTTGTAGAGGTCGCATGATAAGGGATCGCCTTGTCTGAAACCTCGCACGGTATCAAAAGGTTCGGAGAGGTCCATTCCTAACTTGACGGAGCTGCAGGAATTGCTCAACGTCATTCTGCATAGCCTGCGTATAGACCATATAGGGACTTAAGTTTAAAGTCGACTTCGAACGACACGTTTTTGAGAAACTTTCCATGGCAAATTTATGCTGAAATCTGCTGAGAGGAAGTCGCCGAAGAAATATTTTTTCATATTTCGTTTTGATCGAGATGTCTGACCTGAGGCTTGAACCGTGGACCAACACCCAACACCAAAACACTACCTATTAGACTATGGCAACTTCGAATATAGGGTCCAAGCTATTGAACCCGTAATTATTATAATATAATTACAAATTATTATTAATAAATAAATAATCAAGAATATTTGTTTCTTTGGTTCTTAACAACTTATAGGTGCCTTTAAATTTGAGTTTCATTCGATTAATACGTACCATTAGATTCTTCGCTGCAATCGACAGCAGTCCCATTTGAATAGAATTTGTAATCGTTACGAAAATTAAGGAAAACATTGCATTCGGAATTGGACGCCGAATATCTCTGAAGCGATACAGTAGAAGTGAGATACCAAGGTTGATAGGCCAAATTACGAAATTTAAATTCAAACCTTTCGAGATATGCTGTAGCTTCTGCAGAAATAAATACATGAACGGCAAATATATGACATTTTGAAGCTGAAAAGAGAAACATTTCAAATATATTTTAAATAAACAGTTCCTTAAAAAGTATTTCAAAAAATTAGGAAAAAAAAACAAAATTCTACAGTTTTAATAAGAAAAAAGCCACACAATTCATGACCCATTGAATATTTTGCACGAGCCATTTGAAGGCAGGGTTATCTCACGTGGTGGTAATGTGAACTGGCCACCGAGATCATGGGATTTGACTCCGTTAGACATTTTCTTGTGGGGTTTTCATACGTAAACCACATACTACAGCGATCCTCAAGTCAACATAACCCATATCATCGATCAAATTGAGCCTGATTTATGCACTAGCGTTACGGAAAATTGGACATTTTGGATACGCTTCACTCAGAAAAATCGTGATGGGCATTTCGTTTGTCATTGTAAATTTGTTTCAGTATAAAACAAGATTCTTACCATGCTAAGTTAAGTCACTTCACCATAAATAAACTAACAAATGAACAACGCTTGAAAAAATTAATTCACAATATGGGCGGAGCTAATTTTTGGCTCAACGATTATGTCAACATACAGAATTTAGGAACAGGCAGTTCAAGAGCTACCGATGCATCCTAAAGGATCTACTGTTTGGTGTTACTTTTACAGTCCAGTGGCATCATTGGACCATAATTCTTCAAGAACAATTAAAATCACAACGTTACAGCCAATGTAGCAACGTAACGTGTGGTGGTTAGTGACCAGAGATCAGCAATGAATCGTTTTTTCGTTCATTCGTACTCACTACTTAATTAATTTATAAGTGCAGGTTGCAGTGAGTATGAGTACAACGTTGACATCAAACTCATAACATTCGAAATATGTTTGATTCATAAGCCTACTCATTTAGATTCATAAATTTAGAAAAATACTTATAATACTCATAAATGATGCGAGTGATTCGAATCATTCATCAAAATTTACAGTCTTAGTTGTTGTTGCATTAACAAGAAAAAAAAAAGAAAGACAAAGACAGCAAGCAAAACAAACACACAATCTTTTAGTGAGTATTGTAGTGTTTGTACGCCAATCATACTTATTTTGTGATTCTTGTAAATGTTGAGTAAAGGAGAGTCGAAATCAACAACATCATGCGTAGTGTTAAGTATGAGTACGATGAGTACTTCAAACTTTGAATATGAGTATATGAGTATGATATTAAAATAAGTATGAATGTGTATAAGTATCAGAAATTATCAGCATGATTCGAATCTACTCATCTTTTTGAATACTCTTTGCTGACCTCTGTAACTGACTCGTTCTTTGTTCTTATTCCAAAATGACAGAATTTTATTGAACAAGTCGGCACCACATAGCATGCAATATTATAAACCTATTGTGAGGAAAGTTTGGAGAGCAATTAATCTCACGTTTTGGATCAGTTCATTAGCAGTCGTAATTGGAGGTCTTGGATGGATCATGGCTACCGGATATAATATTTTAAAAATAAGTGACATGCATTAATTTATCGCTCCAAATAGATATTTTATTCAATTGTGCAAACGGTTAAGTAAGCACACAAATTTGATATTCAGGGAATATCGTAATTTAAGTAATGATACTTTTATTACAACATCTAATAGAATACATACATATGGATAATAATTGTAGTAATACTTACAATTATCCAACCGAAAATGCCTCTTATTAAGATTTTTCTTTTATTTTTATTCTCAATATTGAATCCTCTCAATTCAACGTAAAATGGCGCCTCCAATAGTGCACACTGTATATTTTTATCTAAGAAAATTGAAATGAAAAACTTAGTTTAGAATATTATTTCAGACCAATTATGTTTTAATGTGTGCTAACCATTTGGTGACAAAATTTCCACTTCAATATCTGAGTTTCTGTTAAATTCTCTTGGTGCCTTTGCATGTATCGCATTCGTTTTGTTCATGATGATGGCTCAACTTACACTCTATTACTATTTGATGGGATAATAATCGTTTTATTACATTTCATTAATTTAATTCATTACTATTATTATTATTAATAACTGATTATCACTAATAGTTGATAAAATAAATACAAATTAATATCATACATACTCGTACATGTATACAAACATATTTGTTTAGCACTTAATATATTAATTGCATGTATAGAGCGCGGGCATACATTACGATATGAGTAAAAAAATTTCCATTGGAGTTTAAATTATGAATATTACCCACAGCTCTGGGATTTTTTTTTTAGTTCTTCTATTAAAATTTGATTTCTATTTATCTCAAAGCTCTTGAGATCGCGACTGACCCTTTAGTTGATCTTCGTTGAAAGCCAGGCTGTCCTGTGTAGTTTGAGTAGATTTAGTGTACGTTACGACTGGCTCGTAATTGTAAGGACTGCATAAGAGCCCTTATTCCAGATCAAATCTGTTTCTGTCCACTTGCGACGCATACTGTTATTCCAGATCAAAAGATGACGGATACCCTTAATAGATTAGATTCCAATTCTGTCGGCGACTTTGTACATACATAGTACTTAATTGGCCATTACAACACTTCAGTCAGAATTACGGCATAGCTTCTCACACCACTCATGTTGTGTGCCTTAATTTTATACTTGAGTAGCGAGACCTACAGTTTAACTTCGACTACGAACGACAGATTTTGAGAAACTTTTCCATCTCAGAGTTTTTGCCAGAAATCTGCTGAGAGGAAGTCGCCTAAGAAATATTTTTTTTTCATATTTCCTTTTGATGTCTGGCCTGGGGCTCGAATTCGGGCTTTACGTCTAATAAGCAAACACACTACCTAGTAGACTACGGCGACTTCGACTTTGTGATTAGTTCTAATTCTTCAATCTCCTACCCTTTATCGGGATATGAGTCGGAAAGAGGGAGTAGAAGCGCTGGCAAGAAATATCGGGATGTTGCGAGTCCAGAAGCATTTGGCCTTTTATCAACGATGTTAAAGCCGACTTACTGTTAATATAGGATCTTAACGGGCATTATAAGGCAAGGTCGCTGACAAGAATCTGTGATGGAACCCAGGCGGACCCAGGCAATTGTCCAGCCATTGGTAGGAGGAGAAGGTTGAATACCATGTGTAGTGTATTCTTCAAGCCCCTGACGTTTCTGTGAGGAGCCGAAATTCCGACTCTCCTGAGGTTTGTTATGCGATTGAATTGGCTGAGGAGCGAGCTTTGATTTTTTATTTTTATCTTTTACTTTCAGTTCTCTTTACCTTCATCTCTGTCTGCTTTCTTTACTTTTTTTATCCAAGTATAATTGCACTTGCAATCATGGAGGTACACGTCCTCAATCCTAACCAGCAAAATCTGCACATTTCAGAAGTGGACTTTTGTTAAGGAGTAGGTTAGTTAGGACAACGGTCTTCATCAACTAAAGAAATCCAAAGCTTTTACTACCATAATCGTTTACAAGAGGCCAGTTTCGATCAACAGGAAAATTGATTTTGAATCTACCTTACAATCCCGACCTATCACCAAGTAATTTCGTTCAATATATGTCCATATTTATCTTAAAGAATGTTTGCCTTGAATTAAATAATCGTACGTATACAAACAACTTCATGCTAATATGACGGTGTTCTGGTTATTATGCCTTATAAAATAGTTTAATCTATTGACCAAACCATAATTGCAAGGCTTATTTACTTTGGTAAAGAGTTTCATTGCCATGTGATGTTCTGTGGATGTATTCATGTTAATACGACTATAAGGACATTGGCGGCAAACTTGACAGGGTTTCTACGTTCACGGTATGATAATTTCAACTGAATGGCATTATTCTTGAAGATGTACAATCCTTCCATTACTTTGATTGTGTACTCCTCTTGAAAGGTCACCATTTGTTGGTAGTTTTTTTGTGGCATCTTCTTTTGTCTCGCTAAGAATGTATTCAGTTTCCCACGATGATGATGTGATGCATAAGCGTTGCATTGGTTATGGTTTCCATCTTCAACAATTTAATGGCGTTTTGGTTGTGGTGAGGTCCATTATGGCATAGAGTGTTCATTTGAAACATTATATTTGCAGGTTTGTATGAAGGCTAGGTACACGGCAGTTATATTGTAAATACATAATGTTGGAAAAACCCACGCTATGTTTAACGACCATTTTAATGAGTTTACATACGGCGTGGCTTGTCTGGTTCTTGATTGATGATATTGAACGTTCTTGATCGCTTATTATTGCCTTTCTTTCTCGCTGCAATCTGACTTTTATTGTCAGTATCCCTTTTGCTTCGAACATTTAATAGCGAACCGTCATAACTGCGTTTAAGAATAGCACACATTGGAGAATATTTGACAATTCAGTATTTATTACTGCAATCTCGAAAGTGTTTGTAGATAGATAGCAACTTGATAAAAGTTACATTTCTAGCTCGGGCGCAAATAAGTTCAACTTCCTATAAAACGCTTAAAAGCGCTGTTGAAGTGAGATTCCACTGCTCCTCCTCCGTTAGCTTTACGACATACTTCTGCCCACTAACATAGTAATACAGCAGACTTCTGAATATAATGTAATGAGTGATTTAATGTGTTGTGTCTCGGTACGATGTCTAGATTTTTTCTTCAAACCCACATTCAAGGGATTTCCACTAGCCTAACGTTGCATTTTGTTACAATGCCGGAAAGTAAGTTATACCAGGAAGTTTGCGGTTAGATTGGATTGAAATTATTATTATATGATGACCAGTTGTTATACTTTCATTATCATTTTTTTAATAATTATCACAATTAACACACAGATTCTTAACAGTGTGTAACAGACCAGAGTCTGTGTTGGCATTCACTATACCTACCGGGAAATTCAATGATTTGCTGCTATTTTCAATCGAAATTCAATTATCTTGTATTCAAAATTTTGTAGGTTTGTATACGCAATAATAAAACGTGCTGATAAATAGATATTTCCTATCCTCTTAATACTAAAAGTAAATTGTTAAATCTTTTGCAAATATTTTATTTTTCATAAATTAACAAATTACATTTCTTACATTCTATTGTGTGTAAATACACGCATAATTTGACGAAACAAACGACGTAGAATAAAGTACATACATTATAAATTATAAATATAGTATTTGAGACAAAAAAATATAAATGTTTTTATAAAAATTCTTAATTTCACATTAAAAATCTATTACAAATTGTATACAAAAAAAAAATGTTAAATTCTCAAGCACTGTGTAATGGTGTGCAGTGTGTAATATCAAAGCAAGGTTTAGTTTTTCTCATTATCTTTTGTGGCACCTTTTTTCTTTGCTCCAAAATTTTATACATTTAAAGTATAAAGGTTTTCTTATTGTTAAAAATACAAACATTGGAACGTTATAAGTTGATTATTTCTTATTGCCCACCAATTGTAAAATATAAATGAAAATGCGAATGACATCCAAATAAAGATTTAAGGCAGCAAAAATGTACTCCTCAGGACTAATGCTGAATTTGTGTTCGCCACCCATCATTATTTGGGTGTCATAGATCAGGAAACAACAAGCCAAAAGAGCACCAACACTGGCATATGCCATTTGTACTATATGATTACGCCAAAACATGGCAACAATGCCAAATAGTAGTAAACAAATCATTGCGGCAATAAGTATACCACCACATGCAGTAAAATCATACTTGGTTTGGAATGCAAATAGAGTCAATGCTAAGCACAGGATGGCAGTAATACCAAAAGCTAAAAAGACCTAAAAAAAGAAAGAAAAAACAAATGATTAATAATAATTCAATAATAAAAAAGAATCACTGCCTTACCGATTCTGCCTTATAGCGGGCAGATATAGCGCCTACAACCACAGACTCAGCAGCTGTAAAAATACTTAGGCATATAAAATTCGTTGGGAACTTTCTACGTGCCGATTCACAGCATGCCATACTAACAACAATCACCAACGTTACAATACAAGCGCCTAAGACAAAAGGCGGATTTTGTCTAATAAAGAGACCCGTTGGTTCATGGAATAAAAATAATGCAACAATGCCAAATGTGAAAATTAATTGACCCTGAAAAGAAAATTGAAATTATAAAGATTACTCAGTGTAGTATAAACACAGTTATGTTCATGGAAATGTCATTATGGCAAACAAGTACGAGTCTTTAAGAAACAGATTTGCTTTGATTTAATTCAATGCGTTACAAAAATAATGTATGTATTTTGTTTATAGGATTAATAAAGGCGACAAAATGATATGTAAGCAATTAAACAAATATATAGGTTAGGTAGAGGACGTGTACTTGTCATGATATGTAAGCAATTAAACAAATATATAGGTTAGGTTAGAGGACGTGTACTTGTAATCTTTATAGCTTAAGTTTATTCTTTAAGAAACAGATTTGCTTTGATTTAATTCAATGCGTTACAAAAATAATTTATGTATTTTGTTTATAGGATTAATAAAGGCGACAAAATGATATGTAAGCAATTAAACAAATATATAGGTTAGGTAGAGGACGTGTACTTGTCATGATATGTAAGCAATTAAACAAATATATAGGTTAGGTTAGAGGACGTGTACTTGTCAATTGAGACAAGTGCAGTGCCCGGAGGTCGATTTGACCCATTGTACGTAAACAAATGTATACCTTTGAAGATATTTAAATGAATTTTACAAATTTTCGTAAATTGTAATTTAAGTATTAAAATTTGTGTTAATTGTATACATGAGTGGCGGGACCTACAGTTTAAAGTCGATTCCAAACGAAAGATTTTGAGAAACTTTTCATGGCAATTTTATTTACTCTCAGACTTTTTACCAGAAATCTGCTGAGAGGAAGTCGCCGAAGAAATATTTTTCCATATTCCGTTTTGATGTCTGCCCTAGGGTTCGAACCTTAGCCTTACGTCTAATAAGCCAACACACCACCTACTAGACTACGGCGACTTCAGCATGCTACAATTGTAACGCAATTAAGATTAGTAAATTATATTTTTTGCTTGATGATTAACTATTAATCTATATATTGATCATAAAGATCTTTGTTGAGTCATATTTCAAACTTAAAAGTAAATTTCTCTGTTACTAATTTCCTTAAGATGGAGAATACAGTAAGACCCCGCTTCACGCGGGGGGATACGTTTCAATAAGTTCCAGCGCTAAACGAAACAGCTTTAAACGAAGCAACTAACAAATCAACTGTGACGCAGGAAGTATGCTTCGTACTGTGATTGCGACTTCGGTAAATACAATTGGAATCTTTATTCTGGAAAGACTAACAAAAGAGCCTTGAAAAAGATACATAGCATATACCGTCGCTATATAGTGCACCGCTTTTGGTTGGGGCATGGCCGTTTCATTTGCACACATACAACAAGTATCAATTCAGTGTGGGATTTAGGGGAAACCCAATACTACAGCGTAACACCGAAACAGCGTTAAGCCGGGTCTTACTGTATAATATCAATCAAATGTATACAAATGTAATTTCATGTACGTAGGTATGTGTATATCAATTATGTGTAAAGCATTAAACAATCCAAAGCTATACTTTCGAACAAACGTCAAAGCATTGAATCGCTAAAAGTTCACATTTTTTTCTAAGAAACATTCTAATTATTGTTCTTGGTAAATACAAGTAGTATTTCACAATAACAATTTTTCATTGTGTAAACAAACAGTACCCATGTTTCCGTTATCCGTCATTGTTTTTCAAGTCTTAAAAATTTTGTTTTCCTTTTTGTTGTTTATTTTTTCTTACCATTAATATAAGGTAGACTTTACGTAAGAAACCTCTACGTACGCTGGCTTCATTAAAAGAAAAGTTTTTTGGTTGTAAATCTTCGGGATCCATAAAACCGGAGGTAGAAGGTGACGACACATGGTCTGCGGGTTCGCTTGGCTTCCAACCATACGGCTGGCCTGTAAAAATTTTAATTGTTTATTAATACTTATGTATACAAAAGTAAAATTTAATTTAATGATTAGAAAAATCATCTTGTACAAGTGGTATGCATGTGTGTATGTATGTATTTGTTTCATATCGCCATTAACATCACACTCTGCAGCGCAAATTACTATATTTGTATAGAAATTAATTCTATATCTCATTATACTCTTTAATTGCAAATATTTATATACATACGTACTCCAAAATATTATTCTGTCTGTATACTCACAACTTTTGTAATTTTCTAAAATTGGCATTTTGGGTTTTTTTTTTTCTCTCACACCAAATGTCTGCCTATATAAGCTAATTAGTCAGGCATCATTATTATGGTGGCTTTTTTCCTTCATTGGCTATCACTTTTGTGGAGACTAGCTGCTCAGTGAATTAATTATCCAGTTTTATTCAGTACTTACCTTGTGGAGGTTGCTGTGGCGGTATTGGATAACCCGACTGAGGAGGATATGGTGGTGGCTGTGAATATCCTTCTGTATTCATTGTCCCTTAAAAGTGATTGGTAATTTAAAATAAAAATCCTTTTTGCAAGAGCTCCGTTCTACTATTTAACTTATCGTTCAATCCACTTGAAAAACGTATTTATTCGTAATGTACTATATGTGGTATGTATTCTGCAAAATGTTTTAATTCCAATTTGTTTCTGGTAAAGCAAAACAGAAAAATTGTGTTGCCATATCAAATATTAAAAGTGTTGCCGTATATGTGTACAAATTAGTACTTGTATTATTTTTTGGTTTCTTTTCCCTCCACTATTAAAGAGAGGTCCAATTTGAATTAAAAAGTTAAATAATAAATGAGTTTTATTCTAATTGAGAGTTTTGTTTTTATAGCAAGATTTAAGTGGGAAAATATATTCGGTTGGACGAATTCTAGTTAGGAAATGAATACGGAAATACTTCACTATCTCAACCAGTGTTGCCAAATTTTTTTCAAAATTTCCCGTCAAATTGGGCTTTAAAAATCGCCAGAAATCGCTAAATTTTTACAAACCCGTCAGAAACCCGTCAAATAAATAGTTTGAAAATATTAAATTAACGTTAAATAAAATAAAATGTAAATAATTACATACATACATACATAATTGGCCATTACAACCCTTCGTCAGGATTACGGCCTAGCTTCTCAACACCACTCATGTTGTGTGCGTTAATTTTATACATGAGTGGCGGGACCTACAGTTTAAAGTCGACTCCGAACGACAGATTTTTTTTTTTTTTTGAGAAGCTTTTTCATGGCAATTTTTACTGTCAGAGTTTTTGCCAGAAATCTGCTGAGAGGAAGTCGCCGAAGAAATACTTTTTGTATTTTGTTTTTGATGTCTGGCCTGGGATTCGAACTCGGGCCTCTCGTCTAATAAGCCAACACACTACCTACTAGACCACGGCGATTTCGTATAATTACACATATTTTTATTATTCTTAAAGAGGCTGCGGCTTTATGTTTTTGGGTTTCTCAGTTATTAATTAAATCGCTCAACTATCCGGATAAAGCACGTTTGCAATAGTTTCAAAAAGTTTTTGTAGGATCGTTTCGAAACTTTTGTGGGTACTGAGGTGCCATAACTTTTTAAAGAGAATATTTAATTTAAATGTACATTTTAAAATTATATTCATATAATTTATGTTGTAACAATTTTATCTTTTTTATGTCACGTACTTACTTTTTTCTATTTTTTTCTTTCTTCTGCTTTCTTATTTGAAACACAACATTTTAAGCTTCACCTTCATTTGAAATAGATTTTCACTTTATGTTTTCGATTTTTGCTTTGTACTTTTTCTACATATTAACATACATACATACATAATTGGTCATTACAACCCTTCAGTCAGGATTACGGCCTAGCTTTTCGCACCACTTATGTTGTGTGCCTTAATTTTATACTTGAAGAAGGACCTACAGTCTAACGTCGACTCCGAACGACAGCTTTTGAGAAACTTTTTCATGGCAGGTTTATTTACTCTCAGAGTGTTTGCCAGAAATCTGCTTAGAGGAAGTCGCCGAAGGCATATTTTTTTCAAATTCCATTTTGTGGTGCTCGAACCCGGGCTTTACGTCTAATAAGCGAACACACTACCTACTAGACTTCGGCGACTACTGTACTTTTTCTACTAACCGTTATTCGACTCTTGAATACAAATATATGGTTGCATTTTTTATTATTTATATCATATAATTCAACCTTGGAAAACCCACTAAAAAAACGCTAAAGCGCTGTAAAAAAACTCCAGATTTCACGCTAACCGCTAAAAAGCATTTTTTCCCGTAATTGGCATTGCAAAAACGTCAGATCTGACGGGAAAAACGTCAGATTGGCAACAATGATCTCAACATAGAACTCCCAAAGGGTCAGTACCAAACAAGTGATGAATGGCGCCTCACGGTCATCCTACCAAGGACTGGAAAGTTACAGAGGAGGTGTTCTATAGTCACTAACACTTTTTCATTACAATATAGCCTGTAATAGTCTAACTGGGACCCATCCCATGGTCTTGCCAACAACCATTGGAAAGGACAGAGGAGCTGTTCTATAGTTTTTTTCATTTCAACATACCCTGCAATAGTCTAGCTGGTAACCATGCCCTAACATTGCAAAACTGCGTAAGACAACCCAGCCACTTGCTCAGACACTGTATTTATACAGCTCCTATAGGTTCCAGAACAGATTTAAGTTCTTCTTGATATCAAGAAGGTATTTTTAAATATACAGAAAGAATTATTAAAATTCCTTGTGAAAAGTCTTTAATCAATTTAATGATAAATGAAAATTCTGACAAGATGAATCTACGCGCGTCAATAGAAGGTCAAAGGCTTCTGAATACGCAATATATCCCCCTACAGCTTCTGTTCCTTTTCCCTGCCACATCAGCCGATAAGTTCATAGAAGCAGCAGCAGTCACCCACAGAGTGGGGAACCCAATGTTGCTGTAATATCCAGCATCCCGTTGGCAGAACTCTGACTTTGCTCCGGAATCTAACAGATACATATCTGACCTGGTCCATAGTAAACCAAGAATATAATATCAAAAAGGTAATAAGCAGTTTTTGAAGAGGCAAATTTTGATTTATCATGCTTCTACTATTATATTTGCTATCCTACAATTAAATCTATTTTAGGTTATTTTCGATTAGGAAGAGTGTCGCGTACCACTGTATTTGTAGCAGCACGTCTTCACTTGGAGTACCAGAACAATGTATCCGAGGCAAAAGACAATATTCAAAAAGAGTTTTGAATGACAATATTACCACTGTCAGATGCTCCAACAGAGTTTAGAAAATAAAAAAGTTAATTCACGACGTGATATCCATCCGAATGCAGTCGAAAACTAGCGTCTTTTTTGCAATTTTTTGAATTTATCTCAAGAAATGGACCAATTTTGATGTCGGACTTAGAAATGTTTAGAATAATATGGCCTGTTTGCTGGGTTATTTGTTTTTTTTTCAATATTATCGGACTGTTTTATTCTGTTTTAAATATTTAAGGTTATATGGGTGCTAAGAATAAATTTGATTTATTATTATTACCTCCATCTAGATTCTAGAATGCATTTTGAATGTAATTCTATATTTTGTTTTTTTATTGTTTTTCAGGTGCTCAATCGAATGGCTGCAAATATAACAAAAAACCCCAATATCGTTATTCTGGTTGCCATAGTTATGATACATCAGCTTTTAATATTGTTCTCGGTCTAACATGGCATCTTGATGATACAAAATATTCACTGCCAAGTGAAAATTATAACATTTTCTATAAGGAAACCTTGGAACAGGCCACAAAAATTCTCGAAAATCGTAGACGTAACAGCAGTGAGACTTCAGAACATCCATTCACAGAAGAATAAAACTAGAGAATCTTATTAAAAATAAAAAAATAAAAAGAAATAAGGGGTTAAAAAGTGAAATATAATTATCATATAAACTATGTTTAAATAAATGAAATATAAAGAGAAAATGCTCTGTATAACAATAATACGAATTACGATTTAGTTTATTTTGTACGAAAACCTAAATAATAACATAAACACATCCATACACATGCATACTTAAAAATTGTTAAATTAACAAACTAATAAGCAAACAAAATAAAAAAAAATTATTATATATTACACAATTACCTAAAAGTATATGTATAGGTTATTAATAAAAACATAAATTGTTTAGTTAAGCTTTAGTTTATAAAAATTAAATAACCAAAACAAACAATTTTAGTAGCTACTCTTTACAATAATTACTTAAAATGTAATGTAAGTTAAACAATATACATGCATACATACATATATATAGACGTACATACATACATATACATACGTGCATATGTATATAATTTCAATTATAATTTTGTTAAAAAAATGTAAAAGAAAAAGAATTTTTCTTTAAGAATTAATTAAGAATTAATTTAGCCATGATTAAAATATAATTTTTTTTTAATCATATGCTTTATAAAGCTTAAGTCTAACAATGCATAAAAATACAATAATATACTAGAAGAAGAAAACAAAACAAAAATGTAAATGAAAATGAATACTTTAAATACATATATATATATATGTTTTTTAAATTAATTTAGCTTTTTAAGTGGGAAATATTTATTAATTTATTTTCAAATTAACTTTATTTGTTTCTATTTTATTTTTTTATTTTGTTTTTATAAAAATTGAATTGAATTGATTTTTCTTTTTTGTTAATCTTTTATGTACACACATACATATATATGTTGGATTTTTTTACTGTATTATTAAAAAAAGAAAAGAAATGAAAAATAAACTTAAAGTATATTATAAAGAAACAAAGCATGAGAATGAAAGTGATTTAGAAAATTAAGCATAAAATGTGATTTTTTATTTATTTTTTAAATTTCCTTCTAATTATTTCGTTATTTTTTTAATATTGCAAAAAAAAAAAGAAAAAAAAAAGTAATTTGAGACAAATTTGTAGTGATCGAAAGCAACAACAAATAATAATTAAAGAAATTATTCTATTTCAGCTTAATTTTGAATAACAGCTGTAGATTTTTTCTTCTTAAAACTCATATGATACTGAAATAAGAAGTCAACATTTATAGCTTAAATAAATAAATAAATAAACAAACAAACTACAAATACAATATGAAATAAATAATTAATGCAATTTATAAAATAAGATTTTAAATTTTTCTTCAATTATTATAACAATTATTAAAGTAAGTATAGTAAGTAATAGTAATGTAAGGTATAATAAAATGAAATAAGCTGGTGGTCAGAAGAAAGACATTTTAGGGGTTATACAGGAATAGCTTATTGTTCACGGTCGCGTCTAAAATAGAGGCGAGCTCAGGAGTAGCTGTCTTCATTTACCAAAGTAATCGTATAGCCTTACGACGGAATGTATTTCAGGAAATATGTACATATACAAGTGTATCTGCAAAGAGCTCAAGAGCAACAATTTTAATTTGTATACTCAGGATGTACTGAACGCTTTGAGGGGAGTTACTTCCTGGCCCTTTTATCGTATTTTCGAATAATATATAATTCGAGTACCTCGTCACAGTGAGCTTACTGGTAATAAATTTGTTGATGAGCTGGCAAAATCAGGTTCAGCTTGAGAAGTAACAATAGAATTGGGTGCCTAAGGTTGAATCATGTACTAACAATACTAATCTTCAGCATGAGTTGGCGCCAGTTGAGAGTTATTACAGGAGTGTTAACAGTGCATCGACCCTTTTACACAGGATCAACAGGCGTAAACTTTGCATAGAGACAGAGGAAACAGTGGATCATGTTTTATGTAACTATCCTTATCTGGAGGTACGTAGGCAGAAATAACGAGCTAGTCAATTTGCTGAGGAACTGATAGACGTGAGAGAGAGAGTAAGTTCCATGATCAAATGAGATTAGTAAATGTGCTTGATTGGCTAGAGGGATTTTTATGAAATAGAATATATCTGGTGAAAATTATCTCACATTGTGCGAGGTACTGGGGGGACATCACCCTTTTGTTTTATTTCTTTTTTCTTATTTTCTTTACGTTTACTCTTTGGAGGCTACTGCTTGTACAGTAGTACGCCACCTTTCTTGATCTTCCGAACTTATTGGTATATATATATATATAAATTAGAGGTATGAAGATTGGTTTGAGCCCCAGGGTCATTGGACCCATTATGTATATTCTAAAAAGGGGAAAGGGTGAAAGAAAAGACCAAAAACATGACAAGAGGTGAGTTACACGATGATGAATATACATATCCCTTGGCCAGCCTGAATATTAGATCACTATAGTGACTATAAATCCACATAGAGCTGGATAATTGCAGAGGAAATAGTCTATCATCTTCTATTCCTTTTCATCTCCACGTACTCTTGAAAAATCTGGTTAACCTTTCAGGTAAGGAGATCAGTTAGCAGTCTGACATTAACTTAATAAGCTCCACCAGCGATCATTTCTCCGACACATCTTGCAATGAGGGAAGTATATTGGAAACAAATAACCTATCGGCTTTCGTGAAAGAACCAAATCCCAACATAGACTTATCCGATTTGATCAAAATCTTTCCAGTCAAAAATCCCCATAAACTATGTGTAATTGAACATGAAATATTTTTTCTTTACTTTCTAAAGATTGATAATGTTTTACACTTTGAAGTGTTCAAAAATTTATTTTGCCGTTATTTGAATTTATTTTCTCCCACTATATTTCCTTCAGCGAGGTAATCTGGCAGCCTTATTCACAATAGGAATAAAGGTGCTGTCAAAATCAGCTGTCATTATTGAAAAGTTCTGCTTCTTTTAAAAATTTCTTCTCATTTCTCACAATTATGTTTTAGAAGAAAAATTAACGAAAAAAATATTAAAAATTTTGTAAATATTTCGATTAGAACAAAATAAACAGTAGAAAAAAAAAATAAAAACAGATTTTAAGAGAACGTGAATACTAAGAGTAGCATTAAGAATGCAATTGCGTGCTTTAAATCATTTAAGAAACTCTTGGCAAAGGTGAGTAGTTTTGACGTCCATTGCGGCATTTCACAACAACACAGAGATCTGTTAAATAACCTAAAACGTGAATTGACATGATATTATATTTTCATTCAATAATATAGTGTTTCGCGGCGTTTTGCAACAAAAACCTCATCGCCTAGTATAGATGAAATTGGCAGTGGTACCGGTATAGGTAATATTACCGGTGGCTTACGTAAAAATGTTGATGGTCTGTATACAGTTAATGAGCCGTCCACTGAAGTGGTCACAAAATTACCGCCCTTAACACAGCCAATAGCCGGTTTGCCAGAAGTTGAATATGCCAAGCCTTTGGTGGAGGGCGGTAGTACAACTAAAGTCACAACACTATCGAATGGTTTGAGAGTTGCTTCAGAGCCACGTTTTGGCCAGTTCTGTACAGTGGGTTTAGTTATAGATTCGGGACCACGCTATGAGGTTATATATCCTAGTGGTGTCTCACATTTTCTGGAAAAATTAGCTTTTAATGTAAGTTTGTTTTGTATGCTTATATGCTTTTATGGAATGGATGTTATTGGAAAATTTTATTGTCTTCCTTAGTCCACCACCAACTTTCCGAACAAAGATGCCATTCTAAAGGAACTGGAAAAGAATGGTGGCATTTGTGATTGTCAAAGCTCCCGTGATACTCTTATTTATGCGGCTAGTATTGATAGTCGCGCCATTGAGTCAGTTACTCGCCTCTTGGCCGATGTTACCTTGAGACCCACTTTACACGAAGAGGAGGTATTTCTGGCTAGACGTGCCATACAATTCGAATTGGAAACTTTAGGTATGCGCCCAGAACAGGAACCAATACTTATGGATATGATACATGCAGCTGCTTATAGAGAAAACACATTGGGACTGCCGAAACTATGTCCACAACAGAATTTGGATACAATTAATCGTGGTGTGCTAATGAATTATTTAAAATATCATCATACACCGAGGCGTATGGTTATAGCCGGTGTTGGGGTAAGTGAAAATTTGGATTTAAAGGAATTAGTGTCTTAATTATACATACATAGTTGGTCATTACAATCCTTCAGTCCGGATTACGACCTAGCTTCTAACACCACTTATGTGTTACATGTATCTAAAAAAGTTATTTAGTTGTTATCGATTTTCATTTTTCATATTGAAATAGTCGTTCTATGCCTAAAGATGTTATAAAAAATTTAAATAGTGAAGTAATATTGAGTTTCACGTTTGTTTTCTCTATCTCCCAGGTTGATCACGATGAATTGGTGCGGAATGTGGAACGATTCTTTGTCGATGATCCTGCCATTTGGGATAAGGAAGAAATTGCCGGCACGGGTGCGCAAGAAGTTGACAAATCGATTGCCCAATATACTGGCGGCCTACGTAAAGAGGAATGTGAAATACCAATTTATGCAGCAGCTGGTCTTCCCGAACTTGCACACGTTGTGATTGGTCTTGAAGGTTGCTCCCATCAAGATCCAGATTTTGTAGCCTTATGTGTTCTAAATATTATGATGGGTGGCGGTGGTTCCTTTTCGGCCGGTGGTCCAGGCAAAGGCATGTATTCACGTCTTTATACGAACGTTTTAAATCGTTATCATTGGATGTACAGCGCTACAGCTTATAATCATGCCTATGCCGACACTGGTCTCTTCTGTATACATGCCAGTGCACCACCGACCAATGTACGCGACATGGTTGAAGTAGTGACCAGGGAACTAGTGAACATGACATCGAATCCGGGACGTGAAGAACTGAGTCGCTCGAAAATTCAATTACAGTCAATGTTGTTAATGAATTTGGAATCAAGACCGGTGGTATTCGAAGATGTCGGACGTCAGGTTTTGGCAACCGGTCATCGTAAGAGACCCGAACATTTTATAAATGAAATTGGTAAGTAAACAGAATTTCGCAATTATCGAACAGTTTTATTAAAATTTCCATATTTTCTTTAATTTTGTTTTCAGATAAAATAACGGCTGCTGACATTCAGAGAGTAGCGAAACGTATATTGAGTACGCCGGTGTCTTTAGCAGCCCGCGGTGATATTGGTAGTCTGCCTGATATTAAGGAAGTACAAAATGCTTTACATCATGATGGAAAATTAAATAGCCGTCGTCTTTCATTATTTAAATAAAACCAACCCATTTGGAAGGAAGAACATTGTTAAGGTTCTGAATTGTGGCACACAAAATTGTTTAAACACTTTTAAAAAGTGTTCTGTTTATGAACAAAAAATACAACAAGCAGTTAACCAAACAATAAATTTATAACATACATACCTACTCTTACTTTATAATATTTTTAGTTCTTGTAAATTGGCAATTACGCAGAAAAATTATGTTTTTTTCGTTTATTCTTCATGTCGTTTTGTATTATACTACATTCATCTTCTTTTCTATTCTATTGGTATTATTTATATGTTTAATTAATGGCCAATAAATTTTTTATGACACATTCAATAGATTGGAAAAAGATGTTTTTTAGAAATTTACTTTCTAACAAAATTAAAATTGTTACAAACAAAAAGAAGAAGCAATTCTTTATCACTTTAATAATAAATTGTAATTCAACTAATATTAACAAGAAAAAAAGACTTTGAATTGTAAGATTCTGCTCTCTAGATCTTCGAAAATAATAATATATTCAATTAAGGATCAGAACGTTAAAGCAACTACAGTCAACCTTTCTATAACGCGGTGAGTGCGTACCGCGTTGTATGGAAACCGCGCTATACGAAACTCGGATTTAACCGTACAAACCAGGCAAATTCGTAGCGCGTTCTATGGAAATCGCGCTATAAGAAACTCGGAATTAGTACAAGTCACATCATTCGTACCGCGTTATATGGAGACCAAAACAAGATAAATTATAAATTATTTTTATTGACTTAAAGAGTTCATATAAGGATTAATAAAAAAAATGAAATAAAAACTAAACTAAAAGACTGGTTTCCAACAAAAATAAGAAAGACTTGCAAAATTATGTAATTTTTCAACATTCATCCTCACTGTCAGATATGAGTTGCAGAAAATTTTTTTAGAATGTAGTAGACGGCTATGAGATAAGCTGGCGTTTTTATATAAAAATGTTGTTTGTATATATCGGTTGTGCTTTTCCATCGAAAATAAAAGTGATATTAAACCTTCTTACAATATCTAGTTACTAGATTCATTCAGGTGCTGTGCGGAAGGAACTTATGGCATATTGTTGAACGTAAACCGCTCTGTACGAGTACCGCGTTATAGGAGGGCTGTCGCAATTTCAGCCCCGCGTTATGTGAAAACCGCGTTATATGTAAACCGCGTTCTGAGAGTACCGCGTTATAGGAGGGCTGTCGCAATTTCGGTGCTGCGTTAGATTGGAATTATATGATTATATTGTTGAGAAGCTAGGCCGTAATCCTGACTGAAGGGTTGTAATGGCCAATTATGTATGTATGTATGCATGTATGTTATATTGAAACCACGTTCTGAGAGTACCGCATTATAGGAGGGTTGACTGTACATAGTATTCGAAGATCTTCGAGGAATTTTCACACAGATTGATCCAATGACTTATACAGTAATGTTTGTTGTAACTACAATAACAAAGAAATGAAAGTTTGGATTTAACTTATTTTATTTGGTATTTCAACATACGCTTGATTTGAATTTATCATAGAATGTTATTAGTAGTCGTCAAATTATCGATCAATAAAAATCATTCATTAACTACTTATGGCATGTTCATATAGGAATATAAATACATACATTAAATATCTTATTTGCCTATCATGGAGCATTAATTGGATATTTCACCAGGTTCTAAATCCGATGAGGAAGATATATCTTCAACCAGATCCTTTAAATCTCTTAACATTAAGCTTTCCTTATTTGCTTTATCGTTATCAGCGTTTGCGTGCTTCGAAATTTCATTGGGTTTTTGGAAATCTTCATCATCGCTGCTTACATCTTCACACGGTATGGGCAGAATAATTGGTTTCTTTTTGAGAGCAATTTCCGGATATCGTTCAGCCAATCGTACACGTTTTGGTGATAGAATCGTTTTAGTTGTTGTGGAATGTTTCTTTTTGGAAGTAGCCTCGTTGCTGGTGACAGATGTTGAACTTTCGCTATCTGAATATTTGTCAGTGGAATAAGCTGAAAAGACGATTATGAAATAGAAAACTCTTTACTTTCTTTAATTGTAATTTGAAAAAATTAATTTTATACTCACTCCTTTGTCTTCTTTTAACTCTTTTATCAATGCTTTTAACATTTTTGTCATTATTATTATCACTGTCAGCAGGATTTTCATTAGCATCGTCATCGTCTTCTGGCAATTCATCACTTGATATATCCTCTCTTTCGCGGTATTGCTTTGGCAAATGAGATTCATCTTCCATTGGTGCGCTAAACTTTGGTTTCTTCTCTTCCTTATGTGCTGTTTCATCGGGATTTATTTCTCGTCCCGTTTGTTTTTTAATACTCTTCGCTATTACACGTTTCTGATGATCCAGTTGAGGAAAAAGATCACGAGAATTTTCCAAAGCTTGCTTAGCAGCATTCATTTCGGCCTGTTGTATAGAAGACCCCGTTGCAGTGGCTAAGCGCTTATTTCGAAAGTACACAGCTACCGTATAGACGCGAGTATTGGTGGGACCTGAAGATTCAATCACTTTATATAAAGGAATATCGGGTTCGCCACCATCCATGGTGCGTAAGGTGAGACAACATTGCTGTAATTTGGATTTTGGATCATTCCAATCTTGATTCATAATGAACAATTGCAAGCGAGGAAACAGACAAACATGGCAAAACTGCTCACAGTATAAAAGCCCTTTGTCGACATATAGAGCTCCTAGAAATGCTTCCAATAAATCAGCTCTATCCTTAGTTTTCAATTCGGCTTTGGGATTTGAATACACTGCATATTTAGTCATGCCCAGATCATCGCATACCACAGCCTGGGTGCGATTATTAACTAACGAGGAACGCAGTAGGGAGAGATGACCTTCATGATGTTCTGGAAAGTGGCGATATAAATACTCGGAACAAATCAATTGCAAGACAGTATCGCCTAAAAATTCTAAACGTTGATTGGAGCCAAGAGTAAGATGGGTAAAGCCAATAGAACGATCTGTAAAAGCTCGTGCCAATAAACGTATGTGTTTAAACTGTATGCCTATTGAATCCTCAAACTTCGTTAGTTCTTGCAGCATGGGATATGAATTAATACAATCTCTATCGCCCAGTGGTTCTTGCTCTTGCAGAGGATGTTCTGGTAGATTTTTCCAAATCTCTCGCAATTGATTATTTTCCATAAACAAAGCATTCAAAAACACTTCATCGGCCACAGATATGCCACCATCTAAGAGCAATGCGCCCATTAAAGCTTCAAAACAATTGGCCATGGCATGTCTCAATTCTAATTCGTGACACAAATCTGAACCATGGGCATATAACATATACTCCTCCAAATGTAATTTCTTGGCCAATAAAGCCAAGTGTTGATTTTGCACAATGGCAGCACGATAAGTGGCCAAGCCACCTTCCTCCAGTTCGGGAAACATAAAGAACAAATGGATGGAACTAAGAAATTCAACAACAGCGTCTCCTAAGAATTCCAAACGTTCATTGTGTGTTATATTCGACATGGTTTCGTATTCTTTGCCAAAGCGTGACATAATATTGATGAGCGTGTTTATACCCCTCTTGCGCGTGTTCATGTAGTGAATTTTGCGATCCCCATATTCAGGCTGACGTATGCCACAGTTAGTTAGAGAATTGCGCGCATGATCCGGATTTGTTCCATAGTTTTCCTTGTACGACGGATGTGTCAAAGCCAATTGCAGCAGGTAACTAAAATTAAAGAAACAAAATATTTATAAAACAAAGTTTTTAAAGATCATTAAGTCGCCCAACCTACCGATTTTTAAACTTGTAGCCAATGTTCTTCTCCAGTAAATCTAAAGACCTATGGAATCTTAAATGCCCTGTTAGAACAGGCACTAGCATAGCATGTTGCACAATATCACACATTACACCGGTACGATGGTAGCCCTTTGAGCTGACGGCTACCGTAACATTTCTTTTCATTCTTCCTTGTGTGCGCATTTCCTGAAGACGAGCCTCTTTCTCCTCCAGTTTGCGTTTATCTTTGAAAGAAGGCTTTGACATATTCGCCATTAAATGGCGAAATTTTACATATTCTCGCCATGCTTTCTGATATTCCGGATTGCCTGCATAACTCAGCTGAGGAGGACGTATGCCAAAATGCACTATGGCTGGATAACATAAGCCACTCTCCGTATCATAACATTCTGGCAAATCGCTAACATTACGATCCAATTGATCTACTCGTACAGAAGAAGGTTTATAGCCTGGTTTTGTGGCCAACATGCCCTTGAAATTATCAACATAATCTTGCCATTCCGTTTGCGGTATATGATTAAGGTTATGCAAGCGTCCATTATCCACTAATGGTCCAGCATTATCGAGCAGATATTTAAGAACTTCACACATGGCCAAAACCTCTTTGCCATTATCGGGCAAATCACGTACAAAACGTGGTAAAAAGTGGAAGGCGGGACAACTGTTCTCTGCCACATTACCATCGATATTCGGCAACAATGAAAAGTCCACCAATTCCAAAAGCTCGTGGAAAAGGTATTTGGCTAAAAGCAAAAGAATAATAATGAGATACACTGTCGTACAATGGAAGAAAATATTTCGTTGTTTAAAGGAAAAAAAAAAGAATTAAAAAAAGAGCATTACTAGCTTCAGTTGGCACAAGAGTTGGAGTCAAAGGACCAAATTGACATATAAGGAGGGCATTGAAAAAATTCGACAATACTTAGGCGATACTTTAAGGCGATTTTAATACCCATCTTCACAGATGGGTCTAAGTTAGATGGAGATACAGGTGTTGGGGTTTTCTGTAGGGCATTCGGTCTTGAACTTCACTTCAGGTTAAATGATGACTGCAGCGTGTTTCAAGCAGAGATTTTCACAATCTTTAAGGTTGTTAAGGCCATAGTTGGTGCCCCCGCTTCGGATTCGGAATCTTACATGATCTTCGTTGACAGTCAGGCTGCCTTAAGGGCCATTCCGTCGGTCTGGTGCAAATCACGGCTCGTTCGCGAATGCAAGGAGTCGTTAAGGACTTTTGGACCAGACCGTATCCGTCTATGCTGGGTTCCGGGTCACAGCGGAATACTGGGCAATGAGACGGCGGATGCTCTCGCTAGGTTAGGTTCACTTTCTGAGGGCGATTTAATAGTTGGTCCTGATACCCCAATTTACCACATCTACCGACTCATCGATGGATGGGTGTTGGGGGGTGGGGTGGGGGAAGAACAGAGACGTTGGGGGAACGGATCGGGTTGTTATGTTTCTCGATATCTATGGCCTGTTATAAACAGTGTAAGGTAGTGTTGGCTGCTGGGCTTGGATAAGGCTAGTTGAAGATTAATTATCGGGTTTATCACAGGGCTCTGCGAGATTAGGTCGCTGACGGGGATCTGGAACAGATCCCAGCCGGACTACTATGTTGCGATGAGAAGGAATTGGAGACTGTCGAGTACCTGATCTGTAACTGCCCAGCCCTTGGTAGATTGAGGACTCTTAGCAGGGGCTTCTTTGAGGGTTTGAATTCTTTGTTGAGAGCCGACATCAAGGTTCTCCACAGATTCATTAGTAACTTGAGCTGGTTGAGTAGCGCTAGGGCTTCATCAGTGTAGCCAGGTTCTCCCTTTTTGTTTTGTTTGGTCTATGTAAGTCCTTCGCTTCCCATTCTCCCTTTCCTACTTCCTCTACTTTTTTTCCTATCCCCTCATTTTATCCTTCCTTCTTAAGGACATTACGTACAATGGGTCAAATCGACCTCCGGGTACTGTACTTGTCTCAATTGACAAGTACACATCCTCTAATCTAACCTAACCTAGGCAATACCTAATTATCTATAAGGCGATACTATTTTCCCCCCTATACTATAAAAAAGCACTTTGATTCTTAATTATTTTTGTTTAAATACTTACAGAATAAATCCAATTCACGTACGGTGAAATTTTCCGGCAATTTTTCGGGCACATATAGAATAGTGTACTCAATATTGAAACGTATTACTTTGCAGGTGGGCAAATCCACCAAAGGAAAGTGTGACAATAAAGAAAATCCCTCGAACAAGAACTCGTGTTCATCATGTTTTATAATTGTTGGTGTTTTGGTAAGAAAATTTGTAGGCGGCGAAATGGTAATGCGATAATGATGTAATCTATGGGCATTATTTGAATTGGGAATACATTTCGGATAGCCATCTTCGCCGGGATAGATGCCATGACGAATGCCCACTCTTCGCGATTTCACTGAACAGCGACACAATGGTCCATCATTCATTTCGCCCGGTTCATTATGCCACAAATCGGCATGTATACGATAGGGATGCTGTAATTTACGTGATAGTTCTTCCATACAGTTGTCTTGTTCCAGTTTAAACTCTTCGTTATCAGATGAATCACTATCCGAAGAAGTACATCCTTCGGATTTATGTTTACACACACGTCTTCGTGTTTGCCTTGGTGGTGGTTTGTAAGGCGGTAAAGTTTCTTTTAGGGTTTCGGATCGTTTAAGGAGTTTTTCCTCAAATAATTCACACAACAACTCTAGGCGCGTAGTGCCTTCTACTTCGCGCACATTATTTGTACGTTTATAGTAGGGATCTGCTGGTGAGGAGCGTACCCATACCTCGCGGCAATTATCATCCATTTCAGCTAACTCCTCCAGTTTACGTTGTATTTCCTCAGATGTTTCACAATAGTTCGAACGCCATGTGCGCAACAAACGATCACGTTCTGTTTCCGATTTGGTAGGACGATCATCCCGAGAGCGATGACGTTTTCCTACATAATGTCTATCAGTGTGGCCTGCATCCAAGTGGGATGATGAAGCTGAGCCTGTTAGCTTATTTTCATAATATGGATCCGTTTTGTAGCCGCCATAAGATCTGGCATAGTAGTCGCGGTTTGGCCGTGACGAAGGATAACGATGACTGTAGGCTGTATGATGGCTTTGGGAATAATAATTTGTGTCATATTCATATTGGTAACCGGCATAACGATAATTATAGTTGCCTGTAGGGTGTGTTGGAGGCGGCGGTGGTGGTGGATAAGAATAATTGGATGCACTACGATGGTAATTTGAGGATTCATGGGATACGCCTGAAGTTTTATACGAAGTTTGGGGTGCATATGTTCCAGAATATTTAGCGGAATAAGAACTTTTCTCCAGTTTGTCTGCCTCAGTTATTGGTGTTGTGCCGGCAGCATTCATATTATAACTCGGAGCTTTGCATTCATGTTTTGTCGCCGCACTTTCATTACCGGCTGGTGTTGGAGGCGGTGGAGGTGGCGGCGGTAGATTGCAAACATAATTATAAAGATTTTCCGAACCTGGTGGTAGTGGGGGCTGTGCTGCGGACACTTCAACTTTCGTGGCTGGTGTTGTTGTTACTCCTGGTATGGGTGGTGTAGCATAACTGGCTGCTATTGTGGTTGTTGTTGGTATTTGTGGTGGTGGATAATAGTAGTAATAATTTGGCACCGTTTCATATTCTTTTTTACCCGGCGGATAACTCATTATTCGATCATAAAATAAAAAATACTCACTCGGAAGAAATACTTTTTTTCGGAACACACTACTAAAACTGCTGAGAAAAAACAATTGTTGTTGGGAATGACACTTTTTTGTTTATATTTATCGTTTTGGGATTACATCACAACGATAGCATATCGATATACAAATATAATGAATTGAAGCAGGGGTGATTAGAATGTAAAAGGTTTGTATCTTAACTTATAGAGAATCTTTCACACATAGATGGCGTTGTGAGGCGGTTTATTTAAATAAACCGTTTGAACTTAAATACTTTGAAATTATTTTATAGGCCATACGACAAGAACGAAAATTTCTCATGAGAAATTTAAAAAATAAAAATCTCGCATTTATCTTAAGACAGCTACTTAGCCAGAAATTCTAGGCTGGTTGGAGTATTCTTCGACGGTATAGACATTGACGCGGGCGTAAGCTCTTCGTTATCGGACGAAGAGGACGCTGATGCGACATTGGTTTATTTTCTAGCCGATGCTGAGAGTCATCCAAATCCACCTTCAACATTCCAAAACTGCTTCCGCCGCTCTGCTCCTCTGTCTAGCAGCTGAGGATGCAGAGATCAGTCTGGTCCAGAAACCCTGGGTCATAGACGGCAGGGTTTGTGGTTTCAATACCAACAGCTATCGCATAGCGTATATTTAAAACTCAGGTAAGCCTATGGCTTGTGTCATGGTTAAGACTAGTATTAATGCTCTTCTCCTCCACAGGTTCAGTGACAAGAACACCGTCACCATGATCGTCGAGATTAACTCGATGACCCTCTGGATCGCATCGTCATATCTAGCGCCTGACTATGGGCTCTCTCCCCCTCAAGAGCCCATTGGTCGACTAGTGGCGCGACTGCGTGGGGTTCCGGTCATTATCGGAGCCGATGCCAATTCCCACCATACGATGTGTGGCAGTTCCGGTACCAACGAACCTATAACCTAGTTATAGCTAATCGGGGAGATGAACCAACCTACCTTACTTCGAACAGAAGTGGAGTGTTGGACATAACCCTGGTCAGCTCCAATTTCTCTATAAACCTTAAGGACTGGTTTGTCTCTCAGGAATCCTCCTTTTCGGAACATAGATACATTATCTTTAATATTGACATGGCGGAGTCTCCGCTAAGGACGACCCCTCCGGTCAACAGGAAGAACAGAAATTGAACCATTTTTAGGGTGAGAGTGCGTAGCAGCCTTCCCTTTACCCCCTCGAGTATTACCACCCATTTTGATGTGGATAGGGCTGCAGACACACTGTCGGTTGCGCTTAGGTCGACGGCCACATCCTCTGTCAAACCCTCTAACCACAGGGGCAAGCAGAAACCACCATGGTGGAACCAAGAAATCGATGATCTGCACCGATCGAGTGGCAGGCTCTTTAATAGGGTGTTATATCCCCACTCCTCTGGAACCTTGCAGTAAACTCACTTTTGAGGGGGCTAGAATACTCTGGTAATGACGCCATAGCTTACGCTGACGACATTGCCATTGCCGCGCCTTGAATTTGTCTCCAGACGCTGTCGGATAAGTTGAACTTGGCGCTGTCGATTGTACTGGACTGGTGTAGGGATTTTGGACTGTCTATTAACCCCTCCAAGGCTGATACGATTCTCTTTACTAGGAGATACAAGATTCCGACCTTCTCCCTTCCTAGCATATGCGGGACCAGGCTCACGTTGAGTCCCGAGGTTAAATATCTGTGCCTGATCCTCGATCCCAAGTTGAACTGGAGTTCGAATCTGGCTGGTAGGGCACGTAAGGCGGCATGCGCTGCTTACTGCTGCAGTATACCGGTCGGAACCAGATGGGGTCTTCGCCCAAGGATCATGCGCTGGATCTATTCCACGGTTATTGAACCTAATCTCCTATACGGTGTTGCTTTCTGGTGGACTGCTCTGAACAGATAACACGACGTCAGACTTCTTGACAAGGTCTGAAGGTCTGCGGCCATTTATATAACTACCCCCACGAAAGCCTTGTTCGCAATGCTCAACTGGCTTCCTACTGTGCTTCTCGCTAAGCAGGCAGCTAAGTTTTCTGCGACTAGACTTAATGCCATGTCTCGTTGGCTTATTGTACCTTCTGGTGACTCCACTATTTTGGAGGTTGATTCCGTGGCCCCTGTGAACATCGACCATCTCCCTGTGGAATATTGTCTTGACAGGGGTTTCCACTTTCTGATTCTGAGGAGGGATGACTGAGATCCTAATACGATCGTCTACCCGGAACACCTGGATATATGCACCGACGAAACTGTAATGGTCTCTTCATAATCTTTTTGGGCCCTAGGTCATGATGGCATTTAAATTGTAATGATAAATAAGCTAAGGACAATAGCGATGGGCTTCCTCATACAGGTTCTTAATTTATTGATTCATCACTTGGTGATACCGTAAATCCGGAAACCGGATAAATCAGCTACAAATGGAGAATCTTAGCGCTCGATTTCTCCGATAGTAAAGATTTTGGAGCCCCTACTCATCAGAATTACATGGTTTCAGAGAATCATACAGCATAAGCAAGGCTCTCAGTAAGATAAGCTAATGGTCTGAATCCGCAAATATCAGAATGATTCGCTATCTGGTCGCCGTTGTCGATCTGCTAATGAATTAACAATATCGCCCATTATTTTCAGGAGAGAAGAAGTAAGTAGGGAGTTGAATATATATTGTCAAAGATAATCGTATTCCAAGGCTTAAGAATTTCTAAGTTTTCGTCAACTTTCTTTCACTTTAAATCGATTACGGAATATATCAGAACAAGGAACCTTGGCAAAATCTTACAGAATTTTGTAAACACTTTACTACGAACTCCAGGACAGCATAGTAACTGACCTGGATTGATTATCAGTACTAAATATCCAGCAAACGTTGCTTCAAATGGGCGGTGTCAGAAGCCACAAACAAATCGATGCTATAGATTAGCTTACCACGATTTCGAATAGAGAGAGGCAATTATCCAGAATGTCACGATCCAACTTAGCACAGCTGTTAGCTGACTGTTCGAGCATGCTTAATTGCAATCGGGGAGGATTATTCCCGGAACCATAATTCCCTTCTCTGGATCGCAGTATTGAGTGAACGATTTTCTACGTTTAAAAATCAGTGAAAATGTGACAAAATTCCTAAAGTTTACGGACAAGCTGCAGTAACTAGAAAAATTTGCGGGAAATAGTTCGATTATTTTCGATCTGATAATTTTTACGCGCAATATACGTACGTCTGGCTTTGGTCAGTCAATTAAAATCAGTCATTAAAAAGTCGATAAAATAACGGAAATATCTGTAAAAGTCCGGCATATAAGCGGTGTAGTCGTTGGATGTTCATCCGCAAACAATTTTCAACCATTTGAAGAAAGCAGGATACACAAAGCAGTTAGATATTCGGGTGCCACACAAATTAACGGTAAATAATTAAATGAACAGAATTTCCATTTGCGATTCACTGCTTAAACGAAAAGAAATCGAACGATTTCTGAAACGGACGATAACAGACGATGAAAAGTGGCTCAGGTTCCATTATTGACATCAAGAAGGGGAATGTTACGTGTTTGATGATCACGCTTTTTGGTGGTAAACGACATCTTGAAGGCAAATGAGACATCTGAAAAACTCAAAAACCGTTTTAAATGCCTAGTACTTAGCACTTTTAGACGATGCAATATGATTAAAACAAAATTCACTTGAAAAGCTAAAAATCGGGGTTTTTTTCAGTTTAGTTTTTTCAGGCTAAGATATCTCGTAAACCAAGAGTGATAGATATTGAATTCTGATTTAGTGTAGAAAAAACTAATAGAAAAGTACAGTCTGGTTTATGGGTTAAAAAATTAAAAAATTGAAGAAACGTTGCACAAACTGTACAGAGTCTAAAGAAATAAGAATAAATGAAATATCGGGTAGACCATCTATCGGTTTAAGTGGGAACAATCGGTTATTTCGAATCTGTCAATACTTATGTCATTCTATTCCGTCACAAAATTCAGTATATTATCTCCACTGAACGTAATGAATTAATTTACGCTTGAGCAACGTTGGGATTTATTGGGCCAAAGGGGAACTGCATGTTAATGTCAATTTTGTTAAAAAAAATCATCTTTTGGGATGAGGCTCGCTTTCATCTTGGTGGGTACGTTAATAACCAAAATTGCCGTATTTGGGGTTTATTACGAGTAACTGTCTGGTGCGGCTTATGGAGCGCCGCAATGAAAATGAGGATGGCGCAACCATTACGGTCAATGGACATACCTATGTATGGCACCATGATAAGAGATGTTTTTGTACCCGCTCTTCATGGTATTGATGTGAACTATGTTTGGTTTCAACAGGATGGTGCAACTTGCCACACATCTCATACCACAATCGATTTATTGCATCGTTTGATGGCCGTTTAATTAGCCGAAATTGTGATGTCAATTGGCCGCAAAGGAGCTGCGATTTGACACCGTTGGACAATTTGCTGTGGAGCGCCGTTAAAGAAAAGTGTAATGCCGACAAACCAGAGAAAATTGAGCATTTGAAGGCCAACATTCGTGATGCCATTGCCGAGATACGATCCCATTCACCTGAAATGGTGCACGAAAATTGGTCCGAGGTATTGTGAGGCCAGCCGAGGCAGCCATATGCATGAAATAATATTCCATTTCTAACAGAAACAAACAACAACAACAACAAATAAATAAATTTGGCAGAATTTTTTGTTTTATTGCATTTTTAAATTAAAATTTTTTAATGGCCCACCCTATATAAAATGAATTCTTTTATTATCCAAAAACGTCTGTTTCATTAAAAAAAATCAAGGACCAATGGACCTGACATCATGTTGCTTAATTTCTGTACTAGTATCGTATCAAATGGTAGACAATAATAGTCATGAAAATGTATAAAAATTGCTGCAATTAACAAAAAAAAAAAAAAAATAATAAAAACTACAACAAAATATATTTTATTTCATTGTTTTACGATGAGATTTAAAATTTCAATATTTTTTTTTCATCGCTTTTATTTGTTGTTTATCCGGGGGCTTTATCGGCGCAGGAACACAAATATTTTTGTTTTACAAAATATTGATTAATTTGTATACAAAATGAATTTCATTGTTGTTGTTCCCTTGTTGTAGATGTTGCTGAAACAAAAACGAAAGAAATGTAACAATTTATCATTAGTAAACAAAAAACCACAAATACTTTTCGTATATGCAGACACACGTACAAGTACTATACGTACACATACACATTTCCAAACCTCCATTACACACGAAACAGGAAACGGAAAATAAATGTTTGGACAGCATATACATTATAGAAGGGAAATAATAACAAAAACAAAAACAATAGCAACAATATGGCAACAGCAATAGCCAAAATAGCGATAATTAAAGCCAAAAATAAAACAAACATTTTCCAAAAACAATTAAATTCTACGAAGTATTTACATTCGACCACCATTTGCCAATATTTTAGGCTTTCTCTCAACCTCTTAAAAATCGTTTTATTTACTCTTTGTTGTGGCATTCCCACTTATGTGTACATAGTGGAAGTCCTTTTCCCTTTCCCTTTAAATCTTGTATTTGTACTCTCATTAGAATTGTAAACATTTTAGAGCTAAACGTAGCGCCATAGGGTCCGTATAACTTTAATTAAATATTAATTTAAAAGCCTACAAATGATAATTATTGTATTAAATAAATAGAAATTAAACATTTAATAACAATTAAATTTAATGAGTTTAAATCCATTTTAACTTGGTAACGAATAATGAAAAATTTTAATTTCAAAACAGCAAAAATAATGGAAATTTTTTAAACCACAACCAAATAATGTTGCGCAAAAAATTTCGAATAAGCGAAAAATACAACAACAACAACAAAAACCATTAACAAATATTTAACAATGGCTATGCGATGCACAGTGTTACAGTTTCTACATCGTTATGAATTAATAAGAACTGAAGTCTTCATGGCAGTTTTATTTGCCCTCAGAATATTTGCCACAAATCTGCTGAGAGGAAGTCGCCGAAGAAATATTTTCGTTTTGATGTCTGACCTGGGGTTTGAAGAGAGCTCTCAAGTCTAATAAGCCAACACACTACCTACTAGACCACGGCAACTTTTTTCGCGCATTCTTCGTTTAATTTCAATTGAAAGATAGGAAGATATTGTTACGTTTTTACCTTTTAAAAACGTTTAAAATATGAGCTCTTAGATTGCAAATAAAATAAAAATAAATTGGCATTTAGTTTTAATTAAAATTCTTTGTTATTCGCACAATTCTGTGTGCCACTGTTCACAACTTGATGGAAACAACAACAATTGCTCTTCTTTGTTATTCCTCTGTTTACACCCATTTACACAAACAATTATAATTACTAGACAATTGTTCTACTGATCTTTTGTAACGGAGAACTTCAAACCACGATTACTGTCTTCAAACGCACCGCGTCTTCACTCAAGACTGACTGAACGCAACTATCTCGCTCGCCTGATCTGTCTTGCCTTTTATATGGCAGGGTAAATAGTCTAATGAATGTTCTTGAAGGCAAATGATTGTGACTCCGCCTTCTCGAATCTCTATAAATGTAAACATTGTTGTTTGCGCTTATTATTGTAGTATTGTTGGTATATTTTTGTTTACCATTTTTGTGCTGGTATTTGTTGTTATATTAAGCAGTGCGATAATTTGTAAACAAGTTCATTGTTTCGTTTTTGTAGCTTTTGTTTATAATTTTAATGTTAAACGATGTAAAAGGAAAACATCAGTATCTAGATTTTTAATTTTCGTAACAATATGTATGTGCTTAGCAGGGTCATGCCTCTCCAGATATGTTTAGCTTGGCCTGTAGTATTTCATCAGACAACAGATCTGTATTTGTTTTTCAGTTCTAATTCGGTATTCTTTTAGGAAATCCGGAGGTATATTTCAGTATTCCGAGTATCAATAAATAGAAAATAATGCGTGGCTCGGGCAGCATCAAACTATGGTTGGAGTATATTGCATGGCAATGTGGATTCTTGATACTTTGATATTACTTCAATATAAACAGATAGGACGAGAAAGAATTGGACACTATTGCATATCTTTTCTGTAATTGTCCAGTGTTTGATTACTTGAGACGAAAGATTTTTAGTCTCCCATAACTTATTCACAGAACTTGTATAGGTGTGTTGGTTTATTAGACATGAGGCCTCGGTTCAAACCCCAGATCCGACATCTCCAATAAAATGAAATATGAAAAAAAAATATCTCTTCGGCGACAGTAATAAAATTACCATGAAAAGTTTATCAAAATCTGTCAATCGGAGACGATTTTAAACTGTAGGGTCCGCCTCTCGTGTATAATATTAGCACACACAACATAAGTGATGTGAGAAACTAGGTTCTGATCCTGACTGCCGGGTTGGAAAGACCAATTAAGTATGTTATGTATGTATCGATTCCTATATTGTGTAAAAAATGTATTGACAAATTATAGGAAGCATCGTTACACTGTGCGTTTAGCTATTGTTTGAATTAAAATGTCCGAAAATAAATTGTTTCTTCTGTTTTTTTTCTGTATATTGAACACAGCATAGCATAGCATAGCATAGGAAAAAATATAAGTAGAAAATCAATTAATAAACACATCGGAGGTTCTTGTTTTTTGTTTTTGTTTCGGGGGAAAATTCATTTGTAAATATTGTTTCATTAATCAAATTGACCAGAACAGGCCTTAGCGAATGTTAAAATTGATTTTTTTTACACCCAAAAAATTATTTTTTGTTTTCTATTCGCAAAAAAATGTTGATGTAAACTTTAATGGGCTTTAAGAAATGTTTTAACATTTTCTATGTATGGTTTTACACAGAAAACGAGTTAATATCCTGCGAAGTATGTTAAAAAAGCAAGGTAGGTATGGAGATTTCAAGCCAAACTCGCAGTTGATTTCGTTTAATTTTGTGATTTTATGTGAGTATTGATTAAATGCTTCAAATTTAAGTAAAACAAAGAGTGTGTGAGATATTAACAACATTTTTTATTCATTTGAAGGACCTATTGATGCCATTATGTATGGAATATAATATCGTTCAAGTATTCACCATGGCTTCTCTGGCGTATCAGTAATATTCAATTTGCCGTGCATATATCAGGCTGATGGCATAAATTTCGCTGATGTTATAGATTATATTGACATTGAGAACCATTGTGGTGTCTGTCTTATTCGCATACACCTGCGGCTTAAGAAATTCCCACGAAAAAAAGCATAACAGAGTCAAATTGCACGATTTTGGTGGCCATTTCGCATTATCTTCAAATGAGGTTACCTTGCCTTCAAACCACTCGTACAAAAATGTCCAATGTGGGATCCAGCTTGAGCTGTTTGGTATGTAGAGCCGTCCTGTTGAAACCAATTCAAGCCCAAAGAAGTTTGTAAGCACCGACATATAGTACCCGCCGTTAATCTTGATGACCCTGAAAACGTCATTCTCAGAGAAATATGGACCAAAGATGCTGCAACACGCTATAACAGTAACTTTTTCGGAATATTAGCCAAGTTGTGATTTGCAAAAAGGTTGAGAACTTGTGAGCGACGTGATATCGAGTGCTTCAGATTCTCCTGCATACTTTCAGGGATAGTGACTTTGTTTTCGTCATATCTTGTCGACGCACATGTTTTGGTCGATCGTATTCTAAACAAGTATACTCAATTTATATACCAAATTCCAAGATAGTCCTCTCGGACAATTATGGCGATCATAAATTCAAAGCTTTGCCCGTCCATGGTGAATTTGGTATAACAGACTGAATAAATGACAACTAATAACTATAACTTCTACAAGATATCCTATTGTTACGTTTTTAGCCTTTTAAAAACGTTTAAAATATAAGTTCTTAGTTTCCAAATAAAAATAAAAAATAAATTTGTGTTTTGTCTTAAATAAATTCTTTATTGTTCGCACAATTTCGTGTGACACTGTTCGCAACTTGATTTAAACGACAACAATTTGCTATTCTTCTTTACACTCTTCCGCGTACACACTAACAATTGTTCGTTAGATCTTCACAACGGAGATTTTCAAACCACGACTGTTTTCTTCACACGCAACACGTCTTCACACAAGACTTACTGAATTATTTCTGATTACGCTGCCTGCTTTGAATTGCCTTTTATATCGCAGGGTAAACAGTCTAATGCATGTTTATGAAGGAGAATGACTTTGCCTTCGCGAAATCTCTTTAAATGTAAACATGCCGAAGAAATATTTTTTTTTATATTTTTGTTTTGATATCTGACCTGGGGTTTGAAAAGTGGTCTCACGTATAACAGGCCAACACACTACCTACTAGACCACGGCGACTTCTATCTCTAGAAGATGAAAATGAGCTTCTTCCAAAAAGATATTGTCTTTGGTAAAATCGACATCCCCGTGCAGTTTCCCGTTGACCCAAGAAATTGCAGCGTTGCTCAAGCGTAAATCGATTCATTGGCTATAATCACACGAGAACAATTTTTAGTCGCACAATTTTTGTTCTTTTCAAATTACGTGGGATGAATATTAGTCTGGCATGAAATGTATACGTATACACAGCTTTGTATGTATTAGTGTTTTTGCATTCATTTGATGTTTGGCTGATTTTTAAAAATGTTTTTGTTTTTAGTTTTTTGCTGGTAATGTGGGTTTGTAGCTGGTTAAAACTTTACGCCACCGAAAAACCATTCTCTTCACCTCTCTTGCCTATAAACTATCATTTTACGCCAGCACAATTGTTCTCGTGTGATTAGAGCCATTACGTTTAGTGGAGATAATATACAGAATAAAATGACATAAGTATTGCCAGGTTCGAAATAACCGATGGTTCAAATTTAAACCGAAAGATGGCCCAGCCGATATAACATCATTTGAATATCCGCCATGGCTTCTCTGGGTATAGCGTATAGGAAATGTTCAATTTGTCATGCATAAATAAGGCTGAATTTGACTGATGGCATGTGTTATGTTGGCTTTGAGTACCGTTGTGGTTTATGTCTGATTTGCTCACACTTGCAACTTAAAAAAACTCCACAGGAAAAAGTCTAACAGGGTCAAATCGCACGATATCGGTGAACATTTCGCATCATGAGATGAGAATGCCATAAAATCGCTTGTGCAGAATATCTAATGTGGCATGTGCTGTTTACTGTCCACCTCATTCAATTCAGAAATAAATCAAGTCGATCCTGAACTCATCGTAAAATGTTCAATAAGAGTATAATTTTCTTTTACAATAATTAAAAGGACAAGGGTGTCCTTTGTATGATAAAAACTTTAAAAGCAAAACATCAGAAGCAACATAATCCTTTCAGTCATTAGTTTTACATTAAAATTGAATTAAAATTTAATGAGTTTCTAAGTGTTTTCACTTTTCATTTCAAGTTTGTTTAAAACAACATGTTTTTCTTCTTTTGTTGATAGAATGGCTGCCGCTTGAAGGTATCATCGAACCAATGAACCACCGAACAACATCTACAATGTATTTTAAGGCAACAAATCTCATTAATAAAGAGTGAAATCAACGCTTGCGAGTAACTCAATGATGAATAATTAAGTAAATTGAATACTTTAATTCACTTAATTTTGTAATTCGCAACGTATTGTTTTAGAGCATCATCCATTAACACTTCCTCTATAGTCACCCTTAATCACTTTTAGAAAATTGTTTTCACTGATACGAAGGCAATAACTAATTACCCCTCTCCCTCTCTCAGTTAGGTGGCTAAGACTTTTATTAAAGTCTATTTATGTTATCATTTAATCTTGCAAACAAAACTCTTCGTATTTACAAACCATCCATCCATCCCAGCATGATGTCTGAATAGTTTTCTAATTTTATTCAAATCCTGTTCTGTTGATACAGATTTTGTTATCCCTGTGTGAGTGTGTATTTATTTATGTAATTGACTGTGTTTCAGACATTGTGTACATATTGGATTAATGAGTTTCAATAGAAAATCTTTGTACTTTTACGTATCAATAGCCAATTGTTTGAATATCCTGTATGATTTCCTATTAAAGGATCAATATGTCATTTCAATACTTTAAATGTTAAAATGTATTGTTCACCAATACGTTCTCATATATAGGAGGTCTCTTTACAAAATTAATGTATGCAGCCCGCAAAATTTGAAAATGTAACTTATTTTTTGAATATACCTCGTATCTCGCCTATATTTTCTTCCTTAATTGTTGAATAAAATTATTAATACAGATCAAAAATATCCATGTTCGGGTAAAACTGGCCGTCTCATCTTAGGAACATTGTCCCACAACTTTAGCGGAATCGGTCAATTAGTTTTTGCTAAATCATGTTCGTCAGGTTGAAAGAAGTGATTTCCAGAAAAACGCGTTTAAGTTGCGCTCACGAGGGCGTATTGTGTGCGGGAAAAGACGATTTCTGCTATACATAATTCTATGGCTTTAAAGTGCCTAAAAGCGTGAAAAAAATTGATTTTTTGAAAATTAATAAGTACACTAACCAGAGATCAGCAATGAGTATTCAAAAAGATGAATATAATCGAATCATACTCATAATTTCTGATACTTATACGCATACATTTTTAGAAGTCGCCGTGATCTAGTAGATAGTGTGTCGGCTTATTAGACGAAAGGCCGGAGTTCAAATACCAGGTTAGACATCAAAACGAAAATATGAAAATATTTCTTCGGCGACTTCCTCTCAGCAGATTTCTGGCAAAAACTCTGAGAGTAAAAATTGCCATGAAAAGCTTCTCAAAAATCTGTCGTTCAGAGTCGACGTTTAACTGTAGGTCCCGCTACTCATGTATAAACACGTCCTCTAACCTAACCTAACCTATACGCATACATACTTATTTTAATATCATACTCATACTACTCATATTCAAAGTTTGAAATACTCATCGTACTCATACTTAACAATACGCATGATGTTGTTGACTTCGACTCTTCTTTACTCAACATTTACAAGAATTACAAAATAAGTCTGATTTACGTACGAACACTACAATACTCACTAGAAGGTTGTGTGTTTGCTTTGCTTGCTGTCTTTGGCTTTTTATTTCTTAATTTTTTTTGTAAATGCAACAGCAACTAAGACTGTAAATTTGATGAATGATTCGAATCAGTCGAATCATTTATGAGTATTATAAGTATTTTTCTAAATTTATGAATCTGAATGAGTAGGCATATGAATCAAACATATTTCGAATGTTATGAGTTTGATGTCAACCATGTACTCATACTCATTGCAATCTGCACTTATTGTAGTGAGTACGAATGACTCACTTATACTCAAAATTTCATGAATACTTATGAGTAGCGAAAAACGATTCATTGCTGGTCTCTGATACTACCCCTTACATGCATACATACATAATTGGCCATTACAATACTTCAGTCAGGATTACGGCCTAGCGTTCCACACCACTCATGTTGTGTGCTTTAAATTTTTTCATACTTGAGTGGCAGGACCTACATTTTAACGTCGACTCCGAACGACAGGTTTTGAGAAACTTTTTCATGGCAGGTTTATTTACTCTCATTACTTCGAACCCGGGCTTTATGTCTAATAAGCGAACACACTATCTACTAGACTACGGCGACCCCTTAATTTGCTTAATTGAAGTTGAAATGTTTGCCAAGTATTGCTTAAGTATGTGATGCCTGTAAACATAAGAAAGGTGTTCGATAAGATTGCGTGAGTATTATAAACGGCTGAGTATACAAAATGTTGTATGGGGTTTGTGTGTTTAACATGTATACATAGGTTGTATTGAGTACAAATATGACTTTTACCATCAAACATTACCACACTACTTCATTTCTATCATTTGTATTGAATCTAATTTTTGGTGTTGACTATTTGACTTGTCTGTCTGTCTGTCTTTCAGTATAAATTAATGGATACCACCACAGCCATGATAACAATAAACACCAACGATGTTGAGTATTCTGGTTATTGTGCTGATGATTGAAATGCTAAGTAGATTGGTTGGTTAGGAGTAGTGGTTGTGTTTATTTTTTAAAATGTAAAAATCACAACGAAAATACTGCGTATGTTTGTAATTTTCTTATGAAAATTTTATCTCCAGTTTCACCATCTAAAAATGTGAAAATTAAAGAAAAAATTGATTGTTTACTTAACTGATATTGATCAGATTCAATTTAAAATTTCATGATTAAAATTTAGGAACTTTAGCAAAGAATCAAAACATTTCATTCTGTAAAGACGAATGTGGTATAGATTTCTCATTCCAAAACAGTTTTTAAAAATCTTCTGTTTATTATCTTCAATCCACAAATCATTGAATTTTATTTATCGTTGTTGATTTCTTTTCAAAATTCATGTGAAAATTTATACACAGCGACATTTTCTTTCTCGATTTCCTTTTGTAACCTGCTTTTACAATCAGGAACGACAATTTTTGTTCGTTTTGTTGTTTTCTTTTTACAAAAATAAAATAAGAACAAAAATAATAAGAAGAAGTAGTGTGGTAGACTATTAGCGTGAGGGTCGTGGGTTCGATTCCAACCAGAGACTCTGATCTGTTACACTGCACCGATCATAAGTTCTTCGTTGCACAGCTCGCTATTTGTAATTTGATTGTATTCTCCTTTTCTTTTTCCTTTAAAAGTAAGAGTTTAGCAACTAAAGTTATCCTATATCAAACAAATATCGGATGGGCCATCTATCGTTTTAAGTTGGGTACATTGGTTATTTCGAATCGGGCAATACTTACGTCATGCTATTCAGACACAAAACGAAACGGTGTAACTTCGCTTAACATTAAAATTAACAAAAGCTACACAAACAAGTACAACGAACTTGTTACAAGTAAACCAACAACATCAGTATGAAAGAAAAGCGGATAGACAAGTAAGCAAGAAAGCAACAATAAGCAATGTGAACATAATACACAAACAACAATGAAGTCGCGATAGAGATCTCGAGAAGGCGAACGCATGAACATTTAACTTCAAGAACCTTCATCAGATTGTTTACGTGAGCATATAAAAAGGCAAGACAAAGCAGGCAATCAGTAGTAAGAATTCAGGCAGTCTTGTGTGAAGACGAGTTGCGTGTGAAGAAAACAGTCTTGGTTTGAAGACTTCCGTTGAGGAGATCTGCGTTGTAAGCAAAGAATAATAGCGAAAAACCAATTACTGATATATACGTCAAGTTGTAGACGTAAAGCCCGGATTCGAGCCCCAGGCCAGACATAAAAAACAAAATATAAAAAAAAAAATATTTCTTTGTCATATTCTTCTCAGCAGATTTCTGGCAAAAACTCTGAGAGTAAATAAAATTGCCATGTAAAGTTTCTCAAAAAAAAATTTACACTGTAGGTCCCGCCACTCATGTATAAAATGAACACACACAACATAAGTGTTGAGAAGCTAGGCCGTAATCCTGACTCATAAGTACTCATGAAATTTTGAATATGAGTCAGTCAACAGTATTTGAATTCAACTACTCTGATTCATTCGTACTCACTACAACATTGATTTATAAGTACAGGTTGCAATGACTACAACGTTGACATCAAACTCATAACACTCATAACTACGAGTGATTCGAATCATTCATCAAACTTCATAGTTTTAGTTGTTGTTGAACTTACAAAAAAATAAGAAAGAAAAAGACTAAAAAAAGCAAGCAAAGTAAACACACAACCTTCTAGTGAGTATTGTAGTGTTCGTTCGCGAATCATATTTATTTTGTGAGTCTTGTAAATGTTGAGTAAAGGAGAGTCGAAATCAACAAACGTTGAATATGAGTAGTATGAGTATGATATTAAAATAAGTATGAATGCGCACAAGTATCAGAAATTATGAGTCTGATTCGAATCTACTCATCTTTTTGAATAATCATTGCTGATCTCTGATACAGACATGCCATAGTCGACATCTGGACGACGTTATATTCTACAGAACACTTTAAATGATGTCTTACACACAATTTGTTTTATAGAACTTTAATATAGGAAGCGCTTAATGAAAGTCCCCATACATTTTAATCTATAATTGTGTGAATATTAAACTGAAAACGATGTGTTTTTCGAAGTCGAGTTTAAACTGTAGGTTCTCCTACTGATATAAAATTAACATACACATAATAAGTGGTTGTCGTGGTCTTGACTGAAGGGTCTTGACTGAATGACTTGGTCTTCATAGCATTCATGTGTTCCTTTTTTTAACAAATTCTAAATCAATTAAAAAGTTCATTTCAAGTTAATCTCTGTTATTTTTTATATGTATTAAATATTTTGCTCACAATAAAATAAAATTTATTAGTACTCTTGAGTCTATGGTACTAAATATTTTAATTAACATTGTACTTAACACTTTCAACAAGTTTGAAATGAAAAACATGTTTTTTATTTCAAAATATTTTAAATTTCGCAACGCGGCTAAATGCTTGCATTTGGCGTTTCCATTGGCATGAACAAAATAACAGTCAAGGGATACAAAGTAATGCCATTACCGGCACAATTATGGCAACACTGATATTGTTATTCATAAACTTTAAAGGCAACAGCAACAATCACAGACAAAAAAAGTTGTTAACGCTTATCGATTGCTGCTTCTTTTTTTTTCGAGTCACGGATTAACCCGACCCTATCACTGTTTACAACCCGAAACCCAAAAGAATTTTCATTAAAAATTTATTTTGCACTATTCAATGGCACTTAATGCCATGATTAAGCACGTATACTATGCAGCCAACAAAATTGTTGTCCTTGAAAGTATTTGACAAAACATTTGTATGGCAGGACACAAACAAATTCGGCCATAAATTAAAACTTGTTATATTGAATTTTTTTTCTGCTTTTTCTTTGGCAGAAAAAAAATATTTTGTATTGCACACTCTACTTATAAATGACGGTATACTTAGACTAAGCATTTCAATTGTTTACTTTCTGTCCTAGGGCCTTTGCCGTTAAACTTGGGTTTAGTTAAAGGTACCTTTAGCTAAAGGGAACTATAAAGTTACCTTTAACTTATTTTTGTTATTACAACTAACAGATAAAATAAACTCAACGATGGGCTTCGTTTTTGTTGTTGTATATGCTCATTTTGTTTAAATTTGAAGTTGCCATATTGAAAATAATATATAATATGACAAGTTCAAACATAAACTTTAAAATTTAACACTCACTTCTACCTTATTGTCCACTTATAATAATGAAAAACCATTTATCTGCTCTTTAAAATCCTCCCTTTAGTTAACGGAAAGTTGTAATAATGGCCATAAGCATTTCAATTGATGCCTTTCTGTCTTATAGTCAAAAATGTGATACTCTTTGCAGCAATCGTAGTTGTGATTATGCTTTTGGATTAAACGTTGCCCAGTGGTAGAACGAAAGCTCTAGGAGTTCAATTGCCCACAATATCGGAGGCATCTTCAATTTTAATTTGTTTGTTTGAATACCTTTTAGTTTGTGGTATTTTAAGAATATCGTTTCAGTTTTTTAAAAGTTATGACTGTATGACTTAAATCGCTGCTAATATTTGCCAATGCAGTGTTTCAGCGTAAAAAAGTTTTTGGAGTAGTCCATTGACTAAAACGATCATGCGATAAAATTTGTTTTAGTCGAGATAAATGCAGTCTCCCTTGTTTAAAGACAAGCTACAAAATTTATGATCCCCCCATGAAAGATAATGTTATTACTGGTGTTGGTGAAATTACTTAATTGATCACCACAACCCTTTAGACAGAATTACAATCCAGCTTCTCACACCACACATGTTGTGTGTGTTAATTTTATACATGAGCAGCGGATCCTACACTTTAACGTCGACTCCAAACAACAGATTTGAAAAGCTTTTCATGGCAATTTTATTTACTTTCAAGACTTTTACCCAGAAGACTAAATCGTTGAAAGAAATACTTCTTCTATATATTTCATTTTGTTCAACATGTCTGAGCTGAGGTTTGAGCCGCGGGCTGTCGTATTATAAGCCAAAATATTAGATTATGAAATATATTAGATTATTAAATTATGCGAGAATTGAAGCATGTATGGCGATCGCTTGTTTATCCTTTCAAAAGAAAACTTCATTAACTTTTAAAAATTCCTGAAATTTTGCTCGCTGTTGCCCATTATGGCCTGCTCTACGTTGACCTTAAAGGAATAAGTGTCGATAACGCCACCAATCCAAAATCTACACGAAACTGGAATCATTGAGCACTCTTTGACCTCATTTGAATTGGAATCGTCTCAATTTCGACAAAAAGTTCATTTATCCAGTAATTATTTTTATTTTAATAAAATAAAATTTTTAATAAAATTGATGCATTTCTTATAAAATGGTGGCCATTCAGTATTCAATGATTGTTAGGGTGTTTATAAGTCATTTGTGACATATTTTTGTATCCGCATGCATTGCAAACAATAGATGTTCAAAAAAAAGTTTCTCAACAATTTTTTTTTGCTTCTTTTTTTTTTTTGCAAAATACAGGGTTAAGATCGAACATTATTTTGGTGTTCGCTTCCACGTAGTGTTCACTCTTTCCTTTAATTTTAATTTCAAAAGTTTTCAACTCGATTTGAAAAGAATTTCAGCTTTTTGTCGTTCTCTGCTGTACTAACAAGGACGATTTGTTTTTTTGTAAGCACTGCCGACAAAATTTCAATATTCATAAGAAAGGAACGTATTTGTGTGTAGGGCTGGAAAAGATGTATCACAAAAACGAAAACAATTTCAGCATTTTCATTTTACCATACACATGGGTGTTTAACTTTTGGAAATTAAAATTATCGTCAGACTTTTGGAATGAGCATTAGGTCTGTTACTATAAATAGGTCTGTTACTGTAAATAGAAATTACCAAGAATAATATATTGCTTGCCAAAGACTGAGAGTTTCCTTTAATTTCAGCATAATGGAGGCCAAAGCGATCAGATAGAGAATTTTTTATTGTAGTACGCGTTTCATCTAGTACATCCGGATATGTCCCTATACCTAGGGAAATAATGTAAACCTTAAGATAATCTTAACATTTTTTCGGAGAATATTCATAGACAATCTTGAAAGTCGTCACGATGTATGAAAGAGACTTTATGGCATCCTGACTGTCCTCTTATATAAATGTGTTCTCCGGGTATATTATGTTACTGAGTAAAAATTTAATCGCCATGATAATAGACACGATTTCCACCTGGAAGACATTGCAGATATACACACTACCGTTTTCCTATCTAACTACCAGCTTTGATTGTAATATAATCTATTTGAGAAGATAGTTATGGGAGAAAAAATATAAAATCGGTGCTGATGAATAAAAAAGAGTTCACGACTCCAGGGAGTTCGTGGAGCTGCTTAGGCTAGCAGTTTACCAATTTCGACTTTATTCTGTGGCTACTGATTCAGGAGAAACTTGATAGTAAGCCAAATTTAGCATATGAAGTTATCTGTTGTTCTCAGGAGTAACAGATTGCCTCCATACGACGTCGAGCAATCGTGGTTAAGCGCTAGGTAAACTATCCTGGAGGAGAAACAGATTTAAATTCTTCCTATTCTTGAGGTTTTCCCAGAGAACAACATGAGTTTGGTTTTCTATGGATTAATTCCGTTTCCTCCACACCACTCAGAGAGAATTTCGAAAGCAACATTGGGTAGATCATCGACGTCGTTTTCTAAAATCCTGATAAGCTTCCTGGCAACCGAGAGCTATGGAGATGTATACCTTTCTCCTATTCTTGGCATCTTATATTCTATTCACAACTTTAATTCCTAGTAATCCTCATAATCTCTCGCCTCCTTTAGATGGCACCGTATACAATTTTTGGGACTTCCAGCCATTTTTGCGATATTACATATATTATGACGTATCTCGCCCAATCTGGTGCCATTTACTCAATCTTATCCAATACAATGGGGGTTGCCTGCAAGTTTTTTAGAGTTGCGAGTTGAAAATCGAATTGTGGGGCCACCATACGCAAAAAAGAGATGAAATCTTAGAGTGTTTTGTATGGCACGAGCCATGTCGCCCTTCCCTATAGAAGTTCAGATTTTATATTTGGATAGAAGTATTTTGGATGATAGTTGCCGGCACAATCAACATTTTTGAGCATTTGCAAATGCACCTTTTGCCCTGGCAAGTCGTACCTTGAACAATATCAGTGGTCTGATGTTATTAAAAGCAACCTCAACTTCAACGAAGTACGCAATGCAGACCTGTTCGTGTTAAAAGGCCTTCTATGAAACTTATTAAGAGGGCTAAGAGCAGTTGTTGGATCTGTTTGGTCCAATGTTTTGATTAGAAAAGATGATACAGATACATATAAGACTGAAGCCCTTGACGATTACGCTTGAAATTTTTCCCACCTGGGACATAAATAACATTCTTGATTCTTGCCGTCTACGTGATATGGAGATGGAAAACGTATGTTTGGAATTTCGATTTCAGAGACTATATAAGACTAAAAGACCTTTTAACTACACTGGGCATGCTACAGCACTCTTCCATATGACCTCAATGTTTTAAACTGAAGATATCTCACCAAAAGCGGTTTCAATATCCTGTACGAATGTACTACCCGGCGACAGTCTTAGTTAGAATATAAAAGATGATCTAAAATTTTTTTCTTGGATATCTCATGGATCCATCATATCTAGTGCATAGTTACGAATCTCAGATTTATTGGCATTATTTGTATTTAATAGTGCGCAAATGCTACTATTGTGGGTGCTTGTGTAATTCCCTGCCAATCCCATCTTCCTGATTTTGGACTCAACATGTATTTGAAGAGGAAAATCTTCCTTTGATATCCAGTGATACTCGAGTAAACAATTTCAAATGATAGTTTGTGTAATACTTAATTCTACCCGAGCTTATGTCTTCAAGATTAATAAAGGATGTCCATAAATTTAGAAAATAACTCGTAGAATTTAAAAGGTTGAGTATGGCTTGGAAATGTATTACAGTTAATAAAATCATACATACGTACATATGTACATATGTAAGTGGTTTTTACAACTCTTCAGTCAGGATTACGACCTAGGTTCTCACAACACTTGTGCAGTGTGTGTTAATTTTATACTTGAGTGACGGGACCTACAGTTTGATGTCAATTCCGAAACTTTACAGAGTTTTTACCAAAAACCTGCTGAGAGGAAGTCGCTGAAGAAATATTGCTTCATATTTCGTCTTTTTAGAGATGTCAATGTTATCGATAATTAACTATCACATTAAAATTTCTTAAAATGAACTGAATTATAAAATATTTACAGCATTTTATTTATTAAGATTAACGTACTTTAAAACGTGCAATTAGTTTCACATTGAAAAAAATGGAAATGTCATGGCATTCATTAGTTCTGCTATGTATTTTCTTGAGTCGATTAATATTTATTTAGTTGAACGATTTTTACTGTTTTTTTTTATTTTTTTTTTATTTTGACTTTTTTTTTATTATTATTGGAAATATAAATTGTTTAATAATTATGAGTGCGTTAAAAAGAAAATTTTGCCATTTTTCATCTACCGTACGCAGCATTTCCTTTAGAAAAACATGAAACCTGCTCACACCAATATGCGGAAATATTATTTCCTCGTATATTATCATTATTTACTGCCTGCTTGTGTTTTTAAATTTCAATTTAAAATATGACTGAGTTGAAAGACCTTTTTTGTGTGTTGTTGTTCTTGTTGTTGTTGCTGAACAAATTCCTTAACAACTTGTTACGAATAAGGATAATAACAAATGATACTCCTTCCCCTTTATTTTCTTTGCCATAAAATTCTTAACACACACACAAATACAAATCGATGAACAATAACAAGAAAGACGATTTACAACGATTTACAAGAGCTAGAACAACGGCAACAACAACGTCTACTACAAATCGAACAAATATCCACAGGCAATAATTTATATTCTCTCACGTATTTATGACAGAAAAACAACAAAAAAACAAGTAATGGGGATGAGAGTACCCCAAACTGAAATCCATTTAGAGGTTTATTTAGCAGCGAACATGAGGAAACAATATTTACCACTGCTTATGGGTAGGCTTTCTTCACTTTCTTCATAAAAAAATAACCGCGGGGTATTTGTGTAAAATTGATTGGCAAAATGAAAGAATGAACACTGGAGAAATTTGCTAAATTGACTGAAGTATTGAATGAAATAATGTTTGTATGATTTGGAAAAGCGAAAGTTCAATGCCGAGCACATCATAAATCTTTTTGGAAATATTCATTGAAAATTCGCTGACATTCGCTGAAATATTCGCCGTCCAACAAGAAACCGGGTAAGCAATTTCTAAGGTATTCAAGAAAAATAAATTCAATCAATTTACCAGTACAACAACTCACAGGGGGAAAGGCTATATTATCCCCTACAAGTTAGGTCATAGCTCTAAAACATATCAACAGATATGACTATCTAAGAAGTGATCCCCGCTGACTAGGATCTGGAACATATCCCAGCCGGACTATGGCAGGGTATGCTGCGATGAGGAGGAGTTGGAGACTGTCAAGGACCTCCTCTATAACTAACCAGCCCTTAGTAGGTTAAGGTTGAAGACCCTTGGCGGAGGCTTCTTCGAGGGTTTGAATTCTGTGTTGAGAGTCGACATCAAGGCTCTCCACAGATTCATTAGTAGCTTGAGCTGGTTGATAAGTGCTAGGGCTTTTTTTTGCGTAGTCGCGCTGTCCCTTGTGTTTTTTTGTTTGGTCTGTGTAATTCCTCCGCTTCCCATTCTCCCTTCCTAGCTGTTCACTATGTTGGTTAGATATATGTAATCCTATCGGGTCGTTCGTTCTACGCTTCTTATAATTAATCTAAGGGGTGATTTTTTAAGAGCTATAGGAAAATTAAAAAAAAAAACACATAAAATTCAGAAAAATGCATGAAATCTTTATTTGAATCGATAGTACGGTCCATGTAATTTAATGTTTGAAGATTATTTCATGCAAATGTTGACCGCGACTGTGCCGCAAATGGTCCATCCGCTTAGTCCAATTTTGGCATACTCTTTCCAACATTTCGGCCGGTATCTCACGAATAAATGCTTCAATGTTGTCTTCCAATGCGTCAATTGAAGCGGGCTTATCTGTACAGACATGAGCTTTAACATAGCCCCACAAAAAATAGTCTAAAGGCATTAAATCGCACGACGGCCAATTGACCGGTCCTGAACGTGAAATAAAATGTTCACCGAACTCGCCTCTCAATAAGTCCATTGTTACACGTGCTGTGCGGCATGTGGCACCGTCTTGTTGAAACCACATGTCATGCAAGTCAAGCTCTTGCATTTTGGGCAAAAAAAAAGTTGGATATCATCTCACGGTAGCGGTTACCATTCACAGTTACGTTACGATTCGCAGCATCTTTGAAGAAGTACGGTCCAATGATGCCAGCAGCCTATAAACCGCACCACACGTATCCCGAATAGCCGCTTCAGTGGGTCGATTAAACTGACCATAAAATGGAAGAAGCGCGCGATGAACTTTCTTAACAGAGCACGCATTTTGATAAAAAGATTCAATGATTTGCAAGCGTTGTTCGTTTGTAAGACGATTCATGGTTAAATTTTAGACCAAACTGAAGATGTTTGACAATGAAACAAAACACGAAACGTTTAAACCAGTGTTGCCAAAAAGATAATAGCTAAAAAATCACCCTTTATATATAAAAATGAATGTGTGTTTGTTTGTATGTGTGTATGTTGGTATGTTTGAACTTTATAGACGATTAAACGGCTGAACCGATTTTCTTGAAATTTTCACAGTACCTCCTGTATGTCTGGAAGGAGTTATAGGCTACTTTTTATGTTGAAATTTCAAATGAGCGAGGTGTCACGCCCACATATACTACATACTTAATATTTAATTGTATTTGAAATATGTTACTCATACGCATACATCTACTAGAATAGTTACCCTGACAAGTATGCAATAAAAAAATCTAAGATTTTTTGACATGTGAAACTTAAGGGAATTAGATATCACTCATACGTCACATATGTAAATTTTTTAAATGAATTTTACATCTATATACAGTGGTGGCCACGAATTTAAGACACGACATATGACTGACTTATTTGTGATAATTTTTACATTTTATCGAAAAAATTATGGGTCCATGATATTTTTTTAAGACTTTTGTAATGTTATGAAGAAAAATTAATAATATTTTCTTACCTATATTCGGTTAAAAATTTTTATTTACATATTATATGCATAAACACAAGTTTTATCCTGGTCACGAATTTAAGACATAGGCATAATATAACACTATTCTCTAAATTAAGCTCAGCTTCATAAAAAATCCTAGTATTTAGTGGGAAATCCTTTATTTTTCATCACAGCAGCACATCTCCCGGGTAAACTTTCGACTAATGCCACATAACGTTGCTTTGGAATTGCATACCAAGCCCTTCGGATTTCTTCCCACAAATCGCTTGAATTCTTTGGTTTAACTGTTCGTTCATATTCCTCAACATCATTTCACATTATGTGCCACGGGTAGATTGCATCCGAAATGTCCAATTTTTTCATGATTCTGGCGCATAAATAAACCCGCTTTGGGACAATGAAAAAGAGTATGTTGGCTTTGAAGAACTTTGGGGTTTATGTCTGATTCTTTAAACCCATGATCTATAAGAAACCCCCACAAGGAAAAAAGCCTAACGAGATCAAGTCACACAAGCTCGGTGGCCAGTTCACATCACCCCGACGTGAGATATCCAAGTTGTCAAATCGCTCGTGCAGAATATCCATAAGCTATATGGTAAGTAGCAACGTCCTTTTGAAACCACTTGTAGTTGCTGTCCAGATAATTCTTCATTAATTTTGTGAGGATTTGAGCATCCAAATAATCAAGTTGGCGCAAGTTGTCATTGCACATTATACTATGTTCAGATATGCACTTTTATTGAGTCAATATTCGGTTTATTGGATACAATATTTTAAGTGTTCAGACATAACAATATACGCAGTTCAGCTGCTTATTCAATATTCGTGTGACAGCTGGTAAACAAAAAAGTTGGTTGTTTCAACAACATTGTTTTTGTTTTTGTCGTTGTTAACATTTGATCTGTCAAATATCAACAGAAAGTGTTCGGATAATTGTAGTATGCGCACTGAACATACTTATGACAGTGCTGTATTTTAAGTTTTACTCAATATTATAACAATTTGCGTATTTATTGCGCAATAATTAATTCAAACTTTATATGAAATATTGAGCTCAATAATGACGTTTATTACGATTTACGCAATAAAGATGCCTATCTGAACACCGTATTACTATTTACCATTTCTTTACAAAAAAATCTGTGAAAAAACTTATTTGTTAAATTCTTTCTAAATTTCAGAACTCTACAGAAAGTATCGGGTGGGCCATCTGTCGGTATAAATTTTAATTTTTTCAGATGAAGCTCATTTTCATCTTGGTTGGTAAGTTAATAAGCAAAATTGCGGTATTTGGGGCTCAGAAAACCATCACGTGGTCTTACTGAAGCCAATGCACCCATTACGAGTGACTGTTTGGTGTGGCTTATGGAGCATAGATGTCACTGTCCCTTTGAAAATGAGGACCTTTGAAAATGAGGACCTTCGAAATTGAGGGAGGCACCTACCTAACCATGATAACCTATTTTTTGTACCCTCTTTTCATGGTATTGATGTGAACAATGTTTGGTTTCAACAGGATGATGCAGCTTGCCACACAACTCATGCCACAATCGATTAATGATGTGATGTTAAATAGCCTCCAAGAAGCTGTAATTTGACCCCGTTGGACTATTTTCTGTTGGGCGAAAAGTGTTAATCCGATAAACCACATGTAAGAGAGTCAAGCACTTGTAATAGTGCACGAAAATTTTCCGATTGAAAGAGGTACTGTGAGGCCAGCCGCTGCAGCCATATGAGTGAAATAATATTCCATTTCTAACCGGAACAATTGTACTTATCAGTAAAAAATAAAATTTTAAATCGTTCGTGTTTTATTGCTTTTATAAATTTAAACTTTAAAATGGGCCACCATTTATTTTGCCTGCATAAATTTATCATTCATTCAGCCTTTATTATTATTTACTAAACGCCAAGAGTAACGATAAAACCATTACAGTCACTTGAATAACAAATGAAATGAAAAACACAACAAATTCTGTTAATAATCTAAAGAAAGAAAAAAAAAAACGGAAAAATATAAGATTTGGGACATGAAGTTGAAGTTTAAAGCAACCCAGTAAAATGAGTCACTTCATAAAAAAAATAATCTTGTTTGTGTATAGATGACGCTGAAATATTTACGTGTGTAGACATAAATACACATGCATTCCATATACAACGACGGGGAGTTTTTGTTGTTGTCAGGAATTTAATTATATTTAAACGTTTTATACCTACACATTTACTAATACACACACATGCATTCGTGTTATATTTTTTCTAGAACATTTTGTAGCCTATTTTGTGGCGTATGCTCTTCATGTATGCATGTGATACAGTGTAAACGCAAATGTATTTTAGGTCTGACATGGTTGATTTGGTAATAAAGAAGGGCTCTTATAGGACTTTTTTTTTATTAAAAAGATACTTTAAAATGAGTTTCTTATACATTTTGCAGTGGGATAAATAAAACCTAATTTGTACGTTTAAAACCGATTACCTTCATTGATGATTACTGCAATTCGATTTTGTTAGGCGATTAGTATGGCTTGATAAAAACAGAATTACCTTTGAAAACGAAAAATAATGTTTGGATAATATTAAAATGGATTTCTTATTTTGACTTTCGAGATTTGTTTGCTGCTGCCACAAGGTCCACTCGTATGAATCAGAGATCAGCAATGAGTATTCAAAAAAATTAGTAGATTCGAATCATACTCATAGTTTCTGATAGATATACTGATACTTCATACATGTTTTAATATCACACTCATACTACTCATATTCAAAGTTTGAAGTACTCATCGTACTCAATACTTAACAATACGAATGATGCTTTTGATTTCGACTCTCCTCTACTCAACATTTACAAGAATCACAAAATAAGTATCACGCGTACGAACACTATAATACTCACTAGAAGGTTATGTGTTTGCTTTGCTTGCTGTCTTTGTCTTTTTTTGTAAATGCAACAACAACTACGACTGTAAATTTTGATAAATGATTCAAATCACTCGAATCATTTATGAGCATTATAAGTATTTTTCTAAAATTATGAATCTGAATGAGTAGGCGTATGAATCAAACATATTTCGAATGTTATGAGTTTGATGTCAACATTGTACTCATACTCATTGCAACCTGTACTTATAAATCAATGTTGTAGTGAGTACGAATGAATCAGAGTAGTTGAATTTCAATACTGTTGATTCACTCCTACTAAAAATTTCATGAGTAGTTATGAGTAGCGAAAAAATGCTCCCAATGCTTTAAATTTTGCTGCTTTTTCGGCATACATCAAATGTCTGAATATAGCCTCATAAAAAGTAATCCAGAGGCGTTCAATTACACTAATAAGAAGACCAATAAACAGAATCACTTTTGGAAGGAAAGCTGCTATCAAATTGATCTTGAAATAAATCGATTAAAATGCGCGATGTTTGGCAAGTTACGACGTGTTGGACGTGTTAGAATCAAATATAATTGGCGCTTCCCATCCACCGCAACGGTAGCTCCTTGCTCAATTCGAAAGGAATACGAAGCGATAATGACATTAGCGTGCAAACCGCATCAAGGAATCAATGGAATGATCACTTAGTCGTCATAGTTTAGTAGGTCGTGTGTTGCCTTATTAGACGTGAGGCCATGGTTTGAACTCCAGGTCAGACATCTCCAACGAGGTATGAAAGTTTCCTACAAATCTGTTGCTTAGAGTCGAGTTTAAACTTTAGGTCCCGCCACTCATGTATAAAATTAACACACGCAATGTAAGTCGTATTAGAAGCTAGGTCGTCATCCTGAGTAAAGAGTTGTAATGATCAATTATGTATGTATGTATGTAAAGATCATCTATTAACGGCTGGCGGATATCTTTTCTCCCAATAAGATAATTCTGCTTCACCTTTGAATATAATTTCTTCATAAAAGTTCTCATCTTCGGCCAACTTTAAATGAGCACAAACATCAAAAATGCTAGGCAAACGATGGTCGTTGGATTTCAGTTCTTAAAATTTTCCATGTAGTCGAAGAACTCAGATCAACAACTGGAGAACGACCGCGAATCAACATTTCGTCATATTCATCCAGGCAGCATCAAAATTTCTTTCGATACGTAAATTTCTTTAGAAGCCGCCGTAGTCTAGTAGGTAGTGTGTTCGTTTATTAGCCCGGGTTCAAGCCCGGTTCGTAATCCTGAAGGGGTGTAATGGCAAATTATGAATGTATGTATGTATGTATGTACGTAAATTTCTTTGTCTTGTCGTTGGTTTTGGTTCGAAGTGCGTCGAGTAAAATGAGTGCGAAACCGATCAATGACAGCATTAACTTCTTGCTAATTAGGTCGATTAGGTTTGCAAACAACGTAAACTGGATGTAAAGTACTGTGAACTTTGCAAGTTAATTTCCATAATTAGTGAGCATTGTTCTGGCGTTGAAGTCGTCGTAGTCTGGCAGGTAGTGTGTTGGCTTATTAGACGTGCGGCCAAGGTTTAAGCCGCAGGTCAGATGTCACAAATATTTCTTCGGCGACTTCCTAACACCAGATTTCTGACAATAACTCTGAGAGAAAAATAAATTTGTCATGAAAAGTTTCTCAAAAATCTGTCGTTCGGTCCCGCCAACATGTATAAAATTAACACACACATAACGTAAGTGGTGTAAGAAGCTAGGTTGCAATCCTAACTCAAGGGTGTGATTATGTTATATGCGTCCTGGCGTTAAACACTCCATGAAGACATGACAGACCAACTTAAGCAGCATAACATCGGCCTATTGTGCATAGTGTGTGCTGTTTTATTGCTGTTTAAAGTAAACGTAATATTTTCTCTACATTTTCGTGTCTTTCCCACTCGACACCAGAGTATATTTTAACCGTTACAATGACAGTTAGTCTTTGTCTTAAACCTCTTCAAAAAAAAAAATGGGAAAAAATTGTGTCAATTTCTCAGGAAATCTTGTTAAGTAGGAGGGGAAGGCTGTTGAAATACGTTTAATGCCACAATATTTTCATCCCTATTGTCTGCTGCTTCCAAGTGTAAGTATTAAACGTACATACGTATGCCAATGTGTATATGTCTCTGTGGGTATGACTTTTATTTTTAAACACGACTGAAAAATTGTTAACATGACATGTTCCCCAGGAGTAGGAGGCGTATGTGTGTTTAAGTCCTTATAAGAAAATGTCTTGTTGTTGCTGTTTTTTTGTTGTTTGTACTTATTTAAAATACCACCAGGGGGTTTATGGGTTGCTTTTGTGGGCATAAGAATTAGTGTAAGTATTTGTGTAATTTATTTGGGGATGTATTCTCGGGTAACAAAAAAAAACACATTTCTTCTCGATGTGGTAAAATAGCAAACAAAAAAGTAGAAAAAACTGAAATTGAAAAAAATGTGTGTATAATGAAGGATTACCAGACAAATAAACATCGTACAGGTTGTAACATTCAAGAATTTTTGAGATTATTTTCCCTTTTTCCATGTACATGAGAAACTTTGTATGACATTTTCAACAAATTTGTTAAAGGACGACGAAAAAAAATGATGGCTTGTTGATATACTCTTGTTTTTATTTTTAACCCCACCAGGTATTTTAGCTCTTTAATAAATAAAAATGCTCACGTCTTCAACATGTCTACATACTGTCAGCATAAAGTATTTGAGTCTCTCTCTCCTTTCCATTTGATACAATACAACAGCTTCAGTCAAATTAAATTTTGTTTTAACCCAATTTGTTGTTTCTTGTCGTGGCTTATTTTATAAGTTTCTTTTAAGATTTTAAAGATAATAAGTCAGGTACAGACTTAACCTGCTGTTACACAAAAGAATTGATAAACTTTTTGAATATAAAGAAACAAAAATGAAATTACGTATTCTTATTAATTAAAAAACCTATTCGGTACATCGGTAATGTTATTTTTATACGACCGACATCAGGAGAATTCCACTTTAAGGGAAAATAAAGAGCAGACAGGGAAGATTCTAAAGAACGTACGATAAGTGTTTGGATAAACATAATCCTCTTTGCAATGTATAGTGCTTGGAGCAGATTATCGACCATAAATATTGGGTCGGTTATTTTTTAATTCTATGGCAACTATCGATATCGATAAATATGATTTGACAGTTATGGATGTCAAACTGTTTTGACCTTTCTGTTCGGTAAGGTATGGCAAGCTATCATGAAACGTTTAATGCCAGAACAACGCTTTTAAATTTTGGATAATTACTTTGGAAAAAGGACACTTCCTAGTTTTTACAGCTAACGTAATCGGTGAGCAAGCAATTCATGAAGTTATTAACGGCTTTTGAACGTATTTTACTTTTTTCGTTTCAAAACCATCTCATTCTCTGCAGACTGAAGAGAATATTGCTGCTGTAAAGCCGAAGGCGTTGAAATGTCGTAGTATTTCTCAATTTATCATCCTTTGACCTTCGAGTCCGTTGGAAATTGTATTGTTTTTGTTGTTTGTTTATTTTGCTTACATTGTTTGTTGCTGCATTTTTGTTTACTTGTTTATCCCCTTTTTTTATGCTGATGTTGTTGGTATTGTAAACAAGTTCATTGTTTTTGCAGCTTTTGTATATCATTTTAATATTAAACGATATAATACCATTTGCATTTTAGTAGCAATATGTACCAGATTATAATAAAAAAAATTCACTCCATTAAAATGTTTTTGTCTTCTATCAGGTGTTTCATTAAGCGCTTCCTATCTTTAAATTTAAATAAAACAAAGTGTGAGCGCGATTTATGCTTTTAAAAGCCTGTTGTTGGCATTATGTGTGAAATATATGAAATTAGACAACTTTTGTATTTAAAAAATTCGTTAGATTTTTGGAGAAGCGAATAAAGTGAATGCATCTAAAATTGCAGTAAAATTACAATAAATTTAATATAAATTTTTCGAAATATGTTGGCTAATAGAGATAATCTCCAGCTTGGCATTGGCCTCTAAAGGTTTACTGTAAAACCCAATGCTAAAGCCTTGTGGTATTTTGCCAGAACAAGATTTTACATATGACTGCAGCTGCATCAAGGTGCATCAAACATTCGAACATACATACATATAAGGACTCAATTGTGCATTGGTTGAAAACAGCGATTGACAATTATTTTAAGAAACATTAGTAGAATCTCGAATTCCAACCAAACCTTCTGGTTTGTAACATATTGGAGTATATACATATATAATTGGTCATTAATAAGGATTACGTCCTAGCTTTTCATACCACCCATGATGGGTGTGTTAATTGTATCCATGAGTGGAGGACCCTACAGTTTAAACTAGACTCCGAACAATAAATTTTTAAAAAACTTTTCGTGGCAATTTCATTTTACTTTCAGACTTTTTTCCAGAAGACTGCTGAGAGGAAGCGGACCTCGGTTCAAATCTCACGTTACAAAAATCTCACGTCAAACAAAAAAATATGAAAAAATATTTCTGCGGTGACTTCCTCTCAGCAAATTTCTTGCAAAAATTCTGAGAGTAAATAAACCTGCCATGAAAAAGTTTCTTAAATGATTCGCGTGATTCGAATCATTCATCAAAATTTACAGTCTTAGTTGTTGTTGCATTTACAAAAAAAGAAAAAAGCTACATAAGCAAAAAAGACAGCAAGCAAAGCAAACACACAACCTTCTAGTGGGTATTGTAGTGTTCGTACGCGAATCATATTTATTTTGTGATTCTTGTAAATGTTGAGCAAAGGAGAGTCGAAATCAACAGCATCATACGTATTATTAAGTATGACTACTAAGAGTACTTTAAACTTTGAATATGAGTAGTATGAGTATGATATTTTAAATAAGTATGAATGCGTATCAGAAATTATTCGAATCTACTCATCTTTTTGAATACTCATTGCTGATCTCTGGTCCTGACTGAGAGGTTGTAATGACCAATTATGTTTGTGTAAGGGACTAACAAACAAGCAGTAAATCTATGCGAAGATGAAAAATGTGAGTACGCCATGTAAAAAGTTTTCTTGTTCCAAGAAACGAAGTGTGTAAACTACGTCAAGTTTATACTGTATGTATTTATCATTAATTCTATTGTAATTATAAAGAAGTACAATCCTCTTATCTCTGTTCTAACTATTCTCCGCATATTTATAAATATTACAAGAAATCTATTTCACCACGATGTTGTTGTGCCTTGAAAATGTCTGTGAACAATCTATTTGTATGCTGTTGCTTATTTGAGAAATTTTTTATTGGAAGAGATTGCAATTGCATTTCATAATTTGAACACTTTTCATGCATATATGTATTGTTTATTTCTCGTTCGTTTATGGTGTTTTATGAAATTAATGTTCCACGTAATTATTGTTGCATCAAGGATGATGATAATGATGATGCTGCAAAGCAATCCATCAATTAAATATTGTCTTTAAATATTGTTTTAGAATTTCTGTTATTTTACACTCAGTCGTCATTATTAAGACAGCAATTACAAGCATGTCATTTCATTTGTAAGAATATAATGACATGCCATGCAGTAAAATCGTTCATTATTTTTTCTGTCTTTAAACCTTCAGTTTGTAATAACAAGACGTAAAAGTTATCAAACGTTTCTATTTAACTAGCACACAACGAATCAGTCTGTGTGAAGCTGCAATGTGGTTTATGGTATGTAGTGAGACGCTTATAAGCGATTGCCTTCTTCGGATGCTGAAAAGCAGGTCCAGACACGTGTTCTATACGATCCATACTTAAACATAGTCGGTGGCAACTCAGTTGTCGTTCGTTAAGCCTGTTTTGCGACAACACAAAGTAAGGATATTGTATTCACCAATACATGCAAATAACGCCATTGATTTATCAAAATGTGTGTTCTGCTCCGGTCAACATACATACATACATACATAATTGGCCATTACAACCCTTCAGTCAGGATTACGGCCTAGCTTTTCACACCACTCAAATTGTGTGGCATAATTTTATACTTGAGTGGCGGAACTTACAGTTTAACGTCGACTCCGAACGACAAATTTTGAACAACTTTTTCATGGCAGGTTTATTTACTCTCAGAGTTTTTGCCAGAAATCTGCTGAGAGGAAGTCGTCGAAGAAATATTTTTTTTTTCATATTTCGTTTTGATATCTGGTTTGAGGTTCGAACCCGGGCAACTAGATTGTTTTAAATTATTATAAGTGGACAATAAGATAAAAGTGAGCGTTAAGTTAAAGGGAATATCATCCTACCGGTAGCGTTTAAAGTTAAGTTTATGTTACAACAAAAAAAGAAGCCACCATTGCCACTGCGTTAAAAAACTTTTTTAATTGAGGAGTTTTATCGACATTACTCCGGCACTGCCATATTTTTGAAAAAGTTACCTTTATTTTATTTGTAGATTGTAATAACCACAAAAAGTTAAAGGTGACTTTAAAGTTCACTTTAGCTAAAGTTACCTTTTACTATATCCAACTCTAACGGCACGTAGTAATAATGGTCCTAAGAGTTTTAATTCAATTTGTGCCAATTTTGCTCCTGTATGGAATTTCCAGGTTAAGCGTTTATCAAGATGAATGCCGAGATATTTTATATACAAGTTTTGAGGCACTCAACATGAATGTTGCGTAAACTCGTAGTTGCTCGTTAGCTTTTATTTTTTATGGGTTTAATGGTTTTTTTAGCTTCGTTTTTTGTTTCTGTAGGCGTTGAGAAGCTTCGTGTGGTTGCTTATGTGTGCTCATAAAAGCAGTGTGTTGCCGAAAATATATTTGGCAACAGAATTCTAATTTTTTATATATACATTTTTTATATATGTGGGATAAACACATGGGGTTTGTTTTAAATTTTTATAATTCTTTATTTAATTGTAGATAGTGTTAACAATAGTTCAATTTATTAATAGTTCAATTTGATAGGTTTAATAGTTCAATAGTGCAATATAGTTTAATAGATTAGGTTAATAATCTTAGCAATAGGTAATTTAAAATAAGTAATTTTAACAATGGCACACTTCACTTGGGTTACACTTCACTAAAACACTACCACTCTTCTCGACGTCCACTTCACTACTCGTCCTATACAACTTCTGTTCTGTCTTCCCATACGTTTAAGAAAAATACCCACGCCACTCAAACCATAAACCGCTACTTGAGCCTATTCTAACCAGTCACGCCACAATCCCGTTATGTCAGTATGTCATAGCATGTAGCCGGCAAACACGAACGGAGGGTACCCTACATATATATGTATATTATCAGTAAACATAATTTTTTAAGTATTACTAATTAGACAACTTCAGCTGTATATATTAAAATATTTTAGTACACTATCTAAGGAATGTAGAAAAACCAGTTTTTTTTTTGTCTGTCTTATCTTAATTCCTTTTCATGTATTAATTATTTATAATATCTCTCATTAGTACTAGTTTAGTGAGAGATGATCCCGTTACTTTATTTAGTACAATTGCTTTAAAGTACTATTACTTAAATTTATTAAATCACTTGTGCTTTGACTTTGTATAAGAACAGTTTACTTTTCTTGAAATATAAATAAATCTATACTTAAAATACTTTACATAAAGTTCGGTGCATAAAGTAATTTTCTCAACATACATTACTTCAACACAGTGCTATAAGCAAAAGAAGAAGTTTGTGTACGACTGCTCACTGTCATAACCGATGACGCCGACATGATGTACCAAGTGAGATGTTACTTTTGCTTTTAGTGCTATTTATTGAGAGCACTTAACGACGATCCACCCTTGATATCTTATAGCGAAAGACAGCTAGCTGGGAGAACAAGAGCCACTATAACGCAGCTGTGGTTCCTTTGATCAAACATCATAAACTGCTAAAGAAAAAGGATTGTTTCTGGGGCCCTAACTCGCTGTCCATCATGTCATCAGGACCCACGCGACGCGGCTCACACCTTTAACTGCGCGGCCAAACCCACTACCTAATGACCAGAAGACTTGTGGCTGAGACCCACACAAGTGGGGTAATTACTTGGACTGTCAACTACCTGACAACCATCTAACGACAATTTTGTATCTCTATCCCATTCGATCACCTTTCATCTCATCTAATCCATGACATAAACATACACAGTATAATAAATTTAATATCAATTCTCTTGATTGTCATCGATTGGTATGATGAACTAGAGAAGGGTACGCCTGAAGCAAAAGGCATGTCAAAATCCGACATGTGTGTCCAAATAAGGCGGTATTGTAAAATTCGATATGTTGCTGTCTATCCCCATGGGATTTTTGTTTTATACAAACGGTGTCATGGAAATGTGTTTTTTCTTTCGTCGAACTATCGCAATCTATTACTCCTAATTGCATCTGATTTTCCAGTTGATTTTGCGATTCGTTTTTAACTACGATGTAAAATAAAAACTCGTAAATGAAGACGCGTATTTATGTACATATATGGTCAAATGAATAAGCCATAGTAGATTCACGAGCGCTATTATTAACAGAATTATTTTCTCTGCATTCCATTTTATCGAATAATTTATTGCATTACTAGTAGATATCTTTTAAATTTTGGTGGTGTATTTATAATTTCTTCTTTAATTTTTGCTTTCGCTACATCCTTATTTTTGATACTTTCATGTATATGTACATTGTTATTGTATCATCAACCACTCGTATCATCTCTCTTTCATAAGTGCACTTACTTGATGCCGCAACATTAAACTGCGTATGTATACTTACAATATCTGCTGTATCTATGCCAACATCTGTGACTAAATGTATAGATCCCGAGAATATTTGTTAGATGAGATGATTGTCTGGATGGTTGAATGTTTCTTTTGAGAAGCGATACTAGATAGGGTTTATACAGATGTACGCTTGACTGTTTGTAGCTTGAATGTGCTTTTAAAGCATTGTCTTTGCTTTCCTTTAGCTAATGCTCCTGTCGCTGCTTTTCAACTGAAAAAACATATCAAGTTGAGCGTTTATTTTATCTCATTCTCTTTCCTTATTGTCAGTATTCATTTCATATTGTATGTATGTATATGTGTTGTAGCTGTTGTTATTGTCTTTTTTTTATAAGACTACTACCATAGAGTGCATTTTGTTACTTTAAACTTCTCTTGATATTTTATATGAAACACAAAAAAATTGTTTTACTTGTTTTGATATCCATGCAGCTATAAGAGCAGTTGTCACAATTTTATGTATCATACATATATATGTATATGTATATATATATATATATACAAACGTACATAAATAAAAAACAAATTATATGTGCTTATACGAGGTTGTATTAATAAATACCATTATTACAACCTGCCGTTAAAGCTACTTACTTACTTAATTGGCCATTAACAACCCGATTAACAGATTTCGGCCTGCCTCAATACATCCTTCCAGGCGCCTCTGCTTCTTGCGCGCCAACGCCAGTTGGTCACACCATTCGATGATAGGGCATCTTCGATTTGGTCCTTACAACGCATACAAGGTCGTCCTCTTCGCCGATTTCCGCAGATCCCCGCATCAAATACCCGTCTCGCCGGAGCATCCTCCTCCATTCGAACGACATGGCCGAGCCTGCGCAGCCGCTGGATATTAATACGCTGCAGCACGTCCATGAAGTTGAGGAGCTCATACAGCTCACTGTTGGATTGGATGCGGAAATCATCGTCAACTCGCACTGGACCGAAGGCCTTACGTAGGACTTTTCTCTCGAATACTCTCAAAGTATTGGATAAAGTACATAACGGCCAAAGAAGAGGATGTTATAAAATAGTACGAGTTTTTTTAGTCCAAAATCATTGTTATGAACTTTCTAACCCAACCTCGTATGTGATTATGGAAAATATACATCCGTATTTGTAGGTTTCGTTTTTCCTTTTCAAATATGAACAGAGTAAAATGTCTTAAAGTGGGTCATTTGAGATCTAATAACCATGTTAACTGACTGTTAGTTATACTGTCCAGCGGTTGTGAGCAGCTAATTGTAATCTGCATTAATTTTTTTGGAGCGCCAATAGTGTTTGTGTTATTATTATTGTCGTATGCCGTCCATACAGGAAATTTCTATCCTATTCATCTGACGAATTTCAATATGGCTTTCATGCTTTTTCTCCTGGGATGTATTACTCCTGCAGGGCATTATATATGCATGTGCTCTGATGATCTCAATTCTGGATCTGGAAAATCGGTTTCTAACACTAGGAAAGTCCGATGAATGAGTCAAATATCCTTCTTTTACAATTTAAATTACCCAGCAAAAGATTAGATTGACTCAAATTCATTTAGTTTGAGAAGAATATTAGTCTTTCTCAATCCTGCCTTTCGCTTCTATACACCCCTCCTTATTAGCAGAAATGTTCTGGCTCCACCAACGCCTTGGAAGCTTCTCTCCTCGTAAGCTCGTCTACCGGGACTTAACCATGCCCTCAGATCTAGTAGAGAATTGTTTTTTTCCTTATCTAACTAATTCGGTTTCCCCACACAGTCCCAAACTATTTTTGAGACAAGTGTTCGGCTCGCGGCCTGACTGTCACATGGTATACCTAAGTTCTGTCCTATACAGTTTCTGTTTCTTCTCTCTTCACGTATCTTTCGTTTGGATGATATGCGGGAATTTCCTCATGACTTCAGAATATCCCACTGTGAGACCAAAAACTTTTACTTCTGACCAATATCTGTTATTTACATCCATCCGTGTGCCACAGATTGATCGATCGTTTAAAAGATTATTTAGCCTCTAGGTTCGGTTATAGGGCAACTTGCCATTCACAGGCAAATTTACTCGATGGCCCATTGTGTTATCCAGCGTAAGGTAAGCCATGCTGATTTTTTCAAATTAGAAACTTATTCTTATAGTGGCGCATCTATCACCTCTATCATCTCCTCCTCAGACATCTCGGATTCCTCTCGTCCGCCTTTTCATTTCCCTTTATACCACGGTGGCCCGGAACCCAGTAGAGGTTCCATGCCATTCTTGGCGCGCTTTCATTTGTTTAGGTGGAATCTCAGCGCTTTGATTGCTGTGTGACTGTCCACGCATATACAATATGATTAAGTTTGAAGAATATGCGCCCCAGATTTCATTAGGAAAAATCTCCACCTGAAATACTCTGTCCTGGTTAGGTAATCTCTATGACCCATTAAGTGTCAGTTTGTTGGAATAGAACCCAGATCCAGTTCCACAACTCACGTTTGAGGCATCGTTGAAGATCGTTATGTCACCGTCACCGTTGACAACTTTAGCAACCCATTCTTGCCATGTGGAAATGTTCGTCGGAAGACAGTCTCTGGTACCATGTGGTCGCATTTAAAATCCGTGAGATTTGGTTCAGTTTCATGCAGTACTGAAGCGCGGACCACCTTACATTGCCTAAACATATATGAGAACTTAAGTCTCAGTGCAGTTCCAGCAGCCATGATCTGAAGGAAGATGCCGCACAGCCGGCTTATAACCTCAAGATGTCACAATAGTTAATTTAAATTTGCCTTTAGCCTTCCATTTTATATCAGCTACATGCTTTTGGTAGTTAATGAGCAGACACTGACAGGGAATTTCTTTAAGAGTTCAAGATTTACATTAATTATGGAAAAACTCCACATTACAAATAAAAATAAAAACTTTTAAAAAATTATTTGTTGAATAATTTTTTATTTGTTGAATAATTTTTTATTCCCACTGTACGTGGGTAACATATAAACAGGGTACTCATACCGCGTAAGTGTTTTGTGAAATTTTTAGCATCATTCGTTTTGAGATTCTATTTTATACGGTTTTTTGTTTTTGTTTTTTTTTCTGTTTTTCATTCCCGTTTTCTTCTGCTTTTAAGAGTCTCAGACTCTCTGTGAAATGGGAATTTATACGGATTTAAAAAAAAAATGGAGGGAGAATCGAAATTAAACTTGGCAGGCAACGGTTTTGTTTTTCGCTTTCCTTTCGTAACACATACGACTTTGAATGCACACACTCACGTACACATGGACACAAAATGTAAATGCACACATTTATACTAAAATTTTTGAATGAAAATGAATGCATCTCTTGTGATTGTATGGATGTGTGTATGTGTATTTGTTTATATAAATTGCAGTTGTTTATAAAACAGAGGATATGAATATGCGAATGTGTATGGGTATGTATGTGTGATATTTTGTCCATATTTCTTTAGTCATATTTCTTTACACATACCTTAAGGACAGATTATTTTTAACGAGAAGATTTTTGTTTTTTGTTTTCCTTTTTAAAACAAAAAATATATGTTTCTAGAATACAACAACAATTATATTATGATGGAAAAAGAATAAAAAAAAAACACGCAAACAAAAACAGAAACAAAGTTATAAAATGAAACGCATATAGAGAATTTCTCTTGACACTGATGTGTCAACACCAAAAGTGGATATAAATGTCTTAAATACAAACACACATTCATGTACACGTACACATAGAGATATTTTCACAAAAGTGCATTCAGCATTAAAACAAAACAATCACACAAACAAAAAAAAAATCTACAAAACAACATTTAGACCTTCTTACACTGTGCTGCAATTAGTTGAAAATATTTCGGAGAAGGTGACTGAAGAAAAGTGTTTTATGAAATAAACGTTACCAATATGGTAGAGGACGTGTGAAAGAGGTTAATGAGATTATTATCCATTAAAAGCCATTATATTCTACCACAGAGTGTGAAATCGAAAGTGTGAAGCCAACAACACATTTTGTTTTCAAAACTGTTTGGAATACAATGTTTTCATGGTAATTTTACTTGAAATCAAAATCTATTTTCTTAACGTTTATGTTGACTAATGGATATGCAGGTACTTGAATACGCCAAAAATAATCCATCTGGGTAGTCCTCTGTTCCAAAGAAAGAACGAACGTACGACTGAAGTAAAAGTCAGTCAACGTTATTTATACCTTTTGACTTAGAATTATTTTCGGGGTCGAATATGTTACAAATGTCGTCGTTGTAGGTAGTATGTTGGCTTATTAGACAAAAGGCCAAGGCCTCAGGACAGATATCAAAACGAAATTTGAAAATATACTTCTTCAGCGACTTCCTCTCAGCAGATTTCTGGCAAAAACTCTGAGAGTAAATAAAATTGCTATGAAAAATTTCTAAAAAATTTGTCGTTCGGAGTCGATTTTAAACTGTAGGTCCCGCCACTCATGTATACAATTAACGCACACAACATGAGTGGTGTTGAGAAGCTAGGCCGTAATCCTGACTGAAGGGTTGTAATAGCCAATTATGTATGTATATATGTATATATTATAACTGTTATATATATTGTATATTTGGTATACATATGGCTCAATATGCAGCTTGTGTCAAAGGCTGCATTTTAAAGTTCGCTTTAAGATGTATTATAATTACATTATTCTGAAAAAATTATGTATAGGGTGGGCCATTTAAAAGTTTAAATTTAAAAATACAATAAAACAATAATGGTTTGAAATTTTGTCAAAATAATTTTTTTTTGTTGTGAGGTACTTATTGTTCCGGTTAGAAATGGAATATTATTTCATTCGTATGGCTGCCGTGACTAGCCTCACAGTACCTCATTCGATCGGACCAATTCTCGTGCACTTTTTCGTTGTCAGTTGTCTCTGGCTTGTCGGCATAACACTTTTCTTTAATGGCGCCCTACAGAAAATAGTTCAACGGTATCAAATCGTAGCTTTTTCGCGTCCAATTAGACACCCATCAAAGGTTTGACACAATAAATTATGAGCATGAGATGTGTGGCAAGTTGGGTGGTTTAGACAAGATGACTCTCCTCATTGGCGTACATTATCGTCCTTTTAAATGTCAATGGAATGTGTAAAAAATGAGGTCAATACGAAGTATAGGTTATCGCCAAGTAGGGACATGCGGTGTATTGAGTCTCAGATTACGGCCGATAACTATACTTTCGATACAGTCAAAGAAGTTATTTATCTTGGCTCCGCCGTTACCACAAAAAATGATGTCAGTCTGGAGATCAAGGGCAGGATCACTCTTGCCAACAGGTGCTACTATGGTCTCAATAGGCAGTTGATTAGTCCTCTCTCCAACTCTCGATCCAACAGTGAGTTGTACGATATAGACGTTGTTTGACGTATTAACATCCAGCGGCTGCGATGGCTCGGCCATGTCGTTCGAATGGAGGAGGATGGTCCGGCGAGAAGGGTATTTGATGCTAGGATTTGCGGAAATCGGCGAAGAGGACGACCTTGCCTCCGTTGGAAGGACCAAATCGAGGAAGCTATGTTATCGATTGGCGTAGGCGCGCGAGAAGCAGAGGCGCCTGGAAGGATGTGTTGCGGCAGGCCGAAATCCGAAGATAATGGGTCTTGTAATTGGTCTAAGTAGAAACTTTGAACTTATGCGGTGACTTCACAAACTAACCTAACTTTCTAAAACTGTTTCTTAACTGTGAATGCTATATGATCCTACCGGACTTCACTTCCCGATATTATTTCATCTAATTTTTAATTAATAAAATTTAGAGATTTAAAAACGTCTAAAAACATCTCAGATATCTTCTGCAAAATATCTTCTTTAAAAGCTTTTGTTTATGAGTGTTGGTATTGATGTGTGGTGAATGACATTGGAATTCAGGGTTGTTCACTCGTGTGAACATCCTCCCGGGCCGGCAACTTGGGTAAAAGTGTAGGACTAAATGGATCCCATGACCAACCAACCAAGCGTTGAGTCCTGTGCAATAAGGGAACCCTTTCCAATGTGGATAACGCTTGGTTGTAGTATGGTGGTGTACAAGTCGCCGCCAATCTCCATAGACACAGCGGTATTGTCATAGAATTTAGGGTCAGCTAGGGATATTCGACAAAAGTTATTCTTAATTGCCGGATTCATTTCTGCCGGGTAGAGTGTCTTAGGCAAATCTGACACCACTCTCATGCATAGCTCATAACAGCAGGAGGAACTCATATTTGGTTCCATTTTTACTTTTACATAAGTTTGATCTTCAATCTTGAATGAGACCAAGCCTTTATCTCGGACCACTGATGCCGCGATGGTAGACGTGCTTATTGTGGGATTTAGAACGACCCTCATCTGTATACCGTCAATGTTGACCCTAGCTGTTGGGATGAACGTTTTGGATGAGGTTGGCATTATCAATCCATTACTTGTCGATGTGGTTAATGTTGTCCGTGGTGCGGGTATTGGCACAGCATCTTTTTTAACGATGACCTTTGAAGATTTCGCTTTATTCAATTCCTTAAGAAGTCGTTCAGGCCCGTGCAAGGTAGTATGATGTTTACCCTTACACTTGTTACATCTAGCGGAACTATTGCAATCTTCAATCAAATGGTTCCGGGCCAAGCAATTAATACAATAGTGTAAGTTGAGGACATTCTGATACCTTTGGGCCAAATTCATTTGATCATATCTACTGCAGTCGCTTAAACGGTGATTGGCCTTACATATACCGCAACCGAAGTATTTTCTTCTTTCGGGAATTTGTTTCTCGCTAATTTTTGTTGAATTTTTCGCATTTTTTTCTCGCGATCTGAGGTTTCTCCTTTGTTCCTATTCTTTGGAATTTTGCAATTGGGAGTCCCCATTCTTACCTCTGCGTTTTTTATTTTATTTTTACGGGGATGATCCGGCTCGAAGGACCAAAATGTGGGGGTGAGCGGGGAAGATAAATAAAATAAAATATTTGGCGAAAGAAAGAAAAACGAGAATATTAATTTCAATATCAAATTTATTTGAGTACGACAAAAACGTACCTTCGTATTCGGGGGTGGATTTTATAATAATCTCTTTTCTTATTTCGTTATAACAATTCTGTCCTAGTATTAACAATTCATTTAGTACACACAGTTGTACATTACTTAAAGCTAAACTTAACATTAGGGTGGCCAGCGTGAACAGCTTTAAAATGTCTGAATTTATTTTCTGTTTTCAGAAATCAAAAAGCCTTCATTTAAAATCTCTTCACCGTTTTATTTTGGGTCAATTGGTTTCTATTGTTGTTGATTATTTCTAGTGCTTTTAATTCTATTTTTTTCTATTTTTTACGATGAAAATAATTCCACTTTATTAGGTATTCTATTCTATTCAATTCTATTTCATTTGAGTCCATTTTATTCCATTCTATTTAATTCATTGGATTTATTTGTTTTTCTTTCTTTTGTATTTTCTGTTTTTGTTTGTTGATTTTCATATTTTATTCATTTTCGCTTATTGTTTTGCTAAATTTATTGCTAAAAGTTACGAAACGTTGCTGTAGATTATTTCTTAAATCCCTTTTAATGAACTCTCGCATGCAGCAACCGAACCATAGGAACATTTCGGCTATAAAAGAAAAATGGAAATATAAAACTGGATTGGCTAGTTTAAGTCGAATTTCTAATGCTTGTTGCAGAAGATAAGATAATTTTTGATTTTCGATATTCTTTATCGTTTGGAATATACATATGGTTCATTATTGCCTATATACATACATAATTGATTATTGATCAGTTTAAAGTCGACTTGTTTACATGCTCAACGAATAAGCAAAAATATATCAACAACATCAGTATAAAAAAAAGGGATAAACAAAGTAAACAAACAGGCAACAACAACACTGCAAGGACAAACGTATACAAAATACACTAACAACAATAACGTAAACAACATATTTACATTTATAGAAATTGCGCGAAGGCAAAGTCATTCTTCTTGAAGAGCATTCATCAGACTGTTTACCTTGCGACATAAAAGGGAAGACAAAGCAGGCAACGGGATCAGAAATAATTAAGTCAGTCTTGTGTGAAGACGCGTTACGTGTGAAGAGAATAATCGTGGTTTGAAGAACTCCGTTATAAAGATCTGACTAGCAATTGTTAGTGTTTACACAGAAGAGTGTAAAGAAGAAAAACAAACAAAGCAAATTGTTGTTGTTTACATCAAGTTGTCAACAGTGGCATACAGAATTGTGCGAACAATAAAGAATTTAATTAAAACTAAACATAAATTTATTTTATTTGCAATCTACGAGCTCATATTTTATATGTTTTTAAAAGGGTAAAAACGTAGGAATATATTTCATATTTCGTTTCGGTGTAGGACGTAGGGTTTGAACTGTGGCCTCACGTCTAATAAGCCATTACCTACTAGACTACGGTGACAATTCGATATTCCCATTGCTTCGGTTAATTTGGTTATTGCCCTTTTACGGAAGACTCAATTTTGTTGGAAGCAGGAAGGTACGTGCAATGTTGCTAGACGCAGCTGGTCACGTATGGACAAGAAGAGGATTGACTCACATCTGTCCTAAAATCATATGACCATCCATTGCGGAATAACGATTCTTACGGACCACTGTCGTTTTGGTAGACATATAGAAAGACTCGGCATTCGAACTGATGACTTCTGCAGGAGCTGTGGGTCTGAGAAGGAGGAAGAGGCTGTTTTTAAACTTATGTGTCAGTGACCTGCTTTATTTTGAACTCGAGATGGTTTTCTCTAGGAAATGGGTATATCCGTAATCCTGACCGTCCCTGGTCATCTCACTACTGCTACTACTACTACAACTATTTCCCTGTGTCCCGAAACCCATGTATGAGTTACCTTTGAATGATCCGAAATTTCTCTGAAAAATTGTGAGCTTTCATGGACAAAGACCGACGTTGCCATGACCTCTGCTTGGAAAACACTGTAATGATCAAGTAGTCTTTAAGAAAGTTTAGGTTAGGTTAGAGGACGTGTACTTTTCAAATGAAACAAGTACAGTACCCGGAGGTCAAGTTGACCCATTGTAAGCCCTATAAGTGAGAGGATAATGGAGGGTATGGGAAAAAAGGAAGTAGAAAAAGGAGAATAAGGAAGCGGGGAACTACACAAGCCTACAACACTAATGAAGCCCTTGAACTTCTCATCCAGCTCAGGCTACTAATGAATCTTGAATTCTTGAATTGAAACTCTCAGCAGAAAGTCACGACTCTTAATAAAGATACCACAGCCCACACTGTCATTTATCCTTGAGCCATCAGTGTAAACTTCAAGACTCTCAATCCGATTCTTCAGACCAAAAGTCCTTAGTCGGAATATTAAAATCAGATGTTGGTCAGACTTATGACCAAGTGTTTCACACAATCAATGCAGTGTATGTTTGCAAATCGACACCTAACGACAGATTATTTTCGGAGCTTTTGCCAAGAGTTTGAAAGAAACATATTTTCCCTCCGATGTGTCAAAGCTTAGGTTTGAACCTGGACTATAAAGAAGTACATCTTCTGATTAAGAAAATTCCAAACGCGTTAAATGCTGCATCATTAACAAATTACAGGCAGTAGAGTATTACAAACATATGGTCTGGCATTTAACTGTCATGTGAGAATAGAGATTTAAATGATTTCGGACTGCTTTATGAACGAATATGCCATTTTAGTTGCCATTAAACGTATTAACAGTACAAATGTGACAGTGATCTTAGTTAATGACACTAAAATAGGACCCTTTAACACTTTTGTTTGGCTATGTGAGTTAAATAAATATGAATGAATGAATGAATGTAAGAACATTCATTTGTTTGCGAATTCATATTTCCATTAAGAGATAAACAACTATAGCTACAATACCATTACATAAACAACTACAATGGAAACAAAAGTGAATAAAAAAAAAATCACAAAATAAATACAGGATTCAGTTTGCTTAGATTTTTTGATGACCTCCAGTAGTTGCCTTCATTGTTTTTTTTTACCCCAAAAGAAAGGAAAATCATTTCATTCGAAATTTTGGATAAAATAAAAACCGGGTCACGTTCAAATTTCAAAGTAATTTTTGACCAAAAACGTTATATTGTGGCCTGTAATTAAAGTAGGCCAATATCACGTACCACCATGTTACTAGAAAAATAGGAAAACATACATGCATATGTACGAGTATGTCTGTCCATCATATAACATTCATAACACATGTTCATAAATCAAAATGTTGTTCCGAGAATAATTAATTTTTATACGGGAAATAAATATTTTTTTCTGTTAATTTCATAAAAATATGTCAACGAAAATTCAATGTATATGTGTGAATAGATATACCGGGTGTTGCAAAATTTGTCACAATCTCTGAATAAGAATGCGCCCTAATATCGTGATTTGAGATAGTGTTGTAGAGCGAAAATTTTGTTTTAATTGACAATAAACAATGGAGCGGGTTAAGACGTAAAAAGCGTGAAATTATTGTTACTGTTTGCATGACCAATTTTTAGTCTTTAGTTTCAGCATAGTGTCAATTTCATCGTCGTTTTCTTTGCCGTCTAGTATCATTCGATGGAAAAATAAGCATTTGGTCGATTAAGGTCTAAGAAGTGGGAGCCATTATGACCTAAGCACATAAGAAACTGACTCACTCATGCCAAAAACCTAATATTGCCTCTGAGGGCACTAAAGCACATTCCGCCTGTTGAGTGTTTCCTGATTGGTAGGACATATAAGACTTCTACATCTTAGCGTCAATGGCCTCTTTACAATAGATTGGAGAATAGGATTTCAGTACTAGAAATATTTTGTGATTTTTTAAATAGTATTTAAATTCTCAAATACTAGGCTATATTTTGTAAAGAAAAAAAAAGATTGTTGACTTTATTTAAAATCTAGCAGATATTACGTCGGCTTATTAGACCAGAGCCCATGTTTCAAGCCCCAGCTCAAACGCGACTCAATCTCAGCAGCCTTCTGGCAAAAACTCTGAGAGTAAATAAAATTGTAATGAAATGTTTTTCAAATCAGTCGTTCACAGAGAAAACTGAACCTAATAAATACATAGTAAATTAGAACAAAGTTTATAAGATTTCTCTATGGTTTTTTTTCAAGAAGAGATTCTTATTATTTTTATAAGGAAAACCTTTTTGAAATAATCAAGAAGAAAACTTAGGGATTTTACTAGATAGTCTTCTTGATTTTTTTAAAAAGGTATTCTCCTTAATTTTATTAGGCATTCTTTTTGTTTTTTTCAAAAAGAATTTCTTATTAATTTTATAAGACTATCCCTTTATTTTTTAAATAATACTTCTTGTTTTTGCTTGATATTATTGTAGATTTTTTTATTGATATATTTACTTAGAAACTAATTTAATATTTTTAATAATAAAAATTAAAATTAGCTTTAATTTCAGTAAGTAAAAATGTATTAAAAATATGATAAAATATTTATGCGTAGAAAGAAATTTAATATAATAGAAAGTAAATATTTTTTACAGTATTTTTCTACTCGAATAACTTTAAGTCCATTGTTAAACAAGTAAAAATGGATGGGCAGTCCGTCTAAATCGATCAAGTCAATGACGTCAAATGTTTCGGTTCCATTGCTACCCAAATAAGATTGAAATCTTTGTGAAAAATTCAGGTTTACGATTTTCTTACCAACTATTTTTATATTGTCTTCTTTGTATAAAAAATCGACAATTTCATAAATAAATGTAAAATCAAAATATCGCTTATGTCAAAATTTCAAAGAATGTATTACCTTTAGTAATATATTCATTACATAAATATTGTACGTAATATTCTCTTGAAAAATATTCGTCAAAGATTTGGCATTTGGTATCTCATCAATTCTATTTTTCTTTGTTTCCCTCCAGAAAGAAAGCACCTGTTCCCATGGACTGCAATTGTGCTGCAACCAGCACTTTTGCTCGAAATATTTATCTTTGAAAGAAAAAGATAGACGTATAAAGATGTACATATATTAATTTAAGGAGTTTAAATAATCATACCATTATGCGAATCTTTAAAAGATTCGTCCTCAGTAACAGGATAATCATCGGATTTTTCTTTTTCAACATTAGTCCAACGAGAAAATAACTTTCCTGTTCGATTTTTCTCCCCATCTTTCCGTTTCAAAAAGTATATTTCCTACAATAACAAAAACTGTTAATAAAAAGATATGTGCATTAAATAAAATTTGGTTTAGATTTTTTACCGGTTTTTCTTTAGGGAATACTTCGCAGATAGCGTAAAACCATTGCTCCATTTCTACGTATGTTAATTTGGATCTTGTGCCAACATACTTTTCAATAATACAGTGCACTAACATCTTCTGGTTTTTTGAGTCAATATAATTATTTTTTTCAAAATTTTATTTGTTTTTTATAACACTTTTTTTGTTGAAATTAAAACAATTCAATTTTTTTATTTAAACTGTGTTTACTTGGTTTACTTTGTTACTTTGTTTTTTTTAAGAAAGAATATTTTTATTACTTTTTTCCACTTCTTTACTTGCCACTTGTTCACTTTCAACTAAAAATTTAATAAGATAATTTACACATGATCAAATAGAAACCTAATGAAATCAATAAGGAATACTCCTTAAAAAAAATTATTAAGTAGCCTAATGAAATCTATAAGAAAAACCTTTTTGAAAAAATTGATTAGGTAGCCCAATGAAATTAATAAGAAATTCTTGTTGTATACAATTTGGAAGAAAACACAATAGAATCAATAAGTTTTTCTCTATGGATTGTATTTTTTGTGGCAAAAATGACGGAATGTGAGTAAAAAAAATAGTTAATAACAAGTTTTCTTCTTAAATGTATGTGTTTTACTTCTTGAAAAAATTAAAAAGATTTATCACATAAAAATAATATGATTTCTCTACGAAAAAATTTTCGTTTCTTTCTGCTGTAATACCCCTCATTCCAAAAACGTTTCGTAGAGAAAATCTTCTTGATTTTATTAGGCAGTTTTCGCTCTGTGTTCCACTCCGAAGTTAAACAGTATGGCCATTACAACCCTTCAGTCAGAATTACGGCCTAGTTTTTCACACCACCACGTGAGTGGCAAGACCACTCCGTCGACTCCGAACGACAGATTTTTGAGAAACTTTTCTAAGTGTACTTAGAACGTTTTTAATGTTCTTGCATTTTTAAATTCTACGTTCTCTAACTTAAATACTGTCAAAATTGGGTTAAGATGCGCCGATCCGTTTCGAAGTTATAGGGAAAAATCTACTTAGAATACACATATAGTCGAATGTCGCGTGAAAACTTTGAGAGCTCATAACTCAAAACACACTTTTTCGACTTAGAATGTTATAGAACGGAGGCGTCGATATGATCATTAAAATGAAGTTCCTGGTCCCTAAAATATTCAATAAATTTTTTGTACAATTGTTACAGCTTAGGTTAGATAAAGTAAGTTTCCTTAAAAAAAAAAGGCCTTACCAGCATATAGGTCCATTGTGATACCACAATCAATTCAACCCGGATATAGAGAAAACCAGCCCGAGTCTAAATTAAATCTTGCTAGCAATCTTTATATTAGACAGCTTCGTCAAAGATGTCAGAAAATAAGCGGTCAAACCTTTCTTTATGACAAGAGCAGGGCCCTGACACATAAAGTGAAAGACAGTCCCTTCCTCCTCTTTAGGCCCATAGCTCCTGCAGAAGTCATTTGCTGGAATGCCGAGTTTTTTTGGCATGTGTACCAAAATGACAGTGGTCCATAAGAATCGATATTGTGCGATGGTTGGCCATGCAATTTAAGGACAGAAGCAAGTCGGTCGTCTTCTTAAGAGAAGGAAAGAGTTGAAAGATGCACCAATTAAGTATAGCAGATAATGCTTTGGTTCGAGTGAAACAAAGCGCAGTGGTGATCCAAACAGACGATTGCTTACATATTGTGTCTACCAGTGGTATTGATGTTTGCACACCATAAAGCAAGGTTGGCAGCATCATGGTTGGTCTTATACCCCAAATCTTGGCTTTCTTAACTCTATCAATAATATTATCCTTCTATGAGAGCTTGGTATTAAGAATAACCCCCAGATATTTATCTCTTTTGGATAAGAAAAGCAAAACTTCATTAAAAATGGTTACTTTACACCATCTGGTCAAGAAGATTAATACCGTGCTCCGAAGATTGACACTAAACCACACAGTGAGTACTACTCAGTTGTAAGTTTTAGAGTCTGGTTGCATCTTAGAAAGACAGTGTGTGATGTTCGCAACTTGATACCATAATGGCAAGATCCCTTACACGGTAAGAGAACATCACCTTATATTGTGATTCTATTCACTTTACTTGTCATATGAATCTCACTTAAAGCGGTATTAATTACACTTTTGGTTTAAAGTTCAGTAACGAACTTAGTAACAAGTTGACTAACATTGCTCTTATTAAGAGCCCTAAGAACAGATTCCGAATTGGAATTGATAAAGGCTACCAGTGAGTAAGTTTGATTGTTAAATTGTCGAATAACGGTGCTTATAATTTGCGATTCTATTTTCTAAAACATAGTTTCTAATTAAAAGGCCACCACTGTACAGAAGTATGGACACTATCAGGAGCCGACGCAGTATTCGAGAGAAAAATCGAAAAGTTGTCGGTGATTTCCGCATCCGACCTAATAGTGAGCTGTATGTACTTCTCTATGGTATGGAATTTGTGCAGCCCATTAACATTCAGCGGCTGCACTGGCTTAGCTACGTCGTTGGGATGGAAGAAAATGTCCCAGTAGAAATGTATTTGATGCGGAGATTTTTGGAAGTCAGCGAAGAGGACAACCTTGTCTATACTGGAAGGACCAAATTGATGAAGCCCTGTTATGGATTGGTGTGATCAACTGGCGAAAGGCGTTCAAGAAGCAGAGGCGCCAGGAAGGATGTGCTAAAGTAGGCCGAAATCCGATAATCGGTTTGTTAATGGCCAATTAAGTCAGTAAGTTCCACAAAATCCTGTGAAAAATTTCATAACATATACAATGTATTGTATGTATAATAAATCTTCAAATTATTTTTTTTAATTCTGTACGCGTTTTCATCTCCTTTAAGAACGTGTTCAACATGTTTTTTTTTCATTTTTTCAAAGGAAATATCATGGAACTTCAATAAGTTTTTGAAACAATTAATCCCCTTCTCTTACTCACACTCACATACCTAAAGTATGTGTCATCATCACGATACAATGATACAAATTCCTGTTAGATTTGTATCCGTTTTTTAATCTGATGCTCAAGTATTTCATTTCTTTTTCATTTATTTTTCACTTGTTTTTAATATTTTTTACGTATTTCCTGCATGAAATAATTCTCTTTTGATTCTTTTTGTTATTCTTTTTAAATCAAAAGTTTTCATAGATTTTTTCTTTCTGTCTCAATTTAAAAGTAAAAAGAGAGAAAAAGTTATGAAAAAAAACTTAAAAGAAGAGAAAATAATAAAAAGTATGACAGGCAGCAAGCCAGGCAGACAATCTTGAATCCAGACAGTCATGTCTAACAATAGTTTATTATTTCTGCTGTTTCTGTTGTTTCGTTATTAATGACACACAGCACAACAACAACAGCAATTGTTGTTGTCAATGAGGATTCAACTCTAAGAAACATAAAAAGAAACAAGGAACTGTTTAGAGGATGAAAGTGAATAAGAAAGATTGAAGAATGCGTCTGCATTGAAGTAAAATGTGCCTTAATTTGTGAGAACACTTTGATAACTAAAAAGTACTTCCGTATTCATTAATACGCAAGAAAATAATTCAGAATTAACGAACTAAAAAAATTGAAACCGATTTGGCTTACGACTTTTGTCACAAGGTTAGAAGATGCTCGGAAGGTTAAACTCGTACACTTCGACAAGTACCATAATGGTCAGGCTTATGTGACCATTGTTTGAGTAGACACGACAGAAAGCAGCACTGATAGAGTTGGATAGGATGTAGTAACTCGGATGTGTTGGCCTCCAGGATTTAAATCCGTTGTACCTAATAGTCGCCAAATAAGTGATTTGGCTTATTCGACATGAGGGCTTTTTTTCAAATTACACGTCACACATCTTCAACAAAACGAAACAGAACAGAAAAAAATACTTCTTTGGCGCTTTCCTCTCAGCAGATTTCTGGCAAACACTCTGAGAGAACATAAAATTGCCGCGAAAAGCTTCTCAAAAATCCGCCGTTCGAAGACGACTTTAAACAGTACGTCCCATAACTCTTCCATAAAATTAACACACACGACATAAGTGGTGTTAGAAACTAAGTCGTAATCCTGACCGAAGGGTTGTAATGCCCCATTACGGACGTACGTACCGTATGGTGAAAACTATGATTAGGATAATAGAAAACCAAGTAATAAGAACGAATTGAGCAATTGGAGGCAACATACTGTTTTACGACAAATTGTGGGGGATGGGACGTTCGATACTAGATTCAAATATTCGAAATTCATGGGGAATTTTACGCCATTGGAAAAGGATCTCAATTCAAATGAAAGAAGAAATACGGAGGACAGGACGTAGCAATATTATCTGACAGTTAGGTACCCCTTCTAATGATCGGCTTCGATTACTTTGATTAGTTGTTATTAGTATGAGACTGTTTGAATCAGTTAGATCTTCTTCTGAAACACAGGTCATGTGGGAATTCACGACAATGAAGAAGCAGATAAGATTGTTAAGGAAGAATGCTAAAAGCTAGAAAAAAGCTTCCATACCGTTTATGATGTGAGAACTATTTTCTAGAGTATCAAGAAACATGGGGACATTGACATTCAAGTCAAATTGGTTTGAGATAATCTAAACATTTGCTATATAATCACAGCGTTAAGAGAATTGAGTCTTGTTTCAAACTATCCAGGAGTAGCCAGAGTATAATAACCGATGTCCTAGGCATTGTAGACATTGTAAAATATTTGTTGACAATAGAAATCACTTCAAGCCGAATATGTAGACTTTGGAGTAAAAAAGAATGAATTTTCAAAACGCATACTTGGTACGTGTGTGAAGTTAATACATTTCAGAATAATCTTCTACGTCGCTTACTGAACCAGAAACTTTCTGCAGAGTAGGAAAAGGAGTTTGGAAGGGTATTTTTCGTATAAGGACATATGTACATAATTGGTCATTACCACCCTTCAGTCACGATTACGACCTAGCTTCTCACAGCACTTATGTATGTTGTGTGCGTTAATTTTATACATGAGTGGCGGGACAGTTTAAAGTCGACTCCAAATTACAGATTTTTTGTCAGAAATCTGCTGAGAGGAAGCCGAAGAAATATTTTTTTATATTTCGTTTTGATATCTGACTTGGAGTTTGAACCGTGGCCTTACGTCTAATAATCCAATACACTACCTACTAGACCATGGAGGTACTTCTTACCTTACCTTAAAAGGGTTTAAGATAATCAAGATAATCCAGAGGTACCCTGAAGGATAACAATTGACATAGCAGAGTCAAAGAACATTTGTCGAGAATTGGGATCCTTTCAAACATAATACGTAGATTCTGCAATGTGGGGAATGAATTACAAGAAGATATATTTGCAATCCGTGTGGAATTATTGAATCTCGAAAAGAAATATCCGGGTTCATAGCAACACACTAGTGGTGAAAAATTGGTTGTAATGATGAATTAAGTAGGTTAAGTAAGTAACCAGCAAACCTATCAATGAGGAATCTTGCTCCACTACCAGACTCACTTAGCGCACGATGGATAGAAGGCATATTAGATGCTCAAATTTGATCGCAATGTCATTTCGAGTACAGTGGCCATGCTTATAGGGCATTGCGTCATGGGAAAACACGCGGAAAAACTGCATTTCCTGCGACCCCCTGTGGGTCGATTGAAGAGGAGGAAACTATTATCCACTTTTTTTCTATCATCAATGCCCATCCCTTGCGAGGTGCATATTTGATTCTTCAAATCTTACTGGAGTTACACTCATTGATATCACAGATATACCTTCGTTTACTAAACTTTCAGACTAGTTTCCTGCATAGAGTAGTCGTACTTTAATGTGCAGCCTCTGCCCTGATCACTTTCTGCTATGAGTTTGTTGGATGGAGTACAGGGACTGCCCTTACCTATGGCGTCACTACAGACCGCAGTGTGTGCTCAAGTGAGCCTTTGTAAACAAAGCTACCACTCCAACATACCTACTATTTAGTATGAAATATTACAGGCGACTACAACCAATAATAAAATGGCTAACTATCCTCTTCTATTTATCATTTTTTTTTTAATCAAAAGAATTTTCTTTATTTTTGCATTAAACGCAGTAAATTAGTGACTTAAACATTATTAATAACAGTAAAAAAATAAGAGAAAAAAGCAACAACAATTTGTAGTTCAAGCAAGTTTGAAAAACTTTTTTTTTGCTCAACTAACTGGACAACAATAGCAAGCAACTGCAATACAGATAACGGTAGAAGTGGCAACGCGGCAACACTCATAGATTGTGCATATTCAGCCATCATCTTATCCATCTTGTCGCAATCACTCTCACAAGTACATCATCATCAGCAAATGCTAGACTAAACGGAAACTATAATGCTACACGCGACCACGCACTCTATGTATTTAAGTTTAAGGATAAGAACACTGTAAAGTTGAAAATGGTTTTCATTTACAAGACTTTGTTTCACAAAGTTTCTCTTGAAGAGAAGCGTTTTTACTGAAATTTTATAAATCATTCAGTGAGTAAATGTCAGATAGACAGAGAGAGAGAGAGAGAGAGAGGTGATTAGAAAAAAGTAGTAAATGATGTATTTTCTCCCTAAAGTGTACAAAATTTTGACAAGTTCAAATCGTGATTTTAATTAAAAATTCAAATTCTCCCATTTCTTCATAAAATATTCAACGACTTGTTTGTGAGCATTAACTATGGACTAACTAACGTCTTTACTACACTATCTCTTAAGATTTTAACATTTTAATTGAGTTCTTGTGTTTAATGGAATGGAAAAAGCAAAGTAAGAAGGACTATGGTACAAGCGTGTATGTTGGTAACATTGTTTTCGAATGCAGTTTTCGCGAGGTTAACATTACATGGAGGTCAGGCGGTGCCACAAAGATTAGAATTCAACCAACAAAGCTTTTTACTACTACACCCATGCTCATAAAGAGATATACATTGATCCTAGAATTTGTTACAGTAAACTAATCACCTGCTTAGCTAAAAACTCTTGATTAAAAAAACTGAAGCAAAGAAGAGACAAATATTAAGAAGAACAAAATTTTAATTAAATTGAATTCAAACAGGGGCTTTCTAACTTTGACAGTCGATGACGGCCATCTTGTTAAAGCTACACTTGTCAAATTACTTACTTACTTAATTGGCCATTTACAACCCGATTAATGGATTTTGGCCTGCGGCAACACATCCTTCCAGGCGCCTCTGTTTCTTGTGCGCCTACGTCAGTTGGTCACACCAATCGATGATAGTGTTTCCTCGATTTGGTCCTTCCAATGCAGACAAGGTCGTCCTCTTCGCCGATTTCCGCAGATCTCCGCATCAAATACCCTTCCCGCCGGAGCGTCCTCCTCTATTCGAACGACAGGGCCGAGCCAGCGCAGCCGCTGGGTGTTAATACGCCGAACAACGCCTATGTCGTACAGATCATTGTTGTACCGGTTGCGGAAATCATCGCGAATTCGCACTGGACCGAAAATCTTACGTAAGACTTTTCTCTCGAATACTCTCAAGGCTGCTGCATCGGTGCTTAATAGGGTCCCTGCCTCTGTGCCATAAAGAAGCACGGGGAAAATGAGCGCCTTATAGAGTATCATTTTTGTAGTACTAGAGAGGTCTCTGCTACTCAATTGCCTATTGAGATCATAGTAGGACCTGTTCTCAAGAGCGATCCTACCCTTGATCTCCAGACTGACATCATTTTTGGTGGTAATGGCTGAGCCAAGATAAATAAATTCTTCTACTGTTTTAAAAGTATAGTTATCGGTCGTAATCTGAGATCCAATACGCCGCATGTCTCTACTTGTTCATGACATATACTTCGTTTTACCCTCCTTTACTGCCATACCCATCATTGTAGACTCAGTTCAATAGCACCCTATGATGTCAATGTCGTCAGCGTACGCAAGCAACTGCACGATTTTTTGAAAAATAGTGCCACTGCGATGCACTCCTGCCTTTGGCAGTGCACTCTCCACGACGAAGTTGAAGAGGTCGCATGATAAGGCATCGCTTTGTCTGAGATCTCGCACGGTATCAAAAGGTTCAGAGAAAAATTATTGAAATAAAATTGAATTCCAACAGGGGCTTTCGAACTTTGACAGTCGATGACGATCATCTTGTTAAAGCTACACTTAGTTGCCGTTACAAATTAGTTGCCGTTTATTCACACTGTTTTGCTAAGTCAGTACGGGCAACAATAGGCAACACGTAAGTCCGCTGAATGATCTTATTTTTCATACACAAATCATCTGCAGCGAACAAACAAAATTATCGAGTTTTTGACAGCATTCATAAACATTAAGTCCAAGAGTGTCCAATGCATTCTGTAAAGGTCACTGTTTTCCGTGGATTTTGGACTGTCGCCGTCAGTCCATTACAGCCAACGGCGACCACTATAGGTCGCTGATTATCAATATCTTTCGATCTGACTTGGACAATCGGAACACCAATGAGATATGGTTTTAACAGGACGGTGATACGTCCCACGCAGCTTATGCCACATTGGTTATTCTGCATGAGCGATTCGATAACAAGGAGATCGTACGATTGTTTTTAAGTATTAGGTGTAAGAAGTATTAGAAGTCGTCTTAGTCTAGTAGGTAGTGTGTTAGCTTATTAGATGCGAAGCCATGGTTCAAATGACCGGTCAGACATCAAAACGAAATATGGACAAATATTTCTTCGGCGACTTAATCTTAGCAGATTTCTGTCAAAAACTGTGAGAGTAAATAAAATTGCCATGAAAAATTTCTCAAAAATCTGTCGTTCGGAGTCGACTTTAAACTGTAGGTCCCGCCATTCATGTATAAAATGAACATACACACCATGAGTGTTGTTGAGAAGCTAGGCCGTAATACTGACTGAAAGATTGTAATGTCCAATTATGTATGTATGTATGTATGTATGTTAAGTTTAATTACTGTAAATGGTTGTGTAATCAAATTGTTTGCATGGTATTATTAATAAATTTCATTATTAAATGTAAATGAATAAAAAATTTATTCAAATAAAGAAATACCAACAGAAAAATAATATAAAATAAAAAGAAACAAAAATTTTTATATTAAAAAATTACGTTCGTTTGTTTTTGTCTAGTTTTTAATTTATTTTTAATTTAAACATTTTTTAATTTTCATTATTACTTTTGGTTATTTTCTTTTTTTTTCTGTTCTCTTTGTTATTTTACTATGTATTCAAGCATCATTGCTTCGGATTGTGATAAAAACGTTGTTCGTATTGGCTTAGAGCACAAATAAAAATTGAGATTTCTTTTGTTAAAAAAAAAAAAACAAACAAAATATATTAAGTTAGATCAGCTTAAACTGGCAGCGGTCTATATAGGCACAGCTTACTTGGATCTTAGAAGATCTCGATATTAATATCGATGTTACATATTCCATCATATAATTATAGTTCTGGTTGGCATCTCTCAACCATCCGAGTGTGTGAATTTTTCTCAAATCACCTTTGATTAGACACGTTTTTTCATTTAATACTGGATGTCCCAGAATTTTTCTTCTTAGGTTCCCAATCACCGACCCAAAACAGACAGAATATACTGTGGTATCCTGTCCTTCCTCGCCGTTGCAGTTTCTGCAGAAGTCGTTGTAAAGTACATCCAGTTGCCAGTGTACCGTTATCTTGGAATCCTGATAGGTGCAATGCAAGTTCTATTTTACATATATTCAGATCTGTCTGATGCCTCTACAAGTGGGTTCATTATCCCATCCTACCTTTGCAAATGTATAGAGTTTTTAGAGACCATGAAGTCACCGTAGTCTAGTATGTAACCGAGAGGAGCAATGAATCGTTTTTTCGAGTGAGTCAACAATATTGTAATTAAACTATTCCGATTCATTTGTACTCATTACAACATTGATTTATAACTACAGGTTGCAATGAGTAAGAGTACAACGTTGACATCAAACTCATAACATGCAAAATATGTTTGATTCATATGCCTACTCATTCAGATTCATAAATTTAGAAAAATACTTATAAATGATTCGAGTGACTCGAATTATTCATTAAAATTTACAGTCTTAGTTGTTGTTGCGTTTACAAAAAGAGAAAAAAGACACATAAGCAGAAATGACAGAGAAGCAAGCAGAGCAAACAAACAACCTTCTAGTGAGTATTGTAATATTCGTAAGCGAATCATACTTATTTTGTGATTCTTGTAAATGCTGAGTTATGGAACGTGGAAATCAACAACATCATACGTATTGTTAAGTATGAGTACTTTAAACTTTGAATATGAGTAGTATGAGTATGATATTAAAATAAGTATGAATGCGTATAAGTATCAGAAATTATGAGTATGATTTAAATTTACTCATATTTTTGAATACTCATTGCTGATCTCTGTTCCACACATGATGGTATCAAGAGATGTTTGAAACGAACACTTTGTTTTATGTAAATTTTGTAACCGGAAGCGCTTAATAAAATACCCTTTAGTAATTTTTTATATTATATATGTATATTCAGTATGTAATTCGATGATATCTTAGCTCCTAGGCTTTATTTCAATTTGAAATTACAAAGAATTTATGAAATGAAGCGATAATAAGTATTAAAAATAAATAAAAAATTAACGAGAAAAACGTTACATTTATTTATTGGACGTACATATACTACTTAATTGAATTCAATTATATTACTCATACGCAACATATTACATATAATAGAATAGTTACTCTAAAAAGTATGCAATAAAAAATCTTTAATTTGATTCGAATCACTCGAATTTACAGTCTTAGTTGTTGCATTTACAAAAAAACAAGAAAGAAAAAGGTAAAGACAGCAAACAAAGCAAACACACAACCTTCTAGTGAGTATTGTAGTGTTCGTATGCGAATCATATTTATTTTGTGATTCTTGTAAATGTTGAATAAAGGAGAGTCGAAATCAACTAACTCTGAATATGAGTGGTATGAGTATGATATTAAAATAAGTATGAATGCGTACAAGTATCAGAAATTATGAGTATGAATCGAATCTACTTACCTTTTTGAATACTCATTGTTGATCTCTGATAAGAAGAAAACAGCTCTGATGAAGTTGGATAATAAGATATTGAGAATGACATTCGTTAACATAACTAGGTAAATGAAAACTCTCCTACTGCAGAGCTCTCGCTTCGCATCTGATCTCAGTGCTTATGGCTGTAAAGACCTTAAAAGTGAAGAGACTTTTGCTCATATCCATTAGATTGAAACTAAAACGCATTTTAGCGAATTGCAAGCACTCGTAAAATTTTACAATTTTTTTTGTCGCAAAACATTCTCAAATGAAATGGTCGTATCTGAAAGTACGTGATGCACAGTGAAACTTTTTTCATTTCCATTGTAAATCATTTGTTATGAACACCCTACAATGTTATGTAAATATATAGATTGGTAGGAAGTTTGTTGTTGAACTATTCTTTGTTTTTTATGATATGGATTCAAATTGCACGATGTCTGTGATCAGGTCATCTAATCAAGGCCTAGGACAGTTGGGAACCAGGCGAAAAGAATTTGATGGACTTATAATTCTCGCCGTTGACTGTAATGTGTGACAAACAACATTTCCAAATGAATATGAACCGATGACATCCCTAGACCAAAATCTATAGTGTAAGTGATTTTTTAAGGATGCATTAGATGCTCTAGGATATCATCCGGGTTGGTATCATCCCCAATTCGTAAATTTTTTTATTCACGTACCCATCCATGCAGAAGTGGGCCTCATGGCTGAAGATATTTTCCGATACAAATTAGCTTAATTTGCCAATTACTCCTGAGCCCATTTAGAGAACATACGTCCTTGTTTATGGTCGTTCTTGGTTATTTGGCAAAGTGGACTGAATATATGACAACTTTTTTGACAGATGTAGCTTCAACAAGATTGGTGGGCAGACCAATTATGATATTTCGACAGGCAGAATAACTATCAAACAGTTCAGATGGAGTTTGGTAAAATACAGAGACTAGCGTATGTTTTCATAACTGGGGCAGTGAGAACCTATGCAACAGCCACGCTGGAGGCTCTGTTGTATTTAAATCAGTGGCATCTGCTAGAGAATATAAGAACTATGGAGACTATGTTCAGGAAAATATAATACAAGCTTAAGAATCATCAGGGGACTTTTCTTTAACTGATATTGATAAATGTGTCGCAATGTTTGAAAGTGAGACCATTATGTGATATGCGGATATTTTAACAGAAGCGGAATTTTTTATCTCGGAGTATGTATCTTCCTAGATGTCCCCTAAAGATGTACTCAATTCAACGTTCATGTCGACATCGCAAGCTACAATCCTAACACTCGGTTCATATTGGATTATAATGGAAATAGTATGCGACAGTCTGGATAAATTGAATCAGTTGGCTAAATCAAATAGAGCTACCCCTTGCTGGATTTAAGATCATGTGTGTACTCAAAGAAAGAGAAGATAAAGAATCTAAACTTTTGTTTGTTTAATAAAAATAGGAGGAGGTTTGAGTAATAGATCTATTGTTAAGGTACTGTAGACTCAAATGAATGGTGTTGTCACGAACCCAACAAGTAGAATCTATCGAATAGAGAGTAAATAACATGTCGGAACATTTTGTTACGATTAAAGATTTTGAAAACCGTTTCGGTATTCAATACTATGTACTGTGCTTGACACGTACTTTTTAATACAACTCTCGGTTGCAGACCAGAGATATGCAATGAGTATTCTAAAAGATGAGTAGATTCGAATCATACTCATAATTTCTGATATTTATACGCATTCATATTTATTTTAATATCATATTCAACGACGTACTCATCGTACTCATACTTAACTCAACATTTACAAGAATCACAAAATAAATATGATTCGCTTACGAATACTACATACGCACTAGAAGGTTGTTTGTTTGCTTTGCTTGCTTTCTTTTTTTGTAAATGCAACAACAACTAAGACTGCAAATTTTGATGAATCATTCGAGTCACTCTAATAATTCGCATCATTTATGAGTAAGGATTTTTCTAAATTTATGAATCTGAATGAGTAGGCGTATGAATTAAACATATTTCGAATGTTATGAGTTTGATGCCAACGTTGTACTCATACTCACTGCGATCTGTACTTAAAAATCAATGTTGTATTGAGTACGAATGAATTAGAGTAGTTGAATTTCAATACTGTTGACTCATTCATACTCAAAATTTTATGAGTGCTTATGAGTAGCGAAAAAACGATTCAAAACGATGATCTCTGTTGCAGACTGACCGCGTGATAGAATCGTTCTTCTTTCTTTTCGTTCCCCTTTTTTCACAGGTTATTTCGAAATCTTTCTTTAAGTTGCATTTTTGCCTTTGTTTTGTTCCCTACTCTACGTATTTCTACATATTTGTTTGTGGGATTTTTTTTTACCGTATGACATGTAAATTCTGTTGTTGTCTGTTTGCTTATTTTTGTGTTTGTTTGTTTTTTACAGCGCAACAATGTGTGAGGCATAAATGCATTCCAAATGCAAACACTAGGTGAATTTCAAATTCTGGAAATATTAGGGAATTGTTTTGCTTGAGATCGGACATCATCCTAAAGATTGTTAAGGCTACAGACTTGCAAGAGGTATTACAGAGATACCCCTTATAAGTTGAAGGCAGTGCAATAAATCGTATGCTTACAGTGCCATGTTGTAGTCGCCGTAGTCTACTAGGTAGTGTGTTCGGTTATTAGACGTAAAGCCCGGGTTCGAGCCCCATGCCAGATAGCAAAACGAAATATGAAAACAAAAAAAAATATTTATTCGGCGACTTCCTCTCAGCAGATTTCTGGCAAAAACTCTAAGAGTAAATAAACCTGCCATGTCGCTCGGCGTCGACGTTAAACTGTAGGTCCCGCCACTGAAGTATAAAAAAATTAAGTCACACAACATGAGTGGCGTGAGAACCTAGGCCGTAATCCTGAGAACCTAGGTTGTAATGGCCAGTTATGTATGTATGTATGTATGCAGTACAGTTATACGAGCGAATAATAATAACATTCTCCACCAACCTTAACAGTTATATTTAATTGAAATTCTTCTAAGAATAGAGTATTTTATGGTTAGTCTTTGCCTATCGTATATTGTCTCAATTATTTGTTGCTGCTGTTGAACATACACAACAAAATAATGAAAAAAATACAACGAATAAATATTAAAAATAAAAGAAATACACATACAGATATACATCATATACACATATACATCACATATATTATATTTAATCCTGTATAGTATCTGCTAAATAAAAACAGGATACCAATAAAATGAAAGACTAGAAAAACAAAAACAAAAGGCATGAAATGTGCAAAAGAATTGTAAAAAATTTACTGTAAACATAAGAACAGAACACAGACACAAATGGGGATACAGACTGTGTAAAGCCAATTCACTGCAAATAAATTGAAATGCGAAAGCGCTGCAAGTGAATGAGTCTGCTGCTGTGGCCCTGATTGCTGCAAGTATTGTAATAAATCTGTGTAAATATTTTGTCATTATCAACGAGATTTCAAATTACGTGCATTTTCTTTTATTGCCTTTCTATGAATTTAAATGTTTTTTTCTCTGCTGCTTCTTCGTACTTCGTTTTAAATGTTTTTTCTAGTAAAAATAAGCAGAGAGCACCGTAAAAATAATCATAAAAAAGAAAATGAATGCAAAACTTTAATCTGCAAAAGTTGAGTGCAAAAGGCTTGTGGCTATTTTCTAGAAAATGCGTCCACAAAAATCTTCGGGGATCGTGGGAAAGAGAGCAGCGACCATTTGTAAATTATACTCTCTCTCTGTGAAATACTTGCAACACTAAGTGTAGTTGCAACAGGGATAATAAAGTAAAATTTGTTTTATTAAGTTTCATCGCAGCGGAAACTATGGTAAGAAATGGCAGAAATTGCAACACAACCAACGACTCAACTGGTTGTTGAACATAAAGTTGTGCTGTTATACTTACATACTTGTTTTTTTTTCTTTGTGGTTTTTCTTAAACTTTAGAAAGAAAATTTGCGTGATAGCGGAAAATTTTGTAACTTGTTTAGCTAGAAAACTATTGGATTTCCTAAATAATTTGGAGTTGTATCTACTTTTTCCGACAATAGCCGCTCATGATGAGCAAACTGTTGAACAGTCTTGTATCTACATACATACATACATAGTTGGCTATTACAACCCTTCAGTCAGGATTACGGCCTAGCTGCTCACACCACTCATGTTGTGTGCCTTAATTTTATACTTGAGAGGCGGGACAGTTTAACTTCGACTCCGAACGACTGATTTTGAGAAACTTTTTCATAGCAGGTTTATTTACTCTCAGAGTTTTTGCCAGAAATCTGCGGAGAGGAAGTCGCCGTACAAATATTTTTTTCATATTTCGTTTGGATGTCTGGCCTGGGGCTCGAACCCGGCCTTTACGTCTAATAAGCGAACACACTACCTACTAGACTACGGCGTGTATCTCCTGTTTTTAATTTTCTTTCGTGCTGGCAACTGAGTACATTAGTCGTGATGTCACATCCTGGCACTCGATAGGCTTCAAAGAACTTGGAGTGTTTCTACTGTTTCCTATGTTTCCGTATAGTCAGGTTCTGCAGAACTATTGAAAATTCTTGTCCTTGGAAATTCCTTTAATTTCCGGTACAAGAAAACGTTGTAGCAGGCCAAATCCTTGGTTAATATTGTTATGTTTTTACCCTTTTAAAAACGTTTAAAATATGAGTTCGTAGATTGCAAATAAAATAAAACTAAATTTGTGTTTAATTTTAAATCAATTCTTTATTGTTCGCACAATTCCGTGTGCCACCTTTGATAACTTGATTTAAACAACAACAATTTACTTTATTTGTTCTTCTACTTTACACTCTTCCGCGTACACAGTTCTTGAAACCACAATCATTCTCTTTACACGTAATGCATCTTCACACAAAACCGACTGAATTCTTTCTGATCGCGTTGCCTGCTTTGTCTTGCCTTTTATATCGCAGTCTGATAAACGCTCTCGAAGGAGAATGACTTTGCCTTCGCGAAATCTCTATAAATGTAAACATGTTGTTTTCGTTATTGTTGTTTGTGTATTGTGTTTACATTTGTCCTTGTAGTGTTGTTGTTGCCTGTTTGTTTACTTTGTTTATCCCCTTTTTTAGACTGATGTTGTTGCTATATTTTTGTTTATTTGTTGATTATGTAAACAAGTCCATTGTTTTGTTTTTGTAGCTTTTGCTTATCATTTGAACGTTAAATGATGTAATACCATTTCCATTTTCGTAACAATATGAACGTACATACGTTAAGATGGTGTATTAAATCTTGTCTTATGTTTTTTGGGATTCATTTCCTTGGAAAATTATGTGCAATGATGGAAATGGAAACTGGATTACAGATTCTTAAATGTGCTGAGGTGCTACGCTGCAACAAGTCGATAACTACACCAATTCTGACCATAAAGAAGATGTTGTACCGAAACCTATCAACGATAAAGGTGTGGTGAATCTGCCGCCACGTCATGACAATATCGAAATCAGTATTCAGCGATTTAAAAACAAGTTTCCTGTCCTGCACACTAAAGTGTTTAAGAACTGAGGCAATAGCTGGCAGGTTGTATGCCCCAGTTTATATGTAGAATAAGGCTAAAGCAAAGCATATCCAACGATTGGTACCTTGATGTCATTTGTTCTGTACTAAAAAAGGGAGAACCCATAATATGCATCACCAACAGGGGTATAGGCTTTTTCCTATCGAATATAAAGTTCTAACGAGAGTATTGGGTGAACGACTGAATTCCCCCTAAGTCTCTGACTGAACCATATGAACATATGCAACTTCAGCGCTGGTGAATTCATTACCGAATAAATTTTCATATTATGCCAAATTTGTGCAATCTAAAGATCCTTGAGAACCAAGTCGACTTACATCATCTTTTTGTTGAATATGGGGCAGCATTCAGTAGCCCGATATATCTGTGATGCTGATAATGTTGTATGTCTGTATGACTTTGAGTGACTACTACAGCTTCATCTAGGTTGGAAAAGATCTTTCCGAACTTTTTGAATAAAGCCGTCACACAGCATTTTTTGTTAAATAAGGAAGCATTCGATAGCCCGATATATTTGAGAAGCTGATAAAATTGTGCTGTATGACGTTGACTAACTCTTCTGTCTAATCGGCTAGACCAGTAAAGGTCTTTCCGAACTTTTTGACACAGTTTGAGACTTCAAACAAGGTACCCGCTTAACATGCGCCCTCTTCAACATCGTTTTGGAAAGTATCCGCGCTAGGCGGGAGTTCATCAAAATGGTCCTATTCTTTTACAAAAAACTCTAGTTGCATTTGTATGCCGATGGTATCTGCATTATTGAACACACCAAACGAGATGTTACAATGTCCGCACGTGCAAGAATATTTATGAGAGAAAAAATTTAATGTCTTGCTATTTCCTTCAGAGGTATCTTGCATACCCTAGGTAGCTAATAGCAGCTTTATTTACAGTAATCATATGTATATCGGCATTTGTTATATTTAAATACCGGATTCATATAGCGGGAGTGTTTACAGCTATTGTTTTAGCCTAAAAGGTACTTTTACAATGGATACTTTAAGGGATAATCTTAAATTCAACTGTCTGAAAAGATTCCCCATCCTACTTTGTCTTGTAATCTATATTCGTCAGTGAATACTTGGATAACATTCTCTGGGTGGTGTAAACCATTATCATAGTAAGATCAATATGGTATTTTCTTTGCAAACAAATACTGACATCGTTAAAAGGGAGATCCAGGTCAAATATATCCGAGATTTTGTCATGATAGCAGCTATTTTCTAGAAATTAAGTGAATTATTAGGTTCAGGTTTAGGTTAGTGGGGTAGCTTTCATACCAAAAGCTCACTTGAGCATGCTTAGTGGCCTGTTGTGACGCCACAGGTGAACGCAGTGTTTGTACTGACCAAGTTCCTCCGAACTAGGGCGGGAGAAGTTGGTCAGCGCAAGGGCTGCACATTCAAAGCACAACTACCACACGCTGGAAAACCAGCCAGAAAGCTTGACTAACGAGGCTATATCCTTGACATCAATGGACGATAGCTCCTTCAAGCTGACAAGAGTTGGAGAGCCAAATAAACTATTTCTGCACCTCGCAAGAGATGGGCATTGACAAAGAAAGTGAATAACAGTCTCCTCTTCCTCACCGGATCTGCATCCACGGCAGAAGTCGTTAAATGGGAGTCGCGTTATGTCCGTGTGTCTACCCATAACACAGTGACCTGTAAGCATGGCCACTGTGATCGAGATGATGTTACGACAAAGTCCAAGTAACTGGTGGAGCGGTGGAGCACGACTCTGCATTGATCCAGGTTAGGCTGCCGTCTAGGAAGAATTTAGGCGCGATGGCCAGTTTGAACGAGGTAAGTGGCATTCCTATGTTGATTGAAGAGGATTCCGGAAGTAGTGCGTTAGCTGTGGCTAGCTCGTCGGCTCTGCAGTTTCCCGAAATGTCACAGTGCCCAGGGTACCAGATAAGTGTGAGTGAATTATTAGGAACGAAATAAAATTCTTTTAGTTTTCTGGTAATACTTGAGAAACGATGAATACTGCATTTATTTTAAATAAAAACTACGCACTACTACTTAATAAGTGTTGTTAACTACAAATAACACAAAAAAACGTATTTATTTTAGAGGTTTTTTTTCCTTTTTAGAGAAGTTTTTCTAAATTTTTTTATTTTCGGTGTTACTTTATCATGCTGTTGCCTACTTATGAACTGTAAAAAGAAGATAAAAAAGTGAAATGCACAAGAAGTATTATTTTTCAAAACTTACAAAAAAGAAAAGTGAAAAAAAGTTGAGAAAAACTTGTAATATTTCTTCTAATTTTGCACAAACTTAAGAGAGAGAGCGAGGCAGAGGAATTCTCAGTGTAAGACAAGAAACTTTACGTTCGTGCTGATTAAAAGTTTTTGAATCAGTAGAGAAAATGAAAAATAAAAATTAAAAAATTTAATAGTTAAGGACAGACGTATAGATAATGTTGTATGTTGCATGTTGCATAACGACTTTAAGTATTGTTTAAAAAAATTTTAATTATTTTCCCTTTTTATCTACAATATATTGATGATTTAAAATAAATTTTAGCAGCATGCCTTTTCTACATGGTCACTCCACTCATACTTATATATAAAGCCTTTAGAATTAACACCATAGGGATGTGATCTGGCAAGAAGTCTCTTAACAAAATGGACACCTGCCTTCTGCACCGGATTTTTGATAATAAGTTCTCAATGCGAGTCTATAACGATTCCAATCCCATATAATAGGTTGAGATCTTCACGAACTCATCTAGAACAAGAAAACTATCTTCATGCTAGCGCACTAAAAAGTGGTAGTCTCTCGGTCGAAGTTTACTTTTATTTAATACTAGTAGTGACATCTGTGTGTTAGCCTACGAACTTTTCCTCTTATCTAGTAATCGTTAGGGATATTTGGATTATTTCTGGCAGTCAATTAGCCATTTAGGTCTTGGATTCACGATGTCCATCGTACTTGGTATATGCAAGTCGTATTTTAATGATAAGCAGATACATTCTAGTAGGTAATGTGTTGGTTTATTAGACGTGAGGCCAGGGTTCAAACCCCAGGTCAGACTTGTCGAACAAAATGAAATACAAAAAAATATTTCTAAGGCGACTGCCTCTCAGCAGATTTCTGGCAAAAACTCTGAGAGTAAATAAAATAGCCATGAAAAAGTCTCTCAAAAAACTTTAAACTATAACTTTAAACTATAATCACGCATAAAATTAACACAACATAAGGGGTGTTCAATCAGGTCGTTATCCTGATTGAAGGGTCGTAATGACCAATTATGTATGTATGTATGTATGTAAACACATTCTAATATTAACCCTGCCCGGTCAGACAGTAAATGAGGAATTCTTGTCGCTAACAAGCTAGGTCGTCACTGAGGACTATTGCTCCGATGGGCTTCGTTCTGCGAACGGTGATGTAGAGTAGATGACCTCTACGTTTGAAATAGATCATTTGCTCTGACTAAAATTCTCATATTTCCCATCATCCTGACGATTGGTTATTGCCACGAAGTTGCTAGTGTTAGAAGAGAAGGTCATCCATATCATTTTTATTTATAGGAACTGCAATGACATGAATAAGGATCATAATACTACCATTAATTTTCTCTCTCATTGCCCAGCTTTGTTTGTGAATACGGAAAGGTTTCCAGATACAGTTTCGCAGATTGATGTATACGGACTTTACGAGACTCCTTGAAAATGATTTACTGAATATTGAGTTCATTCTAGTTATGTTATGGACAATAATTACAAATGGGTTATTCTCTTGAGAAACTATCTCCTATTGTCAGATATCGTGTACACTCTATTGATTTGCAGCACAGATATGGTCTTCCTACAACTTCATATGATGCGTACCATTCGACAAGTCATTTTGAAGTGGAATTTTGTTTCCAATGCCAATCATGGTTCTGGTATCTAATCTACCTATCGTACAATGTGTTAGCCCAAACGATGCCCGACTATGATTTATAGAATTTTTTGTGTTTGGTGAAGTTCATAGGGAATTATACACCATAAACCTAGTCAAACTGTGATCAAAAGTAATGTTTATGGAAACTTATTGTTCACAAGCGGCTAGCTTTTGTCAACAGGAAGGAACAGTACTTGCTCAAGAAGATTCAAAAACTTAACAACAAAGGAATTACGGGTGGTAGACAAAGATCACATTACAATATCAAATTAGCAGTAATTTTCTTGATATTGCCAGACCGAAAATAAATGAAGTATAAATAGAACGAAATTAACGCTACCAGTTAGTTGTTGTAAAAATGAGACGTGTACGTATATCGTACGCTGTAAAGTTTGACGTTTGTAGTAAAAGAATTATTTACGCGATGTTATCAATTACAGTGAAGTCGCCGTAGTCTAGTAGGTAGTGTGTTGGCTTATTAGACGTAAAGCCCGGGTTCGTATCCCAGATTAGACATCAAAACGAAATATGAAAAAAAAAATATTTCTTCGGCGACTTCCTCGCAGTAGATTTCTGGCAAAAACTCTGAGAGTAAATAAACCTGTCATGAAAAAGTTTCTCAAAAATCTGTCGTTCGGAGTCGACGTTAAACTGTAGGTCCCACCACTCGCGCATAAAATTAATGCACACAGCATGAGTGGTGTGAGAAGCTAGGCCGTAATAGTGACTGAAGGGTTGTAATGGCCAGTTATGTATGTCTGTATCAATTACAGTGTATTGCAAATATAAATGAAGTATTTGTTTTAAAAAAAGTAAGAACAACTGACAGGCCTTGTGGTCTAGAACATAGTGCTTTGGAATATTAGATGAAAGCCCATGGTTCAAACCCAAGTGAGGACAAAATGATATATAAAAAACATAGCTTTCAGCGAATTACTTTCAGCAGTCTTCTGACAAAAACATATATACATACATACAGTAAGTATTACGATCTAAGTTCTCACACCACTTACGATGTATGTGTTAATTTTATACATGAAGCTTTCAGAAACTTTTCATTGCAATTTAATTTACTGTCAGAGTTTTTGCCCGAAATTCGATGGGTGGAATTCACCTGAAAAATTTGTCCCGCCACACATTGAAAGAATTAACCCATACGACATGGGTGGTCTAAGAAGCGAGGTTGTAAGGACTTTAGTGATCAATAAAATAATAGTTGTATGTAGGAATATAACAATATTGTTACGAAAATCCAGATACTACCTCGCTTAACATTAAAATTATAAACAAAAGCTACAAAAACAAAACAATGCCGTAAACAAACCTGTTTACAAATTATCGTACTGCTTAATATAACAACAAACATCAGCATAAAAAATGGTAAAGAAGAATAAATGTAAGAAAAATACACAAACAACACACATTCGTCTTCAAGAACATTTATCTGACTGTTTACCCTGCCAAATAAAAGACAAGGTAAAGCAGGCGACCGGAGTTAGTAAAGTTCAATCAGTGCTGTCTGAAGACGCGGTGCATTTGAAGAGAGTAATCGTGGTTTGAAAATCCCCGTTACAAAGATTTGTTATATATTTGTATAGTAATTGTTATTATTTATGCAAAGGGTATAAACAGAGGAATAACAAAGAAAAGCAATTGTTGTTGTTTACATCAAGTTGTGAACAATGGAACACAGAATTGTGCGAATACTTAAAGAATTTTAATAAAACTAAACAAATATTTATTTTTATTTTATTTGCAATCTTCGGGCTCATATTTTAAATGTTATTAGAAGGTAAAAACATAAAAATATATTGAAATCAAGCTTTTGCAAAACATTTTTGAAATTCACGAAGATCTTCTTTTAAACACTTTCTGGTACAGCCGTGAGTTTTTCCAACAATGCTATCTTTAAGTCTTTAACTTTTCAATCGTTGTTGTTGGAAATTGGTATGGTTTATGGAACATTGAAAAGTGGCAAAGGCACAACATTATTGCATTGTAAAGTTTAGGGTAATCGAAGAAAACAATAAAGAAAACCTTAACATTTGATTGAAATTGGCTTCAATATTTTGGTTCTGATATACGGGAGTTTTGGGTTTTTATTTCGGGTTTATCATCATACAACAATAATTGTTCATTTTCAATAAATATTATCGAATGGTGATCGATCAGCAACTTATCAAATTGTTTTTCGCCCATTTAACAAGCTGTAGGCGTCTGATTTGATATTTGGACCTTTCCTAACCTTTCTGGTTACTCAGAATATCAGTTTTATAATGTAGATGTTAACAATTGATCACAGATAACCATCGAGCTGTGTTAGTGTAATACAAAAACCTTCTTAAAATTGTCTTGAAATAAATTTCATAAAATTGTTTAATTTTAAATTTCTTCTAAGCCATAGTAGGTATGTTCACCCTGATTAAATATCAACATTTTATTCGTTTTTATTTTTTTCTTTGAAACTCCTTTGCAAATTGTATTCTCCTTTCCTTTATATATGTATGTAAGTTGTGCCATGTATTTGAATTTATTTATTTTTCTCATTATCGTTATTAAATTTGCTAAACATTAGAAGACCTTTTCTTTTTATTACATTTGTCCTCTGTGGGCATGGATGTGTGGTCACACTATGTATATTGATTTACTTGTCGAATCTAGTCTCTGTATCTGTAGTTTGTTTGAATAGTTTTTGCTTATACGAGGAGAGTATATACAAACCCAAATACAAACAAAGCCAAACCAATAAAATACAAAAAGGACAAGAAAAGTGTCAACAAACTATTGAGATATTTAAACAGATACAGAAATATGGCCTATGGAATATGCAAGCATAACCACCATCTCCATACCTCCTGGTAGCATACACCCCGACTAACTTAATCTGTTAAGCTGAATGGAACTCCTTAACATTGACATGTTGGCATCGTTGCTTATATTTATTTTTGTTACTCTTCAGTGTTTCAGATCGAAGATAGAAGGCGTATGCAAGAGAAGAGCAAAGTGTGAGAGAGATAGGGTAAAATATCATTTCATTTTAATAAAAGGGCTCAACATTATTTTCATTCAATCTTTACTTCTAATCATGTTTGTTCATTTGTGTGACTTGTGCTAATGTCTGCAACCCCATCAGGCTCGTAAGCTCAGACAGACATGTACTACTGCTACCGTTACTACTGCTCCCCCTTGGCTTTCATTTTCGTATCCATTGTGTAAAGTAAACTTAATGCCTGTGTTTATTTTTATTTCAATTTTCTCTTTTTGTTTTTCTTGTTTATTTCGGTTTTTGTTTCTTTGTTTAAGGCTGGCTGCTGTATCTTTTGTAATTGTTTTCAGTATTTTATAGATACGTTGACTAGTACATCTGCATTTTATCATCATCAGGCAGACATTATTATATTCCCATATAAAAGAGTTTACATGTGTACATACTTCTTTACATGCCTATTCAATTATTGATGTACCTTTTTAAAGCCAAACAAACTCGGTTAATCAATATTTGATTATGATAACCAGTGGTGTTGTGCTAATTTTTTTTTTACCGGAACGCGTTCCGGTTCAGCAGAAGAAAACGTTCCGGACTCCGTTTCACGGTTCGGAAAAACAAGCCGGTTCGTTCCAGTTTGGGCTTGGTTCAAACCCTTGTTTATAAAAATACATATAAAAATTCGTCAAAAATTAGAAAAAAAAATAAGCAATTTTTTTTTTTCAAAACAGCCAATTCTCGTTAACAGAAATCATCTTTAGTTCCGGAACGCGTTCCTGTCCAAAAGGGAAGTACCGGAACGACGTTCCGGAGCGTTCCGGCTCGACAACACCACTGATGACAACCTATTGGCATACCTCGGTTGGTCTTTTTTGGGTGGTTTTGAATATTCAAAAAAAGTATTCGATTCAATTAACTGAAATTAAATTCTGATGATAATGTAAAAAAAATTGAATAAATTGTTAAATCTGTTAGCTAAACGATGCTTACAGCATTGGACTAATTTTAGCTAGACACTGTCTAACAGGGGACCAATGACGCTTTAAATGGTCCCCGTCAGCAATGACGTTGACGAAAACCTAGTGAAAGTTACTACCTTCCATGTCCAAGAATATTTATGATAAAAAGTCGAATATCTTGCTATTTCTTTTAGAGACTCTTTCCATTCCCTAAGTAACCGCTTTACTTGCAGTAAACATGTGTGTTCATTATATTTAAATACCGGATTTGCATAGCGGAAGTGTTTACTTACTTAATTGGCCATTAATAACGCGATTATCGGATTTCGGCCTGCCGCAACACTTCCTTCTAGGCGCCTCTGCTTCTTGCGCGCTTACGCCAGTTGGTCACATCAATCGATGACAGGGCTCTTCGATTTGGTCCTTCCAATGGATACAAGGTCGTCCTCTTCGCCGACTTCCACAGATCCCCGCGTCAAATACCCGTCTCGTTGGAGTATCCTCCTCCATTCGAACGACATCGCCGAGCCAGCGTAGCCGCTGGATATTAATACGCTGCACAACGTCTATGGCGTTGAGGAAATGTTTGAAATATATAGACAGTATCTTCCTGTATGCCTGGAAGGAATTATAAGCTACTTGTTGAAATAGGCAAACAAAATAAAATAAAATAAAATAAATAAAAAAGTATGAGTGTTATTGTCTAACAAAATATTACGTATACGTCACCCGTTATGTATATCTATGCATATAAAAAATGAATGTTTGTTTGTATGTAATTAATAGAATCGTAAACTATGCATTTGATCATGTTATGATCTTCAGGAAAGTTGTTGCTCATGAGCCCGGGAAGGTTTCTAAATTGGTATGAAAAATATCCGACAGGTGGCGCCACTGAAAATTACTAAAAATGATTTAAATCGTAAAGTGTGTATTTGATCATGTTATGATCTTTAGCAAAGTTGTTGCGCATGAGCCGACGAAGGTTTCTAAGTTGGTATGACTAATATCCGACAGGTAGAGTCACTGAAAATTACTAAAAATGAATTAAATCGTAAACTGTTCTATTGATCACGTTGTGATCTTTAGCAAAATTGTTGCGCATGAGCCGACGAAGGTTTCTAAATTAGGATGACAAATATCCGACAGTTGGCGCCACTGAAAAGTGCTCAAAATTAATTAAATCGTAAGCTGTGCATTTGATCATGATATGTTCTTTAGCAAAGTTGTTGCGCATGAGACGACGGAGGTTTATAAGTGGGTGCGATTAATTTCCGTTAGATGGCACCACTGAAAATTATTCAAAATGAATGACAAGACATTGGTCGACCTACACCTCATGCACGGAAGAAAAAAGCATTACGAGCCTCAGAATCAGACGAGCAACGAGCATTGAGACCTGAAAATCTTCGAGTGCATGCCGCTGAGACCCGTTCGCATGAATTATCTGGGCAACGGGAAACAAAATCAATAAAATGATTCAATATTAATTGGCGACCAGCCCAAGAGTCATAAGAAGGGGTGACTTTTTTGGAATGTGTTGAACGTCCATGGATCTCATGTGAATTGATATCATCCAGATTATCCTGTTCAGGCCAAAAGAAGTTGACAGCGTCAGCGCAAAATCCATACCAAAAGGTGAATTTTTCGCAAACAAATCTTGTAGATTGGAAAGGTTCAAATGCGACAATTTTTATTTATTCACGTGCTCAATCATCCCGAGGTTCATTTAGCAATTGCTGCTAAGCCCGTTCAGCGAACATTCGTCTTCATCTATGGTCGTTCATACATCAGCATAAAAAAAATATGTTCTCAAAAACATTAGCGGTTCCATATTATGGTTGGATATACAAGTTCACAGTGGCCGTAGTCTAGTAGGTAGTGTGTTGGCTTGGTCAGACATTTCTATCAAATTGAATTACGAAGAAATATTTCTTCGGTGACTTCCTCTCTCTGGATTTTTGACGAACACTTTAAGAGCAACTTAAATTACCCTGAAAAAGTCTCTCAAAAATTTATTGTTCGGAGTCGATTTTAAACTGTAGGTCGGGTCACTCATGTATTCAATTAACACAGACAACTTGGGTGGTGTGAGAAGCTGGGTCGTAATCCTGATTGATAAGTTGCACGATAAATTATGTATGTATGTATACAAGTTCACAAAGGCAAACTTTACAAATTTTATATCACGCTGTGTCCCCACTGAATCTCATCCATTGTTTTGCTTTTCTTTAATTTTGTTTGTTTGTTTCGGATTTGGCTTTTTTGTGTAATTGTTTATTGTTGTTATTATTTTTCTTCTTCCCTTTCTTCATTTAATGGAATTTATTTGAATTATTTTCATGATTTTTTCTTACTCTTATCAAGTTGTTGTTGGTTCTTCTTTGGTTTGTTTTTCTTTTTGTTTTTAGTTTTTCTTTAAATCATTTGGGAGTTGTATTGTTTATATTGTTATTGTTGTTGTTTTAATTTTATGTCATAAAATGCCAAAATATTTTATTGTTGCCAAATCCTCCAGTCGATGAGTTTTGATTCTGAGAAATGATGCAAGATTCTCTATCAACGTCATCAATTCGAAATCAATATATTGGCGTATATGATATATGTGTATGTATATGTAAGTATGTATTAGTTTTAGAATATATTTAAGTATTTGGTTTAGTAAACCCGTATTCCGGTGTGCGTGAATTTCATATTCGATAAAATCTCTTTTAGGCAAAGATATACATATCAATATGCGAAAGTGATGCAGCAATTTCGAATTCGGATTCAACACATCAAAAACCTTTCGAAAAGTAAAGTCTAATTTCTGGATTAAATCTGGATTAAGTCTGTATTGTCTATTGAATTCGCCGTAATCTACTAGGTAATGTGTTGGCTTATGAGGCCACGTTTCAAACCCCAGGTCAGACATCAAAACAAAATATGAAAAAAAAATATTTCTTCGGCGACTTCCTCTCAGCAGATTTCTGGCAAAAACTCTGAGAGTAAATAAAATTGCCATGAAAAGTTTCTCAAAAATTTGTCGTTCGGAATCGACTTTAAACAGTAGGTCCCGCCACTCATGTATAAAATTAACACACGCAAGATAAGTGGTGTGAGAAACTAGGTCGTAATTATGACTGAAGGGTTGTAATGATCCATTATGTACAAATGTATGTAAACAAAGTCTCTTAGATGATGTAGTTTTAAAAGTACTCGGCTCTATAGAATAGAATTGGATTGATTACAAAGTAAACTGCCTTATGGCATAGATGGTGAGTTACTTAGCTGTTACCAGTGGACGAAAATTGAGCGATTTTGTACTTCTTTGTAAACAGTACGAACTTCGTTTTGGTGGGTTTAATTCACAGTTCACATCCGATGCACAATAGCAATCTGAGTCCAGATTCCAGAAGGTAAATTTGATTGTGAATTTTTCTCTGCAGACGCTACTACAATATCGTTTGATTTAACAATAATCACGCAACATTTTCTTTTCGAACCGCTAATTTGAAAACACTTGAGGCGCCCAAAATAGATACGATACCTCTGTACCTTATATTACAAAACAACATATCTTCTCATTAATAACAAATCATTCATGTTAAGATTTTAATTTATTATTACGCTGTCGTAATTATGGCTAAAATATGGTCTTAATTTTATTTGTCTACCCTGCATTGTCGAAGATGTAAATGATCGACGAATGGTGGCTTTTGGTGTGAATAACTGTGCTGATATAATCATGTTGTCAAATTGATTAATTGATGACTTTTATGATTTTAATTACCAGCGAATTATGTGGTCTTTGAACACACACTCACAAATAAAAGCAAATGTATAGCCAAGGATATTCAAAGCAATATATTCTAATGAATCCAATGAAAAATATACGAGTGTTAGGAAAGTTGTGGTGCACATATAGGGTGGGCCATTTAAAAATTTAAATTTAAAAATATAACAAACGAAAACAGTTTGAAATTTGCCAAATTTATATTTCTTGTTGTGAAGTACAATTGTTCGGGTTGGAAATGGAATATTATTTTATTCATATGGCTGCTGCGGCTGGCCTCACAGTACCTCATTCGATTGGACCAATTTCCGTGCACTTTATCGAGAGTATGGATTCGTACGAATGTTGGCCTTCAAATGCTCAAATGTCTATGGTTTTGTCAACATAACAATTTTTATAATGGAGCCCCACAGAAAATAGTGGAATGGTGTCAAATCGCAGCTTCTTGACTGCCAATTGACATTAAAATTTCGGCTAATTAAACGGCCAACAAACGTTTGACGCAATAAATTGATTGTGGCATTACAGGTGCACCAGAGATCAGCAATGAGTATTCAAAAGGTGAGTAGATTCGAATCATACTCATAATTTCTGATACTTATAAGCATTCACACTTATTTTAATATCATACTTATACTACTCATATTCAAAGTTTGAAGTACTCATCGTACTCATACTTAACAGACAATGAATCTTTTTTTCGCTACTCATAAGAACTCATGAAATTTTGAGCATGAGTGAGTCAATAGCATTGAAATTCAACTACTCAGATTCATACCTAGTTACTACAACATTGATTTATGAGTACAAGTTGCAATAAGTATGAGTACAACGTTGACATCGAACATAACGTTTGAAATATGTTCGATTCATACGCCTACTCTAGACCCTAGACAAATACAGCAAGCAAAACAAACACACAATCTTTTAGTGAGTATTTTAGTGTTCGTACGCGAATCATACTTATTTCGTGATTCGTGTAAATGTTGAGTAAAGGAGACACGAAATCAACAACATCATGCGTATTGTTAAGTATTAGTACGATGAGTACTTCAAAATTGAATATGAGTAGTATGAGTATGATATTAAAATAAGTATGAATGCGCATACGTATCCGAAATTATGAGTATGATTCGAATCTACTCATCTTTTTGAACACTCATTGCTGATCTCTGACATAATGACATAAGTGTTGCCGTATTCGAAATAACCGATAGTTCAAATCTAAACCGATAGAGCGCCTACTCGATATATGAGAAGGATGTATTTCCTTTCAATTATTGGATGTATTTAAGCTGATAAAATTACTCCAAAACCGATTGAAGTTTGGTTATTGAGAGACATTAAGACAATTAACTGTGCTTCATATGTTTTGGCTTATTAAACACAATTTGAATTTGAAATCAACCCTCGTCTACAGCATTAATGTCATAATTTATACCAGCGTACGAGTTATAACATCTGTTTAAAGAGTCATAACAGCAGAAAATAGAAACAGAAATCAGTTGCAATAATTCATGTGCCGCATGTTGTAAATCATTGCAGAAGAATTATTTGCGGATAAACATTCATTCCTCCTTCCTTTGCTTCTGATATGTTTCATGAGGGAATTACTAGCGAAAAGTACAAGAATTGCAATTAAACGCTTGCAATTAAGATCTCCATTATGCCACACGCATTAGAACTCAAGTGGAAACGCAATACCGCAAATGCAATGAAGAATAATTAACAGCGTTTCGAAGCAACACGAATGCTTTGTGGGTTTTTGTGTTGCAACTGCAGGCCGTTGGTATGGAAAGGGTTACCAGGGTTAATTAACAATTAAAAGTGAATAAACAATTGAAAATGTATTCACAGTTATTCTCTTTTTTCTGTTGCTGTTACTTATTGGAGTTTAAATATTGAAAACTCATACGCCAGCAAGTATTTGAAAAGGTTTCTGTGGATACTAAAACATGCCAAGTTAAGAAAAAAAAAAAGAAAAGTAAACAAGAAGAAAAATAAACGGAACTTTTTAAGAATTATCGGAGAATGAAAAACAATGGAAAACATGACTCATCAACAAAAAAATAAAAACGTGCCTTTTCTCTTAAAAACGACCAATATGCTGAACAAATGCCAGTGAATCTGTACGAAATGCTTCGACTGCACCATTGAAGTAGAATCCACTTCGACGTGCTTCATTATTATTTTTTTTTGTAATTAAAACAATATCAACAACATGAAAAAGCATACAACCATTACGGGAATGTCTAAACAGCTAAAACAGGTGGGAAAATATTTTTAAACGAAGCTATAAAAAGGAAGCATGAATTTCACAAAAACACAGTAACGCAATCCTATTGGGGGAGTAAAAAGTTGCTGAGTATACCGAACGGTTACAGACTACAATCATCCTTAAAGACTTGTATTTCCATAGGAAAACAGATTTTATGCGGTAGTATTGGACTGTGCTGCCTCAAGCGGTACATTTTCTACCGCTTAACTATTACGCTCTGTGGCTGTACCGTTTTAAAAACGTTTAGAATATGAGTTCGTTGAATGCAAACAAAATAAAAAAAAGTATGTGTTTAGTTTCAATTAAGCTCTTTATTGTTCGCACTACTTTTGTGTGCCACTATTTACAACTTGATGTATCCAACAATAATTTGCTTAGTACGCTATTCTTCTTTACACTTCTGTTGGCGTAAGCACTAACAACTGTAGATCTTTACCACGGCAATCTTCAAACCACGACTGTTTTCTTCACACGCAACGCATCTTCATACAAGGCTGACTGAATTCTTACTACTCGTTGCCTGCTCTGTCTTGCCTCTTTACATGCCCATGTAAGCAACCTGATGAAGGTTCTTGAAGTAGAATGTTCGTGTCTTCGCCTTCTCGAGTACTCTATTGTGACTTCATTGTTGTTTGTGTATTTTGTTCACGTTGCTTGTTGTTTTATTCTCGCTTACTTGTCTATCCCGTTTTCTTTCATACTGATGTTGTTGGTTTACTTCTAACAAGTTCGATGTATTTGTCTGTGTAGTTTTTGTTTTGTTTGTCGTTGTCATAATAATATATCTAACAACCACGTTTATTGATGCCACCTTTTTTCATTGGCTATATTTGTAGTCTCTTGCAACCAACTTCACTATTAAACGCGCTGTCAAAAACGGATTTATTAATTACAAAGTGTTGCTGCTACGTTGCCATCGAATTGTTTTGGTATACACCACACGCAGCTAAAAATGCTTGCCGCTCTTATTTAGGGACGGCTGAAATGAGATAGTTAACAATCTAGCGTGAGCTAGTATGCCATTCTGGACGAGCCACGTGGAAGCTGCAACTCAATTTGTATACACTACTCCTAGGATCGTTCTAGAGCCCGCCGCGTTTATCACAATTAGAAATTTTAACTTGCTTTGATGAATCTCATCCCATCCCTTAAGCCTCTGGACCCAGATTATGACCGATAACTATACTTTCAAGGCTGTCAGTGAAATTGTTTTTTTAAGCTAGGCTGTTACCAGCAAAAATAATATCAATCTGGAGATTAAGCGCAGGATTACAGGTGTTATTATGGTCACAGTAGGCAATCGTAGTCTAGTAGTTGCCGTAGTTTAGTATGTAGTGTGTTCGCTTATTAGACGTAAAGCCCGGTTTCGAGCCCCAGGCTAGACATCAAAACGAAATATGAAAAAAGAAAATATATCTTCGGCGACTTCCTCTCAGCAGATTTCTGGCAAAACCTGTGAGAGTAAATAAACTTGCCATGAAAAAGTTTCTCAAAATCTGTCGTTCGGAGTCGATGTTAAACTCTAGGTCCCGCCACTCAAGCATAAAATTAAGGCACACAACATGAGTGGTGTGCGAAGCTAGGCCGTAATCCTGACTGAAGGGTTGTAATGATCAATTACGTATGTACATATGTATCAGAGATCAGCAATGAGTATTCAAAAAGATGAGTAGATTCTAATCATACTCATAATTTCTGATACTTATAGGCATTCACACTTATTTTAATATCATACTTATACTACTCATAATCAAAGTTTGAAGTACTCATCGTAGTCATACTTAACAATACGCATGATGTTGTTGATTTCGACTCTCCATGACTCAACATTTACAGGAATCAAAAAATAAGTATGATTCGCGTACGAACACTACAATACTCACTAGACGGTTATGTGTTTGCTTTGCTTGCTGTTTTTGTATTTTCTTTCTTCTTTTTATTTGTAAATGCAATAACAACTAAAACTGTAAATTTTGATGAATGATTCGAATCACTCGAATCATTTATGAGTATTATAAGTATTTTTCTAAATTTATGAATCTGAATGAATAAGCGTATGAATCAAACATATTTCGAATATTATGAGTTTGATGTCAAGGTTGTACTCATACTCATTGCAACGTGTACTTATAAGTCAATATTGTAGTGAGAACGAATGAATCAGAGTAGTTTAATTTAAATACTGTTGACTCACTCATACTCAAAATTTCATGAGTACTTATGAGTAGCGAAAAAGATTCATTGCGGATCTCTGATACGAAGCTAAAAATGGTTGCCGCTTTTATTTAAAGACGGCTGAAATGAGATAGTTAACGATATAGCGTGAGCTAGTATGTCACGTGGAGGCTGCAAGTAAATTTGTATACACTACGCCTAGGATCACTCTAGAGCCCGCCGAGTTTACTACAATTAGAAACTTTAATCTGCTTGCATGAATTCCATCCAATCCTTAGATACAACTATAACAATCACCCTACGCTTCTGACATATTTAAAACAATTTTCTCTCTCTCTCTCTCTCTCTCTCTCTATTCCATGACTACTGTACCATAAAAGAAAATTGAGAAGAAATTAATCATGTTCTTAAGAAGAAAAGTAAAGAGAAACTTTTAAAAATTTCCAAGTAAATGATTTACAAACATTACAAGTTTCTTGTTCTTTATTTTGTTGTTGTAGTTGTACAATGTATTCCGTATAATGACCTTTATTCTACTGATTTTTGTTTGTTACAATTATCACCTCTACATACATATTGATGTATGTATGTATTGGCTACATTCATTAGTATTTCTTATACAAATACAGTAGTGAACCCAAAAAAAAAAAGCAGGAATAGTTGAGGCAACAAATTCTTTAGCAAGTCATTATTCTTGTTTAAAAATGAAACAATACTTGGCAGAATAGTGCAAAGGTATGGTAAAGAAACAAAACAAAAAGCTGTCTTACCTGTTTGAGACTGACTGATTACTCAGCTTCTGCTTTCCTCAATTCATCCATTTTGCAATATTTTTGTTTGTTTTTGGTTTATTTTTGATGTTGTCAGAGGGGGTTTTGCATCCCTTTTTTTCTTGTCTACTGCTGATGAGGACAAGTGAAGTGTTTGGATGTTTGAGTTTTGGTTTTCATTTGCAACAAAGTTGTGAAATCTCAAAATGTTGCACCCTATCCAAGGTAGACTAAATCTCTAACTTTGAAAAGCCTGTACAATAATCATTTTCTTTTTGTAACGACATCGAAATTAAGGATAGTTTGTAATCCTGACTAAAGGGTTGTAATGACTAATAATGCCTGTAGGATTTAATATAAGAACTATTTAAGCGTTAAGATCTTAAGCAATAACACACACAGTTTTAAAGATTTTTTGTTCATAAATTGGGAGTCCCTAATTAGAAAGTTCCGAAGGGAAGCGTGGCTTCCATAATCCTGGCGCTTACACTCTAGTGCCATTCTTATGACACTATCTACCTACCTTCTTTTCAATTGATTCAGTTCTAATTCTTCTGGCAACAGAGTCGCTAATAAAGCAACTTTAAAGTGGAAAACTAAAATACGCATTTGTGTATAGGATTAGGATTATGAGTGGATTCTCTCGCACATTACGAAGTTCGAATTATTATGTTAACGACAAATGCATATTTGCATTTTAAGTTAGTTAATTATTATGTATATAATGCCAAGGTGCCAAGCATATGTCAAGTAATCAAATCAAAGAACACATAATAAGTGGGCATAGGCTTCGTATTCGCTACAATAACAACTAAAGATTTTTGGACTTATGTCATGCCAGATACTGGGAATCAGAAGGTAACGTACATATTCCACTACCCAGAACTACCAGCCAAATCAGCAACAGTCCGATGCCTTAACTAAAATAGATGAATATGAAGATGAACAATGACTTCAAAGACGAAAGAAGCAATTCTCCAAGTGTTTCGGTAAAGATGGTGCAGACGGTAACTCCTCAAAGATATGGCTGAAGTTTTGCAACCTCTTGTAGACGAATCTGGGTAATAGGGATCTTCTCAGTATAGTAGAAAAAATGGTATAATTGGCTAAGAGTAATGTGATGATATATGAGTGAGATGATGATGTATGAGTATGCTGATCTGGTATGAATGTGCCGATAATGTATTGTTATGTTTTTATCGTTTTAAAAACGTTTATAATATGAGTTTGTTGATTGCAAATAAAATAATAACAAATATGTGTTTAGTTTCAATTAAACTCTTTATTGTTCCCACAATTCTGTATGCCACTGTTCACAACTTTATGTTACAATAACAATTTACTTATTTCGTTATTCTTCTTTACACTTCTGCTTTAGTAAACACTAATAATTGTTCGGCAGATCTTTACAACGGCGATTTTCAAACCACGACTGCTTTCTTCACACACAACGCGTCTTCACATAAGACTGACTGAATTCTTATTACTCGTTGCCTGCTTTGTCTTGCCTTTTTATATGTCCACGTAAACAGTTTGATGAAGGTTCTTGAAGCCGAATGTTCATGATTTCGCCTTCTCGAGAACTCTATCGCGGTTTCATTGTTGTTTGTGTATTTTGTTCACGTTCTGTGTTGTTGCGTTCCCGCTTACTTGTCTATCCCCTTTTCTCTCATACTCATGGTTTTTGTTTTTGTAGCTTTTGTTTATTATTTTAATATTAAACGATGTTACACCATTTCCATTTATGTAACAGTATAATCATCAGTATTATGATATATGAATGTGCTGATGGGTATGATAACACAACAACAAACTGCATTGAGTCCAGGATGAGTGGAAACTTACAGGTCCGAAGATAAACCTAGGCAATATAAAAGTTTTTACTATAGTGGACGATACATCTGTTACCCTGGACGTGAGACCTATGCAAATGCAGAATCTAATTTAGATGTAACTTGTAGCCTTTCCTATAACGGGCCACAAATGAAGCAAACGTTAGGCATATCCTACCTGTTTTAGAGAATACTTCGAATATTTTGGCCTAGAATCATCTCGAACGATGATCTGCTAACTTAAGCCTGCACAAATACTGTTAACAACTTAAATTCGCAAAAGGAAGTGGTAGTTGACTTACCAGTCAGTTTGGACAACAAAGTGGCAAGAATTTTGTAACATGATATCTATCAACCGAAAATGAAACGATAAGAATCGGTATATTATTGATGCTTTGTGCTCCAGTGCGAGTTCATATTACCTGCATGTTAAATGACCATGCCGACGGTCATACAGAACATCCAATACGGAATGATCTGTATGGTATGTAGCGTCATCCTGTTGAAACCACATGTCGTTAGTGTCCAGATCATCCAATCAGTCGCCAACTGCTCTAAGCCCAATTAGCTAAGACATGTTGTTGTCTATGGTTTTCATTTTTCGATTTGTTGGAGATGTCTCAACTGGGATTTGAACCGAGGCCGCATGTCTAATAAGCCAATACTCTACCTACTAGACTACGACGACTACATATTTACATATGGGAACTACAATATATCGTCAACACAATTCCAGTTTCCATAAAGATAGTGTAGGGTACGCATATGTTTGAATCCCTTTTGTAGGATCATTGCATGTAAACGATAAAACCGATAAGAGTTCAATGTTCGAATAGAACAGAACAGAACAGAACAGAAATAAGTAGTTTTCACTTGTGTATGCTAATGTTGGTCTATTTGCATTCTGTTGTGCCTTGCAATTGTTATGAGCTTTATCATGTTTAATTGTAAAACTGATTTCGAAGGTATATTGTATGCAATGTATACATATGGTATTGATTGTGTAAATTGTATTAAATTTAAACATTATTTACTTGAACGCAATTATAAAGAATAGTTTTGTTTGTATTTAACATGAATTTCTTACGAATTTCTATTCAATAAATACGAAATTCATATTATTTGAGGTTGCTTTGTTAACCAAATTGCATTTATCATTGGTACTGCAGGTATGACATGGTCCATGTAGTCTATACTTATCGGGAGAATCATGAATGCGATGACCTTTACTAACTTACTAGCATTTGGAAACTCATAAAACATAAGTCATACTATTGAGGTGATTGTTACATTGAACATTTTAACACTTTAACATGCTATGAACACTTTGTGTCAATCAAAGTAGAACTAATGAAAGCAGTCGCATTTTTACCTTTTACCTTTTTACCGTTTAAAAACGAATGTATACTGTGAATTCGAGAATTGGTTTAGTTCGTAGCACTTGACGCACACAGCTGGTATATAGAGGTGTATCGGCATGAAGTAAGCATCAGGATACAATTGTCTCCATAGAGAACATTTATTGTAAACGAGCCTTATTTGTGTGTGTTGGTGATGACATCTTGCAAACGTATTCAGTATACATACATCAAACAGACAACATCATATTATTTTATCGCGTTAAAGATTTCGAAAAAGATTGCCAAACCCGAAAATTATAATTTGCAGAAAGCATTAATTTTTTTGTTTTCGTTTGAAGAAAAATGCTAGAGCGCCGCATCGAATGTTAGTCGAGGCAGATGGTGATCATGCTCTACAATATTAGAAGCAATATGCAGAAGATTATTTCGGCGGTTCAATGGTAACGAGAAATTAAGAACTCGGAAGACCACAAAAAAGTTTGAAGACGCAGAAGTTCAAGTAATGTTATATGTTGATAACACTTTCAGTCAAACCAAAATGGCATAAATGTTATTAATATTGCACAATAGGCAATATCTCAACGTTTAGAATCTAAGGAAAATAGTCAATCTTCTGTAAAATGCATGCCATACTATTTAAGCGATAGGGAGAAGGAAAACCGAAAAACTACTTGAGAAATTTTCCTTCAAATGCACGATAGAAAATCAGTATTGCATCGAACTTTTACAACCGATGAAAAATGGATTTATTTTCAGAAACCTAATCGGAAGCGGAAATGCAAGGGCTCGGACATCTCGAACAAAATGAAATATGAAAAGAAATATTCCTACGACGAATACCACTTAGGAGATTTCTAGCAAAATCTCTGAAGGTAAATTGAAATTGCTATGAAAAGTTTCTCAAAATATCTGTCCTTTGGAGTCGACTTTAAACTGTAGGTCTCGCCACTCATGTATACAATTAACACACACAACATAAGTGATGTGAGAAGTAAGGTCGTAATCCTGTCTGAAGGGTTGTAATGAATAATTATGTATGCATAGATGTATGCAAACCAGTGTTTTAAGAAGAGAGAGAATTCATACATTTTGCTTATGCTCTTTCATTTAGCTGTCGATCAGACTGCGATAAGTACACATCAGAGATCAGTAATGAATTGTCTTTTCGCTACTCATAAGTAGTCATACAATTTTGAGTATGAGCAAGTCAAGGGTATTGAAATTCAACTACTCTGATTCGTTCGTATTCACTACAACATTGATTTATAAGTACAGGTTGCAATGACTATAAGCTGACGTCAAACTCATAATATCCGAAATATGTTTGATTCATATGCCTAGCACCAATCAAACAATTACTTTATCGATGACGTACTCAGCATACTTGGCATTTTCAGCGACGTACAGTCGGTGCTTAGAAGACGAGCTTAATCTTGATTTCAAAAATTAACCAATGTCTTATAATTATGGTTGACCTACTGTAAATTGAATTGAAAGTATTAGAAATGTGGCTGGTCTGACTACATCTCCAAAATGTATGCATTGCCGAAAATAACAAAAACAATTCAACAATTAATCCTTTATTATGGTCAAGTATGGTGTGTTTTGGTAAGGCTTTTATTGCACCAAATGACGCAACAACGTAGATACGTTGATTGGCTGTTGGAGCAACAAGCTTACAATGTTAACTTTTCGACCAAATTTTTTTTCGGCACTGGAGCTCATTTCTTAATGTGAGCTTATGTTAAACATACGAAAACCCCGGAAGAATCCGGAAAATGTGAATGTATTTGTGCCTAAAGCCTTGTGAAGTCGCAGTGGTCTAGTATGTAGTGTGTTGGCTTATTAGACGAAAGGCCCGAGTTCGAATCCCAGGTCAGACATCAGAAAAAAAATATTTCTTCGGCGTCTTCCTCTCAGCAGATTTCTGGCAAAAACTCTGAGAGTAAAAATTGCCATGAAAAGCTTTTCAAAAAAATCTGTAGTTTGGAGTCGACGTTAAACTGTAGGTCCCGCCACTCATGTATACAAATTAACGCACACAACATGAGTGGTGTTGAGAATCTAGGCCGTAATCCTGACTGAAGGGTTGTAATGGCCAATTATGTATGTATGTATGTATTTGTGCCTAATGACCCTATATTTTCGAAAATAATACTGAGAGAGTCGATAGCCTCAATTCACAGGATTATGATCAATTTGTTTTTGTTCTGAATGATTTGTAGTTACAACAGGACGCTGTCATGAGCCCAATATGGCCGCAGTTTGATGCTGTGAGCCTTTTATTTGTAAGATTACTACCATGTCCATGCAGATAATTATTAAAGATAATTTTAAAACCATTATTCGTCATAAGTTTGTTTTATTTTTAATCGTCAGATATGAAAAATATTCGAAAAATGAAGATCCATTGCTTAAAGAATATCCAGATCAAATCAGAGATCTACTGATATCTGAAAGAATGGCATCTCCTATAAAATATTTAGCAGAACCTGATGATATACCAGAATTAGATTATTTATAATGGCACGCAAGTATGAAACTTAAAAGATATGTTATATTAAAATTACCTGAATTTAAGAAATCCTGTTGCGATAAAATTTTGAATTTTACGAATAATAGTGTGGAATTAATAAAATTCCAAACATAAACAATTTCTACATTCCTCGCTAGTCACATACAACAATGCACACTACAACGTATGAGTAATAATTTTGTGTGAGTGATTTTTTTTGTTATTCAAATATTACGCATACGTCTGAGTGACATATTGTAGTATAGTTGTGTGAGGTCTTTCGAAAACAATTCAAAAAAAATTTGTAGTTTATAACGGAAATTGTTCTTCATTTAATCAGTTTGTTTTGTTAAATCATCATGGACGGATATGTCATTTGGTAACATGTGTAAATACTTAAAATGTTTTACCAAAACGGATGTTCCGTTCGGGCAACGTAGGGCCCGTATGACTATTTTCTGATTGCCATAATCATCCTGCCGAGAGCACTATTCACAATATGACAAGTAAATTGGAGTCCACTGGTTCAGTAAACGTTCGATCAACCAACAACCGTACGTTGACGAAATCCAATATCTGCTGGAAACATCTGTGCAGTCCGTAAGTTTGTTCTAGAGAATACGTGGCAGTCGATTTCGAATTGAGTGCAAGAAATCGCCCTTTCGCAAACCTTACATATACAATTGATAATTACAACCCCTTTAGTTAGGATTACGATCTAGTTTCCTACACCGCTTAGTTGGAAATGGGTGACCTAGGCTTTAAACCGAGGCCTCACGTCTAATAAGCCAACAGATTATTTGCTAGACTACGGCGACTACTGACTAACTAACGACTCGCAAACATTAACTTGGAAAATTTTGGCAAGAGTTTGCTCTTATCCGAAATCCAAATGACCTAGGGACTGAACGTAAACCACTTTAGACAACGACTTAAGTTCACTGCATGGGCTCTGGAGTAGTTGCCAACTGACTCCAATTTTCATCGGTAAATCATCTTTAGAAATGTGGCCAATTTCTGATTGATTATGTGAAAAACTAAAATTTTTGAATTTGGTACTATAGCAAAACCCTATAAGATTCAAGAGCGTCCAATGCATCCCAATGAGCTGGTGTTGTCATCGGTTAATGTTACGTTGAGAACGACATCAATAGCGAGTACTATTCGTTGTTGATTACATACATACATAATTGGTAATTACAACCCTTCAGACAGGATTACTACATAGCTTCCACAGCACTTATTTTGTGTGTGTTAATTTAATGCATCAATAGTGGGACCTACAGTTTGAAGTCGACTCCGAGTCACAGATTTTTGTAAGGCTTTCATGCCTTTTATTTACTCTCAGAGTTTTTGCCAGAAATCTGCTAAGATGAAGTCGACGAAGAAATGTTGTTTTCATATTTCGTTTGATTAGAAAGGTTTGATGTGGGGTTTGAACTGTGGCTTTAAGTCTAATAAGCCAACATAACAAGAGAATATTTCGAATATTTTGGCCTAGAATCGTGTCAAACGATGATCTGCTGCCTAAAGCATGCACAAATACTGTTAATAACTTAAATTCGCAAAATGAAGTGGTAGTTAAGAGGCCATACTTCTCGCCAATACAAAGAGAACTTACCTACCAAGCATATACTTCGATAGAAAACTGTTCATCTGTTTCTTACGAATTTCTATTCAATTAATACGAAATTCATATTATTTGAGCTTGCTTTGTTAACCAAATTGCATTTAACATTGGTACTGCTGGTATACAATAGTCCATGTAGTCTATACTTATGGGGTATCATAAATGTAATGACCTTTACTAACTTACCAGCAGCCTTTGGAAACTCATAAAACATAAATCATACTACTGAGGTGATTGTTACATTGAAAATTTTAGCACTTTAACCTGCTATGAACACTTGTATATATTTTCTTACACATTTTCCTTCAACCAAAGTAGAACTAATGAAAGCAGCCACGTTTTTAGGTTGTAGTAATTTCAAGGCCATAATAAACGAAGGCCGTTTTTACCTTTTTAAAAATGAGGGTTTACTTTGAATTCGAGAATTGGTTTAGTTGGTAGCATTTGACGGCTACTTTATGCATCGGCATGAAGTAAGCATTATGATACAATTGTCTCCATAGGGAAAATTTATTGTAAACGAGCCTCAATTTTTCTGTGAGTTGGTGACGACACCTTGGGACGTATTCAGTATAGAAAACAAACAACATAAAATTTTTTCATTGTGTTAAAGATGGCGAATTTTGTACCCGAAAATTGTGCATTAATTGCATTGCATTAATTTTTTGTTTTCATTTGAGGAAAAGTATGCTAGTCGAGGCATATGGTGATCATGACCTATTAGAAGCAACATGCAGAAGATGGTTCTGACGGTTCTGAGATAACGAGGAATGAAGAGCGTGGAAGAGTACCAAAAAAGTTTGAAGACACCGAAGTGTAAGTAATATTGTATGATGAAGTCGCCGTAGTCTAGTAGGTAGTGTGTTAGCTTATTAGATGTAAGGCCACGTTTCAAAGCCCAGGTCAGACATCTCCAACAAAACGAAATATGAACGAATATTTCTTCGGCAAAAATTCTGAGAGTAAATAAAATTGTCATGAAAAGTTTCTCCAGCATTTTTCGTTCGAAGTCGAGTTTAAAGTGTAGGTCCCGCCACTCCTGTTTACAATTAACACACACAACATAAGTGATGTGAGAAGTTAGGTCGTAATCCTGTCTGAAGGGTTGTAATGACTAATTATGCATGTGTGTACATATGTATGCAAAGCAGTGTTTAAATGCAGTGTTTATGCTCTTTTATTTAGCTGTATATCGATAAGTACACATCAGAGATCAGCAATGAATTGTTTTTTCGCTACTCATAAGTATTCATGAAATTTTGAGTATGAGTGAGTCAACAGTATTGAAATTCAACTACTCTTATTCACTCGTACTCACTACAACATTGATTTATAAGTATAGGTTGAAATGAGTATGAGTACAACGTTGGCATCAAACCCATAACATTCGAAATATGTTTGATTCATACGCCTAGTCATACAGATTTATAAATTTAGAAAAATACTTAAAATACTCATAAATGATTCGAGTGATTCGAATCACGTATCAAAATTTAGAGTCTTAGTTGTTGTTGCATTTACCAAAATAAGTAGAAAGAAAAAACAAAGACAGGAAGCAAAGCAAACACACAACCTTCTAGTGAGTGTTGTAGTGTTCATACGAGAATAATACTTATTTGGTAATTCTTGCAAATGTTGAGTAAAGGTGAGTCGAAGTCAACAACATCATGCGTATTGTTAAGTATGAGTACGATGAGTACTTCAAACTTTGATTATGAGTATGATATTAAAATAAGCATGAATGCATATAAGTGTTAGAAATTATGAGTATGATTCGAATTTACTAATCTTTTTGAATACTCATTGCTGATCTATGGTTTTGTGACAGAATACAATGACATAACTGTTGCGAAATAACCGACGGTTCTAATTTAAACCTCATTTCTGGTCTCTTTCCTACATCCTCTCATTTTATCCTATTCCCTGTATTATCCTTCCCTCTTTAAGGACGTTGTACAATGGGTCAATTCGACCTCCGGGTACTTGTCTTTATTGACAAGTACACGTCCTCTAACCTAACCTAACCTAAGAGTTATAATGATCAATTAGGTAAGAAAGTAAGTCAGCTGTTTAGCGAAGAAGGTGATTGATCCAAGCAGCTGCTCTTACGCTTATCATCTGTCGTTAATTAAAAGTAATGATGAGGAACCCTTGTTCATTAAGAACCACTCTCTCTCAAGAGGTAGAGTTGTCTGATCATCCTATCCTATAGGTTGCAGCGTAAAGGTAAAGCAATCGATTGACATACATATCTGTGCTTGATTATGAAAATCTTGAAACAAAATAAAGTATTTCATAAGTAACAAATCTTAAGCCGATTAAATAAATACTGTCAAGACTTTAATAGAATAAGTGCTAGAAATTCAGTCCTCATTATATTCTAGCTATTGACAATGAAAAGGCATTCCGTTCCATTAATATAATACCTGATGTTGTCAAATGACGTTGAGGCACGGGAATATAATATCTTCTACTACAGTATGGTGAATTAGCTGCTCATTTTTTTGATGAAATGGAAACAAACCAAAAGCAAATGTTTTGCGGCAGACTTATGTTCATTAAAGAAACGAACGCGCTTTCCATTTTAAATCACAAATAATTGATTTCCAGAGCCTTGTTATTTAAAATGGCCCTGAATTAAATGTTCTACACTCTTACATACCTTAACATTGATTTCAATGCTCTTTGGAGAAATATATTTTTCCAACATTCCCTTGAGTGCTACTGACACTTCAGAATGTTGAAAACTGTTTAAAGTGAAAAACTATGAGGCTTATATGCAACACTTTTACATTCCTTTTTTACTTTAAAGTAACCAGAATAACAGAAATTGGCCTTGAAGAGGCTGTGTTTGTGAATTGTATTCAAAACTACAAAATTTTGCATTCAAGTGATTTCATTTGTTGCTAGGAATTGTTATTGTTGGCCAAAGTTAAATACTTCTTGCACTTGCAGAGAAATTTATAAATTTTTTTTTTCTATTTTTAAATACATTTTTCAGTTTATTTTTCATTCTTTCTTTTTCCTTTTTTCTGAACAACTCTTAATTCAATTAGTTTTTGAACATTAATGGACCGTGTTAAATGTAACACTCTGGAGCATTTAACGTTCAAGTTGAAGCAATATTATGGATTGCATGGAAATGATTTCAAAATGGAATGAAAAAAAATTGGAAGAAATTTACGAACAAAATTGAATATTTTTATTGCTTTGAAAGGAGAACTTTTTATTTAAAAATATTATTGCAAAGATAAAATAATCACTGAACGTTCGCTTACATACTGGAAACATAAAGAAAGTACTAGAAATTCAAAGAACAACAAAATAACATTAAGTTCGGGAATTTGCCAGACCAGAAATGAATGACGTTTTAAAAGAATGAAGGTAATGTTAGATTAGGTTAAGTCGGAGTGGTAGCTCTGATATCAAAAGCTTACTTGAGCAGGCATAGCGGGCCATTGTGATGTCACGAGGTGAACGCAGTCCCTGTAATGACCAAGTTCTACTAAAAATCAGGGAAGAGGAAAAAGTTGCACATCAAAAGCACGACTACCCTACACTGGAAAACCAGCCAGTTTGATAAGCGAAGCTATATTCTTGACTTCAATAGATTATAGCTCCGTTAAGCTGACAAGAAATGGAGAGCCAAATAACCTATTTCTACAACACGCAAGAAACGGGCACTGAAAGAAAAAGTGGATAACAGTCTCCTCTTCCTCAGCGGATCTGCATCCACGGCAGAAGTCTTTAAATAGGATCCGCATCCTTTCCTCGTGCCTACTCATAACACAATGACCTGTAAGCATGGCCTCTGTGATTGAGATGATGCTACGACCAAGTCCAAGTAACTGGTTGGTACGCCTTCTATCCATCAGGGACTATGTGAGTTTAGCTTTGGAGAACGACTTCTATTTGACCCAGCATAGGTTGCCGTGTAGAAAGAATTTCCGCGCAATTGCCAGCCTGACCGAGGCGAGTGGCGTGCCCAATTACACTGAAGAAGATGGATGGAGTGCACCAGCTCTGGCGAGCTCATCGGCCCTGCAGTTCCTCGGAATGTCATTGTGCCCGCGGACCCAGACCTGTGAAACACTAAAGCACTACTCAGAAAGAAGGTCGAGACAGTGACGACACTCCCTAACGATCCTGGAGTTATTCACCACACCCGATAAAGATATTATGGCGGCCCGACTGTCAGAGAAGACCGAGACGCGGGTAAAAGGAGCACCCTTTAATGTAATGTAATGTATGCCAGTGCAGTTAAAGTACAAAACGCAATTTAATTCAACACAGTTATATTATGCTTTGTGTGTTTGATCTTTTGTATAAGGTCTTCTTTTAAGCGCTTTCCACTTTTACCTTAAAAGGAAATAAAGTGTGCAGGAGATACCATCGAATTTGTTTATTTTCTTAAAAGGCATATCGATGCCATTATTTGTGGAACATAATATCGTTCAAATATCCGCCATGACTTCCCTGAGTGGAACGGATCCGAAAAGTCCGATTTTTCACAACTCTGATGTATAAAACAGGCTGCATTTGGCCGGATTATGTTGACTTTAAGAGCCGCTGTGGAGCCGGCTGGAATCTGTTCCAGATCTTTGTAGCGATCTAATCTCGCAGTGTTCGTAATGAAACCAACAACTAGCCTTAGACTGGTCTTATCTAAGCCCAGCAGCAAACCTGTTCTATCACTGTTTATAGCAGGCCATATACACCATGACTCATAACGTCCTGATCTATTCCTACAACATATCTGTTTTCCCCCCCTGACCCATCCAGTGATGAGACCGTAGAGATGGCAGATTGAGAGATCAGGACCAACTATGAAATCGCCTTCAGAAAGTGAACCTAATCTAGCGAGAGCATCCGCCGTCTCATTATCAAGTATACCGCTATGTCCCGGAAACCGGATTGGATCTGGTTCAAAGCCTTTGCATAAGTTTCTCTTTGGTTTGTAATGAACTTTAATCACTACACAGCGCCATCTAGGCTATTTTGTTCTATCGATAGTGGAAGATCTGTTCAAGTGTATATTTTTATTGTTTTTACCTACATTTTTATTTAAGTATTGTTGTTATGAATACAATTTTAATTAAAGGTTAGTTTAACAACTATTTATTATTTAATTACGATTTTCCAAAAACTCATCTTCGACTTTTAATTAAAATAAGTTTTTTCGTTTTTTTTTTTTTTTAATTGCTGGACATGTTCTATTTTATTGCATCGAAGTATAAAACAAAAAAACACAAAAAATAGAACAAGAAAATCGAAAATTATTTGTTTCCAAGGAAGTAAATTTTTATGTTTTTGATTGTTGTTGGTACCCCTGTTTGGATTCTGTTTTTATTTTCTGATTTATAGGACTCTTGGGTGAAAATACGGGAAATGAGGTGCCAGAGAGTGAGGAGAGATGTGTCAATTGCCACATCAACTTTAAGAAGTTTTTAAAATCCAAAGTTTTTAATGCCAATGGTTCGAAAAACTCATTTAAAGTTTCCATTTCACAGCCAAATTTTATTCCTTCGCCCCACACACAGACGTTGGCTCAGTTTCAATTTCATTTTAAAGATTTTTTCTTTTCCACTTTCGTTAAGCAGAGAACCAAATAGCCCAACCACTAGACAAAAAGGAAAATAAAGAAAAAGAAATTAAAAAAGATGTTTACAAATTAATGGCCTTAATGAAAAAATCATAAAAAATAAGAAGAAATCTCCTTCATTTTACTCATTTTCTTTTGGCGGAATGTTGTTTTTCTATTCATTAAAGATTCAAGTCCAAATAACAGTTTAAAGATTATTTAGTTTTTTCAGAAAAGAAAATCATCCGACGTGCAGCATAATTGCCGATAATTATTAAAGAGATTTCACTGTTGTTTTGTTATTGTATTGGGTCTTCCAATAGGAGCGTCCGAACTTTGGCAGTTGAAAACGGCCATCTTGTCATCATCAGCACGTGCAAATAATGAAAATGTTTTATCAAAATGGGTGTTCTGTTCGCGAAACGTAACCCACGCTGCGTTCATTACACAATCGTTATAATCTTTCTACCGGGAAGACTATTCGCAATGCATACATACATACATAATTGGTCATTACAACTCTTTAGTCAGCTTTCTAGCTAGCTTCTCTGCGTGATAATTTTATAAACGAGTGGCGGGACTTGCAGTTTCGAGTCGTCTCCGAACTACAGACGTTGTTGAGAAACTTTTCATGGCAATTCTATTTACTCTCAGAGGTTTTGCCAGAAATCTGCTGAGAGGCAATCGCAGAGGGATATTTTTTATACTTCGTTTAATTGGAGATGTCTGACCTGGGGTAAATGTAGTAGATAAATTTCAGTCCACTGGGCCAGTACCCAAAGTCGAAAACATCGTAGCTGTTCTGGAGAGCGCGCAGGAAAATTGAAGACAGTCGATTGCACGGCACTCACAAGAACTTGGACTTTCGCAAACTGCAACTTGACAAATTTTGAGTTGTGATTTGAATCGAACAAGAACTGACCAGGTACTGAAAGTAAATGACACTGAATGGGCTTAGGAGCAGCAACTGGCCTTAAATCCCATCAAAACATCATCTTCAGCGATGAGATTCAATCATGGATGAATGAATAAGCAGAAATATTAAAAAGTTGCATTTGGGACGATAACAAGCTACATGAGATCCAAAAGTATTAAAAACATTTCGAAAAGCCACTATTAGATGTGGATTTTGAACGGGCAGCGCCTTCGGCCCAAATTTCTTTGAGGAAGACGTTTGTCAGGCCATCACTTTCAATGAAAGGCATTATACATAGGTCGATGATTATCCACTTCTTATAACCAGATTTGGGTCATCAAGACAGCAACGAAATGTGGTTTCAATACGATGGCGCTGCATGCTACGGCATGAGCAGTTTGATGGCATGGTCAGTTCATGTGGAAGTGATATGAACTGGCCACTGAAAACGTACGATTTTATCCCATTACACTTTTTATTGCGGGTCGCAGTAAACTATCACACATTGAGAGAAAATACGGATGAAAATTTGACAGTCGTATGGCTCTCTTCATTTTTTGAAATGTTTCAAAAAACAAGAAAATTTCATTAGATCAGGGATGTATTTTTATGTAAACAAAACAAAAAAGTGTAAAACACATGTGCAAAACAAAAACAAAAAACGTTTTTGGCACAAACAATTATTCCTATTTTGTGAAAATATTTTTAGAATTATATTCAATATTTAATTAATAATTTAATGGATTTAGAAAAAGTTGTTGATTTGTCTCCAGTTTTTCGCCGTAGTAGCCATTCCCGGCATTTTAATTTCAATAGAAACTTTAAGCAAATTTTTTCACTTTGTTTATGTTTTTTAACAGCTGTTTTCGTCTTACTTTATTATTGTCTTATACCAATCGTGTAAACACAAAAAAAATAATCATACGACTATTATTCTCTTTTTTGAAATACGGATGGAATTTCATTTTACTTTTTCATCAGACTTTACATATTACTTGTGTGATAGTGTGAAGGGGGCTTTATAAACACAATAAACGCAACGCAGCAATTTTATAATTGCAGCCAAAGGTAAGCTTCATGGTGCCACTAAAACGTGTTTTCGCGTTGATTTTTCTTATATCGCGTTTTTAAAAATTCTATTTCATGCATGCTATTGTATTGACAAAATTTATTATCGCATTCCCAACGCAAATCCTCTCACTGCGAGCACTATTGCTCTCATTGCTGCGAACAAAAATTACTTTAAAAGCTAAATAGTAGAATCTTTGCTTGTTGTCGCGTTGAATTTAAAGTAATCACTTCCATATACACTAATGTATTTATATATAATTACTAATGTATTTATAGCATGTGTTTATAGAATAAGATAGGAAGCTCTGTATGAAAGACCCGACATTGTATTGTAGACGAAAAAGAATAGAACGGAAAAAAGGAAAAAATAGGACTCTAGACTTATATTATAACTTAATAATGTTGAATAAGGACAAAATTAATGCTGCAAAGAAGTCTGTATTGTGTGAATTACAAAAAAATCAAAACAAAACAAAACGAAATAAATGAATAATTAGCACAAAGGCTTCCGATAAAAAAGGAAAACAAAAGACTTTCCTGGAACGTTGATAAAAATTGGGTCAAAAGGTGGTTGGTTGTCGGGCTTATGGAAGTTAATTTAATTTTTAAATTCCAATTCATTTTTACTCAAATCTAACTTTTATAAAATTTAAGGAAAATATTATCAAGTTAAACTTAAAAGTAGTGCACTTCCACTGCAGGATATGCTAGGTTGTATGGGTTACTTGAGATTACTGGGTAGTCCAACGGTGAAGTGGGTATAGTTCCTTACACCATGTTGTGTAGATTAATTGGTATTTCGGTTCGATTAGGTTTGACAAGTCATCATTATGGATCGTTTAATGCTAGAAAATTGTGGCAATTTACTTTGAAAAAAAAAAAAAATTCTGTTCGTAAATTTCCCAAGCCATATTATGCACCTTACAGTCAACATTATCAACCTAACGAGTAAGCAATCGCGTTTTCGCATTAATTTTATCCTTTTCGATTCAAAACCTTCAATATGACAAAGAAATATGACTACAGAAGCGAATATTGTTGCTGTAAACGAAGTCTGCCGAAATGTTGATTCGTCATCGTTTTTAACTTGTTGGACTTTGTTCTTTGTCCACGTGGAAAACTTTACCCCTTGCGTTGCATGTTTACTGATAGAGCCTCATCGGAAACTAGACAAATAATTGTGTATATGACGAAAATCATTCGTGCGAATTATGTTCGCTTATTAGACGAGTGCTCGTGGTTCAAACCTCAGATCAGTCATCTTGAATAAAATGAAAAATAAAAAAATGTATTTTTTTTGCCGCCTCCCTCTCCCGCAGTCTGATAAAAATTCTAAAAGTAAATAAAATTGCTATGAAAAGTTTCTCAATCTGCCGTTCTGAGTCAGCGTTAAACCGTAGGTTCCACCATCCACGTACAAAATTAATACACACAGTATATGTGGCATGAGAAGCTAGATCGTAGTCTGGAATAAAAGGTTGTGACGACCAATTAAGTAAGTAAGTAAGTGAGTAAGTAACATACATACATAATTGGCCATTAGTACCCTTCAGTCAGGACTACGGCCTAGCTTCTCGACACCACTCATGTTGTGTGTGTTAATTTTATACTTGAGTGGCGGGACCTACAGTTTAACGTCGACTCCGAACGACAGATTTTTGAGAAACTTTTCATGACAATTTTATATACACTCAGAGTGTTTGCCAGAAATCTGCTGAGAGGAAGTTGCCGAAGAAATATTTTTCCATATTTCGTTTTGATGTCTGACCGGGGATTTGAACCGTAGCTTCGAGTCTAATAAGCCAACACAATACCTACTAGACTACGGCGAATTGAAAACGTTCAAGATTACAACAACAACAACAATAATAATAATCATACGCTTCAGTAGTCGCAATTTATTTGTTTTTATTTGTTACTAGCTGTACCCTGCGCGCTTTGCTGCACTACAAACTAAAATAAATTTGAAGGAAAGACATCAGACAAATATCCAATTAAGTTTGAATCATTTTATTGATTTTGTTTCCCGTTGTCCAGATGATTCAGACGAACGGGCCTGAGTAGTACGCATTCGATCAAGTGATTCATTGTTCAAGTGATTCATGCGAACGGATCTGTGCGGCATGTACTCGAAGATTTTTCAGTCTCAATGCTGATTCTGAGGCTAGTAATGCTCTTTTCTTTTCTTTTCAACACAGGATCAAATGCACAGTTTACGATTTAATTAATTTCGAAGAATTTTCAGTGGCGCCACCTGTCGGAAATTGGTTATACCAACTTAGAAACCTTTGTCGGCTCATGCGCAACAACTTTGCTAAAGATTAAATGCATAGTTTACGATTCCATAAAGTACATTCATTTTTATATATATAGATAATTTAAACTTGAAAAAAAAAATAAATAAAACAAAAGTCTACGAATTTAATTTTGGTTATATTTTTTCTTATTTGGTGAATTTTTTCACAAATGTTGGTTACAAAATTTTTTTCTTTCCCTTCTATCTTTCCCCCCGCGTCGTTCTTTACACTTTATTTTCTTTGGTTTTATACATCAAGAATCACAGATAGCATACTTGTAGGGGTATCTACTATGCGTATGAGTAATATATTTCAAAGTATGTAGTATGTAGCATACGTGGGCATGGCCCCTCGCTCATTTGGAATATCAACATAAAAAGTAGCCTATAACTCCTTCCAGACATACAGGAAGATACTGTGAAAATTTCAAGAAAATCGGTTCAGCCGTTTAATCGTCTATAAACTTCAAACATACAAACATACAATCAAACACACATTCATTTTTATATATAAGATTTTCTATTGTTTTTGTATATTATACCATGCGCATCCTAACATAATGGTGCCATAACTTTGCCAGTACTTCTTTGTACCCTTTGGCGTCGATCCATCACGTTTTGATAATGCCAATAGAGGAAGCCAGGGTTCGTCCATTATGACATGCCGATAAATAATTTCGGTTGAGCTTTTTTATGGTGAAAAACGTTTTCAGAATCTTCAAGGCGATTACGTGATGGCACTTGCTTTGACAGCAATATATGTGGTCTACTTTTCTTTGCTGTCAATTAAAATTATTTTGTTAACGTCCTTTTTCTTTGTTCTCGGGGATCATTTCGTTGAAGTCGCAGTAGTCTAATAGGTATTGTGTTGGCATATTAGACGTGAGAGTAAAGTTTCTTAAAAATCTGTCGCATGGAGTCAACTTTAAACTGTAGGTCCCGCCATTTATGTATAAAATTAACACACAAGGCATAAGAGCTGCTGTAATCCTTACTAAAGAGTTGTAATGACTGATTAAGTAACTAACCTTCAAACTAAGTAGGTTTTAGGCAGTCAGAAACTTTGTTCTGATTTTCAATAAGAGGAGATCCGAGACATACATAAGGCTATCAACGTGTCTTCTAACATGGCACTATAAACACAGAGTACAGCTATTCAGAATGGGGAGTTGTCTCGATCCCAACATGTAAATTTTGTAACGATAAGTATGAATCATCGGAACACATTCTTAGAATCTGTGGAACATTAACATTATTACATTTACATTTATTATGTAAACTAAAACAAGAGTTTGTTAAACTACCTTGCGCCACAATTTTGCATCTTTGATTGGTGGGTCGGAAGCATTGAGCTTAGCTGTGAGCTGTTCCCATAGCTGATTAGCTCTCTTGTCTTTCCCTGAGGAGTATTTGGTAAAATACTCTTAGCCAATTCTGAATGCTTAACCATGAAATTAAGTCGCCGTGGTCTAGTAGGTAGTGTGTTGGCTTATTAGACGAAAGGCCCGAGTTCAAATCCCAGGTCAGACATCAAAACAAAAACATTTCTTCGGCGACTTCCTCTCAGCAGATTCCTGGCAAAAACTCTGAGAGTAAAAATTGCCATGAAAAGTTTCTCAAAAAATCGGTCGTTCGGAGTCTACTTTAAACTGTAGGTCCCGCCACTAATGTATAAAATTAACGCACACAACATGAGTGGTGTTGAGAAGCTAGGACGTTGTACAATGGGTCAATTCGACCTCTGGGTACTGTACTTGTCACAGTTGACAAGTACACGTCCTCCAACCTAACCTAACCGTGAAATTTCCAAGAATTTTCTCCTGGGTGTAATTAATTTTTGAAACTTTTGACCTACAAATACTGGAATTAATATTTTTTTCCATAAATTATTATAAATTTGTTACTTACAATTTTTTATATTATCCTTTACAGCAGAAAAACATTAATTCGAAAGCATTGGTGCCTACGAATAAAAACTCGCAAGGTTGCTTTCGAATAATCACACGTTATCGAATGCCATAATTAGAAATTTCTATACATTTTACTCGATAACGAATAAGAGAATCCCAAAACTAAAAAACACTCGCACGTCCGCGTAGAAATTCGTTCGTATATGATAGAATTAGCCCCCTGAATTAGGATAGCTTTCAGAGATTGAGTAGAATACAAGAGATCGTATGGTCGCAGTTGTAGTGACCAATTATATGATCATATCGTCTCATTAAAGTTAGAAACCATTTCTGGTGCAAAATCCGATTAATATTTATCAAAAAAAGCCTTGTCCCCAATTTTAAAAATTTTCTTGAAACAAAAAGAAAATTGTTTCACTTAGAATGCTCCATCCCACAAAAAAATGACTAAGCTCTTCTGGGAAAGTTAACCTTTAACAAAATATCGCATGGACTAAATACTAAAAGGGTCATCTGTGTCCTAGTCCACGTACTTTTCAATATGTTGTGGAGATGTTTTCATGCAACGCCAATTGCAAACTTTATCATTCTAGAACTTGCTATAGAACACCAGTTACCTCCTTAACTGATTAAACATGATTAATGAATATTAAGCAAAGCATAGAAATGATAAGAATTTTTTTACAGGAATGGAAATATTAACAAAAACAAGAATAATATGAAAGAAATTAATATACAGACATTACCGTAAGCAGGCAATATTCCAAGAATTTTTCTTTTGAAATCATTTTTTAAATGGCTTAACATTTCAATATTTATTATGCCTGACTGACCGTCAATATTTATTTCTGACATTTAATTTATTTTCCATTTTTTTTATTTCTTCTAAATACTGGTAGATTTAATTATTGCAATGAAGATGCTCTAATTTCTATGGATAGTCAAGAGCGCGTGACGGCTAATGTGGGTGCCGGGAGCCTGGTGCCTTGTTGTGTGAATAGCATGTAAATATTGTTTTATTTTGGATTAATTAAATTTAAATGTTTTTAATTGCACTCTCAATTTAATTTACAATACAATTCCAGAGTATGGAATGGGTACCGTTTTATTTTATAAAAAAAAAGAGAAAATAAAAATGCCATTCTCAGTGCCACTCTGCCACATGGCCTGTTGATTGTTGGCTCGTTGGTTGGTTGAATAGCTAGTTGGTTGGCTGGTTAAATTTTCATTCATTATTCACAAAAGCAAAAAACCTTAAAAAAATGCCATAAAAAAGAAGAAGAAGAGAAAAAGGATTATTTATAAAAGTAGTTTGTATGAGAAAGTGCAGCGAAAAACAAAGTTTACAACTCAAAAAACACATTCATTTTGTGTCACTTTGTGCGAAGTAATAGACGGGGTGATCAAAAAATAAATTTATTTTTTTTAATTCGATGGCCTTGGGAATTTATTATGCGATATAAAAGTATCGGATATTAGCCACGCGAAGATACAGAGAGGGTTTAGGACTGTTGGCAGCAGTGACTACATGACACTGAAATACGACTACTCAATGGGATTCAGAACATCCATTCCGGGTATGCAGTCTGAGAAAATGGATTTGCAATTACCTTGCAACCGACTCCGTACAAATTTCCACCAATGGCTCCAACATGATCCGAACCGTTGGCAGTGAAACGTTTTCAGAATTGATTGGAATGTCTGGCTCTGAATCAGTGAAGCGTCTTTCATGCGGAAGTGTCGGCAAGATAGGTTGTGGAGAAAATTGCAATCTTTTAGTCGGGTTTACAACCTAGCTTTTCACACCACCCATATTGTGTAAAGAATATTATTTTGGGCGACTCTGTTTGTGTGCATCGCACACATATTTTCATTCAAAAGAAATTCATCAACAACTGCGATAAAATAGAACAAAAGTAACAATAACAACAACAAACGATGTACACACATAGTGTATTACATTTAATCAGAGTCAAGCATTACAAAACATTGTAGATACAGTGGCGTCCCTCTGATATGGTAAGAGCTCATATTTCCGTGAAGAAATTAATTAAGAACATTTTAAAATTGTACGAGAAATTCATTTATAAATGTGACTGAAGGGTCATTAACTTGTGCTAAATCTTATCAAAAGAAAAACTTGGAAATTCTTTCAGAAACGAACGGAATTTTCTACTATTGAACGTTAACTCTTACAGGTGGCTTAGAAATATTCTGTCTACAGAATTGTTTATGTTGGCAAAATGAGCTGCTGCGTTTACATCTAAGGGACTAAACGCTATGAAAGGTGAAGTTACGCTTCTGTCAAGATTCGTTTGAAAGACCTATTGATAACATTACATATGGAATGTAACGTCGTTCCAATGTCCGCCATAGGTTTTCTGGGTTGAGCTCATCCGAAATGACTAATATTCCATTACTCTGTATGATTTACGTGTCATTAGGCTGAATTTGACCGATGGATTGTTGATTACGAATTTTAAGTCTTCTTAGCATAAATCTACAGCTTAAAACTCTCCAAAACAAGCTGTTGCCTGTTTACACCACCTAGTGCTAGTGTAGACGGTCCAATGCGACACAATCCCATTAAGCCCAAGAAAATATTGTAACCATTGACCTATACTACACGCCATTAACAGTGATGGAAGGGCCAACATCGTTCTCCCAGAAATATGGACCGATAATGCGGTCGGCACAAAATCCACCCCAAACAGTGACTTTTTCGGAATACATAAGATGCTTTTGGATCTCATGTGGCTTGGTCTCGTTATAAATTCAATGATTTTATTTGTGCATGTATCCAATCATTCACAAACGGATCTCATCGCTGAAGATGACTTATCGATAATTAGGGCGCTGTACATTGCCGGAACAAAACACCCATTTTGATAATGTCTTCTCTATCATTTTCGGCCACTTGGAAACCTGATGTAAAGATTTTTGAGTACTAAGAATTTATCAACACAACTTGTCCAGTAAGAAAACATAAAGGATGGCCAAGACAGGCCTTCTGGGATTTACAGGTATACGATAAAATAAGAAAAAATTGCATTCCAATAGGATCTTTTATCAAAACTCAGTGGTATACTGGAGGCGGCTAACAATTTAACCTGATTTAAGCAATAGGTGACCAATTCTTTGCACTAACACTTACATGTTATTCCGTTTAAAGAAGCTCATCTGAAAGGAACGAAAGAGCGGAAAAAAACTAAATTGGTTAAAGGCAAATTATTTCATTTAAATGTGGATTGCCATTACACCGTGGGTGGTCCATCTGTGAGGTACAATTTCGGAATACATTCTTCAATATTTCCGCCGATATCTTCTCTATAAAAGGTGTAATGTTGTTTACCAGGATACCAATGTATTGTTCCAAAGTATAAGGCTAATTGCTGTGTGTGCTGTGACATCGTCTTCTTAATACTACATGTTGATCAACCTCAATTCTTTCTTTTAGAGCAAAAAAAGATCATTGCATCATACCTTGCTCCTTTAATATTGTGATTCTTCAATTGCCAGTTCTTCAACTGCCTCTAGCCAAATATGTCACTCCATATATGTATATGTATATCTCTTTGTTGACATACTCTTTGAGTTAGAAATAAGTTCCGTTGCTTAGGATAATTGATAATGCAATAGAAAACATATTTCACGTTCAGTACGAATTTTGATAATAAAATTTTTGGCGTAGGCGCATTTCATGAATCTTTTTTGTACACTCAAAAGCCGAAGTATAAAATCTTACTCGTTGTACGTTTGAACTTATTGTCCCATTAAGCAACTTATAATGTCGATCAAGAGAGTCTGCTTTTGGGATCTTCGAAGAGTTGTAGCGAATTTAACTATTTCGATAACACCTGTTATCATAAATTTCTTTTCGACCTCTCCTCACCAGGACTACGTTAGTAATTCCAATAAAATCTTCATGATTGCTGTGAATGTTAAAAGAATTCAATCTAATATGCCTTGCATTTATTGTAATAACAAGAGTCAGTACTTATTTGTTAGACCGAGACTGTATAATAATTTGCTTTTATTTTATATGTTGCATTTGTTGTATTTTTTTAAAGTAAAGCGCATCAGTAAATCCGTACATGTGCAAGTCTCGTCTGTAAATGAAAATAAGAGTGTGTGTGTGTAAAAATGTTAAAAATTTATGTGATTTCAGAGCTCTTGTTTTGCTGATGCTTGTTATGATTTGCCCTACATTCTGAGTAAGAGTTTTAGTAAAAATGTATGCGTTTACTTTCTATGGACTAAAGCGGAATTTCATCATTGTTTGTTGTGAAAGTCGATATTTTCGGCGAAAAATAAAAATCCAAACATCCCATACAATTAATACCAACTTTGTCCTTCTTGTTTTAACCTTTTTTCATCCATTTAAACACAAGATACTCCGATATCGTTAAAATAGATTTGTTTGCGACATGATTTCATCGTTGGATTAAAGCTCTTTCTGCTGAGCCATGACTTAAGGTTTGGACACAGAAACTCGTTAGTCGGTGCCAAATTCGGAGAGCAGGACAGATTAGGGAGTAATTCGTAGCCGAGTTCATCGATCTTTGCTAGGAAAGTGCATTTGTGAGTTACTTTGCTTTGTCAATTGTAATTAAATCGTTTGTCAAGTGAATATAATATTTGCTTAACAACTTAATTGGCACCGATCCGTTTCCAGAAACCCACTCTTTGGAATCTCATGTGTTATGGTGAATTCATGTTTTGTCTACAGTTATAAAACTTCGAAAATTGTATGCATATTGCGGTTGAAGAACGCCAGACTCTCAGTAAAGTTGTTATACGAATACCTTTGTGGTATAGTTTTTCATATCCAAGTGGTAATTAAAATCTGAAGAAAAATCTAGATACTGTTGTTTTTCTGTTACATCGTTTAACATTAAAATTGTAAACAAAAGCTACAAAAACAAAAACAATGAACTTGTTTACAAATTATTGCACTGCTTAATACAACAACATATCCCAGCATAAAGGAAATGATACACAAACAGCAATAATGAAACAACGATGTTTACATTTATAGAGATCTGTAGAAGGCGAAGCCATTAATACTCGACTTCAAGAACATTCATCAGACTGTTTACGTTGCTAAATAAAAGGCAAGGCAAAGCAGGCAACTCAGTTAGTAAAAGTTCAGTCAGTCTTATGGCAGACGCCGTTCGTTTGAAGAGAATAATCGTGGTTTGAAGATCTCCGTTACAAAGATCTGTCGAACAATTTTCTAGTAACTGCTATTGCTTCTACAATCTCCAGCACTCTCAATCTTCTATCGGCAGCTTCATTACTTACTTAGATGGTCACTGCAATCATTTAGTCTGGATTAAAATATAGATTCACATACCGCCGATGGTATTTAAGAATGGTCCTACAATTTAATTTCAACTTCGAATGACATATTTGAGAAACGGTTCATGGCGATTCTATTTACTCTCAGAGTTTTTGCCAGAAGGCTGATAAGAGGAAGTCATGGAAGGATATATTTTTCTTTTTCATGCATATTTCGTTTTGTTCGATATGTCAGACCTGGGAGTTGGACTTCGGTCGCTCGTCTAATAGGGCAACATACTACCTACTAAGCTACGGTGACTTTCTTTGTTCTAATTATAGTTCATCTATTTTTGTTCTGTCAACTTCTAGAACTGTACTGTTGATTTGTTATTGTAATTCTCTTGTTTTCTATATTTCCTGCAATTTCTATATATGTAGTTATGTTGTTGTAATTTGATCTTTGTTTATCTCTATTCACATAGTTTCTTGCTTGTTGCTTGTTCTCATTATCCTTGGATTATTATTGTTTATTAATCGCGTTAATTCTGGCTTTGCAACAATATTTTTCATTTACATATGTATACATATGTGTACACAATAATTCGAGAATTCGCTGGGCTGTATATTTCTGAAATTGTTTACAATCCTTTAATTTCACTAAATATTTAGTCAAGTTCACATATGTAAATCCTTTCAATGAAATGGGTTCAGATTCATGCTTTTTAAGCTTCCCATAACAATTATTTCAAGTAGCATAGGGTATTATCCACAAAACTTTAGTCGTTTGCAAGTATTTCCCCTGTGTAGTTACTTGTAAAATTTTAAGTGTATTGATTCGAAAAAAAAACAATATGATTTGTTATCAAGAACAGCAACATTTTTCTTCATCGTGTTAAGCCAAATCCTTGTTTTGCCGCTGCCTCCAACAGTATCACAATATTCTTGAAAACAGTTTTCACTTGACAATCGTTTTACACACTGATAAACTTTCACGAACTATTTATTTTGTTTTTAACTTGCATATTTTTTCTTGTTGTCTTCAAAAGTATTTTTTCTTTCTTTTCCTTCTATCCTTAACAACAATCTTCACAAGTGCAACTGAATAATGAGTTGCGAGTGAAAAGAGCAAAGTTAAAGTGATTACTGTCTGTATGTGTGCGTATTTTGGAAGACTATGAGGATGAATTGGATGTATGAAGTACAATTGCACTTAATAATCCGAAACAATGTTCTACTATATCGAACACAAGCGAATAACAGCAGTTAAGAAAATTGGGATAAAAAAATTAAGAGATTCTGCTTACGACCACACAAACATTATGAATAGAGATAAGCGATGGCGAATACTTTGAGGACTATACAGTGTTCAAATGCTCGAGATTAAGAAAAGAAAGTTGGATTTCAGGATCAGTCAGAATTTAAGCTATGCAGTATGTTGGTGGTAATGAGAGTGTCCTACGACATCCAGTAGGAGGTGAATTTTTACGAATACGTATGTAAACCCGCAACGCCACAAACGTGGTGATACTGGCTGAGTTATAGATGACCAGTCCTGAATAACTCAACAAAAATTTTCAAATAGATGCGAACCAACCACAACATTCAACATATTGTTACGAAAATGGAAATGGTATTTTGCTTTCACATACATAACATAATTGGCCATTACAACCCTTCAGTCAGGATTACGGCCTAGCTTCTCAAACACCACTCATGTTGTGTGCGTTAAATTTATACATGAGTGGCGGGACCTACAGTTTAAAGTCGACTCCGAACGACAGATTTTTTGAGAAGCTTTTCATGGCAGTTTTTACTCTCAGAGTTTTTGCCAGAAATCTGCTGAAAGGAAGTCGCCGAAGAAATATTTTCATATTTTCGTTTTGATGTCTGACCTGGGATTCGAACTCGGGCCTTTCGTCTAATAAGCCAACACACTACCTACTAGACCACGGCGACCACATCGTTTAAATTGTAAACAAAAGCTACAAAAACAAAAACAATGAACTTGTTAACATGATAAACAAGTAAACAAAAATATACCAACAAACGTCAGTATAAAAAGTGATAAACAAGTAAACAAAAATACAACAACAATTACAGAAACAATAATAACGTAAACAACATGCTTACATTTATAGAGATTTCGCGAAGGCGAAGTTATTCTCCTTCAAGTGCATTCATTAGGTTGTTTGCCCTGCGATATAAAAGGCAAGACAAAGCAGGCAACGGGATCATAAAGTTTAAATAAAATACAGTGTGTTTGGTATATAATCTAAGTTTTTATATGTTTGAAAGTCCTATGTATGGAATAAGGTTAGGTTAGAGGACGTGTACTTGTCAACTATGACAAGTACAGTACCCGGAGGTCGAATTGACCCATCTTCTAGTCGTAAGAGAAGCTGACGATCTCTACAACATATCACGGTGATATATACATACACACATAATTGGGCATTACAACCCTTCAGTCAGGATTGCGGCCTAGCTTCTCATATCACTCATGTTGTGTGCGTTAATTTTATACATGAGTAGCGGGACCTACAGTTTAAAGTCGACTCCGAACGATAGATTTTTGAGAAGCTTCTCATGGCAATTTTATTTGCTCTCAGAGTTTTTGCCAGAAATCTGCTGAAAGGAAGTCGCCCAAGAAATATTTTCATATTTTCGTTTTGATGTCTGACCTGGGATTTGAACTCGGGCCGTTCGTCTAATAAGCCAACAATGTATGGAATAAACTACTGTTCAATTGTTCTTCAGGGCATCTCCGCATGGAATGCACCTACAACATCCATTTTTCCATGATTCTAGCACATACTTAAATCATACTAAATTTGGTCGGTAGCATGGATTTAAGTGTTGAGTGTTACATTTAATGCAAAAAAAATCATAATCATCCACCAATCGTGCTCGACTGGATTTCATGCGTGTTCATCCATCAATAGGCCCCTTAACAGAAGATAATTTTTTGATTACATTTAGAGTAGAGGTCTTTGGTCGTTTACTTTTATCCTCAAGCATATGAATTTCAAACGGGTGTAGACCTAACTCACTACGAAAACTTCGCCAAGTTGTGGTCTGCGGAAGGTCGAGTTCTTCGTTAGATCCTCTAAATTATAACTTTAAATTCCATATCGATACTAAGTATAACTAATTTCTCTCGACCGGTTCTTTACCTATAGTTTTCACTATTTCGTGACGTACCGATGTTTCTTTTATTTTGCTAGAGGGTTGATAATGTAACGCCAAGCCTAAAGTAAGTATTGGAAAATATAGTGATTAATGATTACATTACTTTTGAAAAATATCTTTACAAAATACTTCATAATAAAATAAAAGTAAATTTAAACAAAATTTTTTTTACCACTGGCAATGCCCTGTCTCGTTGGCACATTGTACCTTCTGGTTACTCCTCTATTTTGCAGGTTGATCCTGTGGCCCCATCGAACATCGATTATCTCCCTGCGGAATACTGTCTTGACAAGGGGTTTTCAATTTCTGATTCCGAGTAGGGATGACTGGTACCTTAACTCCGTCCCTCCTGAACTCCTGGATATATACACGGACGGCTCTAACTTTAAACCAAATTTTTTTTACCATTGGCAATAATACCTGTATTTATTCTTTATATTTGTTTATAAATAAATGGGTATATCGCATTAACCTCACTTACTCTACTTCAGAATTTTCAGCACAGTTCAATGTTAATCATACGCTGGTATGAGGAAGCACAATTAAATATTAATCATACGTCGTGGAGTATGAAACTTTTGATAATGATTTAATCCATACTCAAACATGGTGTTTAAAAAATACGTTCCTGTTGTAACCTTCAAACATTTCATGGCAATTTCATTTACTCTCAGAGTTTTTTTTATTCCAGAAATCTGCTGAGAGGAAGTTGCCGAAGTACGGGTTTTTTTTATTAAATTCGTTGTTCACACGAGTGAACAAAGTTGCAGATTCCCAACCCTGTCTTCCAATATAACGACACAAACATCTCTGACAAATAATAACAATAACATCACCAACACACATCAACACTCACAACACACATCAACATCTCCTGCGCAATTGTTTTGATCCTTGTTGATCAGTAGAACAGTTGACTATCGATTCTCAAGGAGTAACGAGCAACCCAATAAGCTCTGCGTGTGTGAACGGAGAAGTGAACATCAAAATACAAAGTGAACATCATATTAAATATATTGCAAATTACAGATATTGTGAACATTAACAAATTAAAACCCAATTGTGAACAAAATAAATATTGTAAACAAAAATATTTAGTGTTGTAAACTACAAACAAATAAAATACGTTTATAACGTTTCTGAAAACACATACACAAAAAAGACATATACAAACACTTATCATTTACACATACACAATTAAAATATAAAAGGTTTGTGCGTTCCCTATAGTACATACCCTACCCCTCTTACCCACATACTAACCCCACCCTATAACCCGTATAAACTTTCGTTTTGTGCCAGATGTCTGATCTGGGATCTGAACTGTGTTCTCAGGGTTAATAAGCCAACACACTACCTACTAAACTATGACAGTGATCAATATAAAGCTGTGCTCATGCATATTTTTAATAAAATTGGTGTTTTACACAAGATTCAACTGAAATGTTTAAATTTCGATACATATTTACAAACATGTTTACGTTAACAAAATATTTTCGATAACAATATTGTTTTTGTTTTTCTCTGTTCATCCAAAAGACAATTTTTCCAACATCACTGCCCAAAAATATCATCTCATGCAGCTAAAATCAAGTAGTTTTAAAATGATTTTGACTTGAGACCCGTTCTTTTTCGATGAAGATTTCATAGAAATTCAATTAAAATTAGCTGTGAAGTAATATGTGGTAAAGTAGTCGCCGTAGTCTAGTAGGTAGTGTGTTCGCTTATTAGACGTAAGGCCGGGGTTCGACATAAAAAAAATATGAAAAAAAAATATTTCTTCTGCGACTTCCTCTCAGCAGATTTCTGGCAAAAACTCTGAGAGTAAATATCCCTGCCATGAAAAAGTTTCTCAGAAAAAAAACCGTCGTTCGTTGTCGACTTTAAACTGTAGGTCTCGCCACTCAGGTATAAAATTAAGGCACATAGCATGAGTGTTGTGAGAAGCTAGGCCGTAATCCTGTCTGAAGAGTTGTAATGGTCAATTATGTATGTATGTATGTAATATGTGGTAAAAGAAACAATCAATTAAAGTGTGTTATTAAATTTAAAGATTTAAAATTTTTTTTTAAATTATGAAATATCAACCGACAAAAGTAAACAATTTCTTTTTTATTTCAAAGTAATTTCCGTCATTTCAATTCTTTTAAATATATTTCTAAAAATAAAAATTTTCTAAAAATAAAAATTTTATATTTATTGTTGCTTTTTCGACCACAAGTAAAAAGTTTTTGACATTCTTTCTGGTATTTATGTATGTTTTAGTAGTAGATTTCAATTTACAATTTTCAAATAACATTCTGCATACAAAACTTACAGTTTTGGCTAAAGAGTATGTAAGAATATCAAACTTAAATTTAAATTCAAAGTAAAATTGTGCCAGAGTTTTGTACCGAGTACATACTTTTGATTTGTTTCTTTGGAATAATGTATGACTACGCACACAGAATGTTATACACATACATACATATCCATGAAGAGTTTTAAATTAAATTTTTGTAAATATTTAAAAAATTGCATAAAAATTCATGCACATGATGTACAAATTCATTACCGAATACAAAAGAATTTTTAAAGGCATTCACATTTGTACAATTGTTGTACACCCTACAATACATTCGAAATAAAATTTACATTCGTTTCGCTGCTATCTAGTGGGTAGTAGTTTGAGAGAGGGCGAGAGGTACTCGTTCAATCCTAAGCTTAGATATCTTAAATACAAAACATTCCCAAAGCTCTTAGATAAAAAGCTTATTATTCGGCTACTCACGTATAAAATTATCACATAAAACTTGGGTGACGTGAGGACTCAGTCCGTAACCCTACTGATGCCATTACGTGTGGAATATAATACCGTTTAAATACCCCCACTGCTGAAGTGTACAATTTTCCATGACGCATAAATCATATTGGCTCTAAAGACCACTGTGGTTTGTAACTTATTCGCATACACTTTAGACTTAAGAAAACTCCGCATGGAATTAAAACGCAAGTTTTCGGTGGCCTGTTCACATCACCTCCAGGTGAGATGACTATGCCCTCAAATCCCTAGTGCAGAATATCCAATGTGGCATGAGCTGTTGGGAATTTGATAAGAATTCGATATATTTTGTACAGTATTTATTTTCTATTGGGGAGGGAAATCTTTGCTATCAATGGATGTGTTGGTTTTTTCATATACAGATCACTTCCAATGGCGGGATCTGCTAATAGTATGAATTCGTCAGGAGGTCAGATTCTTGGCTGTTGTTCCATTAGTAGCCCTTCTTAAAATACTTGTTATAGCTAGTTACATAATATCCTTGGCAGCCGCCGTAGTCTAGTAGTTAGTGTGTTCGCTTATTAGATGTAAGCCCGGGTTCGCATCCCAGGTCAGACATCAAAACGAAATATAAAAAAGATTTCTGGCAAAAATTCTAAGAGTAAATAAACCTGCCGTGAAATAGTTTCTCAAAAATCTGTCGTTCGACGTTAAACTGTAGGTCCCGCCACTCCCGTATAAAATTAAGGCACACAACATGAATGGTGTGGGAAGCTAGGCCGTAATCCTGACTGAAGGGTTGTTGTGACCAATTATGTATGTATGTACCATAATATCCTTGCCGATTTTCTCTGCTATTTAAAGTGTTTCGGTGCCTGCTCAGCCAGACTTTCATTACTTACTTACTTAACTGGCCATTAACAACCTGATCAAAGGATTTCGGCCTGCCGCAACATATTCTCTGCTTCTTGCTCACCTACGCCAATTGGTCACACCAGTCGATGACAGGGCTTCCTCGATTTTGGTCCAACGCAAACAAGGTCGTCCTCTTCGCCGAATTCCGCAGATCCCCGCATCAAATACCCGTGTCGCCGGAGTATCCTCCTCAATTTGAACGAGATGGCCGAGTCAGAGCAGCCGCTGGATGTTAATACGCTGCACAACGTCCATGTCGTTGAGGAGCTCATATAGCTCACTGTTGGATCGGATGCGGAAATTATCGCCAACTCGCACTGGACGGAAGATCTTGAGTAGGACTTTTCTTCTGAATACTCTCAAGGCTGCTGCATCAGTGCTTAATAGTGTCCATGCCTCTGTGCCATACATTTTGTTTTCTCTCAGAGTTTTTTCTAGAAATCTGTTGAGAGCAAGTCGCGTATTTTATTTTAATTTTATTTGTTCTCAGAGTTTTTGACAGAAGTAATATTTTTCGTATTTCGCTTAGTTGGAGTTGTCTGATCTGGGGTTTGAACCAAGGCTCATGTCAAATAAGCCAACATACTGCCTATTACGGAGGCTTCTATCGTTGTGTGGTGCATCCTAAGTCGGCCTTCAGTCTATTTTAGCACGAGTGTGCATTCACTGTGATGTATGGAATGCATAAATTGAAATAAATTCACCGAGAAACTTAGAAAACAAACTACGATTGAAATAAAAAAAGAAGGAAATTGAAAGTATGTATGTGTGGAAATAGGCACCAACAACAACAACATAACCACAGATTGCTTAAGCATACGTACTTGGATTGAACATTTGCATTTTGTTTATGCCTGCCTATATGAGTGTGTGCATATATGTAGGTGTCGATGTCAGGAAGAAAATAAATTTAAGAGAGGGAGAGTAGACACTTGAAACATATTCCCCTGTTCACTTCTGTAAATTTGTAAAACTTGAACTATAAATGTAGTCGTGCTGCTGCAGCGCTATCCATTTAAAGTTAAACTTTAAAGAGTTTCATTTATAAGAACAAGAAATATGACAACAACAACAAGCATACCATATGTCAACTTTAAATATTGCTTGAAAGAAAGTTTCCCTTCTTTTCTTTATAACTTTCGTGTTTTCCACTTGTGCGATATAAGACAGTTAATAGAGGATTTCACAGACAACTGCAGATGTATTCAGAAAGGAGATTAAGAAAACAAAACGAACAACATTTTCATTCAAGATTTTTTTTTTTAAATTGCCGGTTAACCTATGAACACTTTGAAGGCTAAGCAGGATAAACAGGATTTTTTGCGACAAAAACGGTTCTTGTTGAAATTTAAAAATGCATGCATACCCTTGTATTCTGAAGTCAATTATTAAGACAATGCCCCAGTAAAACTTCTACTGTTTTAAGGCTAAATTTATAGATCCAGTTTAGGAGGAACTCATTCTATGTATGACGGATAAATAAAAACAAAGACGACGAATGAAACAAAGTTATATTGAGCCATACCGAAAGGCTTATCGGAATCGTGTTTAATCGTCCAATCAACTTTTCGTCTAAATACACAACCATTAATGGAAACTATAGCGAAAAGAAATAGAAACAGTCTCCAACTGTTGACCACATTTAACTTTATAGACAAGGATACTACTATTAATAACATGTAACATGGGAATACCTTTAGAACCAAAAAGCTTCCACTCATAAGTTTAAGAGATATTCTCTTCGATCATAATACCACAAATCGAATAGAGTTCCTACATCCAGCGGAAATTGTTTCCATTTGTTTCGGATCGAAAATTATATCCCTTCGTATTCGTAGTCATGCTCGCAATATAATTATTGCTTACAGTGTTACACTCTATCACAGAAGTGTCTCGAGACTTCTATAGTGTACTCTCAGCGGAGACTATCTATTAGCCATTTCAACATGTAAATGGGTCCAAATAAGGGGTGATTTTTTAAGAGCTATAGGAAAATTAAAAAAAAAACACATAAAATTCAAAAAAATTCATGAAATCTTTATTTGAATCGATACTACGGTCCAAATAATTTAATGCTCAAAGATTATTTCATGCAAATGTCGACCGCGACTGCGCCACAAATGGTCCATCCTTTTATTCCAATTTTGGCATGCTCTTTCCAACATTTCGGCCGGTATCTCACGAATAAATGCTTCAATGTTGTCTTCCAATGCGTCAATTGAAGCGGGCTTGTCTGTATAGACATCAGCTTTAACATAGCCCCACAAAAAATAGTCTAAAGGCGTTAAATCGCACGATCTAGGCGGCCAATTGACCAGTCCCGAACCACATGTCATGCAAGTCAAGCTCTTGCATTTTGGGCAAAAAAAGTTTTATATCATCTCACGGTAGCGCTCACCATTCACAGTTACGTTACGATTCGCAGCATCTTTGAAGAAGTACGGTCTAATGATGCCAGCAGCCTATAAACCGCACCAAACTGTGACTTTTTCTGGATGCATTGGTAGCTTTTGCAATGCTTCTGGCTGATCTTCACTCCAAAATCGACAATTCTGCTTATTTACGTGGGTCGATTAAACTGACCATAAAATGGAAGAAAATTCAATGGTTTGCAAGCGTTGTTCATGGTTAAATTATAGACCAAACTGGAGATGTTTGACAGTGAAACAAAACACGAAACGTGCGTGAGCTGTTTAAACCAGTGTTGCCAAAAAGATAATATAGCTAAAAAATCACCCGTTAATAAACAAATTATGACTTGAACACATGAGCGATGATGAAAAATTTCTGATTGAAATTTGTTTTACTAAGGGCCTTTCTACAAGTGTCCTTATATTTCTCTACATGAAGGTAATATGGGTAGATATACGAATAGAGAGTCATGCAGATGTATACAGTAAGGCGAATAAAGTCTGTACATGTACTCGAAGGTTACGTTGAGTTTTTTGAGGATACAAAGGAACGCCTACAATTTACTTTTTTAAGGTTATTTATGTAAGTGTAGCCCACGACTACGTCGTAAATGGTCTATACTATTTGCCTATTTTTGAGAATTTCATCAGCATTTCTGCACGACATCTTCAATGTTGTCTTTCAAAGTGGAATTGTCGCTGTCTTATTCCTGTATATGACAGCCTTCACATGTACACACAAAAACTAGTTTCATGACCTCAAATAGATTAATCTGGCCAATGGGCAAGACCGAAATGTCAGATTTATTTCTAAATAAACTTGCTTCTCAATAGGTACATGGTATGTGGCACAGTTTGTCCACCAATTCCTTCCTTTTTGGCACAAAAGACTTCAATCAACTAGCGATACCTTAGTCTATTGAATATAAATTTGCAATTTTCATCGTTTTTGAAAATGATACCGCTGATAGATAAATCGCATCATAAAAGTAAACATTTTAGGGTGAATTATCTAAGCCTACTACTGCTCCTAATTGTTGTCAAAAGCGATAGGCCTGTGGTGTTGAGCCTAAAAATGTATGCTGCCTACACAACTTCGTAATCGAACCAAATCTATTCTACCGGGCCGTAGTTTGGTGGTTGGCTTTACAGAAAAGGAATCATCAAGCACGGTTTTAGCGGATTATAACAGTGGCGGCAATAGTGATATCCAGCTGCTGTTAGAATTATGTTATCCAAGGTATTGTCTACTATTGATAACTGGCTATCACCAGACATGTTGGTAAAAGAAGTGTTTGCGAATGCGACAATGACAGTGAGTATCGTGAGCAGATATAAACTATGTCGACTACATGATATCCGAACCTCCTTTTGATCCTTGTCTTGTGATGCAAATTTCGAGCAGATCCGTTTCTGATAATGATATACACCTTCCAGCGAATGTTATTCAGATTTTCACTAACCGATATACTAGTAGATCGTATCTTGACTTACCAGATTATTGCGTAATTTTTCGAGATGAAATAAAGATTATTAAAATTGCCTCCAATATATTGCTATTATATCCCTAGAGAACTTGTACATCAAATCTAATATTCTCTAAGAATACCGGGTGTCTATGGCGTCGAGACATTCGACGGTTACCCTCATTTGGGTTCATGTGCACGGGGACATCGAAGGTAAAAATATGGCCGACGCACTTGCTAAAACTAGTACCACGGAAAATGCAAATGAAATCCTATATGAGGTCGGCATTCCTTTGCAGGGAGGCAAACAAAAAATTCCATTCAATGGCAAAGGCAATTTAAGAAAAATTCTCACCTATATAAGTCGGTATAGTTGAGAGATGCGAAACAGGAGCTACAAATTATATGACAAAATGTCTTATAGGACCTAAGTAAGCTGTGCCCATTAATTAGGCTGCCAGTATAACATAACCTAGGGTGCAGTTGTGGCTATTGTGTTGCCTTTAGCTGTTCTTTAAATCAAATTTGGCAATTCTGTTCTTTGATGGACACTGACAGCTTCTTAACAAAATATAATTTTTCCATAAGATATGCATTTCTCCCTTAAGAAATTTAATAATAAAATTGACATTTCCAAGCATCATTCGTTTATTATTATTTTAATGATGAAACGACAAACCTTACTTAACACTTTTACCAAAAAAATAACCTTTAACTGGCCTTTAAAATGTTACCAATTAAATTCAGTATCCTGCTATATCCAGGGTCTCACTGACTTTAAGGCATACAAAAATATGATTTCTTCATATTTTTTATTTTTCATCCAATAAATTCATCATAAAAGTCGTAATTCTTCTTCACAACTTCATAAGTTAACTGCGAAAAATATGAATTTGCTACCAATTAAAATGGAGCACAATCCGAATAGCAATAAATGTCGCCATAGTTACGGAAACGAAAGGAGATTTTAATGTTTAAATTTCTTAAAATATTTTCCCGTTGATGGCGTTTCACAATTTTTGATGTGCACTTTGGTATCAAATTAACGTGAAAAAAATGAAAAAGAAAATAAAGTTTGAGAAAAATTGCAAGTGTCCTCCATGGCAGGCATGCAACGAACGTTCGTTAATACGTACTCGTACAGTTTTATACAACATTCATGCAACATTTTAATAAAAAAAAAACAAATTTCAATTTAATGGATTTCGGCCACCAAAAACTGATGCTGGCGCAATGGTGATGATAATAATGCTGCGAAGAAGATTGGTTGCCAAGGCAGCTGGAAGTTGTTGCAATGCAATGCACTGACTATTGACTGCCAACGACTGCTGTTTTTTTTGCTTTTCAAATTTAATTCAACCTGATCAACATTTTAAAATTTTCGCAAATTCAGGTAAAACCAGGGAAAACTTTTTTAGAAATAAAAAACAATTTCTTTACTTAGTCGGAAGGAAGCTAGAAAGATGTTGCTTGCCATGACTACGTTTATTTGGACAATAGCGTTGAGGTTGCAGCATGGGTAGGAAATCTTAATTAAACTTTTTGTTTTACCAGCTTAAAACGCTAAAGTCACAGAGAACTAAGAATTTTTTTAAATTAAAAGAAAAACATGGAATTTATAAAGAATTCTTGTGTTTTCTTATTCAAAATCATGTTAAAAGCGAAGAATAATTAGAAATAGGAATATATGTACGTGGACAATATCTTGCAAAACAGCAACAATGCATGACAAATTTAAAATCAAATATTTGCAGAATGAATTCATGACTTTTGAAAGTGTACGTCTGCTTAAAGACTTATGGAATTAGATTATTTTGAATGAATTCTACTAAAAGTTCAACTGAAACTTAACTTTATTTAAACCAAAGTTTTATTTCTTCCTACATCTTGCTGAAACTGCATACATCTGTTAGATACATACACATACATAATTGGCAATTACAACCCTTCAGTCAGGATTACGGCCTAGCTTCTCACACCACTCATGGTGTCTGCCTTAATTTTATACTTGAGTGGCATGATCTACAGTTTAACGCCGACTCCGAATGACAGATTTTTGAGAAACTTTTTCATGGCAGGTTTATTTACTCTCAGAGTTTTTGCCAGAAATCTGCTGAGAGAAAGTCGCAGAAAAAATATTTTTTTTCACATTTCGTTTTGATGTCTGGCCTGGGGCTCGAACCCGGGCTTTACGTCTAATAAGCCAACACACTACCTACTAGACTACGGCGACTTACAAGCTTCCACATATTAGTAAAGGTTAAAGACTAAAATGAGATTCATTGGGGAACTTCGTGACCTCATGACCATTCTAACTGAACTCGGATAAAACCAGTGGGCACATCTGTCAGATTAGTTGTCAATTATTCAGTCTGTTTTACCAAATCGCTTCAAATGACTGAAGCATTCAATAAAATGCTCAATTGTTTGTTTGAAAAAGTGTTTCTGTTCGGTAAACATACAGCATGCTTCGTCCATTTTACGATCGATATAATCGTCCTACCGAGAATACTGTTCGCAGCTTGGTGGATAACGTAGATCAGCAATGGTTATTCAAAAATCGAATCATACTTATTTTAATATCATGGATATATTCATATTCAAAGTTTGAAGTACTCATCATGTTCATACTTAACAATAGGCATGATGTTGTTGATTTCTACTCTCTATAACTCAACATTTACACACAAAATAAGTATGATTCACGTACGAACACTAAAATACTCACTAGAAGGTTGTGTGCTTGCTCTGCTTGCTGCTCTGTCTTTTTTCTTTTTCGGTAAATGCCTAAGAACTAAGCCTGTAAATGAGTAGGCGTATGAATCAAACATATTTCGAATGGTATGAGTTTGATGTTAACGTTGTGCGCATACTCATTGCAACTTGTACTTATAAATCAATGTTGTAGTAAGTAGGAATGAATCAGAGTAGTTGAATTTCAATACTGTTGATTCACTCATACTCAAAATTTCTTGAGTGCTTATGAGTAGCGAAAAACGATTCATTGCTGATCTCTGGTGGATAAATTCGAGTCCACTGATTCAGTGAACGACTGACCAATACGCGTACGTTAACGAAATGCAGGATTTGCTGAAGATATAGACACTGTCTATGAGAGTATGTAGGAGAATCCGAGGCAGAAGATTTTGTGACTCTCATAATACCTTTGCCTTTCGCAGACCACAAGTAGACGAATTTTACGTTGTGATTTGGCCCAGAATCCATTCAAAATTCAACTGACCCAGACACAAGCAAGAACAGTCTCCAAATCCAACATTACTCATGCCTGGTGCATGACTCAAAGCTCCTCCTATTCCAATTATCAACAAAGGAATGGCTGCTTCGGACTGTCCCTGCTTACTCTTTTGCTGAGTACACTCTTCTTTTCCACCCTACTAAAGTGTCCTGGTGTCATCAGAGGCATGGGGGCTACTCTCTTCTCAAGTTCGTCCGTCAACTCATTGCTAGGAATAATTTAGGATGCAGCTGTGAGTAACACTATTCCCCTACCTAGACATTCTCTGTTCTCGACCTATCCGTCTGCCACAAAATAGTTCAGATATTAAAACAGCATGTAATCTCTACTAAACAATGGGTATCTCGAGGCTTCGTAGAGTACAGAGGCTTTTATGACTTCACAGGTGTGTGAAGTCGAATCGAATGACGGACATGAAGGCTCGTCTAAAATTAGCATTACTCACGTGGCGATATAAAAGGAGATGGGATTGCTAGCAATTTTCCTTGACGGGAAGGAGTAACTTCAGACTGGATGCATTCCACAAAAAGAGAAGAATGGAGTGTGGACCCGTTATGGATATATGATGACTCACAAGATTGACATACATACGTATGTATTAAAAATGACTCAGGAATTTAGCGTAGAAATAATTATTCTAGGAGCACGCTAGATAAAGACAAGTAAGTATGAGGAAATGTCTTCATTGGGTTCGACCAGTTAAAAAAAAAATTTTAGATTTTATATTGGGGTAAGGATTTCAGTATAAAACTCAACAAGTTTTAGAAAGCATGAAAACACTTTCGAGTGACTGTTAAATATCATAAAACTTGGCACAAGCACCGTTAGTGCCTGTAGATTCTGCTCCCAACTGCTTAGTTTGGAAGATAAAAGCTACTACACAAGAAAGCGCCAGGCAAACAGGACTTGTTGACACTCCCGTTAACTAGCGTTTGTTGGTATTACAGCGAAGCTTTGGAGACTATGTTTAGATTGATAGGAGACAAGTCTAACATGAAATTTATTAGGGGATTCCGTGGCCTAGGTATTCAATTGACTGACAATTCCATCCTTAACTATCAGTAGTCTCTATGGTTTTGAAAAGCGCTTTGAAACTAGACAATCAAAAAAGAATGGAGAGAAAAAAAAAATAGAAGCTATACAGATGGAGCAAGGACGGATCTTGTGGTAGGAGTAAGAGTACGAGAATTTGGTTCCTGAATGAAATATTTTAAGTTCATGGTTAAATTCGTGAGTAGGAGTCTATGCCCTCGTATATGCCCTCGAACTATGTGTTCAATTCATCTTGGATAGCATGGACAAAAGACAGGATATAGTAACAGTATCTGACAGTCAAGCCACCATTCGAGTACTAAGCTCGATTGGGGATTACCTTGGGAAATTGAATCAGCTATGTGCGAAAAAAAGGTTACCTTCCACTGGGTCCCAGGTATGTAGGAACTTTCGACAATGAGCATGACGACGAGATTGCGAGGAACTGAACTAGAATACTTCCGCAGAGTGGGAGCAGATGTCTGGAAGGAAAGCTAAAGAGAGGTAAAGACTCTTCTTAAATCAATTGGATTTGAGTAAATGAAAGCTTTTATTTGGAAATTACAACGAGAGGAGATCTGAGTCAAGCACGAGACGCAGGGTACATTTATTCTGAATAGAAGTCCGTCTCGAACGTAACATGTTGAGTGAGAAGAGATGTTTAGATCCTGTTCAAACTAAATGATTTTGAGGCAACCTAAATTCTTGTTGGGTATTTACAAGAGGAGCAGGTTTGCCCCAAGCATCAGGCTATCCAGGAATAATCTAAAGTTTGTAAAAAGAATTTCTACATGGCACTGTCTGTGAAGCATTCTTTCCGGAAGGAAAAATTTAGTAGCATATCAGGACAGGGAATTGTCTGTCCTTGTTGACATCGAGCAGCATTCTGAAGTTTGTGGCAGTTGCCTTAAAGTAGACTTTATAGGGGCTAAGATTAAGGGAAATACATTAGATCGTATGGTCGTAGTACTAAGAAGATACCTTCACGACAATTAAAAAATAATGTTAAGTCTGTGAATGACAGAAGGATGTTAAATAGACCGTAGTTGACAGCAATGCAAAAGGCCATACATGCATGCCATAACACTAGAAGTCCTTTCTTGAATTTGACCACCCAGGCCTTATTGTCATTTAAATCAACTTCCTAGGCAACCTCGTAACTCATAACACCACCTTTAATACAAAAAAACAAAAACATCAACAGAATTGAAAAAATGCTCACACCAACGGACACTGTATGAAGTAATGGAAGATGACTGAAACAGAGAATGATTGAAAAGATAAAACAATAGACGCCACCAAATACACAATGACGACGAAACGACAAAAAAAAAATGCCTCAATAAGGAGATTGGAAAGTGAACAAATAATAGAAATAAAATGTTTTTGTTTCCCATCACCATTCATTCTCATTCTTATTCTTTTTTTTGTGTTTGTTGGTTTTGTTGTTATTGTTTTACTTTTTAATAATAGAAATGCCATCCAACGGTGAGTTTATTTATTATTTTAATATTTCTATTCGCAACAAAAAAACCAACAAGGAAAAGAATGAAAAGAAAAGTTAAAAACTAAACAATCGAGTCTCTTCTGAAATAAAATACGCTTAACTGTGGTAGTAATGGGGGGTGGGGGTGGTAATAAAATTTAATTTGAAAGCAGACGCGAAAGAAAAGAAATAAATACTTTATTGGCAGGTTAAGTTATATTAGGTTAGGTTGGGTTATGTCAGGTTCGGTTATGTCAGGTTAGGTTATGTCAGGTTGGGTTAGCTTAGCTTAGATAAGATCGCCGCGGTCGAGTAGTTAGTGTGTTGGCTTATTAGACTTGAGGTCTCGGTTCAAACCCCAGATCAGATATCAAAACGAAAATATGAAAAAATATTTCTTCGTCAACTTCCTCTCAGCAGAGTAAATAAAATTGCTATGAAAAGTTTCTCCAAATTCTGTCGTTCGGAATCGACTTTAAACTGTAGGTCCCGCCACTCATGTACAAAAATTAATACACACAGCATCAGTAGTGTCAGAAACTAGGTCGTAATCCTGGCTTAAGGGTTGTAATGTCCAATTATGTACGAATGTATGTAGCTTAGATAAGATAAAGTGAGATAAACTAGGGTAAGGTAGACACTTTACAGTGTGCTATGGTAGTTTAAATAAGTTTAGCTTGATTAAGTTATAAAAAAGCCACATGGATGCACGACAGAATTTTGCCAACTAGTTAGAGCAACGTTTGTCAAACTACTTGCCATCTATTCAGTCTGTTTTGCCAAATTACAATGGAAGCAAATAATAAAATTATTTTATTAAAATAAGGCCTATTTGCATTGTGTGCGTGTGTTCACTAAATGTGCTCTGGTACAGTTGGTGAATCACCTTAATCTTCATCATTTTTAGCAATGAGGCTAATTTCTGTATAAATGGGTACGTGGAAGAGACCAAATTGTCCAAGTGATATCAATCCACATGAAATCATTAAGACCATGTCACACTGAAAATGGTCATCTCATGTAAAAATGATGTTAACTAACCACAGAGATCATAGGACCGGACAAATTTTTTTTTTGGAATACCATTGCCAAACAAGAATTGACCAAAGAACAAATTCCCTGCAAAATCCAACATTTTTATGTATTATTTTTCATATTTCTATATTTGACAATTATATACCAGGTGTATCTGTATGAAATGAACATTTTGAGATATTAAAAAACCTTTTATACTTGGAGTATTGGCCATAGCTGGCTACACATATTTCAGGCAATTTATGAACTCCACGCTAATATAACTGTTTGTCTCTTAAAGTAAAACTATTAGTCACCCAATTTTTGACTTTCTCATGAGAATCAAAGTGCTGGTGGTCGGGATAGCAGCTTCCAGCCTAATGCTTTGGTTGCTTTGCCATTTGAAATTCATTCTAATTCATATTGTTACATTTTTACCTTTTAAAAACGTTTAAAATATGAGCTCGCAGATTGCAAAAGAAAAAATAAAAATAAATTTGTGTTTAGTTTGAATTAAAATTCTTTATTATTCGCACGATTCTGTGTGCCACTGTTCACAACTTTATATAAACGACAACAATTGCTTTGTTTGTTATTTCTCTGCTTACACCCTTTGCATAAAAAATAACAATTACTATACAATTGTTTCACAGATCTTAGTAACGGAAATTTTCAAACCACGATTACTCTCTTCAAACACACCGCGTTTTCACACAAGACTGACTTACCTTCAGTAACTGACTCGCCTCACTTCACTAACTCACTTGCTTTTTATATGCCAGAGTTAACAGTCTGATAAATGTTCTTGAAGGCGAATGTTCGTGGCTTCGCTTTCTCAAAACCTCTATAAATGTAAACATCGTTATTTCATTATTGTTGTTTGTGTATTTGTTTATATTTATTCTTGTAGTATTTGTTGTTGTATTTTTGTTTACTTGTTTACCATTCTAATGTTAAGTGATGTAAAAGCTAAACACCAGTATCTACATTTTTCATTTTCGTCACAATATTCATCACTTGTTGTCGGTAGCAATCTGTATTAACTATTTCACCAGGTTTTAAGGACTCATTGTACACCACACCTTTCTGGTCCGACCAGGCACACAGCATTTTATTGCTGAATCGATATAGTTTTGCAGCTAAAGTTGATGGTTGTGGTAAGATTAACCCAGGATTTAGGATTCCAAAAATAAATCAATTTTTAACAGTAAGTAACATTACGATACAAATCAAATCAAATCCTCAATTCATCATTTTCGGCTATAAAATTCTGCATCCTTAGCACGATCTTTGCGTATTCACTGATTTAATGTATACTGAATATGTTTGACAGATGTCATCACAACCATAAAAAAATTAGGACTCGTTCACAAAAAATTTTCGCTATGGAGATATTTATATGTCGACGCTCACTTCATGAGCCTATACCTAGATACATGGTTTTACTGGCATTATTTCAAATTCTGTACTCTTAAGAATATATTTGATTTTATAAATAAAATATTTATTGCATTGCCATTTGCCTCCTATTTTTATAAACATTATTGCATTACATAGTGGAACACATTTTGATTTTTATTTCCCTTACACCTTAACACTGTAAGTTGAATTCTAATCAATAAAATGAAAAAAAGAGTTTCTTCTTGGCTGTTGCATTGTATTGTATTTCGTTTGTACAAAAATTATAAGCGAATGTACTCCTCTCTTCCTCTGTTTGAATTCAGTATTACTTGTACTTGTTGGCTTAATATGAATAAGAAACTTGAAAGTTACTATCTATGTATGTATGATGAGATCTCTTCGTTTTAAGATAAATAATAGAATCAACAACAACAATAGCCTTTTATTCATTGAAAATATATCGAATATCAAGAAGCAGAGGTTCTTAAATTATTTAAATCTGTTTCCAATAATTTCTTGAATTTAAAACAGTAGGGGAACTGCATGATTTGAGTTGCATCCTTATATTGTGATTCTCGACGAGGTTATCTACAGTATTCTTATTTTTTTCCTATACGAAGGTGAGTCAATAAGTTTCTGCCATTTTTGAATCAAATATTTTTTTTTGAATTAAAACTCTTTGTATTTTTCAATATGTTGAGCACTATACACTATAGGTCCCAACACTTATGAATGAAATTAACACACACAACATAAGTGATGTGAGAAGCTAGGTTGTAATCGTGACTGAAGGGCTGTGATGACTAATTATGTATTTAGTAAATTAGCAAAGTCCCGAAAGAATGTCAAATGAATGGATCCCTGATCTAATGAAGTCAATGGGAGGCGTATGTGTATCAATTTTTTATCTATATTTTCTGTCAATATCGTACGCTTTCATTAAATATTAAATTTACAGAAAACCCTGACTTGACGTACGACTTATGGATCGCCTGTATCCTGTTTTAGTTGAACAACTTTAAAAATCCTTGCGATGTTGCCGCATGACTGTGTTTCTGCTTTATTGTGCGCAAAGGCGGCGCCCATATTTAGATGATTTTTTAAAATCCATGGTTCTGTCGATAATCCATCACACTTTCAATCTACGACTGGACAGCTCCATTTTGTGCATTTGTTCAGATATTTCGGGTGTACAGACTTACATACATACACACAAACATAATTGGTCATTAAAACCTTCCAGTCAGGATTACGACCTAGTTTCTCACACCACTTATGTTGTGTGCGTTAATTTTATACCTGAGTGGCGGGATCCATAGCTTAAAGTCGACTCCGATAACATTTTTGAAAACATTTCATGGCAGATTTATTTGCCATAAATCTGTTGAGAGGAAGTCGCCGAAGAAATATTTTTTTCATATTTCGTTTTGTTGGAGATGTCTGACCTGGGGTTTGATCCCTTACTTCACGTATAGTAACCCAATACACTATCTACTAGACTACGGGTGTAGATACCTCAACCAAATGCTGGCACCGTTCGAAATTAAGCACGCTTGTATAGCTGCGTCGAAATTCAGTAACCATTGATGAAACAGCATTCCTACAATACGAATTTTCGAACGAATGCAATAGAGATGAGAGAGGACATAGCGAGAGCTAAAATTATAGAGGAAAGATGGAGATTTGTCTACAAGTATTACAGCGCGGTAATCACACTTGATGTTAAGAACGGCTGGTCAATTTCAGTATCCCTACACCATAATGGAAGTCAGAAATGTTTATTTTTGAAACCGAAGGATAATATATTCCATAGATTATCAAGAAAAGCAATACGTAGGTGGGTATACTAAACTGCTTCGACTACAGTTCTCTGACGAGACTTTAATTTTTGGAATTGCGAACAATAATGCCATCGTCTTAGTAGACTTGACTGGTGTACATCGGTGACATAATAGTGATGGGCAGAACTTTCGACGAACACTTCAGGAACCTGGGAGAAGTTCTGCAACCAATATCAATGGCTAACTAAAGAAATGTGCTTTCTTCCAAAAACAGGTGAAATATTTGGAGCATCTTGTTACAGCAGATGGCATATCCATGGATGAAGATAAAGTACGAGCAGTAAAGAACTGGCCTCGTCCCCAGAATCTTCATGAATTACGCAGCTTTTTGGGACTATGCACATACTACAGACGCTTTGCGCCTAACTTTGCTAGCGTTGGCAGCCACGCTTGCATGAGCTCACCAGGAAATCATACATCGTCTTAATACCTATGACGGTTAAGGAAATAGAGGTTACGATGAACGCAGTAATTGCAGTAGTTGGAGCATGGTCGAGTAAGATTAGACTGATAATTCCTGCGCCTTAGATAGAGGCCGTTCGAATAAATAGATGGAAGATAGTAGAAAACATGGAAGTAACTGTAAGAAAGTGTCAAATGTGTCCATAAAATATACATTAAAAAAACATGTGAAATTTATCAGTGAAGGAGCTTCTGCAACTCAGGGAGTACTGGCGGGAATAACGCCAAATATTGGAAGACCAAAGCCACTGAAGAGAATAATAATATCGAGGGTCATACTCTTATAGATAGTCGTATGCGTTCACCTAATCTGGTCGGAAGCGTGCTCCGTAAAAGCAACAAGCAGGAAATTGTTTTCAGTGTATTGTTTAAGCGCGAATAGGTTTTAGGAAAATATCTAATGAAACTGCATTGCCGATAGACTTATTGAAGAAGGAAACGGGGAACATATTGTTACGTTTTTACTTTTTTAAAACCGTTTAAAATATGAGTTTGTTGATTGCAAATAAAATAAAAATAATTTTGTGTTTACTTTCAATTAAATTCTTTATTGTCCGCACAATTTTGTGTGACACTATTTACAATATGATGTATCCAAGAATAATTTGCTTGTTCGTTATTCTTCTGTTCTTCAAACCACGACTGTTTTCTTCACATGCAACGCGTCTTCACACAAGACTAAATGAATTCTTACTACTCCTCGTAGCCAATTTTGTCTTGCATTTTGATATGGGCACGTCTGATGAAGGTTCTTGAAGTCGAACCTTCTCGAGAACTCTATCGCGACTTCATTGTTTTTTGTGTATTTTGTTCAGATTGCTTGTTGTTGCATTTTCGCTTACTCGTCCACTGATGTTGTTGGTTTACTTGTATTTGTTTGTGTAGCTTTTGTTAATCCAGTTAATGTTAAACGATGTTTCCATTTTCGTAACAATATTTTTTGGCCGTCCATTGATTACCATGGGCTGATGTAATGCTGGAACTTCGAAAGTTGGGACGGCTGAGATAAATATTTTACAAGAGACATTTTTAAAGCTAACCTGCCATCTACAACGTAGTACCTAACAGCAGTCCCGCGAAACAAGAGTTGTTAAGGATATAGGGGTGGGTTTATTACTTAGGCAGTAATGGCAAGCTTTTTCTGGAAATATATAAGACAAAAAGCATACTTCTTGAGCAGAGTTCTTTGAGTAAGCAGGCATGAAATTAGAAAAGGCTATGAATTTATTGAGCTACCCTCCTAATTTGTGGCCTAGAAATGCTAGGCAAAGTTTTATTCATATTGATTTACAATTTTTTTGTTTAAAAAACTTAAAAGATTGAATGAACAACCAATACTAAGTTCTTGTATTTCATTGTATGTGTGTTAAGCTGTTGAATAGGTTCTGGTCTTGCACCTCTAGTACATTGCAAATCGAATAATTTTTTTTGTCTTGCTTTTGTTTGCCACAAGTAGCTGTAGACATGCAACATACTATGGGGAAAGTGGTTATAACAGGTATTCATTCATGCCTCATCTACCAGTAGTGAATATGAATTTAAGCTGGTTAAGGGAAGAATAAATCGATAATTGTGATATGGTAAGTGCAATAACAGCCCAAGGTTTATATTACCAATCCTTTTTAAGCCATTCTATTATAAAATCTTCTTTGCATTATTGCTCATTCTATAAATAGATTTGAATTTAATTTTTAGAAAAAATATAAATTTTGCAAACATAATAAAAAAAAAAATAATTTCATATACTTTTGAAAGATTGAAATTATTTCACCTGGTGAGCAAATAACATAAAACAAAATTTCTATTTAAATAACATTTACTGCTTGCTGTTACTCAGTCAGTCGGCTATAGAGTCAGTCAGCCATTTAGTCTTATCGTTGAAGTTTTCATTTTTTTTGTCCTTCCATTCAGATGAACACACAAAAGTTCTTATCGTTCGTTTGGAATTCAAAAATTTTTATTTAATGGTACGAGACATATTAATGTGACAGACACCATTTAAGACGGTACTTACAGCATAAAACAAAAAAAGCAAAGACATGTTTCGTCTCTTGTTTAAGAATTTTTTACAAAGTTTAACTTTAAACAAAATTAGCTGCAACCATTGTTTTAAACTAGTTCTAGATGATATTTGTCTAATATTTACGAAAGGGGATTGGAAATTCTCATTTAACTCCCACAGGTATTATCAAGAATGTAAGGATTTTTGAAGTTACTTGCAAGCAGATCAACTTCCTCATTTGAACTTGTTGCATGCCAACTTGTGTTGTTCATGAGGACTGAACGAAATTCCGCCACTAACATAACATTAGTCATTATAACCCTTCCGTCGGGATTACAACGTAGCTTCTCACATCACTTAATTAGGTTAGAGAGGACGTGTACTTGTCAACTGTGACAAGTACAGTACCCGGAGGTCGAATTGACCCATTGTACAAACTTGATTTGTTTGGGTTAATTTTGCTACATGAGTGGCACGCCTATAGTTTAAAGTCGACTCTTGTCTTGTCAATTGAGACAAGTACAATACCCAGAGGTCGAATTGACACATTGTACGGTACGTCCTTAAAAATGTTTGTCCTTCTATTAAGAAATGGCAATCGCACGTTTGAATTCATTTGAATGATCCGTTGCATCAGACTATGATTGTAAATCGGCTTTGTTGTTTCCTCTCATCATATATTTTGCTATCTAATCCAGAGCCCCCGGTTTTCACGGGAAACCATATATGGGATCTAATAGCCCCTTTATTATCTGTATCATATATTGCCATTTGATATACTCTGATACTGAAGTCGGCTTGCTTATTACTGTAGTTATCGGTATAGCCAGAAATAATTTAAGAATCCACACCCCGAATTCGTTGCGTGATCTGGATTCATCAGTGAATAGATGGATAACGTCCTCTGAGAGGTACAAACCATTATCATAATAGGAATGGTTTCCAACAAGCAAAAAAGTTGGATGTGGAATCTTTTTAGGACAACTGATTGTCCCTTGCACAACCCGACTGTTATAGGCTAAAATGTTTACAATTACCTCCGTGCAAAGTCGTTATTAGACTATTGTGTCATGTCATGTTGATATTGACATATCGTGATTAGCCATTAGGTCCCTAGAGAATGTGTATGCCACACATATAAGATTCTACTAGAATGCGCGAATGTTTCTGGACGGTTATCCTCATTTGAGTTTCTGGATATAGGATATATAAGGCGCCGCGGAAAATTCAAATGTATTCGTGCATGCGAATGGCGGTTTCTCTACAGAGAGGCATACAAATGATTTTACAAAAATCCATTCATTGTGCAAAGCTAATGCAGGATAGTGAACCCACTGACCTGACAGGGATACATGGTGAACATAATTTTCATTGAGCCTATCAAGATTCAATGCAAGGAAATTCATAACAGTGATAACAGGACACTGCCTTCAGAACGACAGAACGACGAGGAGAAAACCTTATGCTATAAACACAATAAACGCAATGCAGCAAACACGCTAATATTACAGCAACAATTTGTTTGTTCATAAGACTCTCAGGGTAGTTGGGAGATGTCAACCAGGAGCTATAATTATATTGTTACGTTTTTACCCTTTTAAAAACGTTTAAAATATTAGTTTGTAGATTGCAAATAAAAATAAAAATAAATTTGTGTTTTGTCTTAAATAAATTCTTTATCGTTCGCACAATTCCGTGTGCCACTGTTCGCAACTTGATTTAAACAACAATAATTTACTTTATTTGTTATTCTTCTTTACGCTCTTTCGCGTACACACTAACAATTGTTCGTTAGATTTTTACAACGGAGATCTTCCAAGCACGATTCTTCTGTTCACATGCAACGCGTCTTCACACAAGTCTAACTGAATTTTTACTGATCCCGTTGCCTGGTTTGTCTTGTCTTTTATATCGCAAGGTAAACAGTCTGATGAATGCTCTCGAAGGAGAATGACTTTACCTTTGCGAAATCTCTATAAATGTAAACATGTTGTTTATGTAATTGTTGTTTGTGTATTTTGTTTATGTTTGTCCTTGCAGCGTTGTTGTTGCCTTTTTGTTTACTTGTTTATCCCTTTTTTATACAGATGTTGTTGCTATATTTTTGTTTATTCGTTGACCATGTAAACAAGTCCATTGTTTTTGTTTTTGTAGCTTTTGTTTATTATTTTAATGTTAAACGATAGCACCATTTCCGTTTTCGTAACAATATGATGAAATTGCTAACTATCGTGTTAAAACGGGACCTTATATAATCCAAATGAGTGCAAGAAAAATACTGTTACGTTTATACTTTTTGAAAAACAATTACTTTCTGTGAATTTAACAACTCACATTAATTTAAATTTTTATCTCCTAGCAAACTAAAGTTCCCTTAGTTTTTTTCTTTTTTAATAGAAACATAAAAAATTAATTTTGCACAATACTTTATTGTTTGAAGAAAAATAAAATAAAACAAACACTGGCTTTTAAAAAATAATGAAAAGGAATTAAAAAAAAATGAAATTTTTATTTATTTTTCTTCTTTCAAATTCCCCTCTCTGTTCGAGTATTTGTTTTAGATTAAATATTTATTTGCTTTGTTGTTGTTGCTTGTGGTCGAAAATAAAATGTCAACAAGTATACAATAAAACAAACATTAAAATTTATTGACAAAAGCAAAAAAAAAAAACTAAAATGGAAATGGAAAAATAAAACAAAAATAAAATAAAAAGATAATTTTATTTGTAAAAACAAAATAAACAATTTTACTAATTGACTAGCATTTTTGAAAAAGGAATTGTCTGTCGATATCCACAGGAGATTTTTATTGAAAAATTTACTTCCCTTTGAAAAGTAATCAATTGAAGTTAAAAAATTAGAAAATAAAATAAAAAAATTGAATTTATGGCATACAAGTAAAGTACATATTTTGTATTTATAATCATGGTAAGATATTTTTATTAAATTTATTGTAATTATACAATATATATTGTGTTTAATCTAACCATAAATAATCATTTTTATAGTAATAAAGAGTTTGTTTTTTGTTTCATTCTTCTTCTGTATACTCGTATGAAATATTTTAAAAATATTGCATGTGTAAGTAATTCGATTCATTTGTAATTGAAAATTTCATTTTTAAAAACTCTGTGGGAGAGAATTAAAAAAAAAGCTGTTAAAGATAATTTCATAAATCAATAGGGGATACATTGTTTTAATCGTTAAGGAAACGTGGTATACTGATATGGCATGAGCTTTTGTTTGTGAAAATTAAACACTATTTTTTAATGGTAAAGTACAAAAGTATTGGCCAATGCTAGCTACACATTTCATCCAAGTTTTAGATAATTTGTGGATTCCAGGTCAATAAAACTGTTTGTTTTTTGAAACAAACCAACTAGTTACCCAATTTTCAACTTCTTCATATAAATCGAAATGCTGCTCAGTTAAAGCATGTCCCAGCGATGACAACAAATGACAGTGGGAAGTTGCCAAGTCTGCTAAATACGGAGATTGGAGTAACACCTCCAAGCCTAATGCTTTCATTGTATCCTGAAGCGGCTTTGCTTTGTATGCGGGTGCCTTGTCATGATGCAAAATAACCAGCCTGGGTCTTGCGTCCCATTCTGATCGTTTTTCGATCACTGAATGGTTAAAATTGATCAGAATTTGTCGGTTTGGTAGCTTCTGGTATATCATAATTCCGGACATACATACAGCGTTTTCTTCCTGCCAAATCGATCTTCTTCGGCAACGTCCTTTAAGCTGATTTCTGGCAAACACTTTGAGTGTAAATAAACCTGCCATGAAAAAGTTTCTTAAAAATCTGTCATTCGGAGTCGACTTTAAGCTCGCCACTCATGTATAAAATTAAAACCCACAACATAAGTGGTGTGAGGAGCTAGGTTGTACTCCTAACTGAATGGTTGTAATGACCAATTATGTATGTATGCATGCAAGTAAACAGCCCTTTGACAGGACAGTATTGACTGAAGGAACCCATGTTCACAAAGAGGATGATCTCGTACCTAATACGTGGATTCTGTGATGACAAGAGGTAATCATCAGAAAACATACTTGGAAGAAGAGATGCTTAAATACATAACAGAAGGAAGAATTGGGTGTAGAACAAGTTCTGTGCAGAAGAATTGTCTTCGTTGACACTGAACAGCATCCTGTTAGAGCAATAGGTTTATAGGGATACCGTATATATGTAGATAGATTGTGGTCTGCATATTGGATCATATGGTTCCGATACTATAAAAACTCCCCACGACGACAGTATAGGAATAATGGCAGCCAACGCAATAAGAGCCTGTAGAATACGAGATAAAACTACGAAAATGGATGTGGCTAGGACATACTCCGTGAATAACAGTGAATGATATCGATAAAGCAACAATAGATTGAAACCCAAAAGGAAACCGTAGGAAATGCCATCAAGGAAATCATAATGAAAACTGGTTGAATTAGTGGCCCTCGTAGCCGGACATAGTTGGAGGGAAGAATGAAAATAAAGCTTTAAATGAAGAATATTTTACAGATGCCTGTGAATCGGTTGAATAGGATGTTGACGTTACATATGATTAGAGATTCAATATTATTTTACATCCATTCTAGAAACAAAAGTCATATGATTTAAATATTTTATATTGAAGAAAAAAACTGTATAGGATTTTAATTACTGTTATTTGTTTGTACACTAAATTGAGCTTGAAATGATAATGTTTGTAGTTATGGCAGTCAATTTAATTCGGGCCATATTTGTTTACAGCATTTTCAGTCATGTTCATATTATTGTTCTGATCTACTGTAATTACATACCGTTAAAGTCCACATTAATTTAAGGTTACAAAATATCCTTAATTTTGTTGCCTACTCACAAGATTTAGTTCGTTTTATTTTTAATTTTAACGTTGCATGACTGTATTGTTTATTTGTGTTGCTGGAATTTTTTAATTCCATATTCAAGAAAGTAAAGTATGCAACAAAGAGTTACGAAAAGTAGTTTCGTTTTCTTTGCTAAAGAAACAATAAATCCGCGCACACTAACACTAACACATCTAATGAAAATAGAAAATGAAAAACAAAAAGCAAAATAAAGAGGCGAATAAGACTTTTCTTCTAAATTTTATCTTATGTTGCTATTTTTTATTTCTCCCTCTCTATCTCATTTCCTCTGTTTAGTGTCAAAGAAATTTTCCAAAGTTTCTAAGAAAAATAAAGGAAAATAAAACAACAACAACAAACAGTTTTAATACAAGTGGGTGCAAATAGAGCAAAAATTGTAAGCGATTAAAGTGTTTATTGCTCTTTTTTTAAACTTTTGTTGTCTTTTTTCTTTGTAATTATTTTTTTTAACAATGTACAGTGGGCTAAAATGACAAGAATTTTTTTTTAAATAATCGAATCATTTTTTCAAATTTTTTGGCTATTGATACCAATTCGGGGGTCTGCATGCCAATCAAAAGGATCTTTTTTAAGCGCTTTTTATCTTTAAATTTAAATTAGACCATTTGGTATAGAATATAACGTCGTTTAAATGTTAGTCAACGCTTCTGTGGGTAGAGCGCAGTCGAAATGTTCAATTTGCCATGTCTCTGGTGCATAAATCAGACAGGATTTAACCGATGGCTTGTATTATATTTGCTTTAAGGACCTCTGCAGCGTTGCCATTTGCCAAGTTTTCCCTTTTTTCCAAGTTTTTTAGGATGCGAAAAAGTTTTCATTAAATTTGTTTTCTAACAAAACAAGTTTTTTCGCCAAATTAATTTTAATTTTTTTTCAATAAATTTAATGATAATAACACGCAATAATTATATTTTTAAAGGATATGTTATGTATTTTATTAGTCCTGGGCAAAAGTAGCAAAAAACACCAGTAGAAGGTACCGGTCTACCGTGTTTCCTTTAAACATTTTGGAACTTTTGTAGAAAACAAGTTTTTTTTGGTAAAAAAAAAGTTTTTTCCCCAGAAATAAAAAGTTTTTTTCAAAAAAATTCTGGCAACGCTGGACCTCTGTGACTTGTGGTTTAATCGCATACTCTTGAGATTAAGGAATATTGTACAAGTAAACTCTGAATGACTTAAATCGCTTGGTTTCAGTAGCCAGTTTATATAACCTGCCCGTCAGATGAGCACGACGTCAAATCGCTCGTGCAAAATATCCAACGTGGCTCGCCGTTGATATTGATAGACTGACTAACATTGTTCACAAATAAATATTGACCAATGACGTTGCCAGTCCAAAATCCATACCAATCAACGACTTTTTTGTGATGCATTTAATGCGGTTGGAGCGATCATCGATAACATTAACCACATATGAGTGGCCTCGGACACGAGTAGAATGCCTCGAAATATCTGGTAAAGGCTAGATGAAGGCCACATGTTAAGTCTGTTCTGCTTAAACTCTGGGTGTTGTCAGGATAATTACAGGGCATTGCATTATGGCTACGCATGCGAAGAACATTGGTCTTGGACACCTTGCTTATGATTTCTGCAGAAGCTGCAGAGATGAGGAAGAGGAAGAGACTGTCCTTCACCTTCTGCGTACAAACCCGGCACTTTTTCAAAGGAGAAAAAGGTACTTTGTTGGATGTGGTGGATATGAATGTTCTGGAGGAAATGTAATGGATTGACATTGGCAGTCTAAATCGCTTTAGAGCCCTTTCAGTGGACACACGTTCGTTGTCGATGTTTGTACATGGTGATTTGGTAAAATATGCTCGATTCACCAACATTGGTGCCTACGTACTAAACCCACCCCTACATTTTTCAACCACTCTCTGTACCACTATCTGGACTGCTGTAAAGTATTATTTCGCAGAGGGCTAGTTAGCTTTAAAGCTCTATCGCACTAAACCAAATTCCGCATTCGTTCCTCCAACCTTTTGAGTTCCAACATAACTTCAGCCATTCTCTGGCTGTATTGGTCCCATAGAATCCTAGAATTCATGACCCCTTTTATAAGCTAGTTTGGCCCTAAACTCGTTTCCCCTGGCCATCTAAATCTGGGGCAGCAATGCAGATTACGCTCCGCATCTTCCTCCTCATCTACTCAGTTTGGGCATCCTGAAGCATCCATGACCAGTTAGGAACTGGGTCAGGTGGTAGTACAGTTCGCAATGTTTGTTCTCCATCCAAGGGGTTATATCAGGGACAAGGTGTCCATCTTCTCTTTAAACTATTCTCCCATCGTGACTGCCATTTGTGCATGAAAGTCCTTTCTTCCTTCGCTTTATATCCGCCTCATCTTATCCGCCAATATGTCTATCGGTATTGTATTGGTATCTATCGGTAATGGTTTAAAAATTTAGAAAAAAAAGAACTGAAAAGCATATGAATTAATTTCATTGTTTAAGCCCACTGTACAATGCACAATACTTGTATGCCAGTGTGCATTTGATTGCTACAAATTTATTTACGACTAAAAGAAAAATGTTAATTTCAAGAGAATTAATGAAATTTCACCGAAAAGTTTAGATCACCAAAATGTTGTTGTTGTTGTTTTTAAAACAAAATGTCGTTCTTCATGCTCTCGTTTTTTATTTAAATAGAAACAGAAACCTTATTTTGTTTTTGTTTCACACATTTTATTCTCATTGTTTTTTTGTTTGGAATTTTTCAACTAAAAACTCAAATGAGTGTGTCAATTAAGGGAGCAAAAAACAAAAAGCGACATGTAATATTAACAGAACACATGCTTAATTGAAGGCAATAAAATGTTTCTGTATTTAAAATTAAAAATTCCATTCAAGCGATTTAAAATTATGGTTGCTATGTTGCAAGGAGAGCAATTAGTGTTGCTATATCATGGAAGTTATTCTTTACAATTGTAAGTGATGACCTTTTTACTAATTGGAGTTTAAAAAAAGTAAAAGAAGTATTTATTTGTGAACACAAATGAATGTCTGACATTTACTTTTTAAAGATCATTTCAGGTAATTATTGCCCGGGGCTATGCCGTGGGTGGTTCATTTGTGAGCTTCAAATTTCATATAGTTTTTCCAGAATTTCAAAATTGCCTTCCAAGCACACTTCGCAATATGTTCAACGTCTTGTTGGCCCCATATGTTAATCAAGTTCAGTTCATCCTGCAAATATATAGGACTGCTTTCCAGGACATTGTAGCGTGTGGGCCATAATTTAGCGCTGGTCGATTTGGTGATATGAGTGAAAAATACCATATTCGAGAATGGAATGGAATGGGTATTGAATCAGGATAGAGAAGTTATTAGATTTTTAACGGAGCTTTGTGCTTTGAGGGCAAGGGTCAATTAGCTGGACTTACAATTCGAGGTCGAAATTTCATCAATGACTTTAGCTGGCTTTCGATAAGATTTTAAACATTTGACATCAGATGCCTTGGCAAAATACCCCGTTTCTTATTTAATTTCTTTCCTTATTTCTCTTTCTGTCGCGGACCTATGTTTAAAATTATCATTTATTTACTTCTCCCTTATGTTATTTATCTCTTTTCCTTTTCATTTTTATTTTTGGTAGCCAGTGTAACTTGAAGACCTCCAACAATGGACCTTTTCGGGTATTTGGTTAGATGTAAATTTCTTCACACCTGCCTTGCTAACAAACCGTATTACATTCTTAAATTTTTGTTTCGTTGTTATCTCCTTTGAGCAATGTGCCCATTACGCAAGGTTTCTTGCATCTTCTTTCCAAAAAATAAAGTTTGACAAGACAATCAACAAAAGTTTGTGATATAATTTCACCGCTTCTCATATTTTCACAGCTTCTCATACTTTCTAGGTTACATAAATATGATTATGTGGGTTAACGTTGTGTGTGTTAATTATATAGTACATGAGTAGCGTGACCTATAGTTTAAGGTTGACTCCGAACGACAGATTTTAGAGAAACTTTTTCATTGCAATTTTATTTTACTCTCAGAATTTTTGCTAGAAATCTGCTATTTTCGTTTAGTTGGAGATGTCTGGTCTGGAGATTGAAGCGTGGCCTCTCGTCTAATAAGCCAACTCACTATTTACTAAACTAAGGCGAGCTTCTAGGTTGTGTGTGTGCGCTAATTTCAATAATGAGTGCATATGAGAAGGGTTTTCATGGCTTTTGTCAGAAGTACGGCAATGTTTTTACATCACAAAATCTGGTAACCATGATTTGAGGAGGTCGGAATGTCTGAAAACAAAAATTGAAATGGAATCTTATAAAATATGTTACTGGCTACAGACGGAACTAGGATATTTTGAAAAAGTTAAAAATAACAAAATGGCAGCGTTATGAAAATTTTTCTGTTTTCGCTATTTTTGTCGGATTAAAAATATCCTCGTTCGGACTAAAACCACTCGTACTAGGAACATTGTCCTAAATTTCCAACGAAATCCATCAAGTAGTTTTTGTTAAATTGTGGTCGAAAAAAGTGCTGTCGAAAAAACACATTTAAGTTGCGCTCATTTGGAGACGTTGTATAAGTTTGCGTTTTTCTCTTTCTTTTCCTATCATTTGAGAGAAAATATGCTTTCTACTTTAATTCTTTGGCTCTACATTAACTAAAACTCTGAAAAAAATGAATTTTTGAAAATTAAGAAATATACTAACCCCTTAATTTTGGGGACGTGCAAAGATAATAGGGACTATCTATATCACTTTGGATGTGACAGCATAGTGGGATTCAATCGAATGTATGGGCCAAATGGGATTCAAATAAGCGCGATTTAGAGCATAGGGAATTACACGGAATATTTTATTGGCAAAATTATAATGGTAAGCGCATGATTTCAGCAAATTGATTACGGCAGTTCAAAGAAGAAATTACAAACGCCGAAGTCTAGTAGGAAGTGTGTTGTATTAGACGTTAGGCCACGGTTCAAATTCCATGTCAGACGTCTCCAACAAAACGAAGTATGAACAAATATTTCTTCGGTGAGTTTCTCTCAGCAGATTTCTGGTAAAAACTCTGAGCGTAAATAAAAATTGCCATGAGGAGTATTTAAAAAATCTTTCGTTCGGAGAAGACTTTAAACTGCAGGTCCCCTGCTACTCATGCATAAAATTAACACACACAACATAAGTGGTGTGAGAAGCTAGGTCACAACCCTGACTAAAGGGTTGTAAAGACCAATTACATATGTATGTACTTTATTGGTGATTTTGTAATGATCCACGTGGAAGCTGTACTTTTCCGTTTGGATTCACTAAACTGATAACAGCAGTTCTAAACACACTGCAAACGTCAAAAGAAATTCACACGGCCGTAACAGTAATACAATCTGTATGATGAGGTTAAATTTTAAAGTTGGAATTTAAAATTGATCTGAAGGATCAATTGTTTCTAAATTCTTTCCTTTAGTTCCTGCAGTTTTCTTTGAGTGGATCACATTAAAAACTTTCCATTTAGAACACTTCATGGACTAAGCAATTTTCTTCATATAAATTCCTTTGCTTTGAACTTTAAAACCCTTTCGTTTTAGCCCCATTCCATTACAGCACGTTTTACTGGGAAAATGTTTGAGGCACTTAAGGAAATATTTTTACGTTTCGAATTATTTTTAAACAAATTTTTAGTTTCCTTCTCAATTTATATAAAACTGAAGAAAATGTTGTACTTTTTTCAGTCGCCGCAGTGAAGTAGGTAGTGTGTTAGCCTATTAGACATGAGGCTACGGTTTAAACAAGGTCGACACATCGTACAAAACGAAATATGAAAAAATATTTCTTCGGCAACTGCTTCTTAGCAGATTTCAGGCAAAAACTCTGCGAGTTAATAAGATGGCCATGAAAAGTTTCTAAAAAATCTGTTATCCGGAGTCGACTTTAAATTGTAGGTCTCGCCATTCTTGTATTAAATTTACACACACGGTGGTGGGAGAAGCTAGGTTATAATCCTGACTCATGGGTTTAAAGACCGTTTATGTATGTACGAGTAAGTATGTATGTATGTATTATTGCTAAAATGTAGGATTTAAGGAATGTTAAATTTTAAATAAGTCAACATAATAATTGTTCTTAACCTTACATGGCAAATAAATTAATTTTCAAATTATTTCTTCGGAATTCGGGAAACAACAAAAAATAAAACCACTTTTTTCTGTTTGTAATTTTAAATTGACATGATTAATTACCTTAAGGGTATTTAAGAGTGTATTTGAGAGCGTGTATATATGTTTTTGTGGCAGGTTAAATAAATATTGATTTTCTGTCTTTTGTAATAAATACACCGACACACAGCCAAACAGACAAACTGATGACAGGTATTTTTCTAGTTCAATGTCTTTACGTTTAGTTTTTAGGGAACACACACATACACACGCGCATGCATACACACAATAAATAAATTTATTCATCTTTTGAGATGAACATTTTAAGTGACAAATGTGACAGCATGTTCATGTTCATCAATCATACTTTATTGTTTAAATAGATGCTTAGATGTGTGTATGTGAGAGAGAGTTTGTAATACATACATATGTATGAATGATGGTTTGCATTGTAATAAAGTAACTGTTGCTTGTTATTTGTTGCTCAGTGTGTGTTTATTAATGACTTTACAAATTAAACGCCAAAAATATATCGTGTATGGGTACGTATGAGTGATATTCACACCAGTTTCTCATATTAATCATACGTTCGGGTGGATTATTTACTTCATGGTAAAAAAATATATATGAATTGTTATGGAAATCATTAGAAAGGCAATTCTTTAACAGAATGATTTACAGAAAAATTTTAAATTTTCATAATTTTCCGTATACTCTTCATCAACTTACTGATGTGATTAAATTTTACTACAAAGAATTGTAATACGAGAAAAAAAGTACAATTAAATGCAAGAAAGTGTATTCCGGATCATCAATTTAGCTTTAAGATAGGTTTGTGCAAGTAAGGAGAAAAGATTTTAAGGGGAAAAAAATATTGATTCCTAGCTATCGGTGTTTCTCATGAATTCGAAGAGGTTTGGTTCAAAGGCATAAAGTTTGTGATTCAGTAAAGCGGCTTTAGGAGACTTCTTAAGGTAGTAGTTTGGACCCCGGTCCATATTTACTTTATACTTTGGAGAGGCTGATAGGTCAAACCGTTTGCACTTATACCTGGATTTTATTCAACAAATAATCTCGATACCTGCAGAATTACATCTTCCAGCTGAAATGAATGAATAAAATTGGTTTTTATGTCTCATTTATATTATGACTGTAATCAATATGGCATTATGGCATACAGTTATTGGAAAGTGACTTGAAAAAATCCAAACACTTCACAATAAAATCTTACAAAGTGATTATAGCAGGACCAGGGTACATTAAAAACTCGATTATACATGCCAGATCTTGATGCCCACACAGTTAAACCTTTGGAAAACATAACTATACATCCATAATACGGTGGTTCCTAACATTACGAATTTCGGTGGTAATATTTGAATAAAAAATAGGAATACTGTTCTCATTTCCATACAAAAAATAGGGGCCTATTTGTAAATTTAAATAAGACAAAATGTATGTTAAATTTATCAACATTTTTGATTTGTTTGGTAGATCTATTGATGACATTATTTGTCTGAATTGTCAAATTTTGGATATCGGAGATCTGTTGCCGTTGAAAACCGCTGTGACTTTGTGCTCTTTATGTGCCCTATTAGCCTATATCTGCGCCTAAAGAAATCTCTATAAGAAAAAGTGTAACGTGATCAAATCGCACGATATTGGGTAGCTAGTTGACATAACCATGCCCTCAAATCGTTGGCGCACAATATCCAAATTGCATTGAGTCTTGAGCCATGTAGCGCTGTCTTGTTAAAATCTCTTTATTTCGGTGTCCAGATCATTCAATTCAGGCTCAAAGAAGTTTTTAATCATTGACCTATTGTGCTCGCAGTTGACAGTGATTAACCGGTTGTCGTTAGGTTCGGTTAGGTTAGAGGACGTGTACTTGTCAACTGTGACAAGTACAGTACCCGGAAGTCGAATTGACCCATTGTACAACGTCCTAGCTTCTCACATCACTCGTGTTGTTTGCATTAATTTTATACATGAGTAGCGGGACATACAATTTAACGTCGAATCCGCACGACAGATTTTTGAAAAGCTTTTCGTGGCAATTTTTGCTCTCAGAGTTTTTGCCAGAAATCTGCTGAGAGGAAGTCGCCGAAGAAATATTTTCATATTTTCGTTTTGATGTCTGACCTAGGATTTTAACTCGGGCCTTTCGTCTAATAAGCCAACACACTACCTACTGGACCACGGCGACGTCATAACCGGTTGTCGTTAATCTCATAGAATTGTGGACCGATAACGTTGCCATCACAAAATATACTCCAAAAATTAACTTTTTCGGCATGCGGTGGATCCTTTTGGATCTCATGTGAATTGGTAACATTTTAAATTCAACAATTTTGTGTGTTCACGTATCCAAGTTACTCTCCAGTGCCCATTCAGAGAACACATGTCGTTGTTTATGGTCGTGCAATAGATGAGCGTATGACAACTAATTTAACAAATGTGACTTCAACAAGAATGTGTTCATCAATTGTCCGAATTCGGTTCGGTGATTTGATTTCGTTCCGTTTTAGTTTTGTGAAAACAATTTAACACTGTCAGTTAATGTGACATCTAAACATTGAACTTCTTTCAAGTGTATCTGTGAATAATTGCTCTAATTTCTTATCAAGAAGATCCACTTGGACTACATGCAGGTCTTTTAGAATTTTTTCCACGATTTAATTGGGTCATATGTAACATCAAAATTGTTGTACACAGTTACAGAAGTGGCCGTAGTCTAGTAGGTAGTGTGTTGGGTTATTAGACCTGAAGCCACGGTTCAAGCCCCTGGCCGTCCGCGTCTCCAACAAAACGAAATATGAAAACAATTTTTCTTCGACGACTGCATAAGTGGTATGTTATAGTAGGTCGTAATCCTGATTGAAGGGTTGACCAATTGTGTACTTATGTTTGTATGTACATAGTTACAACGTTTTCATAAACTTCAGTGCATTTTTTTAGCACCCTGAAATGCATTTCGAATTTTTAATAATATTTAAGTTCAGATAACTTTCCACAAAATAATGGATTCTGATCAATGCTGTGTAGCAAAGAGAAGCCTAAAATATTGTCTGATGCTCTAAATATTATCAGAGATACTAGGTTTTAGAGCCATCTACGGGCAACTTGTAAGCAAATGTCTTCGAACATCTTATATTTCCTTCTCAGTACACTTACATATGTATGTCTACAATTTATTTTCTTGTCAAAAAACATTACAACTTTTCTACTTTTTTTTCTTAAAATCATCACTTCATTCATTCATTTTTAAATTTTGTGAAATATTTCACATGTAAAAAATTCATATTCACGAAATTTATGTCTGCTTGTTTATCTTCGCGTGATGCATGGTGTTGTTTATTTTATAAATTGCAAAACCGAACGTGTTTACAAGAGAATTGAAGAAATGCTTTCTTTGAAGCATTTCCATTTGGTAGGAAAGGAAAGGCAGTTCATAATTCAAAAAACACAATCAAATCTAAACAGATTTACCACAATTACTCGGAGAATCAATGTATGCGTGTTCATGTATAAAGAGCGTTTGATAAGGAATTTTTTTTTTAATTCTTCTTTATAAAGTGCTAAATATAATAAAAAGTCAAAAATATACTATTAAACCATGCATTATGGTTGATTAAAATGATTTAAAATATCATCTATGATTATCCCAGATATTTCCACAGTTGGGAAGGGGACCCTTCGGACCACAATTTATATATAATATATATGTAGTGGGATATGGTCAACAAGTTAAATATGTCCAAAAATGGTAATTGATTTTCTCAAAACTTTTTTTAAAAGTTTTCATCAAAAATTGCTTTTTTGAGTCCAATTTTCTCGAGTTCCACGACTTTCGGGGATATTTCAATTCGACGGTTAGAAAGAGGATCCTCCGGACCACAATTTATATACAGTGGCATATGCGTACTAAGTTCCATTTATCCAATTTAAGCCAGGTAGTATTCGATTGAAGTTTGACTATCTGCTAAGTTGTCATTGTCAACAGACACGCAGCTGCTGGCAACTTGTTTAGACGAGAATGCTAGTGTAAGATTCCTTATTCAGAATGAGTTTCGCTGCAAACTTATGGTCTTTCTCATCTTAAAAATGTTAACCCCTACGTTGGCTACTGTCAATTGAATCCTATTGACCGCTAGAACGATACTTTGACCGTTTTGTTGGAATATCCACTAATTAAATCGATTTAATAAGCATTAAAAAAACACAATAGCATTTGGTCAGGAACATGGACAGACAGTAAAAAAACTCGTAACTTCAAAAAATTAACAAATAAATCAATGTGTTGTGTGAGGATAGTTAGCTTTTGTTATAAATAGAAGTTTTTTGATCAGATTTCTAGTGCCAGTCTGGATAACCACTGACTGGCTTTTCCGCTTCATGCACTGTGTCTATGGGGGCCAACATTTCGGTTATTGTTTTTGTCTTCAGCATATTCGTATTTCTAATCTTCTCATCGTGTTTCCTCTGCTTTGCATATTCTCACAGAATCTATAGCCGATAACATTGTCCAATGCTTTCAGCATATTTATTGATTCTTCATCGATTCCGACTGTCATCAACTCACCCTTTCGTTAATACTTGCTCTTCAGGATGCGCCCTAAAAGTGTTTGTAGGCCGTCATGTTAAGCATTAAATATAATCATAATCTGCTACCTTGTCAGCCGCAAACTTTTTGGGAGCAAGAAGGCAAGTATATGTGCCCTGGATATTTCATTCTCTAATTTCGTCGTTAGTTCTTTTTCCTTTCACTGGATATGGATTATAGAAATTAAAAAGTTTCAATTTCCAAAAAATTAATAGATTTGGAAGATGGCTTTGACTTGTTTTAGACAACGCCGGCCGCTATATAAAAACTGTTTTTCTGGAGCTTCTCCAAAGGCAAGACGTAAATCTAATCGAGCATTTGTGGTTTTATATAAAGACTAACTCCGATGTTATTAATAAGAAGACATTGAAAAATGGTCCGCAGGATATAAGGGAATCTATACCCTCAGAGAGGGGAATATTTGTATTTCTTAGTTTTGGCGTATTTCCTTTCTTTACATCAGAGATCAGCAATGAGTATTCAAAAAGCTAAGTCGAATCGAAACATACTCATAATTTCTGATACTTACACGCATTCATATTTACTTATTTTAATATCATACTCATACTACTCATATTCAAAGTTTGAAGTACTCATCATACTCATACTTAACAATACGCATGATGTTGTTGATTTCGACTCTCATTTACTCAACATTTACACGAATCACAAAATAATTATGATTCGCTTACGAACACTATAATACTCACTAGAGGTTGTGAGTTTGCTGTCTTTGTCTTTTTCTTTCTTCTTTTTTTGTGAATGTAACAACAACTAAGACTGTAATACCGAATCCCTCGAATCATTTATGAGTATTACGAGTATAAGTATTTTTCTAAATTTATGAATCTGAATGAGTAGGTGTATGAACCAAAAATATTTCGAATGTTATGAGCTTGATGTCAACGTTGTACTCATACTCATTGCAACCTGTACTTATAAATCAATATTGTAGTGAGTACGAATGAATCAGAGTAGTTGAATTTCAATACTATTGACTCACTCATACTTAAAATTTCATGAGTACTTATGAGTAGCGAAAAAATTGCTGATCTCTGCTTTACAAACAAATAATAGGTTATTAGCTTTCCACACCACCCATTTTGTGTGCGTTAATACATGAGTGGCGGCACCTACAGTTTAAAGTCAACTCCGGATGACAAATATTTGAGAAAATTTTCATGGCAATTTTATTTACTCTCAGAGTTTTTGTCTGAAATCTGCTGACAGGAAGTCGCCAAAGAAATATTTTTAATATTTTCGTTTTGTTCGGCATGTTTTACCCCGGGTTTGAACCGTGGCCACACTACATACTAGCCCTTAAGGATTATGTTTTAATTTATACTGAAAATTGAGATATCTAGCTTTCATTTGATTTTAATGACAATAAACTTCTTCTTATAGAGAGTAATTGTTTTTTCAAAAATATATTTTAAGGCGGTAAATGTACCATTTATTTTTTGTTCACTGCAGTTGTTATGTTTACAGTCAATGAGTTAGGAAAATAATTGCTCCTTTACCAAATACTTCCTCGTTTTTATAACCGAGTGTTAAGCGATTTAAGTCCAACGATAAAATCATTTGACATGCAAATCTATTCTGACAACTTATATGAATGATATTTTGTGTTCCTGGGGATAAAAAAAATAGAGGAAACATTGGTAAACAGGGTATGTTCTTTTCAGAGGAGATTATTTTGCAAAATTAAATAAATTTTTATTCACAAATTTATTTGAATGTAACAAAAACACAAACACCCGCCCTTGTTCTACACAGAACGTATGATTATTACGTTAAAATTCTGTATTAAATATCACTCATACGTCTAGTGAAAGATTTAGTTTCATTTCCTTTCTCTTTACAACAGCATATAAAAGATACTGAAACAATAGCATTTGAATAAGGCTTTAAAAGGCTTAGCCCTTAAAGGTCACAGGTATTTTTGTTATTGTATGAATTATTTAAATGAATGCACAACACACAGTAAATGGCAAATATTCAAATATGGTCAACAACATGTTGCCTTCAAATGTTACTGCAACATATTAGCAACATGAAATGTTGTTTTTGTTTTTTGTGATTTAAACTGGTTTGATAACTGTGTATGGATGCTGTAGAAATGTAAGCGCATAACACAGCAACATTTATGGCATAAACATTAACTCTCGTTGGGAGCAGGTTCGAGAGCATAAAACACTTGTTAACTCTCACGAATGGTTAGAAAATTGACGAAAGTAACAACAATATGTACGCGTTGCATCTCTATTACACAAAGAGAGTAACTTTTTGAATACATTCTGGAAAACACCGGTTGAGAATTTTATTTTTTTGCACGTATGTATGTATATTTGTACATGACAACACAAGTTAAGCAGCAGCAACAACAAGTTTATGAAAGCAAAATCAACACATGTAAACAAAGTAGAAAAATAGCATCCAAGTTTTCATTTTCCTGTGGACCATTTTAAGGAAATAAAATTCAGTTTTCGCACGATTGTCGAATGGATAACACGTCTCAAGCGGTTGAAATTAAGAAACGGTGGCCAAAAAGGAAAAGTAATGTGAAATTGTTTGAGAAGAATAGGATTTTTTTTGTTTGTTTTTGGTATTTAAAAATACAAAAAAAAAATAAAAAAAGAAAAGAAAATTTTTAAGCACACATACATACATAAATAGTTATACTGGCATAAAAATATTAAATAAAGTTTAACACCTACATAAAGTTATGCACAGTTAAATATGTAGGTGTGTTGAGGTGCTTGTTGTGAGTGTGTTTAAAAGGAATAGATGCTATGTATGTGTGTAGATAAGCACAGCTTGGGATTGTGGTTAGGCAGAGTGATGCAAATAAAGAAAGAGAGAAAGAGAAATAAAAGAAAAACCTTTTAAGGTATTAAATAGAAATATTTTTTATGTGTGTCTGTGAAACATTTGTTTGTTTACGCGTGTGAAAAACGGTAAACAAAAGTAGCACAATAAAAAGAGGAAAAAAAAAAAGAAAAAAAAAATATCAAAAACAAAAGGTAAAACAGCAGTAAACATGGAAATGTGCAAAAATTCCTAATGAAGTGCATTGAAATGGAAAATAAAAAAAATACAGTGAAAATAAATAAAGAAACAAAACAAAAAATAAAAAACGGAAATAATGAAAACGAAAATACAATTTCAACAATAAAGAAAAAAAAAAAATAAATGACAAGAAATTATGGAAAAATAAAATCAATAGGCTCGGCATAAAAATCCTACTCATTATTTACAATTCCATTAAGAAATTATTCAATGGGAGTGGGAGTTGAAGTGTAATGAACGAAAAAAAGAGGAAAAAATCAATGATTAACTGTCTGGCCAATTGTCGTAAAGTTAAACACAGTGAAAGATGAAATGAGCTTAGTTTCACAGCAAAAAAAAAAAAAGAAAAATTAAAATTAAAAATTAGACAACGAAATGACAAATTGTGGCAGAAAATATTGAATGTTATTGGCAACAATGAAATGCACTAAACTGGCTGAAGAAGCAAAGTGAAGAGAATAAAGTCATAAAGAAAATGTGAATCATGTATACGTTGAAATGAGCATTTGTCTATTGTAGTCTTAGATTTAATTTATGTGTGGGGCCCATTGTTAAAGCGTGTCTTCTTTGGTACTTTATTTTATTATGCCATTTCACTTTTGTTTCTTGACACTTGCTTTATAACACGTAGCAGTGATTTGTGTCTTAAATTTATTTCTTTTTTTCGCTTTGTGTGCTTCACTTCAATTGAACATGTCTTTTGTTTGGCATGGTTAATTGCATTGTATGACACGAGAACAAAGGGAATTGTTTATTTGAAAGGAATATTTTATTAAAAATACATATATAAAAAATGTATTTAAATCGCGATTGACTCTTGAAATTCTGGCATTTTTTAAATAATAATTTTTATGTAACTAAACTTTTAAAATAAAAGCGGCTTGTACTTGCTATTTAAATTACTTTTCCAACCAGGGATATTAAAAATTTAATTTTTTGTTTTTCGCTAAAATAAGGCCAAGAGGAACGGATATATGCGTACATTTTTGAATTTGAAACTAGACCACAGGCTGTGTTTTTCAAGAGAATTGAGGTTTTGTTGGAATGAAAGTTTTGTTTTACTTTGATCTCCGAGCTATTTTCTTGGCATTTATTTTTTAAATATTATTTCCGACATATGTATGTACATATGTGCGTTGCGGCTACGAGTTCATTGGTGTACTTCAACAGTTTCATTTTTTACTACTTTTTCCAACAAACCTGACCATATGATCTAACTGTTAACTTAATTATTTTACTTTTGATACATACATACATACATGCATAATTGGCCATTACAACCCTTCAGTCAGGATTACGGCCTAGCTTCTTACACCACTCATGTCGAATGCCTTCATTTTATACTTGAGTGGAGGGACCTACAGTTTAACGTCGACTCCGAACGATAGATTTTGAGAAACTTTTTTATGGCAGGTTTATTTACTCTTAGAGTTTTTGCCAGAAATCTGCTGAGAGGAAGTCGCCGAAGACATATTTTTATTCCATGTTCCGTTTTGATGTCTGGCCTGGGGTTCGAACCCGGGCTTTACGTCTAATAAGCGAACACACTATCTACTAGACTACAGTCACTACATTAAGAGATATTTGCCTGTCGGCATAAATAGCTTAACATAGTTCCATAAATACGAATCCACAGTAATCAAAGTGCATGAATTAATAGGCTAAAGAACATGATTAGGTCTGGAAAAAAGGTTGTCATCAAATTGATTTTGCAAAAAGTCGTTTGTAAACAAGCAGTATATCAAATTGAGTCGTTGTGTTGGAACTAAATGTCGTTTATGGCTCAATAGTCCCAGCCATTCACCGCAATTGCAAAAGAAAGGAATACAACCAGATAATGCTGGCAGCCTGTATACCACTCGAAATACATACATGTTGTTACGTTTTTACCTTTTAAAATCATTTAATATATGAGCTCATAGATCGCAAGGAAATAAAAATAAATTTGTGTTTAGTTTTAATTAAATTCTTTATTATTCGCACAATTCTGTGTGCCACTGTTCACAACTTTATGTAAACAACAACAATTGCTTTGTTTGTTATTCCTGTGTTTACATCCTTTGTATAAACAATAACAATCACTAAGCAAATATACGACAGATCTGTGTAACGGAGATCTTCAAACCACGATTATTCTCTTCAAACACACCGCGTCTTCACACAAGACTGATTGAACTTTTACTAATCCACTCGTCTGCTTTGCCTTGTCTTTTATATGGCAGGGTAAACAGTCTGATGAATGGTCTTAAAGGCGAATGGATTCGCCTTATCGAAGTCTCTATAAATGTAAACATTTTGTTTACATTATTGTTGTTGTTGTATTTTCGTTTACTTGTTTATCACTTTTTTATGCTGATCTTTGTTGTTGTATTTTTGTTTGCTTATTATCATTTTTTCTAAAACTCGTGTTTTGTTGGTATATTTTTGTCAGTCATGGATAAAATTAATTGTGAGCAGCAATTCGACATGTCAAATTTTCCATGATTCTAGTGTATAAATCAGGATGAATTTCATCGATGTCATGGACTATGTTGGGTTTGACACCCTTTGTAGTTCCCTGCGGCTTTAGATAGCGCGATCTCGGTGGCCAGTTCACATCACCTCTACGTGAGCTGATTATGTTGTCAAATCTCTCGTGCAAAATATACAATGCGGCATGTGCCGTGTTGAAATCACATGTCTTTGGTTTCCAACCTCGTTCACAAAGATATACATATGTATGTATCGATGACGCTGCCAGACAAAAATCTACTCACAACAATAACTCTTTTGCTATGCATTGGACGCTTTTGGATTTTATGTAGATTGGCATCGTCCCAAGTCGTTATAATGTACCCATTATACTAAAAATGGGCCAAATAGCTGAAGATGATTTTCGATGAAAATTAGACTCAATTGTCAACTGCTACAGAGCTCATTCAGTGAATATACGTCGTTGTCAGTGGTTGTACGAGTTGATTGTGCAAAACATGCTGACAACTACTTTTCCGATGTACCTTGAACAAGATGACTTTGTCAAGTTTCAAAGTTCGAAGGTCCCTGTTGGAAGAGCCGATATATGTTCAAGTTTTCTTATAAATTAATATTCATAACCTCAGCGTATTTTTAAGATTTTGTGTGGATTTAAAAATATTCGAACTCATGTTTGAAATTGAGTGCCATTCAGAAATTCTAGTTATCGATATTACAATCGCACGTTATAGGACACAATTGAGCTGAGAATTTAACAGCAGATGCCAATTGAACGGAAACTTACGTAGGGTGTAAATCATGTCCTGTAATTCAAAAGTTTTTCTGTTGAAGTGTGATTTAATTTCACTTGTGCCGCAGGTTATCAAAGGTCAAAAAAATTATTTTATTCTTACCTTCCGTGCTTATGTTGAGCGAAAGGAAGTCTACCACAAACATTATTAGTTTTCTCAAACTTTGTGTGTGTTCTTAGATTACAATGATTTAAGTAAAGTTCTTAGAAATGTTTCTTAGAAAACCTTCTCAAGGGCTTACTTAATTGTTGCTAAGGAAACTAACGTGTGTCATTGATGCCCGGTTCATACAAGCATTTAACTTCTGAGTTGTGCAAATAAATAAAATAATTATTTTTCCTTCTACTATTACTTCTTCTTTCCCTTTCATTTTACTTTCACTTGCCGCAAAAACAATTCATCTTAATCTGTGTCGAAACCATAAATACCATGTGGCACGCACTATTGCCATTATTAAAAGCAATATTCTTAGCTTATGTCTTAACAGAGGTCACACATTCGTACATAAAGAAATGAAATAAACGGATGGAGGTTATTTGTCTAATGGAATGAGAAAATATAGGATTTCATAATCCACTACTCCTACTCGTACTCCCAGTAACAGCACAAAATAATTGGCTTCATATGGGCATTAAACAAATTCATATTAAACGTAGAGGAAGAATATTTAACATTGTTTTCATATTTGAATTTCCAACCATATAAGAAGTTTCTCTTAATATTTTGCCTTATGAAAGTATGTTGTTTTCTTAGATTTTACTTTCTTTCTTACTAAGCTACACAAACACATACAACGAACTTGTTACAAGTAAACCAACAACATCAGTATGAAAGAAAAGGGGCATAGACAAGTAAGCGAGGACACAGCATCAAGCAATGTGAACAAAATACGAAAACAACAATGAAGTCGCGTTGTGTGTGAAGAAAACAGTCGTGATTTGAAAATCTCCGTTGTAAAGATCTGCGTTGTAAGCAAAGGAAAATAGCGAACAAGCAATTATTGTTGTATTCGTCAAGTTGTAAACGGTGGCACACAAAAGTAGTGCGAACAATAAAGAGTTTAATTGTTTTTATTTTGTTTGCAATCAACGAACTCATATTTTAAACGTTTTTAAAAAGGTAAAACGTAACAGTATTCATCCAACTCATTTCATTTAGTGTATCTCGGGAAATTTCGTATGCCAACATTTTCAATCAAGTTGTTTTCTTTTTTCATTTTGGCAGTTTTCGACAGGTATTTTCATCAGATTTTATATCCTGCAGAATGTTTCTTTGTTAGTTATTTGAGAATTTTCCCTTGGCAATGGGAAATAAAATTTCATGTCGGAAATGGCAGATTTTTTCCCACCTCAAATCGTAATTGAATTAATGAAATAATGTCCAAGTGAAGCAAAGTAATCACTGGAATTCTTACATTTACAAAGTTCTTATTGTCTGCCAAGTACACACCCCTAATAATAGAGGCTTAAAAAGAATTTGTTGTTCACCACTAGAAAGCATATGCTGCCATATTTCTTTACGAAAAGTTGATAAAGTTTGTAGACTCGTATAATGAAAACTGTGAAGAGCTTAATCATTGTATTGAAATTTATTTGTGCGCCAAATAATGAAAAAATAACACGGTGTCAGCTTTGTTGAAATGAGAGCTTACGTGAACAGAGTTTATCTCAAATTGTCATTTATTCAGTCTCTTTTGTCACATCTCCTTGGACGATCATAGACAACAAGGCGTTTTTGATGAATGGGCCTTAATTTTAATCGGAATTTCATTTTCAGCAATAAGTCCCATTATTATTGAATAGACGTGTGCAAAAAAAAAATTATCGACTTCAAAACAATATGAATCCGCATGAGATCCGTGTCAGCAGCATACTTTCACTGTCAATGGCTCGTTTTCGGCTGAATTGAATGATGTGGATACCAAATATATATGTATATGGCATAAACAGTTCACCTAAATTATAGGCTTTGACCCTGTTAGACTTTCTCTTTTTTTTCGCAGATGTACGCGAATAAACTAAAAATTCACAATAAATTATGTCACAGCAGTCGCCGTAGTCTAGTAAGTAGTGTGTTGGCGTAAAGCCCGGGTTCGTATTCCAGGTCAGACATCAAAACGAAATATTAAAAAACTAAAAAATTTTTCTTCGGCGACTTCCTCTCAGCAGATTTCTGGCAAAAACTCTGAGAGTAAATAAATCTGCCATGAAAAAATTTCTCAAAAATCTGTCGTTTGAAGTCGACGTTAAACTGTAGGTCCCTCCTCTCACGTATAAAATTAATGCACACAACATAAGTGGTGTAAGAAGGTACGTCGTAATCCTTCAGTCAGGATTACCCATGATGTATGTAATTATGTGTACTTTATATGTATTATACTAAATAACTTAGATCAGTTGATACAAACTTGTTTTAGTCGATCTGAGAAGAAGGTGATACTATTAGAAGAGACTCATTTGCACGAAATCAATTTCGCTGGTCTATTAATGCTCTACTTCACCTTACGGTTAAGCTTTTCGTAATCAAATTCAGTGCCTACTTTGTTCGATAAGCTGTTGATATTCATTTCATCCCTACTTTAAGTTCTAGTATGAAGTCCCTTATACAAATAGGATTTAAGTGGAATACAGTCAACATCTTTCGGAACCTTAGGTGCCTGCATTACAAGGCACATACTCTTATTGCGATAAATGTTGACTGCTTTTTGACAGGTAATTGAGGGGGAAGCAACAAGTTAAGCATTAAAAAGTAGCTTTTGAAGGTTCAATATAGAATGCTATCTTACCAGATCTTCTTACTTTACCTATAAATTTTCTTTTTTTTTGAGAGTAGTCCTTTGGTCGACCACTCCATAAAGAAGAAATTGATTGACAATAATTGAAATTGAATTCGATGTATCGATGAGGATGTATACCATGTCTGAATTTCAATGTTAATGGATGTAATTGTAATACGTTAAAGGATTTAAGATGCATTCGCTGTAAATGTGGCAATTTTTTTATTGATGCAGGTATTTAACGAGAAATGCGTTTCACCACTAAATAGAATTCTTTGATAAAAATTTCAATCTACGTGTCAATCACCAACTACGAAACAAAAGCGTTGGTAGAGTTGCTGTATTTTATAGGTACGTAAAATTTTGGACATAGTCGAAGTAAGGCCTTCTATTGTCTCAGTTAAACTGATTGTTAGCCGGTCGTTTGACAGGGCGGCTCAATGCTAGACTTTACGGTACTCGTATGAATAGTATGAATAGCAGAAGGACCGATTTACATCTATCACTATTACATCTATGCTAAGACCATGCATCACACAATGGCGATTCTTATGGGGTGATCTTTTCAGTGGCATTCTAACGAATGATTTCTTGACGTTCCGTCGTATGATTTCCACGGAAGCTGTAGGTGAAATGGGAAATATGAGATTATCGTTTACTTCATGTGTCATTGCCCTGCTATAGCTATAAAAAGGCAAATGTTTTTTACCTCTCTTATTATGACTTCTTTGACTGAGCTCTCTATTATAAAGTTTGTTACAAAAACAAGTCTTGTCCTGAACTCTAGTTCAATTCCTATAAGTAATCAGAGATCAGCAATGAATCGTTTTTTTCGCTACCCATAAGTACTCATGAAATTTTGAGTATTTTGAAATTCAGCTATTCTGATTCATTCGTACTCACTACAACATTGATTTACAAGTACAGGTTGCAATAAGTATGAGTACCACGTTGACATTAAACTCCTAACATTCGAAATATGTTTGATTCATAAGCCTTTTCATTTAAATTCATAAATTTAGAAAAATACTCATAAATGCTTCGAGTGATTCGAATCATGCATCAAAAGTTACAGTCTTTGTTGTTGTTGCATTAACAAAAGAAAAAAAGAAGAAAGAAAAAGACAAAGACAGCAATCAAAGCAAACACACAACCTTCTAGTGAGTATTGTAGTGTTCGTACGCGAATCATACTTATTTTGCGATTCTTGTAAATGTTGAGTCATGGAGAGTCGAAATCAACAACATCATGCATATTGTTCAATATGAGTACGATGAGTATTTTAAACTTTGAATATGAGTAATATGAGTATGATATTAAAATAAGTATGAATGCGTATAAGTATCAGAAATTATGAGCATGATTCGAATCTACTCATCGTTTTGAATACTCATTGCTGACCTCTGAGGGAATGTATGATTATCGGCCCCAAACGCTGCCCTAAGTGAGACCTTTTATTTATTTTATTTCCCAGAATTATTTTTCGTGAATAATGCATACTTTATTGGATTAATAAACTTAGATAGGAATAACAGTAGATTCGATTCCAATTAAAACTGGATTATCTATAATAACTGCAAGAGTTATATTTAACCACCGTTTTAATATTTCACATTCCATTTGTTTGTACCATATGGACTAACAGTTTAATTCCTTCTTTAATTCCTTGTTTAATTCCTTGTCTGGTTTGGCTGTTTGGTTTCCATTTTTTCATGTCTTACCAGTGGTTGCAGTCGGTTTATATTTCTTTTGGTTTTCCACCATGAATGTTCACTTGGCAATGTCACTTGTTTCATGTTTTTTCCTTGTATGGATATAAGCAAGAATTGTTTCCCCCCTTTATTTTGACAATTGATGCAATACGTATTGTGTTGTGGATAAAAGGTTCTTTTGTATATACAGTGGTGTCGGAAATAATAAGCACAGGAGCAATTTTAAACATATTTTTGAGTTTTTTTACCTTCAACCGAGAAGACGACTGCAGTAGTGGATAACTTAAAAACAATTCAATAGCAATCACTTCCTCTGCAAAAAAAACAAAATAGTTAGCAGAAGTTAATTTTCATCGAATACAGACAATTATTGGGTTAATGCAATATGAGCGGAACTACCTCAATATCATGAGCGGCCATTTAACACGCTTAATTGTGTTTTCGTGCATTTCGAGTCTGTTTGCTAAGGAGATATTTTACCAGAACTTAAGAATCTGTCTTGTCTCTCCTGTTGTGCGTCTCGGAACAGGTATTGTGTGTATTTTTGAAGGTTATTTGTATTCCTTCTATTATCTCTTCAGCTTTCTTTAATCGAATTAAATTAAACGCTTTAATTTTGAAGCACTTCTGGTTGCAGCATGAATTATAAGTTGAAATTACCACAGAATAAATAGATACACATATACACAGGTATTATAGTAACAAAGTTACCACTGGTTACTAACCATGTTTTCCGTTGGAACTTATTAATTTCTTTCAGTCTGCTTCTCTGAGACTAGCTATGTCTGGAATAGTGTCGTCTTTAAAATATTGGCATGTCCTGCCTGCAGGTGTTGCATACTTTATTTATAAATTTCAGATGTACGGGAACTTAAGTAACTTTATCTCAGTCAGTCGATTTCAATAGTCATGGGTTTGTTGTTTTCAATTTCTAGTTAAAGTTGGGTTTAGTTATAGTTAACTTTAGATAAAGTTAACTTTAAAGTCACCTTTAACTTTTCATTATTACAACTTACAGGTAAAATAAAGTTAACAGTTTCCAAAAAAAAGGCAGTGCCGGAGCAATGTCGCTAAAACTGCTCAATTAAACAAGTTTTTTTTAACGCAGTGGCAACCGCGGGCTTTGTTTTTTTGTTGTATATGCTCATTTTGTTTAAGTTTGAAGCTGCCATATTGAAAATATGTAATATGGCAAGTTCAAACATAAAGCTTAACGTTCGCTTCTACTTTATTGTCCGCTTATAGTAATGAAATATGATTTGTCTATGCGTTAAAATCCTTCCTTTAGTTAACGGCAAGTTGTAATAATGGCCATAAAAGGCATTGTGTTACCCAGATTTATGTGAAGTATTTCCTTAATTGCTACATTATTCGCTTCCTCAAATCAAAAGAGGTACCCCCATAAAGCGTATCTTTATTGTACATCAAAAGACTTTTATACAGTCTAAGACAGGTTCTGATTTTGCTTCCTTGGATCCTATTAATTTAATAAACAATCATCGTTCAAAATATTTCAATTGATTTGTGTTAAGTTTGCCAAACTGGCACTGAGGTACTCTTTCACTACACGTACTTGTGGTTGGAAAACCATTCAATGGATTGTCGGCATTCCAGTTATGCCTGCTGAGAGCTATTCTTGTACCAACAAGTCTCCATAGCCTTGTGTGGCATGGCATGGTTTCATTCTACCAAGAGAGTCGACTTGTATTTACAGTGGTGCCATTGGTAGCGATTGATATATTAGGCAGCCTTCCGCTCTATTAGAGTCCACTAAATAAATTATATTTTGGTGGTATGACTTGCGGCTCTCGTTAATTCCTATATGGTCTGTACACGATACACCATTAGTGCCGCTTCATATCGCACCCTTATGTCAATATTTTTTACAAAGAGTATTATTTTCAAAACATTGCATTGGTGTTGTCCCCATTACGCCGCTTATTCCTAACCAGCACATACTTACATACGTCAGACACAGAGTATTGTTTGCAATGCATTTACAAGTGAACCTATTAAATTCATTGAATTATTCTAATGTTACAATTCGTGTTCATCAATGTCCACCAAGATACTGAAGAATTGGTTCGTAAAGGTTTAGTTACGGTCCTGTAGGTTCAGTGTGTAATCCACGAATTAAGTATGAGTTAACATTTGACCTTTGGGTCTTGCCCACGCTATTGAGAAAAAGCAATTGTCTCCATAATTTTTTCCAACACTGTATAGGAGTATATGTTCGTGTTCTTGTGTACTTGTATTTCCGTTTAATTTTTTTGTGGATGCTTTCATTCTCTTTTTTTATAACCGGAAGTTATTTTATGTCTGATTTCTTTTTTCTTTTCATTCATTTTTATTTTCAACGATTTCTTGTGTATTTCGCTGTCACCAAAAGCATTTTCCATTTACAAGAAAAAATAACAAAATGAAACAAATATTCTGCATGGAAACATAAAGAACAAGAAAAAAATGAAAAAAAAGAATGGAAAAACCACGTCACATAAACAGTTGCAAATCCTTTGCTGTCTGCTCAAAATGTCAGAGAAAGCCGATGATGGGTTAAATAGTGACAGGAGGAACGACAGGCAACATAAAATCTTTCGATTTATGATCTTTACAAATACACACATACACATACACATGAGCATATTATATACTACATATGCACGTAAGCCAACAACAACTCACATTTCGTTTCATTTATCAACGACTATTCATTCTTCTTTACATCCTTTTTTACGGGGGTTTGCTTTGTTACATTTTCCTTTAAAGATGGCTGGCTGATGGCTTTTAAGGTTTTTCTTTCGGCACAACGTACATATGATGACACTCCGTTCTACATGTACAAATACATACGCATATTATTCTCTCTCCTTCTCTTTGGTTTGCAGAATTGCTTGTTATTGCACTTGTTGTAGTTTGGTAATGCCGTTGTTGTGGGATTGGAATGGTGATCTGCAAGTGACATTTTTTACATGTAAACAATCAGGCGAGGAGTATTTTAATATGAAGTGTCGTTTAATTATTTCTTATTTGCATTGTTTATGTCCTTTTTTCCTTTTCGATATCATAAGTTTCTTTTGTTTTTGCAATTTATGCCATAAATTGAGTATGAATGTTGCAGGCTCTTGTCTTCTCTCTCTCCATACACATGACATACACGAGTAGCAGACGTTATGCAGATTCGAGTGTAAAAATGTTGCCCAAACTGTCTTTTGCATGCAAACATACATATGTGTGGCTGTGTAAGTGTGTGTAAATTTAATTTAATCGTCTGAGATTAAGTGCACAACTCCCAAACATTTTTAATTAAATATTCCAACAAAAAAAAAAAAACAATATGTCGAAAAGACAAAGACTATGTATGGTAAGGCAGTAGTAATAAATATTAAAGAATTATTATTAATAAAGAAGAAAATATTGTATAATATTAAGAGATTAAATGTATCTGTTGTCTTATAGTTATTGAAGGACATGTATAAAGGATTAAAGCTATAAACAATAACTTGTTTTTTCTTTTGTTGTATTCATTTAATTCTTTGATTGATGACTGTAATTATAGATTCGGTATTAAAAATTTATGACTTTATTAAGACCATAAAAATAAACTGTGAGCTGTAAATGCAAAGGCTATTGAAAAAATTAATTAATTACAAAAAGGCTTATGTTCTTACTGATCGAATTATTTTATTTTATGGAAGGATTTTATTTTATCTTCTTCTTATTAAATTTAACATTTCAAAAAGTGTTATTCGTAGAATGTTTCCAAAACTTAATACATTGGCAGAAATTATAAAAACAATTTCTTTTATTTCTCAATAAGCTATCATATGCACAATTATATGTAAAACTCAATGTACAATTCTAGCAAATATTTATATAGGGTGGCCCATATATTGGCTTAAATTTGAACCATCAATTATTTCGAGTCTGGCAATATTTATGTCATTTTATTCTGTGGGGCGCCGTTAAAGTAAAGTGTTATGCCGACAAACTAGATAGAATTGAGCATTTGAAGGCCAACATTCGTCATGCCATTGCGGAGATACGAGCACATAAACTCGCAAATTGGTCCGATCGAATGAAGTACTGTGAGGTCATCATTCGTGATGCCATTGGCGCAATGAGTATGAAAAAAGATGAATCATACTCATAATTTCTGATACTTATACGTATTCATACTTATTTTAATATCATACCCAAACTACTTATATTCAAAGTTTGAAGTACACATCGTACTCATACTTAACAATATGCATGATATTGTTGATTTCGACTCTCCATGACTCAACATTTACAAGAATCACAAAATATGTATGATTCGCTTACGAACACTATAATACTCACTAGAGGTTGTGTGTTTGCTTTGCTTGCTGTCTTTGTCTATTTTGCTTATGTATCTTTTTTCTTTTTTTGTAAATGCAACAAAAACTAAGAATGTAAATTTTGATGAATGATTTCGAATCACTCGAATCATTTATGAGTATTATAAGTATTTTTCTAAAGTTATGAGTGTGAATCAAACATACATATTTCGAATGTTATGAGTTTGATGTCAATGTTGTACTCATACTCACTGCAATCTGTACTTATTAATCCATGTTGTAGTGAGTACGAATGAATCGGAGATAGTTAAATTTCAATGCTGTTGACTCACTCGTACTCAAAATTTCATGAGTACTTATGAGTACCCAAAAAATGATTCATTGTTGATCTCTGTCCCATACATTCGAAAATGTGCCCGAAAATTGGTCCGATTGAATGAGGTACTGAATTTTTTTTTTAATCTTTTAATCTAAACTTTTAAATCCCCCACCTTATATTTAGTAAGATTTCAATAACCCTTCATGAAACACCAGCATCCTTAATACTGGATCTTCATTTTCCTTCGATCGCAGATCAATAAATTGAGGCGAAAAGGTTTAATAAAAGAACGACTATTACCATATATATTTCGCTGTAGTCTAGTAGGTAGTGTGTTGTATTATTGTACATTACGATCAGGCCGCAGTTAATATGGGACTGTTTGGTGCAGCTTAATCGGCTAGGTAAGGAAAATAAGTTACATTCTGCTGAGTGCCTGCAATGAGCAAGCGGTTGATGAGATCAAAAAGTTTCTGTCATGTGACGGCGAACATTTATACCATACATTGAATTACCCAGGAATAACATGAGGTGGATAACCGGTCATTTGTCAAGGCAATGTAGACTCAGAAGTCGCCGTAGCCTAGTAGGTAGTGTGTTATTAGACATGAGGCCATGGTTCAAACATCAGGTTAAACATCTTCAATAAAACATAATACGACTTACTCTCAGCAGACTTCTAGCAAACACTCTGAGAGTAAATAAAATTGTCATGAAAAGTTTCTCAAAAAATCTGTTGTATGAAGCCGACTTTAAGATGTAAGTTTCCACACTCATGTATGAAAATAACAGACACAACATGAGTGGTATTAGAAGCTATATAGTAATCCTGACTGAAGGATTGTAATGACCAAATATGTGCATATTCATGTATCTAGTTAGCGTTAGAACAATACATTAACAAACTGATTGTTTGTTTATTCGCATCAATCTCAAGATTCTACAATTTCTGACCTTTTTCTTGTGATGGTGATCTCACGAATTGGCTCGAATTCTTCAAAAGATTTTTTTTGCATTAAAGAGAAGTAGGAGGAGGTTTAATAAGTCTGTAACTTTTTGAATGAAGTACTGCTTATGTTATCTGTAAGCTCTCTCAGTTGACTCCGTATCATTGAACAAATCACGCGTTTTTTAACCTACCGTACATTTTCTTTTTTTTGTCTATGAAGGTTAATTTTTTTTTTACAGTAATGGTACCATAAACATGTCTGCCATGTGCTGAATTATTTGCGAAAGTTTAAGTTCAGGTAAATAAAAGTTTAAAAATTTAAAACAATGGATAGATACACTTTAATCGTAAATAAATAAAAATATGGATGAGTTTCTACCCGTATTCCTTGCTTTATACATTCGCAGTAGATTATATGAGATTTTGTGGAAGGAATATTTATTAATAAGTTCCATGAAAGCGTAGGCTGTATGTAGTGTGCTTACAACATTGCTATTTAGAACAATAATGAACACTCTAATCCCAAAATACCTGGAATTATTGTAAGGAATTTTTTCGCCTTGGAGCGAACCACGCTATGACATACATACATAATTGGCCATTACAACCCTTCAGTCAGGATTACGGCCTAGTTTCTCACATCACTCATGTTGTTAATTTTATACTTGTGTGGCGGGACCTACAGTTTAACGTCGACTCCGAACGACAGATTTTTTGAGAAACTTTTTCATGGCGGGTTTATTTACTACTATTACTATTTACTACTAGACTACGGCGACTACCACGCTATTAAGATCGGGAATCATTTAAATATTTTAGGTGGATGCATTAGAAATTCCATTGACTATCATAAAGTGACTATCATGTGTGGCCAAGCTTTACCCTACCCCTGACCCAATTGCCAATAAATTACGGTTACTTGATAAGAACTAAAATCTAACATTCACATTTCCAGCTTTTACGCTGCATGCAGTAGCTTTATAAGGATCCAGGAACAAGACAACGAGTTTCTAAATCAATTGAAACTAAAAACTTAGGGATATTGAAGAACATTAAGAACAGATGGAAAATCGATCAGGTCGTTGCACAAATTCGAGATTAACATCCTCATCATTATCTGAAGTCTAACGACGGGTATTCCTAGCCATTTTGTGCAATAACCGATGCCATAAGCTATTTTTTCTTCAGAAACTGACCTTTCTACGTCCTCGAAGAAATTTAGACTGCAAATGGATTAAATCTACACGCTGAACAATATACTTGAGGTTCTCTCCTTCTGGTGTTCTCCATCGAGTAATACACTAGATGTACATCTAGTCCAAACAGGTTTGGCGGGTAATAATAAATGCTGATTATATGATCGAAACGACAGAAAACCTTTTATAGATTGCAAAGACACAAGGCTTGATGGCTCTACTAGAAGGAAGTTTCAGAATACCAAGTATCAGCTAATCAAACACAATGAGATTCGTTCGGGAGCCGCAAGAGGAAACATTGCCTCATATATTGAAATTAGAAATTTCAGACATTGGAAATTTTAGACAAGAAATATAAACAAAAAAAAAAAAGCAATTTTCTGGTCTAACTTCGGAAAGAAGAGATCTTCTTTGTTCTACAATACATTGTTCATGTGAAATCCGCTTGAAACTCTCTTTGTGATTTTCAGCTATGATTCGTTCGTTAACTGCTTTAAAAGAAATGAATTGTGCTTTTATCTATCTATTTATCTTATTCTAAATTTTACTGTCATAAAATAATGACATTGAAGAATTTGGGTAGGTTGAAGGGGTCATCAACCAAGCGTCTCATGCCTATCGATATAACAATTTAATAAAGATTTCTGTATAAAATTTGTAAATATATCGTAATTATATCGTTTATGATCTGTGTATTGTTGAGTGTTATTTATTGTTACCATGTTGACCATGACCCAGTTGCTAATGCATATGTCTAAGTGGCAAGAACTGTGCTTGTTTCTATATGCATGGGGTCTTCTAACAGGACTTCTGAACTCGGACAGTTGTTAACGATCATTTTGTTTAAAATACATCTGCCAAATCACCAAGTGCCAAATTCACTAAGTAACCTCTGGACAATCTAATCTTCATTGAAAAATCAATTGTTGAATTTGGTACGATACCAAACCATATGAGATCCATGAGAGATTGCAGCCAAAAAAGTCACTGTTTCGGTTGGCGGCGTCATAGGTACATGACAAAGAACAAAATTGGTCTGGTCATCAAATTGAACCCGTTAGACCTTTTCTTGTGCGGGTATTCGTAAGTCACATTTTTATGCAAATAATTTGCAATCCGCAATTAGCCTCCAAACTAACATAAGCTATAAGCTACGGGAAATTGAACACTACGACTACGCTCCACGCAGAGAAACCGTGGCAGGCCTTTGAAGGCATCAGAGATCAGCAATGAATGGTTTTTTCGCTACTGATAAGTACTCATGAAATTTCGAGTATGAGTGAGTCAACAGTATTGAAATTCAACTACTCTGATTCATTCGTACTCACTAGAACGTTGATTTATAAGTACAGGTTGCAATTAGTATAAGTACAACGGTGACAACTACCTCATAACATTCGAAATATGTTTGATTCATAAATTTAGAAAAATACTTATAATACTCATACATTATTCGAGTGACTCGAATTATATATCAAAATTTACAGTATTAGTTCTTGTTGCATTTACAAAAAGAGAAAAAAGATACATAAACAGAAATGACAGAGCAGCAAGCAGAGCAAACAAACAGCCTTTTAGTGAGTATTGTAGTGTGCGTAAGCGAATTATATTTATTCAGTGGTTCTTGTAAATGTTGAGTTATAGAACGTGGAAATCAACAACATCATACGTGTTGTTAAGTATGAGTACGATGAGTACTACAAACTTTGAGTATAAGTAGTATGAGTATGATATTAAAATAAGTATGAATGCTTATAAATATCAGAAATTATGAGTATGATTTAAATCTACTCATATTTTTGAATACTCATTGCTGGTCTCTGTTCCACACATGATGGTATCAATAGGTGTTTGAAACGAACACTTTGTTTTATGTAAATTTTGTAACCGGGAGCGCTTAATAAAATACCCTTAAGTAATTTATTATATTATATATATATTTAGTCTGTAATTCGATGATATCTTAGCTCCTAGGTTTTATTTCAATTTGAAATTGCAAAGAATTTATGAAATGAAGCGATAATAAGTATTAAAAATAAATAAAAAATTAATGAGAAAACCGTTACGTTTATTTATTGGACGTATGTACATATGCTACTTAATTGAATTGAATTATATTACTTATACGCAACATATTACATATAATAGAATAATAGAATAGTTACTCTAAAAAGTATGCAATAAAAAATCTTTAATTTGGTCGTGCATGGAACTAATGAATTAAATATAACTCATACGTCACATATGTACATGTATGATGAATTTTACATACATACTTACATATTAAATATGAACCATAATGTGAGTAAATATAATATATAATCCATACAGCATAAATCCTATATTATGGGAATACCATATTGATACCGTTCTTCCTACGGATTTTGTATAATTTCTCTTCCAAAAAAACTTCTTAAAAATTATTATGAAAAACGAAAAGGATCGAAATCCATTTAATATGAAAAAAAGAATGTGGAAGAGAGATAGAGAGAGAGAGAACATAAAACGTATTTGTAGATGAAAAATGGGATTAGAAACCATTTTTTTTTGCGTTCAATTGTTTATTTGTTACCTCACAGTCGTACAATAAAAAAAATAAACGATTGAATAAACAATTTCGATAACAAATTCCAACAGAAGAGACAACAAATACAATCAAGAGATACAAAAAAATTAAAACTGAGTTCAATGGAAGGAATCATATTGGGAACTGAAAAACAAAAAAACCAAATATTCTATTGTTGAGTTGTTGTTGTTGTTGTATTGACATAGAAAATCAATTATATTGTAGCTACGTGCCAGTCGCTACTACCTGAATTGAATTCAATTGATTTCATTTTTCGAGTTTGGATTTCGAAATCAATTTAAGGACTAATGAAGCGGAAACTGATATTTAAACACTTTAAGAAACAAAAAAGAAAGTCAAATTCAATGTTAACTTCATGCGCTTTACAAGACAAGTATGAACTGCGTGATGGATATTTAAGTACACTTCAGGCACATGTACATATAATGGACGATTTTTATGCCGTTTGGTTTTTCGACGTTAACAAGATTAGTAACATGTGGCAACACCAGAAAACTTCCCAAAGTTTTACCATTTCAATATTTCAAGTCGGATAAGATACAAAGACTAGCATATGTTGGCATAACAGAAGCACTAGTAGTTCTATAGTATGTAAGTTCGTTGCATATGTTTGTAAAACCAAAGCTATTAAGGCTATGGGAGAGAACTCTTACTGGAAATTCATTAGTCGATTTAGTGACCTGAGGAAACGATAGAGTTAGACAGTCTCCTGCTTCTGGACAGAACGAGTAAACTGTATGAAGTGAATGAAGTAATCAGGACTTGACATGCACTTTTAAAAGAGAGTGTGCAGATGGATCGGGCATGGTAGACGTGATGTGAATTAATCATAGAGATCGAGCGGTTTAGCCCTGTCAAACTTTTTCTTAAGGGGATTTCTTAAATCTTGAATGTGTATGTGAATAAGCCTCAAATAAAAGCGTAAGAGCCATGGACAATTTAACACCACCCAGAGAACGCACACCCAAACACATTAAAAATTTCCAGCACACTTTCTTTTCTTTAAATTTAAAGATACAAAGCACTTAATGAAAGACCCTATGTATATATTTTACTTTATTTTATTATTTATTGCTTCAAAATGGTTTGTTAAACCAGAGCCAGTCAATACGCTCAAATGATGTGCTCAGTTCAACTGGTATAGGAGTTACAAAAGACAGGACATAGCAATATTGTCTGACTGTTAGGCCGTAGTTAATATGGGACTGTCTGGGGAACCCCAATGGGCTGGATAAAGAAAAAAGGTTACCTTCTACCGAAACCCAGGTCATGTAATAGTTCTCTGCAATGAGCAAGTAGACAAGGTTACTAGGAAGGAAGCCTCCATGCTGTCGATGAGATCAGAAAGTTTACGTGGTGTGGGGGCGGATGTTTTGAAAGGATGTTCAACAATATTGACGATAAAGAGATGCAAAAGCTCTTTTCAAACCGAGTAGTTTAGGGGCAATCAAAACTTTTGTTGGAAAAATACAATAAGAAAAGATCTTAGTCATGCATCAGACTATCGGGGTATAACCCGAGATTGCTAATCGGTTTCCACGGGGCAAAAGAGTACAGGGTATATTAGTCTAGACTGGAGATAGGCTCCATCCCCAACATGGAGACATGCATCAGACTATCGAGGTCTAGTAGGTACTGTATTAGGTTATTAGATGTGAGGCCACAGGTCAAATCCCAGGTCAGACATCTCCAACAAAACGAAATACGGGAAAATAGTTCTTCGGCCACATCATTTCAACAGTTTTCTGGCAAAAATAGGAGGAAATAAAATTTGCGTGTAAAGTTTCTCCAAAATCTGTCATTCGGAGTCGACTTTAAACTGTAGGTCCCGGCACTCGATGACGTAGTTCTAACTGAAGGGTTGATATGATCAATTACATGTGTGTCTGTATGTATACAGGACATTGGCCGGCCAAGTACATGCGATTTTACCTGAAAATTTTATATATTCGCACGAGAAGTCTACCAATTAAAGTGCCTTTTTGAAGTATTTTGTATCATGCTTTCTTTGAAGGCGTCATATATATATACGATATTCCATATACCATTGGGTCCATAGAAATTAGTATTTGTTTCGCAAGAGCATAATTAGTTACTAAAATTATTAATTGGCAACGTCCAATCCTTTGCATACCTTGCGTATGCTGAGAAATTGTATTTTTCCCGTAGACTGTTGTTCATACGTCTACCTTTTTTATTCTTATTGTGTGGCTTGAGACAAGGACCTTGGGCTCATTGGTTAGGTTAGGTTAGGTTAGAGGACGTGTACTTGTCAATTAAGACAAGTACAGTACCCGGAGGTCGAATTGACCCATTGTACAACGTCCTTAAAGAGGAAGGATAAGAGAGGGAATATGATACAAAGGAGAGGAGATAGGAGAGGGGGAATGGGAAGCGGAGGGGTCCCATAGACCCAACAAAGAAGGGAAAGCGCGACTACCCTGATGAAGCCCTAGCGCCTCTTAACCAGCCTAAGCCACTAATGAATCTGTGGAGAGCCTTGATGTCGGCTCTCGACACAGAGTTCAAACTCTCAAAGAAGGCCATGCCAAGGGCTCATTTTGAGGGCTATTTTCCTGAACGGATTAATTTTTAAGTTCCTTGTTTAAAATATATCAAAACGGTCAGTTACTCTACGATTCTTGCCTATAATCACTACAGTGATAGGTCATGACAATTGATGTTATTGCGGTTGTCGTAGAGTGATAGGTAGAGGGTCTGCTTACTGGAATACTCATCTTCCTCTTCATTATGTTATGTTTCCGTTTGATTTAAATGCGTTTTAGTTTAACTCGATAAAAGACTTTACTGGTGTACTTCCAGACACTAGATAGTGGCTAAAAGATTCCCTTCAGTATTAGAAGACAAAATTTGAGCATCCTCTTTTTTTAAATGCTTTTCTTGTGAATTGCTCATATCACCTTAAAACCATTTTGCCCTCAGAATGTCAAGAGGTCGATAAAATGTTTCAAATTGTTTTGCTATTTTTTTTTTTCAACCATTCTCAAAAGTGTAATTAAGTTGTAAATTATGTAACAAAATATTAACCTTACGCTTATGGTCATTGTGTTCGCTATTAACAATAATTAGTCACACAATAATAAATAAATGTGTTAAGGGTCTTATGGTGTGTGTATCAATTTATAATGACAGAACACTTATTAGGCAGTCAAACGTCATTACTTATGATAGGATTTCCTTTGCCGCGAATGTAATTAAGAGCACTTGGCAGGATTATAATTAATGAGAATGCTGCGAAAACAATGCCTCATATAAGCATTTCTTATGGAAATAATAATTAAAAGTTTAATAAAATGCTGTCTATTGGCAATGAGGAATTTTAAGGATTTAGTTTATATTAAATAATAATCATGTTTTTCAAGGATTTCGTATCGTTTAAAAAGCAAAAGGGAATTTTCTAATTATCATTAAAAGGTTAGTCATTATTGTTTAAGACATTATGGTTATCGAAACTCTCTAATCTCTATTAATTAAGAACAAACAACAAAGCTGAACAAAAATTCAAGTACTTAGAGAACATTTAAATATTTTTAATTACGTAAAGGATCTTTCACTAAGCGCTTTCCTTCTTTAAATTTAAATAAAAGAAACAGTATGTAAGATAGAGACAATTTTTATTCATTTGAAATACCTATTGATGTCATTATGGGTGGAATATAATATCGTTTAAATGTTCGAAACGGCTTCTTTGGCAGGAAGTTTAATTTTTCATGACTCTGATGCATAAATCAGGCTGAATTTAACCAATAACAAAAGGATCGCTGTAATTAGTCCCACGTTAAATAGCCCAATACCGGTTGATGATGACCATGCCCCCAAATATTTAGTTTGTGCACAATATCTAATGTGACATGAGCTGTGTAGTACATAGCACCGAAGCAACATACCTTTGAGGTATAGATCATTCAGTTTAGTCCACAAAAAATGATAATCATCGAAATATGGTCCTCGTCGTTGACAGTGATTGTCTGACTAACGTTGTCTTTAAGGAAATAAAGACCGACGTTGTCGTCAGTCTAAAATGCACACAAAACAGTGAGTTTTTCTGAATGTATTGGACGCTCTTTGATTTCATATGGAGTATCATCCCAAATTCGACAATTTTATTTGTTCATATACTCTTGGAACCAAAAAAGGGACTTATGACTAAAGCTGATTCTTTTGTCAAAATTAGTATCAGTTGCCAACTGATCCAGAGGCAGTTCAGTGAATACAATGCAAAGAGTTCTACTGCATACTCTTACAGACAGCTGTGGGATTTTCAAAATATCTTGCGTTTCGTCAACGAATGCTTGTTGGTCGATTGTTCACTGAACCAGTGGACTCGAATTTATCCACCACAAGTGCGAATAATAGTCGTCTTGTAAGATGATTAGTAAAATGCGAACCGTGGTGCACTACCCGAACAGAACACCCATTTTGATAAAAAACAAAAAAAAAATTATTTGTTGCACATGTTGTTGAATCCATTCATCCTATTTTGGCAACAGACAGGATAAATGACAAATAATTTTTCCGAGTGTAGCATAATCAAGATGGTCGCTATCAACTGTCAAAGTTTGGAAGTTCCTTTGGGCGTGAGAAATTTCAAAAGACTGCGATGGTCAGCCTATAATCCTAGGACTTGGCGTATTTAAATGGAATGACTTGACTTGGAAAAGGAAAAACGTGATGGTAGTAGACCCAAAAACAAAAATGAAGTTGAATTTTTTTAACGAATTGATGAATGTGTCGTTAATGGCGGCCAAGGAGCTTTTTGTTCACGAGCACTTCAAAATCATTTGAATGTAATTGCCTTATTGTTGAAATGAATATCTGGCGAGTTATCTTCCAGCAGTCTAATAGGTAGTGCATATGCATACTAAACATGAGATCACGGTTTTAACACCAGGACAGACATTTCCAATAAAACGAAATGTGAAAAAATATTTCTTCGACGACTTCCTGTCAGCAGATATTTGGTAAATAAAATTGCCACGAAAAAGTTTCTCAAAATTCTGTCTAAGTCTATAGCTTAGGACCCGCCACACGTGTATAAAATTAACACACACAACACTAGGGGTTTGAGAAGCTAGCTTGTAATCCTGACTTAAGGGTTGTAACGACCAATTATGTATGTGTGTATAATAATTACATAATATTGTACAAAATTAGAAGTCCTCTAATGAGTTCATGAAAAATCAAATATGGTTTCGAATTTTGATATGAGCTCTGTTGCCTTTCCTAAGAATCCCTATTATTGTCCAACATGTTGTAGGGTAATGTAGAAATTTTTTATTTTTAAAAACACTAAAAGTTACATACTTTTGTACTTCAATGTAAGCATGGCAATTGGTTTTGGGGAAAAGTCTCAACATGTTTAATAGTAGAACTTTTTACAAGTGGGCTAAACAAACTGGCAGTAGCAAGTGTTTTTTTGTTTTTATTTTTAAAGTATCTTTTTTATATGAATATTTAGTTTCTAACATTTAGTTTGCCTGAAAACAGTTGCGGTTATCGATTTCGGTATGAATTTAATAATTTTCAATTATTTTTTGCTTTTGTTTAAATGAATTATTTCCAGCAATTACTTTTGCATTTAAATCGCCCATTTAGATTAAAATAGTTTCGCAAATAATTGCGAAAAGAGAAAATATTTCTCTAATGAAATATTTCTAATGCAGAAATAACTTTGTTTGCTGTTTTTGTTTTTTTTTTTTTTTAATTTCTAATTACAATAGTTTTGCAGCCGAAAATTCAATTTAATCCACCTACTTTTAAATTTAAAAAAGTTTTTACTTTTCATTTCTAATACGAATAATATGAATTATGTGAGCAGACAAAAAGGGTGGAGCCTGCATAATTACAGAGTTTTTAATTTACAATAAAACACTGTCTTTATGTTTAGAACACCAAAAAAAAGGGGGTTTAAATACTCGCGCTTCATAAAAAATCTTAAAATCTGCACCCTTTGGAGTGCATAGAGAATCTTTATTCTACAGTCTCTTCATCATATTTTTTGTTTTTCGTTTTTAGAAACAAAACGTCCAAAAAAGCGAAGAAAAAAAAAACTTCAAAAAGAATTGCAATAAATGAAGATAAGAAGAAGAAGAAAAAATATTAATTAAAGCTTTAGAAATTTTTCAAGTACCAATATACATAGTTGTTGTTGTAGTGGTAAAATCTTCCATTTTTTCTATTTAAAACACGAATTTGTTCTGAAAAATTGTTCGAAGTGGAACAGCAGCGAATTGTGAAAAGAAGGGGTTAAACGAGACAAGTAAATGAAAATGAAAAACTTCATGTTGTTCTTCATTGGGTTCAGCAAAAAACTATTTTTCACATGAAAATACTAAAAATCCCACAAATTTTTTATTTAAAATAAAAAACGGGTATTACAACGCACTGTAATATAACTTAAAAATGAAAACAAGCGGAAATTACTAGAGAAAAAAAAGGCAACAACAATATGATACACATTGAACAGGCACTGCTGTAGACAATACCCGGGGCAAAAACTATCTCTGCAATTATATACCATTGATGTGCGTTGTAGTTTTGTCTTTGGATATGCAGTTGCTTCTGTTATAAGCATTTTAAGTGTAACCCCTTATTTGTGCATTTCTTTTTGTGTACAGCTATGGACATTAAATTAGCACAAAATCCATATATAGTTTGATTATGATTTTTTTCCCATTTATATCGTAATTAGGCCAATTGTTTTGGTCTGCAATGTTGCACGATGACATCTAACTGTTGTTTAACAAAAAATATTACCATTATCGTATATATTTTTGTTTTGGTTGCTAATTTGTATCGGTACCTAAATTTGAGCTGGACAGTAAATTAGCACAGCGTGCCTAAAAGTGTTTTAGGTACAAGTTTTGTTCGAGTATTTTTATTTTTACGGTATATTCTTTTAATTTTCTGGCATTTAAAGTCATTTGAAAAAAATGGTACGTGGAAAAGATTGCTCACCAGAGGAAAAGCGCATTATAGTTAACGTGTGGCATGATGGGATAAAGCTGGTTGAAATTCCCGAAATTTCGAATTGTTAGCGAAAAATGATTTATAACGTCATCATTTCCTTCAAACCAAACATAATAATGTCGCAGAAAACAAAAATTGAAGGCCACGTGTCAAGAAAACAAACCGAAATCGTTGACCGTGCTATTGTCCGGAAGTCAAAGAAGGAGCTTTTCATGTCGCCACGCGATATTTTGAACAAACTTAACTCCTAATTTAGGTTAAATTTATCGGACAGACTCATATGACGACGTCTTAATCAAGGAAAGTTCTTTGGACGCACTTGCCGAAAGAAGTCACTTCTACCAAAACAAAAATTTAATCAAGCGTATAACGTTTGCTCGCACCCACACTGATAAAGACCTCCCATTCTGGAAACAAATATTTTAGAGTAATGAAACAGAGGTAAATCATATAGGACCGGATGGTAGAGTGGTTGTTCATCGGCCAAAATGTCAGACATTAAATCCACACTATGCTCAAAGGAACATAACGTATGGTCGAGGAAGCACAATGGTGTGGGGACCATTTTCATGGCGCGGCGTAGGTGGCATTGTGAAAATTAATGAAAAAATGGACTGTTATCAGTATTTGAATATTCTAAAGAACAAAATGGAACCATAAGCTTTTAAATACATGCCAGTTTTATTCATATTTATGCAAGATAGTGACCCCAAACACACATCTAAGCAAGCAAAGGATTGGTTTTATGGAGAGCATATTCCCATTTCAGACTGGCCATCGTAAAGTTTTGACTTAAACTCGATTGAAAACCCTCTAGAACGATGTGAAATGTACAATTGCTCAACAAAAGTACAAAAATTTGGACGATTTGTGCATTGGAATACGGGACACTTGGTACTCGATTCCCAAAGAACTTTCCAGAAGAACATTGTCCCGTGGATGCTACACGGCGCTTGAAAATTCCAGAAAATTTAATTTGTGCTATTTTACTGTCCAGCTAAAATCTGGCGTTTGATATGTTGAAAGTCTTAATAAGCAGACGACTGGCAATATCGTAAACATTTTTGTGTCTTTTTAAAGAAGAATATGTATTTTAAGTTCCTATGTTTACATTTTTTATGAGTAGACCTAAAATACTATAAAAAATATGATTGTTTTTATTACGAAGTTTTGTGCTAATTTAATGTCCATAGCTGTATATGTTTTATTTATGATTTATTGTGTTTAAGACCATATGCACTAGAATCTGTGGTGTGTATCTCTATCTTGAAAATATTCAAAATAATTATAATCGATTTCTATAACTGTACCCGGTATTAAAAATATATTTTTTACATTAGCACTGTAGGGCAACAATGAGTATTCAAAGAGATGAGTAGATTCGAAGCATACTCATAATTTCTGATACTTATTCATACTTATTTTAATATGATGCTCATAATACTAATATTCAGAGTTTGAAGTACTCATCGTACTCATACTTAACAATAAGCATGATACTGTGGATTTCGACTCTCTTTTACTCAACATTTACAAGAATCACAAAATAAGTATGATTCGCGTACGAAAACTAAAATACTCATTAGAAGGTTGTATGTTTGCTTTGCTTGCAGTCCTTGTCTTTTACTTTCTTCTTTTTTTGTAAATGCAACAACAACTAAGACTGCAAATTTTGATGTATGATTCGAATCACTCGAATCATTCATGAGTATGAGTAAGTATTTTTCTAAATTTATGAATCTGAATGAGTAGGCTATGTATGAATCAAATATATTTCGAATGTTATGAGTTTGATGTCAGCGTTGTACTCATACTCATTGCAACCTGTACTTATAAATCAATGTTGTAGTGAGTACGAATGAATCAAAGTAGTTTTGAATAAAGGATTTTTAAGTGTACATTCGTTTTTAGAAACAAAACATACATTAGTTTGTCTAATAGTTTGTATTGAGCTGATATAGCAAAATATTGTTACGTTCTTACCTTTTAAAAATGTTTAAAATATGAGCTCGTAGATTGTGAATGAAATAAAAATAAATTTGTGTTTAGTTTTAATTAAAATTATTTACTATTCGCACATTTCTGTGTGCCAGTGTTTACAACTTGATGTAACAACAACAATTGCTTTGGTTGTTATTCCTTTGTTTACACCCTTTGCATAAACAATAACAGCTACTAGACAATTGTTCGACAGATCTTTGTAACGGAGATTTTTAAGCCACTATTATTTTCTCCAATCACATTGCATCTGCACACAAGACTGACTGAACTTTTACTAACTCACTCGCCTGCTTTGCCTTGCCCTTTATATGGCAACGTAAACAGTCTGATGAATGTTCTTGAAGGCGAATGTTCGTGGCTTCGCCTTCTGGAGATCTCTATAAATGTAAAAATTGTTGTTTCTTTATTTATTTGTATTTTGTATTTGTTCACATTTATTCTTGTAGTGTTTGTTGTTGTATTTTTGTAACTTGTTTACAATTTTTTATGATGGTCTTTGTTGTTATATTACATAGTGCGATAATTTGTAAACAAATTCATTGTTTTTGTAGCTTTTGTTAATAATTTTAATGTTAAACGACATCAAGGCAAAACACCAGTATCTAGACTTTTCCATTTTTGTAAAAATATGTGAGAAACTAGGTCCGTAATACTGACTGAAGGGTTGTAATGACCAATTATGTATGTAACAATATATTATTTAATACAAAATTAAATATATATATAATAAAATATATATTATCAAAAAACCAACAAGCAACCTTTGATTTTTAGTCGCAATTGCTTATTTTTACAGGCAAGAAGCTATTAAGCAGGCTGGAAAAGTTAAAAAAATTTAAATAAACACTTAAACGATTAAAGTCTAATTTTTGTTTACCGAATTTAAAAAATTTTCCTCATTTTAAATTTAGAGACTCTGAAGTAAACCACAAAGCCACTCATTTTTAATAAGTCTCTAAATATAATGTAAATATCTTTAAAACGTCGGAGGTGTAAATGGTTAAAACTCAATAAAGCGAAGTTACTTGATAAAGCATTCCTTGGATAGTAATTTAATTTAAAAACACACAATCGTACGGATGTATATTTTTATGTATGTATGGATATGGTACAGTTAAAATTCCCTTCCATTGAAATAAATATTGATTTTAATTCAAAGTAAGGCCCTTTTGTAGTTGTATGCGTTTGAATGTGAATGCGATATGAGCATGTCTCCTCTACTGAGTATACATTTAGTTGTGTGTCTGTGTGTGTTTAAGCACAGCAAGGATTTTAGCACGTATATACATATGTGTGTATAATGTTATATAATGTTTTTCGTAAAGAGGATGCATGTGTACTCACAAGTTGTTCGCTCGGAAGCACGTATTCATTCGTTTAAAATATTGTGTTCAAGTTAAAGTGAATTTGACTCACAAAAACACACACGTACGTATGTTAATACGTAGTATAGGAATATATGTATGTATGTATGTATGTATGTGTAAGTAAGAATACTTAAATTAACAAACTTGTCTGTATTTTTGTTTCCTTTTCATGAACAAATACATACATTGAACAGATGTATGTACATGTACATATAGATCTGACATCCTGCATGTGCGTGTCATTAACGATGGGTTTGTTGACGTATGATGAATTAAAAAAAACCTTCTACTCGCTATTGACAACCATAGTATGACTGCTGCAGCTGAATTGAATTGAACTGAAATTTAATAAAAAAGAAGTTTTATTTTAAAATAAAAATACTCATCTGCGGTATTGCCTGTTGCATTTGCAATTGAATTGCATAAAATTTTTGGTTTGCCATTGACAGGCGTTAAATTGTAATGTCATGCCATGCGAAAGAAAAGCAGGAAAAAACTATTTATTGACACACACAACGAGCCAGAAATTAATTGCTTTACCACACCATGAATAATGTTATTATGCGTGTGATAGTGAAATCAGTTGTTTGTTTTTTCTTTTCATAAATATTTTTAATAAAGCACCAATTTTTTTATCATTCATTACAACTCAATAATTCATAAAATAAAAATACTATTTAAAACAGTTTGGTTTGATGTCTTAAATGCATTAACCTGTGATGGGGGATACACATCAGCAATGGAATTGAGTTAGAGTCTTAATAGTGAATTAAAGAATGTAATTAATGATTGCTTTAATATGCAATTGTATGTTAATTAAATCGTTATAATACAAATAAACTTTGTGACGGTAATATATCCTATAGTTTAGAAGTTTACAAGAAATTTATGACCATGCGTTCCTTTATATCAGATTTCTTGATGTTATGCACTAAAATTGCTTTTTTCTTTCATTTCAATTTATTTACTAACGTACTTAATTGGTCATTATAATCCTTTAGTCAGGACTACAACCTAGCTTTTCACAAAACTCACGTAGTGTTTGTTAATTATATTGTTACGCTTTTACCTTTTTAAACAAGATAAAAACAAATATGTGTTTAGTTACAATTAAACTCTTTATTGTTCGCACTACTTTTGAGTGCCAACGTTTACAACTTGACGAATACAACAATAATTGCTTATTCACTATTTTTTTTTTGCTTACAACGCTGATATTTGCAACGGAGATCTTCAAACCACGATAGTTTCCTTCATACGCAATGCGTCTCCACGCAAGACTGACTGAATTCTTACTGCCGGTTGCCTGCTTTGTCTTGCCTTTTTATATGATCGCGTAAACAGTCTGATGAAGGTTCTTGAGTAAAATGTTCGCGTGTTCGCCTTCTTGAGATCTCTATCGCGACTTCATTGTAGTTTGTGTACTTTGTTCACACTGCTTGTTGTTGCTTTCTCGCTTACTTGTCTATCCCTTTTTTTTCATACTGATGTTGTTTTTGGTTTACTTGTAACAAGTTCGTTGTATTTGTCAGTGTAGCTCATGTTAATCATGTTAATGTTAAACGGTGGTACACCGCTTGCATTTTTGTAACAATATTCATGAATGGCCGATCTTATAGTTTAATGTCGACGCCGAATACCGGATTTGAAATACTCAATTTTATTTATAATCATAGTTTTTGCCACAAAACTGCTGATAGGAAGCCGCAGAGAGAAATATTTTTTTCCTGTTTCATGCTGGAGTTCGAACCACAAACTGCCATCTAATAAGCCAAAACTCTAATAATCAATTTGAATTTATTTAAAAACAATTAGAGCAATTCTTTTGTCATTCTTGTACTTTTCAAACATATGACATATGTATATAATTAATCATTACAACTCTTCTATCAAGATTACGACCTAACTCCTTACACCACTTGTGTTGTGTGTATTATTTTATACGTCAGTGGCGAGACCTACAGTGTTAAAGTCGACTCTGATCGACACATTTTGTTAAAAAGAAAACTTCTCATGGTAATTTTTATTAACTCTTAGAGTTTTTGCCAAAATTCTGCAGAGTAGAAATCGTTGAAGAAATATTTTTTTATTGTTCCTTTTCTTGCAGATGGCTGACCTGAAGTTTGAACCGTACCCTCATGTCTAATAAATCGACGCACCATTTATTAGACTACGGCGACTTTGATCATAGTATTTTAAATTCGTAGGATGCGATTTTTCTTGTTGTTGAATCTGTTATACTGCTCTGAAGCCATGGTATATAAGTATAGGGTTTCTTAATAATGCTTCACTCAATCCTGTTGCCCTGACGGACTATAGTATACAGTTTGGTGTTGGTATGGACAACACCCTGCCTAGTACTTGATAAGCGCCCTACTGACTTCTTTTGAAATTCACACAGGCATTAAGTTAAACCCTATTGGCTACTAAATAGTGACTGCTTCTCAGTCTTTCTTTTAGCCTTTTCCCACATCACAGGAAGGTACTGGTTTTATTACACGAAATTTCCACATGGCATAGGCCGTAGTCTAGTAGGTAGTGTGTTGGCTTATTGTTCCTCATAGCAGACTTGTGGCAAAAACTCTGAGAGTAAGTAAATTTGCCATTGAATGGTTTCTAAAAAATTTTGAAATTTACAACACATCTATCTTTGGTGTAAACTTCCGTTGGAAAGATACTCGCAGATTTGTGTATTATATCGAAAATCCTCGCCCACTCTCTCTCAATATGAATACCAAGGAGTGGTCTCTCTCTCTTTTAATAGAGTATTTACCGTCCAAGTTGCTCAATTTACATTTAAGTATTCGTCTCGTTATGAAGTAATTATCAAAATTATAGAGTTTGCTGGTTATGCAATGTCGGCATTTAAGGATTGAGCTGTCAACCATTTGATTTGTAAGGCTACAATGGCCTCTGATAAATCTCTTGTTAGACATTACCCTAAACATAGTCGCCACGACTCATGTGGTAGTCTGCTGAACATGGCTCTCAAACACAAAGTGATTGACCCTGCTAATTCAACCGATAAGTGCGGTTGGCAAGAGCAACGGATGCATGAATATTTAGCAAATACGAATGCTTTCATTAAGTTCTCTGGTGGTGGTGATATTGGTGTTAATTTGAGCATTTCTTCGTACTTCGATTTGCAGTTAAGCATACTATACTAAAGCAATCTCTGGTAATTAAAATAATAGGCTTCTTATGCTCTGGAAAAATTTAGATGGAATAAAAAGAAGAATAATGAAGTAGAGGCTATAAATATTAGATCTGAGCCTACTAGCGTATTTAAAGGCATAAAGGAATTTTGAAAAAGAGATATGTACAATGCGGCTTTTGCTGGACAAGAATACTGAATTTAAACAAACTAAACTTATCACTAGAAGTTTAGTGTGTTGCTCAAATGCTTTTAGGTAATCGTCCTTTTTTATGTTTGTTAAGATCGTTTGATGTACCATTTTATCATAATCGAAGAACACTGAATAGATTACAATATCTAATATCTTATACTGTAACAACACATGTTTCGGTATCATAATCATGAACTCTCAATTCGTCATCAGTTGTAATCTTTTCGAGCAAACGAAGGTAATCATTAACCCTTTCAGAACTCCTAAGTATTAGAGTCAATACTATCATTTTGTGTATTTATAATGACTAATAATATGACAGTTCCTAAAAAATTGATATTTTAATGCATAAGTCCATATATCGGGTCTTCCAATAGGTACTACAGAGCTTCGACAATTGATAACGGACATTTTACTGAAGCCGCATCTGTCAAATTAGTTGTCACTTATTCAGTCTGTTTGCTAAATCACCATGGATATAGCATACAGTAAAACGTGTTGTTCCGTCAATGTACCGTGCGCTCCGCCTTAATTGTCCTACCGAGAGAACTATTCGTTATTTATTGAATAAATACGAGTCCACTAGTTTAGTAAAAGATCGACGAAATGCAAAATCTGTGCAAAAATGTCTCTGAAAGTGTGAATGAGAATAAAAAACAAAAAAATCGCGTCGCTTACAAAAACTTCACCTTTCGCAGACTTGTGGTCGAAGAATTTTGCGTAGCGACTTGGTCCTTCGCCCGTACAAAATTTAACTGACCTAGAAACTGAAGGTACATCGAAAAATTACCTTCGACGATTAAGACCATTTCTGGATGACTGTGTAAACAAACACACACAAAATTCTCGAATATGAGACTGTACCAATCGACACAGATCCAATAGCGTCCAATGATCCCGACACCAACGTGTGAATTTTATGCTGGCGTTGGCTAAGCCATCACTGTCAACTTTCGGATGTTTTGACCGTGTTACGTTCATGCCACATTGTATATCCGAGCGACTTAAGGGAATGGTCGTCTTCCCTTTTTTCTTAAGTCGTAGATATATGTGAATAAGCCACAAAAGCACAGCCGTTCGCAAAGTCAACATGCCATCGGTCAAATTAGGCTGATTTATGTAACCCGGTCAGGGTTATGCTGCGGCGGATATTTGAACGATATTATATTCCATACATATTGGGATCAAGAGGTCTTTCAAACGAATAAAAAATTTCGATGACAATTGACATACACTGTGTATCATTTAAATTTAAATTATGAGTTGTGGTTTGTGTCTCCGCTGTCGCCGATGGATGATTAGTGGTTAAAAATAAGATTTTTCCTGGTCCCAAGTATTAACAAACATTTAATTAAAATTATTTTCAAATATCCTTTGAATTTCATTTTTCAAGGAAGAAGTTGTCTCCATTTAATTTTCTTTATAAAATACTTCACTTATTTCAATTAATTATTTAAGTAATGCAAAAACTTTATTTTATCGATCGAACTTATTTGGGAATACATATTTATAAAATTCTTTTCATTAATTAATTACAAAAACCTTTTAAATCTCTACTACGAGATATGCTACGTAAACCTGAATGATAGCCATACACACACAAACGCACTTCACAATACTCAATACAAATCAAACTTACTTCAGATGTCAATTTGATTTTGATTTCGGTTTTATAAAAAGAAAAAAAGGAAGAAAATATGAAAAACTAAACTAAAACGGTCACAGCAAGCGTGTTGCATACAAACTATATCTCCTGAACACATATCAGTGCACATATTACGTTGCATATGAAATTGTTCAAAAAAAATTTGTTTCTAGTCTCGGTGAAGTTGAAGAAAAAAACTTTTTTTCTCGAATTTTTATTCCATTTTAGATCTGATAATACAATGTGTGTATGAGTATGTTGTGTGCTAGAGCCTGAATAGAGAAAATCATTAAAGTATTTGAAAATGTTGAAAATTCGAAATTTGTTACAGCAACAGGTACATACGTTTCGTTGACGTGCACGTGACGTGTAAGGAAACAGAGACAGGCACTGATAAAGTTTTGTAAAAAATTTAAAATCCATTTCAATGACGGATAGAACTAAAAATTTTCGAGAATTCTTTCACTTTACATGGAGATTTTAAACCATAAAAAGACTTCTATTAAATATTCATTCTATGGTTTGATTTCGCAAAAACTTTCTTCACACTTTTAGTTAAGCAGCCTTTTTGCAACAGCTGTACACGGACAATGGAGGCATCATTAAATTCGTTTAATTTTTGTGAAATATAATTTTATTTAAATGAATAACATTCATTTCTTTATTTTATCTTCAAATAAATATTAAAATATTAAACGTGTGTTCGCTGAATGGACTCTGAAGCAGTAAGCAACTGACCCTAATTTTTATCGAAAATTCATCTTTAGCGTTGAAGCCCATTTCTAGATGAATAAGTACATGAAGAAACAAAATCGTCGTGTTTGGTGTAACTTTTGGGCTGGCTGCGTCATCAGTACATATTTATCCGAACATAACGTTGGCCATGCCATCACTGCCAACGATGAGCACTACGGCTCGAAGATTGCAAACTTCTTTGCTTCTTTAAACATAAATTGAATGATCTAGACACCAGAGATCAGCAATGAGTATTCAAAAAGATGAGTAGATTCGAATTATACTCATAATTTCTGATACTTATACGCATTCATATTTATTTTAATATCATACTCATACTACTTATATTCAAAGTTTGAAGTACTCATCGTACTCATACTTACCACTACGCATGATCTTGTTGATTTCGACTCTCTTTTACTCAACATTTACAAGAATCTCAATAAAAGTATGATTCGCGTACGAACACTAAAATACTCACTAGAAGGTTGTGTCCTTGTCTTTTTCCCTCTTCTTTTCTTTTGTAAATGCAACAACAACTAAGACTATAAATTTTGATGAATGATTCGAATCACTCGAATCATTTATGAGTATGAGTAATTATTTTTCTAAATTTATGAATCTGAATGAGTAGGCGTATGAATTAAACATATTTTGAATGTTATAAGTTTGATGTCAACGTTGTACTCATTCGCATTGCAACCCGTACTTATAAATCAAAGTGGTAGTGAGTGCGAATGAATCAGAGTAGTTGAATTTGAATACTGTTGACTCAAAATTTCATGAAGACTTATAAGAAGCGAAAAAACGATTCATTGTATGTGAGTTCAACAGGACGGAGTGGCACACAATTAATGCGGCATTGGATATTCTGTACGAACGATTTAAGTGTATTTAAATAAAAGAAAGTATGTGCGAAATATCATTGAAGTTTTTTATTCGTTTAAAGGACATATTGATGCCATTATGTGCAGAATATATCGTTCAAATGCTGCTCCGGGTGGAACGTGTCCGAAATGTCTAATTTTCATGACTTTGCTACGTAAATCATGCTGAATTCACAGATATCATGAGTTATGTAGGCTTTGAGCACCGTTATGGCTTGTGCCATAATTGCATGCACTTGTAACTTAAGAAATCCTACAATAGAAAGCCTTCCATTTATATCAGCACCACGTGAGGTGGGGATTACTTGCCTTTAACATTTATGATCTGAGAGATATGCAATTTAATTCTTACCAAACAGTGAGTTTTATGGGATACAGTTGAAGCACTTAGATCTCTTGTGGACTGCTGTCGTTCTAAATTCGACAATCTGGAAATGAGCGTCATCGGTGAAAACGATTTTTTGATGAAAATAAGTGTCATAGTTGCTGGCTCAGTTGAATTTTGTAGATAAGAAGGCGAAACAAAATTTGTCAAGCTGTGGTCTGCAAAAGGTCAAATTCCTGTGAGCGACACAACGTGCACAGGAGAACCCGAGGCAGTCTATACCTCGGGTCTATACTTCGAGCTCTCATGGACACTCTCTCAGACAGAGGCGATGCGTTGTGAGCCAGTGAACTCGAATTTATCGAGTAATCTTCTCTGCAGAACGATTATGCCATTTATATATTGGATGAGATGGGCCTTACTATACCCGAACAAACCACACCGTTTGATAAAACAATTTTATTATTTGTTGCTGTCGAATGTTATATTCATAGACGTCCATTTGATAAAAATTGACTGAATAAATGGCAACTTATATGACAGATTTTGCTTTAACAAGTTGGCCGTTTTCAATAGTCAAAGTTTGAAAGACCCAATCTATCATCTTTCGTAAATATTCAGTATTTTTCCAAAAAGTACAAGATGATAACATTTTTCAATAAAATAAGCAACATTGAGTTGTAAAGATTAAAGATATTCACCAGTACATACATTTGGCATTTAAAAAAATTTTTTTTAATTTTTCACAAAACTTGATTGTGTTTGGAGTATACATAAATTTGCAATAAAAATTCTTTTAAAAAAATCTTTTTTCATAAATATTTGAGTGACTAAATGATTATGTTTAACGAATTATCGTGAACATTTTATTTAAATTAGTTACACGAACTCCGAACGCTTCATTTAATATTTTAATAGCTTGTAATCGAAAACATTTAATTGACATGTAATTTTCACGATAAATTATTTTATTACGTACATATTTGGGCAATTCACACAACTTTGTATCGTGTATGTTGTATTGAATACATTTGCTTGTTTGTGAACGCTCAATGCTATGCTGTATTGTGTATTTCGTGGAATTCAAATAATTTGATAGCCCGAAACCAACACAACATATGAAAACATATACACATTTTTTTCATTCACACAATTTGATAGCACGAAACCAATACAACTTCCAAAAACATAGGAAAAAAATGTGTATGAGTGTATCGGATTTTTATATGAAAATTATCAACAACAATCATACACTGTTGTATGTTCTTCCAACAATACAATGAATACAACGATACAACGGCTTGTGTGAATTGACCAATTATATTTGACTTTATAAATCAATTAACTGGTAGGTTTGTATATAAAACATGTTATCAATACTATATTAAATTTAAATTTGAATTTTAAAATACATTTCATAAAACATTGAACATTGAATTTAAAACCTTTAAAGACTAAAAAGTAAATATGTGTTTGGGTCTTGGGATTTAATTGTATTGCTTTGTCTTTAAAACCAGACTCTGTTTAAATTAAAATTCTAGTTGATATACATATGTATGTGCACTGATGAACTTGATGAGTTCGGTGGAATGCGGTCAGTACAGGGATTGCGTGAGCTTTGGTATCAAAGTTACCACTCCATCCTAATCTAACCCAACCTAAGTTGGTTTTTTATTGATTTCATGCGATTTAAAAGAACATTTTCTTTTTCATTTCCAGACACTACTCTTAGCAGCATAAGTATAAATTATAATTAAGAGCTGAAAACAAATAAATTCATATCATTAAACGAAAGCAAAAAGAAAAAAAAACAAAGGAAAATGTATGAAAAATATCAAAGAAAAAGAAATTAAATTTTAAATAAAATAATAGAACATACATATACAGTGTATGTTTAAAAACAAAACAAAAAATAAATAGAATTTGAAATTCTACAAAATAGCACATACACATACACACACAGGACTTATAAATAAAATGTGGAACTTTCAAAGAATCATTTGCATCTGGATATGCTGCGTATCCTGCATGTTCGGTACAACACAATTATCAACAGCACTGGTACAGGCAGGTGAGTAAACAAACCAAGCAACTAACAAACGAACCACAACCATAGCCACTTTCCTATACAACCATCCATATGAAAATGTCAAAATGATTTCCATCATTAGAAATATTTTGTAGAACATATACACACATAGTACGCGGAGAATGACTCACTAATTTAAATTTAATATCATGGATGGCAAAAAAAAGAATTAAAAAAGAAAAATATTTTATATTACCACACCAACAAACCATAGTTAGTACATACATACATACATATATGTTTTCTTTAATTTATTTCCATTTCTATTTCCATTTCCATGTGACTGCAAATGTGGCTTCTCTTTTTTTTCTCTCTGCAAAACTTTAACGAAACTCCCCCAGTGCCGTATGAATATTTTGATGATCATGACCAAAGTTTCTATGACTTGGATACAGAACAAATTCAAGCCAAATATGATACACGTTTATTATCGCAACAGATGTTGCCATCATCAGAAAACCTAAAGGGTTTTCATAATTCTGCTTCATTCCACACAACCAACACACTGCTGAATGACGATGGTAGCCATAGAAACGCGTTGGAGATGAGAAAACAAAATGATGCTGCTTTCATGTATGGATCCACAGCGAAATTGAAAAGTAATGATGGCCCTGCTGATGGCAATGAACGCAACAATGATTGGCTAGAGCAGATGGAGGAAACGGCCACAAAGGCTGCATCATCGACATCAGCATTTACGGAGTCATTAGATGAATTACATTTGCCACGTGCTGCATCATGTTTCACTAATGGCCAGAAATATACACACGGTCAAAAGGTAAATTTTGTTTTAAATAAAAACTAGAAATTCTAACAAAAAAAAAAAAACCTTTAAAATAAATAAAAACCCGACATTTTATTTGTACGTGTGAATTTTTTTTATTTTATTATTTTTTTTTTTTGTGGATATGTTTCTGTTTTCTACACTTATATGCAACAACAGAAAATTTATAGTTTTCTATTCTCGCACATACACACATTATTATTAGGGTCGATCGATTATTTTTCTTTTTCAATCTCTTTTGTGAAAACATATGAGTCTTAAGTATTCTTTAAAACTGCTTGATTTTTATTAAGAAATGGTGTGATTTGCAATACAAATATCGCGTATTCTTTTAGACCATAGGTCTTATGCAGCTGAGAATATTATTTCAACTCAGATAACAATTTCGGTCAGTGATGTTTGACAAGTTGTCATGAATCGTTGAGTGAAAGAGCTATACATTAGTCCACATGAGATCCAATTATGTCCAATGCATTTAGATCGCTGATGAGGAACTTCTTTTAGCCTGGTTTGGATGGTCTGTGGACCAACGACATGTGGTTTCAGCAGGACGGCGACATTGAATGTTCTTCATGAGCAATTTTTATGGTTATCGTGTATGGAGTTGATGTGAACTGAGGTTGTGCAATTTGAACTCATTACACTTTTTCTTGTGGGGATATATCTGTTGCGTACAGATATTATATTCCACCCATAATGGCAACAATAGCGTACACAAAGAGCCTTTGTTTTATTATATTTAAATTTCAAGCGCTTGATAGCCTAGTGTAAGATTTGATATTGATCGCTTTTCTTATCCCAAACAATTGGGGGCACCCTAATGATTTTATATTCCAACAGCTTTGTTTTTCCACGTATTTATTTTAATTTAATACAATACAATTTGAAATATTTTATTCCTAAAATAGAATTCAGTTTGTAATTGAAAGCCAAACATGAACTGGCAACAATAAAAAACAATCATACGCCCCGCTGTTCATTGTGCGGCAAACAAATGCGGTTCATACTGATTGTGGTGTTGTGTAAAGCAAATAGGAAAAAAAAGGGGAAAAAATATTATACATATTCGTAAAGAAAAATAATTGTATAAAACGTTTTAAATTTCTAAAAGTTTTATATTCTACAGGGTCTTTCTTCAAGTGATTTTTATTTGTAAATTTAAATAAAACAAAGTGAGTATAAGAAATCATTGAAATTTTTTATTCACTTGAAAGATCCATTGATGCCATTCATTCAAATTTCCGCCACGACTTCACTGGGTAGAGCGTATCCGAGAATTTGAGATGCTTTTCTATGAGAATTATTTACAGAGAGAAGGTTGCCGAAAGAAATTTAAATTAATTTTTTTATATCGGATATGTGTGTTCAAGGATAGAGAATGACATCTGCTAGGCTACTGCGATCATATTTTTAATTATTAATTGCCTACTTAACTACTTAACGACTTAAATAAAATTCTTAATTTGAAACCTAATTGCTTTATACTAACGGAGTTCTTTTATATTTTAATTCGAATATAAAATTTAAACCTTAGTGGCCTTACTTACCAAGCGCTTTAATGAAATTTTAAAATTGTCAACATTTCATTTCAAAATTTTAATTAGAGCGACTCTATTAGGATCCACTTTTCATTTTACAACGGAAGGTTATCATGCAATATTGCTAGACTCTGATAGACTTGTATGGGTAAGACTAATAGAACTAATTGCCTTCTGTATTCTAATCGTATGATCGCGCAAACCCTTGCACTAAAATTAAAGTTATGTCAGCCTTTGCAGTTAGGTAGTCTTAGTTATTAAAAGATTCTATTACCTGCCCAGAACACTCACCAGTCGAATTGGGTATGTCGCTCGCCTCCGTTAAATTGGCCCTTGGGCAACAATTCTTTCGGCACGCCAACTTATCCTATCAATTGCCAGACTCACTTGGCCTATGAGGATAGGAAACATACCAACCATCTACTCAAAATTGATCGCAAGGTCATCTCGACCACAGTGGCCATGCTTACAGGTCATTGTGTTATAGGAAGACACGCAGAAAGACTTCAGCTCCCATCGAACGACTACTGTGGGTCTGCTGAAGAGAAGGAATCTTTTATCCATTTTCTTTGCCAATGCCCATCTCTCTGTGTAGATTTAGGTTATTTGGCTCTCCATTCCATGTCATCTTAACTGAGTTGTCATAATACTTTCAAGCTGGTTTTCAGCTTAGGGGAGTCGTGCTTTATGAGTACGTTGGAATTTGGTCAGTGCGGAGACTGCACTACCCGTGGCGGTACAATAGGCCGCTATGCGTGCTCAAGCGAGCTTTTAGTATGAAGGCTACCAATCTACCCACCTACCTATCTTTTACCTGGGAGAGCATATAATAGTGTAAGATAATGATACATGATTTCTTAATAAATTCTATTTCGATGAATTAAGGCAAATTAAGTTCCCATTCCCAAACGCACAAACTACTCAAATTATATTTCCCCCTTTATGAGAAATTATGATTAATTGGAATTTTTAATCCGTTAAAGTAAATAAAAAATCAAATTAAAATCTTAAAGAATAAACATAAATAATAAATTTTCTTTAAAGATTATTTTCTCTTACTGCTGAGACACAGATGGTCATGAATTTCTATTGTGATAAAAAGAGTTCGTAAATCTTTTAAACTCTCTTCTCGGAGTTCTTCCATTCGTTATTGTTTTTCTTTGTTTTAAAGAGTGAAGAGTAAAGAACAAATGCTGCTGAATGCTCAAAAATAAGAATAAAAAAACAACAATACAGTCTTAAATAATCACAGGTGTTTTCCCCCAAAGGGCTGATGAAGAATTTTATTTTGTTTGAGTTTTACTAAGAAAAATTAAGGAACTGAATTAAATTTTCAAAAATCAATTCTTTAATAAAAAAATAAAATTTTTTAAATGTTTATTTCTTTCTTATACATAGAAATATGATTTGTTTTCGTATTCTCGACTATGTTATCGCAAAATATGGTTTTGGCAGATTCGCTAGTTTAGTGATGAAAATACTTGTGCATGTTTGATTAAAAATTTCAGTAAACATTAAACACTGTTTTCTGTCATTTGAAAAGTAGTTTGTTTGGCATCAAATATCTGCCACTTACTTGCTTTGTTGGTCATTACAACCCTTTAGTCAGAGTTACAACCTAACATCTCACACCACCCATGTTGTGCGTGATAATTTTATTCATGAATGGCAGGACGTGCTATGTAACGGCAGGCTTGAGAAACTTTCCATGACAATTTTATTTACTCTCAGAATTTTTTTCAGAATACTGCAGGATATCAAAGCTAGATTTCAAACTCACGAGCTCAGCTCTAGTAATCTAATACACTGTCTATTGGACCACGACAATTATCTTCCACTTGGATCATTAAAATTTTCTCATTTTTGGTGTGAAACTAATCTTAAAGCAGTTTCTGTGTTTTCTAAACGTAAATTATTCAATTTCCTTTGCAATTTAAATTAACACCAATAGAAGATTTCTGCAGATATCGGTACAAATGATACTCTCAAGGTGCAAGTTCCACGTTATTAAACTTCTAGGTCTGAGTAAAAAATGTATCCATTTACGTTTGGCAGGCCTCGAAACAAATGATAATCTAAATTTGCAATGTCCAGAGTATATGGTGGATACATAAGAATTTCTCAACTAAGGTCTCTTAACTCTGTGGGATCATGAAAAGCCTGATGTCGTTATTGTAAAATACATAATATTTTCTGTTGACTAACTTAGACCATCAGTTATGAAATAGCTTACCTCACATACATATTTACATACATACATAAATGATCATTACAACCCTTTAGTCAGGATTACAACCTAGTTTCTCGCACCACTTATGTATGTTGTGTGTGTTAATTTTATACATGAGTGGAGGGACCTACAGTTTAAAGTCGATTCCGAACAATAGATTTTTGAGAAACTTTTCATGGCAAATTTTTTTACTCTCAGAATTTTGCCAGAAATCTGCTAAGAGGAAGTCACCAAGAAATATTTTTTCATATTTCGTTTTATTGGTGATGTCTGAGCAGGGGTTTGAACCGAAGCTTTACTTCTAATAAGCCAACACTCTACCTACTAGCCTGTGGTAACTACAAGAGCTTATCTCAGTCTTATTAATTGTAGACATTAGAGATGAGAAACCATCATCTGAAAATGTTGTAAAAGATCATAGTGGATAATTGTAATCATGCCAGATACATAGCATTACCTTTGTGGTGGTGGATGAACACCATGTTTTGTGGCCGTCTGTAAAACTACACTTTACTTCGACGAGTAATCCATTTTGTATTCGTTTCAAAATTGTTTCAATTTCGTTTTTTTTTAATAGTGATTCGAAAATGAAAAATCGGTTCTTAAATTTTTCACTGTTAATGAATGTGAATACGTAGTTCCCTAAAAAAAGTATCACAGTGTGCATTTGCTCGATATCGGTGGTCAGTTCACAGCATTTCCAAGTATGATCACTATGCCTTAAAATCAGGCGTGCAGGGTATCCATTCTAGCATTAGCTGAACGGTATGTAACGCCGTTCTGTTGAAACCACATTTCCCTGGTGTCTAGATTATATAATTCTGACCCAATGAAGTTCACAATCATCGACCTATAGTGCTCGCCGTTGTAATAGATATATGCACCGATGATGCCGTCAGCCTAAAATCCACAGCAAACAGTGACTTGGTTTAGTGGACAATTTTGTTTGTTTACGTTCCCATTCATCCAACAATGGCCGTCATCACTGAAGGAGGCTTTCGATGAAAATTTTTTCTAGTGGGTAGTGTGGTATTAGCATGAGGGTCGTAGGTTCGATTCCAACCAGAGACTCTGGTCTGTTACACTACATGGAGCATAAGGTCTCCGTTGCACAGCTCGAAATTTGTATCCCCCTTTTCATTCTTCTTTAAAAGTAAAAGTTGAGTAACTAATGTTATCCTATATGAAGAAAATATCGGGTGTATGATCTATAGGTTTAAATTTAATCCATTGGTTATTTCGAATCTGGCAATACTTGTCATTCTATTCTGTCACAAAATTCGGTATATTATCTCCACTGTACCTAATAATTCGATTTACGTTTGAGCAACGTTCGGATTTATTGGCCCAATGAGAAACTACATGACAATGTCGAACTTGCCAAAAAAAAATCATTTTCATCTTGATGGGTACGTTACATACATAATTGTCCATTACAACCCTTCAGTCAGGATTGCGGCCTAGCTTCTCAACACCACTCATATTGTGTGTGTAAATTTTATACATGAGTGGCGGGACCTACAGTTTAAAGTCGACTCCGAACGACATATTTTTTGAGAAGCTTTTCATGACAAATTTATTTACTCTCAGAGTTTTTGGCAGAATCTGCCGAGAAGTTGCCGAAGAAATATTTTCATATTTTCGCTTTTGGTGTCTGACCTGGGGTTTTAACCGTGGCCTTACGTCTAATAAGCCGACATACTACCTGTTAGACAACGACGACTTTATATTACAGTCACATAATATTTATAATTGATTAAATCGGTAAAATGTATGGATCTTTTTAGTTGTTATCACAACTGACACTATAGAATCCACCCTATTTAAGTGTCCCTGTTAATATTTCATTTCGTTTATTTTGTGGTCAATTTATAAAACTTCTCGTATTTTTTTTTGTAATTAATTGTCAAGAATTGCTTGTAACATAACTTATAGTGTGGTTTCCTTTTTTTTAGTTTTTTACAGTTTTGACTTTTGCTTCTTATCCTTTTTTCAGGTCCATAATTATATTTTTGTTAAAATACTTTGTTGTTGTTGTTGTTAATTCTTTCCGTTTAGAGTTTGTTTAAAAGTATTTTGTTCCTCTTTTTCTCCATCTATAGGTACCACGCCTGGATAAATGTGAGGTCTGTTTGTGCATGGATGGCGAAATATTTTGCTGGTGGGAAAAATGTGGTACGTAAACATTACATTCTCATATATATGTATGTACATTTCATCCTCAGCTCTTTTTTTATACTTTGATTTTTCTTCTCTTTTTTGTTTGTTTTTTATTCACTCATTTCATTTCATTTCATTTCAAGTATTTATTCTTTGATTTTTTTATTAAAAGGTCCAAAGGAGAATTACTACAGTAAAAAGGACCAATTTATCCGCTTCTAACAGTACAACAATCCGTAAAAATACCTGACCATTATGACTTCATTAAGGAATTGTAATCGAATTATAAACGAATTTATTTGATTTTAAAAATGTTTGTTCATGTCTTTTTTTAGATCATTCATCCTCGTAAATTAGAATTAAAAGAATTGTCAACCTCAACTCTATCTCTTCAGAGTTTGGTAGTATTTTATAATAGAAATCTTACTTTAACATTACAAGAAGACAATAGACCAAGATAGCTATAATGCTTTCGAATATTGCGGTAACCGATATGTAATCTCAAGCATTTAGATTTTACATACATACTTACTAAATTGCTCTTTACAATCCTGTAATCAGGATTACGACCTAGCTTCTCACTTCACCCTTGAGTGGTGGCACCTAAAGTATAAAATCGATTCCAACCGACAGATTTTTTAGGGAAATTTAATTTACTCTCAGAGTTTTTGCCTGAGGACTGCTGACAGGAAGTCTTCGGTCTTGTATCACACTATTTCAGCAACCGGCCTTCTAACTTGCATAGTGTTGTATTTTCAGATTAGAAATTATCGCTTAATTGATAATATCTTGTAGAAATGACTAGGGTGACTTTGCCCGGTAAAATATTTCAAAACGAATGCAAATTTCTTTTGTAAATAAAGCACCAAATTGTAATTTGATTTCGCAAATATTATATTATTTTTTAATATTTTTATAATAATTTTCATTTGTTAAATAAACTTTAATAAATAAAAAATTTCATATACATTTTTATTTGGCTTATTTTAATGAAAAACCAACCGAAAACTGAATCTGATGCTTTTGTTTTTCCATTCATTTGCCTCAATTCACACTTACTGAAGCCAACATAATTGGACTAATTTCCGTGTTAACAATTGCAGATAAAAAAGCCGCAAAGACTTTAACAACATACGATGACTATTCGACACCCTTTGAAGAATCATCCACCACACGCATGCAATTAAGCCCGAAAACCACATTTAAATCGACTTTAAAGCCAATGAAAAAATCAAAAACAACAACAACAACAAATGAAGACTACAAATACGATGATGACGATTCAGCGGAAACACGCGAAATGCAACAGGAATATGAAGGACTAAAGGAACAACTGGCGAGAGAAGAACATGTACAGGAACGGGAGCGGGAAGAGGAACAGGAACACGGACATGAAGAAGTACGATTACATGAGCAGCATAAAAACCACAATAAACAAATGGCGAAGAAGAAAATCTATCAGCAGCAAGAGGAGAAGAAGTACAATAATAAGAAAATTAAGGAAGAAAATCAAAAACAGAAACAGAAACAAGAAATTGAGCCACATCGAACGCAACAACAGCAGAAGCTTAAATCCAATGAACACTACGAACATCAGCATCATGCACGCAATCACAATGGCAACAGCAGGCATCGTGATAACGGCTCAAGTGGGGCCAACAGTAAAATACTTAATTTCCCAGAAAATCTACCTTCGGTCTTATACTACGATTATAAAACGGAAGAACATCATCAACATCAGCATCAACATCGAGAGCAGCATTTAAAACATCAGAAGCAAAAACAGCAACAGCAACACGAAAAGGAGCTTAAACAACGACAACAGCAAAAACTTTTAAAACAAAAACAACAATTACAGCAACAACAGCAACAAAAACTACAACCCATACAACGTCATCACAATAATCGACATCATGAATATGGTCAAGTTTTTCACACATACAATTTACCCGACAAGTCGTTGGAATTGGCGGAACTGGGCAATGGTGGTGGTGGTGGTGGTGGTGGTGGTGGTGTTGGTGGCCCATCAACAACATTCAAGTACTTTAGCAACGGAAATGAAAACATTTACAATGGAGGAGATTTACTATCGGACAGTGACATTTTACCTGAACCGCCAACAAAAAAACCAAAAATCTTAACAACAACAACGGCCGATACAACGGACATGGCCAAAACAACAACAGGAACACCGTTATCACAGATTTATCGTGTGCTCACAGCTGCAACGGCAGTAACAACAATACCGCCGGACAAATCGTCGAATACACCCACTGCTACAATAACAGCCTCTACACCGTTAAAGGTAAGTGTACGGGGGCCGTTTAAAAATTAGCTGAAACATATTTAAAAAAAGTATTATTTCTACATTTCTCAACAATTTTTCCTGTTTTCTCGGCAATATTCAATATCGTCTCTGTCTTACTTGTATTGATAAATGCCAAGATTCTTGAAATAACTTTTCATATGTAGAGCTTAGCTCTTCATTTTTCATAAATTGCTTACTAACGAAATAGAAAGTAAGCTGAGGAAGCTAAATCAGAGTGAAGTAAATCGAGTTTTAAAGCATTTAAAGCGGGCCACTATACGTGCGCAATTGTGTTTTGGTAATCAAAGCTACCACTTCAACCTAACCTAACCTACACTTTCTTTATCATCAAATGTAGCTTATTCTGCTCAATTTCTACGCTTAAACGCTGCTGCTTGGTGCTCACTGTTAATTATTTTCGAATTGTTTTTAAATTAATCAACAAAAGTTTTCCTATGAAAGAGAAACCAACGCATTGTAGATGAAGTTTTCTTGGTACATAATTTTCCCAATCCAGCCGATTGTATTCAATTTTCTTTTGCATGTGTTCTGAATTAAATTAAATTTAAATGAAACTATGTGTGTGTGAATCATCAGGGAACTCTTATCACTTCAAGCAACGCATAATAAGTTTACTCAACTGGCTTCCCTCCAATGGTGGAAATAAGACTCAATGCATATAATTCATGGCCCAACCCTGACTATAGTCATCGGAAGACATAGACAGATCTGGGTCGATTATATCATTCTTTATAACTAACCGTAGTCTAGCAGGCAGTGTGTTGACTTAGAAGTAAGGCCGCGGTTTAAACACCAGGTCAGCAATCTCCAGCAGAACGAAATATAAAAAATATGTATATCTTCGGCGACTTCCCCTCAGCAGAATTCCTGCAGAAACTCTGAGAGTAAATACAATTGCCATAAAAACTTTCGCAAAAAAGGGTCGCCACTCACGTATACAATTAACACACACAATATAAGTGGCCCAAGAAACTAAGTCGTAATCCTGACTGAAGGATTGTAATGAGCAATTATGTATGTATGTATGTATGTATGTATGCTATAACTTTCAAATGGAACATTTGATTGCGGAATTCGACCTAGGAACCTTTCTTTCTTCGAACCTTGAGTTTTCTACCGATGGCTCAAAGATGAATAATAGTGGCGTGATCTGTGGTATGTTTTTTAATCGTTCTGAAGTTAAACTTTCTTATAGGCTCTCTGGTTTCTGCAGGCAGACATATTGGTCCTTTTAAAAAAGACGGCGGGATTTTTCCTGAAAAATCCCTTCATTTTCTTGATCCGCCCTGCTGATATAAAGGTCCTAATGAAAGTATTTTTAACATCCGTCCTTGTCCTTAAATACCGAAGAATTCTCAAGTAAATTTCGGATCATTGAAAGGTAACCGTTAAATGGGTTCTGGAATCCAGTAATGTCCTTGGAAACTGCATTGCTGATGAGCAGGCCAGAGCCGGCATGGTGTTCACAATCTGCGACATGTTATAAGCCGTAGATATTACTATTGGATGCGATCCATTTGTTTAACAAGAGATACTCAAAATCGTTGGCAGCATGAGAGTACGTGTGTTGTCGTTAAAACTCACTTTTATCCCTTAATCGGACTATAACGATTCTTTAGGTCCACTGTCTTGACATTCCGTCAAATGACTTCTAATAAAGTTGTGGATCTGATAAGAAGGTAGAGATTGCCTTTGATTTCATGTATCATTACCCTGCTCTTGCCATATAAAAACGGATGTTTTTGAATTCTCAATTTCTCATCATCCTAGCCTTAGTTTAATATAAATTCGTTTAAATGCCCGCAACGGCTGGTCCCTAAATAGAGTGCATTCGAAATCTTTAAATTTCCAAGATCCTTGCACAAAAATCAAGCCGAATTTGATCGATGGAATGGCTGATGTTGTCTTTCAGGATCACTGTGGTTTGCAGCTTATTCATATACACTTGCGCCTTAAATATTTCCTACGAAACAAGATTCAACGAAGTCAATATGATACGAAGAAATATGGCCATGCCTTCAAATTTGAGGACTACTCTCGTACCACTTTATTTTGTTTACCTTGAAAACTGACACGTGCACACGCACGTCCAACTTTTGTGTGGTAGAAAAAATTATAGAGCCAGTCGATGAGATTAAGGCAGCTCTAGAGTCTTTAATTAAATCAGAAGCCATGATTTTTTCGTAAAGACAATTTACAATATGGACACTATTTGACAGTTACTGTTATAATGACAGTTAGGACGATTCATTTGTTGTTGGAATTTTTATTTTTTTTTAGCATTTATTGTGGTGTCGGTTTAATATTAAATGGAAGAAAAAAAAAACTTTTTCACAATTCTTCGAACAAGTTTCTTCGCCAAATATTTCGCGGTCAACCATGGATTCACTTTCCACGCGGATTTCGGCAGTGTGTGAGTTTTACGATATTATTTGTCGATTTCGGCAATGAGTATCAATTTTCGCAATCGGCCATTTACGGGGCAATGGGAATTGTCTTCTGTAAAGGTTTGTGTTTCCCGAGTTAAGATGGGTAAAAGCTTGAATTTTGTTAATTGTTTGCTTCCGCCAAGAAGCATCCATTTGATCTTTACATCAGAAATCCATGTGTTGGTTGTATATTATAATTGCGGACAAACCCTTCTGCGTTAACAAGCCATCGGGGCAAGTTTTGGTACATCCGCGTCAGATGACTTGACTGCCAACATATGTAAAACCTTGTACAGTATTTCTCCAACAGGCTTGTTATCGAAGGAAGATATGGCTTGAGCTTTTTGTTTTATTTCCTTTGATTTGATTGATTGGTATTTTACAGTTGTACGCATCTGTCTATGATTGACTGATATCAACACAGTATTATTACCATAAATTGGATCGTTAAGACGTTCCATAATAACTAACAGAGAACGCCTCCGTTAGGAGTGGTATATAAATTCGTTCAAAGTATCTCGCCGATTACTTATTAACCTACTTAATTGATCATTACCACCATTTAGTCAGGATTACAACCTAGCTTCTCCTTTCACCAATATTGTGTATGTTAATTTTATCCATGAGTGGCGAGACCTAAAGTTTATCGTCGACTCAAAACAACAGATTTAAGTAACTTTTAATGCAAATTTAATTCACTCTGTGAGTTTTTCCAAAAGTCTACTGAGAGGAAGTCACCGAATTTTTTCATATGCCCTGCTTCTGTAAGACCTATGATTTTAGGCGAACTTCTGTTGGTATGGAAAGTACCAACAAAATTGGGTGTTCACGCGTTCGTCTGAAATCATTAGTATTCCAGAAACAGTCTCGTAACACGTTTTGTTCGAAATGTCTGAGCTGGGGTTAGAAGCTAGTACTCTACCCGCTTTTCACCGCTTACTATTAAAAATATAAAACAAGAACGAATTCATTATTGTCGAATATGCAATATGGATAAACTTTGAGAGTTAGAAAGATGCTGCATGAGGACTTTACACTATAATACCATATAATATGCATGTATGTGAGCGACTAATTTCTCCATGACATCTTTTTCTGCCAAGTACACACGAGATGCACTGGGGTTTTAAAGCATTTGATTCGGAGGGGCTCGGTATTTTGATTTCGAAGTCAACATTCAATTTTAACAGCTACTAGATACACACGTACCAGCGTACTGTTGCTCCAGCTGTTGCAGTCTGTTGTTTCTCTTGTCTCTCGCTAGTCTGCAAGACATTATCGCGCAGTTATGAAACAACTTTTTGGTTCAAGAATTGAATTGTTCCTTCACTGAATCCAATTATCAACAAAATCATCACTTTGGACCTGCTTCCCAACTTGAATCATTGGTCAACCAATCCGTTTCATTAATATCCCAGTTTCGGATTTAAAATATTTGTGAGCAACCACTGAAATTCAATAAAAATGCCGGAATAAGCGACATAATCGCCAAAGTTCTGATAGTGGCACATTGCTTATAATGGCCATCACAAGTTGACTTAATTGAAATTGAATTGAATGTTGACTTTTCTGCCTTTGTTTTCTTTCACATTTTCCTGCTTCAAGTTGATTTTTCATTTTGTTTTTCTTCATTTTCATTTCGTTCTGTAACAATTGAAAACAATCCATTACTGTTGCGTCAATAAAATCGTTGAGCAATGAAAGCACGATTGAATAAAAGAAAGCTAGAATGAAAGAATGATTTAATGATTAAATGAATGATAGAATGATTGATTGAATGTAAGAATGACAGAATAATTGAATGAAAGAATGATTGATTGAGTGAAAGAATGATTGAATGAAAGAAAGCTAGAATGAAAGAATGATTTAATGAATGATAGAATGATTGATTGAATGTAAGAACGACAGAATGATTGAATGAAAGAATGATTTAATGATTGAATGAATGATAGAATGATTGATTGAATGAAAGAATGATTGAATGAAAGAATGTTTGAATCAAAGAATGATGGAATAAATGAATTAAAAAATCAATGAAAGAATAAAGAAAACTAAACGAATTAAGAATAACGAAAAGAACAATAACAAAGGAAACATCAAAATGGCACAAAAGAGTCTATTACAAGAGGGCAGCCATAAATCAAGAGCTATTAAAGCGTTACTTGCAAAAGTTTAATTTATTTAAAACTTGGATTTTTTTTACACGTATTCAAAGATATGTTAAGCGAGTTTTTTGCAGAACTTAGAACGATATAAACTCTGTAGGAAGGTAAAGAAGATGGAATTATGTGTCTTCTACGTTTGTAGGAGGGGCTTTGGAACCAAAGGAGATATGTTCTGGGTTGTGAATTGGGTGTACACTGCAGTCGCAAGACCAATGCTCAGCTATGATATTAAGGTTTTAAAACGATTGTGTCTTTCTTTTGCCAGATGCACGCTTAGACCAGTCTAGAGACCACTGGATGTATTTGTCGAATGTGGATTTGCGGAGACTACTTGCATTTGTCATGCCCTCTATCCTACGGGGCGAACCGATCTGCGATTGTGTAATTTGAACTTTGAACTTCGCTAGAAGTTAAATTTCCATTTACCGTTACCCCTCTTGCAAGCATATTGCTTAAACAAAACATTTTCCATCTTATTCGGTTGGCTGTTGTTGTTGTCATTAGTTCCTGTTGGTTGTTATACTATCTTCTTTCTATTTTGCTAATCTATTCTTGTTCCACTTAAGCAGGTGATTACTATGCTGTAGCAGATTGGTGCTACAGCATAGCATAACTTCCACAGAAGAATCGTCTGGTCAATGTGTTTTTAGCGGAAACTCAAAACCCAATTTTTTCTGATTATGAATTTTTTGATTCTCTCATAATATCTGATGATTGCATTGTTTTCTAGACAGCCGTCTATGTAATTGGTACAATCACGAGGTAAATTAGAGAATAAAATTGTGTAACTGTGGTTTTCAATATATACGTCAACAATATTGCAGCCATTAGTGAGATCGAAATGATATGGTCAACAAGTTATTCATTCATCCCATGAAAGGACATTGCTGAGTAGTGCAATACCAAGGCTGAGAAGCTTTTCATGGTAATTTTATTTACTCTGCTGAGTCCTCTCACTGAAGGAATACTTTTTCATATTTCGTTTTGTTGGAGATGTCAGAACTGAGGTTTGAATCGTATGTAATACTACTTTGGCATAGTAGACAACGCGCAACTTTTAACGTTGTTAGAAATTGAGAAAACAAAATTTTCAAAATTTAATGAAATCCCATCTTAATAACGGTAACACTGCATATAAAAAATTTCACTTTTTATGACAGAAAATAGCTGTTTCCTTTGGGCAGTCAACATTTCACATGATATTCGGTCAGGATTTGTTGATATATGTAAGTTAGTACTTTGATTCATCTAAGTATCCAGACTTTATTTTTTGTTCCATTTGAAAGCCATGAAGAGTTCTAGGAAGTAGTTAGTTTTCGAATATTCTTTCCATTCACCGTGTAATTTTTTTTACATTATTTTCACTGCGTTATTTTGTTATACAATATTTAATATTTCCAATTAAACCTTCACAAATATTCAAATTTTCATTTCAAGCATTTACCAATTCATTCCATTTGTACCATTCACTTACCAGCTGTACTCAGTCTTCAAACAATTTCTGTGAATTTTTCATTCAGTGACACAGGAGTAATGAAAATAAGTTTGAATCGTAAAATGAATTGTTAAACTTTGTTTTTATGGCACAATTTAATATTCAAAGAAATTCATTTAATTTTATAAAATTTTCTCTCCTCTCTCTTTTTTTTTTTGTCATTTCCAAAGAATTTTAAATGTTGGGGTATGTTGCTGAACTTCCTTTTCCCTTATAAATGTTGTTCTGCATGCGATACTTATCTGAAGTTTCTATAGAATGTATGTATGTATGCACGTCTGTCAACGTGAATATTTGCTCTCGTAATTATTTTAATTTTGAGTTTTTTTTTGGAACATTTTGTTGTTGGTGTATTATTTAATGTTAATTAAACATCATTTTATTTGAAGTTCTTTCAAAAAAACTTTGTAAATTTATTTTTATTTCTATTCTTTATGCCTCTACTCCATTTCTAAGAAAAAAATTTCTATGACTTTATCAGCATACTTAAAGAAATTCCTTCCCTTTTCCCTTTCCAATGAAAAATATGTGAAAAGAATGGAAAAAAGGGAAAGTGGTATGCAGTAAACTATTCATATGCTCGTAATAAACGTCTATAGCCCCAAGGAACCAATTAAAGTGCGGTTAAACTTAAACCTCCAAAGTTTCATAACAATATAAATTTTATATGTAATAGTGTTGCATATGCCCCTTGGTGTATGTGTGTGCGTTTGCAAACATTTAAAAAGGAAGGATATTTGATACAAAAGAACTCCGGGATACACACATAGACACATTACTAACACAATTAAGTTGGTTAGGGAAATATAAAAAGTAAAGGAATTTCTTAAAAGAAATAAAGGGTCTTTCGAAAGGGAGTCACGAATTTTTATGGTAGATAACAATCATCTTGTTGAAGCTAGATTAGTAAAATTTGTTGTGATTTATTCAGTCATTTATTCAGCCTGTCAGACCGTCAAATCACCATAGACAACCACCATCCATCGAAAAATCATCTTCAGCAATGGGCCCTATTTGCATATGAATGGGTACTAAAACAGAGCATTCAATGCATCCCGAAAAAGGCATTGTTTGATTTGAAATTAGGGCTGGTGGCAACACTTATTCATACTTAGTTGAGAACGGCTTTGGCCAGGCCATCAATGTCAACGGAGGGCACTATAGACTATATTTACATATCTACATAATTGATACCCCAATTATTCCTTCAGTCAGGATCACAACCTAGCCTCGCACACCACTTACATATGTTGTGTGTGTTAATTTTATACATGAGTGGCAGGGCCTACAGTTTAAAAACGATGCCGAACGACAGATTTTTGACAAACTTTTCTTGACAATTTTATTTACTCTCAGAGTTTTTGACAGAAATCTGCTGAGAGGAAATCGCCGATGAATAATTTTTTAAATTTCGTTTTTTTGGAAACGTTTGATCTGGAGTTTGAACCATCACATCTAATAAGCTTACACTCAACCTAATAAACTACGGCGATTTTGATAATTACGACCTTTTTTTGCCTCAACTGAATGACATGCGTACAGATTTGTCAAATTCAGCCTGATTTATATGTCATAGTCTTGGAAAATTGGATAATTAGTATGCAGTCCACTTAAAAAATTTGTTGTGGACAATTAAAGTATATTATATTCGACACATAATGTCATCAACTGGTCTTTCAAAAGAATAAAAAAAATTTGATATACACACTTTGTTTTGTTTAAATTTAATTAGAGGAAACGCTTAGTGGAAGACCCTATGGGAAAAATATAATTATCTCTACTTTTATTATCATTGGGTTTTTTTTAGAAAGCCTTTATTAGTGATTTTTTATACTTTCAAAGTGGTTTAGTTAGTTTTTTTATGATAAAAAAATTAAATTAAGAAGGCAGGATTGAAGTTCATTACGAAGATTTTTTTAAAATTTTTTAAGAGAATTTTTACATTGAATTTAAAATAAAATTTTGAGTTTATTAATTATAATTAAACAATTTTTGGATTTTAAGAATTAAATCACAGACTATCATTTAAAAAGCTATTAAGCTAAATTTGCTTTTCGCGGAATTTTCAACATTTTGGAGAACAATTTCTGAGTTATGCAGTACAATACTAACTTAAGTATGATACTCTGGAAGTCCCTTTAGTAGACACAGCTTACTTGAGTTCTATAAGTCCCATTGTAATACCGACATTAGCTATTCGTTCATATAATTGTAGCTCCTGATTAGCATATCTCATCCATTCCACCTTTCGTTGGACATGTTTTGTCACTAAATTCCAAATATCCAAGAATTCATCTTTTCAGCTTCCCAAGCACCGAACAATGACAGAGAAGATGTTCGATAATACTACACACCAATTCATTTCTATTAGCTAAAGTGGTTCTCTACCCTTGAGTTCAAACATGAAGTCCGAAAAATATTTCATTTATTTCGGCGAACTCTTCTCAGAATTTTCGGGAAAAAAGACTCTGTGAGCAAATGATATTGCCATGAAAAGCTACTCAAATCTGTCATTCGACATTAAACTGTAGATTCCTGCGCTTTACGAGAAGCAAATAGTACAGGTTGAGTATAATTAATTTGAAGCATAATCAGGCTGTTGATACAAATGATGAAATTTATTTGGTAACCCCTGCGCTAGCCTCTAACTAAAAGCGCAACACTGATTATTTACTTTACGTTCTGTAGCTACCGATAACATTGACAGGTAACTGCGAGATTTGTTCGAGAAATAGAAGGGAATGGAGTTCATTTGTCTAAAAGGAATCACTCAAAATGCTAAACTCGATACTTTCTGGGGAAATTCTGCAGGATTAGGGAATATTTGTTGTAGCCTTAAGAGTTAGGAAGATGTCGAACATTCTGCACGCCCAGTTGTGGTCTTTACACTTCAAAGAATACACGACATGTAAAATAAAAATGTTGCTTTGGTATGAGAAAGCTTTTTCCAAAATTACTACCACGGTTGCTAACAATCAAGCACAAAGAAAATCGAAGGAGTACACCAGCAATATTGACGAGTTTTAATGAGTCTCGCTGTAAGTCGCCGCCATAAGAGTTAAGGTACGTTTTGTCAGAGTGTCATGAAGTTTCTTGTTACTGAACGTGAAGCCGCCATAGTCTTGTAGGTAGTGTGTTGGCTTATTCAACGTGAGGCCACGGTTCAAACCCCAGGTCAGATATTTCCAACAAAGCGAAATATGAAAAATATTTCTTCGGCGACTACTCTCAGCAGATTTCTGGGAGAAACTTTGAGAGCCATGAAAAGTTTCTCAAAAAATCTGTAATTCAGAGTCGACTTTAAACTGTATGTCACGCCAATCGTATATAAAATTAACACACACAACATAACTAGCGTGAGAAGATAGGTCGTAATCCCCACTGAAGGATTGTATTGACCAATTTTGTATGTATGAAACAATAAAATCATCTTACAAGCAAAATTCTATTTCGATGACTCTAACAAGTCTTACTTTTTGTGAAGAAATCGCAGAATTTTTGAACAAAGTGTATAGGAATTCAAGGAAACTATGTTGAAAAATAAATCGAATATTTTTTATCCAAAAACTGTATTTCATTTAAAAGATCACGAAATTATTGACAGACTGTCCTGTAAAGAAATTAAAAGAACATGTTGCTTTTCCACACTCATTCTCAGTTGAAAAGGTATGCAATGATTCGAGGCTTTCGTATTATTGAAGCACTAAAAAATAAATCTTCAAACTATTTTTTACACTGTCCCCCTATTCCATTTTGTTTATTTTCTTTATCCCCCTTTCGACTGGCCTTTTATGTTCGAATGTCAATGGAATGAATATTTAAACAATAAAATTCTTTTTTCATAGTTGCAAAAGATAAATATTTTCCTTTTAAAATATCATTAACTCAGATTTAATATACAAATATAAATACAGATTTATGTGGGTCATTGTAGTGTCTGTTTGTCTGTCTTCGTATCTCTCTGTCATTATTGAAACATTAAAATTAATTAAAAAAATTTAAAATGCAGACATTCAATTTTATGGATTAAAGTTTTTGCCTGTGATACTAATGAAATCAGTTTCTGAGGTGTCATCAACTGTAAAATAATGAACGAAACTTTTAATGAAATGCCGAAATGACTTTTTCATCTAAAAACTTATGGAAAATAATGGATAATAATTGAAATAGCCAAAGAGATTAAAAAGCAGACATACAAAGAGTTTAAATATTAAAATTTAATAGGAGTTTGATGAATGATGAATGAAGAAATAAAGTACCCTACGTGGGTAGCTAGAGTATAAAAGGCATTGTAAGTATTGTTTTATTATTTATTTTTTTATATTTCATATTGAAGGGATTGTGTCTCGTCTGTTTGTCTATCAACGACCTTCTTAACTTACTTCCTACCAGAGATCAGTAATGAATCGTTTTTTTCGCTACTCATAAGTACTCATGAAATTTTGAGTATGAGTAAGTCAACAGTTTTGAAATTCAACTAATCTGATTCAGTCGTACTCACTACAACATTGATTTATAAGTACAGGTTGCAATGAGTATGAGTACAACGTTGACATCAAACACATAACATTCGAAATATGTTTTATTCATACGCCTGCTCATTCAGATTCATAAATTTAGAAAAAATACTTATAATACTCATAAATGATTCAAATGATTTGAATCATTTATCAAAGTCTTAGTTGTTGTTGCATTTACAAGAAAAGAAGAAAGAAAAATACATAGACAGCAAGCAAAGCAAACACACAACCTTCTAGTGAGTATTGTAGTGTTCATACGCGAATCATACTTATTTTGTGATTCTTGTACATATTGAGTAAAGGAGAGTCGAAATTAACAACAAGTATGATGTTGAGTTAAGTATGAGTACGATGAGTATTTCAAACTTTGAATATGAGTTGTATGAGTATAATATTAAAATAAGTATAAATGCATATAAGTATCAGAAGTTATGAGTATGTGTCGATTCTAGTCATCTTTTTGAATATTCATTGCTGATCTCTGCTTCCTACATCCCTTTAGTAACGATTACAACCTAATTTCTCACATCACTCATTTTGTGTGTGTTAGTTTAATACATGATTGGCGGTATTTACACTTTAACGTCGTATCCGAATAAGAGATAAGAGAGAGATTTTGAGAAATTTTTTATTTTCACTTTTGTGCAATTATTTTCAGTTTTTGTCAGCCGACTGCTGAATGGAAATGGCCGGAAAGTATCTTCTTTCTATTTCGTTTTTTTCCAGATGTTTTAGTCAGTGATTGGACCACGGTTTCTCGTCAAACAACCTACCAAACTACCGCTACTTCGACGCCCTACTACAGTCTGAAATTCGGTACACATTGCAGAGCAATTTTACAGTATCACTGCTCCACAACATTTGAGTTTTCTTAAAATTTGTCCTTCGCTTACTTTGCCGTCAGTTATTTCCCGAATTTTCACTTTAAGACAAATACATCAATTTGATAAATGCGCAATAGAGCAAGACTTCATGGTCTTAATATTGTTTGTAAAAATGTTTAAGATATGAGCTCGTAGATTACAAATAAAATAAAAATAAATTTCTCTTTTGTTTAAAATAAATCCTTAATGTTCGCACAATTCTGTGTGCCATCGTTCACAACTTGACGTAAACAACAACAATTGCTTTGTTTGCACTCATTTGCATAAACAATAACAAATACTAGTCAATTGTTCGACAGATCTTTGTAACGGAGATCTTTAAACCACGACTATTCTCTTCAAACGCAACGCGTATTCACATAAGATTAACTGAATTTTTATTCATTCGTTGCCTGCTTTGCCTTGCCGATTATATGCCAACGTAAATAGTCTGATGAACGTTCTCGAAGTCAAATGATGGTGGCTTCGAATTCTAGAGTTCTTCGTAAATGTAAATATTATTGTTTCATTGCTGTTTATTTGTTTGGTTACATTTGTTATATTGTTTGTTGTTGCATTTTTCTTTACTTGTTCATCCCTTTTTTATACTTGTATTGGTATATTTTTGTTTACTTGTTTATCATGTAAACAAGTTCATTGTATTTGTTTTTGTAGCTTTTGTTTATCATTTTAATGTTAAACGATGTGACAGCAAGTCCATTTTCGTAATAATATTTTACTTTTGCTTTCAGTAGGTAGTGTGTTGGCTTGCTAGTTCAAGACCTAGCTCCGAAATCTTGGTCAAAACAAAATATGAAAAAATATTGCTTTTTGCATCTTCCTTTCAGCAGTCTACTAGCAAAAACTCTGTGTGTAAATATGAATTAGCTTCTCAAGAATCCGTCGCTTGGAGCCAATTATCACACTCAACATGGGTTGTGTGTGAAGCCAGAATTTAGTCTTGACTTTAGTTAGAATTAACCGAGCGTTTGCGGAACGTAATGGAATATAAGTGCGTTTATAGCATACGAATATAATTCAAAATCTTACTGAAATTCGATTGCCGTTGCTCCTTCTAACTTTAGTTAAAGGAGTTCTAATGACGGATTAGTCATAATAGCTACATTATCTTTCACTGTATTTATACCTTCCTTATTTTTGGCCTGGCAACTTCTAGAACCTACTGTTGCTTAATTTTCTTTTTTCTATCTTTAGCGATCTTTCCATGTTGTTTTGTTATTGTGATAAGATTTTTTATCCGCATTCTCTAAGTTTGTTGTTATCTTCCTATTGTAATACTTAGTTATTGCGATGCTTGGTTGAGGGTCATCTAGTCCTCTGCTAGTCCTACTATATGCAGTCTTAAATACAGGAGATTGAAGAAAATATCTTCCTTTAAGAATTATGTTTCTGTTCCACATAAATTTAAAAGGACTATGGGATCAAATGATTGAATTAATCCCCACAAATAATCAACAAAATATTACGAGTGTGAGTGTAAATATAAACAGAAATATTGGAAGATTTTTTGGCATCACTGTCAAACACTGTAATACTTGCCTAAAGCCATGAAAAATACAAAATTTTTGGACAAAAAATAGTTGGGATTACAATTTGATAATGTTGATGTAACAGTACTGTCAATATGTATGTAATACATACACACTATGTATGTTTTGTTATCTTAAATCCTTAAAGGGATATTGGTATCCATGTGCATGTGTATGTGTTTATATATGTGGGCGTGTATGTGTTTTGTTGTGTGGTCTTAAATAAACTTAAAGTTTATTTTTGGGGTCATTTTTGTTCATGGTTTACCAAATAGAAGAAAAATTATGATTGCTTTCGGGTTTTCTTCATTTTGTAACTCCTTATCCTTCATGCATCGTTTTGGTTTAGGGTTTCAAATATTTATTATTTAAGGATTTTCGAAGGACATAATCAGAGCAAAAGGATTAATATTTCAAATGAAAAGGCGAACAAATATTAGAAATTTTGTCAATAAGTTTTCTTTTTCTTTTTTTGGGCCATGTGGTGAGGAAAGAAGATGGCATTGAAACGATATTTGATTTTCTGATTAAAGCAAAAATTAAAGAACCAGTCGGTACTACAAAATTTAAACTTAGGAGTGCATATGCTTTAAAATAGGAAACAAACTTTTTGTTTCAAATAATTCTTAAATCATGTAAGATCGGCTGGTTAGATGGATCCACCCAATTTATATTATTTTTTTTAATTTAAGATCCGAAGACTTAATCATCGCCAGTTCACATACATACATACATTCATACATACATACATACATACATACATACATACATAATTGGCTATTACAACCCTTCAGTCAGGATTACGGTATAGTTTCTCAACACCACTCCTGTTGTGTGCCTTAATTTTATACTTGAGTGGCGGGACCTACAGTTTAACGTCGGCTCCGAACGACAGATTTTGAGAAACTTTTTCATGGCAGGTTACTCTCAGAGTTTTTGCCAGAAATCTTCTGAGATGTAGTCGCCGAAGAAATATGTTTTCATATTTTCCTTTTGATGTCTGACCTGGGGTTTGAACTCTGGCCTTACTTCTAATTAGCGAACACACTGCTACTACTACTACTTACTAGACTACGGCGACTATCATCGCTAGTTCAGTGAAACATAATTAAGATTCAATAAATAAATAAAAGCGAGAAAGAAGTTTGAATCCTGTAATTATATTCACGTGTTCCCTGATAGTCTGGTGGGTGGTTGTCTAGACTATCAGCGTGAGAGGCAGGGGTTCGATTACCACCATCGACTCTGGTCTGTTACACTACACCAAGCTTAAGGTCTAAACTACTCAGCTCGCAATGAATTGTGTTGTTATCAATAAATAAACAAAATTAAGATCATTTGTATATGATAGAATGGTGCATTAAGCGCTTCCAATCTACGAATTAAAAAAACAAAAAAATACAGAGCGTTTACGATGCCACCAAATTTTTTTTTTATTAGTTTGCAAGACTTATTGATGTCACATTATGTGTATGTACTTACATACATACATACATACATAATTGGCCATTACAACCATACAGTCAGGATTACGGCCTAGCTTCTCACTAGCTTCTCACAACATATATGCGAGATGCAATATAGCACCGTTTCAATGCCCGTCACGGCATCTCCGGGTAGAACGCATTTGAAATATCCCATTTAATAATTTATTAGACGCATAAATTAGTCGTATAATGAAGCCACCGCAGTCTAGTAGGTAGTTTGTTGGCTTATTAGACACCAGACCTTAAAACGAAATGTTAAAAAATATTTCTTCAGCGACTTCTTCTCAGCAGATTTCTGGCAAAAACTCTGAGTGAAAATAAAATTGCCATGAAAAGATTCTCAAAAAATCAGTCTTTCGTCACTCATACATAAAATTAACGCACACAACATAAGTGATCTGAGAAGCTAAGTCGAATGTAATGAAAGTAATGAGCAATTAAGTGTATGCAGATATAAATCAGTCTGAATTTAACTAATAATGTTAACCACTGTATTTTGTATCCCATACATTTGCAACTTAAACTTTAACCTCACAAGAAATAGCCTTATCGCGCGATGTGGATGTACAGTTGACATCACCTCGAAGTATGCAATGTATGTATGAACTGTGTGGCATCTAGCGGCGTTCTGTTGAAACCACAGTTCGCTGGTGTTGGTAATCATGGAGCTATAGCGCTCGCCTTTGTTAGTGATGACTTGGCCAATATGTTATCAAAAAAGCTACATTAGACCTTGGATCTCGTGTGCATTGGTTTCGTTCCATATTCGACAATTTTGTTTGTACCCATGCATCTAGAAATGGGCCTCATCGATGTAGATGTTTTTTGCAAGGAAATTATGTGGCTGTCAACAGAACAAGATCGAGTTCTTGAGATCTACACAAAATCGTTTAGTTCGGATTTTTCTGCTCACTATCATGGACGTGAAAATGCAGATTCCGCATTTTGTCGATGTACAAGTCTATTCTTTACTGAACTTTTCATATAAACTTATAAACCATCAAGTAGATTTCGAGTAATTTTTTCATCAATCAATTCAATTTAAATAAAAAAAAAAGTTGATCTTTTCTTACATTATCGTTTAATCGCAATGAGGATAGGAGTAGAATAGGATAGGATAAGAGGAAGTGACAGCTGCGTTGAAATCAACAGTAGTGCCATAGTGACCAGCGATGATACTAAATGAGGCGATTGGTCAGTGCTAACTAATAAGTAACATCAGGTTTATGCATTAAAGCATAACTTCTTTAGACTCAAGCTGGAACCAATCTGAACCAAATGAATAGCGATCTAGTTGCGGACATAGACAATACTCTCTTCCTCCTAAATAAGAACAAAGTTTTACGAAAACTTGTCAGTAAATTCCCTTTATTTGAGATTACAAACAAAAATTCTGTTCAAGATGGTGGTAAAGAGTAGACTTTCAGCTCTTAAGAAGTTAAGTTAGATTAGTAGTGGTGCTCACGATAGAACTGTAAACTCGGTGGCTATTTGAACTACTGTGATACCAATAAAAACGTCTAACCAACCTGCAATATTTATAATTCACGTGTTGCGTGAGATTAGCTTGCGCTTCTCAGATTACTGATGAGACCATCCAAAGTCATGTTTGATTTACATTCAAGGACATGTCATAACCCTTACATACATAACATACATAATTTGTTAGTCAGTCAAGATTACGACCTAGCCTCTAACACCATGTTGGTGTGTCTTAATTTTATACATAAATGACGGTACCTACAGTTTTAAGTCAACTTCGAATGACAGATTTTGGATAAACTTTTTCATGACGGTTTTTTGCCAGGACTTTGCTGAGAGGAAGTCGCCGAAGAAATATTGTTCATATTTCGTTTTGTCGGAAATGTCTGACCTGGGGTTTGAACAGTTGTCTTACTTCTAATAAGCCAACACACTACGGCGGCTACATATTATAACCCATGTGAAGTATAGTCTCACGTTTTATTGTTCTTCTATCAGCGTAGATACATGTGTCTTCTATCAAAGTGGCTTCTATTAGCAAACATTATTTTTTAGTTACCAAAATTGAGAAGCATGTTGACGTACTCTAGTAGATAGTCTAATAGGTAGTCTAGTAGGTAGTCTATTAGGTAGTATATAAGCTTATTAGACCCATGCAATCTTTTTAGAGCCCATGCTTCTAACCCTAGCTCAGACATATCTTTAAATAGCTTTCTTTTAACAGTCTTCTGGGAATAACTCTCAAATCTGTTGTCAGTTAAACTCTGGATCTCGCTACTCATGGATAGAGTTAACACACACATGACATGGGTGATAGTCTTGTCTAAAGAGTTGTAAACAGATAAGAATATTTATTTTTATTGAATCTCTGGGCAACATTTCGTATATTCCACACAAAATTTTAGCCCAACATCCGAAGGAGTCACTAAATTCTTGGGCAATAATAATATCATGTACATATGTACCTCTGTTTTCAAAAATAGCTTACAGAGGTAACTATTAAGACACAGTTACCTAGTAGTCTCAGTCTATTAGACAAGTACCCGTGGTTCAAAGCCTAGCTCAAACAACGCGAACAAAACACAATATGGAAACAAAATATTGTTTCCTTAAGTCCCTCACAACAGTCTTCTGACAAAAACTCTGGAAGTAAATAAAAATGTCATGAAAAGCTACTCAGTTCTGTCATTCAGAGTCGGCATTAAGCTGTAGGGCCCGCCATTCACTCATAAAACTGACACACATGACATGGGTGGTGTGAAAAGCTAGGTTGTAATCCACACTAAAGAGTTGTAATGACCTACTAAACAGGTATTATTGAACTTTGGGAATACTTCTAAGAAGTACTTCGTATATTCCACATAAAATAGTACCCCACGCCACAAAATGCATTGAAATTGTTTACCAAATAGTCTGACATTTGCAAATCACGTCTATACTTACGTATATTAAAAGTTATGTTCTGTTTATGCCATAACGTTGATGATGAATTTCTAATTAAATATTTAACTTTTACTCCTCTTCTCTATTTATTTTCATATTTTACACGCTGCTTTGACACCCCATGAACAACGACAATTTATTTGTCCAAAAAATAATCATTAAAACCAACAAAAATAGAAGGAAATTTTATCATCGTGGGACTCTAATAAACCAAACAATAATAAAATGGCAAATGGCAACAATAACAGTAACAATAACGGTAACAGTAATAACGACAATAGCGACAGCAAAGCTAACAGAAATAATGAAAGCACTGAAGACTTAATGGACACAGATGATCAGGATGATGCCTTCCATCGTTGGCTGACAGCACCAGATACGAATAACAAAAATTATTTCACATTTAATGAGTCAACCAGTATGAGCGGTGTAGGCGGCTTTGATGGCACTAACAGTGATTATAATGGAGATGAGAAAAATTATGAAAATATTGGATTCGATACAGAAACCGGAATTTCATCAGCTTCAGCTTCAGTTGCTGCGGATACAAAGGCAACAATCAATGTCATGGCAACGGCGGGGGCCACTAAAAATATTGAAACAGCAGCAGCATCAATTTACAGCGATGATGCCAAAGCGAATGGAATGCATGAAAATGAACAACATGGCAATGGCAACGGCAATGCCAACTACATCAATATGGCCAGCAGTAATGGAATTATTAATGGCAATGGCAACAGCAACAATAACAACAATAACTTTTTACCATTCAGTCAAACTTATGAAAATTTTAATCGAAATAATAACCTGTTCGGATCCAGCACAACTACTGCCAGTGGTGGCAGTGATGTCAACAGTAATGAGAGTGGTGGTGGTATTGGTGTTGGTGTTGGTATTATTGGTTCGACAGTAAGTAATGAAGATAACAGTGTTGCAAGCGTTGTAAATATAGATATAATGTTAACGGCATCATCTGCTGAATTACAGCAACAACAACAGCCACAGCCAAATACAAATATACAGAACACCAACCAACAACAGAAAGAGCAGAATTTCGAACATGAAAAACAAATTGGAAAAACGCCGAATGAATTTATGCAACCACCATCGGTTTTAATTTCTAACAAAAATGATGTGTCTGGTGGTGCTCTTGTTAAGAACAATACTTTGTTCTCAAAAATATATGACAATAGCAGCAACAGCAACAGCAACAACAACAATAATAAAAATTTTACCAACATTCTTGGTGGTAATCAAAATATAGAAACACAAAATTGGGGTGTAAACTTGTCAAATAACAACAGCAATGGCAATACCAACACCATCACCAACAATAATAACAACAATGCCACCAGTTATAGTAGTTCAAGTAGTAGTGATAGTTTTAAGTTTGTAGCAACAGTGTTGGTGTCACAAACAAATGCAACAACATCGCCAACAGCCACAGCATTTGTAGCATCTGCAATACCGCCTACACTCAGCACAACATCCAGTCCGGAACGTCAGTGCAACGTAATGGGTAAGTATGAGAGAGAGAGAGAGAAACTTTTTATTTAATCGATAAATAAAGTTTTTATTTTTGCTGTTTTTGTTGTTTTAGTTGTAGCCATCCCAAAATAAATTTTTAAATTGTAGGTGGTCTAAGTGTGGTTTTTGCGTTGCTCACAATTCGATTTCGATAAAGTGCAGCTGACATTGTGTTTTGTATTCGTTCTTCTCTTTTAAAACTACAGCACATTGTTAACGAAACATTATTTTATTGGATTAAATATTGTGTGGAAGATATTTTAAAGGCCAAAAATATATATTTCCCTATATTCGTATCAGCCGTATGTTGAAATTGTTATTATAGGGTGGGCCATTTAAATGTCTAAATTTAAAAATTCAATAAAACAAGAACGGTTTGAAATTTATCCAAATTGCTTATTTTGTTGTAAAGTACAATAGCTCCGCTAAGGAATGGAATATTATTTCATTCACATGGCCGCCACGGCTGGCCTCACAGTACCTCATTCGATCGGACCAATTTTCTTACACTTTTTCGAGTGTATGGGGTCGAATCTCGGCAATGACATCACGAATGTTGGCTTTCAAATGCTCAATTGTCTCTGGTTTGTTGGCATAACACTTTTCTTTAACGAGGCCCCTCGGAAAATTGTCCAGCGATGTCAAATCGCTGCTTCTTGGCGGCCAATTGACATCGCCATTTAGGCTGATTAAACGGCCATCAAACGTTTGACGCAATAAATCAATTGTGGCATGAGATGTGTGGTAAGTTGCATCATCCTGTTGATAGGTGTCTCCATTAACCGAAATGTTTGCGCCGTCCTCATTTTCAAAGAAATATGCGCAAATGATGCCTCCACTCCACAAGTGGCATCAATCAGCCACACGTAATATTTGCATTGGCTTCTGTAAGACCACATATGGGTATTCTGAGCTCCAAATACGGCAATTTTGCTTTTTAACGTACCATTTGCATAGAGATGCAAATGGGCTTCATCTGAAAGGTTGATCTTTTTTAGCAAACTCGGCATCATCATGCTGTTTCTCGTTGGCCCAATAAATCCTAACGTTGCTCAAGTGCACTCGTATATCGATTCATTATCTTCAGTGGAGATAATGGGATGCATTAATGTTCTTCAGATACCAAAAATATGTTCCGATTACACAACTCCTATTACTAATAAACATTCACCGAATTTATAGTGCACTGTCACAAGACTGGTTACCAACCTCAGATTGACGAAAATCTTCATAATTTTGAGCCCACCTGATTTCAGATTTCAGGTTTTCTCTTTATTTCTCTGTCTATCTTTCTTTTCGTTGACCAAATCTTCTCTAAAAATCCGCTCCCACTCTTCAGAGTGGTTTTGGCGTGGAAGGTACTACGACAAAGTCACTGTTTGGTATGTATTTTGGACTGGCGGCGTCATCGGCCCATATTTCTTTGAAAAGGACGTTGGCCAGACTACATCAATAGATCTATAATTACGAACTATTTTTAATTTATTTTTTTTTTGTTCGTGCTATATAGGGTATTCTGTATAAGCGATTAGAGGTGAATTGAACAGGCTACTGAATCGTACAACCGTGAGATTTGCCATCGTTATGTTTTTTCTTGTGAATTTTTCTTTGGCCACATGCTTGTGCCAATAAGCCAAATCCCCCCGGCAATCCTCAAAGGCAACATAATTCATATCACTGGTCAAATTCAAATCGATTTATGCGCCAGAGTTATGGAAAATTTAATATTTCGGATACGCTGCACCCACATATATACATTCCGCACATATATACATATGTTTCTTTTACTCTCTAGGGAGCATATTTCACACACAATTGTCACACACCAATTCTATTTCGAATATTATTTAACAATAAAACCATTACGTTATATTATTTTAAACAAAAAAAAACAAAATATTTATTTCAAGAAACAATTCAATTTAAACAAAAAGAAAAACGATTTCAGAGAACACGTCTGCACTTGTCTGCTGCCACAAAAAGAAGAGAATTGTTCTACTCTCCTTTCATTTGACATTTACTATCAATAATGCAGAGTTGTATTTGGGGGATGTTGTGACAGTTCGGCCAATCCTGACCTGGGATCGTCCTCGATTCCATAGTCGTCGGTGTCATCAAAATCCAATTCGGGAAAGTTTCGGCACCATGGTTTAATCTTGTCTGAAGAGAATACGGAACAGAATTTTCTCGATGATACTGTCATTCCAGGTATATCTTCAATCAGATATCGATCTTTTTCAAGTATTCGAGAAATGATGTACGGTCCTTTATATTTGGGTTCTAGCTTTCTGGACTCGCCCGTTGCTGCAGGTTCATTCTCAATCACCACTAGGTCGTTTATTTCATATAAAGTAGGTTTGGAGTGTTTCTGATCAAAGCGTACCTTCCATTTATTTTTCTCGTTGGTGACGTTGATGTTTGCCAGCTCACGCTTTTCCGCCGTAGGAATATCAGGTTCAGTATCACTGATGTCATCATGAATGGCAGCTATAATATGATTCTGGACGACATCTATTAACTTAAAATCAAAAACTAATTCGTTGGGGCTAAACCCTGAGGTGGCGTTCCGCTGTGAGTTAACACTCCATTGAAGATCTCTCAACGCAAGATCCCAATCACCTTTTGTTTCGACTGCAGTACGCAAATATGATAGGATTATGCCATTTGCCATATCTACCTGGCCGTTGGCCCTGGGGGTGCGTACGGCTGTCTTCACGTGCTTGATTTTATTCTGCTCACAATACAGTTCGAATGCTTTTGACGTGAATGAGGTGCCTCTGTCGGTCACAATAACTTTCGGCAGACCAAAATAACTTGTCATCTCGTTCGGCGCCATTATAACTGGTTGCGTTTTTGTCGATTTTACTGGTTTAACTATTAGAAACTTACTAAAAGCATCAGATATCGCCAGCACGTATGTATTTCCTCTTTTGCTACGGACAAATGGACCCAAATGATCTAAATGAATTTGGCGGAAGGGTATGGGTTCGGGTTCGCTGATATACATCTGACCTTCAGCCTTACCAGATTTTGCCCGATTGTAACAACACTCGATGCACGATGCAATATAGTTTTGTACGTATTTTCGCATTTTTGGAAACCAAAAATGTTGTTGTATGCGTTGAATAGTCTTTTCGATTCCAAAATGACCAACATCATCATGACAAAACTTAACCACTCGCCAACGAACTGACTTAGGAACAACAAATTTCTTCTTACCTTCCTGCTTACGATATAGGCGTTCATTTACCAGACAGTAGTCCTGCTTCAGTTGGGTTTTCTGAGACGAATATTTTTGGTCCTTTAAAACGGCAACAATATTCAGTAAATCTGGATCTTGTATTTGCATCGTTAACAGCCAATCTTCAACTGCTATATTCAGGCTCATTATACGATCGACCTCGTCCATTTCAGGAGGGATTGGGTCAGGTGCACGGCTTAGTGCGTCAACGGGACACATACGGGAACCTTGACGATGTATTATTTCGCAATCATAATCGAGAATCCTCATCCACCATCGGGCTACTTTAGGTATCATCTCTTTATTTTGTTTCGCTTTCGCAATTGCCGAACAATCGGTGACCAGTCGGAATGACTTACCTAAAATGTATATACGAAATCTTTCGAAGGATTCGACGACAGCTAACATTTCGAGTTCATAGCTATGATAAGATGATTCTGTTGGGGTACAATGGCGACTGAAATAGAAAACGGGCCTCCATGATTTACCATCTGTAGACTGGAGTAGTACACCAGCTATTCCAACTGCACTGGCATCGGTGTGTACTTCGTGTTTAGCAGCGAAATCATATAAGCACAATACTGGACAGCTGCATAATATTTCGATCAGCTTTCGGAAAGCATTTTGCTGTTCGTCACCCCAAACAAATTTGACATCCTTGCGTAATAAATTAGTCAGTGGCTTGGATATTAGCGAATAGCCCTCTACGAATTTTCGGAAAAAGCCAGTAAGTCCCAAGAATCGTCGGACTTCGGTTACGTTCGTGGGAGTTATAAAATTACGTATGGCACTAATCTTACCATCTCCGGGAGTAATACCATTCTCACTAACCTTATGCCCGAGATACGATATTTCCCGTTCCATAAATTTGCATTTATCAAGGCGTAGAGTTAAGCCAGCATCTTGTAGTATGCTCAAAAACTTTTCCAACCGTTGGAATCCTTCTTCAATAGTTTTACTGGGGATGATAACATCATCCAAGTAGGCTAGCACCTCACCTGGATTCATTTTAGCTATTAAGAAATTCATCACGACTTGAAATACAGCTGGAGCGTTGACTAAACCAAAGGGCATTCTGTTGTACTCGTAGTGGCCCTGTATTGTAACAAACGCCGTATATTGTTTAGAAGATTCTTCCATTTTTATCTGATGGTAACCCATTCGCAAATCTAATGACGTGAAGTATCTGTTTCCAGCCAGCTGCGCAAATTGTTCCTCTAGATTGGGCATTGGAAAAGGCGTTTTAGCAGTGATACGGTTCAGTGCACGATAATCGACGCATAAGCGATGTTCATTATTCTTCTTTTCGACCAAAACTATACCTGAAGCGTAGGGAGAATTTGACGGTCGTATTATGTCGGCATCCAGCAATTCTTTCACCAGACCATCTACTATTGGTCGCTTAGAAAACGGTATGCGATATGGTTTAACGTTCACTGGTACATCGGAGGTTAGTTTAATATCCATGTTGAAAACCTTACATTCGCCCAAATCCTGTGGGTTGTCCGCAAAAACAGTTGGATATCCGTCTAACACGTCCCAGAGTTTAGTCTGTTCATCAGGACTCATCTCATCATTACTCGATATGATCATTACCTTCTCCAAATGACATTCATCACCTTCTATAACCAAACGGCTACCTTGTTGACATAGAACATTTCTACCGAGTAACAAGTTTTCACATATGAGATCGTCTGCTACAATCAACACGTTGACATTATGCGATATGTCGTCCATCAGAATCCTAAGTCGAACTTGGCCGGTACTCTTTTATTTACCATGAGCAAAACCCTCCAGCGTGATAGAACATGGGATTACTGATTCAAAATTCGTAGCAAAACTGTCTCGCATAAGTGTACATTTACTTCCAGGATCGATAAAAGCATTCGTCGTTATACCATTCACATTAACCTCTTTTACTATCGCTTTTAATTCTGCTTTCGATTCATCAATTTGGTTGACGGTTGGTTGACGACCCTCTTGTCTTCTGCTCGGACAGTTCTCGGTTTGATGATTCGTCTTATGGCAATTCGTACATCTCGGTTTGCGTTGGGGTTCAGGACAATTCTTAGAATAGTGTCCCATTTTGTGGCAATTAAAACATTTAACGGTGTTGTCGCCACGTTTCTCGTTAGAATTAATTCGATAATTCCCTGACGTTGGGGTAAAACTTTTCACCTTCGTATCCTTCGTTGAGTGTCTTACCTCATTGTGCACACAAAATGTCACGATATCACGTAGTAGTTCGCTACACTCGTTATAATTGTTTGAAATTTTCATTTTCAAATTTGGTTCGTTCATACCATTAATAATGTGGTGGGATATAGCAGAATCTGACAGTCCACCTCGTTTACCCATTGCCAGCATTCGATAATAGTAATCTTGTGGAGCCTCGTCTCCATTTCGTTTTGTACGTGACATCTTAACGTGGATATCCGCTTCGTTTTCCACACACGGAAAATCATTTAAAAATTTTCGAGCAAACTCCGACCACGACCTAAATACCATTTCCAAAGAATCGATCCAGTATTTAGCGGCACCTTGCATTTTCTGCTGAATTGCAAAAATCAAAATTCCATCATTCCAACGATAAGCATTTCTTAAAATGTCTACACGATTAATAAATTGTCTTGCATTCAACGACGATGACGACGTAGGGTTGAATTCCGGCAACAATGCAACTACATCGCGTGCATTAGTATAGCTGTTGTCAAAATTAAAATTCGGGCTCACGTTCGACTGTTGGCCCATCTCGTTTCCATTAAAATCATCGACTGGAATCGATGGACTAGAAAACGTTACCTGTTTTCGTGGCGTAAAAACAGGTGTATAATGATGACGTTGTACGTTGTTAGGCATAGTACAAGCCTCAGTCACAAAAACTGGCAAATTTTCTTGTCTATAATTATGGTCATAAACGTTATTCATATTATTTCCACCAGATACAAAATTCTGACAATTGTTCTGCCCGTGCATGCCAGAATACGTTAGAAAATTCTGTCTATTTTCGTTTTCTACAGAATTCATACAAACATTTCTGTTAATTGCCCCTGCAACATATTGTCGATCAATACTGCCAGACACATTTTGAATAGGCAACATTTTAACGTTTGCCACATTAGCATCTTGTTGAGAATAATTATAACCGTCATTCAACGTAGCAACATATGGTTGATAAACATTTTGTGTATATGCAGTTTGTATAGGCATTCCGTTCATACATGTTGTTGCAACATTATGTGGCGAATATTCAAAATAACGGCTGAACGTTGCAGTTTGAGTGTGTGGTGAATACGTATCTGCTACTGATGACGTCACATTTTGGTGACTCGTTGTCATTACGATATGTTGTGGTATTGTACGTTTGTTGTTGTTTACGGTAGTTGTTGTTTCAATGCTTGTTGAGTTTTGTTGATCATGGTTGTTGTTGTCCTCTCTTGTTCGCTGAAAATTTGACGATTGTACGAACGTTGTACAAATTGGACGTGTTGACGTAGGCGTTGGCAGAGACATCGTGTGCAGTAATTGAGACGTATTTGATTCTACTCTAGAATTGGCTTGTGTTTGAGACGTAGGGAATGAAATAGATGATGGCACGAAGCTGCAACTAACGAATGATGTGCGTCCCATGTTTTCTTCCAAACGTTGAATTAAATCGTTGCGGCTGCCGTTCGTCGGCAAGCCAGCAGCTTTACACTCTTTACGTAGTCTATTAATTTTCATGTTGCTGAAACTTGGCATCTTGTTGCAAATAAATTTACATGTGTATGTACGTACGAACACGGGGTAATCTCACTTCTGAAGTTGTCACACACCAATTCTATTTCGAATATTATTTAACAATAAAACCATTACGTTATATTATTTTAAACAAAAAAAAACAAAATATTTATTTCAAGAAACAATTCAATTTAAACAAAAAGAAAAACGATTTCAGAGAACACGTCTGCACTTGTCTGCTGCCACAAAAAGAAGAGAATTGTTCTACTCTCCTTTCATTTGACATTTACTATCAATAATGCAGAGTTGTATTTGGGGGATGTTGTGACACAATGGTATCAAAATGTTTCTGAAACGAATAAGAACTTTCCCCGTTTGACCTTGTGTTGTGGAGACTTTTTAAGTTGCATTGGTAAGCGGATAAGTTACAAACCAACATAACCATACCCAACATAACATAACCCCTGTCATTGTCATTTCACATGCATACGTAATTAATCATTACAACCTTTAGTCAGGATTACGAACAAGCGACTCACACTATTTATGCTGTGTGTGCAGTAATTTTATACCTGAGTGGCATGCCCTACAGTTGAAAGTCGACTCCGAGCTACAGATTCTTGAGGAACTTTTGCATGTCAATTTTATTCACTCTCAGGGTTTTTGCCGGAAATCTGCTGAGACGAAGTCGCCGAAGAAATTCTTTTCGTATTTCGTTTTGTAGGGATGTCTGACCTGGGGTTTGAACTATGGCCTCACGTTTTATAAGCCAAGATATTACCTATGAGACTAAGATATTTCCAATACCCTTTTATTAATTAAATTTATCGTATGTCTTTAAAAGAAAAAATTTAATTCAATACTTACTTACTTAATTAGCCATTAACAACCCGATTGTCAGATTTCGGCATGCCATAACTCAGCCTTCCAGGCGCCTCTGTTTCTTGCACGCCGGTGTGTCACACCAATCGATAACAGGGCTTCTTCGATTTGGTCCAAATACCCATCTCGCCGGAGCATCCTCCTCCATTCGAACGAAATGGCCGAGCCTGTGCAGCCGTTGGATATTAATACGATGCACAACGTCTATGTCGTTGAGGAGTTCATACAGCTCACTGTTGGATCGGATGCGGAAATCATCACCAACTCACACTGGAACGAAGATCTTACGTAGGACTTTTCTCTCGAATACTCTTAAGGCTGCTGCATCAGTGCTTAATAGAGTGCATGCCCTAACTCAATGAATAATTTGTTCAATGCTGCCGATTTGATTGATGTGCGTAATGTATTGCTTAAGGAGTTAATGTAATTTAAGAACAACAAATTCAACACTTTCCATAAATACCATAGATTTGTTAACCTTTTCTCGCATTTAAATAGAAAAGAAATACAGATTATTGCCTTAAAGCACAAGAAATTATGTTTTAAGACCTTAAACGGGTGAAAGCACGATAAAAATAAACGATGCCTATAAGCGTTAAGGGGCCCTTTGCACTCTCTTACGGTAAACAATGAAATTTCTTTTATTTATTTTTCAAACCAACAATTAAGGCAACAGTCAGCCAGGCAGCTAGTCAGCCAGCCAGGCAGAAAATCAGTCAATGGGTGAAACAGTCAACAGACATTAGGCAATGAAGAGCCAGAACTGTTTATTGTTTTATTTGCTGGTGAAAAGCCAAGAAAAACTAGAAAATGTGGCAAAATACAAGGAGGAGAATAACTTAACGAATGAATGAATGACTAACCGACTGACTGACGGACTAACTAACTAACTGAGTGAGTGGGTGCGTTTGTGAAACATAACAATTTATGTTAATTTCGTACAACGTTTCAGAAAAGAAAGAAAAAAGTGAAGAAAAAACTAAAACTTGTATTCACATGAACTGTTAAATGAAAAATTTAAAGAAAAAAAAGGAAAAGAAAACTCGAAAAACTTTCATCAAATTGCAAGGGTTGCTCTTACGAATGAGTGATTCGAATAAAAGTCAGCCAAAGCTGACAGGCTGTCAAACTAAATGCCTTTGCCTTTGCATTCTGTTTTACATATGCGATGCTTGCCGTATTTCGTTCTGCGGTGTTACGTTGAGTCGTGTTCTATTAACCCCAAAAATACAACACAGTCAAGGAGTATACGAAACAGAATTCAACGTCGTTGAGAAACTTTTTCCTTGAGTGTTGAGTATGTGTTGACGTTTGTGCATAAACATATAAAGCAGCAGCACTCGTTCAAGCATGAATGAAAACGCTGATGCCAAAAGTCAATAGGGATGTTAAAAAAATCTGAATTAATTCGACCATTGACATCGCTATGACACAATTTAATTAAGGTGGCATTTAAATTTACACAAATTTTCTTTCAATATGATTGACTCGGCGAAATATATTGATTGTAGGGAGGAAGACCAAAAAAAAAAAAGTATAAAATGACTGAAAAAAACCATACATTTATTGGACTAAAAAAAAAAAATTAAAAAGAAAAAGGTCATCAAATAACAGTCGTAGGCTTTATTGTATGCTATTGGACAAACACAAATAGTACTTGTCTGTATAACAGTGAGCCAACTGCATAAATTGGAGATCCGCGAATGTCAGCAGTGATAACAAATCAAATTCGGAATTTAAAAGAATTCAACACAGTTTGTTGAAGACCTCTCAAAGAATAATTTTTAAAAGTTTTTGACATATTGCAGGTACTAAACCTAATACTGTAGATGAGGTTTTTTTTTTAAAGCTAGAAAACTTAGGGCCATTATTACAACTCGACGTTAAAGTTGGGTTTAATAAAAGGTAACTTTATCGAAAGTGAACTTTAAAGCCAACTTTAACTTGTTTTCATTATTACAAATAAAGTTAACTGTTTACAAAAATATGGCAGTGCCGAAGCAATGTCGATAACAATGCTCACTTAAACAATTTTTTTTTAAAAGCGCAGTTGCAACGGCAGGCTTCGTTTTTTTTTTTTTGTTGTATTTGATCATTTTGTTTATATTTGAAGTTGCCTTATTGAAAATAATATAGGGTGTTTTTTATAGAGGTATAGAACTTTAAGTTGCAATAAAACAACGATGGATTATTCGATCGACATGAATTTTATTTATCCGAAAGATAATAATGTGGCATTGCATTTTAAATATGATTTCTGGCATATGACCGCCACGGCTGGCGCGGATGTAGTCCAATCTGGACGTCCAATTTTCGATGACTTTTTCCAACATTTGTGGCCGTATATCGGCAATAACACGGCGAATGTTGTTTTCCAAATGGTCAAGCGTTTGTTTTTACCGCATAGACTAATGACTTTACATAGCCCCACAGAAAGTAGTCTAGCGTGTTAAATCACAAGATCTTGGAGGCCAATTCACAGGTCCAAAACGTGAAATTAGGCGGTCACCAAACGTGTCTTTCAATAAATCGAAATAAAATTGCACTATTTGCAAGCGTTATTCAGGCGTGAGTCTATTCATGATGAATTGCCAAACCAAACTGAGAATAAATCACTTGACAGCTGTTAAATCGGTCGCCATCTTGAAAAGTAATGCCAACTTAAAGTTCTATACCTCTTATATAATAAGGCAAGATCAAACATAAACTTAACTTTAAAAGTTACCGGCAGGATGATCCTCCCTTTAGCTTAACGCTTACTTCTATCTTATTGTCCACTTATAATAATGAAAAACAATTTATCTTTCCTTTAATATTCTTCCTTTAGTTAATAATGGCCCTTAAATGAAATATTGTTGATTTTTTCCCCCATTACAAATCTCGGAAGCTTATAGTTTCCACAAACCATTTTCCATCTTACCCGGTTGGCTGCTATTGTTGCTATAAGTTCCGGTTGGTTGTTATTCTGTCTTGTTTCTATTTCTTGAAACTATTGTTGTTCCAGCTAAGCAGGTCGTAGGTCTGATATAACAGATCCTGGGATAATGGTTCATAACATTTACATTTTTTAACATGATGTTCGCTGCGACTTCGAGTTACATAGTTTATGGAATCACTGTAATTTTTGTAACCGTCGCTGGTTTGTGTGGCTAAACCCACGATTTACCTTAATAAATCGATTCTTAAGTCAGCTTTATGGCAAGTTCAGCGCTGTATTATTGAAATAATTGCTGCAGATGTTAAACTAATAAATTTTTGGATTTAAAAATTCAGTTTACATGTCTCAATAACCCTCATAATTTCCTTAACAACATCGCTTTGATAAATTTGAAACAAATAAGCGAAGCAGTCAATGTAATGTATTTTAAGGTGATTCGTAGCTATAGTCTTGTATGTAGTATATTGGTTTATTAGATAAGAATACGTGGTTCAAACCTCGATCATAACGAAATATGAAAAAGAAAATTCTTTTTTTTTGTCGCAAACTTCACCTCAGAAGTCTTTTGAATAAAAAGACTTAAATAAAACTGCCGTGAAATGTTTATCGTACCTGTTGTTCGGAGTCGATATTAAATTGTAGATCCCGCTACTCATGGATAACATTTGTTTTCACTCCATATATGGCAAATGTGTTTATTGACGTAGCCATTTAAACAGATATACATTTCTTCACTAAACACAATCCTTTAATGGAAATGATCATCTACGACTAGTTTTAAATAACACCAAACGGAAGCAACGCATGCTCTACTCTTTTCACCACAATTCTTGTACGACTTGTATTATAAAGGGCTATCCATTTTGTGGTTTCAAAAGTACGGGACTGGAATTCGACATCGGTCAAACTAAGTTGTGAAACCAATTTTTTTCTTTTCAGTTGAAAGTTTGACATTGACGAAAATGGATCGCTTAACTATCACACAACGCATAAAAATTATCAAAACCTATTACAAAAATGGTGATTCTGCCACAGCCACGTATCGGCAATTTTTCGAACAGAATTTTCTTCAGCGATGAAGCACATTTCACGCTCGGTGGGTAAGTTAATAAACAAAATTGTCGTATTTGGGGTTCTGAGAATCCGCAAGTAATTGAAGAGAGACCATTACATCCAGAAAAAGTCACTGTTTGGTGCGCTCTTTAGTCCGAAGGTGTGATTGGACCTTACTGGCTGAGATACCGCCCAATATATGTCAAAAAGTGGTCGAAAATTACCTCAAAAGCATCAATGCTTGCAACACTTCGCGTGTAGGTCATTTAAATGATGTAGTGTTTCACACATAATGTCAACGTTCAAACTTTACAATAAAAAAGAAATATCATGAAAAAAATATGTTATATGTGTTTTATTTACGTTTACTTTTGAAACCACGAAATGGATAACCCTATGCATACTTACTTAATTGATCATTACAACTTTTCAGTCAGAGTTACGACATAGCTTCTCACACCCACCATGTTGTCTATGTTAATTTTATACATGAGAGGCGGGACCTACAGTTTAAAGTCGATTCCGAACGACAGATTTTTTTGAGAAACTTTTCATAGCAATTTTATTTACTCTGAGAGTTTTTGCCGGAAATCTGTTGAGAGAAAGTTGCCGAAGACAGGTCAGACATCAAGACCTGGGGTTTGAATCGTGGCCTTACGTCTAATAAGCCAACACATTACTTACTAGACTATAGCGACTTCAACCAATTCCAATTTGTAAAACGGTTTAAATATTTTCCAATTGTTTACAGTTACTTTTATTTATTTACCGTTACAAATAAGACTACTCAAGAATAGACTTTAAAATTTGTAGACTTTTACTGTTATTTTGATGGCTTTTTCCATAAAATGCTGCAAAAAAAACTCCCACATTTCTCAATGTTTAAGGTGTAGCACAATGAAGGAACAAGAAATCTGTAAAACAATACAGAATGTATGAAAATGAAGAATGAAACTTAAGGAAAATATTTGCATGTGGGCCGATTGTCAAGTGTTTTGAAATATTTGTAAGAGTGTCACTGCCTGTAGGACTAAATGATCGTTGTTGTTGTTGTTATTCGGTCTCACCTAGATTTCATTTTTCGTTTTATTTTCGAATTTGTGCTTATCCTCCGAGCTTTCCGTTCAGCAACTGAGCTGAAGAGCATGGAAATGGAAATGTCATGTAATTCATGGCATGAATGAACGCATAATGTTTTGCATTATTTTGTTTGTCGTTCTTGTTGTATTTTTGTTTTTTTTATTTACACAACAGAAGAAAACAAATATTAGAAAATGAAGGGTTCAGAGTTTAGTTTTTGTTGTTGTTTTATTTGCTCTGTTTCTTATTTTCCTTACCCAGTTTTGTCATTTGGAAAGTGTTGGGAAAACAGTAGGCGTCGATTTCAAACGATTGTGTAGTGCGCGTAATAAAAATTTTCAGCAGATGTGAAAGGAATGGAAAAAGGGTTGTAAAACGTCAAATCAAACACTTCATTTTGTAAACGAAGAGACGACAGACGAAATTAAGGCTGGAAATGCTGAAAAATTTTTTTTTTGTATTTTCTGAAAAAATATTTTTAGTTGTTGAGAAAATTATTGACGGTAAGTCATTTTTTTTGGGGTGTACTACAGCTTTGAAGTTTCTGTTTTTTTATTGGGTGTAGTTGTAAATCAGCCTGCCTACAAGCTGAGAAGTACAGGGTCGAAATCAAATGTAGTTGAAAAAGAAGGTCAGATTCGAATTGCAATGGAGTTGAAAAATAAAGATAGTTTTCCAATTTCAAAGAAGTTAAGTGGCTGCATCTCCTCCAATACAATCCACCTAAGAAGCTCTCTCACCGGTTGGAATTGACAAAAGGAAAACATTGCAGAAAGGTAATGCACTGCCGCCACCTAGCGGGAAAAAGTAGAAGTCAACGATTAGCGTTGTACCTAGGCAAAAATGGATGGCGGCCCCATTAACCTAGGTCATACTGCATCAGACCAATCACCTGCTTAGCTTGGAACAACAAAAGACTAACCAAACGTAAACAAGATAGAATCAATGCTTTATGGAAGCTATAAGCTCACAAGAGGGGTATAGTAAAAGCAGTAACGATTCCTTTAAATTTTAAAATCCTCAGTTCGAACTCGAACCCTATAGGCAATTACTAGAAAGCTTTTTAGTTTATTTGCAGGACAAATTAAAATCTCACATGTATTAGAGGACCAGAAATCTGATTTTTAATTTGGTAATAGAAATCATTTAATACAATTGTAATCAATCAATGTTATTCTGTTAAAAGCAATCGATTTTTTTTCCAGCAGATGGTACATTATTCTATGTGAAATAATCACACCACGAGCCTGTTTGAAGACATTTTGAGAATTAAAAAAAAAAACTTGTAGGATACAAATTACGTTAACAATTCAATACTGAAGTTCAAGGAGTTGCCAGACTGTAAATAAATGTAGTATAAATAGAGTGAAAGATATTGCTGTCACAACTTACATATATACACTGTTGTATTACACAAAAAGCGAAATGTGATATTTTGTTGTAAAACGAGGGTGTAATAAGATTGATAGCATAGTGTTATTAACTAAAGTGTGCTGTTAGTTTAAATAAATAAAGGAGAAATAATGCCTTTATTTAAATAAATAGAAAACAATTGCTAATATGATAGGTTAGTTCGAAGTGGTAGCTTTGATTACCAAAGCTCACTTCAGCGCTCACAGAGGCCCATTGCGACGCCACAGCTAAGCGCAGTCTCTAGGGACTAAGAACTAGGGAAGAAGTTGGTCAGCACAACAATTTATGATACTTCATAAGAAATTTTAATTTATTTTATCCACCACTGTTAATTAAATATTTTTTTTAAATAAAAATTCTTAATCCTTAAGATTAAACGTTTTAACAAAATGCTTTCAAAAGCTTTCCGTCGTTTTATTGATTACATTCGGCCCACATTCATGCTGCCTAATGTTTTATGCCTGTCTTCTTGGTTACCTATTTTTGCTATTTTCTATCCTCGTGTTTTTGTAAGCGATGGAGAGAATTTTTATGTAAATTTATTGTGCTACGAGTTTAATTTTAAATTTTTATTCTTTACAGGTACGCTTTATAAAATAGGTGATGTTTTGCCACAGGATACCGGTAATTGTTTGCAATGCATTTGCATTGATGGCTCAACGTCAGATGACACGCCCCGTGTCACCTGCAGTCCACATAATTGTCCGCCATTGGTATTGCCGGATTTATTCGATGCCACGGGTTACTAAACTACTCTTCGCAATTAAACACAGCAATAAACAGAGCCCTAAAACAACAGCAACAAAAAAACAACAACTGGAAAGAAAAACAGCATGCATATGCATGGCTAAACAAAACAACAACAACATAAAACAAATAAAATAAAAACGAAAAAACAATTTCAACCACAAAATATTCATTGATTCATGACTGTGTGTGACTTAAAGTCTGTTACCACAACCATCACATAAGCTCAATAACCGGGTCGAGCTAAACACCAGCGTCATCATCAACTCTGTACAGTTTTCTGAAGTTGCCACAGCCAATAATCGATGTGAAATTCTAAAATTTTTTGAAAACAACAATAACGACAATACGTTTGAACTGAAAATGGATTCACTAGTCACCAGTTTAGTTTCCACAATTGCCGCACCACACCAGCCAGCAGCCACTGTAGGTACATGAAGTAGAAAATTTTTCAATACAAAATAAAATTTCAATATTGAATGAATGAATGCCGGAATGAATGTATAAGTGAATATACATATGTATATATGAATGCACGATTGCATAGAATGTAGAAAATATGAAATGTAGAAAGAATGAAAAATGCATGAATTTTATGGCTTCGAAGCAAATAAATTTCGCACAATAAAGCCACTCTGGGTAGACAGGGAGAGCGGTAAGGCAAAGGGTAGTGTAGAGCAGTAGGTTTGGTATAAGAAAATTGTTAAATTTTATAAATTATTGGAAAAATTTCTATTTCTCTATTTTATAGTGATTTTTGTTGTTATTTTTGTTATTGTTTGTATTGTTTGTATTGTTCTTTCAATTTGCCGGAAACTTTTTGTTCTGTTTGGTTTGGCATAACCAAATTATTGAAACGATTGTTTAGAAAATATTTTCCAAAAATATTTTTTATTTTTAAATTTTTGAATTTTGTGGTTATAATGGTTTACAAATATGCCAGACCAGCATTTGGTATACGGTGGCTCATAGAAATCTTCTGCATACACAGAAACAAAATATCTTCTTTAAGGCCACTTAGAGAGCAGCATTTCGTAAGAAGATTCAAAAAGAAATTACGAATGAAAACAACTAAGAATTTTATTCTGAAATAATAATCAAATATGGGTTACCGATAACCCGTTATTCATTCTCATTGAACTTTACTTATAGAAATTCCCATTAAGTCGCCGTAGTCTAGTAGGTAGTGTGTTGGCTTATTAGACAACAGACCATGGTTCATACCGCAGCTTACACATCTCCAACAAAACGAAATATGAAAAATATTTCTTCGGTGACTTCCTCTCAGCAGATTTCTGGCAAAAACTCGGAGAGTAATTAAAATTGCCATGAAAAAGTTTCTCAAGAATTTGTTCGCCGAAGTCGACTTTAAACTAGAGGTGCCGCCACCCATGTACAAAATTAACACACACAACATAAATGGCGTGAGAAGCTAGGTCGTAATCCTGACTGAAGGGTTGTAATGACCAATTACGTACGTATAGATACTCCCATTCTTGACATTTTCGTTTATTTCCATTACTTCCTTACTTAATGGGCCATGAACAACCCGTTCATCGAATTTCGATCAGCTTTAACACATTCTTCCTGGTGCCTCTGTTTCTTGCGCGCTTTGGCCATTTAATCACGCCAATCGATAACGGGGCTTCTCCAATTTGATCCTTCCAACATAAATAAGATCTACCTTTACGCCGAGTTTCACTAATACCCTCATCAAATACCTTCCCCGGAACATCCTCAAACTCGCTTATATACTATAATTATTGCCATTATGCAGATTTGCGACAGTAATGCAACCATATGATTCATTGTACTGCCCCTAAATCAATGTGCAGTATTACTGCAATGTCTTTTTCAATAATATTGTTCTAAAAACCTTCAGGATGCTGCAGTGCCAACAAGGATAATTCCCTGTCTAGAACCTGAAATGTACCCATGTGCTATCTTCTGGAATGCATTAATGACGCAAAGATTCTATTTATCTGGTCTGATGATTCATTCACTCGTTTTTACCAGCACAAAACTATAGATTGCTTACGATACTATCGCCATTTTGAAGAATTGTTATTTTAGTTTGTTGTGCCCTTCAAAAGGCCGTGTACCAAGGAAATTTCATACCTGGATGTTCTAATGCCTAACTTAAATCGCCTTTTAATGATTTAATCATACTCTGGAGGATTAATGAATTGTTTTTATTCTTTATTTATTCTGCTTATGCTTTGGCGCTACTGACTTAATTATAATTAATGATAATTATAATTACCTTAGGCTTCAATTGCAAAATTGTTGTGCTTGCCGCGTTGTGTTTATTGTGTTTATAGCATAACACTTATAGGCTGTTGCGACTGGTATATACTGTTGTATTGTGTACTGTGTAGTGTGATTGTAGTAACAAATAATAGCAAAATAGTAGTTTACATTTTATTTATTTAAAAATTGCATTCATTGAACGAGGGAACATATATGAATTTAAAAGAGAAATAATATCAGAATGTTTTGTTATCAATTATTACTCAATTGTAATAATAATTAAATTTTTTCTTCTCCTATATTTGTTTATTTTAGATATAATTTTTCCTTCCTCTGGAACCTAATTTTTTATGAAAACATCAGCCACAGCGAGATCAATGAAAGTAATTACTAATTGTTGCCGAATTTGTCATGTATGCCGTTTCGAAGAAAATATGAAAAATGATTTTCAAAACTGAAACTGGGAAACTGAACTGAAAAAAGTATCCTTGAACATGACTCACTATTACAGCCATAAATGAAAAACAGCCTTCTAATTAATCCTCGGCCATAAAACAAAATAAAACAACTGTTACAACTAAAATTGTAATACAACGCAAATTTTGTAAAGTGACTATATTTCTTCACAATCATTAATAATTATAACAGAATATATATTTAACAAGTCCTTTAGATACAGCACTCTCTCCAATTTGTGGAAAAAGGAAGTCGTTGGCAGATTAAACGACAATTAATCACAAATTGGTCACTTATTGTCTTGAGTAATGATTTTTATTCTCTTCTCACACGATAAGTAAAGGTTATAGGATCTAAAATTTTTCAAAATAGTTTTCAATAGTTAATACATCTAATACAAACTTGAAAGGAGTATTTCTTTTGGCTTTCAAGACTCTGGGAGTTAATGAAATTGCTTTGAAAAGTAGATGCTGCTACTTATGGGAAAAACTAACCCACACAACATGTGTTGTGTATAAAGCTTTGGTAGGTTGTAATCCTGACTAAGTGGCACTCAAGATCATAACACTTGAAGATTTTAATTTGATTCATTTCATCGGCACGGAAAACGTTATCGAATTAGAGAAACAAAAGGTATGCGTCGATTTTACTGGGTATAAACTACACCTACCTGGATCGGTGTGTTTGGTATTACACAATTGATTAGAAAAGCGAACCGACAATTGTCTGAAACACAATGATTATCAGTATCTTTAAGAGAAGACCTTGTGAAAATTAAAAAAAAAAACAAAAACTTATTATTTTACAGATTATTTTATGTAAATAGTGCAGTGTCGGTGCTCAATCCGAAATCTCCAATTTTTCTAAACATTTATCGGTTTACAGCCGGTATCTGAACAAGAGAAGATGTAAGGGTTTAGCAGGCTTTCCATGGTACGGTTTCTACGAATGTGGTTTGGTGCACCGACATCTTGAAATAACGGATGACATACATACATAATTTGCCATTACAACCTTTCATTCAGGATACAACCTAGCTTCTCACACCACTTATGTTATGTGTTAATTTTTAATACATGAGTGGCGGGATCTACACTTTTAAAGTCGATTATAAATGACAGATTTTTGAGAAACTTTTCATGGCAATTTTATTTACTCTCAGAGAGTTTTTGCCAAGGAATATTTTTTCTTATTTCATTTTGTTCGAGATGTCTGATCTGAGTATTGAACCCGTGGCCTCATGACTAATAAGCACGTTACTAACAAACACGTTACCTATTAGACTACGGATGACTGTTGAAAATAAAAATCCAAAATTTTTAATTTTTTATTGGAGTAATTGCAAAACATGCTCCACAATGCAACATTTCTGTTGGAAGTGTTGCATCTACATATCTGCCCAACCTTTAAAGTACTTTGTAATGTTGCTTGAATATTCTTCCATAGGTTTACAATTTTTGAATTTAGTTGCACTCTGACGTATACTTAATATTTAATTGTACAATAATTTATTGATATATTAAGCATACGCCTAAGTGCGCATTATGAATTACTCAAGATTTTGTATTAAAAAGGCCGAATAATCGAATTTTTTTTGGAATTATTGGAAATTTAATTATTTGCAGCTAATAATTTAACAATTGTAATTAATTAAACTGAAGCAAAGCTGAGAAATAATCCGGCTTTGTGTTCCGAAATTTGCCTTGAAATGAACGTAATGTACGAAACACATTCAACTATCACCACGAATTTTGGAAATAAAATTCCAATGATTTCTCAGCGTTGTTTGTTTATTCGTCTATTCATGGCAGAAAGACAAACCTTGCATTAATCGTTTTTATATTGGAAAAATTCAACAATAAACTAAAATTCGAATAAAGTCACTCGTTATAAGCTGTATTAAAATAATTGATCACTATTTGATCACTATTTGAATTCACTAAGATCGAAATGCAATAATAAAACCACGATGATGAAAAATAAATTACAACAACATATCAACTGTAAGGTTCTAGAAGTTGTCAGACAGTTAATAAATGAAGTACAAATAGAAAACAAGGGTAACGCCAGAATAGAAATCACGACGGACATTGTATTATTCACAGAAAAGTATAATCTTTGTAGTAAAAGAATTGTATAATAGGAGGGGCGGGTGGTGAATTCATTTTGTTCTTATAGTTATAAAAATAACTAACTTACTATACCTACAATTTAATGTGGTTGGCGAGTGGAAGAAATAATTTTCCAAAGGATTGTAGTGTACAATACGAAAAATTCAAAAATTCCATCTGGTCACGTTACAAAAGATTGCCAATAAAGTTGAAATAAAAACTTGAAATAAAATTGAATACAAAACAAAGAAAACTTGAAATATTTACATATATCCGTGTGTTTAGTTTATAAATAAAACATATAATAAAATTTAATATTTAAAGATGATAAATAAAATGAAATAAGAAAAAAATAAAAAATAAAAAGAATTAAATCATTAACATTTAAATGACATTTTTACAATTTTACAAAATTATATTAAAAAGAAAACAAAAACAAAAAAAAAATTAATTAAAAATTAAAAATGAAAAGAAAAAAGAATTAAAGTTCTTAATAAGGACAAATAATAATTTAAAACTAGATTTCTAAGTTGTACGAAAAATTATTATTACAAACATATATACCTACATATTATATATCGAAATATATATATAAAAAGAAAAGAGTTAATTTATATACCACATAAGTATGTATGTATATCATCTATATTTATAAAAACTTGTTGGTTTTTATTTTTTTCGTTCTTTAAATGGTCTTTGAAATTAAAATTATTAGTTTTAAAATAAAAAAAAAACAAATGTTTCTAATAATTCTAATGTAATTAAACAAATCTCTTCTATTTGTTTAGAAATGTATTTCAAATTAAATTTTTAAATTAAAAAATTATATTTTTTAGTTTTATAAGTTCTTTAAAAGAAAAGAAATATATATTTTTTAGTTTAAGTTCTTTAAAAGAAAGAAAACAAATATATATCCTATCTTCCTAAGAAGTTAAAAAACATATATAAAAAAATCGACCATTCTTTGAGACACTTTTAAATTAAGCAAAAAAACAAAAACAAAAAAAAATAATATTTAAAAACAAAAACCGAAACTATATTTAAATGAAATGAAATTAAATCAAATCGTATCGTATCTAGTATAACTGGTAGTTAAACATAGTTTTAGTTCCATTAGTTAATAAGACGACTGTATAAACAATAAAGAGAATTATAAAAAACAAAAACAAAACAAGATTTAAAATTTTTAATTGATTTATTCAAATATAATTTAATTAGTTTTATATCCTTAAAATGAACGTCAGATAATTTCCTTGCTAGCCAAAAAAAGCCATTACAAAACATATCAAAAGCAAAATATGATTATTATAAGTATCTAGAGGTGATGTTGTAACCAGAAATCAGCAGTAAATAGTTTTTTTGCTACTCATAAGCACCCATGAAATTTTGAGTATGAAATTCAACTACTCTGATTCATTCATACTCACTACAACATTGATTTATAAGTACAGGTTGCAATGAGTATGAAAACAACGTTGACATCAAACTCTTGCCATTCGAATTATGTTGGATTCATTAGCCTACTCATTCATATTCATAACTTTAGAAAAATACTTATAATACTCAAAAATGATTTGGTCTGTATAATTCCTCCGCTTCTTTATTCTCGCTTTCCTACTTCCTCTCCTTTCACCTCGTGACTCGAATCATTCATTAAAATTTACAGTCTTAGTTATTGTTGCATTTACAAAAAACGATAAAAGACACATAATCAGAAAAGACAGAGCAGCAAGGAAAGCAAACACACAACCTTCTAGTGAGTATTTTAGTGTTCGTACGCGATTCATACTTATTTTGTGATTAGTGTATATGTTGAGTTATGAAGAGTCGAAATCAACAACATCATACGTGTTGTTAAGTATGAATATGATGTACTTCAAACTTAGAACATGAGTAGTATGAGTATGATCTTAAAATAAATATGAATCCGTGTAATTATTAGAAATTATGTGGATGATTCGAATGTACTCATCTTTTTAACTAATCGTTGCTACCCTCTGGTTGTAACCAATTGATCTCTTGTATTTCCATCACTGCTGTTGTCTTGATTCACTGCTAAGCATTTGATAAGTATCCAGGTGTTACCTTCTGAAACTTAACCTTCAGCCGCATAGGTCGTTCTGTTCAACATAGAATCATCATATTACATTCGAAGCGATTCATTTTCTAAATAAATTTTCTTTTAGTTTACAAAGTCCGGTTAATCCGCAACTTTTTTATAGTCTAATGCGTAACTCACTCCACATTTCCGACCGTAAGCAAAGTTGAAACACTCAAAAACTCTTTTGATTTGAGAAGAGTGTGTGTTCTTTCTATTTCCTCTTTCGCCGCCTATCCTATTCCAAACTATTCTTCCAGCAGAGGGTATCACCATTTCTCCTGCCTGACTAATTCAACTTTCCTTGACAGTCCCATACTGTTTTCGAATTAAACTCATACGAGCCTTTATCTCAATTCCTTTGTACACTCTGCTAGCAAAGACCTGCATATAAAAATATACTATGATCTCGACAGATTTTACTCTTGGCAAAACTCCCACTTCTGTCCCAATATTAGTTCTTGGTCCATTCTTATAGCACAGATTGGTAGCTCTTTTGTGCATGTAGCCTGCAGATTCTTCTAGACACCCTTAGGCTCATCTTCTGGTTCTGTATATAGGGAAAGCTGTTAAGATATCAGCTATCAGCCACTCATATGGCAACGATTGAAGCTAATGATTAGTATTAGACTTGTGGTTAGATCCATTTAGGAAGTTTTCTCTTTCTCATAAAGGATGCTACTAAGGCCCTGTCTAATATCTGCTACTATAAGCTCAAGACTTTTTTTAATGACATCACAAAGAGCGCCCTCAAATTTGCCTGTAGTCAACAGAGCTATCTTGTCTTTCATTAAGCGTTTTCTATCTTTAAATTCAAATAAAACAAAGTGTGTGTGTGAAATATAATCGATATTTATTTCATGGTTGAAAAGCCTATTGATTGTATGTAGAATATAATAATATGGGTAGAGCGCATACGTAATGTCCAATTGTCCACGACTGGCATAAAATCAAGCCGAATTTGGGTAATGAAACGGTTTTTATTAGTTTTGGAACTTAAGAAAACCCCGCAAGATAAAGTTTAGCTGGTCAGTTCACATTACATCCATGTGAGGTGATCATGGTCCCAAATCGCTCATTGTGAATATCCAATGTGGCAAAGGCTGTATGACAAGTAGCGCTATCCTGTTGAAGTTATATGTCGTTGTCGTCGAGCGTTTAGTTATTGTATCTGGTAGAATACGAGTTACGGAGGAGCTTCTTTGTTATACAACCAATAGTCATACTGTGCATTGTGTGAGGACTAGAACTAGAACATATATATCGCAAGTAAAAGTCAATAAGAGCGTTTAATTCGAAAAGCCTATGTTAAAATACCTAAGTTTCTGGTGCAATTCTTTTCAATCCTTTGATTGGGAGTCCAAGTAGCTTCATTTTGATCGATTTGAATTTTATTTTAATTGCAGTGCAAAGGTATTTGTGATCTACGAGAGGTAGAGGAGTTGATAATATTTGCTGGTAGTTTTTCTAATATTTTTCACATTGAAATTGATCTGCCCAATAGGCGTTTGTGATTGTCTGACATTTTATATTATACTCACAACAGAAACAAGAAAGAGGGAAAACAACACAATGCACTGCATGAAGTGTTGATCTGGAAAAAAGATCATGCTCAACGGATGTTTTATGTCCATTTAAATAGTGTAGATCCTTCCAGTATTTGTTGTAACTCATTCTGCACAAAGTTCTTGATATCTATTAATCTACGTCGAATTGTGAGTGAAGAATGTGGAGAATATTCCCAAGTAGGTAAGTTGGAGGTTTCATGCCTGTCGGAATATCGAAGTATGTGTAAAATCGTTTTTTTTTTTTAATGCAAGAGAGCTATCGATAACGATGACTATGGTGCATGGAGCATTAGTCCATTTTGTGGTTCAAACAATAAGTCTAACTGTTCATTTAGATATTGATTGTTGTTACATTTATTTTACTCCTCTTGATTTAAAATCGTAAACAGTTCTTGAAGAATGTCAATTCGTCCTATTTCCAAATTTCATGGTCTTTGTTATTTCACCATGTGTAATTTTAGCTTTCGTGCCAATTAAAAACAAATTGTAACAAAATTAGCTTCATTTATGACAGTTAGACTGGTGGCATCGTTAATCATGATTTCTTTCGAAATGTGCAAAGAGCTTCTTTTACAGTGAACGGTAAACACTGTCGCTCCATGCTGATTGAAGTTTTGTTTCGAAGAATTCATCAGCATAGGTTAGGTTAGATTAGCGGATAGCTTGCCGTTCATAGGCATGTTCACTTGGTTGCCCATATGTTATCCTAATCATTATCCGTTAATGGTGGGCTTGAACCATATCGAGCTCCGGACGAAATCAGCCATTTGCCTTAGCACCATGCCCAAACGTTCAGTCACCCAAGATCCGATTACGTGTCCTTTGAAGTGCAAGGCACTCACGTAAAAAGCGTTATAGCGATTCCGTTTTTTATACATCATGACAGCTTCTGCAGCAATTCTGATGAGGCACACCGAGCTTCTCAGCTAAATTTCCAATAGAGCAGCGTCTGGTTAGAACCGTTAGAGTACGCATCGTTTTCTTGTCGAACTCAAGTAGTTCGTTAGTTTTCCTGGACACAGCAGTTTTGAAATTCGACAACCAGGCTGGTTGTACCGCCTACGGTTTGTTGAATTCCCTGCTGCTTTTATCAATTTAGAGTAGTATTAAAAAAATATTTTTCGGCAGCATAACAACGATCTTTGGTCGCAACAAGATGATGCAACTTGCAATGCAGCGTGACACGTGATTTATTGGAAAATCAATTTTGTGGCGTCTTTCTATACAGAAGTAGTCCTTTACACTTGCTTCTTCTTTCGCGCGACTTAACGCTGTTAAATTACGTATTATGGGGATATGTTAAGTTCTTTGCTTAGCAACAGTCCTTTAAGCATTAGCGACCAATGTTTAAGCCGTTGTCTGATCGAATTGTACATGTAACTTGTAGCCGCTGCTGATATTAATGCCGTGAAATGTTTTATCAGGTGAGAGTACAAAAATTTTTTTTGAAATAATACTACAGGGTTTTATTATCATCTTACGTTTTCAAGCTCATAACTCACATCCAAAATAGGGTAAGAATAAAACTTATAACTCACGTTTGAGCGCCAGTATCATGCCTTTGCGTAACTCAATTATTCATTTTAATATGAGAATAACCATCAGTTTTAAATAATCACACATATTTATTTCATTACCTTTCTAGAAATCATATTTCCATCGAAAAATTTAAAAAAAAAACAAAAATAATATCCACTGTGAAGTATTTATATGCATCAACATATCAGAATATTCGTGTATTGAATGGAAAAAAATGCGAAATGAAAAGTAAATATTCCACGATATTTTTAACTTAATTTCTGACGCAATAATATTTTATTCTACGCGACGTCAGTTTATGGATTCGAATTTACACGTTTGGAATAATGTTCCAAAGCCACCAGTCCCAGTCCCACTCCCATGAATCGTACTGACGTTCACGTATTGACTGTCAATATGTCAGTCAATATATGAGGACACTGATTGAATGCATAAATGGTTGGAAGATGAAAACACAGAATGTATCCGAATGTGTGTGTCGGTTTAACTAACAATGGAAACAGCAACAGTGACAACAGCAGCAAACATAAATTTATTTTTGGAGTAACAGAACATGAATAATTTTAAATATAAACGGAAGCGGAAATACATTCACTCCTCTGTGTGTGTGTGTTTTCCTTTTTTCTTTTTATTTAATTTCTGTCATTCACTATAAATTCAACTGCCATTTCAGCATTAAAATTCGTATCTCATGAAATTCTGTTGTATTGGGTAAATAACTTAAAAAGTGTAGTATTTTTGGCAGCTTTTAGGCATTGGTTGGTTACTAAAGACACAAAAAATATCTCAAAGATAGGTCATCGAAAGAGCAAAACAAAAAAAAGGAATTGAATAATTTAAATTGGAAACATTATTCGATCAAAATTCATGTCAGATTGCTAGCGCAATCATTGTCGAGAAGCAAGCCGGTGTTTTAAAGGGTTTAAAAGCAGCAGGATTCATTCTAAAGCAAGAAAATTGGGTGCCACAAGAACGATTTCACATGCCTAAAATGCTGTTCGAAAAAATAATTTTTTTATTGCAATCATATACAAAGCGCGTGCTAAAAGCGATATCTACGGCCAAGCAGGATATCAATTTCGACAAGGTAATGCTCTGTATTTTGTTGGATCAGAACTGGACCAGATTATCATAGTAAACTGGCACATACATACATACATACATAATTGGTCATTACAACCCTTCAGTTAGAATTACGACCTAGCTTCTCACAGCACTCTTACTAGAATGTACATCGGTTCAAAGTATGTTATCAAAAATTGCCAAGATTTATTCATAACCTCAAAAAACGAGCGGATTTTTTTGCGAAGGATTAATTGCCAAAAAGGTTAGCTTTGTACGGAAAATATTGTTAAGTTTTTCCTTTTCAAAAACGTTTAAAATATAAGTTTGTATATTGCAAATAAAAATAAAAATCAATTTGTGTTTAGTTCTAAATAATTACTTTATTGCTCACAGAATTCAGTGTGCCACTGTTCACAACTTGATTTAAACAACGACAATTTGCTTTATTTGTTATTGTGGGGGTGAGCGGGGAAGATAAATAAAATAAAATATTTGGCAAAGCGAGAAATAAAATCGGGTATTAGATTTTGCAATATATAATATATTTATTGCGACAAGACGTACCTTCGGGTTGGGGGTTGATTGGATAATAATCTCTTTTCTGTATTTCATTGTAATTCACAATATTCAGGTTACAACAGAGATGTTTCATATACTTAAGTTAAACTTATATCTAAAGCTTAAAATTAGGGTGGCCAGCGTGAACATCCCGCCCCCCTTGCAACATTGCAACAAGAGGACCGAGAAGTCACCTGGCCAGAGATCAAAAAATTACAATTCAGGTAATATTCAGTTACAATTCAGTGTATAAATTCAGTTAAAAAAGGAAAGAATTCAGTACAGAAAAAAAAAGAAAAAGGAGTAAGACCAATAGTCATAAAGAAAAAATTATCTGCTCAACACGTTGATCACGATGGTAGCCCCTGAAGACGCATTCGATGCCGCCATTACGGCCCCATTACCGGAATTAGGAGGTTGACCAGCGCACGAACATGATTTTTCCAGAGCTTGGTTGTGGGTTGCGCTCTTCTTCTGGTTTTGGCTATGGGTTGAATTATTCTTCTTAACAGCTCTTTTTTTGGGGTGGCTCCTCCTGCGGTTACTTTTCTTGGGCTGATTTGTCTCCGGAGCATTTGTTTTGCCTAGTTTGCTACCGTCAGTTCTTCTGTGAAGGTGCAGCATGGTATGATGCTCTTGCAAGCATTCCATACATCGGTCTCGGCTCCGGCACTCCCTTACAAAATGGGAATGTGCCAGACAGTTGATGCAGAGTTTGTAGTGCTTCACTATACTTAACCGCTTAACGGGGCTCATCCGACGGAATTTGGGACATTTGCGTAGAGGATGAGCTTCAGGACACAGACGGCACTTTGAGCGGGCGGTAGGAATAACGTCATCGAGGGTCACATCAGTCGGGCGTTCTATGGTTAGTCGACGGGGAGCGGTATCAGACATCTGTGAATGAAACGAGACAGGCAAAAAAAGGAGAGAATATTAGTTTTGCTCATGATTGGGAAGCAGCACGAGTTTAACTATTGGCCGAGTCAAAACGCCATTGGCGGTCCTAATATCGGCCACTCGCACTTTCGAATCAGGGCCGAAATAGACCCGTTCGATTCGACCTAGCTTCCATTCGTTAGGGGGTAGATTGTCATGACGAATGACAACAAAATCATCTACAACGAAATCTCTTTGGGGAACCTTCCATTTGTTGCGTTTATGCAATTCGACTAAATACTCGTCTTTCCATCGACGTGCGAACAAATGGTGCAAAATTTTCAGCTTACGCCATCGATTAGCATAGCTTAGAGACTCATTCGAAAAGTCAGGTTCAGGTGGGGAGAGTATAGCACTTCCTATGAGGAAATGTCCGGGGGTCAAAGGATTGACGTCAGACGGGTTATCCGTCATCGAACTCAGAGGTCTAGAATTCAAACAAGCCTCTATTCTCGTCAACATAGTCGAAAATTCTTCATACGTGAAACTCTGGGCGTGGGATATCTTTTTCAAATGGGTTTTGAAACTCTTCACACCTGCCTCCCATAAGCCACCCATATGTGGCGCTCCAGGAGGAATAAAATGCCAATCTACTAACTGAAAGGCATTCTTTGTGACAATCTGACGTTTTATATCCTCAAGGAACCGAGTCTTATCCTTATTCAACAGATTGGCTGCTCCAACAAAAGCAGTACCATTGTCAGAATATAGGTGAGAAGGACAACCGCGACGAGAGAAGAATCGAGCAAAAGCGGCCAAAAAGCATTCGGTGGACATGTCATTAGTAGCCTCCAGATGGATGGCTCGAGTCGCAAAACAAACAAACACCAAGACATATCCTTTCGTTATTCTACAACCACGCCCTATATATGACTTTATGTCAAAGGGACCAGCAAAATCAATGCCGGTATGAGTAAAAGGGCGGGTGAGTGTAGTTCTTTCGGGCGGCAAAGCAGACATAATCTGCTGACCGAGCTTCTTCTTGTATAAAGAACACACTTTGCAATTGTGAACAACTGTCTTGACCAAATTCTTCAATTTAGGGACCCAAAATTCCTGTCGCATAAGACGAAGCATAAGGGAAATATCCGCATGAGCCGAAAACTTATGAAGATGTTCCAGATAGAGGCGCGTGAAACGGCCATTATAAGGCAATAACTTCGGAAAACGTTCGTTGTAGGTCAAAGTAGGTGATTGAGAGAGTCTGCCATTAACCCGCAGAAATCCACTAGAATCTATAAAGGGGTTAAACACGAGTAGTGAATTCTTAGAGGTTAAGGTAGAGCCATTCTTCAAACAAGAGTATTCGGGGAAATGGGTACTTTGGCAGAGAATGATCAAACGATCCATTGCCAACCTAACCTCACTTTGACTCAACGTATGAGATAGAGGGACTTGAGACGACCTTCTTTCGGGGTGTAACGAGTGATAAAAACGAAGGATATAGGACAAAACTCGCAGGGCACGAGGTAAGTCCGAATATCGACTCAAGAATTCCTCGGACGTATCCGTTTGAGCAACATTGACCTGTATCAAACGCGTTTCTAGCTGATTATGGGGTTTAAAAGACGACAGTGGCCAATCAGACTGTGGACGAGATAGCCATTCAGGACCCTTCCACCAAATATCTGAAATGGACAGCTCCTTAGCGCTCATACCACGACTAGCCAAGTCAGCAGGGTTATGATGAGATTCGACGTGATTCCAATTGTCAGTGCCTACCTGGTCCACGATATACGATACTCGATTCGCCACAAAAGTTGGCCAATGGCACGGGGGTTTTTGAAGCCAGGACAGAACGATTGTCGAATCTGTCCAATAGAAGACTTCCGATTTGGTAAGATTCAGCTCCTTACGAAGTGAAAATACCATTTTTGCCAATAGAGTTGCACCGCAGAGCTCTAAACGGGGTAAAGTTTGCACTTTTATAGGCGCAACTTTTGTTTTGGCAGCGAGCAAGTGGGTGACAAATTCACCAGACGGGGTTTGGACTCTACTGTACAGAGTGGCAGCGTATGCTTTCTCAGAAGCATCACAAAATGCATGAAGTTGCACTTCATACTGAGGGTTAAAATTAACCCAACGGGGGATGTTAATCCTTTCGATGTACGAATAATCATCGACAAACTCTAGCCATCTGTTAAACGTCATGGGTTTCAAACATTCGTCCCAATCGGTTCCGTCTTTCCAAATTTGTTGCATAAGAATCTTAGCAACTATTACTTTAGGTGCCAACCACCCAACGGGGTCAAATAGCTTTGCTATTTGAGACAAGACGGAACGTTTTGTGACAACAGAGAAATCGGGCGTTGGAGCTGGCTTGAAGAAAAATGCATCAATGCTCGCATTCCAACGTAAACCCAGAGTTTTAGCGGTGCTGGCGTCTGACAATTTTAGAAATTGGGAATCCAATAGATGATCGGGGGGCAAATCCTCAATGAGACCTCTGTCATTCGAAGTCCATTTGCGAAGAGAAAAGCCGGCAGAATTCAGAACATGAATTATCTCATCACGATTACGTGTAGCTTCCACAAAAGAATGCGAACCAGCCAAAATGTCATCAACATACATTTGGTCTCGCAGAATCTCAGAAGCAAACGGGTGGTCCGCTTCGCAATCATCAGCTAACTGATGTAGGGTTCGTATAGCCAAATAGGGGGCACAGTTAACACCAAATGTAACTGTGTTCAATTCGAAATCTTGCACATCTTCTTGGAGGTTTCGACGGAACAATATCCTCTGAAAAGGGGTGTGATCTGGTACGACCAGTATCTGCCGATACATCTTCTGTATGTCTGCGTTAAAGACAAATCGAAACAGTCTCCATCGGAGAATCAAGATAGTCAAATCGGCCTGCAAAATCGGGCCAGTGTGCAAGACACTGTTAAGGCTTAAGCCATTCGATGAAGGGCAAGAAGCGTTGAAAACGACACGCAACTTGGTGGTTGTGCTATCAGGCTTAAAAACGGCATGATGGGGTAGGTAATAACTGGGTTTAGTGGAATGAACAGCGTCGTGATCGATCTTCGACATGTGGCCTAGGGTGAGGTACTCCTCAATAACTTGATCATATTGATCTTTGACTTCCGGGTCCCTCAGCATACGAGATTCATTTCTCAAAAATTGACCGAGAGCACCCTTTCGAGATGGACCGAGATTCACGTCCGTCGAAAATTCGGGTTTAAAGGGTAAAGCAACGACGTATCGACCACCTTTAGTCCTATAAGTCGTGCGACGATACAGATCCTCACAATAGCGATCTTCAGGCGACAATATTTTCGACTTCGGTATTTCCTCTACTTCCCAGAATCGACTAATCTTCGCATCTAAGTCTAGTTGCCCGAAGAAGGAAGCAACGGAATCCAACGGGTTCGACTGAGGTATTTTTCCAGTTACTATCCAACCGAAGACAGTTCGTTGAGCGATTAAAGGGTTTTTAGAATCTTTCCTAACTTCAGGAAGCATGATTTGAGAGTATATATCTCCACCCAATAGCAAATCCATATGGGCACATTTCAAGTCTGTCAACGGAAGATCGGGAGTGTTAAAGTCAACAAACTTCGCTAAGGAGCATGTGGGTAATCGACCAGTTAACTTGTCAACCACATATGCTTCCGTAGTTAGTCTAAACGCTGGATCAAGAGAAGACCCCAGCGAGACAAGACAGACTTTAGTCGAGTTTGCGGCCACTGCGCCATTAAGGCCCACGACAGTGGCAGCCGGTGCTAAAAGAGTTGGAAGATCTAGCTTCCGTTGCAACTTTCTGGAGATGAAAGTAGCTTGGGATGCCGGGTCGATTAGAGCCCTAGCAGGAAAAACTACATCATTATGCACTACATTCACCTGGATAGTTCCCAATAAAACTGTGGAATACGGGGTGGACTGTAATCGGGTAGCGAAATTCTGAAAAGATCGAGCAGCAGCGGATGTTGATGGGCCATTATCCACTTCATTTCGCTTTTGTACAGGAGAAGGCCGAGGGATTTCTGGAGAACTATCTGGGGTAGTAGGGTTAGCGGGGTTAGTTCCAGTCCTCGGTTTCTCCCGGGGGGAAGATTCGGTACGATGAAGTAGCGAATGATGTTTTTGTTTGCAAATATAGCAAACATTTGAGCTCTGGCATCTTTTAAATTCATGCGAGGCTGCCAAACAATTCGTGCAACATTTGTGCTTTCTAACAGTTGCCAAGCGAGCACTAACCGACATTCTTAAAAAGTCCGAACACAAACGAATCGGATGATTCTCGCTGCAAACTGGACATTTTCTTTGGGGTAAGCTAGGGGCTACAGTGGTTCCAAAGGTTTTCAATTTCCGCGGGTTACCAGGACTGCCTTGGTTATTAACCCGTGCAGTACCTTGGGAAAAATTGTGGCTGCCGATAATATCCGACACTGATTCCAGAGTTCGGTATCTGGCAGTCAGAAACTCATCCATCTTGCTCCACTTAGGCAGGTCTGAGCAAGGCCCTTGAGATTGCTCCCAAAGACCCAGGGTGTGTTCGGGTAGTTTGGTGGAGCAAATGTAAACAAAGATTATGTCCCAATTCTGAGTTTCAATGCCCAGTAGCGACAAATTCGTTATGCAATCGTTAATCGTCCGTTGCAAACTCTTGATGGAAGGGCCAGATTCCTTGGATATGGAAGGGAGGTTAAATAGGGTTTTCAATTGAGAATTTACTAAAACGCGCTTATTCTCGTACCGATCTACAAGGTTCTGCCACGCCATGTCGAAACCATCATTCGTCATGGGGCAGGTTCGAATAATGTCCCTTGCCTCGCCTTCCGTCTTCTGTAGAAGGTAATACATCCTTTGGATGTTACTAATATGGGGGTTGGTCCCATAAATGGCCGAGAACATATCCCTAAATGTTGGCCAAGATGTGTAATCGCCAGAAAATGTTGGGGTGTCACAGGGGGGAAGATGAATAGGGATACTATTAGTGGGGGGGTTTGCGGCCTTGCTCTTAAGGCCGTCAGTTGACCCATCAATGAGCGAGACACATTGAAAATACAGAGTATATCCCGACTCATACTTGGCCTTCAGGTCTTTAGCAGACACCTTGGTATCGTCGGCATTTTCCACTAAGTCCTCATAAGTGTCACGAAAGGCCTCCCACAAACGGGTTAACTCTTGCCGATGGACACTCAGAGTGTGAACAGAATGTTCTCCTTTAGGGATAGCCTGAAAGAAACTTTCAAAATCGACTAAGCGATTGTAGGTCCTTGTCAAGTTTCGTAACGCGGCCATTTTATCACAATTGGGATAAAGAAAGGGTTATGGAAAGAAAACTCCGAATAAAAGGAAAACGAAATGTTCAAACTTCCAAAAAGAAGATAGGAACAAACCAGAAAACTTCAAAGGGCGAGAAAAAATCCGAAAATCTCAACAAAATTTCCGAAAAAAAATAGGAATCCCAAAAAAAATCAGAAAAAGAAAGGATTCAAAACTCGATTTAAAATACGAAAATATTCCGCAGAATAAGAGAAAAAAATACGTTCGCGAAAAGAACACCGATAGAAAGGAGAGTTTTCAAATCAACAATAAAAATTGGTACAAAAAACTGTACTTAAGAAAGTAAGTCAATAATAAATGGAAAAAAATATATAAAAATACATAAAAAGATGTACAAAATATAATAAAAATATATAAAAAGGGTTTTTTTTTTTTTTTTTTTTTTTTTTTTACTACGATAAAAAAAATATATATTTATATTTTTACTCAACAATGTCAATCCAGAAAAAAAAATAAGTCAAAAAATATAAATAATATATTCGCTTATTATATTGGTGTATGAATATACGATATTCGACAAAAGTGAACAGCGGCCACCTTGATTTGGCAATCTTCAGCTGTTTACAGAAAATAAACACAACACAACAACAACAACACGCAAGATCAATACTCTCTGTGTTGTTTGTGTTTTCTTCTTTTCACTTTATCACTGTATTCTTCGTATATTCTTACACATTGAGTAACACTTCACTGATTTTTTATATTTTTGTTTGTTTTCTTTTTTTTAATTATAGTTAAAAATCGCCAAATTTCACCGCAATTTATGTGTTTTTACATACCTTGTAAAACAAATTTTATTAGGGGAAAGAAATGAAAATGAAACAAATCCAACGGTGATAAGGGAGTGGTTTCCAACAAAAAGAACCAGTATGGCGATCTTCTACAAATCTGCAAAGAAATTGACAAATATTTTATTTTATTTTTATGGGGATGATCCGGCTCGATTGGACCAAAATGTGGGGGTGAGCGGGGAAGATAAATAAAATAAAATATTTGGCAAAGCGAGAAATAAAATCGGGTATTAGATTTTGCAATATATAATATATTTATTGCGACAAGACGTACCTTCGGGTTGGGGGTTGATTGGATAATAATCTCTTTTCTGTATTTCATTGTAATTCACAATATTCAGGTTACAACAGAGATGTTTCATATACTTAAGTTAAACTTATATCTAAAGCTTAAAATTAGGGTGGCCAGCGTGAACAGTTATTTTTCTTTACACACTTCCGAGTACATACTAACAATTGTTCGTTAGATCTTTACAACGGAGATCTTCAAACTACGACTGTTTTCTTCACACGCAATTCGTCTTTACATAAGACTGACTGAATTCATTCTGACTCCGTTGCCTATTTTGTCTCGCCTTTTATATCGCCGGGTAAAGAGTCTGATGAATGCTCTTGAAGAATATAAATGTAAGCAATTTATTTACATTATTGTTGTTTGTGTATTTTGTTTACGTTTGTCGTAGCAATGTTGTTGTTGCTTGTTTGTTTACTTGTTTGTCCCTTTTTATACTGATTTTGTTGCTACATTATTGTTTATTCGTTGATCATGTAAACAAGTCCATAGTTTTAATGTTAAACGATGGAACACCATTTCCATTTCCGTAACAATATATTGAATGAACCCACCTTAATAAAGCATTTGTTTTCAATAAATATTACCGCGTTTTAAGTGCTCAAGTACCCGAACAAACTTTAAAATTGTTACACATTGGCCATCTTAAGCCATGTTTTCTGACCACTGTTAATGATATTTCTGATGAGTCTGCAGCATCCTCTGAAACTTCTTTAGGGGTCGTTTCATTTGTTATTTGGTCTAGAGATGTTCGAACGTTAGCTTATCATATTATACGATTGTTATTGGCTCGTTTTTTCTTATTTTCAGTTGTCAGTTTCACTCCAAGTGATGACGAAAACCTACCATGGGATCCTCGAGCTTTTTTAGCACTTGGAAAAATTTTATAAAATGCACCCAAAGCAGGCACATCAACCAGTTAAAAAGGGCCAAGGGCCATTAGACTGTTTTACGTTTAATGCTAAATTTTGAGACCATTTGCTTCATAACATCATCTCTGTCTAGTGTCTTATTAAAATAATCATTTAATTCATCCTTAACGTCAAATACTGGCTCTCTGCAAGTATAGTCCATTGTCGATAAGAAATAAAGACTTTCTTCGACTTTGTTACAACAGACAACAGGGTCACGCTCTTACTGAAACCATATCGTGCCGCTATTACATTATCTTTAGGAATGTAAGCTTGGTGAAACGGAATCTTGTAAAAGCCCGACCCGTTGTTTTATTTATTCCGTGTTCTTAGTGAAGATCTACCAGAGCTAAACCAATATTTGTTCCCACATTTGCTTGCCTCTGAACACCACGTAATTTTCCTGCATAAATAATTTCATTCAACGAGTAATTATTGACTGAGTTACACGATCATTCATACATTGTCATTACAACCCTTCAGTACCAATTGTTGTAGCTTCTCACATTAGTTATGTTGTGTATGCTAGTTTTATACATGAGTGGCGGGACTTACAGTTTAAAGTCGACAGATTTTTGAGAGACTTTTCATGGCAATTTTTCTTCGTTTTCTTCGTTTACTCGTTTAATTGTTCATTAATTGTCAGATTTGCATTCGTATAATAGATTTCCGGAAATAGCAGTGGTTTTATCAGTTTATTTGAGCGCTGAATGTATTACATGTATAATTTGTTGAATTCTGTCACGACTTAAGGAGGCTTCATATAGTACGTTGTTTCTCCAATAAGCTCGAGAAGGATTATCGCTGGTAATATTTAAATCAACAACGTTCATGGGTACCCAAGTACCTTTGCCAGGATTTGACCTGTAAAAATGTTGCCAGTATGACTTGGGTCGAAATTAATACTCGTAAGCATGTTTTTTAAGAACCAAGTCAAACATTAAAAAAAACGGACAATATGAAGGCGCTCATGTCATATTTTGCGTATGTACGTCCACTTCTATAGAATACTGTATAGTCGTACGTAGTCTTCTCTTGCTTCTGTGGCAGTCCATTTTTTTATTTTTCCCATAACTGTTACCGTAGTTGCTGCTGCATCTGCTGTTTTTATTTGTGAAAACCGTATGTTGATGTCAATAAAATAAATATCAATGGAATATTATTTATGTACATACATATTGACAACATTGACAACAAATTATTTAAAGGCATTAAAATTGAAAAAAAAGATTCCTTTCAATATTTTATTTCCTCATGTTTCATTTAGACAATGCTCTGGTATTTTCGTAAATTCAATATTGAAACATAAATGCGAAATTTAAAGTTATTGCGACAGTTTGTTTTATAGCATTATCATTGAGTCCATCAAAATCATTTATTCTGTTTATTTAAAAGGCAAGCAATAAATGTGATATGCTCATATCAGATGCATATACTATTTTTTTAAAGAAATTGTGAAATACTTTCATGCGATGTCATAAAAGACACTTAAAATAAATATTTTATGAATATTTTTAAATAAAAATCCAGAAATTTCTAAAGGATTCATCATACTTTTGACACACAAGTGTCAATCATGTTGAATGTCAGATTTAACTCCAACTTGATAGCACTGGGCACATATGTATGTATGCAAACAATTTGACAGTCAGTCATTTCTTGAACCATAAATATAACAAAAAAGGATTTTCATTCATTTAAACATTTTTCCGGCTCAATAGCCGTAACGTTAACATTATTTGAAGTTTTTCATATGTCCGCCAATAAAAATTATGAAAATGAAAGATCTACATACTGTTGTTTTGCTTTTACATCGCTTAACATTAAAATTCAAAACAAAAGCTACAAAAACAAATCAATGCGGTAAACAAAACTGTTTACAAATTATCGTACCAACAGGTGCTACTATTGTCTCAATAAGCAGAAACCTCTCTCGTACGATAAAACTGACGCTCATCCTCCCCGTGCTTCTTTATGGCGCAGAAACATGGACCCTATTAAGCACTCATGCAGCAGTCTTGAGAGTATTCGAGAGAAAAGTCCTACGTAAGATCTGCGGTCGAGTGCGAGTTGGCGTTAATTTACGTATCCGATCCAACAGTGAGCTGTATGAGCTCCTCAACGACATAGGCGTTGAGCAGCGTATTAATATCCTACGGCTGCGCTGGCTCGGCCATGTCGTTCGAATGAAGGAAGGCCCTCCGGCGGGTAGGGTACTTGATGCGGGGATCTGCGGAAATCGGCAAAGAGGACGACCTTACCTGCATTGGAGGAATCAAATCGAGGAAGCCCTTTCGTCGATTTGTGTGACCAACTGGCGTCGGCGCGCAAGATGCAGAGGCGCCTGGAAGGATGTGTTGTGGCAGGCCGAAATCCGTTAATAAGTAATTAAGTAACTGTATCCCAATTATGTTTGTGGGTGTGGTGAATCCATTGACCTGAACGTGATACGTAAGTAAATGCTGTTTCATATCGCACTTGTACTTCAATCGGTAGGATGAATAGAATATTGAAAACATTGCCCTATAAGGAGCTGCCTTTATCACTTTGTTTCATTAAATAAGTTATTTAAGGACGTAATTAAAGATTATAAAATCTTTTAAATTTATTTTGATGCAATGAAATCTAAATTAGTGGCAGTTAATTACCTGAAATGATTTTTTTAAAAAACCTAAATACGAGTGGGGTTTTCTTCTACACATGCTTCTCATGGTTTTTGTATTTAATTAATGCCAGTGTACTTATTTATTTATTTTGTTCAAATCCTTTCTAAGTCCTTCATCAACATAAGCTTCATATCTGAGCACTTATTTTCTGTCATCAAAATCACATACAATTGCTTGACGGTCTAATATTTTACATTGCAAACACACACACACACTACACATCCTGCCAAAAAAAATCTGAATTGTATGGAGAACAATTCATTCCTAACAGTTTATTATACACACTTTGGTACACCTGAGCTGGTAAACAGTATATAAAGGTGATTTAAATAAAGTGAATTTAATGAGCTCCACATATTAATTACGAACGAATACATTCGCCATATTATGAGGTTAAATGTGGGGCTTAGGCGGCTTTAATATAAAAAATGTGCGGCAATAAATTGTATGAGAAACAGTATGTGTTGCGGTTGGTATTTAACGTATTATTTGGCAGGATTTCATTTCATTGCTGGGCTTAAATTATAATTAAAAATTGTATTGAATAGGTAGGCGGCTTGTTATTACTAGTAGTATTTAAAATAAAAATTCTTAGGCAACCGTAAAAGTGGAGCGTAGCACTCATACCATATATTGTCTAGCGTTTAAACGTTTTATATTTGCATGCAAAATAATATTTCGAAGGACCACATCAAATGACTTTTTGGTGCATATTCAAATAAAAGTAGTAGCAGTATAACCATGTTTGATTTATTCCGTTTATTAAGGTTATACTGATCTATGAAATCGTCGTAGTTTTGTAGGTAATATGTTAGCTTATTAGACGCGAAACCACGGTTCGAACCCCAGGTCAATTAAATAACAGACCCCTTCCTTGTGGGACGAAACTAATGCTCTACAGGTTGCTCATTAGGGTGGGTCGAAAAAAAAAGTTGAGCCAGTCACCCCCTAGGATTAAAGGTATATTAATAAGGTTCCCAAAAATATAAAAATTATTTTTTTGCCACGCCTAGAAATACCGCCCTTTTTGTTTTTTATATACTACGTCGCCATTTTAGGTCCGATCATAACATATCATATATCAGTGTTTGTGGCTTGACGGCAGCTACATTTCACTCTAAGACGATTTTTTAATTCGACATCATATTCTATGCTCGACTTCTGGTATTTCGGATCCTTCCCCAAAATTAGTAATTGTGGCTATGCAGGCATAAAGAGCATTTAATTATATAAAATATTCGCTTTTAAAATGCTCACTTTTATGCATTAACAGCTATTTTACAGATATTTTAAAACGTTCAAATATTCATTCACAACCGTTCAAAAATTTACTTCAAAATTATTTATATTTTTAATGCCACATATTTAAGAAATTTTATTTTAATTCTGTTAAGTAATAATGTTTTAATGGAACATTTATTATTTATATTAATTGTCTGTATTATTATACTATACTATTTGAAACATTGTTTTCAAAAAATATGTTTTTACCATATTTTCAAGACCTAATTGATGGGACTTAGAAAATCGTCCGTCTAGCAGAGATGTCCGCCTATTAGAGCTGTCCGCCAGTGGAGCTTTCACTGTATTTGTAATTTCTTTATAACTGTATTATTTTTAAGTATTTATTAATACAATTTTTCTTACTTATCAACAACTACTACTGAATAAAATGGCCTTTCTTGTTTTTGATAATGGGACTTAAGAATCCAAAAATCCAATTTGCTTTGTAACGGAAAAATAAATACATATATTTTTTTTTAGAAATTTATTTAATGATGTTTTCGACACATTTTAATGCATTTTTTGTTTGTTGCGAGAAAGGTTGTGAATGAATATTTAAACATTTTAAAATATCTGTAAAATAGCTGTTAATGCATAAAAGTGAGCATTTTAAAAGCGAATATTTTATATAATTAAATGCTCTTTATGCCTGCATAGCCACAGTTACTAATTTTGGGGAAGGATCCGATATACCAGAAGTCGAGCATAGAATATGATACCGAATTAAAAATTCGTCTTAGAGTGAAATGTAGCTGCCGTCAAGCCACAAACACTGATATATGACATGTTATGATCGGACCTAAAATGGCGACGTAGTATATAAAAAACAAAAAGGGCGGTATTTCTAGGCGTGGCAAAAAAATAATTTTTATATTTTTGAGAACGTTATTAATATACCTTTAATCCTAGGGGGTGACTGACACAACTTTTTTTTTGTCCATAGAGAGCGACCCGCTCTATTGCTCATCTTCGCCGTGCTTCTCTATGGTGGGAATGCATTGACGCTCTTAAGTATTTATGCTACAGTCTTGAGCGTGTTCGAGTGAAAAGTCAAACGTAATTATATCGAACTTGCTCAGATATCGCTCTATAAAGGCTGTTATAGATGGGAACCTAACAGACAAGTTTAAGTTATATTCAGGGGGTACTTCAAGGGTTTCTATTACAATTGATTTTCTAGTTTTATTGATGATCTGTTGTCCTTTTAATCCACATTAACACTTTTGGATATAAAAGTAATAATGAGCTGTATGAGCTCCTCGGCCACATGCATGTTGTGTAGCGCATTAATATATAGCGGCTGTGGTGGCTCGGCCAATTTGTTAGAAAAAGATGGTCCCTCGAAACGGATTGTTAGTGGCCTTTTAAATATGTATGTAGTAAAGTATGTTGTATGTAGTAAATCAGTAGTAAATCGAAATTTGGTTATACTTCGCCTGTTCTACTTTGCAGAGGTAAAGATATGATAACAATTTAAGTCGCCGTCATTTTGTAGTAGTGTGTTAGCTTAGACGGGAATCAGTGGCTCAAAGCACAGCTCGGACATCTGAAAATTTAAAAGAAATATATTTTTTTCAGCAGTTTACAATTATTAAGAATTTTATAACTATCAGGACTTTTTAAGCGCTTACTATCATTAAATATAAATAAAGCGCGATGTATGTAAGATACCATCGAAGGTTTTTATTCATTTGACTGACCTATTGATGCCATTATGTGTGAAATGTCCGCCACGTCTTTTCTGGACAGAACGCATCCGAAATTACCAATTTCGCATGCCTCTGGCTCATATATTAGGCTGAATTTAACCAATGGCATGCGCTATGTTGGCTTTGAGGGCCCCTGTTATCTGTGGCTTATACGCATACAACCGTGTCTTAAGTACACCCCACAAGAAAAAGTTTAACGGTGTCAAATAGCTCGATCTCGCTAGCTAGTTCAAATCATCTTCATGTGGGATGACTATGCCCTCAAAGTGTTCGTGCAGGATATTTACTGTTTCACGAGCTGTGTGGTCCTGTTGAAACCAAATATCGTTGATGTCCAGATCATCCAATTCCCACGAATCATCGAACTGTAGTGCTTGCCATTGACAGTGATTGCGCGGTCAAAGTTGAGCTCAAGGAAATATAGACCGATGACGGCGCCAGCCCAACATTCACATCAAACAGTTGCTCTTTCGAAATGCATTGAACGCTTTTCGATCTTAAATGTATTGTTATTGCCCCATATTTGATAAACGTACTCAGTTATCTAAAAATGGGCCTCATCGCTGAAGATGATTATTCGATGAAAATTAGAGTGAATTGGTAACTGCTTTAGAACCCATACAGCTAACAGAGTCTGTGGTTATCCATGGTGATTTGGCAAAAAATACTACGTAAATGACAACTAATTTGGCAGTCGTCTCTTCAACAAGATGGCCGTTATCAATTGTTTAAGATGAAATGTTCCTGTTATAAAACAAAATTTTTATTATGAATGGCCATATTAGGGAAGTTATGGTAGTAATGACGCGATACTCACCCTTAGGTGCATTCGCCCAGAGGGGGACATTATGCAGATGTAATGACGTGGAAGAAGATAACATTACTGAACCGGCATTTGGGAATCAGAGAAAAATAATTCTTCAAAATTCAAAAATTAGAGTCAATTGCCAAGGGTATTGTGATGATAACTGAGTTTTTTTGCCCAAATTGAAAAAATTGCACTTGGCTGATAGGCTTTGCCATGAACCTATATAGAGACAATCTATTGGCCGCCAATGTTATGTAAATCAGTCTTACGGAATTTTTTCTTCTAAAAATGTCTATTGTACAGGGGCCAAAAGACAGTATTGCAGCTGGTAACGTTGAGATATTCGCCAAAATGCTAAAAATTATATGCAAAATTAGCGCAAATAAAGCTGAATTCACTTAGTCGATTAATTAATTGGTCCTAATAATCATTTGATCAGGGTTACGGCTTCTTAAAACCTATTGTATAACAGACCCTGTTGTGATTTAATTCAGGCAGTTAGTAACGGTACCTATGTAACCTATGTAACGACAGATTTGAAAATCTTTTCATGGAAATTTTATATACTTTCAGAGTTTGTTCCAGATATCTGAGCTGAGGTTTGAACTACTGACTCTTGTCTAATAAGTCGTCTGTATTTTATTGAAAAAATTCGTAAAAAACTGTACTGAGCAGATGGAATACGTAGTGTATTGTATTAAACCAATAAAGAATACTAATAATTTTTGATACAACAGCAACACTGAACGCTAATATTGTTTAGACGAACCTAAACATACATACATTCTTATGTAAGTATATGTAAAAGGGGGTATGAAAACATGCAGTGGTGTTAACATGAGTGTAAAGCCAGGAGTGTAAAGCCATCAGCGTAAAGCCAGTCATAGGCTGTGTTGTTTATTTATTTAAACATGTTTTCTTTCTTTTGTGTGCGTACGAGTGTGCGAAAGTATTTAAATTAAAAGTTTTACTCAGATGTGCGTGGGTGGGGTGTGTGTGTGTTTGGTTTTAGTAAATGACTGCTAATTAATGAAATTGTATGTTTAGCATGTCAGGTGCTGTTTTTATTCATGAATTTTTATTTTGTTTTTTTTAAGAATTTTTTTGTTTGTTTGCCTTTTTGGTGGGGTTTTTGACTCAATGGGAGTTTTCGGTGCGGTTTGATGGGTCTACAACATACAAAACACCAGAAACCAGAACAAACCACTACAAAAACACAAAAAAACAAAGGCATTCAAAATACTATAGCCATTATCAACACAAACGACAGGAGTGCAGTGATGGAAAGAAATTTTAAGTTTTATTTCATGGTGATTTTGATTAAATGACACACAATATTTAAAATGGGCCTAAAATATGAGCAGCGATAAAAATCTGAGATTAAAATTAAGTCGATTTAACATCCAAATGCAACACCCCGATGAATACGCGTTAACAGAGATGTAATGAGAATTATTTTTATACGAATGATTTTTTGAGAAACAAAAAAAGTTACAAATTTATGTGGAATATATAGCCCGCAGCCGTACTGTACGCGTATATTCGTAAGTCCCAGCTTTGGTATATTATTTGTAGAATTTTTGACAGATATCTCAACCTTAGCAGCTGTAATGTTGCCTTCCAACACTGGAATTGTGACTGTCTGACACCTGTACATTAGAACTTTTACAAGAAAATAAATCCCGTAAGACTAATTTACATGATCTTGGCTGCCAATAGATTGTCTCTAAATAGGTTCATGACAGAGTGGTACTACGTACCAGCCAAGTGCAATTCTTTCAATTTGGGCAAAAAAACTCAGTTATAATCGCAATATTGACTTTAATTTTTTGATTTAAAAAATTATGCTCGATCATTATATCTACATATACACTGCCTCTAGGCGGATGCAATTAAGAGTAAGTATCGCGTCATTTTACTATAACTTTCCTAATATGGCTACATTTAATGCAAATTTTGTTGTATAACAGCATCTTTCGAACTTAAACCATTGATAATGGACATTTTGTTGAAGCTACATGTATCAAATAAGATATCACATATTCAGTCTGTTTTGCCAAAACACCACAGAGGTCAAAAATACGTGAAAATAATAAAATTGTTTTATTAAAATGGGTATTCGGTTTAGCCAATATACTGTGGGCTTTGATCATTTTCATGAGCACCATAATTGACTCATCGAGAAAGCTATTCCTAATGTGTTTGATAAATTCGAGCCGTCTGGATCAGCTTTCGACCAAAACATGTACGGTGACAAATTGCAAGATTTGCAAACAGCTTAGCCGCTGGTCCTGGGAGTGTGTTGGTGACACTGAGGCTATCGATTTCGCGTCGTACTCAATAGCTAGGCGATTCACAAACCACAACATGGAAAATTTTTGCATCGCGATTCGAGGCCAGCATACGTACAACTAAAACACAACCATAAACAACAACGTCTGTTTGCTGAATAGACTCTGGAATAGTTCCTAATCGTCTTCAGCGATTAAATCCATTTCAGGATGACTCGGAATATGAATAAACAAAATTATCGAATTTGGGACGATACCAAAAACGTCAAATACATGCCGACAAAGCCATTTTTTGTTGTGTTTGGCCGGCGGCTTCATCGGTCTATATTTCTTTACCCAGGCCCACAATGTCAACGGAGAACATTAACAACTTCTTTTGGCCCGAATTAGATGATCTAGACACCAAAGACACTCCGTCAACAGGACGGTGTTGCATGCCACACAGATAATGCCACCTTGAGTATTCTGAACGAGTGATCTGATGGCAAAGTCATCTCACGTAGAGGTGATTTGCACTAGCCAGCAAGATCGAGCGACACCGTCAAACCTTTTCTTGTGCGGTTTTCTGAAGCCGTAGTCGTATGCGAATAAGTCACAACCACAGAGGTCATCAAAGCCAACATATCGCATGCAATCGAACAAGTTCAGCCTGACTTATGTGTCGGAGTCATGAAAAATTTTATATTTCGGATGCGTTCGTTCCAGGGAAGACGTTGTAGGCATTTGAATGTTGTTACATACCATATATAATGGAATTAATAGGTCTTTCAAACGAATAAAGAATTTGTTCTCCAGTATTAAATTAGGCAGTGGCTTTCTGGAAGATTTTCAAATTCTGTTTCAGTTTTTTGACGAATAGAATGCTGAGATAGTTTGCTCTACTGAATAGAATGCAAACTATTCTGTTGATACTAAGGTTAACGAATCGTTGGGCTTTATTTGTCGTAGTTGGATTAAAACCTGAATCATTTTCGACAAGCCTCTTTAATAATAATTTCAGGGACAGACTCCAGATTTTCTGAAAGTATTTTAGATTTTTGTCTATAGCTGATACTACTACATCGCCTACGTAAGCAATAGTTATGCAGAATGTTCTTTCCATGGCCTTTAGTAGAGTGTTAAGGTTGAGGTTCCATAGTCAAGGCAAGAGTGTACCAGAAATCAGCAATGAGTATTCAAAAAGATGAATAGAATGGAATCATACTCATAATTTCTGATACGTAGTTTAATATTATACTCATACTACTCATATTCAAAGTTTGAAGTACTCATCGTACTCATACTTAATAATAACCATGTTGTTGATTTCGACTCTCCATGACTCAACATTTACATTAATCACAAAATAAGTATGATTCGCGTACGAACACTACAATACTTACTAGAAGGTTGTGTATTTGCTTTGCTTGCTGTCTTTGTCTTTTTCTTTCTTCTTTTTTTATAAATGCTACAACAACTAAGACTGTAAATTTTGATGAATGATTCGAATCACTCGAATCATTTATGAGTATTATAAGTATTTTTCTAAATTTATGAATCTGAATGAGTAAACGTATGCATCAAACATATTTCGAATGGTATGAGTTTGATGTCAACGTTGTACTCATACGCATTGCAACCTGTACTTATAAATCAATATTGTAGTGAGTACGAATGAACCAAAGTAGTTCAATTTTAATACTGTTGACTTCGTTATATTCAAAATTTCATGAGTGCTTATGAGTAGCGATCTCTGGAGTGTACCTCTTCATTGTCTTCTTTTAATCTCCGCTTTGTAAACACTTGAGGGGAGCCTAAAGTATTTTCACAATCAAAGTAATGATTACACGATTAATATATTTGGCATTATTGGAAACACTGTCCCTGTGTTAAAAAAAAAAGCAATCAGAGATATGATTTTTCCATGTGACCAACTGGTGAGTACAGCACAGTTTCAGAACGTGTTTAAAGAGATGATGTGATGTATTTCTCAACGATTCTTTCGAACGTCTTTAGCTTAGGTTTGGGATTCTTTGCCTCCCTTAGGTATAAAAACAATCCTGTCAACTGCCGAGTTTGTTTATCTATTCATAGTAAAATTGCGTATTTTACTCTGACCAATCAAATAGGAAAAGAAAAAAATCACCCGTTGTATGCTTGCTATTTAATTCATTGAAAATATAATTAGAAAACATTAAAACTAATTAAAAAAAATGTTCTGCTAAAACTTTTTAAAAAGACCCAAAAGTTTGTAAAAAATAATGTTTTGCGTGGCAGGAGTGGGTGAGTATTTGTTGCTCAACCTTTTCATAAATGCCTCAACCTGATTTTTTTCTTTGTTTACACTTTAAAGTTTGCTTTGATAACAAAGTCTTTTATATTATTTTTGATATTGTTGTTTTTGGTATTTTTGTTTAACGTTTTATTGCCTCTGTTTGTTTTGAAAATTTGTTTTTTTTTTTGAAAAATTTCCATTTTCTTTATGTTCTTTTCGCCTTACAATTACAATCTTTTACGCCTTTTATACCTGCTTTTATGTTCATACAATTGGCAATGAATTATTGGAGCATAAATCGTCAGCCCAGACATATTTCTTTGAATATTTTTGCTCGTTTAACAAATAATTACATTTACATTACCTAGACCGTGTAAAGATAAAGGATGTGTAGCAAAGTATATACAAATTAATATCTAAAATTATATCAGAAGCTCCTTCATGAAATAAAATCAAAAAAATTTTTGCAAGTAAATTCAAGGAAAGGTGTGGATACTTGCACAGGTTTTCAGGCAAGAGTACTAAGTACCGACGGAAGTCAGATAATGTTTTAAAGAGTCTTTAAAGTTTGGTTCCCAACCATTAAATATCACATACAAAGCGACATATATAAGTTAGGTTCATAGCTTTTGATAAGATTCAGACACAGAAATGAAGAAAAGATCTACTGAAAGCAGAGTGAAATTTATACAAGCGTGGCATACATAGATACTTGGCATACATGTCCATATACATATGCATGTAAATGGCTTAATAATTTTCCTTAAGAAACCAAGTCCTATAAAGCAGAATTTAGTATTACAGTTCAATGGCTAAAAGTTCTGAACTGTATTGGAACAATACTTCTTTTTAAACTAAGTTTTCTAATTTTCTACCATATGAATCCATATTTGGAACATTAACAGTCGCATCTAACTTAATATTCCTAACTTGAAGAAGAAAGATAAACAGATAGACGGCTCATTTAGTTTAGGTTACATACATACATAACCCTTCAGTCGGGATTACGACCTAACTTCTCACACAACTTAAGTTATGTGTGTTAATTTTATACATTAAAGGCGTTAGCTGCAGTTTAAAGTCGACTCCCAACAACAGATTCTTGAGAAACTTTTTCATGGCAGGCTTATTTACTCTCAGAGTTTTTGCCAGAAATCTGTTTAAAGAAAGTTGTTGAAGAAATAATTTTTTTATATTTTGTTTGTTCGAAATGTCTGACGTGGAGCGCGTCTAATAAGCCAACACACTACCTGCGAAACTACAGCAACTACTTACATCTACTGACCATTAAACTAATACCCCTCCTGCTGTAAACGTCGTACAAATCTATGACCGCTGGGTCGTATGATAAATATAATTTTCTTTAAAAACACTCATACGTCTAGGTGGTGTGTAAGTTTCTTCGTGTTTATTTTTTTGATCACATTAATAAAATAAAAAAAAGAACAATAAAATCTACTATTATTACAGATTAAATTCTAAAAATTAAAATACCATGAAACGAACAGAGGTAAACTATAGAATAAATTATAACATACGTGAGGTTTTGCAACAAAATTCCAGCAATTTAACGCTTGTGGGTACAATGAATACAAAAAAATTTACTGCAACAAAAACAAAAGAAGAATGATGAAAATAAAATGGATAACTTGATAAGCAAATAAAAAAAAAATTACAATGCCCAGTCTCAAATAGATTTTAAAAAACTAAAGACTCGACTTAATTAAAGGCAAAGGCATTTATCTTAAACCATGAGAAAGAATGTGGCTTTGTAAAGGGCTTTCATGACAATTTTATTTACCCTCAGTGTTTTTGTCAGAACATTGGTTTCTGTTCACTAGGGTTTCGGAAATCATCGCGAAACTTTTAACTACAGAATAATGTTTCAAATTTGGAAAATTTATCTTGAGAAAAAAATTAAAAATACTAACTCCGGTTGCAAAGTCCATGCAGCATTCAAACATGCAACCAATTGCCAAAACGATGCAGACAGTTCATTAAGATTCTGGGTTTCAGTATGTACGTATGCACATACACATACTCGACTCTCCTTTACTCAACACTGACAAGAATCACAAAATAAGTATGATTTGCGTACGAAGACTACAATACTCGCTAGAAGGTTGTGTATTTGCTTTGCTTACTGTCTTTGCATTTTCTTTTTTCTTTTTTCATAAATGCAACATCAGCCAAAACTGTAAATTTTGATACATGATACGAATCACTCGAATCATTTATGAGTATTATAAGTATTTTTCTAATTTTATGAATCTAAATGAGTAGGCGTATGAATCAAATATATTTCGAATGTTATGAGTTTGATTTCAACGTTGTACTCATACTCATTGCAACCTGTATTTATAAATTAATGTTGTAGTAAGTACGAATGAAGCAGAGTAGTTGCATTTCAATACTGTTGACTTAGTTAAAATTTTATGAGTAAGCAAGCTAAAGTATTGTTTTAATGCCAATCCAATTTAACAATTTTTTTGGAACGCATCTATCGCATACAACGAGACCTGAGTATATGTTGTCTTGTTAGCATTTTGTTTAACACAGAGATTTAACCATGTTTCGGTATTTTTTTTTTCTTTTAGCAGGAAAACCCATTTTAATTAACTCGTGGAAATATTTTTACTCTTTACTCTCTTCGTTGTTGTTTTGTTATTTAAATATTGTAATTAATTGATTAAAACAACCAAATGAACATGAAAAAAAGTAAAAAAAGAATATAAAGTTTTTAATCCCAGTTTTAGATTATTATTTATTTTTTTGGTGAGCGAGCAAGAAACATCTGGATTTTAAAAAGTAGTAGCAAAAAGAGTCGATAATTAAAAAATTAGGAAAACAGTTGTAGATTCTCAAGCTCCAGAATGTAAGACTTAGCATTAAGTATTTATAACAACTGATATTAAACAATTTAATTTTATAGTTTTTCTAAAGTATGTCAATTGAAAAGTTATTTTTTAAGGAATAAAAAAATAGGAAGCTTTAGTTTTTACCTTTTAAAAACTTTTGAAATATGAGCGCGTATATTAGAAATAAATCTATGTTTAGTTTTAATTAAACTCTTCATTGTTCGTACAATTCTGTGTGTCACTGTTCACAACTTGATGTAAACAACAACAATTGCTTTGTTTGTTATTCTTCTTTACACTCTTTTGCGTAAACAATAACAATTTTTCAACAGATCTTTATAATGGAGACAACCAAACCACGATTGTTCCCTTCAAACACCGCGCACCTTCACACAAAACTGACTGAATTTTTACTCACTCGGTTGTCTGCTTTGTCTTGCCTTTTCTATGACAACGTGAACAGTCTGATGAATGTTCTTGAAGTCGAATGTTCATGGATTCGCCTTCTCGAGATCTCTATAAATGTAAACATCGTTGTTTCATTATTGTTGTTTGTATATTTCTGTTTACATTTATTCTTGCAGTGTTTGTTGTTGCATTTTCGTTTACTTATTTTTCCCTTTTTTATATATTGGTGTTGTTGGTATATTTTTGTTTACTTGTTTATCATGTAAACAAGTCCATTGTTGTTGTTGTTGTGGCTTTGTTTATAATTTTAATGTTAAACGATTTAAAAGCAACATGCCATTTCCATTTTCGTAACAATATGAAAAAATATTTCTTGTGTGACTTTCTCCCAGCAGATTTGTGGCAAAAAGTCTGAGAGTAAAATAAAATTGCCATGAATAAGTTTCTCAAAAATCTGACGTTCGGAGTCGGCTTTTAACTGTAGGTCCGGCCTTAACACACACAACATAAGGATGTTTTAAGATGACGAATTATGTATGTATGCATGTATGTGTGTGGTCACATGAAATCACAATATTTTATGAATGACACTTTATCACTTAAAAGAAATTGATTCGAAGAAATTGGGAAAATGTAAGTTGTTGGTAAATTGATAAGGCCTCTGTTTCGTATTTGTTGTGTGTGGATAATATGAGATTGAAGAGCTTTGATTTACTGACATATAAGCAACAACTGCAATAAATTCTCACATATTCCAAAATATACAATGTGAGCGTGAAATTAAATCCGTAAATGATTTCACAACTGAATTTCTGTCATAGTCGACTGAAGAATAAAAAGCGTTTTATTTTTATTTTCAGCATTTTTTCTATTATTCTTCTTGTCATATACCATATGCCTATGTATTGTATTTTGGAAGGAATTTTATGTTTACATTAGCATACAATGTAAATATATTTTGTAACTTTCTTTGCAAAAATTTCAACTTAAGGAAAGTGGACGACTGTTGAAATCACAAAAGAAAATAAAAATCAAATAAATACATATCAAAACACACAAACAAATGAACAAAGCCAGGCTAGAGTCTTTGATATATTTTTTTATTTCTTTCTTACACAAGATATCTTATAACATTAGAAAAAAAGAGAAAAGGTAATAAAAGTGTTCTTACAAACGAAAAAAAATTGTCAAACCAGCCTATAAAAGGACAAAGAAAGACGAGGCAATACAATACCAGAAAAAAGGGATTGTAATTTAAGGAAAGGAACAGAGTTTGTTAAAATAAATATTTTGATAAAAATATGACACATTACAGACTAAAAGATTTTATTACACAATTACAGTGAGCAACATATGAGGAGTGCTTGCTTTCCTTCCTCGTAAAATGTTTGAAGAATTATTCCCATATGATGATAGGTAAAGCAAAAAAAGTGGTTACTATAGCGTTAAATATTGTTACGAAACGATCAACAAAAAGCTACGCAAACAAATACAACGAAATTGCTTCAAGTATACCAACAACATCAGTATGAAAGAAAAGGGGATAGACAAGTAAGCGAATGCAACAACAAGTAATGTGAACGAAATACACAAACAACAATGAAGTCGCGACAGAGTTCTCGAGAAAGCGAAACCCCGAACGTTCTACTTCAAGAAGCTTCATGATCATTCATCAGACAAAGCAGGCAACGAGCAGTAATAATTTAGTCAGTCTTGTGTGAAGACGCGTTGCGTACAAAGAGAACAGTCGTGGTTTGAAGATCGTCGTTGAAAAGATCTGCACTGCAAGCAAAGAAGAATCCATTTTTCATCTCCATCCGTTGAGAGAAATATTTCACGAGTGGTTTTTCAGTTTTTCATTTGTCTCTGGTTCACGTTCTTCATACCTCGTTATCTCTGAACTGTCGTAACCATCTTCTACATGTTGCTTGTGATGGACCATGCTCATCATATGCCTCGACAAGAATTCGACCCTACACTCCGGCTTTTTCCTTTGAAGGATACAAAATTCATCTTACTGGTACGTTTTTACCTTTTGAAAAACGTTTAGAATATGAGTTCGTTGATTGCAAACAAAATAAAAACAAATTTGTGTTTAGTTTCAATTAAATTCTTTATTGTTCGTACTACTTTTGTGTGCTACCGTATACAACTTGACGAATACAACAATAATTGCTTGTTATTTATTATTGTTTGTTTACAAATCAAATCGCGACTGTTTTCTTCACACACAATACGTCTTCACACACAACTGACTGAATTATTACTGCTCGTTGCCTGCTTTGGCTTGCTTTTTTATATGCTCGAGTAAACAGTCTGATGAAGGTTCTTGAAGTGGAATGTTCGTGTGTTCGCCTTCTCGAGATTTCTATCGCGACTTCATTGTTTTTTGGTGTGTATTTCTTTCACATTGCTTGTTGTTGCGTTCGCTTACTTGTCTATTCACTTTTCTTTCTTACTGATGTTGTTGGTTTGCTTGTAACATGTGCGTTGTATTTGTTTGTGTAGCTTTTTTGTTTATCGCTTTGGTAACAATACATTTTCTTTTAACAAACTCTGTTTATTTTATTTGCCTGTTTTCATCGTTTTAATTGGTGGCGATAGTGTTCATTTACATCAAACTTACCTGATCGAAGATTATCAAATTTCTGAATTGTCTTATATCTGGCGAATGTTCTATCTTTTTCTTATACAAATAACTTTACACAGAATAATGTGATGTGAAGTGTTTTTTGGAAAAAATTAATATTATTATAAGAGTTATTTGATCTTAAAGCCATTCAAGGAACTTTATCGTATATCCAGAAATAATTACTGACAGTTGCGTAAAAATCTCCTTATGTGTTGCGTTCGCACGTTCAAACTTTACTTTACAAAAGCTTGAGTTTCTGCTTAAAAAAAAAAGAATAACGAACGGGGGAAGTACATAGGTTGCATTCTTCATTACAATAATAAATTTCCAAGAGTTTGTCAAAGAAAATTTCGCCAAATTGTCTTTTTATTACATTTAATGAAAAAAATATTCCAAAAATACGCTTTCTTTTGTTCACCACTGTATGTGTATGATATGTATACAATAAACTGCGTAAATTATTATTAACAGACTGTTGTAGTATTTAAACTTTAGTGTATGTACGTACATACTTATGTACAATTCTGTATTTGTATTGTTGAATTATTTTGAAAGTATATGACGCTTACATTTGTATGGTATGTAATTATGTACAAAGTTTATAAGCAGTTGTTGTTGTTGTAGTTGTATGTGCATTCTTTGAAAGAACTCATAAACCATGTCAATTTTATGTCATAAAAATTTACTGCATTTAAAATGTCCTTTTGTATGTTTGTGTATATACGTCTTTGGTATAGTACACATGAGCATGTGTTTAAGTGTGCATGGATTTTAGGATGTATGTTTGTGAGCATTTGTTCCCTCCTGTGGCAGTGTTAGCAACTGGAGCAATGGATTTTTATTTTATTTTAAATAAACACAAGCATGTGTATGGAAGAAATTTAGGAAAGTAAAAAGGCTGAGCCAAAAGGACTTTCCTAAGATGTGTAAATAATTTTCTTATCGGTCTGTTATTTTAGGCAGTAAGAAAATACGCTATAGGGCTCAACGTATTTGCTTAAATACGTTTATAAAAATATTAGGAATTATGTTTTTGTATATCTTTTAGTCTATTTTACTTGATTTGTAAAATTCATAAATATTCGGGTACTTGTACTGTAAATGAAATCAACTTATGAAAAGAACTACAATATGATCTGTCAGAGAACTGTTTAAAATTCAATCAATGAAGAGTTGTGTTCAATTACTTTTCTGATTTTTTGGTAAAAGTCAGCATAAAACCAGAAATGGCAACAAAGAAATAAAAATGTCAGGCTTCTGCAACAAAACGAAATATGAAAAAATATTTCTTCAGCAACAGGCTCTTAGAAAATTTCTGGATAAACATACATACATACATAATTGGTCATTACAACCCTTCAGTCAGGATTACAACCTAGCTTCTCACACCACTTACATATGTTGTGTGTGTTAATTTTATACATGAGTGATGAGGCCTACAGTTTAAAGTCGACTCCGAACGACAGATTTTTGAGGAACTTTTCATGGCAATTTTATTTACTCTCAGAGTTTTTGCCAGAAATCTGCTTAGAGGAAGCCGCCGAAAAAATATTTTTGATGTCTGACCAGGGGTTTAAACCGAAACCTTGCATCTAGTTAGCCAACACACTACCTATTAGACTACGGCGACTTTTTTCTGGAACAACTCTAAGAGTAAATAAGATGGGTATGAAAAGTTTCGCAAAACATCTGTCGCAAAAACAAAGCGGACACTTGAACGATGTTGTTTTCCGCACATTAAGGTTTTTTAAACTTATGATCGATGATGCCTTTTACTCACATACACACATGCAAGACCATTTGCAGAATACAGCATTATCCCGCATTATGGCTAATATAGGAGCATCAAATCGGAGCAGTAAACTTCTATTGGCAAAGGTTACTCAGTCGATAATGATGTATGTGTGTTTGAAAGGCGACATGGTCATATTGACTTTTACATGACACAGTTTTTGACAGGGCATGGCTGGTTCAGGGAATATCTCTGTAAATATGGCCACGATAATGAGGTATCTTGCTCCTTCTGCAATAATGAAAGTGAGAATGCTGAGCATATTTTATTTAATTGCTATAGATTTAGATTGAAACGCGGTTTGTTAGAGACGATATAAGATGAAGTAGGGACACCGGACAATATAGTTTCGCATATGCTGCGCATATCTGCAATGTGATGCAGGAATTGAGAAGGATGGAGAAAATTCGTAGGATTGAAAGGGATGGAAATCGATAGTAGTAGTCAATAGGCTAGAACTCGTCCTATAATGAAATACTTAGCGGTAGTACCATAGGACAAATAGTCAAACAAAGCCTCACACTACTGTTGCAATGACAACAGGGTCTTTCGATGATTTTCTCAACTCGAAAAAAAAAATCCATTTACATTTAATTTATCACACTGGGGTTATTTGTAAAATTTCACGAGAGAGCCTGTGAAGTGAATTTGTAATGAAAGCATAGGGATTATTTGACATTGAATATCTTAAACTATTAGAAGCCGCCTTAGTCTAGTAGGTAGTGTGTCTGTCGTTCGAAGTCTATTTTAAACTGTAAGCCCCGCCACTCATTTATAACATTAAGACATACTGCGTAATCCTGACTAAAGTGTTGCATGTATGTATGCATACAAGATGACTAGCCGTGCTAGAAATTTACATGTACTGTTTCATACAGTCGACTTTGTCCGTCTATGACTTTGTCGCATGTTTTTATTATTGTAAGCGATACTAAGATTGTTTATTTGTTTTGGCATTACATGCGTTTGTACACTTCCAGCCTCTGCCAAGGGAAATCAAAATAATAAAATACTGACTGGAATGATGTATTCGAATTTTTTTGTTTATTGTTTTTGCAGTTGCCACTAATGTTGTTTTTGTTGTGTTTTCCTTTTCCTTGGTACGATATTCAGGCCTTTTTGTTGAAGTGTTGTTGTAGTAAATAAATTGATTTGATTGATTTGATACCATGAAAATGACCCATTTTATATGCATAAAATTAAATTGTCGTACAAATAAATGAAATTGTTATTGCTTGAAGCTATAGAGCTGTTTACCAAAGTCCTTAATTTTATACAAAAATAACACTTAAATTAATTGCATGGAAAATTCAATAAATTTAACAAAATTTTTCCATAAAAAATTCATAATGTACTCCAAGGTATGGCAAATTAATGGTTGTGGTTAATAGGAAATTAATTTTAATGAAGGTCCGACAATTTAGGAAAAAAATTTAATTATTGTGCCAAGCATAACGACTTTATCAAGCATTTTGAATGAATTTTTAATAAAAAAAAACAAAAACATGAATGAGTCGAGGAAATTTGTGATTTTACAGTGAAACGTATTCCAGTGAGAATGTTCTTCATCAATCGAAACAAATTGTTTGCAGAAGAGGCAAAGTCTGGGGTATACGGCGGGTGAGGTAAAAATTCCCTTCCTCTGTTTGCTAAATATTGTTTGACCAGCGCTGCAATACTTTGCGCAGCATTAGCATGATAGGAAATTGCAGCCCTGTGTGTGATTGAATATTGAGGGGATTTGTCGCCCAATTCTCCCTTCAAATGAATTAATTGTTGTCGGTATAGGTAGGTCCTTATTAGCTATTCCGGTTTTAGCAGCTCATAATGGATCATAAACTACTGATTCGACCAAATGGTTTCACTTATTATTTCTTGCCTTTGATTTCTTGCCTTTGAGGTGGTCGTAATAAAAAGATTTTTCGTCGTATACAAATTATATCCTTTTATAGAGATCGAACAGCAATTCAGGCACTCAGGAGATGTCACCTACTTATGCAGTGCAATTGAAATTTAGAAAATAGTGTATGGGAAGTAGGACAGAGGGAGTAATGCCTGCGGACATTAGGTTTGAATCTGTTTATATTGTTACGAAAATTGAAAAATATAGATACTGGTGTTTTGCTTTTACATCGTTTAACATTAAAATTATAAACAAAAGCTACAGAAACAAAAAGAATGAACTTGTTTACAAATTATCGCACTGCTTAACATAACTAGCATAAGAAATGATAAATAAGTAAACAAAAATATACCAACAAACACTACAAGAATTAATGTAAACAAAATACACAAACAACAATTAGGAAATAACGATGTTAACATTTATAGAGACCTCGAGAAGGCGAAGCCTTCAAGAATATTAAGCAGACTGTTAACCCTGCCATATAAAAGGCAAGGCAAAGCAGGCGAGTGAGTTAGTGAAGTACAGTCAGTCATGTGTGAAGAAAATAATCATGGTTTGAAGATCTCCGTTACAAAGATCTATCGTATAATTATTTAGTGATTGTTATTGTTTATGTAAATGGTGTAAGCAGAGGAATAACAAAGAAGCCTAGCTTCTCACCCCACTTATGTTGTGTGTGTTAATTTTATCATTAAGTGGAGCGACCTACTGTTTAAAGTCGATTCACAACGACAGACTTTTGGAAAAATTTTCATGGCAATTTTATTTACTCTCACAGTTTTTGCCAGAAATCTTCTGAGAGGAAGTCGCCGAAGAAATATTTTCTCAGATTTTCGTGTAGTTGGTGTTGTTATTTTATTTTAAAATAATCTTTATTTAATTCAGTTAGGTGTTTATCGTACAAAGGTTTAAAAAGGAATGAACAATATTAAAGTAATACAAAGTTCTAGAAACGAAACAATTAAAAGGAACAAAAAGGAATAGAGACATTCACGTTGTGTGGTTGCCATATTTTCAACACGCCCCCTCAACGTGGATGTATCTTTACATTAATTTATCTTATATTCATTTCATTAATGCAATAATTATGTTTAGCTCTAGACAGATTCTTCGTTAGAACATCAGCCACCATATTGTTGGTCGGACAATATTGTAAAACAATTTCATTTGCTCCAACAACTTCTCTTATATGATGGTATTTTATATCCACATGCTTACTCCTTCTGTGATATACGGGATTGGTTGCCAGTTTCTGTGCTCCCTGGTTATCAATGTGAAGAGTAACTGGTTCACCTTTGGAATAACCTAATTCCATTAGTAGTCGTCGCAAATATACCGCTTCCTTCGCTGCTTCAGATGCCGCCATATATTCTGCCTCAGTACTGCTTAACGCTACAGAATGTTGTTTCCTTGACTCCCACGACACCAAACAACTACCGACAAAAAACGAAAAACCAGTATATGACTTGCGATCAGAAATGTCGCCACCCCAGTCGGCATCTACGTAGCCGGACAACGAACAGCTTCCCGAAGTCGTATAATTCAATTTATAATCTGCTGTACCTGCCAAATATCTCAATATATGCCTTACTGCTTGTAAATGTTCATGATGAGGATCAGAATTTCTTTGGGCCAGTTTTGATACCGAATGTAAAATGTCTGGTCGGGTTGTGATGGCCAAATACATCAAAGCGCCAATCATTGATTGATATTGTTGCTGATCAACCTTCTGACAATTATCAGTACATTGTGGTTGATAACCTACTTCAAGTGGTGTTGAAACCCTTTTACACTCACTCATACCATATTTCTCCAACATATTATTTATATAATTCGTTTGTCCAAACTTTATTGCACCTGTTTCGCCACACCGATCAATCTCAAGACCCAAAAAATGGTGCAATTGTCCCTTGTCTGACACATCAAACTCACTACATATTTGCATTTTGACTTCTAATACTATTCGCTTATCTGTACATCCAATAATGATATCGTCCACGTATACGGCTATCAATACCAAACTACCATTAATTTTCTTCTTATACAGACAAGGGTCAGCTTCAGTCGGTTGAAATCCAAATTTTCTCAAAACTTTATCCAGCTTGGAATTCCACTCTCTTCCCGATTGTTTTAGGCCATATATAGCCTTATTAAGGCGTAGGACTTTATTAGGATATTTTTTATTTTCAAAATGCTGTGGCTGTTTTATATAAATTTCGTCGTGCAAATCACTATTTAAGTAGGCGGTACTTACGTCAATTTGATGAAGGTACATTTTGTATTCAACGGCCAAAGCCAATAAAATTCTTATTGTTGAGTGCCTGGCTACTGGGGAAAATGTTTCCATATAATCAATTCCGTATTGCTGGCTGCACCCTTTTGCCACTAGACGAGCTTTATGACGTTCAATGTTACCCTCTTTGTCTCTCTTTAGGGCATATACCCATTTACATGAAATCGCTTTGTGACCATCTGGTAAATCGGATAATGTCCATGTCCTGTTTCTTTCAAGTGATGAAATTTCTGCATTCATAGCAGCCAACCATAAGTCCTTTTCTTTGCAAGTAATCGCCTCTTTTGTAGTCTGTGGAATTTTCATTTCAATCATACTATTTAATTCATTAAATTGTTTGCGCGGTCTGCCAGGTTTACCATCTCTAATAATTTTCGGTCTGCCCTTTCTAATCAATTTTGGTTTTTGTTCAGCCTCTTCTTCCTGCGACTCAGATTGACTATTCTCATCAGCTGTGCTAAATTTTTCTTCATCTTTCATTTCTGCAACATTTTCCTCACAATCGTTTACATGTTGAGTCTGTAGTGGCTCTGCAACATTTTCTACGACATTCATGTTTAGTGTACGATCATCAACACGTTCTGTCTGTTCCGCAACATTTTCTACGTCATCATTGTTCTCTGCACACAATGTTAAATAATCATTTTCTTTACATAACTGCTGCTGCCCATTTGTATTGTTGTTGTTGCCAAAACTCTTTTCATCAAACAAAACATCCCTCTGTTCAACTATACGATGTGTTTTCTTGTCATACATTCTGTATGCTTTCGCCACTGCCGAATAGCCTACCATTATAAATTGTTCGCCCTTTGGCCCGAACTTCGATTTCTTCGTTTTGTCTAATGCAACCGCAAATGAACCAAACGTACGCAAATGCTTAACACTAGGTCGCCTACCAAACCAAACCTCATATGGTGTTTTGAATTCATTCGCTTTCGTTGGGCATCTGTTACGAATGTAAGCTGATGTATTAACAGCCTCTGCCCACAAATTCTGCGGTACGCCGGAATGGAACATCATTGAACGGCTCATCTCAACAAGTGTTCTGTTACAGCGCTCTGCCACGCCGTTTTGTTGTGGTGTATACGGTACCGTCAACTGACGTTGAATACCCTGTTGTTGCAGAAAGGTATCGAAAGCACTGTTCACATACTCCTTACCATTATCTGTACGTAAAGTCACAATTCTATGACCCGTTTCTTTCTCCACTTGCAGTTTAAATTGTTTAAATTTCTCCAACGCTTCACTCTTTGCCTTCATAAAATACACGAATATTCTCCTCGACTTGTCGTCTATGAATGTAATGAAGTATCTAGCGCCACCGAGCGATTGGGTTCCGAATGGTCCACATACATCTGAGTGTACCAATTGCAATATGTTCGTTGATACATGATCACTTTCATTTGGGAACGGTAGAACATGTATTTTGCACATCATACATGTTTTACAAGGTCTGTTGTCATTGTTGATATGCATTCCTGTTATTATGCCTGCCTTACACAACTCCTTCAAACTCTTGTAGTTTAAATGACCAAACCTGTTGTGCCATAGTTAGTGGTATCAGACATAACAAACAGTGATTCTGTTGTTTTATACACAGCAAAAAGGTTGTCTTCCCTTCTAGCACGAAATACAATCGTGCCATCTTGCCTTCGAGCCGTTGCTGTGTTCGTGTCAAACTTGACTGTAAGACCTCTGTCGACGACTCTAGTTACAGAAATGAAGTTGCCCTGCAACTCGGGAGAATACAGTACATTTTCCAAAGTAATATTCATATTGTTAAATTTCAAATATACATCACCTTTTCCAGTTGCTGTTATGAATTTGTCGCCTGCCAATGCTATCTGCTCATTATGCTGCTCAAACCTTTTGAACATATTTCTATCATTGCACATGTGTGCCGTTGCGCCGCTGTCGACATACCAAACACTTGGTTTCATTTTCAGGTTTGTTTCTGCAACTGTACCCAATGCTGTTGTTGTTGTTTTTGTCACCATAGACAATGCCTGTTGTTGTTGCCTTGGCTGTTTTCTCTTCTCTTTACATTGGCTTGCAAAATGTCCCGCTACATTGCAAATAAAACATTTTCCAGTGAAGGGCTTTTTGTTGTTGTATTGCTTTTTCTGTTTTTGTGTAGAGCGAACGTTAAAAGCTTGTTGTTGTTGACTGTTGGTTGCTTCTTCTTCCACCATTTCTTTTCGCCTCTCTGCTTCTTCTAGAAGTTTCTGCTTGATGACACTTAGGCTGGGAAGATTGTCACGCGGTTCCATAGCGACCACAAAATGTTCAAAATCCTTTGGGAGGCTGCACAATAACATTATGCTCAAAAGCTCTTCCTGCATTTCTATGCCCGTTTCAGCCAATTTTTCCACCGTCTCAGAAAACTTTTTAACGTGGAGTATCACGTTGGTACCATCCTTCATTTGAAGACTGAGCAAACGTTTATACAAAGATACCTTTTGTATGGGACCTTTTGGCTGGTATGTTGTCTGTAAAGTCAACCATGCTTCATAGGATGTTTTGGCGTTCCTTATATAACCAAGTTGAGTTGGTTTTACACTTAAAATTATTGACGCCAATGCCTTTTCATCATCCGTGTCCCATTTTGCCTTGTCTTTCTCCGTTGTACACGATTCCTTTCCAACCCTTCCAGATGCAATTTGCCAAAAACCACTATGTATTAGCACACTTTTCATTTGCACCGACCAGCTCTCATAGTTGGAGTCATCCAACTTTTCGATCTGCAAAATATTACTCATTTTCCTTTCTGACTTGTTCTTTAGCACAAAAATAATTTTCACTTTAAGGTTACGCCGTCTGGGCCCATAACCTGTTGTTATTTTATTTTAAAATAATCTTTATTTAATTCAGTTAGGTGTTTATCGTACAAAGGTTTAAAAAGGAATGAACAATATTAAAGTAATACAAAGTTCTAGAAACGAAACAATTAAAAGGAACAAAAAGGAATAGAGACATTCACGTTGTGTGGTTGCCATATTTTCAACAGTTGGAAATGTCTGAGCCTGGGTTAGAACCATGGCCTCACGTCTCATAAGCCAACAAAGTACCTACTAGACCATGGCAACTTAGTCATTTGCTTGCAAGCTCATAATTGTAGGTATTGGTTATTTTTAACCCGTGTTCAATAAACATTGTAGACTGCTGTTGGCAACTACATTCTTTCCTGCAAGCAAGCAATTTTTAATTTTTTCTGCTCTAGAAACTATTAAATTTGCAATACAATTTAATAAACACAATTTTTTTTTGCTTACTTTGAAAGAATCAGCATAAATTTTAATGAAAATAATTCCAATAAATTTAAGTTTACATAAATTGCGTTTTCATATGCTACGTTTTATTAGTTTTGAATTAAAAAAAAATTAAAATGTTAAATTATTTTATTCCTTGCGTCAGCAATTTTTTTACGTAAACAATTTTTAAATGCCCATTTGAGTTTAAAAAATCAATGATGGCATTTAAAGTTAATCGCAAACAAATATTTAAAACAATTATTTTTAGATATGGACAGTAATACTTTTTTCCTTCATATATATTTACACTAGCTGACCCGGCGAACTTCTTCCCGCCCAAAATTGATTTTTTTTATTGCCTAAAAGAGGTCACATTATATATTTATTGTAATAACGCTGACGAAGTTATATATCGAATTAGCCTACTAATAGGAATCTCTCAAAGGGGAGGATTGCCACGCCCATTTTTTATGAGTTTGTCGATCGACTCTACGAACTTACCCACCAAATTGCATTCGTCTACGATTACTATGTCCCTAAATAATCAATTTTAAAGGTATGCCACGCCTACTATTTATTATATCGAATTTTCTTTTAAAACCATCTAAACCTGATAAGCTTTCGAACAAAAAAAGAATGGTTAAAATCAGTTCAGTAGTTTAAGAGTTATAGGTATCACTTGAAGGGGGAGGGCTGTCACGCCTATTGTTGGGATTGTAGATATCGACTCTACGAACTTACCCACCAAATTTTATTCGTCTACGATCAATATGCACCTAAATATTCACGATTTGCCATGCCCTCTTAACATTTAGGGATATGAAAAATAGATCTTGTCCGATTCTCAGACCTACGCGATATGCACACAAAATTTCATGAAAATCAGTCGATCCATTTCGGAGGAGTTTAACCACTAACACCGTGACACGAGAATTTTATATATTAGATATGCCCATATACACATACATAAGTACACACGAAAAAAAAAATTGTTTTTATTTGAATAAATTATTGTCGAATTAATGTTGATGTTAAACAAAAGTATGGAATTCTTTGATTACAAAATAAATTTTTTAGCGTTAACCGAAAATAACCTTCATCGTGTCCAATAAAACGGTAATTGACAAGTTTTAATGGGGTGTTAAAAGTTATGCAGCAAATGGTTGCATTCTAATTGACCAAATTGCTAAAAATACTGTGGTTAGGGTTAATGCTACACTGATTCAACAGCACAAATAACCAAATCTCTAAGAGCCAAGCCAACAAAGATAATTATTACCCAACAAACATTTATAAACTAAAGTAGTGATGTACAATAAGAAATGAAACATTGATGTTCTATTACATAATTCTTTCGCACATACCTTACAAAATGGAAGTAAAAATAATTCTACATAATATTGCATAGAGGAGCTAATTTTGTATTGTCCTCATTCTACATAGGTATTACCGTAACGCCTCCTGCAGTCCTATTACTTCAGGATACTGTTTGATGTCCGTCTTTTTTCATAAATACTCAAGTATTTGCTTCTGATATGCATTAAATTTGAGGAATACCGGAACATAACATTAGCGGAAATTTGTGGAAATTTGTACCATATACAAAACAACGCTGGATTTTTCGGTACCACACTAATTGAGGTTGCAAATTTTAGTGCATCCTTCTGAAATGCAACAATGGGCTGCTTCTCATTAGTATGATGTATAATTGGAACCCGTTTGACTTGACAACAATATCCGCTTATCTTCATTTTTTTTGTTCGCCAAGTACACTCCCCGAAATATTTATAAGACCAAACGTATTTCTCGAAAAACTTAAAATCTTTTAGACCAATTCGTACCATTTTTGGGTTAAATATAACTAACTATAATATAAATCTTTTTATGTAAAAAAAATATTTTTTTCTTTGTTTAATAAAAGGATAGCACAAAATGAATTTCATTTTCAAACGAAAAAATTATAAGACCAAAATTAAATAATATTCACCTAAAGCTAAAATAACAATAATAAAAACAATTACTGAGTAATTTTTGTATTTATTAGTAATTAGTGTGTCCACCGTGATTAATAATGACTTCCTGAAGTCGACGGGGCATAGAATTTATTAAATTTTCAATGCAATTTTGACCAATCCTACTCCATTCTCTTATGATGGCACTTTTTAAGCATTTTACATCCTTATACTGAGTGTTATTATTGAAAACTTGGTCCGATAGTATTGCCCATAAATTTTTTATCGGATTTAGATCTGGACTACATGCCGGCCAATTCAAAACTGGTATGTTTCCGGAGGACAGAAATGATTTTGTTGCTTTTGATTTATGGATTGCGGCGTTATCCTGCTGAAATATCCAATTGTTGCCTAACGAATCATCCCCAAAATTAATTAAAACGTCATCTAATAATTCAATATACTTCTCGCTATTCATTTTAGTTGATATAAAACAAATAGGAGTCCTTCCCATAGTCGAAATCCCAGCCCAAACCATTACGGTGCCTCCACCGAAATTTCGCGACATTCGTTGAAGTTTTTCAACGTTATCAGTTATTTTTCCTGGTGAAAAAAAGTTGATTTAGATGGTCCAGATGGTTCCCAAAAATATTGGATGGATTCACGTAAAAAAAAAAAATCAATGAATGTTGCGAAATTTCGGTGGGGCACCGTAATGGTTTGGGCTGGGATTTCGACTATGGGAAGGACTCCTATTTGTTTTATATCAACTAAAATGAATAGCGAGAAGTATATCGAATTATTAGATGACGTTTTAATTAATTTTAGGGATGATTCGTTAGGCAACAATTGGATATTTCAGCAGGATAACGCCGCAATCCATAAATCAAAAGCAACAAAATCATTTCTGTCCTCCAGAAACTTACCAGTTTTGAATTGGCCGGCATGTAGTCCAGATCTAAATCCGATAAAAAATTTATGGGCAATACTATCGGACCAAGTTTTCAATAATAACACTCAGTATAAGGATGTAAAATGCTTAAAAAGTGCCATCATAAGAGAATGGAGTAGGATTGGTCAAAATTGCATTGAAAATTTAATAAATTCTATGCCCCGTCGACTTCAGGAAGTCATTATTAATCACGGTGGACACACTAATTACTAATAAATACAAAAATTACTCAGTAATTGTTTTTATTATTGTTATTTTAGCTTTAGGTGAATATTATTTAATTTTGGTCTTATAATTTTTTCGTTTGAAAATAAAATTCATTTTGTGTTATCCTTTTATTAAACAAAGAAAAAAATATTTTTTTTACATAAAAAGATTTATGTTATAGTTAGTTATATTTAACCCAAAAATGGTTCGAATTGGTCTAAAAGATTTTAAGTTTTTCGAGAAATACGTTTGGTCTTATAAATATTTCGGGGAGTGTATACCCTTCAAATTCCATCTTCTTATTCTACAGTCCTCATCAGCGGCTTGAAGCCTGTGAAGCTATTTTAAATCTGATCCAGCGCTACCAAGCTGATTCAACTCTTCACTCTTATATGTAGTGTGCCTCATAAAAGGTGATACTGTTATGTACCGTTCTCATTAATTCTTGTACAAGTTTGTTTGATCACATATTTCTATGACATAAACTTTCGCTTGGAAGCAAAGAGTTACTCAGTCGACGGTGAATATTTCACCTCCTTTAAAAGAATATTTAGCAATTAAGTTATTCATTTTACTTTTAGTACTTACTCCCGTTTCATAGCATTACGTAAAATCATAGAGTCTACTGGTACTGCCTATGGGACATTTAAGCAGGGTACTGTCAACCATTCGCCTTACCGAATCCCGATGCCCAATGATGAGTCATGCGTTCTCTTGTCTCTCATTAACCTAATCATGGTTTGTGTGATTCTGATTCTCACTTTCATATGGAACGGATTGTTATTACTTATTTACTGCCACTATCTAGGGAGGAAACGATTTATCAGTTCTCGATGCTTACTTATGAATCTTGCGCTGACTTGTTTCCTATTAACCTAACAATAGTTTGCATGGTTCTTGTTTTCACTACCATATGGAACGGATTTAAATCCCACAGAGCCTAGAGTGCAGTTAAAGAACAGGTTCTCATTGCCACGGTTATACCAACACAAGCTCTTCTCCTTAATATATGGATCGATTCGAATAAGCATTAAAATTTAGTGTCGATGCATCGAAGAAAAAGGATGGATGTGGCTTAATAAAAAAAAAAAAACAGAATTCTTTGGATGTATCGTTTTTTTATATCGAGTATTTTCAGAACATCGTAGGTAGCATGTTGACAAGAATTAGCGGTTCAAACTACAGCTCAGGTAACTATAATAGAATGAAATGTGAAATAAAAAACTATATCTTTTAGCGACTTCCTTTCATCAGTCTTCTGGTACTAAATAAAGTTGTCATTAAAAGTTTTTCGTTCGGAATCGACGATAGACTGTAAGTACCACCATCAATGAATAAAATTGACACGCACACAACGTAGCTGGTGCAAGAAAGTAGGTTGGAATCCTAACTAAAGGGCTGTAATGAGAAACTTAGTATGTAATTTCGGAGATTAAAATTACAATCATGTTTGTAGGCTCCACTCCGTTAGAAGTGGATTAAATTACATTTTATGTGGAAAGTTATATGCGTTTAAAAATGTGTGAAAATTCTAGAAAATGTAAGAATATGTACATAGCTAGCTGGTGAAAAATTTTGTTTACGGCGACGATGCTGTAAGCTTATTTTCGATCCCATAATTTATTTTAAATACAATTTTAGTCAGTAAAAAAAGTCGATAAAAGAACATGAAAGAAAAAATAAAATAAAAATAAAAAATTAAAGGGAAGAACGACATATAGCGAACCATCATCAGCCATTTGAAGAAAGTTGGACACCCAAAGAAGTTCGATGTGGAGCGAATTTCCATTTGCTATTCACTGCAAAAAGAGAACGAATACGAACCATTTCTGACGATGAAAAGTAAATTACATACGCCAATGATGTGTGAATAATATCACAGAAAACATATGTACATATATACCATTGAACTAAATCATAAAACTGGCACATAAAGTTACGTACATAATTAGACGTAAATGCTATAATAAGTAAGAAACAATTTCTAAGAACCCTTTAATCGGTTATTTTTTGAAAATAAAAATTATTTTTTAAATACAAAGGTACATCTTGTATAAGAAATAATGGTGTAAGTATGTAAGTATATACCATTATGACGATATTAATTTAAAAATTTTGGCTCGCTGGGTTAGAGGCATTGGATAGAAACAAAATGTAATTTTGAAGTTTAATGGCCTGTAAAGTCATCTTCTTCGAAGCCTGTTGAAAAATTTTACAACGACCGGAAATGAGATTCATATTTGTACACTTCTTTTTATTTCTATTGTGAAATGCTTTTCACAATTTTAAATGCCTTAAAGAGTTAATTTTAAATACAAGACAACTTTAAAACAGTTTTTGAGGAATTCTGCAACAAATATTCCCCTATATTATAAGGTTTTTCGTTTAGCGTTTCTATCCGTAAATAAAATAAAGTGTGTATGGGATTAAAGTCACCGTGCTGTAGTAAGCAGTGTGTTGGGTTATTAGATGTGAGGTTGTGGTTCAAATCCCGGGCCAACCATCTCCAACAAAAACTAAATATTTCTTCAGCAACTGCCTCTCTCAATAGATTTCTGACAAAAACTGTGAGAGCAAATAAAAGTTTCTCAAAAATTCGTCGTTCATAGTCGACTTTAAACTGTAGGTACTGCAGCTCATGTATAAAATTAACACACACAACATAGGTGTTGTGAGAAGCACGATTGTAAACCTGACTGAAGTCTCCAATTGTGCATGTATATGAGATATTTTCGAAAACTTTTATTTGTTTGAAAGACCTGTTTATGCCATTAGGTGTGGCCTATAACATCATTGATGGTTTCACAGACATTCATACCAAAAGAAATTGGCAATCAACGAGCAATAGTGTTTCCTGCTGACAGCAAGGAATATTGACTTTTAAGGAATGCATTGCACGCTCTTGGATCTCATGTAAATTGGAATCGCCCCCAAATTGCACAATTTTGAACGATTAAATCTCATGTGAGCCATAGACTCTCATGTAAGATTTGTTATATTTTTATGCCAGTACGAATAAGGTTAAGCTGCAGTCTTAGTATTAGAGTGTACTTTGTTATCAGTGAATGTCGCATCTTCAGCCAACAGCTGCTGTTCACGATAATATTTCAAACATTCTCTGACATGTCATAGTCCACTTTTGTTGTCCATTTTGGTTTTGTAAATTCGTTTTTTAATATTTTTTCGTTTCTACCCACATCATGTTGAAATTTTCGCGGTTTGAACTTTTTATTAGTTTCTTTATGCTGCACTTCAGTGTGGGAAGAGCAAAAGCAGAAATACAAAACCACTAAAAAGTCTGGTCGCGTTATAAATTTTGCCAAAAAAAATATTTTTTGGTTAACAAAACATCATTCGAATTGGCGTATTTGTAGCTTCTACTTACACTGCCATTAATGTGGAGTCTCTTTCTCTATCCATTTGTTTGTCTAGGATGTCCCTCATATAATTTTACAAATGAAAAAGGATAGAGGATAGCTATGAATGTATGCTGGTGCATGTGGGCCATGAAAGAAACATAATTGTAGCCAATCACTGTCACCAAATGAGTCCTTTTGGTCTTTACTAGTTGTGCTCTAATAACACTCTTTTCTTTTTAATTATTTGTGCCAGTTGGTGTGTGTTATGAAATACGATGTATATTAGGGTACAGTAAAGTATTCGAATTGCAAGATTCTATTCCATAAGTCGTTAGAAGTACTCTTTCATAATATATCATATATCAAGGTAAATAAGTTGTACTTTTAGATGACTAGAACTCAAAATTTTTTTTTTTATTTTTCCTGAACCATCCAAACTTGTCCTACATATGTATATGTATATGTTCATTCATAAATCGTCATTATGCCCTGCCTCGTTGGCGCATCGTTCTCTATGGTAATTCCTCTATTTTGAAGATTGATGCTGTTACCCCACTGAAGATCGATTATATCCATGAGTAACATTATTTTGACAGGGGTTTTCACTTCCTGATTCTGAGCAAGGACGACTAGTAACCTGACATGATCATCCCACCGGGACTCCCGGACATATACACCGATGGATCTAAACTAGATGACGGCATTGGTAGCTGAGTCTACTCTGGATAACTGCACCTGAAAATCTCCCTCCGACATTTACCGGGCTGCTCAATGGATTCTCATCAACGTCGACGGTGTTCCTCCCACCCCTATCTAAATTTTTTCTGATAGTCAGGCTGCTATAAGACTTTTATCAAGTTGTGTGATTAACTCCACGATCGTAAGGGAGTATCGTCGCTGCCGCGACCTGCTTTCTGAGCGCTTCAATGTCTCATTTGGCTGGGTCCCTGGGTACAGCCACATTCTTTCACGCATCAATCTATCAATGAGGAATCCTGCTCAACTGCTAGATTCACTTGGCCCTCGATGGATAGAAGGCGCACCAACCAATTGCTCGGACTTGATCGCAAAGTCATCTCGATCACAGTGGCTATGCTTACAGGTCATTGTGTTATGGGAAGTCACGCGGAAAGAATGCAGCTCCCATCTAACGACTTCTGCAATGGATGCGGATCTGCTAAGGAAGAGGAGACTGTTGTCCACTTTTTGCATCTCCAAGCGAGATGACCATGCCCATATATCGCTCGTGTTCCATTGAAGGATAAGGAGCGGTATGAATTGCCATCTTATTCAAACCATATGTCGTTGGTGTTCATCCAATTCAAACTAAAAAAATTTCTAATCATAGAACTAGTGCTTGGTGTTGACCGTGATGGCTTGACCTCAAATAAATATAGACCGATGACGCCAGTACAACAAAATCCATGCCAAACAGTGACTTCTTTGAGACATTCATGGTTGCCGTCTCAAATTTGATAATTTTGTTTGTTCACATACCCTTTTTATACAGAAATGGGTCTCAGCGCTGAAGATAATTTTTCTATGAAAGTTAGGAAAGTTAGTTGCCAACAGTATCAGTCTCCATCCATCGAATACATGTCTTTCTCTATGGTCGTTCATAGCGATTTGACATAACATACTCGGACTTGTTGACAACTATTTTGACAGATATAGCCTCAACAAGATGGCTATATGGAAGTTGCTTTTATAAAGAGGGTGTCCTAGTAAGAAAGCACTTTTTCGTTGCAAAATATTTCATAAATTATAAAAAGCTCACTTATTCCCATTATGTATGGAATAAAATATCCATTATATGACAGCTTCAGCTCCAATGGCACTATCTTTCTTATTAATTTTCCATGACTTTTTCATCTCACCGATGACATGTTAGATTTTGGATTTGAAATCAGTAATTATTACTGGTTTGATCTCATAAACATGAGATCGCACAAAACCATACAAAGAAATCTGCACGGCGTTAAATCGCATGATCTTAGGAGGTTGTTGGCTTCAGAATTTCATGAGATAAAACAATTGCTGCCCGCATGGTACGGCAAGTGACAGCATTTTACTGAAACCATACCTTGTCCAGAGCCCTGTCATTGTGACCGCAAGAACTGCATTGTCATGTTCCTGTAGCAAATGCCGTACACATTCGATGCTATTTCGGCCTCATCTTCAAAAAACTAAGCCGATAATGCATTAAAAAAATCCACACCAAACATATGCTCGTTGTAGGTGCATTTGTTTCCTTTGGATTGCATGAGCAATTTCTCAGTTCAAAATTTGACAATTTTGTGTACATATTTAAGAATGCTTTATCCTTCAGTTTCAATCAAAGGTTCAACAGTCCTAATTGAAAAGCATAATATTATGGGATGGGATGTTATAAGGGTTTCGTTTAAAATTTTCACTTACGCATGATTTAACGTTGCTTTGAAAATATTTTTTTAACTTAGTACTGCCAGGACAGGCACATGGTTGTGATACTACTTAAATGAGAATTTTGAAGGAAAGGAAATAATAACAACAGCAAGAAAAAAAATAGAAACAATTTATAATCTTTAAGACTACAAGTACTTCAACTTTTTCTTCTCGACTGTCAGTCATAATTGTCTAACAACAAACGTTTCAAATGTAAAAAAGCTGTCAACATAATTTGGAACTTCTCGACGTTTATTTAACATTTTAAGTAACAGTAACAACAACATAAACAGAAATATTGTTGCTAATCTGAAAACAAATTCAAAACACATTCAGATTCTGTCATTTTACTTACTTACGCACACACATGTTAATGTGAACAAAAAAAAATTATTCACGTTAAGAATGTTCTTAAAATCTGACTTCTAAAACAAAAACAACTTTGTTTGAGTGTATTTACAGAGAAATTGTCAAAAGTTACCATTCTCGTATCTTCAATTTGGTTGTTCAACTACGAGGGCGGCTCAATAAGTCCATAAGTTTTTTGAATTTACCGTGATTTAGCCAGACAGCAAAAGTAGTAGACAAATTTAATTGTAGCATAATAATGCAAGGTATTAGGCCTTTAATTAAGCGTGTCCTATGTGTGTATGAGATATCATCGAAATTATTTATTCGTTTGAAGGACCTACTGGTGCCATTATGTGTGGCCTACTGGTACATAATTGGTCATTGCAATCCTTCAGTCAGGATTACGACCTAGTTTCTCACATCATCATGGTTGTGTGTTATTTTTATACATGAATAGCGGGACCTACAGTTTAAAGTCGACTCGAACGACAGGTTTTTGAGAAACTTTCCAAGACAGTTTCTAATACTCTCGGAGTTTTTTCCAGAAATCTGCTGAGAGGCAGTTTAGTTTTGTTGGAAATGTCTTATCTGTGGTTTAATCCCTGGCCTCACGTCTAATAAGCCAACACATTACTAACTGGAATATAACATCGTTAAAAAAAACGCCACGACTTCTCTGAGTGGAGTACATCCGAAATGTACTATTACCTGTGGCTATAGTATTGTTATATGGAAACCGATGTGATTTTTGGCCATCACGGGGTCAAATCTCATGATCACATGATCTCTACGTGAGATGACCATGCCATCAGTTCTCTCGTATAGAATATTCAATTTTTCACGTAGTGCCGTCATGTTGAAATCGCATGAACACATGTCGTTGGTATCTAGATTATCCAATTCAAGGCAAAATAACTTAGTAATCATCGAGTTATAGTGTTCGCCGTAAGCAGTAATGGCCTGGTCAACGTTGTTCTTTGAGAAATGTGGCCAGCCGAATGTCAACATTACACAGTGACTTTTTTGAGATGCATATGATGCTCTTGGATCCCATTTAATTGTTATCGTTCCGAATTGGACGATCTTGTTCATTGACCTACCCATTCATATTAAAATGGGCCTCATCGTTGAAGATGATTTTTCGATGAAAATTAGGTTCAGTAGGAAAATACTCCAAAGTTGTTGTTTATGGTAGTCCATGGTGATATGGCAAAACATACTCAATAAATGACAATTAATTTTACAGTTTGACTTTTAACAAAAAGGCCGTTATCAACTGTTTAAGGTTGAAAGTCCCTGTTGGAAGAACATATACGGGTACACTGTCAAAAATCAATAGTATATGATTTAATCTACGAACTGGATCATTATCCCTTACATTCTTTGGATTGGGCATCAAGCGAATACTCTGTCATTTGTTTTCAAAAGCGTAAAAAGCTTTGACATCTACGATAAAGTCTATCTTTGTCGAATGATTTTTCATTCAAAAATCTGTGTTGCACTTAAAATGCCACGAACTTATTAACCCGCCCTCGTTTATACGCACATGCACGCGCCTTTCAACAGAATTAACGCATACACACCATGGGTACGTTCCATACAATATAAACCATCCGATTCTCAATAGCCTGGATATCGAGAAGAGAGTGAAAGAAAGATATGAAGGCAGAAGTCAGAAATTGAAACTGAAAGAAATAGAAAGAAGTAATATTTTTGAAAGACATTTTACTTGTCATTTTATCTGTTGCTCTTGCTATTATGATTGCCATTTTCTATTTCAGGCAATAGCAGTTAAGCATTAAAGATTTCCTTTAATGTTTCGTATTGAGAATATTTTTATTTTTGAATTTATAGTTTATTTGTTGAAATTAAATTTCTTATAAAACAAAATATATAAATAATACGTTCTCTTCATAAGATTTTTTCTATTAAAAGTTCTTTGATCTTACTCTTGTGGTCAGTTAACTTCAACCTTTACAAATTTGAGACAAGAGGTCTGGTTGAAAAGGATTAAGACAAGTGAAAAAATAGTAGAGAGTTACGTTATATAAACAGAATAAGTACTTAAATGTAATGGACTCATCGTGAAGAAAGTTGCTGCCATGCAATGGCATATTCGGTCTTACTACGGGTAGTATTAAGCGTCCTACAGAGTGATTTTAACATTATGGTGATAACTTTACTAATCTATATGTTTTGTTCTGCAGTTGACTTCACTTTGATATGAGATCTCCTGGAAACTTTAAGAAATAAAAAAGGAAATATAAAATAACAACCTCCAATAACACAGAATGAGAATACTTATAAATGAAGATCAAGTTGTAGTAAAACAAAACTCCTTACAAATAACACGAAAGATAAAAAACAAAAGGTAACAAAAATAAAAAAAATCTGTTCCAGAAGTTACCAGATCCAAAAAAAAAGAAATAGACTACAAATGGAATGAAAGGTAACATTGATTGAATTTAAGTAAAGGAACCGACATACACTAGGCATTAAAAGTCTGCATACATCAAATTACCATAGGCAGTACGACTTCCGTAAGTCTCGTTCTACTAGTGATCTGTTGGCGTTCTATTCCCATCTATTCCTTCACAAATGAAAGCAATATTTTTCATTCATATTCTTTTAATTGCAGGCAGAGCACTTTGGTGTAAATAAAATTGCCATGAAATGTTTCTCAAAAATCTTTCGTCCGGAGTCGACTTTAACTTGTAGGTCCCGCCACTCATATGTAAAATTACCACCCACAACATAAATGGTGTGAGAAACTAGGTCCATAACTTTAACAACATTTCGCAGAATAGCATTACATTTTTTTATGCAAACTATTTCCAAGTCGGAAAATAATTTTTTCTAAGTCCTTAAAATAATCTATAATAAGGACGATAATCAGGGAGGTAATAATTATAAATTATTTATTCTATTCTTTAATATTAGTTGTCTTTCTCGTAAACACAGTAAAATTCTGTTAAATTATTGATGATGTTTACAGCCTTTTATTTCTCTGAAAACCATACACAAAAAAGAAAAACAGAATCAAAATTAAAACTTTTCTTTAATCCCACTGCTGGTACTGATGGCTGTAAACAAATTTGTTGTTGTTGATGTTTTCTTTTGTTTTTATTTCTCATCTCAGGAGACAACACCGCTTGGAAATAATTTCGTAAATAAAGTTCAGTTGGCAAGGGTATTAGTTTTTGGTATTACTAGCTTAAAAAATGGTGTTGCAACCATGCAAACGGTTTAAACAAAGAACTCTAAAATATGGTGGGATTTTCTTCAGTTTTATTATCTTAAAAAATGTTGTTGAATTATTGAACCGATATTTAGTAATGTTTGAAGAGCAATTGGAAGAAGTTTTAGAATTTTGTCATTCGTTGTAACTGACAGTCAAAACATACCGGGATTTATGTGGAATACAAAATTAATATAAAGCATCATCACATTAACACACAAGGTGTAATAACCATTGAGACTTTCATTAAGTACCATTTCATTTGAAGTACAATACTATCAGTAGTAAACATTATTTAGTACTTTTTAACAAAATAAATACAGGTTATTTTGAAGTTCGAAGTCGCCGTAGTCTAGTAGGTAGTGTGTTGACTTATTAGACTCTCCAACAAAGCAAAATTTTAAAAAATATTTCTTTGGCAACTTTCTTTCAGCAGATTTCTTGCAGCATGTGGTACTAAATTGTTTGCAATTATAGGCTTTCCATGGTTGTAGTATATTATCTGACATGTTGCTCAAAAGCCTACAAGGTTTACCGGCATTCTTTTAAACATTAAGGAAACAAAGATAACACAGTCAGAAATTCTAAGAAGGCAAATGATGGATTGGACGAGCAGCAGCAAGGGTAAGTTAGATTCATTACATTCTTTTATCTTTTTTGTTGCAGTCAAAATATTGACTATATTCTCAGAATAAATCTACAAACTACATAAAATCCTTCGAGGGATGTGTAACACAACATACCACATGACTTGTTGGTTGTTGGCATGATGGTTGGTTGCATAGCTATTTGGTTGGCTGGTTAAATGTTCATTCATTATACACAAGAACAAAAACATTAAGAAATCGGTAAGAAACAGAGAAAAAAATTTGTATAAAACAGTGAGACAGGCTTCACGACTTAAAACATTCATTTTGTGTGAGGTAATAAACGGGGTGACCAAATACTTTCAACATATCTAAAAGCTAATCTTGTATACATTTGTTTACTACTTACAAGGATAGAAAAATGTCCTTTCAAATAGAGTGTGACATAAAATGTTATACACAAATAAGAATTTGAGCCCGGGAGAATTAACATAACAGGCAGAAGCTGTAAAAATTTGGGTCACTGGTTCAGTAATCAAACAAACAACAGTCGTACGTCATGAAATGCAAGATCTACCGCAAATATTACCGATGATCACAATTTGCAGTCGTAAAGAATTTAACTCGCCCAGGAACAAAAGGTTATGAGCCATTGAAAACGACGTGCGTTTACTGAATGGCAACTGACCTTAAGTTTCATGCAAAATTTGCTACAGCGAGGTCCATTTCTGTATAAATTCGTACATTTCTTTGAAATCGTCGCTGGCCAAGTCAGCACTAAGAACGGCAAGCACAGTAGAGTAATTTTAGCAACTTTTTCGCCTAAATTGGCCATACATAGCTCATGTCAGTTTTGATATTTTGCAGGAATGTTTTGACAACATGATCATCTTAAGTTAAGGTGATGTGAACTGTCCAACGAGATCGTGCAATTTGACCTTATATACATTTTTTTTGAGTTTTCTTAAGTCACATCTGTATGGGAATGTAACATAAGCAGTGGTGGTGTGCTAATTTTGTTTACCGGAACGCGAATATATAATTATATAGACAGGGCCGATCCTGGGTAGGCGTCCGCTCTATGCGGTCTCATGACCCAAATTTAACGACGGGGGTGATTTTCCATGATAATCCTGGCGGCGGCGTTTTTTTTTGGGTCTAATGTCGGTTCGGAAAAACAAGCCGGTTCATTCCGGTTTTTGTTCCGGTTAGGGTTCGGTTCAAACCCTTGTTTATAAAAATAAATATAAAAATTCGTCAAAAATTAGAAAAAAAAAAATCAGCAATTCTTTTTAATTTTTTTTTTCAAAACGTCAGCCATTTCTCGTTATCAAAAATCAGCTTTAGTTCCGGAAGGCGTTCCTGTCCAAAAAGAAAGTTCCGAAACGACGTTCCGGAGCGTTCCGGCTCGACAACACCACTGAACATAAGCTACGGTGGTTTTCAAAACCGATATAACCCAATACATTGTTTCAATTCAGCTCGACTTAAGCGCCAGAGTCCAACTAGAGGTGGTATGGCTGATATTCGTTCGATGTTAAATTTCACACATAATGGAATCAATGGGTCTTTCAATAGAATACAAAATTTCGATGATATCTTACACACATTCTAATTTACTTAGCAATTGACCTAGTTTTTATCAACAAATCAATTTCAGTGAGGATACTCATTTGAGTAAAAAAAACTGTCGAAATTGGTACAATACCAATCCATATTGCTACGTTTTTAGCTTTTTAAAACGTTTAAAATATGAGCTCGTAGATTGCGAATATATGAACAAGAGATTTGTGTTGAGTTCTAATTAAAATTCATTATTATTCGTATAATTATGTGTGCTATTGTTTACAACTTGATATTAACAACGACAATTGCTTTTCTTTGTTATTGCTCTGTTAATACCCTTTGCATAAACAATAACAATTACTAGGCAATCATTCGACAGATTTTTTTAACGGAGATCTTCAAACCACCATTTCTCTCTTCAAACGTACACAAGACTGACTGAACTTTTACTTACTTACGTGCTTTGCCTTGCCTTTTATATGGCAGAGTAATCAGTCTGATGAATGTTCTTGAAGGCGAATGTTCATGACTTCACCTTCTTGAAATCTCTATAAACAACAATGTTTACATTTATTATTGTGGTATTTGTTGTTTTATTTTTGTTTACTTGTTTACCATTTTTTTATGCTGGTGTTTGTTGTTATAATAAGCAGTGCGATAATTTGTAAACAGGTTTGTTTACTGTATTGTTTTGTTTTTGTAGCTTTTGTTTATAATTTTAATGTTAAACTATGTAAAAGCAAAACACCAGTATCTAGATTTTTCATTTTCGTAACAATAGAAGACGTGTACTTATCATTGCATTTTGAAAAAGTGATTGTTTGGTGTGGATTTTGGGATCATCGGTTCATATTTCTTTAAAGATTACGTTGGCCAAGCTAGTATTGGTGTTGGGGCCTGAATTGGATCAGCCATGAAAGGCATTTGAACAATGTTATATTCCACACATAATGGAATCAAAGGATCTTTCAATAGCATACAAAATTTCAATGATAGCTTACACACTTTCTAATTTATTTAAAATTAAATGTAGGATGCGCAAAATAAAAGACCCGATAGAAATCCACAAATAAAAGTTTGAGATCAAATTTGCAAAAATATCACGCTGCTGCACTCTCTTATTATTATTATTTTTTTTTTTAATTTCTAGAATTTTAATAACGGGTTGTTTTAATTTTAATACAGCAGCATATTTGTTTAACAAACATTTGTATGTAGAATGTATGGTGTAGAGAGTAGTAATAATAATGAAAATAATTACAACGTTTATTTCACATGTTATTGTCGTCAGCAAAATTAAAATAATTTTCGAAAGTTATTGTTGTTTTCGTTATTATTTTTTAATTGGTTTCTATTTCATGGCGCATTGGCTCATAAACCATTTTAGTGGTTCGAAAATTTTAAAATTTAAAATTTTTTTAAAATTTTGTAAATTCAACTGCATTTAGTTTGCAATTATGAAGTATTTATTGACACAAAAGTTAAATGCAATGAAGTGCACACACAACATAATTTAATGAAAAATTCATAAAATTTAGCTAAAAATTGTTGTACAATGATTTAAATTATTTTGATGAGTGAATATGAGTGCATATGTGTTCATTTTCTATAAGTACTTCATATTGGAATTAAAAATCGGCCATAAAGTTTGATTTCAACTTCAGAGTTTTGGTATTAAATTTCAATTTAAGTAATAAATACCAAACAGTATCACAATAATTAAATAAGTTATAATCTCTGCATATTTTCCAAAAAAATTATAATTATTGTTTTTCGCTTGCGTAGCAAAATTAATATTTTTGTTGAAAAGACGAAATCAAATATTAATTTTATGTTTTTATAGGCGGTAAATGAAAGAAATCACCATTTATCAAGTCAAACAGATCGAGTCACAATGTGAATGAACAAATATTTAATAAAGATGACTGGTAGTCTTTCCTTAACTATCGCGGGTTTATCAAGATTTTGAGTAGTATGCGCACCACAATGAGTAATGTCACTCCAATGTAGTTTTAAGTGGTTACCGTAGTCTAGTAGGTAGTGTGTTGGCTTATTAGGCAAGAGACCACGGCTGAAAGCCCAGATCAGATATCTACAACAAAACGAAATACGAATTGTTATATTTTTGTTTACTTTTACTTACTTTACTTACTAACTAAGCTGCTTGCTTTGCATTACCTTTTATGTGGCGGAGTAATCAGTCTGATGAATGTTCTTGAAGGCGAATGTTCATGAGTTTGTCTTCTCGAAATCTCTATAAATATAAACATCGTTGTTTACATTTATTATTGTAGTATTTGTTGCTATATTTTTGTTTACTTGGTTAATATTTTTTTCTGGTCTTTGTTGTTATATCAAGAAGTACGATAATTTGTAAATAGGTTTGTTTACTGTTTTGTTTTGTTTTTGTAGCTTTTGTTTACAGTTTTAATGTTAAACGATGTAAAAGCAAAACACCAGTATCTAGATTTTTCCCTTTTCGTAACAATATATTTCAAGTGTATTCAATGAATTTCGAAAAAGTGACTTTTTGGTGTGGATTTTGGGGTCACGACATCATCGGCTCATATTTCTTCAAGGATTTGAGGTATTGTGACCTGAATTGGATCAGCCATGAAAGTCGTTTGAACGATGTTATATTCCACACATAATGGCATCAATTGGTTTTTCAAACGAATAAAAAATTTCGTTGATATCTCACACCGACTTTGTTTTATTTAAATTTAAAGCACATGTTTAATGATGTGTGATTGGGATGCTAAAATCCTGGACTCAAATACGCACAAATAACTGCCAGCCATAAAAAACTAATAGAAACTGAATAAACAAAACCTTAACAAAATGGGTCTATAATGAAGGCCAAAGGAGAGCATGGTAGTTATGGATGTCTTAATGATTGATGAATCTGATGGTGTAACAGCCATAAGTCAGAGCCACACAAACGCATAAATATGGTTAAAAGATATTGAGAAGGAGCATAAAACTTTAAGCAAAATATCGTTGACCTTTTTTATTGAAATTAAAAGATATTTCACTCCTTTTTCTCTCACTCTCTTTTTCTCTCCTGTACATCTAGCATGTAAAGCGCAAAACAATAGCTACAACAATCATGAAAATATGTCAATATTAAGGAATTCCATTAAGCTTAAAAGATTATTCGGCCGGAAGATACATAATGTTAGTGAACAGTCCTAACGATCTGGAGGATGGTTAGTTTTATGTATTCTGCCTTATATTTGAATGTATTTTGATAGAACATATCCTAATAGTTTGTTAACACTTTTTCTCTCTTTTTATTTGTCTTTTATCGGTTTGGGTTTATTTGTTTTTTTATAAAAAAAAAACAATGTTGTTAAACGAACTAAAAATATAGTGTAGATTCAACAAATCGACCTAAATTATGTCCATTCATTCCTGTAGGGGACAAACTTAATAAAAAAAAAAGATTATCCGATATTTAAAAGATTTCTTTATAGTGATGAGTAAAGTAAATAAATTAATGTTTAACAAAAGAGAAGATACAATCTGTAAAATAGTTCTAAAATTTAAGCAACAATATTTTGCTGTTTGATTGTGGCCTAACTTTAAATGTCTTGGAAGATGTCAATGTTAAATTATTTTATTGTATTTTTATATGTAAGCTCCTATCACTTGGGTGTTTTATATTCTTAACATTCAAACTTAGAATTTTGGAAGCTTAAACCATTAAAAATAATATGATTGTGTGTTTGTCTGAACCGTCAAAACTCTATTGTGCACGTTGCTTCTGTTAGAGCATGATTACTAATTGCTTTAAAAAGCATTCGATATGAGTCCCCCAGTTCTCTTCAAATGTAAACCAAAATTTAATGCTTTCCGCGAATCATAATTTTTAAGTACCAAATGAAAAACCATGATGATATAGTTTGTTCAATGATTTGATGTACATATGAACATAAAAAAAAGAATAGACAATTAATGCTTGTTTACAATATCGAGCCATTTGTATTTTGACGCTCACTTGACAACCCTTACTTATAACTGCGTGGGAAGTAATTATATTCTTACAAATGCTTAAGACGTTTTTTTTTTTAATTGGTGTTCCAATAATAATGTGGTTACAAGTAAAATAATGTATGCGGTTGCTTCTGCAACCAACACAAAATTCATGAATCACCTAATGGCATCATTATCAATAGCATAAATCTCCTTAAAGCGATATATGAACGAGCATCAGAGTGTTAAAATTATAAAATTAAACAATCATAACGTTAGTCTAATTCGCAAATGTGTTAAGTCCCTTTTTTCAAATTTTACAGGAGACATAAAAAACATTGTAACATTTCCAGTTTTTAAAATTTGTAAACTTTTTAAACGCATTTATTTTTACAAAATAGCTCTCTTTAAATGACCTAGATCAAAAATCAACTCAAAAAAATCGAATTAAAGCAAAAAATTAGCACGTGTTTTTAATATTTTTCGTAATTTTGTGGATTTAGCGTTTTGGCCAACCACAAAATTACAACAACTTTAAACTACATAATGACATTTTTTGTTGTTGTAAAATATGTATTGTGCATAATGTTACCGTTTTGCATTAAAATCTGAATTTTGGAAAAAAGTGGACTTAGCGTCTTTGCGAATTATACTAACGATAAGAAAACCATAAAAAATGCAATCGTTAAAAAATGGAATCAGAAAAAACTGTAATTATTTTTAACTATTTTTTTAAAATGCCGTCAAAAAGATTATTTCTCATATGTACATAAAAGGGGAAATTAATTAGAAATAAAAAAATTTTGATAAATATTGCACTTCAAACACATAATATGGAGGCGCAATGAACACATTGAATTTCGACATTTAAATCCACTTAGATTGAGATCGGAATGATGATGTTAAGTTTTTTAACTTTTGAAAAACGTTTATAATATGAGTTCGTAGATTGCAAATAAATATAAAACTAAATTTATGTTTAGTTTTAATTAAAATTCTTTATTATTCGCACAATTCTGTGTGTCACTGTTCACAACTTGATGTAAACAACAACAATCATTTTATAGGTTATTCTTCTTTACACTCTTTTGCATAAACACTAACAATTGTTGGACAGATCTTTATAACGGAGATTTTCAAATCAAAAATTCAAAAATCAAAATTTTTTTTATTTACCTATGAAAATATTCCTTGCAGGCACTTAAATTAATATTACAAGATTTTGATTCTAAAAAACTATGAATTTAAATACATGATTATTTTTTATAACATTATTCGATAAAGAAAAATCAATTAGCATATAGAATTTATTAAATTCTTTACACATTCTCCTAATTGGATCAGCACCAGCGTAGTTGGATCTAAAAAATTGTATTGATAATGGGGAAAAATGACGTGATGGTCGTTAAGGAACATTAAATGTGATATTATGGATTAAAAAGCTGGATATTTACTAACATTCGCTCATGAGCATGTTTTTTCAGTTGGGTTTTGTTTGCGATTTAGCGAATGCACAGCCGTTCTTCTTCTATCTGCGGGCAGTTTGATAAGCAAGTCACATCATCACATGTATGTTTAGGATTGTTGGTATGTGGAAAGTAAAACCTGATTCTTCCGTCCATTAGTTGGAGTTGATCATCAGAATGTTTTGGAGTCTGGTAGCACTCTCTTCTAAACATGCAATTCTCCATATTTTTTTTCTTATGCTTTTCTGAACCTTGGTAATGATCACGCCTTAAATATTCTTCGTGTAATAAACTTCGTTTCAAGGGAAAAAATCATAATGTCTACACTGCATTTTTATAACAAGCTTAAATACACTCTCTTATGTATTGCTTCTTAGTGCTGACGATACGTATGAGCGATATTTAATATCACTGACATATTAAACAAACACTCAGGTGGATCATATAATTCAAGTTAAAATTTTTTAAATAATTATTTAATTATTTATTAATAAATAATTATGTTTTATACTGGGAATTTTTACATCATCCTATGTTTTTAAGGTATTTCAAGCCAAATGTTTAAAAAACAATAATTTTGGCTACATTCGAGTGAACAGTAGGTAAAATTTTTTTTTTTGCAACCTTGTTACACGTCTTTTAGTATTACTTTTGCCAGATGGTATAAATATGAAATAAATTTTGGTTACGGATGTACTTATCTTAATTAACGTATTTATTGGCAATGCTCCGTAAGTGCCTCTATTTCTCTATCTATGTTTATAGATTTTAAAGTAGCCTAGTTATATGATATTTTATGTTACAGTTAACTGGCAGTTCATTTTTTAAGCAGTTAAATTTTTTAAGCAGCTATCTACGGGTCGTATTAGTAATATATTACAAATAGGTATTAAAATTACTCATACGTCATCTTAAATACTCCTAAAGTATTGTTACGAAAATGGAAACGGTTTACATCGTTTAACATTAAAATGAGCAAAACCTATACAAATACAGCGAAATTGTTACAAGTTTACCAACATCAGTATGAAAGAAAAGGGGATAGACAAGAGGAAAACGTAACAACAAGCAATGCGAACAAAATACACAAACAATAATGAAGTCGCGATAGAGTGCTAAAGAAGGCGAAACCCCGAACGTTCGACTTCAAGAACTCTCATTAAAGTACGTGGGCATATGAAAAGTCAATACAAAGCAGACAATGAGTAGTAAGAAAATAGTCAGCCTAGTGTGAAATTGCGTTGCGTGTGAAGAGAACAGTCGTGATTTGAAGTTCGCCGTTGAACACATCTGCGTTATAAGCAAAGAAGAATAGCGAACAAGCAATTATTGTTGTATTCTTCAAGTTGTAAACGGTGCCACACAAAAGTAGTGCGAACAATAAAGTGTTTATCTTATATATAAAAATGAATGTGTGTTTGTTTGTATGTTTGTATGTTTCTATGTTTGTATGTTTGTATGTTTGAAGTTTATAGACGATTAAACGGCTGAACCGATTTTCTTGAAATTTTCACAGTATCTTCCTGTTTGTCTGGAAGGAGTTATAGGTTACTTTTTATGTTGATATTCCAAATGAGCGAGGGGCCATGCCCACGTATGCTACATACTCCATACTTAATATTTAATTGCATTTGAAATATATTACTCATACGCATAGTAGTTACCCCTACAAGTATGCTATCTATGATTCTTGATGGATAAAACCAAAGAAAATAAAGTATAAAGAATGTGCATTTTGGCATATTTTGGAATATTTTTCAAAAATATTTCATGACGCGGGGGGAAAGATAGAAGGGAAGGATAAAGAAACCAAGAGCGTAACAATGTTCTCAATTGTTCTCATCGTGCGTTTTTGTTGTTTGACTAATTTTTTATTTATTCTTCTGAAACAGTGTTGCCACAAAAAAAAATTTGTAACCAACATTTGTGAAAAAATCACCAAATAAGAAAAAATATAACCAAAATTAAATTCGTAGACTTTTGTTTTATTTTTTTTTTTTCAAGTTTAAATTATAATTAATAAAAACTGAAACAAAAAATAGGTTTTTTATAAGAAAAAAGTAAACAAAACCAAAAACTACACATTGATCAAAAAAATAACCAATTTTGGTTAGAAATAACCAAAAAAAGCAACACTGTTCTCAAATCACTTATTCTCAGACGTCGACATAAAGAGAACATGATAAAAATTATGAGAGGCAAGTGTTAACCCAGAGGAAAATTGTTAGTAATATTTCCAAGTCTACTTATTAACCCAATAATATATGTATATGTGAGCGAAAAATATAGATAAATTGTACTGCGCTAAAAACCTAAAAACACCGTATTTAACTTGGCAAGTATTCTTCCAAAAATCGAAATCATTTCTCATTGATATTAGTAAATCATACTGTGATATTTCTTTGGGTGTAAAATTGAAGTCTGAAAGAAGCGACATGAACATTCTCCTTTAGAAGCTGACAAGCAACTGAATGCATTTTTTCGCTCTCATGATGACAGCAACACATTGTTACGCTCTTTGTTTGTGTTTATTTTCCTTCTGTCTTCCGCCCCCCTTATCCAGAAATGATTTTTTAAAAAGATTTTGGTGAGAGCGGGTCGTAATACTACTTCTACATAATGCGTATTCTTTATATCCATATTCTTTGATAAAACTTAATGGAATTGGATATCACTCATACGTCACATATGTAGTTTTTTTTAATGAATTTTACATCTATATAAACAAAAATGAATGTGTGTTTATTTGTTTGTGGGTTTGTTTGTTTGAAGTCTATAGACGGCTAAACGGTTGGACCGATTTTCTTGAAGTTTTGACAGTACCTTCCTGTATATCTGGAAGGCTATAGGCTACTTTTTATTTTAAAATTTCAAGAAGGCGGGGTGCTACGCCCACATATTCAATAAGTATTTAACGTCGCATATCTCATAAACTGCATATTTTGTATGGACGACTTTGACGTACGTACGTGGGTGTGTCACCTCCAATATAAAAAATATTAAATTATTATATCTATGAAAGTATCACAGTTAGAGTCCTAAAATTTTGTCGAATCCACTTTAGTATCAATATGAATATTTTAGGCAAAAATTGGCTGACTAGGCAAAGGGTGTGGTACTTCCCCTATGAATTAAATTTAAAACTTCTTCTATCTCGGGCATCACCTATATAAAAAATTAATGTGCATTTGTTTGTATGTTTGAAGTTTATAGACGACTAAACAGCTGAACCGATTTTCCTACTTTTTATGTTGATGTTTCAAATGAGAGAAGTGCCACTCCCACATATACTACATAACCTACTATTATAAGATAATAACATAATGGATATATTGGAAAAACTATATCAGCAAGATACCTCAAATTTTGTACAAGTAACTACGGTTTTAATATAAATATATTGGACAAAAATAGGCGACCTATCATTAGAGGACAATGCACCTTCCATATAAAGTCAATACTAAAATCTGCCTAACTGAAGAACTTTAACAGTTAGAGTCCCCAATTTTGTATAAATAACTTTTGTTTAAATATAAATATTTTGGACAAAAATAGGAAGTTCAGCAAAAGCGGGTGTGGCACCTCCCATATGAAGTAAATACTAAAATCTGCATATCTAGAACACCAGAACAGTTAGACTGCTAAAATTTTGTACGAATATCTAAAGGTTCAATATCAATATTTTTGTTAAAAATGGGCTATCAAGCATTAGGGGCGTGGCAAACTCCATATGAACTAATTATTAAAATCTGTATAAAAAAACTATAAAAGCTAGAGTCCCCAATTTTGTATTCCAGCTATAGGAAGGTGGTGCCTCTCTGATTTGTGGGTGTAGAAATTATTATATCTTGAAATATGCAATAGTAAGGTATATGACCCTTAAATTATTGAGTTTGAAATTTTCAACTCATATAGATAGTAAGTACTAAAGTTCATACTATTTAAATATTTATCTTGAAAAACATATACATGTATGTAGTTGCAAAACTCATCACAAAAAATTACCTGTGACCGACACAAACACAATTATTTGTCAAATTTAATATAAAGAAATAAATATAACATGCATTCGGTTTTAGAATTCAGTTGAATCTTTGATTCTAATCAAGTTAAACGTTATTTGAGTGACATTTATTTTGCAACAATTTATAAAAATGCCCCCCAAAAAAAGCATCCCTTTCCAGAAGCGCCAAAAAATGCATTGCGTTTGCAATCCCAGAGAGCAAATGAAAGTTCGGAAGAGCGTTAAATTCGTCTCAGGACTGAAAGGAGTCGATCTTCGACCTCTAGAGCCTCCGAAATGCCATCACAACGTGTAGAACGCCTTGAAGGCCTACGACAACGTGTCACAACATCAAGAGCAACTGAAACGCATTCAGAAAGCCAAGAGCGCCTTAAAAGTCAAAGAAATTTTACATCTTTTGCACGAGCTTCTGTAACGCCGTCAGAACGCGAAAGACGTCTTGAAGGTCTTTGACAACATGCCACAACCGCACGAGCTACCGAGACATCGTTGGAACACGAAGGTCGGCCACAAAGCCAGCGAAATCGTATTGAAACATCACGAGCCACGAAACACCTTCAGAAAGTGAAAGACGTCTGGAAGGCCTTCGACAATATGCGACAACCGCACAAGCTACCGAGATACCTTTGGAGCATGAAGGTACCACAACATCACGAGCTAATGAAACAGAAGTCCAACATGAATCACGAGTAGATTCGAACATCAACAAGAAGAGCAGAAGAGAGGATAGAGCAATATGATTTGCGTCGAGAACAAAATCGTAAACGAATGGTGGTGAATCGACGTAAAATTTTTCATGTATACTCAGGTATTGCATTTAACTACAGATCTGATATAGATTATACCGAAGACGAATTAGTGGCAATTGGTGGCATGAATGAGGTTTGCCAATATTGCAATGCACTCATGTACAAAAATGAAACACCTTTGGCGACATGTTCACACTCTAAAGTTAACTACTAATATGCGTGTTCAGTTGGAACGTGATGCTTCAGCTTCAACTTTCTCCAAAAAATTGCTTGATTTAGTTAACGGAAGAATTCCAATGGATCCTATAACAAAGTATATAAAATTTCCATCAGACTTTTGCAGAATGACACAATCCAAAGAAGAATTAATAAGTTGTGTATTTCCCAATATCGTGCAAAATTTTAAAAATATGCAATGGTTATATGAACGTGCGTTACTAACATCCAAAAATATTGACGTTAATTCCATCAACAGCAATATTCTGAACAAAAACCCAGTGTGCCCATTATTTTACTTAGAAATATTGATGATGAACGACCATTATATCTGGAAAGTTGAAGGGAACTGATGTACCGCCGCCACGTCCTATGACCACTTCGGAGATGCCATTCGATTTCAAGCGCCTTCAATTTCCTATACGCCTAGAATTTGCAATGACAATTAATAAAGCTCAAGGTCAGGCCTTGCAAGTTTGTGGACTTAATCTAAAAAATCCATGTTTCTCACTAGGACAGCTTTACGTCGCATGTTCGCGAGTAGGAAAACCCGCAGAGGGGAAAACAAAATCTATTGTGTATCCCAAGGCATTAGAATAAGAATTATTTATTTAAGAAAAAAAGTACATATTAAATTTTAGCAAGTAAGAAATAAATAGCTCATTAATGTATTATTTTAGAATTGAAATGAAATATATTGTCATCAAATGAAATTAGAATAAACCCATAAGAAAAATTGCATAATTTAATTACTAAATAAAAATTTTTTTTTAATTATTATGTATTTAATTTCGATGGGGGTAGCGAAGCACACCGGGTATTAGCTAGTATCAAATTAAACACATATTTATTTTTATTATATTTGCAATCAACGAACTCATATTTTAAACGTTTTTAAAAAGGTAAAAACGTAACAGTATGGTATATCTATGTCATCTTAAACGCTCCAAAGTATGGTATCTCTAATGCGAATTAAATTTCTAGTTATTACTGCCTTTAAGATATCTTGTCTTTACGTTACAGCACAGTAAAGAAGAAAGTCTTCAAATATTTGAATTAAATGTGTTTATATTAAATCAACATGTTACTTAAAAATGTTGCATCAACATATTGAGTTTAGCAACAACAAATACTTACTATTCATAAAAATGGCTGAGCGCAATTCAATAACAGTGACACAACAACGCATGCACGAACTCACGTTGAGAGATGGCTAGAGAGCAAACAATTGTTAATTCTCGTAAAAGCACGTGAAAACATTCAAGAAAAAATTTACAACAATAACTATGCGTTGCTTCCCTTTGACGCAGTGAGAGAGTATATTGTTGAAATATAGAGGAAAACACCAGTTGAGATGTTATTCCATTAATGGGAAAATATACACGCAAGTAATTACAGCCTATACCACAACAACAAGATGATAGAGACAAACACAAAGCATGAAATTTTTATTTATGAAGGAAACGAAATTCAGTTTCTTAACAATTGTCAAATAGATGGGACGTGTAAAGAAGATAAAAATATAAAAGCAGCTCCAAAGAGAAAGTAATTTAAAATGATGGGAAAAAGTGTAAAAAATAAATAAGAAAGAGAACATTTTAAACACACACATTTAAACAATGCGCCCAAACAACAAATTAAGTAAAGTTTAACTCTTGCATACATACATCAATTTATGCATATTTGGATATAATTTATATGCATAAACAAAGTTAAAGTACTGGATATAGATATGTTGGTAGGATAAGTGATGTAAATAAAGAGAGAATAATAAATAAAATAAACAAATAAATGACTTTCAAGCCAAAGAAAATAAAACAACAACAAAAAACGTTTTCAAACAAACACAACGAACATGAAAAGCAAAAGATAAAGTGACGTTAAGCATGGATATGTACAAACGTTTTGATGAAATGCATTGAAATACAAAATTATTAAAAGTAAATACAAAGAAAGAGAAAAATAGAACGCAAAATGACATCAATTACAATAACAAATATAATAAAAGAAATGACTGATTATGGTTTATTGATGTTATGACTTCAGATTAAAGCTTTAATTAAATAAAGTGTATTCTGTATACATTATGAAGGAGCAATAAAAACAAACGAACAAAAAGCAAATAATAATAATAACGGAGATATGAATATAAAAATATCAAATTTTCTTTATCAAAAGACAATGTAATATGGATAAGAAAAACAAAAAATGTACAAGAACGAATCAACAATGAAGTTCTAGAAATTGCCTGTGGAATGACATGCACATACATCCAAATGTAGTAAAAATCGTGACAAGTGTACCCTGTGGTATTATACACTGTGTGAACTATTGAAATTGTAAAATTGACTTTTCATTGTAAGAGGATGACGTAATAAAATTGAAAGTGTATTCCTAAATTTAAATAAATAACGCATTTGTTTAAATAAATAAATTACTATAAATAAATTAAAACCGTTTCTTTTATTTCAAATTGGATTCCGTGAACTTACAGGTATTACTTGTTTTTGAAGTTTGAAAACGTAATTTTAAATCCACAAAAGTACTAAATCGAGTACAACTGTATCTGTTATGGTTATTAAATTTCCTTTCGTGAAATGATAAAATCTGTATGATTATCATCTTTGGCTCTTGCTAAGGGTCATTATTACAACTTGTCTTTCAAGTTGGGTTAAGTAAAATGTAACTTTAGCTAAAGTGAACTTAAAAGACACTTTTAACTACTTTTTGTTATTACAACCTAAAGAATTTTTATAAATGTGGCAGTGCCGAAACAATGTCGACAATATTTGCAAAATTAATCAAGTTTTTTCTTAAACGCAGCAGCAACAACGACCTTTTTTGTTGTGTTTACTCATTGTGTTTATATTTGGAGTTGCCATATTGAAAATAATATATAATATGGCAAGTTCGGGCATAAATTTAACTGTAAAAGTTACAAGTAAGATGATTATCCCTCACTTCTGCCCTCTTTACCGTTTATAATAATGAAAATCCTTACTTTAGCAAACGGCAATCTGCAATAGTGACCCTAAGTATGTTAAAAACATTACATTAGATGTGAGGCTTTAGCTCAAACCCCAGCCCACACAGTTCGAACAAAACAAAGCATGAAAAAATATTTATTCGGCCACTTCCTCTCAGCAGTCCTCTGGCAAAAACTCTGAGCATGAATTAAAAAAATGTAAAAATGAAAATATTCTGTCATTCGAAGCAGACTTTAAGGTACCACCACTCATGGACCAAATTAACACACACCATATACATGGTGTGAGAAGCTAGATCGTACATATGGCCAATTAAATAAGTTAAATAAGTTTGTGAGAGTTCTTACTCGTTTGAAAGACCAATGACAACGTATCCTAAATATTAAATTTCCCATTACATGGCTTATAGAACTGCTGCGCTGCCACAAACAAGCCTCATAACGGTAAACAAATCGCACGATCGCAATATTTCACATAACCTATATGCCCTCCAATCACTCGTACATCGAATACAATGTGTCATGAGCTGTATAGCACGTAGCGCTGTTCTATTGCCACCACTTCGCGCTGGAGTCCAGAGCATTCAATTCAGGCTATAAAATATTAGTAAGTATGGACTTATAGTGATGCTTCGCCAACATCGTTCTCAACGAAATATACGTCGATTATGACGCCAGTGATAAATCCATACTAAATAGTACCTTTTCGCATAAATTGTACACAATACCCATTTTGATCAAAACAATTGCATTGATTTGACAAAACGAACTGATTAATGGCAACTAATTTGACAGAAGTAGCTTCAACAAGATGCAGAAAATCAACTGTCAAGGTCCGGAGTTCTCTGTTGGAAGTCCTTATATGATATGCACGTGACTAAGGGACCTCTGCGCGAACCTTATTCGCGTAAGTAGACTGGTCTTCATTAATGTGGTTAAAACATTTGACACAATTAAGTTACCAGTGATCTAGAATGCACACTACAATTCATAACAGCTCAACGAGATCAGTCTATAAACAACGTCCTTTATAAAATGCATTGGATAAGGGTTCCTGTTTGATTGAGTACCTAAAGTTTGCTGTCAGATGTCAGACCTTCAGTGAAATGTTCATTTTAACATTTCTGTGGCTAAATGAATTAAAATTGAAAACAATCGAAATAATAAGATAATTGGCGTATATTGTATTGGAAGCAGGGATACACTTCAGCTATTTCGCCACGCCACTTCTTACAACGGTAAGTTAGCCCAAAAGCTTGATGACAATATCTGTGAAGTACAATATTTACACCAACAAAAATCATTTTAGACCGCAAATGATTACGTATGAACCACCAGTTTAGTTTCTTAATCGCATTTCGTTTCGATTTTTGCACGACCCTAACAGTGATTGCAATTGGTTTTGATTCCCTTCTGTTTTCCACCATAAATGTTCACTTGGCAATGCCATTTATTTTATGTTTTCCTTGAATATTGTCTTTCTATTACAATTTGACAATTCTTATCTTTTGATTGAGGATGGAGGCTCATTGTTTTATGTATGTACATATTTACACGAAATACATATATACATTCATGTACATATAGTATTTCCGTTTTATATTTTTGATTGCCTTTTTTGCTCTTTAGAACCGGATCCCTTTTAATGTTTAATTTTCTTTTTCTTTTTCAATGATTTCTTACGTATTCTACTATTATGAAAGTTTCCATTTGCAACACAAACCATAAAGAACAATATGTACAAGAAATGGCAACAAACACGCCATAATAACATCCTCAAATCCTTTATTGTCTGTTGAAGATGAACAGTGATATCAGAAGCAACAGAAACATAAAATTTTTCGATTTATTTTATTAACATGTGTACACACGCAACTACAGACAAAAAATCACGTTTCATAAGCCTCAAATCCAAGGCCATACATCTACATCAAAACGAAATCTGAAGAAAAGACTTCTGCGGCGACTGCCTCTCAATAAAAAAGTTAGCCTATATGATGTTATGACATTTAAGATAAAATAAAAATAAACAAATTCAATGCCTTTATAAAGATCGAAAATATTGGGCATCGTTATGCCAGCCTGCTCTCCGTAGCGTTTTCCAAGCAGAGTTCAGGGCAGTTTTGAAGGCGGCGCAATTCTTGTTGAGTAGCGAAGTTTCTCTTAATTTACTCGGATAGCCAGGCTGCGATTAAGTCCCTAACAAACATGATTATATTGTCCGTCCTTGTTTCGAATTTCGAATCATTCATGGATTCCGGAAAACAGCATTTTCATTGGAAATTGCATTGTTGATGAGCTGGCCAAAGCCGGTATGGAGCCGGATATTTTGGATTGTTTACGCAATCTCGTCGGCAGCAAGTGAATACGTGCAATATTGCCAAAGTTTGCTGGACGCGTATAGACAGGAAGACTGACTCAGTTCTGTCCTTAAATCACATGGCCGTTCATCGCACAGTAATGATCTTTACGGGCCATTATGCCGAAAGACTCGGCATTCCAACTATTTACTTTTGCAGGAGCTGTGGGTCTAAGGAGGAGGAAATGACTGTCTTTCACTTAATGTGTCAGTGACCTGCTCTTGTCATGAAGAGAAGGAGGTTTCTGATCTCCTATTATCTGTCATCGTTGCCAGAGCTCTCTAATATAGAAATTGCTGCAATACTAAAATTAATTTTGGAATCAGGATGGTTTTCTCTAGAGAATGGAGTGGAAATAAATATTGTATCACAATGGGCCTAAATGCTGGCCAAAGTGGGACCTCTTGCCTCGAGAATTTCTACAACATAACCTAGTCTAATCTATGTAAAGAAAAAATTGATGTTTCACTCAATTGCTTCACCTTAAATGTAACGCACCTAGATTGTTTTCTATTCAAAGACTTTGAAAACATTTGAAAACAATGAAGAAGTTTAGTTTGCTTAACTATTTTAAGACTAATTCAGTCGGTTTGAAAACCTTTCTGATCTACATGGCGATTATTTTTCGGCGTTATTTATATACACAGAAGTTCAACAATCTAACTGCATTATAATAATTATTGTTTATTTAATATCCACAGGAAACACTTGTTAGTAAAAGTTAAAAGCCTACCTACATACATGTATTTAAGTTTTTTGCTACAGCATTTCCGCCTTTGTATGCCTCCAATAAAATGCAAATCTGTTGTCAATTAAATAAAAGGCAATGAAATGTCCACTTTAAAAAAATAAATAAGGCTTACAACTCATGTATAAAATTTACATACACAACATACATAAGTGCTGTGAGAAAGTAGGTTGTAATCCTGACAAAAGGGTTGTAATGACCAACTATGTACAGCTCATGACACAATTGATTTTTTTATTCACTTGAGTTATACATAGACATATATTTTATATATCAATATTACGGTGACCAGACGTTCTGTATTATACAGAACAGTACTGTATTTTAGAGCCCTGTTCTGTATAAATTATTCTTTGCTAAAAAACGTGAAAATGTACATAAAAAGCGCATAGAAAAACACATAAGAAATACGTAAATACATTTACCAACACTGATAAGTAGTGTCGATATTTTTGATTGTTCAAATCATAACAACATAAAAATATGTCCAATACTTGTTGGTTTTTTTATACCACTGAAAGGTGTGCAACTAAAAATACTAGAAGTTGATAACTTACCAGGAGAAACATCTGTCATTTTAACAACATACATATATTTGCGATCTTTTTTTTAAATTTGATTTAAATAAAAAAAGAAATACTTCCTATACATATGTGCAGATAACACAGATTGTAACCTTGGTGGAGCTGCAAGACGAGGACATAATAATGTTTTTAAAAAAGTACACTCATCTACTGGAAATGTTCTTATTGGAGTCAATTGTGCTGCACATGTATTAAATAATTGTCTTCAAATGGCTACAGAATGTCTTCCGGTAGATATTGAAGCTATTGTAGTCAAAATTTATTCATATTTTTATATTTATACCGTTCGTGTTGAACAATTTAAATTACGTAGAATATAAAAAATTACTTGGATATAGCAAGACAAGGTGGCTTACTCTTAAACCGTCCATTGAAAGAATATTAGAACTTTTTAAACCTTTAAAGGAATATTTTTTATCTCAACCAAAGTGCCCATCTATGTTAAAAACATTTTGACAATCCTTCTTCTGAAGCCTGGCTTTTATTTATACATTGCCAAGCCACTTCATTTCACAATTATATAAATCAGATTGAGTCGCCAAAAATTTGCATGGTGGAAGTTTCTCTTATTATAAATGAGCTTGAGTTTAATGTTACAAAACGAAGGGCTGAAATATTTTTACCTTTAGCAGTAAAAAAAATATTGAATGGGAAAAATCATGAGAAAAATTTAATATACGTTAATGCATTTTAAAAAACTCAGCTTATTTTTATACAAATTGTATTGAATATTTAAAGCAATGGGATTTTGCATACCAAGAAGTTGTACTATTAAAATGGGTTCTTCTTCAAGAACTTCCTACTTGGGACGAAGTTGAAACAAGTTGTGTTTTTATAATGGAAAAAAGGACAGAATTAAACATTAATGAATCTGAATTACTTGATGGATTTTCACTTATTAAAAATTATACTAGCTTAGAATGGAATAACGATCAAAAATCTACCGAAAAACGTTGGGTAGAAATTTTCAAATATTTTCATGAAAAAAGTATTGGTTATGAAAATATTCTAAAAATTGTAGAATTTTGTTTATGTTTACCTGGGTCAAATGCCCCAGTTGAAAGGGTATTTTACAATTTAAATAATGTTTTGACCAATGAAAAGACCTAAAATGAAAATAGAAACTTTTAAAGCAATTTTAATCACAAAATTAAATTATGAACAACATTGTATAGAATTTAAAGAATATTTAAAATAAAATGAAAGCGTAAAAAGCGAATTTATTCCTCTGAAAAATATTACAATTAAATATTTTTAATTTTTTTTTGTTCTTGTGCTTTTTTGAATTACAAATTAATTTTATTATTTTTTTCATGTTGATTTTGTAAGGTTAAAAATGGATTTTAAAACGCTCTTTTAAATATTGTCATATTTTGAAGTATAACTAAATTTTTAGTGTATTTTATATTATATTGTTATGTTTTGTAGTATTTGTATTTATTGCTGCGTCTTTTTATATTTATTATTTGCTTTCTTTTTGTACTTTATAAAATTGAATTAATAAATTTTTATTTTTCTAACAATCAATGTAATAATGTTTAAAACTTTATTGACAATTGAAATTTTGACGGCTAAAAATAACCTGATTTAGAAAATGGTGGTTAGTGCATTTTATTTTCTCCTGTTCTGTATTTTGCTGAAAAAAATATGGTCACCGTAATCAATATGAACTTATCATCCATATCATCGATAAAGGCTTTGATTTTGTAATTCAAATTATTTAAAATTCTAGAGAATTCATAGAAACGAGTTTATATTGTCAACAAGTTTTAGAATGAAATTTATGAATTAAAATGGAAATGAAAATTACAAATTGTATGTTGACTCCTTTAACTCCTTAATCCTTTGTCATGGAAACAACGTATGCAACATTTTTTTTTATTGTTCTGAGCAGTTTTATTTAATTTTTTCTATTTCCATAAACATAACGAAAAAAAATTGACGAACATTTTTCGAAATCTAAATTTAATTAATAAAACTACTGAAATAAATAAATCAAAATACAAGACCTATTCAAATAATATTGTATCCACTGACTGAATGTATGAATGGATGAGTAGATGAATGATATTCATCTGTTGAATAAAATGATTTTTTTATTTCCCATTTAATTTGTCACTCCAGTCAAAAGCGGAAAAACCTCTTGTATTGTTTTTCCGTATTGTATTGTATTGTATTTACGATTTCGTTAGCCTTCTACAGTAGTAGAATACAAATACAAATATACAGATTTGTTATCTAAAAAAGTAAGTTCAATAAAACAAAGCATATCAGCATAATCGAAACAAAATAAAAAATAGTTTTTGTTATTTGTATTCCGACATAGAAAATCAATTACAATATAGCATTTCATTACGTGATGGCATTTCCATCTGCAATTGGATTCGCATGATTAAATTGAGAATTTTATTTTAGAAAACAATTTGAGGGTTTCAATTGTAAAAATGTTCGAATACATCACAAAATTATCGCAAATTATTGTTTTACGTTATGTAGTCGCCGTAGTCTAGTAAGTAGTGTATTGGCTTATTAGACGTGAAGCCACGGTTCAAATCCCTGGTTCGACATCTCCAATAATAAATAATGTTCGGCGACCTTCTCTCAACAGATTTCTGCCAAAAACTCTGAGAGTAGATAAAATTACTATGAAAAGTTAATCAAAAATCTGTCGTTCGGACTCAACTTTAAAATGTAAGTATCGCCACTCATGTATAAAATTAACGCACACAACATAAGTGGAGGGAGAACATAGGTAATCCTGAATGAAGTGTTGTAATAACCACTTATGTATGTATGTATGGATGTATGTATGTATGTATGTTGTTTTCCGTTAAATTAACCACTCTGTCATTCATGCATTCAGTTAGTCAATCAGTTATTCTATGTTTTGGCTAAATTTTGTTCACTTTCTTCTTACTACACAATCTACGCTCTGACGAATAAGACCGTGTTAGACCGTGTTAATATGTAAACAGTTTTTGATTTTTTCCTTGTTTTCTCTACAAATACATCAAAAAGGTATAAAATCTTTTTATGGGAGTATAAGTCGCCCCCTATTCAGAGTCTCTGATGGGAATTGAACCCACGTCCTCAGTACTTGGAGATTAGCACACTAACAACTAGGCCATCAGGACAGCCAATATCTGTTCCTATTCCATTCCTTCCTCTAACTATTCCTGCTGTGAGGAAGATTAAACGATTAAGCACGCGATCATGAACCATTTAACAATGAATCATAGGACTTGTCATAAGCAATGGAAGAACTGGAGTTGCGACACTTCAAAATTAAGGGTATGGTCCGGTTACTTATCGTGCTAGGCTAATGAGTTAATGATTGACAAGAGGATAATCGTAGTGCAAAACTACGCCTTGGTTCGGACCGCATATCATTATTTACCTTCAACTAAATTGACGTTCTTTTCGAGCACGCGTAATAATATAAACACAATAAACACAATGCAGCAAACACAGCAATCTCACAAAAATAAAATACAGGTATGTATGTAAAGGGTCCGCCATCTAACGTTTTTTTTTTTCAACTACTGCTTATTTCGTGAATGGTAACACTTAGCTCATGTCTGATTTGACAGATGATTAGTTTTATCCTTCCGCTGAACGAATATGGTTGTGTATACGCTTCAACAACGCTGGGAAATATTGCGACATTACTTTGAAAATCATGGTAATGTTGCAGAATGCGTGCGAAAATTGCGTACTGATTTTGAAAGAAGAGAAGCACCGTCATCTCCGTATGTTCGTTATCTTGTGAAAAAAGTGAAAGAAACTGGCATCCTCATCGATAAACTAAAGCGTAAAAAGCCAAAAACAGTGCGTACACCCGAGAAAATTGCTGCTGTGGCAGAAAGTGTGCGTGAAGCGCCATGAACATCAATTCACCGTCGTTCTCAACAATTGAACATTGGTATGACGCCAAACAAAGTCCAATTGGTTGGTCCAATTGGAGTTGAAGTCAATTGAATATCCAATGCGTTTTCACTTCGCTAAGTGGGCTTCGGATCGACTTACAGAAGATGCCGATTTTGGCAAAAAAATCATCTTTTCAGATGAAGCTCATTTTGATCTTGGCGGGTATGTAAACAAGCAAAATTGTCGCATTTGGGGCACAGAAAAAACGCACGCATACATTGGTCCAGAGGCATAATTGGGCCATTTTTCTTCGAAAATGAGCAAGGAGTGGCAGTTACAGTCAATGGCGATCGTTATCGGGCCATGTTGAACAAATTTTTGTTCACAAAAATTCAAGAGGAGGATATCGGCAACATTTGGTTTTAACAGAACGGCGCTACGTGCCACACAGCCAAAGCTACACTCGATGTTTTGCGCCCTGTTTTTCAAGATCGCATTATCAGCCGCAGAGCTGATGTCGTTTGGCCACCTCGGAGCTGCGATTTGACACCGTTGGACTATTATTTGTGAGGTGCCGTCAAAGATAAGTGTTACGTCGGCAAGCCAGAGACAATTGACGCTTTAAAGGACAATATTCGTGAAGCCATTGGTGAAATACAGCTGCACACAATCGATAATGTACTTAAAAATTGGACCGATCGTGTAGGCTACTGCATGCCCAGCCGAGGCAGCCATTTGAATGAAATTATTTTCCATTATTAACCGGAAGGATTGTACTATCAAATAAAAAAAGAAATTTGAGAAAATATTCAGTAGTTTTTTTTAAAGCATTTTCAAAAAAAAAAGTTATTTGGCGGACCCTTTATATGGAAGTGGTTTTAAATAAGCAAAGCTTCTGCTGCTTTGCTTTTAGGCTAATTTCTATTTCTATTTGCAGAATTGAGAGAATTAGTGCTCGAAGTGAGAGGATTTGTGTTGGCAATATAATAACATGCATGAAATAGAGGCTTTAAAAACGTAACGTATGAAATACACTGCTGCTGCTGCTGCCTGAGACTGCAATTACAAAATTGGTGTGCTTTCTGCATTGCGTTTATTGTGTTTATAGCATAACTCGCATTAGTTTTGGTAGAACTTAATTGGAAAAGTTCCTAACCAATTGAACTAATGCAAAAACCCAATGCATTTTTACAAAAGTTATTGTTCCTAGACAGTTCTGTCATATTAGCATCTGTTACAATACATTGCCATTAAAAGTATAAAAATAAATTAAAAAACAATAATTTGTGGCTGCAGTAAAAAATATTTTCAATTTTTCAAGTCTTCACAACAAATTTAAACGATAATTGTAATCACATTCAATAATAATTTCAATTGTTATGCAAATTATGTCACACAGCCTAAATACTTTTGAATTATTTAATGCTTTAATAGTCTGTAAACGATAGCGTGTAATTGACACATTTTCTAAACACTCTTAATTGTCTTATTTAATTATTTTATTAAATTAATTGTTTTATAATATAATTTAAATATTATTATATTTGCCTGTATAAAAAAATGAATAAGTTTGTTACTTAATAATATCTACATTATTATTTAATAATTTTATTATTTAATATATTGTTACGCTTTTACCCTTCTAAAAACGTTTAAAATATGACTTCGTAGATTGCAAATACAATTAAAAATAAATTTGTGTTTAGTTTTAAATCCATTCTGTATTGTTCGCACAATTCCGTGTGCCACCTTTGGCAACTTGATTTTAACAACAACAATTTGCTTTATTTGTTATTTTTCTTTATACTCTTTCGAGTACACACTCACAATTGTTCGTTATATCTTTACAACGGAGTTTTTCAAACCACAATTATTCTCTTCACACGCAATGCGTCTTCACACAAGACTGACTGAATTCTCTCTGATCCCGTTGCCTGCTTTGTCTGACCTTTTATATCGCTGGGTATAGAGGCTGATGTATGCTCTCGAAGGAGAATGACGTTGCCTTCGTGAAATCTTTATAAATGTAAACATCTTGTTTACGTTATTGTTGTTTGTGTATTTTGTTTACGTTTGTCCTTGCAGTGCTGCTGTTGCCTGTTTGTTTACTTTGTTTACCCCCTTTTTTATACTGATATTGTTGCTATATTTTTGTTTATTCGTTTTTTGTAGCTTTTGTTGATAATTTTAATAACACCATTTCCATTTTCGTAACAATATATTTAAATAATTCAGTTATCCTGTAATTGGTATGGAAGATACCTTCTTACAAATTCTATAGAAAATAAAAAGTTTTTGTAAAAATATTTTAAAAAATGTACATGTACGTATAATTGTTTTCTAAAATTAGTCATAAGCTGCGTCCACAATAAAAGCGTAAAGTATGTACTCTAACCCTTTAAAAAAAATTCATTCTCGTATGAATTATCTTCCCTGTATTCCACCACTATGCACTGCAGAAATAGGGGCAATTTCCTGAGTTAGAAAAGAAAAATTTTATTTGGTGACATGTTGCGGTAAATTATTGCGAAAATAAAGTATAATTTATAATCAGCTCGTCGCTGTTGCTGGTGTGAGGTATTAGAGGCGTCATCTTTAAAAAATCTGAAACTGACTAATTTCTTTTTAAGCCGGTATTAACTTTTAAAATATTTCAGCATTAGCTGAAACACAAATTCCCCTCTATCACCGTTTGAAACTGTTTAATTTACTCGTAAATAATATTAAAATTTCCGAAAATTATGATGGATTAGAATTTTCGAAGCGGATAAGCGAACTGAAATTTATTTAAAATCTTAATAGAAAAACAACAACAACAATAAAAAAGAATACAAAAGTTTAGTTTGTTTTACTACTGGGAGGAAACAGCTGAACAGCTGAATTTAAATTGAAAAGATTTATTAACTTTCAACAATTTTTCTTCCCTGAGATTTGTCTTGTTTTGTTTTTCTATCATCGTTTTATGCTAGAAATAATAACGAACAAATAAATTCTGACTACCCAAGAGTAACAACATAAAATAAGTTCAGATATAAGTTGAAGTAAACTGGTCTAAAATAAATACAGGTGTTCTCTCCGAGGGGTTGATTAGGGGGTAAAATTGCGAACGTTAAATTTTATTTAATCAAATTAACATAATAAAAACTACAGAATTAAAGTAAGCAAAGTTTTCAGATTACTGCTCATTTTATAGGCACTATAAATTGAATATTTTAAATACTTATTTATTACTGCAATATGCACAAATCTTCAAAAATATTTTTAATAGTTTTGTGGATAATTATGGTATAACTTAAAAATGTTAGGGGGCACCACTTTTTATGCATTGTTTTATTCCTCTTAATCAAGCAAAGTCACAAAACTTAGGATAAATTATGCCACAAAATGTATTAAAAAGTCAAATGAATTCTTATTTGATAGTTATGCTTACAGGCAAAAGTAAATTTACCAGTTTTTTAACAGATAGTAGATGATGTGTGTGGTAGAACGAAATCACAGATTTGCTGTTAAGTAACTTCAAAAGCAACTGTGGTATATGGAACTTGTTTAATGATGGTGTTAGAAATAATGGCCACAACGATTGCCTCAAATCTTATATTTGCGAAAATAATAACGGATGAGATTCATTTCTTTAAATACAGTGCGAGCTCGATAATCACAACCTTCCATTACGGCAACTCTTCGATTTTCGTTAGCAAATTGTTTACGTTGTAGTCTCTAAATAACAAGAACAATTGATTTTAAAAACGAGTCGCAATTACATTGCTCAGGATTACGAGCCAGCTTCTTACACCACTTATGTTGTGCGTGTTAATTTTATGCATGAGTGGCGGGATATACAGTTTACATTGTCGAGAAACTTTCCATTGCAATTTTATTGTTGCTAAGAGGAAGTAGCCTATCTGGGGTTTGAGCCGTAGCCTCACACCTAATAACAATGCCAAAGCTTTGGGTTCAAGTAAGAACTGATCTTCACTAATCCCAATACGTCCAAAGGTCATACAGAAAAAGTTAATGCGTAATTTCATTGACAACAAACAGTAATATATTTTTTACTTTTAGGTAAATGGAACTCATTACAGAACATGTTTAACATTTATTGTCATACGAATTCTTTGCCTTCATACAGATTAATTGTGGAAATAAATCCGGTACTTTATAATTTTTTTCCTAGTTGTAAAAATATGGGCTTATTACCCACATAGTTATATTATTTTGCGAATATCAGTACTTAACATCTTTCATACCAGAAAAATGGGAATGGAAATCCCATTTCATAGAGAAAACTAACCTGAGTCTAAAATAAATCTTGCTATTGCAGCAATATTTATATTAAAGAGCTCGGTTAGATTTGTCAGAAAGTGAGAGATTAAAAACCTCCATTCTTTTAAGACCTAAGACCAAAGGGACAGTGTCCCGTTCCCACCGCTAACGTGCGATAGATGGCCATGCGATTTAAAAACAAATATTGAGTCCATCCTCTTTTTATCCACAGACTCTAGCAATATTATGTGTATCCCCTTGCTGTCAACCAAATTGAGCATCCTGGAAATAAGTGTGGTTAATATAAAGATTATCTCTGATACTTATAAAGTTTATGATAATAGAAGTAGTTATTTTAGACTCGAGTTGGTTCCCTCTGGGGAATGTTTGCATAACGGTATGAATATTGATTCTGGTGTTAAAATGGGTTTAAATACTGAGTTAAGAAAGAATTTTACCTTCATGGATGATTCGCCATCTTATCTAATCGAACCTAAGAAATTTGTTTCGAATTGAAACATTATTTCAAGCGACGAGTTAATTTTTGGAAATTCTGTTTGGTAATGTGTAGGTGTATCGCCAAATTCGAAGAAGAAAAAGAAGAAGTCAATGGTATAACGAGTCTCAAATCGTATTAGTAAATAATTTTTAATGTTTATGTATTTATTATTTAATTAACAACATAATACATAGATGCATACATAATTGATCATTACTGCCCTTCAGTCAGAATTACGACTCAGCTTCTCACACCACTAGGGATGATCTTAATTATGATGTTAGAATTCAATTTAATCGCTCAATTAACAAATATTTACAATTTAATAATAACAAACAACACTTTGATTGACACGCGTACCGTTTCACAGTAAGAGTTGAAAGAATTTTGGAACAACTCTTAATGCTGCCATAAGCAAATTTAAAGACTTTTTATGATATTCCAATACACAAATCTTATTAAACGAAATATAAAAAAGATTTCTCATCGTACTGTGTTAAGACCCAAAATATATAAAAAAGTAATAAAAAGTGGCGTTAAAAAGCTCTCATTATAAACAAACTAAACACTCAAATTAATTTTATTTCTTTGTCAAACCAACACAAACCAAATAATCGGTCATTCACCCGGACGTTAGGCAATCGAGAGCCAGAGTGTACTATTTTAAAACATTTGAAAAACCAAAGAAAACAACAAAATGTTGCCGAAACAATAAAGAGAATAAAAGTATCGCTGTTTGAATATAAGAATGAATAAATGACTGAATGACTCATTGACTTAGCAAACTTTACAGAACGCAACAATTTATGCAATTTTCTTTACGTGTTTGAAATGTTGAATAAATTTGAAAAAACAACAAGTAGTACTTGAACTTACATAAACGATAAATAAAATATATAAAAATTGTTTTGGCAAATTGAATAAACGATTGGCATTCGAATGAGTGATTGGCATTTGATTGGTAGTTAGACTGTAGATAGACTGACTAGCTGCCGAACTGAATTTATTTACTTTGCATTCTGTTTTGATTTTATTTTGTATTTCATTGAGTTTTTTTTCGTTGTGCTCCACAACATTAACCCCAAAATAAATCAATGCAAAATTTTGCACCGACATAAAGCAAGGAGAGACCGGAAATAATACAGTAGAAAAGACCCAAGCATATCAATATTCGCATTCTGCTATGATAAAATTCCCCGCTCTATCCCAAAGCACTAAAGAAGCAAAGAAAAGATATTTGTCTACCCATACCAATTGGTATAACACTACTCCAGTTAGATTACATTTTTCCAATGGCCAATATGTAGAATCCAAAGTAGTTGGCACTTTTCTGTCTTATTTTAATCCTTTCAAACATATGCATTTCTATACCATCCATGACTTTTTGCCTAAAATTTATGGAAAAATGCGCATGTGCTACATATTTAGAGTCCTTTATTAAAATGAGAAGCTAGGCCGTAATCCTGACTGAAGGGTTGTAATGGTCAATTATGTATGTATGTATTAAAATACATCAAGAAAATTTCAGAAAGTTTCCACATACATTCTTGTTGAAGCTACACTTGTACATTTAGTTGCCATTTATACAATCTTTCTTCCTAAACCACCATGGATAACCCTAGAAAACGAGGTGTATTCGCTAAATGGGAATGGAAACTGACTCTAATTTTTTAATGAAAAATTATTTTTACCTACAAGTTTCAGTTTCTTCAGAACATGATTCAATTATTGTTATTATTTTGAAGTTACTCCGATTTTATATCATTAGATATTTTGTATTGTTGTTTGTTAAACTGTGATGAATTTAACATTAACAGTTCGAACTTGGTATTTTTATTTTCTTCTCTATCCACAACCACGTATGAATTCAATATTTATTAAATATCACTCATACGCCTGAGTGTTCGTGGAACTCTATCCACTACAACGCATGAATTCAATTTTATTAAATATCACTCATACGACATAGTGTTAATGGAATTTTAATGACTACAGTAACTTCACAACTTAACCATCACAAAATCAAAATAAGTCGAATGTACTTAATTTTGCACACTTCTGCTTTCGTCTACTACTACTACTACTAATACTGAAAAAAAGACGTACAATTTACTGTAACAGTTTATTATTCGAATGTATTAAAAAGGATTCTTACAAGTGCATGTGCTTAAAAGCAAAGGAAACTTAATATAATAATATTTACTAAAATCACGCTAAAACTGTAACAATATCGAAGGTTAGACAATTGACGTTTCGCACGTGTAGTAACAGAAAAGCATAAAATAAGTAGAATCTGAAAGTTATTGTACGTATTATGAATGAGAAGAGTGAAAGAGAATGACACATCCTTAATGGAAAAGGAAGTTACGCTGGCAATAAAATCAATGGAAAACATTCTTAGAATATGTGTGGGATAATGCATCCTAGTAGGAAACACAAAGATAACATGTCTATGATAATATAGACACCTTCCCATTAATAAAACAAATATTTAGGTTGCACTGTAGTTTAAGAGATTTAAAATAGCCTTAAATATAGTCGCCGTAGTCTAGTAAGTATTATGTTGGTTCAGTAGATGAGAGGCCACGATACAAGTCCCACGTCAGACATCTCCAGCAGAACGAAATATGAAAAAATATTTCTTCGGTGAATGCCTCTCAGCTGATTTATGGCAAAACTCTTCAAGTAAAAAAAATTTCATGAAAAGTTTTTCAAAACAAATCTGTCGTTCGGAGTTGACTTTAAACTGTAGTTTCCACCACTCTTGTACAAAATTATCACACACAATATAAGGGATGTAAGAAGCTAGATCGTAATGCAGACTGATGGGTTGTAAATTATAACTTGTAATGGCCAATTACGTGAGTGTGTGTGGTGTTAACAGTTAAATTTTTCATTCTTCTTTTTATTGATTTTTTGTAGAAAAGTATCATTAAATTTGCTGATCACTGTATTTCAAAAATAAAATGTTTTTTATCATGTAATGTGTCATACCAGTTTCTGATATTATATGTTACACAGTCTCCCTTCGCCTTCGTCGTTCAATTTTATGGATTGTTAATTGTTTTTATTACTTCGCAAATCTTTTATGACTTTTGTTGGATTCTTGCCTGATGGCATTAAGAAAACAAAATTGAAAGAAGAAAGAGCGTCTATGTTAAACACAATGATATCGACTTAAATATTTTGATTTGCATTACGATTTTAGCTCTGGTCCCTTTGGCAGAATAAAAGTAGAAAATTTGTAAACACATCCATGCTTTAAGTCATAAATACAATATTTTGTAATTATGTATGTGTGAGTATAGACACTAAATCCCTTCTTAAATACAACATTAGTTGATAATACTTTTGATAAAATGTTATGGAGGCGTGACAATTTTCTCCAGTTGCTGTCCATTTACTTCGCCTTGGGAACCGCATTAATGCGTTAATGGTTTAATAGCTTAGTAACCAAGTTCTTCAAATTTAAGAAAGAATAAAATGTTTAACTTAATATGCAACCCTCGTATGATTTATTGCAAAACCTCCCTTTTTTTGCCGTTTGTCATATAGACGGACATGTGGTCATAAATTGCTGTCAACCAAAAATAACTGCCAGATTTTATGAGACTGTTAACTTGGGATTGACTAGCAAAATAATGTGAATAAAGAAATTCTCTCTCTGTCACTTTTACCAGATTTTATTATATTTTTATTATCGTTTGGGAATTTAAGAAGAATTACTTAAGCAGTATTATTTTTTATTTATTTTTTTTTTGTTAATCTACATATGATGAGTAGTCAAGTGTTTCTTTTATTTGTAATGATGTTTATTGCATACAATTCAAATAGTAAATAGGATGTATAGTTTCATTAAAATGATATCAAAGATAACAATTTCAAGACTTTATTATCAAGCTTAAGTTCATCTATTATCTACTATGAAGCGTGTTTCGTATTTTCTTTTGAGCACATTGATAACCAACATTCTCAGTAAATGCACAAATAATTCCCTACTAGTTATGAAGTCGTCGTAATCTAGAAGGCAGTGTGTTGGCTTATTAGACGTAAGGTCACGGTTCAAACCCCAGATCAGACATCTCCAACAAAAAACGAAATGTGAAAAAGAAAATATTTCTTCTGTGACTCCCTCTCAGCAGATTAAAATCTGCATAAACTCTGAGTGTATATAAAGTTGCCAGGAAGAGTTCCTCAAAAATCTTTCGTACGGCGTCGACTTTAAACTATACGTCCCACCACTTATGTATAAAATTAACACACACAAAATAAGTGATGTAAGAAGCTAGGTCGTAACCTTGACTGAAGGGTTGTAATAACTAATTATGTATGTATTATTTACAAGTTTTGTCGCATTCGAAGTTCATTGACGGTACAATTGCAAAATCTTCGGGGCTTTTTTTTGGCATCGTGACACGTCTCATACCTACTTTACATTTAACCCTCCGTCACAGTCAATGGTCTGGCCAGACCTTTTCCAATTTATTTTACATTTTAAACGTGTTTGCAATATGGCTAGAGATTTGAATTTTCAGGTACCCTCCTGAAATTTTCTTGGCTTTCTAGTGGTGGTACGAACAAAGTAAACAGAAAAGGAGTTAGAATTATATTTTGAAACCTATGTCATATTAGTACCACAGTGGGTCTGGCCAGACCAACTTTTTAATCGTTATATTTTTTCACGGAAGCAGTCTTTGAGTGTTTTGTTTTAGTTTGCCACGAACTTTCAAAGTGTTTATGAGAAATTTTTTCCAAAAATGTGGTAAAATGAATGATGAATTAGAATTTATTTTCAACTAGCTAATACCCGGTGTGCTTCGCTACCCCCATCGGAATTAAATACATATCTCGTGATGCAACTGGATCGCCCACCATCAAAATTGTTACGCCATTGTTGGAGTTCTGGAGTTCTATCAGCATGAATTGCGATTATGTGGTCATCTGAACTTAATCGTGGGTCATCTTTGGCTTGCTTAAAGATCCTTACCAATTCGTTGGTTTCATGAAACATCACTTGTAAATCGGCAACAATCCATTGTTTTGTGTCAGGGTTATAATGCAGGCGGTGGTGCACTTGGTCATTGTTATCCGCTTCTCCTATGAAATAAATTTGTAAGAACTTAGGATCTTTATTTGGAATTGGCAACAATAATCCAATTTTATGATAAATTTGAACTTGAACACGAAACGTTGGCATAAAGTTGTGAGTCCACATTAGTTCCTAAATGAAAAAAATATTTTTTATTAATATTTTGTTAAATTAAAAAAAGTATATATTTCGAAAAACTTACCTGAAATCAGCGATTGCAATGGTTCTGGAGGTGGAAGTAATTCAGATAGAACAATTTTACCATAAGAGCAACACATTCTAGGTGATTCATTTTTGTACCTGAGTTCATTGCACTATTGGCAAACTTCATTCATGTCACCAACTGCTACTAATTCATCTTCGGTATAATCTATATCAGATCTGTAGTTAAATGCAATACCTGAGTATCCATGAAAATCATTACGTCGATTCACCGCCATTCGATTATGATTTTGTTCTTTGCTGCTCTTCTTGTTGATGTTCGAATCCACTGACTTTCTACTCGTGATTCATGTTGGACTTCTGTTTCATTAGCTCGTGCTGTTGTGGTACCTTCATGTTCCAAAGGTGTCTCGGTAGCTCGTGCGGTTGTCGCATATTGCCGAAGGCTTTCCAGACGTCTTTCACGTTCTGAAGGTGTTTCTGTGGCTCGTGATGTTTCAATTCGATTTCGCTGGCTTTGTAGTCGACCTTCATGTTCCAACGATGTCTCGGTAGCTCGTGGGGTTGTGGCATGTTGTCGAAGACCTTCAAGACGTCTTTCGCGTTCTGACGGCGTTTCAGAAGCTTTTATGGCGCTTTTGGCTTTCTGAAAGTGTTTCAGTGGCTCTTGCTGTTGTGGCGCGTTGTCGTAGGCCTTCAAGGCGTTCTTCACGTTGTGATGGCGTTTCGGCGGCTCTAAAGGTTGAAGCTCGACTCCTTTCAGTCCTGAGGTGACTTTCACGTCTTCCGAACTTTCATTTGCTCTCTGGGATTGCAAACGCAATGCATTTTAGATGCTTTTATTCGGGGCATTTTTACAAATTGTTGCAAAATAAATGCCACTCAGGTAACGTTTAACTTGTTTAGAATCAAAGATTCAACTGAATTTCAAAACCGAATGCGTGTTATATTTATTTCTTTATATTTTACCCAATATGAAATCGGTTCAAATCAAAAACCTTTCAAAGAAAATTAATGTTATTAAAATTTAACAAATAATTGTGTTTGCGTCAGTCACAGGTAATTTTTTGTGATGAGTTTTGCAACTACTTATTTTATTTGGGAAAAATTTTGACAGTTTACATTTTATTACTTAGGTAATTAAAAGTAATGAATTCATTGCCCAATTAAATGCTTATTATAAAGTTTACCTAATGTATTTTTCAAATAAATAGTATTTTTATTAGTTACCCATTTTTAGAAGTAAACAATAACATAACTATTACATATGTATGTACCTATATGTTTTCCAAGATAAATATTTAAATAGTATGAACTTTAGTACTTACTATCTATATGAGTTGAAAATTTCAAACTCAATAATTTAAGGGTCATATACCTTACTATTGCATATTTTAAGATATAATAATTTCTACACCCACAAATCAGAGAGGCACCACCTTCCTATAGCTGGAATACAAAATTGGGGACTCTAGCTTTTATAGTTTTTTTTATACAGATTTTAATAATTAGTTCATATGGGGTTTGCCACGCCCCTAATGCTTGATAGCCCATTTTTAACAAAAATATTGATATTGAACCTTTAGATATTCGTACAAAATTTTAGCAGTCTAACTGTTCTGGTGTTCTAGATATGCAGATTTTAGTATTTACTTCATATGGGAGGTGCCACGCCCGCTTTTGCTGAACTTCCTATTTTTGTCCAAAATATTTATATTTAAACAAAAGTTATTTATACAAAATTGGGGACTCTAACTGTTAACGTTCTTCAGTTAGGCAGATTTTAGTATTTACTTCATAAGAAAGGTGCATTGTCCTCTAATGATAGGTCGCCTATTTTTGTTCAAAATATTTATATTAAAACCGTAGTTACTTGTACAAAATTTGAGGTATCTTGCTGATATAGTTATTCCAATATATCCATTTTGTTATTATCTTACAATAGTACGTTATGTAGTATATGTGGGAGGTGCACCTCTCTCATTTGAAATATCAACATAAAAAGTAGGAAATCGGTTCAGCCGTTTAGTCGTCTATAAACTTCAAACATACAAACAAATGCACATTAATTTTTATATATAGGTGATGTCCGAGATAGAAGAAGTTTTAAATTTAATTCATATGGGAAGTACCACACCCTTTTCCTAGTCAGCCCATTTTTGTCTAAAATATTCATATTGATACTAAAGTGGATTCGAAAAAATTTTAGGGCTCTAACTGTGATATGTTCATAGATATAATAATTTAATATTTTTTATATTGGAGGTGACACACCCACTATAGCCAATCCGCCCATTTTGTTTATATATACGTCAAAGTCGCCCATACAAAATTCGTAGTTTATGAGATATGCGACATTAAATACTTATTGAATATGTGGGCGTAGCACCCCGCCTTCTTGAAATTTTAAAATAAAAAGTAGCCTATAATTCCTTCCAGATATACAGGAAGGTACTGTCAAAATTTCAAGATAATCGGTCCAGCCGTTTAGCCGTCTATAGACTTCAAACAAACAAACCCACAAACAAATAAACACACATTCATTTTTGTTTATATAGATGTAAAATTCATTAAAAAAACTACATATGTGACGTATGAGTGATATGCAATTCCATTAAGTTTTATAAAAGAATATGGATATAAAGAATACGCATTATGTAGAAGTAGCATTACGACCCGCTCTCACCAAAATCTTTTTAAAAAAATCATTTCTGGATAAGGGGGGCGGAAGACAGAAGGAAAATAAACACAAACAAAGAGCGTAACAATGTGTTGCTCTCATCATGAGAGCGTAAAAATGCATTCAGTTGCTTGTCAGCTTCTAAAGGAAAATGTTCATGTCGCTTTTTTCAGACTTCAATTTTACACCCAAAGAAATATTACAGTATGATTCACTAATATCAATGAGAAATGATTTCGATTTTTGGAAGAATACTTGCCAAGTTAAATACGGTGTTTTTAGGTTTTTAACGCAGTACAATTGTTCTATACTTTTCGCTCACATATATGTACATATGTATTATTGGGATAATAAGTAGACTTGAAAATATTACTAATAATTTTCCTCTGGGTTAAATATGCCTCTCATAATTTTTCTCATGTTCTCTTTGTGCCGACGTCTGAGAATAAGTGATTTGAGAACAGAGTTGCCTTTTTTTGGTTATTTCTAACCAAAATTTGTTATTTTTTTGATCAATGTGTAGATGTGTAGATTTTTTGGTTTTGGTTATTTTTCTTTCTTATAAGAAAAGCTATTTTTTGTTTCTTTTTTTATTAATTATAATTTAAACTTGAAAAAAAATAAATAAAACAAAAGTCTACGAATTTAATTTTGGTTATATTTTTTCTTATTTGGTGATTTTTTTCACAAAATTTTTTTCTTTCTCTTCTATCTTTCTCCCCGCGTCGTTCTTTACACTTTATTTTCTTTGGTTTTATACATCAAGAATCACAGATAGCATACTTGTAGGGGTAACTACTATGCGTATGAGTAATATATTTCAAATGCAATTAAATATTAAGTATGCAGTATGTAGCATACGTGGGCATGGCCCCTCGCTCATTTGGAATATCAATATAAAAAGTAGCCTATAACTCCTTCCAGACATACAGGAAGATACTGTGAAAATTTCAAGAAAATCGGTTCAGCCGTTTAATCGTCCATAAACTTCAAACATACAAGCATACAAACATACAAACATACAAACATACAAACATACAAACATACAAACAAACACACATTCATTTTTATATATAAGATACGCGACATTCTGGTAACTTCGATACGGATTTTTACACCAGAATTGCAAAGGCTCTGGCAAATGACTTGGAGCGAGAAAGAGCTAATGAGGAAGCCGGACAGCATGAAGAAGATTATGAATTTTTGGATGAAAATGATGAAGATTATTTGCCATCGAAGATGACGCATCGGACGTTAAAAATGATTTGGTAATCGAGCCAAATATAGAAGACGACAGTGATGAACAGGAGGAAGACTGGTTCTGAAACAGGTGAGGAGAATAATAATAGTTTTATTGGAAAGGACGGTACCATATGGAATAGAAACGAGCTGACCAGTGGTTTACGTACTCGTCAACATAATGTTTTCGAGCTGGGCCTAAAAAGCAAATCGTTACTCCACTTGAAGTTTTCAAAAAAAATTGTATTCCAAATATTATAGACATCATTATATTTCAGACAAATCGGTATGGAAGAGACGCAGTCAATAAATGGAATGCTCTAAATGTAAATAAAAAGCCAAGGATTTGTAAGGGTCTAACAGAAGATGAATTATACGCTTTCATCGGCATTCTTCTAGCAATGGGATTTTCCCATAATAACATGCAAAATCCACGGGTTTTGTGGCGTACTGATAATTTACCCATATTCAGGGCCGCAATGTCTCTTCATCGATTTATGTCCATGACCAGATACATTCGGTTTGACGACGAAAGAACGCGGTAATTTCGATTACTCGAAGACGAAGCTGCACCATTTCGAGATATGTATGTATATGGAATTTTCTCAACGAAAATCTTGCGAAGAATTATAGTCCGCATGAGAGTATTACCATTGACGAGCACTTGTTACCATACCGGGGGAAAAACTAAATTTACACAATAAATACAAACAAAACCTGCAAAATATGGTATAAAAATGTGGTGGGCCTGTGATTCGAAAACAAAGTATCCGTTACAAGGAAAATTATACACAGGCCGAAAGAAAGGTGAACAACGTGAAATAAATTAAGGGGAAACGTTATGCTGCAACTTGCAAAGCCGTACGATAAAAGTGATCGCAAAATTGTCGCTGACAATTTTTTAACATCTTTAGAAGAAGCAAAACGTCTGGCTAATCTTGGTCTAGCAATCGTTGGCACCATCCGGTCTAACAAGAAACGCATTGCTATTGAAATGAGATAAAGTCCTTCACGACCTGTTCATTAATCTGTTTTTGGCTTTCGCGACCATTTGGTTTCTCTTTGCAGTTATGTTCCAAAAAAGAATAGATGCGTAAATTTTCTGTCCACTGCACCCTGTGTAGGATGCGCAACGGGAAGTGAAAAAATTCGCAGGAAAACTAAATTCCTTTGTTCAAAATGTTCAAATGCTGTGTGTCAGAGACATTCCAAAGTAGAATATATGTCTTAGTTGCTTAGATTGATAACATGACAAATTTTTGCTCAGTGTACACTGATGCTATTTCTTTATCAATTAAAAACTTTATAAAATTAAAATAAGAAATGAAATTAATAAACCACCTGAATTTTTAGTTATAATTTGATGCAATTTAAACCGTTTTTAAAACCATCTACATACATAAAAAAATAATGTTAACTTATGCAAATACACTAACATTTATATGGGGTCTGGCCAGACCCAGTGTGGTACTAATGTGAAAAAGTAAAAGTGTGTGTCACGGAGGGTTAAATTTTACAAAATTTAAAAACAAAACAACGTGTGCATAACATATCATTGAAATTTTTTATTTGTTTGAAAGATCTATTGATGGCATTGCATGTGGAATAAAAATATACAAATCTCTTCTGTGGATATGTCCCCGTTATTCCTACAATCAACATTACAAAATTAAATGCTTCACATATGTAGATATGCGATACATTTAAATAATAGCCTATAATAATGTTAAAAACTGTTAGAAAATGTATGTAAGTATGTGCGTTCATATGGTGTGTGAGTGTATTTGTGTATTTTGTGAATTATTGCGATGATGATTACATCTGTGCGCCAATTTAGATATACAATTTATTGGTTCTACTGGTTGTTTGGCAATATTACCATACAGTTGTTATGTGCATTCTTTGGAAAAACTCATATACCATGACAGTTTTTATGTGATAAAATTTTATTACATTTCCCCATATGACTTTCTTTCTTTTCTTTTTCCTTCCTTTGAAAAGAAAATTGCTTTGTACGAAAATAAATAAATACAAGCCCATGCATGAAGAAAGTAAAGAAAGCAAAAAGGATGCCCCAAAATATGTTTATATTGTGGCATACATTTTAATATGTCTCTGTTATTACACAAGGCTACAAAAATTCTCGTATGGCTTACCATATGAAGTATTTTTTTGCAACATTTTCATTTCAATCATAAAGTATGCTTATGTATCCCCTTTTAGCCTATTGTTGTAATCGATTCGTAAGACTCATAAATATAGACCGAATAAGACATAAAAATAACTTAAAATGAGCAAATGATTACTTTAAATATTTAATATTAAACAGTTGTTTTGAATTGCTTTTCTTATTCCCTTTATTTCGCATTCGTTCCATATTTGAAAAAAATTTAAAAAAATTAAATTCATCTCTAAAACGTGTCTACATAACTATACAACGTAAATGATAGCAAAGTCCTAAAGAAATAATTTTATTTTTTTCTACGTAAATTAGAAACTATTTCGTCACTACAATAGTTGTAGATACTTAATTACGAGATTGAGTCAATAAATCACGATTTTTTTTAATACAGCACAGATTTGTCTCTGTTATAAAACACAAAACACAATATTGTTCAAAAACTGCCTTCTTTGGTCAGCGTTTCTTCAATACATTACACTTAGAAAATAAAATTTCTCGAAGTCGTCCTTCCTGCTATAAACACTATAACCACCACTATAACCATCGTAATGACCAATTACGTATGTATGTATGATTGAAGTTAATTTGTTGTTTATTTGAAAATGGTAAGAGGAATGCACCGTAGCCAGTTAACATTAACATTAATATTAGATTAATTGCCGAAGATTAATTATCATCAAGCGTAATCCACGTAACAGTTTGATAATAATGTTCGATATTTAATAGCAATTGATTTACCGAATTACCAGAAAAAACTTATTTAAACCTAAAAAAAATTATAAAAATAAACAATACGATAATGAGTAGTCGGACCTATTTAATAGGGGAGTATTATGGATGATAATAATCTTTGCATCCGCTTTCAGTGCCTGGATTGACGAAAAGTTTATTTTCAGTTTTTACCGGTAGGACAGACTTCTAGTGTGCTTCCAGTATTTGAATAAAAAAGTGTGTGTGAGATATCATTGAAATATTTTATTCTTTTAAAAAACCTATTGATGCTGAATATGGTTGTGGCTGGTGGCTTTTTCATTAACACCTGCGACTTAATAAAACCCACTACGAGTAAGTCTAACAGTGTCGAAACGCACGATATTGGCAGGCAGTTCATGTCACCTCCACGTGAGATGAACATGCATTCAAATCTCTCTTACAGAATATCTAATATTGCATGCGTTGTGTACCACTTTACGCTGTCCTGTTGGTTTCCATATCATCCAATTAAGGCTGAAAGAAGTTGGTAATCATAGAACAACAGTGCTCACAGTTAACAGTGATGGCCGGGCTAACGTCGATCTCAAAAAAATATGTACAGACGATACCTTCGACAAAAAGTCCTTACTAAACACTAATCTTCTCGGGATGCATTGTACGCTTTTGGTTTTCATGTAGATTAGTAACGTCCAACAATTTTGATTGTTCACGTACCCATTCATATAGATATGGAGCTCATCGCTGAAGACGATAGTTCTTTGGAAATAAGAGTCAGCTGGCAACTGCTTCTAAGCAAATTCAACAAACACACGTATCGTTGACTATGATTATCCGTGGTGATTTATCAAAACAGACTGAATAAATGATAGATGTAGCTTTAACATAATGGCTGCTTTCAACTGTAAGAGTTCAACTTTCCCATTTAGATGATCAAAAGTATTCTCTCATTTTGAATGGCTAACAACAAAAGTGTAATTTTTTTAAAATCGTATTTTAATTACGTTATCGTTTTAAATAATACGCCGAAATTTAATGTTAAAATTTAATGTGTTTTTTTGCATTTAGGATTCTGTGAAGCGTTAAGAATATATTCTTATCATCCCATACACATTTAGGCTGCCTTAGAAGTGGCATACATTCTCTCAGATGACGTATGTCTCTTATATTGTTTATTTGACATTTTATTATTTATTTTTTGTCCTTTTTAGTTTTATTTTTCTTTTTAATCCACATTATGCAGGACATTGTTTGTACTCCAATTTAATGTGGCTGCAACTTTAATGTGGTTTTTCAATCGCTTGAGATTTATTTTGGAGAAGACCAAAAATAAGAATAAAAAACTACAAAAAACTCTGGTGGCATAATAATTTTTATTTTTTATTTCAGTTCCAAATGTGTAAAAAAAGGCCAACAACAAATAAAAGAGAATAGGACAGTGAGTATTTACAGAAGTATTTATAAATCATATCTTCAATGCCATCAACATCACAGTGTTTCTTTCTCTAATTATTGTTTGTCTAGTTTGTTCAGCAAACACTGTCGCAAATGTTGCTTTTCAGATTTTTGAATGTGTGTTTGTATGTGTATTTATATCTGTAGAGATTATTCTTCTATAGAACCACATAAGTAACCATTATATCCTATTATTTTGACCATATGTGTTCGTTTGGTTTGAGTTGACTCTGTTCTGTTATCTCTTGCAGAACACACTGACTTTAGTGGTCAAATTATGAACTTCAGCTCATTTATTTTTTAGTCGTTAGTATTTGTTGTTAAATATAATGAAAAATAATAAAATTTAGGGTGCAACACATTTGTCGAATTGAACAATTTAATCCCATAAACACATGGCCAAAATAAAATTTGTAAGTCTTTTTAACTAGGGAATGAATTAAACTTTTTATTTGGCAAATGTAACCGATTCCTATGAAATGACATTGACATCAAGAAAATCATAATCCACGAGATTCTTATTTGATTAAAATAATGTTGCATGACGGAATTCAAAATAAACAGTTACTTCTACTTAATTGGCTATAACATCCTTTTAGTCAGGATAAAGACATAGCTTCTCACACCTCTGTCGTTGTGTGTGTTAATTTTATCCATGAGTAGGGGAACTTATGGTGTATAGTCCAGTCTAGTCTAGCATAGTCTACTATGAATGCTAGAAATTTTGAGAAATTTTTCATGGCAATACTTTATGCAATATTTTATTTAATCTCAGAGTTTTTGCCAGAAGACTGATGAAAGGAAGTTTTCGCTGAAATACATTTTTTCGTTTGAGTTCTCTGACCTGAGGTTTGAGTAAACACTATTATGTTACGTTAGATTACGTTGATTTCTATTTATGCTTTTGAAAGAAGAATAAGAACAACAAAACTTCAAAGAAAATACGAGAATAGATCAAACAAAACTACATAGAAACGACGCGAAAAAAGTTGTTAGAAAGTAACAAAACAACAACTTGTTTCTAGATATTGCCGGACGGACGTCCCCACGGACGGACGTTTTCGAATTGTTTTTAATTTTAAAAATTTGTTAAAATAATTTGGAGCATTTCATCAATTTTAAAGTTGATGTAACTTCTTTCACTTGTTAAGTTTTTTCCTGCTTTCTTCAACACCATCGCTTGACTCCGGGCCCTAGGCAATGAATTTTTTTTTGTTTTGTTTATTTCCGAAGTCTCCTTGAAGTTACTCTTGTGACAAGTTTTGAATTTTTTTGATGGGAGATGGTTTAAATGATGATTCATTTAAAATCGAAGATACACCAAACGACTCGTTAAAGTACCTTCTAAAAAATTTTTTATAGAACAAGTGCATCGCATTGTAAAAGCGTTTAAAAGCATAAAGACGTTTCACAAGCCGTTCATAAAACAATTTAAAATTGTCAACTAGAAACACACACAAGCTCTGTTAAAACCACTTGGAAAAGTAACTGCAAGTGTAGACTGATGCTAAGTCCCATCATATTTACCCGAGATAATGCCAACATCGTTCATACATTAATTTTCGCAGATGCTACAGATTTTATTAATATTGACAAAAATACAGTATCTGCGTCGGAGGTACTCCTATTTTTATGTTAAGCAATGACTTACTCTACAATGCCCATGTTCCACAAGAGCACCGTGTTAAATAACTCGCTACGGATCTTAACATAAACAAGACTTCTGGGCCGAATCTTATTCCAGCCCTGGTCTTGAAGGAATGTTCTTCGACGATCACTCCTCTATTAGGTAATCTTTTCGGTGAATCATATCGTGCCCTTATTATTCCATCTTGGTGGAAAGTCGCTAATATAACGCCAATCCCCATGAGAACTTCCGCGCAATAGCAATGTCTTCCGCACTTTCCAAAGCTTGTGATGGAAAGCATGACAAACTACCATCTTGTGAAAAATCTAGAGTCCGCCAACCTAATTAGCGAAGATATTATACGTGATGACCCTTGTTGTCTGTTTTTTATAAGCATTTGTAAAGTGTGTCCAAAATGTAGGTATTATTTTAATTGCAGTAAGAAAAAAAAACTTTCCGGATATTAATAATATTTTTATTTCAGTCTATTACAAATAGGTTAAGGTAAAAATTAAAAATTAAGTCGGCCAAGTAAACCCACACCCCACCTTCCCCCTACTACATCCCAAAAACTTTTACCATTTTAAAAAATATTTTCATAATAAAAACTCGTTGTCCTCTCACGTAACTTTTCATATTAACTAATCGGAATGTATTTAGACTATTAAAAAATTTTGAAAGACAAATTGCAAGTAGAAAAAAAAGTTACTGCAAAATTCAATTGGTATCTCAATTTTAGACACCAATAGCTTACATTGAATATTGCCTACAAATTGAATTTCCACCAAATCGTCGAAATGAAATAAATTCAATTCAATAATTTCTTTTGTGCAAGGCTTTTCGACAATATTATTGAATTTAATATCATTTTAAATGTAAATGAAACGTTTATGAATCATTTCATTTCATTATATATGCATTATATTATAAACATATTTATTTACTTAAATGATGGGAGTATTTATTTATGAACTTTCTCTAAATTATGCCTGCTTTTCACCATTTAACATACGAATAAAATATTAAATTGAATACAATATTAAGGCATCATTTGCTTTATAATCTGATTTATCAGTTTTATTGAATTATTTAAATGAATCGCTTACATATGTAGAAGTTTGTATACATGTACATATGTAGTAGGAATAGGATTAAGAATGTTTTCAATAGAGTTTTAATTTATATATCCACATATCGTATGTATATTTCATACGCCGCAATCATTGAAGACAAGATGTTGTGGTTTACTTTGTATTATTCCTTCACAAAACTTTTTTTCCCATAATTTACTATTTAAATACATACATATGTACATGCATACATACATAAATGGTCATTACAACCTTTCAGTCTGGATTATGGCCTACTTCCTCACACCAATTATGTTGTGTGTGTTTATTTTATACATGAATGGCGCACCTCGAGTTTAAAGTCAATTCCGAACGACAGATTTTTTTGAGAGACGTTTCATGGCAATTTTATTTACTCTCTGAGTTTTTGCCAGAAATCTGTTGAGAGAAAGTCACCTAAGCAATATGTGTTCGTGTTTCGTTTTGTTGCAGATGTCTGACATGGTATTTGAACTTTGGCCTCATATCTAATAAGCAAACACACTACCCACTAGACTACGGGGATATCACCTGTTGATATACAGATTACGAATGCATTGTGCATGATCCGTAAGCAAATCGAAACCACATTTATGCAGTTTTGCTTTCATTCTTATTGCTTTGGAACATGATGCATTGGTTTGGTGTACCAATTCCAATTGACCATTCCATATTATTAGCATAAGTGTTCACAATTCTTCCAAATTTCCAGTAGTACAGACAACATCTCTTTTGAGATGCTCACCACGGATGCTCAATGGAGTTAAGTTCAGGTGAATATGACAATAGAATTTTTAAAGGTATTCATAGCAAAATTATATTGCTCTCAGATTTTTTGCCACAGACTGCTGCTTTGTAATTTCGTTTAGAGATATCTGACCTGGAGTTTGAACCGTGACCTCACGTCTAATAAGATAACCCACTACCTGCTAGACTACGGCGACTTGAAATTAGTATTAATGAAAATTCATAAAATTTGTTTACACATATTGGGGTACCTGGACTTTTGCTGTCCACTGTATATCAACACATTCATGTTTTCTTTTGAAACTGTCTTTACAACATGTATCGCCTATCTTGTTTCTTTTAACATATTTATGTTTCTCATTATTATTATTAACTCGCCTTAACAATAGAAAACCTTTTCTACTACATTTGGCCTCTGTGGGCGTATTTATCTTAATTTACTTACAAAATTGTATTTTGTTTTTGACTTCTTTACACTCAAACCCAAACTGGTAAAAGGCGAAATACAAAAGTAGTAGATAGACTATCAACAAAATATTAAAATTTAAAAATACTGTCAGTGGAATAATAACAATAAAAATACATTAATTTCACTCCCCACCAGCCGCTCGTCATATAAGTGCCGCTTCCAAGTAAGAAGTCTATAAAGTTAAATGAAACTCTTTAAAATGAAAACTCCTTCTTACGCCTGACTGTGTCAGATTAAAGGCAGAAGTTGTATTTAAGAGGATAAAGGAAAGGAGGGGAGACGACATTTTTTGTTATTGTCTTAAAATTATACCTTTTCTTACCATCTCATTGTTTATTTTGAGATTCAGACTGATGTCTGTAATCTCATAAGACTTATCAGTCACTTAGACATTTACAACTGCGACTGCTCCCACTTGGCCCACTCTTTTAACCTTTTTTACTTAAAGTAAATATAATACTTTCGGTTATTTTGATTTAAATTTTTCTTTGTTTATTTACTTTGGTTTTTGATTTTTTTGTCTTCGACAGCCAGCTCTTTGTTTGCATGTATTTTTATTCAGTATTTGATAGATACGATAGCACATTTGCATTATAACGCCATCAAACACACGTGATTATACTCAGATGGAAAACAGTTTACATATGTATGTATGTAATCATTATTATACAGGCGTATTGAATTTGTAACCTTCTTAAAGCCAGAAGAGAGAAAGAAACTGGTCAGAGAGAACTGTCACTAAGTATATTTTTCACTTCAGAGCAGAACAACAAAAATTTGGTCTATTCAAACTTGTCTTCAATAGACGACCAGTTTTTTGGAACGGCAACCCAATGAATACTAAAGTCATCGAAGTCTAGTAGATATTGTGTTGGTTTATTAGGCGCGAGACCACGGTTTCAAACTCCAGATCAGACATCAAAACTAATCAAAATAGAAGCAAATATTCCTTCGGCGACTTTCTCTGAGCTGATTTCTGGCAAATACTCCAAAAGTTAATAAAATTGGTATGAAAAGATCGTTAAAAATACTTCGTTCGGAGTCGACTTTGAGCTGTAAGTCTCGGTACTCATGTAGAAAATTAACACACGCAATGTAAGTGGTGTGAGAGACTAGGACGTAGTCCTAACTGGACATTATGTATGTATGCATGAGTTCAAATCAATTATATCTAGAATTTTGGTTTGATTTAAAAGGGCTGGTTATGTGCTAGTGGACCGAATTTTACAAAAATCAACTTGAATCGTCATATGTTAATGTTGTTACTTCTTCTTGTTACTTCTGTCGACTTTAAAATCTTCATAGTTGACCAACTGAGCAATCTAAACGATCTGTGACCTAATTTTATGTCAGTTATATCGTCGTATTTTATTAGATAGAAGATTGGATTGTTTGACGAGAGCACGCGATTCAAAACAAAATATCAGAAATTAGTTCTTTCGGCCTCTTCTAATAGAAACTCCTAGAGTAAATTCAATTGCTATGAAAAGCTTTTCAAGTCTATCGTATTGACCCTGGTCGTGCTAGAAACTAGGTTCTAATCCTGACTAAAGAGTTGTAGTGACCGATTAAGTAAGTATATTTATCCGAATGGAAAGAGCAGATAATGAGAAGAATAGTTTTCCTGTATAAGCCAATTGCAATAAAGATTGCGATACAACAATTCCTCGTCTTTATCAAAAATTGGGTTTGGGTTATCTGATCATCTGTTATGAAACCATGGAGAATATAGCTGCTACAACAATTCCACGGATATGATATACCACAGTATGTATGTTTAGTTAATGGATGAAAATATATTTTTCTATAGAATAATTATCTTCAGCGAAAAAGTTCATTTTTGGTTCAAACATTGAGTCAGCAAATTGAATTTAATTCAACCTGACTCTCGCAAGTCAGCCATCTCATCCCTAGGAGGCAACACTACAGTGCCATTAGTGAGATACATCTGAAATGCTGGAAAAAGTATGACAAATTTGGACCTCTCGAATGGACCACTACATATGTAGCTATCTATTTCATAGCCACATATAACATTTACTTGATATCATACTTTAAATTTAAATGACAGGCATTCGTTCATTGCTCCAAATAAATATTTTATTTACTTTTGAAAATATTATGTATTTTTTTCAAAGCCCAAACTGTTAAAAAAAATTTTCTTGCAATAAACTTTATATGTCATCTCACATTCAATAAATTTATTGATTTTTACCCGTCCTATACGAAAGGATTCCAATTTCCTATTATTATGTGGAATTCTTGGAATTCATGGCAATTGCGGATAAAATGTGGTTTAAATTTCATTCGATTTTTCTTTTAAGGTGTAAATAATGGATGATAGTATTTAGTGCTGATAATTATCATGTTGTTCATGACATTTATGATATTAATCAAGTAGCGTAATATGTGGTCTTATCTTCAATACACTCACACATATACACACATAAGTAAAAGCAAAAATACGCGCGAATAAATTCAATCAAGAGATACGGTGGAAATACGGTGTTATGAAAATGCGATGGATGAAAGGGAAATTATTATATTAAGATTATGGTAAGGATACCATGGTAATATTGGTTAAATAAACTAATTGAAGATAGCGTTCTTTTGACACTTTAATAACAACGTTGACGTAGTTTGATGTGACGGATTCTAACTTGTTAGTTGTAATTGCTTACAATAGATTTACAGTATGTTTTTACTTTTTTTTTTGGTGTTTTTATTCGGTATTCCTACCCTCGTATTTATCATTAATTTCGTAATTTCAACAGCGAACATACCAAATAATCAGGATACGATCTCTGGAGCAAAAATCACTTCAAATGCCGTATGACGTGAGCCATTAAAGAAGAATTAATTGCGAATGAAAATTCTATCTTTCTTCTCAATTGATTCATTCTCAGAATGATTCAAGAGGGAATTATTAGGGAAAAGTGCATGAAATTTATTAATACAGCAAAATTAGCCTGTGAAAGTTAATGAATAATTCTAATCACTCGAATCATTTATGAGTATTATAAGTATTTTTTTCTAAATTTATAAATCTGAATGAGTAGGCGTATGAATCAAACATATTTCGAATGTTATGATTTTGATATCAACGTTGTACTCATACTCATTGCAGCCAGTACTTATAAATCAATGTTGTAGTGAGTACGAATGAATTAGAGTAGCTGAATACTTTTGACTCATTCATATTCAAAATTTCATGAGTACTTATGAGAAGCGAAAAAATGATTCATTGCTGATCTGTGGTCAGAAGTAGACATGAGGCCTCTTGTCTAATAAGCCAACAAACTACCTGCTATACTACGACGACTTAAAAATGCTTTCCATCTTTAAATCTAAATTAAACAAAGTCTGTCTGAGATATCATAAGAATTTTTTATCCGTTTGATAGACACATTGATGCTATTATGTGCAGAATATAACATCGTTCAAATGTCTGCCACAGCTTCTCTGCATGGAGCGTCCAATTTAATTGATTACATTGCATTGAATGGGTACATGAACTGACACGGAAGAGCATACAATTCATACCAAAAATGGTACTCTTTGGTGCACTGGCTACATCGGTCAATATTTCTTTAAGAACGACATCGGCCAGGACACCATTGTCAACTGCGAAAACTATGTATTAGGATATTGCCAACTTCTTTTGGATGGATGATTTTTATATTAACGATATGTACTGCTCCAGCGTTTTGGGGGCTTGGTAATCTGACGTAGAGCTCATGTAAACTGATAGCTGATATCGTGAGGTTTGGCATGCAATTCGACAAACCACACGGTCCTAAATGCCAATATAACCCATAAAGTTGGTCAAATTCAGACGTTAGGTATGTGCTGTACCCAGAGAAACCATTTATTTAAACAAAATTTCGATAATACTTAACACGTACCTCTATACAAAAACAGTTTATAATACATCACAGTGTATAATACAATAGTATACACACGTCGCACTTATTATTACAATGATCAGTCAATGTTACTTTTTGCAGTTTTAGATTTGGCAACTTCTAGAACATCACGCTTAATTTGTTATTGTTAAATTTTGTTTATTGTTTTGTTATTGTTTGTTTACTTTTCTAGAAATTCCTTGTTTTTATTGTGTTTTTGCAATAGTACAATAGCGGTGTTCAGTGTTTAGTGCAAATGGCATTGTAAAAGTGCAATTGCAAAACATCGAAGCTTTTTATTGCAATCCAACAACAAAATACACACAATTGCATTTGTCAAAGCATTGCGTTCATGCAATACTAAAATGGTATAGTTTTTTCATTGCATGTGTTGCGTTTGCAACTCTGACAATTTAAACAGCTGACAGATGTAAACACTAATGAAATAAATAAAATTAAAACAATGGAGCAAACAATTCCACAGAAGAAAATAAAAAGAGAAAAATCAGAAAAATAATGGCCGCCTGAAGAAATAAAAATAGTTTTAGAATATTTGGACCCCCATTCCAAATTATTTCTTCACCAGCTTCTCTTTCTAAAAATTCAACAATTTTTTCTTCAGCAGTTTTTCGCGGCATTTGTTAAATACTTTTAGATATAGTTTATGTAGATCAGCTGTTTTAATGCATAAATTGCATTAGTATTGCGACGTACGAAATAAATAGAGCGCTCACAATCAATGTCAAAACATTTGCAAGTGCAAACTTTTGCAATACAAAACGCATCGAACATCGAATACCCCTAATGTTTAAAAGGATTTATAAGAAAAGGATTTATAGCAAAATAATTCAGCATAACAAATCCATAATTTTAGACGAAATTGTAAACCAAATAGGTAGAATTACTGGTCTTTTCTTGCTTGGAAGGTATCGAGGCTTTTATTTATTTTTACAAAGTAAAACTATTCTCTTTATAAAGAACTCGAGTTAACCGAGGTGACTGATGAAACTATAGATACTCATTTCAATTACTGTCATGTGTTTTTAGTTTAAATATAAGAAAATGTTAAATGAGGAGATAATAATAATAATAATAATAATAATAATAATAATAATAATAATAATAATAATAATAATAATAATAATAATAATAATAATAATAATAATAATAATAATAATAATAATAATAAAGATAATAATAATAATTCGTGGTAAAAAAACGAAATTGTTGCTCATCTAATTCTATGACCCCAATTCACAATTTTCTTCATGATGCTACTGAGGATTAGTACTTACAAATTTTAGCTGTTGTTTAATAATTTTATAGCTCAGAAAACACTCGAGACTAACCAACATTAAAATAAAAATAAGAATAAAAAATTGCTTTACTTTCTGTCTGCGCACACTTGAATCTGAATCTGACTGAACAAATCTTCAGTTGTCTGTAAAATGCTCTACTAACCGACATAAAAGTGATGTTTAAGTTACGAATACGATAAAAACAAAAATGCTCTATAAAATACACTTAAACTCAACTGTTTGATGTTGACATACATTCTTGTTGTTTTTACGAATGAGTAAAAGTTGAACTTTTTAACGGGCACAGCTGCGGCAACTGTAGTACAAATCTTATAATCCAACGAAAGTGTATAACAACATGCTAATACTCACATACACTCTCATGCCCATACTTATAAATGCATACATACACACATGAACGTAAACTAAAGTTAATTGCAGCATTAATTTCATCACTATTGCCAATTTACATACATTCGTACTTGCATACATATGTGCATTTGAGTTAGTGAGTGTTTACATTTACTTTAATTTTCTTCGGATTTTATTTTATCCATAATTTCTTTTCTGAGCTTTTCAGTGAATTTATTTCGTATATTTCAGTGAACTCAAGACGCAACAAGTCCATCTACGTGATATCCTACACCTCATATAAATATGTTTCGAAGAACTTATTAAGTTACAGTGAAACAATACACGTAAACATCCCTAGATGTCGTAATCAATCATGTAATCAGCAAACATGGCAGAAATCTAATTAGACTTTCGGTAATGATGGTAAGGTAGGTTAAGGTTTAGAGCAAAAGGGTACTAGCAATATGGTCTGACTTTGCTGGATTCGTATGAATAAGAAATGAAACGACTCCTATCCTTAAATTGCTTGTCCATCTATCGCACAATATCGGTTCTCACGGGCTTTTGTCGTATAAAGACTTGCCTTTCCGTAAAATGATTTCTGAAGAAGCTTTAGGTCTGAGGAGGAAAAAAAGACTGTCTCCCAATTTTTTCATTACTAATATTCTAGACCGAGCTCTCTACATTAAGATTGCTGCAAAAGCTACATTTATTTTGGACTCGGGGTATGCTTGACTCCCGCATTAAATTTCGGTTATTGGGTTTTTTCTTTAACTATGAATATGATTTCATAACTTACATTATACGCAGCAAACACAATAATCTCTCAAAAATAGCGAAACATTAAGTACCGATTCTGCTGCTTTGCATTTGGGCTGATTTCTTTTTTTATTCACAGCAACTAAACAGTGTTAACAGTGAAATGATTTGCGCTGACAATATGATATACATGAAATTAAATAGAGATTTGAAGAACGCGAAGTGTGAAGCATAAAATGTAAGAGAACCTTTTAGTTGCAACATGAATAAAGAATTAATGCACTGTTTTTTGTTTTATTTCTTTTATTTATCCTTTGCTGCTGCTATCTTTATTATAATTAATACTCATGCAGGTTTCTATCAGCTTCAATTGCAAAATTGTTGTGCTTGCTGTGTTGCCTTTATTGTGCTTAAAACACAATAAAAACCATTTTAGGCGAACAATACGCATCCGTCTTGTACTTTTACCTTAATATCGGGAGATTTTTTAGCTATTATCTTTTTAGCAACACTGGTTTAAATAGCTCACGCATGTTTCGTGTTTTGTTTCACTGTCAAACATCTTCAGTTTGGTCTATAATTTAACCATGAATCGTCTTACAAACGAACAACACTTGCAAATCATTGAATTTTATTATCAAAATGGGCTCTTGGAAAGTTGGCCGAAGATCCACTTCTTTATCGAAAAATTGTGTTCAGCAACGAAGCTCATTTTTGGCTCAATGGATACGTCAATAAGCAGAATTGTCGATGTTGGAGTGGAGATCAGCCAGAAGCATTGCAAAAGCTACCAATGCATCCAGATAAACTCACAGTTTGGTGCGGTTTATGGGCTGGTGGCATCGTTGGACCGTACTTCTTCAAAGATGCTGCGAATCATAACGTAACTGTGAATGCTGAGCGCTACCGTGAGATGATATCCAACTTTTTTTTGCCCAAAATGCAAGAGCTTGACTTGCATGACATGTGGTTTCAACAAAACGGTGCCACACGCCACATAGCACGCGTAACAATGGACTTATTGAGAGGCGAGTTCGGTGAACATTTTATTTCACGTTCAGGACCGGTCAATTGGCCGCCTAGATCGTGCGATTTAACGCCTTTAGGCTACTTTTTGTGGGGCTATGTGAAAGCTCATGTCTATACAGACAAGCCCGCTTCAATTGACGCATTGGAAGATAACATTGAAGGATTTATTCGTGAGATACCGGCCGAAATGTTGGAAAGAGTATGCCAAAATTGGACTAAGCGGATGGACCATTTGAGGCGCAGTCGCGGTCAACATTTGCATGAAATAATCTTCAAACATTAAATTATATGGACCGTACTATCGATTCAAATAAAGATTTCATGCATTTTTCTGAATTTTATGTGTTTTTTTTTTAATTTTCCTATAACTCTTAAAAAATCACCGTATATATATGAGTCGAATGTATCCCGTTTAAAATATTATATGAAATTTATTTAGGAAAATGTAATTTTTCCATTTAACAATAATAAGTTTGTTTGTGTTTTCACATACTTTTTTATTATTCAATTTTATATTGAATATAATAACATATTATAATATAATATATTATATTATATACAATATATATTGTTACGAAAATGAAAAATCTAAATACTGTTGTGTTGCTTTTACATCGCTTGACATTAAAATTATAAACAAACCAATGCAGTAAACAAACCTGTTTACAAATTATCGTACTGCTTAATATAACAACAAACACCAGCATAAAAAATGGTAAACAAGTAGACAAAAATACACAAACAACACTACAACAATGAATGTAAACAAAGCCTATAAACAGAGGAATAACAATGAAATAGGCAACTGTTGTTGTTTACCTCAAGTTATGAACAGTCGCACACAGAATTATGCGAATAATAAAGAATTTTAATTAAAACTAAACACAAATTTATTTTTTGCTTTATTTGCAAACTACGAGCTCATATTTTAAACGTTTTTAAAAGGGTAAAAACATAACAGTATTTTAAGTTAATTTTTTTATTTTTTCAATTTAATTTTACAACAAAAACTTGTTTTTGGTTTTGACGGTTTTTAAATTGTTTTACATAATTTTTTATTATTAAATTTTATATTTATTTTTATATATCTTCTGTTATTTCTGCAATATTTTTTAATAATTTAATATTAAAACGCAATTATTTACACAAATAATACCGAACACGGGTAAAAAACCTTATTTTTGCATATCTTTTCAAAGTAAACATTTTGTATTTTAATTTGATTTTTATTTCAATACGCAAATATTGCTGTTGTTTTTTTTTTAAATAAATATTTATTTTAAAACACTTTACTATTAAATTACTTAAGATAATATCGAATTAAATTAATTAAATAAATTAATCGCATTTAGCCAATATATTCTTTTTTATATGCTGATATCAATGAAGAATATAATTTTTAAATCAAATATTTATTTTATTACATATAAAATTATTAAAAAAAATATATATATGTATTGTTTTTTAGCATTAAACAGAGATTGTAACCCAGTAAACATGTTTACAAGCGTTAAGGTAATACGATGAGAATCGAAATTATGTTCGAATTCGAATAAAGTGAATTGAAATTTTTACATTGAAATGTTTCTAACTTATGTAGCTAGTTGTACTTTTTCACAGAATATTGACTCTATAATAAAAGATAATGATTACAATCCTTTAGTTAGATTACGACCTAGTTTCTCGCACCACTTATTTTATGTTAATTTTATGCATGAATCCGTCATTCATACATACAGTTTAAAGTCGACAATTTTATTTTACCTTTAAAGGTAACAATCTGCTGAAACGAAGTCGCCGAAGAAATATTTTTTCATATTTCGTTTTGTTCGAGATGTCTGGACTAGGGTTTGAACGGCCTTATGTCCATTAAGCCGACACACTACTTACTAGACTATGGCGAAACATATATGGAAATTAACCGTTGACATTGTCCTCCTTTTAAATGGATTTGGTCCTCCTATATTTGGCAACATCCTCGTCAATGCTCCATGGGTTTTCGTTACTTCCATCATCTCTACCGTTTTCCGGCCACTTATCAGGACATGTGTGTACAGCAAGTGTCAATTTTGCCTAATCAGGCCGCTCTCCAACTCTTTGAACCGCTATGTTCGTCGGTTCCTCTATTCCCCTTTCCGTCTTAACTACCGAGATATCATCTGCAAAGCCCACAATTGTAGTTCCGTTTGGTAATTGTAATCGAAATATACCATCCACAATAGTGGTCCAAGTACAGAACCCTGTGGGACGTCCGCCGTCTATCATCCGTTAAGTATATTACCCTCCTGCCCAGAAAGTAATCATTAAGAATATATGTCAAGTATGGCGGCGTAGCCATAATCCGCCTACAATTCGGGGAGTGACAACAGCGCATAATTCTTTTGTGCCCAATATTGCGTCATCCAATTCTGGTCAAAAGAAGTTCTCAAGCATCGACCTATAAGTCTCGCCATTGATGCCAGACTAAAATTCACACAAAACATTGACTTTTTTCGAGATGCATTGAAATGATCTTGAAACTCTTGTGATTTTTTGTTAAAAATCAACTGCTTCAGAGCCCATTCAATGAACAGATATTGTGGTCTGTAGTCGTTTACCTTCAGTTCCTAGGTCAGCTGAATTTTGCACTATGCAGGCCCAATTCACGATGAAAAATTTCGTTTCGAATGTTGTTCATTCGTTTACTGAACCATAAAACTCGCATATATGCAAAAATTTGGAATAATCCACTCTATCGGACGATTATGGCCATTGTAAAATGTATGAAGCGAGTGGAACATAGTCTGAACAGAACATTCATTTTGATAAAACTGTTTTAATATTTGCTATTGCGGTTGAATGCTATTTCCCAGCCATTGTGTTTTCGTAAAATAGATTGAATAAATGATAACAAATAAATTAGCTACAAAAAGATGGCCGTTATTAACTGTTAAATTTCGAAAGTTCATATTAGAAGACCCGGTACGACGTGATATATGAGCAGATATTGCAAAGCAATGAATTCTTTGAACTAAACTTTCTATCTTCAGAGCTGAAAAAATTTATCCGAAGGTTCCAATATTCTCTTTATGCTGCCCAAGGAACAACATTCTTGAAATGATGTGGAGTGCGTTATTTCGATATTGAAAAGGGGGCATTATACTGCGGCTTGGAGTTTTAGTTTTTCTACAACAAAACTGATACACTCCACAACGTATAACCTCTTAATGTCTTAAGTATGGTATTGCGTTTAGAGGCTAATGTAAAGGACGATAATACCCTGTTTAATTTCGCACATAATGAACTGCCCTTTCGCTTGGTAAAATGGACGCAATTAATGGACGTAGTTGCTAAAATTTAAATTTCTAGTGGTGATCATTTAAATAACACTTTCCTTTAACTGCATAATTTTCGTAAATTTCCTCTGCTTCCCACTTCGTTTCTTACATATCATTCCAATGCGAGTGTTGCAATATTAAGTCTAGTTTATGAACGTTTTCGTATAATTTAACGATTTCCTATATTTTGATGCTGTCTATGCTGCTATAAGTATATACTCACACGCTGTCAGATAAACGTAAACAGAAGAGAAAAAATTCATTTATTTTTATTCACATACAAAATCTACTCCATACATGTTAAAAAGAAAATTTTGTTTCATATTTCACAGAAAATGTTGTGTGTGGTATGGGATGTTATAAGGATATGCATACCATATATATGTGTATGTGTGTTCATCCTCTATTTGTTGTGGTATTGATGTCGTTTCTATCAATAAAACAAAAATCAAAAGCAGATTGACATCTGAAGGATGTTTGGTTTTTATTGAATGATCTTTGAGGGTGGGTGTTTTCCCTTTCAGGTGTATACATTATATATTAGACTAGACATATGTAAACATATGAAATGTAAAGAAAAATATTTAATATATAATAAAAAATATATAATAATGGAGCTCAATCTTTTATTTAACATCAGTAACAATAAACTTTATTACGTAGACATTTTCATTAAAGCAGTAATTGAAGATTTTCTGAGTGATGTTTTAATTTGATTTTTAAGCCACGAACATTAAATCAGTGGCGGTAAATTATTGCAGTGTGTTCTTATCGCTGCGGTTTTTATTCACTCATCTTGTGGTTTTTATTTTAATTAATGACAGTTTATATTTCATTTTCCTGCATATTTTTAAATTTTTCATCAACATTATCTTCATTTTTGAACAGTTTCTGTCATCACAGTCACATACAACTGCTTAACGGCGACATATTTCACATTCACTTGTACACACTGGTAGACATTCCTTCAAAAATGTGTGCTGATAACATTTTATATACACTCAAATGCATATCTCAGCTGGCCAAGAGACCGCAAATGTGAAAAAAGTGAATTTAATGATATCCATATTAATCACGAATGACTAAATCTTCTACATAATCACGTGCTACATGGTGTATTGACTTTGTTACCAAATATACTTACATAATTGGTCATTACAACCTTTATGTCAGAATAACGACCTAGTTGTTACATCACTTATATTGTATGCGTTAATTTTATCTATAATATAATCTATGAGAAAGTCGTCGGAGAAAGAATTTTGATGAGATGTCTGAGCTGGCGATTGTGGCGATCATGGTCTCACGTCTAATAAGCCAACACAACATTAGTGAAATGTCATATATAGGATCTTCAAACAAGGACTTCCGAATTTTGAAGCTACATCTGTCAGATTAGTTGGCATTTGTTCAGTCATTTATGCCAAACAACGATCGAACATAAATATCGACGAATGTTCTCTGAAAGGGCTCTGAACAGATGACAACTGACCATAATGGTTATCAAAGTATAGCCATTCTAAATGAACAAACACAATTATTGAATTCTTGCTAACGATGTCGTCGGCCCATAATTATTTGAGTACGACGTTGGCCACGACATTATAGTCAACTGAGAACGCAGTAGTTCGATGATTTTGGCCTAAATTGGATGATATGGATTTCAAGCAACAAGCGGTTTCAAAAAGATGGCTCAATGTGCCACACAGCACATGTCCCATTGGATATTATGCACAAACACTTAAGGACAGGATTATCGAACGTGTTTGATACGAATAAGTCACAAACCACAGCTGTCCTCACATCTAACATAACTCATGACATTGTTCAAATTCAGACTAACTTGGACAGGATTTTTTCTGAATATATATTGATTTACAACCACTCCGGTACGTATTTAACGTTATTTTTAACATCCGTTTTTGTCGTTCATGCTCAGGATTTCAAAGGAAAATTGTGGATTATTTAAAGGTAACTGTTATATGGATTCAGGGACATAGGGGTATCGTTGAAAATTGCATTGCTGACAAGCTAGTCAGGGCCGGTACGCAACTCGCAATCTATGACATATTATAGGGTATAAGTAATTCGATTAGAATGATTAATCTCGTTGGCAGCGACGAGGATACGTGCATTATGGCTAAATTCTGCTGGACGCGTATGGATAAGACTCACTTCTATTCTTAAATCATTTGGAACTGTATCGCACAATAGAGATTCTCAGAGTTAACTGTCCATTTGGTAGTCACGCTGAAAGACTTGGCATGCCGTTAACAGATTTCTGCAGGAGTTGTTTGTCTAAGAACGAGGAAGAGACTGTCTTTCACCTCATATGCCAGTGCCATACTCCTATAAAGAAACTAAGACACACTTTCTCATATCATAGACCGAACTCTCTTTATAAAAATGACTGCAAAGCAATATTTATTATGGCCTCGGTTTGATTTGCTTAATGAAATGTTTGTTCGAGGGCCGAGTTTTTCCTGCAAGGCAGTTCCGCCACCTTACCTAACTTAACCCAACAAAATATTTGTTTAACTTTAAATGTATAAAAAAATATTGGTTTAAAGGAATATAAACAATTGTATGTATAAATATGAAAGTACAATGAGGTATAGGTGTCGTGTTAATTATAATATAAGCAGAACGTAGAACCTAAGCTTAGCACGTATGTATGTTCGTTTGATTCAATTTTTTTTTCTTTATTTTATGTACGGAAGAGTATGCGAAAGTATTTAAATTAAAAGTTTTGCTTACGTGTGCATAGAGTGTGTATTTAGGTTCAGTAAACGGCTGCTAATTAATGCAATTTTTTAGTTCGCATGCCAGATTCTGTGTTTTCAGGTAATTCTTAAAATTTTTTCGCCCTTTTGGGTGGCTTTAAAACTCAATCGGAGTTTTCAGTGCGGTTTGATGATTTTAGAACAACCAAGTACCAGAAACCAGAGCAAACAGCAGTAAAAGCAAAAGTGAATAAAATTGTATGCGCCTTCAACAAAACGAACAAACAACAAGAGTGATAGAAGGGATAGAAATAAATTTTAAATTTTCATTTGATGATGATTTTAATTTAATGTGACACCATGTTTAGAAAAATGGCATGAAATAGAAGAAATGATAAATATCTGTGGGTAAAATATGAACATTTAATCAGTCTAGAACAACACTACAATACAGCACTATTTAAAAGAGATGTAAATGGATGACAGGGAATCCTCATTTTATTCGGATTGTTAAGCCAATTAAGCAGGACGTAAAATATTTACCTTTCAAGGCAAATAAAAGCATGTTTATGGGAGTTATGCTATTATATTTAATATTTAATTCATTAAAAAAAACTCATAGAAATTATCACGATAACTTTTTTATGTATTTAAAATAATTAAAAACCTAATGTTAAAATTTTTTTCAAATGAGACCTAAAAGTTTGAAAAAATGTTGCCTTATTTCAGTGGAGTAGAATATATTTGGGACAAACCTTTTCATAAATCTTTTAACAACCTTTTTTGTTCGTTTTAAAATCGAATTTAAGGGGATATTTTTTTAATGTAATGTCTTTGTTGTAAAAATTTTCCTTCTATTTTAGTTAGTTTATCCTTTTAATTTCTTTCTTTTATTCCTTGGTTTTGTATAATTGCCAATGAGTTACTGGATCATAAATCATCAAACATTTTCTTGTTAATATTTCGGTTTGTTTGATTTTGAAATTGTCGTAGTGGAGTAGGTAGTGAATTGGTTTGCTGAAAAGTTTTTCAACAACATCTTGCATTTGGAGTCGACTTTAAACTGTAGGTTCCGCCACTCACGTATAAAATCAACACACGAGACAGAGGAGATGTGAAAAGCTAGGCCGTAATCCTAACTGAACGGTTGTAATGACCAATTATGTGTTTAATTATGTATGATAGGAAGCGCTTAATAAGAGCCCCAATACATAAATTCTACTTAAATGAGGAGGGCTCAAAATTCTTCAGTTGATATCACTAAAAGAAAATAAGAACACAAAACCCTTCGGTATACACCATCTATTGGTGCCATCTTTATAAGAGTCGCTTTGAAAAGGTTACTTATTATATGTTCTGCAGTGGTAGGAAGACAATTTAACTAACCGATTGCAACCTGCTTATCGATAATGAAATAAAGGTTTTGATATGTTGGTATCAGCAATTTCATTTCATTTAGATTGATCTTATCATTGATTCAATATGAAGAGTTTAATTGTTTCGAATTCAAAGAAACATAATTTCAACTTCTCTTATTTAATTCTTGTGCTCTAATTAGTCCTCAAATTATTCTTCATTAGCATTGTACGGTACATTTAACATATTAATTTTTTTTTTCATTTTGCTATCAAATTTTAATTTCCTTATTTGTCCACTAGAACGTATGAATATTATTTCCCTTAAATAGTGCTCATACGTCAGGTTGGTAGATGGTCTCTAGAAATTATTTCGTTTTATTCATTTCTTAAAGCATAATATTAAATAATGAAATGCAATTAGTTTTCTTTCAAGTTTTCCTGTGTAATAAATTCGTCTAGTCTAAGTTATTTCCCTATAGTACTCTTGATTTATTTAAGAGCCTTAGAGTAGCAGAGGGCTCTATCAGATGGCAAAGTCAATTGCCGAAGTTTTTGAGAATTAAAACAGTTTGAGTTCTGAATTGATTCTGATTTTTATTTCCAATAATTACGGCTTATATACTATTCTTATTCTATGCTTCTTATAATAATCTTAAACTATTTCCCCTACTTATTCTATGTTTCTTTATTTTTCTTTCTCCTAATTTGTTAATAATTTAGTGACATACAATAATATTAACAGTAATATCAATTTCATTTGTAATACATTTCTAGTGACCCATATTAATCAACACAAGCCACTTGAAATTGCATAGTCTGCATATTACGGTTATATTTTGTGAAGTCACTTTGTATTTGTTTATTTTAATTTTTGTTTATCTTTTTATTTTTATATATGGGTGAATGCATACATTACACCTGCAAGTCGCCGTAGTCTAGTAGGTAGTGTGTTGGCTTATTAGACGTGAGGCCATGGTTCAAACCCCAGATCAAACATCTCCAACAATACGAATTATTACAAATATTTCTTCGACGACTTTCTCTCACCGAATTTCTTACAAAAACTCTGAGAGATGTAAAATTTTCATGAAAAGTTTCTCAAAAATCTGCCACTCGGAGTCGATTTTAAACTGTAGACCCCACCAGTTATGAACAAAATTAACACACACCTTTAAGATAAGTGGTGTGAGAATCTAGGTCGTAATCCTCACCGAAGGATTGTAATGACCAATTGTGTATATATGTATGGGATTTTTAAAAATCTATCAATTTTACTGCGTTAACAATGGGAGAGTACATTCGTAGCATATTGCGGATATTTTCCGGAAGTACAAAGCAATCTCAAACCATTTGCCAAGGTAATGTAGATAGATTTAATGTGAAGAAAGTTAACAACTTTTCTATAGGCTTTAGGTGACTTAGCAAGTAATAAAAGTGAGTCAGTATTTCATATATGTTTGTGCATTTGTGATTACCATTAATACTCCTAATTCGAAATTGTTAGGTTAGAGGACGTGTACTTGTTCATTCAGACAAGTACAGTACCCGAAGATCGAATTGACACATTGCACAAGAAATTATTACAGCAACTTAATATTGATATTAGAGGCGGTTTGCTTTAACTAGATGCCCTAGAATATAGCCTTAAAATAAATTTAAAGGTAATGTGTGTCTTGCACTTTAGGTGCATTTGTAGGTAACACCAAGGGGAAAAGAGCGTAAATTTTAAAATCAAAAGTCAATTAAAATGTTATACCCAATAATTAATAGGATACCCCTTAAGGTCAAGTACTCCATTTAACTTATTTGACATTGCAACAGTTTTTCTGTTTTCAGTTTTCAGTTTTCAGTTGATATTTAGAGCCACCATTATCGTCCCACTGAGAAGACTGTTCGCATTGTGTTAAATGAGTTCAAGTTTACTGGTTCAGTAAACGATCGTCAATGAAATCCAAGATTTGTCGAACACATAGCCGATATCTCTCAAAGTGGGCAGGAGAATTCTTGGCAATCACAGACTAAAATTTGTCGCATTTTGAGTCGGAATTTAGACATGGACCCATACTGAACCCAACTGACACAGGAACTGAAGGTAAAGGAATGATTTGTGTTCGTTTAGTGGGCTCTGGAACTATATTGGCCACTTGTTTTTGAAAGTTATACACCAACTTTCTTCAGTGATGAGTCAATTTCTGAATGAACGAGTACGCGAAGAAAAAAAAATTGCCAACTCCAACGCATTCAAAAAAACGGAGCTTAGTGTTGATTTTGGACTGGAGGTCTTCCAAGCTAATTAAGAATTTCGATGATAATTCAAGTACAATTTGTTTTATTTAAATTTAAAGATAGCAGGCGCTTAATAAGAGACCCGAAACTTAAATTCTACTTAAATGATATGGGCTAAAAATTTTCAAGTTGCCACCACTAATAGAAATTAAGAACAGAACACAACACAGTTTGTTATTCGCAATCTGATAAGAGTCTCAATTCGCGTTTCAGATTCAAACTTTGTTATCGATTGCAACTTTCTTATCGATTACATTCTTGTTATCGATTGCAACCTTGTTATCGATAATGATTATATGTTGATGTGTTGTTATCAGCAATTCATTTCATTGGGATTGAAGCATTTAATTGTTTTAAATTAAAAGAAAGGTTTAAAAGAAGGTTTTACAATTCTGGTGTTTTTAAATATTCTTCATTAACATTCGTATCGCATTTGAATTTAACATATTTATTTTATTTTACATATCTAATGATTATTTACAGTTTGCTGTCTAATCTTAAATTTTCTTATTTCTCTACTGAAACGTATGATGAATATTAGTTTCCTTAAATATTACTCATACGTAAGGGTGATCGGTGGGTACTAGTGATTTTTAATTTTATTCATATTCTTAGGACATAATATTGAATAATAAAATAAGATTAGTTTTCTTTTACAAGTACAATTTGAAATCTTTTTAACTGTAGTTATAAGAATATAAAACAAAAACAAAAACACTCCCGGTTAAGCAATAAATTTTGTTGTAAAATATGTGAGTTGTTATTGTAAATTGCTTGCGATTTAACACCTGAGGTTATAAAGAATGTAGGAAAACTAAGATTGTAAAATTAAAAAAAATGAGAATCATACAAATCAAATAAAGAACTTGGAAAAGCAAAAAAAAAAAAAAAACAAAAATATTTTCTAACGCCCAGATACATATGGTTATTACTTACCAAAAACAGAAGTTAAGTAAATGCAAAGCAATTTTTCTTTAACTCTGCTAAAGATAGAGGAACGGAAAAATTAAACGAATGAATGTGAATTTGGAGGACTGAATGAATAATTCTTAAATATAAAAACTATAATTTCGAATGATATTTCTTTTTAAATGTGGTAACAATAATTAGAATCTAACAACGCTTTTTCCTTGCCTTGCCTTCGAATGAATTTATAGAATAATTTACATAATTTACAACCTCAATATTATACATATACAGCTATGGACATTAAATTAGCACAAAATCCATGTATAGTTTGATTGTGATTTTTTTCTCATTTATATCGTAATTAGGCCAATTGTTTTGGTCTGCAATGTTGCACGATGACATCTAGCTGTTGTTTAACAAAAAATATTACCATTATCGTATACATTTTTTGTTTTGACTGCTAATTTGTATCGGTACCTAAATTCGAGCTGGACAGTAAATTAGCACAACGTGCCTAAAAGTGTTTTAGGTACAAGTTTAGTTCGAGTATTTTTATTTTTACGGTATATTCTTTCAATTTTGTGGCATTTAAAGTAATTTTTGAAAAAAATGGTACGTGGAAAAGATTACTCACCAGAGGAGAAGCGCATTATCGTTAACTTGTGGCAATGGGAAAAAGCTGACTGAAATTCCCGAAATTTCGAATTGTTAGCGAAAAATGATTTATAACGTCATCATTTCCTTCAAACCAAACAAAATAATGTCGGAGAAAAATTTAAGGCCACGTGTCAAGAAAACAAACCGAAATCGTTGACCGTGCTATTGTCCGGAAGTCAAAGAAGGAGCTTTTCATGTCGTCACGCGATATTTTGAACAAAATTAAGTCCTAATTTAGGTTAAATTTATCGGACAGACTCATATGACGACGTCTTAATCAAGGAAAGTTCTTTGGACGCACTTGCCGAAAGAAGCCACTTCTACCAAACGAAAAATTTAATCAAGCGTATAACGTTTGCTCGCACCCACACTGATAAAGACCTCCCATTCTGGAAAAAAATATTTTAGAGTGATGAAACAGAGGTAAATCATATGGGACCGGATGGTAGAGTGGTTGTTCATCGGCCAAAATGTCAGATATTAAATCCACACTATGCTCAAAGGAACATAACGCATGGTCGAGGAAGCACAATGGTGTGGGGACCATTTTCATGGCGCGGCGTAGGTGACATTGTGAAAATTAATGAACAAATGGGCTGTTATCAGTATTTGGACATTCTAAAGAACAAAATGGAAACTTAAGCTTTTAAATACATGCCAGTTTTATTCATATTTATGCAAGATAGTGACCCCAAACACACATCTAAGCAGGCAAATGATTGGTGTTATGAAGAGCACATTCCCGTTTTAGACTGGCCGGCGCATAGTTCTGACTTAAACTCGATTGAAAACCCCCTAGAACGATGTGAAATGTACAATTGCTCAACAAAAGTACAAAAATTTGGACGATTTGTGCATTGGAATACGGGACACTTGGTACTCGATTCCCAAAGAACTTTCCAGAAGAACATTGTCCCGTAGATGCTACGCGGCGCTTGAAAATAGGGGCTACTCTACTAAATATTAATCAAATAAGCTGAAAATTTTAATATTTTTCCTATTTATTAAAGCACCTCATTTTTATTCCAGAAATTTTAATTTGTGCTATTTTACTGTCCAGCTAAAATCTGGCGTTTGATATGTTGAAGGTCTTAATGAGCAGACGACTGGCAATATCGTAAAAATTTTTGTTTCTCTTTTAAGGAAAAATATATATTTTAAGTTCCTATGTTTACATTTTTTATGAGTAGACCTAAAATACTATAAAAAATATGATTGTTTTTATTACGAAGTTTTGTGCTAATTTAATGTCCATAGCTGTATATGCAATGTTCACAATTTTAAATCTCTGTTATTAATTTAGCTCTCCTCAGCATAAAATAATTGAAATCATGATTTAAACTGAACATGTTAAAATGCAGTTACTCAGAAGCTATAAAAATCTAAATGATTGCGAATCAGCAGAATTGTAGTTGTTATTGTTATTGTTTATAATTAAAATAATAAATTATTATAATCAGTAACAAACATCCCACTAATGTAAATTATCGTAAAACATCAATAACAATAACAAAATGTATTAAAAAAAAATATATATGTATATATAATTTTACATGAACTAACACAACAATAATAACATAATTAACGACAACTGCAGAGACAGGACATAAGTTGAGCATAACTTAACCCATCGAAAGTCGAACCAAAATGACGGGGAGAATTTTAAGAAATTCCCTTTTTTATATAAAATTAAGAGTATAAAAAAGAAGGCAAAGTAAAGGCAATAAAAGAGGTATACGCCAATTGACACAGTGGCCACTAATGAGTGAAATATAGAAAACACCTTTTGTCAATGCAAAATATGTTTTCCAGTTTTTTGTAACTCCAATAACTTCTGTTATTTTGGAAGACATAACGTATAAAACTTCAAAGCTTTCCGGGAATTTGATCGGTGCAGTTATAATTATAAATCGTTGAGAACATTTATTTAGTTACTTAATTGCTCGTTACAACCCTTTAGTCAGGATTGCAACCTAGCTTCTCACATCACTCATGTTGTGCGTGTATTAGTTTTATCGATCAGAGGTGGTGCCCTATTGTTTAATATCGTTTTCGAGCGATAGGTTGTACAATTTTCATGGCAATTTTATTTTACTCACAGAGTTTTTGCAATCTTCTGAGAAGTCGTTGAAAGAAATATTTTTTCATATTTCACTTTGTTCGAGACGTCTGAGCCTGGTGTTGAACCACAGGTTCTAACAAGCCAACATACTGGCGACCAATAATCCTGCGGGCTTATAAGAATCATATTGAATCATAATCATGACACAGCGAACCAATAATATCTCGTTGTTTTTATCAAGCCTACAATCAAACACTGCTCTTGGCTTTTCCAAATCTTCTTTACATTTATCAGGACCCATACGGCCACCTCTTATTGTTCTCTTAGCACAGTAAACTAAATTTCGTAAATCAGCTCGCAAATCACTACTTGGAGAAAAAGAAAGAACGAAAATATACTTTGTGATTGGCATTTTGACAACTCTAATATCAACTAGTTGAAGGACAGAGTTATCTGACTGCAACTCATTGTTGCATAAAATGTAATTGTTGTTAACCAAAACCAACCCCAGAGCTGTATTTTTTGACTTACTTAATTGGTAATTAAACCCCATCAGGAAGGATTACGACCGGAGATCAGCAATGAATCATTTTTTCGCTGCTCATAAGTACTCATGAAATTTCAGGTATGAGTGAGTCAACAGTATTGAAATTTAACTACTCTGATTCATTCGTACTTACTACAACAATGATTTATAAGTGCAGGTTGCAATGAGTATGAGTACAACGTTGACATCAAACTCATACCATTCGAAACATGTTTGATTCATACGCCTTCTCATTCAGATTCATAAATTTAGAAAAATACATATAATACTCATAAATGATTCGAATCATTCATCAAAATTTACCGCCTTAGTTGTTGTTGCATTTACAAAAAAGAAGAAAGAAAAAGACAAAAACAGCAAGCAAAGCAAACACACGATCTTCAAGTGAGTATTATTCGTGTATATGTTGAGTAAAGGGGAGTCGAAATCAACACCATCATGCATATTGTTAAGTAGGAGTACGATGAGTACTTCAAACTTTGAGTATGAGTAGTATGAGTATGATTTTAAAATAAGTATGAGTGCGTTTAAGTATCAGAAATTGAAATGAGTATGATTCGATTTTACTCATCTTTTTGAATAATCATTGCTGATATCGCAGCGAGTTCAAAATCAATACATTGGTTGTTTCCATTGGACTTTCTAATAGATATTAATGCATAATTTTTATATTTAATGTCAACAATTTTGTATACGCGCGAAACATATGTACATATCATACGGTTGAGGTCGATTATTAATTGCACCATAAAAGTTGCAGGTGCATAACACTGAAAAATTATGGTTACAGTAATGATTATATAAAATCAATTCAAATACGATAATTGATTTTACGATCGTCTACAACCAAGTTTTTTATATTGCATGGCGTTTTTAGTTCGTATTATAATAATTGCTCATCAAACATATGATTTAAAGCAATCATACTTTAAAACGTTTCCAAATTTTGAATGAATTTTGGAAGACGATGTAAAATTCTAGTTCTTTATAAGGGAGGGCCAACAATTAAAGTATGATAATTATTGTGAGTAACAGGTTAACGTTCTTTCGTTCGGAGTCAACGTTAAACTGTAGGGACCGCCACTCAAGTATGAAATTAACGCCCACAACTTGAGTGGTGTGAGAAGCTAGACCGTAACCCTGACTGAATTAACATTTATTTGTTTATCAGTGTTTGAAAACTTTTGTTAAAAAACACTTTTAGTGAGGATATCATGAAATTTTAAAGAGATATGAAAGCTACTTTTCGAGATACAGAGTTTTTAAAATTAAAAACATACCCAGTTATGCAGGTTGTGTTCACAATGAGTAGAGTTTTGCTCAAATTTCAGCTTTTTAGGCAAATGAGAATCCACTAGTGATAGTTGAAAAGCTGATACATCCACAAAGAGTAACTGTTGGGTGTGATTAATGAGCTGGCGGCGTCATTGGGCCACACTTCTTCGAAAATGAAGTCAACCAAGCAATTACTGTGATGATAACGGACTTATTGTAGCCAGAAATTAAGGATATGGAAGTGGACGATATATGGTTACTACAAAATGGTACCACTTACCACACAACCAACAAACCAATGGCTCTTTTACACTTTTCGAGGTACAGAGTTTTTTAAATTTTTCAGGCTATGCAGCTGCTGATATAAAGTTTGTATCCTTAGGTTAGTGTAGAACACAATAACAACGTTACTTTTTGCACCAATCCTAAGTATATTTCACTTGAATAATGCAGTCTAATGAGGGTATTTTGTATGAAAAGTAAAAACATGCTTTATATATACCCAAATGAGACTTTAGTTTGATCAGTTTAATGAAATATACACAGTAATAGTTATTATATCTCATTGTGTAGCAAACAGCCATGAACTGTAAAATAATTACATAACCAATTTGCGTAATAAAAACTGTGTTGTACTAACCTAGTTACTAAATAACTTGACTGGTAAATAACATTCAAATAAAATTCAATACAAAATTTATATATTCCAGAATGAATAATTTTTTAGTGCAGGTTTATTTCAAAGGCATAAAGTTAAACGTATTTAATTAGTGTGACTAACATACTTACCTAAAAACCTATTCAAATGTATAGACCACTTATTGGTAAATAAATTTTACACTCTAGGTTTTTAAAGGCATACACAAAATCATTAAATCTGATTATTATTCCATGCTGTCCATAAAATCTTTTTAATATTATTTTCATGCCACAAAATTTCTATCAGTGCCCGTTAATTATTCACAACGTATCATTTACAATATTTTTTTGTTACGAATCCTTTTGAAACCCTTCAGCAACAATAAACATTAAAATCAAAATAAAATAAAATTGCTTGATGGCACGATATTTCATTTTAAATTTACACGTAACCCGAGAAACTCATCCTATCAAAAAATTTCCTTAATAGCCTGTTACACTTTCGTCACATTTTATGAAATATTCGTCTGAGGTGGTAAAGTGTACGTAAAAGTGAAAACAAAGATTGAATTTAATGAGCTCCATATTAATAACGGACGCACACTTCTGCTATATAATGAGGCCTAATCTCGGATTCATACTAAAAAACGTACTGCATTAAATTATATGGGAAACAGCAGTTTGTTTTGTGGTTGTTATCGAATGTTTTGCTAAAATTATAAAAACTCCAGGACTGTTTATTTTAAATTCAAGCCAAAATTTTTTAATTAGTTCGAGAAAGTTCGAATACAAATGGTCGGTGGATGCCTTTCAACGGTTCTATATGGGACAACACATTAGGCAATACTATAGTACGAAGTCGGCGTTGTCTAGTAGGTAGTGTATTCCCTTGTTAGAATTGAGGTCGATGTAAACCCCTGGCCATACACTCTCAACAAAGCGAAATATGTTGAAATATTTTTTCTGTGACTTCCTCTCAGCAGACTTCTGGTAAAAATTCTGATAGTAAATAAAAATTGCCATGGAAACTTTCTCAAAAATCTGTCATTTGGGGCCGACTTTAAACAGCAGGTCCCGCTACTAATGTATTAAATTAACACACACAAATAAGTGGTACGTGAAGCTAGGTCGTGAGGGTTGTAATAACCAATTATGTATGTATGTATAGTACGCTCTAGCTTAAGGTAACTTAGATGGTCCCACAAGTCCTAAGGCGTGTTAAATTTTTGCGTAAAAGAGAGTGGATAGTAAGTGTAAACTCAATATGTAAAAAGAGCGTATGACATTGAGAAAAGTACGGATGAGAATTATGCTATAAACACAATAGATGCAGTAAAAATAACAACAATGTTTCTATAAGCTGCATACGTATTAATTATAATAAAGACAGCGGCAGCAAAGCGTAAACAAAACAAATGAAAAATAAACAATTCATTAATACTGTATCATTGGTGCCACTAAAAGGTTTTTTGTGTTATATTTCATACATCGTGTTTTTTAAAATCTCTATTTAATGTATTTATTATATTGATTGAACTAATCCACTCATAGCCAGCTCTATTCCTCTCACTGTGAGCACTATTCTATGTCATTGCTACAAATAACAATTGAAATTAGTCTAACAGCAAAGCAGCAGAATATTTGCTTGTTGTTGTACTGCCTCCAAAACAGTCGCCTCCCATATACAACCATTGATTCTATTTTTGCGAGATAGCTGCATTTGCTGCGTTGCGTTTATTTTGTTTATAATATTAGGCAGTCATACGACTGTCTTCGTTTTTCTAAAACGATTACGCTATATTAAATCAGGAATAAATCACTATTTTCATTTGTTTTATTTTTTCGTCTTTTACTAAACATGTAAACGTGTCGCCGTAGTCTAGTAGGTAGTGTGTTGGCTAGTTGACTTGAGGTCTCGGATCAAACCCCAGGTCAAACATCTCCAACAAAACGAAATTTTAACAAATATTACTTCGGCGACTGCCACTCATCAGATTTCTGGCAAAAGTTCTGAGAGTATAATCAATCATGTATAAAATGAACACACGCAACATAAATGGTGTGAGAAGCTCAGGCATAATCCCGACTGAAAGTTTGTAATGACCACTTATGTATATATGTATATGTATGTATGTAAACGTGTAAATTTAAAGAATGATTTTTGCTCAACTTTTTAAAATACAGCTGAAATTCTGCAGTATTTTCTTTCTGCCTTTACATACGTAAACCGCTAACGTGAAAATTAAACAACTGCAAGTGTGAGTTTGAAGGTGTTCTAAAAAATAAGAATAAAATTGTTAGTGTAAAGCCGTCTGTGGTGTAATGACTACCAACGTTTATTTGCTTAAAATTTATTTTTCTTTTAGGTGCGTACAAGTGTGCGAAAGTATTTAAATTAAAAGCTATGCTCATGTATGTATGTGGAATCTATGGTTTCAGTAAATGACTGCTCATTAACGAAATGTTAGGTTTAGAATGGCAGATTTTGTTTTGATTAAAATTTTGTTCTTTTGGCTCAATAGGAGATTTCGCTGTGGTTTGATGAATTTGCAACACATGAAGCACCAGAAACCAGATCATTCAAAATCTTTTTTTTTTGTTATTAACACAAATGGAAGTAGTATAGGGTTGAAAATAAATTTTATTCCATGGTGATTTTGATTTAATGAAACACAATATTTAAAACAGTGCGTAAAAATATATGTAAGCAGTGATAAAAACTGAGACAGGGTAAAATAAAAACGATTTATCATTTAAATGTAACACTGTTTCATACACGTCAATTATGATGTAAGGAGTTAACACCTGTTGTTCAAAAGAAGGTTGTTAAATATTTACCTTTAAAGCAAAAATTTTAATAATTATTATTTATATTCAAGGTATCCCTCTCTTTAATTCATTATGTTTAAAGAACTAATTTATAAAGGCCCTAATTAAACAGGTATGTTAACAATTTCTGTGTAAGACCCAAAAGTTTGTAAAAATTATTCATTACAAGTTATAATGGGACAATGTTTTCATAAATCTTTTTAAAAATGTTTTTCTTTTTCATTTTCATTTTGTTCACTTTTAAACCAATTATGTTAACAACAAAATAGTATTTTTTTTTCTATTCTGGCTGAAGGATTTTTATTTCGTGTTTAATTGCCTTCGCTGTAAAATTTTTATTTAGAAAATTTCCATTTTCTTTATGCTCTTTTGGCATTACAATGCTACACTTTATGCATTTTATATTTACACAATAAATTATTGGAGCATAAATCAGCAGCCTAGAAACATTTCTCTTAATATTTTGCTACGCTTAGACAATTTTTTTATATTTTACTGCCTAGACATTTAGAAGACGAATATGTAGCATAAATATGCCGTAAAATATCTGAAATAAAATCAAAAGAATTTTTCTTTTTTGTTTCAACTGGAAAAAGAATTATTGTCAGTTGAAGAGAGTTTGTTTTGATTTTAAAATTGATGGAAAGGTGTGTAATGCTTGAGGAGCTTCTCATTACATTTTCATTTTAAACAATCCGAAAATCAACTTTTAAAGATCAAATACCACACACATTCTTTGGGTTTTTATTTACTATTATGGCCACTGAGACGTATGAATACTATTTTGTTTAAATAACTTCATACTGTAACATTTTTAACTTTTAAAAATGTTTAAAATATGAGCACAATTCTGTGACCCACTGTTTACAAATTGATGTAAACAACAACAATTGGTTTATTTGTTATTCCTCTGTTGATTCCCTTTGAATAAACAATAACAATTACTAGGCACTTATTCGACAGATCTTTGTAACGGAGATCTTCAAACCACGATTACTCTCTTCAAACGCATCTCGTCTTCACACAAGACTGATAAATAAATAAATAAAATAAAAAAAAATATTTCAAGGCAAATAGTCTGATGAATGTTCTTGAAGGCGATCGTTTATGACCTCTCCTTCTCGAAATCTCTATAATCGTAAACATCGTGGGTTACGTTTATTTCTGTAGTATTGTTGGTATATTTTTGTTTACTTGTTTATCATTTCTTATGCTGGTGTTTGTTGTTGTATTTTTGTTTACTTGTTTACCATTTTTATGCCGCTATTTGGAATTGTATTTTTCTTTATTAGTTTACCATTTTTTAATGCTGATATTTGTTGTTATATTAAGCAGCACGATAATTTGTAAACAAGTTTGTTTACATGCATTGTTTTGTTTTTGTAGCTTTTGTTTATAATTTTAATGTTAAGCGATATAAAAGCAAAACACCAATATCTAGATTCTTCATTTTCGTAACAATATTTTAAATATCCTAAAATAATGTTTTCAAAATTTTAAACATCACATACCACAAAATGTGTGAAGCAAAATTTCTACAACCCCACAGAACGAAAGTTTCAGTTCATGCAGAAATTTCTTATAATTTCTACAAAATATTTTTACTTGTCAATGGTCAGTTCGTTCTTTGGTCGTTTCTTTACTATTATGGCCACTGAGACGTATGAATACTATTTTGTTTAAATAGCATACATATTTATTTTAAAAAGCAGAGTACACATACGTCTCAGTGGCCATAATAGAAAAGAAAAGACCAAAACAACGAAATGTAATTTACCACTTAGGGTGGCCAATGGCAAGTAAAAATAGCATATTTAAACAAAATAGTATTTGTGCGTAGAAGGATTGATTGTTTTTTAATTGTCAACACTACTTTTGCATTGCATTAGGTGGGAAGTAGTTAAGCAACGGTGACTGTCCACCCAAGGAAATCGGATGAACACACTTAAGTCACATAGAGGTACATTTCGATACCACAGTTTTTCTATTATCCCCAAGTCCTAAAGTCACTCGGAGCTTCTGTTGAAGCGACTCGGCCTACCAATGTCAATGTTTGACAATTCCTTAATATCATCCATATAGTCAGCAGCAAGACTTATGTTTCTCTGTTGACATAGTGCCGTATATGTTCCCAGTAGGGGAAGAACAGATTTATCCTCTTCCTCCCAACTTCTACAGAAATCATCGGCAAGGTGCCCTTGACCAATGCGTCTCGCATGCGTACCTATGATACAATACCCCATTATAACCACGACAGCCAAACTGAGCATGCTTTTAAAACAACCCTACCGCGCCCTCTTTATTAAAATTTTTTTCGCCAGACTTTCTGCGCCGTTTTGTGCGTGTTTGAAGTCACCCACCGCCACCGGATGTCCTAATGGATGACCACATTATAAATTAATGTCAGATAGATTCCAAAGTTCGACAATTCGTCAGAGAGTTAAAAAGAAGTCTCCTCAAAAGAGGAGAGACTACTTCAGTGAAAAAAGTCCCGCAATACATTTGATAATATATGTGTGCCGCTGTAATCTAGTAAGTAGTGTGGTGGCTCATTAGACCTGAGGACACAGTTCAAACTCCAGACATCTCCGACAAAATACAAAAAATATTTCTTTGGCACATTTAAATGAAGTAGTGGAATACAAAACAAAATTGAATCAGTTTTTCCTCTAAAAACTCACAAGTTCTGCACTGATAGAGACTAATTTTGCTTAGTACAGTTTATTCATCAAATATTGATCAAATTGAAATAAAACAATTGGAAAGTATAAAACAATTTTTTTTATAAATTATTGTTTTTTGATGGGTACACATTTTTTCCTCTCTCAGGCTAGTTGCGTACTTCACGTCAATAAAACTTCGTCTTTTAAGGTAAACAAATTAGTCGACTTCCTTTTAAGAATCGAAGTGCTCTTCAGGCAGTTTGTGCTCATCAATGAAAACAAATAATAGTCGAAAGGAGCCAACTCTGGTGAATAAAGAAGGTGGTATAGCAGCTGCCAGCCTAACGTTTTATGTGTATCCTGTGTTTGTGTACAAGTGTATTGAAATATTGTAAAATTGTCTTGCCATGTCTTGCGGCCCTTACTGATCGCTTTGGGATCAAATTATTCATTTGATGTCTGTCGCGATCGGCGTTCATTGTCTTCCTGCTGAATCGATCTGCTTTTGTAGTCGACATCGATAGGTGTTCAGGTCTAACTCAAAAATTTTTACGTTTGGCATTATGAAAATGTATCCATTTTTGATCGCCAGTAACAAGTTGTATTTCGGTTCTCCGTCTGTCTGTACTTCAATTCATGTGGCACTCATTTTGCAGATATATCGATATACATACATACATAGGCATGGTACGTTTGTATATGAAATGTAAACCATCCGTTTTACAAAAGCCAAATAACAGCTAAACTGAGAGAAAGAGTCAGTAAAAAAAGAGAGGACAAGAGTAATAAATTGAAGTAACAGAAGAAAAATTATTCATAAACGACAAATTATTTGCCATTCTATCTTTTGCTATTGCTATTATTGTTGTTGTTATGGTTGCCGTTTTATTATTTCAGGAAACATCAGTTAAACTTAACAAATTTACTTTATTTCACGTAATTTTCGAAGAATATTTTGTTTTGCTTTTTAATTTTAAATTTATTTGTTTCCTAGAGCACCATTTAAATTTTTTATTAAAACAAAGGCTTTAAAGGAAAGAGGAAGTAGAGTAACAGATATAAGATGTAGTAGCAGAATAAATATTCATTTTGAATAGAGTAATGGTGATATTTGAATTTCAAACTGCATGGCCTTGATGGTACAATGCTGTAGACATATGTTTCGGAGTCCAGGTGTGGGCAGTTTTGATTTATTGAGACAATAATGATTATGAGAGAGAATTTAAACATTCTTAAGCACAAGTTCACAAAAAATTTGGAAGAATTAAGAACTCGTAATCATTATTACTTCCAACAAGTCAATTAACCCAATCATATTGCTGCTAATGTGAAGATATGATTTGCCTATCAAAGTCCCACTGTCTCTATACTCTTGCTTATAGTCGCCATATGAGTCCAAGACAGTATTTAGGATATCATTTGGAAAAATATCATTTCGCTAAACCTGAAACAAAAGTCAACTGAAAAACGCATGAACGCTTGGCGGCAAGTATTAACAGAAAACGCCAATAAAAACCGGTATGTACATTGAATGTCAAATGGGTTAAATGGAGTACTTGACCTTAATGGATATCCTAATAAGTTTTGATATAATATTTTAATATATTGGGCTTTTGAATTTTAAATTTACCCTGAGTTCTTTTTGTGGGCATATACATTTTTGCGGTAGAAAAGTATGGAGTCACTAGAAAGTTTCCCTAATTTTTCTCAAGGCTCGTAATGGGGAAGCTAAAATTTTGCTGTCCAACGTATATCTTAAATTTATTTTGTTACGAAGAATGTAAACAGTGTAATATCGTTTAACATTAAAACGATAAACAAAAGCTTCACTAGCAAATACAACGAACTTGTTACAAATAAACCAACAACATCAGTACGAAAGAAAAGGGGATAGACAAGTAAGCTAGAACTCAACAACAAGCAATGTGAACAAAATACACAAATAACAATGAAGTCGCAATAGAGTTCTCAAGATGTCGAAACCCTGAACATTCGACATCAAGAACCTTCAGCATACTGATTACGTGGGCATATAAAAAGGCAACGAGTAGTAAAACTTCAGTCAGTTTTGTGTGAAGACGCGTTACGTGTGAAGAGAACAGTCGTGGTTTGAAGATCTCCGTTGAAAAGAGAAAGCAAGGAAGAATAGCGAGCAAGCAATTATTATTGTATTCGTCAAGTTGAGAACAATTAAGAATTTAATTGAAACTAATCATTAATTTATTTTTATTTTGTTTGCAATCAACGAATTCATATTTCAATTGTTTTTAAAAATGTAAAAACGTAACAACCCTGTCGGAAAAATAGTTAACTTTAAACTAACTTTAAGTTAACTATTTCGCAACTAGTGCTGACTACCACTTGGATTACTTTTCAATGGTAACAAATGGCAACTAAATATTTTAACATTGTGAAAGATTAGCTTTTACGAATATTTATCGTTTAACAATCGAAAATAGCATAAAAATAGTTGAAATGCTTTAAAAGAAATTAATGATACAATAGTGGCCACTTTTTGAGCAAGGATTGGCAAGACTATAAAAAAATTAAAAAAAAAACTAGAAACGGACATTCACGATATGTTGAGACATATTGTTAGAGTGCTAAATTAAAAGGTTTACAATATAGATTTGTTTTCAAGCAAAATGTGCAAATGTTTCCAAGCAGTGATGTCCACTATTAAAACGCTGAAATACATTCTTGATTCCATAATTTTATTATTGATCTTACTTTGTTAGTCTATCTTATTAAATTTACTTAAAAACCTCACAGAACATCGTGGTAGGTTTGTTAATTATTGTGTTTGTATTACCACAAAAAAATACTGTAATTGATTACGAGACTATTCTGCTTTCAACAACTATTTTGTAAACTAAACTTCCTTTAAAAGACATTTTTCCCTACAGCGCTATTATATTTTATATAAAATAACTATTACTGCCACCATACGTACATATACGTACATGCATACATACATATATTTATGAAATATAAATAACTTTTCCACAAGAATGCCATACCATTCAACCATTCTCAAGTATAATCCAATTTCTCTAAATATCTTAATTTCATATTCTTTGCTTATCCTTAAAATATTCCATAATGAGGCTGATATAATAAAGGGCGGTAATAATGATGTATTATTTACTATCACTCTACTCTCTCTTTTCTTTTTCCTTGTATTTCTCATAAACTCAGTAAAATTATGATGAATTATTGATAACGTTGACAGTCTTTTCGTTTCTCTTAAAATCACGCACACAAAAAAGGAAAACAAAATCGAAATCAAAACTTTTCCCACTAATCCCACTACTGGTGATGATGGCTGTAAACAATTTGTTTTTTCTTTGTTGTTAATTTTGTTGTTTTCTTTTGTTTTTAATCTCAGGAGGTATCACCGCTTGGAAATAATTTCATAAATAAAGTTAAGTTGCCAAGAGTATTAGTTTTTGGTATCGTTAGCTTAAAGAACAGATTCGAACTACAAATCATTTAAACAAAAAACTTTAAGTTATTATAAGGTGGACTATATATAAACTATTTATTTTACTTTATTTTCTTAAAAAGGATGTCAAATTATTAAATCAAAATTTATAACTGATGCTCAGTGGAAGGAAATTATACAATGTTGTCATTCATTGCAAGTGACAGCGGTAACCGACCAATACAATATACAAAATAAACAAACAAAATATCATCATACTAGCACACATGGTGTAATATCTATCGGGTCTTTCATTAAGTGCTTAATATTTTTAAACCTAAATAAAACAAAGTGACGTAAACAAAAGGAAACCGAAATCATAAGTTTCCTTTAATTTCAGTAGTGATACATACATATGTACATACATACATTCATACATACATACATACATAATTCGTCATTACAACCCTTCAGTCAGGATTACGACCTATTTTCTCATACCACCTATTTTGTTCGTGTTAACTGTATACAGGAGCGGCGGGACCTACGGCTTCAAATCGACTCCAAATGATATATTTTTGAGAAACTTTTTCATGGAACATTTATTTACTCTCAGAGTATTTGCCAGAAATCTGCCGAGAGGAAGTAGCCGAAGAAATATTTTTTTACCATTATGTGTGGAATACAGCATCGTTCCACTTTAGCTGCAATCTACAACGATGTTACAAACTAAGTATAACGGAGTCTAATCACGCTATTTCGGTAACTAGTTCACATCAAGTACATGTGAAATTACCATACGGCCTTAAAACGTTTGTAGATAATATCAAATATAGCATAAGTTGTGTGGCACATAGCACAATAGTTTGTGAATTCACACAATATCCAGACCATCCCTTTCGAGCATAAAGAAATATATATCACCGACCTATATTGCTCATCATTTATAGTGATGGCCTAGCCAACCTCGATCTCAAAAAGATATGGATCGACGACCACGCGAGACCAAAATCTCATATGGATTAATATCGTCTCGAATTCGACAATTTTTTTAGTTAACATATACATTCATCCAGAAATGAGTCTCATATGATTTTTCGATGAAAATTAGAGTCTAAGAGGAAACGCAATTAAAAAAAAAAATTATTTAATTAGAGGTGTTGCTGAGTGCTAGAAGTCGTCCTAATCCAGCAGGTACTAGATCAAACCCCAGGACAGACGCTTCCAACAAAACGAAATATGATAAAATATTTCTTCGGAGGCTGCCTCTAAGCAGATTTCTGACAAAAATTCTGAAAGACTCGGTTGTTCGGAGTTGACTTTAACACACACAATTTAAGTGGTGTGAGAAGCTAGATCGTAATCCTAACTAAAGTGTTATAATGATCAATTATGTATGTATGCTGCTGAGTGCTATTCCCGTAAACGCTGATTACAAAACATACTGCATAAATGACACATTATGATTGACAATGGGTCAACTTGACCTCCGGGTACTGAACTTGCCAAGTACACGTTCTCTAACCTAGCTTCAACTGTCAAAGTTCGAAAGTATCTGCCGGAAGAGACGATATATAAATTAACATAAATGTATACATACATAATTTAATTTAAATTAACAATAGTTTTGAGACTTTTCTCTTTAATATTGTTGTTTTCCTATTAATCGTTTCCTTTATTATATTGAATGCTATGAATTCAATTTGACTTCTTTTGTGTAAAGCTTTCAACAATATTATTGAATATAATACGGTTTATAAACGAAACGTTTATAAATCATTTCGTAATCTGAGTATGTCATATTTATATTCATAAGCATGAACATATGTATGTATGTATGCCATAAATAATTGGGTATTTGATTAAAATATTATATTAAACAACACATTAAAGCATTCTTTATTATGTCTGAATTCTATTTTAACAGATTTATTCTCATTATGTATGTTTGAATTTACGCATATATTGGAACATAGTATGTATTGGCCAATTCACACGACTTTGTATAGTGTATGTTGTATTGAATACACTTTTTGTTTGTGAATGCCCAATGCTGTGTTGTATTGTGTATTTTGTATTCCAAACTTCAAAAACCGATAATAAAAAAATAGGACCAGTATTCAGAATTTAGTTTTCAAGCAACAAAATGAAAATTACTACGGAAAAAAGTAAATTAATTAATCATCTGTGCGAACAATATAATTTTGAAATCTTATGTGTCGACTCAAGTCACATAGAAAATATTTTGTATTTCTATTCTATAACTGATAGCACAAAACCAATACATACATACATACATACATAATTGGCCATTACAACCCTTCAGTCAGGATTACGGCCTAGCTTCTCAACACCACTCATGTTGTGTGCGCTAATTTTATACATGAGTGGCGGGACCTACAGTTTATAGTCGACTCCGAACGACAGATTTTTTGAGAAGCTTTTTCATGCCAATTTTATTTACTCTCAGAGCTTTTGCCAGAAATCTGCTGAGAGGAAGTCGCCGAAGAAATATTTTTTCATATTTCATTTTGATGTCTGACCTGGGATTCGAACTCGGGCCTTTCGTCTAATAAGCCAACACACTACCTACTAGACCACGGCGACTTCAGCACAAAACCAATACAACTTTTAAAAATATATGGAAAAAATATGTATAAGTGTGTCAGATTTTTATATGAAAATTATCAACAAAAAGCATACGCTGTTATATATTCGTCCAACAATACAATGAATACAACAATACAAGGGCTTGTGTGAATTGCCCATATGTTTATTGAGTAAAATGAAATTAATGTATTCGAAAGATTTATTGTATTTTATTTAATATGCCTATAATATATACATACATATATAATATACGTATATACATAATACTCTACTAAGGATTGTATAGTTACTGTTATTTGCAATTATTTCTTAGTTCGCAAAACGACCGATTTTGGAGAAACTTTTTCATGGCAATTTTGCTGACAGACTTTTTGCCAGAAATCTGCTGAGAGGCAGCCGCCGAAGAAATATGCATTCGTTTTTCGTTTTGTTGAATATCTGACCAGCAGTTTCAACCGCAGCCTCACGTAGAAGAAGTTAACACGCTACCCAATAGACTACAGCGAATTCGTGATCACAACATGACGTAGAAATAACTACCGAAGATGCATTTATCCTGGTATTGACTGTGAACAAACTCATGTTAAAATTTAAATTTGAATAATTGTTGTTGTTGCAATTATTGAAGACACAAACAAAATTATTTTATTATGATATCATTTATTTATAAAACAACAGTTTTGAATGTGGTAAACGATGTTTTAATGTTAACATGCGTATATTTGTTGCATAAACATTTTAGCATCAAATGTACTATTTCATACATGGCGTTCGTTTGCTATTGTCAAGAAAAGCAAATATTTTTGATAATTTGTGGTTGTTTTCGATTTTGTTTTTGTATGTATCTTTTTTTTTCATACATATAGTATATGTACATATTAATTACCAAACATTTATTGACACAAAATTTAAATCAAATAAAATTTGTGTGTACATAATTTAAATAAAAATTCATAATTTTTGGCTAAAAACCTTTAAAACGATTTAAATTATTATGGTGTGCGTGTCTGTGTGTGTTAATTTATGTAATTATTTTGTTATGTTCCAATTAAAAGTCGACAATTAAATTAATTATTGGAGTTGTGATATCAAATCGCAGTTGTAGTAATAAATACTACAATATGTCAATTTAAACAATTACGTTTATAACGCATGAATATATTTCAGCAAACAAATGTGTATAAAATAAATAAATAAAATAAATATTACGATAATGAAAAAATAAATAAAGGGTGTCCAGGATTGATGTGTAGTTTTAGTTTTAATAACAATTTTTTTTTCAGATTTAAAAAATATTTCATTTGAATTTATTAAAAATAGGTTCTGCTTAAAAATGAGGAATTATGTCGGTCAATTGACTCACGGTAATTATCGATCACATTTTTCAATAAACTGTTGTCAATAGTTGATATATGCACTATAATGTTTGTCTTAAGCTATTGAACTGTTGTTAGATTATTGCTGTACACTTTTAATTTCAAGAAAAACCCACAACAAAAATTTTAATGTGTCAACTCGTACCATCTTGTTGGCCAATTTACTCTTCCTCTACGAGAAATAATGCAATTTTCAAACTTGTCTTTCAAAAGATCAATTTTTTCTCTTGCTACGTGACAAGTGGATAAGAGTGCTGTTAAAACCAAATATGCTCTACCTTTAAATCATCAACTTTTCACCACAAAGAGTTCCGTGTCATCTCCCAGTAGCGATTTCCATTGACAGTAATCGCATTTCTATTTTTGTTTTCAAAAAAATATGGTACTAAGATTCCTCCGTACTACAAATCATACCAAACTATAACTTTTTGTGGATGTAATGGTTGCTCTATGACAACTCTTGGATTCTCTTCACTCCGAATGGGATAATTTTGCTTGTTGACGTAACCATTCAGCTGGAAATGGTTTTTGTTGGTGAAGATTATTTTCTTAAAAAAATCACATTTTCTTCTTCATTTTCTATGGCCCAGGAAACGAATTGAACTCTTGGGTCTGCAAGAATTTCCAAGCCTTGAAATGGACATCGCAATGCAAAAAGTTGAATAATGTTCTTAATAGCTGCGAATGATTACGAATAGATGTTTTTGGATCTTCTTCAACACTTCTGCTTACAGCTGCTAAATTCTCGGCTGAACGACCACTACGTTAATAAATTGTGTTTCTGTCATCATGAAAGAGCCCAGTTTCTTAAAATTTCTCAACCATCAGCTTAATGGCACAATTTGTTGGAGCATTCCCTCGACAGAAATTTGTTCTACGTTTTCTAATTACATTTTATAATTTTTTTTCTATTGTCAGAAAGTGTTTTCATAACAAAAACATGTTGTTCCTTGGTTTAACATTCCATATTAACTATCCGGAATATATTTAGAATCTGAATATAAAAATTTAGAGGAAACATTTCATGTAGAAAAAAATAACAGCAAAGTTAAAATGGTACCTCAATTTTGGACACTCAAAAATAATTGCGCGTGGAATGATTTTCTGAAAAATCAAAAGGAAATTCTAGTTTGTGTAATCGCTCATTGGAGGAAATCAGACTTCCAAAAAATGATGAACAAATATTTGCGTCTTCCATGACTTACACTGAAGCAGTGTTCTAAGACGCTCGATTGTCCATGTTTTCTCATATTTTGCCGGTATTTTTCATATCATGTTTGTAGGTTGTTTACCTGTAGTGTCACAACGGGCCTTTAGGCCGCTATGCGTGCTCGAGTGAGCTTTTAGTATCGAAGCTACCACTCCAACCTACCTACCAACCTTGAAGGTTGCTAATGCACTTCCAAAGGCATTTTCAAAAGCATTTGACAAATTGTGGCAGTGTAAGCTTTCATCGCAACTTTTATTGTCAACAGTCACTCCTGTCGACTTTCATTAAGCATTCTGAGCATACAGTTCAATCGTAAGATTTTTGTCTATCTAATCCTTTTGAAAATTGAGGTAAGAAGGTTAATATGTAGACTCACTTTAATCCGACCTATGATTACTCTTCTTAAAAACAATTTAAGAATTTTTAGAATCCTGAGTAAGATAATATCGCAGCAAATGAAGGTAAAATATCTAAGAATATCATGGAACACGGTAGACTGCATCACAGTAAATGCCGGACTTGTCCTAATGGTATGAGGAAGAGGCAGTCCAGAAATTAGGCGCTGGACGAATACGATGGTAGACAGATCAATAGTAAACTATGGGGCCATTGTCTGTGCAGATGGAAAATATTCGAAAACAGCTCAAATGGAGTTGAAAAGAATTAAAAAGCTAGCGTGTGTTGGTAATCAGAAGCAATTAGTATATCAGTAATTCGTATAACAGTTAGCAATTTGCGCTAAAAGCTCTATTGTATTTAAGTCCATTACATATGGTAGTGAAGGCCAAAGATATGGAGACTATGGTAGGATAATGGGAGATAGGACTTACATGAAATTCATTAGGGGATGATCTAAGGAATCGAATGGCTGACAGCTTCCTCCTTAGTTACACCCTAGGCAGAATAAGTAGACTCCATGATTTTGGAAAGTTATTCGCAATGACACTTTGTGACAAAAATGAATGGAGTAGACAAGTTTTGAGAATATTACATACAACCCGTTGGCAACCCTGTGATAAAAAGTCAAACATAATTGCGCTCTTACAAGTGATTTTTTAATTTAATAAATAATAAATAAAAAAACATTAAATCTTTTATGAAAATATAAAAAAAAGAAATAGCAAGTATCAAACAATTATAAAGAAATAAAAAAAAATGGCATCAAAAGCTCGTCGTAACATTGTAAACGATAAAAAAATTATGTGTGGACAGTGCGAAATGGAAGTAAAAGAAAATAGAGACAAAAACATACAATGTGATAAGTGTTCCAAAATATTCCATATACAATGCACTCAACTAGATAAACGGCAGTTGCAATATTTACATGATAACGAAAGTGAGGAATATGTATGTCATATGTGTGTAAATAACAAAGATGCTTCGATAACCAAAGAGTTAAAAGAGATAAAAACAAATCTGAAAAAACTCGATCAGCTGACCTCAATAACAGAAGCAATTGAGTTTATGTCAAAACAATATGATAAATTATTACAAGGTGTAGCCGAAAATAACAAAAAACTGGAATTGATGCAAAAAGAAAATAAAATTTTAAAAAATGAAATTTCAACTTTGAAAACTTCGGTTAAGATTTTAAATGATCAGCGTGTTAAAAACGACTGTATAATTAGCGGTTTTGTTGCTAAAAAAGAATCGAATGCTATGGAAACTTTTATGGAATTCTCAAGAAAAGCTGATATAGGTATTAAAGAGGAATCTATTGATGATGTCTATTTCTTTAAAAACACTATGGAAAGAGATAATGGAAAGAAAACAATGGTTGTAAAGTTTACTGATAAGAAGTCTAAAGATAAAATGATGATGTCTACAGCCAAGTTAAGAGAATCTGAAGATACCAAAACAATTTTCATAAACGATTATTTAAGTAGAGAAACATTGAGCCTATTTAATTATGCAAAAACCTTAAAATCAATTGGGTACAATTCAGTTTATACGAGTGGACCCAGAGTATTTGTAAGGAAAAGTGAGATTTCAAAACCCAAATTAATAAGGAGCGAGGATGATGTTGATCAATTATTATCGGAAGCTGTGACGTTCAAATCCAAACGTAGATCAATGAATATAGTCAATGTTACTGCGGATGATTCTGATGATGATGGTGCTGCACTTAAGTCGCCAGTTTGAGAAATATTATTAAGTACATATATATATATATATAAAACAAAAAAAAAATTAAATCTATATATTATTTGTTATTGCTTTTTTACTTTGTTTTAATAAACCCTTTTTCAATTATAAATGATACATAATCAATATTTTTCTGAATTTGAAAATTTCATTGAATATTTAAAACAAATAAATTACTCATATTTAAATATTATATCTGTAAACGTTAGAAGCATTTCGTCAATTGAAAAATTTAATCAATTTAAAACATTGATTTCAAATTTTCCACAATTACCAAATATAATTGCAATTCAGGAAACATGGTTTCACTCAACGCTATCATCAATTTATAATATACCTGGATATAATTCTATTCACTGTTGTAGGAAGGATGGTTTCGGAGGAACATCTGTATATGTAAAAAATAACTTACAATATACTGTACAAGTATGTGAAAACAGAAGCTTTTGTGACCTGATTGTTTTAACACTGGAGAACTTTAAAATAAATGGAAAACTACTTAAAATTATATCATTTTATCGATCTCCAAAATGTGATGTTAATGATTTTTACAATCTTATAGAAAACTTAATGGAGTTATATGGTAGAAACTACTGCATTTTTGTTGGGGATTCAAATATAGATTTTTTGAATGATGTGTCGAATACTTTGCTGAATTTGCTTGAAAGTTATGACTTCAAAAATTGTCATACTTTAATTACACGTCCAATATCTGCCACCTCTATAGACAATGTTTTCACAAATCTTTCCCATTCCTTAGTTATAGATGCTATAGAATGCGAATTTTCCGATCACAATATGATCTCTTGTAAAGTTAAGAAGAAAATACAAAATTGTGACTATACTGATTTTGTACAAATGAAATGTGACTATAATAAACTTAAGGAATGTTTTTTAAACTATAGTTCGAATTTCTTGAGTGGAGATTCATCAATTGATGCGTCTATTCTGATAAAATGTCTATCAGATGCTAATAAAAACTCTACGTCTAAGATAACAAGAAAAAAATTATTAAAAGAACAAATAGCACCATGGATTAATGATAACTTACGCAACCTATTTATTCTTAAGAGAAGAATCTTAAAACAAAGAAGAAGAAATCCAAATGATGCAAATGTACTAAACAACCTAAAAAGAATAAGTAACGTTATTAAATTGGCCTATAAAGAATCAATGAACCGATATTATTATGATAACTTACACAGCATTCAGCAAGATCCTAAAAAATGTTGGAGATTTCTAAATGAAACTCTGGGAAGGAGTGATAAAAAACAAGTAAACTTGAAAAATTCAAATGGCGAAATAATAATGGAGGATGTGATTAAATGTGAGCGCTTAAATAAATACTTTTTACATATTCCCAAAACCATGAAGGAACAAATTGATTATTCTCCCGCCGATTCATGTAATGGACTACGAACTCTAAGGAACTGTAATACGACTTTTAATTTCAGAAGCACAATAAATGAAGAAATATCTGAAATCATACACAACCTTTCAAATAGAAAGTCCCCCGGACATGATAACTTGTCGCCCAAAATTTTCATAAACTTAAATAATGAAATCACACCATTATTATTACACATATTCAATAATATTATCTTAACAGCGGAATATCCGAACATTTTAAAAATATCGAAAATTGTTCCAATACCAAAAGTTGTTAATGCAAACAAAGAAGATATGTATAGACCTATTGCTCTATTGCCTATAATGGATAAAATTTTTGAGAAACTAATTCATCATCAATTCACAACCTATCTAGAAAATAACAATTTACTGTATGATTGCCAGTTTGGATTTAGAAAGGGTAGCGGTACTGAATCTGCTGTAATTAATGTAGTAAATTTCATATGTCGCGGACTGGACGAAGGATATAATGCTGTTGGTGGTGTTTTCTATGATCTTTCAAAAGCTTTTGATCTTGTAGATCATAATATAATGTTAGAAAAACTTCAATTCTATGGTGTTAGAGGAGCTGAGCTAAATCTGTTTAAAAGTTATTTGAAAAATCGAAAGCAATATGTTGTATTAAACAATAGCAAAAGTAGTCTTGGAAATGTGGAACATGGTGTACCACAAGGCAGTGTATTGGACCCACTTTTATTTACAATTTACATTAATGACATCAAAAACCTTGAGCTCTTCGGAAAATTGTATATGTATGCCGATGACATATCACTATTTTACCCATACAAACATGAAACCGTTTTAAAAGTGCATATGGAAAGAGATGCTGCGCTAATTTTTGAATATATGAGGTTAAACAAATTAATTCTTAATTCATCAAAAACCAAAGTTATAAGATTTAAGCCATACATAAACACTAATGAACCAAAGTTTAGTATTTTTGTAGATGGTGCAGAGAGTTGTGAAACAAATGCAGTAAAATATTTAGGCGTGACTTTGCAAAGTAATTTGTCATGGAACTTGCATATTAAAGAAATTAAATCGAAAATATCTCCAGTAATTGGACTCTTGTACAAATTTAAATACAAATTTAATACAAAAACAAAACTCATTATTTATGAGGCATTAATTCATAGCCATTTGAATTACTTAGTTTCTGTATATGCATATAAGAATAGCATAGAGCTGCAATCTCTTCAAAGAACACAAAATAAAGCGCTCAAAAACGTCTACAACCTTCCAATTAGGTACCCTACCTTAAGATTGTACCAGGAAGTTGCCAAGAATATATTGCCTATAAACGGAGTATATAAAAAGCAAGTACTTCTTTTTGTATTTAAATCCCTACATAACATTGGCCATAGCACAATAACTTTCACTCGTAATCAAGCAACTTTTGCTACCAGAAGCAGTTCAAACTTAAAAATTGCAAGATGCAGACTTGAAAAAACCAAGCAACGAATTGAATTTATTGGTTGCGTGGAATATAACAATTTGCCTCAAAACTTAAAAGATATCAATGTAATTTCGTCTTTTAAATCTAACATTAACACTAGATTTACCAAGAAATTTTTATACCTATTTATACCAACACCAGTCAAAATGACTGGTAATCAAAAATAACGTTTTGAGCGTGTAAATTTAGTATGTGCTATAATGTTTTATAGAATTAATAAACTGTATTGGTAAAATATAAAATTATTTTATAATTTAATTTAATTTTTATTCAAAATAGTTATGGCTTGTCACATTTTTTACAAGTTTAAATTTTTTTCCTGTGCATTTTCCACAAACATATTTCTTGCACACGTCGCAATTTATTGAACTTTTGTTGTTATTGCAAAATCCTATTTGGCACCATTTACGTATTGGGCGGGGTGTTTTTGGAAGAGGAGTTGTTGGACAGTCAGCTTCACTTGCTATCTCTTGACCTGATGACTGATAATCAAAAGTGAGTTCTTCAGCCAAAAGAAACAAAAAATTGTTCCTTGAAATATTCTTTCCGGTTGTATTTTTATACAAAATCCAGGAATTTATTCCAACAAAATTCTAAAATATAAAAAAATACTTGAAGTGGCCACCTACTAGATCCTGATTTCACACCATATTTTCGTGCCATTTGATCTGCTTTTGTTGGGCTTAACTTTATAAACTCTAAGTGTACATTAATTTTTTGCACATAGTAATGTTGGAAAACGAGCCATACTATCCTTCTTTCCTTGCAAATTTTTGGAAGGTCTCGTTTGTTCGAATGTACGGTACCAACCAACGTAGTGTTTTTGACTAATAATTTAGAAGCTAAAGAAACACTGGTGAAAAAGTTTTCGGTTGTAACAGTTCTAACTTTCATGGTATAAGGCTCCAGTAGTCTCATTAGTACAAATTCACCAAGAGGTGTTGCCAAGTTTCGAGTTTGGATACTTCGTTTCGACGTCAGAAGTCAGCCAGAATTTTTTTTCAAAGTTGTCTGGTTTGTTTTGTATATGCTATGTAAACCTACATCTACTCCTTTCATTTCTTTTATCGGAACGAATGAAACGTAAAATTTCTATAAAGTCATGCCATGCATAGTTTTAGAAAAAAATTCAGAACTCCATTTTTTGTTCCATAAATACGACAGCTTCGTATGACCTCGCGCATACAGTATTCCAATGAAAGCTTTCAATTTATCCTGTGAAAGTGTCCATTTCTTACCTAAAACTCTAGAGGCTTCTAACTCGGTTTTGATATGCTCTACTATATAGTAGTCAATCAATAGTAAAAGGGCACTGCTTGGCTTCTCTTCCATAATATTTCCTCTAGCATATGCTGTACCAATGAGTTGGTAACCTTCCAACAACACCTCCTTTTTTACTTTTTTTCCAAATAGTTCCACTTGCAATAACTTCAAGTTGTGTATCTTCTCCGCTTTCATTATCCTCTTCAGAAGGAAACCGCATACACATTCGTTTTTGTATATTATGCAAAGGAATACTGTCTTCTGCCATAGAAAAACATACCAGTCAAAATGACTGGTACCGGTATAAGTACCAAAAACAAAAATTATTTTTTTTATTGTGGACACAAGATCAAAATAAGTTATCAAATTAATTGTATTTAGTTGTCGTTATAAAAATCATATAATAGTTTCGAAAAAAAATGTTCACACAAAGTCAATATTTAAGCCTAAAAAGGCAAAACCAGTCATTTTGACTGGCGCGGTAAATCTAGTGTTAAAACTTATTTCTTAAATAATTTAGAAATGCTTTTAATGTAGTATGTACTCTTTATACATATGTATATTATTCTTGTAATTACTTCTATTTTATTTATATGTACTTTATTTTTAATTCTAGATAATATTTATTTGAAATTTATTCATTTATTTTAAGAATACTATGCCAACTCGCCTCAACAATGTCGTAAGACGCTGAGGCAAATAAAACTGTGAACTTTAATATTTTTCTGAATAAATACATTTAAATTAAAAAAAAAAAAAAACCCTTCACTGAGGAAATTGACCGAGTTTCTCACACCTCCCAAGTTGTGTGTGTTAATTTTATCAATAAGTGGCGAGACCTACAATTTCAAATCGACTCGGAATTACAAATTTTTTGAGAAACTTTTTCATGACAACTTTATTGGCTTTCAGAGTTTTTGTTAGAAATCTGCTTAGAGGCAGTCGCCAACACACTATCTACTAGACCACGGCGACTACAATTAGAGAATATTTATTTTATTTAAAAACATTTTTTATGTTGTAATCATCATTTGTTGAACTCTGGGAATACTTTTGTTTTTGCAACCAAAAATATTTGTTATCGGAAATCTTAATTCATATCAATATTATTATTCAGCATTATTGAGTTATAACAAACAAATCAAGTATTTTTATTTTCTCATTAATTAAGAAATAACACAGAAGTATCTGTTAATTATTGGCAATTATGCTGTTCACTGGGTGAATTTTCTTTTCTTAAGAGATACTTGAATCTTTAATGAATAGAGAGACCACAAAAGAATATAAAAATCAGCAAAATTTGATTTTTTTCTTTTTCTATTTTAGTTTTTTTGTTCTTTGTTGTTTTTATGTTTTGATTTTTCTTTCCAAAGTCAAAGTAAAATATCTTTGAAATAAAGAAAAAATAAAAAAACCTGTGTTAACGAATCAAGTTTGGCATTGAAATAAAGTGAAATAATTTTTGGGAACCATTAACACAAAAATTTTGTTTAAGAACTTTTTAATGTTGTAAAGCAAATCAACACCTCTTCTCCGCATTCCATCTTTTGACACGTTTTCACTTACATATATGAGAACATTAACAAAAGATTGTAAGGATTTAAGTTACACATGATTTTTTAGTATCGACTGAATGATGGAGCGTTTCAATGGCTTAAAATTTAAATAAAAACTTCAGCCTTCAATTAACATAAACTATATCTTGGACATATATGTACATGTATGGTAAAGACGCAATCATACTGCTCATCTTGCAACTCCCACCCAGAAGCGGAATGGTTACAATAAAGTTTTGTTGTTAAATATGGAAAGGTTTGTCTCAGACAAGGGCAACTTGTTAGACGTAAGCTCAGTATTCTCTCAGTGAAAAGCTTCTAAGCGGAAAACTGATTTAATTGCGTTCGAATGGAATTAAAATTTGCACCACTATGAGTATTCTACATAAACCGAAATGATAATCTGGAAATGCAACGTCTGATCTTACAGCCTAAATCTCTCAATACTTGCATGAATTTAAAAAAATGGCTTAGATCTGGCACAGTCGTGATATTCTTAAATTATTTTCATTTTAATTGAATTGCTGACTTCAATATCGCTAATTCTTGACAATAGGATCAGAATTTAGTCTCTTTACCAGGTTGTAAGAACTTTTGACGAACATGTACATAATTGGTCATTACAACCCTCACACCACTTATGTATATTGTGTGAGACCTACAGTTTAAAGTCAACTCTGAACGACAAATTTTTTTAAGAAACTTTTCATTGCAATTTTGTTTATTCTCAGAAGAATGACTGAAGAAATATTTTTTGAACCGTGGCCGTACATCAAATAATCCAACGCACTACCTACTAAACTGTCAGATGAGAGCTCAGTAACCTCCGTCTCTTCTTAACAGCTTCAGAAGAAGTCATTAGAATGCCGATTCTTTTGGCATACCTACCAAAAGGATAGTGGCGCGTAAGGATCGCCATTGTGCGATGGCCAAACACTTTAAGTACATAAGTGAGTCAGTCCTCTTCCTGTCCATACGTGTCCAGCAGAGTCTGGCAATATTGCACATACCCTCCTGATGCCAAAGATATTAAGCTTCCTCGTAGAACGTGTGGACAATATCCAAATTAACCGAAGCAATAGGAATACCTATGCTCCGTAACACGGCCTTGACCAGCAATACAAATTCCAACGATATCCCTGTGACCTGGAACCCATGTAAGAATTACCTTTGAATGATCTGAAATTTCTCGAAGATATTCTTGGCAAACACTGTAGTGATCAGGCAGCCTACGAGAAAGTTTAAAATCAAGACCCTTAAAAAGATATCACAGGCTACTCTGTCACTCATGTTCGAGCCATAAGTATAAACTTCACGGTTCCTCAGACCAAAATTCTCGGAATTGGAATTCTAAACTCAGATATTATATTTAAGAAATTAGAATTAACCATACAGTCGACACCAGTGGGTCTGTGTCTTCCTAGAAGTCGGCCATCCTATAACTGTAAAAAAGTGTTTCTGGATTCCATGGCTTTACCAAATGTATTGGTTAGCCTTAGTATACATTGATTGATTTAGTGGTTGGTTGGTAAATATGCTGTGGCTAAGGAGAAGCAATAAAATTTTGCAAATCTAAATACAAAAAAACACTATTGTTTGGCTAATAAAGAAATAAATCATTGACATAAATTATTGTCCATATAAATCATCTTTTTTTTGTAAGAATCTTTCACTGTTGTAGCGAATTTTGTTCGCTTACTGTTGATATCAGCTGGCAAATGAAATCCTAGATTTTGGTTTGTGTTTTAATCCCCTATAAGGCCACGTTCATGTATAAAGGCCATTTATTTCCGTCCTACTGCTTCATACAATAATTCCCCTTGCACAGCATGTTTTAACTGTTCAGCCAACAATAAGTTTTTGCTTCTTTTTATGGTTTCTTAAGGCAATCTTCTGTCGGTTTTTTATTTAATGAAGCACGTCTAAACGTATGGTATTTCAATGCTGCAGCAAACCGATTTCTTATCGATTTATTGTTAAAGACATTCTGCTCCCATTTGTTCAGTGTTTCGGTCGATTTTAATTCTCGTTAGTACTTGAGAAATTCAAGTTCGATGCTGATGACGTAAGAAATTTTCATTTTAAATCTAAAGCATTGAACATTTTACGAGAAAAAAAAGCCTTTAAAATTGTCAATCGGAGTTTAATTACATGGTATTCAACCACGACTACATGTTTTCATGATTTATTGTGAGCCTTTCGAATTGGCAGTAAATTGTGGGTTCATTTGTACAATTGCTGCACAAAAACCTCACCGTGAAATCTCTTATTTTTTTATTGTTGTTGTATTGTCGATATGCATTTCTCTCTTCAACTTTTAATTAGGCGTGTGGCGTAAAAACAGCTTTATTGTATTCATTTACTTGAATTTCATTTACTTTTCACCAGTAATTCTCTCATGTTGCAAATGAAATCTGGGAGAGAAAGAATGGTTTTTATTTCCAAATAATTCTGAATATGAAATATTATAACAGATTTTGGTTTACGAAATTGTAAACAGATTTTATGATTCATTCACCGACTAAGTAATGACATTAACTGTGTAGCATACGAGGGTGGGTTTAACATTTTGTATGATAAAATTCGCCGTAGTGTAATAAGCAGTAGTAGCATTGAAGTTACATCTATGTATTCTGTATATCGATTAATTTTTGTAACAAAATTCTAGTCGGTAAACAGGTTGTCGTCGTAGTCTAGTAGGTTGGCTTGTTGGCTTATTAGACGTGAGGCCACGGTTTAAATCCCAGGTCAAGCATCTTCAACTAAACGGAATATGAAAAAAAAATACATATCTTCGGCGACGATTCTCTCAATAGATTTTTGGTAAAAGCTCTAAGAGTAAATAATATGCCATGAACAATTTTCTGAAATGTCTGTCTTTCGGAGTCATCTTTAAACTGTAGGTCCAGCCACTCATGTATAACATTCAAACACACAATATATGTGGTGTGAAAAGTTAGGTCGTAATCCTGACTAAAGAGTTGTGGTGACCAGTGATGTATTTTGCATGTGTAAACAGAATTTACTGTATAATGTGGTGTAGTACCGCAACCAGATAATTTATTATACTGCCCTTAGGCTATGGTATTCTCTGCATTACACTGTTCGATGTCAGTAAGAGTAACTCAATGTTTATTACACTTACAAGTTGCCTTCTGAGATTTAAACCGAATAGATTAAAAATATTTGTTATGGTGCTTCGTTATTCCCATCACTTGAATGCGTACTTATTCTGAAGTAGGTGTGTTTGATTTTACGACGACCTTGAAAATTCCGGTGAATATTCTCAGGCTACTTCTCTATAGTCCGATGCTTAACACAAATCACTTCCCATGGTAATTACAAAAGTCTAGATTCTCTCAAACCCGTTTGACTTCTCCTCTATATCCTTCCAAGCACATCTTACTACTCCAGGAAAAGGATATTTCTTCATCAGTAGTATGGAAATTTGATCTGCCTACACTTTGCCAGGATTTTCCACATGACTTAGGATCTAGTCCTATATTGCTACTTCAGCTTTCCATTTAAACTTACTTCCTGTTTAAGTTTATGGACCACATCTTTCAATGACGTAAACTTTTGCTTGAAAGCAACTCGGGGTTTTCTTCAAGTTTAATACTTTCTCTTCTATCCCACCATATATATTTGACACATTTGTAAACGATTTCCACAGTATAAAATCAAATCTAAAGAATAGAAACTGGCTTAGGGATTAACCGAATATGTTTCGTGTAATTGTCTGGATCAGACGAGTATACTTGGAGTATTAATTAAGTGACTAATCGAATTTAAATCACATCTGTACCTATTTCGAACGACTTATAAAAGAATTAACCCGATTCAACGAATATTAACGGTAATAAAATAAATAGAAAGCATTAAAGCTGCAGAACTCTATACACTACACAACGGAATCAATCGAACAAGAAATATGTGAAGTAGGCAGGGTTGCAGAGTTCTTCTTGCAGTGGCAGGAGACGGCTTTGTTAATAATTTATGATTTATAGAATGCTTTAGAACTGGTAACATATAAGAGACAACTACCGGAAAGAGTCTGAATAAATGGTTTTCTTTAAGAATCCAATAAAAAAATTGAAATAACAGTAATTGAGGCTAAGTCGTCCACTGTACCAAGATATGTTCTAACGAGGAAGCTTAACCTAGCTCTAGACACTGCCAGGCAATGAAAGACGTAATGAGCAATAGCCTCAATATTTAAAACTTTTGAACCTGATACCTTTCTGTGCCTACTAGTGGCTGACTACATTCAGTATCTGTGTCCAGACTAACGTCAAATGTTCGCCATCTTTTCTAGAAATGCCTTTATCAAAATGATTTCGAATAGGCTCGTAAGTAGAGAATATGTATGATTTTCATATCACGATGATAAATTCATTTACATCACCTACAAAACCAACTATGCTCATCTAAGTATGCTCTTAGTCAGCTTCCTGCTTATACAACACCATTTAGCAAACACATTAGAACTACAGGTGGTGAAATGTTTGTCAAGGGTTTCAGATTTAGCATTAGCAGGCTGCTTAACAAAACGTTGTATTCGCAATATAAATAGAAATAGACACTGAAAATATTAATTTTGATAAGATTATGAAATTCAAAAACAACCGAACTATGTTGATTCAGATAGTTACCTCAACTAACTAGCACGTTGAAGTATAACACCACCAATATGTTAACACAGTAAAACATGTCAGACTTCCCTAGGGCTCACATCGTGAGGATATAAGCCTCAAAATTTTGTCGAAGATCGTCTTAGATATGTAAGGCGCTAGGATGTTTTCCTTTATCTCCTTCATTATAATGCGAAGTATCTCAAATTTGAAACATGTGTCATGGGCCAGTAAGATACCTCATCTAACATGTTACGATTTTACTGAAACAATATTTTTTTTTTCTGTGTACTATCAACTTCTAGTTGTTTTCTTCCCATTGCACAACTTTTGTTACATGTAATCTTTACATTGCAGTATTATATACTTTTTTTTGTATCATGATAGACTTTTGTCTTATCCCGTTACTTATAACAAAATCAGTGATTATCGTGTGATTATCATGTGATTATCTTGTGATTTCTATATATAGATTACAATTCTTAGCAATAGACCTATATCTATCCTTCTCTATCTTGAATATCTAAATGCATATTCCAATGAAATGATGCTTTACATTGGAATTGGTGTAAAAATGTAAGCTTATTAAATTATGATTTCTGGCGGAAAGAATCACTTACGAAATAGAATTGCACTTACGAATAGAAATAGAGAGTGCAGAAGTCTGCAAAGAAGGTTTTAAAGAAAAATTTTAAATAATGATTAATTGTATGTAATTATAAGTGAAAAGTGAAAAAGTGACTAGTTAGTACAAAGCAAAAGGAGTTAGAAGTCCATAAGGAGTAATTTAATTGGAATTATTAAAATAAAAAAAAAAAAAAGATTCACCAAATTATCTGCACTGGCAAAAATATATGGGTTACGCCTTCCACAAACCATAAGCCGACATACTGGATTCAAATTGACGTGCAAAGAAGTTTCCAGAAACACCTCGGTTAATAATCATCACGTGATCCTGCCTTTTTTTTTTGTATATATATATTTTTTTTTATTTTATTTATAAAGATTTGAAATATGTTTTCTTCATTTTCAAAGAATTTCTCAATTATATATTTTATTTAAATCTAAAATTAATTTAAATCTTTAATTATTAAAAAAAGTTTAAAGTCTAATTAAACTGTGCTAAAATTATTAATTGTTCAACCATAGCCTAAAAACAAAATCTGTAAATTATAAATCAATTATGACATAAAAAATATGTAACCTAAAAATGATTACATTAAATGTATTGTATATTTATAATTTCTCTTGTGTGTAATTACTTAAATTTATATTAAAATTTTGAAATTGTAACCTGAAATGTTAACTAAATATGTTCGATCATAAATGTTTATAATGAATTAAATTTAATTTTAAAGTTCTTTAAATTTCCTAAATTAGTTTCAAAGTATTTTTATTAAATTTGAATTTTATTAATTTTGTTTTAACTAACATTTTTCTTTAAGTGTATTTCTTTTTATTTTATCTTTTATATTAATCTTTACATTTGCAAGATATATGAATGATCTTACTTACTATCCCTAAACAGAATTTAGAGACAACAACAACACACATTGACTGCTGGGCCCATCATCTCAATTGCTGTGGATAAATATAATCTGTAAGTGATGATTACAATAATTTCATTCATATTTCTTTGCTTTATTATTTCATTCAGTAACATAATATTGTCGGTCCGTTTCAGTTTTGTTCCTCTGTCCGAATTTTTTTCATTCTCTTATGTTCTTTATTCCATAATGCATTTTGAAGTAGTAACTTTAGTTTGTTCTTTACACTTGCCAAGTGAGGAACTTATATGATTAATGTTAATTCTTTTTATTTCCTATTCTATTATAATAAAATTGTTTTTTTTATATATTTAATGAATATGAAACATTAAATTATTTAATGGGGAGGGATATTTTCGATCAGGATGTGAGCGTATAGGTGACCTTTGTATTTTTCTTTATGGGACAGATTTAAGAAACTATGGGTATTCTATCTGTCATTGGTGTTTTGATGATAAAGGGATGGGAAAAGTGTACCCTATGTTGGCATATTCATCTCGCTAACTTTTCATTTGGTAAAATACTTCTTTTGATAATATTTTATTCTTTTATTTATTTATATGCTTGCTTTATTTTTGCACACTCTGGTGACATGTAGAGTGTGTTATATGTTAATGCGTCAAATCGGGTTGAGAACCAACAAACTTAGTGTAGAGCTAGCGGGTAAACATAAATTCATGTCTCTTAACTTTTGTATTTGAAATTTGTACATATGGTATATCGGCCTACATGGGTCTTATATTAAATATGTAGGTGACACGTTACATAAATAGAAATGCATTGCATATGTGACGTGGCGACGCATTACATATATGGCGCCCAACGCAAAGCACAGCAACGTGGAGACTGACAGGTTGTTCTAATTTCTTGGTTTAAATTTTAATGCCAAAATTGGGGCGCATTACACATATAGCGCCCAACGAAAGCACAGTCGATAATGCTAATCTGTTTGTAAAAATTTTGATACCAACGTTAGGCGCATTACATATATGGCGCCCAACGAAAAGCACGGTAGATAATACCAATCTGGTTGTCATAATTTTAACACCAACGTTAGTCTACAATACATATATCGACCAAGAAAAAGTAAAATATAGTATTTATGTTTCTGTCAAGTTGAAATACTCCTGTTACTTTTATGTAACAATTATTTTTAACCAATTCATATGGTTTATATGGTTTAATTACCCTGGATCAATACATTTCAATTGTAAGTCATAGTTTTATCATGCATAAATGCTTCTTAAATCTATTTGCGGCAATACGAAATTATTGGTTGCAGTAAACCATTTAAATTTTTATTTTTTTTGAAGAGACATAAGATTTTGATAATATATTTTATGACATTCATTAAAATAATAAAACAACTTGATGTAATTGTTAATAAGTCTGTAAGGTTATCCAGACGTAGGTTTTTTTTTTTTTTGCTATTAACATAATTTTTGATTTGTTAATGTTAATAAGTCAATAAAATCACCTATATAGTGGTATCCTGCATATATTGTTATTAACAAGATACTTTAATTCAACAAACAATTTTTTTTTATTGTTAATAAGTCGGTAGAATCACCTAAATGGTAGCATTCTCCTTTGCTATTAGCAACATGATTACTTTGTTTGTTGATTTATACATTGGCCTTGCTTTACGCTCAACGTCCTGTCGCAATTTATCCTTCCCATACAAAAAAATATATTATTTTTTTTTCTTATATACTTTTAATTATTTTATTTTATTAATTTATATTATTTTATTAAGATTGCTTGGTTACAACTTTAATTTTAACTTAAGAATTATACTTGAAAACTCTTTGTATAACTATTTTCTTTTCAATTATTATTTTTATTTGTTGTGAATACCTTGGTCAATAGATAGTTTATTTTTTTTTTTGCTATGAATACTAGACATCGTGGTGCTCAGAGCGGCGTTTCTACGCGCAATCGTGATAGAAGTTTAAGTTCATCACAGAATAATATCACGATTGAATTTCAAGACCCTCCCACAACTACAAATTCACGTGTTGCACATTCGCCAGTGGTGAGAAGAAATTTAGAATCTTCACAGCAAGTACCTCAGACTGAAAGTTTTTCCAGTATGACAGCTAATATTAATGTCTCAGATACTAACCCAGTGGATAATAATCCGTCTTCTTTACCCCAGGTTAATTTAGGTAGTAATTCAGTAAGTGCAAATGGTAATGAGAATAATTCTAATTCTCCGCTAGATGTGCTAATATCATTGATGGAAGAGACCATGAGAACTACAAGAGAAGAGTTTAGGAGAGAACTTTCTTCTATTAGGGACAGTATATCTCAAATGGGAAATACAGCAGGTTCTCAAGACAGACCAGCAGCTGATTTGAATACAGGTTATTCAAATACGCGTAATTTGAATTCTAATTCAGTTTTTGATACTATTAGGTCTTATACGAATGGTGAGCCAAACATTAAACTTGAAAAGTGGAAAATAGTATATGATGGCACTAGTTGTGTTTCGGATTTTCTTTTTAAGGTTGAAACATTAGCTTCTCGCACAAGATGTTCGGACGAACACCTTTTATCTAATTTTCATGTACTCCTTCAAGGAAAAGCAGAGCAGTGGTACTGGTTATTTTTGAAACAAAATCGACAAGTATCTTATTCTATTTTAAAGCATGCTCTGACTAAGGAATTTGGTGTTCCAGAATCTGAACATGATGTTATTCTGAAGATATCTCTGCGTAAACAACATTATAAAGAGTCATATGATGATTTCCATAGCGCAGTTGTAGCAATGAATATGAGGCTTCAAAATCCGCTACCAGATTGTACTCTTCTTGATATAATGAAGAGAAATATATTACCAAATTTGAAATTTTTATTGTTCAGTTCTGAATGCAAGTCTTTAAATGATTTTAGAGATCTTGCCCGCAAAGCTGAAAGGGTTCTGCGTGACAACAGATCAAATGCACCTGTTGGAGGTCAAATGAGAAACGTTAGCGCAATTAGTTTACCTGATGAAGAGGCAAACGATTTTGAGTTTATAGATCCCCAAATCGAGGCTCTGAAATTATCAAAACATTTCGATAAAGGAGATTATTCCAAAATCAAATGTTGGAATTGTCTATCCTATGGTCATTCTTATATTTATTGTGGAAAGGAAATTATTAAACCTTTTTGTTTTAAATGTGGTCAGAAAGGATATTTAACGCCTACGTGTCCTAACCAACATAACTTTCAGGGAAACCGACAAACGGGCGAAATGGCTACCGGGGACACTCGTCCATCCCAATAGACCCCGAGTCTAATTTAGAAAATGATTTTGAATCAACTAATTTTGCATGTACTACACAGAAAGACTCTGAAATTAAATGGTGTGAAGTCACGAAAAAACCAGAGGAAACTTGTCAGTACAAAACTTACAGTCACAAATACCCTTCTAGAAGAATTTTAAAATGTAGAGAACGCTTCAGAAAGCGGAAATATTTTCGTAAGCTTGTTGCATCAACAATATTATCTGGCTTCGATGATCGTCCATTTGCAAAAGTTAAAGTTTTTGATGACTATTTGATAGGCTTATTAGATTCAGGTGCGAACATATCTGTACTAGGAAGAAATTGTTTAGAATTTTTAGAAAATAACATGATTTCTTATAAACCTATGAGATCGGAATTATCAACTGCGAGTGGTTCTACTCAAAGAGTGATTGGTTACTGTACGTTACCGATTAATTTCAAGAATGTAACCAAAAATATAGATTTTTATTTAGCGCCTTCTCTTACTCAAAATGCGTACTTTGGTACTAATTTCTGGCGAGAATTTGCACTGGCTCCTGATATTATACCAGCCTTATCTTCAATTGAAGCAAATTTCTCCAATACTAATGGGAATTTAAAATTTCATGATCTTAGTCCTCAACAGCAGATTACTTTGGAAAATACAATAATGGAATTTCCGTCATTCGAAAAGCTCGGATTGGGTTGTACGGACCTTCTCGAACAAAACATAGATACTGGTGATGCAGTTCCTATTAAATGCAAGCATTATCCATTATCTCCACCTCGACAGGAGGAAGCGTTTCGTGAAATAGAGAGACTTTTAGATATGGGAGTGATTGAAGAATCCAATTCACCTTGGTGTTCGCCAGTTGTTTTAGTAAAGAAACCAGGGAAAGTTCGCCTTTGTATAGATTCACGTAAGCTCAATGCTGTTACGAAGAAGGATTCATATCCTCTACCTCATATAAACGGATTGCTCAGCAGATTGAAAGATACTTACTTTATAACCGGTATCGATCTTAAAGATGCATTTCTTCAAATTAGATTAACAGAATCTTCAAAAGAGAAGACTGCTTTTGTGGTGCCAGGAAAACCTTTGTACCATTACAAATATATGCCTTTTGGGCTTTGTAATGGTCCTCAGACTATGAGCAGGCTTATGGATAAGGTTATACCTTCTCGTCTGCGAGATAAGGTCTTTATTTACTTAGATGATCTATTGATATGTAGCTCCGATTTTGAATCTCACATGAAACTTTTAAGTGAAGTAGCAAACTGTCTTCGGCTTGCGAAACTAACAATAAATGTGAGTAAGAGTAAATTCTGCCAAAGAGAAATACGTTATTTAGGATATATTGTTGGAAATGGTTGTCTAAAGGTTGACCCAGATAAGGTGGCTTCAATTAGAGATTTTACTATACCAAAAACGCCAAAACAGGTTCGAAGATTTATTGGTATGGCTAATTGGTACAGATCATTCATAAAAAACTTTGCTGATTTAGCTGGACCTTTGACTGACTGCTTAAGAAAAAGTTCTAAACCATTCATGTTAACAGATGAGGCAAAACTTTCTTTTGAAAAATTAAAAGATGCCTTATCAACCGCTCCTGTTCTAACTCAGCCTGATTTCAGTCGTGAATTTATCATACAATGTGATGCTTCAAAAATAGGCGTAGGTGGTGTTTTGTTTCAGTTAGATGATTTTGGAAAAGAACATCCAATAGCTTTTGTATCTCAAAAGTTAAATAAATGCCAACGCAATTACACTGTAACAGAACTAGAATGTATGGCAGCAGTAATCTGTGTAAAGCGATTTAGACCATATATCGAAGGACTTCCGTTCCGAATTATAACGGATCACGCATCATTAAAATGGTTAATGTCACAAAAGGATCTCAGCGGTAGATTGGCCAGATGGAGTCTTAAGTTACAGCGTTATGATTTCAAAATAGAACATCGTAAAGGTTCTATGAATATTGTTCCTGATGTCCTTTCTCGAATGGATGTAGAAGAAATTGTTCCAATCGATGTAGCACGTGATATTGATTTAAAATCTCCAGATTTTCAGAGTGATGAATATAGGAAAATAATAGATTTAGTTTCCAGTAAGAGGGATTGTTTTCCAGATCTTCACTTATCGGATGAAGGTTTAGTATACAAACGAACACATTTTAGGCAAAATGATATGGAAGAAGGGAATTTATGGCGTTTATGGATTCCTAAGTCAATGTCTGGAAAGATCTTGGAAGCTGCCCATGATACACCCACAGATTGTCATGGGGGATTTGCAAAAACACTTGCAAGAATACGGCAGAAATATTTCTGGCCAACAATGGTCATTGATGTAAAAGAGTATGTTGATAATTGCGAAATATGTAAAACAATAAAAGCTTCAAACAGAATTTCAAAACCACCCATGGGTAATCAATTTTCAACAAATCGACCATTTGAGAGATTATATTGTGACTTTTTGGGACCATACCCCTATACCAAAATTAAAAATTCTGTAGTATTTGTATGTTTGGATCATTTAACAAAATTTATTTTCTTAAAACCATTAAAAGCAGCAACATCCGCTAGTGTTATCTCCTACTTTCAAAATGAAATTTTTCCTACCTTCGGCGTGCCAAGATTTATTCATAGTGATAATGGCAAACAATTTGTGTCCAAAGAAATGGCTGAATTTTTTTGTTTATATGATATTCAACACATCAAAACTGGTTTCTATGCACCGCAATCGAATGCTTCAGAGCGAGTTAATAGAGAGATTTTGACGAAAATTAGGTTCTTTTTAAAAGATCACAAGGATCATGGCGACTGGGATAAGTTTATTCCTCAAATATTATCCATTTTGCGCAGCGATTACCATTCGTCCATAAAATGTTCACCTTATTATGCATGCTTTGGACAGAACATGATTCAACATGGATCTACATATAAATTATTAGATAAATTAGGATGTCTATCTGGTGAAGATTGTACGATTTTGAATAATGCAGATACTCTTCAAAAAGTTAGAAGCACTGTAAGGAAAAATTTAACTATAGCTCATGAAAAAGCCAGTAAAACGTATAATTTGAGAACTAGGCCGATTCAATTTAAAAAGGGTGAAATTGTCTTTAGAAAAAATCATGTTTTAAGCAATATGTCGAAAGCAGTAAATAGGAAATTTCTTCCAAAGTTTATTAAATGCAAGATAAAAGAAAAGATTGGTAATAACTTATATGATGTAGAAGATCTTAAAGGCGTTTATGTAGGCCGATGTCACACATCCGATCTTAAATCCTCATAGATTTGCCCGGCTATCGTGGGTCGTGCCACACGTATTTTGACAATTTTTCTTTCTCAATATGATGACATCTAAGGAATGAGCAAGTAAAATCTTTTTCCTGTTCGTCATTTCATAGTTAATCAATGAGCGAAGCAGGTTTGTTACGATTTTACTGAAACAATATTTTTTTTTTCTGTGTACTATCAACTTCTAGTTGTTTTCTTCCCATTGCACAACTTTTGTTACATGTAATCTTTACATTGCATTATTATATACTTTTTTTTGTATCATGATAGACTTTTGTCTTATCCCGTTACTTATAACAAAATCAGTGATTATCGTGTGATTATCATGTGATTATCTTGTGATTTCTATATATAGATTACAATTCTTAGCAATAGACCTATATCTATCCTTCTCTATCTTGAATATCTAAATGCATATTCCAATGAAATGATGCTTTACATTGGAATTGGTGTAAAAATGTAAGCTTATTAAATTATGATTTCTGGCGGAAAGAATCACTTACGAAATAGAATTGCACTTACGAATAGAAATAGAGAGTGCAGAAGTCTGCAAAGAAGGTTTTAAAGAAAAATTTTAAATAATGATTAATTGTATGTAATTATAAGTGAAAAGTGAAAAAGTGACTAGTTAGTACAAAGCAAAAGGAGTTAGAAGTCCATAAGGAGTAATTTAATTGGAATTATTAAAATAAAAAAAAAAAAAAGATTCACCAAATTATCTGCACTGGCAAAAATATATGGGTTACGCCTTCCACAAACCATAAGCCGACATACTGGATTCAAATTGACGTGCAAAGAAGTTTCCAGAAACACCTCGGTTAATAATCATCACGTGATCCTGCCTTTTTTTTTTGTATATATATATTTTTTTTTATTTTATTTATAAAGATTTGAAATATGTTTTCTTCATTTTCAAAGAATTTCTCAATTATATATTTTATTTAAATCTAAAATTAATTTAAATCTTTAATTATTAAAAAAAGTTTAAAGTCTAATTAAACTGTGCTAAAATTATTAATTGTTCAACCATAGCCTAAAAACAAAATCTGTAAATTATAAATCAATTATGACATAAAAAATATGTAACCTAAAAATGATTACATTAAATGTATTGTATATTTATAATTTCTCTTGTGTGTAATTACTTAAATTTATATTAAAATTTTGAAATTGTAACCTGAAATGTTAACTAAATATGTTCGATCATAAATGTTTATAATGAATTAAATTTAATTTTAAAGTTCTTTAAATTTCCTAAATTAGTTTCAAAGTATTTTTATTAAATTTGAATTTTATTAATTTTGTTTTAACTAACATTTTTCTTTAAGTGTATTTCTTTTTATTTTATCTTTTATATTAATCTTTACATTTGCAAGATATATGAATGATCTTACTTACTATCCCTAAACAGAATTTAGAGACAACAACAACACACATTGACTGCTGGGCCCATCATCTCAATTGCTGTGGATAAATATAATCTGTAAGTGATGATTACAATAATTTCATTCATATTTCTTTGCTTTATTATTTCATTCAGTAACATAATATTGTCGGTCCGTTTCAGTTTTGTTCCTCTGTCCGAATTTTTTTCATTCTCTTATGTTCTTTATTCCATAATGCATTTTGAAGTAGTAACTTTAGTTTGTTCTTTACACTTGCCAAGTGAGGAACTTATATGATTAATGTTAATTCTTTTTATTTCCTATTCTATTATAATAAAATTGTTTTTTTTATATATTTAATGAATATGAAACATTAAATTATTTAATGGGGAGGGATATTTTCGATCAGGATGTGAGCGTATAGGTGACCTTTGTATTTTTCTTTATGGGACAGATTTAAGAAACTATGGGTATTCTATCTGTCATTGGTGTTTTGATGATAAAGGGATGGGAAAGTGTACCCTATGTTGGCATATTCATCTCGCTAACTTTTCATTTGGTAAAATACTTCTTTTGATAATATTTTATTCTTTTATTTATTTATATGCTTGCTTTATTTTTGCACACTCTGGTGACATGTAGAGTGTGTTATATGTTAATGCGTCAAATCGGGTTGAGAACCAACAAACTTAGTGTAGAGCTAGCGGGTAAACATAAATTCATGTCTCTTAACTTTTGTATTTGAAATTTGTACATATGGTATATCGGCCTACATGGGTCTTATATTAAATATGTAGGTGACACGTTACATAAATAGAAATGCATTGCATATGTGACGTGGCGACGCATTACAAACATTGAGGGGGCAGTAAAGGTGCAGTAAAGGTTTCTTGATATAAAGACGTATCTTGCTATCATTGGCTGCAAGCCCTTCTACATCTATTGTGTCATATATTTTCGCAAACTGAAATGGAATCCATCATTAGAAGGCTTAACCTTGGTAATTCTGTCTGTCTTATATACCACGGTTATATGCCATGGAAAGTTGAGTCGACCCCCTTAAAGCATCATTATTTCCTTGCCTTAAGGCGTTGAAATGAATCTTCAATTCAAAATAATTCACCAATTACAGGGTTAGATACACGCAAGTTGACAATCTAAGAAGACCCATTCTTTTAAAATCGTCATGTGGAAAATAAAAAATCCTATACTTATTACCGATATGCAAAGAGTATTAAAAAAAAAAAAAGAGTAGATACGAATCGTACTCATAATTTCTGATACTTATACGCACTCATACTTATTTTAATATCGTACTCATACTACTCATGTTCAAAGTTTGAAGTACTCATCGTACTCCTACTTAACAATACGTATGATGTTGTTGATTTCGACTTTCCTTTACTCAACACTGACAACAATCACAACATAAGTATGATTCGCATACGAACACTACAATACTCACTAGAAAGTTTTATATTTGCTTTGTTTGCTGTCTTTGTCTTTGTCTTTTTCTTTCTTCGTAAATGCAATAACAACTAATACTGTACATTTTGAATCACTCCATTTAAAAATCTGAATGATTAGGCGTATGAATCAGTTGAATTTCAATACTGTTGACTCACGCATACTCAAAATTTCATAAGCACTTATGAGTAGCGAAAAAAACGATTTATTGCTGATCTCTGATACGTACTACAATATACTCCAAATAGTTTTTATTTAATGGCTTGACTAGACTTTATTTTTCTTTCCTTAATGCTTAAAATAGTTCAAGCATTATTTTCAAAGTCTATACATTTTTTAATGCCTTTGGATAATGGTCAGATAATGGAAAACTATTTAAAAAGCCTTTGATTGGACACAATCAATTAAGTACCACACCCTGTGGACATTTCGGAAAAAATACTCTTTTAAAATCTTTTTTCCAATTTGGAATTCAAAGCAAAAACACAAATTCAATTCTAATAGACACTCACATACACACAAGAATATATTTTTACGACAATAAATATTCAAATACTTGAATATATGAACACGTATATATGTATGTATGCAGATACATAAATCCGTAGCCTATAAAATTTAAATATTTTTATCATTTTGTGATGGATGTAGTATACTGTTTTGGGGGGAGTAGAATAAGAAGAGAAAAGAGTTAAAACAACAACACAAACAATATATATAATAAAACTTATAAATAACAACTAAAAATTGAAAAGTTAAATGAAAACAAACTAAACAAGGACTGTAACAATAATTTGAAAACAAGAATGAAAGGAATTCATAAAATAATCTGAATGATTTCATTTTATAACAACAAAAGTATGAAAAAAATCTGAAAATCAACAGACAAATAACATATCAGATTTACTAGGACTCTTTGTTTTCGGAAATGAAAATAAAATTCGGAAATGCAGACATTCGTTTGAAAAAAACAAATGCGATGTAGTTTTTTCTAAATGTTTCAAAACAAAGATATGATGAATGAAGTTAGATTAGGTTAAACCAGCAATCGAATAAATGGTCCCCTTCCACCACCGATATTACCTACCCCTCCGCCTATATTCTCACACCACTCATGTTGTGTGCCTTAATTTTATATGTGAGTGGCGGGACCTACAGTTTAACGTCGACTCCGAATGACAGATTTTTGAGAAACTTTTTCATGCCACTTTTTTTTCCTCTCAGAATTTTTGCCAGTAATCTGCTGAGAGGAATTTGCCAAAGAAATATTTTTTTCATATTTCGTTTTGATGTCTGACCTGAGGTTTGAACCCGGGATTTACGTCTAGTAAGCCAACACGCTACTTACTAGGCTACGGCGGTCTTGACATCTACCGCATGAAAGATAAAATCGGAGCCGACTTCAATCAGTAGTTCGGAATCGGCTTTTAATCCGCCACTCACGTATAAAATTAATACACACAAAATAAGTGGAGCTAGAGGCAAAGTCGTAATCGTGACTGAAAGGTTGTACTGACCTAGTATATATGTTATATATTTTTCCATATTTATTTTTGTTCGATATATCTTGCCTGGGGTTTCAACCGTAGTCTTACGTCTAATAAGAGATCACACTCGGGGACCTTAGAAACCACATTTCAAATTCTAGAGAAGTACACATAGACAGTTAATTGAATCACGAATTGGTCACAGTCCCAATTAAAATTAAATTAAATAGTAATTAGAAACAACAAACAGAAAGGAAAGGTTACTTCACTTCAATCATGCATGGCTTGTCGAGAGAAAGATATGTTCCAACTAGGAACATAATAAAGGAACCGTTAAGCTACGAAAGTAGCTATTTGCGAGAATATTATCAGAATTAAAAATTGATGCGCAAGATGAAGTTATTCAGGATTTTGTTGCAAACATACTAATTTTAACAGTGTGTGTGTGAGATATCATCAAATATTTTTATTGATTTGAAACTCTCATTGATGATATTATATGTGGAATATAACATCGTCCAAATGTTGGTCGCATTTATCCATCACATTGCGAATGGTTCTTCGGCTAGGTCGTTTATGGTAATCGTGAAAAAAGGAAAGCGCAAGGATACGTTGGCCGAACAGAATACTCATTTTGATAAAACAATTTTTTTGTTTGCACGTTATGTTTCATACAATATTCATTCATGGTGATCTGTCCACACAAACCGAATAATTGACAACTAATTTGACAGATGTAGCTTCAGCAAGATGGCCTTTATCAACTGCCAGAGTTCAGACATGGCCATTGTAAGAACCGATATAATAACCTTCTAGCTCGAAAATAGTAAAGATTTTAGACTTCCGTACGTTAAAATTTATAGCAGCGCTTAAAATTAAAACTTTTTGTAATTATGTGCAACATTGCAACAGTGTGTCTGTAAGTTTTTTTCTCCTTTTTTCGAATTTTTTAATTTTTCCACTGATGCCTAACCGAACATAAAGTTTTATTTCATATACTTTGTTTTAAACTCGTAGCAAATTACAGAAAACGCTGCTAGATTTCCTTTCCTTTGACTTCTTTTTACGTGTTTAATAGGTCGGCAACAAAAAGTTGAAACTTGCAACAGCATAAAAAAGTAACGAAAAAGAAATGTTAAAAAAAACTTCAACAAAAACTGAATATAAAAAATGTACTGACAGCTAGTTTTCAAGAAAATAACAAAAATAAGTTCGGCTAGTATAGAAGGAAACTCATTAAATCACTTATAGAGGCCTGTTGTACTACACCTAAGGTGATGCCTATAAATTAACAATTCCTAATAATGCAGTGTTGACAATCATCAGAACACAACTCCATTAATGTTCGATAATAATTTTTCACAATTATGGTGAATTTATAAATTATTCGTTTATTTTCATCACTAGAGAGATATCCGCAACATATGTACACAATGCATTTAGCCATTGGTGCGTATACGTGATATGTTGGGCACAACACAATGTGTGTTCGTACCAGTGGCTAACGTACGTACCTACCAGAGATCAGCAATGAATTGTTTTTTGCTACTCATAAGCACTCATGAAAAATTGAGTATGAGTGAGTCAACAGTATTGAAATTTAACTACTCTGATTCATTTGTACTCACTACAATGTTGATTTATAAGTAAAGGTTGCAATGAGTATGAGTACAACGTTCACATCAAACTCATACCATTCGAAATATGTTCAATTCATACACCTACTCATTCAGATTCATAAATTGAGAAAAAATATTTATAATACTCATAAATGATTCGAATGATTCCAATCATTCACACAACCTTCTAGTGCAGCGGTCGGGGAACTTTTTTAATCACAACCCCAAAATATTTTTGTGGAAGTTGATATTACCCCATGGCGCAAAAAAAACTAAATCGCCTCTTTTTAGCATCTTTCATATTATAGCCCCCTATGATAATTTTGAAAAGAAAACAATAACTCAAAATTTAATTTAAACTTTTAATTTAATCATTTATTCAATTTATCAATGTAATACCTAGTAATACACAACGGTAATAATAGTAATATGAGTAAAAATAGGGCTATCCATTTCGTGGTTTCAAAAGAATGAGACTGGAATTCGACATCTGTCAAACTACGTTGTGAAACCAATTTTTTTTTCTTTTCAAAAATGATGATTGGCGGTGGACGGCAATTTTTCGAACAAAATTTTCTTCAGCGATGAAGCATATTTCACACTCAGTGGGTATGTTAATAAACAAAATTGTCGTATTTGGGGTTCTGAGAATCCTCAAGTAATTGAAGAAAGGTGATTACATCCAGAAAAAGTCACTGTTTGGTGTGCTCCTTGGTCCGAAGGTGTGATTGGACCTTACTGGCTGAGATACCGCCCAATATGTGTCAAAAAGTGGTCGAAAATTACTTCAAAAGAATCAATGCTAGCAACACTTCGTATGGAGGTCATTTAAATGATGTAGTGTTTCACACATAATGCCAACGTTCAAACTTTGCAATAAAAAAGAAATATCATGAAAAAAATATTTTATATTTATGTGTTTTATTTACGTTTACTCTTGAAACCATGAAATGGATAACCCTATATATAACAAATTGAAACCCATTGGGGTACAATTGAGGGTTGACAATTTGGGGTACTGTAAAAAATTATAATAATAATTATAATAATAATGGTAGTAGCCGTAGTCTAGTAGGTAGTGTGTTCGCTTATTAGACGTAAAGTCCGGGTTTGAGCCCCAGGCCAATCATTAAAACGAAATATGAAAAAAAAATATTTCTTCGGCGACTTCCTCTCAGCAGATTTCTGGCAAAAACTCTGAGAGTAAACAAAATTGCCATGAAGGCTTTCTCAAAAATCTGTCGTTCGGAGTCGACGTTAAACTGTAGGTCCCGCCACTCAAGTATAAAATTAAGGCACACAACAAAAAGGTACAAACAAAAATTAGAATTGAAAAAATTAGAAAAAAAAGAATAATTGAAAACATTCTTCTTTCACGTTTTAGAGAAATGATGTTGTTTCATGTTCGATACAATTGCTTCAAAATTGGGACTTTTTGATGTAAGTGCGATTTGAATACAGTCTTCGGCGTTTAATCGATTTCTTTTCTCCGTTTTCATGTTCATTAGATTGGAAAAGCCTTGTTCACACAAATATGTTGTTCCAAATGGCAGCAATTTTTAACCGCCTCTTCATGTGCAATTTTGAAAGCCTTTGCAGATTTGGTTTACTTTCAAATTGAATACATGCTTCAGTATTAGACCGAAGTTCAAGTATTGCTTCTGCCAAACCTGAAGGTTCTTCTGGTACCATAGCAATTTCACATTTAAAAGGATCTACAATGCAACTGACAGTACGTTTATCAAGATCTGGAAAATAATCTGGAAACCGCTTTCTGAGTTTGAAAAGATGTCTTACAATTGTATCCTTGATGTCAGCGAAAGTAATATTTTCGCAATCTTCCAAAAACAAAGCTAACCTGGAAAAAGACGCTATCTTGGAAGAGTTTTTAAACTTACTTCCTTTCACCTTACTTTTGTATAATAAAGTAGGTCCGTATATTCAGCTTCACCGTCCTGACTTAATTCACGAAATAGCCGTGTACATGTCCCCTTGTGCGAAGTAGTGGTTTGAAGATCGCCGCTATACAAGTGTTAACGTACAAATGTTATTGCTTACGCAAATGGTGTGAGCACAGGACAATAACAACTAGCAATTGTTGTATTCGTTAAGTGTGAGCAGAGAAGAATAGCGAACAAGATTAAGTTGTAACGGTGGCACACAAAAACATTCTGCTGCCATTTATTCAGTGTTTCAGGCGATTTTAATTCTCGTTAGTACTTTAGAAGTTCAAGTTCGATGCTGATGACGTATAAAATATTAATTTTTAAATCTAAAGCATTTAATATTATACTACAAAAGAAATCGTTTAAAATTGTCGACTGAAGTTTAATTACATGGTATTCAACCACGACTACATGTTTTCATGATTTATTGTGCGCCTTTCGAATTGACAGTAAATTGTGGGTTCATTTGTACAATTGCTGCACAAAAACCTCACCGCGAAATCTCTTATTTTTTATTGTTGTTGTATTGTCGATATGCATTTCTCTCTTCAACTTTTAATTAGGCGTGTGGCGTAAAAACAGCTTTATTGTATTCATTTACTTGAATTTCATGTACTTTTCACCAGTAATTCTCTCATGTTGCAAATGAAAGCTGGGAGAGAAAGAATGGTTTTTATTTCCAAATAATTCTTCTGTAATAGTTTACAGCATGTGACACATGTGAATATGAAATATTATAACAGATTTTGGTTTACGAAATTGTAAACAGATTTTATGATTCATTCACCGACTAAGTAATGACATTAACTGTGTAGCATACGAGGGTGGGTTTAACATTTTGTATGATAAAATTCGCAGTAGTGTAATAAGCAGTAGTAGCATTGAAGTTACATCTATGTATTCTGTATATCGATTAATTATCGATTATCAATAGATTTTTGGTAAAAGCTCTAAGAGTAAATAATATGCCATGAACAATTTTCTAAAATGTCTGTCTTTCGGAGTCATCTTTAAACTGTAGGTCCAGCCACTCATGTATAACATTCAAACACACAATATATGTGGTGTGAAAATTACTTAATAATGTAGGGGAGTACCGCAACCAGATGGTTTTATGTAATGTTCTCAAGCTATATGGATTCTCTCCAGGAAATTGCTCGACGTAAGTAAGAGTAACTCAATGTTTATTACACTTACAAGTTGCCTTCTGAGACTAAAACCGCATAGGTTCCAAATATTTGTTATGGTGCTTCGTTATTCCTATCACAGAGCTTACATATAAGACTTGACTGCGTACTTATTCTGAAGTAGGTATGTTTGTGTTTACGACGACTTTGAAAATCCCGGTTACTATTCTCAGGCTACTTCTCTATAGTCCGATGCATAACACAAATCACTTCCCATGGTACTTACAATAGTTTTGATTCTCTCAAACCCGTTTGACTTCTGCTCTATATTCTTCCAAACATCTCTAACTACTCCAGGAAAAGGATATGTCTTCATCAGTAGTATGGAAATTTGATTTGCCACATGGCCTAAGATCTAGCCATGTATTGCTGATTCAGGTTTCCATTTAAACTTACTTCCTGTTTAAGTTTATTGAGCACATCTTTCAATGACGTAAACTTTTGCTTGAAAGCAACTCGGCATTTTCTTCAAGTTTAGTACTTTCTCTTCTATCCCACTATATATATTTGACACATTTGTTAACAATTTCTAAAGTATAAAATCAAATCTAAAGAATAGAAACTGGCTTAGAGATTAACCGAATATATTTCGTGTAATTGTGTGCATCAGACGAGTATGCTTGGAGTATTAATTAAGCGACTAATCGAATTTAAATCACATCTGTACCTATTTTGGACGACTTATAAAAGAATTGAACCGATTCAACGAATATTAACGGTAATAAAATAAATAAAAATCATTAAAGCTGCAGAACTCTATGCGTTACACAACGGAATCAATCGAACAAGAAATATGTGAGGTAGGCAAAAAATGCTTTAGAACAAGTAACATATAAGAGACAACTACCGGAAAGAGTCTGAATAAATGGTTTTCTTTAAGAATCCAATAAAAAAATTGAAATAACAGTAATTGAGGCTAAATCGGCCACTGCATTAGGATATGTTCCAACGAGGAAGCTTAATTTAGCTTTAGACACCGCCAGGCAATGAAAGACGCAAAGAACAATTGCCTCAATATTTAAAACTTCTGAACCTGATACCTTCCTGTGCCTACTAGTGACTGACTACATTCAGTATCTGTGTCCAGACTAACGTCAAATGTTCGCCATCTTTTCTAGAAATGCCTTTATCAAAATGATTTCGAATAGGCTCGTAAGTAGAGAATATGTATGATTTCCATACCACGATGATAAATTCATTTAATCACCTACAAAACCAACTATGCTCATCTAAGTATGCTCTTACTCAGCTTCCTGCTTATACAACACCATTTAGCAAACACCTTAAAACTACAGGTGGCGAAAGGTTTGTCAAGGGTTTCAGATTTAGCATTAGCAGGCTGCTTAACAAAACGTTGAAAACTGTAATGCTATGAATTAGTATGCTATTGTATTCGCAATATAAATAGAAATAGACACTGAAAATATTAATTTTGATAAGATTCTGAAATTCAAAAACAACCGAACTATGTTGATTCAGATAGTTACCTCAACTAACTAGCACGTTGAAGTATAACACCACCAATATGTTAACACAGTAAAACATGGCAGACTTCCCTAGGGTAGATTTCTCACATCTTGGGTGATGGAGATATAAGCCTCAAAATTTTGTCGAAGATCGTCTTAGATATGTAAGGCGCTAGAATGTTTTCCTTTATCTCCTTCATTATGATGCGAAGTATCTCAAATTTGAAGCATTTGGGCCAGTAAGATACCTCATCTAACATTGAGGGGGCAGTGAAGGTGCAGTAAAGGTTTCTTGATATAAAGACGTATCTTGCTATCATTGGCTGCAAGCCCTTCTACATCTGTTGTGTCATATATTTTCGCAAACTCAAATGGAATCCATCATTAGAAGGCTTAACCTTGGTAATTCTGTCTGTCTTATATACCACGGTTATATGCCATGGAAAGTTGAGTCGAACCCCTAAAATCATCATTATTTCCTTGCCTTAAGGCGTTGAAATGAATCTTCAATTCAAAATAATTCACCAATTACAGGCTTAGATACACGCTAGTTGACATCCTAAAAAGACCAATTCTTTTAAGATCGTCATGTGGAAAATAAAAAATCCTATACTTATTACCGATATGCAAAGAGTATTAAAAAAAAAAAAAAGAGTAGATACGAATCGTACTCATAATTTCTGATACTTATACGCACTCATACTTATTTTAATATCATACTCATACTACTCATGTTCAAAGTTTGAAGTACTCATCGTACTCCTACTTAACAATACGTATGATGTTGTTGATTTCGACTTTCCTTTACTCAACACTGACAACAATCACAACATAAGTATGATTCGCATACGAACACTACAATACTCACTAGAAAGTTTTATATTTGCTTTGTTTGCTGTCTTTGTCTTTGTCTTTTTCTTTCTTCGTAAATGCAATAACAACTAATACTGTACATTTTGAATCACTCCATTTAAAAATCTGAATGATTAGGCGTATGAATCAGTTGAATTTCAATACTGTTGACTCACGCATACTCAAAATTTCATAAGCACTTATGAGTAGCGAAAAAAACGATTTATTGCTGATCTCTGATACGTACTACAATATACTCCAAATAGTTTTTATTTAATGGCTTGACTAGACTTTATTTTTCTTTCCTTAATGCTTAAAATAGTTCAAGCATTATTTTCAAAGTCTATAAATTTTTTAATGCCTTTGGATAATGGTCAGATAATGGAAAACTATTTTAAAAAGCCTTTGATTGGACACAATCAATTAAGTACCACACCCTGTGGACATTTCGGAAAAAATACTCTTTTAAAATCTTTTTTCCAATTTGGAATTCAAAGCAAAAACACAAATTCAATTCTAATAGACACTCACATACACACAAGAATATATTTTTACGACAATAAATATTCAAATACTTGAATATATGAACACGTATATATGTATGTATGCAGATACATAAATCCGTAGCCTATAAAATTTAAATATTTTTATCATTTTGTGATGGATGTAGTATACTGTTTTGGGGGGAGTAGAATAAGAAGAGAAAAGAGTTAAAACAACAACACAAACAATATATATAATAAAACTTATAAATGACAACTAAAAATTGAAAAATTAAATGAAAACAAACTAAACAAGGACTGTAACAATAATTTGAAAACAAGAATGAAAGGAATTCATAAAATAATCTGAATGATTTCATTTTATAACAACAAAAGTATGAAAAAAATCTGAAAATCAACAGACAAATAACATATCAGATTTACTAGGACTCTTTGTTTTCGGAAATGAAAATAAAATTCGGAAATGCAGACATTCGTTTGAAAAAAACAAATGCGATGTAGTTTTTTCTAAATGTTTCAAAACAAAGATATGATGAATGAAGTTAGATTAGGTTAAACCAGCAATCGAATAAATGGTCCCCTTCCACCACCGATATTACCTACCCCTCCGCCTATATTCTCACACCACTCATGTTGTGTGCCTTAATTTTATATGTGAGTGGCGGGACCTACAGTTTAACGTCGACTCCGAATGACAGATTTTTGAGAAACTTTTTCATGGCAGGTTTATTTACTCTCAGAATTTTTGCCAGTAATCTGCTGAGAGGAATTTGCCAAAGAAATATTTTTTTCATATTTCGTTTTGATGTCTGACCTGAGGTTTGAACCCGGGATTTACGTCTAATAAGCTAACACGCTACTTACTAGGCTACGGCGGTCTTGACATCTACCGCATGAAAGATAAAATCGGAGCCGACTTCAATCAGTAGTTCGGAATCGGCTTTTAATCCGCCACTCACGTATAAAATTAATACACACAAAATAAGTGGAGCTAGAGGCAAAGTCGTAATCGTGACTGAAAGGTTGTACTGACCTAGTATATATGTTATATATTTTTCCATATTTATTTTTGTTCGATATATCTTGCCTGGGGTTTCAACCGTAGTCTTACGTCTAATAAGAGATCACACTCGGGGACCTTAGAAACCACATTTCAAATTCTAGAGAAGTACACATAGACAGTTAATTGAATCACGAATTGGTCACAGTCCCAATTAAAATTAAATTAAATAGTAATTAGAAACAACAAACAGAAAGGAAAGGTTACTTCACTTCAATCATGCATGGCTTGTCGAGAGAAAGATATGTTCCAACTAGGAACATAATAAAGGAACCGTTAAGCTACGAAAGTAGCTATTTGCGAGAATATTATCAGAATTAAAAATTGATGCGCAAGATGAAGTTATTCAGGATTTTGTTGCAAACATACTAATTTTAACAGTGTGTGTGTGAGATATCATCAAATATTTTTATTGATTTGAAACTCTCATTGATGATATTATATGTGGAATATAACATCGTCCAAATGTTGGTCGCATTTATCCATCACATTGCGAATGGTTCTTCGGCTAGGTCGTTTATGGTAATCGTGAAAAAAGGAAAGCGCAAGGATACGTTGGCCGAACAGAATACTCATTTTGATAAAACAATTTTTTTGTTTGCACGTTATGTTTCATACAATATTCATTCATGGTGATCTGTCCACACAAACCGAATAATTGACAACTAATTTGACAGATGTAGCTTCAGCAAGATGGCCTTTATCAACTGCCAGAGTTCAGACATGGCCATTGTAAGAACCGATATAATAACCTTCTAGCTCGAAAATAGTAAAGATTTTAGACTTCCGTACGTTAAAATTTATAGCAGCGCTTAAAATTAAAACTTTTTGTAATTATGTGCAACATTGCAACAGTGTGTCTGTAAGTTTTTTTCTCCTTTTTTCGAATTTTTTAATTTTTCCACTGATGCCTAACCGAACATAAAGTTTTATTTCATATACTTTGTTTTAAACTCGTAGCAAATTACAGAAAACGCTGCTAGATTTCCTTTCCTTTGACTTCTTTTTACGTGTTTAATAGGTCGGCAACAAAAAGTTGAAACATGCAACAGCTTCAACAAAAACTGAATGTAAAAAATGTACTGACAGCCAGTTTTCAAGCAAATAACAAAAATAAGTTGGGATAGTATAGAAGGAAGCTCATCAAATCACTCATAGAGGTCTGTTGTAATACACCTAAGGTGATGCCTAGGAATTAACAATTCCTAATAATGCAGTGTTGACAATCATCAGAACACAATTCCATTAATGTTTGATAATAATTTTTCACAATTATGGTGAATTTATATATTATTCGTTTATTTTCGTCACTAGAGAGATATCCGCAACATATGTACATATGTACACAATGCATTTAGCCATTGGTGCGTATACGTGATATATTGGTCACAACACATTGTGTGTACGTACCAGTGGCTAACGTACGTACCTACCAGAGAGCAGCAATGAATCGTTTTTTGCTACTCATAAGCACTCATGAAAAATTGAGTCTGAGTGAGTCAACAGTATTGAAATTTAACTACTCTGATTAATTTGTACTCACTACAATGTTGATTTATAAGTAAAGGTTGCAATGAGCTTGAGTACAACGTTCACATCAAACTCATACCATTCGAAATATGTTTGATTCATACACCTACTCATTCAGATTCATAAATTGAGAAAAAATATTTATAATACTCATAAATGATTCGAATGATTCCAATCATTCATCAATATTTATAGTCTTATTTGTTGTTGCATTTACAAAAAAAGGAGAAAAAAAAAGATAGCAAGCAAAGCAAACACACAACCTTCTAGTGAGTATTGTAGTAGTCGTACGCGAATCATACTTATTTTGTGATTCTTGTAAATGTTGAGTCAAAGAGATTCAAAATCAACAACATCATACATATTGTTAGGTATTAATATGATGAGTACTTCAAACTTTGAATATGAGTAGAGGTTCCATGGTATTAAAATAAGTACGAATGCGTATTAGTATCAGAAATTATGAGTATGATTCGATTCTGCTCATCTTGTTGCTGATCTCTGGTTTGTACCATTAATTTCAGTTGCCACACACAATTTTACCCAAAACTTACATTCTTACCGACTGAAATAAATTTGTAGCTGCCATTACTTCTCACAATTGTAAATCCAATTCGTTGACTTTTATGACTCTTAAAATTATTTCATTTAATAGGCATCTACTAATGAATGCCACGTTTTTTCTGATTGTAAAAGTTAGTGCATTGCGTATCAATGCAACACAATTATAATTAATTTTATATGAATTACGAACTCTATAAAAAAACTTTTCATCCACTTTAAACCTCTAAACTGCTCCACATTTAAAAGAGTCTCTTCATTCTTCATTGTCTTATATCCTATTGTCCTGTACAAAAAGATTTTAATGAGCATTGGCTGTTGTTGTAATTAATAAGAAAACAAAAGAAGAAAAAGTAGAATAATCAAGTATTGTTAGACACCAACTGTCAACATTTAAGATAGTCTATCTGACTGGCTGTCATACTTTTGATTCTTTATGTGTCTTCTTTTTTATTTGTTTTTATATTCATTCTTTACTTGTGAATTCCGAAAAGACCTACGAAAGTTTTGTCTTAAAATACAACAAAAAAAAAGTTGGTAGACTTTTATGCAGAAAAGAAGTGGAAAAAGTTGCACAATAAATCGAAAAGAAAACTCCAACGAAATACATTCAAATTAAGTACTTAAACTTGAGCAGCAGGATAAAAAGGATAGAAATCTAACAAATAATTTTAATCATTGTTGCGTGATAGCACTCATTCTCTAGGTATGAGAATGAGTAAAAGTTTGGGATTAATTGTTTCAAGGAATTGTTGGATATTCAATATGTTTTCTTTAGAAGACAACAAAAAACATGAATACATCGATAAGAGATAGAATTTTTTTAAGAAATGAAGGCAGATACAGATATACACAAGGCTTTTGAAAATCTAAATAAGCTTAAGACATACCCACCTAAACGCAAAAGTTGAAAATTAAAATTTTTCAGATGGTATTAAGAAATATGTTTTTAATGCATTGAATGAAAAATTATAGATACCTGTAATTTAAGTGGAAATAGGAAGTCCGAAAACGAATTATTAAAATTATTTTTCAATGAAATACACGTGGCGGATACAAATACTATGTCAATAGTATTAAAAACGTTTTTTGGTATAGAACACTGGCACAGATTCTATCCAAATTGGTTACATTACCCCCGTCAATTGTTCTCTAACAGTTCCTATTAACATAGCCAATTAGCATTTAACCTGCTCAACTGACTGCTAACCTTACTGCAAATACATATCTTAAACAGATCCTGTGAAGATTTATGAAAGCATAAGCCGCTGCCAACAAAGAAACCATCAGCTAAATGGAAGCTACAATTGACACATAGTCAGTGAATAATTTTTAACCACATTAATGCAAAAAAATTTTCCTGATTTTCAACAGCTTCTTTTGAGGCGAACAGATAATAAACACTTTGTGAACATTTCTAGTAAGCAAATAAAGGGTCCGCCATCTAACGTTTTTTTTTTTTCAACTAGTGCTTATTTCGTGAATGGTAACACTTAGCTCATGTCTGATTTGACAGATAATTAGTTTTATCCTTCTGCTGAACGAATATGGATGTGTATACGCTTGAACAACGCTGGGAAATATTGCGACATTACTTTGAAAATCATGGTAATGTTGATGCCGGTTTTGGCAAAAAAAATCATCTTTTCAGATGAAGCTCATTTCGATCTTGGCGGGTATGTAAACAAGCAAAATTGTAGCATTTGGGGCACAGAAAACCCGCACGCATATGTACATTGAAAATCCGACGCACCCAAAACGAGTCACTGTTTGGTGCGGATTTTGGTCCAGAGGCATAATTGGGCCAATTTTCTTCGAAAATGAGCAAGGAGTGGCCGTTACAGTCAATGGCGATCGTTATCGGGCCATGTTGCACGAATTTTTGTTCACAAAAATTGAAGAGGAGCATATTGGCAACATTTGGTTTCAACAGGACGGCGCTACTCGATGTTTTGCGCCCTGTTTTTGAAGATCGCAGAGCTGATGTCGTTTGGCCACCTCGGAGCTGCGATTTGACACCGTTGGACTATTATTTGTGGGGTGCTGTCAAAGATAAGTGTTACGCCGACAAGCCAGACAATTGACGCTTTAAAGGACAATATTCGTGAAGCCATTGGTGAAATGCAGCTGCACACAATCGATAATGTGCTTAAAAATTGGACCGATCGTGTAGGCTACTCCATGGCCAGCCGAGGCAGCCATTTGAATGAAATTATTTTCCATTATTAACCGGAATGATTGTACTTTCAAATAAAAAAAGAAATTTGAGAAAATATTCAGTAGTTTTTTTTATGCATATAAAAAAAAAAAGTTATTTGGCGGACCCTTTATATATACATCGGCGGAGGCATCTATCGGTATAACTTAGAACCATAGGTTATTTTGAATCTAGCAATACTTATGGCATGCTATTCTGTCATAAAATTACGTATATTGTCTCCACTGAACGTAATGAATCGATATACGCTGGAGTAATGTTGGAATTTATTGGAATATATTGGTCAACAAGAAACTACACGATGACATCAATTTTGCCAAAAAAAATTATCGTTTCAGCTGAAGCTCATTTTCATCTTCTTAGGTACGTTAACAAGCAAATTTTTCGTATTTGGAGCTAGACGTGATGTTACGGAAGCCAATGCATGCATTACGAGTGATTGTTTAGTGCGGTTGCGAAGCGAAGGCTTCTTTGGCCCATATTTCTTTGCAAATGAGGTCGGCATAACCATTATGGTCAATAGAGACACCTATCTCATCATGATAATCAGTTTTTTTTTTTTGTACTCGCTTTTCATGCATTGATGTGTGGTGATGTCAATTGGCCACCAAGAAGCTGTGATTTGACACCGTTGGACTATTTTCTGTGGGGCCCCGTTAAAGAAAAGAGACCGTGTATCTGAAGGACAACATTCGCGATGCCATTGCCGAAATACGACAGCAGACACTCGAAAAAGTGCTCGAAAATTGGTCCGATCAAATGAGGAACTGTGAGTCAGCCGTCACAGCCATATGAATGAAATAATATTCCATTTCCAACCAGAACAATTTTTTTGTTTCACTTTGTTTTATTGCATTTTAAATTTAAACTTTTAAATTTTTCAACCTATACTATACATATATGACGGCCACCAATGCAATCTTTCATTAACGGAACACAATTCGTCTCCCATTGTCAAAAGTAGACTTAAGGAAGACTGTTGACTTAACAATTATGTGCCTGCCTCAGGGAAGCGATTCATAGTAGTTCCATAAAACACATAGTGAGACCCTTTGACCGATAATAAATCCTTGAGTTCTGTTTCCACAGTCTCGATGAATTGAGTGACCTTTTAAATCGTTTGTGTGCAGAGATGACTATCAAAGATAGTTTCCTTTTACCATCGGATATACTTGTAAACATAATTATTTAAAGGAAATATATTGTTTAATAAAATGCTCGCGAATTATATGTTGTTGGTACACGTCTCCAGGGATAGCTTTTAGCATCTCATAATTGATTGCACACAATAGATAGCATTACCTTGACGCAATGGTTATTTTACTTGGCAGTAGATTTCGCTCATAGATTTCTTAATATTCGATGCAAATATGGTAGCATTTCAGACATGCAAAATTGTCTTTCTACATTTCTTGGCTTCAGGTTGAGTGGCATCCAATTTCATTGCTGCTTAAGTCACATCTAATGATTGTGCGAGCTCTTCTCGAATCTGACACGAGTCTTGTTAGTATAGTATAATATTTCCAATTTTTGGTTTTCATACTTTTTTAAAGTCACCGTTGTCTAGTAGATAGTATGTTGACTTATTACACGTGAGGCCACGTTTCAAACACCAGGTCAGTTATCTCCCACAAAACGAAATTTAAAAATATTTCTTCGCCGATTTCTAACAAAAACTCAGAGATTAAATAAAAAAATTTTAAAAAATAAAACAAAACTAAAGTCGACTGTAAACTGTAGGTTTAACACACATAAGTGATGTGAGTAGCTACGTCATAATTGTTTTAATGACCTTTTATGTATGTATGTTTGTATAGTAACTATTTCGACTGTCGGAGACGCTGCAATATGTTTGAAAAATTTTCCATGGTGAAAAAGTATTATGATAAGCAAAATCAAAACATAGAGAATTGACTGACTGACCTTGACAGCCTTAAACTTTCTCTTTAAATGAAGCTTCGTCATAGATATAAAACAACAAATGAACAATTGGTGCCATCTGACATAAATGACCGGATTTTAGATCACAAAGGATTCTTAGCTTAATTCCTATTGCGATAAATAAATGTCAATTCAAAGCAACCATTTGATCCAAATCCTCATTCTCTCAAAATTTCAGCTAAAATTTTTATTTTTAGAAACATACAAATAATCTCTGTATTGCCTTGCTGTAGCACGGGAAAGTTTATTTGAAAGGGATTTAACACACAATCTACAGAATTTAGCAATATTTTAACAATAAATTTAGCAGAACAATAAGCGTAAATGAATAGAAGATTAAAACAAATAAAAATAGAAGAGAATTGAAATTTAATACAATCAAATGAAATGAAATGGAAAACATTGGAACAATATAGAGAGGAATTATGTATATTCATTGTAAAATTGGGTATAGAAAAATAAAACTAATACCACAGAAAGGAGATGAAATAAACAGCCAATTGACCTAAATGTTTAGGTATTAACACGGAAAACATTTGAGATTGGCAAAACAATATATTTTCAATAAATACTTCGGAATTTTTTTCAAAATGAATTTTAATTTCTTAGCGAATTCACTTTTTTTTTTATTAGGTTTTTTACAATCACTGAGATAAGAAGTGCTTAGCACTTGAAGAGAATGGCTGCTTTAGAATTTGATACGAATCGAGTTACATAATTTTTCTAAGAACGAATTATCCCAATATTCAAAAGCACTACAGCACGAAATTAGAAATAAAAGTCGTAAATTGGCGATAAAATTCCCTTTCTTGGACTAGCGGCAGTGTTAAGAAAATGGGATAAACAACTCAGTTTTTAGAAACATACGGTACAAAGAAATACGCAAACAATACCCTTCAGAATGTACGATATTAGGAACAAATGGAGTTTAAATTACAAGAAAAATACTACTTAGAAAACCAATGGAAGAAAAAGTAAAACAATCTTCTCGAAAGACAAAGTTTTCAGGTACTGAGGTACTGTAAAGCCAGCCGCGGCAGACATATGAATGAAATAATATACCATTTCTAACCGGAATTATTCTACTTTACAACAAAAAATTAAATTTGGCAAAATTTAAAACCCTTTTTGTTTTATTGAATTTTTATAACTGAACTTGTAAATCACCTGCCCCATAGTTTTTATATTTTTGACCTCCTGCCTTCAGTGTATTATTTCGATGTACTGTACAGCATTTTATTCATAGTGATTTACAATTTTGTATTGAAATACTCAATAAATTTCGATGTACTGTACAACATTTTATTCATAGTGATTTACAATTTTGTATTGAAATACTCAATAAATTAATGAACCAATAGTATGTACTTGTCTGTATTTATTTGTACGTTGAAATTCTGAATAGATTCTCAACTTACCTTACTTCTGGTCCATTGTATGCAGTGTTGCCAAAACATTATTAAGAAAAAGTGCTAGATTTTTCTAAAAAAAATGCTAAAAAGTGCTAAAAATTTTAAAAAAGTGCCAAAAAAAAAGTGCTAACAAAAATTAATAGAAAAAAATTGATTTATAGTTAATTATGCGATCTATATTTCTTAAAAATTCATTTTTATACTTAAATATGAATAAAGAAGTTGAAATTAGATTAAGAAAAAAATCAAAAATAACATGATCAATTCATTTTTAAAACAATAAATTCTTAAAAAACAAAAAGTCTTCAAATTACTGTGTAAACATGAACTTTTAAATTCATAGTTTTTCACATAAGTTTTAAGATGACTAAAATAATTTCATGAATTTAAAAAGTCCAGTCATCATCATCGTCATTTTCATCATTATTATCATAACTTTCACCATATCCAATTAATTTCAGATAACTCGTTGGGACTTCATATTGGTAAAGCACTTTCCGCTTCGTTTTAATCCGTATCTAAAATGTTATTATTTAATAAAATTAAGAAATACAAATTTAACATTAAAGTTATACCGAATTGCTAAAACAGAATTTACTCTCTGTAGATGTAATCGGTTTCTTATATTTGTCTTTACGATGTTCATTTGACTGAACACACGTTCTACGTCTGCATTAGACCATGGAAGACTGAGAAGTTTTAAAGCAAAATTGGCAATCTCCTCGAATCTCTTGTTTCCTCCGGCATATCTATATGCTTTTACCTCTGACCAGAATGCTACTGTGTTGTTTTTATTAATCCATTTTATATATTGAATGTTGGAATATTGATTAATTATTTTTCCAATTTCTTCCTCGCTTATACAAAATAATTTTAAAATTGGTAAAATATCACCTTTTTGGGAACTTAAAACGTTTTGTACCGAAAAGAATCTATGTTTTGTAAAACTTTTGTATTATTTGGTAATCTTAAATAAAGAAGGGATTAGTTTATGTATTTTTTATATTTATATTTATCTTACCTTTGCTTTAATTGGTTTATTAATCCAACAACGAAGTTAATGCAATTATTTCTTATTTCTTGAACTTTATTTTTACGAATTTTATTTGTGTTTTTCAATTTTTCCACCTCAATTTCAAATTCATGGAAATTCAAGACTGCAAGTGTACAAAACTTTATCTTCGAAATCGTCGTATAATACATCTATATTTTCGTGATCCAAAATCTTTTTTTAAGGAAGTTAATTAATAGAGTTATTTCTTTTAAAACACGAGTTGGGTCACTTTCATTGCTTTGAAGGACTTTGTTAACAGTTTGTATTTCATGTAGAATTGGTTTCAAAAAAAGTAAATATAGATGAATTAAAATACCAAAAATTGTAAAAAATGCTAAATAAATGCTAGAAAAAAATTTAAAAATGCCAAAAAAAGTGCTAGGTGCTAGATTGCTTTTTTTGGTGCTAAACGAGTTTAAAAAGTGCTAAATCTAGCACTAAAAGTGCTAAATTGGCAACACTGATTGTATGTCTCGTATTTACCCTGTTTATCTTTATTTGTATAAGTAGTTACTGGTATACAGTGTTGGCCATATAATTGAAACATTTGCAACATGAAATGATAGTAAATTATTTGCGTTATTTTCAAATTTAAAAAGATAACAAAATTATTTTTCAGTCCTTAAATCTAAAATCTAAACATTTTCCGAGACACTTGTTAAATTGATTGAGTTTGGAAGTTTAAAAAACGAAGTCGAAGTAGTCTAGTTGTAGTGTGTTGGCTTATTATACGTGAGGCTACGGTTCAAAATCGAGACCAGACATCGAAAACAAAACGAAATGTGCAAAAATATTTCTTTGAAAACTTACTCTCAGCAGACTTCTCATAAAAGCGCTGAGAGTAAATAAAATTACAATGAAAAATTTCTCAAAAACATATCATTCGGATTCGACCTGCTACTCATGGATAAATTAACACACACAATGTTACTGGTATGATAAGCTAGGTCGTAATCTAAAGCTTTTTATTAACTGTATTGCGACAGCAAGTCGTGGCGAATTAGAACATTGAAATGCAAAATCAAAATTTTCACAGTTACTCATACAGTGTTTTAGAACAGGTTCTTTCCTCCTTTTATTTCAATCGTGATACAAGATTATTTGATACTATATTTCTGCTTATTCTCTGTACTATTGTGTTTTCATTTACATCTGCTTGCAGCCTTTAGACCTTTAGCAACAATTCAATTCTTATATACTTATTGCTATAAGATATATTCAAATCTACACAACACTGTTATCTTATCTTAGCTAGCATTTACTTTGTATTAAAAAAATATAACCCCAGTTTTCGTTCCTTTAATCTTAACGTAACATTTTTTTAATCTCCAAAACAGTGCTATTACGTTGTTTCAAATCTTTTAATGAAATTTATTTGCAATTAAAAATACTTTGACATTTTTACCCTTTAAAATTAAATATTTCCCGTGGATTCGAATATAAAAATTTTGAAAGAAATTGTTAATTTTTATTTGCTGTTATTTTTTATTTAAATAAATCCGTTATTTGTAATTTTAAAACTATAGAAAATACAATAACTGAGTATTCACGTTTCCTCCACTTTTGGTCTGGCTAACATTTAAAACTTACTATTGATTTGTTATTGTATTTTTTATGCCGCCGTAGTGTAGTAGATTATGTCTTGGCTTATTAGATGTAAGGCCACGGTTCAAACCCCAGGTCAGACATCAAAACGAAATTTGAAAAAATATTTCTTCGGGGACTTCTTCTCAGCAGATTTCTGGCAAAAACTCTGAGAGTAAATAAAATTTCCATGAAAAGTTTTAAAAAAAAATCTGTCGTTCTGAGTCGACTTTGAACTATACGTCGCGCCACTGATGTGTAAAATTAACGCACACAACATAAGTGGTGTGAGAAGCTAGGTCGTAATTCTGACTGAAAGGTTGTAATGACCAGTTATGTATGTACGTATGTATTTTTTCCTTTTCTTCATCTTTTAAGACATTTCAAAAAGTATTTTTGTTTATTTCTAAATTTTTCTAATTAACGTATATTTAAATCTTTAATGATTATTCTGTGTTTTCTCATTTTATCTTTACAGAGAGAAACAGATGTTTATATCATTCGTATGTTCTGAAAATCTAAAAAGTTTTGCAACTACACAAAATAATTTGTGTACGACAGCACTCTACCATTCACTACATACCATACATACTTATTAAATAAGTCAATGGCCAGCTTAAAATAAAAATAAATTTAAGAATGAGGGAGAGAGAGAGAAACAGACATGAGAAAAGTTCCTACGATGTTATGAGCAAAATGTTATAGATTATATAGCAATGCGACGAGTGTAATACTATAAACACAATAACAGAAACGCAGCATCCACAACAATTTTGCAATTGGAGCCTAAGGTAAGCTGCATGCGCATTAATTACACTTAAGGCAGCAACGGCAAAGCTTAAGCAAAACAAATAAAACCATGAACAGTAAATGAATTGCTTATCAATGGTACCACTGAAATATTATTTCGCATTATATTATGCATCGCATTTCTTAAACGTACATTTTTTAATGTTATTGTATTTATAGCTTGAATCTTCGCATTGCCAGCACAAATCCTTTACCTGTGAGCACTAATTTTATCACTGCTGCGAATAAAAAGAGAAATTAACCTTAAAAGAAAAGCAGCAGAAACTTTGCTTGCTGTTGAGCTACATTTAAGATAATCAATTCCATATATGCTATTTTTGAGAGATTATTGCGTTGCGTTTATTGTGTTTATAGCTTAAAGTATTTTCATAATTTCTCACAATCCAATACATACATTCGTACGTACTCATGCGAGAAGTCTTATGTATTGTTAAATGTAATCTTCGTTGTGTTATTTCACTGACAAATTTTGCTACACACATATGGACAAAGCAGAGCAAAAAATATAGTTACATATCCAACAAATATCCGACAAAGATTTATTTGTCTGCTAAAAGTTTGGATAGCGTGCTTGTATTTTTCTTTGTGCATATATTTGTCTGGCTGGTATGTTTGTTGTTACAAAAAAAAAATTAAAATAAAAAGAAACTTTGTCTGTATTTGTTGAGAAACATGGAATATTTGACGGAAAAAATTAGCAAACCTAACAAGAATAAATAATAAAAAACTTCGTTCTGTTTTAACAGTTTTGGAGCCCACGGACAGACAATCGAATCGATCTAGTTTTGAAACCATGTTGATGGTAATCCCGGAATGGACCATGATTTTTTACGTCTAGGATTCTGAAAATAAATCAATTTTTCATTGTTCTTTACAATTCGATGTAACACTTATTTTCTATCGTGTCTTTGAAGCAGAATTTCATAATCAGTGCTGATTTATTATTTAACAATCAGTGTGATATCTTCGCCCATTAATAAAATAACGACCATTCGCCAAGATAATTTCGTTAATTAATAAGATAACAACCATCTAATCTGAGCAAGTAGTCATAGAATGGAAACGATTGCAAGTTGTTACTGTGTGAGCAGTACTTCTGACAATCTCCATCAGCAGATGTTATGAAGACAGAATTTATTTTGGGGGAAAAATTCTGAGCTTTTTGTCATAACCTCATTCTTTTATTAATGATTTCTAATAAATTTAAAATATATAGATATTCTACGATTTTAATAATCAATCAAAACATTTACGAAGCTATTTCAGCAACTGTCCACTGATCGTATGGGTAATATATTACAATTGTGTATTAAAAATTGCTCATACGTCTTGAAAAATATTTTTCAAAATCAGGCGATTTTTTTATAGTTGTTCAGATATCATATCGAGCCATAACCGCAAAAATATCTCAAGCGACATATTTTTTTAAATATCGTTTTTTGTAATAAATAAATTCATTGGCATCATTTGCATCATCTATAAAAATTTCAGGGTCCCACTCTGTACCGTTATGAATTTATAACAGGAAAAAGTTTCATTTTCTAACCTAATTTGCTTAAGAAATAAATAATAAAAAACTTCCCCTGTAAAATTACATACGTAACAAACAAATCACTTAAAAATATTAAAACGTAAACATTTTTTCTTCGCCAAACTTCTTTGTGGTATTTGCAGTACTCATTGGTATTTGTAGTACTACGTGAAGTTTGGTGGTACTCATTGTACTCGACATGTTTTGTACCGGTATTTTCGAGTAAGAAAGAAAGTTGAACATGTATTTATATGAAGCGAACGCAGTCAAATAACTACAAGAAGTTATTCGATAATTTTGTTGTTCTCAAAAAAGAGTACTTTTCTTCTTCGGATATTTCGGATAAGTGTGCGTGCATGCTAGATCTTATGTACTTTTTGAAGTCAAATACATTTGTGCAGACCTTTAGTCAACATGTTGATAAAAGTCGTACATCAACATGTTAATGAAAGTGTTTAGCAACACATTAACTGCTTTCTTTTCATAAAACTTTTTGTCTCTCAGTTTTATAAATGCAATGGCTATGAGAGCTCTATGCTATAACTATATCGCAGCCACACAAAGATTAAGAAGAGAAGAGAGATGCATATAGAAAAAAAACATAATTCTCAACAAAACACATAAAATAAATGGAGGTAACGCGTTGCATCTCTATTGAGCGCAGAGAGCAAATTTGAAATCTAAGAAGCGAACACACTACCTATTATATTACGGCGGCTCCAAATTATCAATATAAAGTTTAGAAGAAGTTTTCAGTACAGTAAAGGTTGGTCAACATTGGGAAAAATAGCCATTGAGATATAGCAGTAATTAGAATAATTGTAGTCAGATATGCTTAAAGCCATACTTTTAAAGAAACTACACTGAACCAGTCTCGCACACAGTAGAAATTTGTCGATAATTGAGTCTAATTGAAATTTTAATCCAAAGGCTTCTTCAATAATTTTAAAAGAGCTTACAGTAAATGGTTCAATTTAGTTTTTTTAATCCACCTATATTGTATATTGATTTATATGTCAATATTGTTACGTTTTTACTTTTTAAAAACGTTTAAAATATGATCCCGTAGATTGCAAATAAAAATAAAATTAAATTTGTTTTTAGTTTTAAATCAATTCTTTATTATTCGCACAATACTGTATTCCACTGTTCACAACTTGATGTAAACAACAACAATTGCGTTGTTTGTTATTCCTCTTTGCACTCTTTTGCATAAACAATAACACTTGTTCGACAGATCTTTGTAACGGAGATTTTCAAACCACAATTCGACGCCTCCATTCTATAACGTTCTAAGTATACTTAGAACGTTTTTAATGTTCTTGCATTCTTAAATTCTACGTTCTCTAACTTAAATACTGTCAAAATTTGGTTAAGATGCGCCGATCCGTTCCGAAGTTATAGGGAAAAATCTACTTAGAATACACATATAGTCGTACGTCGCATAAAAACTTTAAGGGCTCATAACTTAAAACACACTTTTTCGACTTAGAATGTTATAGAACGGAGGTGTCGAATTATTCACAAGTCTAACTGAACTTATACTGACTCACTCGCCTACTTTGCCTTGTCTTTTATATGGCACTGTAAACAGTTTGATGAATGCTTTTGAAGGCGAATCGCAAACACGTTGTTTACATTTATTGTTGTTGGTGTATTTTGTTTACATTAATTTTTGCAGTGTTTGTTGTTGCAACTTTGTTTACTTGTTTATCACTCAAGTATAAAATTAAGCCACACAACATGAGTGGCGTTAGAAGCTAGGCCGTAATCCTGACTGAAGGGTTGTAATGGCCAATTATGAACGTATATATGTATGTGTTTATCACTTTTTTATACCGGTGTTTTCTTGATATATTTTTGTATACTTGTTTATCATGTAAACAAGTTCATTGTTTTTGTTTTTGTAGCTTTTGTTTACAATTTTAATGTTAACTAAAAGCAAAACACCATTTCCATATTCGTAATGTATTCATTTCCATAGGAAGGAACATATTTTCAACAACTTTTCTAGCGAGTTTATGCGATTTAAATTTCAAATCAAAACTTTTTATTGTCAGAACTTTTTTATATTTTCTTTTTCTATTTCCCCAAAAAATAAAGGAAAAAAAATCGTCAAAACTTTTTCGAAATCTAAAATTAATTTCAACTTGTGACACAATAACAAAACGCCCCAAAATCCATTTAATCTCAATAAAAAATAAATAAAAATACAAAAATTATCGAAATAATACGGAATCCATTGAACGAATGAATGAATGACTGAATGACTAGATGAGTGATATTTATCTATAGAATAAAAAGTTTTTTTGACTTCCCATTTCCAATTGTTTATCTGTTACTTTTTAGTTAAATAAAAATCAATAAAAAGAAAATTAAATTACAATACAAATTAAAAGAAAAAATCAAGCTGGTGATTGTATTGCATTAACAATTTCGATAACAACAATGAAATAAGTTAAGCAAACGATTGAAGTTCAGCAAAAGGAATCATTGGAGCAAAAGCGAAAGAAAATAAAAAAGATTTGTTGTTGTTGTGTGTTATAGAAATTCAGTTATAAATGTCGTTTAGTTATGCGATGACATTTCTACCAGTATTGGCTTGGCATGATATGGTTTAAGGATTTTGGTTTTCGAAACCAATTTAATGATTAAACCAAGCCAAATTGGAAAAACTCAAAACGGCTGATTAAGATCGACTACAGTTTACTTTAATTACAAATATACACTGATATTTTCCGAAAACATTATGGTTAACAAGTTTTAAAGCAAATTTTGTCAGGGACTATCTTGGCCGAATGTGGACAGTAAAGGTGTTTTTGTAAAACACATACGAATTTATTTCTTAAATATCTAACGTAGCCGGACAAAGATCTAAAAAAATCCCAAACGGCAAATTTATTTTTTCTAAATATTATTTATTTCTAAATATGCGTATTTATGTTTCCTACCGGGTGCATTCATACAGGCATTCTGTATATAAGGTGACTTGAAGTTGATAGTTTTTTGCGCATGAGATTACGAAATTTACAAAAACGGAGGTTACGATCGTTTACTATTTCCATCATTTAATTACTTTTTGTATTGTGGATTATGCTTTTCGGAGGATGTGGAGTTCTTAAACTCACTGAAATTTGACATAAGCGTCTATGTATATAGACAGATAAATCAAAAACTTTCGATACAAGACCATGACAAAGGTGTATCTGATGTTGATATTAAAGACATAGGGGCAAAAATGCCCAAGCCTTCAATTGTTGAAATTAGTAGCCTCTCTGTGCCACTTAGTAACGATTATCTTGTTTTTAGATAGAGCCAGAGAGCATATATTTCGAATGTTTTTGCTGTTTCAGATGCATTCCTTTTAGGTATTCTTTTTAACGTTTTAAAGCTTGGTTAGAAAAATTAATTCGATAATCTCATAAAATTGATCGAGAATTCTCTATTGATTATCATATTCTGTCATAATTTAGGGAGTGCTAATCTACATAAATATACATGAGGGTAACTTGTATAACATATGTTATTCCCAAGCCTAGGCTTGAAAATATACGTAGAAACTTTCATTTTTGCAATAATAAAGATGTTCAAGATGCTCTCAAATATAGCAAAGAACAATATACCTATAAGCATATGACAAAATTTAACAGACACAATGTAATAAAGTGAGCAAACTATTGGCGGCATTCAATGCAGGAAGCGTTTACTTTTTTCTTAATTTTAATTGATGTAAAATTGTATATAAATTGTATCTCCTAACGACCATAGGGACACATATGCCCCAAGAAGAAACTAACAAGCCACTATTGGTTTTGGTAATAAAATATTGTTATGAAAATGGAAACTGTGTCATTAAAATAATAAACAAAAGCTCCAAAAACAACACAATGGACTTGATCATGTATAAAATGATAAACAAAAGCTCCAAAAACAACATAATGGACTAGTTTACATGATCAACGAATAAGTAAAAATATTACAACAAAAATAATGGACTTGTTTACATGATCACAGAATAAACAAGAATGTAACAACAACATCAGTGTATATAAAAAAGGGGATAGACAAAGTAAACAAGCAACAACAACACTACAAGGACAAACGTAAACAAAATCCACAAACAACTATAATGAAAACAACTTGCAGCCATTCTCCTTCGAGAGTATTCATTAGACTGTTGATCCAGCGATATAAAAGGCAAGACAAAGCGAGCAACGGGAGGAGTAATTATTCAGTCAGTCTTGTGTAAAGACCCGAGTTGTGGTTTGAAGATCTCCGTTATAGATCTGTACCCAGTATAAGTGTTGTTGCTTACAAAAAGGTTGTAAGCAGAGAAAGAATAACAATTTAAGTAAATTGTTGTTGTGTAAATCAATTTTACCAAAGATGGCATACGGAATTGTGCGAACAATAAAGAATTTATTTAAAATTAAACACAAATCTATTTTTATTTTATTTGTGATCTACGAACTCATATTTTTAACGTTTTTAAAAGGGTAAAAACGTAACAATATGTTCCTTGGACATGTAATGAATCACTCTAATTAGACAAAATGATAACTTTGCCTCTCAGAACCTTACGGTCGTGAAAGGGTTAACTAAATAAATTTCAGTTTGTCTAACGAAACACATATTTACATTTTTTAATTTATAATTCGTTTCTCATGAGAAATTTGGCATTAGAAAATAATTCAACTAACTGATGATTGATGATGTTTGTCGTGTAAAACATGACATAAAACATATGTTAATCAGAGATCAGCAAAGAGCATTCAAAAAAGTGAATAGAATCGAATAATACTCATAATTTCTGATACTTATACGTATTCATATTCATTTTAAAATCATGGAACCTCTACTCATATTCATCATATTCATACTTAGCAATACGTATGATGTTGTTGATTTCGACTCTCCATAACTCGACATATACACGATCCACAAGATAAGTATGAATCGCTTACAAACACCAAAATACTCACTAGAAGGTTGTGTGTTTGCTCTGCTTGCTGTCTTTGTCCTTTGTATGTTTTCTTTCTTCTTTTTTTGTAAATGCAACAACCACTAAGACTGTAAATTTTGATGAATGATTCTCTCGAATCTAAATGAGACTTATGAATCAAACATATTTCGAACGTTATGAGAGTAGCGGAAAAACGAATCATTGATGATCTCTGGTAAGTACTTACATTATCCACTGGTACGTACACCCAATGTGTTGTGGCCAACATATCACGTATACGCACCAATGGTTAAGTATACGTGTATTGCGGATATCTCTCTAGCGATGAAAATAAACGAATAATTTATAAATTCACCATAATTATAAAAAATAATTACCGAACGTTAATGGAATTGTCGATGATGATTGTCGACATTGTTTCATTAAAGCTTGCCAATTCCGGGACATCACCTTATGTGGTACTACAACAGGCCTCTATGAGTGATCTAATGAGCTGCTTTCTATACTATCCCAACTTATTTTTATTATTTCCTTGAAATCTGGTTGTCAGTACATTTTTTATGTTCTATTGTATCAGTATATATATGTATATGTATCGATTAGCAACATATGCTATTTAACTTTTTCGACTGCAAAACTTGCTCCGTGATTTTAATCACTTTTTTACACAGAAAAACAAAATAAAAAAATCTATAAAATCGAATAGCAAAAATATCATCCGGTATTAGCATTCGAATCTCTGCGGACTATAAAATATTTTCCAGAGTAATTTATTTTTCATTTCCAATATATACTGCAATGTGGAGAATTTCTGATTGAAAAGAGTAAATAGAAATAATATTTGCTGTTTCAATAAGTAAAACTTTAGAGATAAATGGTTGAACGAGCATAGTCATAGTGTTTTTTAATTTAGCAAATACATACACACTAAAATATTTTATATTATTTTTTTACAAAAAAATTTGAATACTCATGCATGCTGTAACAGATCTAAAATCTACACAAATTTATTGCTTTGTTTTTGGATGAAAAGGAGAAAATCTGTTTTAGAGTATTTTTATCATTTTTGTTTTGTTTTGTTAAAAAAAAAGGGAACAACTTGAAAAAATTTTAATAAATATGGAGTACTTGGAAAGGAAAATGAATTTTAAAATTTTAAAATGTTTCGAACGTACAAATTCTTATTGCTGTTATTTTCGTCGTTATACCAAAATAAACCATTCCCTAGATTTTCATTGGATTTAATGTTTCGTTGTTTTTCGAACATTTCGATTAAAACGTCAATTTGAACAGCGAAAACTATTGGGGGAAAAAAATTAAATTCCTGTATTTTTATGTCATTTGTACAGAATTTGTATATAAAAATAATTTTTTTAGAATAAAAAAGTTTATCGACGAAATGAATCTATTGCTGTAATCTTTGTATAAGAGAGTTTGGGTAAGAGACCTCCGTCTCGCTACGATATGAGTAGGCTAGTGACACATTAGGTGAAATACAGTCTCTTACTCTTCTCTTTGCCAGAATGCCAAGTCTTCTAGCAAGCCTACCAAAAGGACAGTGGCCCGTAAAAACTGCTATTATACAATGGAGGGCCATACGATTAAAGTGAGTTGGGGATCTTCTTATCTGTACACATTAAGAGTGGATAATATTTAACTTAACTGAGAAATATGGAATAGCTATGCCGTGTAGCATGTCGAAGATTGCGAGTTCCTTGCAGGATAATATAAGTTTCCTTTGAAAGTATTTATCACGAATTTTGTGAACACGTACAGAACACTTACTTGTGCCCATTCTGAAATCCTAAAAATTTCACCTCGGTAATAAAGTACAGTGGATAGCAAAAGTCTAGGTACCCTAATATGTTTAAATAATTTTATGAATTTTTTTTTATGAATTTTTAATTGAAATAAAAATAATTGATGTTTTTTTTAAACCCTAAGAAAAATTAGGGAAACTTTCTGGTAGTAGGGTACCCCTTAAGATCAATCATTCCATTTAAGCCATTCGGCATTGAATGTATCAATTTTGTTAAGCGTTTTCTATTTGATATTTGAAGCTATGCACTATTGAGCAAGTTTTTCAGTTAACTTTTGTTTGGCGATTACGAAACCGTCAGTCTTCTAAGTACTCTTTTGAGGATATATTGGGGCTTTGTACAAAGCCTGTGGGGATTTTGGAAGGCAAATCAAATTTTCACATTAGCAGCAATGTTATTGGAATCATTGTCTTGGTGGAAGTAATAATCATTACGAATTCTCATTTTTCGTCGTAGAAGACAATCTAAATGCAACATTCTTTAAGGTTAAGTTAAAGTTAATTTGATAATTTTAAGTGGTTATTATGGTCATGGTAATGCAATAGTCTTGGCATCGTTAACTAGAATTCCATAATTCTGTTGTCTCATATGCATTTCACTTCAAAATGGCAATAAAATAATGAAATTCGTTGATACCATTTATAATCAGTTTAAATTCTTAAGTCTCAAACAATTTAATATCCGAACGCTGCTCAGATATTCAAATGTCGTGAAGTTAGCTGATGATGATTACTTAAAGCCATTGTAGTTGAATTACTGTCAAATGGCACATATGTTGGAAAAACGTCACATATATTGGTGGTGACACATTTTTGGTGTATGTTTAGTGTGATTTGTGGCTGCTCTTCTATGGCCTAACTGTTAATTCATATCTAGTTTAGCAACAATTAGTGTTTAAAAGAAGCAAGCTAACTAGCTCTAGCCAATTTAAAATAATCTTTTTAAATTCCAAATTATTTCCAAAATTACATCATGTTATTAGTCATTACATATACACCTGTCCCTCGTTTTGCACGATAGATACGTTCCTGAGAAAATCGTGTAAAACGAACTCAAAAATATTTGTATGGAAAATCGTGTAAAACGAAAAAATGACAGAAACTGGTACATATAGTATTTTTTTTAATATAATTTTATTTGTTTTAATGTGAATAACGTAACAAAGCAAACAAAAGAAAGCAATTTAATTCTATTTAACAACCAAAATTATTATAAAATTCATAAAACTTATATATTAAGTGTTATACAAATAAGAGAAAACACAAAAATATACATATAAAAATGTTATTAGCAAAAAATCAATACATAAACTGTTAAGCAAAAAAATAAGTTATATTCAACCAATTTCAGTACATGTACCTACATATATTTACGCGTCATCACATTTTTCGACAACTAATCGTATTTCTTCGGTTGGTGACGAATCATCTCTCGATGCCTCTATGTTTTCTGGTTCGATGTGGGGACGTGAGGATTTCGAGATATATTTAGTTACAAGTATTTGTGACGAGTTTTTGTTTAATTATTTTTATACCTCCCGATATCGGGCCAAGCCTTGAAAATTGTATTTTTGAAACTTAAGAGCTCTTTCAACATTTGGATCATATTGTAGAAAATGATTTCCTAATTTCCGGCCTAATTCAAAACCTTCAGAAATATTTTGTGATGTCATTTCAACGATTTGGGAATCATGTTCATCAGACTCATTATTTTCCACATCAATTTCATTAACTATACCAACTAGTTCACCTTTATCCGATTCTTTGTCAACCATTAGTTCAAAAATATCTCCCTCAGCAAAGTCAGCGAAATCTTCACCTTCAATTGTTCGGGCTAAATCAATTATTTGTGTTTGTTCACGTTCTAAAAGATCACCAGTACTATTATTATTACATATTCCGATCCATAATTCTTTCCAGCATCCTTTAAGCGTTGTTTTTTTATTTTGGTGTATGGTAATCCTGCATGTTTTAAACAATCTAATATTGTAAATTTTTTTAAAGAATAGTTAAATTCCCTTTTTAATGCCTATATTAATGTTGACAAATTAATATTTATTATCTGTATTTTTAAAAAAATAGTTAAATAACAGTAAATAAATGTTGTTTTAGTTATTTACTTACTATAAAACGTGTCAAAAGCTTGTTTTCATTTAAATAAAAAATCGTGCAAAACGAGGTATTTTTCATCCCTCGATAAAAAATCGAAATAAAAAAATCGTGTTAAATCGAAATCGTGCAAAACAAGTATCGTGCAAAACGAGGGATAGGTGTATATGCATTATGTACTCACATTTTTTTTATTTCTTTTTCAATTCTTCATGTTATGCCAACAATTTCTTAAAATTCAAAAGTTCCTTGTAAACTAACCATTAAAAAGGAAAAAAATTGAGGCACTAACTGATGTTGCAACTGCTGCAGTTTCTGTGTTTTCTTTTTTGATATATTCCGATTATTTTGTTTGCTTTGTTATCAGTTAATTAAAATAACCAAGTAAAAACAACAACTCCATCTACAGCAATAGAAACAACATTCATGGTACTATGATAATAGAGTTTACAAGAAGATTTGTACAAATATTTCAGAGCTTAAGAGTTAATTAAAATTATTTTATTGTTAAAAGAGAAGCAAAAAATATTATTGGAAATATATTTAAATTTCTCCCTAAAATAACATCAAATACCAAATAACCAACAAGTTAATTAATATTGTAAAGGAGAAAATTTAAATTAAATTTCTTGTTCATTTCCTTCCTCTACTAACTGTAATTCAGCGATAGAAAACAGTCAGTCGGTAGCTGTTGTTGTTTTTAGAAATTCAAATTACAAATTAAAAACTAAAATTACAATTGAGTTTCGATAATAAAATCTATTCCTTCGAAGACGCCCAACGATTGGAACCTTGGTGTACTCTGTCCTGTTTTAAAATATGGAGACCATTTAATATGAGCCGTCCACGTAGGTGTAAGCCTTCGCCTTACCGCATACAAGGTTTTTACGAGTATATTGTGTGAACGACTGAAATCAATCGTCTAAACATTGATTGGACCTTATGAATGAGGCTTCTGGCTTGAAAATTTAACCATCAACCAGGTCTTCATATTATATCAAATTCTGGAAAAGACCAATGCAAAACAAGTGCAAACACAGTATCTATTTGTCGACTATAAGGCATCCTTCGATAGCCCTGTAAGTAATCGTGTTTTTAGCGCTATGTCTCAGCTCGGTATTCCTGCTAAACTGGGGAGGCAATGCAAAATGAATCGCAGGTCAGACATCTCGAGTAAAACGAAGTATGAAAATATTTCTACGGCGACTTCCTCTCAGCAGATTTCTGGCAAAAACTCTAAAAGTGAATAAAATTGCCATGAAAAATTTCTCAAACAAATCTGAAGGGTTGTAGCGACCAGCTGTGTATGTATGCAGAATGACGTTGAGCAACTCCTGCAACTCTGGCAAGGTAGAAATGAACCTCTCCGACCTTTTGATATCTAGTGAGGTTTCAGACAAGCCGATCCATTATCATTCCTCTCCAACTCTATCATGAAGAGTGTTTTGCGAAAGGCGGAGGTGCATCGCAATGGATTCAATTTACATAAATAATCCAGTTGTTTGCGTACATCTTACAATATACCAAGACAGATGTTACAGCTGTCCTTAGCGGGAGTCTCTCAAGATGGTTCTGCCTGTTAATGACGACAAAATAAAGTATACTTTGTCGATGAGCAGAGGCATGAAGCGTACAGATACAAGATTACGACAGATAATTATACCTTCGATGTTGTCTGTAAATTCGTTTATCTTGGCTCAACATTTACCACCAAAAGTGATATCAGTCTTTAATTTATCGTAGGATCACTCTTGCCAACTGTTGCTATTATGGTCTCAATAGGGTATTGAGTACGAAAAACCTCTCGTGCGACGAAACTAATGCTAACAAGTTGCTAGACCTCCTCGTGATTCCCTATAGCGCAGAAGCATGGATGTTGTAAAGCACTGGTAAAGCGGGCTTGAGAGTATTCGAAGGAAATGTACGACTTAGGGTTTTGGTCTAATGTGAGTTGCCGATGATTTCTGAATCCAATGCCATAATGAGACATGGACGTTGTGTAGGCCATTAACATTCAGTAGTTGCGTTGGCCCAGTCACATGGTTCAGATGGAAGAGGTTGCTCCGTCGAGACGGGTATTTGTGTGGGAATTAGCGGAAGTCGGTATAACGGACGACCATGAGTGTGTTAGTATTACCAGATCGGGGTAGTCCTATCCGATTGGTGTGACTAACTGACTAAGGCTCGTGAGAAGCAGAGGCGCCGGAAAGGCTGTCCTAAGCCAGGCCGAAATTCGATAAACAGAATGTTTACGTTAATTAAGTAAGTAAGTAACTGCACGATATTTATTCAGAAAATTTTAATAAAAAAAATTAAAAATTAATTTTTGTTATTAAATAGAGCCACAGTATCTTGTACACGAACACTAATGGGCTGTACTGGCAAGCTGTAGTGATACAGAATAATTAATAAAAATTAGTCAACGTGTTTTCATGTATTTGTGTAATATTTATAAAATAGTAGATTCGTGACAGCGACAAAAATGCTCAGTAGGATTTGTAATTTCACCTCGAAACAAACGAACAACGCTTAGAAGCCATTGAATCTTATTATCAAAATTCGAGAAGTAATACTGAACGGCGCAGCACATTTTTGGCTCAATGATTACATCAAGAAAGAAAATTGCTGAATTTGCTGTGAAAAAGTTTCGCTGCTTATTGAGATTTGGGGAACGGTACCCTCTTTGGTCTGTACCTCTTCAAGGACAATGAAAATCACAACGTTGTAGTTAACGTATCACTGTACCTAACGAAATTTAAAATTGTTTTCAACAAGGCGATCTCACATGCTAAGCGGCAAAAACCTATAGCTATGATATTTAGATGTGAAAATAAACTCCAGTCTTTCAGCAGTCCTCTGCCGCCAATAACATGCGATTTGATTATTATCGTAAGGATACGTAAAGTATCAGTATCACGTGAGTCACAATTCCAATCGTGGAAGAAAACATTACTACTCTCATTCGTGAGACACAGTCGAAATGGACTACTTAAATAAATACTAAATTCATTTCAGTAAATTTCCTGTACTTATTGTAATTTTTTAAATCCTAACGGTAAAAGAAAAACTCGACAACAAACACATATTCGAACACATTTAACCAGAACACACATTTCGAAAATAAAAATTAATTGTTGATATAATCTGTTAGACATAAAAAAATAAAATAAACAATAACGTCGACAAGGATAACTTCGACAAGCCCCATTTACTATTCCACACATACCCAGCCATACACATTATGATAAATCCAATGTACGACAACGTCTGTATGTTGAATAGAAAACATCTGTATTACAAGAGACAAAAAGCAGAAGTAGAGAAGACTTCTTAAACAGTTAACAAAAAAATAATGGAAGACAATATTTTCTTAAAATACGTAGTATTCTCCATACCATTACAGCTGTTTCTGTTTGCTTTTCATAATTGCTGTTATTGTAGAGGCTTTAGGTTTAAGGAAATATTTTTCATTTCAAACCATCGTTTAAGCAAAATTTCTTGCAAAATGACTGTTTGAGCTGATTTAAAGTGAAATATTTAAAGAGAACATAAGGAATTAATTTTCTAAGCTCTCTTCTTAGACTTCAGCAATATGCACAACATTTTTGGTTAGAAATGCCTTAAAAGATGATTAAAATATGACAACATATATATCTATACATTCACAATTGGTCATTACAACCCTTTAGTCAGGTGTTATTTTATTTTAGTGTCGAGACCTACAGTTTAAAGTCGACTCCAAAGACAAATTTTTTGAGAAACTTTTGGCAATTTACTCTCAGAGTATATGCCAGAAATCTGCTGAGAGGCAGTCGCCGAAGAAATATGAATATGATATACGAGATGGCCTGACGTTCCATAAGACAACATACTACGTACTGTGACAACACTGAGATTAAAATGAAAGCAGAAACACGACGCCAACCGTGGTGATGCACCAGGTGACCGCCGCAAACTGTCGCGATTTCATATAACGAGTGGCCAAAAATAGAAGGAGTAATAGTAGAATAATGAAATTTTACACAACTATATTAATTGGTAAAACATAATCATACTTAAAATTTGGTCATTTAAACTCAAAGAATTCGTGTCCTTCCCATATATCCTGAAATTAAAAATTGCTATAACTTGGAGGAAAAAAAAGATATGTTAATTAAATTTGGTACACTTTTTAGTTTTAACATGCTTAATACTTCCTCCAAATTTCGTTCAATTTGGAGCAAGGATACGTCCACCTCAAAAATGTCCTTTTTCAAAAAAGTGTAAAAAAAATTGAATATATATATTTTTTTTTTGAATCGCAAATTATGATTTAAATGTTTTACTAACTCATTAAAATTTAATTTTCTCACATTCCGTATATCCTTAGACAATTTTAAGGATAAATTTTTACCATAGCTGAAATACTAGTTAAACAATATTTTGTTAAACAATTTATAATTTGTTTATATATATTATAATTATTAAATTTATACATATAAGTGAAAAGACACTTATACTTGGTTCCTAATTGAATTTATTTATGTTTAAGTATAAAAAATCGATGATCTAGAAAAATTTACATCACTTCCTCAACTCTGTTTCAAACCTACTTTTCCACGTCTATATTTTGCCCAATTATTACTAATTTCTAAAAGAATAAATTTTAGTTTGTCCTTCTCTATATCTGCTAGAAATCTTTGAATACGACTTTCCACAAATTGTACAATATGATGCAACACATTTGTTGTATTATTTTTCTTAAGCTGCACCAATTGCTCAAAAAAATCTCGAATCTGCAATGATGTTGACAATAAAAGCATTTATAACGCCCACAAAAGCAGTCAGAAGCAGTTGAAATTTATATATGTTAAAGTACATACTTGTGGCAATAAACTATCAAAAAATTTCAAAAGTGATATTGGGTGTTTTTTTTAATTCACAACTGAAGTTAATAAATGTATGAAAATCTTAATTTTTTGAAGACCTGTACTTTGGCTAAGGATATTTCACATATGATTAATATTTGTAAACAATTATAGCATTGTAATTACAATTACATATCTGGCTTACAATTCTATTACAAATAATTTAGTCATTACCAAGAGAATTTTTGAATTTGAACTATGACAAAATTATGTAAAATTTCAAGTTTTCACACAAATTTTCTATATTGCATGGGAATTCTTACTTTGAGATACAATAACTAAAAAACTACGCAAATGTTTATTAAAAAATTTTACATATCAACTAATAGAAGTGTTTTCTATAAGCTAAAGGTAAAAAAATATTGAATTTCCCACATTGACTTTAACCATTTTTGGCCACGCTCGTGACAGTGTGCGCCGTGTAAACACGGCACCCATCGCGTAAGGTAGAATACCATTGATTCATATTTCTCTGCGAATGATTTTAGTCAGGTCTTCACTGTCAACGGCGAGTACTTTAAGTTCAGAATTGGATGATCTGGTGGACAGCGACATTTGTGTTTACAAGAGGGCACTAGATACCTCACGGCTCTTGCCACATATGCATATGTACGGCCACGGAACAAACCCCAGGTTAGGCATCTCCAACAAAACGGAATACGAAAAAATATTTCTTGGGCGACTTCCTCTAGCAAAAACTATGAAAGCAAAATAAAACTGCCATGAAAAGTTTCTCCAAAATATGTCGTTCGGAGTCGACTTTAAACTGTATGTTCCGTCATGTATAAAATTAACACACACACACTGTAAGTGGCGTGCGAAGTTAGATTGTAATGCTGACTGAAGGATTTTAATGACCAATTAGGTAAGAATGTATGTAGGTGTCATCTAAAGTGTGCCCTGATGTGAACTAGCTGTCGAGATTTGACCCCGTTAGACTTTTTCTTGTGGGGTTTTCTTAAGTTGCAGATGTATGCACAGCCAGAAACTACAACGATCCCCATTTCGCCATCGGCCAAATTAATTCTGCTTTAGGTACCATAGTCATGAAAAGTAGAACATTTCAGATGCGCTCACCTGCAGAAAGCGTGGCGAACATTTGAACGATGATATATTCCACACATAATTTTATTCCTCTTGGTGAAGAATTTTCGTTTAAGATTTTATTGTTACACATATTTTAGAATATTTGTTTGTTTTGGTTTCTATTTTCTTACATTTCCACCTCTTTCATGCCTTTTATTTTCAACAATACAATACAATTACAATAAATTATTGGAGCGTAAATCTTCATAGAGAAAGATTTCTTTTAATATTTTGTTTCGTTCGAAAACAAAAATTTGGGTCCTTTTATAGGCTCGATACTGATAAGGCTATGCTACGTTCATTTTCGAAAAATATCTAAAATGAAATCAAAAGCCTCTTACAAGGAAGAGAAATAATTTTTGTATGTAAAACAACTTTTGACGCATTTTTCACAATTGTTTTGCTTTTTTAAATTACAGGAGATGTGTGGAATACGTGTGTTTTCTTTCAGAAAAAAAACAGCGAATAGAAAACTCCTTTAAAAGGAGAAGAGGCCATTTTCTATGATGAAAATAATAATTCAAGAAAAATACAAAAACAAAGTGAAGTAAAGGTTTCATTAACATTTTCTTTCTCTCTCTTGATACAAACCGACAGGCTGAGAAATTCAAAGGTTCTGTTCTATCTCCAACTCTATTTCTTATTATCATAAACGATCTTGCTTTTCTAACTTCTAATTCTATTTACTCTGTTCCAGATGACAGCAATATTTGTCAGGCTATTAGTATGTAGAACTCCCTTTCATAGCGTCCACCAACACTTCTTTCCTCCCTGCCATAATATACATATTTTCCTAGTTCCAATACAATGACTGCATGTTGGTTATATAAAAAAAAAATGATGCAGTGCTTGCATGCTTGTGGAATCAAAGAGAGTAAAATACAATTCTCCTTGAAGCGTAGGAGCAACAGTTCATTAATAAACGAAATTGGTATGAGGGCGGAGAAAGAAAGAGGAAAAGATAGAAATTTATGTTTGCCTTATAGCATTATCTTTGCAAACTCTTCGTTCCACCTCTGTCTTGATTTTCTTTAAATTTTCATTTTTAATTTTAACCCACATCATGTAGAAAATTTTGTGGTTTAAAGTTTGTAGATATTTCCTCCATTTTGCTGTGGTTTTTCCATCATTTGTGCTTTAGTTTGGGAAGCGAAAAAAAGTTGGTGGCTTTACAAATTCTGCCAAAAAATTAATTTATGTGCAAATGTACATTTGTGGGTGTGTGTCATACATAGTCAGTTCAAATCTTTATACATATAATTCTACAGAAACACTATTAAAGCCAATTATTGTGACCAAATGAGTTTTTTCTGGCCTGAGCTGTTTGTGTACTGATAACATTGTACAACATACTGATGACTTTAATGGGCACATTATGAATTTCTCTCTTTTGTTTGTAGGTATGTATATTATGTTGGTGTTTGTTGCAAAATACAATAAATATGGTATAGATACAGTGGACAACAAAATAATTGATGCCATGCAGTCATAAGCAAGTTTTCCAGTTAACTTCTGTTTGAGGTTTAGCGACTACGTAACCGTTTCTAATGATCTCATAATAAAATAAATATAAAAACATTAATTATTGTTTAAAATTCATGAATTCGCATACACATACTGGAGGGACATTTTTTTTGTCCACAATATATATATTAGCATACAGTAATGATATTGTTTCGTGAAAATTTTATATTTTATAGCATTTAATAGAGACATGTCGATGCACTAGCTGAAGGAAGCTGGGAAACACTAGCAAATTTACCTTCATTACTTGATAACTATTTGTGAATCGTATAACATTCTTGTATAACTTTCCTTCTAATGAAAGTTAGTGGCACATTCAGGCCATACGATATATTGTTACAAAAATGGAAATGTTATTACATGATCAACATCAGTATAAAAAGGGGGATAAAGAAAGTAAACAAACAGGCAACAACAACACTGCAAGGACAAATGTAAACAAAATACACAAAGAACAATAATGAATGTAAACAACATGTTTACATTTATAGAGATTTCGCTAAGGCAAAGTTATTCTCCTTCAAGAGCATTCATCAGACTGTTAACCCTGCGATATAAAAGGCAAGATAAAGTAAGCAACGGGATCAGAAGGAATTGAGTCAGTCTTGGTTGAAGACGCCTTTGCGTGTGAAGAGAATAGTCGTGGTTTAAAGATCTCCATTGTAAAGATCTAACGAACAATTGTTAGTGTGTACGCGGAAGAGTGCAAAAAAAGAATAACAAATAAAGCAAATTGTTGTTGTTTAAATCAAGTTGCGAACGGTGGTACACGGAATTGTGCGAACAATAAATAATTTATTTAAAACTAAACACAAATTAATTTTTATTTTTATTTACAATCTACGAACTCATATTTTAAAGGCTTTTAAAACGGTAAAAACGTAACAATACGATAATATCTCTACCTCTCTCTCCAAGCTTAAGCAATGGACAATAAACAATTTTTAAGCTGTTTGCTTTTGTTTTTTTGCTGGTGGATATCTTCTGCATTCAAGCAAATAATTGCTAAACAGTTTGTTACTCATTTCTTAAATTCAACTTCCCTGAAAGAGTTTTTCCCCCAAAAGTTATCATAAGAAACTGACTTTATTACCATAGTCATACATACATACAGAAATGTATGTAAGCATTTTCGCCACATGAATACATGTATATGGTACAAACGGACTTATAATCCATCTCTCCATACATATTACTTACATTACTTGCTTATCTTGAAGGATAAATCCATAATGAGAATGATAATAAGGTCCATTCCTTCTAATTTTTTGTGTGTGTGTGTGTTTTTTTTTGTATATCTGTTGACGGTTTATTGATGATGTTGACAGCCTTTATTTCTCATAAAACCAGACACAAAAAAGGCAAACAAAGTAAAACAAATCTTTTCTTTAATTCCAGTGTTTATACATTGCCTCATTTCCTGTTGATATTATTGTTCTATATGTTTGTTTATGTTTCAATCTCAGGAGATAGTATTGTTTGGAAATAATTTCATAAATCAAGTTTAGTTAGTAAGAGTTACTAACTCTTTTGTGTTACAAACATAAATTTCTTTCAACATATAAAATTAAGAGAAATATTGAGAAGAATACGGGTGAAGTGAGCTACTACAAACGAATTTTTTTTTTAATCACTCATACTATAGAATATTGTTACGTTTTTGCCTTTTAAAAATGTTTAAAATATGAGCTCGTAGATTGCAAATAAATAAAAATAAATTTCTGTTTAGTTTCAATTAAAATTCTTTATAATTCTTACAAGTCTGTGTGACACTGTTCACAACTTGATGTAAACAACAACAATTGCTTTGTTTGTTATTTTTTTGTTTACACTCTTTTGAGTAAACAATAACAATTACTAGACAATAATTCAACAGATCTTTATAACGGAGGTCCTCAAACCACGATTACTCTCTTCAAACGCACCGCGTCTTCGCACTAGACTGACTGAACTTCATTAACTCCGCTCGCCTGCATCGCCTTGCCTTTTATATGGCAAACTAAACAGTCAGATGGATGTTCTTGAAGACGAATGTTCGTGACTACGCCTTTTCGAAATCTCTATAAATGTAAACAGCATAATTTTTTGTACAAGTCCCAAATGTAAAATTTTGTAGCCTTCAAACATGTTTATTTTGATTATTAAAAATTAAGCAAACGAAACGGTGAATCATATTTTCTAACACGTTCCTAGTCTTCAGTGAGGTATGGAGGCAGTGATGGGTAGGTAAATGATTTGTTGAGGGACTGGTAGATATAAAGGGTTTCTAAATAGGATTTACTGGTTAGGGGGATAGCTTTAGCAGGATTTATATTCTTTCTTGAATTGTGTGGGTTTTTCTACCTTGCCTTCTTTTTTTATTATTATTTTTTCTTGTGCTTTTTGAAATCACAATGGACCAGTAGATGAAGTCATGTGAACGCCACCGCAGTTACCTAACCTAACAATATCTAATGTCGTTCCAATAAAGTGAGCCACCTGCCGCACCACACGTGCTACAATGGATTTATTTCAGTAAGAGTTTCCAAAACAAATTACATACATATATAATTACATAATTGGCCATTACAATCCTTCAGTCAGAATTACGGCCTAGCTTCTCAACACCACTCATGTTGTGTGCGTTAATTTTATGAGTGGCGGGACCTACAGTTTAAAGTCTACTCCGAACGACAGATTTTTTGAGAAGCTTTTCATGGCAATTTTTACTCTCAGAGTTTTTGCCAGAAATCTGCTGAGAGGAAGTCGCCAAAGAAATATTTTCATATTTTCGTTTTGATGTCGACCTGGGATTCGAACTCGGGCCTTTCGTCTAATAAGCCAACACACTACCTACTAGACCACGGCGACTACAAAACAAATTATCTCATGATTATTAGTTAACGCCGTGCGATTTTTGTTTGTTTGATTTATTGTAATCCTAGCTGAAGGGTTGTAACGACCAATTAAGTAAGTAAGTAAGACATGTACGACAAAATGTTAAATTAAGGTTAGTTCTAGCATTTTTTGTATGAATACCTATTTATTATGAACATTAGCACAAATTCAAAATGCGAACCAACCCATTGGTCTATTGAGTGTTTTCTATTGAACAGAAATAACGTTATGTATTGTAACGTATGTAACGTTCAATTCATTCAATTAAATTTGAGTTCTTTTGTGAATGCCTTCGATAATATTATTAAATTTAATATAATTTTACTTGCAAATGAAACGTTTAGAAATCATTTCAAATAAGAGCATTATATATTTATACATAAATACATATACATATGTATATATTATATGCGTACGATAGTAAGTATATTTATTTATTTAAATAATCGTGTATTTATTTATGGACTAAAATGTTAAATTGAATACAAAAAAAAATTATTATCTATTACGTCCAAATTCTATTTTAATAGGTCCTATTTATGTATATTAAAATTATGTATGTATTTATTTCATAGTCGTATTAAGTATATACATTTGCAGATCTATTGCATATAAATATAAATGTAATTGATAGATTTATTATACAATATGCATATATGTACATATTTATATATCTTCATATTCCACTAAGAATTGAATAGAAATATTTGGTGTTGTTTTCATTTCTATTAAATCAATTAATCTGACTCGATTTGTTTGCAGAGAATTTATTTGCATTGTAATCTTTAAATATTTAAATTCAAATGACTGAACTGACATACTACAGTTAGAAATATTTGTTAACTTTAATGTTATAAACACAATAGACGCCACGCAACAAGTGCAACAATCTGTCAAAAATAGAATACATGGGACAATACATTAGGACAACAAGCTCTAAAAACAAAACCTTCAACTTGGACGAAGATAAAGCGATTCGCAGAAGGTTGGCAAGCGAATTGTTCAGTATAAGTTCCCACAAGGTGGATAATCGGTAGATTCAGGTTTTTACTGTCAAATAAAAACGAGATGGAATGGGTTACAACACAAAAAGCAACGGAAGCTTAGAGAGCACTGCTGAAAATATTTAACGCATTTAACATATAGTCAAGGAATTGTATTACTGGTATAAATTTAAGTTTGTTACTAGCCAGATGTTCACAAACAAATAAACTAACTTCGACGCTAGAAAAACTATAACGTAGACATTTCTAATAAACACCGAAGAAGAGAAAAAAACTCCCCATCCAAACGTAAACAGTTAAATTATGATTTATTCGGTCTGCTTCTCTGAGAAAATTGGGAAGACCATCGAGATAGAGTAGAGAACTTTTTGGATTCAACGGAAATTGCTCCAATAGAATTCATGAGTTGTGAATTTAAGAGATTTTTTGACGATGAAGGTGACATCACAATTGTGTGAGCTCCAAACTAGAGCTAATGCTCATAAGACCATCGGTTTATGTTCAAGAATAGGACATCAAGTCTACATCTAATCGCATACTCAGTGTCCTTGGCAACCAAAACAGTGAACAACATGTCGGGAAATGGGAGGTGTTCTACAAGAGAGGGGATCCGATTGGCATTCTACTTGACTTAGGCATAGGCCAGGACTTTACACGCAGTGTTAGTTCAACGAAGGGTATGGCTTTATTCCATACAATTATGCGTATCTTTGGCAGGAAATCGAAATGGAGAAAAAATGTGATGTTAGAATAATTTATATGGTTTAAAGATTGTGTGGCTTAAGGATATGTGGTGAAAGCGTGTGCTAGTTTTGGAAGCAATAACTTTCATGCAACGGACTGTGGTACGGTAGGTAGATAGGTAGATAGATCCACCAGAGCCACAAATCGTAATACCAGAGCATAATTGCGACACTAAGCCGATTCTCGCTTGAGACGGAGTTTTCCGAGATAATGCTTAAAATCATGTTTTTATCGTCTGATAATTCTTGAAACTTCAATTTGTTTTTATTTTTTTTTTTTTCTATGAATCTTTACATTCTAGAGTATGAAACTTTATTTTTTAAATCCAAAGCATTTATCATTACAAATAACAACACCAAATAATAAACAAAACAATTTATAAAAAACATTTTTAAATGTTTACTTAACTTGAATTATACTGCATAAAACAATTATACTGCAAAACATGATCACCTATTTTCTTAATTTAACGTGTGCCTTACCAATTGGCAGCAAATTATGGTTTATTCGTATAATTGCAGCACACCAGCCTCAGCAAATATTTCTTGTTTTCCACCAAAACCTCTTAATTGCTCTTCATTGTGTTCATTTCATCCCAAATTTTAATTACGTGTGTGGTGTAAGAAGAGCTTAACTTTATTCACTCGATTGTATTTCGTGCACTTTTCACTTGTAATTCTTTCATGAATTGTTCTGCAAACCAAGGTGGAAGGTATGCATGTTTATCCGTAAATAATTCTTCTCCGATGACTAACCGCATACGGCTTATAAATTATTGCAGAAGATTGTTTTTGTTTGTTGAATTTGTTTAATAACACCAAAATAAATGGGAGAAACTCATCCATTCAAAAAAGCTATTTAAAACACTGCCATCAACGCATTCATAGGGACCGTTCGGTTTAAAACGGCAAAAAGAGATTTTTAATATTTTTGAGAAGATAATGTAATGACCAAATATGTATGCATGAATGTTATGGCTGTTAACAATTAATTTTTATATTCAGCACTAAAATAAAACCAATTCAAAATTATTAACACATGTCTGACTACAAAGGTCTATAGACTTAAATTAAGGAAAACGAGAAAAAAATGTTTATGAATTTTGAATTGAAAAAGTAAGATATTTTTACTTTATTTTTCCACCCTGGTCCCTAAGACATGGATTAGAATTCATATATTTTAACGCGCAATTCATATATGGTGCTCTGAATATAGAAATAATTTTTCTTAGTCAATGGATCATTAAATTTTCTTAACAACCATCGCATTAACATATTTCCACGTAATTTTACTTCTTCGTATTTCTAGTATTCCATATATTTTTAGGACGTGTACCTGTATGTGTATGTGTGACAGAGCTTTTTAAAGACACGACCTAGAATTTTGCTGCTAATGAAATAATATTTTAAATATCCTCAATTCATGCGCATTATTCACAACAAAAACTATCATACAACTATCATTTCCGCCATCCATCGTGATCAGTGTTGCCAAAACATTAGTGAGAAAAAATGCTAGATTTTTCTAAAAAAAATGCTAAAAAGTGCTAAAAATTTTAAAAAAGTGCCAAAAAAAGTGCTAACAAAAATGAATAGAAAAAAAAAAAATTGGTTTATAGTTAGTTATGAGATCTGTATTTCTTAAAAATTCATTTTTATACTTAAATATGAATAAAGAAATTGAAAAAAATCAAAAATAACATGTTCAATTCATTTTTAAAAACAATAAATCGAAAGTAAATTCTTAAAAAACAAAAAGTCTTCAAGTTACTGTTTAATCATGAACTTTTAAATCCAAAGTTTTTCACATAAACTTTAAGATGTCTAAAATAATTTGATGAATTTAAAAAGTCCAGTCATCATCATCGTCATTTTCATCATTATTATCATAACTTTCACCAGATCCAACTATCTAAAATGTTATTATATAATAAAATTAAGAAATAAAAATTTAACATTAAAGTTATACCGAATTGCTAAAACAGAAGTTACTGTCTGTAGATGTAATCGGTTTCTTATATTTGTCTTTACGAAGTTCATTTGACTGAACACACGTTCTACGTCTGCATTAGACCATGGAAGACTGAGAAGTTTTAAAACAAAATTGGCAATCTCCTCGAATCACTTATTTCCTCCGGCATCTCTATATGCTTTTACCTCTGAACAGAATGATACTGTGTTGTTCTTATTAATCCATTTTATATAGTGAATGTTGGAATATTGATCAGTTATTTTTCCAATTTCTTCCTCATTTATACAAAATAATATTAAAAGTGGTAAAATATCACCTTTTGGGAACTTAAAACGTTTTGTACCGAAAAAATCTATGTTTTGTAAAACTTTTATATTATTTGGTAATCTTAAATAAAGAAGGGATTAGTTTATGTATTTTTATATTTATATTACCTTTGCTTTAATTGGTTTATTAATCCAACAACGAAGTTAATTATTTCTTATTTCTTGTACTTTATTTTTACGAATTTTATTTGTGTTTTTCGATTTTTCCACCTGAATTTCAAATTCATGGCCAAGACTACGAGTGTACAAAACTTATCGTCGAAATTGTCGTATAATACATCTATATTTTCGTCATCCAAAATCTTTTTTTAAAGAAAGTTATTTAATAGAGTTATTTCTTTTAAAAGACGAGTTGGGTCACTTTCATTGCTTTGAAAGACTTTGGTAACAATTTGTATTTCATGTAGAATTGGTTTCAAAAAAAGTAAATATAGATGAATTAAAATACCAAAAATTGTGAAAAATGCTAAAAAAAAATGCTAGAAAAAAAATTAAAAATGCCAAAAAAATGCTAGGTGCTAGATTACTTTTTTTGGTGCTAAACGAGTTTAAAAAGTGCTAAATCTAGCACCAAAAGTGCTAAATTGGCAACACTGATCGTGATACAATTTTTTATTATACCCCATTTACACTACAGCGAAATCTAGTACTTATGAGATTTCGAACCAAATCTAGTTGATTTTAACTAGATTTCCCATACAAAACAAAATCTACTTATTTAGTAGATTTCGGCAAAATCTACTCAAAATCTAGTAAAAATAGAAATGCAACTATGTGTTTTGCCAAATAGTACTTAAAAATATAACGCTGCACAGGAAAAAAATGACATTTCAATTTAAAAATACATTTTCTAAATGTTGTAAAGGGTCCGCCAAATAACTTTTTTTTTTGAAAATGCTTTAAAAAAAACTACTGAATATTTTCTCAAAATTCTTTTTTTATTTGAAAGTACAATCCTTCTGGTTAATAATAGAAAATAATTTCATTCAAATGGCTGCCTCGGCTGGCCATGCAGCAGCCTACACGAGTAGCCTACAGAAGATGCCGATTTTGGCAAAAAAAGAATCATCTTTTCAGATGAAGCTCATTTTGATCTTGGCGGGTATGGAAACAAGCAAAATAATCGCATTTGGGGCACAGAAAACCCGCACGCATACATTAAAAAGCCGATGCACCCAAAACGAGTAACTGTTTGGTGCAGATTTTGGTCCAGAGGCATAATTGGGCCATTGGCCGTTTCAGTTAATGGCGATCGTTATCGGGCCATGTTGAACGAATTTTTGTTCAAAAAAATTGAAGAGTTTCAATAGTTTTTTTTTTTAAAGCATTTTCAAAAAAAAAAGGTTATTTGACGGACCCATTATTATTTTCTTTTAAATTACAGTCAGCTGTTTTTGTTATTAAAATGAAATCTTGCTACTGTCAAATAAATGCAGTGTAAACGATCTAGATTTTGAGCAAGATTTGAAATCTAGTCTACTAGATTTCGCTGTAGTGTAAATGGGCTATTAGTCGCCTTATCCTAGTTCGTGGTGTGTTGGCATATTAGACGTGATGCCAGATCAGACCTCTCCAACAAAACGAAATATGAAAAAATATATCTTCGGCAACTTCTCAGCAGGTTCCTGGCAAGAAAAACTCTGAAAAAAAATAAAATTTTTATAAAACAGTTTTTCAAAAATTTTTCGATCGGAAACGACTTTAAACTGTAGGTCTCGCCTCTCATGCATAAAATTAAGACACACAACGTAAGTGGTATAAGAAACTAGGTCGTAATCCTGACTAAAGGGTTGTACTGACCAATTATGTATGTATGTATCATGACAAAATTATGGACCACATAGTAAATAATAAGAGGCCGGAAACTATAGACTAGATTTAGTCCACGATGTAATTGTTTGCGACAAAGGATTATACTCCGAATATTTACTGAACGGTCATTACAATAAAAATCACATCTGTACCGTTCGTTTTTTATTTAAAAAGATCGATTCAATAAATTTTACCACTAAAGTGAAACATTCACGACAAATACGGAAAGTAGAAAGGGTATTACCCCATCACCATTCCTTTTTGCAGTATTTTATAGAGGAACTGTGCGAAAGGAAATAATTATTTAGTAGCGCTCTCCAACACATCTATGGCAGGTACCATGCAGATGTTATCAGTTTTCAAGCTGCAGGCAATTCAAAACAAACGAAAGGTTTTGTAAAGCTTAAAAACTTTATTGCAGATAACACGAGTAGACTCAACTAAGCAATTGTATATACAAAACGCAATGGACACCATATTTAAATCCGCAAAAGTAATAATTATTTTTATTAGCAGTGGCAACTCCTATAAGTATTGTTGTGTAGAAGTAACAATGTAATGTAATCAAATGATTTATCGTAATGCATTCAAACTATATTTGTTGTATTGTCTTTCTCAATGGTGTTGTCCTGATTAACCCCACGGCTCTCATCGGGATCAGTGAAAATAAATCCTTGGCTAGAACTTGATAGACACCCATGCATTTTCTTCTGAAATGCATTAATGTTATCGTGATTCAATTCTATTTTCACGAGACCAACAAACTTGGGGGTTGGAGCGATTAACATTCTAATAAAATCTTCTTTAATTTTATAGTGGAGACGGGCACAGTATATCAGCTTGATATCTTTATAGCATTATCTATGTTAATAAACTTTACTTTGCAGTCATCTGAAACGATTTTTTGTCTTTTTTGATGTTTCATCGGCTTAAAATAATCTATATGTATATCAATTATGTATTCCCTTTAGAAAAATGCCTTTTTATATAACTCTTATAAAAAGCCTTTGATTGTGAATATTTGATAAATACTCTTAATAAAAATGTTTTAAAAATTTTTTTCTATTTAGAATTCAAATCCTATCCATCATTTTGCACGATACTTGTTTCGCACGATTTCGATTTAACACGATTTTTTTATTTCTCGTGTAAATCGAGGGATGAAAAATATCTCGTTTTACACGATTTTTTTATTTAAATGAAAACAAGTTTTTGACACAATTTATAGTAAGTAAATAACTAAAACAACATTTATTTACTCATATTTAACTATTTTATTAAAAACTTGCTGTACCCTGCGCGCTTTGCTGCACTACAAACTAAAATAAATTTGAAGGAAAGACATTAGACAAATATCCAATTAAGTTTGAATCATTTTATTGATTTTGTTTCCCGTTATCCAGATGATTCAGACGAACGGGCCTGAGTAGTACGCATTCGATCAAGTGATTCATTGTTCAAGTGATTCATGCGAACGGATCTGTGCGGCATGTACTCGAAGATTTTTCAGTCTCAGTGCTGATTCTGAGGCTAGTAATGCTCTTTTCTTTTCTTTTCAACACAGGATCAAATGCACAGTTTACGATTTAATTAATTTCGAAGAATTTTCAGTGGCGCCACCTGTCGGAAATTGGTTATACCAACTTAGAAACCTTCGTCGGCTCATGCGCAACAACTTTGCTAAAGATTAAATGCATAGTTTACGATTCCATAAAGTACATTCATTTTTATGTATATAGATAATTTAAACTTGAAAAAAAAATAAATTAAACAAAAGTCTACGAATTTAATTTTGGTTATATTTTTTCTTATTTGGTGAGTTTTTTCACAAATGTTGGTTACAAAATTTTTTTCTTTCGCTTCTATCTTTCCCCCCGCGTCGTTCTTTACACTTTATTTTCTTTGGTTTTATACATCAAGCATCACAGATAGCATACTTGTAGGGGTAACTACTATGCGTATGAGTAATATATTTCAAATGCAATTAAATATTAAGTATGTAGTATGTAGCATACGTGGGCATGGCCCCTCGCTCATTTGGAATATCAACATAAAAAGTAGCCTATAACTCCTTCCAGACATACAGGAAGATACTGTGAAAATTTCAAGAAAATCGGTTCAGCCGTTTAATCGTCTATAAACTTCAAACATACAAACATACAAACATACAATCAAACACACATTCATTTTTATATATAAGAAGATAATAAATAGTAATCTGGCAACATTAATAATAACTTGCATATAGTTTAGAGCAAATTGATAATAATACAGGTGTTGAAGTAATGGAAGCATGGACAAAATTTACAATATTAGATTGTTTAAAACATGTAGGATTATCATACACCGAAATAAAAAAAACAACGTTTAAAGGATGCTGGAAAAGTTATGGATTGGAATATGTGATAAAAATAATTCTGGTGACCTTTTAGAACACGAACGAACACAAATAATTGATTTGGCCCGAACAATTGAAGGTGAAGGTTTCGTAGACTTTACTGAGGGAGATATTTATGGACTAATGGTTGACAAAGAATTGGATATAGATGAACTAGTTGGTATAGTTAATGAAAGTGATGAGGAAAATAATGAGTCTGATGAAGATGATTCACAAATCGTTGAATTGACATCACAAAATGTTTCTGAAGGTCTTGAATTAGGCCGGAAATTAGGAAATCATTTTCTACAATATGATCCAAATGTTGAAAGAGCTCTTAAGTTTCAAAAATACATTTTTCAAGGCTTGGCCCGATATCGGGAGGTATATAAATAATTAAACAAAAGCTCGTCACAAATACTTGTAACTAAATATACATATCTCAAAATCCCCACGTCCCCACATCGAACCAGAAAACATTGAGTTATCGAGCGATGATTCGTCACCAACCGAAGAAATACGATTAGTTGTCGAAGACAGTGATGACGAATAAATATATGTAGGTATATTCACTGCAATTGGTTGAATATATCTAATTTTTTTTGCTTAACAGTATATGTATTGATCTTTTGCTAATAACATTTTTATATGTATATTTTTGTGTTTTCTGTTCTGTATTGTATTTAATTTTTAAGTTTTATGAATTTTATAACTATTTTGGTTGTTAAATAAAATGACATTATTTTCTTTTGTTTGCTTTGTTACATTATTCACATTGAAACAAATAAAATTATATTCAAAAATACTATATATACCAGTTTCTGTCATTTTTTCGTTTTACACGATTTTCCATACAAATTTTTTTGAATTCGTTATACACGATTTTCTCAAGAACGTATCTATCGTGCAAAACGAGGGGTAGGTGTACAGAAATAAAATTTTAATAGATACACAAAAACGAATACATTTTTACTACAATCAGTATTCAAATATAAGCACAAGTATTTCAAAATGATAATGTTAGTGTAATATCTTTTCTCTCTCTATAAAATCAATACTCATTTAAATAGGAACTTAAAAACAAAGGAAGCACAATATATGGAATTTTATGACATAAAATTGAAACAACAATAGCAACATAAATACAACAACTCGAAAATGAATGAAAAAAACTGATATCCAAAAAGTCAATTAAAACCAATCAAGAAAGAACTGCAGCAACAATTTTATACAAACGAAATATCATAAAATATTAACCGGGGGTTCACTGGAGACACAATTTTTCTTTGTTGAATGGTATGCCCAACAAAATCATGAAAGAAAACATACAGCATGGACTGATGAAATATTAACAAATTTCAACAGCAAGTGCAAATAATAAAATTGTTTTATGAAAATGGGTGTTCTTTTCGGGAAATGTACCACACGTTACATCCATTTTCTTTAATAATTTTCGTTAGCTTGTGTTCAATATTTTTTTTCAATATAAAGAGCAATCTTAATACCGGATTTATTGTTGTTTAGAAGTAATAAAGTACTGCAAACAAATGATTTGTTGTCCGCCATTCAAAAAATATTTAATAAAGACAGTACTGCGTTGTATTGCATTATCTCTTCCTACACTGATTTAATAATTAACTCCACGACTACCATCGGTATCAATAAAAATAAATTCGTACCTAGAACTTGATAGACACCCCTGTATTTTCTTCCGAAAGACATTACACAAATAGATGTGTTATTAGGATTTAATTTTCTTATCACAGGATATACATTTCAGGCTTGGAGCGATTCATATTGTAATGAAATGGTATAGTAGATGGGCAGACTGTTTCCACCATTACTACACAGGTATATGCTTGTCCGTCTTCCTTTTGTTTCATCGAGCATACCCTTTAAAAACTTCTCTTTCCTGCCTAGCTGATTCAGTTTACCATAGTAATCTCAATTGAGTTAACCTCATAGAAGCTGGAATGGCTTGTATTATAGGGATGTTTATCCTGTCGAGGAGATATTTTACGAGAAGGTGCTAAAGACTCGATATTTTAGGTAACGTTGATCCCCATTTCACTTCGTATTATACCTGTCTCCCGTAAACAAAATCAAATCAAAATCATAGTCTCCCATATTCACTGCTGTACGATCTTAAATCTAGAGCCGTAGTGACATGTGTTCGCAATGCCTCATGACCGCCATGGAACCTCGTATTATTCCTGTTATTGATATTAAATCTAGCGCCGCAGTTTTCTAATTGTTTCAGTCAAACTAAGTCATGCCAATCTATGTGTTTTACTCAACTTCACCTGAACAGTTGTGAAATTTTCCATATTCTCCCTATCCTAGTATACATCCAATTACTAGAGGATTTTTTGTACTGCATCAGATGTGAAAATCATCACCTATGCTTTGGCTTTTTTCTCATAATGTGAAATCAACGTTTTTGGGGGTCGTGCATCCTGAAAGTATATGTAATTCGTTACAAAGTCTATGCAACGATTTATAAAACGCTGTTTGCTAAAAATATGAGAAATATTCTGGCCGAACATAGTATCTCATAGAGTCTTCTGGCATCTTACGTGCGAAACACATGTGGATGGATTCGAATAATCTAAAGAGTCTAAAAGGCCATAAAAAACAATTCATTAGTAGATTAGATTAGTTCTATCTCTGTTTGAATTTCAATTTTTGTTGGAATGTAGGAGTATTGATTTCATTTTGATTGATAGGTTCAATGAACCTACTACTTATAATATAAACACAATACACGCAGCGCAGCAAACGCACCAATTTCTAAAAGATAGAATATGTGCGTATACGTGGAAGTGATTATTTTGAAGGCCTCGCGAAAACAATCAAAAATTTTGCTGTTCTGCTTTTAAGGCTAATTTATAATTTTATTCGCAGCAATGAGGGTATTATTGCCCACTGTAAAAAGATTCGAGCTGCCAATGCGAGGATTAATGCTGTCAATACAATAACATACATAAAATTGAGATTTAAAAACGCGATGTATGAAATATAACACAAAAAACGTTTTAGAGGCATCAATGATAAAGCATTAACGAATTGTTTATTCTTATTCGTTTTGGTTATGCTTTACTGTTGCTGCCTCCATTATAATTAACACACATGTACCTTACGCTTAGGCTGCAACAGCAAAACTATTGGGGTTGCTGCATTGCGTTTATTGTGTTTATAGCATTCCAATAGAAAGAAGCAAAAAATTTATTGTGAGTTAAACTTGGTTTGTTATTATTGTCTGGCACAAAACAGGTACAAAAACTGTGAATAACTGTTTGGAAACAGTTTTAATTCGAAATAAAATATAATAAAAAATAAGTAAAAAATGGGTCAAAATGAGGATCAATGAATAGAATAGACTGATGAATCTGATGGTGCTCCACATCTCAGCCAGAGCCACACAAATGAATATAAATGAACCCTATTTATGAACCTATTGTAGATGATTTAGGTTAAAAGATTAGTCAGTCAGAAACTGCAGAATGTGGGAGAGGGGGAGATAGTTGGTTTTATGTATTCTGTTGACTATATTTTTGAAGTTTGTTGACACTTATTTCCTCTCCTTTTTTCCTTTTGGGGTCTTGGGTTTTTTGTGTTGTAACCCTTTTTTCTTATTTTTGAAAAGGCCTAAAAACTGTGTAGTCAAACATAAATTTTGTCTATACATGGCTGCAGAGGGCAAATGTTAAGAAAATGTTCATTTAATATTTAGAAATGTTCGTAATAAGAATAAGGATGGTAAATAAATTTAAATAAACAACAGAGAAAACACAATTTGGAAAAAATCATCAAAGTAAACAACAATACATTGGTATTTGAGCATGGATAATTTTAAATTTCACACGAAATGTTCTATGACTCTTAGTTATTTCCATACCATAGGCGCCATTTTATATGAATGCAGCGAAATTACTATTCATTCGGTAGAAATTTCTAATATACATTTAAATTCTAATGTGTTCCTTATTTACTAGAGAGACTTTAATCATTGTCTTACGTTGTCTTCTTTTTGTCTTTTCATTTACAGAGATATTCTCCATTGTACCATGATGAGCTGAAGGCCTGTTGTACTTTTTATTTTTATCCTTATTCTGAGAATTGTTTTCAATTGTTTTTAATGTCATTTTTTAGTTTTAAATATAGTTTGTTAAAATGGAAACAATAATCCAGGATATCTATTTTGATTTGAAAAACAACAAAAAAGACTTAAGTGTTTCGTACAGAAAAAAGCAGAAAAAAATTACAAATGGAAACTACAACAAACTATGAAGTACTTAAACTTGAGCATCAGCATAAAGAAGAAACAAATCAAATATCAATTTGAAACATAAATCATAATGATATACTCCTCTTTGTGTAAGAACAAGTAAGAGTATGGGATTTATTGTTGAACTGTTGAATTTTAATCTTTTTTTTTGTTTTTCTAGAAACAAATTAAATTTTTTGAAGGAAATGAAAACAGGCATAGATTTATCAAAGCTTTTGAAGGATTTTATTGATTCTAAAACATACCCTCACCATAGGAATAATGGAGACTAGGCATTTTTCAAAGGATTTTACGAATCAACTAATACTGCATGCTATCCTACCTTAGCAATGGCGACTATTTGTATGCTTCTTTCCACTTGATCTTTATTGTAGTGGCTTGATGGCTAAGATTAATAGGTGTCTCTTGACAACTAAACAGTGGTACAAATCACACACTGGTCACGCAAGAATCATAAAAAAAAATTTGGGACTATAGGAAGTAACGCGCATAGTAAACAAAACTTCATTTGCATCTTGTACAAACTTCCTTTACTTCTTCTAGTCTATTGTGATATCCCTAAAATATGCGGTCTCGCGCTTCGAAATCTGGTCAATGAGACAAAACGTGCACCATTGTTTCAATATCCTCTTCGCATGCCTCACACTCATTGTTTGCAACCACGCCAATACGGGACAATACGGGACTTTTAAGGTGGAGTATGCCGTGAGTACTAATGAGAATGCTCAGGTCGCCCGTTTTTAGTTTTAAAATACTTATGGTTCTCTCGTCATTAGGATCGCCCCAAAGTTAATGTGAGGTTGCCACCCACTTGCTGAGCTTGCTCTTGAATGAAAGTTTTTGGGTCATCCAAGATTATGGCATGTAAATATCTGACCTTATTAGTCAGAATATCCGCTCATTTCATAATGACTAGGAGCTCATATAATGCGTGTGATTCCATTCCTGAAGTAATTGTTCAACGCCTTTTTACACTTCATGATGGTCTTTAAACCTGTATCCCTGGATGTTATCTCTGTAATCTTCATTGGAATTTTTGTAAATATTGTTACGTTTTTACCCTTTAAAAACGTTAAAAATATGAGTTCGTGGATTGCAAATGAAATAAAAGTAAATTAGTGTTTAATTTCAAAATCAATTCTTTATTGTCTGCACAAATCTGTGTGCACCCTGTGTTGAAATTTATTCACACAATAACAATTTCCTTTAAATTGTTATTCTTCTTGTACACAATAACAATTTCCTTTAATTGTTATTCTTCTCGTACACAACAACAATTCCCTTTGTTGTTCTCCTTGGTACACTCGTTCGTTAGCACTTCGAACTTCGATTCTCTTCACACGCAACGCAACGTGTCTGATTGAATTATCACTCTTCTGCTTACAACCCTTTTTGTAAGCAACAAACTTTCTGCTCGCGTAAACACTAACAACTGCTTACTTCGAACGCAACCGTGTCTTCACACAAGACTGACTGAAGTATCACTCACTCATCGTTGCTCGTTTTGTCTTGCCTTTTATATCGCTGGATCATCAGTCTAATGCGTGCCCTTGGCAGAGAATGACTGCCTTCGGGAACAATCTAAAAATGTAAACAAATCGCTTCCCTTATTGTTGTTAGTGGATCTTGTTTACATCTATCCTTGTAGCGTTGTTGTTGTTTGTTTACTTTGTCCCTTTTCTCTTCTTATACCTGATGTTATTGTTGCTTGTTTACTTTGTCCCCTTGTTTACTGATGTTGTTGTTATATTCTCGTTTCTTCTTTGATCACGCGATCAAGCCCACTGTTTTTGTTGCTATATGTTTACTTCTTTGTTGATCATGTAAACAACTGTCTTATGTTGTTTTTGGTGGTTTTGTTTATCACTTTATACATGATCAAGTCCGTTGTTTTGTTTTTGGAGCTTTTGTTTATTATTTTAATAACACCATTTCCATTTTCGTAACACTGCCGCCCACTTAAGCCTGTTCGTCCCGAATAGGCTCATTATCTCTTCTCCTATGAATAGCCTTGGCAGGTGGTTTAGACTTTGCACCATATATCGCAGCTCGATACGTCAGTAATGGCCTCGGAATATGTTCTTCCCAATCCTTCTGCTGCTCGCTCACTACTTTCCGCCAGTATCTTTCCAGGGTTCGATTAAACCGTTCTATCATTCTGTCTGTGGGTGAAGCGGCGTCGTTCGGGTCTTCTTACTCGGACTTGTGGGGACCTCGTTTGTGGGAGGCCAGCACTTGCTCCTCAGTGATAGCTCGCTTTATTTTTCCTTTTAGTGTAACGGGGACTCTGGTGTTGTGCTGGTAACTCGCCGGTGTATTATTCCCTTGGTGAGACGGAACTTGACCTTCCTCGTGGCCCTTTCCAGTTTTCTAGGAAGATGACCACCATTTCCACCGCTGCAACATCTAAGCTTGGCCTTTCGTCCGGTTTCTTCAAAGACTTGCTTTAACGACATCTTAAATTTCCTCACAAGGCATCCTTTTTCCCCCACGACTTCCATTCCTCGCACACCGCTTACTTCTGGTCTAGAAATCGTTTGAGCGGTCTCCTGGGCTACTGCAAAGGTCGTCTTTTGTGTAGAACATACCGCTAGTTTGACGTCAGGGTAGCGTATACCATTTACCAGGGCCTCGGTTTTAAAATCTACTACCAGGGGATGGATTTCTCCCGGGTATGTGAGCTGCACTAACCTCCCGACACCCACTGCGGAGGCTGGAAGCGGCTCATTAGCCTCTTGCGCACAGCACCTTAACTCCATACTGTACAGCTCGCGCTTGTGCTCGTTGCCGGGCCCACGCTGTAGCGTCACCATTATGTCGTTGTAGTTGTTTCTGCAGCTGTCTGGCATGTTTTCTCGAATCTCGGCTGCGGGACCTTTTAACGCCAAGTTTGGCTCCAAAGCCTTCTCTTCGTCGTCCCATCCGTTACTGCTGGCTACTTCTGATGAGATTCGCACTGGTTCCTGTCGCTGGATCTGGAGGTTGTTGATCTTCTCCTCCTCCCTAATGAGTTTTCCCTCGAGGGACTTTTCTAAATTGATTCCTGTCGTGTCTTCCATCTTTTCTAAGCTTGCCACCTTTCCTTCGTCACTAGTTACCCTTTTGCTGAATGACTCGAGTATGTCATCCAGCTTTCCAGATGTTGCTTGAACTTCGGCCAGAAGTTTCTGATTTTCGACTCTAGATGTTGCTTGCATTTTTTCCATCCGTTGTTCACTCTCTTTTCGAAACTCAGCCAGAAGTTTTAGATTTTCGGCTCTGGAAGCTTCTTGCATTTTTTCCATCCGTTGTTCACTATCTTTTCGAAACTCAGCCAGAAGTTTTAGATTTGCTACTTCCATTTTTTCCATCATGGATGCTAGCAACGAATTTATGTCGATACAGCTAGGGGATGCAGGTGCCTTGAGCTCTCGTTCCTCGTCATCCTCGAACTCATAGGAATCGATGTCGATACCCTCAAACTGCAGTTGTTCTCTTAACCGTCTTTGCAGTTCATTTTTAGTGCCCGTTGTTGGCAGCTTGAGTTTATCCAACTCGCGTTTAAGCCGTTCCACTTTTAGATCGGAGAGCTTCATTTTGGTTGTGATTTCTCTTTATTACTTTTACTTTTATTTTTGGATTTTGCAATCCCACTTCTGACACCAATTGTTACGTTTTTACCCTTTAAAAACGTTAAAAATATGAGTTCGTGGATTGCAAATGAAATAAAAGTAAATTAGTGTTTAATTTCAAAATCAATTCTTTATTGTCTGCACAAATCTGTGTGCACCCTGTGTTGAAATTTATTCACACAATAACAATTTCCTTTAAATTGTTATTCTTCTTGTACACAATAACAATTTCCTTTAATTGTTATTCTTCTCGTACACAACAACAATTCCCTTTGTTGTTCTCCTTGGTACACTCGTTCGTTAGCACTTCGAACTTCGATTCTCTTCACACGCAACGCAACGTGTCTGATTGAATTATCACTCTTCTGCTTACAACCCTTTTTGTAAGCAACAAACTTTCTGCTCGCGTAAACACTAACAACTGCTTACTTCGAACGCAACCGTGTCTTCACACAAGACTGACTGAAGTATCACTCACTCATCGTTGCTCGTTTTGTCTTGCCTTTTATATCGCTGGATCATCAGTCTAATGCATGCCCTTGGCAGAGAATGACTGCCTTCGGGAACAATCTAAAAATGTAAACAACTCGCTTCCCTTATTGTTGTTAGTGGATCTTGTTTACATCTATCCTTGTAGCGTTGTTGTTGTTTGTTTACTTTGTCCCTTTTCTCTTCTTATACCTGATGCTATTGTTGCTTGTTTACTTTGTCCCCTTGTTTACTGATGTTGTTGTTATATTCTCGTTTCTTCTTTGATCACGCGATCAAGCCCACTGTTTTTGTTGCTATATGTTTACTTCTTTGTTGATCATGTAAACAACTGCCTTATGTTGTTTTTGGTGGTTTTGTTTATCACTTTATACATGATCAAGTCCGTTGTTTTGTTTTTGGAGCTTTTGTTTATTATTTTAATAACACCATTTCCATTTTCGTAACAATATATTTAAATCTCGTCATGCTTACCAAATGATTACTAACGTAGATCATACATTCTCTCTGCTCGAAAATCCGTATTATATTCTGACAACCGGAGCACAATGTTTGGGTTCGCCTTCTTCTATACAGAGACCCAGTACCGTTCCAATTATGTTGTAATGGCCAATTAAGTATGTATGCATGTATATCGTATAACTTATACGCCACACATAATGTCGTTCATTGGTCTTCCAAACCAATAACAAATTTTGATGATATCTCTCATACAATTTTTTATTTCAATTTAAAGATAGAAGCCACTAATGCGATGTGATGCAGTAATTCCTTTAATGTGTGGTTGACATTCAGTTTTTTTTGGGAATAATAAATTTAAATATTAGAGAAATGAATATTAAAAAGATGAAATCACTGCATGAGAAGCCATTACATTCTCACAATTGCTTAAAAGGTTTTCGATAATTTTCGAAAAAAAAAATTCGGAAATGATGGTTAAACGAATAAAAGAGCTGAAACCATCTTTAAGAGAATTTTTAATTGCATTCCCAAGCAGCAAAAAATCATTGAATCGTTAAACGATATCATTCACCATCGTCACCATCGCTATCCTTATTGCATTAAATTTTTTAAGCATCAATTACATCAAAACCATACACGAATGAGCATTAACATGCACATTAAAAGCGTTAAAATTATGAAATTAAACAATCATAAGGAAACCATGAAAATACAATCACATCGTATGAGAAAAACTGGATTTTTTACAAGTGAATAGACACAGATTGCGTATCTTGTATGCGTGCAAATAAGTACAACACGATAACATCGAAATGCAGCAAAACAAACAATTTGTAAAAGAAAAAAAAAATTATTTACATTGTGGTACAAAAATTTTGGTCAATACCAGCAATCCCAGTAAAAAGCAGAAATATGTAGACATAATCAGTGTACGGAAAAAAGGAACAGACACCTTTGTAGTAGGATCTATGTCGACTTTTTATTGGTTGGGCTGCGACATTTCAAATAAAAATTTTTAATTACAACTGTAGTCTAGTAGGTAGTGTGTTGGCTTATTAGACATGAGGCCACGGTTAAAAGTTCCAGGTCATGCATTAACACGAAATATGAAAAAATTTTTCTTTCTTGACTTCCTTTCAGCAGATTTCTGGCAAATAAATAGGCATTTACAGTTCGTTGCCTGGTTTTACTGTTTGAACGGTTGACATGACGTATGAATACAATTCTGTTTAAATAACACTCATACGTCACGGCGGCCAATGCTCTTTATACATTATTTGTTTGTATTTAATTTTTAAGACTTATTTTATAAGTGTACAGATTGCTTATAAATAAAATAGAAACATTTGTTTTCGCAGGAACTTAATTAAAAACATTTTTAATTAAAATTAAAATATCATAAAAAATTATTTCTTCCATGACTTCCTCTCAGCAGATTTCTGGCAAAAACTCTAAGAGTAAAAAAAATTGCCATGAAAAGATTCTCAAATATCTGTCGTTTGGAAACGACTTTAAAATCATAATCCTGATTACAGGGTTGTAATGATCAATTATGTATAAATGTTATGTAATTACATGCAATGGTGACCAATTTTTTTAATGTGAACAATTTGCTCCTAAAAAAAAAAGAATCAAAAAATTTAAGAAGATTGCCTCTATTCAGCAAATTGAATTTTTCCAGACTGTTGCCATTATCTACTGCCTTCATCTATAGATCGGCTAAATTTAGGATTGACCCTGAATGATTATAGCTTTGGAATGGAAATCCAATAATCCTACGGTAGGATTAGGGTGTCCGATGGCCTAGTTGATAGTGTGGTAAACTTTAAGCGCAGGCAGCGTGCGTTCGATGCCCACCAGAGATTTTGGGTTTTTGTCATTGATTGTCTGATTGTTTATCTGACATCATATTTGATTTGCTCACAATAGAAAAAGATCGTGAGAAATTATTATTATTATATAAATTTAAGAAGGGTGTATATACTGATTTCTTGACATAAACCGTTGTCTTGATATAGCTCCATAGAAAGAAATCCAAAGGCGTAAAGTAGCACGATCGAAGAAACATGCAAACAATTCAACTTCTGGAAAGAAAGTTGTCACTGAATTGATTTTGCAGTAAATCGATTGTTATTCTTACTATCTGACAAGTTTCCTGATGTGGTTGAAGCCAAATATAATTGATGTTTGACTGTGCTGGAAACAAAAATTCAGTCAGCCTGGCTCTATCAGCTTCTTACATACATACATATATATTTATATAATTGGTTATTACAATCCTTCAGTCACTGTTACAACCTAGCTTCTAAAAGTACCCATGTTAGGTGTGTTACTTTTATCTATGAGTGGCAGGACCTACCGAATAACATATTTCAGAAACTTGTCATGACAATTATAATTCTCTCAGAGTTCTTGCCAGAAATCTGCTGAGAAAAAGTAACTTATAACATATTTTTCATATTTCGTGTTGTTGGAGATGTCGGACTATGAAGTCGTCATAGTCAAGTGGGTAATCTGTTGACTTATTAAACTTGAAGCCACAGCTTAAACCCCAAGTCAAGCTGATTTCAAAAAAATAAAGAACAATAACGCCGCCACCGAGGAAAATCTGCCTGTTATTTAATTCATGTGGCACCCATTTTCCACACTTGTGGATCTGTCCCACATGCTTTAAACAGACAGAGACTGTTTGGTGTGCATCATGTAATATGTCATTTGCTTCTGACTCAAAGTGTCATCTTTATTCAATATTATTTACAATTTGGTGTCTTTAAACTTTTTAGGTGGTCTTTCATTTCTCATACCCAATTCGTCTTGGAATCATCGAAACCATATTCTGTATGTTGATTACCATATGCCTCGACAAGCATTTGGTGTGACTGTCTAGCATTTTTTCAATTGAAAACAAAAAATTAATACCTTCCGCAAATCATCATTTTGTGGTAAAAAATTTACCATCTTTAACGCGATGAAAATTTATTTTTGTATGTTTTTTGTTCACTAATTTGATTTGTATGTGTATATGTATTTGTGACAGATGCCATCGCATTAACAAAGAAAAAATTAAGTTTCATTTACAATAAATGTTTCGTATGAAGACATTCGTATCTTAACCCTCACTTCGTACTGGCACATCTGCTATAAGTATTTGATAAAGAGCTAAAATGCGAATGGAGATATACAATAAAGGATATCAAAAGCAAGTACATCAACAAGCAATCACTTTAACCATCAGTTAGCGAATTGTTAAGAATATCACATAAAAGATTTTTACCTGGTAAAAGCAAAAATATAACTAAACATGCTTGTACGTTTATTTGTTTTTTATCCAAATTTTTTTTTGTAATTCCTGCTTTACCATTTTAAAGGATGTCTTGTATCATTTCCGCCCTTTTGTATTGTATTTTCACATCCCACAACAAATTACAGACATATTTACTCTAATACATGCTCCCACAAAATATATCCAAAGTATTTAGAGATATTTTAAAGAAGAGCAAAAAATAACAAAAAAAAATAATATTTTCCTATAAGGACTTATAAGGACATACACAATCAAGGAATACGTGTTTTCAGCTTATCAGCTGTAGTCCCAAAGGCATTTTCATCTATAAATTTGAACACTTTATTCACAGACGCGATACGAAATAAAAAACTAGAAAACATTATTGAGCGAAACAAAAGTGATAGCATTAAACATATTTCTGCCATCCCTATATCAAAGGCTTAAAAAAAATGCACACCTTCTTATTTTTTGTATAGGGTGGGTTATCTATGGGATTAAATTTGAATAATAGATTATTTCGAATCTGGCAATACTTATGTCATTCTATCCTATCACTAAGTTCAGTATTTTATCTCCACTGTGCGTAATGATTCGATTTACGCTTGAGCAACTTTGGGATTTATTGGACCAAAGAGAAACTGTACGTTGAGGTCGATTTTGCCAAAAAATCATCTTGTCGGATGAAGCTTATTTTCATCTTACTTGGTATGTTAATAAGCAAAATTACCGTATTTTGTGGCCAGAAAAACCACACATGATCTTACAGAAGCCAATGCACCCGTTACGAGTAACGGCGACGAAGGCGGCGCAACCATTATGGTTAATGGAGACACCTATCGCACCATGATAACCACTCTTCATGGTATGGATGTAATCAGGATGGCACAACTTACTACACATCTCATGTCACAATTGATTTATTGCGTCAAACGTTTAATGGCGGTTTAATTAGCTGGAATGGTGATGTCAATTGGCCGCCAAGAAGCTGGGATTTGACACCGTTGGACTATTTTCTGTGGAGCGTTGTTAAAGAAAAGTATTGTGCCGATAAATCGGAGACAATTGAGCATTCGAAGACCAACATTCGTGATGCCATTGCTGAGAAACGACCGCATAGACGCGAAAGAAGGAACGAATATTGTTGCGATTGAATGAGGTACTGTGAGTCCAGCCGCGACAATCATATGAACGAAATAATATTCGATTTGTAACCCGTTTGTGTTATATTGCATTTTTAAATTTAAACTCTTAAATGGCCCACCCTATATTTTAAGGATTTTAGAGATATTCGAGAATATGGACGGTCACATACTGGGATAGTTGTTCGCTGAATGGGCTCTATAGAACTTGGCAAATCACTCTAAATTTCATTGACAAATCATCTTCAGTGATGAAAGATATTCCTGGCTGTGGACATGAACAAACAATATTCTCGCCATCGGCTAATATTTCTCTGAAAACAAGGTTGGCCGGGTAATAACAGTTAAAGACGTGCACAATATTTCATTGATTATCAACATCTTTTGGCCTGCATTGGATAATATTGACATCAAAGACATGTGCTAACATCTAATGTTGCATTGGATATTTTGAACGATCAATTTGAGGGCATTGCCACACATCATTATCCTACGTGAAGGGGATGTGAACTGGCAATCACGATCGTACGATTTCACTCCGTTATACTTTTATTTATGGGGTTTTCTGAAGTCAGAGATGAATCAGCCACATGTAGCAGTTGTCCTAAAAGTCAACACAACACATCCCATCAGACAAATTCTGTTATCGCAAAAGTACTAATTTAGACTTAAAGGTCACAGAGTCAAAATAAATGTTTTTTATTTCGTTTCCTTATAAATGTCTGACCTGAGGTTTGAACCGTGGCCTTACGTCTAATAAGCCAAGACACTACTTACTAGGCTACGGCGACTACAAAGTCAACATAACAGATCCCAAATAGAGTTATGGCAAAAGCACAAATTTAGACAGGCCTAAAAGCCACCGCCTGAACCTCCTGCTAGCAAGAGTAAAAATTAGCTGTGTTTCTTGAGTAATGATTTTATAATAAATTTTATTTTCTTTTAAACAAAAACCAAAAATAACAACTTATGCCTCCTGTGCCTTGTTTAACGATTGCTAAAGAAAACGTCAGCCTTTTTTCGCTGAAAATTACTGAAAGATTTATGATGTGCTCAGCAACAAATGCGAAGGAAAAAGTTTTTCTTTCGCAAATACACTGATTTTCAATATGTATTCCCTCACTCTATCATTCAATTTCACCACATACTTCCGGTTATTGTTTGTAAAATAGAAGACACTGTGTTTTCTCATGTCCCTCACATAATAAACCATTAAATGGATTTGAGTCAACGGCGCCCTTTTCTTTCTCGTTATTCAGCCATAAATACGACATGGATTATAAATTATTGCCTGTTGATATTTTCTTTGGATTTTGTAGCTGTTGTTATCGCTGTTATCGTTTTTCTTAATCGTTACAACAAATCTATTTTGATGTTGTTTTTCGATTTGTATTTTTGTGTTAAAAAATTGTACGACAAGAAAAGAGAGGTTAACAAGGATAACAATGAATCCTTGTTTGTAACAACATACTGAAGATCTTGTTCAACAACGCCAGTAACACAAAAAGTATTTCAAGTCAGTAATCTTTGAAGTTTAAAGTAACACAACGGGTGGCAAATAATAATAAACGCGGAAACAATTTGACGATTTTGGTGTGAACATATTCCACTACATTTCATTCATAATTGTTAAACAATTTGTATTTTATTTTTTTAAATGTAAATCGTTGAACTAAATAAGTATTAATCGACTCAAAGCAGCAAATGAACAAAAAAATATGTCACGTTGACATTTCTTAGAGTGAAAAATGGTAGATTTTAAAAGCTCATTAAACTCCAAAGCTTAAATCGTAGAATCTTATTTTCATTATAATTAGTTCTCTACATATTATTAGGCTTTTATCTTTTTAAAAATGTTTAAAATATGAGTTCGTTTATTGCAAACAAAATAAAAATAAATTTGTGTTTACATACATACATAATTGGCCATTACAATCCTTCAGTCAGGATTACGGCATAGCTTCTCACACCACTCATGTTGCGTTAATTTTATACGTGAGTGGCGGAACCTACAGTTTAACGTCGACTCCAAACGACAGATTTTTGAGAAACTTTTTCATGGCGTGCTTATTTACTCTCAGAGTTTTTGCCAGAAATCTGCTGAGAGGAAGTCGCCGAAGAAATATTTTTTTTTCATTTTTCGTTTTGATGCCTGACCTGGGATACGAATCCGGGATTTACGTCTAATTACCTACTAGACTACGGCGACTTCACTTTTGTGTTTAGTTTCAATTAAATTCTTTATTGTTCGCACAACAATTGCCACTGTTTACAAGTTGATGAATCCAACAATAATTGCTTTGTTCGTTTTTCTTCTTTCCACTATTGCGTAGGCACTAACAATGCATATTTTTACATCGGAGATCTTCAAACCAGGACTGTTCCCTTCAGGCACAACGGTTCTTAACACAAGACTGACTGAATTCTTACTACTCGTTGCCTGCTTTGTTTTGTCTTTTTATATGCCCACCTAATCAGTCTGATGATTCTTGAAGTCGAACGTTCGTGATTTCGACTTCTCGAGAACTCTATCGCGACTTCAATGTTGTTTGTGTAGTTTGTTGCGACACGTTGCTTGTTGTTGCGTTCTCGCTTACTTGTCTGTCCCCTTTTCTTTCATACTCATGGTTTTTTTCATTTTAATTGTAAACAATGTTACACCGTTTTTATTTTCTTAACAATATAAACAAAAATTAAAAACGTAGTTGCCAAACTAATTCTTAACCATAATCTATCAAAAAAAAGTCTTGACTCTTTTACAAATAAAATATTGGAATCTTAATTTCTTGTTCTTGTATTCCAACAGGAAGTTGCATACATTTACGGTTACTGACTACCTTAATGGTATTAATTTTTTTACCAATTCATCACAATACCGTGCAATCTAACAGGACTTCCGAACTTTGACTATTACTGACGGCCATCTTATTGGTCATTACAACCGTTCGAAGAAATATTTTTTTTTTTTAATTTCGTTTTGATATCTGGCCTGGGGCTCGAACCCTGTCTTTACGTCTAATAACACACTACCTACTAGACTACGGCGACTACAAGTTCGTAGGTTAGACTGCAAAAAATACTGTATACATATTTCCACCTAGCAGGCTTCCCTGTGTTACACCAGATTTTACTACGCCGATATCGTTAGTGTTTACATTAAAACTTTACTCATTTAAAGTAGACATCAACAAAGGCTTAGAAGGTGCAGGCAGTAATTGTTTATTTTGTATAGCCAATATGCCAGACTCTAGAGCAGTATCACATGATTATATCAAAAGCCAAACTGGTGATCGATTAAAAAATTTTAAAATCGGAGACAACCATTTTTTGATAAGATTTTTAAGGAATTTTACCCTGGTAGTCTAGAAGGTATTGAGTTTGACTATTAGCGGGAGGGTTGTAGGTTCGATTCACACCAGAGACTCTAGTCTATTACACTACACCAAGCAAAAGGTCTAATGTAACATTTTTTAAGGAATTGGCGGAATTAGTAGCTGAAGCTTTATATGAGTCAATAGAATGTATCGACTTCTTCAGTTTTACTATCATTATAACATCTGTATGCTTCCATTAGAAAGGAATAGATAAGAATAGTCGTGAAATACAATTGAATAAAATTAGTAGAGACACTAAAGTAAGCTTTTGATTACTTTAGAGTGGATGTTGTCATACCAATGGGATTTATTAAGTTTCTTAAACTTTCTCTAAAGATTTGACAGAAACCCTATTTGACATGGAATATCAAGGAAGTCATTTATATTGTGATGTTAAATTTACATACATACATAATTGGTAATTACAAACCTTAAGTTTGAACTACGACCTAGCTTCTCACACCCCTTATGTTGTGTGCGTTAATTTTATACTTGAGTGGCGGGGCATAGACTTTAAAGTCGACTTCGAAAGACAGATTTTTTAGAAAGTCTTCAAACCAATTCTATTTATTCTCAAAGTTTTTGCCAGCAACCGGAAGGAAGTCGCTGAAGAAATATTATTTCATATTTTGTTGTGGTCAAGATGTCTGACCTAGAGTTTCAAACGTAGCCTCATGTCTAATAACCCAACACACTACATGCCATACTTCGGCTACTATGATTGATTCGCGAATAATATTTAAGTTTATGAAAACTTATGATAAATTTCAGTTTTTCTAAGCCAATACATAATCAGGAATTAAATTAAAAACAAAACAAAACAAAACCAATAATAAAGAATATCAAAAATTTATTTAAACTTAATTTTCTTTTACTACTGTTTACTATTGGAACTCAGGTGGATATGAATTTCCGTGGCAATAAGAAAATTTATTAACAACTTCCATTCCCTCAGATATGGTTTTCTTTTTATTGTTGTTTCTTATTTCATTTTAGACGGAAGTAATAACGAAAAAATAAATGCTGAAAGACAAAGTCAGAAAAAGAGTTGTAAAAACTCAAGGAAATCATTCTAAAATAGCATGAACGCAGGTGTTTTCCATGAAAGGCTGATGGCGGTAGAATAGAAAACATAAAATTTTATTTAATCAAGTTAAGGTAATAACAACTACAGATTGGAATTAAGTTTTCAGTTTTCTTTTCGTTTTATAGCCAGTAAAAATTTAATACTTTAAATAATCGTTTATTATCGTAACATTGTTAATAGTTTTCAAGTAATAAAAAAAAACAATATTTTTAACACTTTATTATATGATCCTTTGAGTACTATCCGATCAGACTGGACGATATTAAAAATTCAACGCGCTTACTGCATTAACTGACCACCATTGACCCAGGTTTGTTTGGCGTCCAGGAAGAATTTTTGCCGAATAGCCAATTTAGCCATACCTTATCCTATAATTGATGAAATTTCTGCATGGAGTGTCTAGCTGTGGTGAGCTCATCAGCTATACAATTGCCTGGAATATCGCAGCTGCCTGGAATATCCCAGTAACACAGACAAGTGAGATAATGAAACGACCCGAGAGAACATCGAGACAACGGAGACACTCTCCTACCAGTCTGTTGTAAACTGAAATGTTCAATAGAGATCTAATAGCAGCTTGACTATCTGAAAAGGTTGAGATATGGGTGATATGAACACCGTAGAAGAGGATACAAGGAGCGGCTTGGTAAATGACTAATACCTTAGCTTGAAACACGCCACAGTGATCCGGTAATCGATCGATAATGTTTAGGTCAAGTTTCTATGATGATATTCTCATTTCAACCTACCTGATAAACTTAAAATTAAATTTTATTTCATTTTTCTTTTTTGAATTGCATTTAATATTTATTTAATATTCACAGACACATATTCATATTGTTACGAAAATGAAAAATGTAGAAACTGGTGTGGTCGAAGGACATTAAAATTATAAACAAACGCTACAAAAATAAAACAATGCAGTAAACAAACTGTTTACAAATTATCGTACTGCTTAATATAACAACAAACACCAGCATAAAAAATGGTAAGCAAGTAAACGAAAATACACCAACAACACTACAAAAATAAATTTAAACAAAATACACAAACAACACTACAATAATAAATGTAAACGACGGTGTTTACATTTATAGAGATTTCGCAAAGGCGAAGTCATGAAAATTCGCCTTCAAAAACATTCATCAGACTGTTTACTCTGTCTTATAAAAGGCAAGGCAAAGCAGGCGACCGTAGTTAGCGAAGTTCAGACAGACTTGTGTGAAGACGCGGTGTGTTTGAAGAGAGTAATCGTGGTTTGAAAATCTCCATTACAAAAATCTGTCGAATATTGGCCTAGTAATTGTTATTGTTTATACAAAGGGTATAAACAAAGTAATAATAAACAAAGCAATTGTTGTTGTTTACATAAAGTTGTGAACAGTGAGAATTTTCTTTTGAATTTTAATTAATTTTAGAGTTTTAATTAAAACTAAACCCAAATTTATTTTTAATTTATTTACAATCTACGAGCTCATATTTTAAAATTTTTTAAAAGGTAAAAACGTAACAATATGTTGTTTTAATAAATAAGTAAATACGATTATATACGCAGTGTACACCATATAAAAATCAGTTGCTCTATTTGGAGTCAAACTCTGATTGTCTTATGGAGTTAATGTTTTCTAAAGTGCGATTTCTTATAACCCGGTACCTAACAGCAGCGTTATAGGATTGTAACCTATATATAAAATTGTGCGAGATTGGAATAAAAGAAAAAATAAATAAATGATTATAATAGTAAAGGGTGTTTTTTATAGAGGTATAGAACTTTAAGTTAGCATTACTTTTCAAGATGGCGACCGATTTAACAGCTGTCAAGTGATTTATTCTCAGTTTGGTTTGGCAATTCATCATGAATAGACTCACGAATGAACATCGCTTGCAAATAGTGCAATTTTATTTCGAAAATAATGGTTCTGTGCGGAAAACGTATCGCGCACTACGTCCATTTTATCGTCGACAAAATCGTCCATCAGAGCAGTTAATTCGATTAACCATGGAACGTTTTCGCACCACGTTTAGTCTTATTGATAACTCGCATCCCCAGAGACGCTGTACGGTGCGTACAGAAGAAGCTATTGATGCTTTAGAGCGTAGCATTGAGGAAGAACGTTACAGTCGATGGTGATCGGTATAGAGTCATGATTACTAACTTTTTCATTCCTGAATTGAATAACCATGATGTCCAGGAGATGTGTTTTCAACAAGACGGCGCAACATGTCACACAGCTCGTGCCACAATAGATTTATTGAAAGACACGTTTGGTGACCGCCTAATTTCACGTTTTGGACCTGTGAATTGGCCTCCAAGATCTTGTGATTTAACACCGCTAGACTACTTTCTGTGGGGCTATGTAAAGTCATTGGTTTATGCGGTAAAGCCACAAACGCTTGACCATTTGGAAGACAACATTCGCCGTGTAATTGCCGCTATACGGCCACAAATGTTGGAAAAAGTCATCGAAATTTGGACGTCTAGATTGGACTACATCCGCGCCAGCCGTGGCGGTCATATGCCAGAAATCATATTTAAAATATATTGTCACAAGGTTATCTTTTGGGATAAATAAAATTCATGTCAATTGAATAATCCATCGTTGTTTTATTGCAACTTAAAGTTCTATACCTCTATAAAAAAACACCCTATACAATAATAATAATAAAACAATTTATCAAAATATGAAGAATATTTAAGCATTTTGTTTAAAAATAATGAATATGTCTGCCTTTTGCAAAAGTATCACTACATGATTCTGAATAAATGTAAGCGAGGGCAAAAGATAAACTAAAAACGTGTGTGCATGTAAATAATTATAGGGAAGTAGTAAGGCAGTATAAGAATTGTAAATTAGTTGCAAGTGCATTAAAAAGAAGGGCGAAAGTTTACTTGTATTAATCCTCCCTGAGTCGTAAAGATTACTATGCACATTTAAAAATAAATAAATGCTCTGTAATTTATTTGTGTTTTTAATTGCAATCGTTTGTATGTTGAAGAACTTCTTATAATTCATCTGAACGTTTTGTTGATTGTAAGTATTTGATTATTTTTCTCTCTCTCCCTTTATTAAACGCATATACTTCGAGTGTAAGTGTTTGTTTGACGCTCTTGTGGTCTAAGATAAATTTATTTGCATTTAATTAAGTACAGTTGTTAGTTTGTTACAATCATTTGAGACTCGACAAAAAAAAAAAAAAGCAACACACACACAGACTTATTTGGTTTTCTTCTTAGATAACTTATACATTTCATTTTGTGTTATTATTCTTTAGTTTTTATGATTGCAGATTGTATTTTTATGTGTTAAATCATAGTCATTTTCTTGCTGCAACTTATGTATTTCACAATTAATTTTGCTGCTTATATGCACCGGCCTTACGATATTTTAATTGGAATTTAAAATATTTTTAATTAAGTTTTTGCGAAAACAGCTGTTTTGATTTCATTTATAAGCAGTCTGTCTACTTATAAAATATGCCCACAAATAACGTATAAAGACCACTGGCCACCCTGACGTTGGAGTGTTATTTAAACAGAAGTGAATTCATACGTCTAGTCGATTATAGAAATAGCAAAACCAGACAACGAACTGTAAATGCTTATTTAATGTGAACATTTAATAAATAAATAAACCACAGAATGTTAATAGAATTAAAATTTAAAATATTGAAGCACAATTTTGTTTTTATTCGAGTTTTGGATGATAAAAAATTAATAAAAAATTAAAAAAATTACACTGTTAGCGGAGGAGATTTGGTGACTATGTTTGCACTTGATATACTAACGGTTTTGAAATGAATATATTCTTTTATATATTATTATAGCTTTCAGATAATATTATCGTACCACTTTTTTGTCTATCATGCAACACAACTTTTATCCACTCGGGAAACATTCTATTTTTAACGTGTTTTTATTGGAGCGTGTCTTCACGCAAGACAGACAGAATTCTTACTGCTGCTTGCCTGCTTTGTCTTGCCTTTTAATATGTCCACCTAAATAGTCTGTTGAATGTTCTTGAAGTCGAATGTTCTGGGCTTCGCTTTCTTGAGAACTCTATCATGGTTTAATTGTTGCTTGTGTATTTTATTTACATTCCATGTTGTTGTGTTCTCGCTTACTTGTCTATCCCCTTTACTTTCATACTCATGGTTTCTGTTTTTGTAGCTTTTATTTATCATTTTGATGTTAAACGATTACACCGTTTCCATTTTCGTAACAATATTAAGTTAAGTTTTTCAAAAATATGGCAGTAACGGAGCAATGTCGATAACATTTGACAAAATAAAAATTTTTTTTTAAAAACGCAGTGCCAACGACAAGCTTTAAAAGTAACAGCTAGGATGATCTTCCCTTTAGCTTAACTCTCACTTCTACCTTAATGTTCACTTATAGTAACGAAAAATAAATTATCTGATAGCTAAAATTCTGGCTTCAATAAAATGCAAGTTGTAATAATTGCCCTAAACAGTATTGCTTTTTCCAAAATATTAAATTTACTCGCCAATAATATTTAAATTTAAGAGAAACTTAGAATAAATTTAATTTTTCTGAGCCCATTACTATACAGGAATTAAATTCAAAAACAGTGGAAGGCAACAACAACAATAATATATTATAACAAAATTGATTTAAAGTTAGTTTTCTTTTACTACTGCTTACTATTGTAACTCAGGTGGACGCTAGAAAATTAATATAAAATAAACACAAATGTTTTCCTCGTTTATGTACTCAAGTTTAAGAAATAAAAACTTATGTAATAAACAATCAAAATCGAATGTAAATAATATTTCTTGTTTTTGTATTATAAAATGGAAATAAATTTATAAAATTAATGCAAAAATATAATTTTTTCAAATAATTTTTTTCATTAAAATTTTATATGTTTTGCACTGACCCATATGTAGGGAATTTGATATACAGTGGACAGCAAAAGTCTAGGTACCCTAGAAAACATAACCAATTTTATGAATTTTAAGCAATAAATGTTAAAATAATTGATGTTTTTTATGTTTATTTTAATTTATTTATTTTTCTTTAATAATAGAACAAAAAAATTTTTCAGGTTTCTATTAAACCATATGAAAAATAAGGAAATAAGTTTCTGGTGACTTCATGGTTATGCACCACAAAAATGTAGGTACCCCCAAGAACATCTGAGACTAAATTTAAAATTCAAAGTATAAATATATTGAAGTCTTATAATAAATATTTATTAAGATATCCCTTTAGTTTTAACTTATTTGGCATTGAATTTACCAGTTTTGTTTAGCGTTTTCTGTAGATATTTGCAGCAATGCACTAAAGATTAAATTTCTCAGTTGACTTTTGTTTAAGATTTAGCGGCTACATAACCAATATTCCAAATGATCTTCTAAATACTCTTTTGAAGTCATATCGGGACTTTGTGAAAAATTATTAACACTGTGGGGACTTTGCTTGGAAAATCACTTTTTCACGTTAGGAGCAGTATGATTAGATTCATTGACTTGTTCGAAGTAATAAGCATGACGAATTCCTAATTCTTCCGAACTATTGGCGAATTTGATTAAAGTCGATTCCGAACGACAGATTTTTGAGAAAGTTTTCATGGCAATTTTACTGACCAACATTTTCTGAAAGAAAGTTGTTGAAGAAATAATTTTTCGTATTTCATTTGAACCGTGGCTTCGCGTCCAATAAGCCAAAACACTACCTACTAGACTACGGCGACGGAAGAAGAAAGACATGTTCATATTAATAATTATGGAGTCGGTGGGTGGTAATAAGGGCAGATTATAAATTGTAAATTAATTGCCAGTGTATTAACATCTATGACGGAAAAAAATAATATTCTAAACAATTGTAAAATTGGAGGATTAATACCTCCATAAGTATAAAGATTACTACGCACATCTAAAAATAAATTCTCTGTAATTTATCTGTGTTTTTAAATGTATTCGTTTATATGTTGAAGAACTTCTTGTAATTCATTTCCCTTTTCTAAACACACATACTTCGAGTGTTTGGCTGACGCTCTTGTGGTGTAAGATAAATTTCTTTGCATTTAATTAAGTACAGCTGTTAGTTTGTTACAATCATTCGAGATTTGACGTCAAAAAAAATCTAAGATTCTTTTGCTTGTCCAAGTTATCCATTTTATTCGTGTCATTATTCTTTAGTTTGGATGAGTGCAGACTTTCTTATTGTATTTTGAGGTGCTAAATCACAGTCATTTTCTTGCAGTAACTTTAGTATTTTGCAACATATTCGGCCTGAGGACATATTCATTTTTATGAAAAATATTTTTAAATAAATTTCTGCGAAAACATATGTTTCTTATTTTATTTGTAAACAGTTCGGTCACTTACAAATGCTATCCTCTGAAATTACTTATAAAGTATGTCTTATAATATAAATACAAACCAAATAATGTATAAAGATCACTGACCACCTTGACGTATGAGTGTTATTTAAACAGAATTGTATTCATACGTCTAGTAAACCATAGAAATAGCAAAACCAGACAACGAACTGGAAATGCTCATTTAATGTGGCCATTTAATATATAAATAAACCACGGAATGTTAATGGAATTAAAATTTAAAAGATTGATGCACAAATACTTTTTTTTTTTGTTTTTTTTTTTGGAATTCTGAACAACAAAAGCTTAATTAAAAATGAAAAAAATAAAAAAAATGCATTGTTAACTGAACTTTTAACTTTTATTTGAGCTTTAGCGTCTACGCTACCTTTCTTCCAAGCAATCTCCTAAATACTCTTCTGATGTCACATCAGGACTTTCTCCAAGAGTATTAAGTTTGTGGGGAATTTGACAGGCATATCACAGCTTCGTATTAGCAAGAATATGATTGCGTTCATTGACTTGTTTTAAGTAATAAGCATTACGAATCCTTAACTTTTGCTAACTTTAAAAATAATAAAAATAATTTAAATACTGTCCATTATTTATTATTATTCCTCAATAATTTCCAAACTGGCCACATCTGGTTTAGACTTAAAGCGAATAACTTTAAAAGATTTAAAGTTAAAGTTTTAAAGCTACTTTTAAAGTAAATTTGAGTCTTTTTGTCTTAAATTTAGTCACTTAAACAAAAACTTTTAAAATGTGAATGAAATGTTAAGTGATATCTGACATTCTCACTTAAATTCCTTTTAAACTCATAGCAATGGGTAATGAATTTTAAAAATCTTATAAGAATTTTACGGACTCGTTAAACATTCCAAGAATTAATTTAAATATAAATTATAAGCATTTAACAGGCATTATTCAAATAGATATGACAACTAAACTTCAGCTGGGTACATTTATTTGCATTTATCATAATGAATAGACACTGAAAGAAAATACTGCGTGCTAGTAATATATGACAATGACATGAGTACATGTCATCTCGGGAGTGTTTCTCTCAGTTAAAAAAAATCATTTAAAGAAAAGAAAACCTTACTAATTATGCAATTACGAAACAAATTATTGTTTAATAATTTTATATGCTGAATTCATTGTTATTTATTGAATCAAAATTCATCCACGTGCCTAGTTTTTGAGTGTAGTTTCTCCATTCGTATTCCATTTCATGCTTTGAGCTCGTATAACTGTTGCACATTTTAAGTGTTCTCGTTATGATACTAGCACTCTCAAGATGCAACTGCTACCACACCCACGCAAACACAGTCGTAGGAACACGTTTTCGTAATAAAATTTTGTCTGGTTTTTTATCATTGGCAATCATTTGCAGAGAATGTCTTAAAAAAAGAAAATTATGAATACAACTTTACAGATAACACTGTTGCCATTCAGAAATCTAACTGAAGTTTAGTATTTTTATTGTTTTATTTTGTTCTTATTAAGAAAACCACTTAATACGAAAACCCATTAACCCCTTAAATAAATTATTTTTTCCTATAGAAGATTAAATTTTTAAAAATTTTATTTCTTATTCGGAAATGGAGTAACAGTACCTCCTTGTTATGTAGTTTTCTTAAAAGCATTAACAGACACTTGTTGGTTCTAAAAAACAAGGCACAAATAATGGATTTTTTGCATCCTATAGAAATTGTTATCAAAAGCATTTAACAATTCTGTTCTTGTTTGTTTCGTTTTTTTTACAATTTCTTTTTTGAGATATTTAGGTTTGAGGCACTATACTAGAAACGATTTCATCACTTTAGTAAGGAGAGTATAAACAATTCAATTAAACAGTGTCAAAAATAAATACGAGCAAAAAATAACACTGATCTCTTGATCTCTTAAAATAATCTTTTAGTTTAAAAGGCCTCAATAAATTTTAATATATTTCAAATATCTGTCCTCAGCCTATGTGCAGTCTTTTGGATGTCAGTTTTTAATTCAATTAACTCAGTGGGTGCTAAACTTCAAGTGGTGAGCCCACGGGTTCGATTCCCTCCAGAGACTCTGGGTGCTTGTGATTGTCTGATTGTTTATCTGACATTATATATTTGGTAATCGCCAAGCTCCTCCACTGAGCCGCCCAGTCAGTTCGAAGATGGGGTAGTGGTGGAAGACATCCCATTGGCATGGCGTTTCTTATGTCGACAGGGGCTTCGGCACTTTTTAGCAAAACTGGCGTATTTTTTGTGATACCAGCATTCGTCACCTTTGGCATCGACGTTATAAGCAGGGCGACCTAGGGATCGGTTGCGCATCACTGTTGGTCTACGTGACCGTGAACGTGCTCGCGTCGAAAGCTGTTCGAGCCGTTTGCCCAGGTCGACGATGGCTTCTCGTAGCTCGCTGATGTCATTTGATGCCGGCTGCTGTACTCGATTAATTTGACTAGACGCCATTGCGTCTATAATAGAGTCGGCAATTCTAGTGTACTCGGATGCCGTGCCTGTAGAAGCAGCTACTACCGGCTGAGCGAACTCAGGCAGGCGCTTAATCCATAGACCCTTTAATGCCGCGTCTCCCACTGTGTTTCCGGCCACTCTCTTCATCTCGTAGTAGAGATCGGAAGGTTTTCTGTCGCCTAACGGGAGCTCCGAAAGGAGGCGGTTGAGGCGTCGCTGCTCGCTATCCGCGAAATGCGCAATTATTTTTGATTTGGTGTATTGGTACCTGTCGGTTTGTGGCATGGAGGCGATGACGTCAGCGAGCTGCGATATAATATTTGGGTCGAGTGCCGCCAATATAGTTGCAGTCTTTTGTTTATCTGCAACTATGCCGGACGCTGAGAACCAAAAGTCCATGGTCGTGAACCATGCCTCTATATTGGTGTTGGACATCTGCGGGACAGGTAAGCGGGCATAAATCACCGAGACGTTGTTTGGCTGTATTTGCTCCTGTACAACGCCTTCCGTTGTTAGCGAGGAAGAATTTCCACTGTCGTTGTCCATCGTAAAGAAGAAACGTCGGGGTCACCAATTTGGTAATCGTTTGGTAATTACCAATAAGAAATAATTTTTACAAAATAAAAACTTACTTTGAATTCTATTTTATTGTACCAATTAGGTTTACTTTTACTTATATTAAAGAGATTTTTGATAATAATTGCGCCGGATTCCTCTAGATTGACTTGCGTAGCAGACGGTGTAGTTCAGAAAGAGTTTCTTAAGCTCAGCGGAAGTAAAAAGTGAAAGATGGCGATTTTATTGGGCGACCACACCCAAAAACAGTGCAGTCAAATGTGCTGTCACAGGACAGTGCTGCCACGGGACAGTGCTGCCACACCATTCCCCCCGGCTGGAGGAGGTTCATCTGAATCTTAGAGGGATAACTACCCTTCTACCTCTTGAGGTAACCTTGGGTCTTAATGCTTGCGAGAAGTCTGATGGCTGATCAAGATCTGTAGGTGTAGGGTCATGATTGGGAATGTTGAGTTCTGGTTCTTGCTGGGTTGCGTCACTGCTGGGTAGAATTTCGGAGGACAAGTCTGGTGTTGTTTTTGCAGCTGCCGGAGCTTCTGGTGTTTCTGCATTATCGTTTATATTATCACTAGAAAGAAAAGCAGGCTTTAAACGGTCAATACTAATATTATTTGGACGACCTCTGACGAGAATAGTGAAAAACTTTTCATGTCGCTTGATAACTGGGTAAGGGCCGGTGTGTGGGTGTGTCAGCGATGGTCGGATGGAATCGTTGCGTACAAAAACGTGCGAAGAACTATGAAGATCCTTTGAAACAAAAGTTCGCGGCGTTGTGTGGTGAGCTGTGTCTGTTGGTTTAAGTTTCTGCATGATGAGGCGAAATTCGGATATAAAGTCATTGCTCAAACTAGGTTTTGCTATTTGAAGGAACTCCCCTGGTATGGTTAGAGTTGTACCATAAACCATTTCAGCTGGAGAAGCATTTACGTCGGGTTTAAAGGCAACTCGTAGTCCCAATAGGATGACTGGCAGATGACTAACCCAATTATTTGGATTATGGCACAAAATGGCTGTCTTTAGTGAGCGATGGAACCTCTCTATGATGCCGTTCGATTGTGGGTGGTACGATGTGGTACGTAGGTGTGTCGATCCGATGGTTTTCATTAATTCCGCGAAAATACCTGATTCGAACTGTCTGCCTCGATCGGATGTTATTCGCGCCGGGACACCAAATCGCGAAATCCACTGGGACAATAGCGCTTTTACAACCGCCTCAGCGGACATGTCAGGGATTGGAACAGCTTCGGGCCATCGTGTGAAACGGTCGATTATGGTAAGGCAATAACGTTGGCCTTCGCATAGCGGGAAAGGACCCACTATGTCTATATTGATGTGTGAAAATCTTTCTTTTGGTGGTTCGTATTTACTAACTTCTGAATAAGTATGCCTTTGCACTTTAGATCTTTGGCACTGTAGGCAATTTCGCACAAAGTTTGCACAGTCTCTACGCATGTTAGGCCAACAGAATCTGTGTGAAACTAGTTTCGTAGTAGCACGTACGCCCGGGTGTGACATGTTGTGTACTGTGGACAAAATTTTATTGCGAAACTCCTTCGGAATAAAAGGTCGTACGTGCGAGGTAGATGTATCACATATTAATTGATTGTGGCCACCTGGTAACGAAAATTTTTTAAAAATAAGCGAACTTGCATTGCCGTTTTGGGGGTTTAATGCTTTTTGAAGCTCGTTGTCGCTTTGTTGAGCCGTAGCTATACGCTCGTAGTCTATGATTTTATTAATCGAATCTATACGAGAAAGAGCATCTGCCGCTGCGTTCGCTAAGCCGGGCATATGACGAATGTCGGTAGTAAATTGGCTTATGAAATCCAGGTGTCGTATTCGACGTGGCGAAGCCTTTTCTAGTTTTTGTTTGAAGGCGAATATAAGAGGACGATGGTCGGTGACGATGTAACAATTACGCCCCTCCATCATATATCTGAAGTGAGAAACGGCCTGATAAATAGCTGTGAGTTCGCGATCATACGTTGAATACCTCATCTGTGTTTTCGTCAACTTCTTTGAATAAAATCCTAAAGGTTGTAGTTTTTCGCCGATTTGCTGGTGTAAAGCTGCGCCTACTGCCGTGTCAGATGCGTCGACGTATAAGGCTAGCTGAGATTCAGCTGCCGGGTGAGCCAAAAGTGTAGCAGATGCGAGTTCGTTTTTGCAGCGTTCAAAGGCGGCGTCCGCGGCTGGAGTCCATGTTAGGATCGTACGATCGTTTTTTTTATTGCCCACAATGAGTTGCTGGAGTTGCATCAGGTACGATATAGCGTGTGGCAAGAACTTCCTATAAAAATTTACCATTGCGATGAATCTTTTTAGCTCTTGAGCCACTTTAGGTTTCTGAAAATTTTTGATAACAGCAACCTTCTCTGGTAATGGGCGAATACCTTCGGCGTTTACGAGATGACCCAAAAATTTTATTTCAGGTTTACCAAATTCGCACTTTTGTATATTAATTGCCAAGCGGTTATCGCGTAGGCGACGAAAAACTTCGGTGAGGTCGGAGCAGTGTTGTTCAACAGAACTTGAGGCCACACAAATGTCGTCGATGTAGGGGAAAACAAAGTCAAGTCCACGCAGCACCTCATTTATAAGCCTCTGAAATGTTTGGGCGGCGTTGCAGAGGCCGAACGTCATAAATTTGAATTCAAAAAGACCGAATGGAGTGCTTATCGCAGTTTTAGGAATGTCATCCGGGTGAATAGGTACCTGATGGAAAGCTTTTTGCAGATCAATTTTGGAAAATATTTTCTTACCTCGTAAAGTTGTTGCGAAGTCCGTAAGGAAAGGTAGGGGGTAGCGATCAGGTAGCGTTTGCGCGTTAAGTGCGCGATAATCCCCACAAGGACGCCAAGTCCCGTCACTTTTCCGAACCATATGGAGAGGGCTGGACCAATTGCTCTTTGATGGCTGGCATATTCCGGTTTTTAACAACAAGTTGAATTCCTTTTTAGCTGCAGCGAGTTTTTCTGGGCTAAGACGTCGTGGTCGACAAAAAACTGGTTGTCCCGTTGTTTCAATCCTGTGCACTATTGTAGACCTCGTTGTGGAACCGTAAGGTGATAATTTGGTTATTTCCGGAAATTTATTCAAAATCGTTGTGAAAGGTGTACTTGATGCGGACGTTTTAATTACTGCTGAGTCGATAAAGTTGACGCACGAAAGTTTCGATTTGGCTCCGGTTGTACTGTCGATAAGCTGGTTACGCCGTAGGTCGATAAGCAAGTCGTAGTGCTTAATGAAGTCTGAGCCGATTATTGGTGATGTTACGTTGGCTATAACAAATGACCAGTGGAAGTCGCGATGCAGGCCGAGATCTAATTTTACTTGCTTTTCGCCAATAACCCTTATTGGAGATCCGTTGGCGGCAAATAGTGTAATGGCAGTTGGTCGAACGTCGGTTGAATTGGAAGATAGGGGCAAAACAGAAACATCTGCGCCACTATCTACCAGGAAATATTTTTTCGAAAGTTTATCTATAACTTGGAGGCGAAGTATATGATGATTGTTGGGAGGGCCTTCGCCAAGCTCCTCCACTGAGCCGCCCAGTCAGTTCGAAGATGGGGTAGTGGTGGAAGACATCCCATTGGCATGGCGTTTCTTATGTCGACAGGGGCTTCGGCACTTTTTAGCAAAACTGGCGTATTTTTTGTGATACCAGCATTCGTCACCTTTGGCATCGACGTTATAAGCAGGGCGACCTAGGGATCGGTTGCGCATCACTGTTGGTCTACGTGACCGTGAACGTGCTCGCGTCGAAAGCTGTTCGAGCCGTTTGCCCAGGTCGACGATGGCTTCTCGTAGCTCGCTGATGTCATTTGATGCCGGCTGCTGTACTCGATTAATTTGACTAGACGCCATTGCGTCTATAATAGAGTCGGCAATTCTAGTGTACTCGGATGCCGTGCCTGTAGAAGCAGCTACTACCGGCTGAGCGAACTCAGGCAGGCGCTTAATCCATAGACCCTTTAATGCCGCGTCTCCCACTGTGTTTCCGGCCACTCTCTTCATCTCGTAGTAGAGATCGGAAGGTTTTCTGTCGCCTAACGGGAGCTCCGAAAGGAGGCGGTTGAGGCGTCGCTGCTCGCTATCCGCGAAATGCGCAATTATTTTTGATTTGGTGTATTGGTACCTGTCGGTTTGTGGCATGGAGGCGATGACGTCAGCGAGCTGCGATATAATATTTGGGTCGAGTGCCGCCAATATAGTTGCAGTCTTTTGTTTATCTGCAACTATGCCGGACGCTGAGAACCAAAAGTCCATGGTCGTGAACCATGCCTCTATATTGGTGTTGGACATCTGCGGGACAGGTAAGCGGGCATAAATCACCGAGACGTTGTTTGGCTGTATTTGCTCCTGTACAACGCCTTCCGTTGTTAGCGAGGAAGAATTTCCACTGTCGTTGTCCATCGTAAAGAAGAAACGTCGGGGTCACCAATTTGGTAATCGTTTGGTAATTACCAATAAGAAATAATTTTTACAAAATAAAAACTTACTTTGAATTCTATTTTATTGTACCAATTAGGTTTACTTTTACTTATATTAAAGAGATTTTTGATAATAATTGCGCCGGATTCCTCTAGATTGACTTGCGTAGCAGACGGTGTAGTTCAGAAAGAGTTTCTTAAGCTCAGCGGAAGTAAAAAGTGAAAGATGGCGATTTTATTGGGCGACCACACCCAAAAACAGTGCAGTCAAATGTGCTGTCACAGGACAGTGCTGCCACGGGACAGTGCTGCCACATATATGATTACGTACAAAACAATGGACTGAATGAATAGGAGTCTTCTCCTAAGTGTTGGCATCAAAAAAAAAGCTTGGAAAATTAAAAAATGCAAAACAAAGGCAATTCCATATACATACTTATGTATATACATAATTGGTCTTTTAGTCAGAATTACGATCAAACTTCTTACACCACTTATGTTGTGTGTGTTAATTTTTTACATGAGTAGCGTGGCCTATAATTCAAAGTCGACACTGAACTACAGCTTTTGAGAAACTTTTTCAGGGAAATTTAATTTACACTCCGAACCCTTCAGTCAGGATTACGGCCTAGCTTCTCATACCACTCATGTTTTGTGCCTTAATTTTTTTATACTTGAGTTGACTTTTTCATGGCAGGGGTCAGTTCACACGTGTTTTCTTGAGCAGCTGATTACATATTATTCTTAATAAATCAAAAATATAATATTTTAAAAAAACTTCTTTGATTTTCGATAAAATGTCTTTAAAACGTAAAAAGTTCTGGGGAAATAACCCCAAGTTCAAAGTGCCAAGGGCCACCAAAACGGTCCCTAACAGGTTTCAATTGTTTTCTGACATGGAAGATGAAGAAGTCTCGAGTTTAGAGAATGAGATCATTAAAAAAAATGAAGTCAAAGTTCCTCCAATAATAGTGGATAATAGTCATAGCTTCTCAACGGTTATTAATCTTTTGGGAACAAGCTGCAAATATAAAAGAATTTCAATTGGTACCAAAATAATACCCAACAGTTTGATAGATTACAACGAAGCTGTTAAAAAACTGAATAACATGGCTATGGATTTTTTCACCCACCCCATTAAAGATCACAAACAGTTCAAACTTATGCTATTTGGTTTGCCTAAACTTAGTACGGACACAATAAAAACTGAATTCAAAGAAACTTTTAATATTGAATTGGTCGATATTAAAGAAGTCATGACCGCACGTTCGAGTAAAGACGATGCATTATACATGTTGGAGTTTAACAGGGAACAAATTACAAAAAAGGAAATATTTAAAATAAGGTACGTGTCTGGCGTAGTTGTTCGCTGGCGAAACCCTAATCGCCGTTCAAATGGCCCTACACAATGCTCCAAATGTGCGATGTATGGACATGGGTCTGCTACTTGTTATAGACCAGTTGCTTGCTTAGCGTGTGGTGGGTCTCACGACTATTCCAATTGTCAACTCAATAAAACACTCGTAGATGGTCCAGTGATTTACAAATGCTTTAATTGCACTAAACGCAACTTAAAAAATATTAATCACAGAGCTGATGACCCTCATTGTCCGTCACGGAGAGAATATTTGGAAATTGGAAAAAGGGTTACAAATGTTCGACGCCCTGCCAGAATGCACAAATTGAATGATCCTGGTTTATATACGACAGATGATGAGCTGTTTGATACAAGATACAATGAAGTACCAAGATTTTCTCAAAAAACATCAGGTAAGGCTGAAAACAAAGTTTCCTATGCGTCTGTGGTAAAATCTAACAACAAACCACAAGAAAATGATAATTTGTCAAATGAACAGATTCTAGAGATTTACTTCGAGGCAATTAATGCTCTTGAAAAATGTAAAACCAAGTACGACAAGTTAAGGGTGCTTGGAAACATGCTCAGACATGTCATATAATAATATCAATACTAGGTTAAATATTATGCATTGGAATGCTCAGGGTATAACAACACCCACAGCAATTATAGAGTTGGAGCAAGTATTAAAACAAAAACAAATTGATTTAGTTCTCATAAACGAAACATTTTTGAAACCTCATCATAGATTTAAACTGGCTAACTTTAAAGTATATAGAAATGATCGTACTTCGCATGGTGGTGGTGTTCTGATAGCTGTTAAAAACTCTATTCCACATGAACTTATCCCAAATTACCGAACATCTAAAATGGAAAATATTTCTATCACCGTTAAAATAAATAATAGGCCAGTGAGATTTACATCTGTTTATTCTCCAAAATACTCAAATGATTTTGTAAATGATCTGAATATTATCACTCGTTCTTCTAATGATTACTTCATATTTGGCGACCTTAACGCCCGCCACACAAGCTGGAACTGCAGCACTAACAACACAGCAGGTAACAGTCTTTATCTTCATCAACTTAATTCACAATATTACATATTCTCCCCCAATTCATACACTCGATTTGGACAGTCTGTGAATCCAACTCAACCATCAGTACTCGATATTCTCCTTACAAATTCTAATCTGCATTTCTCACAATTAGAAACACACCCAGAACTTTTTAATTCAGACCACACTAAAATAACTTGCTCAATCCTTGGTGCATTTATAGAAAAAACCATGCAGTTTCCCTTATACAGAAAAGCCAACTGGAACGTAATAGGAAGATGGGTAGATAACAAAATAAACAATGATAACTTACAATCAGTGGCACTTACAGAAACAAATATTGAACAAACGTTATCTATGATTACTAGTATTGCCCAGAAAGCTTCAGAGCAAATTCCAGTCGGTTCGCAACCAATTTGGCAAAGAAAACTTTCGAGAACAACTTTACTTTTGATTGGCCTCAGAAAGAGATATCGGCGAAAACTTCAAAGAACAAATAATTTGTCAGAAAGAAACTTAATAATTTGTTTACTTAAGCAGCTGACTAGACTAATAAATTTCCATATTGGCAATGATAGAAACAACAGCTGGAATCAATTTCTGAAAGGGTTGCCTACAGGCAATAAAAAATTTTGGAAATTAACTAAAGCAATGAAGGGCAATACCACGAACATAAGGAGTTTAACAACAGATGGCGTTGAAGTTTATAATAGTAAAGAAAAGTGTGAACTTATAGCCGAAGTTTTTGAAAACTTCCACAAAACAACGTATAACTTGTCTTCGATAAAAGATAATGTAGTTTTAAAACATAAACGCTGGTTAAAGGATCAAGATTTGTCAATTAACCCGCCCGATAATTTGACGGATGTGGATGAAGTCAAGTTTTTTGTAAAAAGTTTAAAAAACAAAAAAGCTCCTGGGTTAGACGGTATAAACCCTATTATTTTAAAAAATATGACAAATACATTTTTTGTTGTTATTACCAGAATTTTTAATTGGTGTATAGTACACGGATATTTTCCGAAATTATTTAAAGTTGCTAAAGTTGTGCCAGTATTAAAGCCGGGCAAAGATGCAAAATCTCCAAATAGCTATCGTCCAATAAGCATCTTAAGCTGCCTAGATAAAGTTTTTGAAAAAGTTATTCTAGACAAGCTAAATGAATACACTGAAAATAACAATATACTACAAAGAGTGCAGTTTGGTTTTAGGAAAAACCATTCTACGATACATCAGGTTAAGCGCATAGTTAATTTAATATCTAAAAATAAAAATGAACGTAAAAGCACTGGAGTGGTGCTTTTCGATATTGAAAAAGCATTTGATTCCGTATGGCATGACGGACTGATATATAAACTTAATTCCAATTTCCAATTTATCTACAAAAACTCATTCAAAGTTTCTTATCTGAAAGGTCATTTGTTGTAAAAATTGAGGATGAGTACTCCAATCAAAGAATTATTCCTGCAGGCGTACCTCAAGGTTCAGTATTATCCCCCACCCTTTATTCGATATACACATCGGACTTTAAAGTTCATAAAGATGATTCTTTGGCATTGTACGCAGACGATACCGCAATATTAACAACGGGTAAAGTATCTAACGCTATAGTCAAAAAATTAAAAAAGGCTGTTCTACACGCACAAGCATATTACAAGAAGTGGAAAATAAAGATTAATGAGAGTAAGACTCAAGCTATAATATTCCCGTTCAACAAGTCGCCGAAAAGAAATGCTTCCATTTCACTGTCCGTAGATGGTGTGCAAATTCCTCTTTTAGATGCCATTAAATATTTGGGCATTGTATTAGATAAAAAGTTGACGTTTAAGCAACAGGTTTTGCAATCTTGTGAAAAAGCAGTTAAGTGTGGGAGAGCTTTATTTCCCTTACTGAACAGAAGATCTTCTCTTAACAGTAAAAATAAGCTCCTACTATATAAGATGTGTATAAGACCAATTATGACGTATGGGTGCCAAATCTGGTCAAAGAGATGTGCGAATACCTATATTAAAAAGCTACAAGTGGTACAAAATAAAAACTTAAAAATTATATTTAATCTACCTTATAGATACTCTACAAGTATACTACATAGAAAATATAAACAGATCATGTTTAATGAGCTTATAAGAGAAATAACACTACGATTTGAAGATCGCAACAGGTCCTCAAGTAATGATATAATAAGAAGTTTGTGACATTAATAACTTCGTCAACTTCAGGAATGAAGCTAACAGAAGTGTTAATATTAAAATTTCTTTAAATTATTAAGAGGTTTTTTACTATCTTTTTCCCCTAAAAATGTAAATATCAATTAATTAGTATATTTGTATAAAGTTAAAAAAGCAAATATTTGTTGCAATACTTATTTAAAAGTAGTACCTCAAACAATGTAATTAAATAAAATAATGTAAACATTTTTACCTGTGATATGATAGAATAAATATATAATAATAATAATCATGGCAGGTTTATTTACTATCAGAGCTTTTGCCAGAAATCTGCTGAGAAGAAGTCCCCGAAGAAATATTTTTTTTTTCATATTTGGTGTTGATATCTGGCCTGGGGCTCGAACCCGGGCTTTACGTCTAATAAGCGAACACACTACCTGCTAGACTACGGCGGCTGCTAAATGACTGCTGAGAGAAAATCTTAAGATTTACTTTACATATTTCGTTTTGTGCAAAAAGCTTGAGCTAGGCTTTAAAATACGGGCTCATTCTATACACCATTAAGCGACCAATCAAAAAATTTCCATTTATCCATTCATTAAAATAATCCATAAGCTCAAGACTTAAGTAAAATTTTTCATTGTAAACTACGAATTGTACTGTAAAGTTTTTCTGCAATAACTACAATTCAAAATTTTGGAAAACTTTCGAAGCTAATGGATCAACACAGATCTGTTCTAAAACCATATCATCTCGTTCAGTTAAAACAACATTTTGGGGATAATTGGCTTGGCTGGCACATATGGCATTAAGGTTACTCGCAACATTCAGAGTATGTTATAATTTGCTCATCTGATTAAAGTGTGTGAAGCATGGCTACTCCTGGACGCAAGTAAATACCGTTACCACCATCTCAATGCTTCTTTTATTTTTCTTTAAATTATTTTGTTTCGCTTTATTTTTTATCTAACGTTGCTTTTTTTGATTTGCCATATTGTTACGCTTTTACCCTTTTAAAAACGGTTAAAATATAAGTTCGTATATTGCAAAATTCCGTGTGCCACCTTTGGCAACTTGATTTAAACAAGAAAAATTTACTTTAATTGTTATTCTTCTTGTACACTCATTCGTTAGATCACCACGATTATTCTCTTCACACGCAACGCGTCTTCACACAAGACTGACTGAATTCTTTTTCAACCCGTTGCCTACTTTGTCTTGCCTTTTCTATCGCTGGGTAAACAATCTGATGAATGCTCTCGAAGGAGAATGACTGCCTTCGCGAAATATCTATTAATGTAAACATGTTGTTTACGTTATTGTTGTTTGTGTATTTTGTTTACTTTAGAGTTGTTGTTGCCTGTTTGTTTACTTTGTTTATCCTCTTCTTTATACTAATGTTGTTGCTATATTTTTGCTTATAAGTTGATCATGTAAACAAGTCCATTGTTTTTGTGTATTTTGTTTGCTTTGTTTAATAACACCATTTCCATTTTCGTAACCATGCATCTACTTTTTAAATTTTTCTAATGTAAACTTTTCTCTTATCTATGAAGAAGAAAATAATGCTTGGAAATTTTCAGTATGTTTCCTGAAATGCAAAGTAGTTGCCATAAGAACGACACTATTAGTAAAAGAAATTATTGTTACGGCAAATAAAGCGTCCTTAAAGAATATTTTGTTTCTCATTATTTTCAGTTTAAATTTATTACTCTGGCCTTAATATCAATCTGTGCTTTTCTTTTTCTCAAGAAGACATGAGTGTTTGCACGGAAAATCTAATTAAGTTCACATAAAAAGAAAAAAATTAATCATTTGAAATGAATATTTATTTTTGTTTGAAAGTCTTTTAAGATGAACGTTAATGTTATGTTAACTATAAGTATAGCCTAAAATGCTAGCATTGCTGTGGCTTAAAATGTTACATGAATCTTTAAAGTTTCATATTACTTGTACTCATCATTGTTTAAAAAAACTATATGAAACTGTGAGAAGCTAGGCCGTAACCATAACTTAAGGGTTGTAATGGCCAATTATGTATGTATGTATGTATAAGAATAACAACAATATCCATCGATTAATTGCATTTAATGTTTCTGAGAGAGTATAGCAAGGAAATGGGGAAAAAGTACTCTTGGGTTGCATGAGTTTTTGTTATTTTTTATTTTACAAAGAATTTATTCGCACACTTTCCTTTAACATTTAAAGAATTTTAATTAACTCTTAGGTAGGAAATATTTTTACAAACCTCCCTGTAAACTTTATTATCATCGTTTCAATAACGTTGTTGTATAAGAAATTGTTGTTGTTTATTGTTGGATATTTTAATTAACTGATGAAAACAACCAAATACACAAAATAATCCGAATATCGCAAAAAGAAAATAACAGAAACTAAAGACGTTGCAACATCAGTGCCTGTTTTCATTTTCTTCTTTCTTTTTTGTGTGTTGAGGTTAAAAGGAACTTCAGGAGCTTAGGCAGTTTTTGGCAAAAATGAGTAATTGAAAAAGGAATAAGCAAATTTTAATACATAATGTCTTGAAAGATTCTAGGAGAAACATATTGTGATTTGGGTTGTGATAAGATTATTTTGATAGTTATTGTTATTATATCAATTAAGTTTAGGTTTAATAATTGTTCTATTAGCCAAGATTTGTTCGGTCACAATCTAATTGCTGACAAACTTGTAACCAAATAGACATTACATATATATAACCATCACCAATATCTCCAATATTTACGCCGGCCCCCTGTAATTCAACTACAACCGATTATGTTCGCGTTGTTTTATATGATCTGTCACCATTTGATTCAGAAAAGAGTTTATATTGTTGTATTATTATTATTGTAGGGAATAGGTGACGGTCTATTTCCCTGTCATCAATCTACATAGGTTTTCTCTATAATATGTTTTATAAACCTATTGCGCAGTCAAACTACAAGATGTTGCTACTTCTGGGATGCATTAATGCCTCTCACAGCCTCCAAGAATGTGTTCTGATGATTCATTGTTTCATTCATCCAGTCGAGAGTGCCTTGTCACAAGACTGTGTTCAGATTCAGATACAACTGTAACTCGACTGATTTGAGAATTAAATTTTGTGCTGATTAAAATCAAACCAGGTTCAAACGGCGCGCAGACTATCGGTGCTGATGATAGAAATCAAAAAATTTGATTATTTTTATCAATATAAATTATCCAGAACGAGATACGAGATCAAGCTTTACATAACATAGCATAATTGGTCATTACAGCCCTTCAGGTAGGATTACGACACACCATTTTCGCTGTGTGTTAATTTTATACAAGAGTGGCAGGACCTACACTTTAAAGTCGACTCCGAACGACATATTTTTTAGAAACTTCTTCTTGGCAATTTTATTTACTCTCAGAGCTTTTGTTAGAAATCTGTTGAAGGGAAGTTACAGAAAAAATGTTTCTTCATATTTCATTTCATATCCGACATTAAAGTTATCGAAATATAGTTAAGGATACGTAACTGGTTACGGATACGATGCTAAGCCAAGAACTACAACGGACTGGTTGTTTGTTTTCGATCTGATTACTTAAATATTAAAAATGCATTCCGTACAAAAACGTCAGTGGAATACGATTCAACAATTCATTTTCTGCTAAATCCCTACAAAGTCTATCAGTGTTTAAAGCGGGCAATGGCTTGAGATGATTACTAGACCACTTACCACAAACTCTAGTAGAATTTGATTTGAGCATTAATGTTCTGCTGGCAAAACTCTTAATTCGAACCATTGCTTTCAACGACAGATTGCATGAACAAAGAAACAATCCGCCTACTTTGGCAAAGAATAGTGGAACTGTGTTCTAGGTATTTGTGCTAGGCAGGGATTTTTTATGCATCCGGTTTATAGCCCAAACCCTGCACTAAGAATTCTTCATTTCTCTCTCTAGAGAAAGACTTTGTTTGCGTTGAATTTGTATCAATAATACCTTACAAGAATTGACTCCTACTGGCGATTAGAGTATTTATGAGAGAAATATATTACAATAAGAAATAGAGTTGAGTGCCCTACTATGCTAGACTATTAGCGTGAGGGTCGATGGTTTGATTCCAACCAAAAACTCTAGTCTGTTACGCTACACCGAGCATATGGTCTAAGTTACTCAGCTCGTAATTGTATTATAAACTATAAGTAATTGTGGATAGAACATACAGTATTACACTCACACATACATAATAGGTCATTACAACCCTGTAGTTAGTATTATTATGACATAGGTTCTCGAAGTCGCCGTAGTCTAGTAGATAACTTGTTCTCTTATCAGACCTGAGGTCGCGGTTCATACCCCAGGTTAGACATCTCCAACAAAGCGAAATATTGAACAATACTTCCTCTCACTAAACTTCTGACCAAAACTCTGAGAGTAAATAAAATTGCCAAGAAATGTTTCTCAAAATCTGTCGTTCAGAATCGACTTGAAATCATAGGTCCAGACAGGCAAAACTTAAGCGGTGTAAGAAGCTAGCTCTTACATACAATAAGTATTCAAAAAGATGAGTAGATTCGAATCATACTCATAATTTCTGATACTTATACGCATTCACACTTATTTTAATATCATACTCATACTCCTCACATTAAAAGTTTGAAGTACTCATCGTACTCATACTTAACAATACGCATGATATTGTTGATTTCGACTCTCCTTTACTCAACATTTACAAGAATCACAAAATAAGTGATTCGCATACGAACACTATAATACTCACTAAAAGGTTGTTGTTTGCTTTGCTTGCTGTCTTTGTCTTTTTCTCTTTCTTCTTTTTTTTGTAAATGCAAGAACAACTAAGACTGTAAATTTTTATGAATGATTCGAATCACTCGAATCGTTTATGAGTATTATTAGTATTTTTCTAAATCTGAATCCTGAATTTGAATGAGTAGGCGTATGAATCAAACATATTTCGAATGTTATGAGTTTGATGTCAACGTTGTGCTCATACTCATTGTAACCTGTACTTATAAATCAATGTTGTAGGGAGTACGAATGAATCAGAGTAGGTAAATTTCAATACTGAGACTCACTAATACTCAAAATTTCATAAGTACTTATGAGTAGCGAAAAACGATTCTTTGCTGATCTCTGGTACATTCACTATCCACAACCAAGGAAAGGAGAAAAAGAGCAGTTACATTCTTATTGTTGGTATTTCAAAAATAATTTTCACTCATTTGAGAAGAATTTTTTAGTGGTTTGTTTGTGCTCTTTTAAATCATTTAACCTTTTCCCTCATAGCAAGTATTTAAATGTTACCCATTCAGCTCTTTAAACTCACATTTTTTCAACTTCTCTGTTCCCCTACCTCTGGCATAGTCGTAAGATAAATTGTTTTACATTTAATTAAGTAGTGTTTTCGGTTGGTAACAACCATTTGTGTGTCTGAGCATTAGGAAAATTAAGTGTAAATTTCTTTGCTTTCCCAAGTTATTTATTTGATGTGAAAGCATTCCTCATTCATTTTACTTTTTCTTTGCTTAGTATCTATCCGTCCACAAGATTTTTCTTGCATTCATTATTCCCTTAGGTCTCAAATCACAGGCATTTTCTAAGAACAACTGACATATTTTACAATTAATTTAATTGCGTACGTATTTATGTATGTGTGGTTGTGTAACTTTTTTATAAAGCTTTTAATTTAAGCTGCACAGAATTTGAATTCGTATAAATAAATTATTTTTGCAATTTTCAAAAGCCAAGTTTAATAAATTTTAAGTTGACTTAGTGTGAATTTGTGTCTGTATGTATTTGTGTAAGTGTTTGTGGCGGATTAAATAAATATTGATGTTCAGCTTTGTTTCACACACAGTCAAATAAACAAGCAAACTGATGACAGGCGGTGTTTCTGCACAAAATAAATCATAATCGCCTTTAAAGATTAACATTTTAAATGACAATGCGCCAGTTATTGCACGCTCAATAATCACACGTGATTGTGTGATAGTTTGAGTGCAATCAAGTAAATGTTGCATTTGTTTGTTTTCAAATGTTTATTAATGAAGTTGAACTGCAAATATGTAATGTTACGTAGAAGTGTTATTTAACATCAATTTCGAAAATCCATTACATGTAAAATTATCGTTTAGTTTAAGGAAAAAAATATTGAAACCGTTATATGGGGTGGGTCATCTGTCAGTTCATATTTGAACCATAGGTTATTATTACGAATCTGTCATTTTCATAATTTGTAAAATTTGTAAAATTTTTAATGTTTGTAATGTTTGTAATTTGTAAAATTATGTGCATTACATATCCATTGAGGTGATATTTTGAAATCTAAAATTATTTCAAACTCTAAAGTAATTGTTAATTAAAAAAAAAAAATGGGGGAAAATACCGCGTATTCCAACAGTCACTTTCGAATTATAAATGTTGATAACGTTTATCTTGTTGGAGCTACATCTGTCATATTAGTAGTCATTTATTCAGTCTATTTTGCCAAATCCCAACAGATGGCTAAAGCATTCAACATCTAGTGGATATAATAAAATTATTTTATCAAACGGAAAATTTACTGCGCTTTTCCTAGATTTTACGATCGCCATAATGGCCTTGTCAAGAGGACTATACCCAATGTGGTGAATAAATTCGAATTCAGTTGTTCAGTAAACGAAGGATCAACAATCGTACATCGAGAAAACGCAAGATCTGTTGAAAGCATTACAGCGTACTATGAGAGCGTAAGGGAGGATCAAAGGCAATCGATTACTAGAACTCGGCTTATAAAGACCACACCACAGCGAATTTTGTTTCTTGACTTGAGTCTGTACAAAATTCATCTGACCCAGAAACAACAGAGTTTGCTAATTAGACTCGGGCAATTGACATTAATTTTCATCAAAAACCAGTGATGGATACGCAAACCAATAAAATTATCAAATTTCTCAAAATACTCATCCACATTAGATCCAAAGAAGTCGAGTCCAATTTATACTGAAAAAGTCATTGTTTGGCGTAAACTTTCAGCTTGTTGCATCATCGGTCCATAAATCTTTAAAAACAGCGTTGGTCAGATCATTACTGTCAGTGGTGTACAGCATTATTTTTTTTCTTGTGGTGATTTTTTTCTCCCGCAATAAGTTACAAACAACAGCGGTCTTCAAAGCCAATACAACCCATGCCATCGGTAAAATTCATTCTCATTTATGCGTCAGAGTCATGGGAAACTGGATGCGGATTTCGAATGCGTTTCATACTGAGAAGCCGTGGTAGACATAGGAACGATGTTATACTCTCGTACTTTCTTTTTAAATTGCCGTCATTGTAATACTTCTGTAATATTTTAAAATGCTATCAAAACCTTTCTCATATCCAAATTCTCATTTAAGTCTTCAATTTGTTTACCAGCAGTACCCAGTTTTAGTACAATTTCAGATTTTTTTTTTTTCGTTTAGTAACACAAGCAGGATTTTAAAAAACAGATTGAAAAACGAACTCTGTCTCTATGGTAGGATTTTATATTCAAAGGAATTTTTTTAATTTAAAAAGTCCTTTTTATTATCGCAATAATCTTAACTGTTGGAATTCATTTTTCAATTCTAGCCCCTTAAAACTTTTCTTTCATGTTTGTAAGCAGTTCTCATAGAATTACAAATTTAATTTTGATTTTATTATTTTAATTATTTGAGGTTGTTTAAGAAATTTTGCAAATGCAAATTAAGAGGTTTGCTCGTTTTCTTTCCTCTCCTAAGCATATTGACATGGGACAACCTGGTAATTCAATGCAACAACTATTCATACGATAATAGTAAAGTCTATAGCCTTAGGCAAGCATTTTAGTAACGATTAAATTTAAAATGTTTTTAATATTCTAAATATTGTATCAAAAACTCTTGAATGCCCTTAGCCTAAACGATAGGATAGAGGATAACAAGTTACACGCGAAAGATCTTTCTTTAATTTATAAAGGAAGAATTTTTCTACTCCTTCAAGATATTTTAGATAATTTTGTTTTCATATTTGAGTGTAAGAGAAGTACAAAAGAATATGTGGGAAACGAGTGAACTTGTTCAAATGCAGTGGACAGCAAAAGTCTAGGTACCTCAATATATCTTGGCAATTTTATAACTTTTAAACAATAACATGTTAAACTAATTGCGGTGTTTTATACTGATTTTATTAATTAATTTACTAACTTAATTGTCTTTGCCGACTTCCGCAAATCGCCTCCTCAATTTGAATGACATGGCCTAGCTAGCACAGCCGCTGGACGTTAATTCGCTACACAACGTACCTGTGTTTGAGCAGCTCATACAACTCATTGTTGTATCGGATGCGAAAATCATCGCCAACTCGCAACGAAGAGCTTACGTAGGACTTTTCTCTCGAATACTCTCAAGACTGCTACATCATGTCGTACGAGAGAGGTCTCTGCTACTCTATTGCCTATTGAGATCATAGCAGCACCTGTTGGATCGCCAGACTGACACCAGTTTTGGTGGTAAAAGCGGAGACAAGGTAAATAAATTTCTTGACTATATCGAAAGTATAGTTATCGGTCGTAATCTGGGATCCAGTCTTGTATCCCTCATTTTCGTCAACATATACTTCGTTTTGCTCTCATTTACTGCCAGACCCATCTTTATTTTTTTCTTAATCGATTTTCTTTCCACAAACCATGGGAAAAATAAAAAGAGGTTACTGATGACTCCATATTTTTGCACCACAAAATTCAAAGGCCGAATATGTTAATATTAAGTAGAATATCCCTTAAGGTCAAGTACGCCATTTAACCCATTTGGCATTGAATGTACCATGTTTAGCGTTTTCTGTTGGTTATTCAGTTGACTTTTGTTTCAAGTTTATCGACTACGTTACCGTTTTTCCAAATGATTTCCTATATATATACTCTCTTGGAGTCATATCAGTACTCTATGCAATAGTATTAAGCCTGTATGGACTATTGTAGGCAAATCATATCTTCACATTAGCAGTAGGATTGTTGACCTGTTGGAAATAATAACTATTACGAATTCTTAATTCTTCCGAACTTAATGTGAATTTGTTCTTTAAAATATTTAAATACTATCTCTTATTCTTTATTTTTTCAATAAATTCCAAGCTGCCCACGCCTGATGCCGACACACATCTTTTTTTTAAACCCAAATTGAGAATATCTAAACTCTACATAAACGAAACTACATGGTTCCTTAATCTAAACTATTCCATACAAACTGGAATCGAATGTTGATTTATTTATATTATTCCTACATAATGTCCCCACCAACAATGCACCTTTTTTCGTATACCCGCTAATTGTTTATGATTAGGTTTTCAGTATTCATTTCTCTTTCAAATGTAATTGCCTGCGTGGTATAAGAAAATCTTGATTGTAATGCACTTTTCGCAAGTAATGCTTCCATGAATCATTCTGAAAACTTCGGTTATGATTTACGGCATACGGCAAATGAATTATGGATACTGATTTTTGTTTATGACAATGTAATCAGCTTTTATGATACGTGTGCTAGTGGAAATTATAATACGAGGGCGGTGTGGAATGCAAATAATACAATTAAAGAAATAGAATCCATTATTAAAATACTTGCATTAGACTATGTCAACCTTGTGACCAAAGTGCCCAAAATAATAATAATTTTACTTATTTTTTATCATAAGACTCCTATTTTTTATACTAACAGTTGTTAATATAATAATTTCCTTAACATCCATCTCATTTTCATATTTAAATGTCAGTGCATTTTCTCGTTTGATTCGATTTCATTTTCCACACCGTGTATTTCTGCTTTTACTCATGAGTGTGCATGTGTAAGTGCATTGCAGTTAAGACCATACATTTCACTGTTAATTAATATCATAAATGTAATCGAGATCATGATAATCAGAACAGAACCGCTACCACCCATCCATCCATCTATTATTTACACTTTCACATGAAATGTAAATGAAATTAAAACCATATTTCAACCGCCGTTACGACGAAGGGAACACAAAATAGGGAGCATAGTAGCAAATGAAAATCTTTCGAGTGTGAATGATTATTTTACAAATAATTAATTAATTGGTCACTAATCTCTGTTTAGACTAGATTTGTGAAGGCGTGCGGCACGGTGTTGTTAAAACCGCATAGATATGGTACATCTATGCCTATTGAATTAAAAATAACCTTTACAGCTAAAGTTAACTTTTCAATAGAAAAATTTATTTTTATTCATACCCGGTGGATCATGAAAAAATTTCTTTGAAAATAAGGACATTCCAAGCATTACGGTCAATGGAGACACCTATCGCACCATGATAACCAATTTTTTTGTGCCCACTCTTCGTGATAATGATGTGAGCAATGTTTGGTTTTAACAGAATGGTGCAACTTGACACACATTTCATGCCACAATCGATTTATTGCTTCAAATGTTTGATGGCTGAAATCGAGATATCGATTGGCCGCCAAGAAGCTGCGATTTGACGCCGTTAGACTATTTTCTGTGAGGCGCCGTTAAAGAAAAGTATTATGCCGACAAACCAGAGACAATTGAGCGTTTGAAGGCCTACATTCATGATGACATTGCCGAGATACAACCTCATACACTCGACAAAGTGCACCAGGACAATTATACTTCACTGCAATAAAATAAATTTGGCAAAATTTCAAACCGTTTTTGTTTTATTGCATTTTTAAATTTTTAAATTGTCTAAATGGTCTACCCTTTATTTCGTCTTACGTCTTGTATTTCAACGTACATATTCGATGACTGATTTTATTTTTAATTTTTTTCAATTTTTTTGGGTCTACTATGAGAGCCAATGAAGAGTAGAGTAGTTTTGAATATTCAAATGACTGATGTATCTCATGGTGTAACAGGTGAACAAATATAATAAGAAGATATTGCAAGCAGAGTTAGGTGGTGAAAGTAGAAAGACAATAATGTTGAATCCTTCTTTTAAATGAATATTTCAGATCTTTCATATGAAGGAGTATTAAAAATAACAACAACGATGGTAAAATGTCAATGTTAAGGAGATCCATTAAGCTTAAAAGATTAGTCAATCTAAAGCTGTACTTTGTTGTTGCGAGGACTACTAGCCTCAAAAATAGTTCTGTTTATGTATTCTGTTGATTATATTTTTGTGTATCTTTGCTAAAAGTATTTTAATAGTTTGTTGACACTTTTTCTTCTCTTTTTTTGCCTTTCATCGGTTAGAGTTTGCTTAGGTTTGTGGTCCTTTTCTTTATTTAGTTTGAAACAAAAAAACAAACGAAGGTTACAGAATAGTTCGGACAAGAAAATCAACATAAATTGTTGCCATTCCTGCCAGCAGAAGGCAAATGTCAGAAAAGGTCATCTACGTCCTGTAGAATTCACGTGTCGTTGATATCCTGGGCATTCGATTCAGGTCAAAATGAGTTCGTAGTCATACGTCTCTAGTGCTCGCCGTTGAGAGTGATGACAAACCAAAGTAGTTTGCAAAAAAATTTAACCTATGCACCAAAGTCCATAACAAAGAGTGACTTTTTCGTGATGATACTGTCTTAAATTTAACAATTTTCTTCATTTACATTCTCAAGAAAAACAAAGAAAACAAACTAATATAAATAAAAAAAATGAAATGAAATGAAATAAAATAAAATATAAAAGAGTATAAAGAAAAGAAACCAAGACTTTTTACAGAATTTTCCCTAAGTTATAATCTTTTATTCGCTTGTTAGATTTTGTGTTTAGTGGCAAAGAATTTTTTAGAATTTTCTAACTATGAAAAATATTAAAATTTATTGTCTGCAAAAAAAAATAATAAAAAAATTAAATTAAGTAATAAAAATGATTTTCTCTAAAACCATTAAATCAATTATCTGTATATTTGAAAGGAAAAATTTCAGTTGAAAACCGCAAGAAATTTTTGGAAAATAATGAATAAAATAAATTTATTGTTTAAGAGGAAAAAAAAAATAAAAGAAAAATTAAAAAAAATAAACCAAAATTATTTATCGGATTAACAGTTTTGCGTAATTAAATTTATTGGATTCAATTAAACCACAATATAAAATGGATACAATAATAAAGTGGCTTTTTCTCTACATTTATAACAAAAATTTGTCAGAAGAATATGATTATATTTATGATTGAACCTCAACCAAAACAAAATATGAAAAGAATAATTCTTTTGGTGAATTCCTTTCAGCATAGTTCTGACATTAACTTTGATTGTAAATAAAGTCGATCTTAAATCTATTATTCAGAGTCGACGTTAAACTACAGGTCCCCCCTTACACATGAATAAACTGAGCACACACATAATGTGCGGTGTGAGAAGCTTGGTCGTAGTCGTAACTAAACTATTGTAATGATTGTGGGTGAGTTGATATCTCAACAAAAAGAATAAACGATTTTAGTGTGAGTAACAGCCAGAGCCATTTCATGTGTTCATGCCATTACAAATTTTTGAGAAACTATTCATGGGATTTTTATTTACTCGGAGAGTTTTTCCTAGAAATCTGCTGAGAGGCAGTCGCCCAAGAAATATATTTGTTCATCTTTCGTTTTGTTGAAAATGTCTGGCCTGGGTCACGTCTATTAAACCAACACATAACCTACTAGACAACTGCAACTACAACTCTGGTACGTAAATCAAGCTGAATTTGAAGGATAAGATGGATTATGTCCTGCCATGAAAAAGTTTCTCAAAATCTGTCGATCGAAATCGACGTTAAAGTGTAGGTCCCACCACTCAAGTATAAAATAAGGCACACAACATGAGTGGTGTGAGAAGCTAAGCCGTAATACTGACTGAAGGGTTGTAATGGCCAATTATGTATGTATGTATGTATGTATAGGAAGCACTTTTTAGAATAGCCGATAATATATAGATGCTATTAGAGAAATCTAAAATAAGAAAATTCGAACAAACAAGGCCAAATCTTAGGTGGAACGATAAAAGTTGCTTCAAATATGCTTTTAAAATTCTCTTATTTTTTTATTTTACTGCTGGAACTCTCTGTAACTTCAGAAGTTTCTAGTCCACTTGGCTCTGTTTGTGAGATGTAGCTTACATTTGCGGTATACATAACCTTACTAACCTGCTAGCCGCGGTTACTAACGTTTTATGTTTGAAGTCATTTCGAACGCATCCTCCATACACCTCCGTTGTAAGTAAATCTTCCTGAATACTTGCCCATATGACTCGTCCTTTTACTTTGCCTTGTGTCTGACGCGACAAAATAATCAACGGCGTTATGTTTACAACGTTTTATTTTTGCAAGGTTTGCTGGTAAATTTAATTTCCATTTAAATTCGTACGTTTCTAGTTCTTTCGATGACCTGGGCTTCTTGAACCTTGACGATTCTGCTGAATTATAGTAATATTGACGACCTTCTTTCTAATTATACTGATGATCCAACTTTATTTCTTTCATGTTTAAAACTTAAATTATTTCTCAGAATTTATAAGTCAAACGAGGCTTAAAAAGAAATTGTTTGTTTGTTTTAAAACAATTAATTGTTGCCCGTATGCTTACGTGGGCAAATGTTTCGTGTCAGCCAATTATTTTTAGCATTGTTTAAAATACAAACAGACAGACAAACTCATGACAGATGTTTGCATTGTGATGTTGTCTCTACGTTTAGGTGTTTTGTAAGCACACAAAATAAATCATATTGGCACTTACCGACGAACCTTTTAAGTGACAAATTTGACAGTATTTTACGTTCATCAATCATGTTTTACCATTTAAATATAAATGTTTAAATGTGTTTGTGCATATGTAATGGTTTAAGTATAATAAACTGTAATCTAACTGTTGCCTGTATTAGCGTGTAAATGTTTATTAATGGCTTCAAACTTAAAGTACAGAATTTAACGTTGCGTATGAGTGATATCTGATATCTTCGAATATAAATAACGTTGCGTATGAGTAATATCCAATTTTCCAGAAATAAGTTTTGAATAATTATTGTTAATTCAAGTATTTTGTTTTTCGAAGATCATACTGAAAATAGTTGTATACTTTTTGGACTTCATAATCTGCAGAACATATTAATAAAATTGTTACGTTTTTAAAAGGTAAAAACGTAACAACGTATATTTTTTTATATATATTTCGTTTCGTTGTCTGGCCTGGGATTCGAACCAGGGCTTTACGTCTAATAAGCCAACACACTACCTACTAGACTCGCCGTAGTCTCTCTCTCCCAAAATTTAGTACAGCTATCCCATTACCACTGGAAAGAGCACCCTCTGGATTACTATTTACACATAGTCTGTAAGGTGTACTATTTCTTAAATGTTCGCAAATGGCCACTGATCTTCTAGAGTATATACCTATATTTTTGGCCAAAAATTGATTTGATCAAAATTGAAAATCTTAAAAAATGCCCAAAAATTTTTGAAAATTCTCTGGAAGTACCTATAAGAAATAGTACACCATACAGACCAGTACTTTAGTACTTTTTTCAGTAATTTTCTATTTCAAAAATACCACTTTGAGCACTTTTTTATTATTAATATTTTATGGTTTGAGCTTTTCTACTACTAATGCGGTAGCAACATGTTCAAAGTAATTGTAATTCCGACTAGCAAAACGTGCATTAAACGTACCTTCGTTTTTATAATACGAAAAAGCAATAAGAACGCTGCAGAACTGTAATGTAAGAATTTACAGTGCTCTTCATATGCTAAAAAAGAACATACGGTCCGTCATGTTCCGTCGACATTTGACTACTAATGCGGTAGCAACATGTTCAACGTAATACTAAAGTAGCTCCGATTATCCAAACGTGCATTAAAAGTACGTTTGTTTTTATAATACGAAAAAGCAATGAGAACGCTTGCCGAACCTTAATATAATTTCGGTAAGAATTTACATTGCTCTTCATATGCTAAAAACTAACGTACGTTCCGTCATGTTCCGTCGACTTTTGACTAAACAGATATTTTTTTTTTTTTGTTTATGTTTATGAGAAACATGTATAAGTCGTTAGTGTCTTCATTCCATTCCGTACGTGTAGTAAGTATAAATAAATTTTTTTTTTACAAAAGTACCATTTAAAGCAAAAATGTACTTTTTCGTTATAGTTCTGTATTTGTGGCTTAATTTGATCCACTTTTTTTTAACGGAATAGATTGAAAGTCGTCTTAAAATAATCATATTCAAGTAAAATATGGAAACAAAAAAAAAAAATATTTATGTCCTTTGCTTAAATTGCTTTGAGAGTAAATCATAAGCAGACGACGGTCTTATAAAATCTGGCAATTATTTTTAACAGACAACGTTTTATGACCATATGCACTTACATATAACAAAAAGCAGACAAGGCAAGAAATTAAATGATTTCATAAAAAAAATCTTTCAGCGCCAAATGAGAAATAAAAGACTTCTGATATTTATTTCTTTATTTTTGACTATCCTTCTTAGTCTTTATGAAATGAGATACTAAGGCTGTCATCTAGCATTAGTGCACATATATATTTCAAAAGGAATCTAATGTTAAAATTCGCATATAAATATACTTTGAAAGCAAAATTTAAAGAAGACGAGAGTTGAAATTCAGAGAAATTCAAAAGAAATTCCGCCATACCTACTTACAAATACACACAGGCATTCGCATAATCAAATAAAAATCATTTTTAAAATGTTAACATGACTTGTCATATTAAAGAACAATAACGTCATACAGACATCAACAACAATAAGAACAATGATAACTTGGTATGAGAGTTAAAGTATGTTAAATAAAACCGAAAGTTTCCACTTTAGTCCTTCACAAATACTCTGACATGCACACACGAAACAAGATATTAACACATGAACATAATACGCACGTTTCAGTTCTGAAGTATAAAATGTTCATCTTAAAAAGGCGAAATATTGAAAAGAGAGTAAAGGGGTCAGATAATAAATGTTGCAAGAGAGAAATATTTTTGAAGTTTTAAAAGGGAGTGGGAGGTGTGCACGTCAATTAAGCAGACCTCTTCAAGTTCTTAACCCGCCAATGGTGACGTGTTGGTCTGTGAGACCGGTTGTGTTAAAAAATTCGTGTAACTTTATTGTCCGTTATTGTTTTTTGTTGCGATTTCGAGTAGCTGCAACATTCCACATCCCCCACCATCAGTTGATGACAAAACTTCTTCGTGAGTACAACTTCTGTATTTTTTTGCCTAACCTCGTGTATGAGACCGTGAGTCACCGTGTATGTAAGTGAAATAATTAAGTATGAATTTTTTATTATTCGCTTATTTTATTTGTTTTTTTGTTCTTTTATTAAAGTTCCTATTGTCGAAAGACTAATTAACATTATTTTCCTTAATGAATATGCGATTTTTTTATTTTTTCTTAATTTTAAAAAATGTTTTGTTAAAACATTGTTATTTTGAATGCTCTATTTAAAAACATTTGTGAATTTTAGTATTGAAATAAAAGAGCTTAAAATGATTAAATATCTTTGTTTTATTGTCAAAGTGCATAAATAAAAAAAAAACATTAACTATTAGTAACACGTTTCGAAATATCTTCAGTTGAAAACCCCGGTGCATGAGACCGGCGTCACCATTAATCAAAGTCAAATTTACGTCACCATTGGCGGGTTAACGATATCTCTCCTATCACAAATATGCTCAAGGATCTTAACGTACTTACATACATAATTGGCCATTACAATACTTACAGCGAATAAACAGACAAAAAGAGAAACGAATTGGTTACCGTTATTTTCATACACATGTAGCCATAGATCATATGGTCCATCGTTGTATTTTTTTTTTTTTTGCTCGGTACTGTATATCCGCGCATTTATATGGTTCCTTACATTTGATTTAAGAATTTTAGCTAGCAGATGTCCCTACTTTAGATTCTAAATATCCAGAGGTTGTCAATCGGATCCTTGAGATTTATATCAACAGTTTAAAGGCTCATAACAGGGTGGACTGTAGTATATTTAATAAAATTTCTTCCTTATATGCTGCATCACCACTGCAATGTTTTCCAGGCGGAGGCTATGGAAACTTTCAAAGTGGTGAAGTGCCGCGATTTTCTATAAAAATACCTTCGTTTACTCGGACAGCTAACCCTTTTGTGGGTTTCGTTTCACAGGGATTTTGTAGAAAATTGGAGTGTTTATAAACTGAATGGTGCCTGTATGGAGCTCACAATCCACAACATATTGCAAGGCATAGGTATTCACGCCGATAAACTTGACATTCCGCCATATAACTTCTGCAGGTTCTGTGAGTCCGAGGAGAAAATTATATTACACTTCATGTATTATAGTCCCACTTTTGCCATAGATTGTTGAAGGTTTAATCATGCCTGCACTGCAAGATTTATTTTTTTAGGTTAGGTTAGGTTACGTTAGAGGACGCGTACAGCCAACGCACTACCCACGGCGACTTCAACCTTTTCTTTTAAATATTTTAAATTCCATTTATTTATGCCATATGGATCAACAGTTTAATTCCTTATTTGACCCCCGGTTTAGTTTGGTTTTTCGGTTAACTTTTTTCATGTTTCTCCTATGCTTGTAGTCCGTCATTGTTCAGTTTTATTCTTGAGACACTGAAACTCTTGCACTAATTGAGCCACACTACTGAAGCATAGGTTACTAAAAGTCATGTTATGCTCTTGTCATTCTCGGAATGATGTCAGGTTCACTTTTTCACCCTTTGTTCTTGTCCAGTGGAGCGCATACAGCTGTTTTGCATAAATCGTTTGGATTTAAAAGACTTTTTATTAGGAAAAAGCACATGTCTCTATAATTTTTTCCCGCACTGTATATATGTTCATGTATTTGTATTTCCGCTAAATTTTTTATGGATACGTTCTTCCTCTTTTTATAACCGGTAGTTCTTTTATGTCTGATTTTTCTTTGTATTCATTTATATTTTCAACGATTTCTTGTGTATTTCGCTTGTCACCAAAAGCATTTTCCCTTCAACAAAAGAAAAAAGAAAATGAAACGAATATTCCGTATGGAAACATAAAAAAAAACGAGAATATGTCTTTTGTTGTCTGCTCAAAATGCCATAGAAAGCTGATGATGGAATAAATAGTGACAGGAGAAACGACAGGCAACATAACATATTTCAATTTATGATCTTTAAAAACACAGACATACACACATACACATAAGAACATAAAGGAATACGTAGTGACTGCGGGTGTACTTTGGCCATCCGCGAAGTAATACCTTGCGCTAATCCCGCAGCGGCAGAGTGGTTGGAATGTAGGGGGTTTAGTACGTAGCCACCAGTGATGGTTGTTGGAACAAAAGTGTCTTTCGAAGATTCCCATCTCCGGCCTAAAACAAACAAAAAGAAAAAAAAATACATAAGAGTATATCATATACACATACATGTAAGAAGACAGCAACTCACATTTAGTTTCATTTGCTTGCTTCATTCCTTTATACGGATTTGATTTGTTACATTTTCTTTAAAGATGGCTGATGGTTTCTCTCCTTCTTTCTGATTTTTATAATCGCTATTGCACTTGTCGTAGTATGATAATGCCCTTGTTCTTATATGATTGTAATGCTGATCTGCAAATTATATTTTTACATATAGAAAGATACAAAATCATTCAACTGTGAAGTATTTTAATATGAAGTGTCGTTTAATTATTTCTTATTTGCTTTGTTTACTTCCTTTTTCCTTTCAATATCATGCGTTTCTTTTGATTTTGCAATTTATCATCATCAACCATAAGTTGAGTATGAATGTTGTTGTGACACACACGAGTAGCAGACATCATGCACATTCGGGAGTAAAAATGTTGCCGAAACTGTCTTTTGCATATACATATGCCTGTAAGAGTGTGTAAATTTAATTTAATCGTCTGAGATTAAGTTTACAGATCCAGAACATTTTTAATTAAATATGTATTCCAGAAACAAGGTCGAGAAGGCAAAGAACATAAAACAATAATAAACATTAAAGAATTATTTATTATTAATAAAGAAGGCAAAAATAAAAATATTGTATAATATAAGAGATTAAATGTATCGGCTGTATTAAAGTTATTGAAAGTCCTTTTGCGTATACGCACACATATAAAGGATTAATTTAATGCACAATAATTCTCTTTTATTTATTTAACACTGGTTAATGACTGTGATTATAAATTCAGTATTAAATATGACTTTACTAAGGCAGTCAAACTAAAACTATGAATTGATGCAAAAGCTGTTGGTAAGATTAATAACGATAAAGCTTAAATATTTTTATTTTATGGAAAGGATTCTAGCTTATCTTTTTCATTAAACAATAACAATAACATGTTATAAAAGAATGGGTGCGTAGATCAATTGAAATACCAGCATCGTACGTACTGGATCTCTAGAATAATCTCTTTAGAGATTGAGGCGATAAGGTATAATATAAATGCGTCGATCTTCGTATGGAGCCGTGTAAATAGGGACAACAATAATGCTGCGGGAAGTAAGGTCGTAATCCTGACTTAAGGGTTGTAATGACCGACTGTGTATGTATTTATTTATTTGTATTTATTTACTTATGGCTTATTACTCTTAAAAGAGTGTGTTGCAACCAAATTATACATTTTACTGATTCTCATTGCGAAGCATTTTCCACTGAGAAATTTTACTCGTTGTCAGGTCACGATGCCCTTGATGAACTTTACAATAGACTTTACTCCCATTATGCTAATCTCAGACCCAAGCATATCCATACTATCATCTGCAATGGTCTTAAATCCGACCAAGCTTCCGGCGCTATTATGGGTCAGTTTCTCATTGCCACTACTATAGCAACGTATAATATCCGTCTTTTACCGAATTCATCGTAGCTGTTTCTGAAAATGTATTTACAATACGTTTCATTACATTTATGGACCTATTATATGTATATGACACACTATACTTATATTTGTATTAGATAATGATGCACCGAATAAAATGCATCGAAGTTGGATCGATTTTTCATCAATGAAAGAAACGTCGAATTGTTTCAATGCATCGATAGGTTACATAGAGTGATTTAAATCGTCGCCGTATATAATCCACCACCAGCTGAAACCAAAATATTTTTCACATTGCGAAAGAAGCAAAAAAGTACTCAGGTACCCATCTGATCTCCATATTATTTACACCAGTTATATTCCACAGAAAATGGAATATAACTCCCATGTAGGGAATACAACTCTGATATGTCGAAGTAGATTTGAAGCTCTTTATATGCATACAGGATGGGACGAACATCCAATTCTTCTGATTCATAAAGACGTCGTCGCAATGATTTGCTTTTCTACTGATACTTCAACGGAATGTACTTGAGGGAGATAAATGGACTTGATTTCTACTCTTAGTCGAATGATCAGTAGAATACTGAATGTATTATAGACAGAATTCGTTCTTTAGGCGTACTATCCCTATGTAGAACTCTCTTCCTACGGAAGCCTTTCTTGTCACTTGTCATATTAAGAGATTCAAATCTAAGATTAGCAAATATTATTCCAACACAATTCACTGCATGAACAAAAGCCATACCCTGCGTGTTGATCTTAAAAAAGGTGTGCTACAGCCTTGTAAGAAGCAATTTATGTAGTTACTGATAGGTTTCAGAATACTCTTTCCCTTCTCCGTTCAAACCTATCAACAAGATAAAGGAACGTATCCACCAAAGAGAATATATGTAGCTACTGTAATACGAAGACATGCAGAAGGCTTTGAAATGTTAGCTTGTTGTCGTTCTTAAATTGTTGGCTTTTATCCTTCATCTGAGTGGAAGATTTTACATAAGAATTTAAGCTTTTATTCCATATACAGCTCTTTCAAAAGTTCATCGATAGTTAGCTGAAGCGCATTTTTGCTGGTTGGATTAAGTTGAACATGAACTAAGTTGAACACGGATGAAAATTGGAATTTTTTTTATCAATATGTATTCTTAGTGATGAAACACATTACGAATTAAGTGTTGTCGTCAATAAGCAAAATTGCCCCATTTGGAGCAAAGACAATAGTTAATCGTTAATAAATTAGCATTTTTTTTAAATTGAGCCAGGAGCAGCCATTACGTTGAATAACGAGCGCTTTTCCAAAAATTAATCAGCTAAACATTACCGCCGTTTGGCTTTAACAAGACGGTGCAACTCGTTGTCCAGAGCTCTTAGCAATCGATTTATTGCAAAATCTGTTTGGTGGCAAGTTTCTTTTCAGAAGTGGTCATGTCGATTGGCCTTCTGTTTGAGAGGCTTATGACAATAAACCAGCAACTTTTGAAGCATTGAAATTGATTATTCACGCTTCCATTGTCGCCATACGACCAGTTTTATTGGAATAAATAATCAGAAATTATAGTCATGTAGCTCGTTGGAGGTTGTATGCGAAAAAATAGATGTAGAAATAATCCACCGGATTATGATAAAAAATGTTTTATTCCAACAATATTTTTGTCTTGTATTATGCACCTGCCATTAACAACTACTGAGCATTTTAAGCTATCGTAGATCTTCTTTTTTATGTTTTGTTCAAAACAAAATCCACTTTCAATAGCTTACTTTTCTACTTCAACTTGTTGCATCTGCTCACTCGGATGATTTTATTTTTATTCAATTTCTCCATTTTAACCATATCCGTCATGTTGAATAAATTGAAAAATATGTTCACAATAGAAAAAGAAATATTTTTGAGCAACATTTTGTTTCGTTGGTAAGCGAATAAATTTTCAATTTGAATTGTGTAGCACGTCTTATGAAAAATAATAACAACAACCTACTAAAGGTGTATTATGCCACAGAAGTTTTTCAGCCTACTTTTTCAAAAATTTTCTCATCAGCTCTTGTTCAAAACTGAAAGACGAAAAAGTTTTTCAATGTAGGTTCACTTTTTCTTTGTTAAGCGAAGCAGTGTGAAACGCTAGGCCGTAATTCTGACTGAAGGGTTGTAATGCACTCTGATCATAAATATGTTTGCCGTGAAGAATTCTTTTAGAGCGTTTATGTTTAGGTAAATAAAAGTTTGTAAATTTAAAACTCTGGATCAACTTTAATCTTAATGAAGTAAAAATATATGTAAGATTTTAACTGCATTCCTAATCATATTTACTTACAGTGGAGTATATAATATGCAGCAAACGGAGAGTTATTACTTTTTCCAGCATACGTTCATATCATGTATTTTCACAATGTTATCTTTTGTTTGCCTTAGAGAGAACCACGTGATTATGACCCGGGGTCATTTACGCACTTTGGGTGGATGCATAAAAAACTCAGACCTAACTGTCGGACAGTTAACTATCGATGTTTGTGATCAGACGTTGCTCTCAGGATGTACAATTGGCTTATCCTTGACCATAATGCTACTGATATTTAAGTTTTTAGCAGTTCGGTCATACCGACGAGTTTGTTACAGTAAATGTATACCTGTACCAGGAAATTCTATTTGAATTTAGAAAGGCACCGGTTTTCTGGATCTTTCGAAACTAAACACTTACGGATGATGCCAACATTCTAAAAAACGCTATTCGCGATTTGGGCCCGTTAGATTTTTCTTGTGGAATTGACTTATGTCGCAGTTGTAGACGAATAAATTAAAAATTACAGCGGTCCTTAAAGCCAACATAGCCCATGCCATCGGGCATATTTTGCATACGTTATGTGCCACAGTCATGGAAAATTGTACATTTCGGATGAACTCTACCCAGAGAAGCCGTGGCGTGCATTAGGGCGATCTTGTATCCGCACATAATGACGTCAATACGTTTTTCGGACAAATAACAAAAATTTAGATGATTATAAATATTTTGATTATATTTGATTATAAATTTTAAGTTAATATATATATACACTAAGAATATATCTTCTATTTAAATTTATGGTAGGAAAGCGCTTAACAAAAGACTCTAATTTAAAGTAGTGGCCTTAGTCTGGTAGGAAGTGTGTTGGCGTATTAGACGTCAGGCCAAGGTTCAAACCCCAGGTCGGACATCTCCAACAAAGTGAAATATGAAAAAAATATTTCTTTAGACGTCTTCATCTGAGCAGTCTTCAAGAAAAAACTCTTAGAGTGAATAAAATTGTCATGATAAGTTTCCCAAAAATCTGTTGTTCGGAGTCCGCTTTAAACTGTAGGTCCTGGCATTCATGTATAAATTTAAAGTGTTAGGAGCTAGGTCGTAATCCTGACTGAAGGGTTGTTATGACCAATTATGCATGTACGAGTATGTAATGGCATCATTAGGTTTTTCAGATGAATAAAACACATTCGATGATTTCTCAGAGAACCTTTATTTTTTTTGTTTTATGTAAGGACGAGAGGTGTCCTCGACGCACAGACTTCAGTGAAATTTTTAACAAGGTTTAAAAACAATCAAAAACGATAAAAACAAATCTAACAACAATATCCTCTTCTATTTATTGAACGCACAATATAAATCCTACGTCATGAGAACACTATATTGAAGACTGTTTTACATATAAGGATTTCGTTTTTTTTTTCTATTTCGGCAAACTTTCAAAGAAAAACTCCTGAACATTTTTGTTTTCTTTTTTTTAATCGAAAAATAATTTTCACTTGTGGTACGAAAACAGGAAAGTTCGAAATCCATCTAAGATAAAAAACAATCAAAACAAAATTGAATCCACTAAATGAGTGAAGAAATGTTTCGGTAAAAAAGGAAGAATAAATAGAAACGAATTTTCTGGCATTCAGTTGTCTTCACAGTCGCCCAATAAATAATAGAAAGTTACAAAACAAATTCAAAACGAAACAACGAAAAAGCAAAAGCGATTGAATAAACAATTTCTATAACACATCCTGGCAGAAGAGACAACAAATAAAAAGAAACAAAAAATAAAAAATAAATTCAATAGATGGAATCTTATCGGAATCTGAAAAAACAAACAAGAATTATTCTAAAGATGTTCTTGTTGTTGTTTTGACATTGAAAATCAATTGTTTTGGTATTACGTGCTGGTATTTCTACCTGTATGGGATTCATTTGATTTAAGTTTTGATTGTCCTAGTCTAGTTGGTAGTATTTTAGCATAAGTCAAGAGATTGTGTCGAACAAACAAGACGTATGAAAAAAAATATTTTTTTCGGCAACTTCCTCTCATCATTTTTTTTTTTTTTGGCAAAAACACTGGGAGTAAATAAACTGTGCTTAAAAGCCGACGTTAAATTGTAGGTCCCGATACTCATGGATAAACTTAACACATCCAACGTGAATGCTGTTCCAAACAGTAAATAACGATACATTTTAAGTAATGGCTAAAGGGTGCCTAGGGCTTGCTACAGTAATATAGGATATGATTTGGACAAGGTTGTTGAGTTAATTTTAAAATACTTGCAACATCAGCGATGATTTAAATTTCGTGTTGTTTTTTTTAATGCTCAACACAGTGTAGTTCGCTTGTAAATTATGTAACAAAATATCCTTACAGTTGTTGTTATTGTGTTATTAACAATAATTAGTCACAGTAGTAAATAAATGTGTTAAGTGTGCTACAGATTGCCTCAGTTTGCAATGACTTTTAGAGGCAGCACATTTAATAAGCAATTAAATGTCATTACTTATAAGAGGATTTCCTTCCTTCCCCACGAATGTAATTAAGAACACTTGGCAGGATTATAATTATCTTCACAAAATTAAATTAAATCGAAAATACTGTGTATGGAATCACTGATTAAAAGTTTACATCGTCTGATACATCCTGTAGACGATGAATATTTTTAAAGTTTTTCCTAAATTATTGATGTCAAAACTATATGTCATTAAAAGGACAGTCATTGCTGTTACATTTTAAATTTAATACATACATATATACATGCATACATACATACATACATGCATACGTACAGACATACAGACATACAGTGGTGGCCACGAATTTAAGACACGACATATGACTGACTTATTTGTGATAATTTTTACATTTTATCGAAAAAATTATGGTTCCATGATATTTTTTTAAGACTTTTGTAATGTTATGAAGAAAAATTAATATTTTCTTACCTAAATTCGGTTAAAAATTTTTATTTACATATTATATGCATAAACACAAGTTTTATCCTGGTCACGAATTTAAGACATAGGCATAATATAACACTATTCTCTAAATTAAGCTCAGCTTAATAAAAAAATCCTAGTATTTAGTGGGAAATACTTTATTTTTCATCAGAGCAGCACATCTCCCGGGTAAACTTTCGACTAATGCCACATAACGTTGCTTTGGAATTGCATACCAAGCCCTTCGGATTTCTTCCCACAAATCGCTTGAATTCTTTGGTTTAACTGTTCGTACATATACCTCAACATCATTTCACAGGTTCTCAATTGGATTGAGGTCCGGGGATTGAGCTGGCCATTTAAGTACAATGATATCGTTTTCCTCTAGGCAACTCTTCACTAGGCGTGAAATGTGCTTAGGGTCATTATCATGCATAAATTTCTATATTAGAGGCATGTTGTCTTCAGCGAATGGTATCATTGTGTCTGTTACAATATTTTTGTAAACATGGTGGTCCATTTTAGAATTTATATTGTAAATGGGACCTACACCATGCCAGGAAAATGCTGCCCACACCATCACATTTCCACCACCATGTCTGACCGTTTTTAGGGTGCACTTTGGATGATGCTCCAGGTTTGGAGGGCGCCATACGTACCGCTTTCCATCAGAGCCGAAGCGGCAAAACTTCGACTCGTCGCTCCAAAGAATATTTTTCTAAAATATCATGGGTTTCTTGAGATGTTCTGTGACACAAGTGGTTTACGTTGTGCAATACACCCACGCAAGTTTTTTTCATTTAATCGTCTTCTTATTGTCCTAGACGTAATATTAATGCGAAAATCCGATGCAATGTTATTTTTTATTTTAGTTGAGCTCGTGAAAGGATTACTAGCAGCTACTCTATAAATTAAAATGTCCTCCCTGGGTGTAGTTTTTCGGGCTCTAGGTTGCTGTTTGATATTTTTGGTGGTACAATGTTGCTTGATGTGTTCCATCGCATTGTAGATCTTGCATCTAGAACATTTAAGCAGCATGGATATCTCTATTACTGTTTTTCCAGCAGATTTTAGTTGTTGGATCAGTTTTCGCTCGGCATCGGAACTCCAAGTACCTCTGGCCATTTCTAATTAAATATTTCGATGTATTTCAACATAAAATAATAAAAACATTCGTTACTCACCGTTTAGCTTCCAAAAACACAAAAAAAATCGCTTAAAAATCAGAAAATTCTGAAATGTCTTAAATTCGTGGCCAGTTTCAAATACTCGTTTTTACATTAATATGATTAAAAAGCAACAAAATGTAAAAAGAAAATAACGGTACTTTTTCTTAACATTACAGGGTACATAGAAAAATAAAGAATATCTAATTTGATATTACAGGGTTGTAAAAATTATCACAAATAAGTCAGTCATATGTCGTGTCTTAAATTCATGGCCACCACTGTACATACATAATTAGCCAATACAACTTTTCAGTCATGGTTACGACCTAGCTTCTCACACCATTTATGTTGTGTTTGTTAATTTTATACATGAGTGGCAGGACATACAGTTTAAAGTTGACTCGGAAGGACAGATTTTTGAGAAAATGTTTATGATAATTTTATTTATTCTCAGAGTTTTTGCCAGAAATCTACTGAGATGAAGTCTCCCAAAGAAATATTTGTTCATATTTCGGTCTGTTGGAGATGTCTGACCGGGGTTTTGAACTGTGGGCATACGTTTAATAAGCCAACACTCTACCTAATAGAATACGACGACTTCTAAGAAGAGAATAGTTTTTGCCTGTCTTTATCTTCCCTTTCGTTGAGCATACCGATGCCACTTCACGGAAGGGTTCTGGTCGTATGGAAACTTCCCTCGTCTGCGTGCTCATTCCTGAGAATTCCCACAGGACTCAGCAAAGTGTAATTTTGTTACTCTTACCTAGCTGATTCAGTTTCCAGACGCCGCCCTAACCGTCAGATGGTGCTGTTATGTACTGTCTATTGTACCGCCTACCCAAGTTGAAGGCTTGTGATTACCAATTGTGTCATTCAATCGAAAGTTTTATTCAGAAATTACAATTAGAGGAGATCTGAGTCGTGCATCAGACTATCTAGGAATAGTCTGAGGTTGGTAAACGATACCAAATTTGTTGGTACTTAAATTAAATTTTGTTTTTTTTGTATTTGATTTCTTTTCAGTTTTCATAATTCCAACATTTTAAGTTGCTAAAAACTTTTGCTGCAATATGTTGTTTTTAATTTTTTTTTTTTTGAATTTTTCCTAAAAATAAATTTTGTAATTAAGCCGCCCATTTGCTCAGATTACAATAGTTTCACTAATAATCGCAAAAATTACTTTTTATTGTTTTCTTTTTCTTTTTTTAATTTCCAATTACAATAGTTTTGCAACCAAAATTCTTTTAAGGCCACCTACATTTGAATTTTAATACGATTTATATTTCATACTTAATGATGTTAAAACATCAGACAATAAGGGCATGGAACCAGCATAATTACATAATTTTTTAATGTTTACATTGATAAAACAAGGGAATTAATTAAAAAATATCTAAAATAAAAATTGCAAAACATCTAAAATCCATAGACATTGTTTTATTCCGTTTTTGGGGTGAATAGAGAATATCTATTATAAAGTCTTTTCAGCAATTTTTTAGATGCATACAAAAACAAATAAAAAATACTTAAAAGAATTGCAACAAATGGGGGAAAAAGAAGAAAAATATTAATTAAAGCTTTTAGAAATTGTTCAAATGAAAAATATTTGTTCTTGTTATCAGTATTGCTGCTGTTGTTAGTAAATTTATATTGGAAAACTCTATAATCGCTTTTCATTGGATCTCGATTATTTTTTCTTTACATTTTTATTTAAAACGTAAATTTGTATTGAAAAACTATTCGATAAGCAACAGAAGCGTGGTGTAGTAAGTAATAAGGATTTAAAACGAAACAAGTAAATGAAAATGAAAAACTTCATGCAGTTTTATTGGGTTCAGTAAAAATTATTTTTCTGATTAAAATACTAAAAAAACTATGATACTTTCTGTTTAAAATGGAATATACAGGACTGTAACAATTTAGAAAAAATAAATAAAAACAAGCGGAAGTTACTAAGAAGAAGAGGAACATCTATACGATAGATATTTTAACAGTTACCCGTTGGACAGACACTGATTTATAATACAACAATTAATCTAGACAATACCCGAGGCATAAACTATCGCTGCAAATACGAACCATTGCCTTGAGATGTATTTTTGTCTTTGATGTGAAATTGTTTAATTGCAGGCGTTAGGTCACACTATTGCTAGAGTATCGTAATTCTCCAGACTTTGTCAAGTTAACCTTTTCTTCTCGGACATAAAATGGTTTATGGACATAAAAAACAGTGGATGTATTTTTCTTCCCAATGCATCGCAAAGAAGCTTTGATTTTACATCGATTAATCCACAATATAATGAATATTTTTTGTGCATCGATTGCTATTCGTCACTTCTTCGTAAAAGTTACAGAGTGCACCTCACGAGTGAATTGCCCTCAGCCCGTTGAGGATATTTCTGTAATGCTATTGTGACAACAAACATCGGGAAGCTGTTTAGCGTCAGTAGGGATAACTCTCTGACTGATATTTGTTAAAAACCCAGACGTTACCCCCTGAGATGTAATAACGCAGCAAGTATATGTTCTAGTGACTTCCTTTCCCAATGGCAGAGTTACGTTATTGGGATTGAATCGATCCCTCTTGGTAAGCAAACGTTCTTTGAGTCTTCAATGCCCCGTAAAATGCAAGTTGCTATATTCAGACTTCTTCTGGATAGTAGTGAAGAACTTAAATCACTTCTTATCGTAATTACCCAACAAAAGTTAAAATTGTCTTAAAACCATCTTTCCTTTCGCCAAATAACTTTTTTGTTGTGAAGTAAAATTATTCCGGTTAGAAATGGATTATTATTATCATTCATATGGCTGCCGTGTCTGGTTGCACAGTACCTCATTCGATCGAACTAATTTTCGTGCACTTTTGGCCTTCAAATGTTCAATTGTCTCTGGTTTGTCGGCATAACACTTTTCCTTAACGGCGGCGCCCCACGGCCAATAGTCCAACGGTGTTAGATCGCAGTTTCTCGGTGGCCAATTGACATCATAATTTCGACTAACTAAGCGGCCATCAAACGTTTGACACAATAAATCGATTGTGGAATGAGATGTGTGGCAAGTTGCATCATGCCAATAATGCCTAACGTACTCACCAAGATGAAAATGAGCTTCATCCGCAAGGATGGTTTTCTTTTGGCAAAATCGATATCAATAAATCCCCACGTTGCTCAAGAGTAAATTGATTCATTACGTTCAGTGGAGATAATATATTGAGTTTTGTGGCAGAATAGAATAACATAAGTATTGCCAGATTGGAAATAACCGTTGATTCATATTTAAACCGATAATTGGTTCAATCAATATAGGCTGTTAAGTAGTAATCTTGAAAAACGCAGTTTTGAAGTTGGAGAAGGATTTTCTTTCTCACAGTGTAGTGTAATAGAAGTTAAGGTATACACTCCCCGAAATATTTATAAGACCAAACGTATTTCTCGAAAAGCTTAAAATATTTTAGACCAATTCGTACCATTTTTGGGTTAAATATAACTAACTATAATATAAATCTTTTTATGTAAAAAAAATATTTTTTTCTTTGTTTAATAAAAGGATAGCACAAAATGAATTTCATTTTCAAACGAAAAAATTATAAGACCAAAATTAAATAATATTAAGCTAAAGCTAAAATAACAATGATAAAAAACAACTACTGAGTAATTTTTGTATTTATTAGTAATTAGTGTGTCCACCGTGATTAATAATGACTTCCTGAAGTCGACGGGGCATAGAATTTATTAAATTTTCAATGCAATTTTGACCAATCCTACTCCATTCTCTTATGATGGCACTTTTTAAGCATTTACATCCTTATACTGAGTGTTATTATTGAAAACTTGGTCCGATAGTATTGCCCATAAATTTTTTATCGGATTTAGATCTGGACTACATGCCGGCCAATTCAAAACTGGTATGTTTCTGGAGGACAGAAATGATTGTGTTGCTTTTGATTTATGGATTGCGGCGTTATCCTGCTGAAATATCCAATTGTTGCCTAACGAATCATCCCCAAAATTAATTAAAACGTCATCTAATAATTCAATATACTTCTCGCTATTCATTTTAGTTGATATAAAACAAATAGGAGTCCTTCCCGTAGTCGAAATCGCAGCCCAAACCATTACGGTGCCACCACCGACATTTTGCGACATTCGTTGATTTTTTTTTTACTTGATTCCATCCAATATTTTTGGGAACCATCTAAATCAACTTTTTTTCATCAGGAAAAATAACTGATAACGTTGAATAACTTCAACGAATGTCGCGAAATTTCAGTGGAGGCACCGTAATGGTTTGGGCTGGGATTTCGACTACGGGAAGGACTCCTATTTGTTTTATATCTTTTTCGTAGTGTAATATGAACATGTCTCCCCCATTGAGTGTATAAATGACAGTGTGTATGTGTTTAAATACAACGAGTTTTGTAACACGTGTGTACATACAGATATATGTATATAATGTTATGTAATGTTATCCTAAAGGATGAATATGTATTCACAACACGTATTAAAAATATTGTATTCAAGTTAAAGTGAATTTGACTCACAAAAGCACACATAAGTTCACACGTAGTGTAGAAGAAGATGCATGAGTAAGCACACTTACATTAACAAACTTGTATGTGTTTTTGTGTCCTTTCATAAATAAATACATTGAATGTGTTTGCATGTATGTATGTATAGATATAGCTTCCTGCATGTTCGTGTCACTGATGATAGTTTTGTTGTCGTATGATGAATTAAATACAAATTTCTATCCGTATTATCTACACGGCATTGAATTGAACTGAAATTGAATAAAAAAAAGTTTTATTTGAAAATAAATACTCAGCCGTAGTATTTAGTACCTGTTGCATTGCAATTGAGTGGCATAAAATATTGGTCTAACATTGGCAGGCATTAACTTATAATGCCTTACAAAAGGAAAGTGGGAAATTTATTTATTGATACATAACGAGCGAGAAACTAATTGCTTTACCACACCATAATGTTATTAAGCTTGCGATAGTGAAATCAATTGCTTTTTTAAATACATAAATAGTTTAAGTAAATAAATACTTTTTTTTATCATTACAGCTCGATAATTTATAAAATATAAATAACATTTAAAACGGTAGGTTTTAAGCTTAATGCAATAAACGATGATGAGTACCTACGGCAATATATCTAATCCAAGGTAAGCAAGAAGTACTGATTATTCTGATTCATGTTACGTGGTCATTACAATTCTTTAGCCAGAATTGAACTATATTTTTTATACCACATAAATTTGTTTTTAATTTATCCATGAGTGGAGGGGGGGGCTTACAGTTTAAAGTCGACTCCGAAAAAGAGTTTTGAGAAACTTTTCATTGTAAAATGTATTTACTCTCATAGTTTTTGCCAGAAGACGGCTGAGGGAAAGTCGCAGGAAGAAATTTTTTTTTTATTTCGTTTTGTTCAAGACGTCTAAGGTGAGATTCGAGCCTCTCTTTTCTAATATGTCTATGCGCTATCTATATATTCAACGAAAACCTCAAAAAGTTCTTTGGTTATTCAAATACTTATCATACTTAGAGATTCCCAATCATTCTTTTTAGTCTTGACGAACTTCAGTATGCAGTTTGGTGTCATTAAAGATAACTGCCTATCTAGTATTTCATAGACACTCTCTTTATTCTTACTGAAATGAATTAATGCCGCATAGAAATTGTCACGAATCCTATTAACACAAAGAGGAGTCTACGCCTGTCTCTGTCTTCCTTTTCGGCACGTATGTATACCCCTTCAAACTTCTCTTTCCATTCCACAGGAAAGTTCAGTCTTCATTGCCCAGAATTCTTTAGGATCCGCCAAGCGGTGACCCTACTCCCACTGCCTAACAGATCAGCTTTCATACGCAGTCTGATACTACTTGATTATATTAGTCGCAACATTTGTACATACAGTCAGTTTTAAAGGGCACATATTTTTGAATAGAGTATAGTACCACGTACGAGTTTGATTCAAATGGTTGGTTCAAACTTCATGCCATGTATACACAGGCGTCTTCTAATAGCTTGATTTACCAAATCACCATAACCGCATATTGCATTCAGCAACAGATGTTGTTTTGCGTTCTTGGTGCAACGCGCTTTGCCTATATTACGATCACCATAATCGTCCTACCGGGTGGAATATTGTCAATATGGTGGATAAATTTGAGTTCCCTGATGATCGACCAACACCCAAAAGTCGACGAAATATCACCGCTGCCTGTGAGAGCGCAGGAGAATCCGGGGCAGTCGATTTGGCATCGTTTACAAGAACTCGGCTTTGCTAAGTTCACGATTCGATGATTTTTGCTTTGTGATTTAGGCCTGCGCACATACAACCCCTCATATGCCACTGATCTTATTTTTATCGAAAAATTATCTTCAGCGATGAAGCCCATTTCTAGCTTAAAGGGGACATGAACAAACAAAATTGTTGAATTTGGAACGACAAAAGACACTCTATGACGTGGATTATAGACTGGAGGCGTCATCTTTCCATATTTCTCTGAAAATTACTTTAGCCAGGCCATTGTCGATCTGATCTTGACACAAACGGATGGTGCTGCTTGGCGCATGTGACATTAGATATTCTGTACGCGCATTGGCATCACTCGAGGAGATGAAGTGAACTGGACACCGAGACTTTGGTCTTTTTCTTGTCGGGTTTTCTTTAGGCGCAAGTGTATGCGAATAAGCTACAAACCACAGCGATACTCAAAGCTAACATTGCCCATGCCATCGAATAAATTCAACCTGATTTATGTGCCAGAATCATGCAGAATTAAATGATGTTATGTTACACATATAATGGCATCAAGAGGTCTTTAAAACAAATAAACAATTCTGATGATATCACTCTGTCTTATTTAAATTTAATGATGGGAAGCGCTTAATGAAAGCGATATAATGAAGATAGTATAAGAACTACTTTAAAAATATTTTAAGGAATAAAGCAAAAAACATTCTTTCAGCTTTTTGATTTTAATTCCTTTTATTTTTTTTTTCGATTTTGGACAATTATATCCGTCAAAGGGTTAATGATGTTGAATACTTCCCAGATGGCTAAAAACCATGTAATGTTCTGTCTACAAACACGTTATCTGATGCTTACAGTGCTAATGAGGTAATTTTCCATACCACTTCCATCAATTCGTCGACGTTCTAAACTTTTAAGCACCCTTCTGCCATATAACCATTGAAACATTAAATCATAATCATTTTCAATTATGTTTCATTTTCCATTTGTCAAAACTATTCTTAGAAATTGTCTCGATTACATTTTCTTTATAAAATACTTCATTTATTTTAATTAATTATTGAAGAGACATAAAACTTTATTTTATCAATAGAACTCATTTATAAAAATTAAAATTTCTTGTATTCATGTATTTCATTAATTAATTGCAAAAACTTTGAAATCTCTTCTCAAGGATATGCTACGTAAACGTAAATGAAAGCCATACACACACTTCACAATACTCAGTAAAAATCAAACATCCTCCAGATGTCAATCTGATTTTGATTTTTGTTTTATAAAAAAGAGAAAAACTACACTGAAAAAGAAACAGCAAACGTGTTGCTGGGAGACATGCAAAATAAATATCCTGCGAACATGTCTGCCTACATATCAGAGATCAGCAATGAATCGTTTTTTCGCTACTCATAAGCAATCATGAAATTTTGAATATAAGTGAGTCAACAGTATTGAAATTCAACTACTCTGATTCATTCTTACTCACAACAACATTGACTTATAAGTACGGGCGGCAACGTTGACATCAAACTCATAACATTTGAAATAAGTTTGACTCATAAGCCTACTCATTGAGATTCATAACTTTAGAAGAAATACTTTAAATACTTATAAATGATTCGAGTGAATCGAATCATTCATCAAAATTTACAGTCTTAGTTGTTTACAATGTGAAATGCTGATGTTATACAATTATTTGATTTATATGTTTGAAGTATGGTGATGAGTAAAGCTGAAAGTCGTATGATGATGAGTAAAGTTGAAGGTAATTGATATTACGATAATAAGTGATGATGGTGAGTATAGTGCAATACAGTCTGATGATATTATGCTGGTAGCTATGGCTGAATGTAGTAGGTATTACGCTGGTAATTATAGCTGAATGTGGTAGAGGTTACCCTGGTAATTATAGTTGAGTGTAGTAGATAATATACTGGTAATAATAGCTGAATGTAGTATAACGGTAAGTATAGTGGTGTAGAGTAAAACTGATGATATATAACGGTAAGTATAGTGGTGTAGATTAAAGTTGACTGTAGTATATCTTATGTTGGTAATTATAGCTGCATGAAGTGTAACGGTAGGTATAGTACTGTAGATTAAAGTTGATGATACATAGCGGTAGGTATGGTGCTGTAGATTAAAGTTGATGATGATGAATCCCCGCCACAAAGTGTCTGTGTACGGGGGCGATGTTCAACTGCTAGCGAGGCAGACACGTTGGAAGATGCCCAGTCAAAATCAGCAAGAAAATTTTCCAACGGCTGGTGGCAGCACAAATCACACTGCTCTCTATGCTGTCCAAATTCAAAAAGAAGGCTTCGCTTTCTTAAATGCCTTTTATACCATTGCCTTTTCATTTCTAGATTGTTCGATAACGTTATATTTTCCATTTATTTCCGTCAAAGTATATCTGTCCTTTTCCTACTTATATCTTTATTCCTTTTATTCAATTGGGCTTACCAATTGTTGAAACTCTCATTTTAGTGTTGCCAACTGATATTTTCCAGTTGCATTTACAAAAAAAGAATCATACTTATTATGCGATTCTTGTAAACGTTGAGTAAAGGAGAGTCGAAATCAACAATATCATGCGTATTGTTAAGTATGAGTACGATGTGTACTTCAAACTTTGAATATGAGTAGAGGTTCCATTAGAGTAAAATAAGAATGAATGCGTATAAGTATTAGAAGTTATGAGTATGATTCGATTTTACTTATCTTTTTGAATACACATTGCCCATCTCCGGTCAGGATTACGCCCAAGACACTCAGGCCAATTATGCTGTGTGTGTTAATTTTATACTTGAGTGGCGGAATTTTTATTTTTTTATGATTGACGCTCAATGACAGACTTTCCATGGCAATTGGCCAATCGAAATATATTTGGCGTCAATCTTCATGTACCGAACTGAATAGCTTTTACAAAAGTGTTTGGCTGACTCACGGATGAGTAAAATTTAAAATCGGTTCTGAACGACATATTCTAGAGAAACTTTTTCATGGTTTTTGCCAGAAAATCAAAGGAACATCTCCTGCAGGCACAGCCCCGTCAAAAAGCCACCTGCTTTTTAAAGTACGGTATACCTTGCATCCGATAAACAATCTATCTGACATAGGTTTATGTTACATGCTGACAAATCCTGGGCTTAAAGAAGCCTTGCAGAGAAAGTGTATCAATCAACAATTTAGACAGTCTTTTAGCGCATAATGAAAGACCCCATATTTAATCGTTTTTCTTGGCCCGAACATTTTTGTTAACCTCAATGATTTTCTATTACAATTGCTTCTTTTTAATGTTTTTATTTTAAGTTAAAAAAATATTTAAAATATTTTCCTGAAATAGAATTTAATTTGCAATTGAAAGTCAAACAAAAGCTGATAACAGCACAAACAAAAGCTGATAACAGCACAAACAAAAAAACAATCATACGCCCTGCTGTTCATGTTGCGGTTAAAAAAGTGCGGTTCATACTGATTGTAGTATGTAAAGAAAGAAACAAAAAAATAATAAATAAATAACTATTTAACATATGCGAAAGAAAGAAATTCTATAGAAACCTATTTACGTTTTTAGCTTTTAAAATCGTTTAAAATACGAGCTCGTAGATTGTGAATAAAATAAAAATAAATTTCTGTGTCAAATTTAAGTAAACAACAACAATTACTTTGTTTGTTACTCCTCTGTTTACACCCTTTGCTTAAATAATAACAATTACTAGACAATTGTTCGCAGATGTTTGTAACGGAGATCTTCAAACCAAGATTACTATCTTCAAACACACCGCGTCTTCACATAAGACTGACTAAACTTTTACTCTCTCACTCGATTGCTTTGCCTTACATTTTGTGTGGCAAAGTAAACAGTCAGATGAATGTTCTTGAAGGTGAACGTTAATGACATCGCCTTCTCGAAATCTCTATAAACGATTACATTTATTAAGAATTAAGAAAATGTATTTACTTACTTAATTGATGATTACAAATACTTAGTCAGGATCAAAATCTAGGTTCTCAAACCATTAAGGTTGTGTATGTTAATTTTATTTGAGAATGGCGGCATTCTCAGCTTAAGGTCGACTCTAAACGACGAATTTAAAAATTTTCATGTAAAGTTTATATGCTCCGAGAGTTTTTTTGCCAGAAAATTAGTCGCCGAAAGAAGTTTTTTTCATACTTCGTTTTGTTCAAGTACTTAAGCTGGAGCTTAAACCAAAATGCTACCTACTAGAATATGAATGCTGGCCAGTATCGTAAAAGGTAACGTGTGATTAATTAATTATCTGCTCAAAATATTTACAAAAGAGAGTGAAATATTACTTTGCAGCGTTGTATGAATGTCTGCGATTTACTTCTTAAAGATTATTTTATAAAAATGTTGTGGTTAAATGAACTTTGTGGCCAAAAAAACTGATTCAAAAGATGCAACTGATAGCCAAATCAAATCTTTCCATATTCACTGACTTGAACATTGTGATTTTTATCCTTTTTCTCAAAGTACTTTGCATCATTGGACCAATCCAATCCAATAAAGTACTACATCTCTTGATAGCCTGTGCTACTAATTCTGTTCCACCCAAAAATGAGAGCAGCGAGAATTTTTATAACACAATTGAAAGAGTTTCTAGCCTTGTTTGCTTGTTAGATTATCAGTGATAAATTGACCAACTTTACAGAACATATTTAACATTGAAACATGTCACGAATTTTTTCTAAAGTGAAAAACTGTAGACTGAAAAGCTAAAAACAAAACAATTAATATTTTAAGGTTGAATAACTTAGTCTTAATTCTCGTTGTATTGTAACAGATCAGAGTCTCTGGTGCAAATCAAAATTACAATCTTATAACTAGCATGCTACGCAATAGACTAACAGTTCAACCACCATAGTGTTTGGCAACTCTGTTGTGATAGTTGTGTATTTTTGGAAGTGCTCCTCTTAAAATTTTATTTTTTTGATTTTTAAGTGTTTTAATAAGTTTAGAATTTTTCATAAGTGTTTTAAAAGTTGTTTTTATTATTTTCTTTTATTTTGCTTGAAATTTTATCTTAAAATTGTAAGTTTTATTTGTTAATTTTGATAATAATTGTTTCATTTTAACAAAACAAAAACAAAAATTGCTTCTTGTTCTAATTATTTTTTGTTTTTGTAAGCTTGTTACAGTTTTTTATTATTTTCTTTCTATCTGTATTCCTTTTTTACTTTTTTCTTTTTATTTTTGCTACTGTTTTGTGTATACTGCTTTGCTTGCAATTCTTGTTTATTTATTATTATTTTTGTTTTTTGTTATTACATATCTTTTATTTTCTTTTTTATATATAAATAATTTACTCAGTTAGTCTATTTATTTATTTAATTTATTAAAATGAATATTTGTAGTGCTTCGAAGTGTATTGTAAAGAAAGAGGGTGAACGCCAGATTTCTTGCTGGTTGTGTGACGGTTTGTTTCACATCAAATGTATTGGGTTGCAGCCTCGCACCACGGACCAATTGATGGATGGTTCATTGGGTCTGCGTTGGTGCTGCCCTAAGTGTAAGGTGGTAGACGTCCAGTTTTATAAGTTTTTTGTAGGAACTCGTCGTGAGTTTGCTGAGATGCACGCTGAGTTTGCATCTCTTTCTGCTAAATTTCGGCGATTTGAGCAATTGTTTTCAGGGTATGGCCTGTTGGATAAATTGCTTGAATCTGAAAAGGTTCCTGTCCCTCTTTCATCGGGGGCTCCTGGGCATGTGGCGCAGGTTTCTGTACCAGGGGAGACTGAGACAATAAATGAATTGACAAATGCTACTCCTATTGTGGACATTTGTCCACCTACTGCTGATAAGTCAGCTAGCAGTGCCATACCGAAGTCTGCAAATTTGGTTGAATTGAGTCCTAAGTTTACTCCGTCTCCTTCACCTTTGCCTCTGGATGATGTCACTTCTCATGCATCTTCCAAATCGTCTTCTATTTCGCATTCAGGTGTAGTGTCCGCTAGTTTATCTACTTCTGCTCCAAGGGACTTGGTTGTAGTTAAACCTAAGAAAACTATTTTTGTGTCCCGGCTTTCTTGTAATACTTCAGTCGAGGATATAAAATGTTTCGTTAAATCGAAGATTGGGGAACCTTTTGAGTTTGGTTGCTATAAGATGAGGCCATCTTTGGATAGCAGTATTTCTTCGTTTAAATTATATGTTGCCGATGAAAGATTTGATGAAATTGTTAATCCTGCGTTTTGGCCACAGGGTGTATTGGTACGGGAATTCGTACTCAAGCTGGGCCATCGTAGGAATGGTGCTAATTTGCCTGGTCCTATTTCTCAAAAAAACTAATTTCGAAATCGTCTATTAATTTCCAAATTGCTTATCAGAATGTTCGCGGACTTAGGTCTAAACTTTCTTCACTTTATAATAGTAGCTTTGATTTTGAATTTGATGGAATTGCTCTTACTGAGACTTGGCTAAATTGCAATATTTTTGATTCTGAGATTATGTCTAGTAATTTTAACATTTATAGACGGGATAGGAAGTCTAGAAATGGTGGTGGTGTTCTTATTTCCATTTGCTCTAAATATACCTCTGAATTGATTGACTTGTGTCCTTCTGAGGATATTGAGTTCATTTGCGTTAAGGTCAATGACCGTGGAAAGTCTATATACATTACCTGCTCGTATATTCCTCCCTGTTCTGACATTCATATCTATAGGGCTCACTTCGATTTGATTTCTGGAGTAAATGAATTAATGGGGCAAGAGGGAATTTTAGTGGTTCTTGGTGATTTTAATCTTCCGCATACAACTTGGAATTTTTCACCTGAGACTGGCTCATTGGTGCCATGTTCTTCAGTTCCATTCTATGATGAAATTCTGTCCGCTATGTGTGATCTAGGTATTTTCCAGGTTAACGGTGTATTGAATTCAATGGGTAGAATTTTGGATCTTGTGTTTTTAGAGGATCCAAGTATTTCTTCTTTATTTCGCATTGATCCTATATCTATTCCTGAGGATGGTTATCATCCTACGTTGTTACTTTCTATCGAAGTTGATCTTTGTTTACCTCCTGTAATTGATCGCTCATTTGGTGTAAAGGGGCGTTTTAATTTCCATCGTACGGATTTTAGTCGTTTGAATACACTACTATCCTCTGTAGATTGGTCGTCTGTACTTATTTCACCACCATATGACTCTTTTTCACTTGATAGGATCTTAGATGGTTTTTATGAGGTATTATTTAAATGTTTTAGGGAGTGTGTTCCGTTTGTAAATAGTCGTTTGGAGCGTTCTGGTCCTCCGTGGAATTCGGCTAGATTGTCCAAGTTGAGGAACAGAAAATCGAGGTTATTTAAAAAGTTTGTTAGATCGGGTACTGATATTGATTATGCTCTTTACTCTAGGGCGCGTGCGGATTATCGTAGAATGAATCATTATTGTTATGAGGAATATTTGACTAGAGTCAGGTCGAACTTCGCTAGTGATCCTAAGTTGTTTTACGACTTCGTTCGAGCTAAACGTAAATCATCTTTGTTTCCCTCTGAGACGTTTTACGGTGGCGTATCATCCTCTAGTAACCTTGATATTTCGAATATGTTTGCTGACTTTTTTCAGTCTACTTATAGGCAGTTGGACTTGGGCCATGATCAGGGCAGCAGCTTTTCGTATCCTTATTCAGTGGGAAGTGTCTCTATTTCTAATATATACTCATTTGATGAGGAAGGAGTCTGTTCTTGAGTCTTTGTCTGGACTGAAACTTACATACTTGCCTGGCCCTGACGGGGTACCGGCCTGTATTTTGAGAAAGTGCGCTATTGTCTTGAGTGGTCCTTTGACCTTTATATTCAATGGGCTTCTGCGGGCTGGTCATTTTCCATCTGTTTGGAAGAGTTCGTTTATAATTCCTTTGTATAAGTCGTGTAATAAGTCCAATATTTCCAATTACAGGGGTATTGCCAAACTCAGTGCTATTCCCAAGTTGATGGAGAAACTCGTGACGGATTATCTCTTTTTTAATACGAAATCTTTAATATCCCCTTTCCAGCATGGTTTTTTAAAAGGTAGGTCGACTGTCACTAATCTTCTTGAATTTACTACACGTGTTTTCAGGGGTTTTCTTGCAGGCGCTCGGACTGATGTGATTTATACTGATTTCAGTAAGGCTTTTGATAGGGTTGACCATAGTATTTTGCTTCTTAAACTGTCATTAATCGGTATTCCCGATATTATTCATCGTTGGCTAGGCTCCTACCTCTCCCTTAGGACTCAGAGGGTATTGTTTAGGAATGTATTGTCTAAGACTGTATATGTTACTTCTGGTGTTCCGCAGGGTAGCCATTTGGGTCCTTTACTATTTTGATTGTTTCTTAATGATCTTCCTTGTGCTATTTCTGATTGTAATATTCTAATGTATGCTGATGACGTTAAATTATTTTATACTTTTGATGATGATCATGGTCAGGTTGTTCTTCAGCGGAATATTAATTTGTTTGTAACTTGGTGAAGAGTTAATTTAATGGATCTTAACTTAAAAAAATGCAAATGCATGGTTTTCTCTCGCGGTGGTGTGATTTCGCCCACTTATGTGATAAATTCTTGCCCTTTGGAGACTGTGGCTACATTTCTTGATTTGGGAGTATTATTGGATATGAAACTCTCTTTTTTGATCATATTGATTGGCAAGGCTCGGGCTGTTCTTGGTTTTGTGAAAAGATGGGCTAGGGAATTCATTGATCCTTATATAACTAAACTGCTATACATTTCACTTGTTAGACCTATTTTGGAGTATGCGTCTATTGTTTGGAATCCATACTATCGTTGTCATAGTGATTCAATAGAGTCTGTGCAGAGGCAGTTTTTATTATTCTGTTTACGTGGCTTAGGATGGGATTATGCCAATGGATTTCCGCCATATGAGGATAGATTAGGTTTGATAAAACTTCCAACTTTGGAACGTAGAAGAACTGTTTTAGGTGTTTGTTTTGTTTTTAATCTGGTTAGAGGTGATATCGATTCTGAGTTTTTGCTTCGTAACCTGAATTTCAGTATTCCTGCAAGATTTTCACGGCACTATCGTTCTCTTTCCTTAGATTTCTATAGAACTAACTACGGATGTAATTTTCCTTTTCGTAGATTATGCAATGATTTTAACGTATATTACGATTTGATTGATTTTAATTGTATTTAATTTAAAACGTAGCTTATATGCTAGCATTAATTTGTAAATTATTATATACAAATGTATTTTCATTATAGTTATAAGTAGTTCATGTTTATTAATTGTTTATTCAGCTTGTGATTAAGTTCTATAGCTGATTTATGTTCTTGTTGCCATTACTTTTCCCATACCCGCTACAGTCCGGACTGTAGTGTGTACGTGTCCCTACGTAATGGGGACGAGCCCTCCGCGGTCGGGTGAGGGTGGGTTAGTGTGTGGCCGGGGACGTTCGAATATCAAATGATATTTCGTCATGGTTTAATGATATCAGTAAGTGGAAGAAGAGATTTTTCTGTCTTTTATCCAGTACCTATGCAATTTTTCTGCCATTTTAAATTTCTAATTAAATATTTTGACCCGGTGGCAAAAAATTTTGGAAACTTACAAAAGCAATGAGAGTAGAAAAAGTTAAAGCTGAGTTTCTAAATGTGGATGGCGTTGAAGTGTACAACAAAATTGAGAAAGCAAACATAATTGCAAATATTTTTGAAAATTCGCACAAAACAACAATTAACATGACCTCTAAGGAAGAATCTAAAGTGACAGCTCATATACAATGGCTAAATTCCCAAATACCGAACATTACAAATTTTACTACAAAGGAAGAGATTGAAGTGTTTACAAAGAAACTTAAAAATTGTAAAGCTCCTGGTATTGATGGTATTACACCAATTATATTAAAAAATATGCCTGAAATATTTTTTACCTCAGTTACAAACATTTTCAACTGGTGTCTAAAAAATGGTTACTTTCCTAATAGTTTCAAAAGGGCTAAGGTAATTCTAATTCTTAAGCCAGGAAAAGATCCAAATTCACCTAAAAGTTATAGGCCAAATAGTATGCTGAATTGCCTTGAAAAAATTTTTGAAAAAATTGTACAACAGCGAGTGTTAAATTTTACAGAGGAAAATAATTTAATAAAAAATGAACAGTTTGGATTTAGAAAGGAACATTCAACAGTTCATCAAGTCAAACGAATAGTTAATTTTATACAGGAAAATTAAACGTATCAGGCGAAGTAGGGGAATTGTGTTGCTTGATATTGAGAAGGCTTTTGACGCAATATGGCACAACGGCCTCATTTATAAACTTAACCTTCTAGGTTTTCCTACGTACCTGCAAAAAATTATTAAGGGTTTCCTAACTAATAGGACGTTTATTGTAACCATTGATGGATGTAACTCCACTGAAAGAAATATTCCAGCTGAGGATCCACAGGGCTCTGTGCTTTCACCCATTTTATATTCGCTCTTTACGTCTGATTTCAAAGTTATAAAAGATCAACATACAGCCCTATACGCTGATGATACTGCTATTATGGCAAGTGGGAAAGTCTCTAATGCTATAATTAAAAATATGAGAAGAGCACTCGAGCTTGCCAATAAATATTTCTCCAAATGGAGGATAAAAATTAATGACACAAAAACTCAATCTATTATCTTTCCATTTAATAAATCCTATAAAAGAATCCCAATCGTTCCACTACTCATACAGGGTGCTGAAATTTCTTTACGAGACGAAGTAAAATATCTGGGTATAACCTTAGATAAAAAACTAACATTCAAAAGCCACGTCTTGAAAGCGTGCGAAAAGGCTATTAAATATGGATGTGCGCTTTTCCCTCTTTTAAATCGCAGATCTACTCTTAATATTAAAAATAAGTTACTGTTATATAAAATGTGCATACGACCAATTATGATTTTTGGTTCTCAAGTCTGGTACAATAAAGTGGCAAAAACTTACCGAAAAAAGCTGCAAATAATACAAAACAAGAACCTTAAAATCATATACAACTTACCAAGGCGTTTCTCAACAATTCGATTGCATAAATGCTACAAACAAGATACCATTAACGAAGTTATCAATAAATTGACAAAAAGCTTTGAGGATCGAAACAGATCTTCTAAATACAATTTAATTAGGAATTTGTGAGTGTGTATATTTTCCAAACCTTCGACAATGAAGGTGAGAGAAGATTACGGCACTAAAATTTCTATAAAATTTAATAGGGTTTTCACTACCTTTTTCGCTATAAATGTTAATATATGCATATTAAATGGAAAAGCTTTATTTATAATTAAAAATAAAATTTCAATTGCTGCTATACTTTTTGTAAAAAGTCAAACGATGTTAATAATAAAAAATATAATTTTTAAAAAATATAATTGTTATATTGATAGTCAAATAAAATAAAAAAAAAATAAAAAAAATTAAATATTTTAAATATTCAAACTTTTATTTAAGTCATCTGTTCATACCAGTTGTCCTAAACATTTTCCAGCTGTACTCAGCCTTCAAACAATTTTTGTGAATTTTTCATTTAATGACACCAGAAAAATGAAAAAGTTTGCATCGTAAAAAAATTGTTAAACATTGTTTTTATGGCACGATTTAATAATCAAAGAAATTCTTTTAATTTCCAAAGAATTTTAAATGTTAGGGCTTTGTTATCAAGTTTTTCCCTTAAAATCGTTGTTGTAGATGGTTATCTGTACGTCTGTCACTGAGAATATTTGCTGCCGTAATTATTTTAATTTTATTTTTCATTTCATTTTGCTTTTTAATGTACGTGTTTTTTGTTATTTTGTTTTATTATTTAATGTTAATTCAACATTTTATTTGAAGTTCATTTGAAAAAAACTTTGTAAATTTGCTTTTATTTCCATCCTTTACGCCTCTATGCTGTTTCTAAGAAAAATTATATGATTTTATCATACTTTAAGAAGTTCTCCTTCTAAGTATCAGCATTTCATCCTGTGTGAAAAGGAAAGGGAAAGTGGTATGAATAAACTATTCATATGCTCATAATAAAAGTCTATCGCCCCAAGGTATCAATTAAAGTGTGGTTAAACTTAAACCTCAAAAGTTTCATAAGAATAGAAATGTTGTATGTAACAGTGTTGCATGCCACTTGATGTGCGTGCAAACAATTAAAAAGGAAGGATATTTTATACAAAAGAACTTACAAACACACACATTACTAACACAATTAGATGAGTATGGAAAATATAAAAGTTGTGGAATTTCTTGAGAGATAAAGGGTCTTCCAACAGGGTCATTTTGTTTGAGGTACATCTGTCAAATTAGTTGCCATCTTTTCAGTCTGTTTTGTCGAGTCCTTATGAACGACTATGCTTAACAATCTGTATTTGCTGAATGGGCTCTGAAGCAGTAGGTAACTGATCCTATTTTTTATTGAAAAATCACCTTCAGAGATGAGGCCCAGTTCTGGTTGAATAGCTACATGAACAAACAAAATTGTTCACTTAGTAGGACTATACCAATTCATGTGAGATCAAATAGCGTCCAAAGCATTCCGAAAAGGTCACTGTCTGGTGTGGACTTTGGGATTGAGACGTCATTGGTTCATATTTCTTTAAAAACGATGTTGACCAGGTCATCACTTGCAACGGAGAACACTTTAAGATTATGATTAGCAACTTTTCTTGGCCTAGAGTGGATTGTTTGGACAGCAATGGCATATGTTTCAAACAGACAAGCGCTACGTGCCACACAAGTCATGCCACATTGGACATCACATTTTCAGTATTCATACACAGAGCGTTGCATGAGCAGAAAGATTTTGTCTTAGCCAACGAATGTTTAAACCAATCCAAACTACTTAATCTATCACAATTCCACAAAATCTTCCAACAACGTCAGTTACAAAATTGTCTAAGACAGCATAAAACGTACTTTCCAACTCTTTCTGTTATTGAATGAACAAATTCAAAAGGAGCGAACATTTTTAGAATCTCTACAGGAGCCATTATATAGAAGCTCCACGTCATGTTGGTTGATATTTATAAAGGATTTTAATCATTTTGCCTACTATTTGCGTGTAACTTCTTTCAATAAGGGCCAGGTATATCAGAATTCCAAAAGTGGTATAAAACTACCATGGTATAGTCTATGAAGCTATTAAATACTCTTCGGCCAGTGAACTTAAAAATCATTTTAAGTGTCCTTTACTCACTTACGTAATTGGCCATTGCGCGCCTTCGATAGTTGTTCACACCAATCGATGGCATGGATTCCTCGTCTTGGTCCTTCCAACGAAAACGAGTTCATCCTCTTCGCCGACTTCTGAAAATCTCTGCATCAAATACCCGTCTCACCGGAGCATCCTCCTCCATTCGACTGCCAAAGCTGAACTAGAGCAGCCGGAGAATGTTAATACGATCGTTGATTAGCTTGTGCAGCTCACATTTGGATCGGATGCGGAAATCATCGCCAATTCGCACTGGAGCGAAGATCTTACGTAGGACTTTGCTCTTGAATATTCTCAAGGCTGCTGAATCAGTGTTTAATAGTACCTATACCACTGCACCATAAAAAACACGGAAAGGATGAGCGTCTTGTAGAGTGTTAGTTTTGTTGCACGAGAGAGGTTTCTGCTACTCAATTGCCTATTGACTCCAGAGTAGCACCAGTTGGCTAGAGTGATCCTGCGCTTGATTTCTAGACTGACATTATTTTTGTGGTAACGGCGGAGCCAAGATAAACAAATTCACTGACGGCGGTAATCTGAGATCCAATACGCCGCATGTCCCTTTACGTGACACAAATAATAAGATTCAGGCTGTGGCCTAAATCAATTTCAAGAGGTATGTGAAACATAGAAGATTCCGAAGGTTCTAAACGTCCAGCTGTGGGTTGTACAAAGTGAAAGAGTTCACGATATAAATATAAAATTAAATGTGGTCATTTATTTTCAGTACAACGTTTTAATCATGCTCCGAATTAGTTTCTCACACCACCCATATTAAGTGGGTTGATGTTATTACTGAGTGGTGGGACCTACAGTTTAACGTCGATTCCCAATAACGGATTTAATAAACAGATTTGACAGATTTCAGCGAGAGATAACTTGATTCTGAGTATGCTTTTCTCACAACCAAACACAAAAAATGTACTACTTTGAACGAGTGTTTAGTGCTGTCCACCAGCAATATTGACGCGATTTGTTTCGTTTCGTAACACTGGATGTACACAGAAAACCATAAGCAATTAATATTGTGGGTTTCTGGCGACTAAAAAGGGGTAAAGTTTGGTTTGTCAGCAAATAAAGTCAAAGCATAAGTTTTCTTCGAGTTCCTTATTTCCAAACGTGAAGGATTAGAATGGCGACAAGAGACTTGATAAAATCATTTGACAAGCAATTCTATTTTGATGACAAAATTTTACTTTTTTAAAAAGGAATTAAAGAAATTTTGGAGGAGAATATGTTGAAAAATAAATCAATTTTTATATCCAAAGACTGTCTTTCATTCATAAAGTTATGCATTTTTTGACAGGTTGGCCCATAATTTATTAATGTATTTTATTTTTTTTATTTCTTTTTTTTTTAATTTTATTCCATTTTCTTCTATACCCCTCACAATCTCAGTTGAAGTGGCATGAGTCTGTTGCACTACTGAAACTCCAAAGAGAAAAGGCCAGCAAATTTTTTAAACTGTCCCCATTATATTCCCTATTATATTTTCTTTATCCCCATTGAGTATTTCCACTAGCCATTTGTGTTCGAACGCCAATGGAATGAATATTTAAACTATAAAATTTTGTCTTAATAGCTGCAAAGATAAATATTTTGCTTTCAAAGAATCATTAACCCAGATTTAATATGCAAATACTACAGATTTATGTGGGTTATTGTAGCTGTCGCTCTGTCGATCTTTATTGAAACATTAAAATTAATTAAAATTTTAAAGGCAGACATTCAGTTTTATAGGTTCAAGTTTTTGTCTGTAATAATTAAAGTCCTTAAACTTTTAATGAAATGCATTTTTCCATTTAAAAGCAATTTGATTTTTGCTAAGAAACCTTATGTGGATTCAATATATGACTGGTTTGATTATTGAGTACAATAATTAAAGAAAAAAAATAAAGTGGCAACTCACACCTTCACCTTCGTAGGTTGTTAGATATTAGGTTATTCAATGGTTATTTATTTTTCCTAATTTCATATTGAAGGAACTGTGTCTCATCTAAATGTCTATTACTGCCCCACTATAGGCCGTAATCATGGGAACATTGAAATACAAGTTTTTGTTCGCAAAATTTGCGTTTTTGTTAAAATTTGTTCTGTTGTTGTTAATTGTCTCCCGAATAACAGAATGTAATTTTGCAATAAAAAAAATTATTTACAGTGGAATTTGGATTGCAAAACTTAAACTTCATTTAAGTCATATCGGCCAATAACTTTGATACCTATTCTCTTACAATTGTTTGGAAAGAATGTTTCTTGACTGTTTAATTCCGGAAGTGGATCTCAACACCATTATTCCTCATCATCAATTTGCTTTTAGAAATCGTCAGAGCCACTACAGAAAAAGTTTACTGAATATCTTCCAAGCATTCGACAAGGTCCAGTACGATGGTTTGATATACAAAATTCTAAAATTATTACCCTATTATGCTCAGAAATTAAACTCTAATTTATTTTCCCTGAAAACGATTTTTGCTGTTGGTTTTGAGGGAAGCATAATATAGCCATTCTTTTATTAGAAGTTCACTGCAGATATGCCAACGAGCTGATTGACCAACACTTCAACCTTCGCGGATGACACTGCATTCATAAGCACTCATGAAAACCCTGTACTGCTTCCGTACGACCTCAATTTCATGTTATGAATGAAATAATGGTTAGATAAATAGAAAATTAAAGTTAATTCCAGCAAATGTGTCCACATAATTTTCACACTTAAAAAAAAAAATTGTCCTCCCTTAAGTATTAATGGTTTAAGTATACCGTAACAAAACGACATCAACTACCTCGGTATGCACCTTATCCTCGTTGTATATGGACTCAGCACATTGCGGCCAATATAATTCAGATAAAGCTAAAGTCCGGCCAACTGCACTGGCTTATTGGATCACGGTCATCTCTGGCTTATAAGGACAGTATGTTAATATGGCATTCGTATAGCAAAATTACAATTGGAATCAATCCCATCCAAGCTAAGTTCTATGCGCATCTGAAGTGTTTTCAAAATCGCGGACGATGAAGTGTACCCTCATATTTGCTGAAAACCGTGGATGAACTTGCTGCAGGATCATTTCTCATGCAGATGATGTGGTAGCAGCTATTACAGGCAAAAATCTAAAATTACAGACATGCACATACATACATACATTGGTCAGGGTTATAAGCCTTTAGTCAGTGTTACAACCAAGTTTTGTGTATTAATTTTATACATGAGTGGAGGGACCTACATTTTAAAGTCAACTCAGAACTTCGGATTGTTAAGATACTTTCCATGGCGAATTTCTTTACTTTCAGAGATTTTGCCAGAAATTTACTGAAATGAAGTCACCAAAGAAAATTTTCTTCGAGCAAATTACTTTTCGAAACAAGTGAAATTTTCGTATGAATTTATAGCTGTGAACTTTTTCATCTCTTTCCCTTCTGCTATAAGTCACTTGTTGGTATTCCAATACAATGCAGGACAATACTTGGTCGTACTACATATTGTTTTAAAAATTGTTTCAACATTTCGATTGGAGAAAATATTTTTCTTTCATAATTATATTTCTATTTCGCATAAATTTTAAAGGACTACAAGGTCAAATGCTGAAATTAATCCCCATAAATAACGAACAAATATTGCGAGTATAACTGTAAACAGAAATATTGAAAAGTGTCAAACACTGTAATAATAAAACCATGAAAAATAAAAAATATTCTTCAACAAAAAAAAATAAATAAAGAAAAAAATAGTCGAGATTACAATTTGATAATGTTGTTGTTGTTTCAAATCCATGGTATCCTAAATACTTAAAGGGATTTTGTATTACATGCGTACATTTACACAAATGTATGTATTTATATATATATGTGGGTATGTTTTTCTGTGGTCTTAAATAAACTTAAAGTTTATTTTTGGGTCCTGTTTTTGTTTATAGCTTACCAAATAGAAAGGAAAAATTATGATTGCTTTCAAGTTTTCTTCCTTCTTGCATCGTTTTGGTTTAGGGTTTCTAATATTTATAATTTAAGGACTTTAAAAGGACATAACCTTAGCAAAAGGATTAATATTTCAAATGAAAAGGCAAACAAATACTTTTCTATTTTTCAAAATAAAATATTAGAAATTAAGTCCGATAAGTTTTCTAGGCCATGTGAAGCAAGAAGATGGTATTAAAGGACCGTTGGTACTACAAAATTTAATATTAAATTGCAAGGGTTTTAAAATGTTAAACAGATATTTTTATTAAAAATTAACCTACTTTTTTAAATTAATATACGATCAGTTAAATATAATTGTATTGTATTTCTAGTTAAGATTTGTATATGAAAACATATTGGTGATTTTGCCAAAGATACTGAACAAATGACAAGTAATTTGACAGATGTAGCTGTCAGAGTTCAGAATTTTAATCACAGTTACATTCATACAAAGATTAATTATTGGTCAAAACTAAATTTATTTTCATACTTTGCACATTGCTTTAACACCGCATGAAGTATGGGAACAAAATCAACGACAACTTATTTGTCCAAAAAATGAATCATTAAAACCAACAAATAGAAGAAAATTGTATCATCGTGGCACAATAATAAACCAAACTGTGATAAAATAAAAAGCCACAATAGTGACAGCAGGGCTAACAGAAATAATGAAAGCACTGAAGTCTTAATGGACACAAATGATCAGGATGATGCCTTCCATCGTTGGCTGACAGCACCAGATACGAATAATAAAAATTATTCCACATTTAATGAGTCAACCACTATAAGTGTGGGCGGCTTTGGTGGCAGTAACAGTGATTAATATGGAAACAAAAGAAATTATGAAAATATTGGATTCGATAGTGAAACCGAATTTTCATCTGCTTCAGCTGCTGATGATACAAAGAAAGCAATTAACGTCATGGCAACGGGGGCCACTAAAAGTATTGAAACAACAGCTTCAATATACAGTGTTGGTACTAAAGCGAATGGAATGCTTGAAAATGAAAAATACCTTAGCAAGATTTATCGACTCAATACTAACGACATCAGAATGGCTAGAAATGGAATTATTAAAGGCAAGGCAACGCCAACAATACACCATTCAGTCAAACTTTTGAAAATTTTAATCGAAATAATAAACTGCTCGGATACAGTACAACTAGTACCAGCAGTGGCACCAGTGGCAACAGTAATGAGAGTGGTGGAGGTGGTGGCGTTGGTATTATTCGTTCGACAATAACTAATGAAGATAACGGTGTTACAAGTGTTGTAAATATTGATACAATACTATGGACATCATCTGCTGAATTACAGCAACAACAATCACAGACCTCTAACCAACAATAACAACAACAGCAGCAGCATTTCGAACATGCGAAACAAATTGAAAAACGGCTTGATGCATTTATGCAATCACCACCAATTTTAATTTCTAACAAAAATTATGTCTGTTGTTGTTTCTGCAGCAATTGATGCTCCTGCTAGTTTTGCTCTTGTTAAGAACAATATTTTATACTAAAAAATAAATGACAATAGCAGCAGCTGTAACAACAACAATACGATTTTTACCAACATTGTTGGTGGTAATCAAAATATAGAAACACAGGATATGGGTGTAAACTTGTCAAATAACAACGGCACTGGCTACACCAACAATTATAACAACAACAGCAATAATAACACCACCAGATATAGTAGTTCAAGTAAGAGTGAACATTTTGAGTTTAAACATCTGCCAACAACGTTGGTGTCACAAACAAATGCGACATTGTCAACAGCCACAGCATTAGTAGCATCAGCAATACCGCCTACATCAGCAATACTAGCACAACATTGAGTCTGAAACGTCAATACAACGTAATGAGTAGGTAGGAGAGACTTTAGAATATTTTATTTAATAGATAACAGATATACAAATACATTTTTAAATTGTAGAAGGGAAAAATATGGTTTCTGCGTTGTTCATAAAGTGATGCTGACGTCTTTTATTCGCTCTTCCCTTTTACGCTTTAAAATTCAAATATTGTTAACGAAGCATTATTTTATTGGACTAAATATTGTGAGGAAGATATTTTCAAGCCTGATGTAGAATTTATCAGGTTACTTTTACATACATGCATTCATGATTGGCCATTACAACCCTTTAGTCAGGCTTACGGCATAGCTTCTCACACCACTCAAGCTGCGTGCCATAATTTTATACTTGAGTGGCGCGACTTACAGTTTAACGTCGACTGCGAACGACAGATTTTGAGAAACTTTTTCATGGCAGGTTTATTTGCTCTCAGAGTTTTTGCCAGACATCTGCTGGGAGGAAGTCGCCGAACAAATATTTTTTTTTTTTTCATATTTCGTTTTGATGTCTGGCCTGGGGCTCGAATCCGGGCTTTACGTCTAATAAGCGAACACACTACCTACTAGACTACGGCGACTACACCATCATATTTTAGCTTTACTTATATCGTTTGGACACCACATGGCTTTAGTAGTATGGCACTACGTGCTACACAGTTAGTGCCATATCGGATATTTTTTACATGAAGGTGATATAAACTGGCCATCGTGGTTTGACCCCGTATGTATTCTTGTCTTAATTCAACTGTTCTGAAAGCCAACATAAGTACATACATTATATGTATTCATAAAAATTTATTGAATTGAATTTAATGAAACATCGATTTGATTGACGTGCGTAGTGAATTTCTATGCTTACATAAATAGATTTGATACCCTTTTCTGGCACCTAAATTAAAAATATACTCTTTATTGCCTCAAAAACCCATAAGATATTATGTTTTACGAGACCTTAAACCGGTAAAAGCGTGATAAAAATAAACGATGCCTATAAGCGTTAAGGGGCACTTTGCACATCCTCTGACCGTAAAAAATAAAATTATTTTTCTTTGCTTTTCAAACCAACAATTAAGAGAATAACCAGCCAGCCAAAAAATCAGTCAATGAGTGAAACAGTCAGTAGACACGGAAGAGTCAAAGCCATTTGATGTTTTATAGCTGCTGAAAAGCCACAAAAACTAGAGAATGTGATGAAAACAAAGAAGAGAATAACTTAATAGCTACTTGACTTACTGAATTCATGACTAACTGACTGACTGGCAAACTAAAACATAACAATTTATGTTAATTTGGTAAAACGTTTCAGAAGTTAATAGAAATTACAACAAAAAAAGAAAGAAAACAAAAAATCTTGAACTTACATGAGCGCTAAAAAAAGAATTTTAAAAACAAAAACAAATTGAGCAAATTCATAGGGTTGCTAATACGAATGAGTGATTTGACTAAACGTCAGGCAGGTTGACAGGCTCTCGTACTAAATTAATTTTCTTTCCATTCTCTTTTGCATATACGGCGTCGTATTTCATTTTGCTTCTATTACGAAGAGTGGTAAGCTCACAATTAACGGTCAAGGAGCACAAGAAGAGAATTCAACATCGAAAAACTTTTTCCTTGACTGTTGAGTATGTGTTGATATTTGTGCAAATAAAACAGCGCTTATTCAAGCATAAATGAAAGCGTTGATGCCCAAAAGTCAATAGGAATGTTTCAAAATCCAAATCAATTCGATTATTGACATCCCTATGATGTCATAGGGATTGAGGTGCCATATAAAAATATAATTTATTTAGTAATATTGACATTATACAAGGGGATGAAACTGCGAAACTGAACTAAACGTGATGGATTTGTGCCATAATAATTTGATGTTTTTCTTATATTGTATAGTAAAAGTTTATTAAAAGAAAAACAATACATTTAATAAAGAGGACATCAAACTAAAGTGCTATGTTGTACAGTGGACTATTGGATACACACAAACAGTTATTTTCGGAATGGAAGTGGGCCAACTGCATTGTCATTCGTTCACGACATTTTTTGAAGCACGAATCCCGTACTAAACTCCCAGACCTGGATTTTAAATGAAATCAAACTTGTTTATTGAAAACCTAGAAAAAAATTGTGTTTACACCTTTTTAACACATTGTATATGATGTTTTCATCAAGCGAAAGATAACTTAAATGATAGCACAAGACAAATATTGTTGATATTGAATTACATACACACACTTACATAATTGGCCATTACAACCCTTCAGTCAGGATTACGGCCTAGCTTCTCACACCACTCATGTTGTGTGTGTTAATTTTATACCTAAGTGGCGAGCCCTACAGTTTGAAGTCGACTCCAAACGACAGATTTTTGAGAAACTTTTTCATGGCAGGCTTATTTACTCTCAGAGTTTTTGCCAGAAAACTGCTGAGAGGAAGTCGCCAAAGGAATATTTTTTTTCATATTTCGTTTTGATGTCTGACCTGGGGTTCGAACCCTGGCTTTATGTCTAATAAGCGGACACACTACCTACAAGACTCCTTGATATTGAATTCATTTATTATAATCTTGTAGTAAATTTCATTACATTTAAATTTTCTAATACGACGTTCACCGCGGCTAAGAGTTACATGGTCCATTGAATCTTACTTACATTCTTAGTCAGTAATTAGTCAGAATTACGCCCTAGCTAATCACCCCGCCTATGTTGAGTGTATTAATTTTATCCACGTTACCGGGACCTACAGTTTAATGCGGACTTTGACCCACAGATTTATGAAAAAATTTGTATGGCAATTTCATTTACACTCAGAGTTTTTACATGAATACTGCTGAGAGAAAGTGACCTAAAGAAATACTTTTGCAACTGCTGTTTTGTTGGAGATGTCTAATCTGGGATTTAAACCATGTCCTGATGTCTAGTAAACCATCACACTACCTACTAGAATACAAATGCCTCAACGATGAGTGTTATTTACAGATTTTCTGTAATAAAAAAGCTGAATTCTTCAGACAAATCGTTTTAGCGATGATGCTCTCAAAAGCTTTCCATTGTTTTATTGATTGCTTTCACTCACTTCACAGCTGTCCATAAATCATGCCTTTCTTCCTTGCAACCTATTTACCATTTTACTCCTCTTTTGTGCTATAAAAATAAATTTTATGTAAATTTTTTTGCTGTAAGTTTAATTTCAATTGCTATTCTTTACAGTTACCCTTTACAAAATATGTGATGTCATGCTACAGTATCCTGGTAACTGCCGGCAATGTATTTGCATTGATGGCCAAGATACACTGATGACACACCCAGTGTCACCTGCAGATTTATTCGGTACCACGAGTTACTCTTCACAATTGAACAAAATAATAAACAGAGCCCTACAAAAATGATTTAAAAACGGCATGTGTATGTGTGTCTGAACGAAACAAAAACATCAACAACAAACAAAAACAAAATATAAAATTTTCAGTGATTCATGAGTGTGTGACTTGAAGTCCATGACCACAACCTCCACATAAGCTCACTTAACAGCCGAGATAAATACCAGCGCCATCAACAACTTTGTACAGTTTTTTGAAGTTGCTGCAGTCAATAATCGATGAAAAATTCTAAAAATTTCTCACAACAACAATAACGGCAATACGTTTGTATTGACAATGGATTCACTCACCCATTTAGTTTCCAACGTTCCCCTTCCACACCAGTCAGCACACAGTGTAGGTACATGAAGTAGAACATTTTTCAATATCATAATTTCAATATTGCATGAATGAATGTATGAGTGAGTGTATGAATAAATGAATGCTGAATATTGTATTGAATGTAGGAAATATGAAATGCAGGAATGAAAAATACATGAATTTTATAGCTTCGAAGAACTTAAATTTCGCAAAATAGGAAGGGTTAGTGTAAGGAAATTTTTAAATTTTTGGAAAATTGTTTGTATTTCATTGTGAATTTTGTTTTGTATTGTTCTTTCAATTTCCCAGAAACTTTTTGTTTCGGTAGACTAGCACAACCAAATTATTGAATCGCTTGTTTGTAAAATAAAATTTTTATTTTTGTGGTTGTAAACAAACCATTAAACCGGTTTGTTTTTACTACTTACCAATGCCAGACGAGCAAGCTAATTGAAATCGTCTACACTGCAAAAAAAAAAAAAAAAAACTTATATAAGACTATTGAAATGCATACATAATTGATCATAACAACTCTTGAGTCAGGATTACGACCTAACTTTCCACACCATTTATGTTGTGTGTGTTAACTTTTATACATGAGTGGCAGAACCTACAGTTTAAATTTGAATCCGAACGAATGGCAATTTTAACTAAGCTCAAAGTTTTTGTCAGAAATCTATTGAGAGAAACTCATTTCATATTTCGTTTCACTGGAGATGTCTGACCTGGGGTCCGAACCATGGCCTTACGTCCATGAAGCCAACACATTGTCTATTAGACTACTGCGAGTAAGACCACTTAGAAAGCGCTATTTTGTATGAAAATTAAAAGTGTAAACAATTAAGAGTTTTATTGTGTAATAATAATGAAAGGAAGTTGATTGGTGTCAACAAGAATAATTCTATAAGCTAGATGACTTACTACCACTTAGCTACTTATAATGCATACTGTGTCATGCTCTAAGAAAACGAGTCTGCTCGTGTAGTTTTGTTTCTAATTCTACTATATAGAGGCCAAGTCCTGCCCAATGTTAACGTTTACAGCCATCCGTGTAGCAACAAGTTCACACATGCAGCTCGACCATTGTTCCGTTTGTCTAAGAAAATCGATCCGGTATCAGATGCATCCCGTCCCTCAGTGTCCCAAATATATTTTGGTGAAAAGTTTTGTGTCTTTTATCTCTAAATTTGGAAATAATACTACATAAGTCTCGTTTGTCGGACCATTATCTCACTACTAAAACTTGTATTAGATTTGTCTTCAAAACAATTGTGAGCCATTACATAATTTTGTAGTTTATTCTGTATTTCATTAGCAACATTTACCACCTGCCGTCGTATTTTAAGGAATGGAAGAAACCATTAAATAAGATTTTTATGATAAGATGAGATTTATGATGAAAAGACTTTTATGAATTAACGAAAAATGATTGAAAATGTTTTAAGATTTTTTTTCTGATGGCAGAAGATTTAAATCTGTGGCAGTAAATTACCCACAATAAATTCTTTTTTGTAAATACCTAAAGCCTTGTGGTTTTTTAAAATCACTTCTCCTGGTTTTTGTGTTTAATTAAAGCCAGTTTATTTACTTATTTTATATAAAAAGTTTTTTTTTATTTACAAACCCTCCTGAAGGACTTATCAACATAAGCTTAACATATGAGTCCTTATTCTCTGTCATCAAACTCACATGCAATGGCTTGCGGCCTAATATTTTACTTCGCACTCACACGTACCCCAGGAAACACCTTCAGCCAAAAAAAAATCTGAAAATTATGCAGGGCAATCTTTCCCTAACTGTTTATAATACTCAGGCACACTTTATTAAATATACGCCAGAGCTGGTAAACAGTATATAAAAGTGAAATAAAAAAGGGAAATTAATGAGCTCCGCTTTAATTACAGATAAATACGTCAGCCATACACCATATTGCCGCATTAAATATGTGGCTTAGGCTGGGTTTGTATTCAAAAATATGCTGCAATAAATTGTATGAGAAACAGTATGTGCTGCGGTTGATATTCAGCAAATTATTTGGGTAGATTTAGTTTTAATGTTGTCCTTAAATTATAAAATACTCGTATATTAGGTTGGAAAGTATATTAGTATCAGTACTGATTATTAAATATTCAGTTTTTTAACAAATTGTAAAACTAAATGTGACCTTGAGATAAGGCTTATATGTACTTATATGTATGTTATTTGAAAACGTTCATTCACATTCGCATGAAAAATTATATTTTGAAGAACCAAATCACAATAAATGACTGATTGAAGTATATTAAAATAAAGGCAGTATAACAATATTTCTAAAACGTCAGCTAAAATACAAATGGGCATAACAATCCTTTTAATTTTTTTATTGGAGAGGCAAATCACGTTGCCGAATCATCAATATTTTAAATCTAAAAGCCCTTCGAATTTCGTTCATTAAGTCGGTGTTTGTTTACGCATACATACATATACAACTGGTCATAACAACCCTTTAGTCAGTATTACAACCGAGCTTCTCATACCACATATGTTGTGTGAGTTATTTTTATACATGAACTAGCTAATACCCGGTGTGCTTCGCTACCCCCATCGGAATTAAATACATATCTCGTGATGCAACTGGATCGCCCACCATCAAAATTGTTACGCCATTGTTGGGGCATTGTATCATCCTTGGTGTTGTCAAGCTGGAGTTCTATCAGATGAATTGCGATTATGTGGTCATCTGAACTTAATCGTGAACTTAAAGATCCTTACCAATTCGTTGATTTCATGAAACATCACTTGTAAATCGACAACAATCCATTGTTTTGTGTCAGAGTTATAATGCTGGCGGTGGTGCACTTGGTCATTGTTATCCTCTTCTCCTATGAAATAAATTTGTAAGAACTTAGGATCTTCATTTGGAATTGGCAACAATGATCCCATTTTATGATAAATTTGACCTTGGACACGAAACGTTGGCATAAAGTTGTCTCGAAATACTTTGGTATCACCAAAAGAGGTAATTTTTTTATTTTGTTTTTTATTATTTATTAATATTTTGTTAAATTAAAAAAAGTATATATTTCGAAAAACTTACCTGAAATCAGTGATTGTAGTGGTTCTGGAGGTGGAAGTAAATCAGACAAAGCGATTTTACCATTAGAGCAACACATGCCAGGTGTTTCATTTTTGTACCTGAGTGCATTGCAATATTGGCAAACTTCATTCATGTCACCAATTGCCACTAATTCGTCTTCGGTATAATCTATATCAGATCTATAGTTAAATGCAATACCTGAGTATCCATGAAAAACATTACGTCGATTCACCACCATTCGATTACGATTTTGTTCTCGACGCAAATAATATTGCTCTATCCTCTCTGCTGCTCTTCTTGTTGATGTTCGAATCCGCTGACTTTCTACTCGCGATTCATGTTGGACTTCTGTTTCATTAGTTCGTGATGTTATGGTACGATTTCGCTGGCTTTGTAGCCGACCTTCATGTTCCAACGGTGTCTCGGTAGCTCGTGCGATTGTCGCATGTTGTCGAAGACCTTCAAGACGTTTTTCACGCTCTAAAGGCGTTTCTGTGCCTCGTGATGTTTCGGTACGATTTCGCTGGCTTTGTAGCCGACCTTCATGCTCCAATGGTGTCTGACAGCGTTTCAGAAGCTCGTGCTAAAGAGGTAAGATTTCGTTGACTTTCAAGGCGCTCTTGGTTTTCTGAAAGCGTTTCAGTAGCTCTTGCTGTTGTGGCGCGTTGTCGTAGGCCTTCAAGGCGTTCTTCTCGTTGTGATGGCGTTCCGGCTCTAAAGGTTGAAGCTCGACTCTTTTCAGTCCTGAGGCAACTTTCACGCTCTTCCGAACTTTCATTTGCTCTCTGGGATTGCAAATGCAATGCATTTTTAGTGCTTCTGGAAAGCGATGCTTTTTTGGGGGCATTTTTATAAATTGTTGCAAAATAAATGTCACTCAACGTTTAACTCGTTTAGAATTAAAGGATTCAACTGAATTCCAAAAACGAATGCGTGTTATATTTATTTCTTTATATTTTACCTAATATGAAATAGGTTCAGGTCAAAAAACTTTTTAAAAAAACTGAGGCTAATTAAATTTGACAAATAATTATGTTTGTGACGGTCGCAGGTAATTTTTTTTGGATGAGTTTTGCAACTTCCTATTTTATTTGGAAAAAATATTGAGAGTTTACATTTTATTACTTAGGTATTCGAAAGTAATGAATGAAAATTTTACTGCCTATTGTTACATGCCCATTCATCACCCAATAAAATGCTGATTATTAAACTTACCTGATCTATTTTTCAAGATATGCAACAAATAAATAATATTTTTAGTAATTACCCATTGTTAGAAGTAAACAATAACGTAACTATTACATATGTATATGTTTTTCAAATAAATATATGAGTTGAAAATTTCAAACTCAATAATTTAAGGGTCATATGTTTGAGCAGCTCAAACATCCTAGAATTCAAATGTATGTTGATGATATTCAACTCTACCTTGATAGCTCAACACTGGAGTTAAAGATCTTAACACTGACCTTAATAATATTTCTCTTTGGGCGACTACAAATGGTTTAAGGATTAACTCTAAAAAGTCAAAATGTATTGTAATTTGCAAAAAATCCGCAAAGATTGAATCTAGTAATGATGTTGCCTTTTTTGGTTATTTCTGAAAAAAAAAATAAATAAAACAAAAGTCTACGAATTTAATTTTGGTTATATTTTTTCTTATTTGGTGATTTTTTTCACAAATGTTGGTTACAAAATTTTTTTCCTTCCCTTCTATCTTTCCCCCACGTCGTGAATTTCTAAAATATGCTAAAATGCACATTCTTTATACTTTATTTTCTTTGGTTTTATACATCAAGAATCATAGATAGCATACTTTAGGGGTAACTATGCGTATGAGTAATATATTTCAAATGCAATTAAATATTAAGTATGTAGTATACATGGGCATGGCCCCTCGCTCATTTGGAATATCAACATAAAAAGTAGCCTACAACTCCTTCCAGACATACAGGAAGATACTGTGAAAATTTCAAGAAAATCGGTTCAGCCGTTTAATCGTCTATAAACATACAAACATACAAACATACAAACATACAAACATACAAACATACAAACATACAAACATACAAACATACAATCAAACACACATTCATTTTTATATATAAGATGGCGGGACCTACAGTTTAAAGTCGAATCCAAACGACAATTTTTTTAAAAACTTTTTCATAGCAATTTTATTTACTCTCAGAGTTTCTTTCCAGAAATCTGCTGAGAGGTAGTCGCCGAAGAAATATTTTTCATATTTCGTTTTTTTTTTTGAGATGTCAACAAGCCAACACACTACCTACTAGACTACGGCGACTACATTATAGCATAGCGATGTATAAAACCGGTTTTTATGGTTTTTGAAGTTAGAACAACTATAAACAGTGCTATAAATCATTTTTAGATTATATTTCAAGGTGGAAAAATTGCTGAAAACAATATTTCTATTTTCTAATTTTCGATTGTCTTCAAATTATCAAGAAACTAAAAAACGTAGGCAATGATACAATTTATAAAATACTCAGTTGGTATTAAATTTTAATAATTGAAATAAAATGCCAACGATTTAACACCTGAGAAAAATTTACAGCCACAAAAACCAACAGAATCTTATATATAAAAATGAATGTGTGTTTGATTGTATGTTTGTATGTTTGAAGTTTATAGACGATTAAACGGCTGAACCGATTTTCTTGAAATTTTCACAGTATCTTCCTGTATGTCTGGAAGGAGTTATAGGCTACTTTTTATGTTGATATTCCAAATGAGCGAGGGGCCATGCCCACGTATGCTACATACTACATACTTAATATTTAATTGCATTTGAAATATATTACTCATACGCATAGTTACCCCTAAAGTATGCTATCTATGATTCTTGATGTATAAAACCAAAGAAAATAAAGTGTAAAGAACGACGCGGGGGGAAAGATAGAAGGGAAAGAAAAAAATTTTGTAACCAACATTTGTGAAAAAATTCACCAAATAAGAAAAAATATAACCAAAATTAAATTCGTAGACTTTTGTTTTATTTACTTTTTTTTTCAAGTTTAAATTATCTATATATATAAAAATGAATGTACTTTATGGAATCGTAAACTATGCATTTAATCTTTAGCAAAGTTGTTGCGCATGAGCCGACGAAGGTCTAAGTTGGTATAACCAATTTCCGACAGGTGGCGCCACTGAAAATTCTTCGAAATTAATTAAATCGTAAACTGTGCATTTGATCCTGTGTTGAAAAGAAAAGAGCATTACTAGCCTCAGAATCAGCATTGAGACTGAAAAATCTTCGAGTACATGCCGCACAGATCCGTTCGCATGAATCACTTGAACAATGAATCACTTGATCGAATGCGTACTACTCAGGCCCGTTCGTCTGAATCATCTGGACATGTATTAATACATAATAACATAATTGGATATTTGTCTAATGTCTTTCCTTCAAATTTATTTTAGTTTGTAGTGCAGCAAAGCGCGCAGGGTACAGCTAGTACTACAATAAACCACAACCACAGAATGCTACAAATAAAATTGATAACTTGGTGAGACAAAAAAAATAAACTGAATTTTTTTAATGTCCAAATGAAAAACGCTACTTAATTAAATGCAAACACATTTATCTAAAGCAAAATCTGGCAAAGATAAATAAAGGGCGTACAGAAAATCTGCTTCCACTCCAAAGAAGAACGCTCGGTATGGTTGGGATTGGTTGGGGTTGGTATGGATATTACAATAAGGGACCTCAGAGAAAGTGCATCGATCTTGGACAAATGGCAAATGGCTTCTGCAGGAGTTGTAGATATGAGAAAGAGGAGGAAACTCTTTTTCGCCTACATGCCCAGCACTAACTCTTGCTGTCAACTACATGGATACTTTAAATGAATTATTGATTATAGGCATCCATAGTCGAAGCCGTTTCATTAGAAGCTCCTAAGGTTTCTGACATTAGGAGGAAATGTAAAACTGTGATATTACAATTAGTTTTATATGGTCTATGCAAACAGCCTAATATTTTTGTTTAATTTTTTTCTGTTGCCAAAAAACTAATAATTGAAGTCGCCGTGGTCTAGTAGGTAGTGTGTTGGCTTATTAGACGAAAGGCCCGAGTTCGAATCCCAGGCCAGACATCAAAAACAAAATACAAAAAGTATTTCTTCGGCGACTTCCTCTCAGCAGATTTCTGGCAAAAACTCTGAGAGTAAAAATTGCCATGAAAAGCTTCTCAAAAAATCTGTCGTTCGGAGTCGACTTTAAACTGTAGGTCCCGCCACTCATGTATAAAATTAACGCACACAACATGAGTGGTGTTGAGAAGCTAGGCCGTAATCCTGACGAAGGGTTGTAAGGGCCAATTATGTATGTATGTATGTATGTAAAAAACTAATACTCTTGCTGTCTTAACTCTGTTTATGAAATTATTTCAAAGCCATGTTATTTATCTCTTGAGATTAAAAACAAAAACAAAAGGAAACAACAGCAACAACAAATAAAATACAAATTTTTTATAGGCATCAGTTGCACTACTGGGATTAAAGAAAAGTTTTGATTTTGTTTTCCCTTTTTTCGGTGTCTGGTTTTAAGAGAAATGAAAAGACTGTCAACGGCATAAATAATTCATCATAATTATCTTAGTTTAGCAGAAATACAAGAATTAGAAGAGAGTAACGTGGTGCTAAATAATTTATCATTATTACAGACCTTATTTAACATTTTCATTATGGACTATTTTAAGGACAAGCAAAGAATATGAAAATTAGATACTTAGGCATATGGATTGTATCTGTTATACTACGTGTGGTTGGTTGAATGTATTCTTGTATCAAATATGGTTACATTTTTATAAGTATAGTGGCGGTAATAAAGTCATTCTCATAAAATATGATAGTTCTGATGGGAAAAATATCTATTAAGTGTCTTTTGTTTACAAAATTATTTTATTTTTTTTTTATTTATTTTTTTTATTTGCCTATGGAAATATTCCTTGCAGGCACTTAAATTAATATTACAAGATTTTGATTCTAAAAAACTATGAATTTAAATACATAATTACATTATTTTTTGTAACATTATTCGATAAAGAAAAATCAATTAGTATATAGAATTTATTAAATTCTTTACACATTCTCCTAATTGGATCAGCACCAGCGTAGTTGGATCTAAAAAATTGTATTGATAATGGGGAAAAATAACGTGACGGACGTTGAGGAACATTAAATGTGATATTATGGATTAAAAAGCTGGAGTCTATATCACCAGTAATTACATTGAATAAGAACGAGATATTTAACATAGTTCTGCGGCTTTTTAGTGTCGGAAGTTTGATTAATGCTAGTCTGGCAGAATAAGAAGGTAAACTTGTGGGATTAAAATTCAGTCCTCGGAGACAAAACATCAGAAATTGCTTTTGTACAGATTCGATGTTTGCTGAAAGAGTTTTTTGTTAATACTAGAGTTTGGGGTTCGGGAATTCCTGTCCGGGAATTCCCGGTATTTCCCGGGAAATTTTCGTCTGGAATTCCAGGGAAATCTTTTAAATATTCCCGGGAAATGTGGGAGATTTTAAATTAACGTATTCTTGTATACTTTTTCGGAGAAACTAGAGATTTTTAAGTTGTAAGTAGGTAAACAAGTCAGTAAGTTCAAGCTGTACTTATTCTGAGAGTGAATCTGATTATAGTGATGATGGGGTAGAGATGGAAATGTATGATATTGTTGGTATGTTTATTATTTGAACCTTTTTCAAATTACAATGTCATCATAAATTTATAAAACCAATTTTGACACATTTAGTTTTATAAACAAGGATTAAAGTAATTACCTAGACTAGTAAATATTTAGTCAATAAACTAGTTCATAAAAAGGCCAATAGATTAGTCAATAGGCTGGTCTGTAGACTAGTCAATAGACTGGTCTGTAGACTAGTAAATAGACTGGTCTGTAGACTAGTCTACAGACTAATCACTGACTACTCGTTTGACTTGTTTATGTACTAAAATCAATTAAAAAAGTTGTATTGAAAACATAAAGCAGAAAAATAATTCTTTGTATAAATTGAATTATTTTCTTTATTTCAAAGAATTATAATGAAGCTATTGACAACATAAGGAAAATAATCAAAATGTTCAAAAAAGGCCTTTAAAAAATGCTTCTCTTCAAAAATATGTAAAGGAAGAACACAATAAAGAGTATCATAGAGTACGAACTAGGTGGAACAGCATGGTTAGAATGATACAATCATTTCTAAATATTAAAAATGCAATAAAAGAGGCTTTAATAGATTTACATTTATCATCATTTGTGCATTGAAGATTATCTCCCACACTTGGAAACATTGGTAAACGTTTTGAACCCCATAAAAGATGCAGTGGAAGCATTAGGCAGGCGTGAAACCAATTTGATAATAGGTGATGCTTTTATGAATACACTTTATGAACAGTTATTATCTGTTGATTCTATGCTTTCGGAAAAAATGGTTCACACGATTAAAAGTAAAGTAAATGAAAAATATAATGACAAATTGATGTCATTAGTAAATTATCTAAACATTTCACAACACAATAATATTAACATAACAAATACAATGTTAAAATTCTATGAAGAGCAAATGTACAAACGCCTATTCCAAGGTACTGAAATAACATCGGCTGAAAGTGATGAAGATATTTCCGTTGCACAAGTATATCAATGTTTTAAAGAAAATTTGGAAAACGCCATTAATGGGGCTAAAGAAAAAAAAAATAATCTGAAATTAAAACCAGACAACTTATTTAAAAGAGAGCTAGTTTTATTTGAAGCTAGTACAAACAGAACCAAAAATTTAGACATACTTTTTAATGAATTGTTAACGCTAAAGCCCACTTCTGTAGAAGCGAACATGTTTTTTTGGTAGCTGGTAAATTTTCAACAAATTTACGAAATAGAATATCTCATGAGTTATTAAATGCACTATTAATTTTTAAAACTCATTTTTTGAAAACTTAGTTCTTCGAAAATTTTCTATATTTTTATTTTTAAATAATATTTTTAATTAATTCTTAATAATAACTGATCTCAAAATGTTATCATTAATCTGTTTTGTTTTGTTTATACAGTATGTGTTGTTTTCTTTTTTTTTAATAAAACAACATTTTAATAAAAATCTTAAGCATTTTACTAGTATTGTGATTTTTAAAAGATTTCCCGGTATTTCCGGGAAATCGAATTTTTCATTCCCGTTTCCCGGGAAATGAAAAAGTCCGGGAATTCCCAAACTCTAGTTAATACACACACACACACAATCGAGGCTTTTAAATTAATTGAATAAAAGGTAACTCAATCATTTAAACAATGAATTGTTTCAATAAACAATGAACTTTTTTACAAATTATGGCACTGCGTAATATAACAACGAACACCAGCATAAAAAATGGTAAACAAGTAAACAAAAATGCAACAACAAACACTACAAAAATAAATGTAAACAAAATACACAGACAACAGTAATGAAACAACGATATTTACATTTATAGAGATCTCGAGAAGGCGAAGCCACTAACATTCGCCTTCAAGAACATTCATCAGACTGTTTAATTTGCCATATAAAAGGCAAGGTAAATCGGGTGACAGAGTTAGTAAAAGTTCAGTCAGTCTTGTGTGAAGACGCGGTGTGTTTGAAGGGTGTAATCGTTTTTTGGAAATCTCCGTTACAAAGATCAGTCGAAACAATCTAGTAATTGTTATTATTTATGCAAAGGTTGCAAACAGAGGAATAACAAACAAAGCAATTATTGTTGCTTACAGAATATTGTGAACAGTGCCACACAGAGCTGTGCGAATAATAAAGAATTTTAATTAAAACCAAAAACACAAATTTATTTTTATTTTATTTGCAATCTACATGCTCATATTTTAAACGTTTTTAAAAGGTAAAAACGTAACAATATTTATAACTCTAACCGCAGCCTGAATTGTCTACACTTCTGCCTGGAAGACGCTATAGTGCTCGAGTACACTTATGGATGCAGCTGTGATCGCTGATATGAAATAAATACTACCACTCACAGTTCAATTTGATTTGGGGCCATCTTTGAGTACTTGAACAGAACCTTCAACACTTCTAAATTTACTGAGAATCTTTGCGTGGCCATTATTTGATTCAAGCCACTGTCTAATCACCCTATGCTGCCTATTAATCTTAGCTGACAAGAGGCTGCAGTAAAAATCAAACAAACATAAAATTATCTCCAACGCTAACTTATGTATAGCGACTTCCACAGGGTCATAACTACCATTTTTTTTTTTTGCCTAAATTTGTTCATTTGTTCCAATGACATGTGCTTTCAGCTAGACGACATTACGTGCCTCAAATTATTTTATATGGTTAGTCTACGCGCTTTGGACGCCAGATATCCCCACAAACTTTCTGCTTTCCTTATAAGCTGATGCTTTTCCAATGAAAGTGAAAACCCTGGTTTGAATTCTAGTCATTTTTGAACCCCGTATTGGTTAGTTAATGCCAACAATGGACTAATACCCATTTGTCGACGAGACAGAAGATCCGAAGAAACATCGCCGCTGTACGTAAGAGTGTGCACAAGGATTCGAGGTAGTCGAATTCACGTCGCTCACAAGATCTTGGCATTTTGCAGACTAAAACTTGGTGAATTTTGCATCGGAACGTGGACTTATCTACATAGTTGGTCAATACAACACTTTAGTCAGAATTACGACCTAGTTTCTCACACCACTTTTGTTGGGTGTGTAAATTTTATACATGAGCGGTGGAACCTATAGTTTAAAGCCTATTCCGAATGACAGATTTGTTTGAGAAACTTTTCATTGCAATTTTATTTGCTCTCAGAGTTTTTGCTAGAAATATGCTGAAAGGAAGTTGCTTAAGAAATATATTTTTTCATATGTCATTTTGTTGGAGATGCTTGATATGGGGTTTTAACCATGACCTCACATCTAATAAAAAACTATCTACTAGACTACGGTAACTCTACTTAGACTTAAGCCGAGCAAAATTCAAGATACTAAGAGCTTAATGTAATGCATTAAAGAAAACTATTGGAAGAAATTGAAATCGCCGTAGTCTAGTAGGTAGTGTGTTGGCTTATTAGACGCGAAGACACGGTTCAAATCCCCGGTCAGACATCAAAAGGAAAAATGCAAAAATATTTCTTCGGCGACTTCCTCTCAGCAGATTTCTTTCAAAAACTCTGAGATTTATTAAAATTGTCCTGAAAATCTTCTAAAAAAAATCTGTCGTTCGGAGTCGACTTTAAACTGTAGGCCCCGCCACTAATGTATAAAATGAACAGACACATCATGAGTGGTGTTGAGAAGCTAGGCCGTAATCCAGGCTGAAGGGTTGTAATAGGCTGTGGAGGAGTTGGCTGCTGACCCTAATCATCTTCATCCAAGAGGTTCAGATAGAAGGAGACATTCTGGCCAAATGGATATTTGAAGCGGGTAGAAGTGGCAAAAGCAAAGGTGCCTAGATCGCGCCTAGAGTGGTTTATTTACAACTTTGAATAGAAATAAAAATAGACTCACGCGCCCTGACTGTGAAAGGGAAGGATCACCCCTTCAACATCTTTCACATTTTTAGCCCCAATAATTTTCTCAGCATGAGTCAGAGCGGGAGTTGTTAATGAATACAATCTGTTGTGTTGTGTTACAAAACTACTTGTAATTGGATTAAGGTATTCAATTCACTTAATTTTTCATTTGTTATGTAACAACTGATTTACTGGCAAGCGATGTTTTGTTTTGAAAATCATTGTTAATGAGATTTGTATTGATTTTACTTTTATGGACGTTCTTTTTTTTTATTTTTGTCTTTGTAGTAATAGATATTAGACGTTAGGGTGGGGTTTTGAATAAGCCAGCAAATCTATCAATTAAGGAGGAAGTTGTTGAATATGAGATTAAAATTTAAAAACATTTATAAAATAATTAAATTTTAATTCGATTTTAATGTAAAACTGATGACTTGTTTTTATTCTACTTTTTATTCAAACAAACAAACACCGGAAGACAATTAAATACGTTCAAAAAGCAGCCAGAAATGTAAAAAAAGCGAGGCGATCAAGTGTTGTAAATTTTGTTATGTAAGGGATTATAAAATAAAACTTGTTTATACAAAATAAGGCAAACTCAACGAGAATTAACCTTAGGTTACCATGTCGTCCAATATTAACTTGGTGAATGTTTAGCTGCTCACCTAGAAGACCATGAAGAATTCCAGATCTGCTTTGGAATATCTGCTAGACTACAAGCAGCAGGGCATTAATCGATAGAATTTACAGAGAATGTTTGTATAACACTTGAAGAAGTTTTCGAACAAAGCACAAGCGGTTCATCAGTTGCTAGCCGTTAATACTCATGCAGAATCATCGAAAGCATCGAAGTCCAATTCTACCTTTGCGAGTACAAGAATGCGCAAAATTGTCACCAAACCTTTTATAAAACACAAACTTATCTCCAACTGATAAGGCCACGATTCAAACCCAAGGTCGAACATCTCTCCAACAAAATGAAATACGAAAAATATTTCTTCGGCGACTTCCTCTATCAAATTTCTGGCAAAAACTATTAGAATAAATAAAAATTGCAGATGCTTTTATTAATTTATTTCTATATTAGTCGCTTTTCCAGCTCTCTCAGTGTTCATTTCTTGTAAGAAATAATTTAATATATATTTTTTTAAATTACACTTAAAATAAAATGTAAATTAAATTTAATTTCCAATTGTAATAAAGTATTTTTATTACCTTTGATGCTTCTGCAACATGTTTACTAAGCACTTTGAGTTGCTTTCTACAGATCGTATGAGTAATATATTAAACCTGTTCATCAAAAATTACTCATACGTCCTGTAGTTTAATTTTTTTTTCAATCAGTAATATAATCTAATGTTTAAGTCACAGAAATAGAAGAATATTCAAATATTTGAATTAAACACTTATTCGAAGGCAACATGTTGCTTTAAAAATTTGCTGTAACGTATAGAGTTTAGCAACATTAAACACTTTTTTCATTAAAATAACTTTGTGAGTACAATTCTATAAGAGTGTTAAAGCAACGCAAGCGTTAACTTTCTATGAGAGGTAGATAGAGAGCATAAAAACTACTTAATTCTCAGGAAGGACATGAAAATATTCAATTTCACTACAATACCTTCACGTTTCATCACTTTAACACATTGAGAAGGATTTTGAAAATATACAAGAAAATACCAGACGAGATGTCATTGTGAACAATGGGAAAACACACATACTACAAGTTGGAGATTCAAAACCAATATATCTTGCACAAAGTGAAAAAAAACATCCAAAATATTGTTTTCCTATGGACGATTTTGAAGAAACAAAATTTAGTTTTTGTTAACTTGTCGGATAGTCGACTCGCCCAAATGTTGTAAATATTAAGCGGTGGAACAAAGAAAAAGAAATTTAAAATTATAGAAAAAAATTTATTAAATTAAAAGTGAAAACAGATAACATTTATATGTACTAATACAATAAATTTAATAAACTTTAATTTTAACATGAAATGTATGATACATGCACGAAAAGAGTTAAAGTAATGCAATAGAAAAAATAAAAATGTTTGTCTATGGAACACGTATTTTATTTTTGGTTATGGAAGCTCTACGACCAGCAATGAAAACAATAAAGAAAACCTGACGTTTTCAAAACTAATTAAAATATAAAACGATTAAAAACACTAAAGAGTGAAAAAATTTTGGAAAGTCCGAATAAAGGAAAAATGGATAAAAGTGAAACAGACAAAAATATCAAATAAAATTGCAACAGAAAAACATTGTTACGAAAACGAAAAAATCTAGATAATGGTATTTTGCTTTTACATCGTTTAACATTAAAATTATAAACAAAGGCGACAAAAACAAAACAATACAAGTAAAGGAACTTGTTTATACTTGTTGCATAAAAAATGGTAAACAAAAACATACAAACAACACAACAATAATAAGACGTAAACAGCGATGTTTACATTTGAAGAGATTTCGAGAAGGCGAAGCCACGAATATGAGCCTTTAAGAACATTTATCAGACTGTTTACCATGCCATATAAAAGGCAAGGTAAAGCAGGCGACTGAGTTAGTAAAGTTCACTCAGTCTTATGTGAAGACGCGGTTCGTTTGAAGAGAGTAATCGTAGTTTGAAGATCTCAGTTACAAAGATCTGTCGAATAATTGTCTAGTAATTGTTAAACACAGAGTAATAATAAACAAACAATTATTGTTGTTTGCTTCAAGTTGTGAACAGTGGCACACAGAATTGTGCGAATAATAAAGAATTTAATTAAAGTAAACACAAATTTATATTTATTTTATTTGCAATCTATGAGCACATATTTTAAACGGTTTTTTAAAAGTAAAAACGTAACAATATTATAAGAAATAAATGAAGCAACCGTTTGAAATATGCCTATAGACTAAGAATATTGCATTTAATTAGCCCAATATTAGGGCAACTTTCCGTTTCAAAAATAATTGCAAAAAATTAACAGAATTCAAAACAAACAGTTTTTCGTCATTCATCAAACGCTTTTGGATCTCATGTGGTTTAATATCGCCTAAACTCTGAAATTTTGTTTGTGCATATATCGATTCATCCTGGATGGAGCCTTATGCTTGGAAATGATTTTTCGATCAAAATTAGGGTCAGTTGCCAACTACGCCAGAGTCCACTCAACAAACCCACGGACATATATTGTTACCTTGACGTTCACTACTTGACGTAAACAACAACAACTCCTTTGTTGCTTATCCTTCTTTACACTCTTTTGCGTAAACAATAAATATTGTTCGACAGATCTTTAGAACGCAGATCTTCAAACCACGATTATTCCCTTCAAACACCACGTGTCTTCACACAAGACTGACTGAATTTTTACTGGTTCCGTTACCTGCTTTCTCTTTCCTTTTATATGCCTACGTAAGCAGTCTGATGAATGATCTTGAAGTCGAATGTTCATGGCTTCGCATTCTTGAGATCATTATAAATGTAAACATCGTTGTTTCATTGTTGTTTGTGTATTATTCTTGTAATGTTTGATGCTGCATCCTTGTTTACTTTTTTATCCCTTTTTTATACTGGTGTTTGCTGGTATGTTTTGGTTTACTTGTTCATCATGCAAACAAGTTCATTGTTTTTGTTTTCGTACCTTTTGTTTATAATTTTAATATTAAACGATTTTTCGTAAAAATATCAAATTATTTTGACTGCTTTCTCTATTAAACTTCTCATTTAATCCTTTATTATAAACATTTTACTAACATTAGACGAAAAATTTAAAGTGCAGCCTGCATGTTGCTGCCCAATGTTTTGTTTGCTTCATCAAATTATTTATCTGTTTAATTGACATCAAAGGTCCTTTTTAGGATCACAAATATTTTAAAAAAAGAGGGATTTAATTCTTATTCATCTAAAATTGTAATTTTTGGGATACATTTAAATATAATTTAATTTCGAATAACCATACCATAATTAATAATGAAATGTTTACAATAAAATTGAACAACAAACAAATTTTCGAATTCCACTGAGATATGATCTTTTATCAGATTTAGTACTCTGTTCCTTAGCCATCCCAAATAACCGTTCCTCCAAAAGATCTCCTAAATACTCTCTTGGAGTCATATCGAGACTGTCCAAAGAGTATTAAAATTGTGGGTACATTTGTGGGCACATATGTCACAATTCAAAGATGCATCCCTCAGATTGAATTTTGACAAATAAAACATGAGGAAACAAGTGAATTTTTAAAAAAATATTTTATCGAGCGATATGTCAAAATTTAGCCTACGGAGGTCAGTTGGAAAACAATAATCAATAATTAATTGACATCATAATTCAAGATATTCCATCAAAAGAGTTCAGTCTATTGGCTGCAACATTATGGTGTGGCTGCTTTCTTTTTAGTATTAATATTGGACCAATTTTTGCAAAAACTTTAGACAAAATTAAGTCTTAAGGATATTACTGTAAGCGCACTTCAGGACTGATTAGAGACACAAAACATATTTTAAACTGGACAGCTCAGTTCGTACGTTCGTACGTAGGCTTTTTGTCATTAGAATCCTTAAGTCAGGATTACGACCTAGTTTCTTACACCACTTATGTTGTGTTTGTGTTAATTTTATACATGAGTGTTGAGTTAGAAACATTTCATTGCAATTTTAATTACTCTTAAAATTTTTGCCAGCACCAGCAGTCAAAAACGGCTAAGTACAGAATTAGAGTATTTTGGTTGCGTACTAAAGTGTTGTAATTACCATAGACAAGTAAGTAGTTCTGGTTTTTCTACTCATCAAAATGACCCTGGTCTACGAATTTGGACACATAGGATTATCTTCTAGCTGAAGATTGGACGGGTAATATCGAAGGCACTTATGACTGGACAGGTTCAGTGTAAGGTAAAAATCAAGATGGCTATGTCGTCTTGTAGCTCAAATTTTTACGTAACGTCTACCATCTTTGCTGTCATTCGCTTTTTCGATTTCCGTTTCAGTGAGCCATCTAAACCTTTTCGCGTAGATGCCTATGTGCATCTTTCCAGATAAGTAGAATATTCGCCTCTTAGGAAGCTGTTCTGTGTTCTAAAGAGACTCTTAATGATGAACACCCACGAAACCGTATTATGTGCGAATATAGTGCACTTTCGCATATGCCCCTAATTATCCTGTGACGAGTGTGATGGAGTTCATAAACATTACCAGAAGTCTCTTTCTTCATATCTATCACTAACTGCACAGCGCTTAGTTATCATATCAGTACTGCTTCAATTTTTAAAAGCGTTATTTTCAGTCCAGCATTATTCTGCTATTCCTCTATTTTCACTGCTAAATCATTGCAATTAAAACAGCATTGTACGTATATCCATCGTGGAATGTATACCGGGTTCCATTATGATTTGAAAAACATTACATGGTAATTTATTTAATTTTTATTGGCTTTTGCCAGATGACTGGTGTAGGGTGGTTGCCATAAGATATATTTTTATATTCTCTCGTATTAGGATTGTAATTTTTGAAATGAATACGATTTTTCTCATACCAAAATTCCTTTTAAAATTACAAGAACTCTTCTATTAGATGCCTTCAATACGGAAACGTACTTTGAAGAACAACTTAATAAAGTATTCCAATTAAAATTTCTTATCATTTAACTTTTATTCGCTCATTTCTTTCATTTCTGTATTTTTACTGCTTTTCTCTTTAGATTTCTGTCAATTTGTAAAAGCGTTTATTTGATAATATTTTTATTTCCTTATATTAAGTGTATAGGGTCTTCAAACAAACACTACCGAACATTAACATTGTTGAAGCTACTTCTATGAAATTCGTTCTCACTTAATAAGACTTTTTTGTCCAATCACCATGGAACGGATATAGCATTCAACAACAGGTGCAAATAATATTTCTGTTTGGCATTTGTATTGCGTGCTTCTTCCATTTTACGATCGCTATAATCGTGCTACCGAGAGCACTATTCCTAATGTGGTGAATGAATATGAGCCCACTGATTCAGTAAGCGATCGAGCAACACCCGCAAGTAGACGAAAAGAAAGTTCACAGCAGTTGGCGAGAGTATGCATAACAATCAGAGGCAGACGATTTCGCATCGCTTACAAGAACATGACCTTTGGCAGACAACAATTTAGCGAATTTTGTGTCGTGAGATACAACTAATACAGGAATGTTAGGTAAGAAACCATAGACAATGTCATGGGGTTGCCGAAAGCGCTCTGGGGCACTTGGCAAGTGGCCTGAACTTTCATTAAAATCATCTTCGGCAATGAGACCCATTTATGAATAAGAGCGTCCGTGAATCTGTATGAGATCCAAGGAGTAGATTTTTAGCTTTAGCAACGGCAGTTCCAAAACTATAAAAGGGAACGCGGACTTGAAATTGATGATCTACACATCAACGTCTTGTAGTTCCAGCCGTCCAGTGATATGTACATATCGGACAGTGCATGCCTTATAAGATATTCTGCAGGAGTCATTTCGAATCATTGAATATCGTACGATTTGACACCGTTAGACTTATTCTTGTGGGATTTTCTTAAGTCATAGGTGCACGGGAATATCCCACAAACCACAACGCTTTCAAGATCAACTTGACCATACCATCGGTCATATTCAGTTCAAATTCGTAAAATTGAATATTTCAAGATGCGCTCCAACCAGAGAAGCCGCGGTGAAGATTCGAACGAAGTTATATTATAATGTCATCAATGGGATTTTCATTTGAATAAAATCTTTCAATGAGCATGTAAGAGATGTTTCGTTTTATTAAAATTGAAAAAAGGAACCTCTTTATGAAAAACCCAATAGTATAGCGATTAGAACTGGTATCGGTTTCCGTTCATGGCAGTTTGTATTTTTCAGCATAATTTTGTACTTCTCTGTGTATTTCCTTTTCCTTATTGTTGTTGTTATTGGCTTTAATTTAAAAGCATTTGATTTTAATTTTTTTTCCTTTTTTTTCTACAGGTGCCATGTTGTATAACTTCGAGGTCTGTTTTGTGCATGGTTGGTTAAATACTTTCTGAAATAAAAATATTTTCTTGTTGGTTTCTACACTCATTATATTCATTTATTCTGTGGTATTTTGTTTGTAAAAAGCAGGTTTCCAAGAGGTTTTCTTATTACGAAATTGGTCTATGAAACAATTTAATGAAGTGAATAAAAAGTGACTCCAAAGAATTTCATTTAAAAGCAAAAATGAGAAAATGATTCTTGTTAAAAGGGTTAAAGAATAAATTTTTTAGATTAAAAAGAGAAAAAATGTACACGGCACATTTAACATATACAGTGGTGGACGTATAATTAAAACAAAAGTATGTTAGTTCGATTTTTATATGATTTCTTGAGATTTGTTCTCTTCTTTATATCTTCTATTCTACTCAATTCTCTTCCAGAATAAGCTATCATTTAATCAAAGCGTTGTTTTCCATTTGCTCACGTAATTAAAACATTTTTAATTTTATTTTTTGTAATTTCAAATAATATATCCAGAGCCCCTAAAACTTCATAAAACCACAGCCACAGAAGATGCAATAACCATAAGAGCGCCTAAATCTAAACCATTTAAAAACTCTAAGCAGCTAAAACTTAAATTGGGGTCATCGTATGGTATTTATATATAATCTAGAACTATTAGATGACAGTTTATTAAACATCCTTATGTAGATGCATTGAATTACTCTGTGCCTTTCGTATCCATAAAAATTTTATATCCAAATTCGATTTTACCACACAGAACATGAAGAAGGCAATAAGTTTTTGGACAAATACTTTATCGGGACAACTGCAAATTTTGTCAATGGGGAGAAAATGAAAAACGGTCCAGCAGTTAACTAACATCCTAATTCCAGAAATATCATCAAAACAATTAAGTACGTTGGCGGATACATTACGGTTTGGGGTGGTTCTTCTTGGCAAGGTATTGGGGCTGAATTCAAAAATTGACAGACATGTGTACAAATACATTAAACGAAATCTTTAGGGTATATGCCCCTGTGGGATAACAACCCTAAGCCCACTACTTGATTTGTGAAAATTTGCTTAGAGAAACAAAACATAAATATTTTAAAGTTGCCAGCTCAATTCTCTGACGTCAATCCAATTGAAAAATTGTGGACTGGAATTGATAAGAGGATGAATGGGAAATTCCCGTTTGTGGCAAAACGTTGAAATGTGTTAAAAGCTTATTTTTCGATCTCTCAATTAGTTCGGAGTGTCCCAGTCCGAGGTGCTAGACTAGTAAATGTTTTAATTAGATTAAAATCTTCGATATGCGGACAACTTTGTTGAGCTAGTTTTATCCGTTATCGGAGGTGTTACTTTTAATAAGCCCAGAATTTGATATAAACCGCTTCAATGTTTGAGATAACACCTACTAATGGAGTTTTAATATTTTTTACATACGCTTTTATTATATACATTTTGATAATTAATGTACATAAATTATAAAATTATGCTGAAGTTAGTTCAATGTGCCAAATGTTTTAAAACATATGTATGTCTACGCCGTTAAACATTGCAATTGCATTTATGTTGACGATGATGTCAGGCAATATGAGAATCCATAAGTAGTTCTGTGCACTAATGTTGATTATTTCAATTTTGCATTTACACACATGGATTCGTATTTGCATACAGTAAAATACATGAATATTCAAAAAAAAAATTTGAGTAAATCTGCGTATTACACAATACTAATTCGGTCCATATTTCAATTTTTTTAGATTTTTGTCCAGCTAAGAAAAAATTGCTAGGCATAGGAAGTCGCCGAAGTATACTGAGCAATGTTATGACTTATTAGTCGTGAGGCCACTGTTCAAACCCCTGGTCAGACGTCTCGAACTAAATATGAGAAAATATTTCTTCGGTGACTCCCTCTCAGCAGATTTCTGGCAATCCTGACTATATCGTTATATTGACCAATTATTTATATGTATATGTATTGGAAACTGATTATGATTTAGATTTAAGAATTAAAAAGTAGATTTTGTTGTCCTTTTAAATTTTGAAAATATTACGAATAATTTACTTTCATGACTTACTATATGAATGTTTTAATTATATGGCCACAACTGTAGTTAGTTAACTACAATACTCCATAAATTGCTTAACAACTAAGCAATCGTAATTGATTTGTACTAAAATTTATTGAATTTTTTCTTAAGAAAGTTTTATTCAATACATTTATTTATTTATATTATTTATTTATTTTTTCTAATTGGTCAATTAATACTTTTTCACTTTTCAATAATAATAAAACAACATTTTGATTGGCATGCGTAATATACCATCGGAGGATTTGATGTAGTTTAGTAACAACAGCTACTACTACCATAAATAAAGTGAATACCTTTTCATGATGTTTCAATAGAAAAATCTTATAAAACGATATAAAAACAATATATGATGATGGCCTTAAGGATTAGAAATGTTGTTTTGTTTTGTTATAAACATGATAAAAATAAGCGATGCCTGTAAGCGTTAGGAATATCTTTTCACCCTCCCTTCCTGAGTAATAAAATTGCTTTTTATTTGTTTTCCAAACCAACAATTAAGTCAATCAGTTACACACCCAGCCATACATCCACCCGCCAACAAATCAGTCAGTAGCCATTAAACAATCAAACAAAACCTAGCCTAAAGTTGTTTATTGTTTTATAACTTTTGAGAAAGACGAAGAAAATATAGTCAAATGAAGAAGAATGACAGAATGATTGCTTAACTAACTGAATGAGTAACTGAGTGACTGAAATTTATGCAAATTTTGTAACGTACGTAATAATTTTCTTAAAAAAAAACAAATATTTGAACTCACATGAACATTAAATAAAATATGTGAACGTAAAATATTAAAACACCTTCGGCACGAATGAGTTATTTGAGTGAAAGTTAGATTGACTACCAGACTTTAACCGTCAAAGCGTATTTATTTATTTTCAATTCTCTTTTATTTTTATTTTGCATTTTCTTCCGTTTCTGGTTCGTTGGGTCCTATTGACGCCAAAAAAAAGTGGAATAAAATTTTACACCGAAAAACTTTTCTCTTGAGTGTCAATTACGATTGTGCATAAATAAGGAATGAAAGGGCTGACGTCACAGGCAACACTGATTTTTTAAAATTGGAACCAATTTAATCATTAAGAAATGACTCAAATATGGGTAAATATGGTTAAGTATGGTTAAATGCTTAGAGTTTGATATGCAAACACTCATTAGCATAATTGTTGATTGATATGAATGGAGTTGTTGATAATAAAGCAGCTTTCATGAGTAAATCGTTAGGTCACTTTAGGTTAAACTAGCAGCCACTTCGATGGGCATAGCTTACTTCGATCCTATAATGCCTCGTTGTAACACCGATCTCACACATTCCCTCAAATAACTTTAGCTCTTGGTTGGCATCTCTTAACCATACCGAATCACCTTTGGCTAGACATGTTTTTCCATTAACTTCTGGCTGTCCACTTTTTCTGCGGTTCCTAAGTTCTAGACAGATGCCTGCGAAGATATTCAATCAACTTATCTTTATCCTTGTCGTTGCAACTTCAGCAGAAGTCATAATGAGTTATTTCAGACTCACGCCAAGAGCACCCAAAAGCCAGTGTATCGTTATTACTACTTTGAGATTCCTTAGATAGAATCTTGATAGATTCAATGCAAGTTCTAATATAACCATGCCGAGGTGTCTCTGGTTTAAATATCCCATCTTTAAATGTATGCAATTTTTGTGAGACCATTTGTTTGCCTCTCTGCAGAGAAACGCAAATCTCATTTGATTGATTGTAGGAATTCATTTGATTTTTTCGTAACTTTAGTAGCATTATCCCGTGTTTCGGCCTTGTTATTAGATTCGAACATAAATAAGTGTAACCGTCGAATGTGATTGATTGAATGATATTACCTGGGAGGTTAAAACATTATCACAAAAGGGTCTATCTGATATCTAAGTCGTAAAACCAGGACCGAAATCAGGTTCAGGTATAGTGTAATTGCTAGACCATTCATACCCAAGATTTTAACATGACTATGACTCCCGTACTTCCATGCATGGCCAGACTGTTAGTCACGATAACAACTTTTTATGAAGTTATTGTTTTTTTGCACACAAAATTTTTAAATTTATATTTTTTTTTCATTTTGAATTCGAAACGTGAAATTCGTATCTAAGAAGTTAATTTGTCAACAAATATTTCTTTTTCTTTAAAAAAGTAATCGTAGTATAGAGGGTAGTGTTGGCTTATTAAACGTGAGGCCACTGTTCAAACCCCAGGTCAGACATTTCCAGCAAACTGAAATATTAAAAAAAAATATTTCTTCGGCAACTGCCACTCAGTAGATTTCTAGCAAAAACTCTGAGAATAAACAAAAATTGCTATGAAAAGTTTCTCAAAAAATCTGTCGTTCGGAGTCGAGTCTATAGATTCCGCCATTGCTATATAAAATAAACACATACAACATAAGTGGTGTGAGAAACTGGATCGTAATCCAGACTGCAGTGATTGTAATGACCAATTATGTGTATGTATGTTGTTATTACATTAAAATTTAAAACAATTAAATTTGTATGTTGTTATCCTTTTAATTCATATTTTGTCTAACTTTAGTAGCTGCAGTTTTAATAGTTCATGATATTTTAAAGATGTTTATTTGATATTGTATACATATCATTTTTAGTTTTTCTTTGCCATCCACATATATTTATGTGCACTATAGTGCAGATGATTTTGGGGTATAATTTTTGTTCCAATTCCATTTTAATGTTGTCTTGTATAGCTTGAAATTTAGTTTGGAACGGGCAAAAATAACAAAAATATTTGGTCATATTATAACACATTGTTAACTTGCAAAAAGTATAGAAAAATAAGTAGAAGAGAAAGATTCAGAGAGTGTGAGAGAGAGAGAGAGAGGAATAGATAAACTAAAGCCACGAACATTTATTCGAACAAGTGTATCTATAAATTACATGTTCATTGCCATTTATGTCATAAAATTTCTCCCTTTTAATTGTTGTTTTCCAGTCCTTTTTAGCAAATAATATTGCAAATGATATTCTCACAGATATCAGAGCGTGTGTGTATGTGTATTTGTGTTATATAATTTATTTAAGTTGCTATACATAGATATTATTCTACAGAACCATTCCAAGTAACCATTATATCTTATCATTTTGACCATATAAGTTCGTTTGGTTTGAGTTGGCTTTGTTGTGTTATCATCGCACAACATACTGGCTTAAGTGGTCAAATTATAAAGCTTCATGCAATTATTTTCTATTCGTTAGAATTCATTATTAAGTACAATAAAAATATTAAATATTAATTTATATGTTTACTTAAAGGCCTTAAATGTACAATTTGATTCTAATTACCTATGATATGATTTCTACTTTTAGTATAACTTGCTTAGCCCAAACTAAAATTAAAATATTTTAAGTTAAACGGAGAAATGATCAGCACTCTTGCAAAATGGGGCACATCGTTCTTGGTTACATCAAGCTTGTCTAAACCATCTTATTGAAAAAAAAAACTAATAATCCTTTAATATTATTAGAACCCAATGCTAATGTATGGTCGAAGTCGCTATAGTGTAGGAAGTAGTGTGTTGGATTATTAGACGTGAGGCCACGGTTAAAACGTCAGGTCAGACATCTCCACTTTGCCTCTCAGCGCTGAAACGTTTCTCAAAAATCTATCGTTCGGAGTTGATTTTAAACTGTAGGTCCCGACACCCATATATAAAATTAACACACACAATATAAGTGGTTTCAGAAGCTAGGTAGTATATTGATTGAAGGGTTGTAATGACCAATTATGTATGTATGTAGTATGTATGTTTGAGATTTAACAGATGTAGCTTCAGCAAAACTGTTATTAACTATCAAAGATGAGAAATCCCTGTAAGAATACTCTACATTTACATATTCTTATGCTTTCACCATATTAAAACGAATATTTTTTTGTGGATTCAAGCAGTGTAATTTGCAATAAAAATTAATTTTTACTTTTATAATCTTTTTGTTTCTTTACTTTAATAAATCACTTATTTATTTCAATTTAACAACGCAATTTAATTGATAACACTCCTCCATTAATTTAATTATGCTATCCCTTCAAAACTAAGAGAAAACTTCACAGACAACAATACAATAAAACTTTATGTATACGTTACAGTTTTTACTATAAATGTTTAACAAAATTACATTTCACTTTATTTACACATCATTTGCTTTTGATCTGGCAACTTCTAGAACCACACTGGAATTCGTTTACTCTTACTTTTTTCTCGCTTTCCTTCGTAATTTTGATGTGCAGTTTTGTTATTATTATTAATGTTTCTTCCTTTTTCTTTTTTTTTTGTTATTGTTTGGTTTTCTTTTTCTGTTTCTAGAAATAACAGAACAATATATTGATATACATATTAGAAGAAACGAGAAAAACTTCGTATTAGATTTCAAAACTTTTAACACAAATGATAATCACAGACTGATGCATTCGTAATTGTTTATCGCACGTTAAAATACAATCAAACAATTTCAAGTGTAAAACTTTTAATATTAGACATCAATTTTATTTTCTAATGCCAACGGTTTAATTCCCCACAGTTACAATAGTTCTTCTCTGTTTTATTTGCAATTAACAAAAACAATTTGTCTGCAGTTTATTGCAAATGATAAAAACCAGACAAATTTTTATTACAAAAGCGCGTTGTCATCGCTATGTGGGTGGCAGAGTTTGTAACTTGAGGGTGCCAATCTCATAAATAAAATAATCATCAAGTGCAACGGTTGGACGTGTTGAAAGTATGACAAGAAGTGGTTGAAATAAAAGAAATTCAAACACTTTGAAAAGTAATAAAAAACCATACACATGCATTTGTATAAGTAAATATATAAACATTTTAATACTTTTTTCTATATAAACCAGTTGTATCAGTATGAAGGGAGAGTCAAGATACAAATGTCTCCATAGGGAATATTTATTGTGAACAAACCTTAATTTGTTTTCTGTTGGCGAATTTTGTACCAGAAAATTACGTTTTGCGGAAAGCTTTGATTTTTTTCTTTTTATTTGACGAAAATTGTTCGAGAGTTGCATCGAATACTTGCCGAAATATATGGTAATCCTGCCTTATCAGAAGCAACATGCAGAAGATACTTTTAAAGGTTAACGATTTTGATTTGAGAAATAAAGAAAAATTTCGAAGACGTCGACTTGCAAACAATATTGGATGAAAATAACACTGTGTGTCAGAAACAAGTGGTAGAAATGTTAAATGTTTTACAATAAACAATTTCTGATCGTTTGAAAGTAATGGGAAAGATCCAAAATACTGGAAAATGGATGCCACATGAATTGTATCACGGGCAGATGAAAAACCGGCAAACCACTTGTGAAATTTTGCTTCAAAGACACAATAGATAGCGTTTTACCGAATTATTTCTGACAATTTACTATCAGAATCCTAAACATAAAAAATAATAGGTTAAGAAAAGAGACAACCATCAACTTCGGCTGCAAAATCATTATTGTCGTTGGGAAGACAATAATGTTAATCTGGTGGAACCAGGACGGTGTGGTGTACAAAGAGGAACTAAAACCGGGTGAAATCATTAATGCTTAATCCTTATCAACAGGAAATTATCAATTTCATTGATCAAAAAACGACCAGAATGGTGCGCAAGGCACAGCAAAATGGTAATTTTGCCATATGATAACCCACACAGAGTAAAACCGGTTCTGGATACAATTAAAACATTAGGATAGAAGCTGCTACCATAAATACATACTCACATATTTGGTTTTACAACCTTTCAGACTGGATTACGATCTAGCTTTTCACACCATTCATATTGTGTGTGTTAATTTTATGCATGAGTGTCGGCTGCTTCCTCACCCGCCATATTCACAAGACTTGGCTCCTTCCAACTAGTATTTGTTTTGATTCATGGCGCACGTATTATATGAACAGCACTCCGATTCTTATAAGGAGGACGAAAATTAGACGACTAATTGGTTTGATTCTAAGACGAACCGTTTTATTAGCGTGAAATCCACAAATTGGCTGAACGCTTGAAGAAATATATAGCCATCAATGGTTTATGATTTGAATAAAATGTTCTTTACTTTCCCATTAACAACATTTGTTTTGTTTTCACAAAAAAACCCTCATTTCATACAGGATATGCCATGTTTTTTTGTAAAATAGAAAATTGTGTAAATATTTTTCTGAAATGTATAACAACAACTAAAGTATTTCCTTTAATTTAGATTTTGCATTCATGTTTAATACAATTAATTTCTGTTAAGTTCTTTTGTGCAAAGCTTTCGAGATAAATTTATATACTTTTGCATATACTTTCTTAAATATTCTTATTTGCCATTTACTGATATATTTAATTGAATACATAAGTACATATGTACATGCATTATTTATTAATTTCGAATTTCAATTCATTTAATAAATCGTAAGTATGTTTGAATATGGTATATTTATAAGCACATACACTAAAACATGTTGAAGTGTGTATGGAATTGTATTAATGAAATAAATTGAAATGTATTCACAAGACTTCTAGTCTGTACGTGTATGCCATGTATATATTTTCTATCATACGTACTGAAAATTGAAAAGAAATGTTTTGATTTCGTTTCGATACTACATATCAAAATGGCACTTCCAGACTCATATGCATGCCAAACAGACAATTTTCCAAATGGAATAACTTTTCCACAACTGCTTCAAGATTCTCTGCGATCCCTTATATGGCAATTTTTGCTGTTGACGTAAACAGCGTTTCCTCGATGCAGACAATTTTGGTTGAAAAATTCAACACCGAAAGCTGGTTGCTCTGGCATACACTCACTATATCAACGGCATTGTTAACGACCAGCCGAACTTAATTGTTCTATGAGAACTGCAAAGGCATAAGTTATATTGCTTTTGAGAACCGCTGCGGCCTGTGCCTTATTTGCGTAAAAGAAAAAGACGAGCGATCTCGACGAGCAGTTCACATAATATCCACGTAAGATGGCCATGCCTTTAAATTGCTCGTGTGGAATATCCAATGTGGCATAAGCTATGTGGTACGTACCGCCCAGCTGTTGAAACCACACGACATGTCGATGGTGTTCGGATCATTCAATTACAGATCGTTCACAGAGATGGCCTGGACAACGTTGCTGTTAAAGGCATATGGATCCATGCAGCTGCCAGCCCAAATTCATCACCAACTAGCATTTATATAAATCTCCAAAAAGGGTTGGCATCTCTTAAAATTAATCTGAATGAGTGTTCAAAAATGTCTGTAAAATATCTGTAAAATGCTCTACTTACTGAACATAAAACTAATGTGGAAGTCACGAAAGCGATTAAAGAAGAAATATTTTACAAAACATGCTTAAACTTAACTGCCTTTAACTCAACACTTAATGTTGACACACTTTGTTTTTGTCGTTGTTGTTACTCTTGGTTTTGTTAATGATGTTCTTAAGGAACAGAGCAGCGGCATATGTAGTTCAAGTTTTTTTTTAATTCAACGAATTTGCATATGAATACGAGGCTAATACTTACACAAACACTCTTTCACATCCTTCCTTATGCACTCTTACAAATATATGTATAACCACTCATACGAACTTAAACTGAAGTCAAATGCAAAATGTTAACTTGAACATACATGCATATGGTGTGTATGTCCAATACTATTAGTATGTGTTAGTTTCCTTTCCTAGCTTTCCGGTGAATTTATTTAAATCTAAACATTCCATACATTTCAGTGAACTCAAAAGGACCAAGTCCGTTTGTATGATACACTATACAACAATGCATACATACTATTTGCATTTTTTTTTAATCTAAATCTGTAGAACACATCCAATCTAAAGTCAACCAAAATAGCAGAAAGTTAATTAGAATTTTCATAATCATGTGAATACCGCCTGTGATGTGTATACCGAGGACGCCGATATCAGACACTCATACAGATTCTCGAATAACTGCAATTTCTTTCAGGTTGAAGGACATGCTTATGGCACCTAAATGCCTCTTTAGTAAAACAGTAGTTTCTCGAGGCCATAAAGCTCCTTTCGAGCATCATATTAACGACCATGCTTGTCTATATATCACACCTATTGCACCGAGAAACAGCGAATTATTCGGAGTTCTCTATTATTTGGTCCTCTGAGCAAATGGTTACATTCGTAAATTCGATTGCCGACTATTTGAAAGGTTAATGGTCTAGACAAACTGTTTCTTGGTTTGCTCTTGGGGATACCTTTGGCCAAGATGGTTGTAATTCATGGTTAATACTTCAAGTGTAGAAAATACTATTCAATTAGTATTGATTAGACTATCTATCTTTATACCGAAAAAACAAAGAAACACATGAACACTACCGCCTTAGGTTAGGTGAGTTTAGAAGGTAGCTTGCCGTACACAGGCAAGTTTATTTAGTGACCCATATGGCTCATTGTGAGGTAAGTCTCCTTCTCATAATCTGGTAGTTGTGGGTTTGAACCACCCCGAGCTCCGGATTAAATCGGACAGTTCTCATAGTGACACGTTCGCCACCATGCCCAGATAATCAAAAGTTCTGTTATCCAAAATCCGATGATGTCTACTCTGAAGTGCAAGGCACTCACTTAAATAGTATTGCACCGATTCCGTTTCTTCTAAAACTAGGCAGCTTCTGCAATAATGCTGATGGGAGGACCGAACTTGACAGAGAAACTGCCAATAGCGCAGTGTCTCGTTTGAATTCCTATTAGAATGCGATTCGTTCTCTTGTCGAAACCACGTAGCACCCTGGTTTTCCCGCTGTCCTCCTTTTTTAAATGACGGTTTGTTGAATTCTATGCTGCTTTTTCTATTCGCTATATGTTCTCCTTACCGCCTTTCTCATCGATTAAAAAACGTGTTACCATCTGATGAATTAGTCTAACTGAAAAGGTAACTTAATTAACTGTGCCAATGCCATTCGATCTATCCTAACCACCAGACGTTAAGGAATGAACAATCACAAAGACATGTCATCCTTTTTCGTCCGTTGCATAAAAAAATTGCATTTTCATGCTAATCAAATGGCTTTTAAATATTCAGGAACAAAATAAATCCCGATGTCCATTTAATATGATACCACAACTGTGAGTATAGACGAGTTATTCAAAATGAATGGTTCGTATGCATATGAATGTACATTTGTACAGAAAGTATTGGAAATAATTCAAAGAAAATAATCGAAATAAATAAATACGCATCGTTTGATGTAGAAAATGGAAAGAAAGTTTAAGCATTACAAATTCATTAATTTAAACATAGTATAGTATAGGGTACAAGATTATGAGCTAAAACTAGCAGCGTCAACAGCGTCCACCCATGCATAAAAAGTGAATGTTCGGAGCAAATGACAAATGGAAGCTGCTGTAAAAAGAATTTTAAGAAGGCACATAGTAAAGTTGAAAGTAATAAAATGAGATCACTGCTCAACTACCGATAATGGTGAGTATTTAAATATTGCTCAGGAGCAAATATATTAACATGTACGTATTTATTCCAGGCACCAAACAGACACGAATTTTTAGATGTAAACTTTGTTTTTAACTGCAATTTCACATGACCTATTTATGTAAATATTTCCTGCCTTAATTTTTTGTTTACTTTTGTGAATAATGAATGAGCATTTTACCAGCCAACCACCTGACCATTCAACCAATTATAAAACCAATAGCCATCAAACCAAGTGCCATAAGTTTTTGTCATAAATGGTATGAGTTGTATTAAATTTTCTTTGAATTGGAATGCAGTTTGACATAATTTTTGAGAAACTTTTCACGTCAATTTTATTTACTCTCAGAGTTTTTGTAAGAAATCTGCTGAGAGAAAGTCGACGAAGAAATATCTTTCGTATTTTAGTTGGATATTGTATGGTTTAAACCGTGGTGTTATATTTAGTGTGTTGGCACTACCTACTAGGCTACAGTGACAACAAAATCCAAAAATATTCTACAATATTTACACAAACACACACAAGCTAAATAGCAACATTTCCATTTCTCTTCTAAGAAATTAGAGCTTCTTCATTGGAAGACTTAAATACTGTTTGCAATTTTCTTTCCGCCGTGTAAAAAATGTGTTTTCTTAAAAACAAAAAAAAATTACATGCAGTAACGAAGTTTTGACTCAACAATACGTCATCAAACGGAATTGCTGAATTTAATGTGAAGAGCAGCCAGCGGAGCTGCTAATACACTCTGAAAGAGGCACCATTTGATACGTTTTAACCAAGCCACAGCTTTCAGAACGATGACAAGTGTCACGTTTACCAAAATGGAAGCATTAGCGAACAAATAATCTCTAGTTCTGGAGTAATTCTTTGCTTGCTAAGATTATACGATTTGACAACATCAGTCTAGTTCTACTGGAGCTGCGGTAAAAGTCTTCTTAACATTTTTTAACTGAAATGATTCCACTTCAATGCAGAAGGTCCATGGCGTATCTAATACTTTTTTCACTTTTGCCTTAATGTACGAACAATTGTGTGAGATAGTGTGTGTCGCATTAATTATTTAAAATAATAGGAAATCTTTATTTTTTCTTTCTCTATCTATTTTGCAACTTTATTTCAGATTATAAACTGACTTTCTGTTGTTGTTGTTGTTAGAAATATAAATTGAAATGTTTGTTCGTTTAAGGCGAACTATAAAATTTATTGAAATGAAAAGATTTTGTGTCGAAATAAACAAATTTTACTAATTGACTTGTATTTCTGAAAAAAAGGAAAATTGCTTTTAAAAGTCTCAGGAGATTTGTATAAAATTTTTGCTCTTTCTAAACTAACAAATTGAACTTAAAAATAAATTTTGTTGTTCAAGAAAATCATAATAAAATTTAAATAAGAAAATTTCTTGGTTAAATCAAATGAAATGGTTGATTAAATTATCAATTCTGTGGTATTAAATTTATTTGATTCAATTAAATATTAAATCATCATTTAAAAAGTAATACAGGCTTTGGCATTTACACAACATATGAGCACATTCAACCCTCTTATAACGCGGTGAGTACGTACCGTGTTGTATGGAAACCGCGCTAAAAGAAACTCGGATTTAACCGTACAAACCAGCAAATTCGTAGCGCGTTCTATGGAAACCGTCTACCGGGTTTATGGAAACCGCGCTATAAGAAACTCAGAATTAGTACAAATCACATCATAAAGCTAAAGCTTCTTCACTTCTTCATTCCTGGAGAAATACACAGTTTTTTAACTCTGCAGTAATTGTTGTATCAACATCGGGCGGAGTCATCTTTTTCGAATTATTAATCAAGAAAAATTGTTTTTACAATTAAAATAAACTGAGTTATACAATATGATCTCTGAAGTAATGTTTAGCATACAAGAAATTTTCCACATTATTGCACAGAACCGCGTCAATTCCTACTGTACGTAACATTTCCGTTTCTCTTCATCTAGGAAAAAGTTTTTCTTCAATAGGTTCGTTTCTGTAAGATTTTCTTAGTGATTTCCTATGCTTCCTTCCACGTCACTTACATGTCATTCGAGTGTGATTGTTGCCTTACAGAGCTTTTGACGCTTTTCTATATTTAGACACTTTCATATACTCATACACGTCATTTTAACATATTCTCAGGCTTGAATAAAATAAATATCTGAAAAAAAATAATTTTGTTTTTATTCGCATCCGTACGATACATCATGGATAACAGAAATCTTGCTTCACGTTTAGCTAGTAACATTGTATGCGATGTAACATCATGCTACAATATTTGTTTCCTCCACCTTCTTCTCCCTGCCTTGCATTTGTTGTGGCGTGTGTATCATTTTTATCAATAAAATGAAATCAGATTGACATCTAAAGGATGTGCGATTTTAACTGACTGATGTGTGAAAGCGGGTGTATATGATATGTCCTGAAGTAGACATTTTAGATGATTCAATGAAATACATCAGCGTAAATTTTAGTGTTCATAAAAAAAAATAAAAGCAATTATAAAAGTTTAATTAATGCAAAATAATAAACAATTATGCAGGTTGCCCTAGTAGTCTATTTGGTAGTGTACTACCTATGACGGTTTATTTGTTCTATTGACACCAAAAATTCTGCTCTGTTACACTATTAACAAGAAATATTGATGTCATTGGCGTTTAAATTTTTTGCGACGGCTTCTCCGGATGGAGTACATCCGAAATATAAATTTTCCTATGCTTCTGGCTCACAAATTTTGCTAAATTTAACCGATGTTATGAGCTCTGTTGGCTTTGAGGGTCACTGGAGTTTGTGACTTATTCGCATACAATTCGCAAACCACGCAAGAAAAAGCCTAACTAGGTCACATCACTTCCATGTGATATGACAATGCCTTCAAATCGTTCTTGCAGTATTTAGTTAAGATCAAATGTCATTAATACCAGATATTTCAATCCGGCCAAAAGAAATTGGTAGTAATCGACCTGTAGTGTCCCTGGTTGCCAGTGATGGCCAATTCAACGTCGCCCTCAAAGAAATGTGCATCGATTACGCCGTTAATCCAAAATTCATACCAAACAGTAATTTGTTCAGAGTGCAGTGAACACTGTTAGATCTCATATAGATTGGTATCGTCCTATTGGACAATTTTATATATTCAAGAACCAAGTCATCCAGCATTGGGCGTCATCGCTGAAGATGAGTTTTATATCATACATAGAGTCAGTTTCCAACTGCACCATAACCCATTAAGTGAAAACACATCGCTGTTTATGGCCGTTTAATTTCAGCTCTTGGGTCAGCTAATTTTTGTAAAAGTATCGACCAATGTTAATGGCTGTTATCAACTGCCAAAGTTCTTCAGAACCTGTAGCAATAGCTGATGTAACCCAGCATTTCTGAGGTAATAAGCTAAACAATAATTTTAAAGACATAAATACCTACAGATTTTCATATTTCGTATCCACACAATTTTATAAAAATACGACTGAAAATATTTTTGTTAACAAATTGTCCTTCAAATTACTTCTACGATACAATAGTTTCAGTATTTTTAATGATACACAGAAGTAACTCATAGCTGATGGCGTATAATTAATATTCGAAACTAATATTAAATATCACTCATACGTAATGTTACATGTTTGGCGATGGCCTTCATTAATACTTAATACACTTAAAAGTTAGTACAAGCAATAGGCCATGCATAATACGCATTCATGTAAATGTAATACTTACATGCTTGTAACATAAAATTTTCCCCTGTAAATACGAATATGATTTATTGTGTGTGTTGATTAAGCACTTAACATACAAACATTGAAATAGAAAAATATCTGTCATGGGCTTGTCTGTGCCATTGTCTGCGTGTTAAGCAGGACTGATAATCAATATTTATTTTATCTGCTACAAGCACTTACACAAATAAACACAGACATGAATTAATATTACTTCGGCTTTAAACTCATTAATCATAGCTTTTGAACATTCCAAGAACAATTTACTTTTCAATTGTTTTCTTTTTCGTGTTTCATCCGTCAACTTAATTCTGAAAGATTATTTAAAAATTTATTTTTTATTTAGCAAGTAAGTTTTAAACAAAATGTTGTTGTAATTTAAAGTACATAATAAGAATGATAATATTGTTACGAAAATGGTAACATCTAGATACTGGTGTTTTGCTTTTACTTAGGATAAAATTAAAATTATAAACAAAAGCTACAAAAACAAAAACAATGAAGTTGTTTACAAATTATCGCACTGCGCAATATAACAACAAACAGTAGCATAAGAAATCATAAACAAGTAAACAAAAATATACCAACAAACAAGAGCATAAAAAATGGTAAACGAGTAAACAAAAATACAACAGCAAACACTATAAGAATAAATGTAAATAAAATACACAAACAACAGTAATGAAACAACGATGTTTACATTTATAGAGTTTCCGAGAAGGCGAAGTCATGCACATTCGCCTTCAAGAACATGCATCAGACTGTTTACGTTGCCATATAAAAGGCAAGACAAAGCAGGCAACTGAGTTAGTAAAACTTCTGTCAGTCTTGTGTGATGACGCGGTGTGGTTAAAGAGAATAAGCGTGGTTTGAACATCTCCGTTATAGAGATCTGTCGAACAATTGTTATTGTTTACGCAAAAGAGTGCAAAGAGGAATAACAAACAAAACAATACATCAAGTTGTGAATAGTGGGCACAATTGCGAACAATAAAGAATTTAATTAAAAGTAAACACAGATTGATTTTTATTTTATTTACAATCTACGAACTCATATTTTAAAAGTTTCTAGAAAGGTAAAAACGTAACATTAGGTAGAATGTTGGCTTACTAGGCGATACTCCGTTGTTCAAACCTCAGCTCAGACTTATTGAATATAACGAAATATGAAAAAATATATCTTTCGGCAGCTTCTTCCTCCAAGCTGTCTTCTTACAAACACTCTGGAGGTAAATAAAAGTGTCATGAAAAGTTTCTCAAATCAGTCAACATTAAATTGTAGGCACTGCCACTTATAGATAAAATTAATAACCACAACATGGGTGCTGGGAGAAACTATGATGCCTTGTAATGCTCATTAAAGAGTGTGTAATGACCACTTAAGTAATTATATAAGTATTATGACACTTATATAGATTCAGTGACACTAAGGAATTTTCTTTAATATTCTTAATTTTCCTTAAAATTATACAAAGTTATGTAAGTATTGTACCTAATAATTTCCAAGTTTTCGATTTAAATTATAAAACATAAATGTTTTCATACCTAAATTTTATAGCACATACATGTAATTCAAATGAGAACTTGAGTTTTTAAAGTTATCGTTTTGAAAGATTATTGTAATGAATTTTCCTTAATAAAGTGCTGCAAAAATCTTGCTTCAAAGAACTACAACAAGAATACGTCGCTATACATATGCCAGTTTACTTAATTAAATTATGAATTTTTATTGAACATAATCGTGAAAAGAAAGTTAATAACATTTACAGAAATCACATTACTATGCCTCATATTGAGGGCAATAACATAAAGAAAAGTAATAAAAAATATTCCACGATTTTTATAACGTATTTTTGACGCACTCATATTCAACATTTAAGCGCAACCACTTTCTTCCACAGGACCGGAGTGATTTAAGTACACTTTAATGCCGGTCTCATAACCACACCAATACTCACCTACTGACGCGTATTAACATTTAATATGTCAAACTGGCTACGATGGCACTGATTGTATGCGTAAGCACATGAAATAAAATAGAGAATATGTACGTGTGCATGAAAATTGCTGTGTATCACACAATGGCAGCAGAATTAGCAGTAACGATACCAAAACACTGGTTTTCTTGGATGAGACAGCAGAAGTGATTTTGATTAACGTTTCATCTTTTAATCGTTTGGATTTTGAACATCGAACGTCGATTAAAGGTCTGTCTGGCGGAATCGCACCAATGACAGCACACACCACAAAAATAATATGAAGTGACCAACTCAATTTTTTTGGAGCAAAATCCAAATCCAAATCCATCTCTTACAGCAGTTTTTCAAAAAAGTGAGTAGTAATCGAAGTAGTCCAGTAGGCAGTGTACTGGCTTGTTGAAAGAGAGCCCGTGGTTCAAGTCCCAACCCAGACATCTTGAATAAAACGAAATATGAAAAAAATATATTCTTTCCACGACAAATACTCTGAGATTAAATAAAATTGCCATAAAAAGTTTCTAAAAAATCTGTCCTTCGGAGTAGACTTCAAACTGTAGGTTCCGCCACTCATGTATAAAATTAGTACACACAACATAAGTGGCAAGAGAAGCTTGATCGGAATCCTGACTGAAAGTTTGTAATGACCGATTATGTATGTATGCATGTTAACGCTGTGAGTACAGCATAACTACGGCCTCTACAGTGAGAAGGTAGAGCGTGATCGAGGCTAAAGTGTTGTAATAACCAATTAAGTAAGTAAGTAAGAAAGTAGTGAAGGAATTTTACAAAAGTAAGCTTAGCCTTTATCTTCAATAATTGAAAAGTAACTGAGGCATGGAATAGAATCGTAGTTAAATCAATTTAGTTAAATGTAAACTCCAGTGTTTAATGCTTTGAAAGTAGATTTGAAACAAATAAGAACATTTTTATTAAATTAATTACGAGATAAACAAGGATATTACTTCGTGTTTTTTATTAAAGGATTTAGTTTTTGATCCACATTCATTCCAAAATAAAAAATTATAAAACCTTTTCTTGCGACCTCATTTCATCATAGTCTTCATGTTGTTCATGAATTTTAAGAGGTATGAAAAATCATTAAATAAAGCCATTAAATGAGGTTAGATTGGTGATGTACAGCATTCTGTAATATCCTTTTATTATTTATCCACGAAAATTAAATCAGTGACAGTAAGTGGATTCCAGTGGGCTCTTAACACTTTGGTTTTTATTCACTCATCATCTTCATCATGATTTTTATTTTTTTTAATGCCACTTTATTTTTATTTTCATGCAGAATATTCTTTTTTTCGAGGCCATTTTAATTTCGTCGTAAACATTATTCTTCATGTGTGAACATTGGCTGACATCACGGATATCATATGGCTGCTTGACGACATCGTAATTTACATATACTCGTATACACTGGTGTACAGCTCTTTAAAAATATATGAATAAATATTTAAATATTTGTACATCGTTTAGCGCTAACAGTTGATTATATTTTAGGTACTCTACATTAAATACAATTTAAGGCTTTTAAAGGACAACAAAATATTAATATCACGAGAAAATATTTCTCAACAGACTTTCCATTTATTTTATTCCGCGATTCTTTTACTGCAGAATCAAATTTGAATGAAATATTAGCTTAATCCTGAATAAATAAAAATTATTTATTAATCAACACGGAACGCTTTTATTGTGTAAAAGAATCTATCAGGTTTACCGGTATGAAGTAGGCGTTAAGATACCTTACTGTCTCCATATCGCATTTATTGTGAACGAGACTTAATATTTTCTTTCTTGTGTTGGCGCTGGCAACGAACATATTCCATACACATCAAATCAGCGAACAAACTACATCACTCTTTCATCGTTTGAAAGATGGCGAAGATCATTGTACCAAAAAATGTTGATTTGCGAAAAGCATTAATTCGCTATTTTCATTTGAAGGAAAAAATTGGAGGGTTCTATCGAATGCTTGTCCAGACAAATGGCATCAAGCTCTATAAGAGGCAACATGCAGAAGATATGTTTGACGGTTCAGAGATAATGATCACGTGGAAGGACTACAAAACCGTTTGAGGACACCGAATTGCAACAATAATGTATGACGATGACAATTCGGGCCAGAAACAAATGTCAGAAATGCCACATGTTGCACAATAAACAATTTCTGGCCTTTTAGAAGCTATAGAAAAGATCTAATAGTCTGAAAAATAGTTATCACATGAACTAAAATTATATTCAGATTGAAAACCGAAAAACCGAATGTAAAATTTTGCTTCAAAGACACGATAGGAAATTAGTGTTGCACCGAATTTTTACTGGCAATGAAAAATTTATTTGTTTCCAGAATTCAAAAGAGAAAAAATCATGTTATAATCCGGGAAATTTTTTAATTTTGGCTACAAAATCATATGGATTCCACAGAAAGACAATGATGTGTGTGTGAAGGGACTAGGAAGGGGGCGTGTACCAAGTGCTTCTCAAACTTAGTAAAACCATTAATACAGTTCGCTATCGACAACAAATCATCAATTTAAGCCATGCATTGCTGGAAAAATTACTAGAATGTTCCACAAGACACGGCAAAATATGTTTGGAACATTACAATGAACCTGCACTCAAAGCAAAACCGGTTCAGGCTGCAATTAAGGCATTAGGATGGGAAGTGGCACTCTACCTTTAGTATTTACCAGACTTGCCTTCTTTCGACTACTATTTGTTTTCATCGATGAGACACGTATTGGCTGAGTAGCATTTCAATTTGTATGAGAAAGTCGAAATTGATTGACTAATTGTTTTGCTTCCGTTTTATTGGTGTGTAACTCACAAATTGGGGAAATTGTGTAGCCAGCAACGGCCTATAATTTGAATAACATCTTTTCTACTTTCCCATTAAAAATTATGGTTTTGTGTTCACAAAAAACGATAATTTCTTACCAGTACATACTTGGTAAACAGTACTGTGATTAAATCTGAAAGCCTGGTAAGCTAATGCTGTACGCATTAATTGCGAAAAACAGAGCCTAAAAGTTACTGGGTTTCACGTTTAAGTACGTTGAGCTAGAATGTTTTACTTTGTATATTTTGTTATTGTTAGACATTTGTAATTGTAAGTTTCTTTATATTTGTTAGCAATACGCCTTTCCTACATATATAAATAAAGAAAATAAACAAATAAATTCCGTTTCTGTTCTCATATTTTAACAACGGCAGGCAAAGCGAATAAAATACTTTTCAGTAGTAGAATAACAACCGATAATAAAAATGAATTTTACTTTTGGGTGATTTAAATTTAATGAATATATAAAACAGGAGCAAAACACAGGAGTAATGCTGTTATAATCTACGGTTATAATAAAACCCATTTAATTAATTAAAAACAACAACAACAACCCGTGGTTTTTTTAAGAAGATATTTAAGGATGGCTATCCATTTGTTTTGGCATATTTGGCCAATAAATATGGCGTTAAAATATATATCTTTTAACGAAATTAAAAACATATTTTAACATGATTTTCTTTAATTCATAAAAAAGATTAGTAGACGAAGAAAAGTTAAAAAGATTTTTTTATATTCATTGTAATTAAAAACATAATTTCCAAACTTTTTTAATGAGTCCTAAAAGTTTCAATGAAGGCCAAACCTTTTCAGCGAAATTTTCTTTTACTTTTATATTTAATTTTTTTTTTTGTCTTTGTTGTAAAAATTTATTTTGGAAAATTTTAATTCTGCTTCTGTTGGTTTCGCTTTTCAAGTCTGCTCTTTTAGGCTTTTAATTTAATGAATATAAAATGACTATGAATTATTGGATCATAATTCATCACCGATAAACATTTTTAATAATTTTTTTTTTTTTTGCTTGCTTAAAAATTATTGCATTTTACATTGAAATCCTTTGTGTCTGGAAATAAAATTAAAAGAATTTTTGTTGAAATAAATTAAATAATGATTAAAAATACAAAGAAATTTATCTCATTTCGATACCATTTGAATAAATGCGCAGAACGTTTTTGAGAGTTTTCGCTCAAACAACATATAATACAATGTTTGTAACCGGTAGTCCAATATTTAAAGCTAAGAAGACCCTTAAGCATCTTGTATCAACCAAAGTGCTCAACGGACATAACCACATCCATACGATATTAAATATTACTATATTAAAAGCAGGTCAGAGAGAGATGATTATCTTTTTCCTTCCTTTTTTATTTTTATAACTGCGTCAGAAGCTATTATAGCGGAAATTGTATATTCTACCATGAATTTTACGTTTATAATACCCATTATGGTGGTAATTGTATGATTTTATCAATTTAGTGCCAGTGGATAATCGTTTTATCCAGCTTAACTCAGGGTTTCAGCCAAACTGACATTCTATAAGGTTACAGCTGGTAGTACCCAAAAAAGTTTACAACTAAAAAACCAAAAACATACCGCTATTATCACTTTGTTACCTATGATGTCCTCCCATCATTATTTCTATTTAACTTTATTAGAAGCATTGAAATATAAACAATAATTTCCAACTATATGACAGTTTCAACGTTGATTTGTCTACGTGTCAGATTTATTGTGAACACAAGATCTGAACAAACACTCTCTAACGTGGTTTTATCTTCGTCAAGAAATTATACTTATCCTCGACTTCCATTGTTTTTTCTTTTCTCATTCTAAATGTCTCTGCAATTTCTAAATGTCTCAGAGAGTGGTATTATAAATTTAAAACCATGGAGTTTCTATTAAAAAGTTAATAGAAAAATTTGAATCGACTTGGTCCTGTAAAAACAGTATACTGCTTGAGTTTACAGGTTTTGATGAAAATTTAAGGATCAATGGAATTTGAGAATTCATTGGAGAATTTAGAAGATGTACCAGACGTAGCCAGTTCGTCAGGTCTAATAATTTTTTAACAAGAGTTACTTTAAATTTTCTTGGATTATTTTTCTTTAGCATTCCAACGTATTTTAATTTAACATATTTAACATATAACATGCCGTGAAGTAACATTAATTTAACATATAACGTAATTTAATTTTACTTTTCAGATGTAATAATCATTTGCTGTCTTTTTATTTTCATTATTTGTTCGTTGATACGTATGAAAACAATCTTCTTCAAATAGTACTCATACGTCAAGGTGGTCGATAGTCTTCAATGCTTATTCGGCTTTTCTTATCACCAATCCTTATAGTCTGCACTACTCAAATTCCAATTATTTACGCACATGCAATAAGCGTCAAAAGAAACTGTACACTATGGATAAAATTCTAACAATCACCAAACTCAACTTTTACCACTTAAGGTAAGTGCCCGAAAAAATGTTGACAATATTTTGAAATTTATGATAATTTTATTGAATATTTAATGAAACAATTCTAAAATAACGGTAATTTATTAATGTATATTTTTAATGTATAAATTCTTTTGACGCTTATTATACGTTTACAATTAACAATTATTTTTTTATTCATTCTGAACAAAGAATCCGCAGTCATATATGCCTCACCATACAATGATATCCATTCTTCTTATTTACATACATTTTCATTCAAAAAACTTCATTGGAGAATGAAAATTCATACTGAATGCAAATTATTTAATTATTATTAAATAAATTATTGTGATAAAAAATTTCAACAAGGTGCATCCGTTGCTCTGTTGCAAATCTATCCATGTGAAATTAAACTAAACAAGAAGCAACTTTCACTTCTTAAATCTGTAAGCATAAAGCAGTTTTGCCAACGCTAAGTTACAAGCAGCAAAAAAAGACATCCAAAACAGGATGGCTGGAAATTTTTTTTCTATTTTTTCAATGAAACGATTTCTACCAGCCACATCTTAATATCCAATAATTCCTTGTGAAGTAACAGCAAAAAAATATAAAATAAATGCAAAGACTGATGCTGTAACGGCTTCAGATTCGTTTTTTTGTTTATTTTTTTGTTTTTAGGGATTTTCAGATTTTCAAGTGAAAACAGCAACTCCAACTACAATAATAGCAATAACTATATAACGGTATGATGTTAATAAAGAGTTTAAAGAGCTCACAAGGAAGTTTGCCAAAATATTTCCGTCTTAAGAGTTAATTAAAATTCTTGGTTTAGAAAAAAGAAGAACCATAAAAGGATTGAAAGAAAAATATTTAAATTTCCCTTTACAAAACAAAAAACAAAAACATTAAATTCATTCACATTGTAAATTGGCACCATATCGGTGGGTTTTGTTGCTAATAATCCGTTTCATAATCCATCCCCAAAATGCTCACCAGCCAAACCACATTGCTCACGAAATGCCCTTTATATTGACTGAAGATAACGGTCAGGAAAAAAAATCCAAAGAAAAATAAGCTCGGGATGTCCAATGCGAAAAAATATGATAGACCAAATTTAATTTTCTCAAATTCGAGAGAATTGAACTTAGTTTCACCTCCACAGTATCAAATTCTTATGGAAGCAGAATGTTCGCAAAATGGCCGAAATACTTTAAGTGTCTGCCCGTACCTATAAACAGGCCATTGGTAAAATTTGAACCGGAAATGCTTTGCATTCTTTGAAGCTGTGTCATTTTGCATCAGTTCCCATCTTATTGTTTGCAATTAAAATTATAAATTATTATAAACAGTAAGCAAACATCCCATAAATATCAGTGAAGACTTCATGTTCAATGTTTTATACATATGAAAAAACATAAAATATCAGTAATAATAACATCTTGTATTAATATTTGTTACACAAACTCATAACAATAACAATCATATTAATGAAAATAGCAGGAAATTTTAATTAATTTTTGTCATAAAAAAATAAGATTGACTTCGATTATCAATTCCACTACACAAGTAGCCGGAACAGCCGATTAAAATGAATTTATTTCAGCATATGGTTACATTTATCATATTTTGAAGTCACCGTAGTCTAGTAGGTATTTTTTTTTGGCTTATTAGACGTGAGGCCACTGTTCAAAACCAAGGTCAGTCATCTCCAACAAAACGAAGTATGAAAAGATATTCCTTATAGCGGTGTAAGAGGCTAGGCCGTAAACCTGCCTAGCGTTTTGTAATGACCAATTAAGTAAGTTACCATACTTTTATATAGAGATCGGACAACAAATAAATGATACCGTGTCTATGAGTCCTCAGCCTCTATGGACCAATAAGTAACTGCGGCATTCACACGACGTTAGTCGTCGTACACAAGCGCTTTCATTAAAAGCTTCCAATTTTGAAGTTCAAATAAAACAAAGTGTTTGTAAGATATCATGGAAAGTTTTTATTCGTTTCAAAGCCATTTTGTGTGTAATATAGCACTGTTCAAAACCCAGCCACAGCTTCTCTTTGGCGCATAAATTAGGCTGTATTTGAATCAGGTGTCCTCCTCAAAGAAACCCTTACGATATTTTAACTTGCACAGGAACTATAGGTAACGACGTATGTTTGGCAACTGATACTAATTTTCATCAAAAAGTCATTTTCAACAGTGAGATTCATTTCTGGATGAGGAGGATGCATCCTTCTTCTGGCAGCGTCATCGGTCATATTGGTTTGATACCAACATTGGCCAGATTATTACTGTCAATGCTAAGCACTATAGGTAGGTGATTACTAAATCTTGCTGGCCTGAACTGGATAGTCTGTCTGGTCATCAACGATATGTGGTTTCAACATAATGACGTAATTTTGAAATGGTTAATAAGGGTACGTATGTTTCAGCTTCTATATATGTGTCTCCATCTTAACCATGTATTTAGTGGCCATGTTTAAAAACCAGAAAAACAAATTGAGAAATTGCTTACAAGCATTTGTCTGCTTTATTAACTGTACATACAGTATTGTTGAAACACACAAAATAAATCACAATGGCTTTTAGGGAAGAATCTCTAAAGTGCTAAATGTGTCAATATTCTATGTTCATCAATCATAATTTGCCATGTTTATATGCGTTTTTCATTTGCGATAGTTTGAGTATCTGTTGCTTGTATTAGCGTGTATATGTATGTTGATTAATATGTTCAGATTAAAATTACAGAATATAACGTTGCGTATGAGTAATATTTGATAACAGGTCTTAATATGAATGATACGTTCGTGGTATTCAAATAAAAAATATTTAATTTTCAGAAACACACAGGAAATGTGAATCTAACTTGATAACCGTTTGGTTAGATTTTGTTCGCCACCAATAGAGATTTGCAAATAGAAATTCGATTCATAGAGTTTTTCTGAGTTACCTATATGCACCCCATAAGAGTGGCGATGATGATGGGCGATCTCAGCAAACATTTTCAATTCAAAATGTGGAAAATTTTATATTTTTTTGAAATAATTACTGAATAGACTCACTTATTTCTGTGTGTGTGTATAATAATATACAGAGCAATAAATAATTGAAGAAAATTATGTTCGCTTTTACTTCTTGTTAGAGATTTTATCAAATACGTTGGCATAAAATGTTGTTTAACAAACGCGTTCTCTTCTTTCTGCTAGCATAAAATGGTTTATGGGTCAGTGTATTTTGAATTTCATATAAATTTCATGTAGAATACATCACACACAGTAAGCACATAGCAAATTATTAAAATATTTGTAGTTCACATTTATGTATCAGTAAGCAACATGTTGATTCAAACGTTCCTCAACATTTTGAACTTGTCAACATTATGGGTTTTTTTCTTTAGTAATATTTGTTTATTACGGTACATTGCTGTGGATGCTGTTACACTTAAGCCGAAAGTCCATACCATCCGTTTCATGCGACCTTGCATTACATGCGTGTAGCGAAAAAGTAGAATCAGTGTGGTTGTTTGTGACAAGAAACACAAGAAAACGCATAGAATGCATAGACGCGTAGAACGCATCAAGTAGGTTTACATTCTACTTTTATATGCGACTCATGCACTGCTGGAAAAAGTCAGTAGTTTTTTAAACTTGGCATGCCAAATTAGATACTATTGTGAATGGTTTCAATAAATATGTTTAAATAGTACATTAATATTTTACGCATTTTTCTTTTTGCTTTATAAAAATATTAATAAAAACATATTTCATAATAAAGTTTACTACTAATTTAAGAGGAAAATACATTAAATTACATTTTTTAACACATTTCTTTCATGAACAAAATATGTATGTTTCTAGTTGTCGATTGTTTTTATGTACTGAGTGGCATCTATTTTGAATTTATTTATTTGTAAACAAGAAAAATGAAGGATAAATTAATCGAAAACACTCGTCTTGTGGTCTTTTGAGGATTTTCGTAGGCCTTAACAACACAAAATATTTCATATGTATACTCATAAATTTGTAATTTTAATGGCATAAATTCTTTTAAAATTACAATTTGATTTTCTATTTTTCCCAAAAATGTTCTTGTTTGCTTTTTTATTGTTTAGCACAACAGCTGATCAAAACAAAAAACCAGTCGCATAAAACGCATTGTGTGTAACTTGCAATAAAAACCGCATAGAATGCAAGAATCGCATGTAACGCAAGGTCGCATGAAACGGATGGTATGGACTTTCGGCTTTAGTGCGCAATGTACCAAACATATCACAGCAACATTTGTAGTATTTATAAGCATTAGCATTCGGTAAGAGATAAATAAAGCGCATAACATTTTTAGCTCTCAAAAAAGTATATGAAATTTACAAAAGTAACATGCCTTGTTTAAAGAAGAGACCAACTAGGAAATGACCTGTTGAGACAATATTGTATACATACAATAAAAATGCATGTGGTTGCATGGAATCACATTTTAAATCGAAATATTTACTTCAAAATACAATAACAATACAAACGTATAAGTAAAGTAGAAAATAGCAATATATTACTTTCTTTTAGAGTATTTGAAGGAAATAAATTTTAGTTTTCGCTTCAATGTTGTATGTATAACATGACTAACAAGGATAAAAATTGAAAGATGAAAAGAGGGAAAAGAGGAAAAGGATATCGAAATTTTTGAAACAAAAAATAATTGCTTTTTATTAAAAATTATAATAAAGAAAAGAATAAATTGTTAAAAACACACATAAACTTACATAGATTTTTATGTGTATTTATAGTTAAATATGTATATACTTATGAGTGTGCCTATATAGAGATGTCTGATATGACAAGAAATTCAAATAAAGACAATGGGCGAGAGAAAAATTATAATCAGACAAATTCCTTTAAGGTATTGAACTGTTACTCCATTTTTTTTTTTGTCTATGAAACAAGTGTTTTAATATGGAATGCGGATCTATAAATTGCATCGGATGATGAAATGACATAGAAACAACAAAAAATAAATCAGAAAAACGTAAACCACGATTAGAAAACGAAAGAGGAAAAGTTAACGAAAATCTCTAAAGTAACAAAATTGGATGAAGCAAACGTTAGAAAAAATATAAAATTGTTATAGAATTAGGCAATGGGAGAGTGAGCAAATGCAAAATGCACACAAGAAAAACATTAGAAGCACTAGAAAGGAAAATTACTAAACAAAAATATAAAATGAGAACATAAACCAAAAAAGTTATGGAAGAAAAACAATATTTTATTCAAAAAATAATTTACTTAGGCGTGCACTATATTACTACAACAGAAGAGAATAGAATTTTATGGAAATGATGTACTCAGGAACATTGTGCTTCAAATTATGTTTTAGTTCTTCGCCAGAAACTCTGTCTCAGTCATAGGACACATGTATAAAAATGAAAAACCAGTATTTCTTTTTCTTAAATGCATTTATGTTTGTTCGGTAGCGTATTTCATCCTAAAGCAAATTGATGGTCGGTGGGCTTGCAGTTATGAGTCTGTTAATAACAGCCTTAGTAGCCTTTAGAATTAATTTTCTATTGTCGTGCTTTAACGAAAGCATTTGAACAAATCGAATGCTTAACATAAGTAGCTGAATGGTAATAATTTTTATTTAATCTCTACATACCCAAAATTTGTCTCTATTGCCCTGTTTGGGACTAATTCACAGGTCCATCGACTATTAGGTGAAGTTTCACATCATTTTCGCCGTTTTCACTTAAGAGTTTTTGTCAGAGGAAAAACCGAACAGAAACCTCATTGGACTCATGGCCACTTATGGCTGAATATGAATGACTCACTCAGATGCATCCCACAGTCAAAATCCAAATGACATTCTGTGAGTACGTCCAATTATAATACACAAATGACTCAGTGTTTAACAACAGATAGGCACAACCGTCACATTATGTCATCTGTATCTATGAGGTTTTGATGTACTAGACATGGAAATTCATTTTCGTATTCATTGCAACATTCAAGTGTCTCGGCTGCTTAAGATCTTCGAAAAAGATTTCACTTCGCCTGATCCCCTTACTACTTGCAGCACTTTTGTCACTTCAAAAATTAAATACGAACCTCATACAGGGCCCTATGAGGACTTGTACAATGGATGTGGTATTATGACAGACAAATAAATATCTGGTAACAAACAATCAAATGTGTAGCCAAATTAAATGGTGAGTAGAATAATGTTCTCTGTGAACCGACAACTGGCAATTTAGACCAACTATTGTAGACATATATTTTCACTTTCATATTGCTAGTACAGATATAAAAATATTGTTACGTTTTTACCTTTCAAAAATGTGAGCTCATATTTTACTCGTAGATTGCAAATAAAATAAAAATAAATTTGTTATATATCACTGTTCACAACAACAATTGCTTTGTTTGTTATTCCTCTATTTACACCCTTTGCATAAACAATAACAATTATTAGCCAATTGTTCGACAGATCTTTGTAACGGAGATCTTGAAACCACGGTTACTCTCTTCAAATACACGGCGTCTTCACACAAGGCCGACTGAACTTTTACTGGCTCCATTGCCTGCTTTGCCTTGCCTTTTATATGGCAGAGTAAACTGTTGGTGAATGGTCTTCAAAGCGAATGTTCGTGGCTTCGCCTTCTCGAGATCTCTATAAATATAAACATCGTTGGTTAACTATTGTTGTTTGTGTATTTTGTTTACATTTATTCTTGCAGTGTTTGTTGGTATATTTTTGTTTACTTGTTTATCATTTTTTATGCTGGTGTTTGTTTTTATACTACGTAGTGCGATAATTTGTAAACAAGTTCATTGTTTCTGTTTTTGTAGCTTTTGTTTATAATTTTAATGTTTTCGTAACAATATTATGACCTGACGAATTGGATACCTTTACAGCTCAATGATGAGTAAGGGAATCAAATAAAAAATGAATGTATGACACGAATACTTTCACAATGCCTATCACATCTGTGTGACTCTGCACTCTACTTTGTGGGAATACATAAAGTCCTACAAATTATACATGTACACGTAGTTAGGGTAATAATTACATAAAATAATCATCGTAGTTAGCGCGTTAGCTTATTAAACGTGAGGTCATGGTTCAAACCCCAGGTCAGACATCACCAAAATAAACAAAATATGAAAAAAAATATTGCTTCGCCGACTGCCTTTCAGCAGATTTCTGGCAAAAACTCTAAAAGTAAATAAAATATCGTTTCTCAAAAGTTTCTAGTTCATTGTCGACTTTAAATTGTAGGTTTCACGGCTCATGTATACATTTAAAACACACAACATAAGTGGTGAGAGGAGCTAGGTCGTAATCTTGACTAAAGGATTGCAATGTCCAATTATGTATGTATGAATCTTCAAAAAGTATATTGTGGTTGCAACTTTTTTCCCCTCTTTTATTTTGTCCACAAGAGACAATCGCCAAATTCGAATTTGCCAAATGAAAAACTATTCCAGTACTTATAAAAACATTAAACAGCTTATGAACATTAAAAGAAGAAGTAGAAGAATCAAGGGATTAACAGACCACAACAAAGAAAGTGAAAATAGTAAAGAGTTTCTTCTCTCTGAGAAAGGAAAAGAGAAATATTTTGAAACTTTTTGTCAGAAAAATTGATCTAAAGACATATAAAGTTACAAAAGGTTTTACTTTAACACAGAGTGTGTTTGATTTTTAACAGTAAAATCCCTACGTTTTATTCTAAGAAGAAGTTATTTTATTCTATTTCCCTAAGAGTATGAAAAATGTAAAATTAAAAAAAATTATTTTGAAATCCGGAAGTACTTTTCATTTTTAACAAAATAACAATACGACGGAAATCCATTTAATATGAATGAAAAAAAAATATAGAAAACCTAAAAATGTAACCAAATAATGTGGCACTCACTCTCCGAATGAAGAGATGAATGATTTTATCATGAGATTTCATTGTTTATTTGATACTTCAGTCGTTTAATAAAAATTTAAATTACAAAACAAATTAAGGAGGAAAAAAAATAAAAGAAAAATAGTAAGTGAAAGCGAAAGGTTATATAAACAATTTCGATGCCTTTCTACTCTAGTTAAGCCGACAAATAAACAGAATTCAAAAATATCGTGTTTTCTATTGTTGTTGTTGTTATTTTGACCCAGAATATCATTTAGAAATGGAATTTCATTACGTGATGGCTCTGTTTTAAATTTGCTTGATTTGGTTTTAGGATTTTGGTTTCCATAAGCAATTTGACGACAAATTCAATTCAAAAATTAAGCGTATTTAAACGGTTCAACAAGGTAGAGCATTGGGAACATGACATGCTTTGTTGACTTTTTTATTTGAATAATACTCAGGAGTCGACTGTTATTCATGCAGTACATAAATGTGTTGGAACACAGGAAAGTTAAGAGAATAGGAGAAAGCATCGATAAATTTATTTTTAAAACAATGCTGATTTATTTCTATTGTTTGTCTATACCTTGAAGTCGCCGTAGTCTAGTAAGTATTGTGTTGGCTTATTATAGGTGAGTTTACGGTTCAAACCCCAGGTCTTCCCCTCAGCAGATGTCTGGCAAAAACGCTGAGGGTAAATAAAATTGCCTTGAAAAGTTTCTCAAAAAAATCTATATGTCGCAGTCGACTTTAAACAGTAGGTTCCGCCACATATAGATAAAATTAATACATACAACATAGGTGGTGTTAGAAGCTAGGTCGTAATCCTGACTGATGGGCTATAATGACCAAGTATGTATGCACACATCACCACTTATTCTTAGTTTTATTCTTATTCGTTCTGGAAGAGGTCCCTATTTTTCAATTTAAATGAAAGTTAAATTAAATTAAAATTTAAAAAAAAATGAAATAGACTTTTTCGAATTCACTTGCACACTTTTACGGATAGGGGTGAAGATGTAGAAAGAACTTGCGTTTCATCGATATATCGGTATTGGACCCGTACATTCAAATTTATCCACCACATTAAGTCCTCTCGGTAGGACAATTGTGAAATAATGGAAGCGTTCAGTACGTTGGCTTGCAAAATATAATCATCAATATTACCTTACGTAAGTAGTTAGTGAATTCCCATTTTTTCCTGCCTTTATTGACACCAAAGATGTCATTGCAATATTTAACGGCGAAAGCATATTATTTTAAGCTCATGGCAAAGTCAACAGTTCAGTATAATTTTGTTATTTATGTAAATAGATAATCAAAATTATATAATAAAAGTAAATTTAAAAACATTAAAAGTCCATCTGAAGTACTGAAACGTTTAACAGCAAATGTTTAACTAATTAAGTAATATTCTATTAGGCCCACACATCTCCCTATATCGGATAAGTTTATCTCGACGGTCATAAAAATATTTAAAAAATGAAGTGTTTGGACAAATATTATTCTTCTTTTCAATCCCATTTTTTTGCTTTTTATTTCCAATCTAGCGATTGGAATTTATGATTGCAAAAATAAAAAGAAAAAACATTAAATTTATCCATTAAACAAACGCCTTAAACAATAGTGTGGTACCAACACAATCACAAGGACTTTAATTTCATATACCCACTACAAAGAAAAAAAAAAACAAAAATAAAATCTACACAAAACTAATATTTTGTTTAGAATAAATAGAGGAATCTCTAAGCAATTCTATGTCCAAACAAAAAGACAAAAAATTGAAAAAGAATTGCAACAAATGGAGAATAAATGAAAAAAAAAATCAATTAAAACTTTAGAAAAACGCAAAAATAGTTGTTGTTTTGTTATCATTGTTGTAGTCGCCGATGTGTTGAAAACTCTCGCTTCGATTTTATATATTTTTTTTAATTAAAATGCCAATTTCAACTGAATAACTTTTCAAAGAGAAGCACGAACAGAGTAAAGAAATGAACTCTAAGTTCTCTTATTGCCCTCAAACAATTTTTTCAGAGATTTTCAATAAAAAAGGGGTTTAAAGCACAGTAACTATTTTGAAATGAAAGCACGCGGAAATGACAAAACCAAATACAACACATGTCAACAGATACTTGGTGAATTATGCGTAAATAAAACTGCTTCAAGGTATATTCAGAGTATATCTAACCATAAACCATTGATGTAAATACTATTTGTTGTTGCGTTAGCTATCCAGTTATAGCAATTCGTAGGGGAGACTACCCCAATATAATTTACTTTTCTTTTTAAAGAACAACAGAATTTCAAAATAAATTTTTCAAGAAGAACATCTAATATCACATGCCCGTTCAATGTAACATGAAACAGAGAGACGTTAATCGAAATTTGACAAAAATTTAAAACGGCTTGTTAGTATTAGTAAAACGTATTAGTTGTAGCATAAGTTATTGTATCGTATCAGTAGACTTATATTTGAAGGCTCCAATATGCCTTGCAGCGTTTATGGCCCTGTTCACAAATATCCACAATAAGAGGAAAAACAAGGTGGATGCGTAAGAATCTTAACATCAAGCAGTTAGGTCTAGTGGACTACAATTTCTATTCTATATTCTTTTAATGTAATTTGGTACAACGGGTCCTGTTTCATATATGGTTTTAACAATGTGATGCCAAGTTCCGCATGACAAGTGCCTATAGAAAGATGAGTTTAGTAAGCAATTAATCTCAAAATCTGAAGCAGTTTATCCATCCACGAAAGACTGCACTTATCGTCTTCCTGAAATGTCCATCTGGCTAGCTATAATCTATATTACTAGACCTCACGGCTATTATGCCTTACACATATCCTGTCCGATTACGGATGTTTTCGACAATCCACTACATATCTCCTGCCACTTAAGTCAGCAGAAGGTTTTTTAACCGGGTGAAGTCGAAGCAGCGGAACATATAATATGCAAGTGAAATAGATTCACAGAAAAATGCAGTAATTTTGGTGGGGCAGGCCGAACTTGTCAACGAAACTGTAAGTAGCGCGATGTCCCTTTAGAATTCCTGTTAGAGTGCGAACTTCTCTTGTCGACTTCAAGTAGCTTCATGGTTTTCATGTTTCCCACTGCTAATTCCTTGCATATGTGCAACTGGTTCGATAGCAAAGATCTCCCGCTTAAATACGCTGCCCTGGTTAGTTAATCTGTATGTGTCGTTCAGTGCCAGCTTATCGTAATAGATCCCAGAACCAGTTCCACATTCCATTTTAAAGCCATAGGTGAAGATCGTCATATCACTGCCACCGATGACAGTTTCAATAACCTATTTTTGCAGTGTGGGAGTGTGAGTTTTATATGTTCGTCCGAAAACAGTCTCCGTTACCATGTAGTCACATCTAAAATCTGAGAGATTTAGTTCTACTTCATGCAGTATTGAAATGTGTCATACCGTACATGGCCTAAACATATCAGAGAACTTAAGCATCCGTGGATTTCTAGCAGTCATGTTTTGGAGGAATATGTCAAATGATTGGCATCTAGGCCAGCCTGCAAAGTGGACTTCAGAGCACCTTTGATGGCAACCTCTGTACTTTGTTCAGCGTAAAGGGAATTAGTATTTAACCTCTCCATACTTTTAGTGCTACTTCTAATGAATGTTAAAGTCCGATTCAATTAAATGTTAAACACTTAGGCTACAGAATCGCCAACATTCTGGTGATGACGCATTTCTTTATAGTGGATGACAGATGTTGACATAGAGGAAATTGAATTGAATATTGATTTCTTTTTGCTTTTGATTTCTTTTATATCGTATTTTCCTCTTTCAAATTCGTTTTTATTGTAGTCTTTTTTACATTTTGTTCTATAACAAGTAAAAACAATCCATAACAAGTAAAAACAATCCATAATGGTTTCCTAAAATCAAGTATGTATTCTTTTTAGAAAATCCTTTAGCAAGTGGACAAATGAATGAATGAAGTGAAGTGAAGAAACGAATGGCAAATACCGAAAAGAGCAGCAATAAAAGTAGACTGGGACGCATTATCTTGAAAAGCTGTTAACTCGTTACTTGCAAAAGTTAAGTTTTTTTTGATTATTTTTTAGATTTGATTGTCTTGTCTTCTTCAGATTATTTTTGAATTGATTTTTAGATTTCTTAAGACAATATTTAAAGGAATTAAATGTTTTAGGAATTTACTTCTAACTCTCAATTATCTAATGTTTGATTATCACCCGATACTCCTACGTTGAATTAAAGAGTTCGATGGAGAAATTCAATAGAATTCTATTCGAACTTAAATTTTAACCGAAACGTTAAAAGAGACAAAAAAAACTATTGAAGTCTAGGTTTGGTTCGAAAAACCTGATTGGGACATTGCACCAATAAAACTAACCGTTGCAAAGTGGTTTATTAAGTTTAAACATTGTGAAAAGAACACCGAGGACGGTGCATGTAGTGGACACTCATTGAGGCTGTTACACACGAAGATATCAAAAAAGGCCATAGAAAATTTTGAATGAAGTTGTTCAAGATAGCTAAGACTCAACGGAATATTGGTATTCAAAAGCTCTGTTCACAGTAAATGCCACGCCAACTTACAATAGACCAGGATTGATGCTCCTGAGGAGTGTTTGAGGACATTCCCCCATAAAAAAACTGCATTTATGTGTCAATATTTTAGATTAAATGAAACATGACTTTCTCATCAACCAAAACGATAGTCATCTGACTGGACTATACTTGGTGGATCAAATTTGATGCGGTCAAAGACGTTATGGATTATAATATATCCCGCAATTACTTGTGAAATACATAGCAAATCCGGATAAAGAGTACACTCGATTTCTACCCATTTCTGCAGACTGCAGAGCCGACAATCTCGGCGTAGCTGGTGCGCTCATTCCGGAATCCTCATAAATCGACTTTGGTATGTCCCTTATCCCGTTTAAATTGGTAATTGCGCGGAAATTCTTTTGGAACACTGACCTATCCTGGTTCAATCAGGAGTACTGCTCCACCGTTAAACTCACTTGGCTCTCGATGGATAGAAGGCGTACCAACCAGTTACCAAAATGCAGCCCCCATCTAACGACTTCTGCCGTGGGTGCAGATCCGCGGAGGAAGATGAGACTGTTATCCACTTTCTTTGTCAATGCCCATCTTTTGCGAGGTGCAGATATGAGTTATTTGACTCTCCAATCTTTGTCAGCTTGATGGAGCTATCATTCATTGATGGCAAGGATGTGGCTTCGTTTATCAAACTTTCGGGATGGTTCTCCGGCGTAGGGTAGTCGTGCTTTTAATGTGCAACTTCTTCTCTAGTTTGCCCTAGATCATATGGGCCACCGAGTGAACTTTCCTGTGAGCGGAAAGCTACCCACTAATCTAACCTAATCTTTCAAAGTATTTCGTAAATAATAACGTGGTATAGGTAGCCAGATTTCAATCCGGAAGGAGATTAAAAAGTATTCATCATGAATGAAAATCTTAAAAATTAAACCCCCACTAACTAATCCCCAGATAGGGGAGTAGCAACAGCACACATCAAGAGAAGATCGAACACACAAACGGTAGAGCAATAATCTGCTAAGGTGGGAAAACTTTACATTGTATGTGATTTTATTTTGATTATTCATTAAAGGTACGTCGAAATATTAAAAATTCATTATGAATTACAAACAAATATTAAATTTACATAATGTATCGTTGGAGGCTTTAAAGAAATTCAGCAACAAATTCTAATGTTCCCATAAATAGATTTGGTGAAATTCAAAAAAATCTGACGAAATAACAATCGACTGATTGTGGCCTTAAGGCATAAGAAATTATGTTTTCAGATATAAAACGATATTAAAAGACTCCAAGACGGTCTTTGCACCCTCTTGTAATAACTACAGCAATTGCTTTAATTTGATTTTCATACCAACAACCCTTTTCAAAGGAGAAGGCAGTCAGCCAATATGTGAAACTGTCAGCAGACATTAGGAAGCCAAAGATGTCTGAAAAGCCGAGAAAGAAAGACAGAAAGAAAGAAAGAAAGAAAAGTGAAAAGTAACCAAAATGAATATTTGAATAACAACTGACTGAGTGACTAACTGACTGACGGCCTCAGTGAGTGGCGTGGCATTAAGAAACACAAGAGTTTATGCTAATTTCGTAATTTCCTAGGAATAGAAAAAAGAACTTGAACTCACATGAATGTCAAATAAAATACGAAACAAACTTTTACAAATTGAAAGGGTTTTCTTACAGTTGAATGACTTGAAGAGAAGTTTTTGTGTAAATGTCGTATTTTGTTCTGTTTCTGTTGCTAATGATGGGTAGTCTTCTATTAACCCCAAAAGTAAAACACTCAATACGAAGTACAAACATTTAGCACGGAAAAACTTTTGCCTGGAGTGTCGAATAGGTGTTAACGTTTGTGAATAAATCAGCGATTATTCAAGCATAATGGAAAACGTTGATGACAATTTAGTACTGTGATGGTTTAAAATCTGAAACAATATTAAAAGTTTTATGACGAAATGTGGCTTTTCAATATCGTTTAATCAATACTATTGATAATATAAAATAAGAGAAATAAAAGCTTATAGAACTCAAAGTGACTATGTTATCCAAAAGTAATGGACATATTGATTCTCTCTCTAACCCTTACTCCTTACAATAATCTAGACATTCATCACTAAACTTGAAGAAAACGACTAAGAGTAAACATTTTTTTACCAATTATGTCGATCTACTTCCAAGGCAGGTGTACATTCTCTATTGTAACGTATCGAAAACATATGAAATTCTTAACAGATTTTAACCGTGAACTAGCTGAGAGCCAAAATTAAGGAATGCTGATTCGAAGTATCGAAGGATTGTAACTACTGGGGGATCATGCTACTTTGTGTGACAGTCAATGTCCTTATATACCTAATAGCGGGTAATATGAACAACAAGCTCTGAAACCAACAGGCAGGATTGCGGTTACAATATTTTCGTGTATTGGGCATAATTGCATCTGTCCGAATCGTACTGGAACAAGTCAATGAATACAAGTCATGTATGTTTTTCATTGATTTCGAGAAAGTTTTCAATGAACTGTAGCACCAGTATCTGAAATGCACTTTAAATAATGGATATGCATTAATCCGTCTTATGCAATCTCAGTATAAATCATTTCATTGTTGATACCGAGTCAAGTGTCCTACGAAGATATATTCCTTCACCACTTATATTTCTGGTAATAATCGATTTGGTGCATCTAACGAGTGATAATAATGCAACCATAATATGTAACGAAAAGTAAAATTTTCGTATCACCTCAATAAAACAAATGTCATGCAGTCACATCTTTCTCGATAATATTTTGGCAATGTCACCCCAGATGGTGGTGAAAAAACAGATATCAAAGCTCGACTATCGAAGGCAAATTTGCATTTGTACTTCCTTAAAAATTATCAATCCTCGGCAATTAAAAACATTTAAAAATAAATCATATTTTAGTCTGTTTTTTAAAAAATTTTTAATTACTTCGTTCGACTCTTATTAATACAATTATTGCGATCGAAAAACTTATTCTTGAGATGAAACGTTTAAGCCTACAGTTGTTTTATTGATTACGTCCATCCATTACTTCAGACTATATGCATTTCTTCCTATTAACCATTTTTCTCCTTTTAAGCACTTTTGTTTGCAATAACTTTATTTTATGTTTTATACATACATACATAATTGGCCATTAACAACCCGATTATCAGATTTCGGCCTACCTTAACACATCTTTCCAGGCGCCTCTGCTTCTTGCGCGCTTCCGCCAGTTGGTCACATCAATTGATGATAGGGTTTCCTAGACTTAGTCCTTCCAACGCAAACAAGGACGTCCTCGTAGCCGACTTTCGTAAATCCCCGCATCAAATACCCGTCTCGCCGGAACGTCCACTTCCAGCCGCTGAATGTTAATATGCTGCAAAATGCTCATGTCGTTGAAGGGCTCAAACAGCTCATTGCTGGATCGGATGTGGAAATCTCCGCCAACTCACAATGGACGGAAGATCTAACGTAGGACTTTCCCTCGAATACTCTCAAAGGCTGCTGCTTGCACCGGGATAAGGAGCGTCTTGTGGAATATTACAGGAACACTTTATAAAACAGGAAGCGTTTTGCAACGTGTCCGTGTCAACTGCAGTTCGTGTATGGTACTTAATTGCCCGCCATTGGTATTGCCAAATTTATGCGACGCCGCGAGAATACATTAATACAAACAAATTGAATACATCAATAAACAAAGCCCTACAACAATAACGTGAAAAATGGCATGCATATGTCTAGATCTAACAAAAACATAAAAACTAACTAAAAAACAAGATAAAAACAATTCTAACCACAAAATATTTATTGATTCAGCGACGTCGTCAACTTTATAAAATTTGTGAAAAATTTGAAAATATTCCGAAACAGCAATAACCACAATGCTTTTGAATTGCAGAAAGACTCATTCACCTGTTTAGTTTGCACAGTTCGCACCACTCCATACCACACATTGAAGGTATGTATGTATGTATATGAAGTAGAAAATTCTTCAATATTAAAAATGTCAATATTGAATGAGTTATCGTATGAATTTTTGATTATTGGAGTGCCAGAATGTATAGGATATAGAAAATAACAACAAGAAGTATGTATTTTATGGCAGACAAGCAAATAAATGTCGCACGTTAACGGCACGAGTAAAAAGGGAGAAAATAGAAAGTAGTAGGTAGTGGAGGTTAAAATAAAAAAATTGTTAAATCAATGATTTATATTTTAAAATTTATACATATATCGTAGTAATTTTTATTTGTTACAATATTTGTCATTGTAATTGTTTGTATTTTATTGTAATTTGGCGAAATTTTTGGCTCGGGCGATTCCTACAAATTGCAAATACTATGTGTCTTTTAATCCTATTGCCCTGACAAACTTTAGAATGCTTCTCGGTTTAAATGCCCTCTAAAGCGTCTAATATGAAATCATGTGATCCGATGATCCTTCCTCAAATCTCCTCCCAAGGTAAAAACAAAAGTATTGATTGTTTTAAACCCATGTTTTGATCAAACATCAAATCAAATATTTTTGTCTAGACGCGCCAGACAGTATGAAATTCAATATGCGTTTTGCATTGAGCGATCTGTGAAAATATGTTTTTTAATTTTTGCATTTTAAGTAAATAATAGTAGTAATAGCAAATTTCGTTTATACTTTTTTGTTTTGTATTATTTTTATATAAATAGAGTAACTAACAATAATAAAGCGTAGTTTACTATAATCAGTCAAATAATTAACTTGTTTGATTCAATCCCTTCATCTTGGTGTACCACCTTGACGAAGCTAAAGAAACTAAAATTATATACTTGTGTATCACTTGGATAATGTCCCATTTTCTTTATTATTTTTTACCGTTCATCAAGGCAAACGAGCCCTGATTTGAACAGGTTATAATGATCAATGATGTATGTTTGTGTGTGGTCACATGAAATCACAATATTTTATGAATGACACTTTATCAGAGATTTCTCACTTAAGAGAAATTGATTCGAAGAAATTGTGGAAATTTAAGTTGTTGGTAAATTGATAAGGCCCGTGCGTCGTATTTGATGTGTGTTGATAATATGGGATTGAAGATCTTTGATTTACTGATATATAAGCAATAACTGCAATAAATTCTTACACATTCCAAAATATACAATGTGAGCGTGAAATTATATCCGTATATATTTTCACAACCCAATTTCTTTCATAGTTAACTGAAGAATAAAAAGCCTTTTATTTTTCTTTTCATTTTTGTTTTCTGATTCTTTTTTATTTTTTTTTCTTGTCATATGTCATGTGCCTATGTATTGTATTTTGGAAGGAAATTAATGTTTACATTAGCATACGATGTAAATACATTTTGTGACTTTCTTTGCAAATTTCCAACCTAAGGAAAGCGGTCGACAATTGAAATCACAAAAGAAAATAAAAATCAAATAAATACATAGCAAAACACACAAACAAATGAACAAAACCAGGCTAGAGTTTTCGAGTTAGTTCCTCTTTTATTTCTTTCTTACAAAAGATATTTTATAACATTAGAAAAAGGAGAAAAGGAAATAAAAGTATTCTTACAAACGAAAAAAAATTGTCAAACTAATGTCAAACCAGCCTATAAAAGAGAAGAAGTACAATACCAGAAAAAAGGGATTGTAATTTAAGAAAAGGATCAGAACTTGTTAAAATAAATATTTTGATAAAAATATGACACATAACAGACTAAAAGATTTTATTACACAATTACAGTGAGCAACATATGAGGAGTGCTTCTATGGCTCGTAAAATGTTTAAAGAATTATTCCCATATGATGATGAGTAAAGGCAAAAAAAAAAACTGATTACTATCGCGTTAAATATTGTTTCGAAAACGATTAGCAAAAAGCTACACAAAGAAATAAACGAAATTGTTTCAAGTATACTAACAACATCAGTATGAAAGAAAAGGGGATAGACAAGTAAGCGAATGCAACAACAAGTAATGTGAACGAAATACACAAACAAAAATAAAGTTGCAATAGAGTTTCGCGAGAAAGCGAAACCCCGATCTTCTACTTTAAAAAGCTTCATCAGACTGTTTAAGCGAGCATATAAAAAGATAAGACAAAGAGGCAAAGAGCAGTAAGAATTCAGTCAATCTTGTGTGAAGACGCGTTGCGTGCAAAGAGAACAGTCCTGGTTTGAAGATTGTCGTTGAAAAGTTGCGTTGAAAGCAAAGAAGAATAGCGAACAAGAAATTATTGTTGTGGCGCACAAAAGTAGTGCGAACAATAAAGAGTTTTATTGAAACTAAAAACAAATTTATTTTTATTTTGTTTGCAGTAAACAAACTCATATTTTAAACGTTTTTAAAAAGGTAAAACCGTAACAATATGACGAATTTTTTACCACAAAATGGGTATTTTCGGAAAGCGTACATATTTTTTTTCATTCAAAGGAAAAAGCTTTGAATACTTGTCGAGGCATATGGTGATCATGCTCTATCAGAAGCAACATGCAGAAGATGGTTGCAACAATTCAAACTTAACGATTTTGACGTGAGATATGAAGAAATTAAAACCCGAAAACCACTTGTGAAATTTTTCTCTAGATTGAAAATCGGTGTTGCATCGAATTAATACTGGATATGAAAAATGATTTATTTTCAGAATGCAAAATGTTTGTGTATTAATTTGCAATTGCTTGTTGTTGCGTTCGCTTACTTGTCTATTCACTTTCTTTCGTACTGATGTTGTTGGTCTGCTTGTAACATGTGCGTTGTATTTGTTTGTGTAGCTTTTTTGTTTATCGCTTTTGTAACAATACATTTTCTTTTAATAAACTCTTGTTATTTTATTTGCCTGGTTTTATCGTTTTAATTGGTGACGATAGTGTTCATTTACATCAAACTTACCTGATCAAAAATTATCAAATTTCTGAATTGTCTTATATCTGGCGAATGTTCTATCTTTTTCTTATACAAATAACTTTACACAGAATAATGTGATGTGAAGTGTTTTTTGGAAAAAATTAATATTATTATAAGAGTTATTTGATCTTAAAGCCATTCAAGGAACTTTATCGTATATCCTGAAATAATTGCTGAAAGTTGTGTTGCGTTCGCAAGTTCAAACTTTATTTTACAAAGCTTGAGTTTCTGCTTAGAAAAAAAGAATAACGAACGGGGGAAGTACATAGTTTGCATTCTTCGTTACAACAATAAATTTTGCAAGAGTTTGTCAAAGAAAATTACGCCAAATTGTCTTCTTATTACGCTTAAAGTAAAAATATTCCAAAAATACGCTTGCTTTTGTTTACCACTGTATGTATATGCTATGTATACAATAATATGATATGTATACAATAAACTTCGTAAATTATTATTAAGAGACTGTTATAGTATTTAAGCTTTAGTGTATGTACGTACATACTTATGTACAATTCTGTATTTGTATTGTTGAATTATTTTGAAAGTATATGACGCTTACATTTGTATGGTATGTAATTATGTACAAAGTTTATAAGCAGTTGTTGTTGTAGTAGTTTTATGTGCATTCTTTGGAAGAACTCATAAACCATGTCAATTTCATGTCATAAAAATTTACTGCATTTAAAATGTCCTTTTGTATGTTTGTATATATGCGTCTTTGGTATCGTACACATGAGCATGTGTTTAAGTGTGCATGGATTTTAGGATGTATGTTTGTGAGCATTTGTTCCCTCCTGTGGCAGCGTTAGCAACTGGAGCAATGGATTTTTATTTTATTTTAAATTAACACAAGCATGTGTATGGAAGAAATTTAGGAAAGTAAAAAGGCTGAGCCAAAAGGACTTTCCTAAGATGTGTAAATAATTTTCTAATCGGTCTCAACGGTCTATAGGGCTCAACGTATTTGCTTAAATACGTTTATAAAAATATTAAGAATTATGTTTTTGTATATCTTTTAGTCTATTTTACTTGATTCGTAAAACTCATAAATATTCGGGTACTTGTACTGTAAAGGAAATCAACTTATGAAAAGAACTACAATATGATCTGTCAGAGAACTGTTTAAAATGCAAAAATCAATGAAGAGTTGTGTTCAATTACTTTACTGAGTTTTTGGTAAAGGTCAGCATAAAACCAGAAATGGTAACAAAGAAATAAAAAAGTCAGGCTTCTGCAACAAAACGAAATATGAACAAATATTTCTTCAGCAACAGGCTCTTAGAAAATTTCTGGATAAACATACATACATACATAATTGGTCATTACAACCCTTCAGTCAGGATTACAAGCTAGCTTCTCACACCACTTATGTTGTGTGTGTTAATTTTATACATGAGCGGCGATACTTAAATTTTAATGTCCACTCCGAACGACAGATTTTTGAGAAACTTTTCATGGCAATTTTATTTACTCTCAGAATTTTTGCCAGAAATCTGCTGAGAGAAAGCCGCCGAAGAAATATTTTTGATGTCTGACCAGGGTTTTAAGCCGAGGCCTTGCGTCTAATTATCCAACACACTACCTATTAGACTACGGCGACTTTTTTCTGGAACAACTCTAAGAGTAAATAAGATTGGTATGAAAAGTTTCGCAAAAAATCTGTCGCAAAAACATAGCGTACACTTGAACGATGTTGTTTTCCGCACATTAAGGTTTTTTAAAATTATGATTGATGATGTCTTTTACGCAAATACACACATGCAAGACCATTTACAGAATACATCATTATCCCGCATTATGGCTAATATAGGAGGACCAAATCGGAGCAGAAAACTTTTATTGGCAAAGGTTACTCAGTCGAGAATGATGTATATATGTTTGAAAGGCGACATGGTCATATTGACTTTTACATGACACAGTTTTTGACAGGGCATGGCTGGTTCAGGGAATATCTCTGTAAATATGGCCACGATAATGAGGTATCTTGCTCCTTCTGCAATAATGAAAGTGAGAATGCTGAGCATATTTTATTTTATTGCCATAGATTCAGATTGGAAGACGATGAAGAGATGAAGTAGGAACACCGGACAATATAGTTATTTATAAAATTTCACGAGAGAGCCTATGAATTGAATTTGTATGGAAAGCATAGGGTTTATTTGACATTGAATATCTTAAACTATTAGAAGCCGCCTTAGTCTAGTAGGTAGTGTGTCTGTCGTTCGAAGTCTATTTTAAACTGTAAGCCCCGGCACTCATTTATAACATTAAGACACACTGCGTAATCCTGACTAAAGTATTGCAATGACGAATCATGTATGTATGCATACTAGATGACTAGCCGTGCTAGAAATTTACATGTACTGTTTCATACAGTCGGCCTTGTCCGTCTATGACTTTGTCTCATGTTTTTATTATTGTAAGCGATACTAAGATTGTTTATTAGTTTCGGCATTACATGCGTTTGTACACTTCCAGCCTCTGCCAAGGGAAATCAAAATAATAAAAGATTAAATGGAATGATGTATTCGAGTTTTTTTGTTTATTGTTTTTGCAGTTGTCGCTAATGTTGTTATTGTTATGGTTTTTTCTCCTTTTCCTTGGTACGATATTCAGTCCTTTTTTGTGAAGTGTTGTTGTTGTAAATAAATTGATTTGATTGATTTGATACCATGAAAATGACCCATTTTATGTGCATAAAATTAAATTGTCGTACAAATAAATGAAATTGTTATTGCTTGAGGCTATAGAGCTGTTTACCAAAGTCCTTAATTTTATATAAAAATAACACTTAAATTAATTGCATGGAAAATTCAATAAATTTAACAAAATTTTTCCAAAAAAATTCATAATGTACTCCAAGGTATGGCAAATTAATGGTTGTGGTTAATAGGAAATTAATTTCAATGAAGGTTCGACAATTTAGGAAAAAAAAATTAATTATTGTGCCAAGCATAACGACTTTATCAAGCATTTTGAATGAATTTTTAATAAAAAAAAAACAGAAACATGAATGAATCGAAGAAATTTGTAATTTTGAAGTGAAACGTATTCAGTGAGAATGTTATTCATCAATCGAAACAAATGGTTGACAGAAGAGGCAAAGTTTGGGGTATACGGCGGGTGAAATAAAAGTTCCCTTCTCCTGTTTTCTAAATAGTTTTTGACCAGCGCAGCAATACTTTCCGCAGCATTAGCGTGATAGAAAATTGCAGCCCTGTGTGTGATTGAATATTGAGGGGGGTTTTCGGTCAATGCTCCCTTCAAATGAATTAATTGTTGTATGCCGCCCATTATTGTCTATTTTGGTTTTAGCAGCTCGTAATGGATCATAAACTACTGATGCGACCAAATGATTTCACATATTATTTCCTGCCTTTGAGGTGGTCGTAATAAAAAGATTTTTCGTCGTATACAAATTATATCCTTTTACACCTACTTATGCAGTGCAATTGAAATTTAGAAAATAGGGTACGGGACTGAGGAGTAGTCTTTGTGGACATTAGGTATGAATCTTTTTATATTGTTAAGAAATTGGAAAAATATAGATACTGGTGTTTTGCTTTTACATCGTTTAACATTAAAATTATAAACAAAAGCTACAGAAACAAAAACAATGAACTTGTTTAAAAGTTATCGCACTGCGTAATGTAACAACAAACACAAGCATAAGAAATGATAAATAAGTAAACACAAATATACCAACAAACGCTACAAGAATGAATGTAAACAAAATATATACACGAGCAACAATATGTTGTTTACATTTATAGAGTCCTCAAGAAAATTCATCAGACTGCTTACCCTGCCATATAAAAGGCAAATCAAAGTAGGCGAGTGAGTTAGTGAAGTTCAATCAGTCTTGTGTGAAGACGCGATGCGTTTGAAGAAAATAATCGTGGTTTGAAGATCTCCGTTACAAAGATCTATCGTATAATTGTTTAGTGATTGTTACAGTTTATGTAAATGGTGTACACAGAGGAAAAACAAAGGTATGTTGTGTGTGTTAATTTTGCCCTTAAGTGGAGGGACCTGCAGTTTAAAGTCGATTCTGAACGACAGATTTTTTGAGAAACTTTTTATGGCAAAATTTGCTGAGAGGAAGTCGCCCAAGAAATATTTTTTCAGATTTCGTTTTGAATGGGATGTCTGACCCACGATTAGAACCATGGCCTCACGTCTCATAAGCCAACAAATTACCTACTAAACTTAGGAGACTTAATCATTTGTTTGCAGTTGTATAATTTAAGATATTGGTTACTACTTAACCCGCGTACCATAACCATTGCAAAATGCTTTTGGCTGCAATCAAGCAATTTAAATTTTATCTGGTTTGGAAACTATCGAATTTGAAATACAATTTAATAAAAATTATTTTTTTTTACTTTGATAAATTTCAATGAAAATAATTCCAATAAATTTAAGTTTAAACATATTGTGTATTCATATGCTACGTTTTATTAGTTTTGAATTAAAAAAATTAAAATGTTAAATTATTTGATTCCTTGCGTCAGCAATTTTTTTACGTGAACAATTTTTAAATGCCCATTTAAGTTTAAAAAATCAATGGCAGCATTCAAATCGCAAAAATAATTTTTTTCAAATTGAACAGTAATTTTTTCATGTACTTATGTACATACATACATACATATGTACACAGAAAAAAAGTAAAAAATTATTTTTAATTGAATAAATTATTGTTGATTTAACCCATTAACCGCCAAAATAAATCCAGAAGTGATAATTAACAAACAAGTTTATTTTTTAATTCATTGTATACAAATTTAATATAAAAGTATGAAAAAATTTAAAAAAATAATAAGGGGGTGGAGTAGGGAGGGTGTACTCAACTGAGTACAGCGGCGGGTTATAGGTGAAAAATTTCAAAACATTATTTTTCAATACATAATGTTTTTAATCATTTCTTACATTGCCAGCGAACTCTTGCATGACATAAAGCACATCTTAATTGCTTTTACAACTTTTTGGGGTAGTGGCCTATAACATCTTGGGGTAACCCTACGACCAATGATGATGAAAGTCGAGCTTTAGTTTGGGCATTTTGACGTAAATAGTACCTTGCAATTGAACGGCGGAATAAAAGTTGATCCATGCTATCGCTATGACTTATTACTTATAACCGCCAAGCGTTTGCAATGGTCATATCTATTATATAGGTAAACAATGCCCACCACCATTTCTTACCACGAATGGCAATTCTGTAGAGTGCAATAGACTGGTCCAGGTCATCTACTCCTCCCATATGTTTGTTATATGACTGAAACACTTTTGGTATATTTACATCAATTTTTTGTCGTTGTGTAGAAGACCAGCGTTTTACTGCTCCTAATGGTTCTATTGTGTCATAGTTGGTTGCCATTGTACAGACGTTATTGTCTTTCCATTTCACCAAAAGAATTTCATTTTTCTTGTCAAACCTATAGTCATATGAGGCCCGCTCTTCTTTTTTCATTTCTTTCGAACTTCGTAATGGACACGTTTTTGTTCTATTCTCTCTAATTGTTCCAGTCGCACGAAATCCTTCCTCTTTGAGATCCACCAAGAGATTATAGATAGTAAAAAAGTTATCAAAAAATACGTCATACGATGCTGAGTTAGTCTCCATTTTATCAAGCAATTTGTTTACTACTCTTCACCCTAGGGGATCAGTAGAAATTTCCTCTGATTTTCCACAATAAAAATCGAAAGTGTAGCAATATCCAGTGGAACTAGCTGCTACCCAGTTACCACATTTTGTATATGGATTCCGCCGCTGTACTCAATTGAGTACAGTTGTATTTAAATAAGCATAACTTTGTAAAAGTAAATTGCAGACCATTTGTTTTTACCTATTTTATAAACAGAAATGCTTGCTTTTAGAAAATTAAAATAAAAAAGAAATTAACAAAACTGAAAATGCTAAAAAATGGTAAAGTCTGTGCTTATCTGGCCACACCAATTTTGTATAAGTTTAAGAGTCCATTTTGTGACAGTCGATATATATATAGCCAGATTTGTTTATTATTTTAACAGGGAATATGTTTCTTTTATGCTAAAAACACAAAAAAATTACAAAAACTTTCAAATTTTAGAAAATTTCGCCTAATAATTACCTGTACTCAATTGAGTACGGCGGCGCCAAATGGGTTAATGTTTATGTTGAACAAAAGTATGGAAATCTTTGATTACAACAAATGTTGTACTGTTAACCGAAAATGACCTTCATCGTATCCAATAAGACGGCAATTGACAAGTTTTAATGGAGTGTTAAAAGTTATGCAGCAATTGGACCAAATTGCTAAAAATACTGTGGTTGGTGTTAATGTTACCCTGATTCAACAGTACACCAACACAAAAGACCAAATCTGTAAGAGGCATGCCAACAATGATAGTTATTATCCAACAAACATTTATAAACTAAAGTAGTGACAGGCTTTAAAAGAAAATATTGTTGTTTCCTTGCGATTCCATCGATATTATATCGTTTACTCACTGAATATTTCTGTGTAAAGTTAGGTAGTGTATTGGCTTATTAGACGTAAGTCCATGGCAGTCTCAGCAGATTTCTGGCAAAAACTCTGAAAGTAAATAAAATTGCCATTAAAAAGTTTCTTCAAAATCTATCGTTCGGAGTCGACTTTAAATCGTAGGACCCACCACTTATGTATAAAATTAACACACACGTAATCCTGACTGAAGGGTTGAAATGGCCAATTATATTATCTATGTAAAGTTTGCAAAATGACAGTAAAATCAATTGTACTTAATGTTGTGTAGAGTTATACTAATCGATATACTTCAGGATACTGTTCACTGTCAGTATGACGTGTTTCCTTTTGACACGCATTAAATTTAAGAAATTCTGAAACATAACCATTAGCGGACATTTGAAGCAATATGTACCATATACACAAAGGAACTGAATTTTTAGGTACCATACGAGTTAATAGTAAACATTTCAATGACCTCTTCTCATATTCATTAACATCGCACAGGTTCCACGCATGTGTTTAGGTGATTGTTTCTTCTCATCACGAGGTCTAGACATTGAACTTAAATCGATCCATATTCTACTATTTTTTAAATCAACGATGACTAGTTAAATGATGTTAACTATCTTCAGGCCGTTTCTCATTAGCCTGCTAAATAATGCAAACCCGTTTGACTTCACAAGAGTATCCGCTTATCTCCATTTTTTTGTTCGCCAAGTATATCTTTCAAAATCCATCTTCTTATTCTACAGTCCTCATCAGCGGCTTAAAGCCTGTGAAGCTATTTTATATCTGATCCAGCGCTACCAAGCTGATTCTACTCTTCACTCTTATATGTAGTGTGCCTCATAAAAGGTGATACTGTTATGTGCCGTTCTCATTAATTCTTGTACAAGTTTGTTTGATCACATATTTCTATGACATAAACTTTCGCTTGGAAGCAACTAAGGAATTACTCAGTGGACTTTGAATATTTTACTCTAGTACCGAATATAATGTTTCTGTTCCACTATATGCTCAACACCCACATGGGCACATAATTGCTCCTCCCTTAAAATAATATACAGCAACTAAGTTATTCGTATTACTGTTAGTTAGTAGTAGTGTCTGCGTAGCATAGAGTTTATTGGTAGGCCGTCGAGCGGTTTTAATTTGAATCATCGATTATTTCGAATCTGGTAATCCTGCCACAAAATTCAGTATATCATCTCCACTGAAAGTAATAAATATATTTAAGCTTGAGCAACTTTGGGAATTTATTGAAATTAAGCTCATTTCCAAATTGGTGGGTGCGTTAATAAGGAAACTTTGCCATACTTGGGGCTCAAAAAACCCACATATGGTCAATGCACCCCTTATTAGTCAATGTTTAATGTGACTTGTAAAGCGGAGGTATTATTGGCCTTTATTTCTTTGAAAATGAAGACGAACCAACCATTATGATTAATGAATACACCTATCGCACCATGATAACCGATTTTTTGTATCGCTCTTCATGGTATTGTTGTTGTGAACGATGTTTGGTTTCTACAGGATGGTGCAACTTGCCACACATGTCACGCCAGAATCGATTTACTGCGGCAAACGTTTGATGGCCGTTTAATCAGCCTGAATGGCGATGTCAGTTGGCCACCAAGAAGCTGTGATTTGTACCGTTCGACTATTTTCTGTGGAGCGGCGTTAAAGAAACTGTTTTGCCAACAAACCAGAGACAATTAAATATTTGAAGGCCAACATTCGGGAAGCCATAGCCGAGATACGACCCCATACACTTGAAAAAGTGCACGAAAATTGGTCCGATTGAATAAGGTACTGTCAATCCGGCCGCGACAGTCATTTGAATAAAATAATATTTCATTTCTAATCGGAACAATTGTACTTCACAACAAAAACAATTAATTTGAACACCAAAAAAAGTTTGATGTGTGGATGCCACATAAACTTACAGTTAAAAATATTGATGAACGACTTTGCATTTGCGATTCCCTGCTTAATGGGAACGAATTCGAACTATTTCTGAAGCGCATGATAACGTACGATGAAATGTGAATCACATACGTAAGTGATAAGTGAATAGGATCGTAAAAAATAGAAACCATTGCAGTAAATCATAACACTGGCATATGAAATTACCTACATAATCAGACGTCAATGCTATAATAAATAGGAACGAATTTCTAAGAACCCTTTAATCAGTTATTTTTGAAAATTTTGAATAAAAATTAGTTTTGAAATCTGGCCATCGAAGGCATAGGCAATATATAAGAAATAATTGCATAAGTACAGTACTATTATAATGATATTCATTTAAAAATTATTGTTTGCTGGGTTAGAGGCATTGGACAGAAACGAAATGTAATTTTGAAGTTTAATGGCCTGTAAAGTCATCTTCTTCGAAGAATGTTGAAAAATTTTACAACAACCGGAAATGAAATTCATATTTGTACACTCTTTTCTATTCGTTATTGTGAAATGCTTTTCACAATTTAAAATGCCTTAAAGACTTAATTTTAAATACAAGACAACTTTAAAACTTTAAAAAAAATAGTTGTGTATTTTTGGAAGTGCTCCTCTTAAAATTTTATTTTTTTGGTTTTTAAGTGTTTTAATAAGTTTAGAATTTTTCATAAGTGTTTTAAAAGTTGTTTTTATTATTTTCTTTTATTTTGCTTGAAATTTTATCTTAAAATTGTAAGTTTTATTTGTTAATTTTGATAATAATTGTTTCATTTTAACAAAACAAAAACAAAAATTGCTTTTTGTTCTAATTATTTTTTGTTTTTGTAAGCTTGTTACAGTTTTTTATTATTTTCTTTCTATCTGTATTCCTTTTTTACTTTTTTCTTTTTATTTTTGCTACTGTTTTGTGTATACTGCTTTGCTTGCAATTCTTGTTTATTTATTATTATTTTTGTTTTTTGTTATTACATATCTTTTATTTTCTTTTTTATATATAAATAATTTACTCAGTTAGTCTATTTATTTATTTAATTTATTAAAATGAATATTTGTAGTGCTTCGAAGTGTATTGTAAAGAAAGAGGGTGAACGCCAGATTTCTTGCTGGTTGTGTGACGGTTTGTTTCATATCAAATGTATTGGGTTGCAGCCTCGCACCACGGACCAATTGATGGATAGTTCATTGGGTCTGCGTTGGTGCTGCCCTAAGTGTAAGGTGGTGGACGTCCAGTTTTATAAGTTTTTTGTAGGAACTCGTCGTGAGTTTGCTGAGATGCACGCTGAGTTTGCATCTCTTTCTGCTAAATTTCGGCGATTTGAGCAATTGTTTTCAGGGTATGGCCTGTTGGATAAATTGCTTGAATCTGAAAAGGTTCCTGTCCCTCTTTCATCGGGGGCTCCTGGGCATGTGGCGCAGGTTTCTGTACCAGGGGAGACTGCGACAATAAATGAATTGACAAATGCTACTCCTATTGTGGACATTTGTCCACCTACTGCTGATAAGTCCAGTGCCATACCGAAGTCTGCAAATTCGGTTGAATTGAGTCCTAAGTTTACTCCGTCTCCTTCACCTTTGCCTCTGGATGATGTCACTTCTCGTGCATCTTCCAAATCGTCTTCTATTTCGCATTCAGGTGTAGTGTCCGCTAGTTTATCTACTTCTGCTCCAAGGGACTTGGTTGTAGTTAAACCTAAGAAAACTATTTTTGTGTCCCGGCTTTCTTGTAATACTTCAGTCGAGGATATAAAATGTTTCGTTAAATCGAAGATTGGGGAACCTTTTGAGTTTGGTTGCTATAAGATGAGGCCATCTTTGGATAGCAGTATTTCTTCGTTTAAATTATATGTTGCCGATGAAAGATTTGATGAAATTGTTAATCCTGCGTTTTGGCCACAGGGTGTATTGGTACGGGAATTCGTACTCAGGTTGGGCCATCGTAGGAATGGTGCTAACTTGCCTGGTCCTATTTCTCACAAAAACTAACTTCGAAATCGTCTATTAATTTCCAAATTGCTTATCAGAATATTCGCGGACTTAGGTCTAAACTTTCTTCACTTTATAATAGTAGCTTTGATTTTGAATTCGATGGAATTGCTCTTACTGAGACTTGGCTAAATTGCAATATTTTTGATTCTGAGATTATGTCTAGTAATTTTAACATTTATAGACGGGATAGGAAGTCTAGAAATGGTGGTGGTGTTCTTATTTCCATTTGCTCTAAATATACCTCTGAATTGATTGACTTGTGTCCTTCTGAGGATATTGAGTTCATTTGCGTTAAGGTCAATGACCGTGGAAAGTCTATATACATTACCTGCTCGTATATTCCTCCCTGTTCTGACATTCATATCTATAGGGCTCACTTCGATTTGATTTCTGGAGTAATTGAATTAATGGGGCAAGAGGGAATGTTAGTAGTTCTTGGTGATTTTAATCTTCCGCATACAACTTGGAATTTTTCACCTGAAACTGGCTCATTGGTGCCATGTTCTTCAGTTCCAGTCTATGCTGAAATTCTGTCCGCTATGTGTGATCTAGGTCTTTTCCAGGTTAACGGTGTATTGAATTCAATGGGTAGAATTTTGGATCTTGTATTTTTAGAGGATCCAAGTATTTCTTCTTTATTTCGCATTGATCCTATATCTATTCCTGAGGATGGTTATCATCCTACGTTGTTACTTTCTATCGAAGTTGATCTTTGTTTACCTCCTGTAATTGATCGCTCATTTGGTGTAAAGGGGCGTTTTAATTTCCATCGTACGGATTTTAGTCGTTTGAATACACTACTATCCTCTGTAGATTGGTCGTCTGTACTTATTTCACCACCATATGACTCTTTTTCACTTGATAGGATCTTAGATGGTTTTTATGAGGTATTATTTAAATGTTTTAGGGAATGTGTTCCGTTTGTAAATAGTCGTTTGGAGCGTTCTGGTCCTCCGTGGAATTCGGCTAGATTGTCCAAGTTGAGGAACAGAAAATCGAGTTTATTTAAAAAGTTTGTTATATCGGGTACTGATATTGATTATGCTCTTTACTCTAGGGCGCGTGCGGATTATCGTAGAATGAATCATTATTGTTATGAGGAATATTTGACTAGAGTCAGGTCGAACTTCGCTAGTGATCCTAAGTCGTTTTACGACTTCGTTCGAGCTAAACGTAAATCATCTTTGTTTCCCTCTGAGATGTTTTACGGTGGCGTATCATCCTCTAGTTACCTTGATATTTCGAATTTGTTTGCTGACTTTTTTCAGTCTACTTATAGGCAGTTGGGCTTGGGCCATGATCAGGGCAGCAGCTTTTCGTATCCTTATTCAGTGGGAAGTGTCTCTATTTCTAATATATACTCATTTGATGAGGAGTCTGTTCTTGAGTCTTTGTCTGGACTTAAACTTACATACTTGCCTGGCCCTGACGGGGTACCGGCCTGTATTTTAAAAAAGTGCGCTATTGTCTTGAGTGGTCCTTTGACCTTTATATTCAATGGGCTTCTGAGGGCTGGTCATTTTCCATCTGTTTGGAAGAGTTCGTTTATAATTCCTTTGTATAAGTCGGGTAATAAGTCCAATATTTCCAATTACAGGGGTATTGCCAAACTCAGTGCTATTCCCAAGTTGATGGAGAAACTCGTGACGGATTATCTCTTTTTTAATACGAAATCTTTAATATCCCCTTTCCAGCATGGTTTTTTAAAAGGTAGGTCGACGGTCACTAATCTTCTTGAATTTACTACACGTGTTTTCAGGGGTTTTCTTGCAGGCGCTCGGACTGATGTGATTTATACTGATTTCAGTAAGGCTTTTGATAGGGTTGACCATAGTATTTTGCTTCTTAAACTGTCATTAATCGGTATTCCCGATATTATTCATCGTTGGCTAGGCTCCTACCTCTCCCTTAGGACTCAGAGGGTATTGTTTAGGAATGTATTGTCTAAGACTGTATATGTTACTTCTGGTGTTCCGCAGGGTAGCCATTTGGGTCCTTTACAGTTTTTATTGTTTCTTAATGATCTTCCTTGTGCTATTTCTGATTGTAATATTCTAATGTATGCTGATGACGTTAAATTATTTTATACTTTTGATGATGATCATGGTCAGGTTGTTCTTCAGCGGAATATTAATTTGTTTGTAACTTGGTGCAGAGTTAATTTAATGGATCTTAACTTAAAAAAATGCAAATGCATGGTTTTCTCTCGTGGTGGTGTGATTTCGCCCACTTATGTGATAAATTCTTGTCCTTTGGAGACTGTGGCTACATTTCTTGATTTGGGAGTATTATTGGATATGAAACTCTCTTTTGTTGATCATATTAGTATGATGATTGGCAAGGCTCGGGCTGTTCTTGGTTTTGTGAAAAGATGGGCTAGGGAATTCATTGATCCTTATATAACTAAACTGCTATACATTTCACTTGTTAGACCTATTTTGGAGTATGCGTCTATTGTTTGGAATCCATACTATCGTTGTCATAGTGATTCAATAGAGTCTGTGCAGAGGCAGTTTTTATTATTCTGTTTACGTGGCTTAGGATGGGATTATGCCAATGGATTTCCGCCATATGAGGATAGATTAGGTTTGATAAAACTTCCAACTTTGGAACGTAGAAGAACTGTTTTAGGTGTTTGTTTTGTTTTTAATCTGGTTAGAGGTGATATCGATTCTGAGTTTTTGCTTCGTAACCTGAATTTCAGTATTCCTGCAAGATTTTCACGGCACTATCGTCCTCTTTCCTTAGATTTCTACAGAACTAACTACGGATGTAATTTTCCTTTTCGTAGATTATGTAATGATTTTAACGTATATTACGATTTGATTGATTTTAATTGTAGTGTTTGTAATTTAAAACGTAGCTTATATGCTAGCATTAATTTGTAAATTATTATATAAAAATATATTTTCATTATAGTTATAGGTAGTTCATGTTTATTAATTGTTTATTCAGCTTGTGATTAAGTTCTGTAGCTGATTTATGTTCTTGTTGCCATTACTTTTCCCATACCCGCTACAGTCCGGACTGTAGTGTGTACGTGTCCCTACGTAATGGGGACGAGCCCTCCGCGGTCGGGTGAGGGTGGGTTAGTGTGTGGCCGGGGACGTTCGAAAAAAAAAAACATTTTTTGAGGAATTCTGTAACAAACATCCCCCATTATTTTAAGGTTTTTCGTTAAGCGCTTCCTATCTTTAAATAAAAAAAAATGTGTATGAGATTAAAGCTGTCGTAGCTTAGTAGGTAGTGTGATGGCTTATTAGATGTGAGGTTGTGGTTCAAACCCCGGGACAACCATCTGCAACAAAAAACAAAATATTTCTTCAGCAACTGCCTCTCTCAAAAATTCGTCGTTCGTAGTCGACTTTAAACTGTAGGTACCGCAGCTCATGTATGTATATGAGATATTTTCGAAAAGTTTTATTTGTTTAAAAGACCTGTATATGCCATTAGGTGTGGCCTATAACATCATTCATGGCTTCACAGACATTCAGGCCAAAAGAAATTGGCAATCAACGAGCAATAGTGTTTTCTGCTGATAGCAAGGAATATGGACTTTTAAGGAATGCATTGCACGCTCTTGGATCTCAAGTGGATTGGAATCGCCACCAAATTCCACAATTTTGAGCGGTTAAATCTCATGTGAGCCATAGACTCTCATGTAAGATTTGTTATATTTTTATGCCAGTACGAATAGGGTTAAGCTTCCGTCTTATACTAAGTGTACTTTGTTATCAGTGAATGTCACATCTTCAGCCAACAGCTGCTGTTCACGATAATATTTCAAACATTCTCTGACATGTCATAGTCCACTTTTGTTGTCCATTCTGGTTTGGTAAATTAGTTTTTTAATATTTTTTTCGTTTCTACCCACATCATGTTGAAATTGTCGCGGTTTGAACTTTTTTTATCAGTTTCTTTATGCTGCACTTCAGTGTGGGAAGAGCAAAAGCAGAAATACAAAACCACTAAAAAAGTCTGGTCGCATTATAAATTTTGCAAAAAAGAAAAAAATTTTTTTTGGTTAACAAAACAGCTTTTGAATTTCAAATTGTCGTATTTCTAGCTACTACTTACATTGTGGAATCTTTTTCTCTATCCATTTGTTTGTCTAGGATGTCCCCCATATGAAATGAAAAAGTATACAGGATAGCTATGATTACGCGCTGGTGCATGTGTGTCATGCACTTTATTCTATAGAAACAGCATTATAGCCAATCACTGTCACCAAATGAGTCCTTTTGGTCTGAGCTAGTTCTACTCTGATAATACTGCACATCATACTGATGACATTTATGCTTAAATTATAAATACTTCTCTTTTAATTATTTGTTATGAAATACGATGTATATTAGGGCACAGCAAATTGTTAGTAGTTCAAGATTGCATGCCATCAGCCTTTAGAAGTACTCTTTCATAATATATCATGAAACGTACGTACATACATATTTGTTTAATTAGTTTTTAACATAAATTAGAGCATGATGCGACAGTAAAACTACTCCCAAATAGCTACAAGGTAAATAAGTTGTACTTTTAGTCGAGTAGAACTCAAAAATATTTTTTTTTATTATTCCTGAACCATCCAAACTTGTTCTACATATATATGTACATACATAAATCGTCATTATGCCCTGTCACGTTGGCGCATCGTTCCCTTTGGTCATTCCTCTATTTTGGAGGTTGATCCTGTGGCCCCACTGAACATCGTTTTTCTCCCTGAGGAATATTATTTTGATAGGAGTTTTCCTTTCTTGTTTTCAAGCAGGGACGATTGGGCCGCTGACATGATCTTCCCTCTGGAACTCCTGGACGTATACACCGATAGCTCTAAACTCGATGACGTGGTTGGTAGCGGAGTCTAATCTGGGAAACTGGACCTGAAAATCTTCCTCCGACATCTGCATCTACATTTCTTATGATAGTCAGGCTGCTTTAAGACCTTTGTCATGCTGTGTGATTAACTATACGATTGTTTGGGAGTATCGCCGCTGCTTCGACCTTCTTTCTGAACGCTTAAATGTCTCAGATGACTTCGATGACCAGTGCACAGCATCCCCAAGCGACTTGACCATGCCCATATATCGCTCGTGCAGAATATGCATTGTGGGATGTAATGTGTGATAAAAAGTGCCGCCCTGTTCAAACCACAAGTCTTTGGTGTCCATCACATTCTAGCTAATAAAAGTTAGTAATCATCAACCTAGTGCTGTTGTCCACGATGGCCTGGCCTCAAATAAATATACGCAGATGACGCCAGTATAACAAAATCCATGCCAACCCTTAACTTCTTTGAGACATTCATGGTTGCCGTCTCAAATTTGATAATTTTGTTTGTTCACATACCCTTTTTATACAGAAATGGGTCTCAGCGCTGAAGATAATTTTTCTATGAAAGTTAGGATCAGTTCCCAACTGTGTCAGTTCCCATCCATCGAATGCATGTCTTTCTCTATGGTCGTTCATAGCGATTTGACATAACATACTCGGACTTGTTGACAACTATTTTGACGCCACTATCTTTCTTATTAATTTTCCATGACTTTTTCATCTCACCGATGACATGTTAGATTTTGGATTTGAAATCAGTAATTATTACTGGTTTGATCTCATAAACATGAGATCGCACAAAACCATACAAAGAAATCTGCACGGCGTTAAATCGCATGATCTTAGGAGGTTGTTGGCTTCAGAATTTCATGAGATAAAACAATTGCTGCCCGCATGGTACGGCAAGTGACAGCATTTTACTGAAACCCTACCTTGTCCAGAGCCCTGTCATTGTGAACGCAAGAACTGCATTGTCATGTTCCTGTAGCAAATGCCGTACACATTCGATGCTATTTCGGCCTCATCTTCAAAAAACTAAGCCGATAATGCATTAAAAAAATCCACACCAAACATTTGCTCGTTGTAGGTGCATTTGTTTCCTTTGGATTGCATGAGCAATTTCTCAGTTCTAAATTTGACAATTTTGTGTACATATTTAAGAACGCTTTATCCTTCAGTTTCAATCAAAGGTTCAACAGTCCTAATTGAAAAGCGTAATATTATAGGATGGGGTGTTATAAGGGTTTCGTTTAAAATTTTCACTTACGCATGATTTAACGTTGCTTTGAAAATATTTTTTTAACTTAGTACTGCCAGGTAAGTCACATGGTTGTGATGCTACTTTAACCCTTATCCTGTATTCATGGGTCAAAATTGCCCAAACAGTTTTTATTGCTCATTTATTCTTTAAATACTCAGCGGATTTTACAGAAACTTTTCTACAATTATTTTTTTAGTGAATACTATTGAAATTTAAAATATAATTTTTGTAGATCGTGTCGCATAGCGTATGTAAAAATACTTCGCAAATGGTACTTTTGGGTCAAAATTGCCCAATGCTACAAAATCAATTTACGCATGTGATACGAGCTTAGTAACAATTTGTGTGCTTTGACGACATCATAACTAGCAACAAAACAAAAGATAAGTTAAAGCCCACAAGTGTTTTTTGTTGTTTTTGGTTTTTATAGCGGTACAATAAACTGCAACAAAACCAAAAAAAGTTAAGTAGTATAAATATTTCATTCGTTTATATGTTCTTGAATTGAATACAATTGAATACTTTACTTATTTTGGAACAATGAAACCAGAATAGATAAGAACTTTTCTTATGCAATCCGACTCAGGCAATGAAAGACCCCAGGACATATCAAGTGAAGATGAAAACGATCTCTTTTCTGAACTTGTATCTGACTGTGACCCCAACTCTTCGTCAGGCGCTAGCATGGACAATTCCGAAATTCTCGATCAAACTTCGGATGAAGTTTTAATGTATCTATCCAAATGTGGGAAATATTTATGGTCAGAACCATCAACAATAAACAAAATTGAAAGATTTTCTAAACAGGACATAATAAGTTTGCCTCCTGGTCCAACGCGCTATGCTATTTCAAGAGTTGATAATTTTATACTATTTTTCTGTTATTAATATCACTGGGCATAGTATGAAATTAGTTGTTGATATTACTAATTTACAAGGTTACTCTGTATTTGGAAATAATTGCATTGCTGTAGATGACATAACAATTGTAGATGACATAACAACTCCGGGCTACTTTTGTTGGCGGGTGTATTTAGATCTCATGGTGATGCTTTATAATCTCTATCGGACGACCGCTATTCACATCCACCATGAATTTTCACCTATTTTAAATATATCTCTAATGATACGGTTTGATAAAAAGTCAGACAGGTGCGGAAGAAGATTCCGTGACAAGCTTGCTCCCATAAGAGATTTTTGGAACCGTTGGGAAACGCATTTACGAAATATATTTAATCTTAGCGAATGTTTGATAGTGTATGAGCTCGTAACATATCGTGGATGATGCCCATTCAAGCAATACATGCTATCAAAAGCAGTAAAATATGGTATATACATTTGGGCTTTGTTTGATGTAGAAACAAATTATGCATGTTCCTTACAGGTGTATACTGGAATAGAGAGAAACTGTAAGCCAGATAAAGATCAAGGACGCCGCGTTGTCTTGGACAAATAAAAGATTAGCTCCTTAGGCATGGAGCTAATAAGCGGAGAAATATCTCGTAGACCGAACATGCCACAAAGAAGTCCTGCTAAAGCAGCCGTAAAAAGCCTTTAAAAGGATTCTGCCGAAGATCCGCAAGCAAAATATTTAAAAAGGGGACGTTGTTACTTTATCCAAATCGCTCTAACAGCACCAAATATGCAAATAAATGTTCCGAATGTTTAAAATTTATTTGCAAAAAGCATTCCCACACCAGTATTGTACGTAATGAATGTAAAAAAATAAAAAAAACTGAATAAATATTACAATTTTTTGTATTGGGCAAATTTGACCCACTAATGTCATATGCGTTATATTTTTGAAGTACAGGATAAGGGTTAATAAAAATTTTGAAGAAAAGGAAATAATAACAACAGCAAGAATAAAAATAGAAACAATTTATAATCTTTAAGACTACAAGTACTTCAACTTTTTCTTCTCGACTGTCAGTCATAATTGTCTAACAACAAACGTTTCAAATGTAAAAAAGCTGTCAACATAATTTGGAACTTCCCGACGTTTATGTAACATTTTAAGTAACAGTAACAATAACAAAAACAGCAATAATGTTGGTAATCTTGAAAACAAATTCAAAACACATTCAAATACGGCCACTTAACTCACTTTACTTACTTACGCACACATACATATGTTAATGTGAACAAACAAAAAATAATCTTTCATGTTAAGAACGTTCTTAAAATCTGTCATTCTATGGAACAATAAAGCCAACAAGCGACGACTTCTGCAACAAAAACAACTTTGTTTGCTTACAGAAAAAAATGTCAAAAGTTACCATTGTCATATCCTCAATTTGGTTGTTCAACTACGAGGGCGGTTCAATAAATTCGCGAGTTTTTGAATTTACCGTGATTTAACCAGATAGAAAAAGTAGAAGACAAAGTTTCTTGTAGCATAATAATCCAAGGTATTAGGCCTTTAATTAAGCGTGTCCTATGTGTGTATGAGATATCAGCGAAATTATTTACTTGTTTGAAGGACTTACTGGTGCCATTATGTGTGGCCTACTGGTACATAATTGGTCATTGCAATCCTTCAGTCAGGATTACGACCTAGTTTCTCACACCACCATGGTTGTGTGTTATTTTTATACATGAATAGCGGAACCTACAGTTTAAAGTCGACTCCAACGACAGGTTTTTGAGAAACTTTCCAAGGCAATTTCTATTACTCTCTGAGTTTTTTCCAGAAATCTGGTGAGAGGCAGTCGCCGAACAAATATTTTTTCATATTTAGTTTTGGTGGAGATGTCTGATCTGTAGTTTGATCCCTGGCCTCACGTCTAATAAGCCAACACATTACTAACTGGAATATAACATCGTTAAAAAAGCGCCACAACTTCCCTGAGTGGAGTACATCCGAAATGCACAATTACCTGTAGCTATAGTATTGTTATGAAGTCTAGTAGGTAGTGTGTTGGCTTATTAGACGAAAGGCCCGAGTTCGAATCCCAGGCCAGACATCAAAAACAAAATACAAAAAGTATTTCTTCGGCGACTTCCTCTCAGCAGATTTCTGGCAAAAACTCTGAGAGTAAAAATTGCCATGAAAAAGCTTCTCAAAAAATCTGTCGTTCGGAGTCGACTTTAAACTGTAGGCCCCGCCACTCATGTATAAAATTAACGCACACAACATGAGTGGTGTTGAGAAGCTAGGCCGTAATCCTGAATTATGTATGTATGTATGTATAGTATTGTTATATGGAAACCGATGTGATTTTTGCCCACCACAAGGTCAAATCTCATGATCACATGATCTCTACGTGAGATGACCATGCCATCAATTCCCTCGTATAGAATATCCAATGTGGCACGTAGTACCGTCATGTTGAAATCTCATGAATACATGTCATTGGGGTCTAGATTATCCAATTCAGGGCAGAATAACTTAGTAATCATCGAGCTATAGTGTTCGCCGTAAGCAGTAATGGCCTGGTCAACGTTGTTCTTTGAGAAATGTGGACCAATGATACAGCCAGCCGAATGTCAACATTAAACAGTGACTTTTTTGAAATGCACTTGACGCTCTTGGATCCCATGTGAATTGTTCTCGTTCCGAATTGGACGATGTTGGTCATTGACCTACCCATTCATATTAAAATGGTCCTCATCGTTGAAGATAATTTTTCGATGAAAATTAGGTTCAGTAGGAACATACTCCAAAGTCGTTGTTTATAGTAGTCCATGGAGATATGGCGGAACAGACTCAATAAATGGCAATTAATTTTACAGATTGTACTTCAACAAAATGGCCGTTATCAACTGTTTAAGGCTGAAAGTCCCTGTTGGAAAATCAACAGTACATGATTTAGTCTACAAACAACATCTTCATCCTTTATATTCTTTGGATTGGGCATCAAGAGAACGCTCCGTAAAAAGCTTTGAATTCAATAATAAAGTCTCTCTTTGTCGAATCGTTGGAGTAAGCGTGTGTTGAAAAATTAAATAATTTTTCATTAAAAAATCTGTGTTGCACTTAACATGTCACTAACTTATTAATACGCCCTCTTTTATACGCTTGTACACGCGTACTCCAACAGAATTAACGTATACGTACCATGGGTACGTACTATAGAGAGTAAAAGATATGAATGAGGGCTGAAGTCAGAAATTGAAACTGAAAGAGATAGAAAGAAGTAGTGTTTTTGAGAGACATTTTATCTGTTGCTCTTGCTATTGTTCTTGCTGTTATGATTGCCATTTTCTGTTTCAGGCAATAGCAGTTAAACATTAAAGATTTCCTTTAATGTCTCGTATTGAGAATATTTTTATTTTTGAATTTAAAGTTTATTTGTTAAAATTAAATTTCTTAGAAAACAAAATGGATAAATAATACGTTTTCTTCATAAGATTTTTTTTATTAAAAGTTCTTTGAACTTACTCTTGTGGTCAGTTAACTTCAACTTTGACATATCTGAGACAAGAGGTCTGGTTAAAAAGGATTAAAACAAGAAAAAAATAATAGAGAGTTATGTTATAATATAAACAGAATAAGTATTTAAATGTAAACGTGAAGAAAGTTGCTGCCATGCAATGTTATATTAGGTCTTACTACGGATAGTACTAAGCGTCTTACAGAAAATCTCCATGTTTTGTAAGAAATTATGTTAGTCTGTAGTTGACTTCATTGTGATATGAGATCTCCTGGAAACTTGAAGAAATAACAACCTCCAATAACACAGAATGAAAATAAATATAAATGAAGATCATATTGCTATTAAAAAACTCCTAGAAATACAATGAGCGCCATAAGTGAGTCAACACCCACTATAATTTTAAATTTTCTATTATGTTCTTAGGTATAAAAAAGTTCCTTTATCATGAATTGTTGTTTTTGTTTTAACATTTTATGAGTAATAAATAAACGTTTTTATTTTTGGAAATTTATTCGACTATTCTCACTTACTTTATTTGCTGTCCTAAGAAAATGAATTATTTCAGTGGTGTTTACTCACTTTTGGCGCTCACTGCATACGTCAAATTGCCGTAGGTAGTACGGCTTCTGTAAGTCCCATTCTACTGTTGAAATGATGGCGTCACTATTGAAAATGTAGAACCAGCTTATCCGGAAATTTCTTTGTATGTCACTCTTGATATTACCAAGGCATTTGACAGGGTATAGCAGTTGCACTTCTGTCGCTTATTGCTTTTGGTATTGGTTGAAGTCGCCGTACTCTAGTAGGTAGTGTGTTCGTTTATTAGACGTAAAGCCCGGATTCGAGCCCCAGGCCAGACATCAAAACGAAATTTAAAAAAAAAAATATTTCTACGGCGAGTTCCTCTCAGCAGATTTCTGGCAAAAACTCTGAGAGTAAATAAACCTACCATGAAAAAGTTTCTCAAAATCTGTCGTTCGGAGTCGATGTTAAACTGTAAAATAAAATTAAGGCACACATCATGAGTGATGTGAGAAGCTAGGCCGTAATCCTTACTGAAAGGTTGTAATGGCCAATTATGTATGTATGTGTTGGTAGTCAATTCTTTCGATTTATATACAGCTTCCTCAGGTATCATGCTATACGGATTATTATAGATGGGATCCCATCAGATGAGTTTGGGTTAAACTCAGGAGTACCGCAATTAACTTAATTTCTCTCTAACTTCTATTCCCTCACAAATGAAAGCAATATTTTTCATTCATATTCTTTTAATTGTAGGCCATGCACTTTGGGGTAAATGAAATTGTCATGAAATGTTTCTCAAAAATCTGTCGTCCGAAGTCGGCTTGAAGTTGTAGGTCCCACCACTCATGTGTAAAAGTAACACACACAACATAAATGGTGTGATAAGCTAGATCATAACTTCAACAACATTTCGCAGAATATCATCGCATTTTTTAATGCATACTTTTTCCAAGTCGGGAAAAAATTAAAGCAATAAGGGAGGTAATAATTATAAATTATTTACTCTACTCTTTCCTATTAATTTTATTTCTCGTAAACTTTAAACGTAAATATTATGATGAATTATTAATGATGTTTACAGTCTTTCATTTCTCTGAAAACCACACACAAAAAAGAAAAACAGAATCAAAATCAAAACTTTTCTTTAATCCCCCTACTGGTGCTCGTGGGTGAAAACAAATTTGTCATTTCTTTGTTGTTCTTGATGGTTTCTTTTGTTTTTATTTCTAATCTCAGGAGACAACACCGTTTGGAAATAATTTCGTAAATAAAGTTCAGTTGCCAAGAGTATTAGTTTTTGGTATTAATAGTTTAAAGAACAGAGTCGAAACCATTTGGAACTTTATGAAGATGAGGAATACATTAACAAACATGTTGTAATTCTTTAAATACACCACACATATACTATCAGTAAGAAACCAACTTCAATACTTTCTTATTAAGATGCATGCAGGGTATTTGAAGTCGCCCAAGTCTAGGAGATAGTCGGTTGACTTATTTTACCTGAGGTCAAGGTTGGTTGTCAGACAGTTTTAAAACAAAACAAAATAGCAATCTTAGCAAATTTTTCGCAAAAAAAAAAAAAGAAATCTCAGAGTAAATAAAATTGCAAAAATCTATCGTTCTGAATCAACTTTAAACTATAGGGCCCGCCATTCATGTATAAAATTAACGCGCGCAACATAAGTGGTGTGAGAGCTGGATCGTAATCCTGACTAAAACTGTGTAATGACCAATTATGTGTATATGTATGCATGTAGGTATGTATGTACATGAAAGAAATGCCGCCAATTGTGTACTAAGAGTGGTGAATCATGGTGTAACACCATCTGTGACTAAGATCGGAGTAACTACAGAATTCTTTTCAAAAACAGTCCGGTCGCGAGCAGAGATTCACAGATATTTGGTCACCCAAGTGAATACTTTGTGATCTTACCAGATTAGCGGAGACATTAAGCAATCTGTGATAGCAACTGCTACTGCTTCAGAGGAATTATTCGATATAACATCGATAATTGACAGAAGGGTCTTTCATATATTTTTGGGTCTTTTTAAAAGAATTATGTCTCATACCCTTACGATACCAATGTATTTTTTCTCTTATGGCAGGAATTGTCTTATACGTGAATTTCCAAATTCTCCAGACGATGTCCAAACTATTGCAAAAATTAATTGTTATTTATTCAGTTTGCTTGAGAAAATCACCGTGGTCGTCTGTTCGCTGAATGGACCCTGGAGCAGTTGGCAACAGATCCTATCAACTTGGGCGATAAAGACGATTTCTGGGTAGATGAGCTGACAAAACAACAATACCAATTCACATAATTTAAAAGAGAGTCCAATCCATACCGGTTTGGTATGGAATTTAGGCTGGAATGATGTAGGTCAAGACATCATGTGGTTGCCCATGGACGGATTGGATATCGTGCATGAATGACTAGAGGTCATGACCATATCACTGGAAGGTGATGTAAACTACCGACCATAGAGAGCGTGCTTTTTGAACCCGTTAGACATTTTCTCGTCAAGTTAGCTTTAGTCGCAGGTATATGTGAATAATTAGTTGGAGTATATTCACCTGATCCACACAGTCCAGTCCAGTCTATTTGCCTCTAATCCTGGCTTCGATAGTTTCCAGCTTATTCTAAAAAATGTTTCTAAAATATTCTTGTAATTCGGTTTGAAGAGTTGTGTCAATAAAATTATGTTCAATTGATGAGATTTATGATATTATTTAATAAGCACAGTAAATTATGTGGTCCTGTCTTTAATGGTCACCCACGTACACACAAATAAAACCAAATATTTGCTCGAGGCCTCATTGAACATTTGCGCAAACATAACAATCGAATGGTTGTCAAGAAAATTTTATGGCATACCAATAGGAACAATTATTCTTATATTCAGACTGCCATGTATTGTGTGAATCGATATGTTTGTATTGAAATTTAATTGCAAATAGGAATCTCCTTTTGTCACTTTTATTACGGAGTTTTATACGTATGTTGATGACAGGGGTACATAATAATTTGATTGCGAGTGAGTTATATGAACAATTTTATACGAAATTTTAATTAAATTTAAACAAAATTGATTAGTTTCATTAAGAATCAATTCTCGTAGTCACCATTGTTATAATAATATTATTGAAATCAAGATACTGATGTTTTGCTTTTACATCGCTTAACATTAAAATTATAAACAAAAGCTACAAAAACAAAACAATGCAGTAAACGAACCTGTTTACAAATCATCGTACTGCTTAATCTAACAACAAACTCCCACATTAAAAAATGGCAAACAAGCAACAAAAATACAACAACAAGCACCAGCATAAAAAATGTTAAGCAATAAATCCACAAACAGCACTACAAGAATAAATATTAACAAAATACACAAGCTACAATAATGAATGATGTTTACATTTATAGAGATTTCGAGAAGGCGAAGTCAGGAGCATTCGCCTTCGAGAATGTAGTTCAGAGAAAATTGAGTCAGTCTTGTGCGAAGACGCGGTGTGTTTGAAGAGAGTAATCGTGGATCTGTCGAATAATTGTTTAGTAATTATTATTGTTTATGCAAAGGGTATAAACAGAGGAATACCAAAGTAAAGCAATTGTTGTTATTTACATCAAGTTGTGAATAGTGGCACATAGAATTGTACGAATAATAAAGAATTTTAATTTAAACTAAACACAAATTTATTTTTATTTTCTTGCGATCTATGAGCTCATATTTTAAATGATTTTAAAAGGTAAAAACGTAGCAATATACATATATACCCGTGAATAAATCATAAAATCTGATTATAATCTTGTAAACTAAAATCTGTTGCAATAATTAATAAATTTGTACAGCAGAATTATTTGTGAATAAGCTTCTACTGATTCCCTCTCGGTTTTAAGAACATGTATGAGAGAGTTACTAGTAAAAATTGCATAAAATACTGTAATTCCACGATTTATGTCGTAATTGGTTCCAAAAATATGGTGACTTAAATCGAAAAAATATGGTTACGTAAATCGAATTTCAAATTGATCATACATACTATGCAGCATCCTTTTTAAGGAGCTTAAAAAAGTTAAGAAAATTGCGTTTTGTGGAGTAATATTAATACAAACAAAAGGAAAAAAACTCATTAAATTTTGAGATTAAAATCTGTATTAGATGGACTCATATCAAAAATAAAATCCGCTCCTGTTCAGTTATAGGTGCTATGGCGAATATTTGTTCTATTCAACTCATAATGGACGTAATAGGTCTTTCAACTGATTATGAAATTTCGATGATATCGCATAAATACGTACGTACATAATTGGCCATTACAACCCTTCAGTCATTATTAGCACTCATGTTGTGTGTGTTAATTTTATACATGAGTGGCGGAACATACAGTTTGAAGTCGACTCCGAATCACAGATTTTTGAGAAACTTTTTCACGGCAATTTTAATTACTCTCGGAGCTTTTGCCAGAAAGTTGCTGAGAGGAAGTCGCCGAATAAATATTTTTTTTTATATTTCGTTTTGATGTCTGACCTGGGGTTTGAATCGTGGCCTTGCGTTTAATAAGAAAATACACTACCAACTAGACTACGGCGACTTCATACCGCATAAATGCTTTATTTTATTTATATTTTTAATGTAGAATAGAAGACCCGATAGCAATCCACAACTAAAAGTTTTCCAAATATTTGCCAGAATATCACGCTGCTGCACTCTTTATTTAACAAACATTTTTATATAGAATGTATGGTATAGATAGTAGTAATAATAATAAAAATAATTACAGCGTTTGTTATAAATATTATTGTCGTCAGCAGAATGCAAATAATTATTTAAAGTTATTTTAGTTTTTGTTATTAATTTTCAATTGGTTTCTACTACATAGTGTATAGGCTCATAAACCAATTTTAGTGGTTCGAACCTAAAAATTTTGTAAATTCAGCTGCATTTAGTATGCAATTATAAAGTATTTATTGACATAGAACTTAAATGAAATGAAGTGCACACACAACAACAAGATAATTTAATGAAAAATTCATAAATACTTAAATTATTCTGGTGTCTGAATATGAGTGCATATGTGTTCATTTTCTGTGAGTATATTATGTTGCAATTAAAAATCGGCCATAAAATTTGATTTCAACTACTGAGTTTTAGTATTAAATTACAATTTAAGTAATAAATAGCAAACAATATCAGAATAATAAAATAAATTATAATCTCTGCATACTTTCCAACAAAAAAAAATTATTTTTAAATACATATATTGTCTTTCGCTTACAAAATCAATATTTTTGTCGAAAAAACTAAATCAAATATAGGTGCTCATGAAAAAACCCACAATTTGTTAAGTCAAACTGATTAAGTCATGATGTGAATGAACAAATATTTAAGAGAGATGGCAAACGTAAAAGTGACTTAAGTGTTGCGGGCTTATCAAGATTTTGAGTAGTATGCCCACCACAATGAGTAATGTCACTCCAATGTAGTTTTAGTAGTTACCGTAGTCTAGTAGGTAGTGTGTTGGCTTATTAGACATGAGACCACTGTTCAGATTCCAGATCAAACATCTCTTACAAAACGAAATACGAAAAAATATTTCTTCGGCGACTTCCTCTCAGCAGTCTTCTACCAAAATCTCTCAGAGTAAATAAAAGTGCCATGAAAATGTTTGTCAAAAATCTATCCTGACACTCATGTATAAAATTAATACACACAATATAAGTAGTATGAGAACCTAGGTCGTAATTCTGACGGAAGTATTGTCATGACAAATTATGTATATATGCAGGAATGAAACAATAACAAGGATGATAAATACGGAGAAGACATAATCAATTATCATTTCGCCCATTATGACATTCATCACAATCTGCAACCGGACTGAAGATAGGCATACTCAATTCAATAAGCGCTTTTTAATTATATCCGTTGGATGGTAGTTCCTTCTGAAGAATAAAAATGTTAAGAATTTAAAGAAAGAATTTAAATAAAAAAACAAAAAAAAAAAAAAAAAAATTTAAAAAAAGAATGAGTTCCACGAAATTCATACTCATGAAACCAGCTGATTAATCCAAAATTAATGCTGGCAAAATTAATACTAGAAATTGATTAACATTTTTAACTTTCAAACTTTGCTACGTCTATCTAATCAGTCCTCATTTACTTAATTTGTTTTGCTAATGGGTTCTGGAGCACTTAGCAATTGATCTCATTTTTATTTACAAATCATATTCAGTGAGGATACTCATTTGAGTAAACAAAACTGTGGAATTTGGGACGATATATATGTGGGATTGGGAATTAACGGACGTAATACTAGAAGTGGACGGAAATACTAAACAGTACGACACTGTGTTTTATGACTAAAGCGGTCATACTAATTGACATAACTTTGAGTACGAATGACGCCTTGAATTGCGACGAATAGACAACGGACATTTTTTAAGGGACTTTACAAAAACCAGACAGTTGAAAACCTGACGCCAAACAGTGACGCCTCACTTTAAAACAATCATTAAATTGTGTATCTAATATAAATACTTAAAACATCATTAAATGTTACACTTTTATTTAAAAAACAATGAAACATAAAACATCATCAAATGTTACGATAATATTAAATTAACTTAAATAATTAAATAAACCTAAATATTAATAATAATAATATAAATATAAACTCAACGTGGTTTCATTAAAAACCCACATATATGTATATAATAAATTAACAATAGATTTGTGTATAGTTTTAATTAAAATTCTTTATTATTCGCAGAATTTTGTGTGTCACTGTTCACAACTTGATTTAAACAACAACCATTGCTTTTCTTTGCTTTTCCTCTGTTTATACCCTTTGCAAAAACAATAACAATTACTAGATAATTATTCGACAGATCTTTGTAACGGAGATATTCAAACCTCGATAACTCACTTCAAAAGCATCGAGTCGTCTACACACAAGACTGATTGAACTTTACTACCTCACTCGTTTACAATTATTATTGTAGTGTTTGTTGTTCTATTTTTGTTTATTTGTTTACCATTTTTTATGCTGATGTTTGTTATTGCATTATTGTTTACTTGTTTACCACTTTTGTATGCTGTTATTTGTTGTTATATTAAGCAGTACGATAATTTGTAAACAGGTTTGTTTACTGTATTGTTTTGTTTTTGTAGCTTTTGTTTATAATACTAAGCGATGTAAAAGCAAAACACCAGTATCTAGATGTTTAATTTTCGTAACAATATAAGTATACATGTGTATTCAATTCATTTCGAAAAAGTGACTGTTTGGTGTGTATTTTGGGTTCTCAAACATCATCGGTTCATATTTCTTTAAGGATTACGTTGATCAAGCTAGCATTGGTGTTGTGGTCTGAATTGGATCAGTCCTGGAAGGCATTTGAAAGATGTTTTATTCCACACATAATCGCATCAATTGGTTTTTCAAAGAAATTAGAAATTTCGCTGTACTTATCTCCCACCCATTTTGTTTTATTTACATTTAAAGGACATGCTTAATGATGTGTGACTGGTATGGTGAAATATTGGATGCAAATACACACAAATATCTGCCAGCCTTAAGAAACAAACAGAAACTAAATAAAAAAACCTTCACAAAATGGGCCTATAATGAAGGCCAAGGGTGAGAATGGTAGTTATGGATGTCTTAATGATTGATGTATCTGATGATGTAACAGCCATAAGTCAGAGCCACACAAACACATAAATATTGTTAAAAGATCCGTGGAGATGGAGCATAAAAACATGAAGTAAAATATCGCTGACCTTTTTTATTGAAATTAAAAGATATTTCACTCCTTTCTCTTTCTATCTCTGTCCTTCTCTCATAACAACAATAGCTACAACAATCATGACAATATGTCAATATTAAGGAATTCCATTAAGCTTAAAAGATTAGTCGGCCGGAAGATACATAATGTTGGTGAACGGTCATAACGGTCTGGAGGATGGTTAGTTTTATGTATTCCGACTTATATTTGAATATATTTTGATAGAACATATCGTAATAGTTTGTTGACACTTTTTCCTCTCTTTTTATTTGCCTTTTATCAGTTTTTGTTTGTTTGTTTTTTCACAAAAAAAACTATGTTGTTCAACGAACTAAAAATACAGTGTAGATTTAACAAATCGACATAAATTATGTGCATTCATGTTTGCTGGGGGCAAATGAAATAAAAAAAGGTCATCTGATGCTTAGAGGATTTCTTAATGGTCATGAGTAAAGTAAATAAATTAATGTTTAACAAAAGAGAAGATACAATTTGTAAAATAGTTCTAAAATATAAACAACAATATCTTGCTGTTTGATTGTGGCCTAACTTTATATGTCTTAGAAAAGTTCAATGTTAAATTATTTTATTGAAGCTTTATATGTAAGCTCCTATCACTTGGGTGTTAGAAGATGTCAATGTTAAATAATTTTATTGTAGCTTTATATGTAAATTCCTATCACTTGGGTGTTTTACATTTTTAAAACTGAATCTTAAAATTTAGGAAGCATTAAACGGTTAAAAAGTAATATGATTGTGTGTTTCTCTGAACCGTCGAAACTATCTTGTACATGTTGCTTCTGTTAGAGAATGATTATTATATGCCTTGAAAAGCATTCGATGCGTGTATCCAGCAGTTTTCTTCAAATGAAAGCCAAAAATTAATGCTTTCGGTGAATTATAATTTTCAGGTACCACATGAAAAACTATGATGATATGGTTTGTTCACTGATTTGATGTACATATGAATAGTGACTATGAAAAAAAAGAAAATAATATTAAGGCTTGTTTACAATAAATGTTCCCTATGGAGCCATTTGTGTTTTTACGCTCACTTCATAACACTCTACGTATTAAAATGCTATACCCAATATTAAGTAGGATATGCCTTAAGGACAAGCAATTAAGCTGTTTGACATTGAATATACCCGGTTATTATGTTTTCTGTTGCAAGTCATATGCAAGTTTTTCAGTTAACTTTTGTTTGACATTTAGCGACTGTGTAACCATGAGTTTTGTGGAAATATTAAGCCTGAGGGAAATTGCATTACATTATCAGCTGTATGCTTAGGATCTTTGACCTGTTGGAAGAAATAATCATGAGTTTCTAATTCATCCGTTCATTAGTTGGAGTTGATCATCAGAATGTTTTGTAAATTGGAAACACATTAGATTGGAGTCTGGTAGCACTCTCCTTTATAACCTAAAATTCTCGATATTTTTCTTTCGTATGCTTTTCCGACCACACCTTAAATATTCCTAGCATAAAAAAGGCTACACTCCATTTTTATAATACATTCTCTTATGTATTGCTTCTTAGTGCCGACGTTACGTATGAGCGATATTTAATATCACTTTACCATATTAATCAGACACTCAGGTGGATCATATAATTCAAGTTAAAACATTTTTAAATAATTAATTAAATTAATAAATAAAAATTTTTTATACTGAAAATTGTTACATCATCCTATGTTTTTAAGGTACTTCAAGCCAAATGGGTTAACCCAGTTGGCGCCACCGTCCTTTTAAAAGGTCCCGTTATTTTACTTCTATTTCTTTACCAACACTTGATCTATTGATCTGCTTTTTTACATAATACAAACAGAACATATAACAGTAGAGTGTGAGAGTTGCAATAGTGTGACAGTTGTAATTTGCTATAAGAAAAACATAAATTTTGGGAACGATGGAGAACGAACGGTAAAAACAAAACAAAGCAAACAAGAAAATACATTGTTACTTTATTTTTAGGTTGTTTGCTTTATAATCTTTAAATTTTCTGCAATGAAAATCAAAACATTGCTTTTGTTTGGTTTTTATTTAGTAAAATTTAATGTTCTTTATAAAGGACAGTGGCAAAATACCCTACCATTAACATTCGCTTTTTATGGCAAACAGATATATGCGCAAACCGTTAACTCTGAACCAAATATTGCAAGAGGTTGAAAATTTGAGCAACGAAGATCATTTTTATATTGCCACCAGAAAATTGCACTAACGACGGTACAGATGAAGATAGTGGTGAAGAAAATAGTGTGGATTTATACAAGTTGCCAGGTTTACAATTGCTTTCCAAAGCTGCTGTGAATAATGTATCCGATGAAGACTTTGATAGCGACGATGACATATGCTTAGCGGACTTTCGTAAACGAATAAAAACAACCAGCCGCATTGTCAAGGCATCACAACTAAAGAAGTATACTTGAGAAAAGAGAGATATAGAACCATCTTTGCCGATTTGGAAGGAAGTTTCAGGCTGTAAAATTGAGCTCTCTCCCATGGAAGCGTTTTTGTACTTCCTCAACGATGAGACTATAGAGCTATTCGTGAAGTACACAAATAAATACGCTACAGATCATAACCACGAAGGGAATGTTCATGGTGATGAGATGCGTTGTTTCTTTTGAATTTTGCTGTTGAGTGGCTACGTTATTGTTCCCCGGGGGGAAATGTATTGGGAAAGTTCATCAGATATTCACCATGACCTCGTTTCAAGCGCCATGACAAGAAGTGACAATCAAAACTTACAGCAAAACGACAAGTTTGCAAAACTTCGTCCACTTTTCGACATACTTGGAAGAAACTTCATTGAATTCACTGAAATTGAGGAACATCACTGCGTGGATGAAACGATGGTACCATATAATAGAAATCACGGCACCAAGCAATTCATCCGAGGAAAGCCAATTAGATGGGGCTATAAAATATGGATGGCGACGAACGGATATTTAGAATGGTTCGAGCCATACCAAGGAAAATCAATAAAAAATAACCAATAGTAGTTTATTTTGCCACCGTCCTTTTAAAAGAACGGCATTTTCCGGGGAAACGGTGAAAAACGCGAAGAAAAGTCAGCAACTTTGATCAGCGATGCATTTTCAATATAAAACAAAAAAAAAAATTACACTTTTTCAAAAAAAAAAAATAAATTCAGCGCCAAGGGGGTTAAAAACAATAATTTTGGCTACATTCGAGTGAACAGAGGTAGTAATTGTTTTGATGCAATCGTGTTACAAAACTTTTAGTATTACTTTTGCCAGTTGGTATAGATATGTAATAAATTTTGGTTACAAATGTACTTATTATCTTAATTAACGTATTTATTGGCAACTCTCTTTAAGTGCCTCTTTTTCTCTATCTGTGTTTACAGATTTTAAAGAAGCCTAACTATATAGATATTCTATGTTGCAATTAAAATTTAAAATTTAATTTAATTTAAAATTTAAATTTCAGTTCTTTTATTAATTTTAGTACCTCTGCTAGATATTTATTAAACATTTTAACCAGCTATCTACGGATCGTATGAGTAATATATTACAAGCTCGTATTAAAATTACTCATACGTCATATTTAATACTTTTTTTAAAGAATTTTCTATATACACCCAAACCTTTTTTACACGGTGGATACGTTCCAGTGGATACCGTGTAAAAAAAAAACGCATAAAAAAAGACAAATATTATATATGTATGTAAGTGTATGAACAAACTGAAAAGATATACATATTATTGATGCAGCAGCCTACATATGCCTATAAAATTGAATAATTTTATAAAAACGCACAGATTTAGTTCAATAGTATACACAGAGTTTTTATTTTATTTCATTTTATGATTATAAAAAAATAAAGAAAAAACTTAAAAATTCTCTTCCATTTATAAAAATAAAATTAGTTATCAAACTCTTAAGACAATTAGGAAAGGAATTATTTTCAATAAAAAATTTTTTTTATTTTATTCGGAGTCAGTTTCTGATAGCAAGCGCATTCTCTTTTGCTGTTGTGGCTCAATATCAGTCTCGTCATTAGAAATACTTATTACTTCTACATCTTCAGAAGCTGCTTCTGGCGCTGGTTTATTTATTTTAACAGCAAATTCTGTTATAGTGCGTTGTGAGTGTGTGAGTTAAACGGGATTAAACGATTTTATGAGTATAAAAAGGAACGAACAAGAAAAAAAAAGTAAATTTGTAAAAAAAACAGTGTTATTTCAAATTCGCGTAAAAAAAATCCGTGTAAAAACAGGTTTGGGTGTACATAAGTATAAACTCTCTTCTAAAGTATGGTATCTCTGATGCAAATTACTTTTCCCAATGCGAATTAAATTACTATTTATTACAGCCTTTAAGATATCTTGTATTTTAACGTTACATCACAGTAAAGAAGAAAATATTCAAACATTTCAATTAAGTGTGTATTTATATTAAGTTAACATATTGCTTAAAAATGTTGCAGCAACATATTGAGTTTAGCAACAATAAATACTTACTTTTCATAAAAATGGCTGAGCGCAATTCCATAACAGTAACACCACAACGCATGCATGAACTCACGATGAGAGATGGATAGAGAGCAAACACTTGTTAATTCTCGTGAAAGTAGATGAAAATATTCAAAAAGATTGACAACAATAACTATGCATTGCATCTCTTTGACGCAGTGAGAGAATATATTTTGAAAATATAGAGGAAAACACCAGTTGAGATGGTATACTATGCAATGGGAAAATATACACTCAAGTAACTATAGCTTATGCCACAACAGAATGTAAACAAAGTGGACAAAATCAAGAAAATTCTTATTTTCCTTTAAACCACTTTAAGGAAACGAAATTCAGTTTCTTAACGATTGTCGAATAGATGAGACGTGTAAAGGAGGTAAAAATGTAAAAGCAGCTCTAAAGAGAAAGTAATTTAAAATGGTGAAAAAAAGTGTATAAAATAAATAAGAACGACAACATTTTAAACACACACACTTAAACAATGTGCCCGAACAATATATTAACTAAAGTTTAACTCCTACATACATACATAAATCAAATTATGCATATTTGGATATAAATTAGATGCATAAACAGAGTTAGTATACTGGATACAGATATGTATGTGGATATCATAAGTGATGTAAATAAAGAGAGAAAAATACATAAAATAAACAAATAAACGACTTTTAAGGCATAGAAAACAGAACATCGACCAAAAAAAAAAGTGTTTTCAAATAAACGTAATGAACATGAAAAGCAAAAGATAAAGTGAAGTTAAGCATGGATATGTACAAAAACTTTGATGAAATGCATTGAAATACAAAATTATAAAAACTAATTACAAAGAAGGAGGAAAATAGAAAGCAAAATCAAATCAATTACAATAACAAACATAAAGAAAGTAATGACTGATTATCGTTTATGGCTGTTATGATTATAATCCGAAGCTTCTATTAAATTCAGTGTATTCTGGATACATGAAAACGGAACAATAAAGATCAAATAAAAATAATAACGGAGAGATGAATTTTAAAATGTCAAATTTTCAATATCAAGAGACAATGAAATACATATAGAGAAGAAATTAATTAACAATAAGAAATAAGAGTGAAGTTCTAGAATTGGCCTGTGGAATGACATGTGCATAGAATGCCATGAACATAGTAAAAAGCATGTCAAATATACCCTACGCTATTAAACAGAGTGGATTATTAAAATTTGTAAAATTAAATTTTTATAGTAAAAGGTACATGATCCTCTTGCTAAAATTGATAATTGATATTTCCATTAATTTACATAAATAAAGCATTTGTTTAAATAAAGGAATAATCAAAAATAAAATAAAATCATGTCATTTATTTCAAATTGGAATCCTTAGAATACCAATGGATTTTATTGTTTGTTTTTAAAGTATGAAAACTTAATGAAATATTTTTAAATCAACATAAGCACAAAATGTAGTACAACTGTATCTAATATGGACAACATGTTTACTTTATTTCGTCTAAAGTAGATTTTATGGAATGCTAAAATCTGTATAATTGTATTGAATTTAAAAAATTTTAAAAGTTATTTTCAAATGAAGGTATAACTTTATCATAAAAAAGTGAATGTAAATTTCGGAGTCGACTTTTAACTGCAGGTTCTGTCACACTCATGGATCAAATTAACACACACAACATAAGTAGTGTGAGGAAGTAGGTTGTAATCCTGGCCAATTAAGTAAACTAAATAAGTGTATGACATCTCGTCGAAAGTTCTTACTCGTGTGAGAGATCTTTTAATGCCGATTTATATGGAATATAACAGCGTTCAGGTGTCCACACAGTTTGTCTGCTTGGCGCATATCCCAAATATTAAATTTATTATGGCTTTTGTTAATTGTGGTTTGTTGCTGCTGTGGTTTGTGACTTATTGACATTCGGCTTAAGAAAACTCTACAAGGAACTGCAAAACGATAAAAAAAAGCACGATCGCACGATTTCGGTAGCCAGTTAACATCACCTCCATGCCTTCAAATCGCTCGCGCCAAATATGTAAAGTGCCATAAGCTGTGTAGCAAGTAGCGCTAGCTTCCATTTGATTTAGGCTACAAAATTTAGTAATTATCGACTTGTAGTGTCGTTCTTTACGAAACGTGGATCAATGACGTCGCCAGCCCTAATTCTATAATAACGACTGACTTTTTCGGCATGAATTGTACCGAAACCACATTTTGGTTTTAATAATTGCATTGATTTGACAAACGGAATGATTAATGGCAATTAATTTGACAGAAATAGCTTCAACAAGATGCAGGAAATCAAGCTCCGGAATTCCCTGTTGGAAGTCCTTACATAATATGCGTGTAACTAAGGAACATCCGCTCATACTATCACGTAAACAGGCTGGCCTTCATTAATGTAGTTAAAACATTTGACACGATTCATTTACCAGTGATCTAGAACGCAGTACAGTCTATAACAATCCAATCTAATAATAACGTCTGCTGTAAAATGCATTGGGTAAGGGTTCCTGTCTGATTGTATACTAAATTATTGCAAATTTTTTGGTAGTGCTGCCAGACCTTCATCGAAATGTTCATCTTATTATTTCTGTTAATAGGTGGATTAAAACTCGAAGCAATCGTGAAAAAAAAGTCAATTGTCGTATGTTGTTTTTAAAGCAGGGCAGCTGGACTACAAGCACTCTAGCAACTTAACCACGCAACTTCTTGCAAGGGAGAGTTTGCCGAAAGGATTCATGACATCTTTTCTTAAAAAGGTGTTTAAAAATAATATTTGTGGAATACAATAGTTATACCAACAATACTTGTATCATTTTAGATCACATTTGATTACACATGAACCACCACCAGTTTAGCCTCTTAAACGCATTTCGGTTTGCTTTCTTTGCACGTTCCGTTTTGATTGTCTTTTGTTTTCCACCATAAATGTTTACTTGGCAATGCCATTTATTTTATGTTTTCCTTGAATATTATCTTTTTATTTCAATTTTACAATTCTTACCTTTTAATTGAGAACAGGGGGCTCGTTGTTTTATGCATGTATTTATACGCGATATGTACGTTCATGTACATATATTTCCGTTTTATACATTTGTTTGCCTTTTTTGCTTTTAAGAACCGGAACCCTTTTAGGTTTAATTTTTCTTTGTATTTTTTTTTCTTTTTCAACGATTTCTTATGTGTTCCACTATTACGAAAGTTTTCATTTACAACAAAAACCATTAAGGACAATGCGTACAAGAAATGGCAACAAACACGCCACAATACATACATATATACATGCGTAAATTTGTTTTTTTTTTTTTGTATTTGTATAATTCGAAGTATTTATTTTTTTTTTTTTTTATTTATTATTATTTATTTATTATTATTAATTCAGTTTTTTTTTTCTTTTTTTTTAATTCATTACATAGGTATATTATTAATTAACTGTTTACAATTGTCAGATATCATTTTTATATATAAGATAGTTAAAACTTAATCTGCTAAGCCATTAGCTTGTCAGCAGGACAAAGAATTTATTTAATCTACAATGTTATACTTTAAGTTCCTTGCGAACTTATAAAATAATCTTTTAAAAATTTCTTCCTCTTTACTACATTGGTTTCATTAATTATATGCACCGGTATTTTATTAAAAATAGTTGGTAAGGTAACGCTAAGCTCCTTTCTACCATATTCATTACAAAATTGCTTAATTTTATATCTTCTTTGTTCTCTGCGTCTTGTGTTGTACTCGTGATCAATAACCTTTAGAAATCTGCTATCCTTGTAGAACTCATTAATTAATGTAAGGTGATATATGCTCTTAATGTTTAAGACATTGAGCTTCGATGCCAGGTTTAAATTCCTGAGATTCGTATTGGCAATTTGTTGTCTTCTGGTATCTGCAAAGTTGTTAATGTTATATGGTTGCACTTCGGCGTTATTTTGTGCTGCATACATAGTGATGTTGTGTCTTTCGTTGCTGTTTGTTATGTTTTTAAAATTACTTGTTAAATTTTCATCGATATTATTTGTTTTTCTTCCAATTATTTCATTAATTATTTGCCACGTACCGCGTATATTGTTTCTATTTTCCATAAATCTTTTTCGAAAATATTCATTTCTTTCGTGATTAATTTTTTTATTTACCGAGTTTCTAAATTTTTTATACTCTAATTTATAATTTTTATTGTTTTTATTGTTTCGCCATCTTCTGTAAAGTTTATCCCGATATTCACAGTATCTAATTAGTTCTTCATTTATCCACGGATTCAGTGATCTTTTTTTTTTACTTTTGGATATTTTTATCGACTCACTATAAATTTCACAAAATTTTGTATATATTTTATTATATAAACCGTTAGCGTTTTCTGTTCCATACATTAATTCGTTCCAATTCATTTCCCTAATTTTATGATTAATTTGCACATTATTTAATTTTTGAAATTGTTCTCGCACTACCCTGTGTGTTTTCGTCTTTATTTTTCGCAAAAAAAGAGTGTAATGATCGCTTATTGTGGTTGTTATTATTACTGCATATTTATGTGTATTTATTTGTTTATTTTTTATAAACAAGTGATCTATGCAGGAGTGTGTGTTTTTGTTTACATCTTCTCGTGTACTTTCATTTATCATGCTTTGCATACCATTCGCTATCAGAATATCAAGATATGCTGTTGTTGTTTTATTTTGTTTTGCTATGTCGATATTAATGTCGCCAATTAATATGCATTCTTGTTTTTTGTTTATTTTGGTTATTATTGTTTCAGGTTCATTCAAGAAAGTATTCATGTTTTGATTTGGTGGTCGATACGACGCAAGAAGGGTAATTATTTCGTTTTCTATTTTAACATCGAGATGTACGAGCTCAAAAGAATTTGTATTTGACGCGATTTGAATAAACTCAATGTTTTCTTTTATGGTAAACAGCAATACCAATATGTATTAAAGAAAACTGCATTGAAACCTTTTATTTTATAAAGAGAGTTTTCACTGTCATTTATATTGGTTTCCACTAGTATTATAAATTTTATTTTGTTTATTATTTGGGTTATGCTCACTATGAACGTATTAAAATTAAGCCTGAGTGATCGTATGTTATTATAAATAATTGTTGTGGGATACTTTAAATACTGTTTTTCAATTTGATTGTAATTATAAATAGTTTGTGTTTTATTATTCATTTTGTTTTATTACAATTTTCCGAACTATTGATATTTAAAAATTAATTCGCTGTAGGGGTAATGAGTTCTATATCACTGGAATTTTTTACAATTATAGAGACTGAATTTTCCGATTTGCGTGCAAAAATTTGGCCATACCTGACCCATACAAACTTCCAATTTGCTTCTTTTGCTTTGGTTTTTGCATTCCATAACAAACGACGCTTATTGAAGGTCAGTTCATCATTAATATAAATATATTTATTATTGTTGTTGGTATTTTGATTGTCTGTGTTGTTTATTATGAGAGCATCTATTCTGTGTCGTGTAACTTTACTCATTAGCTCTCTTTTTTTGTTGAGAGAAGTAAATTCAATATAAACTTTTTCCTTTTTTGTTTTGTGCCTATAAGCATTGCTTATATCGTTTTCGTGTATTTCTACATTTAACGAAGATGCTATTTTTTTATTACTTCATTTGGGGACATCTCTTTATTCGTAACATTTTTTATTTCTATATTCTTAACAATATTTTGTTGTTCTAATTTGTCCATGCGTGTTCCGAGTGTGTTGATTTGGTGTTCCCTTTGCTTGTCTCTTTCGGTGAGTTCATTTACTTTCTCTACTAATTTCAAGAGTGTATTTGTTATTGTGCCAAGGGCATCTTTTATTTCTTCTCTTATTTGTATGTGAGAGTGGTTAACAGTTATTGCTAATTGCTCTAAATTTGTTTTTACATCTTTTATGTCTGATTTAAGGTCAGTGACATCTGATTGAACTGAGCATAGAGAAGAGTTAACTGTGCTAAGAGATAATGGATCTTTAACTACATTCGCTCTGTCTGCTTCACAGTTTTTTTCATCATTGGCTCTTAATTTCATTTGAGGTTCTCGTTCGTCGTACACTACAGATTGGTACATTGTGTTAGCAGATTTTGTTCGTGGTTTGCATATCTGGCACTTCCAATTTGTTTTCCTCTCTCCATACATACTAGAGTATGTGGACTCTGACAGAGGGCAGCAGGGTGAGAAATGATAATTTGCATTGCAGTTATAACATTTTACATATGCAATTGTTGTAATTGCCATGTTACATGTTTTACAGACGACACTAGTCATTTTTAATTGTTTTTTCTTTTTTGTTTAAGAGTTTTGTTAAATTATTAATATTCACTTAATTCACTTCGTAAATATTGTTTTTTTTGCAAGATTTTTTCATCAACTTGTGGCTTTTTGTTTTCTTAGTTGATTTAATTATTGTTTTTATTTTTTTGGTGCACAATTAGAGTAAATAATACACTTTTCGAGGACGATTTAAAAAACGCGTCTGCATTCGACTATGTTTAGAATAATAGGCCTTTACAAGCCTTCAGTCAGGATTACGGTCTAGCTTCGAAAACCACTCATGTTGCGTGCCTTAATTTTATACTTGTGTGGTAGGACCTACAATAATAAGCGAACACACTACCTCCTAGACTACGGCGACTACAATAACATCTTCAAATCCTTTACAGTCTGTTGAAGATGCCATAGAAAGCCGGTGATGGATTGAATATTGCTATCAGATGCAACAACAACATACAATTTTTCGACTTACTATATTAACATGTGTACACACGAAACTACATAAAAAAAATCACATTTCATATGATCTCAAACTCTGTTTGATGATCAAACATTATATGAAGACAATATTTCTTCGGCGACTGCCTCTCAGTACAAGAATTAACCGACTTGATGTTATGTCATCTAAAATAAAAGAAAAAAATTATAAAAAAATAATAAAAAATTCAGTGCCTTTATAAAGGTCGAAATTATTGAGCATCGTTATGCCAGCCTGCTCACCGTAGTGTTTTGCAAACAGAGGTCATGGCTTCCTGCTGACAAGCCAATTGCTTAGCGGGTTAAATTAACTTTTTTCGTGTACTATATTAATGATAAATAAAAAGTTTGAAGTCGGCGCAATTCTTGTTGAGTGGTGAAGTTTCCCTTAATTTACTTGGATAGCCAGGCTGCGATTATGTCCCTAACGAACGTGGTTACATTGTCTGTCCTTGTTCATGAATGGAGAGGATTTCTTGGAAGAATTTCGAATCATTCAAAATTGAATTGTTGATGAGTTGGCCAAAGTCGGTATAAAGCCAGCACTCTCCGGTATGTTACAGAGCATAGGTTAATTTGGATATTGTTCACTCGTTTTACGGGGAGACGCAATCTCATCGGCAGCAACTGGATACGTGCAGTATTGCCAAACTTTGCATATAATATAGAAATTTCTGCAATATCGAAGATTATTTTGGACTCGGGATGGTTTTCTCTAGAAAATGTTAACCCCTGGATTGAAATAAATATTGTATCACAATGAGCCTAAATGCTGGCTAAAAGAAAGATCGACAGTTTCTACCACCTAACCTAATCTAAACTATGCAAAAAAAAAATGTTTTGTTTCAATGAATTGCTTTACATTAAATGTAACACTTCTAGATTATTCTCTACTGAAAGGCATGGAAAAAATTTAACAACAATGAAGATATTTAGTTTGAATAACTATTTTAAGAGGCAAGGCAGTTTTTATTGTAAATCGCTTTGAAAACCTTTTTGACCTACATAGCGATTATTTTTCACTGTACATGAATAAGAACTTCAGCAATCTGACTGCATTATAATCACTATTGTTTATTGAAAATCGACAGGAAAAACTCGTTAATAATAGGTACAAACGTTATGACATGCATTCCTGTTTTTTGCTACACAATCTCTGTCCTTGTCTACCTCTAATAAGTTGCAAATCTATTTTTAATTAAATAAAATGCAACGAAAAATCAGTTTTAATTCATGTATAGAATTAACACACACACAATATGAGTAGGGTTGTAATCCTGACTAAAGGGTTCTAATGAATGATTTTTTTTCATCTACTTGAGTTGTATATATTTTTTATGTATCAATATAAACTTATCACCCATATCGATAAACAGTTTCGTATTGTAATCGAAAAATATCGCCTCCTCCAGGGATTTGCAATTCTAAAGAATTCATAGAAACAGGATTATATTGTCAACCAGTTTTTGAATAAAATTTATGAATTAAAACGGAAACGGAAAATACATTTTGTATGTTGACTCCTTTAACTCCTTAATCCTTTGCTATGGAAACAACATTTTTTATTATTTTAATTTTTTTATTTTATTTTTTGTGTGTTTCCATAAAAATTACCAAAAAAAATTGGCGAACATTTTTTGAAAACTAAAATTAATTAAAAAACACTAATACTACTACTACTACAAAATCTATTCAAATAACATTGTATCCACTGTACGAATGTATGAATGGATGAATAGATGAATGATATTCATCTGTTGAATAAAATGATTTTTTTATTTCCCATTTAATTTGTCACCCCAGTCAAATGCGGAAAAACAATACAACAGATTGTATTGTATTTACGATTTCGTTAGCCTTCTACAGTAGTAGGGACAACAAATATACAGATTTGTTATCTAAAAAAGTAAGTTCAACAAAACAAAGCATATCAGCATAATCGAAACAAAATAAAAAATAGTTTTTGTTGTTTGTATTCCGACATAGAAAATCAATTACAAAATAACATTTCATTACGTGATGGCATTTCCATCTGCAATTGGATTCGCATGATTAAATTTAGAAATTTATTTTTGAAAACAATTTGAGGGATAATCCAAGCCAAAGTTAAATAAATTTAAATGTTTCAATAGTAAAATTGTTTGAATACATCACAAAATTATAACAAATTATTGCTTTACGTTATGTAGTCGCCGTAATCTAGTAAGCAGTGTATTGGCTTATTAGACGTGAAGCCACTGTTCAAACCCCTGGTTCGACATCTCCAAAAAAAACACAATAACAAAAAAAATTTCTTCGGCGAAATTCTCTCAGCAGATTTCTGGCAAATACTCTGAGAATAGATAAAATTTCTACGAAAAGTTTATCAAAAATCTGTCGTTCGGACTCGACTTTAAAATGTAAGTATCGCCACTCATGTATAAAATGGTCGTAATTCTGAATGAAGTGTTGTAATGACCACTAATGTATGTATGTATGTTGTTTTCTGTTAAATTAATCACTCTGTCATTCATGCATTCAGTTAGTCAATCAGTTATTCTATGTTTTGGCTAAATTTTGTTCACTTTCTTCTTACTAAACAATCTATTCTCTGACGAATAAGACCGTGTTAGACCGTGTTAATATGTAAACAGTTTCTGATTTTTTCCTTGTTTTCTCTACAAATACATCAAAAAGGTATCAAATCTATTAATGGGAGTATAAGTCGCCCCCTATTCAGAGTCTCTGATGGGAGGGAATTGAACCCACGTCCTTAGTACTTGAAGTTTAGCACACTACCAACTAGGCCATCAGGACACCCAATAGCTGTTCTTTCATTACTTCCTCTAACTATTGCTGCTGTGAGGAAGATTAAATGATTAAGCACGCGATCATGAACATAACATAACATAACAATGAATCGTAGGAGATGTCATTAGCGGTAGAAGAACTGGAGTTGCGACACTACAAAATTAAGGGTATGGTCCGGTTACTTATCGCGCTAGGCTAATGAGTTACAGATTGACAAGTGGATAATTGTAGTGCAAAACTACGTCTTGGTTCGGACCGCATATCATTATATTACCTTCAACTAAATTGACGTTCTTTTCGAGCACGCTTAATAATATAAACACAATAAACACAATGCAGCAAACACAGCAATCTCACAAAAATAGAATACAGGTATGTATGTAAAGGGTCCGCCATCTAACGTTTTTTTTCAACTACTGCTTATTTCGTGAATGGTAACACTTAGCTCATGTCTGATTTGACAGATAATTAGTTTTATCCTTCCGCTGAACGAATATGGTTGTGTATACGCTTGAACAACGCTGGGAAATAATGCGACATTACTTTGAAAATGGTGGTACTATTGTAGAATGTGTGCGAAAATTGCGTACAGATTTTGGAAGAAGAGAAGCACCGTCAGCTCCGTATATTCGTTATCTTGTGAAAAAAGTGAAAGAAACTGGCATCCTCATCGATAAACCAAACCCGTGAAAAGCCAAAAACAGTGCTTACACCCGAGAATATTGCTGCTGTGGCAGAAAGTGTGCGTGAAGCGCCATCAACATCAATTTACCGTCGTTCTCAACAATTGAACATTTCGGAGACATCATTGAGACGAATTTTGCATAAAGACCTTGGCCTGACGCCATACAAAGTCCAATTGGTTCAGGAGTTGAAGCCAATTGACCATACAATGCGTTTTCGCTTCGCTAAGTGGACCTGCGATCGACTTACAGAAGACGCCGATTTTGGCAAAAGAAATCAGCTTTTCAGATGAAGCTCATTTTGATCTTGGCGGGTATGTAAACAAGCAAAATTGTAGCATTTGGGGCACAGAAAACCCGCACGCATATGTACATTGAAAATCCGACGCACCCAAAACGAGTCCCTGTTTGGTGCGGATTTCGGTCCAGAGGCATAATTGGGTCATTTTTCTTCGAAAATGAGCAAGGAGTGGCCGTTACAGTCAATGGCGATCGTTATGGGGCCATGTTGAACGAATTTTTGTTCACAAAAATTGAAGAGGAGGATATTGGCAACATTTGGTTTCTACAGGACGGCGCTACGTGCCACACAGCCGAAGCTACGCTCGATGTTTTGCGCCCTGTTTTTTAAGATCGCATTATCAGCGCAGAGCTGATGTCGTTTGGCCACCTCGGAGCTGCGATTTCACACCGTTGGACTATTATTTGTGGGAGACTATTGACGCTTTAAAGGACAATATTCGTGAAGCCATTGGTGAAATACAGCTGCACACAATCGATAATGTGCTTAAAAATTGGACCGATCATGTAGGCTACTGCATTCCCAGCCGAGGCAGCCATTTGAATGAAATTATTTTCCATTATTAACCGGAAGGATTGTACTTTCAAATAAAAAAATAAATTTGAGAAAATATTCAGTATTTTTTTTAAAGCATTTTCAAAAAAAAAAAAGTTATTTGGCGGACCCTTTATATGGAAGTGTTTTTAAACAAGCAAAGCTTCTGCTGCTTTGCTTTTAGGCTAAGTTCTATTTCTATTTGCAGAATTGAGAGAATTAGTGCTCGAAGTGAGAGTATTTGTGTTGGCAATATATTAACATGCATGAAATAGAGGCTTTAAAAACGTAACGTATGAAATACACTGCTGCTGCTGCTGCCTGAGACTGCAATTACAAAATTGGTGTGCTTTCTGCATTGCGTTTATTGTGTTTATAGCATAACTCGCATTAGCTTTGGTAGAACTTAATTGGAAAAGTTCCTAACGACTCGAACTAATGCAAAAACCCAATGCATTTTTACAAAAGTAATAGTTGCTATGCAGTTCTGTCATATTATCATCTGTTACAATACATTGCCATTGAAAGTATAAAAATAAATTTAATATGAAATTGTTAAAAGTTTTTTCAACAAATTTAAACGATTATTGTAATCACATTTAATAATAATTTCAATTGTTATGCAAATTATGTCACACTCAGTCTGAATACTTTTGAATTATTTAATGCTTTAATAGTCTGTAAACGATAGCGTGTAATTGACACATTTTCTAAACACTCTTAATTGTTTTATTTAAATTAAAATATTGTAAAAATTATTATTATATCAGCCTGTATAAAAAGAATAAATAAGTTTGTTATTTAATAATGCATTATTATTTAATAATTTTATTATTTAATATATATTTGAATAATTCAATTATCCAGTAATTGGTATGGAAGATATTTACGTCAACCCTTATGTGTTCAATAAAAAATAACTACAGGGTAACCGGAAACCTTCCGAAAAATCGCATAGAAAATAAAAACTGTTGGAAAAATATTTAAACAAATGTACATGTACATACATAAGATATTCTGTTGATTCCTCTTATCTTTTTAAAATTAGTCATAAGCTGCGGCCACAATAAAAGCGGCAGTTAAGCCATAATTAATTTTTTGAAGAAAAAACAATTAAACTATTCTAAACTTAAAAAAAATTGTCATTCCCCTACAAATAGTCTTTCCTATATTCCACCACTATGCACTGCAGGAGTAAGGTCTATCTCCTGACGTAGAAAAGAAAAATCTTATTTGTTGACATGTTGCGGTAAATTATTGCGAAAAAAAGTATAATTTATAATCAGCTCATCGCTGTTGTTTGTGTGAGTTATTAGAGACGCTATCTTTAACCTTTAACTTATGACGTGGTAGTAAATTTTACACTATCTTTTTTATTTTTCTAATAACTTCTCTTTGTTGCACTTTCTTAAGCTGATATTGCCAGTACCCTCATATTATACTATGATTTTATTGATAGTATAGTTTTGTCTTTGGATTGTTACAGCATCTCGGAGATTTCTGTGTGTGGGTGTAAAATTTACTACACGTCGTCGTTTGTGGAAATTTTGAATAGAAAATATTTTACTACCACGTAGTGGTTTGTGTGATTTTTATATAGAAAATATTTTACTACCACGTCTAATCTAACGTTAGTAACCCATATAAAAAAAAATATACTACACGTCTCCGTAAACGTAAGTATTTTTGTAATTTTTTTTTCACTTTGTTTTTGAGTTGCTGAAAAGTTTTTAATTTTTTTGTATCATTGTACAATTAAATTGTGGGAAATGGCACATTGGCACATGCAATATTACGGTCAGATTCTCTTCCCCAGCCTGATAATTTTACCTCAAAAGACTGATTGTTATTTTTTTATATATATAAGATATTGAAATGTTCCTTTTTATTTTAATAAGTATATAACTTAGGCTGTTGAAAAATGCCATTTATTGTTTTTGTTTAACCTTAATCTTCTTAATGTACAAGTAAATGATATACCTATTTTTTTTTGCTTGTGTTGAAGAGGCTTATGAAATAAAGTACAATTTTTTAAATAAATTTGAATTTGTTTCCTTGTTTTTGTTAATAATTGGTTTAGAAGCAATCAAATTTAAATTATATAAGTATAACATTTCTATAATATATACACATTAAAAATTATATGAAAAATAATTTGGGTGTATAATTTACACCACCTCTTCATATACGCTAAACAATTTCACGTCATACGTTAAAGGTTAAAAAAAAAAATGTACCTGACTTATTGCATATTAAACCGGTATTAACCTTTGAAATATTCCAGCATTAGCTGAAACACAAATTCTCCTCTGTCACAGTTCGAAAGTGTTTAATTTACTTGTAAATAATATTTAAATTTCCGAGAAATTATGTTGGATTAGAATTTTCTAAGCTGATAAACGAATTGAAATTAATTTAAAATCAAAACAAAAGCAAAAAAAAAAATATAAAAGTTTATTTAAAGTTTATTTTCTTTTACTACTGGGAGGCAACAGCTGAACTTGAATTTCAATTGTGATAAAAATATTTATTAACTTTCAACATCTTTTCTTCTCTGAGAGATGTTTTTTGTGTTTTTTACCATCGTTTTATGCTAGAAATAATAAGAAACAAATAAATTCTGAATACCCAAAACAACAACATAAAATAAATTCAGATAGAAATTGAACGAAAGTGGTGTAAAATAAATACAGGTGTTCTCTCCGAGGGGTTGATTAGGGCGGTAAAATTTCGAACGTTAAATTTTATTTACTCAACTTAAAAACTACTGAATTAAAGTAAAGTTTCCAGATTATTGCTCATTTTATACCCAGCATAAATTTAATGATTTAAATACTCATTTATTACTGTAATATAATTTCTAAATGCAAAAATCTTCAAAAATATTTTTAACAGTTTTGTGAAAATTTATCGTATAACTTAAAAATGTTAGATGGCACCACTTGTTTATGCATTGTTTTATTCCTCTTAATCAAGCCAGGATATAAAACTTCGGTTAAATTATGCCACAAAATGTATTAAAAAGTTAAATGAATTCTGATTTAATAAAAATACAGACAAGTGTAAATTTAAAATTCTTTGCTTAGGTAGTAGACGATATGTGTGGTGGAACGAAATCACAACTTTGCTATTAAGTAACTTAAAAGTAACTTGTCAGAAATAATGGCCATGGAATGGCATAATGGAAATAAGGCATTCGTAGCCTCAAATGTTACGTTTGTGAAAATAATAACGAATGACGTTAACGTCTTTAAATGTCAATAATAAGGTAATAAGCCAATTTACTACCTACTAGACTATGGTGACTTGCTACATAATGATGATCTTAATTGTAATGCTGGAATTTAACTTAGTCGCACTTCCGAACAATGACAATTGATAATGGCTGTCTTGTTGAAGCTACATCTGTACATTTAGTTGTCATTTATTCAGCCTGTCTTCCTAAACCACCATGGATAACTATAGAAAACGAGGTGTATTCGATAAATGAGAATGGAAACTAACTCTAATTTTTTAATGAAAAATTATTTTTAACGATAAGGCTCACTTTCCTTAGAGCGTTATTCAATTATTTTTATTATTTTGAGGTTATTTAAATTTTATATTATTTGGTATTTTGTATAGTTGTTTATTAAACTGTGATGAATTTAACATTAACAGTTCGAACTTTGGACTTTTATTTAATTCTCTCTCCACTACAACGTATGAATTCAATATTTATTAAATATTACTCATACACCTGAGTGTTCGTGGAACTCTATCCACTACAGCGCATGAATTCAATTTTATTAAATATCACTCATACGCCATAGTGTTCATGGAATTTTAATGACTACAGTAACTTCACAACTTAACCATCACAAAACCAAAATAAGTCGAATGTATTTAATTTTGCACACTTCTGCTTTCGTCACTAATACTGAAAAAAAGACGTACAATTTACTGTAACAGTTTATTATTCGAATGTATTAAAAAGGATTCTTACAAGTGCATGTGCTTAAAAGCAAAGGGAACTTAATATAATAATATTTACTAAAATCACGCTAAAACTGTAACAATATCGAAGGTTAGACAATTAAACGTTTCGCATGTGTAGTAACAGAAAAGCATAAAATAAGTAGAATCTGAAAGTTATTGTACGTATTATGAATGAGAAGAGTGAAAGAGAATGACACATCCTTAATGGAAAAGGAAGTTACGCTGGCAATAAAATCAATGGAAAACATTCTTAGAATATGTGTGGGATAATGCATCCTAGTAGGAAACACAAAGATAACATGTCTATGATAATATAGACACCTTCCCATTAATAAAAACAAATATTTAGGTTGCACTGTAGTTTAAGAGATTTAAAATAGCCTTAAATATAGTCGCCGTAGTCTAGTAAGTATTATGTTGGTTCAGTAGTTGAGAGGCCACGATACAAGCCCCAGGTCAGACATCTCCAGCAGAACGAAATATGAAAAAATATTTCTTCGGTGAATGCCTCTCAGCTGATTTATGGCAAAACTCTTCAAGTAAAAAAAATTTCATGAAAAGTTTTTCAAAACAAACCTGTCGTTCGGAGTTGACTTTAAACTGTAGTTTCCACCACTCTTGTACAAAATTATCACACACAATATAAGGGATGTAAGAAGCTAGATCGTAATGCAGACTGATGGGTTGTAAATTATAACTTGTAATGGCCAATTACGTGAGTGTGTGTGGTGTTAACAGTTAAATTTTTCATTCTTCTTTTCATTGATTTTTTGTAGAAAAGTATCATTAAATTTGCTGATCACTGTATTTCAAAAATAAAATGTTTTTTTTATTATGTAATGTGTCACACCAGTTTCTGGTACACTATTATACACAGTCTCCCTCGTCTTCGTCGTTCAGTTTTATGGATTGTTGATTATTTTTATTTCTTCGCAAATGTTTTATGACTTTTGTTGGATTCTTGCCGGATGGCATTAAGAAAACAAAATTGAAAGAAAAATGAGCGTCTATGTTAAACACAATGATATCGACTTAAATATTTTGATTTGCATTACGATTTGTTTTTATTTTTTGCGATTGTAGTTCGGGTCCCTTTGTCAGAATAAAAGTTGAAAATTGTCGAAAGACATCCTTTAAGTCATAAATACAATATATTTTACTTATGTATGTGTAAGTATAGACACAAAATCCCAACACAACATTAGTTGATAACACTTTTCCTTTCATTCTCCCCCCGAAACAGCAAAGATTCTGTGAGAAAATTACGTTGCAAGAAAATTTATTGCCTTAATTTCCTCGCCTGATTATATGTTTATGGAGGCGTGGCAATTTCCTCCAGTTGTTGTCCATTTACTTCGCCTTGGGAACCGCATTAATGCGTTAATGTTTTAATAGCTTAGTAACCAAGTTGTTCAAATTTAAGAAAGAATAAAATGTTTAACTTAATATGCAACCCTCGTATGATTTATTGCAAAACCTCCCTTTTTTAACCGTTTGTCATATAGACGGGCAAGTGGTCATAAATTGTTGTCAGCCGAAAATAACTGCCAGATTTTATGAGACTGTTAACTTGGGATTGGCTAGCAAAAGAATGTGAATAAAGAAATTCTCTCTCTGTTACTTTTACCAGATTTTAATTTTTTATCGTTTCAGAATTCGAGAATAATTACTTTAACATTGAGTAGCCAAGTGTTTCTTTTATTTGATGATAATTTTTATTGCATACAATTCAAGTAGCAAATAGGATGTATAGTTTCTTTTGAGCACATTGATAACCCACATTCTCTGCAAATGCACATATAATTCCCAACTAGTTATGAAGTCGTCGTAGTCTAGAAGGCAGTGTGTTGGCTTATTAGACGTGACGTCACGGTTCAAACCCCAAATCAGACATCTCCAACAAAAAATGAAATATGGAAAAGACAATATTTCTTCTGTGACTCCCTCTCAGCAGATTAAAATCTGTATAAACTCTGAGTGTATACAAAATTTCCAGGAAGAGTTCCTCAAAAATCTGTCGTACGGCGTCGACTTTAAACTATAGGTCCCACCACTCATGCATAATATTAACACACACAACATAAATGGTGTGAGAAGCTAGGTCGTAACCCTGACGGAAGGGTTGTAATAACTAATTATATATGTATTATTTACTAATGTTGCCGCTTTCGATGTTCATTGACAGTAAAATGGTAAACACTTCGGAGCTTTTTTGGCATCGTGACACGTCTCATACCTACTTTACATTTAAATTTTACAAAATTTAAAAACAAAACAACGTGTGCATAACATATCATTGAAATTTTTTATTTGTTTGAAAGATCTATTGATGGCATTGTATGTGGAACAAAAATATACAAATCTCTTCTGTGCATATGTCGCCGTCATTCCTACAATCAACATTACAAAATTAAATGCTTCACATATGTAGATATGCGATACATTTAAATAACAGCCTATAATAATGTTAAAAACTGTTAGAAAATGTACGTTCATATGGTGTGTGAGTGTACTTGTATTTTGTGAATTATTGCGATGATGATTACATCTGTGCGTCAATTTAGATATACAATTTATTGGTTCTACTGGTTGGTTTGCAATATTACCATACAGTTGTTATGTGCATTCTTTGGAAAAACTCATATACCATGACAGTTGTTATGTGATAAAATTTTATTACATTTCCCCATATGACTTTCTTTCGCTTTTTTCCTTCCTTTGAAAAGAAAATTGCTTTGTACGAAAATAAATAAATTCAAGCCCATGCATGAAGAAAGTAAAGAAAGCAAAAAGGATGCCCCAACATATGTTTATATTGTGGCATACATTTTAATATGTCTCTGTTATTACAGAAGGCTACAAAAATTCTCGTATGGCTTACAATATGAAGTATTTTTTTGCAACATTTTCATTTCAATCATAAAGTATGTTTATGTATCTCCTTTTAGTCTATTGTTGTAATCGATTAGTAAGACTCATAAATATAGACCGAATAAGACATAAAAATAACTTAAAATGAGCAAAAGATTACTTTAAATATTTAATATTAAACAGTTGTTTTTAATTGGTTTTTTTATTCGCTTTATTTCGCATTCGTTCCATATTTGAAAAAAATTTAAAAAGATTAAGTTTATCTCTAAAACGTGTCTACATAACTATACAACGTAAATGATAGCAAAGTCCTAAACAAATAATTTTATTTCTTTCTACGTAAATTAGAAACTATTTCGTCACTACAATAGTTGCATATAGTGAATTACGAGATTGAGTCAATAAATCACGATTTTTTTTAATACAGCACAGATTTGTCTCAGTTATAGAAAACAAAACACAATATTGTTCAAAAACTGCCTTCTTTGGTCAGCGTTTCTTCAATACATTACATTTAGAAAATAAAATTTCTCGAAGTCGTCCTTTCTGCTATAAACACTATAACCACATCGCAGCAAACGCAGCAATTTCTCAAAAATAGAATACATGGGTGTATACGGATTATTTTGAAAGCAGCGCAGAAATAAACACACTACCTAGTAGGTAGTGTATTGGCTTATTAGACGTGAGGCCTCAGTTCCAATCCCAGGTCAGGCATCTCCAACTAAACAAAATATGGCAAAATATTTTTTCGGCGACTGCTTCTCAGCAGATTTCTGGGCAAAATCTCTGAGAGTAAATAATATTGACTTGAATAGTTTTTTAAAAATCTGTCGTTCAAAATAGACTTTAAACTGTAAATTCCGCCACTCATGTATAGAATGAACGCACTCAAAATAAGTGGAGTGAGAAGCTACGTTGTATTCCTGACTGAAGGATCGTAATGACCAATTACGTATGTATGTATGATTGAAGTTCATTTGTTGTTTATTTGAAAATGGTAAGAGGAATGCACCGTAGCCAGTTAAGATTAACATTAATATTAGATTAATTGCCGAAGATTAATTATCATCAAGCGTAATCCACGTAACATTTTGATAATAATGCTCGATATTTAATAGCAATTGATTTACCGAATTACCAGAAAAAACTTATTTAAACCTAAAAAAATTATAAAAATAAACAATACGATAATGACTAGTCGGACCTATTTAATAGGGGAGTATTATGGATAATAATAATCTTTGCATCCGCTTTCAGTGCCTGGATTGACGAAAAGTTTATTTTCAGTTTTTACCGGTAGGACAGACTTCTAGTGTGCTTCCAGTATTTGAATAAAAAAGTGTCTGTTAGATATCATTGAAATATTTTATTCGTTTAAAAAACCTATTGATGCTGAATATGGTTGTGGCTGGTGGCTTTTTCATTAACACCTGCGACTTAATAAAACCCACTACGAGTAAGTCTAACAGTGTCGAAACGCACGATATTGGCAGCCAGTTCATGTCACCTCCACGTGAGATGAACATGCATTCAAATCGCTCTTACAGAATATCTAATATTGCATGCGTTATGTACCACTTTACGCTGTCCTGTTGGTGTCCATATCATCCAGTTAAGGCTGAAAGAAGTTGGTAATCATAGAACAACAGTGCTCACAGTTAACAGTGAAGGCCGGGCTAACGTCGATCTCAAAAATATATGTACAGACAATACCTCCGACAAAAAGTCCATACTAAACACTAATCTTCTCGCTTTTGGTTTTCATGTAGATTAGTAACGTCCGACAATTGTACGTACCCATCCATATAGATATGGAGCTCATTGCTGAAGATGATAGTTCTTTGGAAATAAGAGTCAGCTGGCAACAGCTAAGCAAATTCAACAAACACACGTATCGTTGACTATGATTGTCCGTGGTGATTTGTCAAAACAGACTGAATAAATGATAGATATGGCTTTAACAAAATGGCTGCTTTCAACTGTAAGAGTTAAACTTTCCCATTTAGATGATCCAAAGTATTCTCTCATTTTGAATGGCTAACAACAAAAATATAATTCTTTTAAAATCGTGTTTTAATTACGTTATCGTTTTAAATAATACGCCGAAATTTAATGTTAAAATTTAATGTTTTTTGTTCTTTTTAGGATTCAGTGAAGCGTTAAGAATATATTCTTATCATTCCATACACATTTAGGCTGCCTTAGAAGTGGCATACATTCTCTCAGATGACGTATGTCTCTTATATTGTTTATTTGACATTTTATTATTTATTTTTTTTCCTTTTTAGTTTTATTTTTCTTTTTAATCCACATTATGCAGGATATTGTTTGTACTCCAATTTAATGTGGCTGCAACTTTAATGTGGTTTTTCTATCGCTTGAGATTTATTTTGGAGAATACCAAAAATTAGAATAAAAAACTTCAAAAAACTTTGGTGGCATAATGATTTTTATTTTTTATTTCAGTTCCAAATGTTTAAAAACGGCCAACAACAAATAAAAGAGAGTAGTAGTATTTACAAAATTATTTATAAATCATATCTTCAATGCCATTAACATCACAGTGTTTCTTTCTCTAATTATTGTTTGTCTAGTTTGTTCAGCAAACACTGTCGCAAGTATGTGTGTTTGTATGTGTACTTAAGTCTGTATAGAATATTATTTTAGAGGACCACATAAGTAAGCATTATATCCTATTATTTTGACCATATGAGTTCGTTTGGTTTGAGTTGACTCCGTTCCGTTATCTCCTTCAAAACATACTGACTTTAGTGGTCGAATTATGAACTTCACTCTCTTTTTTTTCTATTCTTTAGTATTTGTTGTTAAATATAATAAAAATAATAAATATTAAGTTGCAACACATTTGCCGAATTGAAGATTGAAGCATATTTTCTTTTAATTTTTTTTTAGATTTAATTTGTTACTCTTGGCGTATATCTTTACCGTTCTTTCTTTCATACAAAATTGGATGTAAAAAAAAAAAATTATTATTTATTTATTATTTTATTTACTATCATTTACATATTTTCTTATTTATATTACATTTTTGAGTTATTATCATTCTAGATATTACAACAAATATATACATTTTATAAATTAATAAGCGTACTAGAATAACTTATTATAGGAAAAAGATAGTAAAAAACCTACATCTATAATCACAGGGGGAATTTTGAAAAGTTTAAACACATCAACTAATAGAATCTATACCTGTGTATAGAGACACTTAGCTAATGTCCTGCAAACTTCTCAGATGGGAAAAAGTAGACCTACTACATCTATCATAGAATGTCTGAGTCAATTCGTTTATTAGCATTTTAATTGTCTTTTGACCTGAAAGTCTATGCAGTTCTTTAGTGGAAAACCATCTTGGTAAGTTGTATATGATTTTCAGATTTTTATTCTGGATTATTTGGAGTCTTTTTATGTGAGAGTGTGCGCAGTTCTTCCAGATAACGCAGGCATATGTAAGAATAGGTCTAATACACAGGTTGTATAAAAGACACTTATTTTTGGTATTTAGTTTAGACTTTCTATTCAAAAGAGGGTACAGAGCTCGACCACAACGAATCGCCTTGTTGCAAATGTTTTCCACATGTTCTTTGTATGTAAGTTTTCTATCGAGTGTTACGCCTAAGTATTTAATAGAATTTGAAAACGGAATCTCTGTCCTGTTTATAGACATTTTAATCGTGGGGATTCTTTTCGGAGATTTATTAAACGGAAAAAGTATCGCTTGAGTTTTTTCGTTATTGATTTTAATTTTCCACTTGGTAAAATATTCGTTGGCATGAATAAGAACTTTTTGCATGCGCTTGACAATCGCGTTAGACACTTTTCCACAAGAAATAAATGCACTATCGTCGGCATAAAATGCCACGTTATTTCCAGTTGGTACTTTGTAGTCCGATATGTAAAGATTATAAAGAAGGGGAGATAGCACGGAGCCTTGTGGGACTCCAGCGACATCAACTACAAATGATCTGTCGGTTAAAAAGCTTGCAATTATTCTTATGAGATATGTTGGAACCCTCATTTTGGAGAGCTTATAAATTAGTCCCTTATGCCAAATCGAATCAAAAGCTTTTTCAATATCGAGAAAAATCACACCAGTTGAATATCGTCTATTTTTATTTAATTTTAGCATATTTACCACTCTTTTCAATTGATGTGTAGTAGAATGTTGAGGTCTAAATCCATACTGACAGTTTCTGAGTCTATTCAGTATAATTCTCTCTAGAATTTTGTCTAATAAACTTAACAGACTGATTGGTCTGTAACTAGATGTTAGTTTAGGATCTTTACCACTTTTGGCAATTGGAATTACTTTGGCCTTTTTGAAACTCTTTGGAAAGTAGCAGTTTTGATTACAAAAATTATAAAATTTTGTTAGAAAGTTGTAAGCTGAATTAGGAAGTTTCTTGAGTACCAAGTTGGTTATTTGGTCTAATCCTGGAGCCTTTGAGTTTTTAAGATTTTTAATAATAAATACAATTTCCTCAGAACTAGTTAAAGTAGTTATGTCCTCATTTAAAAAAACATCGTCAGCAATTGATCTAGCTAGTAAATCTACTTTGTTCTCAATGGAACTGGAAAAATTGGTAGATGTATTATGAGCTGTAACAAACTGTTCGGCAATTGCATTTGCTATGTCAAGTTTAACCGTTACTTCACTGTTGTCAATTACTAATTTGTCTATCGCTCGAGATTTATTTCTAATACGTTTAGAAATCTTCCAGAAGTGTTTGTTTCCTACGGGTAATTTAGATAAAAAATGTTGCCACTGTTCATTTCTAGAGTTAGTTATTTGAATTTCGATTAGTTTGTTTAGTTCTCTTATCATAGCTCGGAACATTATTCTTCTAGAATCATTGTTACAACGTTGAAATTTTCTCCTAAAAATGTTTCTTAATGAAATCATTTTTTTACATTGTTCAGAAAGTCGAAAATGTTTAATGTTCCTAGTTCGATGTGGAATCGTTGAGCAAATGGAATTATTGATCAAGTCTGTAAATTCCTGAAGTGACTGCTCCACATTAAAAAGGGATAGGTCGTTGTTAATGGCCAGAGACGAATTAATTCTCGAATTTACCTCGTTTCTAAATCTTTCCCAATTGGCATTAAAATAGTCTGGATAGAGTTGTACATTTTCCCTAACAGCTTCGTTAATAATAAATGTAATTGGAACGTGATCAGAGTTTAATTCATCTGGATGGGTTTCTAGATCTGTGAAAAACAGTGTGGAATTTGATAAAAGAAGATCAATTGTAGACGGATTTCGATATTGTAAGTTCTGGGGAAATCGGGTAGGACTAGAAGGGTAGTAAATGTAATAGTTCGACGAATTCTGGGTGTCATATAAAATTTTCCCAGCTCTATCTATTGTATTGCAGTTCCAACTTCTGTGGTGGGAATTAAAATCGCCTAAAATGAAGTAGTCACGGTTGGAAGAAGTTAATAGATTAAGATCTGAGCTAAAGTCGGCGGTATAACCTGGGCAGTAAGCAGATATAAATAACACTTTTCTATTGCAAATATTCATAGAAATACAGATGTTTTCAAAAACTTTAGTATTGTGTGAGGTTTCTAACTTATGCTCTAATGTTAATTTTACAGCAATTGCTACTCCTCCACCATGAGATAATCTATCTTTTCTATAGACAATATATCCAGGTAGCTTAAAACTATGGTTAGGTTTCAGAAATGTTTCATTAAGTAGTAAAATATCAATATTATTTTCTATTAAAAATAAGTGAAGTTGAGCTGACTGGCTAAAGTTTGTAATGCCTTGACAATTCCGGTGCATTACATGAAGGCTGGTATTTATATAGTTAGACGGCATATTTAAGCATTCGCATTATTACAGTAAGCTGATCCATCTTTGAAGTGCATTTTCGCAGGTCCAAAACGGCTCTAGAAAAAATTTCGAACAACTCATCGATGCTGAAGATATTACCTTTTGTGTGATGTGATTGGTGTGGTGTCTTCACTGCTTCAGCATAACTTTTAGTGGCAAAAGTATGGCTATTTACATTCGGAACTGTGCTCGAAGATTCATCAATATGCGTAACGTTTGGGACTTGATCAAAAAGTTCACGATAGAAGTGATTTTGTTGAGGCTGATTTTTTTTGTTAACATTATCGCGCATAATTAAGTATTCTTTACGGCTAGGGCATCGAGGATCATCTGCCCTATGATGGATATTTTTAAAATTTTTCTTAATACAGTTAAAGCATTTGAAAGAAGCATATTCTGATGTTTTATTAATTTGGCATAGAGAGAGATCATGATCACCACTACAAGCAATGCAGATATTGCTACGAAAACAATTTTTTGAACCGTGGCCATACATGGCACACTTGGTACATTGTGTAGGTCCTTTTTTGCTTTTCAAAGTGTTTCTCCAATATATTACAATATTACACAGGCGTCTAATCTTCATAATCTGAGTTTTAGATGTAGAAGTGCGATCAAAATCTAGAACATAGAGTGCGTCATCGGTAGAAGAACGTGTAGTTTGTATTTCTTTTATCTTATGTACAGTTACATTGTATTCAATTTTAAGTTCGTCTTCAATTTCTTTGGGGTCCAATTGGGGAAGTCCGTATAAAAATAATTTAAATATTTTAGTGTCTTTACATTCATGGGTATAGAATTTAAAATTTGCAGCGGTTAATTTCTTTTTAGCAATATCATAATTCACCATTGACGAAGAAATTATGTTAGTTCCAACTGACATTCTCTTAAATTCGAACTCTTTGCCAATTAATTTAAAAACACGAATGAATCCATGAGAAGGATCAACTACTATAGGAGGAATCACAACTTTATATTCCTTTATTTCATCATGGTCAGCCTCACTATATGTGTCGTCATCACCATCGTTGAGATCTTGTAGCATTTTAAAACGATTTTCACTAAAATTCACTTTCATTTTTGGGGCACTTCCCCAACACTTCTTTCTTTTTAAAGCACTCATTGATAAATAAAAGCTTTTTACTTTATCTGTTTTGTTCTGATTCTTTTTTTTTTAGCTTAGTAAGTTTATATGAAATTGTTGTTATAAGTAACGGTTGTTTTTATTTATTCGATTTTAATAATATGTACGCCTGTTCGCTTTCAGAGGCTGAGTGGTACTCGACAAAATTGGATGTTTTGTATTTCGCATACATACAAAAATTTTTGTTGCAACGCATCAACTATTTTGTAGACTACTCCAACTCCCGTAGCCATTATGCAAGTTCATATTATCACGGATGCACCGCCAAAGTTTAAATTCGATGTGACTTCTTTGAACTTTTTCAAAGTTTCTTTCTGCTTTCTCCAACACCATAGCTTGATACCTGACCCAAGGGAATGAATTTTGGTCTCAACAATTTTTTTTTTTACGTCCGAAGTGTCATTGAACTTATTCTTGTGGCAAGTCTTGAATTTTTTGAGATCTATAGTAGATGTTTTAAATGATGATTCATTCAAAATCGAAGATACACCAAACGGCTAGTAAACGTGCCTTCCAAGAAATTCAAGGACAACCTTTGAAACCACAGCATTATAAAACAAGTACATCGCATTGTAAAAGCGTTTAAAAGCAAAAAGACGTTTTAAAAGCCTTTTATAAAAAAATGTTTAAATTTTCAACTAGAAACACACACAAACTCTTCTAAAGCCACTTGGAAAAGTAACTACAAGTGTAGACTGATGCTAAGTCCCATCACACACTTTACTTGAGATAATGCCAACTTCGTTCATACATTAATTTTCGCAGATGCTACCGATTTTATAAATATTGACAAAAATACAGTATCTGCGTCGGAGGTACTCAATTTTTATGTTAAGCAATGACTTACTCTACAATGCCCCTGTTCTACAAAAGCAACGTGTTAAATAACTCGCTACGGATCTCAACATAAACAAGACTTCTGGGCCGAATCTTATTCCAGCCCTGGTCCTGAAGGAATGTTCTTCGACGATCACTCGTCTATTAGGTAATCTTTCCGGTGAATCATCTTCTATTCTATCTTGGTGGAAAGTCGCTAATGTAACGCCAATCCCCATGAGAACTTCCGCACAATAGCAATGTATTCCGAACTTTCCAAAGCTGATGATGGAAAGCATGACAAAGTACCATCTTGTGAAACATCTAGAGTCCGCGAACCTAATTAGCGAAGATATCATACGTGATGACCCTTGTTGTCAGTTTTTTATAAGCATTTGTAAAGTGTGTCCAAAATTTAGGTATTATTTTAATTGCAGTAAGAAAAAAAAACTTTCCGGATATTAATAATATTATTATTTCAGTCTATTACAAATAGGTTAAGGTAAAAATTAAAAATTAAGTCAGCCAAGTAAACCCATACCCCACCTTCCCCCTACTACATCCCAAAAACTTTTACCATTTTAAAAAATATTTTCATAATAAAAACTCGTTGTCCTCTCACGTAACTTTCCATACTAACTAATCGGAATGTATTTAGACTATTAAAAAATTTTGAAAGACAAATTGCAAGTAGAAAAAAAAAGTTACGGCAAAATTAAATTGGTATCTCAATTTTAGACACCAATAGCTTACATTGAATATTGCCTACAAATTGAATTTCCACCAAATCGTCGAAATGAAATAAATTCAATTTAATTTCTTTTGTGCAAGGCTTTTTTGAAACGTTTATGAATCATTTCATTTCATTATATATGCGTTATATTATAAACATATTATTTATGTAAATGGTAAGAGTATTTATTTATGAATTTTCTCTAAATTATGCCTGCTTTTCAGCATTCAACATACGAATAGAATATTAAATTGAATACAACATTGAGGCATTATTTGCTTCATATTTTGATTTATCAGTTTTATTGAATTTATATTTGAATACATACATTGAAATACAGTATGTAAATAGAAGTATATACTCGTATGTATGTACACAAGTAGTAGGAATAGGAATTGTATACATTGCAATAGATTTATAATTTATATCTGCATACATGGTATGTATATTTCATATCATACGCCATAATAATATTGTTACGAAAATGGAAACGGTGTACCATCGTTTAACATTAAAATGAACAAAAGCTACACAAACAAATACGACGTACTTGTTACAAGTAAACCAACAACATCAGTTAGGAAGAAAAGGGGATAGACAAGTAAGCAAGAACGCAACAACAAACAATGTGAAGAAAATACACAAACAACAATGAAGTCGCCTTAGAGTTCTCGAGAAGGCGAAACCCCGAACGTTCGACTTCAAGAACTTTCATCAGACTGATTACGTGGGCATATAAAAAAGACAAGACAAAGCAGACAACGAGTATTTAGAATTCAGGCAGTCTTGTGTGAAGACTCATTGCGTATAAAGAAAACAGTCGTTGTTTAAAGGTTGTCGTTGTAAAAATCTGCCGAAGAGTTGTTAACGTGTACGCGAACAGACGTGTAAAGCAAATTATTGTTGGATTCATCAAGTTGTAAACGGTGGCACACAATAGAAGTGAGCACAATGAGAAGTTTAATTGAAACTAAAAATCAATTTGTTTTTATTTTGTTTACAATCAACGAACCCATATTTTAAACGTTTTTAAAAAGGTAAAAACGTAACAATATATATCATAAATTCGCTTTTAAAAGAAAACATCCAATATCAGCTAAAATTTAATGGAAATGTTTTAGTTCATGACCACAGTTTCAAAAACGTTCAAACCTTTCTCGCATTTTTATGATACAAGAGGAATTAAAAGTGGCAAGAGTTTCGTTGTAGTAAACGCAGTCTATTAGGTATTGTGTTGGCTTATTAAATGTGAGGCCACGGTTCAAACCACGGTTTGGGACTTCCTCTCAGCAGATGTCTGACAAAAACTCTGAGAGTAAATAAAATAGCCATGAAAAGTTTATCAGTAATATATCGTGCGGAGTCGACTGTAAGTCCCGCCACTCATGTATAAACATAACACACACAACATAAGTGGTATACGAAGCTATGTCGTAATCCTGCCTGAAAGGTGGTAATGACCAATTATGTATGTGTATAAGAGTTTCTTTAGACAAGATTCAATGTGTTAAACAATTTTGATTTTCATTACTATTTGAGACTTTTCAGTTAAAATTGCACACTGAAATGTTCTGATGAAATGAGGATGTTTGTTGCTATACAAATTACGAATGCAAAAGCCGTTTTTGTAATGCCTAATTGGTTTCCAACAGGATGACTTGTCAGACATACAGCAACTATCACAATGGAACTAAATGCACTGTCATGGTGGCACACTGTTCACATTTAAAATCGATGTTTCCTCAACACAATGCACCGTTCATATCAAGGGAATATGATTTTGTTATTGATTTTAAACATGGTGCATTAGTTTGATGAAACGGCCTAAAATGTTTTATCCTTTATACTAAACGACCAATAGCTGTAAATTAAGTACAAGAGTTTTTGGTAATTGAAAGATGACGACGATTGAACTTTTATTTCAATGCCTTCGTTATAATATGTACCATTATTGAGTTTATTTCCGTTGGCTGTAATCATAGTTGCTATATGGCGAAGTGTACTGTCCACAGTGCGTACAGTTTTTGAGTCTACACCATACCATATTGTTAGCATAAGTGTTTACAATTCTATCAAATTTTCAGGAGTACAGACATTATCTCTTTCGAGAACCCTTTACGCATGCTCAATTAATTTAAGATCACATGAATGTGATGGCTGATCAAGAACTTTATAGCGGTTGTCATTATCATGTTGGAAAACGGTACCTACATACATAATTGCTCATTACAATTCTTCAGTCAGCTTCTCACATCAATTATATGTGTGTGTGTCGACTCCAAACAAGAGTTTTGTAGAAAGTTTTCATAGTAAATTTATATTGCTCTCCCAGATTTTGCCACAAAACTGCTGAGAAAAAGTCGCCAAAAAATATTTTTTTTTTTAAATTTCGTTTTGTTCGAGATGTCTGACCGGTCTCACGTCTAATAAGTCAACACACTACCCACTAGACTGCGGCAACTTGAAATTATTACTTAAAATTCATTAAATTTATTTACACATATTGGGGTAACTAAACTTTTGTTGTCCACTGTATATCAATACATTCATGTTTTCTTTTGAAACTATCTTTACAACATGTATCGCCTATTTTGTTTATTTGAAACATTTATATTTCTCATTACTATTATAAACTCTCCTTAACAATAGAAAACCTTTTCTACCACATTTGGCCTCTGTGGGCGTATTTATCTAAATTTACTAAATTGTATTCTGTCTCTCGAGTGTTTTCTAGGTATTTATACTCAAACCTTTCTACCCGTTTGGGTTACAATAGGAAAAGATAAACTGTTAACAAACTATTAAATTTCAAAAATACAGTTAGTGGCGTAATAATAATAACAAAAATACATTAATTTCACTCCCACCAGCCTCTCGTCATATACGTGCCGCCTCCAGCTAAGAAGTCTATAAAGCTGAATAAAAATCTTTAAAATAAAAACTAATTGTTACTCCTCAATGTGTCATATTAAGGATATAAAATGTAGTTAAAATGATAAAAGGCAGAATAGGAGGCAACATTTTTTGTTATTGTCTTAAAATTACACCTCTTTTTACCATCTTGTGGTTTGTTTTAAGGTTCAGACTGATGTCTGTAATCTCATAAGACTTATCAGTCACTGAGATATTCAATACTGCTATTGCTCCCGCTTGTCCCACTCTTTTAACCTTTTTTACGTAAAATAAACTTAAAACTTGTGGTTGTTTTGATTTAAATTTTTCTTTGTTCGTCTACTTTGTTTCCTGATTTTTTGTCTGAGACAGCCAGCTCTTTGTTTGTATGTATTTTTATTCAGTGTTTTATAGATATACACACGTCATTGTACTCAGATGGAAAACAGTTTACATATATATGTTATCATTGTTATACAGTTGTATTGAATTTGTATACACTCTTAGAGACTGAAAAGATAATTAAACTGTTCGGAGGGAACTCTCACTAAATATATTATTCACTTCAGAGAAAAGTATCAAAAATTTGGTTTTTTGGGACGGGATCCCGGTGGCTCCTAAAGTCTTCGGAGTCTAGTAGGTAGTGTGTTAGCTTATTAGACGTAAGATAAGGTTTCAAACCCCAGATCAGACATCTCGATCAAACCGAAATATGAAAAACAAATTTCTTCTGAAACATCCTCTCAGCAGATATTTGGCAAAAACTCTGAGAGTTAATAAAATCGGCATGAAAAGTTCCTCAAAAATCTGTTGTTCGGAGTCGACTTTAAAACTGTAAGTCTCGCCACTCATGTATAAAATTAACACACGCAATATAAGTGGTGTGAGAAACTAGGACGTATTTGTGATTATGTATGTAAGAATGTGTTCAAATGAATTACATGTTGAATTTTGCTTTGATTAAAAAGGGCTGGTTATGCGCTAGTGGACCGAATTTTGCAAAAATCTACTTGACTCGTCAAATGTCAATGCTGTTACTTCTTTTTGTTACTTCAACTTCAATCTGGAAATGAGCAATCTAAACGATCTGCGACTTAATTATCAGTTGTAGTCGCCGTAGTTTAGTAGATAGAAGATTGGCTTGTTAGACGAGCGCACACGGTTCAAACCCCTGCCTAGACATCTCGAACAAAATGAAATATCAGAATTTATTTCTTCATGTCTCTTCTGATAGAAACTCCAAGTCTAACGTTGGTCGTGTGAGACACTAGGCTCTAATCCTGACTAAATAGTTATAATGACCGATTAAGTAAGTGCATTTAGCCGAATGGAAGCAGCAGATACTGAGAAGAATAGTTTTCCTGTATAAGCCGATTGCAATGAAAATTGCGATACAACAATTCCTTGCCTTTATCAACAATTGGGTTTGAGTTATTCGATCATCTGTTATGAATCCATTTAAAATATAGCTGTTACAACAATTCCACGAAGGTGATATACTACTACCAAGTATGGTTAATGGATGAAGCTATATTTCGCGATGGAAAAATTAAAATTAAATTAAAAGCTCATTTTTGGTTCAAAGAGTGAGTCAACAATTTAACCTGGCCCTTGTGTATAAATAAATTAGCGATTCCATCCCTAGGAGACAAGACTACAATGCCATTGGTGAGATACCGTCTGAAATTATGGAATAAGTATGCCAAATTTCAACCTCTAGAATGGACCACTACATAGACAGCTATGGCATAGCAACATAAAACATTTACTTGATAAATTAAATGACAAGCATTTGTTCATTACTCCTATAAACATTATAAGTATGACATCTCACATCCAATAAATTTATTGATTTTGTTCCAGTTATATACGAATGGATTTCAATTTCCTATTATTGTGTGGAATTCTTGGAATTCATGGCAATTGCGTATAAAATGTGGTTTTAATTTCATTTGATTTCTCTTTGAACGTGTAAATAATGGATGTTAGTACTTAGTGCTGATAATTATCATGTTGTTCATGACATTTATGATGTTAATTAAGTTGCATAATATTGGGATCTTATCTTCAATGCACTCACACATACACATACACATACACACAAGTAAAAGCAAAAATACACGCAAGGAAATTCAATCAAGAGATACGGTGGAAATACGGTGTTATGAAAATGCGATGGATGAAAGGGAAATTATTATATTAATTATGGTAAGGATACCATGGTAATATTGGTTAAATAAATTAATTGAAAATAGCTTTCTTTTGCAACTTTAATTACAACGTTGACTTAGTTTGATGTGACGGATTCTAACTTGTTAGTTGTAATTACTTACAATAGATTTAGTGTATGTTTTTACTTTTTTTTTTGTGTTTTTATTCGGTATTCCTACTCTCTTATTTATCATTAATTTCATAATTTCAACAGCGAACATATCAAATAATCAGGATACAATCTCATGGGCAAAAATCACTTCAAATGCCGTATGATGTAAACCATAACAGAAGAATTAATTGCGAATGAAAATTCTTTCTTTCTTCTCAGTTAATTCATTCTCAGGATGATTCATGAGAGAATTATTAGGGAAAAGTGCATGAAATTCATTAATATAGCAAAATGGTTATAATAGGGACTCTAAGAAGTAAAATTGTTACTGACGGTCGATTCTGATTTTATGATACGCCCCTCTTATGGATGTACGATTACATATTTCGTCTCGCCCTTTTACTTGAAACCTACTCTATAACTCGAGCTACGAATCTTGTAAGGATACAACTTATATTTTAGAGAGGAAGCTACTTGAGGTGAATATAAGTAACGAAATATATGATGAGTATGCTAGAGTTGAATAGATCCTGTATATCTTGTATTAACATTACTTTCGATTGCAAGTTTCACGATTAGAGTTAAGGCTATATTTTCTGATATTGACTATTCCTTGCATCTAGTCTTTTATTAAACGCTTTCCATCATACATACATAATTGGTCATTACACCCCTTCAGTCAGGATTAGACATCAGGCCTTATGTTTAATAAGCCAACACACTACCTACTACCACTAAATGAATGTGTGTGAGATATCATAAGAATTTTTGAATTTTTTATTCGTTTAAAAAACCGTGTACTTGTCTTAATTGACAAGTACACGTCCTCTAACCTAACCTAACCTAAACCCATTGATGCTATTAAGTGTAGAATATAACATCGTTCTAATGTCTGTCACGGCTCCTCTGCATGGAGCGTCCAATTTAATTGATTACATCGCATTATTAATTATATTGCAGGCTGGTGTGTTTCAGTTAGTTCTCTACTTTGATACATGGTAACAGCCATCTTGTTGAAGTTATATCAGCCAAATCAGGTCTGTTTTGCTAAATCGCCAAGGACAAATATAGCGTTCAACAACACGTTAAAATAATAAAATTTGTTTTATAAAATTGGTGCCCTATTCAACATGACGAGCGCATTTCATAAAAATTAATTTTCAAATATGAGGCTCACTTTTGAACTAATGGATACGTGAACTACCAAAGGTTTCGAATTTTTGGTAATAGCCAATCTACATGAGATCCAAGAGCGTCCAATGCACTCCAAAAATGTTACTGTTTGATTTGGATTTTGACCTGAATTGGATAACCTGGATAACTACATCTGATTTCAACAGTGCATGTCACATTAGATGTTCTGCTCGCACGGTTTGTGGACATGGTCATCTCACGTGGAGGTGATATAAACTGGTAGCAGATATCTCGAGATTTGGTAAACCACAACGGCTGTCAAAGCCAAAATAAGCCATAACATTAGGGATATGCTGCACTCAGAGAAACCGTCTATTTAAACGAATACAAAATTTCGATAATATTTATCACGTACCTTGTTTTATTCAAATTTAAAGATAAGAACTCTTAATTTAAAACCTCTATACGAAGACAGTTTATAGTACATCACAGTGTATAATACAATAGTATACACACGTCGCACTTATTACTGAAATGATCTGGCAATGTTACTTTTTGCCGTTTAAGATTTGGCAACTATTAGAACATCATACTTGATTTGTTATTGTAAAATTTTCTATGTTGTTTTGTTATTGTTTGTTTTCTTTTTTAGAATTTTTTGTTTTGATTCTGTTTTTGCAACAGTGCAATGTTTAAAAGGATTTATAAGAAAAGGATTTATAACAAAATAATTCAGCATAACAAACCCATAATTTTAAATCAAATTGTCAACCAAATGGGTAAAATTACCAATTGTTTCTTGCTGTTTGGGTATCGTAGGCTTTTATTTATTTTTACAAAGTAAAGTTATTCTCTTTATAAAGAACTCGAGTTAACCGAGGTGACTGATGAAACTATAGATACTCATTTCAATTACTGTCATGTGTTTTTAGTTTAAATATAAGAAAATGTTAAGTGAGGAGATAATAATAATAAGCCGAGTATTTGGTTTTTTCACTGAATATTCGTGGTAAAAAAACGAAATTGTTGCTCATCTAGTTCTATGACCCCAATTCACAATTTTCTTCATGATGCTACTGAGGATTAGTACTTACAAATTTTAGCTGTTGTTTAATAATTTTATAGCTCAGAAAACACTCGAGACTAACCAACATTAAAATAAAAATGAGAATAAAAAAATTGCTTTACTTTCTGTCTGCGCACACTTGAATCTGAATCTGACTGAACAAATCTTCAGTTGTCTGTAAAATGCTCTACTAACCGACATAAAAGTGATGTTTAAGATGCGAAAGAGATAAAAACAGAAATAGTACACCATAAAATACGCTTAAACTCAACTGTTTGATGTTGACACACATTCTTGTTGTTTTTACGAATAAGAAAAAGTTGAACTTTCTAACGGGCAGAGCTGCGGCAACTGTAGTACAAATCTTATAATCCAACGAATGTGTATACGAACACGCTAATACTCACGTACACTCTAATGCCCATACTTATAAATGCATACATACACACATGAACTTATACTAACGTTAATTGCACCCTTAATTTGCATCTTTAAACAGCACACTATTGCCAATTTACATACATTCGTACTTGCATACATATGTGCATTTGAGTTAGTGAGTGTTTACATTTACTTTAATTTTCTTCGGATTTTATTTTATTCATAATTTCTTTTCTGAGCTTTTCGGTGAATTTATTTCGTATATTTCAGTGAACTCAAGATGAATCAAGTCCATCTACGTGATATCCTACACCTTACATAAATATGTTCCGAAAAACTTTTTAAGTTACAGTGAAACGATACACGTAAACATCCTTAGATGTCGTAATCAATCATGTAATCAGCAAACATGGCAGAAATCTAATTAGACTTTCGGTAATAATGGTAAGGTAGGTTAAGGTTTAGAGCAAGAGGGTACTAGCAATATGGCTTGACTTTGCTGGATTCGTATGAATAAGAAATGAAACGACTCCTATCCTTAAATTGATTGTCCATCTATCGCACAATATCGGTTCTCACAGGCCTTTATCGCATAAAGACTTGCCTTTCCGTAAAATGATTTCTGAAGAAGCTTTAGGTCTGAGGAGGAAGAAAAGACTGTCTCCCAATTTTTTCATTACTAATATTCTAGACCGAGCTCTCTACATTAAGATTGCTGCAAAAGCTACATTTATTTTGGACTCGGGGTATGCTTGACTCCCGCATTAAATTTCGATTATTGTATGATAACGGGCCAAAATACTGGACTTTTTCTTTAACTATGAATATGATTTCATAACTTACATGATACGCAGCAAACACAATAATCTCTCAAAAATAGCGCAACATTAAGTAACGATTCTGCTGCTTTGCATTTGGGCTGATTTCTGTTTTTATTCGCAGCAACTTAACAGTGTTAACAGTGAAATGATTTGTGCTGACAATGTGTAATACATGAAATGAAATAGAGGTTTGAAGAACGCGAAGTGTGAAATAGAAAATACGAGAGAACCTTTTAGTTGCAACATGAATAAAGAATAAATGCACTGTTTTTTATTTTATTTCTTTTATTTATCCTTTGCTGCTGCTATCTTTATTATAATTAATACTCATGCAGCTTACTCTAGGCTTCAATTGCAAAATTGTTGTGCTTGCTGTGTTGCCTTTATTGTGCGTAAAATACAATAAAAACCATATTAGGCGAACAATACGCATCCGCCTTGTACTTCCACCTTAATATACGAGTATATGAGTCGAATTTATTTAGGAAAATTTAATTTTTCCATTTAACAACAATAAGTTTGTTTGTGTTTTCACGTACTTTTATTATTCAGTTTTATATTGTATATGATCCGTTTATTTTGAAAGTGGCTTAAGTCCATTTTCATCTTGTATCAAGTTAGCACTTGTGACATTTATAATTTATGCTGAACTGTAAAAAAAATAAATCGGTATTGAAATATACTTAGTACATTTGGACATTTTATATCACGTACAATTTCAAAATAATATAAATACTGAAAATCCTAATTTTGAAAGTGACCTAAGTCTACGTTTTGTTGACGATGTCAAAAAGTGCCGCCCAAAATGTTGAAAGCAGTGATGAAGGTAATTTAATTTAATGTAGAAAAGGTAATACAGTTGAACCTCGATTATCCGGTTGAACCTCGGGACCGGACTTAGCACGGATAATCGAAATACACGGTTAATAGAGGTTGTATTAAAACATACAAGATTTTAAATGTTTTTTTCCTATTTTTTAACCTATATGTAACGGACTTAAGCTCTTTCACTTTTTGTAACAAAACAAATTTTTATTTTGAAAGTGACCTAAGTCCTTTTAAGGCAATAAATGTCATATTATAGACTTAATAATAGCGACTTTTTAATAGGATGTATAAAATTAAGTCCCTTAAATGCGATTTAACTTTGCAAGTCAACCATATATCTTACGTATATTTTTAATTTTGTAAAAACGCAAAACCTTAAGTATTTCAAATTAAAGATAAATGGACTTAAGTCACTTTCAAAATAAACGGCTCATATAATATAATATATTATATTATAATATGTTATTGTTACGAAAATGAAAAATTTAGATACTGGTGTTTTGCTTTTACATCGCTTGACATTAAAATTATAAACAAAACAATGCAGTAAACAAACCTGTTTACAAATTATCGTACTGCTTAATATAACAACAAACACCAGCATAAAAAATGGTAAACAAGTAGACAAAAATACACAAACAACACTACAACAATTAATGTAAACAAAGCCTATAAACAGACGAATAACAATGAAATAGGCAACTGTTGTTGTTTACATCAAGTTATGAACAGTCGCACACAGAATTATGCGAATAATAAAGAATTTTAATTAAAACTAAACACAAATTTATTTTTTGCTTTATTATTTGCAAACTACGAGCTCATATTTTAAACGTTTTTAAAAGGTAAAAACATAACAGTATTTTAATTTTTATTTTTAAAATTTAATTTTACAACAAAAATTAGTTTTTGGTTTTGACGGTTTTTAAATTGTTTCACATAATTTTTTATTATTAAATTTTATATTTTGGTTCTTCTGTTATTTCTGCAATGTTTTTTTAATAATTTAATATTAAAACGCAATTATTTACACAAATTAAAACCCGAACACGGGTAAAAAACCTTATTTTTGCATATCTTTTCAAAGTAAATATTTTTTTATTTTAATTTGATTTTTATTTCAATACGCAAATATTTGTTGCTTTTTTTTAAATAAGTAGTTATTTTAAAACACTTTACTATTAAATTACTTAAAATAATATTGAATTAAATTAATTAAATAAATTAATCACATTAACCCAATAAATTTGCTGATATCAATTAAGAATATAATTTTTAAATCAAATATTTATTTTATTACATATAAAATTATTAAAAAAAAATAAAAAATATATTGTTTTTTAGCATTAAACAGAGATTGTAACCCAGTAAACATGTTTACAAGCGTTAAAGTAATACGATGAGAATCGAAATTATGTTCCAATTCTTTTTAAAGTGAATTTCAGGTTCATAAATTTAGACAAATGCTTATGAGTATTATAAGCAGTGATTCGAATCATTCATCAAAATTTACAGTCTTAGTTGTTGTTGTTAAAAAAAAAAAAAAAAAAAAAGCGAACATACAACCTTCTAGTGATTATTGTAGTGTTCGTTTGAGAATCATACTTATTTGTGATTCTTGTAAATGTTGAGTAAAGGAGAGTCGAAATCAACAACATCATGCGCATTGTTAAGTATGAGTACGATAAGTACTTCAACCTTTGAATATGAGTAGTATGAGTATGATATTAAAGTAAATATAAATGTGTATAAGTATAAGAAATTATGAGTATGTTTCGAGTCTACCCATCTTTTTGAATACACATTGCTGATCTCTGATTACGACCAAGCTTTACGCGTCACTTACGTTGTGTTCGCTTATTTTATTCATAACTGACGGCACCTACAGTTTTAAAGGCGACTCCGTCAGACAGATTTTTGAGAAGCTTTTCCTGCCAATTTGTTTCACTTTGACAGCTTTTACCAGAAAGCTGCTGAGAGGCAGTCGCCGAAGAAGTATTTGTTCATATTTCGTTTTGTTGGAGATGTTTGACCTGTTGTTTGAACCGTGACTTCACGTCGAATAAGCCAATACTCTATGTACTAGACTACGGCGGCTTCAAGGTCAATATTTTTTGGACTTTCAATACATTACATTGGACTTTCCAATACATTATTGAATGTCAACAATGTTGCATAGACTCGAAATAATTCAGTGCGCAAACTGCCACGGCAGCCGTCAATAGGTTAACGCAACGCAAGACTACACAAAAATGTAATTTTAATTAATTTTTGTTGAAAAATACGATACAATAGCTGTAGCATCACAATACAAACAAGAAGAGAAAACACATGAACATATCATACGGTTGAGGTCGATTATTAATTGCACCATAAAAGTTGCAGGTGCATAACACTGAAAAATTATAGTTACAATAATGATTATATAAAATCAATTCAAATACGATAATTAATTTTACGATCGTCTGCAACCAAGTTTTTTTTATATTGCCTGACGTTTTTTGTCGTATCATAATAATTGCTCATCAAAAATATGATTTAAAGCAATCATACTTTAGTACGTTTTTAAATTTTGAATGAATTTTGGAAGACGATGCAAAATTCAATAATAATTTTTTATAAGGATGGTCCAGCTATAATGTATCATGATTACTGTGAGTCACAGCTTAACGTTAAAATTGAAGTTTTTTAACTAATTGAATTAACATTTGTTTTTGTCAGTGTATGAAAAATTCAACCTTGGAGTGGTACATAATTGAGCGGCGCGTTAAGATGGTTGAAGTCATTTACGAAAATGGGGTTCAAATCAAAATGCATTTCGTTCATTTCGTGATATTTTTGGTCAGCATAATCGACCATAATTGAAGTCGTCATAGTCTAGTAGGTAGTGTGTAGGCTTATTGGACGGCAGGTTATGGCTCAAAGCCCAAGTATGACAACTCGAACTAAACGAAACATAAATAAATTTTTCTTCGGCAACTTCCGAAACACTTACCGTCACATACTGCTAGATTCCAATCGTATGGCAGAAATATGAAAGATTATTTTATTTTCCTTTGGTTTCCTATACATACCCAGGCATACAACTGTTGACGTGACCACATTTGTTGACCACAACCATTACTTGATTAGGCTGATATTAATCAAACATTAGAATATGTTAGAAAACACTTCTAGTGAGGATATCATGAAATTTCCAGGAGAGATGAAAGCCACGTTTCGAGATGCAGAGATTTTAAAATTAAAAACATACCCTGTTAGGCAGGTTGCGTCCACAATTGGGCGAATTGTGCACAAATTTCATCTTTTTTTTGGCAAATCAGAATCCACGGCTGATTGTTAAAACAAAAGTGACTGTTAGGTGTGATTAATGAGCTGGCGGGGTCATTGGGGCACACTTTTGCGAAAATGAAGTCAACCAAGCTCCAAATCTAATTACATATCACTTGAATAATGCAATCTAATTAGGATATGAAGATATCGTAGTCTACTAGGTAGTGTCTTGACTTATTATATGTAAAACCACGTTCAAACCCCAGCCGAGACTTCTAAGGCAAAACGAAATATGAAAAAATGTTTTTTCGGCGACTTCCTCTAAGCAGCCTTCTGGCAAAACAAAATTGCCAGGAAATGTTTCTTCAAAATCTATCATTCGAAGTCGGCTTTAAACTGTAGGCTTCGCACTTATTAACGCACACAACATACAGTGGTGTTGGAAGCTAGATCGTAATCCTGACTGAAGGGATGTAATAACCAATTATGTCTGTACGTTTAGTACAACATATCTTGACTGGTAAATAATATTCAAATATAATTCAATACGAAAATTTATTTTTTCCCGTATGAATAATTTTTTAGTGTAAGTCATCAAGTTAAGCGTATTTTTATATTAATTTGACTAACATACTTACCTAAAACTCTATTCAAATGTATAGACAACTTACTACTCATTGGTAAATAAATTTTACACTTTAAAATTTTACAAGCATAAACAAAACTCATTAAATCTGCTAATTATTCCATGGTGTCCATAAAATCTTTTTAATTTTATTTTCATGCCACAAAATTTCTATCAGTGCCGTATTCCTTACAAAATTTTTTTGTGTGTTTTGCATTACGAATCCTTTTAAAACTCTCATCAACATTATAGACTCACATGAAAATAAAATATAATTGCTTGATGGCCCAATATTTCATATTAAATTTATACATACCCCTGTTACTCAGCCGTCACACTTTATTAAATATTCGACTGAGGTGGGAAAGAGTGTGAAACGTGAAATAAAAATATTGAATTTAATCAGCTTCGTATTAATCATGGACGCACACGTCTGCTATGTAATCAGGATCCATATTAAAATACAATACGTGTTGCGGTTGGTGTAGAGTCATTATTTTAAATTTAAACCTAAATATTTTGCTTAGTTTGAGAAAGTTCGAATATAAATTGTCGGTAGATGACTCTAACAGATAATACATGGAGTAATATTAATTGTAATTGCCAATAATGTAGCATGAAGTCACCGTAGTCTAGTATGTTGTGTATTAGCTTACTTGACGTGAGGCCAAAGTGCAAAACCCTAACATTACAGCTCCAACAATCGACGACTTCCTCTCAGCAGGTTTCTCGTGAGAACTCTGAAAGTTTCTCAAAAATCTGTCGTTTGGAGAAGACTTTAAAAGGTAGGTCCCGCTAAACAGGTACTAAATTAACACACACAAATAAGTGGTACGATAAGCTAAGTCGTAATTCTGGTTAAAGGACGGTCATGACCAATTATATATGTAAACATGTAAATCTGTAGTACGATTTTTGATCAGCTTTTTAAAATACCTGATGGAATTCTGTAATGTTTTCTTGCTGGTATTACGTATGTAAACTGCTAACGTGCAAATTAAACAACCGTAAGTGTGAGTTTGAAAGAAAATAAATTGAAATTGAGTGTGAGAAATTGGGAGTGTAAAGCCGTTTCTGTTGTAATGACTACCAACGTGTATTTGCTTAAAATTTATTTTTTTATGTGCGTATGAGTGTGCGAAAGTATCTAAATTAAAAGCTTTGTTCAGGTATGTGTGTGGAATTTAGGGTTTCTGTAAATGACTGCTCATTAACGAAATGTTAGGTTTAGAATACCAGACTTTGTTTTGATTAAAATTTTTACCATTTTGGTCGGCTTCTCGGCTCAATACGAGATTTCGCTGTGGTTTGATGAATTTGCAACACATGACACACAGGAGACCAAATCATTCAAAATATTTTTTTCGTTATTAACACAGAAGGTGTATGGGGTTGGAAATAAATTTTATTTCATGGTGATTTTGATTTAATGAAACGAAATATTTCAAACAGTCCTCAAAAACATATGTATGTAAGCAGTGATAAAAAATCAGACGTGAAATAAAAACGATTTATCATCTAAATGCAACACAGTTTAATACACGTCAATTAAGATGTAAGGAGTTAACACCTGTTGTTCAAAAGAAGGTTGCTAAATATTTAACTTTAAAGCAAAAATTTTAATCATTATTATTTATATTCAAGGTATCCTTCTCATTTTATTTCATTAAAAACACGATTTATATAGACCCTTATTAAACAAGTATTTTAACAATTTCTGTGTGAGACCCAAAAGTTTGTAAAAAATTATTTATTGCAAGTTATAATGGGACAATGTTCTCAAAAATCTTTTAATATGTTTTTCTTGTTTATTTTTATTTTTAATTTTTTTGCTCATTTTTAAACCAATTATTTTAACAACAAAATAGAATTTTTTCAGGCTGAAAAATTTTTATTTCGGGTTTAATTGCCTTCGCTGTAAAATTTTTGTTTAGAAAAATTTCCATTTTCTTTATTCTCTTTTGGCATTACCATGCTACACTTTATGCTTTTTATGTTTACACAATAAATTATTGCAGCATAAATCATCAGCCCGGAAGCATTTCTTTTAATATTTTGCTACGCTTAGACATTTTTTTACATTTTACTGCCTAGACACTGAGAAGACGAATGTGTAGCATAAATATTCTGTAAAATATCTGAAATGAAATCAAAAGAATTTTCTTGGTTTTCTTTCAACTGGAAAAAGAATTATTGTCAGTTGAAGAGAGTTTGTTTTGATTTTAAAATTGATGGAAAGGTGTATAATGCTTGAGGAGCTTCTCATTGCATTTTCATTTTAAACAATCCGAAAATCAACTTCTAAAGAACACATACCACACACGTTCTTTGGTTTTTTATTTACTATTATGGACACTGAGACGTATGAATAATATTTTGTTTAAATAATATTCATACTGTAATAGATCACAAAGAAAACGAAAGCAAATTTGTGTTTAGTTTTAATTAAAATTCTTTATTATTCGCCTAATTCTGTGTGCCAATGTTCACAACTTGATGTATACGACAACAATTGCTTTGTTTGTTATTCCTCTGTTGATACCTTTGTATAAACAATAACAATTACTAGGCAATCATTCGACAGATCTTTGTAACAGAGATCTTCAAACCACGATTACTCTCTTCAAACGCATCTCGTCTTCATAAATAAATAAATAATATAAAAAAAAAAATATTTCAAGACAAACAGTCTGCTGAATGTTGTTGAAGGCGATCGTTTATGACCTCTCCTTCTCGAAATCTCTATAATCGTAAACAACGTGGGTTACGTTTATTTCTGTAGTATTCTTGGTAGATTTTTGTTTACTTATTTATCATTTCTTATTCTGGTGTTTGTTGTTATATTTTTGTTTACTTGTTTACCATTTTTATGCTGCTGTTTGTAATTGTATTTTTCTTTATTAGTTTACCATTTTTTAATGCTGATGTTTGTTGTTATATTAAGCAGTACGATAATTTGTAAACAAGTTTGTTTACTTGCATTGTTTTGTTTTTGTAGCTTTTGTTTATAATTTTAATGTTAAGCGATATAAAAGCAAAACACCAATATCTAGATTCTTCATTTTCGTAACAATATTTTAAATATCCTTAAATAATGTTTTCAAATTTTAAACATCACATACCACAAAATGTGTGAAGCAAAATTTCTACAACCTCACAGAACGAAAGGTTCAGTTCATGCAGAAATTTCTTATAATTTCTACAAAATATTTTTACTTGTCAATGGTCAGTTCGTTGTTTGGTCGTTTCTTTACTATTATGGCCACTGAGAGGTATGAATACTATTTTGTTTAAATAGCATATTTATTTTAAATAGCAGAGTACTCATACGTCTCAGTGGCCATAATAGAAAAGAAAATACCAAAACAACGAAATGTAAATTACCACTTAAGGTGGCCAATGGCAAGTAAAAATAGCATATTTAAACAAAATTGTATTTGTGCGTAGAAGGATTGATTGTTTTTTAATTATCTACACTACTTTTGCATTGCATTAGGTGGGAAGTAGTTAAGCAACGGTGACTGTCCACCCAAGGAAATCGGATGGACACACTTAAGTCACATAGAGGTACATTTCGATACCACAGTTTTTCTATTATCCCCAAGTCCTAAAATCACTCGGAGCTTCTGATGAAGCGACTCAGCCTACCAACGTCAATGTTTGACAATTCCTTAATATCATCCATGTAGTCAGCAGCAAGACTTCTGTTTCTCTGTTGACATAGTGCCGTATATGTTCACAGTATTGGAGGAACAGATTTATCCTCTTCCTTCCAACTTCTACAGAAATCATCGGCAAGGTGCCCTCGACCAATGCGTCTCGCATTCGTACCCATGATACAATACCCCATTATAACCACGACAGCCAAACTGAGCATGCTTTTAAAACAACCCTACCGCGCCCTCTTACTTAAAATTGTTTCGCCAGACTTTCTGCGCCATTCTGTCCTAATGGATGACCACATTATAAATTATAGTCTTACAGGCCTCGAGATAGATTCCAAAGTTCGACAATTCGTCAGAGAGTTAGAAAGAAGTCTCCCCATAAAAGAAGGAGGACTACTTCAGTGAAAAAAGCCTAACAATACATATGATAATATAAGTGTGTCGCCGTAATCTAGTAAGTAGTGTGGTGACTCATTAGACTTGAGGCCACGGTTCAAACCCCAGAAATCTCCTACAAAATGAAATACGAAAAAATATTTCTTTGGTACATTAAAATTTGGTACATTAAAACAAAATTAAATCAGTTTTTCGGTTTAAAAACCCACAAGTTTTGCACTGATAGAGACTTATTTTGCTTAGAACAATTTATTCATCAAATATTGATCAAACTGAAATAAAACACTAATTTCTAATGGGAAAGTATAAAACAATTTTTTTCAAGTTAGCATTAGGGTGCTTTGATTGTATCCTGAACTGCTTTTGATTTGTGCGTAGAAGCATTGTTATATTGTAAAATTACTTTATCATGTCTTGTAGTCCATTCTAGTTCTTTTTCGACCAATGCACTATTCAAATTAACCACTTGTTATCGGTAGCTATCGGTATTAACCTTTGCACCAGGTTTTAGGAGCTTGAGGTACACCATGTTTTTCTGGTCCCACCAAATACACAGGTTTGTCTTCCAACCGATTGGATCTGGTGTTCCAGCCGAAGTTAATGGTTTTCACGGGTTAATCCATATTTTTTCCGTTTAGGATTCTGAAAATTAATCCGTTTTTCATCGCCAGTAACAATTTGATGCAGTTCTGATTATCTATCGTGTCCCTGAAGCAAAATTTTACATGTTGTGTTTGTGTTTTTCAATTGTCTGTCATTCAATTCATGTGACGCTCGTTTTGCAGATGTTAGGATCTTTTAAACAGCCAAAAATTGTTTGTGGTACTACATTCAATTTTAAACCAAAGTGTCGCTTCCATCCAATACTACTTGGTGTCCGCAAAGTTTTTTCGGTCCTCCACGTTCTTTAAACCGAAACTGTCTGTTAGACAAATATTCCATCATACTCTCCAGTTTTCCACAAATCATTATTTTTTTAGTACACACTTCGCCATTTTCAACTCGGAAAAACTCGTTCAAGGCTCATTCACAATAATTGTTCCCTAAAGGGACATTTGTATCTTGACGCTCACTTCATACCGGTACATCTAATAAGTACATATTATGTAAAATTATGTGTTTGTAGTTTTGAATTATTTTAAGAGAATGTATGGCGTATTGAGAATTTACGAATAATTTTTGGTTGTTTTGTTGTATGTGCATTCTTTCGAAAAATTCATAAGCCATGTCAATTTTATGTCACAAAAATTTACTGCATTTACAACGTCCTTTGTATGTGTACGAATCTATATATGTATGTTGTGCTCATGAGCAATTATTTAGGTGTGCTTGTGTTTTTTATGAAAACATATCCCTGTGTCAGAAACAGATTTTTTATTTAATAAATACAAGCATAGGTATGAAGAAAGTAAGAAAAATATAAAAAAATCTACAAAACCGTAATGAAATTTCTTTTTGTTATAAATAAGCTTAACGTAAGTGTTGTTACTTATTAGCACTTTTCATAACAAATCTCTGTGTTTTACATGGGTGGTCTTTTATTTCATACATCACTCTAAGTCTATTCATTTATTTGTTTTTATTTTATGCGCGTTTTGTCTCCCTTAGAGGAAATTAAAATATCGAAAAGATTGGGTTTAATGATGTATTCAAATTCTTATATTTTATTATTTTCGTTGTTGTTGTTTTAGTATGATTTATTTTAAGTCTGGATATTGTAGAGTTATGCTGTCAGTAAATTGATTGATTTGATACGGAAAATTACCCATTTTATGTTCACAAAATTAAATTGTTGTTGAAATTAATGAAATTGTTATTGCCTAAGGCTATAGGGAGGGTCCTTTTCTTTAGTTCCTAATACGATATTCTGGCAAAATTACACTAAAATTAATTACATGGAAAAATTCAATAAATTTACCAAAATATTTGGGCATTAAAAATTTTTAATCAATCCACAGCGAATGACAAGTTTGTGAAATTTATCTTTCTCATATTGAAAGAATGTATGAAATGCTTTTATAATTAAATAAATATTAAATTTTTGCCACATCTAATTGAGAAAAATTATGTTGTTGGACCGTGTACTTGTGGCATTTATTTACTCGTTTTCAATTTTTTTATTATCATTCTTCTTTCAAATAATTACTAATGCACAAATTTGTTAATAAATGTTAATGTCTATACATTCTAAATAACTAAGTATTCTTAAATTAGTTCATCGGCTGTAAATGGGTTAAAATAATGCAATAATTCCTAGTGCAAGTATACCCTTATACTATGTTCAGATATGCACTTTTATTGAGTCAATCCGGATTATTGAGTTCAGACATAATAATATACACAGTTCAGCTGCTTATTCAATATTCATTTCAATGGTGTGAGAAGCTTGGTCGTAATCCTGACTGAAGGGTTCTGTATATGTGTAAACAGTAGTCTTCATCTAGTTATTTCACAATAAAGTCATCAGTTTCCTTAGGATTATGCTGCCTGACATGTTTAATGGCTTTTAATAGTATAATGGGCCACAACGTATGAAAAACGTCATAATTTTCCTGTCTAAAGAAAACTAATGTCAATAATCGTCTATCTTTGACCAATAACAAAGGAATTGCAATCCAAGAGGTCACGCACAAATTTACGTGCGTAAAGCTCTGGTTACTTGTTTGAAGTCGTAGTAGTGTAGTAGTTAGTATGTTGACTTATCAGAGAGACTTAACAGAAGTCAGCCCGAATGAGACGTTGGTCTACTGAATGAATATTTGAAGATTGATGCAGAAATTTTCATTGTAAAACATTGGGGTATAATCTAAAAAAAACAAATACTGCATAGAAAAATGTATTAATAGGATACGGATTTCCTAAACTTCATCAGAACAAAACAATAAAATTAACAGAAAACTTTATTCAAACTTTCTTGTCATTGTTTTTCCTCAAACATGTAACTCGGTTTTACATGAATCAAATAAGGAAATTGCAAAGATTGTGAAGCTCAGCGTAAGAGGAGTATTCTACATGGACTTTTTGCAACACTTAACATAATTCAGCACACTTCTTCAACAACTTTGAACAAACAACCAATCTGGACCTTTAAAAATACGTAATCACTTGAAGTACATGGGGTTCATTAATTTAAAATTCTATCCACTTGCCGTTGACGAAGTACACGAAAACTTGATTAAAAGTAAACATATCTCGACTTAAATTTGGAAAAAAGTTCCATCCTTAATTTTAAAACAAACGTTTAACTGTACCCCTAAATACATACATAATTGGTCATTACAACCCTTCAGTCAGGATTACGACCTGGCTTCTCACATCACTTATGTTATGTGCGTTAATTTTATACATAAGTGCCGGGGTTTAAAGTCGGCTCCGAACGATAGATTTTATTTACTCTCAGAGTTTTTGCCAGAAATCTGCTGAGAGGAAGTCGCCGAAGAAATATTTTTTTTTATATTTCGTTTTGATATTTGACCTGGGGCTTGAATCACGGCCTTACGGTCTAATAAGCCGACACACTACCTACTAGTCTACGGCGACTATCAGCTAGAAGAGAAGGCAATGAATGTTTCACACAAAACTAAACGTCAGCTTAAAATCTTATTTAATCTAAGATTGTCAGCTCGAGCATATGAATATGATAGTATTTAAGTGAAAATTGCTTAAAACAGAAAATTCCAACAACAAAAACAAAATTGTAAAGAAAGTAATTAAGTACTTCAACATTTCTTTCCCGGCTGCCATTCATAAATGTTTGACAAAATCTTTTTCAAAAGATGAAAAGCTGTCAACATAATTTGGAACTTTTTCATGTTCCTGTAACATTTTATGCAACAGCAACAGCAAAATAAATAGCAATAAGCAATGCCGTAACCTGGAAACAAATTCAAAAAACAGATTCAGTTTCAGTCAATCAATTTACATACTTACTGCTTATACACATATTCATATACCATAACCTTAGAAAAAGGAATCTTTTGTTTTAAAAATATTATTATAATTTGAAGTCGCCGTGGTCTAGTAGGTAGTGTGTTGGCTTATTAGACGAAAGGCCCGAGTTCGAATCCCAGGTCAGACATCAAAACGAAAATATGAAAATATTTCTTCGGCGACTTCCTCTCAGCAGATTTCTGGCAAAAACTCTGAGAGTAAAAATTGGCATGAAAAGCTTCTCAAAAAATCTGTCGTTCGGAGTCGACTTTAATCAACACTTTGAGTCTCTGATTTAGGGAATTGAGTTGAATCATAAATTTTTCTATTGTTTCACGTATAGCTCACCCAGAGCGTAGGATTGGTAAGGAAGTATTCTAATTCAATGTGGAATATTCGGATTCTATGGGAAACCTGGAAGAAGTACTGAGAAATAATATCTGACATACAAATCATAACTGGAGCAATTGCATGAGGTTAACCCAAAAATTGTCTAAGGAAAGCTAGGCAGAGGAAATAGCTCAACAATATGACAAATTCACCTTGATCAACCATAATATTGAATATAAGGTCAAGTTGAGGTGTCAGTCATTAAACCCATGTCAGCCGTTTTTAAGAAGCGCTCATTGAATGCGTCTGATGCAAGCTGTGATATTATGTTCAGGAGAAAAATTCTTTTGCACTACGACAACGCAATGGTGCACACATATATATACGTAACTGCCATGTTAAAAATCTTTGAATTAGGCCAAAAATTGCTCTTTCAGCCAATAAATTTTCGGGATTTAGGCTCGAGGGTCTATGCATTGTTTTTAAATATGAAGAAATTGATCAGTGTATCTATGTGTCTTTGATTCCGCAAACAAATCTATTTTGAAACCTCATCAGGTCTTACACAAAATTTGCGAAACTGTGACATTAAAGCAGACTATAGTGTAGCAAAAAAAATTGTTTTTTTTTCATTTGAAATAACGATGGCTTATTAAACCATCCTCGTGTACACATACATATTAATCTAGTAATACATAGGCATGGTACGTATGTACCATATACATACTTATACGGAAAACAAACCATCCGTTTTACAATATCCAACTCACCAGCCAAACTGAGAGAAAGAGGCAGTAAAAAAAGAGTGGACAAGAGTAATAAATTGAAGTAACAGAAGAAAAATTATTTATAAAAGACAAATTATTTGCCATTGTATATGTTGCTATTGCTATTATTGTTGTTGTTATGGTTGTAATTTTATTATTTCAGGAAACATCAGTTAAACTCAACAAATTTATTTTATTTGACGTAATTTTCTAAGAATATTTTTTTTGTTTTTTAATTTTAAATTCATTTGTTTCCTAGAGCACCATTTAAAACTCTTATTAAACCAAAGGCTTTAAAGGAAATAGGAAGTAGAGTAACGGATTTAAGATGTACTAGCAGAATATTCATTTTGAATAGAGTTTCATTCACATTCTTAAGAAATATGCTTACAAGCGCAATGCTGTAGACATGTGTTTCGCCACCTTGTGTGGGCAGTTTGGCATTTATTGAGAAAATAATGATTATGAGAGAGAATTTAAACATTCTGAAGACCAAATTCACCAAAAATTTGGGAGAATTAAGAATTCGTAATCAATTTTACTTCCTACAAATCAATGAACCCAAACATATTGCTACTAATGTAAAAATATGATTTGCCTATCAAAGTCCCCACAGGCTTAATACTCTTTCACAAAGTTCCGACATTTAGAAGATCATTTAAAAGTCGATAAACCTGAAACAAGAGTCAACTGAAAAACTTGCTCTTGAGTGCATGGCGGCAAATATTAACAGAAGGCGCTAAACAAAACTAATATATTCATTGCCAAATGCGTTAAATGGAGTGTTTGATATTAAGGGATATCCCACTAAATATTAGGTATAACATTTGAATATATTGGGCTTTTGAATTTTAAATTTACTCTGATTTCTCCGTGGCGTAGCTTCATCTTTGCAGTGCAATAATCTGGAGTCACCAAAAAATTTTCTTATTTTTCTTGCGTCTGGTGGCGGAACCAGAGATCAGCAGTGACTATTCAAAAATATGAGTAGAATCGAATCATACTCATAATTTCTGTTACTTATACGCATTCATACTTATTTTAATATCATGTTCATACTACTCATATTCAAAGTTTGAGGTACTCATCGTATTCATACTTAACAATACGCATGAAGTTGTTGATTTCGACTCTCCATGACTCTACATTTACAAGAATCACAAAATAAGTATAATTGGCAAACGCTAAAATACTCACTAGAAGATTGTGCGTTTGCTCTGCTTGCTGCTCTATCTTTTTTGCTTATGTGTCTTTTTTCTTTTTTTGTAAATGCAACAACAACTAAGACTGTAAATATTGATGAATGATTCGAAACTCTCGAATCATTTATGATTATTATAAGTATCTTCCTAAAGTTATGAATCTTAATGAGTACGCTTATGAATCAAACATATTTCGAATGTTATGAGTTTGATGTCAACGTTGTACTCATACTCATTGCAACCTGTACTTATAAATCAACGTTGTAGTGAGTACGAAAGAATCAGAGTAGTTAAATTTCAATATCGTTGACTCACATATATATTTAAAGTTTCATGAGAGGTTATCTCTGGGCGGAACCTTCAGTTTAAAGTCTACAGATTATTTAAGAAACTTCTCATGTGAATTTAATTTATTCTCACAGTCGAGGAAGTCGCCGGAAAAAATATTTATTAATATCCATATTTGATATAGATGTTTGACTTGGGGTTTGAACCGTGGCCTTACGTCTAATAAGCCAAAACACTCCTTACTAGACTATTATTAGCTGTCTGATGAATGCTCTCGAAGGAGAATGACTTTGACTTCGCGAAATCTCTGTAAATGTAAACATATTGTTTTCGGTATTGTTGTTTGTGTATTTTGTTTACGTTTATCCTTACAGTGTTGTTGTTGCCTGTTTGTTTACGTGTTTATCCTCGTTTTTTATACTGATGTTGTTGCAAATATTTTCTGTATATTTTTTGATCATCTTAACAAATCTATTGCTTTGTTTTTTTAGCTTTTTTTTTGTCATTTTTATAACACCATTTCTACTTTCGTAACAATATGTACAGTGGTGGCCTTATAATTCGAAACGACTTGGCAACATGTATATTTGTTAATTTATTTTCAAAACTTTAGTTACTCACTTTAAAATTAATAGCTAAAAAAGCAATTAAACAAATTAGCTTTATGTTTATAATAAAAAAATTCACAGCATCATTATCATTTGTAAAAAAATTAGCTAAAAACAAAAAATGCCAATTTCAGGTTGGTCATATAATTAGAAACAAAAAATATTCTTACAAACAACTTAAAAATATCTTAATATATTCACATTTAATGGGCATATTCTTTAATATTTGGTCGGATAGACCTTGTTTTGAACAACATCTGCAAGTCTTTTCGGCAAATTTTGTATCAAACGTTGGCATATTCGTACTGATATGTTTTGCCAACATTTTTGCACCAGCTGAAAGCATTTATCGTTATTTCGAAGGTTTTTGACCTTAAGATCTCTATTAACAATTGGCTATACATTTTCAATTGGGTTGGGATCAGGATTTTGGGGTGTCCAGTTCAGAACGTCAATATTTTTACCCAAAAGCCAACACTTCACTAACCTTGAAGTGTGCTTTGGGTCATTGTCATGCTGAACAATTTAATTGAATACGGTTCCATTACATTTTCCAATATGCTTTTTTATTGATATTGGTCCATTATTCCTTAAACTTTTACAACTGGACCTACACCACGCCAGGAAAAAGCACTCCAGACCATAATAGAGCCGCCACCGTTTTCACTGTGTACATGGGATCAAAGGCTTTGTTTGATAATGAATGATAATGAAAAATGATAATGATGCTGTGAATTTTTTTATTTTTAACATAAAGCTAATTTGTTTAATTGCTTTTTTAGCTATTAATTTTAAAGTGAGTAACAAAAGTTTTGAAAATAAATTAACAAATATACATGTTGCCAAGTCGTTTCTAATTATAAGGCCACCACTGTATATTGAAAGATTTGCGTTTAAGAATATGCATTGTATAACAATTGAAAAACGCATAAAAGTAGTTGAAATGCTCTAAAGCAAGGATTGGCAAGACTCTAAAGAAATTTGCAAAAACTGGAAACGGCCACTTACAATATGCTGAGATATGCTGCTAGAGTGCTAAATCAAAAGGTTTACAATGTAGATTTGTTTTGAACAAAAGTTCCAAATATTGTTAAACAGGGATGTCCACTAGTGTACTGCTGAAATATATTCTTCATTTCACAATTCAATTATTGATCTTAATTTGTCAGCCTATGTGGGCTAATTTATTAAATTGATTTAAAAACCTCACAGAACATCGTGGTGGGTGTGTTAATTATTGGCGTTTGTATTACCACAAAATACACTGTAATTGATTACGAAGCTATAATGCTTTCACTAACTATTTTGTTAACTAAATTTCCTTTAAAAGAAATTTTTCCCTACAGCGCTTTTATATTTTATGAAAATATATTACTACCACCATACTTACATATACGTACATGCATACATGTACACATGTATGAAATATAAACAACTTTTGCACAAGAATGCCATACCATTCAACCATACACACGTATAATCCAATTTCTCTAAATATCTTAATTTAACATCCTTTGCTTATCCTTAAAATATTCCATAATGAGGATGATATAATAAAGGGCGGTAATAATGTAAAATAAAATAATAAATAAATAAATAAATTTCTCGTAAACTCAGCAAAATTATGATGAATTATTGATATTGTTGACAGTCTTTTCGTTTCTCTTAAAGAAAAGTTTTTCCACTAATCCCACTACTGGTGCTGATGACTACAAAGAATTTGTCTTTCTTTGTTGTTGTTATTGTTGTTTTCTTTTGTTTTTAATCTGAGGAGGTATCACCGCTTGGAAATAATTTCATAAATAAAGTTAAGTTGGCAAGGGTATTAGTTTTTGGTATCGCTAGCTTAAAGAACAGATTCGAACTACAAATCATTTGAACAAAAAACTTTAAATTATTATAAGGTAGACTACATATAAACCATTTTCTTTACTTTATTTTCTTAAAAAGGATGTCAAATTATTAAACCAAAATTTATAACTGAAGCTAAATGAAATTAAATTCTACAATTTTGCCATTCATTGCAAGTGACAGCGTTAACCGACCAATACAATATACAAAATAAACAAACAAAATATCATCATACTAGCATACATGGTGTAATATCTATCGGGTCTTTCATTAAGTGCTTAATATTTAAAAAACTTAAATAAAACAAAGTGACGTAAACAAAAATAAACCGAAATCATAAGTTTCCTTTAATTGCAGTAGTGATACATACATATGTATACATACATACATACAACCCTTCAGTCAGGATTACATTCTAGCTTCTGATACCACTTATGTTGTGCGTTTTAATTTTATACATGAGTGGCAGGACCTACACCCTAAAAACGACTCCAAGCTATAGATTTTTGAGAAACTTTTCATGGTAAATTTATTTTCTCTCAGAGTTTTTGCCAGAAATATTTGAGAGAAAGTCCCGAAGATATATTTTTTCGTACTTCATATTCACGTCTAATAAGCCAACACACTACCTACTGGGCTACCATACCTGTAGTGATAGTGATGATTATAAACAATTTTGCCTTCCTTATCTTTGTTACTGTTTACTGGGACTTTCTGTTGTTTTTGTTTCAACCTCAGGTGATAATATTATTTAATTTAAATAATATAGTGAGTGTAAGATATCCTTAAAATTTTATAATCGTTTTAAAGGCATATTGATACCATTATGTGTGGAATACAATATCGTTCCACTCTAAGTGGAGCGCATCCGCCATGTGCAGTTTTCAATGGCACTACAAGAAAAAGTCGAACAGATTCAAATCACATGGCCTCAATACCAAAACCCACCAAAAATTGAGCGCTCCTTGGTCTCATGTGGATTGATATCATCTTTCCACCATTTTATTAGTTTACGTACCCATTCATCAAGAAATGGGCGTCATCGCTGAAGATAATTTCTCGTTGGGAATCCATTTTAATAAAAGCATGTATTAATGTCCATACATTGTGAAAACAGACTGAATAAATGCATATGGAGCTTCAACAAGTTGGCTGTTATTAACTGTCAAAGTTCGGGAGTACATGTAGGAAGACCCGATACATACACATATACATGTATACATAAATGTATACATTCTTATATAATTTAACTTAAACTAACAATTGTTTTGAGACTTTCCTCATAATTTCTATTTGTTATAAATATTAGCAAAACTCAAAGAGTCTAACAATCTATTGTTGTTTTCCTAACAAACACTTCCTATTATATTGAATGCTATGAATTCAATTTGACTTCTTTTGTGTAAAACTTTCAACAATATTACTGGATTTAATATGGTTTATAAACGAAACGTTTATAAATCATTTCAAAATCTGAGTATGTCATATTTATATACGAACACAGTGGTGGTCTTATAAATAGCAATACGACCTTTTTTCAGCTTAAAACAAAGATAAAATATTTTTTCAAAATTTATTTAACAGCAGTTACATTTTCAATGCAGTATACTTAAGCGATGTTTAGAGTAAAGCGAACTTCAGTTAAAAACATTCAACAATCAAAGACACTTTAAATCAGAAAAGCAAAAATTCCTTTGTCACATAATTAGCACACCCCCTTTAAATGTGGACAATAACATCGTTTGTATTTAATACTTTGTGGAGGCACTCCGTCCTTGTCTTTAATAACCAATTTTAAATTTCCAGGAAGACTTTCAAAAAGTCTCTGACATCTTGCATTTTATATAAGATTTTAAGCCACTCAAACCACTTTTCAGAGTTCTAGAAGAGTTGTTAGCTTTTTGGCTTAACTTGAAAATGCTTCTATAAATGCTTTGTATAAATACTGTGTTTTTCTTATCATCATAATCTTGCATAAAAATTCATTTTACATACAAGTTTCCTTAAGCGAATGGAATCAAATAAATCTGTACAATATGTTCTATTAAATGTTTATCTATCATGGAATCATTCTTTATGATGGAAATCACACTATGCCATATGAAAATTGGACTTAGTTGCCTTCAAAGTAATAAAGCTTGCGCCGGTGTACGCCACACATTGTTTTTTCAATTACAGTCAAATTGATTGCATTTATATTGTTGTTACTGTTGGCTTATTTCTTTATATTTTAGCGAAAGGAGACAATCCGCAAGATTATTTTTTGGGACGAATGATTTCTCTTGAAATTAATAATGTTATGTTCCTGCATAATGAGTATCCGCATTTCTGACGACGTTATGAATGAGCTGTTATTCGTTATCATTTATTTACTACCTGTTACCAGTGCTGTCAGATGTGGCGATTTCTCGCCAAACGTGGCGATTTTTCATTGCCTTTGGCGATCAAAATTTTCAATTGGCGACGTGGCGATCTTTTGGCGATTTACAGACTAGTTGGCGATTTATTTGGCTATTTTCAACAAATTATTTTTATTTTTTTGAAATACTTTTTTAACACTTAATTTAATAACATAATGTTCTTACATTATACATCTCTGGTATCCCTCATATACATAGTGAATGGCACAATTAATGTAAAGTAAAATAGTTCACATTTATGGGTTATACCAATGTCTGTGTCATTTCGTACACTTGTAAAACAATACAGAAACAACAAGCTGATTGTTGTTGTTAAGAGTACTTTTCTGTCAAAATTAATATTGAAAAATGTTAAGTGTGACACCTCTTTAAATGTGCAGTATTGATGCCAAACAAGTGTCAAATTAGTTAACGGTAAATAGAAAAATTAACACTTCAAAAGAAAAGAAAAACATTTAGGAAAAATAAAAATTAAAGAAATACTATTGAAGCATTATTTAACCCTAGACGGTTACTCTACTATTTTGTACATTAAGGTTACTCTTCGTTGAATCGACGAACACTTTCACCCTAATTGGTTACTGTTCGTCGAATCGACAAAGTACATTTAGTCTTTATCATACAATTATTTTATGTTTGACCAAATTTCGATCTTTTTATAAACAATGTTGATTGATTACGAAAGCTTGTAGTGAGTAAACTTATCTAGGCAACGCATTTTTTAATCCTGGATGGTCATTTTTGTACAGTAAGGTTACTCTTTGTCGAATCGACGAAGAAAAATTTGTTGAAAAAAAGAGCGAAATTTGGTCAAACATAAAAGAGTTATATGAAAAAGTGTAAACGAGCTTCCTCGATTCGACGAAGAGTAACCGTCCAGGGTTAAAAAATGAAAATGCTATAATGGAATCTTCTTAAAAAAAAAAAAATTAAAGTATATCATCGACATGAAAAGTAGTGGGAAAATGAAAGTTGGGCCATAGGTAAGTACACAAATGTAATATTTTAAACCGTTTAATGACTTAAATTTGTAGGTTTGCTAAAATCTATTGCAGATGCCCCTTTGTCGTACCAATCTGCATCTAATGACCAATATACACCGTGGAGTTTTGGATGCAAAATAGATTTATGCAATTAATTTTTGTAAAAAATATTTTGACAACTAATAACTAATGCACTAAAAGTAGAAATGTAATTACCCAATTCACAAAATGTTATATTGTTGTAGATTATAGTTAAATGGCATTTCATTTTGTGAACACCTTGTCGTAAATATTGTTGTAGATGTTATCCAGTGTTATCAAATTTTTTGAATATTTCGATACGACATTTCGGAAACAGGAAAAATTGTTGTACATGTTGTAGTAGTTTTTGACATGGAAATTACCAATAACATTATGTACAATAGTTGTAGTTTGCCATAGTTTCTACCGATCTACGACAACTATAACATTTTGTGAATTGGGTAAATGTAAAATTATAATATTTTTTTATTACGGAGTTTTATTAGATTTATATTGACTTTATAATACATGAAATAAATAAATATAAATGATTTTTTAAACTTTTGGCGATTTTTATTTTGGGAAAAATGAATAATATTTTATTTTGGCGATTTTTGGCGATATTGCATACAGCTTTTGGCGATAGAGGTAAAAAAAAATCTGACAACACTGCCTGTTACTTTTAAACTTGAGTTTATGTTTGAACTTGCCATATTATATATTATTCTCAATGTGGCAACTCCAAATAAAAATAAAATGAGCAAATACAACAAACACGAAGCTCGTTGTTGCCACTGCATTTTAAGAAGGAAACTTGTTTAATTTGGCTCTGCCATATTTTTGAAAAAGTTAGCTTAATTTAATCTTTAGGTTGTAATAAAGAAAAAAAGTAAAAGGTGAATTTAAAAATCATTTTAACTAAAGGTACCTTGAACTAAACCCGACTTTAACAACAAGTTGTAATAATAGCCCTTAGTATGTTATTTTAAATAGCATGTGACAAAAAATTTAATTATTATAAGAATAAAATATTCAACGTAAACTTTTTGGTGAATAGGTATGCTATTTACATGGCCACCACTGTAAGTATGTATACATGTGTAGTATATATTTATGATATTTAACAGAAATATTATACTAAACAACACATTAAAACATTTTTTTATTATCACTGAATTCTATTATAAGAGATTTATTCTCATTACGTATGTTTGAATTTACTCATATACATATTTGAATATAATATTCATATGTATGTGTATTGCATAAAAATAATTTAATCTACTAGAGAGATTTATTGTGTTTCATTTTATATGTCTATACACATATATGTACATAATTTTTCTTTTTTTTTTAATCGAACGTCCCCGGCCACACACTAACCCACCCTCACCCGACCGCGGAGGGCTCGTCCCCATTACGTAGGGACACGTACACACCACAGTCCGGACTGTAGCGGGTATGGAAAAAGTAATGGCAACAAGAACATAAATCAGCTACAGAACTTAATCACAAGCTGAATAAACTATTAATAAACATGAACTACCTATAACTATAATGAAAATACATTTTTATATAATAATTTACAAATTAATGCTAGCATATAAGCTACGTTTTAAATTACAAACACTACAATTAAAATCAATCAAATCGTAATATACGTTAAAATCATTGCATAATCTACGAAAAGGAAAATTACATCCGTAGTTAGTTCTATAGAAATCTAAGGAAAGAGGACGATAGTGCCGTGAAAATCTTGCAGGAATACTGAAATTCAGGTTACGAAGCAAAAACTCAGAATCGATATCACCTCTAACCAGATTAAAAACAAAACAAACACCTAAAACAGTTCTTCTACGTTCCAAAGTTGGAAGTTTTATCAAACCTAATCTATCCTCATATGACGGAAATCCATTGGCATAATCCCATCCTAAGCCACGTGAACAGAATAATAAAAACTGCCTCTGCACAGACTCTATTGAATCACTATGACAACGATAGTATGGATTCCAAACAATAGACGCATACTCCAAAATAGGTCTAACAAGTGAAATGTATAGCAATTTAGTTATATAAGGATCAATGAATTCCCTAGCCCATCTTTTCACAAAACCAAGAACAGCCCGAGCCTTGCCAATCATCATACTAATATGATCAACAAAAGAGAGTTTCATATCCAATAATACTCCCAAATCAAGAAATGTAGCCACAGTCTCCAAAGGACAAAAATTTATCACATAAGTGGGCGAAATCACACCACCGCGAGAGAAAACCATGCATTTGCATTTTTTTAAGTTAAGATCCATTAAATTAACTCTGCACCAAGTTACAAACAAATTAATATTCCGCTGAAGAACAACCTGACCATGATCATCATCAAAAGTATAAAATAATTTAACGTCATCAGCATACATTAGAATATTACAATCAGAAATAGCACAAGGAAGATCATTAAGAAACAATAAAAACAGTAAAGGACCCAAATGGCTACCCTGCGGAACACCAGAAGTAACATATACAGTCTTAGACAATACATTCCTAAACAATACCCTCTGAGTCCTAAGGGAGAGGTAGGAGCCTAGCCAACGATGAATAATATCGGGAATACCGATTAATGACAGTTTAAGAAGCAAAATACTATGGTCAACCCTATCAAAAGCCTTACTGAAATCAGTATAAATTACATCAGTCCGAGCGCCTGCAAGAAAACCCCTGAAAACACGTGTAGTAAATTCAAGAAGATTAGTGACAGTCGACCTACCTTTTAAAAAACCATGCTGGAAAGGGGATATTAAAGATTTCGTATTAAAAAAGAGATAATCCGTCACGAGTTTCTCCATCAACTTGGGAATAGCACTGAGTTTGGCAATACCCCTGTAATTGGAAATATTGGACTTATTACCCGACTTATACAAAGGAATTATAAACGAACTCTTCCAAACAGATGGAAAATGACCAGCCCTCAGAAGCCCATTGAATATAAAGGTCAAAGGACCACTCAAGACAATAGCGCACTTTTTTAAAATACAGGCCGGTACCCCGTCAGGGCCAGGCAAGTATGTAAGTTTAAGTCCAGACAAAGACTCAAGAACAGACTTCTCATCAAATGAGTATATATTAGAAATAGAGACACTTCCCACTGAATAAGGATACGAAAAGCTGCTGCCCTGATCATGGCCCAAGTCCAACTGCCTATAAGTAGACTGAAAAAAGTCAGCAAACATATTCGAAATATCAAGGTAACTAGAGGATGATACGCCACCGTAAAACATCTCAGAGGGAAACAAAGATGATTTACGTTTAGCTCGAACGAAGTCGTAAAACGACTTAGGATCACTAGCGAAGTTCGACCTGACTCTAGTCAAATATTCCTCATAACAATAATGATTCATTCTACGATAATCCGCACGCGCCCTAGAGTAAAGAGCATAATCAATATCAGTACCCGATCTAACAAACTTTTTAAATAACCTCGATTTTCTGTTCCTCAACTTGGACAATCTAGCCGAATTCCACGGAGTACCAGAACGCTCCAAACGACTATTTACAAACGGAACACACTCCCTAAAACATTTAAATAATACCTCATAAAAACCATCTAAGATCCTATCAAGTGAAAAAGAGTCATATGGTGGTGAAATAAGTACAGACGACCAATCTACAGAGGATAGTAGTGTATTCAAACGACTAAAATCCGTACGATGGAAATTAAAACGCCCCTTTACACCAAATGAGCGATCAATTACAGGAGGTAAACAAAGATCAACTTCGATAGAAAGTAACAACGTAGGATGATAACCATCCTCAGGAATAGATATAGGATCAATGCGAAATAAAGAAGAAATACTTGGATCCTCTAAAAATACAAGATCCAAAATTCTACCCATTGAATTCAATACACCGTTAACCTGGAAAAGACCTAGATCACACATAGCGGACAGAATTTCATCATAGAATGGAACTGAAGAACATGGCACCAATGAGCCAGTCTCAGGTGAAAAATTCCAAGTTGTATGCGGAAGATTAAAATCACCAAGAACCACTAAAATTCCCTCTTGCCCCATTAATTCAATTACTCCAGAAATCAAATCGAAGTGAGCCCTATAGATATGAATGTCAGAACAGGGAGGAATATACGAGCAGGTAATGTATATAGACTTTCAACGGTCATTGACCTTAACGCAAATGAACTCAATATCCTCAGAAGGACACAAGTTAATCAATTCAGAGGTATATTTAGAGCAAATGGAAATAAGAACACCACCACCATTTCTAGACTTCCTATCCCGTCTATAAATGTTAAAATTACTAGACATAATCTCAGAATCAAAAATATTGCAATTTAGCCAAGTCTCAGTAAGAGCAATTCCATCGAATTCAAAATCAAAGCTACTATTATAAAGTGAAGAAAGTTTAGACCTAAGTCCGCGAACATTCTGATAAGCAATTTGGAAATTAATAGACGATTTCGAAGTTAGTTTTTTTGAGAAATAGGACCAGGCAAGTTAGCACCATTCCTACGATGGCCCAGCCTGAGTACGAATTCCCGTACCAATACACCCTGTGGCCAAAACGCAGGATTAACAATTTCATCAAATCTTTCATCGGCAACATATAATTTAAACGAAGAAATACTGCTATCCAAAGATGGCCTCATCTTATAGCAACCAAACTCAAAAGGTACCCCAATCTTCGATTTAACGAAACATTTTATATCCTCGACTGAAGTGTTACAAGAAAGCCGGGACACAAAAATAGTCTTCTTAGGTTTAACTACAACCAAGTCCCTTGGAGCAGAAGTAGATAAACTAGCGGACACTACACCTGAATGCGAAATAGAAGACGATTTGGAAGATGCACGAGAAGTGACATCATCCAGAGGCAAAGGTGAAGGAGACGGAGTAAACTTAGGACTCAATTCAACCGAATTTGCAGACTTCGGTATGGCACTGCTAGCTGACTTATCAGCAGTAGGTGGACAAATGTCAACAATAGGAGTAGCATTTGTCAATTCATTTATTGTCGCAGTCTCCCCTGGTACAGAAACCTGCGCCACATGCCCAGGAGCCCCCGATGAAAGAGGGACAGGAACCTTTTCAGATTCAAGCAATTTATCCAACAGGCCATACCCCGAAAACAATTGCTCAAATCGCCGAAATTTAGCAGAAAGAGATGCAAACTCAGCGTGCATCTCAGCAAACTCACGACGAGTTCCTACAAAAAACTTATAAAACTGGACGTCCACCACCTTACACTTAGGGCAGCACCAACGCAGACCCAATGAACTATCCATCAATTGGTCCGTGGTGCGAGGCTGCAACCCAATACATTTGATATGAAACAAACCGTCACACAACCAGCAAGAAATCTGGCGTTCACCCTCTTTCTTTGCAATACACTTCGAGGCACTACAAATATTCATTTTAATAAATTAAATAAATAAATAGACTAACTGAGTAAATTATTTATATATAAAAAAGAAAATAAAAGATATGTAATAACAAAAAACAAAAATAATAATAAATAAACAAGAATTGCAAGCAAAGCAGTATACACAAGACAGTAGCAAAAATAAAATAAATATATATATTCTACTAAGGATTGAAAGTGTATATTTGATGTTGTTTGCAATTATTGTTTAGTTGGTGGAAATGCGAACTTGAATTGTACAATTCTCTCTCTTTAAAATACAAATGCAAAACTAATATTGAGAAATATGTTCAGAAGTATCTGACAATGCTTATGTTTCAACCAAAGAACTAGGTTCACATCATCTTAGAGCACTGTGGCCACGTTTGTCGCAAAAATGGAAAAACTGTAGTTCTGGCCTCAACATGATATACAAGATGGACATACTCCTGGTACTGACTGCTAACAATATTTGTTTATTTTAGAATTAAAATTTAAATATTGAAAACAACAGTTTTGAATAACGTGTACGATGTTTTTATTTTAATATTTATTTGTTTCACAAACACTTTATCATTACATGTACAGAATAATAATGCTCATGGCGTTTGTTTTGCTATTGTCAGGAAAAGCAAATATTTTTGGTTACAGATTAGTGTTTTCTTTTTCGTTTTTATATGTATTAATTTTTATTTCATTGTATACATATACATATATTTATATACGTATGTACATATCAATTACCAAATATTTATTGACACAGAATTTAAATCAAATAAAATCTGTGTACTCACAACATAATTTAAATAAAAATTCATAAATTTTAGCTAAAAACGTTTAAAACTATTTAAAATATTTTGGTGTGCATGTGTTTCTGTCATGTGTGTTAATTTACGTGATTATTTTGCTATGTTCCAATTAAAAGTCGACAATTAAATTAATTATTGGAGTTGTGATATTAAATTTCAGTTGTAGTAATAAATACTACGATACATCAATTTAAACAATTAAGTTTATAACACATGAATGTATTTCAGCAAACAAATATGAATAAAATAAATAAATAAAATAAATATTACGATAATGAAAAAAAAAAATAAATAAAGGGTGTCCAGGATTGATGTGTAGTTTTAATTTTAATAACAATTAATTTTTTTCAGATTTAAAAAATATTTCACTTGAATTTATTAAAAATTAGTTCCGCTTAAAAATGAAGAATTATGTCGGTCAAATGACTCACCATAATTATCGATCACATTGTTCAATATACTGTTGTCAATAGTTGATATATGCACGATAATGTTTGTTTTAACATGTTGTTTTGCTATTGAACTCTTGTTAGATTATTGCTGTACACTTTTAATTTCATGAAAAATTCACAACAAAAATTTTAATGTGTCGACTCGCACGATCTTGGTGGTCAATTTACTCTTCCTCTACGAGAAACAATGCAATTTTCAAACTTGTCTTTCAAAAGATCAATTTTCTCTCTTGCTATGTGACAAGTGGAACCATGTTAAAATCAAATATTCTCTACCTTTAAATCATCAACTTTTCACCACAAAGAGTTCCGTGTCATCTCGAAGTAGCAATTTCCATTGATAGTAATCGCATCTGTAAGCTCCGTAGTCTAGTAGGTAGTGTGTTCGCTTATTAGACGTAAAGCAAGGGTTCGAGCCCCAGGCCAGACATCAGAACTAAATATGAAAACAAAAAAATATTTATTCGGCGACTTCCTCTCAGCAGATTTCTGGCAAAAAAAGTTTCTCAAAGATCTGTCGTTCGGAGTCGACGTTAAAGTGTAGGTCCCGTCACTCACGTATAAAATTAAGGCACACAACATGAGTGTTGTGAGAAGCTAGGCCGTAATCCTGTCTGAAGGGTTGTAATGGTCAATTACGTATGTATGTGTGTAATCGCATTTCTATTTTTGTTTACAAAAAATATGGTACCATGATTACCTGTACTACAAACCATACCAAACTATAACTTTTTGTGGATGAAATGTTTGCTCTATGACAACTTTTGGATTCTCTTCACTCCGAATGGGATAATTATGGCTGTTGGCGTAGTCATTGAGTTTGAAATGGGCTTTGTCGGTAAAGATTAATTTCTAAAGAAAATTCACATTTTCTTCTTCATTTTTCGATGTGTAGTAAGCTGGTATTTATTCCTAGGTCAGCTAGATCTTATAGGCCTGTAAATGGAGACCGCGATCGAAAATGATGAATAATGTGAATCATTTGAAGTTGAATGGAAGTTTTTGGATCGCTTTTAACACTTCTGCACACAGCTGCTATATTCTTGATGGAATGACCACTACGTTGATATATTGTGTTTCTGTCATCAAAAAGAATTTCAGTCTCTTCAAATCGCTCAAAAAGCACGATTTGTTGGAGCATTTTCCCTACCAAATTTTGTTCTACGTTTCTTAATTACATCTTGAAAATTTTCTCCATTTTCAGAAAGTATTTTCATAATAGAAACACGTTGTACCTAATCCAACATTCCATATTCACTAAACGGAATGCAATTAAAGTCTTAAAATTAAATTCAAAATAACAATCATACGTCGAAAAAATGGCATTTAAAATGGTACCTCAATTTTGGATACACGAATCAAATAATAGGACATGGAATTAAATGGTTTCTAGAAAAAGATGTGTAATCGCTCATTTTAAGAAATCACAATTCAAAATGTGATGAACAGAAACTTGCGTGTTCCACGATATGTACCACAGCAGAGTTCTAAAATGCCCGATCGTCCATTAGATATCGTTTTCTCATACACTGTCGGTATTTTTCCATCAGGTTTGAAGGTTGCTAATGTAAGAACTCTTCAAAAAATGAGGCTCTCTCTAGTCATTTTCAAAGAATTTAACAAATTGTGTCAGTGTGGACTTCTTGTCAGACTACTGTCAAATTTCATTTGGCATTCTCATGGAGCACACAGTTCAATCGTAACGTAAGGTTTTAGCTTATCTTCAATTTCTTTTCTTGTCTTCTCTCCGTAACTTTCAATTTTATCAACACATTAGTTGTTGTAATTCATATCATTTGGAAAGTAGACCAATGTCTTTGGAAATGGGGATAATGTGTCGACTCACCTACACCCGATCCATATACATATGTATAATCTTCTGAGGGAAAATATCTAGGAATACTGGACAGTAAATGGAAATAGAATGCTCATGTAGACAGTTTCACAGGAAAGGTCAGACATGCCATAATGGAATGCTGAAGAGCCACAGGTAAATCCGGCGGATGTAATCTAGGAATTATGCACTGGATATACGCTATAGTCGCCGTAGTTAGGCAGGTTGTATGTTGCCTTATTAGAAGTAAGGCCTCAGTTCAAGCGAAAATATGAAAGTGAGAGTGAGTGAGTGTTGTATTTAAGTCCACTACACATGATAACATTATATTGAAAACCAGAGCTTAGGGGATTAATGGAAGACAGGACTAACATGATATTCATTAGGGGATTTCGTGACCTAAAAATTCGAATGGCTGACAGCTTCCTCCTTAACTATAACCTGGGCAGAAGTAGTAGACTCTATGATTTTAGAAATCTCCTCGCAATGATACTTACCATCGAAACACACATGAATGGAGTATCGTGCTTCGAATGTGAAGTGCATTAAAGACTTTGTTGATGATATTTTACACAAATTTGTAAATCTTTGATTTTGTTTATAAAGATTTTAAATCTCATCATCATCTTATGATATACTCATGAAATCTTAATGTTTTTGCAACCAAAACTATTTTTTTCGGAAGTCTTAATTCTTATCAACATTGTTAAACATTATTATTCAACATCATTAAGTTATAACAAAAAAATCAAGTATTTTTATTTTCTCATTAATTATGAAATAACACTGAAGTATCTGTTAATTATTGCCAATTATGCTGTTCGCTGGGTGAATTTTCCTTTCTTAAGAGGGATTTGAATCTTTAATGAATAGAGAAACCACAGGCAATCACAAAAGATTATAAAAATCAGCAAAATTTGGTTTTTCTTTTCTTTATTTTAGTTTTTCTGTGCTTTGCAACGGCAACAAAAATCTATGAAAACTTTTGTCTTAAAATAGAACTAAAAACGTTGCTCGACTTTCATGCAGAAAAAAGTAAAAAAGTTCCAAAAGAAATCGAAAAGAAAACTACAACTAAATACACTCAAATTAAGTACTTAAACTTGAGCATCAGGATAAAAATAATACAAATCTAACAAACAGTTTTAATCATTGTTGGGTGATAGCACTCATTCTGTAGCTATGAGGGTATGAGTAAAAGTTTGGGATTAATTGTTTCAAGGATTTGTTGGATTTTCAATATGTTTTCTTTAGACGACAGCAAAAAACATGAATACATCGATAGGAGATAGAATTTTTTATGAAATGAAGAGAGATAGAGATTTAAACAAAGCTTTTGAAAATCCAAATAAGCTAAGGACCTACATATGGTATTACGAAATACGTTTTTAATACATTGAATGAAGCATTATAGATACCTGCATTTTAATTGGAAATGGGAAGTCCGACAACGAATTATTAAAATTATTTTTCAACGAAACCCACATTGCGGATACAAATACTATGTCAATAGTAATGAAAACGTTTTTTGGTACAGAACACTGACACAGATTCTACACAGATTGGTAATATTATCCCCGTCAATTGTTCTCTCACAGTTCCTAATAACATAGCCAATTAGCAATTAAACTGGTCAACTGACTGCTAACCCTACTGCAAATATCTTAAACTGATCCTGTGAAGATTTAAGAAAGCTTAAGCCGTTTCCGATAAAGAAACCATCAGTTATCTGGAAACTACAATTGACACATAGTCAGTGAACAATTTTTGAGAATCCGTCTCTGGCATAACTGATTGATTTCCTATAATGATTTTCAGCAGCTTCTGTTGAGGAGGACAGATAATAAACACTTTCTGAATATTTCTATTAAGTAAATATATATACATCTGGGGGCCATCTAGCGGTTTAAAATTGCACCATCTGTTATTTTGAATCTGGCAATACTTATGCTCATGCTATTCTGACATAAAATTTAGTATATTATCTCCACTGAACGTAATGAATGATATACGCTTGAGTAACGTTGGGATTTATTGGGCCGAGATTTTTTTTCCAAAAATAATAAATTTTTCGGATGAAGCTCATTTTCATCATAACGTATTTAGAGTTCAGAAAACCTATACGTGTTCTTAGAGAAGTCAATGCACCCATTACAAGTGAATGTTTGGTGCGGCTTGTAGAGCCGATACATCATTGTCCCATATTTCTTTAAAAATGAGGACGGCGTAACCATTACGGTTAACGCTAACCACTATTGCCGATTTTTTTGTACTCGCTCTTCATTGATGTGAAAGATATTTGGTTTGGACAGTATGGTAAAACTTGCCATACATCATCTCATGTCACAATCGATTTATTACGTCAATTAGCCGAAATGGTGTTATCAATTGGCCAAAGAGAAGCTGCGGTTTGACACCGTTGGCCAGCTTTCTGTAGGGCACCATTAAAGAAAAGTGTTATGCCAACAAACCAGAGACAATTGAGGATTTGAAGGCCAACATTCGTAATGTCATTGCCGAGATACGACACCATACACTCGAAAAGTATTCGAAAATTAGTCCGATCAAATGAGGTACTGTGAGGTGAGCCACCGCGAATATATGAACGAAATAATATTCCATTTCTAACCGAAACAATTGTAATTCACAACAAAAAAATAAATTCGGCAAAATTTCAAACCGTTTTTGTTTTATTACATTTTTAAATTAAAACTTTTAAATGCCTAACCCTTTATTACCAATAAAGAGATCTCTAGAGATAGAAAATTCTGCAAATAATTAGATCAGAAATAAAGTACAAGTAGAGCGAAAAGCTAAGTTTCCAATTAATTTATGATATAAAGTTTGATATTAGATAGTGCCACAATTTATACCAATACATTACTACATAATGTAGCTTAATTTCTATTCAGATATATAAATGTCAGCTCAAACATACCATTTGATTCAAATTCTCTTTTCATTTTCAGTCAGAATTTATTTATTATCAGAAACGTAAAAATAATCTCTATATTGTCTTGCTGTAGCATGGGAAAGTTCATTTCGAAGGGATTTAACACATAATCTACAAAATTTAGCAACATTTTAACAATAAATTTAACAGAACAATAAGTGAAAATGAATTGAAGATTAAAACAAATAAAAAATAGAAGAGAATTGAAATTGAATACATTCAAATGAAATGAAATGGAAAACAAAGCAACAATATAAAGTGGAATTATATACATTGTAAAACTGGGTATAGAAAAATAATACAATGAAAAGGAGAAGAAATAAACAACCAATTGACCCAAATGTTTATGTATTAACACGGAAAGCATTTGAGATTGACAAAACAACACGTGTCAATAAATGCTTCTGAATTCATTTAATAACTGAAAAGAATTTAAGTCGTTCTTAATTTCTTAGCGAATTCACTTTTTTTATTGGGTTTGATAAAAAAAATTTACGCTGGAATGTGTTTTCTATTTTTAATATTTTCAATGAGATGTGAAGTGCTTAGCATTTCATGATTGTCGTCGGACTTAAGTGGCTGCTTTAGAATTTTATATGAATCTGAGTCAGCAAATACTAAAAGGCCTCATTGCTCCCAAAATAAGCAGAACTAAACGATTTACATAATTTTGTAAGAACGAATTATACAAAATTCAAAAGCACTTTAGTCCGAAATTAGGAATAAAAGTGGTAAATTTGCAATAATATTCCCCTTCAGGAGCTAGCGGCAGTGTTAAGAAAATGCAAGATTGACTGAACTTTTACTGACTCACTCGCCTGCTTTGCCTTGCCTTTTGAATGGCAGAGTAAACAGTCTGATGAATGCTTTTGAAGACGAATGACATCGCCTTCTCGAAATCTCTATAAATGTAAACATGTAGTTTACATTTATTGTTGTTTGTGTATTTTGTTTACATTTATTTTTGCAGTGTTTGTTATTGCATTTTTGTTTACTTGTTTATCTCTATTTTTTACCCTGGTGTTTTGTTGGTATATTTTTGTTTACTTGTTTATCATGTTAAATAAGTTTATTGTTTTTGTAGCTTTTGTTTACAATTTTAATGTTAAACGATGTAAAAGCAAAACACTATTTCCATTTTCGTAACGTATTCATCTATTAAAAAATTTTATAATCCGAGAACTTCTTCACTTTATTTATTGTAATCCATAGGAAGCAACATATTTTCAACAACTTTTCTATCTTTTCAAATCAAAACTTTTTATTGTCACAACTTGGTGAAAACTTTTTCGAAATCTAAAATTAATTTCCACTTGTGACAATAACAAAACGCCCCAAAATCTATTTAATCTCAATAAAAAATAAATAAAAATACAAAACATATCGAAATAATATTGAAGCCATTGAACGAACGAATGAATGAATGACAGAATGACTAGATGTATGATATTTATCAGCAGAATAAATTTTTTTTTTTTCGATATTTTGTTTCCAATTGTTTATCTGTTACTTCAGTTAAATACAAAAATCAATAAAAAGAGAATTAAATTACGAAACAAACTAAAAGAAAAAATCCAGCTGGTGATTGTATTGCATTAACAATTTCTACAACAACGATGAAATAAGTTAAGCAAACGATTGACGTTCAGCAAAAGGAATCATTGGAGCAAGAGAGAAACAAAATAAAAAAGATTTGTTATTGTTGTTGTTTGTTATATCAATTGAATTATAAATGCCATTTCGTTACGCTATGACATTTCTACCTGCATTGGCTTGGCATGATATGATTTGAGGATTTTGGTTTTCGAAACCAATTTAAGAACTAACTCAAGCCAAAGTGGAGTAAATTTGAAACGGTGCAGTAATGAAAACATAAAAGAATGCTAATGGCTAATTGAGATCGGCTACAGGTTACCCCATATTACAAGTATGCACTCAAATTTATAGAAATCATTACGGTTATTAGGTTTAACAGCACATTTTGTCAGGGTTTAATTTCTATTTAAAATTTTTTAATTTTATCCAATTCTAAATGTGAGCAAAAATATGTCGAATTATTATGAGTACTGTTTTAGAAAAAAGTACAACAATATCTAATCAGCTATCTGTTGTACTCGCCAAGCCTATTGCCTGAACAAGTTTTGGATACTGTTCCGTGAAAATTCCTCAGCCTCATTGCTGAAAATTCCCAAATGTCCTGGAATCCATCAGAGAGTAACTTTATTTTCCCTATCTAGCTGATTCAGATTTCCCACATATTTCCATACGATATTCGATTAGACTTCATAAGCGAGGACGAGAAGTCGCAGTGGTCTAGTAGGTAGTGTGTTGGCTTATTAGACGAAAGGCCCGAGTTCAAATCCCAGGTCAGACTTCAAAATGAAATATGAAAAAAAAATATTTCGTCGGCGGCTTCCTCTCAACAGATTTCTAGCAAAAACTCTGAGAGTAAAAATTGCCATGAAAAAGCTTCTCAAAAAATCTGTCGTTCGGAGTCGACTTTAAACTGTAGGTCCCGCCACTCATGTATAAAATTAACGCACACAACATGAGTGGTGTTGAGAAGCTAGGCCGTAATCCTGACTGAAGGGTTGTAATGGCCAATTATGTACGTAAGCGACGATAACTCGAATGGCGGTCTATATGTCAAATAGTACATTTCTGTCCGGCCCTTCATACCTCCTATCTGAGTTGAATAGTTTTAACTTTTTCCAAAACAGCGTTGTCAATACAATACAATAGAATGTATCAATCGGAGTGTGTTTATAAAATGTCATTAAGCCGACGCTTCCCGAATGCAGAGGCATTTTCTGCTCCTATGCGTTTGATGGCAATTTTGGTATAATATAATCTCCGTTAGATGAACTCTATCTTAGTCAGACGTGGACAATACGTTTTTGCAAAACATCCAGTAATTTTTTTTCTTAAATATGAACCAAATGTGTATTGTGGAGTACGCAAATTTTCATTTAATTTTGGTTGCAAATATATTTTTTTCCTTTTGAATAACAGCCTTAAGTGTCTTCATGTTTTTTACTGTATATAAATACGTATACATATGTGCACTTGCAAAATAAGGGGTGATTTTTTAAGAGCTATAGGAAAATTTTTAAGAAAAAGCATATAAAATTCAGAAAAATGCATGAAATCTTTATTTGAACGGTCCATATAATTTAATGTTTGAAGATTATTTCATGCAAATGCTGACCGAGACTGTGCCTCAAATGATCCATCCGCTTATTCCAATTTTGGCAAACTCTTTCCAACATTTCGGCCGGTATCTCACGAATAAATGCTTCAATGTTGTCTTCCAATGCGTCAATTGAAGCGGGCTTGTCTGTATAGACATGAGCTTTAACATAGCCCCACAAAAATAGTCTAAAGGCGTTAAATCGCACGATCTAGGAGGCCAATTGACCGGTCCCGAATGTGAAATAAAATGTTCACCGAACTCGCCTCTCAATAAGTCCATTGTTCCGCGTGACCACATGTCATGCAAGTCAAGTTCTTGCATTTTGGGCAAAAAAAAGTTGGATATCATCTCACGGTAGCGCTCACCATTCACAGTTACGTTACGATTCGCAGCATCTTTGAAGAAGTACGGTCCAATGATTCCACCAGCCCATAAACCGCACCAAACTGTGACTTTTTCTGGATGCATTGGTAGCTTTTGCAATGCTTCTGGCTGATCTTTACTCCAAAATCGACAATTTTGCTTATTTACGTATCCCGAATAGTCGCATCAGTGGGTCGATTAAACTGACCATAAAATGGAAGAAGCGCGCGATGAACTTTCTTAAAAGAGCACGCATTCTGATAATAAAATTCAATGATTTGCAAGCGTTGTTCGTTTGCAAGACGATTCATGATTAAATTATAGACCAAACTAAAGATGTTTGACAGTGAAACAAAACAGACTTATATATGTACTATGTTTTACGCTAAGACCAGTAAAGGACACAGTTCAGCACAGCTCCGTTTTAACACTGAGGCAGGGCTATTCCCACAGAAAATGTTGTATCTAAGTATCTTCCAAACATTGGTTTGACATTAAATAATGTATTAAATTTGCCTGATTGCTAACGCAATTAACGAAAATGAATCGCAATAAAAAACTCGATCCAACATTTAGCGTCATAGAAGCCAATCTAAACGCAAGATGTTTTAAGGTTAAGTTGAAGTTAATTTGAAATGTGGTTAATTTTATATTACAGAAGTTAACCGGTAATGATTTCTTAAGACTCTTGTACTGTCAAACGTCACATACATATGTTAGGAAAACGGGATGATGGTCACGGGATTACTGGTATACCTGTAGTTAGAAGCTAGCTAACTAGTTCTGGCCAATTCAAAATAATCTTTTTAAAATCCAAATTATTTCTAAAATTAGATCATGTTATTAGACATTACATATACAGTGGACAGCAAAATTCTTAGGTTAGGTTAGGTTAGATGACGTGTACTTGTCAACTGTGACAAGTACAGAACCCGGAGGTCGAATTGACCCATTGTACAACGTCCTTGCTTCTCACACCACTCGTGTTGTGTGCGTCAATTTCATACATGAGTGGCGGGACCTACAGTTTAAAGTCGACTCCGAACGACAGATTTTTTGAGAAGCTTTTCATGGCAATTTTTACTCTCAGAGTTTTTGCCAGAAATCTGCTGAGAAGAAGTCGCCGAAGAAATATTTTCATATTTTCGTTGTTATGTCTGACCTGGGATTCGAACTCGGGCCTTTCGTCTAATAAGCCAACACACTACCTACTAGACCACGGCGACTTCCAGCAAAAGTCTTAGTACGGCAATGTATTTTGACAAAAAAAGTTCCCACAGGTTTAATACTCCTGCACAAAGGTTTGATTAAACTTCCAACTTTGGAACGTAGAAGAACTGTTTTAGGTGTTTGTTTTGTTTTTAATCTGGTTAAAGGTGATATCGATTCTGAGTTTTTGCTGTGTAACCTGAATTTCAGTATTCCTGCAAGATTTTCACGGCACTATCGCCCTCTTTCTTTAGATTTCTATACAACGAACTATGGATGTAATTTTCCTTTTCGTAGATTATGTAATGATTTTAATTTATATTATGATTTTATTGATTTTAATTGTAGTGTTTGTAATATAAAACATAGCTTATATGCTGACATTAATCTGTAAATTGTTATATAAGGATGTATTTTCGTTCTAATTATAGGTAGTTCCTGTTAATTGTTAGTTTATTCAGCTTGTGATTAAGTTCTGTAGCTGATTTATGTTCTTGTTGCCATTACTTTTCCCTTTCTCGCTACAGTCCGGACTGTGGTGTGTACTTGTCCCTACGTTATGGGGACGAGCTCTCCACGGTCGGGTGAGGGTGGGTTAGTGTGTGGCTGGGGACGTTCGAATCGCAGGTCAGACATCTCGAATAAAACGAAGTATGAAAATGAAAATATTTCTTCGGCGATTTCCTATCTGCAGATTTCTGGCAAAAACTCTGAAAGTAAATGAAATTGCCTTGAAAAGTTTCTCAAAAAATAATCTGTCATTCGTACATTAAACTGTAACTCCCGCCACACATATATAAAATTAACACACACAACATAAGTGGTGTGATCAGCTAGGTCGTAATCCTGGTTGTAGTGACCAGTTTGTATGTATGCAGAATGACGTTGAGTAACTCCTGCAGCTCTATCAAGGTGAGAATGAACCTCTCCGACCTTCTGATATCTTGTGAGGTGTCAGACAAGACGATCCCTTATCATGCGACCTCTTCAACTTCGTCATGGAGAGTGTTCTGTGAAAGGCGGGAGTGCATCGCAATGGCACTATTTTTCAAAAAAGTGTCCAGTTGCTTGCGTACGCAGATGACGTTGACATCATAGGGCGTACCAATCGAGATGTTAATGCTGCATTTAGTGCTATTGGACGGGAGCTTACTAAGGTGGGTCTGGCAGTAAAAGAGAGCAAAACAAAGCATATGTTATCGGCAAGCAGATGCATGAGGTGTACAGATACCAGACTACGGAAAAAAACTATACCTTTGATGTTGTCAGTAAATTCGTTTATCTTGGCTCAACCTTTACCAGCAAAATTGATGTCGGTCTGGAATTCAAGCGTAGGATCACTCTTGCCAGTTGTTATTATTGAGTATGAAAAACCTCTCGTGCGACGAAATTTAATGCTAACAAGTTGATTGACCTCCTCGTGTTTCCCTATAGCGCAGAAGCGTGGACGCTGTAAAGCACTGTTAAAGCGGTCTTGAGAGTATTCGAAGAAATGTTGGACTTAGGGTTTCGGTCTAATGTGATTTGGCGATGATTTTTGAATCCAATGCCATAATGAGACATGGACGTTGTGTAGGGTATTAAAATCCAGAAGAGTATTTGTGTGAGGATTAGCGGAAGTCAGCATAACGGTCGACCTAGGAAGTCCTGTCCGGTTGCTGTGACCAACTGACGAAGCTAGCGCCTGAAATGCTGTCGCAAGCCAAGCCGAAATTCGATGAACAGATTGTTAATGGGGGAATGGGAATGAATGAGAAGTTATTCTGAACGGCGCAGAACATTTTTGGCTCAATGATTACACCAAGAAAGAAAATTGCTAAATTTGGTGTGAAGAGGAGCTAATGTCAAAAAGTTTCGCTGTTTATTGCGGTTTGGGGAACTGTAGCGTCTTTGGCCTGTACCTCTTCAAGGACAATGAATATCACAACGTTGTAGTTAACGTAGCTTGGTACCGAACAATGTTAGCGGACTCTTGATGAGATGGAAAAAATAAAAATTTGTTTTCCACAAGGCCGTCTCATATGCCATGCGGTACAAAATCTATAGAGATGATATTTGGGTGTGAAGGTAATCTCCTGTCTTTGAGCAGTCCTCTGCCGCCAATAACATGCGATTTGATTATTATCGTAAGGATACGTAAAGTATCAGTATCACGTCAGTCACAATTCCAATCGTGGAAGAAAACATTACTACTCTCATTCGTGAGACACAGTCGAAATGGACTACTTAAATAAATACTAAATTCAGTTCAGTAAATTTCCTGTATTTATTGTAATTTTTTAAATCCTAACGGTAAAAGAAAAACTCCGCAACAAACACATATTCGGACACATTTAACCAGAACACACATTTCGAAAATAAAATTTAATTGTTGATATAATCCGTTAGATAAATTCGACAAGCCCCATTTACTTTTCCACACATACCCACACAACCAGAATATGATAAATGCAATGTACGACAACGTCTGTATGTTAAATAAAAAACATCTGTTTTATAAGAGACAAAAAGCAGAAGTAGAGAGGACTTATTAAACAGTTAACAAAAAAATAATGGAAGACAATATTTTCTTAAAATACGTAGTATTCGTACCATTACAGCTGTTTCTGTTTGCTTTTCATAATTGTTGTTGTTGGAGAGACTTTAGATTTAAGGAAATATTTTTAAGGAAATATTTGTCATTTCAAACTATCGTTTAAGCAAAATTTCTAGCAAAACGACTGTTTGCACTGGTTTAAAGTGAAATATTTAAAGAAAACATAAGGAAGTACACATGGAATTAATTCTATATACTCTCCCCTCAGACTTCAACGGTATGCTGAATGATTAAAATGTAACAACATATATGCATAATTGGTCATTACAACCCTGCAGTCAGGATTACGACCGGGTTTCTCACATCACTTATGACCTAAAGTTTAAAGTCGACTCCAAATTTTTGAGAATCTTTTCATGACAAATTTATTTACGCCCAGAGTTTTTGCCAGAAATCTGGTGAGAGGAAGTCGCCGCAGAAATAATTTTTTCATATTTCGTTGTGTTGGAGATAGCCTAACGTTTAATAAAACAACACACTACTTACTGTGACAACATTGAGATTAAAATGAAGGCAGTAAAGTGATCATAAAATTGAAGCCCATTATTTAAAGCCAAATTAAGATATTATTTGTTAATACTGTTTATATCAAAAACGAAACTTTAGCTGCTAGAACTAACCAATTTGTTCTTCTCTTGTACTCCTTAACCCATTTCGCTCCTCTGTTCGATTTTTCGAACAGTAAAAATCTTCTTTTTTCAAAAAAATATTTATGTATGAAAAAGGCAAAATTTTAAAAAAATTTATGTTTTGGTATTAAGTCTCAACTTTATAAAAATAAAAAAAAAATCCGCCCGTAAAATATCCCCCTCCCTCCCGATGCTAGGGGTAAATTTCTTCAACCCATATTTTTGGATACTTTTTAAATTAATTTTTAAAAATAGTAAACAAAATAAAATTAAAAAAATAATTATGAGGAATTACTGTCAATATATGTAACCGTTTTATAAAATATAAAAACTATGATTTACATGCACATGCGTGCCTTCACATAAGTGTAAACTTGTCTGTTCGAAATTTCGAACGCTGGCGCTTATCCTATAGTTACTGACTGACGATCAAAATTCTTTGTATTCGTTGAATATGAAACTGAATTTGAAATAGCAGCGCTTGCTGTCATTAATATTAGGAAAAAACCATATTGAAAAGGGTATAAAAGCAGTGCACTCAACGGAATCTTTTCTATTGTTGCACAGTATTCTGGTAGGTAAAGGAATCGTTATATAATAAATTTTTTGAAGAAAAGGTGAATATTTCATTTATTATGTACAATTTATCAGTGAATTTCGTATTATTTGTGGTTTTTTATTTGTGTTATTGATTTATGTTTTGGATAGGTAAGTATGAGTACACGTAAAAAGATTTTGTCTATGAAGGAGTTGGATGATATATGTGTAAATATACTTCCGCCTGATCGAGTCGATGAATGTTGCCGGTTTTGTTGAAATTGAAACAGAAAGAAATGAAATTGAAGACAGTGGCTATCCTGAATTTGAAGATGAAATACGACCTTCAACATCGAAGAGGCCTCGATTTGAATACAAGCCTATAAGTTCTTTTGGGAAAGAGAAATGGACAAAAAGAAACCAAAACAAATATAATTTTGACATTGCTCCAAATCCAGCTCCACTGACTGAACTGAAAGAAAATATTTGCTCAAAACTGGGCAACCATTCTCCATTGCAATTGTTTCAAATATTTTACGATGATGAAGTCTTTGCCCATATTATTCAAGAAACAAATATATATGCGGGACAAAATAATACGGAGTTTCATTTGGATGATGTAATCCAGAACTACCGAATTAATATTCGTGGAAAAAAATGGTATTGGCCTTTGTGGTGTACCACTTTGAATTCGGCAGTTGTGAATGCTTGGGAATTGCATTGCTTGATTGCAAAACACAAAGTTGAGAAGCCTTTGAGTCAAAAAGAATTCAAAATCTTGGTGACAGAAGCTCTTCTTTTGACTGAAAGGAAAGAAACTACCGATGATTATGTCGACGATAAGGAATATCGATATCCAAATCTTCCAAAAGTGCAGGGAAAACACGTTGTAATCAGAAATCCCGAGGGAAAACATCGTCGTTGTCAGTTGAATGATATATATGTGCGAAAAATGTGATATTCATCTGCATACAAAATGTTTCAAACTAAAACATGAATAAAAGCATTTTTTTCATAGCTTCTATTTGGACTATTTCATATTTTTTATTTTTTTTTCAAATTTTTATATCAAATTATTACAACATAAATTTAGCTTAGTATAATTTTTCTCTAAATTTAATAACTTTTGTGCCTTTTGATTAAAAAATAATAAAATAAATCAATAAAACAGCAATTAAATTCAAATGTTTTACTTGCATATAAAGCAGACATATAGGATAAACGCCAGTGTTCGAAATTTCGAACACTGTTTTCTGGGAAAACGAAAAATCGGAACATTTGTTTGAGCTGATTTTTGACATCAGTAGGTCCTAATTACCCTAAAAAAGTATTTTTCTTCTTAAATAAAAAATAAAATTTTATCTCGGAGCGAAATGGGTTAAAGATGTTTTCTGATTGAATTTTCGAAATGATAGTCGACTTATTCACTTCTTACTAGAGTGACGGACTTTTGTCTGTCATAGCATCGGAACATCCAGCATAGACTTTCCAACTTTGACAGTTGATAAGGGTCAACTTGTTGAAGCTACATTTGTCACCAATGAGTGATTGATACAGTCTGGTTTTTGAAATCATCATTAAACTAAAACAATCCACATGAGGTTCAAGAGCGTTCAATGTTTGGTGTCGTGCATGTACCACACATTGCAACCTTTCACGACGTCGCGGCTGCCCATACATCGTGGACGTCGTTCGCGAAAACTCAAGTTAATATATGACTGATGTGTATACGCATCATCAGTCTCTGTGGACCAATAAGTAACTGCCGTATTTACACGACGCCAAACGTGGTGATGCACCAAGTGACCGCCGTGTAAACACGGCACCCATCGGGCAAGGAAGAATACCATTGATTCATATTTCTCTGCAAATGATTTTAGTCAGGTCTTCACTGTCAACGGCGAGTACTTTAAGTTCAGAATTGGATGATCTGGTGGACAGCGACATTTGTTTTTACAAGAGGGCACTAGATACCTCACGGCTCTTGCCACATATGCATATGTACGGCCACGGAACTAACCCCAGGTTAGGCATCTCCAACAAAACGGAATACGAAAAAATATTTCTTGGGCGACTTCCTCTAGCAAAAACTATGAAAGCAAAATAAAACTCCCATGAAAAGTTTCTCCAAAATATGTCGTTTGGAGTCGACTTTAAACTGTATGTTCCGTCATGTATAAAATTAACACACACACACTGTAAGTGGCGTGCGAAGTTAGATTGTAATGCTGACTGAAGGATTTTAATGACCAATTAGGTAAGAATGTATGTAGGTGTCATCTAAAGTGTGGGTTGATGTGGACTAGCTATCGAGATTTGACCCCGTTAGACTTTTTCTTGTGGGGTCTTCTTAAGTTGCAGATGTATGCAAAGCCAGAAACTACATCGACTCCCATTTCGCCATTGGGCAAATTACTTCTGCTTTAGATGCCAGAGTCATGGAAAATAGAACATTTCAGATGCGCTCAACTAGAGAAGGCGTGGCGAACATTTGAACGATGATATATTCCACACACAATTTTATTCCTCTTGGTGAAGAATTTTCGTTTAAGATTTTATTGTTACACATATTTTAGAAAATCTGTTTGTTTTGGTTCCTTTTTTCTTATATTTCCACCTCTTTTATGCCTTTTATTTACATTCTATTTACAATAAATTATTGGAGCATAAATCTTCAGAGAGGAAGATTTCGATTAATATTTTGTTTCGTTTGAAAAAAAATTTGCATCGATTGAGAGACTTGATACTCAAAAAGCATCTAAAATTAAATCAAAGGCCTCTCACAATAAAGGGAAATAATTTTTTACGTGAAACAACATTTGACGCATTTTACACTACTGTTTTGTTTTTTTTTTTTAAATTAGAGGAGATGTGTGTAATACTAGTGTTTTCTTTCGGGGAAAAATAGCGATTAGAAGAGTCCTTTTCTATGATGAAAGTAATAATTCAAGAAAATATAAAAACAAAGTGAAGTACAAGTTTTATTATGATTTTCTTACTTACATTTCTTTTTATACCAACCGACAGGCTGAGAAACTCATAGGTTCTGTTCTATCTCCAACTCTATTTCTTAATTTCATTAACGATCTTGCTTTTCTAACTTCTTATTCTATCTACTCTGTTCCAGATGACGGCAATATTTGTCAGGCTTTTCGTATATGGAACTCCCTTTCTGCAGAGGTCTTTCCAGCCACTTATGATACAAAAAGATTATAGCGTCTGGCATCCACAGACACTTCTTTCCTCTTTGCCATAAAATATTATCCTAGTTCCAACACAATGACACAAAAAAAAAAAGACAGCAGTGCTTGCATGCTTTTGGAATCGAAAGGAGTAGAATACAATTCTCCTTGAAGCATAGGATCAACAGTTCATTAAAAGCAATATGTGAACAGGTTCTACATGAGACATGAAATAAGAAGCGAAATTAGTATGAGGGCGGACAAAGAAAAACGAAAGGAAAGAAATTTACGTCTGCCTCATAGCATTATCTTTGGAAACTCTTCGTTCCATACTGTCAACGTGCACTTCGGTTTTTTTTTTATTAAATTTTAATTTTTAATTTTAATCCAAATCATGCAGAAAATTTTGCGGTTTAAAGTTTGTAGCCATTTGCTCCATTTTGCTGTGGTTTTTCCATCACTTGCGCTTTAGTTTGGGAAGCGCAAAAAAGTGGGTGGCTTTACAAATTTTGCCAAAAAATTATTTTTATCTGCAAATATACATTTGTGGATGTGTGCCATAGATAGTCAGTTTATATCTTTATACATAAAACTTTATAGAAACACCATTAAAGGCAATTATTGTGACCAAATGAGTTTTTTCTGGCCTGAGCTGGTTCTGTTCTGATAACATTGTTCAACATACTGAAGACTTTAATGGACACAATTATGAATTTCTCTCTATTGTTTGTATGTATTTTATGTTGGTATTTATTGCGAAATACAATAAATATGATACACCCACATATACATATATTAGGGAAGAGTAAATTTGTTAAATTCTACGACAGCTTTAATGCTATGAATCAGTGGTATTGTTTCACGAAAATTTTATATTTTTATAATGACTGGGCCATTAAAAAGTTTAAATTTAATAGTGCAACACGTAGGTTCGAATTACAATTGTTCCGGTTAGAAATGGAATATTATTTCATTCATCAGTACCTCATTCGATTGATCCAATTTTCGTGTACTTTTTCGAGGCAATGGGTTTGCGAATGTTGGCTTTCAAATGTGATAAGTGTCTCTATTGTCCATAATGGTTGCGCCGTCCTTATTTTCAAATAAATATGGGCAAATGATGCCTCCGTACCAAACAGTTCGTCGTAATAGGTGCATTGGCTTCTGTTAGACCACGTGTGGGATTACTGATCCCAAATACGGCAATTTTGCTTATTAACGATGATATTTTTTTGGTAAAATCGACATCATCCTTTGCCCATCTAGCAAAGCGGATACGAAGCGGATGGTCTTGCGGGTGCAACTTTTGAATCAATTGAACTTTGTGAGACATCTTACAGAGATCGCTTCGAAAAATTCGACATAAACTAGTGCGTGAAATGACCGATCCTTGAGAATGATGATGAGTTGATGTTCACCCTCAGCCGCAGCTTCAGTATATTCGGGTGTACGTATTGTACCCATCAAGAATGAAAACAGTTTCACGCAATAATCCTGCGTAAACAGGAACTGTTGGTCCTTCTCTGTGAATAAATTTTGTACGACATATTCGTGCAATCCAACAAATCCAATGTTGCTCAAGCATAAATCGATTAATTACAGTCAGTGGAAATAATATACAACTGAGTTTTGTGACAGAATAGCACAAAATAAGCATTGCCAGATTCGAATTATGGTTCAAATTTAAACCGTTAGAATGGACGAGGATGCTCCGGCGAGAAGGGTTTTTGATGCGGGGATCTGCGGAAGTCGGCGAAGAGGACGACCTTGTATCCGTTGAAAGGACCAACTAGAGGAAGCCCTGTCATCGATTGATGTGACCAACTGGCGTATGCGCGCAAGAAGCTGAGGCACCTGGAAGGATGTGTTGCGGCAGGCCGAAATCCGTTAATCGGGTTGTTAATGGCCAATTAAGTAAGTGAAGAAGTTTTTTCCTCAAAAATATAATAATAAACTGACTTTATTACCACAGTCATATATACAGAAATATAAATGTTTTTGCCACATGAATATATATGATACCAATACAATCCATATACATATTTAAGTTTTACATTCCTTGCTTATCTTTAAGGATGAATCCATAATAAGGATGTGAATAAGGCAATATGAGGAAATATTATTTTTCGTCTTTTTTTTTTTTGTTTCTTGTATTTCTGTTGACGGTTTATTGCTGATGTTGACAGACTTTATTTCTCTTCAAATCTGGCACAAAAAAAGAAAACAAAATCAAAACTTTTCTTTAATTCCAGTGATGGCTATAAACAGTTTGTCTTTTCTTTTCGCTATCGTTGTTGTTTCTTTTTGTTTTTCTTTCAATCTCAGGAGATAATATTGTTTGGAAATAATTTTATAAATAAAGTTAAATCAGTAAGAATTAGTTTTTTGTACTATAAGCCGAAATTTCTTTCATCAGATAATATTAAACGAAATGTGAAAAACAACATTCGAAATAAACAACTACAAACGAATTTTTTTTAATTACTCATACTAATAGAATATAATAAAAAAACGCAGTTGATCCCCAAGCGGAGAAGGACATCCTGAGCTGCAACTCACCTAGACAAGATTTCATACTCAAAATGAAAATATCAGAAGAGGAAGCATTGAAGAAGTGTAAAACGGTGATTAAAAAAATGAAAACGGCTATTAATAGACTGAGGAATATCAGCATGGACGTTCAAAATGGCGTGTCTGAGTTAGACGAACTATTGGACGTAATTGCAGACTACCGTAGAAGCTGGAAAAATGCAGAAAAAGAAATACAGCTTAGTAAAACACAGCAGAAGGAGACCTCAGATACTCCAAAAATCCAGAAAACGAAAAATAAGCGAACCGCGTCTAGCCCTGCGGAAACTAACCCAGAGAAGAAAACGAAGAAGAAAGCTACCGATAGTACAGTGGTCATAGTAGGTACAGAAACCAGGCCCGAGGTAGTAGCGGGGAAGAAAGAAAGTACAAGAGCCCAAAGGAGAAAACGTCCTAAGAGACCCCAGAACCGACCTGACGCTGTCGTCATAAAACCCAGAGAAGGGCACAGCTATGCCGACGTATTAAAAAATCTGAGAGAAAAAGTTAACCCGGAAGAGACTGAAGTGGCAGTGCAATCCGTCCGAAAAACAAAGACAGGATCTTTGCTCTTAATAATGGGCAAAGGCGGGAGAAAAGAGGAGTTTCGCGAAGCTATTATAGGCACACTAAAAGAGGAGGCCGTAGTGCAGAATATGATATCGAAGGCCAAAATAGAAATACAGGATCTCGACTCCCTGACGACAGAAGACGAAGTGAAAAGGGCCATAAAAAATGTGACCAAATCCGCAGATGAGGATATAGTGGTACGCCTGACGACCACAAACAGCAGAGAGCAGAAAAGGGCTTTTGTGTCGCTACCAGTAGCTGACGCAAACATATTACTCGAGAAACGACGAATATTAATCGGATGGACATACTGTCGTATACGATACAAGGAGGAGGAAAAGCGCTGCTATAAATGTTTCGAATCGGGGCATAGGCAGTGGGATTGCAAAGGACCTGACAGGAAAGGAATGGGTCTATGTATAAGATGCGGTCAAAAGGGCCATAAAATGAAGGAATGCAGGAACCCCCCGAAATGCTGTGTCTGTTCAGAGAGCAAAATCAGAGCAACAGATCACATACCTGGATCTCGAAGCTGTAAACGAACCCAAAACAACAACGGTACGCATTGAGGTTCTTACAAGCTAACATGCACAGAGGCAAAGTGGCACATGCTCTCCTGCCACAAATCGTTAGAGAATTGGAAGCAGATATAATTATCATCAGTGAACAGTACGCAAAAATGACTACTGGATTATGGTTTGATGACGAATCGGAAACCAGTGCAATATGGATCCCCTGCCAGAGGCAGATTCACATAAGGAATAGCGGAAAGGGGAACGGTTTTGCCTGGGTCCAAATTGGAACCCTCACACTTGTAAGCTGTTACCTAACCCCAAACGACAATATCGAGACATTCCAGGAGAAACTTGACAATATAGAAGATCTCGCAAGGCTTAAGGGAAACAATCTCATTGTAGCAGGTGACTTTAATTCTCGCGCAATCGAATGGGGATTAAAAAATACCGACTCAAGAGGCACAAGAGTATTAGAAATGGTAGCACGACTAGGGATGATGACAGCAAACACTGGCAGTGTCCCAACTTTCAGGCGTCCTGGATGTGAGGGCACCATCCCAGACGTAACTTTTGTCTCTGAGGAAGTGGCCCATAAGTTAAAGGACTGGAGAGTTCTTGAAATATATACAGCCAGCGATCATCAGTATATATCGTTCTGTTTGAAAGACGGAGAAGCTGCACACAAAAAGAAAACTAGTGGAACCACCCGAAAATGGAACGTGAATAAGCTTAATACAGCGGTACTGCTCTCCGAAATCGACAGACGAGCAGGAGAACTTAGAAGCGAAGCAGACACGAGAACAACAGTCGCCAACACCATGTCGACAATCACAAGATGTTGTAACAGCGCAATGCCAAAAATGAATAAAGGTCCCAAATGGAAACCAGTACATTGGTGGAATGCTTCGATCGAAGAATCCAGAAGGAACTGCTTACAAGCAAGAAGGAGGTATACCAGAGCTAGGCGCAGAGGCGACGCAGAAGCAGAGCGTAGTGAATATAAAGAAGCCAAAAAACAGCTGAAAATCCGAATACTCAAAAGTAAAAAGGAAAAGTGGGAAGAACTGAGGACCGATATAAACCAAAATCCCTGGGGCCTTGGTTACAAACTCGTGATGAACAAACTCGGAATGAAAAACCCGGTAGAAATTATGGACGAAGACATCATGCACAATATTGTGAGCACACTATTTCCACGACACGAAATCAGACAAGATGACAGCGGAACAGAGACCCGTTCCAATACTCCCTTGTTCACAACAGTAGAGCTACAAACGGCCGCTCGCAGCCTCAAAAACAAAAAAGCACCCGGACCCGATGGAATCCCAACAGAGGTAATAAAGGAGATAGCAATGAACCGCCCCGAGATACTGCTGAAAATGTATAACAGTTGTCTTAAAGAGGGGATATTCCCAGACGCTTGGAAGGAACAAAAACTAGTTCTTATAAGCAAGGGTAAGGGAGATCCAACATCGCCATCATCGTATAGGCCCCTGTGTTTGTTAGACTCTGCGGGCAAATTGTTTGAGAGGCTCATAAAGCCTAGGCTTGACGAGGCCATTAAAACTTCGGGAGGTCTTTCTACAAGACAATACGGATTTCGACCTGGAAGATCTACAATAGGAGCTCTTAAGGAAGTGGTAGATGCATTCGAAGCAGCCCAGACCGGGAATCACTTCCCGAGACCGGTTATACTCCTGGCGACCTTAGACATAAAAAACGCCTTCAACAGTCTGAGGTGGACAGATGTGATAGAGGCCCTGGATACAACTTTCAACGTTCCAGCATATCTGATGAGAGTTATTAAGGATTACCTAAGAAATAGAGTGCTGATATACGACACAAACCAAGGATCAAGAAGAATGCAGGTCACCTCCGGAGCGGCACAGGGGTCCATATTGGGACCAGATCTCTGGAACGCGACTTACGATGGAATCTTAAGAATAGAGATGCCGGAGGATACTTTCCTAGTCGGATACGCAGACGACATCGCGGCAGTTATCAGGGGCAGAAACATAGACGAAGTCCAACGCAGACTACGACAAGTCATGATGCGGACTAAGCACTGGTTGGAATCTCACGGCCTACAGCTGGCCATGCATAAGACGGAGCTGCTCCTACTAACCAGACGACACATTCCAATAGAGATTGAAATCAACATAGGCGACTTGGTTATTCCCACGAAGAAATCTATTAAATACCTTGGGGTTAGATTGGACTCGAAACTGACCTATTCAAACCAAATAGAATATACTGCAGCGAGAGCAGCTAGAATAACAGCCCAACTAAGCAGACTGATGGCAAACATTGGTGGACCCCTCCCAAGTAAGAGGAAGCTACTCATGGAGACTGGAAATAGCATACTCCTCTATGGATCTGAAATTTGGGCTTCTACTTTGGAAACCCAAATCAGAGCTAGGAAACTGCTGTCTGCGCAGAGAATAGCTGCTCTACGAGTGATATCCTCGTATCGAACGGTATCAACACAAGCTGCCCTAGTGATAGCCGGAATGGTTCCCATAGACCTACAGGCAATTGAGCGCCGGATGATCTTCAACGCTAGGCAAAACCAACCACAGAGTACGGAGGCAATAAAGCACGAAGTCTCCCTAAAATGGCAGTCTCGCTGGGAGAACGAACAGCACGGAAGGTGGACATACAAACTGATTCCAGAGTTGCAAGTGTGGAAAAACAGAAAACACGGAGAAGTAGACTACTACATAACCCAGATGCTGACCGGTCACGGATACTTCAGAGAGTACCTGCATCGCATGGGGAAATGCAGCTCGCCATTTTGTATCTATGAAGAGAAGGAAACGTTAGATGACTCCGAACACACTTTCTTCAGCTGTCGTCGATGGGTCGAAAGCCGTCAGCGACTCGAAGCTGAAATCGGAAATATTAGTGCAACAAACGTCGTGCTGAAAATGATAAGCAATAGAGAAAGCTGGAACGCAGTAAGAGAATTTGTGCATCATGTCCTGCGTACGAAAAAATACGACCTAGACGCAGTGGTATAAGAGAAGAGCGGAGCCTGGACGCAGGCTGATGATGATAGAACTGGCACACCCGCCAGAAAAGGGGTCCACCTCGAAGTAATACAACCGTGGTTCCGAGGTGGAATATACCCTGGTGAGGAGACAAGGTGGGGTTTTAGTCGGTATACCTAATGGGAGAGTCCGACATACCATGTATGGTGACGGCCTACATGAATGCATAAAGCATTTCCCCTCCTTCCCGCAAAAAAAAAAAAAAAAAAAAAAAAAACATTAAAATTTGGTAGCTGCTACACATGTTTACTTTGATTATTAAAAATGCAGTTGAGAGAAGAAGCAACGGAAACGGTGGATCATATTTTATGACACTATCCTTTTATGCAGTCACGTATGGTGGCATAGATGGGTAGGTAATAGAGATCAGCAATGAGTATTCAAAAAGATGAGTAGATTCGAATCATACTCATAATTTATGATACTTATACGCATTCATATTAATTTTAATATCATACTCATACTACTCATATTCAAAGTTTGAAGAACTCATCGAACTCATACTTAACAATACGCACGATGTTGTTGATTTCATTCTCCATGACTCAACATTTACAGGAATCATAAAATAAGTATGATTCGCTTATGAACACTACAATACTCACCAGAAGGTTGTGTGTTTGCTTTGCTTGCTGTCTTTGTCTTTTGCTTTCTTCTTTTTTTTGTAAATGCAACAACAACTACGACTGTAAATTTTGATGAATGATTTATGAGTATTATAAGTATTTTTCTAAAGTTATGAATCTGAATGAGTAGGCGTATGAATCAAACACATTTCGAATGCTATGAGTTTGATGTCAACGTTGTAGTTATACTCATTGCAACCTGTATTTATAAATCAACGTTGTAGTGAGTACGAATGAATCAGAGTAGTTGAATTTCAATACTGTTGACTCACTCACACTCAAAATTACATGAGTAACGAAAAAAAATTCATTTCTGATCTCTGGTAGGTAATTGATTTGTTGATTAACTGGTAGATATAAGAAAGCATTTACTGGCCAGAGGGATATCCTTAGCAGGATAATTTCTTTCTTGGATATGTGTGGTGTTTTATGAAGTCACAATGGACCAGTAGATGAAGGAGTGTGAACGCCACCGAAGTAACCTAACCTAACAATATCTAATGTGGTTTCAGTAAAGTGAGCCACCTGCCTCACCAAACGTCCTACAATCGATTTATTCCAGTAAAAGTTTCCAGAACAAATTATCTCATGATTATTATTTAATGCCGTGCAATTTTTTTCTTTGTGGTTTTGTGAAAACCGTGCGTAGTCTAGTAGGTAGTGTACTGACTTATAAGGCATGAGGCCGTGGGCCAAATGCCAGCCCAGACTTCTCGAATATTTTGAATTATGAAAGAATATTTCTTACATGAGTTGCTGTCAGCAGTCTTCTGGGAAAAACTCTGAGTGTAAATAAAATTTCCCTGAAAAGCTTCTCAAAAATCTGTTGTTCTGGGTTGACTATAGGTTCCATCATTCCTGTAAAAAATTGGCTTACACAACATAAATGGTGTGAGAAGATAGGTTGTAATCCTAGGGTTGTAATGACCAATTAAGTAGGTAAGTAAGACATGTACGACAAAATGTTCTATTAAAATTTGTTATGACATTTTTTTGTCTGAATACCTATTTATTATGAACTTTAGCGTAATATCGAAGTGCTAATCAACCCATTATTCTACCGAGTATTATCTATTAAACAGGATTTTTTTATGACGTTCAATGCATTGAATTAAATTTGAGTTCTTTTGTGTCATTCGTTCGACAATGTTATTAAATTTATTATAATTTTAAATACAAATAAACGTTTAAAAACCATTTCGAAATAAGAGCATTACATATTTACGTACTTAAATATATACATAATATATGCATACCATAGTATGTATATTTACTTATTTAAATAATCGTGTACTTCTTTATGGGCTTATGGACTAAAATATTTAATTGAATACAACATAAATTATTATTTATAACGTTCAAATGCTAGTTTAATAGATCTTATTTACGTATATTTAAATTATGTATGTATATATTTCGTAGTCGCAATAGGTATGTACATACATAAGTATATCTATTACATATAAATAAATAAATGCATACATATCATCATATTGAACTACGAATTGAGTAGAAATGTTTGATGTTGTTTTCATTTCTAATAATTTGATTACTCTGGCTCAATTTGTTTGTAGAGAATTTAGTTGAATTATAATCCTTACATTTTATAATTTAAATGGCTGAACTGCCATACTACATTATACTGGCATTACTACCTTAATGCTTTAAACACAATTAACGGAACTGACAATAAATTATGGTTTATTCGTGTAGCTGCTGCGCACATGCCTCATAAAATATTTTGTTTTTCTCTTAATTGTTCTTCATTGTATTGTCGATGTTCATTTGAATTCAAATTTTAATTACGTGTGTGTGGGGTAAGAAGAGTTTAATTTTATTCATTTGATTGTATTTCGTGCACTTTTCACTCATAATTCTTTCATGAATTGTTGGCAAACCGAGTGAATGTTTACCTGCAAAATAATTCTTCTGTGATGTGTGAAAATTTTTGGTAATGAAATTGTAACAGAAAATGAATCAGGACTCATTCAATGGATAAAATATGACACCAGCTGTAAATACGAAGGTGGATTTTATGAAATTAACTTAAATTTATGTAATAAAAAAATTTGTTTAATAATGCCAAAATGAATGCGAGAAACTCACTACTCATCCAATCCATTTGGAATCGTTAAAATGGCAAAGAGAGATTTTTAATATTTTTGAAAAGATAATCTTACGAATGTTATGACTATTTACAATTGATTTTTATACTCAGCATTAAAATAAAACCAATTCAAAATTATTAACACATGTCTGACTGCAAAGTTCTCCAGACTAAAATTAAGGAAACGGAGAAAAAATTGTTTATGAAAAATGAGAATGAGTAAAACGTTTTTACCTTATTTTTCCACCCTGATCTCTAAGTAATGGATTGGAATTCATATATTTTAACGTGCAATTCATGTATGGTGCTCTAAATACAGAAATAATCTCTCGTAGGCAATATATCAAGAAACTTTCTTATCAACCATCGTTTTAACATATTTGGATGTCATTTTACTTCTTCGTATTTTTAGTATTCCATAAATTTTTAAGACGTGTACCTGTATGTCTATATGTGACAGAGCTTTTTAAAGACACGACTTAGAATTTTGCTGCTCATTAAATAATATTTTAAATATCCTCAATTCATGCGCATTATTCACAACAAAAACTATCATACAACTATCATTTCCGCCATCCATCGTGATACAATTTTTTATTAGTCGCCTTAGTCTAGTTCGTGGTGTGTTGGCATATTAGACGTGATGACTGGTCTCCAACAAAACGAAATATAAAAAAATATATCTTCGGCAACTTCTCAGCAGATTTCTGGCAAAAAAAAACCTCTGAGAACGAATAAAATTGTCATAAAAAAGTTTTTCAAAAATCTTTCGTTCCGGATCGACTTTAAACTGTCGGTCCCGTCACTAATGTATAAAATGAACACACACAACATACTTGGTATGAGAAACTAGGTCGTAATCCTGATTATACTACGAATATTTACTAAACGGTCATTAGAATAAAAGTCACATCTGTACCTGTTCTTCTTTGATTTAAAAAGAAAGTAGAAAATCGATTCAATTAATTTTAATGCTAAAGTGAAACATTCACTACAAATACGTGAAGTAGCAAGTGTATTGCACTATTTTCAGTCCTTCTTTTCCAGTCTTTAACAGAGCAACTGTGGAATAAGAAAAGAATTATTTCGTAGACTTCTAAAACACATCCTTGGTAGGTACCAGGCAAATGATATCAGTCTTCAAGCTGCTGGTAATACAAAACAAAAGGAAAGTTTTTGTAAAGTTTGAAAGCTTTAATGAGGATGAAGGAAATAATTCTTTTTATTAGCAAGTAGCAACTCCTATAAGTTTAGAGTCAGCATTGCGGAATTCAAAGAGATTTAATTTTCTTGGAATATAAAGAACGTTGTATGCAAAACCGCCATCTTAATGCAGGACTGTATTGTTGTGTAGAAGTAATAATATAATGTAATCAGATTATTTATTGCACTGCCTACTAACTATATTCGTTCATTGTCTTCCTCAACGCTGTTGTCCTGATTAACACCACGTCTCGCATCGGAATCAGTAAAAATAAATCCTTCATTTTGTGCTGAAATGCATTAACAACATCTGTGTTATTCTTATAAAATTTTCTTTAATTCTATAGTGGAGACGGGCACAGGATATTAACTTGATATCTTTATAGCCTTAACTATGTTGATAAAATTTACTTTGCTTTACTTTACTGAAAATAATTTATATGTTTATCAATTTTGTATTCCCTTTAGAAAAATGTGTCTTACTAGAACTCATATAAAATGCCTTTGATTGCAAAAGAATTAGCGCAACATCCTGTTTATATTTCCAAAATATTCTTAACAAACATTTTTTAAGATTTTTTCATATTTAGAATTCAAATCAAAAACATAAACACAGAAATACAATTTTAATAGATACACAATCAGGAATACATTTTTACTAAAATTTTTATTCAAATACATGTACATTGTTTACGAAATGATTATTTTGGAGTATAATCCTGTCTCACTCCTTAAAATCAATTCGCTTTTAGAAGGGGGACTTAGAAACAAAGAAAGCAAAAAATATGGAATTTTATGACATGAAATTGAAACAACAACAGCAATATAAGCACTGCAACTTGAAAATGAATTGAACAGGAATTGAAATCTAAAAAGTCAATTAAAAACGAATTAAGGAAGAACTGCAACAACAATGTGATACAAACAATATATCATAAAATATAAACTGAAATTCTCTGAGGGCTCCAATCACAATTTTTCTTTGTGGAATGGTATGTTCAACAAAATAATGAAAGAAAGCATACAGCATGGACTGACGAAATAGTAACAATTTCATTGAATTAGATGTCGTTTATTCAGTCTGTTTTGCCAAATCACCATGGACGAATATAGCATTCAACAGCACGTGCAACAATGGCTGTTCGTTTCGGGCAACGTACCACACGCTGGTATGTGCCAATAAACCATAAATCACAGCGACACTCAAAGCTAACACAATTCATTCCATCGGTTAAATTCAGCCCTTGCGACCCTTGCTGCCGTGACTTCGTAATCAGTAAATCTATTAAAACGTTTAGTTTCCGATTTTCGCATAACTGGTCTTTTTTAGTTTTGTATTTATCTGAACATCTGAAATGCACTTTCATACTAGAGAGTTTTGGGTTCCGAACTAATCGGTCAGGTTAAGGATATCTTTCGATCCTTAACAAACACTGGAATAAACGCAGGAGTATAAAAGAATTACTTGTTCTCTGCACTGCAATGTAACAACTTCTGTCAGACAGCAAGACAGATCTAGAACATATCGAGGCAGGACAGATCTAGGAAATGACATTTAGTGTGCCACATCAAATCCTCACAGCGTATTTACATTTGCAATAATTCTCTTTATTAACACTGCCAGCTCCTGTAAATTCAGAGTAAACATAGCGGAATTCGAAGTTGTTCAATCTCCCTACGATATAAAGAGCGTTGTGTTTAAAACCAGACGAGTTATTGCATTGCATTTAAACCATATTTGATGAGAACAGTACTGCATTGTACTACTTTGTCTCTTCCGACGTTATCGGTATCAGTAAAAACAAAATTTTTGTCTACAACTTGGTAGACACCCCTGAATTTTCTTCTGAAATGCATTTACAAGATACGTGTTATCGTGAGGCCTGCATTTCAGGCTTCTAATAAAATGTTCCTAGATTCCATAGTGGAGACGCGCTCATTATTTCCATCAATGCTACAGAGGTACATACTTATATGCATATCGCTCTCTAACGTCTGTTTCATTGAGCATGCCTATCTAAACTGCTCTTTCCTACCAAGCTGGTTGAGTTTACAATACTAATCTCAATTCAGTTAAACGCAATTGGCCAAACGCAAATGCCAATTGGCTTGGTTTTTTGTTCCATCATCGAGATATTTAACGAGAATGTGTTAATTACTCAATATTTTAGGTAACGAAGCTTCCCATTGAATCTCGTAAAATACCTGCCACATGTAACCCAAGTCATAGTGTCCCTAGGTCTTGTCTTCATTACTATACCATCTTAAATCTAGCGCCGCTGGGAGACGTGTTCTAGCTGGCTCAGTTAAGCTGCCCATTGAATCTCGCATTATACTTTCCTCACGTAATCAAAATCACAGCCTCCCTATGTATTGTCATCATTACTATACGATATTAAATCTAGCACCTCATTGAGACGTGTTCTTGTCACTTTAGTCCTGCAGAGTCATTCCAGCCTGTGTGTCTTATTTAACTTCAGTTAAGCAGTTATGAAATTCGGTCTGTTTCGCTCTACCGTGCTGTTATACATCCAATTACTAGGAGATTTTTCGTATTCCGTAAGATATGAAAATCACCATTTATGGTCAAATGTTTATATCTGCGACTTTAGGCGGTCGTGCATCCTAGAATAATTTTGTAATCGTTCCAAAGTCACTGCAATAGTTTTTAAAACACTGTTTGCTAAAAATATCAGAAATATTCTGGCCGAACATAATGTCTCGTAGAGTCCTCTGGCATTTTACGTGCGGAACGGGTTTGGAGGGATTCGAATAATTTAAAGAGTCTAAAAGACTATAAAAAACAATTGATTACTCATGTATAAAATTAATGCACACAACATGAGTGGTGTTGAGAAGATAGGCCGTAATCCTGACTAAAGGGTTGTAATGGCCAATTATGTATGTATGCATGTATATCGTATAACTTATATGCCACACATAATGTCGTTCATTGGTCTTCCAAACAAATAACAAATTTTGATGATATCTCTTATTCACTTTTTTATTTCAATTTAAAGACAGAAAGCCACTAATGCGATGTGATGCAATAATTCCTTTAATGTGTGGTTGACATTCCGTTTTTTTTGGGAATAATAAATTTAAATATTAGAAAAATGAATATTACAAAGATGAAATCACTGCATGAGAAGCCATTATATTCTCAAAATTGTTTAAAAGGTTTTCGGTAATTTTGGAAAAAAAAAAGTCGAAAATGATGGTTAAGCGAATAGAAGAGCAGAAACAATATTTAATAGTATTTTAAATTGCATTCCCAAGTAGCAAAAAATTATTGAATCATTAAACGACGTCATTCGTTCCATTCGCTATGCTTGTTGCATTAAATTTGTTGAGCATCAATTACATCAACACCATACACGAACATGCATTAATATTCACACTAAAAGCGTTGAAATTATGAAATTTAACAATCATAATTAAACCATGCAAATGCAATCACTTTATATGAGAAAAACTAGACGAATAGACACAGATATATGCGTGCGAATAAAGGCAGCACGATAACAAGAAATGAGTAAATTGTGGCAAAACAAACATTTTGTAAAAAAAAATTAAAGTTATGTACTGAATGGTCAAAAAAAATTTGATCAATACCCGCAAACGCAGTAAAAAGCAGAAGAAAGTAGACATCATCAGTGTACGGAAAAAAGGAACAGACACCTTCGTAATAGGATCTAAATCGACTTAAATATTGGTTGGACTGAGACAGTTCAAATAAAAATTTGTAATTACATCCGCAGTCTAGTAGGTAGTATGTTGGCTTGTTAGACATGAAGCCACGGTTAAAAATCACGGTTAATACGAAATATGAAAAAATATTCTTTCGTTGACTTCCTTTCAGCAGATTTCTGCCAAATAGATGGTCGTTTACAGTTCGTTGTCTGGTTTTACTATTTCTACGGTCGATATGACGACCGTCGACGGTTTTAATAATACTCATACGTCACGGCGGCCAATGCTCTTTTTACATTATTTGTTTGTATTTAATTTTTAAGGCATATTTTATAAGTGGACAGATTGCTTATAAATAAAATAGAAACATTTGTTTTCGCAGAGACTTAATTAAAAACACTTTAAATTAAAATTAAAATATCATAAGTCTCCGTAGTCCAGTTGTAATAAATTAATATTAATTGTGTTTTCGATATTATTGTTTTTGTAAATGTTGTTACACGACACATGGGCGTAGGCATGCGGAAGTACCAATTTGGCCGATCTCACTGCCAATGGAATGCCGATACAAGCGAAGTCTTATGGACTACTCTTGTAAAAGGAGGAAATTACCCATGTATCGAAGTTAGACCAAGAAGACTGCGTGAGCACTAGCTTCAGTCGGGTGGGGGGTTCGTGTCTTCTCGGAGCTAACTTGAAATTACATAAACATTTATTATAAACTCCCTGGTTTTTTTTAGGAAATGACTTAACCGGATAAGTTAACACTAACATTATCCTTCGAAGGAAGAAAAAGAAAACAATGGAAAGGGATTAACTAATGACAGACGAGAGATTCCTAGGTGATGTTATGAATCAATGCTTCTAGACCCTCCCTACCGATATCCATTTAGCACAAAAATGTTACAGGATCCCAAATTAAGTATATTTACTCTTTAATCAACGAAAATTATCCACGAAAGAAAACTCACAACTCTATTAATTCATCATTCGATACACAAATTTTATTCATAAGTAACATTATCCTAACGTAGTAGTTTCTCTATTCTATGCTTAGGCCTAAAATTCAAACATATTGTTGCCTTATTAATAGAACTATAAGGAGATATTAAGTCTATAGATATAAATATCAAGATGACAAACAAAATTCGGCCATCAAGAAAAAGTGATATTATAATGGTTAACATACAGTAAGTATATTACTTGCAATTATCTCAAACAAAAATCTAATCGAAAGAAGAAAAGGGAAAGTTCCTAAGATTCGTATATAAGTATAAATATAATAGAGATTACACAGACGTAGAAATCATTAAAACGCAAAAGAAACAACGTATACCCGATCTCATTGAATACAAAATAACATAATCAAAAGATATATAAAATAAAATTAAATATGATTCACTCACCCACATTACTTGTTGTCGCAGAGGCCTTCGGATCTTGCAAGTCATGAGTTATTCATTATGAGATGTATTACAAAATTGATGTAATCAATGAGCGTTGGTACTTCAAGATAATTGAAAGATTAATTAATAAATACATACTAACAGTTACTCTAGATAATTAAGGGTCGAAAAATTTCTGAAATAGACAAAGAATTCAATATTTGGATAAATCGATATAGAGGGAAATACCTCTGTGGGTAGCACCCAAAACCAAAAATGTAGTTAGAGAAAAAAAATACTGAATCAGAAATTTTCCGAGTTACTAAGGATTTCGAGTTTAAGAAAGCCTTAATTTTCAAAAAAAAAAAAAAAATAGATATATACTTTACAGACTAAATTCAGATTAAGTTAAATAGTTATTAAGATACTTATCAGATAACCACAAGAGAGAATGTCGAATATTCGTGAAGGATCTGATGTAGTTAGCACTGATGCAAGGATGTAATTAACATTGATGAAATGATGTAGTTAGCATTGATGGAGTGAACATCGATGAATGAATGAATTAAAATAAAGAATCCATATTAAAGGGTTGTAATGACCAATTACGCATACATGGATGTAACTGGATATTATGGTTACCAATTTTTTCAATGTGAAAAATTTGCCCAAAAAATACAATCTTAGCAGATGTTTAAGATAAGATTGTTTAACGAGTGCCACTATTCATTTCAGTTCAGTTTTGCCTTTATCTACAGCCTTCATCCATACTCTAGATCGGCTAAATTTAGAATCGTCCATCAATGATTATCAGTTTTAAATGCAAGTCCAATAATCTTACGGGAGGATTAGGGTATCCTGATGGTCTAGTTGGTAGTGTGCTAAACTACAACCGCAGAGAACGTGCGTTAGATGCTCACCAGAGATTTAGGGTGTTGGTCATTGACTGTCTGATTGTTCATCTGACATCATATATGATTTGCCCACAATATAAAAAGAAAGTGAGAATTATTAGTAAAAAGTAATTCTCGAAAAAAGTGACGAAGGGTATGTATACACTTTCTTTTCTCCTATAAACACAATGCACTGCATGTATAGGTTGGTTAAAAAAAAGCGATTCTAAGAGGGCTTTTGTAGAATTGGATGTTTTTTAAGTGCTTAGGAGCTTAAAGTGATAACGCAAGACTGATATGTTGCTGTAATGAATTCCTTAATATTATCTGTTGAAGAATTTCATGGAATTTATTTATTTTAATGTAAATTAAGGCACCAGTTCGCCATGACTACGGGTAACATCGTCCATTCGATAAATTCAATATTTGAATGCTTTTTCCAATAAATCTCCAATTATTCTTAAGGCCTTTATTACAACTTGCCGTTAACTAAAGGGAGGATTTTAACGGGCAGATAATTTGTTTTTCATTATTAAAGTGGTGGCAAAAGTAAGCTTTAAGCTAAAGGTATTTCTAACTTTTAAAATTAAGTTTATGTTTAAACTTGCCATATTATATGTTATTTTCAATATCGCAACTTTAAACAAAATGAGCATATACAACAAAAAAAATCAAGCCAATCGTTGCTAATGCGTTTACAAAAAAACTTGTTTAATCGAGCAATGTTATCGACATTACTCCGGCGCTGTCATATTTTTGAAAAAATTAACTTTATTTTATCATTAGGTTGCAATAACGAAAAGAAGTTAAAGGTGACTTTAAAGTTCAATTTAGATAAAGTTACCTTTTACTAAACCCAACTTTAATGGCAAGTTGTAATAATGACCCTTAAATAGTTAATGGCTTATCGGCATAAACCGTTGTCTTAATTTAGCTCCATAGAAACAAATCCAAAGGCGTTAAGTCGCACGACCAACAAAAATTCTACTTTTGGACAGAAAACAGAAATCAAATTCGTTTTGCAGTAAATCGACTGTTAATCTTGCTCTTTGACAAGCTCCGTCTTCGTCAAATATTAATTTTTAAAAATTTCAGTCACCTCAATGAGCTCAAGTAGCTCCTTACTAATTTCGAAGGAAATGTATACATACATATATAAGTAATCGGTCATTACAACCATCCAGTCAGGCAAATTTTCTTCACTCTCAGAGCTTTTGCCAGAAATCTGCTAAGAGCCAGTCGTCTAAGAAATATTTGTTCAATTTGTTCATATTTCGTTTTGTTGGAAATGGCTGATCAGGGACCGAGGCCTCATTTCTAATAAGCCAACACATTGCCTAGTAGACTACGCTGAGTTCGAAAAAAATAGAGAACGATAATGACGCTACACAGTGAACGCTTTAAAGTTTCACAAGTGTTTATTCAGTTTTCCATCTGCCTGTCATTCAACTCAATTAGCACCCATTTTCCAGACTGTCGGATCTTCCCCATTGGTTGTAATCATTGAGAAACGCAGTATTCAGTATTTCTGCCACTTGTTGCTGATTCAAAGTGTCATCTTCCATTGGAAGACTTCCAATATTGTTTGCAATTCGATGTCTTCGAACGTGTTTAAGTCTTTGATTAAATTTCCTACCGGGTGTGCGTTTGGTCACCGAAATCTTTGTGCTGGTAAATTGCAGACAAATATTTATTTTGTAAATTTAAAATAAATTCATTCCTTTTTCGAGCGTCATTGGTTAACCAATTGCTTTATTTAAAATATTCAAAGTGTGTTAAAATATCTCACATTGGTGAAATATTAGAGCACAATCTTTTTGGAAGTTTTCGCTTTGTGCCAGGAAAAAGCTCTTGGCTCATACAGAACGTTTTTGGTAGTCTTCCACGTTCTTCATTTCTCATATTAAAATCATTTTCTCGGAACCAATCGAAGCCATCTTGCGCATGTTGCTCCTAATAGAGCATGATCACCATATGCCTCGACAAGCATTTGGTGTGACTCTCTAGCACTTTTCTTCAAATGAAAACAAAAAATTTATACCTTCCGCAAATCATCACTTTGAGGTACAAAATTCACCATCTCTAACGCGATGAAAAAATATTTTTGTATGTTTTTTGTTCACTGATTTCATGTATTCTGACTATCATTGTCATACCAAAGAAAAAAAGTAAGTTTCATTTACAATAAATGTTCCGTATGTTATACCCATCTGGTATAAGTACTTGATAAAAAGCTAAAACACGAATGAAGAGTTACAATAGAAAACACCAAAAACAAATACATCAACAAGCCATCACTTCAACCATCAGTTAGCGAATTGGTAAGAATATCACATAAAATACTTTTTACCTGGTAAAAGGAAAAATATAACTAAACATGTTTGGACGTTTATTTGTTTATTATTCGCAAAGTTATTTTTTTTTTGCAATTCCTGCTTTACCATTTTAAAGGCTGTCCTGTATCATCTCGGCCCCTTTGAGATGAAATGTATTTTCCACAACAAATTACAAACATACTTATTCTAATACATGCTCCTACAAAATGTATCCAAAGTATTAAACAAGAGAAAAAAATAACAAAAAAAATAATATTTTCCTATTAGGACTTATACGGACATACACACGCAAGGAATACGTGTGGTTCACAATTTTTCAGCTGTAGTCCCAAAGGCATTTTCATATATAAATTTGAACACTTATTCACAGACGCGATACGAAATAAAAAACTAGCGAAGCAAAAGTGATGGCACTAAACATATTTCTGCCATCCCTATATCAAAGGCTTCCAAACAATGCACAATTTTTTATTTTTTATGTAGGGTGGGTCATCTATGGGTTTAAATTTGAATCATAGGTTATTTCGAATCTGGCAATACTTACGTCATTATATTCTGTCACTAAGTTCAGTATTTTATCTCCACTGTGCGTAGCGATTTGATTTACTCTTGAGCAACGTTGGAATTTATTGGACCAAAGAGAAACTGTACGTTGTGCCAAAAAATCATCTTGTCGGATGAAACTTATTTTCATCTTACTTGGTATGTTAATAAGCAAAATTACCGTATTTTGGGGCCAGAAAAACCACACTTGATCTTACAGAAGCCATTGCACCCATTACGAGTGACGGCGACGAAGACGGCGCAACCATTATGGTCAATGGAGATACCAATCGCACCATGATAACCACTCTTCATGGTATGGATGTAATCAGGATGGCACAACTTACTACACATCTCATGGCACAATTGATTTATTGCATCATACGTTTAATGGCCGTTTAATTAGCTGAAATGGTGATATCAATTGGCGGCCAAGAAGCTTGGATTTGACACCTATTTTCTGTGGGGCGCCAAGAGAAAATGTTATGCCGACAAACCAGAGACAATTAAGCATTTGAAGGCCAATATTCGTGATGCTATGGCCGACATGCGATGAAATATACCCGGAAAAAGTGCACTAAAATTGAAGGCAGCCGTGGCAGTCATATGAATGAAATAATATTCCATTTCTAACCAGAACAATACTTTCTCATAACAAAAAACTAAATTTGGCAAAATTTCAAACCCGTTTTTGTTTTATTGCATTTATAAATTTAAACTTTTAAATGGCCCACCCTATACTTTAAGGATTTTGGAGAGGTTTATGACCATGGACCATGGCACTTGATAACTAATTCCAAATTTCATTGAAAAATCATCTTCAGTGATTAGAGCTATTCCTGGCTCAATGTGGACAAGAAGAAACAAAATACTCAAATCTGGAACAATACCAAAACAAATGAAGTCGCCGTAATCTAGAGGTAGTGTGTTCAAACTCCAGGTCAGACATCAAACCAAAAATATGGAAAAATATTTATTCGGCGACTTCCTTTCAGCAGGTTTTTGGAAAAAACTCTCAGAGTAAATTTAATTGCCATGAAAAGTTTCTTAAAAATCAATCGTTCGGAATCGACATTAAACTGTAGGTCTAGCCACTCATGTATACAAACTAACATGAACCGTGGCCTCACTCCTACGGCAATGACTACTTTCCAATTGCGTTTCATATGTAACGATTTTATAATAAATTTTGCTTTCTTTAATACGAAAACCAAAAATAACAACTTATGCCTCATGTGCCTTGTTTAACGATTGTTAAAGCAAATGTCAGCGGTTTTTCATTGAAAATTACTGAAAGATCAGCAACAAATGCGGAAGGAAAAAGTTTTTCATTCCCTCACTCTACTATTCAATTTTGCCATATACTTCCGGTTATTGTTTGTAAAAGAGAAGAGACTGTGTTCTCTCATGTCCCTCACTTAATAAACCATTAAATGGATTTGAGTCAACGGTTCCCTTTTCTTTTCCTCATTATTCAGCAATAAATACGAGATGGAATATAAATTATTGCCTGTTGATATTTTTTTTTTAATTTTGTAGCTGTTTTTATCGTTGTTGTCGTAACAATTCTATGTTGATGTTGTTCTTCGATTTGTATTTGATTGTTAAATAAATTTTAAGACAAGAAAAGAGAAGAGAACTTATCCTCATTGTTAGCCTTATTTGTAACAACATGCAACAGACTTTGTTCAACAACGTTAATAACACAAAAAGGCTTTCAACTCAGTAATCTTTGATGTTTAAAGTAACTCAGCTGGAGGCAAATAATAATATACGAGGAAATAATTTGACGATTTTGGTGTGAACATATTCCAGTACTTTTTTCTCCTTTTTCAAGAAATATGAATGAAAAATTTCAGAATTATCGCTTTTCATCATACGTAATTGTTATACAATTTGTATTTTTTTTCTTTGAAAACTATAAATCGTTGTACTAAATAAGTATTAATCTACTCAAAGCAGCAATTGAACAAAAAAAAATATGTCACGATGACATTTTTAAGATTGAAAAATTATAGGTTTTAAAAGCTCATTAAACTCCAAATCAAAAATCCTAGAAAATTATTATATTCTTATTTTCAATCTCAATATAAAAAAATTATTAAACGCTATTACCAACAGAATTCTTATTGCCAATCTATCGAAGATAAAAATATTGAGTGTTGTACAAATAAAATACATATTGGAATCTTAATCCAACAGGAACTTCCGAACTTTAACAATTACTGACAACCATCTGATCGAAACAACATTTTTCATTTCCTCGGTTCCAACCCTAGTTCAGACATCTTCAACAGAATGAGATATGAAATAATATTTCTTCGGCGTCTTCCTCTCAGCAGATTTCTGGCAAAAAAACTCTGGGAATAAAATGTTTCTCAAAGACTGTCGTTCGGGATCGACTTTAATTGTAGGTCCCACCACTCATGTATAAAATGAACATACTCAATATAAGTGACAAAAATATTGTCGAATTTGTATTCAGAAAACCTAACCGTTTGGCATAAATTTTGGATCAATATTATACATAAGAATTGCCAATGCATCTCGAAAAATTAACTGTTTGATAGAGATTTTGGGCTAGCGGCGTCATCGGTTCATACTTCTTAGAGAAGATCTCGGCCTGGCCATCACTGTCAATGACGAAAACTTTGGGTCAACAATTACCAAATTCTTTTTGCCTGAATTCAATGATTTGCTTCAAAGAATTGTGGTTTTAACACTACGGATCTACGTACCGTAGAACTCATGTCACATTAAATATTCTGCACGAAAAATTTAAAGACTTGGTCCTCCAAAAATTCTTGGATTTATACGCATTCATACTTATTTTAATATCATACTCATACTACTCATATTCAAAGTTTGAACACTACGAAAAAACGATTCATTGCCAATCTCTGACTGTAAACACATGTGCATGTAAACAATTCTGGAGTTCGAGAGTAAAACTTGTAAATTAAATGTAACTGCATTAAATAGACGAAAGTGTAACTTCATGAGTTATAAAGGTTACTACGCACATCTAAAAATACATGCTCTGCAATTTATTTTGATTTTTAATTGTAATTGTTTGTGTGTGGACTTTTTATAGTTCTTCTGAAAATATTCAGATGTTGACGGTAAATATTTGAGTATTTTGCTCTATCTCTCTCTCTCTCTCTCTCTATTTTCTAAGCACACATTCTTCGAATCTATGTGTGTCTTTCTGACGCTCTTATGGTGGAAGATAAATTTATTTGCATTTAATTAAGTACAGCTGTTAGTTTGTTACAATCATTTCAGACTCACAGTCATTTTATATGTGTCATTATACTTTAGTCTTTACAGTTTCAGATTCTCATTGTATTTCTCATTGTGATTTGAATTTCTAAATCACAATAATTTTCGTGCAGCAACTTCTGTATTTAGCAATTTATTTGTTGCCTATATGCTCCGGCCTGACGATATTCTAATTTTAATTAATAAATTTGTAATAAAATTTCTGCGAATTTACAAGCAGTTCACTCACAAATGTTATCCTTTAAAATATTAATACAAACAAATAACGTAAAAATACCACTGACCACCTTAACGTATGAGTGTTATTTAAACAGAATTGAATGCATACGTCATGTCGTCCAGACAATCAGTAAAACCAGGCAACGAACTGTAAATGCTTATTTAATGTGGCCATTTAATAAATAAATAAAGTCCATAGAATGTTAATGGTATTAAAACTTTAAGTATTGAAGCACGAATTTTTTTTTTTTAATTCTATTAACAGATTATGTATTTAAAAATGAAAAAATTTACTTAGGTTTGCTGAGAATATTTGTTAACTGTATGTACTGTTGACTATTGACTTTGTAACAAATATAAGTATGTACATACATGCTTGGTTACTACAGCCCTTCAGTCGGGGTTACAATCTATCTTCTCACACCACTTATGTTGAATGTGTTAATTTTTTACATGAGTGGCGGGACCTACATTTATAAGTCAATTCCTAATGACAGATTTTTGGAAAAACTTTTCATAACAAAGTTACTCTCAAAGTTTTTGCCAGAATTCTGCTGAGAGGAAGTCGCCGAAGAAATAGTTTCTCATATTTCATTTTGTTCAAGATATCTGACCTGGGGTTTCAATTACGGCCTCACGTCTCTCAAACCTACATGCTATCAACACACTACCTGCTGGAGAAGTATTAAGACAAATTTTTCTTATCTGTTAATAAGACTTGTTTCTCTCTTTCTCTTTTTCTTTCTTTCATTCTAAATAATTTTTCCATGTCAAACTTCTATCATTATTCATACTAAGGTATCTAATACAAATAGATTTGGCAATTACAAAGTTATTGATGTAAACAGGAGTGCTGCTAGCATTTCTAAAAGCATAAGTAATCAGAATTGACTTATCAATGTCCAGTTAAATATTTTACCTTTTTAAATTCTACGTTTTTTAAGTCGACTTGTTATCGCACCAATGTTGAAGTTTCAGATGCTGATTCTTTTGTCGTTAATATAGCAGTATTAGCTATGCGCACATGTGGCAATCATAACATCTCTATACGTAGGTTCAATTGAAAAGAATACTGTGTATATGGTTCCAACTAGTAGGCTTCCCTGTGGCACATCAAATTTTATATCGCCGATATTGTTACTGTTTACATAAAATCATACCGAAGAGCAGCACTCATAATTATATCGAAAGCCAAACTAACGATCGTTTAAAAACGGTGATAACAATTTTTTTATAAGATTTTTAAGGAATTTTTCGCTGGTAGTCTAGAAGGTATTTTGTTTGACTATTAGCGGGAAGGTTGTAAGTTCGATTCGGATCAGAGACTAGTCTATTACACTAAACCAAGCAAAAGGTCTAAGATACACCACTGTTAAGTATTATATATACTTTTTATTTGTATTGTAATTAATGAAAATAAAAAGTTTTCGCAGCACTGGCAGCTGTAGGTCTACATGAGTCAATAGAATATTCTAAATTCTTTAGTATAATTATTAGCTTTGTAGTCGTAGTAGTCTAGTAGGTAGTGTGTTGGCTTATAAATAAATATTTCGGCTGTTTCGAGCTGAGGCTGAGGCATTTAATCTTCAAAAGATTATAAAATTTCACACTAAATATCTGGTATGATAAATAAGAAATATGATCCCGTCGACCTTTAAGAAAGACACAGCTTACTATATTGTTGTATGCCAAATTGAGTTTCCGGTTGTCATTATTATCGCAGTTTGCGACAGAATAACTTCTGATGCTTCTTGTGACACTGAATTTATTCGCGAATAATATTTAAATTTATGAAAAGTTATGATAAATTTCAGTTTTTCTAAGCCAATAAATAACCAGAAATTAAATTGAAATTAAACAAAAACAACAACAATAATAAAGAATATCAAAACTTTATTTAAATTAAATTTTCTTTTACTACTGTTTGCTATTGAAACACAGGTGGATATGAATTTCCGCGGCAATATGTACTTTATTAATTTTCAACTTTCCGTTCCCTCAGATTTGTTTTTCTTTTTATTGTTGTTTTTTTTAACATTTTAGCAGGAAGTAATAACGAAGAAATAAATGCTGAATGCCAAAGATAGAAAAAAAGTTATAAAAACTCAAGGAAATCATTCTAAAATAGCATGAACGCAGGTGTTTTCCATGAAAGGATGATGGCTGTAGAAGTGAAAACATAAAATTTTGTTTAATCAAGTTAAAGTAATATGAAATACAGATTTGAATTAAGTTTTCAGTTTTCTTCTCATTTTATAGCCAGTAAAAATTTAATATTTTAAATAATCTTTTATAATCGTAACATTATTAATAGTTTTAAAGTAATAAAACAAAAAATTTTATTTTCAACGCTTTTTTATACCGGAATAAATTTGTTTGTGCGGATATAGTCAAAATCCAAAATTTGATGAAATAACTGACATTTTTTATGCACATAAGGGTGTAGCAGATCATTATCTCGGTATTTTCTTTACTTTGTTTCATGTATGAAAAAATTCATGAAAATCAGTCTGTCAACCATTGTGGTTCGTCTCGTAATGAAAAGCTAAGCAACAAAATGTTTGGATCATATGGGTCTCGGAAGAATGCTGTAATACTTTCACCTTTTGAGAAACAATGAATTCAGGGTATGTAATATAAAATTAGAGACACTGTTTACATTTAGCTATTGTTGGTTTTTGTTCAAATATTTTTTTTCTTTACTTACTTACTTAATTGGCCATAACGGATTTCGATAAACGGATTTCGGCCTGCCGCAACACATCCTTCCAGGCGCCTCTGCTTCTTGCGTGCCTACGCCAGTTGGTCATACCAATTGATGTCAGGGCTTCCTCGATTTGGTCATTCCAACGCATACAAGGTCGTCCTCTTCGCCGACTTCCGCAGATCCCCCGCATCAAATACCCGTCTCGCCAGAGCATTCTCGACCATTCGAACGACATGTCCGAGCCAGCGCAGCCGCTGGATATTAACACGCTGCACAACGTCAATGTCGTTAAGAAGCTCATATAGCTCACTGTTTCATCGGATGCGGGAATGATCGCCAACTGTACCGAAGATCTTACGTGGGACTTTTCTCTCGAATACTCTTAAAGCTGTTGCATTAGTGCTTAGTAGTGTCCACGCCTCTGCGCCATAAAGAAACACGTGGAGGATGAGAGTTTTGTAGAGTATTAGTTTTGTCGTACGAGAGAGGTCTCTACTACTCAATTGCCTATTGAGACCATAGTAGCACCTGTTGGCAAGAGTGATCCTGCGCTTGATCTCCAGACTGGCATCATTTTTGGTGGTAACGGCGGAGCCAAGATAAATACATTCCTTGACTGTATCAAAAGTATACTTTTTTTGCCTGCAAGCCGAAACCCAAACCCATTTCCTGCCAAACCCATCACGTTCAATAGAACTAAAGGCAGCAATAACATCTCTCTTGGTACGCCCTATGATGTCAATGTCGTCAGCGTACGCAAGCAGCTGGACACTCTTTTGAAAAATAGTGCCATTGCGATGCACTCCCGCCTTTCGCAGAACACTCTCCATGACGAAGTTGAAGAGGTCGCATGATAAGGGATTGCCTTGTCTGAAACCTCGCACGGTATCAAAAGGTTCGGAGAGGTCCATTCCTCCCTTGACGGAGCTGCAGGAATTGCTCAACATCATTCGGTATAACTTTATCAGCTTCGCAGGTATACCGAGCTCAGACATTGCGGCAAAAGCACGATCCCTTATCTGGCTATCGAAGGCAGCATTATAGTCGACAAAAAGATGGTGTCGACTTGTTTTTCGTGGATCTTTTCCTGGATTTGGAGTTGTGTGAAGATCTGGTCAATGATGGACTTGTCTGGTGTGAAGCCGCACTGATAAGGTCCAATCAGTGTTTTGACGAGTGGCTTCAGTCGTTCACACAATACGCCTGTAAGAACCTCATATGCGATAGGGAAAAGGCTTATACCCCTGTAGTTAGCGCATATACTAGGGTCTCCCTATTTTAGGACAGGCCAGAGGACACTGAGGTTCCAATCGTTGGGCATACTTTCTTTTAGCCATATTTTGTAAATAAGATGATGCATGCGCCCTACCAACTCATTACATCCGGTTTTAAACAATTCAGCGCGGAGCCATATTTGTTATTAAGACGCATAATCGCGACTTTGACTTCTTCATGGCTGCGCGGCGGAATCTCCTCGCCCTTATCATCGATCGGGTTCGGAACATTATTTCTAATGGTGGTATCCATTCCAATCCAAGTTTCCATTTTCAATTCTTTTATTTATTTAAAATTAAAACCACATTTTATTACATGATCCTTTTAGTGCTATTAGATCATAGTGCACGATATTAAAAATTCAACGCGCTTTCTTCGTTTACAACTGACTACCATTGACCCAGGTTTGTTTGACGTCCACGCAGAATTTTTACCTAATGTCCAATTTAGCCAAGCTAGTGGTATACCTAATCCGATAATTGGTGGAATTTCTGCATGGAGTGTCTAGCTGTGGTGAGCTCATCGGCTATATGGAATATGCCTGGAATATCCCAGTTGCCTGGAATATCCTAGTAACACAGACAAGTGAGATACTGAAGCGCCCCGAGACAACATCGAGACAACGGCCACACTCTCCTACCAGTCTGGTGTTAACAGAAATGCTCGATAGAGATCTAATAGTAGCTTGACTATCAGAAAAGGTTGAGATATAGGTAATATGAGCAGGGGATATATGGTGCGGCTTGGTAAATAGCTAATACCTCAGTTTGAAACACGCCACAGTGATCCGGCAATAGATAAGAAATGGTTAGGTCTAGTTTCTATGATGATCTTCTCATTTCAACCTAGCTGCTAAACTTAAAACGAAATTTTATTTCATTCTTCTTTTTTGAAGTACCATGAGTATTGATTTAATATTAACAGGCGCATATTAATATTGTTACGAAAATCAAGAAGCTAGATACTGGTGTTTTGCTTTTACATCGCTGAACATTACAATTATAAACAAACGCTACAAAAACAAAACAATGAACCTGTTTACAAATTATCGTACGGCTGGTAAAAAAGTAAACAAAAATACACCAACAACACTACAATAATAAATGTAAACATAATACACAATTAACACTACAATAACAACTATGTTTACATTTATAGCGATTTCGCAAAGTCGAAGTCATGAACATTCGCCTTCAAGAATGGCGGTTTTCTCTGTCTTAGAAAAGGCAAGGCAATGCAGGCGACCGTAGTTAGTGAAGTTCAGTCAGTCTTGTGTGAAGACACGGTGTGTTTGAGGAGAGTAATTGTGGTTTGAAGATCTCCGTTACAAAAATCTATCGAATAATTGCCTAGTAATTGTTATTGTTATTGTTATGCGTAGGGTATATACAGAGGAATATCAACCAAAGCATTTGTTGTTGTTTATATAAAGTTGTGAACAGTGAGAATTTTTTTATAATTTTAATTAATTTTAGAGTTTAAATTAAAACTAAACACAAATTTATTTTTATTTTATTTGCAATCTACGAGCTCATATTTTAAACGTTTTTAAAAGGTAAAAACGTAACAATATGTTGTTTTAATAAATAAGTATTATTTGATAACAAATTATCAAAAAAAAAGAAGAATATTTAAACATTTTTTTTAAAAATAATGAATATGTCTGCCTTTTACAAAAGTAGCACTACATGATTCTGAATAAATGTAAGCGAAGGCAAAAGATAAATTAAAAACGCATGTGCATGTAAATAATTATAGGGAAGTAGTAAGGCAGTATAAGAATTCTAAATTAATTGCAATTGCATTGAAAAGTAGGGCGAAATTGTACTTGTATTAATCCTCCATGAGTTGTAAAGATTACTATGAACATCTAAAAATAAATAAATGCTCTGTAATTTATTTGTGTTTTTAATTGCAATTGTTTGTGTGTTAAAGAACTTCTTATAATTCATCTGTACGTTTTGTTGATTGTAAGTATTTGATTATTTTTCTCTCTCTCCCTTTATTAAACACATATACTTCGAGTGTAAGTGTTTGTTTGACGCTCTTGTGTCAATTTAAATTTATTTGCATTTAATTAAGTACAGTTGTTAGTTTGTTGCAATCATTTGAGACTCGACATCACAAAAAAAAAAAAGCAACACACACAGACTTATTTGTTTTTCTTCTTAGATAACGTATACATTTCATTTGTGTCATTATTCTTTAGTTTTTATGATTTCAGATTGTATTTTTATGTGTTAAATCACACTCATTCTCTTGCTGCAACTTATGTATTTCACAATTAATTTTGCTGCTTATATGCACCGGCCTTATGATATTTTAATTTGAATTTAAAATATTTTTAATTAAGTTTTTGCGAAAAGAGATGTTTTGATTTTATTTACAAGCAGTCTGTCCACTTATAAATATGCCTTAAAAATTATATGCACACTAATAACGTATGAAGACCACCGGCCACCCTGACGTATGAGTGCTATTTAAACAGAAGTGAATTCATACGTCTAGTCGATTATAGAAATAGCAACCCCAGACAACGAACAGTAAATGGTCATTTAATGTGGCCATTTAATAAATAAATAAACCACGGAATGTTAATAGAATTAAAATTTAAAATATTGATGCACAAATTTTTTTTTTTTACATACATTGTTTGCTGAAAATGTACAGTTGACATACTACCGTTTCTGATAAGAATATATTTTTTATAATATTACTTCATTGTTTATCATGTAATATATATTGTTCTGTACCAGGTATATTCTATCTTTAACGTCTGTTTATTGGCGCTATATTTGGATGATTATGATGAAGATTATTGAATATTCAGATTTTTATTTCTAGTGAAAATATTCCTAATATAGTGTAAGTAATTTTACAGCATACCAATCACAGAAACTAAACCTCAAAACGGACATCAATGGGCCAATAAACACTTTTGAGCCTTGTGTAAATTGACAAAACAAAGAAAATCTGTGTGGGCATATAACGAAGATGTAAAATTCTAGAATCACAGTGCTACTGTCCGAGACAAGAACAATGTGGTCACGTTCAAAAATTATAAGTAGAAAATATCCTGGTAAGACTATATTACGAAGTGTGGAATTAATCCAAGTGGAGCGAGAGCAGAGTCATAGAAAATTAAATATTTCGGATGCATTACTCCAGGAGAAACCGTGGCAAATGTTTGAACAATGTTATATTATATATACAAACTGATGTCAACAGATATTTCAATAAAAACATTTATTTCCTTTTAGTCTATATAAGAATGGGAAGCCCCTAATGAAAAACTTTACATATTGTTACATTTTTGCCTTTAAAAACCTTTAAATATAGATTGCAAATAAAATAAAAATAAATTTGTGTTTACTTTTTATTGAAAGTCTTTATTATTCGCACAATTATGTGTGCCACTGCTCACAACTTTATGTAAACAACAACAATTGCTTTGTTTGTAATTCCTCTGTTTATACCCTTTGCACAAACAATAACAATTACTAGGCAATCATTCGACAGATGTTTGTAACGTCGCCTGTTTTGCCTTGCCTTTTATATGGAAAAGTAAACATGCATCAGTCTATGTTATTAAAGGTGAACGTTCATGACTTCTCCTTCTTGAAATCTCTATAATCGTAAACATCGTTGTTTACATCAAATAAATGTTGATGCAATAAAAAAAGGTATGTCAACGGAAGGCAATCACTCTAAAATAAACACATGATTGCTCTCTTTTATATACCCATGTATAAGAAATAAAAACTCATGTACTAAGCTGTCAAAATCGAATGTAAATAATATTTTTGAAGTCTTATATCAAATATTTCTTAAGATATCCCTTAAGTTAAGCACTCCATTTGACCTATTTGGCATTGAATTTACCAGTTTTGTTTAGCGTTTTCTGTAGATATTTGCTGCAATGCACTAAAGATTAAATTTATCCAAATGATCTCATAAATGCTCTTTTAAAATGATATCGGGATTTTATGCAATATTGTTAACACTGTGGGGACTTTGCTTGGCAAATCACTTTTTGACGTTAGAAGCCGTATGATTGGGTTCATTGACTTGTTAGAAGTAATAAGCATGACGATTTCTTAATTCTTCCGTACTATTGGAGAATTTGTTCCTTTAAATGTTTCAACACACATACATATATACATATATACATAATTGGTTATTACAACTCTTCAGTTAGGATTACGACCTATCTTCTCACATTCATTTTGTGAGCGTTAATTGTATACATGAGTAGCGGGACCTACAGTTTAAAGTGGATTCCGAACGACAGATTTTTGAGAAAGTTTTCATGGCAATTTTACTTACTCGAAGAATTTTTGCCCGAAGTTTGTTGAGAGGAAGTTGTTGAAGAAATATTTTTTCGTATTCCATTTTGTTCGAGATGTCTGACCTGGGATTTGAATAGTGGCTTCGCGTCATATAAGCAAACACACTACTTACTAGACTGCGGTGACGGAAGAAGAAACATGTTCATATTAATAATTATGGAGTTGGTGGGTGGTAAGAAGGGCAGATTAAAAATTATAAATTAATTGTGAGTGCATTAAAATCTATGACGGAAAAAAATAATATCTTAAACAATTGTACTTGTATTAATCCTCCATGAGTTATAAAGATTACTACGCACATCTTAAAATAAATTCTCAGTAATTTATTTATGTTTTTAAATGTATTCGTTTATGTGTTGAAGAATTCATCTCCCTATTCTAAACACACAAATTTTGAGTGTTTGTCTGACGCTCTTGTGGTCTAAGATAAATTTATTTGCATTTAATTAAGTACAGCTGTTAGTTTGTTACAATCATTCGAGACTTGACGTCAAAAAAGAAAAAAAATCAAAGACTCATTTGCTTGTCCAAGTTATCCATTTAATTTGTGTTGTTATGCTTTAGTTTTGATGAGTGCAGACTTTTTTTATTGTATTTTGAGGTGCTAAATCACAGTAATTTTCTTGCAGTAACTTTAGTATTTTGCAAAATATTTTTTTGACTATATGGTCCGGCTTGACGACGCACACTGTCGCGAGCGTGGCCAAAAATGGTTAAAGTCAATGTGGGAAATTCAATATTTTTTTACCTTTATCTTATAGAAAACACTTAGTTGATATGTAAAATTTTTTTATAAATTTTTGCGTAGTTTTTTAGTTATTGTATCTCAAAGTTAAGAATTCCCATGCAATATAGAAAATTTGTGCGAAAACTTGAAATTTGACATATTTTTGGCATAGTTAAAATTCAAAAAATCTTTTGTAAATGACTAAATTATTTGTAATAGAATTGTAAGCCAGGTATGTAATTGTAATTACAACGCTATAATTGTTTACAAATATTAATCATATGTGAGATATCCTTAGCCAAAGTACAGGTCTTCAAAAAATTAAGATTTTCATACATTTATTAACTTCAGTAGTGAATTAAGAAAAAACACCCAATATCACTTTTGAAATTTTTTGATATTTTATTGCCACAAGTATGTACTTTAATATATATAAACTTCAGCTGCTTCTGACTGCTTTTGTGGGCGTTATAAATGTTTTTAGCCCCAACATCATTGCAGATTCGTGATATTTTTGAGCAATGGGTGCAGCTTAAGAAAAATAATACAACAAATGTGTTGCATCATATTGTACAATTTGTGGAAAGTCGTATTCAAAGATTTCTATCAGATATAGAGAAGGACTAACTAAAATTCATTCTTTTAAAAATTAGTAATAATTGGACAAAATATAGACGTGGAAAAAGTAGGTTTGAAACTGAGTTGAGGAAGTGATGTACATTTTTCTAGATCATCGATTTTTTCTATTTAAACATAAATAAATTCAATTAGGAACCAAGTATAAGTGTCTTTTCACTTATATGTATAAATCTAAATATTTTAATATATATAAACAAATTTTAAATTGTTTAATAAAATATTGTTTAATTAGTATTTCAGCTATGGTAAAAATTGATCCTTATAATTTTCTAAGGATATACGGAATGTGAGAAAATTACATTTTAATGAGTTAGTAAAACATTTAAATCATAATTTCCGATTCGAAAAAAGTATATATTCAACTTTTGTATGTCTTTTTGATACTTTTTTGAAAAAGGACATTTGGAGGGAGTATTAAGCATGTTAAAACTAATAAGTGTACCAAATTTTATTAACATATCTTTTTTTTCCTCCAAGTTATAGCAATTTTTAATTTCAGGATATATGGGAAGGACACGAATCCTTCGAGTTTAAATGACCAATTTTTAAGTATGATTATGTTTTACCAATTAATATAGGTGTGCCAAATTTCATTACTCTACTATTACTCCTTCTATTTTTGGCCACTCGTTATATGAAATCGCGACAGTGTGCGACGTATTAATTTTTATGAAAAATATTTTTAGTTAAATTTCTGCGAAACTGATGTTTCTTATTTTATTTGTAAACAGTTCCTTCACTTACAAATGCTATGTTCTAAAATATTAATACAAACAAATAATGTTTAAAGACCACTGGCCACCTTGACGTATGAGTGTTATTTAAACAGAATTGAATTTATATGTCTAGTCGACCATAAAAATAACAAAACCAGACAACGAACTGTAAATGCTTATTTAATGTGGCCGTTTAATAAGTAAATAAACCACAGAATGTAAAAAAAAACACATCTGGCTTAAATTTAAAGCGAGTAACTTTAAAAGATTTAAAGTCAAATTTTTAAAGTTACTTTTATTTGTGTCTTTTTGTCTTAAATTTAGTCACATAAACAAAACCTTTAAAATTTAAATGAAATGTTAAGTAATGTATGCCATTCTCACTTAATTTCCTTTTAAATTTATGGCAATAGAGAATGAATTTTAAAAATCTTATAAGAATTTTAAGAGAGTCGTTAAAAATTCCAAGAATTAATTTAAATATAAATTGAATTTATGTATGTATTTAACAGCCATTATTCAAATAGATATGACGACTAAACATCAGCTGGGTGCGTTTATTTTGCATTTATCATAATGGGTAGACACTGAAAGAAATTTAATGTGTGATATTGATATATGACAAGGACATGAATACGTGTCATCTCGGGAGTGTTTATCTCCTAATTTAATTACGAAACAAATTATTGTTCAATAGTTTTATATGTTGAATTCATTGCTATTTATTGAATCATAATTGAATGTTATCCATTTCATGCTTTGCACTCGTATAACTGTTGCACATTTTGAGTGTTCTCGTTATGATGCTAGTACGCTCAAGATGCAAATGCTACCACACACACAAACACAGTCGTAGGAACACGTTTTTGTAATAAAATTTTGTCTGGTTTTTTATCATTTTCAATCATGAGAATGTCTTAAAAAAAGAAAATTATGAATACAACTTCACAGATAACACTATTGCCATTCAGAAATCTAACTGAAGTTTAGTATGTTTATTGTTTTATTTTGTTCGTATTAAGAAAACCTCTTAATACGAAAACCCATTAACCCCTTAAATAAATTATTTTTTCCTATAGAAGATTAAATTTTTAAAAATTTTATTTCTTATTCGGAAATGGAGTAACAGTACCTCCTTGTTATGTAGTTTTCTTAAAAGCATTAAAAGACACTTGTTGGTTCTAAAAAACAAGACACAAATAATGGATTTTTTGCATCCTATAGAAATTATTATCAAAAGCATTTAACAATTCTGTTCTTTTTTGTTTCGTTTTTGCTACAATTTCTTTATGGAAATATTTATGTTTGAGGCACTATACTAGAAACTACTTTATCAAAAATTCAATTAAACAGTTTCACAAAGAAATACAAGCAGAAAATAACACTGATTTCTTGATCTCTTAAACATAATCTTTTGGTTTAAAAGGTTTTAACAAATTTTAATATTTTTCCCATTCTATGTGTTGTCTATGTGGGTGCTAAATTATAGTGCTCATGGGTTCGATTCCCTCCACGGACTCTGTGTGCTTGTGATTGTCTAATTGTTTATCTGATATTATACATATGTAATTACGTACAAAACAATGCACTGCATGAATAGGAAGGAGGCTTCTCCTAAGTGTTGGCCCAAAAAAAAAAATTAACAGATTTAACTACGTTTACAGTAACATTAAAAATTTCTCGAAAAATAATTTATAGAGCTTGAAAAGTTTAAAAATACAAAACAAAGGCAAATCCATAAACATACATACATTCACATATAATTGGTTTTTATAACCCTTTTAGCCAGAATTACGATCTAACTTCTCGCACCACTTATGTTGTCTTTGTTAATTTTCTACATGAATGGCGTGACCTACAGCTTAAAGTCGACTCCGAACGACAGATTTTGAGAAACTTTTTCATGGCAGGTTTATTTACTATCAGAGTTTTTGCTGAGAGGAAGTCGCCGAAGAAATATTTTTTTTTCATATTTGGTGTTGATATCTGGCCTGGGGCTCGAACCCGGGCTTTACGTCTAATAGGCGAACACACTACCTGCTAGACTACGGCGGCTGCTAAATGACTGCTGAGAGAAAATCCTAAGATTTACTTTACATATTTCGTTTTGTGCAAGATGCTTGAGCTAGGCTTTAAAATACGGGCTCATTCTATACACCATTAAGCGACCATTAAAAAAATTTCCATTTATCCATTCATTAAAATAATCCATAAGCTCAAGACTTAAGTAAAATTTTTCATTGTAAACTGCGAATTGTACTGTAAAGTTTTTCTGCAATAACTACAATTCAAAATTTTGGAAAACTTTCGAAGCTAATGGATCAACACAGATCTATTCTAAAACCATATCATCTCGTTCAGTTAAAACAACATTTTGGGGAAAATTGGCTTGACTGGCACATATGGCATTAAGGTTACTCGCAACATTCAGAGTATGTTATAATTTGCTCATCTGATTAAAGTGTGTGAAGCATGGCTACTTCTGGGGGCAAGTAAATACCGTCACCACAATCTCAATGCTTCTTTTATTTTTCTTTATATTATTTTGTTTCGCTTTATTTTTTATCTAACGTAGCTTTTTTTGATTTGCCATCTTGTTACGTTTTTACCCTTTTAAAAACGGTTAAAATATAAGTTCGTAGATTTCAAAATTCCGTGTGCCACCTTTGACAACTTTATTTAAACAACAAAAATTTACTTTAATTGTTATTCTTCTTGTACACTCATTCGTTAGATCTTCACGACGGACCATGATTCTCTTCACATGCAACGCATCTTCACACAAGACTGACTGAATTCTTTCTCAACCCGTTGCCTGCTTTGTCTTGCCTTTTCTATCGCTGGGTAAACAATCTGATGAATGCCCTCGAAGGAGAATGACTGCCTTCACTAAATCTCTATAAATGTAAACATGTTATTACGTTATTGTTGTTTGTTTATTTTCTTTACGTTTGTCCTTGCAGTGTTGTCGTTGCCTGTTTGTTTACTTTGTTTATCCCCTTTTTTTATACTGATGTTGTTGCTATATTTTTGCTTATTCGTTGATCATGTAAACAAGTTCTTTGTTTTTGTATCTTTTGTTTACTTTGTTTAATAACACCATTTCCATATTCGTAACCACGTACTTTTATCTATGAAGATGTAAAGAATGCTTGAACATTTTCAGTATGTTTCCTGAAATGCAAATTGGTTGCCATAAGAACAACAATATTAGTAAAAGAAATAATTATTACGGCAGATAAACCGTCTTTAAAGAATATTTTGTTTTTCATTATTTTCTGTTTAAATTTATGACTCGGCTTTTAATATCAATCTGTGCTTCTCTTTTTCTCAAGAAGACTTGAATGTTTGCATGGAAAATCTAATTAAGTTCACATAAAAAGAAAAAAATTAATCATTTGAAATGAATATTTATTTTTTTTGAAAGTCTTTTAAGATGAACGTTAATGTTATGTTAACTATAAGTATAGCCTAAAATGCTAGCATTGCTGTGGCTTAAAATGTTACATGAATCTTTAAAGTTTCATATTACTTGTACTCATCATTGTTTAAAAAAACTATATGAAACTGTGAGAAGCTAGGCCGTAACCATAAGTTAAGGGTTGTAATGGCCAATTATGTATGTATGTATGTATAAGAATAACAACAATATCCATCGATTAATTGCATTTAATGTTTCTGAGAGAGTATAGCAAGGAAATGGGAAGAAAGTACACTTGAGTTGCATGAGTTTTTGTTTTTATTTTACGGAGAATTTTAAATATTTATTCGCACACTTTCATTTAACAATTAAAGAATTTTAATTAACTCTTAAGCAGGAAATATTTCTTAAAACCTCCATGTAAACTTTATTACCATCGTACTAATAATGTTGTTGTATAAGAAATTGTTGTTGTTTATTGTTGGATATTTTAATTAACTGATGAAAACAACCAAATACACCAAATAATCCGAATATCGCAAAAAGAAAATAACAGAAACTAAAGACGTTGCAACATCAGTGCCTGTTTTCATTTTCTTCTTTTTTTGTGGTGTTTTTACAAAAAACTTTTGGATTTTAAGATGTTGTTGGCAAAACGGATTACATAATTGAAAAAGGAATAAGAAAATTTAAATACATAATGTTTGTATATGTAATGTTTCGAAACATATCGCAATCTTAGAAGTAATTTGAGATTTGAATAAATTATTTTGAAAGTTATGATCCAATAAATTAAGTTTAATTTTAATAATTGTTCTATTAACCATGATTTGGCAGCTCGCTTCTTTCAAAAAATCTAATTGCTAACAAACTTGAAATCAAATACACATCAAAAATGTGGAATCACACTGCTTTTCCAATATTTATGCTGGTCCATTGCAATTCAACTACAACCGCTTACGTTCGCCGTTGTTTTAAGTGACCGACTATTAATCACCTGTTACTACATACTTGTATCAGAAAGGGGTGTGAAGAGACGGCCATGCGATCTATTGTTTTGTTATCAATAAAATATATTAATCTTCTAAAAGCCAATTTACCAGCCAAACTACAATATGCTGTTACTTCCAAGAATGTGTTTTGATGATTCATTCTTCGAACCACACTCTCAATATAGTCAGCCTAGAATACCTTGTCACAAGACTGGGTTCTGGATCAGATTCGTTTGTATTCGAGAGTTACATTGTGTGCGGCTTAAATTTGAATTGGGTTCAAATGGCCCTCTGCCTAATACTTAGCCCGTAAGCTATGGTGATGATGATTGAAAGCAAAAAATAATAAAATAATATAATAAATAACAAAATTTTCTCGATATTTTCGACGAATCCAAAACGAGATATGTACATATCAGACATTATATAACATAAAATACATAATTTGTCATTACAACGCTTCATCCAGGATTACGACCTAGTTTCTCACGTCACTTGTGTTGTGTGTGTGTTCATTTGATACTTGAGTGGCGGGCTCTGCAATTTAAAGTCGATTCTGAACGACAGATTTTTTTGAAAAACTTTTCACTGCATTTAATTTGATCGCAGAATTTTTGCCAGAAATCTTATAAGAAGAAGTCTGCGAAGAAATATTTTTTCGTATTTAATGAGAGGATATCATATTAGACACAAGTACAGCAACAGAACTGTTGTTTGTTTTCGATTTGCATTCAACTCTGGGAAAAACGTGTTACTTGAACTTGAATTTAATGTTGCACCAAACCATTTAGAATCAGTGGAATACCATTCAACAACTCACTTTGTATTAAATCACAATAAAATCGATCAGATTTTAAAGCGGGCAGTGACTTAAGACGATGACTAGACCACTTACGACAAAGACAAGCGGAATTTGATTTGACGACCATTAGTGTTTTGCGAACAAAACTCTTAATTCGAACCATTGCTTTTAATGACAGATTGGGTGAACAAAGCAATCACTATCAATCGGCCTACTTTGGCAAAGAATAGTGGAACTGTGTTCTAGGTGTGTGTGTTAGACAGGGATTTTCTTATGTATCCGGTTTATAGCCCAAACCCTGCACTAAGAATTCCACATTCCTCTCTCTGGAGAAAGGTTTTGTTAGTGTTTAATTTGTATCAATAATACCTTACAAGAATTGACTTCTACTGGCGATTAGAGTTTTTATGAGAGAAATATATTACAATAAGAAATAGAGTTGAGTGCCTTCTTGTCTAGTGGATACTTGTAGTCTAGTGGATACTATGCTAGACTATTAGCGTGAGGGTCGATGGTTTGATTCCAACCAAAAACTCTGGTCTGTTACGCTACACCGAGCATATGGTCTAAGTTACTCAGCTCGTAACTGTATTATAAACTATAAATAATTGTGGATAGAACATACAGTATTACACTCATGCATACATAATAGGTCATTACAACCCTGTAGTTAGTATTATTATGACATAGGTTCTCGAAGTCGCCGTAGTCTAGTTGATAACTTGTTCTCTTATCAGACCTGAGATCGCGGTTCAAACCCCAGGTTAGACATCTCCAACAAAGCGAAATATTGAACAATACTTCCTCTCACTAAACTTCTGACCAAAACTCTGAGATTAAATAAAATTGCCAAGAAATGTTTCTCAAAATCTGTCGTTCAGAATCGACTTGAAATCATAGGTCCTGACAGACAAAACTTAAGCGGTGTAAGAAGCTAGCTCTTACATACAATAAGTATTCAAAATGATGAGTAGATTCGAATCATACTCATAATTTCTGATACTTATATGCATTCACACTTATTTTAATATCATACTCATAATCCTCACATTAAAAGTTTGAAGTACTCATCGTACTCATACTCAACAACACTTATGATATTGTTGATTCCGACTCTCCTTTACTCAACATTTACAAGAATCACAAAATAAGTGATTCGCGTACGAACACTATAATACTCACTAAAAGGTTGTTGTTTGCTTTGCTTGCTGTCTTTGTCTCTTTCTCTTTCTTCTTTTTTTTTTGTAAAGGCAAGAACAACTAAGACTGTAAATTTTTATGAATGATTCGAATCACTCGAATCGTTTATGAGTATTATTAGTATTTTTCTAAATGTGAATCCTGAATTTGAATGAGTAGGCGTATGAATCAAACATATTTCGAATGGTATGAGTTTGATGTCAACGTTGTACTCATACTCATTGTAACCTGTACTTATAAATCAATGTTGTTGGGAGTACGAATGAATCAGAGTAGGTAAATTTCAATACTGTTGACTCACTAATACTCAAAATTTCACAAGTACTTATGAGTAGCGAAAAACGATTCATTGCTGATCTCTGGTACATACACTATCCACAACCAAGGAAAGGAGAATAAGAGCAGTTACATTCTTATTGTTGGTATTTCAAAAATAATTTTCACTCATTTGAGAAGAACTTTTTAGTGGTTTATTTGTGCTCTTTTAAATCATTTTACCTTTTCTCTCAGATCAAGTATTTAAATGTTATCCATTCAGTTCTTTAAGCTTACATTCCTTAAATTTCTCTGATTCTCTACCTCCAGCATCATGTAAGATAAATTTTTTTACATTTAATTAAGTAGTGTTTTCGGTTGGTAACAACCATTTGTGTGTCTGGGCATTAGGAAAATTAAGTGTAAATTTCTTTGCTTTCCCAAGTTATTTATTTGATGTGAAAGCATTCCTCATTCATTTTACTTTTTCTTTGGTTAGTATCCATTCATCTGCAAGATTTTTCTTACAATTATTATTCCCTCAGGTGTTAAATCACAGGCAATTTCTAAAAACAACTCACATATTTTACAATTAATTTAATTGCGTAAATATTGTATGTATGTGTGGTTGTGTGTTATATTCCAGGTAGCTTTTAATTTTAGTTCAACAAAATTTAAAATTGTAAAAATAAATTGTTTTTGCAATTCTGAAAATCCAAGATTAATAAATTTTAAGTTGACTTAGTGTGAATTTGTGTCTGTATGTATTTGTGTAAGTGTTTGTGGCGGATTAAATAAATATTGATGTTCAGCTTTGTTTCACACACAACCAAATAAACAAGCAAACTGATGACAGGCGTGTTTCTGCTTAATGTTTGTATGTTCAGACACAAAATAAATCATAATCGCCTTTAAAGATTAACATTTTAAATGACAATGTGCCAGCTATTGCACGCTCAATAATTACACTTGATTGTATGCTAGTTTGAGTGCAATCAAGTAAATGTTGCATTTGTTTGTTTTCAAATGTTTATTAATGAAGTTGAACTGCAAATATGCGTCGTTACGTATAAGGGTTGTTCAATATCGAATTCGAATGTTCATCACACGTCAAATGATCGTTTAGATTAAGGAAAAAATATTGAAAATATGGTAAAAGGATAATTTGTTACGATTTCTTGTCGTATTTGAAATTAATTTTTTAAAATTATGTGGATAACGTATGCAGTGAAGTCGTATTTGGAAAACTAAAATTATTTTAAACTTTAAAGGATGGGTTTACTTATTGCTGAAGTAACTACCTGAACTATGTAAGATTATATCGTAGAGATTATATCGGGTATTCCAACAGTGACTGCCGGACTTTAATAGTACTTTTATCGTATTGAAGCTAAAGCCTGTTTTGCCAGTTTATAATATGTAGACGGCTAAAGCATTCAAAAAACTCGAAATTATTTTATTTATCAGTACGGACATTTTACGTTCGCCATAATAGTCCTATCAAGAGAACTATATCCAATGTGGTGAATAAATTAGAGCTCACTGGTTCAGGAAACTATCGACCAACAATCGTACATCGACGGAATGAAAGATATATTAAAAGCATTGCCTCAATTTGTATGAGGGAGAATCCAAGCAGTCGATTACAAGAACTCGGCATTTCAAAGATCATTACTTACATAATTTTGTGTCGTGAGTTGAGCCTTCTGCAGTACAAAAATTATCTGACCAAGAAACAGAAGGTGGGTTCGCTAAATTGACTCTGGACTCAGCAGTAGGCAACTGACAATAATTTATTCGAAAAATCAGCACTGGGGCCCATTTACAGATGAATGGACGTGAATAAACAAAATCGTAAAATTTGCGGCAATTCCCATTCACATAAGACCCAAAAGAGTCCAATGTATTTCAAAATGTCACTGAATTTTGAGCTGATCCACCATCCAATCACCATCCATCCACCAACCATCGGTCCTTATTTCTTTTTGAAAACGACATTGACCAGATCGTTACTGCAATGGCAAGTGGCGTTAGACTTTTTCTTGTGGGGTGTTTTTGAGTAGCCACAAACAACGATGGCCTTCGAAGTCAATACAAACTAGTAAAATCAGTAAAAATCAGTCTCATTTATGCATCATGAAGTCATGGGAATTTGGACATTGCAGGTGCGATTCACACAGAGAAGCCTTGATGAATATTTGAAGGATATTATATCGTTGTAATTTCCTTTTATATTGCTGTCTCTTGAAAATGCTATCAAAACTTTTCGCATATCAGAGCTTTCATTTCAAGCTTCTATTTGGTTACCAGCTGTACACAGTTTTCATACAAATTCTGTTTTTTTTAACGACACAAGAAGGGTTAAAAAGTTCGAATCACGATCTCTGTTTCTATGGAAGAATTTTATATTCAAAGGAATTTTTTAATTTAAAAAATGTCGTTTTTATTATCGCAAGAATCTTAAATGTTGGAGTTCATTTTTTAATTCTAGCCCCTTAAACATTTACTTCCATGTTTGTAAGCATCATTTTTTTTCATTTGAAGTTGTTTAAGGAACTTTGCAAATGCAAATTTCTACCCTTATTTCTACTACACTTCAGGTAAAAATTCTATGATTTCATCTTTCTTATGTAAATTAAGAGTTTTTGCCCTTTTCCTTTCCTCTCCTAAGCATATTGAAATGGCTACAACAAGGTAATGGAATGGCAATAACTATTCATGCGCTAATAGTAAAGTCTATAGCCCTAGGCAACCATTTTAATAACGATTAAACTTAAAATGTTTTATAATATTCTCAATATTGTATGAAAAACTCTTTAATGCCCCATCGCCTAAACGATAGGATAGAAGATACCAAGTTTGAAGCGAAAGATCTTTTTTTAAGTTATAAATAAAATGGATTTTCTTACGTTTTCAAAATATTTTATTTAATTTTGGTTTTATATTTGAGTGTAAGATAATTACAAAAGAATATATGGGAAACGAATGAACTTGTTCAAATACAGTGGATAGCAAAAGTCTAGGTACACCAATAGCAATAGTTTGTGTAAATAATTAAAGTTTTTATATTTATTTTATTAATTTATTTGCTAAATTAACTGTTCAAACCAATCTGATTAACAGATTTCGGCCTGCCCTAATACATCCTCCTAGGCGCCTCTGCTTCTTGCGTGTCTACGCCAGTTTGTAACACCAATCGATGATAGGACTTCTTCGATTTGGTCCTTCCAAACAAACAACGCAAGGCAAACTTCCGTGAATCGTTGTATCGAATACCAGTCTTGCCGGAGCATCCTCTTCAATTCGAATGACATGGCAAACGCTGCACAACGTCCATGCTCATTGTTGGATCGTATGCGAAAATCATCGCCACCTCGCACTGGACCGAAGATCCTACGTAGAACTTTTCTCTCGGAAACTCTCAAGGTTGCTGCATCAGTGCCTAATAGTGCCCATGCCTCTGCCATAAAGAAGTACAGGGAGTTTTGTTGTACGAAAGAGGTCTCTGCTACTCAATTGCCTATTGAGACCATAGCAGCACTTGCTAGATCTCCAGACTGACACCATTTTGGGTGCTAAAAGCGGAGCCAAAATAAATAAATTCCTTGACTATATCGACAATATAGTTATCAGCCGTAATCTGGGATCCAATCTGGTGTCCCTACTTGTCTTCAACATATACTTCGTTTTGGTCTCATTTACTGCCAGACCCATCTTAACTTTTTTTAATCTTTTTTTTTTATTTTGTTAAAAACTGGTTTTCACAAAACATAAGAAAACAAGAAAAGGTTTCTGGTAACGCCATCTTTTTGCATCGCAAAATTCAAAGGCCGAATGTATTAATATTTAGTAGGATATCCCTTAAGGTCAAGTACTGCATTTAACCTATTTGGCATTGAATGTTCCAGTTTTGTTTGGCGTTTTGTGTTGATATTGGCCGCCATGCACTTCTGAGCTGGTTTTTCGGTTCACTTTTGTCTTAGTTTTATCGACTACGTAACGATATTTCCAAATGATCTCCAAAATACTCTCTTGTAGTCATATCAGGATTTTGTGCAAGTGTATTAAGCCTATAGGCAAATCACTTCTTCTCATTAGGAGCCGAATGACTTGTTGGAAGTAACTATTTCGAATGTTTAAGTACTCCCTTTTAATGTTCATATTCTTAATAAGCCCCAAACTGCCTACCCCCAGTGTCGAGACACATCCCAACTCCCAAAACAGAATAACTAAACATTTCACCACAAAATATTTCATATTTTTTCATGTCCACGCTAAAATTTTATCATTGTATTTTCGGTATTCATTTCTCTTTCAAATGTAATTGCGTGCGTGGCATAAGAAAATCTTAATTTTAATGCACATTTCGCAAATAATTTTCCCATGAATTATTTTCAAAACTGAGGAAAACGAATGAGTTGCAATCCGCAATTAATACGTCTGTTATGATTTACGGCATACGGCAAATGAATTATGGCTACTGATTTTTGTTTATGACAATGTAATCAGCTTTTAACATACGTGCGCTAGTGCAATTAATACAATTCACGAAATAGAATCCATTACACAAGTACTCGCATTAGACCATGCCAACATTGTGACTAAAGTGCCCAAAATAATAATAACTTTACTTATTTCTTATCATAAGACTCCTATTTTGTATACTAACAGTTGTTAATATAATAATTTCCTTAACATCCATCTCATTTTCATATTTAAATGTCAGTGCAATTTCTCGTTTGAGTCGATTTCATTTTCCACACCGTGAATTTCTGCTTTTACTCGTGAGTGTGCATGTGTAAGTGCATTGCAGTTAAGACCATACATTTCACTGTTAATTAATATCATAAATGTAATCGAGATCATGATAATCAGAACAGAACCGCTACCACCCATCCATCCATCTATTATTTACACATTCACACGAACTGTATATGAAATTAAAACCATATTTCAACAGCCGTTACGACGAAGGGAACACAAAATGGGGAGCATAGTAGCAAATGAAAATCTTTCGAGTGTGAATGATTATTTTACCAATAATTAATTAATTGGTCACCAATCTCTGTTGAGAATAGGCACGGTGTTGTTAAAACCGCATAGATATGGTACATCTTTAAGGATACATTTATGCCTATTGAATTAAGAATAACCTTTACAGCTAAAATTAACTTTTCAATAGAAAAATTTATTTTTCTTCGTACCCGGTGGATCAAGAAAAAATTTCTTTGAAAATGAGGACATTCCAAGCATTACCGTCAATGGAGACACCTATCGCACCATGATAACCAATTTTTTTGTGCCCACTCTTCGTGATATTGATGTGAACAATGTTTGGTTTTAACAGAATGGTGCAACTTGACACACATTTCATGCCACATTCGATTTATTGCTTCAAATGTTTGATGACCGAAATGGAGATATCAATTGGCCGCCAAGAAGCTGCGATTTGACACGTGAGGCGCCGTAAAGAAAAGACAATTGAGCATTTGAAGGCATACATTCATGATGCCATTGCCGAGATACAACCCCATACACTCGAAAAAGTGCACCGGAACAATTATACTTCACAGCAATAAAATAAATTGGGCAAAATTTCAAACAGTTTTTGTTTTATTGCATTTTTAAATTCTTAAATTGTTTAAATGGTCTACCCTTTATTTCGTCTTACCCCTGGTTGTATGGTGTAACAGGTGAACAAATAGAATAAGAAGATATTGCAAGCAGAGTTAGGTGATGAAAGCAGAAAGAAAATAATGCTGAAATATCCTAACGAATCATCCCCCAAAATTAATTAAAACGTCATCTAATAATTCAATATACTTCTCGCTATTCATTTTAGTTGATATAAAACAAATAGGAGTCCTTCCCGTAGTCGAAATCCCAGCCCAAACCCTTACGGTGCCTCTACCGAAATTTCGCGACATTTCGACTACGGGAAGGACTCCTATTTGTTTTATATCAACTAAAATGAATAGCGAGAAGTATATTGAATTATTAGATGACGTTTTAATTAATTTTGGGGGATGATTCGTTAGGATATTTCAGCAGGATAACGCCGCAATCCATAAATCAAAAGCAACAAAATCATTTCTGTCCTCCAGAAACATACCAGTTTTGAATTGGCCGGCATGTAGTCCAGATCTAAATCCGATAAAAAATTTTTGGGCAATACTATCGGACCAAGTTTTCAATAATAACACTCAGTATAAGGATGTAAAATGCTTAAAAAGTGTCATCATAAGAGAATGGAGTAGGATTGGTCAAAATTGCATTGAAAATTTAATAAATTCTATGCTTCGTCGACTTCAAGAAGTCATTATTAATCACGGTGGACACACTAATTGCTAATAAATACAAAAATTACTTAGTAGTTGTTTTTATCATTGTCATTTTAGCTTTAGGTGAATATTATTTAATTTTGGTCTTATAATTTTTTCGTTTGAAAATGAAATTCATTTTGTGCTATCCTTTTATGAAACAAAGAAAAAAATATTTTTTTTACATAAAAAGATTTATATTATAGTTAGTTATATTTAACCCAAAAATGGTACGAATTGGTCTAAAAAATTTTAAGTTTTTCGAGAAATACGTTTGGTCTTATAAATATTTCGGGGAGTGTATGCCTGTTTCAGTAAACAGCATGTTGCTTAAAATGTTTCATCAACATTTCGACTTTGTCAACCATAAATGTTTTTTCTTTAGTAAATATGTTTACTTAATGCCTGAGGATGTTGCGAGACTTAGAGCGCAATGTCCTAAAGATATCACAGCAACATTTGTTGCAATTACAAGTATTTGCTTTCGATAAGAGATAAAAAAGTTTTATTAACACTTACGAAAGTATACGAAATTTAAAATGTTCTTTAAGAAAGGGAGAAACTTTTCAAAATATGTAGGAAATGACCTGTTGAGACAATACGGTATACATACAGTGAAAATGCATGTGGCTACTTGGCTACAAAATAAGATAATAACACATACAAACAAAGTAGAAAATAGCAAAATGTTGCTCTCTTTTCGAATATTGTAAGGAAATAAATTTTAGTTTTCGCTCCAATGTTGAATGGATAACATGGCTGACAAGGATGAAAATTAAAAGTAAAAGGGAAAAAAGAGAAAAATAATTCATAGTTTTAGAAGCAAACAAATATTTGATTTTTATTAAAAATTATAATAAATCAGAAGAAAACTTACACATACATATAAATGGTATACATATATACATATCTTACGATATGACTACCATTTGTAGACTATATACATATGTTGGACATGTACTTTTGACATACATATAAGAAATAGTATACCATATAGACTATATGCCAATTGTAGTAAAGAGGGTGCACTTTCCAAACTTGGTAGTGGGATAGCTGTACTAATTTTGTGAGTCCAGATTTTCAATTTTGAAAAATTTATTTCTGGCCTAAAATATTTGAAAATTCTTTAGAAGATCAGTGGCCATTTTGGAACATATAAGAAATAGTACACCATACAGACCAGTGTTGAAAAATTCAGTACTTTAGTACTTTTTTCAGTACTTCTCTATTTCAAAAATACCACAGTACCCCTCGACACTTTCAGTACTTTTTGGTTTGAGCTTTCCTACTACTAATGCGGTAGCAACATGTTCAACGTAATGCTAAAGTAGCTCCGGTTAGCCAAACGTACATTAAACGTACGTTCGTTTTTATAATACGAAAGAGCAATGAGAACACTCGCCGAACCGTAATGTAATTTCGGTAAGAATATTTATTCCTGTCCATATCCTAAAAACGAACATAGTTCCGTCATGTTTCGTCGACATTTGTGGACTAAACTGGATTTTTACGTTCTATTATACTCCCAATCAGATATTTTTTTTGTTTGTTTATGAGAAACATGTATACATGTCGTGAGTGTCTCTATTCCATTCCGTACATGTATTAAGTATAAATAAATATTTTTTAACAAAAGTACCATTTAAAGCAAAAAAGTACTTTTTCGTTATAGTTTAGTACCATTTCAAAATTTCTGTTTTGCAACACTGAAATAGAAAGAATTTTGTCGAACGTTTGTACGAGAGTTCTGTATTTTTTTGCTTTAAGCCAAATTTCTGTTAGAATGGTTGGCATTAATTTGGATATAAAAAGCTCTACAAGTTTTAAATTAGTATATTCAGCTTTGGTATGATTCTTTCTGAATCCTGGGGTTGGCAGCTGCCAACTTTATCATCGAAAAGTTAACTGCACGAAGAGGTCCATTTCAGTATGAGTTGAATATAGGAAATTTTCGAATTCGGGAAAATTAGTTCCAAAAGTGTTGTTTTGTCAATTAATTTTGGCCTGATTTGGATGCTCTTGCTACCAATGACAAATCTGGCCATTATTTTTGACAGACAACGTTTTATGACCATATACACTTACATATAACAAAAACGCAGACAAGGCAAGAAATTAAATGATTTCATAAAAGAAACCTTTCAGCGCCAAATGAGAAATAAAAGACTTCTAATATTTCTTATTTTTATTTTTGAATATACTTAGTCTTTATGAAATGAGATACTAAGGCTGTCGTCTAGCATTAGTGTATATATTTCAAAAGGAATTTAATGTTAAAATTCGCATATAAATATACTTTGAAAGCAAAATTTAAAGAAGACGAGAGTTGAAATTCAGAGAAATTCAAAAGAAATACTGCCATACCTACTTACAAATTCACACACAGGCATTCGCATAACCAAATAAAAATCATTTTTTAAACGTTAACATGAACTGTCATATTAAAGAACAATAACGTCATACAGACATCAACAACAATAAGAAGAATGATAACTTGGTATGAGTGTTAAAGTATGTTAAAAGAACCGAAAGTTTCCCCTTTAGTCCTTCACAAATACTCTGACATGCACACACGAAACAAAATATTAACACATGAACATAATACGCACGTTTCAGTTCTGAAGTATAAAATGTTCATCTTAAGAAGGCGAATTATTGAAAAGAGAGTAAAGGGGTCAGATAATAAATGTGGCAAGAGAGAAATATTTTGGAAGTTTTAAAAGGGAGTGGGAGGTGTGCACGTCAATTAAGCAGACCTCTTCAAGTTTTTTTTTTTTATTTATTTCATATCACATACAACAAGAAATTAATCTTTTAAATTACAGTATGTGATTATATGATGATTACAAAAAATAGAAAAGTTATTATACAATAAACTAAAAGTAAAAAAAATTAAAAAACAATACCAAAATATTAACAAGTAAAACAAGAATAAAAATATGTGCATATATATATGTAATAATTTAACATTAAAATTTTGAAAAAAGCATTTTTTTAAATTGCAAAGCGTTGCCATTGATTTGTAGTTGGTTTGGTAACGAGTTCCACAGCCGTATTGTATTCGTAAAGAACTGCCAATCAGATATTAAAGTCTGATATCTTAACTGAATAATCTGTTTTCCTCTGTTCGATCTTGCTAATTGAATTCGATTAAACAAATAAGATGGTTCCAGATTGTGAATATAACTTTGTGAAGCAAAATTAATGCCTTGATTTTAAGTAAATCCATTAATCCAACACCATATAATGATTTAGAATACTGAGAAGTACCATCATATCTTCTTATGCCATAGACATATCTAAGAATTGCGTTATACGCAACAGTTATACTATGTTCACACATGCATTTATATTGAGCCAATATTCGGTTATTTGAGTACAATATTTTAAGTGTTCACATATATAATTTATTTATTTATTTATTTATGTCTATGGATAGTAGTTCCTGACAGACTAAATTTAAATATACAAACAATATATATAATTAATAATTAATGATTTAAGTACAGTATAATTTTTCTCTTTAAAGAATAATTGCTTTCAGAAAGATCAATTAAATGATAAAGATTATTAAACTTAAAACATATTTGACGAAAAGGGTCGTTGTTGGCATAGACTGATCGGTGAAATTCTAAATTTAATAAATTAAAATTACGAGAAGGTCTAATTGGAACATTAAGATTAATCTTACGCAACAAATAATCAGAATGGACATCACCACGTATTAAACCCAGAAGAAAAGAGACACTTAGCATTATTCTTCGACTTTTCAGTGTAGGTAGTTTTATAAGAGCGAGTCTACTTTCATACGAAGGGAGAACAAAAGAGTTCCATCCAAGTCCTCTCAAGCAAAATAACAGAAAGCGCTTCTGTACAGATTCAATTAAGTTCACGTAAATGAGAAAATGTGGATCCCATATAATAGATCCATACTCAAGAATAGGGCGCACCAAAGATGTATATAATTGTTTTGTTACGTAGGGATCAGTAAATTCCTTTGACCATCGTTTTATAAATCCTATGACACCATTTGCTTTGTTCACTATCATTGATATGTGTTCAGAATATAAGCAATATTCATTTGACAGCTGGTAAACAAAACAGCTGATTGCTTCAACAATAATGCTTTTAATTTAATCGCGAAAATTAGTGCCAAAAATATTTTAGAAAAAATGGAAAACAATTTAACATTGCAAAAGGTCTTGCTAATGATTGACCGAAACGCCCAGCTGTTGCGGTTAGTAGGGACTACTTTTGACTCCAAAGTGGATTCTCTCAGAAGGATGAGAAAGAAAAATTTGATAATAGTGGACCTGCTGACCTTCCATTTTTTGTTTGTCGTTGTTTACATTTGAGTTGTCAAACATTACCAGAAAGTGTTCGGAAAACTGTAATATGCTCACTAAACATACTAATGACAGTGTTGTATTTTAAGTTTTAATCAATATTATAACAATTTATGAATTTATTGAGCAACAATTAATTGAAATTTTATATGAAATATTGAGATCAATAATGGCGTTAATTGCGATTTACGCAATAAAAGTGCATGTGTGAACATAGTATTAACCTAGTTTTACTTATTGAATCACAATAAGCAAAAATTTCGCAGCCATATAACGTTTTCGCAAGAAGCACACGAATATTTAGAGGTGTAACGTGTTGTAGCGGATATAACGTTCGAAGCATAGAAGTTCTTAACGATATCTCTCCTATCACAAATATGCTCAAGGATCTTAACGTACTTACATACATAATTGGCCATTACAACACTTACAGCGAATAAACAGACAAAAAGAGAAACGAATTGGTTACCGTTATTTTTATGCACATATAGCCATAGATCATATGGTCAATCGTTGAATTTTTTTTTTTGCTCGGTACTGTATATCCGCGGCATTCATATGGTTCCTTACATTTGATTTAAGAATTTTAGCTAGCAGAAGTCCCTACTTTAGATTCTAAAGATACAAAGATTGTCAATCGGATCCTTGAGATTTATATCAACGGTTTAAAGGCTCATAACAGGGTGGATTTTAGTATATTTAATAAAATTTCTTCCTTATATGCTGCATCACCACTACAATGTTTTCCAGGCGGAGGCTATGGAAACTTCCAAAGTGGTGCATTGTCGAGATTTTCTAGAAAAATACCTTCGTTTACTCGGACAGCTAACCCTTTTGTGGGTTTCGTTTTACAGAGATTTTGTAGAAAATTGGTGTGTTTATATACCGAATGGTGCCTGTATGGAGCTCACAACCCACAACATATTGCAAGGCATAGGTATTCACGCCGATAAACTTGACATTCCGCCATATGACTTATGCAGGTTCTGTGAGTCTGAGGAGGAAATTATATTTCACGTCATGTATTATTTGCCATAGAAAGTTGAAGGTTTAATCACGCGTTTCCTGATATCCTTGCCAGAACTGCAAGATTTATTTTTTTAGGTTAGGTTAGAGGAACTGTACTTGTCAATTGCGACAAGTACAGTACCCGGAGGTCGAATTGACCCGTCATAGCTTCTCGCACCACTCGTGTTGTGTGCGTTAATTTTATACATGAGTAGCGGGACCTACAGTTTAAAGTGGACTCCAAACGACAGATTTTCGATAAGCTTTTCATGGCAATTTTTACTCTCAGAGTTTTTGGCAGAAATCTGCTGAGAGGGAGTCGCCGTAGAAATATTTTCATATTTTCAAAGGGATTTTTTAATTTAAAAAATGTCGCTTTTATTATCGCACGAATCTTAAATGTTGGAGTTCATTTTTTACAATTCTAAAACTTTTCTTCCATGTTTGTAAGCAGTTCTCATAGAATTAAAAATTTAATTTTGATTTTATTATTTTAATTATTTGAAGTTGTTTAAGGAACTTTGCAAATGCAAATTTCTACCCTTATTTCTACTACACTTCAGAAAAAAATCTATGATTTCACCTTTCTTATGTAAATTAAGAGTTTTTTTTAGTTTTCTTTCTTCTCCTAAACATATTGAAATGGGAACAACCTGGTAATGGAATCCAACAACTATTCATATGCTAATAGTAAAGTCTATAGCCCTAGGCAACCATTTTAATAACGATTAAACTTAAAATGTTTTATAATATTCTCAATATTGTATGAAAAACTCTTTAATGCCCCATCGCCTAAACGATAGGATAGAAGATACCAAGTTTGAAGCGAAAGATCTTTTTTTAAGTTATAAATAAAATGGATTTTCTTACGTTTTCAAAATATTTTATTTAATTTTGGTTTTATATTTGAGTGTAAGATAATTACAAAAGAATATATGGGAAACGAATGAACTTGTTCAAATACAGTGGATAGCAAAAGTCTAGGTACACCAATAGCAATAGTTTGTGTAAATAATTAAAGTTTTTATATTTATTTTATTAATTTATTTGCTAAATTAACTGTTCAAAGCAATCTGATTAACAGATTTCGGCCTGCCCTAATACATCCTCCTAGGCGCCTCTGCTTCTTGCGTGTCTACGCCAGTTTGTAACACCAATCGATGATAGGACTTCTTCGATTTGGTCCTTCCAAACAAACAACGCAAGGCAAACTTCCGTGAATCGTTGTATCGAATACCAGTCTTGCCGGAGCATCCTCTTCAATTCGAATGACATGGCAAACGCTGCACAACGTCCATGCTCATTGTTGGATCGTATGCGAAAATCATCGCCACCTCGCACTGGACCGAAGATCCTACGTAGAACTTTTCTCTCGGAAACTCTCAAGGTTGCTGCATCAGTGCCTAATAGTGCCCATGCCTCTGCCATAAAGAAGTACAGGGAGTTTTGTTGTACGAAAGAGGTCTCTGCTACTCAATTGCCTATTGAGACCATAGCAGCACTTGCTAGATCTCCAGACTGACACCATTTTGGGTGCTAAAAGCGGAGCCAAAATAAATAAATTCCTTGACTATATCGACAATATAGTTATCAGCCGTAATCTGGGATCCAATCTGGTGTCCCTACTTGTCTTCAACATATACTTCGTTTTGGTCTCATTTACTGCCAGACCCATCTTAACTTTTTTTAATCTTTTTTTTTTATTTTGTTAAAAACTGGTTTTCACAAAACATAAGAAAACAAGAAAAGGTTTCTGGTAACGCCATCTTTTTGCATCGCAAAATTCAAAGGCCGAATGTATTAATATTTAGTAGGATATCCCTTAAGGTCAAGTACTGCATTTAACCTATTTGGCATTGAATGTTCCAGTTTTGTTTGGCGTTTTGTGTTGATATTGGCCGCCATGCACTTCTGAGCTGGTTTTTCGGTTCACTTTTGTCTTAGTTTTATCGACTACGTAACGATATTTCCAAATGATCTCCAAAATACTCTCTTGTAGTCATATCAGGATTTTGTGCAAGTGTATTAAGCCTATAGGCTAATCACTTCTTCTCATTAGGAGCCGAATGACTTGTTGGAAGTAACTATTTCGAATGTTTAAGTACTCCCTTTTAATGTTCATATTCTTAATAAGCCCCAAACTGCCTACCCCCAGTGTCGAGACACATCCCAACTCCCAAAACAGAATAACTAAACATTTCGCCACAAAATATTTCATATTTTTTCATGTCCACGCTAAAATTTTATCATTGTATTTTCGGTATTCATTTCTCTTTCAAATGTAATTGCGTGCGTGGCATAAGAAAATCTTAATTTTAATGCACATTTCGCAAATAATTTTCCCATGAATTATTTTCAAAACTGAGGAAAACGAATGAGTTGCAATCCGCAATTAATACGTCTGTTATGATTTACGGCATACGGCAAATGAATTATGGCTACTGATTTTTGTTTATGACAATGTAATCAGCTTTTAACATACGTGCGCTAGTGCAATTAATACAATTCACGAAATAGAATCCATTACACAAGTACTCGCATTAGACCATGCCAACATTGTGACTAAAGTGCCTGTTGAAGCGACTTCGACCATTTTTTTATTGTTTATTTAATTTCGTATATTAATTTCTTTATTAATCATTAATTTATTTAAAATCAATTATTTTAATTATTTTTCCTCATTTGAATGTATATTTCAAATATTTTCTTTAAGTGTATTGGAAAGCTATTACTTTTAAACTTAAGTAAAGCTTTTACTCTCATTTAAGTAGCATTGAGTGATTTATCATTGTTCTTTATCACTGTTTCTATGTTAAACATGTATGCTAACTTGATTCTTTCTAATTATCTTTTAAATCATTACTTAAGAAACCTTTAAGCTAATCACAGCAGCAAGAGGCTGCAAATTCCTTTTTTTGTTTAATAAAACAGCAAGAAGCTGTATAGTAGATTTTTAAGTTCTAAGAAGAACACTCTGCCTTTTAATTAAAAGGATACATTTTGTCTGGGCTAAAAAGCGAGCCCACATTTTGGTCCTTCGAAAAAATTCTAGGAAGGCCTAGAATAGGAAAAACCTTTGAAGTCATTCATCTTTGTAATCGACAATTTTTGGAATCGATACTGTTGTTCTACCGTAACAACAATTCCAGCAATAAAGGTATTTGCTCCACCGCAGCATCTATAAATATCACCAAAAGCCTGGAGGACTAGATTTGTAATCTCAACTATAAAAATCATCGTCAGCCTGACGTCAGTAACGGGATAATTACAACATCGACAACAACTACATAAATTGGTAACGGGAAAGGAGAGAATTTGGTATGTACAGAGATTTAATTTATTTAGTGCAATTTGAAATTTTTTAAATAAATATAAAGTGAGTTATTTAAATTTAAATGTGGATAAGAATTTTAAATCAGTGATTTTGATCATTAATGGTATTAGTCATATCACAATCAACAAGTTAAAAAGAAAAAAGTACCAACGTCCTAAATTTTGTACCTAAAGTGCCAGCACTGATAATAACTGTATTTTCGTAAATGAAATCCACATGCTTGAAACAAACCAAAAAAGAATATTTGCATACATGAGAACAAATGTAAAATAGATTCCACAAAACTGCCAGTGACGGTACTTATTTTTATCACGAAACTGATGTAAAAAAAACTGTAAATTATAAATTGTGTTCTGACCTTGAGGACTTTATTGAAAAGTACATTTTTATTTCTTTTTGGTCTGCAATTGTCGTTCCTCCAGCACTTTTATTTAATTTTTTTCACACATATTTCTTTCATCTGGGATTATTAAATTGTTTCTATTGATTTGGCTACCAGTTTTAACTGAAAAATGGTTTCGAATAGAAAGTGTAAGGCTGCTATTCAGCAATTAGTGCGCTTTTGCGTTGCGTTCGAAAAACTTTCTTCAGGGAATTGCACAAATGAACTTTTAGAGGTGAAACAAACAGAATTAGAGCGCCGATGGAACAAGATGTTAGAGGCCTTTGACGATTTGAGTACTGATGAGGAGAAAGTAAAGGAAGAAGATGATGTCTTAGAAGAAATGTCAGCGAAATACGAACTCCATCAGATTATCGTCCAGCACTTAAACTCCCTGCAGTTGAAATAAAAACTTTTGAAGGAGGTTTCGATAACTGGCCTGCTTTCAGGGACATGTTTATGGCTGCAGTGGGCAACGAGCCTACCGTTGCTCCAGCCCACAAATTGTACTATTTGCATAGCAAAACGAGGGGGGAGGCATACCAACTCATTAAAGATTATGAGTTGGTAGATTATAACTTTGAATTGGCTTGGCAGGCGTTGACAGCTCGGTATGATAACAAACGCATTTTGATCAACAACCAAATCAGGAAAATTTATGGGATACAGACCCCTCAGAATGAGACATTGAAATTTTTACGACTTCTTCAGAATACAGTCAACGATGGATTGTCTATTATTAAATCATTTAAAGTAGAAGTTGCTATTAATGATCCTTTTCTGATGCATATCTGCACGTCAAAGCTCCCTGAAGACACTTCGCGTGATTGGGAAGACTCACTTTCAAATCACAAGGAATTACCTACCTGGGAACAATTAAACAAATTTTTGACTGACCGAATCGAAACGTTGAAGACGTTTAGTAGTTTGAGGAAGACCTCCAGTCGGGATGCTCATCATTCAAAATCGCAAGTGTTTTATTCTACGACTGAAACTGAAAATAAAAAGCTAGTCTGCAAAAAATGTAAGCAAAACCATCCCTTACGGTTTTGTAAATATTTTAAAAATTTGTCTGTCAACGATAGAATTAAATACGTATATTCTAATAAAATTTGCGCAAATTGTTTTTCGCCACATCATTTTCGAACAAAATGTACTAGTGCTAGTAGTTGCATAAAATGTAACAAGCGACATCACACTATGCTACACATTGAAAATGAACAACCAGTTAAACAGGTGTCGCAGAAGCAGAATTATAGCAATAATCAATTACCGTCTGGATCAGGAACTCAACGGAACGTTACTTCTTCCAATAATTACTTGGTGCGAGATGCCTCTACAAGTGGAAATGAAATCGAGTCGATACAAGTCAACTTAAGTCAACATAGTGGAACAACTATTTTGCCCACAGTATTGGTGTACGTTGAACATTTAGGTGAAAAATTTACAACACGTGCATTAATCGACACGGGATCGACAAAAAGTTTTCTGTTGAAAAGAGTTCAACAAAATTTGTCGATTCCTTTAGAGCCTTATAGAAGCAAAATTTCTGGATTTGGTGACACAGTGGTTGGTAATTCCAAAGGACGATGCTACATAACTGTAAAATCCAGGATTTCTGATTTCAAAATAAAGATGCAAACTATTGTGGTGTCTTCGTTGGCACAATTTATGCCTTCACGACCTATTCCAATACAATGTTTGGAAAATTTAGAGGGACTGAAACTGGCCGATCCCTATTTTTATAGGCCAGCAGGGATTGAAATGATTATTGGTAGTGACTACTTGCCGTTTATAAACCTTGGTGGCGTTAGAATGAATATCGGTAATAATTTTGAAGCGCGGGAATCTCACTTCGGGTGGTATTTGATGGGTCCTGAACCCTCTACCGAGGTACAGTCTTTTCATATTATGGTACACCCTTCACACGATTTAGCTCTACAGGACCAATTAAAGCAATTTTGGGAGATTGAAGAAGCCGAAAAAACCAAGTATAAGTCCGACAGCGATCTTTATTGTGAAGATTTTTTTAAGCGTACAACTATTAGACGATCTGATGGACGCTACGTTGTACGACTTCCATTCAAAGAGCAATATCCAAATGAAGTGTTTTTGGGTCCGTCGCGAAACATGGCACTCGCACAGTACCACCGGATGGAGAACACGTTAAACAAGACACCAGAGTTTAAAGCAAAATATGCTGAAGTGCTAAAGGAATATTTGGACCTAGGGCATATGGAGCCAGTAACATATTTTGAACCGAAAACCGAAAAGGTGTCCTCATTTTTTCTGCCCCATCATGCGGTCATCAAACCCGAAAGTAAATCTACTAAGGTCAGAGTGGTATTTAACGCGTCGAAGAAGACAGCCAGTGGTTTCTCGTTGAATGATGTCCTTTACCAAGGGCCAACATTACAGACTGACTTAATGGAGCTCGTGCTTCGATGGAGAAATTACCGCTATGTATTTACAGGCGATGTACAAAAAATGTACCGTCAAATTTTGGTGGACAAGATTGACCGACCTTATCAGCAAATTCTACTCCGCAATGAAGTAGAAGGCCCAGTGAACACGTTTCAATTAAAAACTGTAACGTTTGGAGTGAATTGCGCTCCATATTTGGCGATAAGGACACTACTGGAGTTGAGTGAAGACTGTCGATACTTGTTTCCAAAAGCATCAATAATTTTAAAGAACGAAGTATACGTCGACGACATCTTGTCGGGTGGACACTCCATTGAGGATGCTAGACTTAAACAGGAGGAACTTGTTAAGGCCTTGAAATCTGCCGGATTCCCTCTTAAGAAAATGACAGCAAATCATCAGATGCTTCTAAACCATTTGCCCCGGGAGGATCTTCTTGACGAAGATTTTTTGAAGTTCAACGATTCCAGCATCGTTAAAACTTTAGGAATACGCTGGAACGCTTTAACAGACAACTTTTACTATGCCGTAGAGCCGATTGAGATTACCCCATCCGCTACGAAAAGAAAAATCCTTTCAATAATTGCGAGGTTATTTGATCCACTTGGTTGGTTGGGTCCAATATTAATAGTGTCTAAAATACTAATGCAGGAACTCTGGAAGGAAAAGTCCGACTGGGATGAAGAGGTGTCTCAGCCTTTACTTGTAAAGTGGAACATTTTTCTAAATAATTTGCCATTTATTTCTCAAATCCAAATCCCTAGATGGATAAACTTCTCCCCAACGTATCGCATTCAGATACACGGTTTTTGTGATGCCTCCGAACAAGCATATTGTGGTGCTATATATATTCGGACGGAAAGCTCAGAAAATGAAATAAAAACACATTTGCTAGTCGCAAAGACTAAAGTTGCTCCGATTAAACGCATTACAATTCCAAAACTGGAATTATGTGGAGCTCTACTAGTGTCCAAACTCATCCGAAGTGTAGTGTCGAACTACGGATTTTCATATGAATTGTTTTTATGGACAGATTCGTCAATTGTTTTAGGGTGGCTACAAAGAACACCACATTCATTGAAAACATTTGTTGCAAATCGTGTGACTCAGATTATAAGCATTGCGGACACTAGTCATTGGAAACACGTAAAAAGCGAGGATAATCCTGCTGATATTGGCTCTCGTGGTTGCACTCCTCAGGAACTAGTAAGTAATAAATTATGGTGGCATGGGCCTCCTTGGCTACAATCTTCTATGTCTCTCTGGCCGAAGCCAAGGACCTTTGATCCAACAGACTTGGAAACAAAAAATTCAACCAATTTTCATCTTGATGTGAGCTGTACAGACGTTTTTTTTTTTTTTTTTTTTTTTAATTATTCTTTATTTCTAAATATGTACAAAACAATATAATTTTTTGCCTCAGCGTCCAGTGGACATTATTGAGGCCAGTTGGCAAAGTAAATATATCAAATAATTCCTATTAGAACATATGTACATATATACAAGAAGAAAAAAAAATTTAATTTAACAATATATATGTATATAAAGAAAATTATGTTTAATAAAACTTTAAAACGTTATTTTAATAACAATAAATATTGCAATAAATTAAATTAACATAATCTGTTCAGTTTTACTACATAAGAAGCATTTCAATGTTATTAATTAAATGTTCTTTAAGAGCGTTTTTAAATATTGAGAATATAGGAATGCTTTTCAAATTTTCCGGTAAGTTGTTATATTCTAAACTACCAACGTGCTGCACTCTTTGCTTCGTTCTCTCTAGTCTACACAATGCTATTCTCAAGTTACTTGCATTCCTAGTATTGAAAACATTTTGATTTCTGGCAAATAAAACAGTACGGTGTCCGATATTATGCAAAGACTTGTATACATAAAGCAAAAGCTGAAGTTTATATAAGCCTCTTATGGGCAATATTGTTTTTGTTATATCTCTGTATAAAACCAAAGTAGAAGTAGACAATGGGAGATTAAAAACAGCTTTCAGTGCCTTATTTTGGGAGCGTTGGAGAGATCTGAGTTCATTGCCTTTGTTCCATGCATATATAATAGCTAAATAATTAAAATGACTTTGAATCAAAGATTTGTATATTAATAGTTTAGTTTGAGTGTTAAATTTATTTCTAAATTTGTAAATCAGTCCTGTTGCAGAAGAAACCTTTTGCTTAATGTATCTTATGTGTTTATCCCACGAGAGATTACTTTGTAGATTAACACCCAGGTATTTTGTATCAAAACTCTCCTCCACAACTTTCCCATCTACATATGCACTAAAATTTTTGTTAACGACAGTGTTAGGTCTAAACCTTAATATTTTTGTTTTTCCCGCATTCAAGCTTAGCCTGTTAATTCTCGCATATTCCGTAATCATTGCAGCGTCGTATTCCATATGAGCTTTTAATACAGTTTCACATTTATATGGGTAAAATACACTTATATCATCTGCAAACATTACCAATTTTCCAAAAAGCTGTAGGTTTTTAATATCGTTGATATAAACGCTAAAAAGTAGAGGGCCCAATACACTTCCTTGCGGAACTCCATACTCAACAGTTCCAACGGAACTCTTCTGATTATTGATCTCAACATATTGCTTTCTATTTGTCAAATAACTATCTAATAGTTTTATCGCCTCTCTCTCGACTCCATAGTAAGCAAGTTTCTCTATTAGGATTTTGTGTTCTACAAGATCAAAAGCTTTAGAAAAATCGTAAAAAATGCCGGCAACTCCATTATAACCATCATCAAGTCCTTTGCATATATTATTTATCACGTTCACAACAGCTTCCTCAGGGCCGCATCCTTTTCTGAACCCAAATTGGTATTCATATAGCAAGTTATTATGGTTAAAATAAGAGGAAAGTTGTTCATAAAGACATTTTTCAAATATTTTGTCAATTATAGAAAGTAATGCAATTGGCCTAAAATTTTCTATCCGTTTAGCATTATTCGTTTTAGGTATGGGAATAATCTTGGCAATTTTTAAACTTTCAGGAAAAGTCGCAGTAATAATCATGTTATTAAATATTCTCGTTAAATGTGGAGTAATTAAGTCACTACAACACAGTAAAGCTTTTGGAAAAATTTGATCATGTCCACAGCCTTTGCTTGTATCAAGTTTATTAATAACTTCCCTTATTACATTTTCTGTTGTGGTGTGAAAGTTGAAAACACATTGAGTGCGTTCGAAAGTTCTTAGATTATTGCATGAATCTCGAGGCAAGTAACTAATTTGATTTTTTAGGATTTTAGCAATTTGGAGAAAAAAAATTATTGAACATATCACTTTTCAGTACGTCAGGAATAGTGTTTCCATTGGCATCATAAACTTTTATTACATCTTTAGACTTTCTACCTATATTCTCGTTTAGAAATTTCCAGCTTTTCCTTGGATCCTGCTGAATTTTTTCTAAATTATCCTGATAATAGTTATTAAAACATACTCTGCAAGCCTTATTAATTACCTTACTTATTCGCTTTAAGATACCATCAGTGCAAGCTCTACCCTGTCTTCTTGTTTTAAGTAATTTTTTCTTATATCTTATAAGATCCCTCAAATTCTTATTCATCCAAGGTGTTAGTTCATGTTTAATAGACTTTCGATCTCTCTTTTCAATAGTTGCATTTGTTGTCGCGGTTGATATAATATCAATGATTTTGGAGAGATCTTGTGATGGATCTCGAGTTTCATGATACAAAGGTAGAAGAATGTTTATATGATTCCTGACTTCCTCATAATTACAAACTTTTTTTATTACCTCATCATAATCCGAGTTTCTGACGTATTTTTTTATTTTAATCGATAATATTAGATGATCAGTTAGGAAACAAGAAATAGTATCTATGAGAATATCATTTGAGATATTACTATAAACATTGTCAATACATGTACCAGAGCTCGGTCGAGTTATTAATTGATGACAATGTTTATAATTATAGCTTGAGAGTATATTTTCCAAATCAAATGAATCTGTAACATTACGGAAATCAATATTAGAATCACAGACAATCATGCTGGGAAAATGACTACAGCTGAGTAAAAGGTTTTCCATGAAGTTAAAAAAGGCATTTAGACTACACTTCTGCGATCTATAGAATGAACTAAATTTCATTGGCTTTCCCATAATCGTTACATTCTCCAACGATATTGTTATTGATTCGATAAAATCTTTGCTTTCACAACTTTCTATTTTGTAATCTATATCTTTATTAATATATATCGAAGTGCCACCATAACAATCTTGTCTGCAACAATGTATAGCATTATAACCAAATATATTGTAAATTTGTTTTAAGTCTGAAGAGAACCAGGTTTCTTGAACTGCAATGATGCTTGGTAGTTTAGGAAATTTAGAAATCATAAGCTTAAATTTATTAAATTTTTCAATTGACGAAATGCTTCGCATGTTTACAGAAATTATATTAAAAATAGGAAAATTCAACGTCTGATAATACACTCGAAAAGAATTAAAATTTGTAAAGTGTTTATTACTCATAATTATTAAAAAAAAAAGAAACTATATACATCTTAAATGAAATACATTATAATTAAAAGAAATTTACTAATTTTACCGTGCTGGAGAAAAAAATGACGAAGGGTTAACAGCATCTTCTTCATCCTCTCTAACAGCTCTTCCTTGAACGGATCTACGTTTGCCTTGGTTTGTAGAGGCCTCAAATAGTAAGTCATCTACCTCTTTTTCATTTTTAATCAAAATTGGTCGCGATGTCGCACTTAACCTTGCATAAATTTTTCCATTATGTGTGTAGATCGAGTTGTAACCAACTTTCTTTAGAGATTTAGCATAATTAAATAGCTTAAGAGTATCTTTACACAAAAACTCATTTACATATATGCTCTTAGTCGCTTCATTAACTTTAAATTTTGATTTAGCAGCCATAAGCGAATCTTTAGATTTTTTTGAATTGAATTTAACAATAATAGTGTTTCTATTTCTAGTTTCATTTCTGTCTTTAATAATATAAGCATCTTCAACATTCTCCTCTTTTATGTCAACACCAACACCTTTTGAAATATGTATTAAGGTATCCACGGCAGTGGCATTTTCTTTAACTTCTACACCTTTTATGATGCAGTTTTTACTGACTTGTTCAGAATTTAAAAATTTTACGGTCTCTTTTAGTTCATTTACTTCCAATTTTAACAAATTATTTTCTTTTTGTAAAACATCAATTTTCTTTTTATTCTCTGCCACCCCTCGTAATATTTCATCGTATTGCTTGGACATAAAAGATATGGCATCCTTCACTTCAGACAGCTGATCGAGTTTAGTTAGTTGTTTTTTTATGTCGCTCAATTCTTCTCTTACATTATCACTGTTTACATTACATTGTTTGCAAAAATATGCTTCAATCTCATTGTCTACTAAGTATGAAAATTGTTGTTTACTTAAACCGGTGCATGATACATGAAAAAGTTTATCACATTTGTCACACACAATACTATCTTGATTCTCTTTCACCTCCATCCTACATTTTTCGCATAATTTAATTACTTTTTTTTGACTGCGACGATTTTTTCCGGACATTTTCCAATGAAATATTAAAATTTGCAGTTTGTTTCAGTATTTGAACAGTTTTTGGGTATTATTTTAAATTTTATATATTGTTTTTTTCCAAAAGTAAATAAACAAAACGCAGCTGTTGAAAATTTTAATGTTCTCTTTCGCAGGGTTCCAGACGTACTGGAAGAATTCTCATCATTCTCAAGAGCTTTACGAGTTCTTTGTTATGGAATGCGTTTCATCAATAGATTATTGAAAAGACCATTCTCTATTGAGAAATTCATCACTACGCAGGAAATAAACGCAATGAAAATTCGACTTTTTTCTATAGCTCAAAAGACATATTTCTATCGTGAGTATGAATGTTTAAAACATAAGAAAACAATAAATAACAAAAGCAAACTACTTAGCTTGAATCCCTTTATCGACAAGAACGATCTTCTGCGAGTAGGTGGTAGGCTAGCCAATTCAGGGTTAAGCTACGAAGAAAAGCATCCAATTATAATTCCGGAAGAATCTCGACTTGCGAAACTCCTAGTTCATCTTATGCATCGAATTCTCCTGCACTCTGAGCACCATATAATGTTGCGAGCTATACGACAAGGATTCTACATTCCTAGATTAAGAAACCTAGTGCGGAAATGCATACGAGAATGCAAAGAGTGCACTATCTACAAACACCGTTTCCAAAACCAGATTATGGCTGCACTACCCCCAGAGCGAGTAAACTTCTCTTTACCCTTCACATACACAGGTGTCGACTTCGCTGGTCCATTCAACATCAAAGTTTCTTCTCCAAGAAATGCGAAAAAATTAAAAGGATATGCTGCAGTGTTTGTCTGTTTCTCTACTAGAGCAGTACATTTGGAGTCGTGTTCGGAACTCTCCACCGATGCTTTTCTTGCCTCCTTCGATCGGTTCATTGGACGAAGAGGCATTCCTAAGACTATGTATTCAGACAATGGCAGAAATTTCGTAGGTGCAAGTTATGCTCTTATAAAAAGCCACAATGAGTTTTTAAAATCAACTGAAAAGGCTTTAATCGACAAGTACAGCGCATTGGGCTTCACCTGGTCATTCATACCTCCGTATGCACCACATATGGGCGGCCTTTGGGAGGCTGCAGTCCGCAGCATGAAGTCCCACTTGAAAAAAATCGCCTCGAACTTATCATTTACCTTTGAAGAATTCACCACACTTCTCGTGCGTATCGAAGCTGTACTCAACTCAAGGCCACTCTCACCCATCACTGAAAATCCTAACGAACTTTTGCCTCTAACGCCTGGCCATTTTCTGCGAGGAGCCCCAATAACTGCGTTGCCAGAAGTTCCTCTAGAAACTCCGCTTGAGGAAGTACCACATTTAAAACGTTGGAAGCAAATGAAGGCATTACAGCATATTTTTGCACGCCGCTGGAAAACGGAATACATTACCGAACTTCAACGTCGTTTCAAATGGAGAACCGAACGAGAAAACTTAAAGAAAAATGATATCGTTGTAGTTAAAGATGATTCACTGCCTCCAACTGAATGGCTTCTCGGCAGAGTTACCAATGTCGTCTATGGGCGTGACAGCAAAGTACGAGTCGCCGAATTACAGACCAAAAATGGCACTATCATACGACCGGTGGTAAAATTATGTTTATTACCTACTGGTAACCATGTTCCGAATGGAAAAACATTGTTATAATCAAAATAAGAAATCTATAATCAATTGCACTGAATATCTTTTATTTCTGTGTATATGTATTTTTTCTCTTTTTCCTAATATTCTCGCCAATACAGTAAATTGCTAGACAGTTAGCAGTATTTGAAACGAACGTCATGAAGTAGTTTAGCTAAGATTCAACAGTTGCACACAAACCAGAGGAAGAGTTGCTGAGAAGTTAATACCGAACAAAGCAGACCCACCGAAAGATGTATCTCCGGACCACATGACCATTTTTGATTGGATGATCTCGATAATCTACTACGGTTACTCTTGCCATCCTCGCCCGGGAGAATGTTGAAGCGACTTCAACCATTTTTTTATTGTTTATTTAATTTCGTATATTAATTTCTTTATTAATCATTAATTTATTTAAAATCAATTATTTTAATTATTTTTCCTCATTTGAATGTATATTTCAAATATTTTCTTTAAGTGTATTGGAAAGCTATTACTTTTAAACTTAAGTAAAGCTTTTACTCTCATTTAAGTAGCATTGAGTGATTTATCATTGTTCTTTATCACTGTTTCTATGTTAAACATGTATGCTAACTTGATTCTTTCTAATTATCTTTTAAATCATTACTTAAGAAACCTTTAAGCTAATCACAGCAGCAAGAGGCTGCAAATTCCTTTTTTTGTTTAATAAAACAGCAAGAAGCTGTATAGTAGATTTTTAAGTTCTAAGAAGAACACTCTGCCTTTTAATTAAAAGGATACATTTTGTCAGGGCTAAAAAGCGAGCCCACAGTGCCCAAAATAATAATAACTTTACTTATTTCTTACCATAAGACTCCTATTTTGTATACTAACAGTTGTTAATATAATAATTTCCTTAACATCCATCTCATTTTCATATTTAAATGTCAGTGCAATTTCTCGTTTGAGTCGATTTCATTTTCCACACCGTGAATTTCTGCTTTTACTCGTGAGTGTGCATGTGTAAGTGCATTGCAGTTAAGACCATACATTTCACTGTTAATTAATATCATAAATGTAATCGAGATCATGATAATCAGAACAGAACCGCTACCACCCATCCATCCATCTATTATTTACACATTCACACGAACTGTATATGAAATTAAAACCATATTTCAACAGCCGTTACGACGAAGGGAACACAAAATGGGGAGCATAGTAGCAAATGAAAATCTTTCGAGTGTGAATGATTATTTTACCAATAATTAATTAATTGGTCACCAATCTCTGTTGAGAATAGGCACGGTGTTGTTAAAACCGCATAGATATGGTACATCTTTAAGGATACATTTATGCCTATTGAATTAAGAATAACCTTTACAGCTAAAATTAACTTTTCAATAGAAAAATTTATTTTTCTTCGTACCCGGTGGATCAAGAAAAAATTTCTTTGAAAATGAGGACATTCCAAGCATTACCGTCAATGGAGACACCTATCGCACCATGATAACCAATTTGTTTGTGCCCACTCTTCGTGATATTGATGTGAACAATGTTTGGTTTTAACAGAATGGTGCAACTTGACACACATTTCATGCCACATTCGATTTATTGCTTCAAATGTTTGATGACCGAAATGGAGATATCAATTGGCCGCCAAGAAGCTGCGATTTGACACGTGAGGCGCCGTAAAGAAAAGACAATTGAGCATTTGAAGGCATACATTCATGATGCCATTGCCGAGATACAACCCCATACACTCGAAAAAGTGCACCGGAACAATTATACTTCACAGCAATAAAATAAATTGGGCAAAATTTCAAACAGTTTTTGTTTTATTGCATTTTTAAATTCTTAAATTGTTTAAATGGTCTACCCTTTATTTCGTCTTACCCCTGGTTGTATGGTGTAACAGGTGAACAAGTAGAATAAGAAGATATTGCAAGCAGAGCTAGGTGGTGAAAGCAGAAATAAAATAATGTTGAATCCTTCTTTTAAATGAATATTTCAGATCTTTCATATGAAGGAGTATCAAAAATAACAACAACGATGGTAAAATATCAATGTTAAGAAGATCCATTAAGCTTAAAAGATTAGTCAATCTAAAGCTGTACTTTGTTGTTGCGAAGACTACTGGCCTCAAGGATAGTTCTGTTTATGTATTCTGTTGATTATATTTTTGTGTATCTTTGCTAAAAGTATTTTAATAGTTTGTGGACACTTTTTCTCCTCTCTTTTTTGCCTTTTATCGGTTAGAGTTTGCTTAGGTTGGTGGTCCTTTTCTTTATTTAGTTTGAAGCAAAAAAAAAACAAACGAAGGTTACAGAATAGTTCGGACAAGAAAATCAACATAAATTGTGGCCATTCCTGCCTGCAGAAGGCAAATGTCAGAAAAGGTCATCTAATGTTTAGAAAATTTCATAATAATAATGAGAAAAATAAATAAATTAACGTATACAAAGAGGGGATACAATTTATAAAAGAAAATAAACAAGAATTGTGAGTATTTGAACATGGAGAACTTTAAATGTCACAGAAATCAACATGGATTTATTTCATCATAATTTTATAAGTTCGTATCGATTATTTGTTTTATTTTTTAAATATTTTTATTACATCGTATTTGAGGACAGTTGCGGTTTATGGCTTATTTGCATGTACCTGCAACCTCAGAAAATCCACAAGAATCGATGATATTTAAACTTAAATATAGAAAACACTTTTTGGAAGATCCAATGATATATATGTAGATGCTATTAGAGAAATCTGAAATAAGAAAATTCGAACAAACAGGGGCAAATTTTAAGTGAAACAATAAAAGTTGCTTCAAATATGCTTTTAAAATTCACTTACTTTTCTATTTTACTGCTAAAACTCTCTGTAACTTCACAAGTTTCTTGTCCACTTGGCTCTGTTGACCAAGTTTAGCTTACACTTGCCGCTTATATGACCAAGCTGCTAGCCGCGATTACTGCTGTTTTATGTTGAAGACCATATACATTTATCCAACACCCAAATAAACACCGCAAACGGATTGTACTTGTATTGTTTCCATGCCACGCGCAAGGGGAAGGCCTTAAGCAATAAAACGCATCTTCCATACACTCCCGTTGGGAGTAAATCTTTCTGCATGCTTGCCCGTATGAATTGTCCTCTTACGTTGCCTTATGGCTCTACATCTGACGCGACAAAATAATCAACCGCGTTATGCTTATAACGTTTTATTTCTACAGGGTTTGCTGGTAACTTTAATTTCCATTTAAATTCGTACGTATATAGTTCTTTCGCTGACTTCGGCTTCTTGAACCTTGAAAATTCTGCTCCAATGTCATTATTATAGTAATATTGACGACCTTCTTTCTAATTATACTGCTGATCCAACTTTATGTCTTTCATGTTTAAAACTTAAATTATTTCTCAGAATTTATAAGTCAAACGAGCCTTAAAAAAAATTGTTTGTAATTTTAAAACGATTAATTTTTGCACGTATGTTTAAGTGTTTATGTGTGGGCAAGTGTTACGGTGTCAGTCAATTCTTTTTAACCTTGTGTTTTGTAAACACACAAAATAAATCATATTGACAAATTTCATAGTATTTTACGTTCATCAATCATGTTTTACCATTTAAACATAAATGTTTTGTGCATATGTAATGGTTTAAGTATAATAAACTGTAATCTAACTGTTGCCTGTATTAGCGTGTAAATGTTCAAACTTAAAGTACAGAATTTAACGTTGCGTATGAGTGATATCTGATATCTTCGAATATAAATAACGTTGCGTATGAGTAATATCCAATTTTCCAGAAATATGTTTTGAATAATTATTATTAATTCAAGTATTTTTTTTTTCGAAGATCATACCGAAAATAGTTGAATGCTTTTTGGACTTCATAATCTGCAGAACATATTAATAAAATTGTTACGTTTTTACCTTTTAAAAACGTTTAAAATATGAGCACGTAAATTGCAAATAACACAAAAATAAATTTGTGTTTGTTAATTAGTAGTTAACAGTGTTGAAAAATTCAGTCCTTTGGTACTTTTTCATTTAAAAAATACAGCAGTACCACCACGAGGCTTTCAGTACTTTTTTATTATTACATATTTTATGTCTTGCGCTTTTCAACTATTAATGCATTTGCAACATGTTTAACGTAATGCTAACGGTAGAATTAGGTTTAGACTCGGTTAGCCAAACGTCCATAGAACGTACATTCGTTTTTAGAACAAGAAAAGCAAGCTTGTCGAACCGTAATATAATTGCGGTAAGCATTTGCATTGCTGTTCATGTGCTTATGTTACATTACGTTCCAACGACGCTTGACTAGACAGTCAAAAATCAGTCGTTGTACCATTTGGTGCAAAAAAGTACTCTATCAGTTATAGTTCAGTACCATTTCAAAAATTCAGTTTTGCAACACTTGTAGCTAATTAAAATTCTTTTTTATTCGCACAATTCTGTGCGCCACTGTTCACACAGTGCATAAACAATAACAATCACTAAACAATTATTCGTAGGCGCCGCAGTCTAGTAGGTAGTGTGTTGGCTTAGTAGACGTAAAGCCCGGTTTCGTATCCCAGGTCAGACATCAAAACGAAATATGAAAAAAATAATACTTCGGCGACTTCGTCTCAGCAGAATTCTGGAAAAAACTCTTAGAGTAAATAAACCTGCCGTGAAAAAATGTTCTCAAAAAATCTGTCGTTCGGGGTCAAACCTTAGTTTCCGCCACTCACGTATAAAATTAACGCACACAACATGAGTGGTGTGAGAAGATGCGCCGTAATCCTGACTGAAGGTTTGTTATGGCTAATTATGTATGTAAGCAATTATTCGACAGATCTTTATAATGGAGATATTCAAACCACGTCTTCAAGACCGACTGAACTTCACTAACTCAATGGTCTGCTTTACCTTGCCTTTTATGACAGTCTGATGAAAGTTCTTGAAAGCGAATATTTTCGGCTTTGCCTTCTCGAGATCCCTATAAATGTAAACATCGTTGCTTACATTCGTTATTGTTGTTTGTGTATTTTGTTCACATTTATTATTGTAGTGTTGTTTGTGGATTTTTGTTTACTTGTTTACAAGTTTTTTTATGCTGGTGGTTGTTGTTATATTAAACAGTACGATAATTTGTAAACAAGTTTGTTTACTGCATAGTTTTGTTTTTGTAGCTTCTGTTTATAATTTTAATGTTAAGCAAAACACCAGTATTTTTCATTTTCATAACAATACTATACAGTTATTTGTCTATTTGTATTCTGCAGAATCTTATTTGACAAACAAATTCTTTGGTTTTCCTTTCAAATATAATTATAAATATTTACTCGTACCAATCCACTATTATAAGCGTTTGTCTTAAAGTTCAGAGTTGTTTTGGGTTTCGTAAGAATTCTATGATGAATGCATGATGCTATAAACACAATAGATGCAACACAGCAAGCACAACAATATGGAATTGCAGCCTCAGGTAAGCAGAAGCGGCAAATCATAAGCAAAACAAATAAAGAATAAACAGTTCTTTTATAAACAGTTCTTTTATTCTTTATCAAACACTGCATTTTTAAAAAATCTCTATTTCATGCACGTTATTTTATTGACAGTAATAATCCTCACATTGCTAGCACAAATCCTCTCACTGTGGGCTTTAGATGCGCGAATAAAAATAGAAATCAGCCTGAATGCAAAAGAGCAGAATCATTGCTTGTTGTCACGTTGCATTTAAAATAATCACATTATACATATATATCCATTTATTCTATTTTTGAGAGATTACTTCGTTTACTGCGTTGCGTTTATTCTGTTTATAACATCACGTCAAAAAAAATATTCTATTTCAAGTTGTAGTATATGTATATGCCTGTTTCAGTAAACAGCATGTTTGCTTAAAATGTTTCATCAACATTTCGACTGTCAACCATAAATGTTTTTTCTTTAGTAAATATGTTTACTTAATGCCTGAGAATGTTGATAGACTTAGTGCGCAATGTCCTAAAGATATCACAGCAACATTTGTTGTAATAACAAGTATTTGCTTTCGATAAGAGATACAAAAGTTTTATTAACACTTACGAAAGTATACGAAATTTAAAATTTTCTTACAAAAAGGGAGAAACTTTTCAAAATATGTAGGAAATGACCTGTTGAGACAATACTGTATACGTACAGTGAAAATGCATGTGGCTACTTGGCTACAAAATAAGATAATAACACATACAAATAAAGTAGAAAATAGCAAAATGTTGCTCTCTTTTCGAGTATTGTAAGGAAATAAATTTTAGTTTTCGCTCCAATGTTGAATGGATAACATGACTGACAATAATGGAAATCAAAAGTGAAAGGGAAAAAAGAAAAAAATAATTCATAGTTTTAGAAGCAAACAAATATTTGATTTTTATTAAAAATTATAATAAATCAGAAGAAAACTTACACATATAAATGGTATACATATATACATACCTTACGATATGACTACCATTTGTATATAGTCTGTATGGTGGACATGTACTTTGGACATACATATAAGAAATAGTATACCATATAGACTATATGCCAATTGTAGTAAAGAGGGTGCACTTTCCAAACTTGGTAGTGGGATAGCTGTACTAATTTTGTGAGTCAAGATTTTCAATTTTGAAAAATTGATTTCTGGCCAAAAATATTTGAAAATTCTTTAGAAGATCAGTGGCCATTTTGGAGCATATAAGAAATAGTACACCATACATACCAGTGTTGAAAAATTCAGTACTTTAGTACTTTTTTCAGTACTTTTCTATTTCAAAAATACCACAATACCCCCTCGACACTTTCAGTACTTTTTTATTATTAATATTTTATGGTTTGAGCTTTTCTACCACTAATGCGGTAGCAACATGTTCAACGTAATGCTAAAGTAGCTCCGGTTAGCCAAACTTGCATTAAACATACGTTTGTTTTTATAATACGAAAAAACAATGAGAACGCAATGTAATTTCGAACCGTAATGTAATTTCGGTAAGAATTTACATTGCTCTTCATATGCTAAAAACTAACATACGTTCCGTCATGTTCCATCGACATTTGACTAAACTAGGTTTTTACGTTTTATTATGCTCCCAATCAGATTTTTTTTTGTTTATGAGAAACATATATAAGTCGTTAGTGTCTCTATTCCATTCCATACGTATATTAAATATTTTTTTACAAAAGTACCATTTAAACAAAAAATGACTTCTTCCGTTATAGTTTAGTACCATTTCAAAATTTCTGTTTTGCAACACTGAAATAGAAAAAGTTTTTTTCGAACGTTTGTACGATAGTGCTGTATTTCCCTTTAAGCTAAATTTCTAGTCGAATGGTTGGTATTAATTTGGATATCAGAAGCTTTTCAAGTTTTAAATTAATATTATCAGCTTTGGTATGATTCTTTCCGTATCCTCTGGAGTTGGCAGCTGCCCATAATTATCATCGAAAAATTAACTGTACGAAGTGGTCCATTTTATTATGAATTGAATATATAACATTTTCGAATTTGGGAAAATGAGATCCAAAAGCGTCCAATGCGTATCGAAAATGTTACAGGTTGGTGCGGATTTTGAGCAGGCGGCGTGATCGATTAATTCACTTTCAGAACGATTTTAGTAAGATCATCAACGGCAAGCACTATAGATCGATGATTGCCAATTTATTTTGGCCTGAATTGGATGCTCTTGCTACCAACGACAAGATGACACTAAGTGCTACACAGCGTATGCAACATTGAATATTATGCACGTATTATATGAATGGCATGATCTTCATACATGGAGGTGATATTTTTATAAATAAATACATTTATTAAAAAATTTTTTGTCTGAATTTGGTAAACTTTTTTTTAACGAAATATAATGAAAGCCGTCTTGAAGTAATCATATTCAAGTAAAATACGAAAACAAAAAAAATGTTTATGTCCTTTACTTACATTGCTTTGAGAGTAAATGATAAGCAGACGACGGTCTTATAAAATCTGGCAATTATTTTTGACAGACAACGTTTTATGACCATATACGCTTACATATAAAAAAAAGCAGACAAGGCAAGAAATTAAATGATTTCATAAAATAAATCTTTCAGCGCCAAATGAGAATAAAAGCCTTCTAATATTTCCTATTTTTATTTTTGACTATACTTAGTCTTTATGAAATGAGATACTAAGGCTGTCGTCTAGCATTAGTGTATATATTTCAAAAGGAATTTAATGTTAAAATTCGCATATAAATATACTTTGAAAATAAAATTTAAAGAAGACGAGAGTTGAATGAGAAATTCAAAAGAAATACAGCCATACCTACTTACAAATACACACAGGCATTCGTGTAACCAAATAAAAATCATTTTTTAAATGTTAACATGACCTGTCATATTAAAGAACAATAACGTCTTACAGTCATCAACAACAATAAGAAGAATGATAACTTGGTATGAGAGTTAAAGTATTTTAAATAAAACCGAAAGTTTCCCCTTAAGTCCTTCACAAATACTCTGACATGCACACAGGAATCAAAATATACAACACATCAACATAATACGCACGTTTCGTTTCTGAAGTATAAAATGTTCGTCTTAAAAGGGCGAAATATTTGAAAAGAGAGTAACGGATTCAGATAGTAAATGTTGCAAAAGAGAAATATTTTGGAAGTTTTAAAAGGGAGTGGAAGGTGTGCACGTCAATTATTTAGACCTCTTCAAGTTCTTAACGATATCTCTCCTACCACAAATATGCTCAAGGATATTAACTTACTTACATACATAATTGGCCATTACAACACTTACAGCGAATAAACAGACAAAAAGAGAAACGAATTGGTTACCGTTATTTTTATACACATGTAGCTATAGATCATATGGTCCATCGTTGAATTTTTTTTTTTTTTTGCTTGGTATTGTATATCCGCGGCATTCATATGGTTACTTACATTTGATTTAAGAATTTTAGCTAGCAGAAGTCCCTACTTTAGATTCTAAAGATCCAAAGGTTGTCAATCGGATCCTTGAGATTTATATCAACGGTTTAAAGGCTCATAACCGGGTGGGCTGTAGTATATTTAATAAAATTTCTTCCTTATATGCTGCATCACCACTGCAATGTTTTCCAGGCGGAGGCTATGGAAACTTTCAAAGTGGTGCAGTGCCGCGATTTTCTATAAAAATACCTTCGTTTACTTGGACAGCTAACCCTTTTGTGGGTGTCATTTCACAGAGATTGTGTAGAAAATTGGAGTGTTTATACACTGAATGGTACACTGAATGGTGCCTGTATGGAGCTCACAATCCACAACATATCGCAAGGCATAGGTATTTACGCCGATAAACTTGACATTCCGCCATATGACTTCTGCAGGTTCTGTGAGTCTGAGGAGGAAATTATATTTCACTTCATGTGCTATTGTCCCAATTTTGCTATAGAAAGTTGAAGGTTTAATCACGCGTTTCCTGATATCCTTGCCAGAACTGCAAGATTTATTTTTTCAGGTTAGGTTAGATTAGAGGACGTGTACTTGTCAACTGTGACAACTGTCTCACACCACTCGTGATGTGTGCGTTAATTTTATACATGAGTAGCGGGACCTACAGTTTAAAGTGGACTCCAAACCACAGATTTTCGAGAAGCTTTTCATGGCAATTTTTACTCTCAGAGTTTTTAGCAGAAATCTGCTGAGAAGAAGTCGCCGAAGAAATATTTTCATATTTTCGTTTCGATGTCCGACCTGGGATTTGAACTCGGGCCTTTCGTCTAATAAGCCAACACACTACCCACGGCGACTTCAACCTTTTCTTTTAAATCTTTTAAATTCCATTAATTTATGCCATATGGATTAACAGTTTAATTCCTTATTTGACTCCCGGTTTAGTTTGGTTTTTCGGTTAACTTTTTTCATGTTTTATTCTTGAGATACTGAAACTCTTGTAGGTGTTGAACTCATTGTGCCACACTACTGAAGCATAGGTTACTAAAAGTCGTGTTATGCTCTTGTCATTCTCGGGATGATGTCGGGGACACTTTTTCACCCTTTGTTCTTGTCTAGTGGAGCGCATACAGCTATTTTGCATAAATCGTTTGGATTTAAAAGACTTTTTAATAGGAAAAATCACATTTCCCTATAATTTTTTCCAGCACTGTATATATGTTCATGTACTTGTATTTCCGCTAAATTTTTTATGGATACATTCTTCCTCTTTTTATGACCGGTAGTTATTTTATGTCTGATTTTTCTTTGTATTCATTTATATTTTCAACGGTTTCTTGTGTATTTCGCTTGTCACCAAAAGCATTTTCCCTTCAACAAGGAAAAAAGAAAATGAAACGAATATTCCACATGGAAACATAAAAAAAATGAGAATATGTCTTTTGTTGTCTGCTCAAAATGCCATAGAAAGCTGATGATGGGTTAAATAATGACAGGAGAAACGACAGGCAACATAACATATTTCAATTTATGATACTTAAAAACACAGACATACACACATATACATAAGAACATAAAGGAATACGTAGTGACGGCGGGTGTACTTTGGTCATCCGCGAAGTAATACCTTGCGCCAGTCCCGCAGCGGTAGAGTGGTTTGAGAATGTAAGGGGTTTAGTACGTAGCCAACAGTGATGGTTGTTGGAACAAACGTGTCTTTCGAAGATTCCCACCTCCGGCCTAAAACAAACAAAAAGAAAAAAAATACATAAGAGTATATCATATACACATACATGTAAGAAGACAGCAACTCACATTTAGTTTCATTTGCTTGCTTCATTCCTTTATACGGATTTGATTTGTTACAATTTCTTTAAAGATGGCTGATGGTTTCTCTCCTTCTTTCTGGTTTTTATAATCGCTATTGCACTTGTCGTAGTATGATAATGCCCTTGTTCTTATATCATTGTAATGCTGATCTGCAAATTATATTTTTACATATAGAAAGATACAAAATCATTCAACTGTGAAGTATTTTAATATGAAGTGCCGTTTAATTATTTCTTATTTGCTTTGTTTACTTCCTTTTTCCTTTCAATATCATGCGTTTCTTTTGATTTTGCAATTTATCATCATCAACCATAAGTTGAGTATGAATGTTGTTGTTATACACACGAGTAGCACATATCATGCATATTCGAGAGTATAAATGTTGCCGAAACTGTCTTTTGCATATACATATGCCTGTAAGAGTGTGTAAATTAAATTTAATCGTCTGAGATTAACTACACAGCTCCAGAACATTTGTAATTAAATTTGTATTCCTACAAATAAGGTCGAGAAGGCAAAGAGGAAAAGCAGTAATAAATATTAAAGAATTATTTATTATCAATAAAGAAGGCAAAAATAAAAATATTGTATAATATTAAGAGATTAATTGTATCGGCTGTTTTAAAGTTATTGAAAGTCCTTTTGCGTTTACGCACACATATAAAGGACTAATTTAATGCACAATAATTCTCTTTTATTTATTTAACACTGATTAATGACTGTGATTATAAATTCAGTATTAAATATGACTTTACTAAGGCCGTCAAACTAAAACTATGAATTGATACAAAAGCTATTGGAAAAATTAATAACGATAAAGCTTAAATATTTTTATTTTATGGAAAGGATTCTAGCTTATCTTTTTCATTAAACAATAACAATAACATGTTATAAAAGAATGGGTGCGTAGATCAATTGAAATACCAGCATCGTACGTACTGGATCTCTAGAATAATCTCTTTAGAGATTGAGGCGATAAGGTATAATATAAATGCGTCGATCTTCGTATGGAGCCGTGTAAATAGGGACAACAATAATGCTGCGGGAAGTAAGGTCGTAATCCTGACTTAAGGGTTGTAATGACCGACTGTGTATGTATTTATTTATTTGTATTTATTTACTTATGGCTTATTACTCTTAAAAGAGTGTGTTGCAACCAAATTATACATTTTACTGATTCTCATTGCGAAGCATTTTCCACTGAGAAATATTTACTCGTTGTCAGGTCATGATGCCCTTGATGAACTTTACATTAGACTTTACTCCCATTATGCTAATCTCAGACCCAAGCATATCCACACTATCATCTGCAACGGTCTTAAATCCGCCCAAGCTTCCGGCGCTATTATGGGTCAGTTTCTCATTGGCACTACTTTAGCAACGTATAATATCCGTCTCTTACCGAATTCATCGTAGCTGTTTCTGAAAATGTATTTACAATACGTTTCATTACATTTATGGACCTATTATATATGACACACTATACTTCTATTTGTATTAGATGATGATGCACCGAATAAAATGCATCGAAGTTGGATCGATTTTTCATCAATGAAAGAAACGTCGAATTGTTTCAATGCATCGATAGGTTACATCGAGTGATTTAAATCGTCGCTGTATATAATCCACCACCAGCTGAAACCAAAATATTTTTCACATTGCGAAAGAAGCAAAAAAGTACTTAGGTACCCATCTGATCTCCATATTATTTACACCAGTTATATTCCACAGAAAATGGAATATAACTCCCATGTAGGGAATACAACTCCGATATCTCGAAGTAGATTTGAAGCTCTTTATATGCATACAGGATGAGACGAACATCCAATTCTTCTGATTCATAAAGACGTCGTCGCAATGATTTGCTTTTCTAATGATACTTCAACGGAATGTGCTTGAGGAATAAAAATTGACTTTTTCTCCATCCGTAGTCGATTGATCAGTAGATTGTTCAATGCATTATAGATAGAATTCGTTCTTTAGCCGTGCTATCCCTATGTAGAACTCTCTTCCTACGGAAGCCTTTCTTGTCACTTATCATATGAACGGATTCAAATCTATTACAGTAGTTTTGACTTAGCTGGCTTTTATTTACGTGCGCATTGCTTTTACCTGCACAAAAATTTTGAGAGTGTAATCTATAATTAAAGTAAAAAATTTAATTTAGCTGCATTTTTGACTTATCTGCACAAAAATTCTTGCAAAAGTTAGTTGTGCAGGTTAGTCGAAACTACTGTATCCGAAAATATTCTTTCAACACAATACACTCTAGGAATAAAAGCCATACCCTGTTGATCTTAAAAAAGGCGTGCTACGGTTTTGAGAGAACCAATTCATGTTGTTACTGATATGTTTCAAAAATAACTTTTTCTCTTCAATGAAATGTTAACTCGTTGTGGCTCTGAAATTCTTGAGTTCCATCCTTCATCTGAGTGGAAAATTTTACATAGGAATTTAAGCCTTTATTCCCCTAAAATACAGCTCTTTCAAAAATTCAACGATAGTTGTCTGAGTCGTATTTTTGCTGGATGGACTAAGTTGAACTGGACGAAAATTGGGATTTTTTTTTATCAAAATGTATTTTTAGTGATGAAACAGAACTCTAATTAAGTGCCGTCGTCAATAAGCAAAATTGCCCCATTTGGAGCAAAGGCAATAGTTAATCGTTAATAAATTACCACTCTTTTTAAATTGAGCAAGGAGCAGCCATTACGTTGAATAACGAACGCTTTCCCAAAAATTAATCAGCTGAACATTACCGCCGTTTGGTTTTAACAACACGGTGCAACTTGCTGTCCAGAGCTCTTAACAATCGATTTATTGCAAAAAACGTTTGATGCCGATTTTCTTACCAGAAGTGGTCATATCCATTAGCCTTCTATTTGAGAGGTTTATGGCAATAAACCAGCACCTTTTGAAGCTTTGAAATCGATTATTCACGACTCCATTGTCGCCATACGACTAGATTCATTGGAATAAATAATCAGAAATTGTAGTCATCGAATAAATCCTGGAGCTAGTAGGAGGATGTATCTGGAAAAATAGATGATGAAAAAAAAATCCGGATTACGATCAAAATATTTCAATCGAACAATATTTTTGTTGTGTATTATACAACTGCATTCAGTTGAATGCATATCATTCAACAACTCATGAGGTTTTTAACCTATCCCAAATTTTTTTATTTAGTTTTTGTTCAAAACATAATCCACTTTCAGTAGCTTACTTTTCTATTTCAACTTGTTGCATCTGCTCATTCGGATGATTTTATTATTATTTAATTTCTCCATTTTAACTGTATCCCCCATGTTGAATAAATTGAAAAATATGTTCAGAAAAGAAACAAAAAATTAAATTATTTTTGGAGTAACATTTTGTTTCGTTGGTAAGCGAATAAATTTTCAATTTAAGCTTTTAATACACCTTTGAATAGTGTAGCACGTCTGATGAAAAACGAAAACAACAACCTGCTAAAGGTGTATTATGCCGCAGAAGTGTTTCAGCCAACTTCGCTATACATTTTCTCATCTGCTCTTGTTCAAAAGTAAAAGAGAAAAAAGTTTGTCTATGTAGGTTCACTCTTTTGGTTTTTTAATTTTTTTGGTAAGCGAAGCAGCCTTAAATATGCCTGCAGTGAAGTGAATGAACAAAAGTTTTAAAATTTAAAGCTCAGGATCCACTTTAACCTTAAGGATGTTAAAATATGCGTAAGCTTTAACTGCATTCCCTCACTCACTGTGAAATATATAACCTGTAGGAAAACTTTTTATTTTTTTTCCATGAAAGCATAGTTTCGATTTAGTATGCTTAGAACAAGAACACAAGACACTCTAAATCCATTAGCAAAATATCTGACATTATTAAAATTAATATTCACAAGCTAATCTTCGGCTTAGACAGAACCACTCGATTGTGATTTGGGGTATCTTACGCACTTTAGGTCACCGAGTATACAGAGGCGAAACGCGATTTTGACAGCTAACCTCGCATTGAGAAAGGGACAGCAAATATTACCAAAAAGTATTTATGTCCCTCTCTGATTGTAACTCTGTTTTGTTTATTTATGTTTTTTTTTAGTTTTCGGGGTGAGTTTTTTGTATTGGCGAGAGTTAATAAAAAATTTAATTTTTGTCTAAAACTATTAATAAATAATAAAAACAACTAATAACAATAACAATTTTTAACTTTCCTTTCAAGAAATTAAAAAATATTGGCATTTCCAGCAAGAAAAATTTTTTATGAGCAGTACATCTTATTTTGATCTTGTAATATTTAGCTTCTTAATTACCTTTTGCACAAGAAACTTTATTGAAGAAATTAAAAAATATTCAAAATTTTCCCTTTTTAGCACAAAATAAATGTTAATTTACATGTAGTTTTTCTACTTTAACCGCCAGTTTTCACTTTGTATACCTGATACTTCTAACGCATTTAATTCGCAAAACATTATAATGTTTTTTTTTCCTCCTCTAAGAGGAAGGTTAAGCTACTGCTTTGAGCATTTTTTAAACGTCAAAAGTTTCGACTGTGTATACTCGGTGCTTTAGGTAGATGCATGAGAAACTCGCAACTAACCATCAAGCAACTGAATACCATTTGTTTGCGGCCCTGGTACGATTTATAATTGCCTTAGTATTTAGCAAATTGCCAATTAATTACTGTTACAAAATGTCACTAATGTTTACATTTTTAAGCACTTTGAATACAGCGGCCAGTTTCTTACTGTATTCATCTATACCAGAAACTTCTCTTTGAATTGAGTCAGGAAATATTTTTCCCTATATTATTGGGGAACTGAACAGTTGCCAGTAATGCCGGCATTCGAAAGAAACGGTCTTGTCAAAGCCCAAATTCAGAGTAAAAGTGCTTATTATAGTTCGATGAATAGCAACTTCTTTTGCACTGAATTGGATAATCTGAAACCAACGATATGTAGTTTCAGCAGGACGGTGCTTTGTCCCACACAGCTCATGCCATACTGGATATTCTACAAAAGCTATTTGTTAGCATTTAGCATGGTCATGTCACGTGGAGGTAATGTGAACTGGTTTTATGTATGAGAATAAATCACAAACTACAGCGGTTCTTAAAGCCAACATAACCCAAGCCATCGATCGAATAAACTCTACCCAGAGAAGCCGTGGCGAACATTTGATGTTATATTTCACCGTAGTATATTTCCAATAAAACGAAGTATTAAAAAATATTTCTTCGATGACTTCCTCTCAGCAAAAAAAAAAAAATTTCGATTGATTTCCAATTTATTTAAATTTAAGGACGGAAAGGCGTCCTCGGCGCAATTTTATCCATAAAGCTATAATAAGGTTTTAAAAAACGATTAAAACAAATCCAACAACAAACTGTCCGTTTATTTATTAAACAATACAATATAAATTCTACGTTATAAGCCATATTGAAGGCTGCTTCCTAAAGACTTTGTTTATTTGTTTTGATAAACTTTCCAAGAACAATTTTTTTTTTAATCGAATCGCATCGAAGTAATTTTCATTTGTGGTACGAAAACAGAATATATCGAAATCTATTTAAAATAAGAAAATAAACAAGCATAGAAAACGTATCCAAACAATATTGAACCCACTGAACGAGAATGTGTTGATGAAAAAGAAGAAATAAATAGAATTTTTTTTTTGGCGTTCAGTTGTCTATTTGTTACTTCACAGGCGCCCAATAAAATATAAAAAGTTACAAAACAAATTAAATAAGGAAAGAAAAAAAAAGCAAAAGCAAACGATTGAATTAACAATTTCGATAACACACGCTAGCAGAAGAGACAACAAATAAAACAAATTCAATGGAATCATTTCGAGATCTGAAACACAATCAAAAAATATTCTAAAAATGTTTTTGTTGTTGTTTTGACATAGAAAATCAATTGTATTGGTGTTCCGTGCTGGGACTTCTACTTGTATTAGAGTCATTCGATTAAATTTTTGATTGTCGTAGTATAGTTGGTAGTTTCATAAGCCAAGAGGTTGTGACTAACAACAACGAAATATGAAAAATATTTGTTTGGTGACTTCCTCTCAACAGAAGTTTTCTGGCCAAAACTCTGAGAGTAAATAAACTGCCATAAACTTTGCATAACACAACATAAGTGGTGTGAGAGTCTAAGTTCTAATCCTGACTTACGGGTTGTAATGACTCATTGAGAAAGAAGGTAAACAGGCTCGAAACAAAATGGTGTCATAGCATTTTTAGAATTATTTTCGTTAAAGAGATAGATTTTTGAGATCCGTATAAAAATTTTATCCAAAGGATCCGTTGTTCCATGGATTCTTCCAATACATACATACATACATGATTAATCATTACAACTCTTCAGTTAGGATAGCGATCTAGCTTCTCACACTACTTATGTTGTGTGCGTTAATTTTGTACATCAGTGGCGGGACCAACAATTTAAACTCGATTCCGAACGACAAACTTTTGAGAATGTATTATGTATAATGTTGTATGTATTGTATATTGTTTATATGAAAAGCACACGTATTTCGTGTGTTATTCCAAACTGTAAATAAATGAAGCAATCTATGTAGTAGTTATAGGACTCCCTCCATTATTAGAGGCTGTCAAATGTTGTCGAGATATTTTTAAAATATTTTCTTGAAACATTTTACATTTTTTTATCGCTCAACTCAATGCAGTTAACTTGTAAATTATGTAACAAAATATTAGCCTTACGGTAGTTGTTGTTATTGTGTTATTAACAACAATTAGTCTACACAATAATAAATAAATGTGTTAAGGGTTGTTATAGAGTGTTTCACTTTACAATGAAGCTTAAAGGCAGCACACTTATTAGGCAGTCAAGCGGCATTACTTATGAGAGGATTTCCTTCTTTTCCCACAAACGTAATTAAGAACACTTGTCGGGATTATTATTAATGAGCATGCAACGGAAACAATGTTGCAATGGCATTATTATCTTCATTAAATTAAATTTAAATTAAGAATTATGTGTTTGGAAACACCGATCAAAAGTTTAACGAAATTCTCGCTGCAAACAATGAGGCTTATTGAAGTTTTTCTTAAATTTTTGAAACCATGCTCTCAGCTGCCAATATACGGGGTTCATGCCTGGTAAAAAAAAACGAAAAGCAATTCTCTACTTATCATTAAAAAGATAGTGATTTATGTACATTTTATATCCAGCATATTACGCCTTTCAAATCATTCTTATCTCTGTTAATTAAAAGTCACCTAGTTAAACTACAGCGCTGAAAACAAGTTCAAGTGTTTAAAGGATCAAATATGCCATAATAATATGCAGAAGCCTTACAGGGAACTTCTAGGGATGTAATTCGTTAATTACGTACGGGACGTATACCATTACGGTGATACCAATAGTGAGCTATGGGGCAGACAGAATAGCTGTCTGCGCAGATATCACAAATTTGAAAATGGCTCAAATGGGTTTCAACAAGCTACACAGGCTAGAAATTGTTGGTATGATATAAGTAATGACTGCAATGACAACCTGTTCTATAGCGCGATAGTGCTGGAGGCTCTGTTACATTAAATTTCGTTCCATATTTGGAGTCTGTGTTTAGGTTGCTCCAACGTAAAGTTCATTAGGGGATGTCAGAACCTAATGAATCGATTGGCTTCCATCTTAACTATCCACTGGGCAGAGTCTATGTTTCTGGAGCGTGGTGCGTAACAAGGTTTGAAGGGAAAAATCTGGAAGGTGTATATTCTTTAAAAAAGAAGGTTTGTTTTTATTAAAGGATCTTTTTTTAAGAAAGGATATTGAGACGGGACCAAAGTTTTTGGAATGAAATATTCCGAGCCCATAGATAAACTTGCAAGATGTGCTTAATTCATTTTAAAATTTTATTTGATTTCAGTTTTGATTTTTATTAGAATAAAAACATTCGCGCTAAATATTTTGCCATGAATGCAAACATTTTTAATTTTTCAGAAATTAAACATTTGCCCACATCAATTTCAGATTTATACTTGATAATGATAAAACATCAGACAAAAAAGGACTCGAACTAGCATAATTACATAGTTTTTAATGTTTATATTTGCAAAAATTGAATTAACTACTCCCGCTGAAAAATATCTAAAATCTATAGACATTTTTTTATTCCGTTTTGCGTTGAATAGAGAATCTCTATTATACTAGTCTCTTCAGCATTTATTTTAGATGCAAAACATACAAAAACAATGAATAAACTTCATAAAGAACTGTAATTTTGGAGAAAAAAATATTAATTAAAGCTTCTAGAAATTTTTCAAATCAAAAATAGTTGTTGTTGTTATCATTGTTGGTGCTGTTGTTAGCAAATTTATATTTAAAAATTCTTCCATTACTTTTCATTTGATTTCGATTCTTATTTTCTGTAAATTTTTGTTTAAAATGTAAATTTGTACTGAAAAACTAATAAAAAAATCAACAGAAGGATGTTGTACTAACAAGGGCTGAAAGGACACAAGTAAATGAAAATGAAAAACGTCATGTGGTTCTAATAAAATACTGATTAAATATTAATATACAAAAAAAAAATATATAAAATCTTTTGTTTAAAATAAATGGAATTTCACAGAACTGAAAAAATTAAAAGAAAAAAACAAGCGGAACTTACTAATAAAAAGCGAAACAACAATACGATACATACATATTTCAACAGTTACCCGTTTAACAGACCCTGAATTATTATACAAACCTACTGTAGACAATGCCCGTGGCTTAAACGAGCTCCGTAATTATGAGCCATTGACGTCAGCTGTAGTTTTGTCGTCGACGTGCAGTTGTTTCTGTTATAAGCATTATAAAATCTATTTGTGTAGTCGTTTTGCATGGGAATTGTTGGGATTTGTTGTGATTAAGACTATATGCTTGCATAAGCATAATAAACGAGAATCTGTGATGTGAATCCCTAACATAAGCATTTAAATTAAAAAAAAGAAAAATCGCTGAAGCCGGTATTTTTTTCCATTACACTTGCAAGAAGCGTAGGCTTTCACGAAGAATTGTCATTTCACACCGTGTATTTCTTTTTGCGTTGCCATATAATTGCTAAAGTATCCTAATTCTCCAACCGTTATTTAGTCTATCTTTTCTTCTCGATCCAATAGAAGTGATGGACATAAAAAGCCATCGATATATAATTTTAAATGCAATGCAAAGCAGCGAAACGCTCTATTTTATATTGATTAATCACAAAATGTTGTTGTCGATGTTTTCTGTGCCTTGATTGAAATTTTTCACATTTGCTTACAGTAACGAGAGTACCACAATGTCACGATTGAATTGCCCTCAGCCTATATAAGGTATCTGTGTAAAGTTTCTCGCAATCTTATTGTAATGACAAACTTCGGGATGCTGTTTAGTACCAGCAAGGATAACCCTCTTCCTATTGTTTGTTAAACACGCAAATGTATCCCTACGAGACGTATTAATGCTGCACAGGTTCCAACTATGTGTTCTAGCGATATTCTTGTACAAATCTTTTTTGAGTCTACAATGTCCCGTAAAATGCTGATTGATATACTAATACTACTTCTGGCTATTACTGCATAACTAAAATCAGTTCTCATTTTAATTACAAAACAAAGCTTTAGTCTTAGATCTGTTTCATTGTTTCCTTTCACCAAATAACTCCTTCCAAGTCTTTTGTACTCCTCGCAAAAGTCTTAACATACTCAGTGGCATGAAAACTACCCTCTTCAGAAGTTGATCTGCTAACCTATTGCAGCGAATTCCCACATGATCTGCGATTCTCCCACGCTTCGCCGATTCAGTTTTCCGTACTAACCTCGAGTTAACCTCACAGAATTCACTCTTATTACTCATTCTCGTTTCGAAGCGTTTCCTAATGTAATAGAGTTTACTGGTACGGTCTAGAGCATGTTTAAGGAGAGAATTGTCATCCATTTGATTTGTCAGGTCATGTTGGTCCTCGATGACTCCAGCCTTGGGCTTGTCTACCATTAACCTAATCATACTTGCCATTGTTAATCGATAAAGCAACATCGAATTGTTTCGATGTATCGTTAAGTTACATCGAGCGATTTTAAAAGCTCACCATAGTAGACATCGGCGCAGTAGACACATAATTAGAGTGAAAAATTTCATGCTATTCATGTACTTTCTGGACAGACTTGGCTTATGTAGAGGACATCTTCATTTTACCTCAGATTTAGTACAAACTTATTGATAAACTGAGCGTTTTGAGGTACGCTCTTTCTCTTTCTGCGTGAGTTATACTCAAATTTTTTATTAATTCGACCTACACAGAGCGAAAACCGCCTAATAAAATCAAGAAGATTTTCTCTACGAAACGTTTTTGGAGTGAGGGGTATTACCGCAGAAAGAAACGAAGATTTTTTCGTAGAGATTTCTTATTATTTTTATGTGATAAATCTTTTTAATTTTTTCAAGAAGTAAAACAAATACATTTAAGAAGAAAACTTGTTATTTACCATTTTTTTACTCAAATTCCGTCATTTTTGCACCAAAAAAATACAATCCATAGAGAAAAACTTATTGATTCAATTGTGTTTTCTTCTAAATTGTATAAAACAAGAATTTCTTTTAATTTAAATGGGCTACCTAATCAATTTTTTCAAAAAGGTTTTTCTTATAGATTTCATTAGGCTACTTTATAATTTTTTTTTAGTATATTTAAGTAAAGAAGTGGAAAAAAGTAATAAAAATATTCCTTCTTAAAAAAACAAAGTAACAAAGTAAACAAAGTTAAAATAAAAAATTGAATTGTTTTAATTTCAACAAAAAAAAAAAAAATAGTGTTATAAAAAACAAATAAAAATTTGAAACGGAAAGACGGGAAGGAAAATCCAACAGGAAAGTTGTTTTCTCGTTGGACTGATGTTGAAAAATCCGATGATTATCCTGTCACTGCGGACGAATCTTTTAAAGATTTACATAAGGGTATGAATATTTAAAACTCCTTAAATTAATATACATATGTACATCTTTATACGTCTATCTTTCTCTTCCAAAGATAAATATTTCGAGCAAAAGTGCTGGTAGCAGCACAATTGCAGTCCATGGGAACAGGTGCTTTCTTTTTGGAGAGAAACAAAGAAAAATAGAATTGATGATATACAAAATGCCAAATCTTTGACGAATATTTTTCAAGAGTGGCCACGATATAATGATTTCTTAGGTTATTAACTTGTAAGTATTGACATTTTTAATCTAATTTAATTTAACTTTTAATATCTATTTTATTGCGAATAGGTCGAAATAGATTTTGATTTTTTATACCCGGATAAAACTAATAATTTATTCTTAAAGTTGGAAACTTTTTAATAAAAAGTTGCTAAAATTTTTGACCTTGAAATTAAAGACCGAACATCAAAGGAATATTACGTACAATATTTATGTAATGAAAATATTAGAAAAGGTACTATATTCTTTGAAATTTTGACATAAGCGATATTTTGATTTTACATTTATTTATGTATATTTCTATTCAGATTCCAAGTACTGTGTATGTACAATACTGCTTCATGCTTTGTTACAGCCACAACGACTTAATAAGCCGATAGCCGATGCCCAAACAGATTTCATCACTTTAGTACCAACTCTTAATGATATTGAACCAAGAATCATAGAAATTGTTAAAAGGTATGCAGAAAAAAGAGAAAGACTACAAGAGTAATGGTTGTTGAACTGATTTTTCAAAATTTCTGATTTTTTCGTGTTTTGTGATGGCCTAAAGCGCGCTTCCTACATGAGATGTATAGACATAATTATTAAGTTCCTATCCTATGTTTTTAAGACTGAATATTTCCCAAAAGCAACAAATATTAAATTAGTTTCTAAGTAAATATATCAATAAAAAATCTATAATAATATCAAGCAAAATCAAGAAGTATTATTTAAAAAATAAAGGGATAGCCTTATAAAATTAAGAAGAAAATCTTTTTGGAAAAAACAAAAAGAAAGCCTAATAAAATTAAGGAGAAAACCTTTTTAAAAAAATCAAGAAGACTATCTAGTAAAATCCCTAAGTTTTCTTCTTGATTTTTTCAAAAAGGTTTTCCTTATAAAAATAATAAGAATCTCTTCTTGAAAAAAAAACATAGAGAAATCTTATAAACTTTATTCTAATTTACTATGCATTTATTAGGTTCAGTTTTCTCTGTGTATTAATGCGATTATGTATGAAATACAACACTGTTCTCTGGCTGGAGCTCATACGAAATTTCCAATTTTCCATGACTCGCATATATCAGACTGAATTTATGTCATCCATTAGGGTCAATAACGCCTAACGTACACAACAAGATGAAAATGAGCTTCATCCGCAAGGAAGATTTTCTTTTGGCAAAATCGATTCAGTGGAGATAATATACTGAATTTTGCGGCAGAATAGAATGACATAAGTATTGCCAGATTCGAAATATTTGTTGGATCATATTTAAACCGATAGTTGGTTCACCCAATATATGCTGTTAGTTGAAAAACGCAGTTTTTGAAGTTGGAGACGGATTTTCTTTCTCACAGTGTAGTGTAATAGAAGTTCAGGTATAGTTTCGATGTCTTTCCTAAGAGTTCCACAAAATAATCCACCTTCGTCCGCCGCCTTATTACTTTTTAATGTCCTGATGATGTCCTGAATCAAAACCATATTTTGTTTACTTTTTTTTTGTGTGTTTTTCTTCATTATAATTTTAATTTGTGTAACTGTAAAAAGAAAACCTGAAGTGTGTGAGTGAAATTTTTAAATTCCTCTCACCAATATTTAAAATGTTTGCCACCAAGTTGCGGGACTCTAAAGTAAGCCACAAAGCCACTAATTTTAAATACGCTGTAAATATAATGTAAATATCTTTAAATAGTCTGAGGTGTAAATGCTCACAATGCAATAAAGTAAAGTTACTTGATACAGTATTCCTCTGATAGTTATTTAATTTAAAAGCACACAATCGTATACATACGTACGAGTTTCAATTCTCTTCCATTGAAATGAATATTGATTCTGATTTAAAGAGGAGATCTTTTTCGTAGTGTAATATGAACATGTCTCCTCCATTGAGTATATAAATGACAGTGTGTATGTGTTTAAATACAACAAGGATTATAACACGTGTGTACATACATATATATAATATTATGTAATGTTATCCTAAAGGATGAATGTGTATTCACAACACGTATTAAAAATATTGTATTCAAGTTAAAGTGAATTTGACTCACAAAAACACACATAAGTTCACACGTAGTGTAGAAGAAGATGCATGAGTAAGCACACTTACATTAACAAACTTGTATGTATTTTTGTGTCCTCTCATAAATAAATACATTGAATGTGTTTGCATGTATGTAAGTATGTATAGATATAGCTTCCTGCATGTGCGTGTCACTGACGATGGTTTTGTTGTCGTATGATGAATTAAATACAAATTTCTATCCGCTATTGAAATCCATATTATCTGCAAGGCATTGAATTGAACTGAAATTGAATAAAAAAGTTGTATTTGAAAAAAAAAAGAATTACTCAGCCGTCATATTACTTGTTGCATTGTAATTGAATGGCATAAATATTGGTCTAACGTTGGCAGGCATTAACTCATAATGCCTTACAAAAGGAAAGTGGGAAATTTATTTATTAATACATAACGAGCGAGAAACTAAATGCTTTACCACACCATAATGTTATTAAGCGTGCGATAGTGAAATCGATTGCTTTTTTAAATAAATAGTTTAAGTAAATAAATACTTTTATATCATTACACTTCGATAATTTATAAAATAAAAATAACATTTAAAATGGTTGGGTTATTAGTTTAATGCAATAAACGATGATGAGCGTCTACGGCAATATATCTAATCCAAGAAAAGGAAAAAGTTCTGATTATTCTGATTCACGTTACGTGGTCATTACAATTCTTTAGCCAGAATTGAACTATATTTTTTATACCACATAAATTTGTTTTTAATATATCCATGAGTGGTAGGGCTTACAGTTTAAAGTCGACTCCGAAAAAGAGTTTTGAGAAACTTTTCATTGTAAAATGTATTTACTCTCATAGTTTTTGCCAGAAGACGGCTGAGTGAAAGTCGCAGGGAGAAATATTTTCTTTATTTCGTTTTGTTCAAGATGTCTAAGGTGAGATTCGAGCCTCTCTTTTCTAATATGTCTATGTGCTATCTATATATTCAACGAAAACCTCAAAAATTTCATTAGTTATTCAAATACTTATCATACTTAGAGATTCCCAATCATTCTTCTTAGTCTTGACGAACTTCAGTATGCAGTTTGGTGTCATTAAAGATAACTGCCTATCTAGTATTTCATAGACACTCTCTTTATACACATACATACATACATAATTGGCTCATTACAACCCTTCAGTCAGGATTACGGCCTAGCTTCTCAACACCACTCATGTTGTGTGCGGTAATTTTATACATGAGTGGCGGGACCTACAGTTTAAAGTCGACTCCGAACGACAGATTTTTTTTGAGAAACTTTTCATGGCAATTTTTACTCTCAGAGTTTTTGCCAGAAATCTGCTGAGAGGAAGTCGCCGAAGAAATACTTTTTGTATTTTGTTTTTGATGTCTGGCCTGGGATTCGAACTCGGGCCTTTCGTCTAATAAGCCAACACACTACCTACTAGACCACGGCGACTTCTAGACACTCTCTTTATTCTTACTGAAATGCATTAATGCCGCATAGCCATTGTCGCGAACCCTATTAACAAAGAGGAGTCTACGCCTGTCTCCATCTTCTTTTTCGATATGTATACCCATTCAAACTTCTCTTTCCATTCCACAGAAAAGTTCAGTCTTCATTGCCCAGAATTCTTTAGGATCCGCCAAGCGGTGACCCTACTCCCTCTGCCTAACAGATCAGCTTTCATACGCAGTCTGATACTACTTGACTATATTAGTCGCAACATTTGTACATACAGTCAGTTTTAAAGGGCACAAATTTTTTAATAGAGTAAACTACCACGTACGACTTTGATTCAAATGGTTGGTTCAAACTCCATGCCATGTATATACAGGCGTCTTCTAATAGCTTGATTTACCAAATCACCATGACCGCATATTGCATTCAGCAACAGATGTTGTTTTGCGTTCTTGGTGCAACGCGCTTTGCCTATATTACGATCACCATAATCGTCCTACCGGGTGGAATATTGTCAATATGGTGGACAAATTTGAGATCCCTGATGATCGAGCAACACCCAAAAGACGACGAAATATCACCGCTGCCTGTGAGAGCGCAGGAGAATCCGGGGCAGTCAATTTGGCATCGTTTACAAGAACTCGGCTTTGCTAAGTTCACGATTCGATGATTTTTGCTTTGTGATTTAGGCCTGCGCACATACAATACTCAACTAACTTAGTGAGTGAAGGCAACCCCTCATATTCCACTGATCTTATTTTTATCGAAAAATTATCTTCAGCGGTGAAGCCCATTTCTGGCTTAAAGGGGACATGAACAAACAAAACTGTTGAATTTGGAACGACAAAAGACACTCTATGACGTGGATTATAGACTGGAGGCGTCATCTTTCCATATTTCTCTGAAAATTACTTTAGCCAGGCCATTGTCGATCTGATCTTGACACAAACGGATGGTGCTGCTTGGCGCATGTGACATTAGATATTCTGTACGCGCATTGTCATCACTCGAGGAGATGAAGTGAACTGGACACCGAGACTTTGGCCTTTTTCTTGTCGGGTTTTCTTTAGGCGCAAGTGTATGCGAATAAGCTACAAACCACAGCGATACTCAAAGCTAACATTGCCCATGCCATCGAATAAATTCAACCTGATTTATGTGCCAGAATCATGCAGAATTAAATGATGTTATGTTACACATATAATGGCATCAAGAGGTCTTTAAAACAAATAAACAATTCTGATGATATCACTCTGTCTTATTTAAATTTAATGATGGGAAGCGCTTAATGAAAGCGATATAATGAAGATAGTATAAGAACTACTTTAAAAATATTTTAAGGAATAAAGCAAAAAACATTCTTTCAGCTTTTTGATTTTAATTCCTTTTTTCGATTTTGGACAATTATATCCGTCAAAGGGTTAATGACGTTGAATACTTCCCAGATGGCTAAAAACCATGTAATGTTCTTTCTACAAAGACGTTATCTGACGCTCACCGTGCTAATGAGGTAATTTTCCATACCACTTCCATCAATTTGTCGACGTTCTAAACTTTTAAGCACCCTTCTGCCATGTAACCATTGAAACATTAAATCATAATCATTTTCAATTATGTTTCATTTTCCATTTGTCAAAACTATTCTTAGAAATTGTCTCGATTTCATTTTCTTTATAAAATACTTCATTTATTTTAATTAATTATTGAAGAGGCATAAAACTTTATTTTATCAATAGAACTCATTTATAAAAATTAAAATTTCTTGTATTCATGTATTTCATTAATTAATTGCAAAAACTATGAAATCTCTTTTCAAGGATATGCTACGCAAACGTAAATGAAAGCCATACACACACTTCACAATACTCAGTAAAAATCAAACATCCTTCAGATGTCAATCTGATTTTGATTTTTGTTTTATAAAAAAAGAGAAAAACGACACTGAAAAAGAAACAGCAAACGTGTTGCTGGGAGACATGCAAAATAAATATCCTGCGAACATGTCTGCCTTCATATCGAAAGAGAGTCGAAATCAATAACATCATGCGTATTGTTAAGTATGAGTACGATGAGTACTTCAAACTTTGAATATGAGTAGAGGTTCCATTAGAGTAAAATAAGAATGAATGCGAATAAGTATTAGAAATTATGAGTATGATTCGATTCTACTCATCTTTTTGAATACTCATTGCTGATCTCTGGTCAGGATTACGCCCAAGCTTCTCACTCCACTTATGTTGTGTGTGTTTATTTTATACTTGAGTGGCGGAACTTAGAGTTTATAGTTGATGCCCAATGACAGATTTTATTTGAGGACCTTTCCATGGCAATTGGCCGATTGGAATATTTTTTATTTTCGTAATTCTTTATTTACCGAACTGAATAGATTTACAAAAGTGTGGGATTGACTCACGTATGAGTACAATTTAAAGTCGAATCGGAACGACAGATTCTTGGGAACCTTTTTTATGTGTTTGTTAGAAAATCAAAGAAATTCACTACTGCAGGCACAGTCCTGCCAAAAAGCCACCTAATTTTTAAAGCAGGGTATACATACCTTGCATCCTCTAAACAATTTATCTGACATAGGTTTATGTTAGATGTTGACAAATCCTATGCTTCGAGTAATCTTGGATAGAAAGTGTATCAATTAACAATTTAAACTGGCCTATAAGTTTATTTTAATGATAGAAACTGCATAATGAAAGATCCCATATTTAATCATTTTTCTAGACCCAAACATTTTTTACTAACCTTAATGATTTTCTATTACAATTGCTTTGCTTTTTAATGTTTTTATTTTAATTTAATAAAATTATTTAAAATATATTCCTGAAATAGAATTTAGTTTGCAATTGAAAGTCAAACAAAAACTGATAACAACAAAGAAAAAACAATCATACGCCCTGCTGTTCATGCTGCGGTTAAACAAGTACGGTTCATACTGATTGTGGTATGTAAAGAAAAAAACCAAACAAAACAGAAAACAAAACAAAAAAATTAATAAATGTTATGCAGGATAATAAATCGAGTAACATATTTTTAATAATTGTGCTCACTGCATAGAAATTTGCGTCCAAATGTTGTAGAAAATATTTTTTAAAAATGTTTAAATAAAATTTGTATCAAAAACACGTTTGCTACAATAAATATATGTAAGCCGACTAAATCTATCAGTCACCCACAGTGTACCATACTCTTGAAATACTTATTGGAAATATTCTCATTCAGAATATTGAAATATATGAAGTATAAAAATTGTGAATACATTTTGAAAACCTTTAGGCGGTTGGTTAAGTATTGTCTAATGATGCTGTCAAATATTATAGGGCATCTCTCGCCTATATAACAGCCTTTGGCTGCTCGTTTGCAATTCTGTTCTACTCAAAAATGATAGCAGCATGAATTTTCATAACAAAATTAATGATTTTCTAGCCTTGTCCGCTTGTTAGACTTTCAATGGTAAATTGACCAACTTTACTGAACATTTTTAACATTGTAGCATGTCGGCATTTTGTCTACAACGAAAAACTGTACACGGAGAAACAAAAAATATTTTAAGGTTGAACAACTCAGGCCTCTGAGAATAACAAAATTGCCATCAAAAGTTTCCCAATTTTTTGGTTTTCGACATCGACTTTAAACTGTAGGTCCCGATACTCATGTGTAAAATTAACACACACAACATGGGTGATGTGAGGTGTTAATCCTGACTGAAGGTTTGTAATGATAAATTATGTATGTAATGATCGTTGTAATGTAACAGACCACAGTCTCTGTAGGAAATCGAACAGACAACCATGCTAATAAACTAGCATGCTTCGCAATAGACTACCAATGCAAACAAGATTTCAAACTAAATTTTGTCAGGGTTATATGATATCATAAATCATTGGAAGAAGTTATTTTTCCTATATTATTTACAGTACCATTGTAATTTTTCTGACATTTTAAATTTCTGATAAAATCCTTTAAATATTCAAACTTTTATTTAAAGCATCTATTCATACCAGTTGTGCTATTCATATTCCAGTTGTACTCAGCCTTCAAAAAATTTTTGTGAATTTTTCATTTAATGGCACCAGAAAAATAAAAAAGTTTTCATCGTAAGAAATTACTAAAACTTTGTTTTTATGGCACAATTTAATATTCAAGGAATTTCTTTTAATTTCCAAAGAATTTTAAATATTTGGGGCTTGCCTGTCAAGTTTTTTCCCTTAAATTCGTTGTAAATGGTTATCTGAAGTTTCTGTACGTATGTACTATGTATGTATGCCTGTCACCGCGAATATTTGCTGTCGTAATTATTTTAATTTTCATTTCATTTTATTTTTGAATGTAAGTACGTATGTTTTTTGTTATTCTGTTTTATTATTTAATGCTAATTAAATATTTTATTTGAAGTTAGTTGAAAAATAAAATTTTTGTAAAGTTGCTTTTATTTCCATCCTTTACGCCTGTACGCTGTTTCTAAGAAAACTTCTATGAGTTTATCATACTTAAGGAAGTTCCCCCTCTAAGCATCAGGATATCATCCTGTATGAGAAGAAAAAGGGAAAGTGGAATGAAGAAACTATTCATATGCTCATAATAAAAGTCTATCGCCCCAAGGAATCAATTAAAGTGCGGTTAAACTTAAACCACAAAAGTTTCATAAGAATATAAGTTTTATATGTAACAATGTTGCATACCCCTTAGTGTGTGTGCAAACACTTAAACAGGAAGGATATTTGATAGAAAAGAACCCACATAGATACACACATATTGTTAACACAATTAAGAGGGTGTGGAAAGTATAAAAGTTGTGGAATTTCTTAACAGAACTAAAGGGTCTTCTAGCAGGGACTTCCGATAATGGCTATCTTGTTAAAGCTACCTCTGTCAAATTAGTTGTCATTGAATAGGCCCTGACATTAATTTTCAACACCAACGGGCCCTAATTTTCATTGAAAAATCATTTTCGGTGATGACGCACATTTTTGGTTGAATCTATTCAAACATACAAACGTGGAGGACTATACGTCAATGATTAAATAACTTCTTTTAGATTGGATTAAATGATCTGGACAGCATCGACATGTGTTCCCAACAGCAGTGCTACGTGCTTCACAGCTCACTTTGGATATTATTATAATATTGTGTACTGCATGAGCAGAATCTTTTGCCTTGGCTAACGAATTGCTAAACCCAACCTATTTAATCTTTCACGAGTCGACAAAGAATCGTTAGATACTAAAACGTTCTTTGTAGGGCCTGTTTCTGTTATTCAATGCAGTGATTCAGTATTGGATATTGAATTATTATTGAATCTTTAGGTCTTATCAGTCAATATTTGGCAATGAATTTGAATTATCCTGCCTACTATTTGACTGGCCAGTTCGAGCTATATCAGAATATCAAAAGAGGTGTAAAAATTCCATGCTATTATAGCCTATAAAACTACTAAATACTCTCAGGAAAATGCATTTAAATATCATTTTGTTTTATACTTATTGTTAGATCGAATGCGGAAATCATCGCCAACTCGTACTGGACCGAAAATTTTACGTAAGTTTTTTCTCTCGAATACTCTCTAGGCTGCTGCATCAGGACTTAATAGTGACTTTGCCTCTGCGCCATAAAGAAGCACGAGGAGGATAAACGTCTTGTAGAGTAGAACGAGAGATCTGTCTACTACTCAATTGAATAGTACCTCTTCATAAGAGTCAAAATAAACAAATTCACTGACTGTTATCGACAGTAATCTGGGATCAAATACACCTCATGTCCCTTTGCGCTTTATAACATATGTAAACAGAATAGAAAATGGTGCAGAATCAAGCTGTGGCCTAAATATAATTTGTTTCAACACTACGAAGGGGTCTAACTTAAAGCACGGCCATGCTTATTTAGTTTGCGTTAGACAGAATTGATTGGCTGTCGCGTTATTTGAGGGACAATAAGAACAAGTTTGTTTCGCTTGTCCATCGCTACTTAAAAAGGAAAAACAAATTCATTATACGGAAACTCTGTAGCATGAATTTAATTGGCAAGCTGTAAAAGGTTTATGAAGCATAGAAGATTCCGAACGTTCTAAACATTCAGCTGTGGTCTGTAGTTCAAATTGAAAGAAGTCACTATATACATATAAAATTAAAAGTGATTGTCTGCTTACTTAATCACTAACACCTTTTAAGTAGGAATACGATTTAGCTTCTTACACCATCTATGTTAGTTAGGGGTTAGTTTTGTCTCCGAGTGATGGGAACTGCATTTTAACAACGACTCCGTATGATGGATTTAAGTTGCAGACTTGAAAGATTTCACAGTTTGATTCTTTGGGTATGAGAATGCTTTCCGCAAGATGATGCCACCCATATTGCAAATATTGACGAGCTTTTGTTTCATTTCTTAATAATGGATCCAACATAACACAACGGGAACCAAAAGAACGTAATATAGTGGGTTTCTTGCAGCCAAAGGGGGTAAAGGCGTGTTTGTCACCCAATAAAGTCACAGCGCCCGTATGTATCGAATTCCATATTTCCAAACGAGAAGAAATAGTATGATGCGAACAAATTTGGCTCTAACGATGACATAATTTTACAAGCAATTCTATTTTGATGACAAAATTTTACTTTTTTAAAAAGGAATTGAAGAAATCTTGGAGGAGAGTGTGTTGCAAAATAAATATTTTTTTTCCAAAGACTGTGTTTCATTAAAAAGTTATGAATTTATTGTCAGGTTGGCCCATATTTTTTTGTTTGTTTTTATTTTTTATTCTAATCTCCTCACATTCACAGTTGAAATGGTTTAAGCCTTTTGCACTATTGAAACTCTAAAAAAAAAGTCCCTATTCTCGTTTGTTTATTTTCTTCATCCCCACTGAGTATTTCCACTGGCCTTTTGTGTTCGAATGTCAATGGAATGAATATTTAAATTATAAAATTGTATCTTAATAGCTGTAAAAATAAATATTTTGCTTTCAAAGAATCATTAACCCAGATTTAATGTACAAATATTGCAGAGTTATGTGGGTCATTGTAGCTGTCGCTATGTCTATCATTATTGGAAAAGTAAAAATAATTAAAAAAAATTAAAGGGAGACATTCAGTTCTATAAGTTAAAGTTTTTGTCCTTAAACTTTTAATGAAATGCCCTTGCAATCCAAAATAGTATGAAAATAATAGAAATTTATTAAAATAGCAAAGAGGTTAAGCAGTCATTTAAAAGCATTTTTGTTAAGAAACCTTATGTACATTCGATAGATTACTGGTTCCATATTAAAGAAAAAATGATCATTGCTCATGCAGATGATGTGGTAGCAGCTATTACAGGCAAAAATTTAAAATTACTGACATGCACACACATAATTGGTCAGGGTTATAACGCTTTAGTCAGGATTACGACCTAGTTTCTCACACCACTTATGTTGTGTGTGCTAATTTTATACATGAGTGGCAGGACCTACAGTTTAAATTCGACGCCGAACGTCAGATTTTTAAGATACTTTCCACGGCGATTTTATTTACTTTCACAGATTTTGTCAGAAATTCCCTGAGAGGAAGTCACCGAAGAAATATGTTATCATATTTCATTCTTCGAGCGAAAATTTTCGTATGAATCTACAGCTGTGAACTTTTTCATTTCTTTCATATCTGTTATAATTCACTTGTCGGTATTCCAATACAATTCAGGACAATGATTGGTCCTGCTTTATATTGTTTTAAAAATTCTTTTAAAATTTAGATTGAAGAAAATATTTTCCTTTAATAATAATGTTTCTATTTCGCATAAATTGAAAGGGACTACGGGGTCAAATGCTTAAATTAATCCCCATAAATAACAAACAAATATTGTGAGTATAACTGTAAACAGAAATATTGAAAACTGTCAAACACTGTCATACTTGCCTATAACCATGAAAAATAGAAAATATACGACAACAAAATAAAAGAAAACAGTTGAGATTACAATTTGATAATGCTGTTGTTGTTTCAAATCCTTGTTATCCTAAATCCTTAAAGGGAAATTGTATTACATGCACACATTTACAAAAATGTATGTGTTTATATATGGTATAAGTATGTGTGCTTTTCTGTGGTCTTAAATAAACTTAAAGTTTATTTTTGGGGTCTCTTCTTATCCTTCTTTGGGGTTTCTAATATTTATAATTTAAGGATTTTAAAAGGACATAATCTTAGCAAAAGGATTAATATTTCAAATGAAAAGGCAAACAAATATTTTCCCATTTTTCATAATAAAATATTAGAAATTATGTCGAAATAAGTTTCTAGGCCATGTGAAGTAAGAAGATGATATTAAAGAACCATTGGTAACACAAAATCAAATTTTAAACTGCATGCGATTTAAAATTATAAACAGACGTCGTGTGAGCTATCATCGAAATTTTAAATCATTTGAGAGAACTATTGAAGCTATTGCGTGTGGAATACAAAATGTTTAAATTTTCGCCATGGTTTCTCTATGTGAAATTCATCCAAAATTTAAAATTCTCCCCCTTTAAACTTAAATAAATTCGGCATTTTATTTTCTTTAAGAGACTTATTGACGCCAATAGGTGTGGAATACAACGTCGTCGAAACATCAATTTGAGGACTGCTGTGATGTGTGGTTTACTGGAGTATAGCGACTTAAGAATATCCCACAATAGGAAAATCAACGGCGTCAAATAGCACGATATTGGTGGCCAGTACATATCAATACTATTTGAGATGACCATTTCCTCAAGTCACTCATGTAAAATGTAGAATGAGCTGAGTGGCATGTCGCACGGTCTTCTTGAAACTACATGTCATTGGTCTCACAGATTATCCGCTTCATACACACATGATTGGTCATTACAACCCTTCAGTCAGAATTACGACCAAGCTTCTCATATCACGTATGTATGTGTCAATTTTCATATGAGTGAAGGGACTGCCAGTTTAAAGTCGATTCCGAACGGCAGATTCTTGAAAAACCTTTTCATGGCAAATTTATTTACTCTCCCAGTTTTTAAGAGAAATATGCTCGGAGGAAGTTGCCAAGGAAATATTTTTTTTTTCATATTTCGTGTTGTTGAGGATGTCTGCCCTGGGGTCTGAACTGAGAGCTCATGTCTTATAAGTCAACGCAATACCCATTGGACTACGGCGACTATATTATCCACTACAGGAACTACTTATATTATCCACACAATGGAAATTATCGAACTATAGCTGCCATGGACTGTTCTCAAGATAATATTGTCCCCACTAGCCCAAAACCCATACCTAATAATTTGTTGGGGAGGATTGGACACTCATGGATCTTTTGTGGATTCGAATCGCTCCATACTCGGTCACCTACATATTTATCGAGAAATTGGCTTCATTGCTGAAGATGATTTTTCAATGAAAATTAGGATCAGTTGCCAACTGATACAGAGTCCATTCTTCCATGGTGATTCTGCGAAAGAGACTGAATAAGTGACAAGTAATTTGACAGATGTACCTCAAAAATTTCGAAAGTTCCTGCTATTAAATTCTGGTAAAATTTGTGGGTAATCTTATATACATTCCGTACGAAGATTTACTTCACGGCCGATAAAATTCACATACTTCTTCGGCAAAATTAAACCAATAATAATAATAATATTATCCGTGTGTCATTGCTTAATTTGTTCCTTATCGTCTTCGAAAATAATAATTCAATGCGGAAAACCTTCGATCAGCAGATTTAGAATAGAAATGTATATTCTCATACTATCCAGTAAAAATATTTGTAAAATAACTTCTTGTTATCTGTGATTAAATGATATGATATGTAAAAAATTTGTGCTACACTTAATTTGTTTTCATATTCTGCACGCTGCTTTAACACCGTATGAGGTACATATGTGAACAAAGTCAACGACAACTTATTTGTCATCATTAAAACCAACAAATAGAAGGAAATTGCATCATCGTGGAAAATAATAAACCAAATGGCAACAATGACCGAAACAGCAATGGTGACAGTAAAGCTAACGGAAATAATAAAAACACTGAAGATTTAATGTCCATAGACGTTCAGAATGATGCCTTCCATCGTTAGCTGACAGCACCAGATACGAATAACAGAAATTATTATATAATTATTTCACTTTTAATGAGTCAAAAATGTCAACCAGTACAAGCGGTGTAGGCGGCTTTGATGGCAGTAACAGTGATTGAAATGTAGACCAAATAAATTATGAAAATATTAAATTCGATACTGAAACCAAATTTTCATCAGCTTCAGCTGCTGGTAATATAAAGGAAACAACCAAAGTCATGACAACGGGGGCTACTAAAAATATTGAAACAACAGCAGCTTCAATTTACAATGATGTTGCCAAAGCGAATGGAATGCATAAAAATGAACTACATTTCAGCATGAATAATTGACTCAATAGCAACTACATCAGTATGGCTAGAAGTGGAATTATTAAAGGCAAGGGCAACAACAACAATTCACCATTTAGTCAAACTTATTAAAAATTTTAATCGAAATAATAAACCGCTCGGATCCAACATAACTAGTACCAGCAATAGCAGTAGTGGCAACAGTAATGAGAGTGGTGGAGGTGGTGGTGTTGGTATTATTCGTTCGACAATAAGTAATGAAGGTAACAGTGTTGCAAGTGTTTTAAATATTGATACAATGTTAAGGGCATCATCTGTTGAATTATAGGCAACAACATCCACAGACCTCTAGCCAACAACAACAACAGCAGCAGCATTTCGAACATGAAAAACAAATTGGAAAACGGCAGGATACATTTATACAATCCACCACCAATTTTAATTTCTAACAAAAATTATGTCCCTACTGTTGCAATTGATGATGCTGCTCGTATTGCTCTTGTTAAGAAAAAAATAAATGACAATATCAGCAGCTGTAACAGCAACAATACGATTTTTACCAACATTGTTGGTGGTAATCAAAATATAGAAATACAGGATATGGGTGTAAACTTGTCAAATAACAACGGCAATGGCCACACCAACACCTGTAACAACAACAATAGTAACACCACCAGATATAGTAGTTCAAGTAGTAGTGAAAATGTTGATTTTAAACATCTACCAACAGTGCCAATGTCACAAACAAATGCAACATCGTCAACAGCCACAGCATTAGTAGGATCTGCAATGACGCCTACACTCAGCATAACATCATGTCCGGAATGCCAGTACAACGTAATGGGTATATATGAGGGGGATTAGAATATATTATTTAATAGATAAATAAAGTTGTTTTTGTTGTTTTAGTTGTTGTTCAAATAAATTTGTATCCTGGATTGGGGGCAAATTGTGGTTTCTGCGTTGTTCTTATTGTATGCCGTAAAGTGCAGCTGACATTTTTTATTCGCTCTTCCCTTTTACGCTTTAAAATTCAAACATTGTTAACGAAACATTATTTTATAGGACTAAATATTGTGAGGAAGGTATTTTAAAGGCCTGATTTGATATTAATCTGGTTACATGATTTATTCGGAGTTAAAGAAATTATGTCAAAATCAATATTCAAATTCAAAGGACCTAATCTGATCTTTAATTTTACTGTTCGAATCAATACCTATTCTTGGGCACTTGTCTTGGGCACTCGTCTAGGACACTCGTCTTGGGCACTGGTTCCTTATTATTGTACCTCACACCACAATGACTTGTTCGGTACTTCTAAACACATTGCTATTCTTACTGATAGTGAGAGGCAGTATTTTCTAGGTTTGGTGAAAAGACCAGTCGAAGGCACTGTTTAAAGCGATTGATAAGCCGGCTGCGTCTTTGGACTTTACTTCCAAACGATGAAATTAGGTAAACTACAACCAATTCTCTGGACCCTTACAGAGGAGTAACCCATACAGAAGCATATCAAAAAGAATAATTGGGGGTGGATCGGCCATACATTGAGAAAGTAGCCCGACAGTATTACAAGAATGGCGCTAGAGTGGAATCCCCAGGGCTCAAGAATCCGTGGCAGACCAAAAAACACCTGGAGACGCACGGTCCTTCAAGAACTAAGGGTGAATGACCAGACATTGGAAGGGGCGAAAACATCAGCGGAGAATCGTGTCAGATGGAGATGATTTGTGGAACCATATGCTTCCTAGAGGGGCAATGGGAAAAAAACAATCAATTCACAAAATCTTTTTTTTTTGACTTAAAATAGGAGAATTGGGTTTCTTGTCACACGACAGTATACCATTAACCTTTCGAGGTTTATCAGTTCAACCACCTAAATTTTATGGAATTTTACCCCAATATTTTATGAGAGAGTATGAGAAGTCCCCATAAATTATCAACCACTACGGCAGTGCTTTATTTCCTTTGTGTCTGTATTTATTATTATATACCCTTTCTTTAGGGACATTATCCAGAGAAATGAATATTCGATTCGTCAGACTATAATTTACTTATTCGTCATTACAATCCTTTAGTCAGAATTAATACGTAGCTTCTCCTACCACCTATAGTTTAACGGCGACTGAGGACAATAGATTTAAGTAACTTTTTATGGCAATTTTATTCAGTCTTAGAGTTTTTGCCAAAAGATTGCTGATATTTTTTTTTTTTTTACATTTCGTTTTGTTGGAGATTTTTGACTTGGGTTTGAACCGAACTCATGACTAAGCGACTTCAAGTTAGATACAATATGATATTCGCCATCCTCTGAAAGAAATTATCTGTATTTAAAAAATGTATGAAAATTCGGTACATTAATGTCACATTTTGTTTTTCTATTATTGCAGTGTCGCAGGATATTGAAAAAAATTAGTGAAGTTTACGGATATTGTGCTGTAACAAGGAAAACAACTGCGGCATGCGCATTTCAAGCTGATTTTAATGAATTCATGAAATCATAAATGAGAAAGACCGACACCAGAGGATTACTCATGCATTACAAAAAAGGTTTTAACCAGCTAAAGAAAGCTGGATGGACAAAGAAACAAAGCTAAAGAAAATTAGTTATTGTTTAGTTAAATGAAGTGTAAACAATAACATTGGCAGGAGGGTAGTTAGATTGAATTGGAGGAGACCAACTATAAGGTTTCAAAACGTTACATCTATTGTCATATACATATCTAAGCTATTATTTCGGGTTCTATTGCGCTTTTCTTAAACGAACCTACTCCCTATAGGATATTATTATCCTGTTCAAATTTTCTCAACCTTATCTAAAACACTTCTCTGACATTAGTTATGATATAATAAACGTCATAAAATGTACATATTTTGGTAAGGCTAAGTTTTGGCATAAAAATTATTCCAACAATGTCTTCCATGTCCTGCCTTCATTACTATCCACCACCGTTCAGATGTACATGCAAGACGGAGTGTTCTAAAGCACGCTTATCGGTGTATTCAAATTGCCTTTACTTAGTCGCAATAAATTGGGAAAACCTTGGGCCTTCAGTCTGTTTTTCCAAATCACCACGAATGGGTGTTTGGTCTGACCCTTATATTCATCGAAAAATCATCTTCAATGATGAGGCCTATTGCTGTATGAATTGGAATGTGAACAAACAACATTTTCAGATTTGAAACAATAACAATATACAGTCGGCGTTATCGGTTCATATTCCCTTCAAACAACAGTCGCTGTCAACACTGAGAAAAATAGATGGATTATTACTAAGCAGTAGAAATTTACAAATTTACATGAAAGTTAGTTATTTGAGTCGTTCATCGAGTAATTTAAAATGATTTTTCTGAAAGAAAAATGAGTTGAATTGAATTCAATGAATAACATGCTTCCGTTCATTTAATGCTGCCAAACAGCGATATATATTGATGTGCGTAATGTATCACCCAAGTTGTTAAAGTAATTCAACAACAATTTCTACAGCTTCCATAAAGAGATTTGATACTCATTTCTAGTATTTAAGTAGAAAAAAATACTGTTTATTGCCTTAAAGCACACAAGAAATTATGTTTTACGACCTTAAACCGGTAAAAGCATGATAAAAATAAACGATGCCTAAAAGGGCAGTTTGCACGTTCTCTTACCATAAACAATCAAATTATTTCTCTTTGTTTTTCAAACCAATAATTAAGGCAACAGTCAGCCAGCCAAAATGCCAGTCATTGGGTGAAACAGTCAGCCGGCACAGAAGAACCAAAAAAAAAAACTAGAAAATGTGGTGAAAACAAAGAAGAGAATAACTTAATGGCTACTTGACTTACTAAATGAATGATTGAACTGACTGACTGGCAAAACCGAAATAAAACAATTTATGTTAATTTCGTAAAATGTTTCAGAAGTTAAAAAATGTTACAAAACAAAAAAACTTGAACTCACATGAACGTTAAATGAAGAATTTAAAAAAACGAAACCTCGAAAATCCTGTGCAAATTAAAAAGGGTTGCTCATACGAATCAGTGATTTAACTAAACGTCAGGCAGGGTGACAGGCTACCGAACAATTTTTATTTCATTCCCATTCTGATTTTGATATACGGCATCGTATTTCACTTTGTTTCGCTTAAGAAGTGTGGTAACCTATTAACCGCAAACTACAACTTCCACGGAGCATAAGAACAGAATTTAACATCGAAAAACTTTTTCATTGACTGTTGAGTATGTGCTGACGTTTGTGCAAATAAAGCAGCTCTTATTCAAGCATGAATGAATGCGTTGATGCCCAAAAGTCAATAGGAATGTTTTAAAATCCAAATCAATTTGACTATTGACATCCGTATGACACATTTGAATTGAGGTGCCATATAAAAATTTAATTAATTCAGTAATATTGACATTATGAATATATATAAGAGAATAAAGAGAATAAAGTAGGAGATCTGTAGGGATGAAGACAAAAAAATATAAATGACTGATTGCTGATAACAAAAAATTTTAATTTCTGAACTGAACTGAACGTGATGGATTTGTGTCATAATATTTTGATGGCTTTATCTTGCCAAGTAAAAGTTTGTTAAAAGAAAAAACAAAACATTTAATAAAGAGGACATCAAACTACTCTGCTATGTTATACAGTGGACTATTGGATACACACAATTATTTTCGGAATGAAAATATGCCAACTGCATGGCCATTCGTTCTAGAAATAATTTCTATCACGAATCCCATAAATGACTCCCAGATCTGGATTTTAAATGAAATCAAACCAGTTTGTTGAAGACCTAGAGAAAAATTTCTTTTTAACTTTTTAACACATTGTATATTATGTTTTTATCAAGCGAAAGATAACTTAAATGATAGCACAAGACAAATATTGTTGAAATTAAATTGATTTATTATAATATCGTAGTCAATTTCATAACATTTAAATTTTCTAATACGACGTTCACCGCGACTAAGAGTTACATGGTCCATTGAATCTTACTTACATATTTAGTCAGTAATTAGTCAGAATTACTACCTAGCTAATCACACCGCCAATGTTGAGTGCATTAATTTTATCCAAGTTATCCACAGATTTCTGAAAAAATTTCCAAGCCAATTTTATTTACTGTCAGAGCTTTTACCTGAATATTGCTGAGAGAAAGTCACCGAAAGAATTATTTTTGCATATGTTGGAGCAGTCTAACCTGCGATTAGATTAGGGCGTCCTAACGTAATGGCTTACTACACCTTCTAGACTACAGTGTTTACAGTTTCTCTTTTTTCCAAAAACTTAAATTTCATACGCCGTATTGTATTAACGGCAGTAGCTCGTTTATTGCAATCAGTAAATTAATCTAAGTGCTCATCATTAACAATTGTTTTGATTGTGCCGAATGTATTCATAACAATAAAATAAAGATTCCGCTTATAACCGGCAAGAGTGTATACTAAATATCTTCAGGTCTAAATATTCATAAGTCGTATACTTAAATTCTATACTTATGGTAGCTTATGAAAGCTACTTCGTGCAGTAAAGTTAGGATTGTGATTTGCAGATAAGGATTGTAGATTAAGAAATTTTAACCAGGGTTTTCATATTACGTGAAATCCTGTAGAAGTCTTATGAAAACCAAGTCAGCACATGCAATCTTTCTGTCGACTATAAGGTAGGTTTCGATAACCATATTAGAAATCGTATTTTTGCCACAATAGTTCAGCTCGGTATTCCTGCGAATTCGAGACGATTGTGCGTCATTAAGCATCTCCGTCAGGGCTGGAATGACCACTTCGCACCTTTTGATACCATGCGGGTTCTCGGACAACACGATCCCTCAAATTTTCATACTTTTTTCCAAATGTCTCCAGTTGCTTGCGTACGTTGATGATCCCATTGGACGTAACAAGTGGAACATTACTTCTGCCATTAGCGCTTAGTCTTTGAAAATGCTTCAGGCTGTAAATCAGAGCAAAACGAAGTGTATATGTATATGATTTCGACAAGTTGCAACATTCGGCTTGTTGGAACCCAGATTACAGCCGCTGATTATACTTTCGATGTTGTTATTGGATTTGTTAATCTTTGGGCTGGAGACTAAGCTTATGACATATTTGGACAAAGGTGTTATCATGCTTTCAGTAGGCAATAGACCTCTCAACTAAACGGAACTAATGCTGAACAAGTCTCTCATTCATTCGGTGGTACTCTATGACGCAGAAGCATTGACACTGTTACGTATCGATACGAATTGGGTGTATTCGAAAAAGTAGTACGTAAGTCATTTGCATGATAAATACAAATAGCTCAATGATGAGTGTTATTTACAGATTTTCTGTAATCAAAAAGCTAAATTCTTCAGATGAATCGTTTTAGCGGTGATGCTCTCAAAAGCAAAATTGCTTTCACTCACTTCCCAGCTGCCCATAAATCATCCCTTTCTTCCTTGCAACCTATTTAGCATTTTACTCCTTTTTGTGCTATGAAAATATGTACATTTTATGTAAATTTTTTTGCTGTAACTTTAATTTGAATTGCAACTCTTTACAGTTAGCCTTTATAAAATAGCTGATGTCATGCTACGGTATCCTGGTAACTGCCGGAAATGTATTTGCATTGATGGCTAAGATACACAGATGACACACCCAATGCCACCTGCAGATTTATTCGGTACCACGAGTTACTCTTCACAATTAAACAAAATAATAAACAGAGCCCTACAAAAATGGTTCAAAAACGGCATGTCTATGTGTGTCTGAACGAAACAAAAACATCAACAACAAACAAAAACAAAATATAAAACTTTCAGTGATTCATGAGTATGTGACTTGAAGTCCATTACCACAACCTGCACATAAACGCACTAACACTCGATATAAATACCAGTGTCATCATCAACTGTGTACACTTTTTAAGGTTGCTTCAGCCTATATATAATCGATGAAAAATTCTAAAAATTTATCACAACAACAATAACGGCAACACGTTTGTATTGACCATGGATTCACTCAACCATTTAGTTTCCAGCGTTCCCGCTCCATACCAGCCAGCACAGAAATTATCAGAATTTCAATATAAAATGAATGATTGACTGAATGTATGAGTGAGTGTGTGAATATAAGACTGCAGAATTTTATTGAATGTAGGAAATATGAAATGCAGGAAGGACAGGACACAATAGGAAGGGTTGGTGTAAGAAAATTCCTAAATTTCTAAATTATTGCACAATTTTTTATTTCATTGTGAATTTTGTTTTGTATTGTTCTTTCAATTTGCCGGAAACTTTTTGTTCTGTCAGGTTAATACAACCAGTGTTGCCAATTTTTTATGGTCAGAACGCGCGGTCCTACTACTCAAATGGCGTCAAAAAGCGCTAAGTAATAATTTTAGTAACTAATTATAATCAAAACGCGCTGAAAAAAAGCGCTAAATAATAAAAAAATTGAAAATGTAATGGAATTGTTAAAAAAATATTTTTATTATGTACAGTGCCACAATACATTTTAGAAATTCCATAAATATGTAGCAAAAGTCGGTATAAACAATTAAAGTTTTTATACTTATTATATTAATATATTTCTGTTTTATTATAAAACAAAAACATTTTAAATGTTTGTCACAAAAATAAGGAAAAGTTTCTGATGACTCCTTAACTCGCAAAAATTGTAGGATCCTGCGAGAAGAAGTCAGACTAAATTTAAAATTCAGGGCCTAATATATGAAAATGTTATCCCTTACATTTAGTAGAATATGCCTAAAGGTCAAGCACACAATTTAACCTATTTGGCATTGTTAAGTGTTTTCTGTTGATATTTATCACCATGCACTCATGAGCAAGTATTTCGGTTGACTTTTATTTGCGGTTTAGCGACTATGTAACCGTTCTTCCAAATGATCTCCTAAATAGTCTCTAGGAGTGATATCGGGACTTTGTGCAAGTGTATTAAGTAAGTCGCCTTTGGCAGGCAAATCACATGTTCACATTGGCAGCTATATGATTGGGTTCATTGACATGTTGGAAGTAACGAACTTCAGCGATTCTTAATTCTTCCGAACTTTACATAAATGTGTTCTTTAGAATGTTTAAATAGTGTCTCTAATTCATTGTTTTCTCAATAAATTCCAAACTGTTCACACTTCGTGCCAACATGCATCACTTCGTTCGAAAAAGGAAAACTTAATAAATTAATTACAAGTCCAAAACTGCTATGTATTACATATATTTTCCCACTGACATAATTTTAAATTATTAAGACAATTTTCCATTTCGTCAATATCGTCTTCTTCCAAAAATTCAATGATATCTTTTGTCTTATTCGAAAAAATATTTTCGACACTAAATAATGATATTTTATTTTAATTTGTAATATTAGTTGGTAATCATGATCTTATTTTATGCACTAAAGCTTTAGTAAATTTAATTAAATTTGTCTGTATTAATTCTTTTTCACAACCTTCAATATTATTATCACGACAGGCCTTTTCAAAATTATATCCCAAAGATCTATATTCAATCAATGGGGAACTAAAAAAATCAAATAGAAAAGCGCCTACCTAGCGCGTTTTCTTAAAAAAGCGCTAAAGAGAAAAAATGCGACTTTTTGGTGGTTGAAACGCGCTAAATATAGCGCGAAAGGCGCTAAATTGGCAACACTGAATACAACCAAATTATTGAATCGCTTGTTTGTAAAATATTTTCGAACATGTTTCTAATTTAAAATTTTAATTTTTGTGATTGTATGATTTAAAAGCATTTCTTTTATTTTATTTTTATTACTTACCAATGACAGACGAGCATTACAAATTAGAAAAATTTTAAAAAATTAAACTTTACTTAAAAGATTTTCAAATCTAAACTTACATTTCTTTGAATTAAATATATGAGAGAGATTAATTTTTGTAATTATTGTCATGGTGAAATAACGTGACCTATCGATCTATTCTACTGTCCTTAATCTATAAGGAGTATTACTATAAAATCTCTTCTAAACTTATTATCCTAAAAAACTGAAAGGAAGTTGATTGGTGTCAGCAAGAATAATTTTATAAGCTAGACTACTTACTACTTTTATAAGCTAGATACTTTGAATGCGTACTGTATCATGCTGTAAGAAATTCTTAATTGTTCTTTTGTAGTTCTGGACTGTACCTGATTCCGCGTTAAATTCTGCTCCAGATCATACGCTCTAAGTCTGCTCGTCTGCTGTGTAAGTCAGGAGCGTAGTTTTATTTCTAATTCTACTATATACAGGCCAAGTCCAGCCCAATCTTAACGTTTATAGTCATCCGTGTAGCAACAGGTCCACACTTGCATCTGTACCATTTTTCTGTTTGTCTGCGAAAATCGATCCGGTATCAGATGCATCTCGTCCCTCAGTGTCCCAAATATATTTTGGTGAAAAGTTTTGTGTCTTTTATATCTAAATTTGGAAATAATACTACATAAGTCTCGTTTGTCGGACCATTATCTCACTACTAAAACTTATATTAGATTTGTCTTCAAAACAATTGTGAGCCATTACATAATTTTGTAGTTTCTTCTGTATTTTATTAGCAACATTTACCATCTGCCGTCATATTTTAAGGAATGGAAGAAACCATTAAATATGATAAGATTAGATTTATGATGATAAGACTTTTATGAATTAACGAAAAATGATTGAAAATGTTTTAAGATTTTTTTTCTGATGGCAGAAGATTTAAATCTGTGGCAGTAAATTACCCACAGTAAATACCTAAAGCCTTGTGGTTTTTTAAAATCACTTCTCCAGGTTTTTGTGTTTAATTAAAGCCAGTTTATTTACTTAATTTTATGCAAAACGTAGTTTTTTATTTACAAACCCTCCTGAAGGACTTGTCAACATAAGCTTCACATATGAGTCCTTATTCTCTGTCATCAAACTCTCATGCAATGGCTTGCGGGCTAATATTTTACTTCGCACCACACGTACCCCAGGAAACACCTTCTACCAAAAAAAAAAAAAAAATCTGAAAATTATGCAGGGCAATCTTTCCCTAACTGTTTATAATACGCAGGTACACTTTGTTAAATATTCACGTGAGCTGGTAAACAGTATATAAAAGTGAAATAAAAAAGGGAAATTAATGAGCTCCGCTTTAATTACAGATGAATACGTCAGCCATACACCATATTGCCGCATTAAATATGTGGTTTAGGCTGGGTTTGTATTCAAAAATATGCTGCAATAAATTGTATGAGAAACAGTATGTGCTGCGGTTGATATTCAGCAAATTATTTGGGTAGATTTAGTTTTAATGTTGTCCTTAAATTATAAAATACTTTTATATTAGGTTGGAAAGTATGTTAGTATCAGTACTATTTATTAAATATTAAATTTTTTTACTAATTATAAAACTAAATGTGCCCTTGAGATAAGGCTTAGATGTATATGTATGTTATTTGAAAACGTTCAATCACATTCGCATGAAAAATTATATTTTGAAGAACCGAATCACAATAAATGACTGATTGAAGTATATTAAAATAAAGGCAGTATAACCATATTTCTAAAACGTCAGCTAAAATACAAATGGGCATAACAATCCTTTTAATTTTTTTATAGGAGAGTCAAATCACGTTGCCGAATCCTCAATATTTTAAATCTAAAAGCCCTTCGAATTTCGTTCATTAAGTCGGTGTTTGTTTACGCATACATACATATACAACTGGTCATAACAACCCTTTAATCAGTATTACAACCGAGCTTCTCACACCACATATGTTGTGTGCGTTATTTTTTACATGAATGGCGGGACCTACAGTTTAAAGTCGATTCCGAACGACAATTTTTTTAAAAACTTTTTCATAGCAATTTTATTTACTCTCAGAGTTTCTTTCCAGAAATCTGCTGAGAGGTAGTCGCCGAAGAAATATTTTTTCATATTTCGTTTTTTTTGGAGATGTCAACAAGCCAACACACTACCTACTAGACAACGGCGACTACATTATAGCATAGCGATGTATAAAATCGGTTTTTATGGTTTTTGAAGTTAGAACAACTATAAACAGTGCTTTAAATCATTTTTAGATTATATTTCAAGGTGGAAAAATTGCTGAAAACAATATTTCTAACTTTCTATTGTCTTCAAATTATCAAGAAACTAAAAAACGTAGGCAATGATACAATTTATAAAATACTCAGTTGGTATTAAATTTTAATAATTGAAATAAAATGCCAACGATTTAACACCTGAGAAAAATTTACAGCTACAAAAACCAACAGAATACTACAATAAACCACAACCACAGAATGCTACAAATAAAATTGATACAAAAGAAAAAAGAATACACTGAAATTTTTTAATGTGTAAATGAAAAACCCTGCTTAATTAAATGCAAACACATTTATCTAAAGCTAAAGAAAACAAAGAGATTCAAGAAATGTGAGATTGGAATGGAGGCAAAACAATACTTTAATGCTGATAGGCAACAGAAAGTCCAGAGATATTGGAAGAAGTTCTTTAAAGCACGAACGAATACAGTTTAAAACATAAACAAATCACAGATTTTTTTTTTTCACTTGCGTTAGTTGAATTTTATAACTCGTAGAAAAGTATTACAAAAATAGGGTGTAATTTTTTCAGCTGCCTGTGAACTATCAATATTACTAACTATGGTGTAACAGCTGGGAAAGGGTATAATTAATTCCATATGGCTCCAGAATACTGTTTCGTCTTCCATGCGGAAATGTCAGCCATGAAGACTGCGGTGAGAATTATAGAAGACGACAAAGGTTTCACCACACTTTCTAATAGTCTGACGGCCGTTAAAACACTAGGTTCCATGGTAATGATCTTCAAGACTGTATATATGTACCTACCGCGAATAAGTCAACAAGATAGCGGATTAGTATGACGTTTAATCAATTGGGCACCCGAATACATCTTTAATCATCAAACTGTCCGATGAATTCAAATTTACTTTAGAAACCCCTTTAAAGATCTGGCACCTGTTAATTGACAATGTAGTAAAGGATTCCGGCAACTGTTGAACGGCACGGCAAAATCTGGCAAAGCTGGATAAAGGGCGTACAGAGAATCTGCTTCCACTCCAAGGAAGCACGCTCGGTTTGGTTGGGATTGGTTGGAATTGGTGTGGATACTACAATAAGGGACCTCAGAGAAGGTGCATCGATCTTGGGCAGGAGCTGTAGATATTAGAAAGAGGAGGAAACTCTTTTTCGCCTACATGCCCAGCACTAAATCTTGCTGTCAACTACATGGATATTTTAAATGAATTATTGATTATAGGCATCCGTAGCTTCATTAGAAGCTCCTAAGGTTTCAGAGATTAGGAGGAAGTGTAAAACTGTGATATCACAATTAGTTTTGTATGGTCTATGCAACAGCCTACCTGCCTAATATTTTTGTTTAATTTTTTTCTGATGCCAAAAAACTAATACTCTTGCCGTCTTAACTTTGTTTATGAAATTATGTATTCCAAAGCCATGTTATTTATCTCTTGAGATTAAAAATAAAAGGAAACAACAGCAACAACAAATAAAAGACACATTTTTTATAGGCTTCAGTTGCACTACTGGGATTAAAGAAAAGTTTTGATTTTGTTTTCCTTTTCTTCGGTGTCTGGTTTTAAGAAAAATTAAAAGATTGTCAACGCCATCTCATAAAATATTATAGTTCTGAAGGGAAAAATGTCACATTAAGTATGTTTAGTTTGCAAAATGAAAGTTGATGAAAGAGTTTTTATGTTAATACACACACACACACAATCGAGGATTTTAAATTAATTTAATTAATTCATTTAACTCATGGACTTGCAAAGTAAGAATATAGTTGTCTTAAATATTGCTACGTCCCGGTGCTCACATAATATAAAAATCATACCGATTTAATATCACTTTAAGATGTACAGCTATGTATCTTATTGGTGTGCAATACCTCGGCACCCAGTGTTTTAATTTACTGTAGAACTGTATGCTATAGAAATTAGTATTTTTTATTTATACTTATAACTCTAGCCGCAGCCTGAATTACCTACACTTCTGTCTGGAAGACGCTACAGTGTTCCAGTACACTTATAGACTCAGCTATGGCCGCTAATATGAAAAAAATACTATCACTCACAGTTCCACTTAATTTGTAGCCATCCATGAATACTTGAACAGAACCTTCAACATTCCTAAATTCATTTATGATTTTTTCGTGGCCATTATTTTATTCTAGCCACCGTCCCTGTGGCACCTATTAATCTTAGCCGTCAAGTCTCTACAGTAAAAATCAAACAAACAAAAATACATAAAATTATCTCCAACGCTAATTTATATGTATCGAGCTCTATACGATCATAGCGAGAAATCGGCAATGCGTATTTAAAAAGATGAGTAAATTCGAATTCATAATTTCTAATATTTATACGTATTCATACTTATTTTAATATCATACTCATACTACTCATATTCAAAGTTTGAAGTATTCATCGTGCTCATACTTAACAATACGCATTGTCTTATTGATTTCGACTCTCCATGACTCAACATTTACAAGAATCACAAAATAAGTATGATTCGCGTACGAACACTAAAATACTTACTAGAAGGTTGTGTGTTTGCTTTGCTTGCTGTCCTTGTCTTTTTCTTTCTTCTTTTTTTTGTAAATGCAACAACAACTACGACTGGAAATTTTGATGAATGATTCGAATCACTCGAATCTTTTATGACTATTTAAAGTACTTTTCTTAATTTATGAATCTGAATGAGTAGGCGTTCGAATGTTGTGAGCTTGATGTCAACTCTGTACTCATACTCATTGCAACCGGTACTTATAAATCAATGTTTTAGTGAGTACAAAGAAGTCAGAGTAGTTCAATTTCAATACTGTTGACTCACTCATACACAAAATTTTATGAGTACTTATGAGTAGCGAAAAAACGATTAATTGATTAAATTTGTTTATCTGGACTCCAACGACTTGTGGTTTCAATTAGACGACGTTACGTACTAATGAAAGCTTTATTACACCTCAAATTATAGTATGTGGTCAGTCTACGCGCTTTGGACACCAGATATCCCCGTAAACTTTCTGCTTTCTTTATATGCTTATGCTTTTCCAATGAAAATTAAACCCCTGGTTTGAATTCTAGTAATTTTTGATGCCAGTATTGGTTGGTTAATGAAGGCAATGGATAGTTTTATGATACATATGGCGCATGATATAATGCTGGCAGTCTAAACACGTTACTAAAACTGCCTGAGAAATTGTTGCTGGAGTGCAGACGGTATCTGTCAACATAAAAATAAAAGCGAATAATTGCATTGAACCGTGAACCCACGTCTAATAAGCCAACACACTACCTGCTAGACTACGGCGACTAAACATATTAATTGAACAGAACGACATGTGAGAAAAAGAAATATTTCTTCGGCAACTGCCACTCAGCAGATTTCTGGCAAAAACTCTGAGAGTAAAAGAAAATTCTCTCACTCTATTCGGAAAACATATTTTGCGCTTCATTCATTTTACGATCGCCATATTTGTCCTACTGCGAGAACTATTCGCAATGTGATGAATAAAATTGAAAGAACTGGCACTACAAACGATAGACAATCACCCATCGACGAGACAGAGGATCTGCCGAAAACATAGCCGCTGTCCGTGAAAGTGTGCAGAAGGGTCCGAGGCAGTCGAATTCTTGTCGCACACATAAACTTGGCATTGTGCAGACTAAAACTTGGAATTTTGAAAGCGAAAAGACTTCTTATGGATACAACGATTTCTTAATACGACGGGTTTATTTAAAACTAGGAATAGAAATAAAAATAGAGTCACGCGTCCGACTGAGAAAGGGAAGTGATTGGAAAAGGGAAGGGTCATCCCTTCAACATCCTTTACATTTTTACCACCAACAATTTTCTCAGCGTGATTAAGAGCGGGAAGTGTTAATGAATGTTAATGAATGAATATTTGTCAGACAGACAAATATGCACAGCTTATTAAAATTCGTAATAAAATTTAATGTAGACTTTAAAGTTTTACATTTTGCTTTAGTCCTTGAGAGTGACTTGAAAATAGATTTTTGGAAAGTTTCGACTAGGCTATCATCAGAATAGAAATGTGAATGTGTGTGAAAGGTGAATGTGATGGTATTAGAGTAATGGAAATTTATATTTCTGTATCGTGGTTTGCGGTTTTTAAGGGTTTGTAACCTTTCATCTCGAATCTACAGTCTTTCCCTCTTTAAGTAAATTTTGTAACTTATGCTTGTAGTTTCTTAGGTTCATGCACTTCACTCGGAGTTTAATGAACGCCTCATCCTCGTTTACATATAATTGCAGATCTTTAAAGTGTGTTACTATCGCAATATCATCCGAAAATTTTAATTGAAATCAAACACATCAGGAGGAATACTTGATGGTTGAGTAGCGTTGAGTATAGTTCTGTTCTAAAAGCTTGCAATATTTAATGTTGCTAAAATCAATATGTTGCAGCAACTTTTTAAAGCAACATGTTGCATTCGAATAAATTAATACAAATATTCGAATATTTTTCTTTTCTGTGATTTAACCATAAGCTATCCTACTGACTGAAAAAAATGATACTACCATTTGAAAAATATTTAAGAAGACGTATGAGTAATTTTTAATAAACAGTTTTAAAATATCACTCATTCTCTTCTAGGTGAGCAGCTAAACATTCACCAAGTTAATATTGGTCGACATAGAAACCTAAGATTTATTCTCGCTGAGTTTGCCTTATCTTGTATAAACGTTTAACGCGTTAAGAATAAATGACTTTTTACTTTATAATCCTTTACACAATAAAATTTACTCGTTTTTTACATTTCTGACTGCTTTTTGAATGTAATTAATCGGCATCCGGTCTTTGTTTCTTTGGATAAAAAGTAGAATAAAAACAAGTCATTAGTTTTACATTAAAATCGAATTAAAATTTAATTATTTTGTACTATTTTTAAATTTTAATCTCTCATTCAACAACTTCCTCTTGAATTGATAGATTTGCTGGCTTATTGAAAAATTTACCCTAACGTCTAATATCTATTACTACAAAGACAAAAATAAAAAGAACAACAACATCCATAAAAGTAAAATCAATACAAATCTCATTAACAATGATTTTCAAAACAATACATCGCTTGTCAGTAAATCAGTTGTTACACAACAAATGAAAAATTAAGCGAATTGAATACCTTAATCCAATTACAAGTAGTTTTGTAACACAACACATGAATTGAGTTAACAGAGGTTGTCAGATAGAGAAGAAATTAGGGTTAAAAAATGTTTAATAGAAATTGAACTAGATTGAATTTTGAAAAATGGAAAAAACCATTTTGGTTAAATTACATGGTCTTTATAATCAAGAAATTTCAACAATTTAGTTAAGTAAATTCTATGAAAAAATTAAAAAAAACAAAAATTTTGTCGGAAATTTGCAACATTTTTGAAGAAAATTTTAAGAAGCGTAGTCTTAGAATGAATCAAACTTTCATTTTAGGTGGGAACATCTATACTTATTTTTTCTCCATACAAACGGGGCCACCCTAATATAATGTATATGATGCATAAATTCATAAACGTATTCATTCATGAATGGAATTCGTATATATTTCTTGCATCAAGAGAATTCCTAAAATATAAACACACGTACTGCGTTGCAGTTTTTGTAATTGTATACTCTACACTAATCTTAAAAACAAACTGATTTGATAATTATTTTTTACCAAATGTTTCAGAATTTCTAAATATAAAAGCGTAGATCCCTTGGTATGCATATTTATACAAAATAAATAATATTTCGAAAATGAAAAATCTAGATACTGGTGTTTTGCTTTTACATAGCTTAACATTAAAATTATAAATAAAAGCTACAAAAACGAAACAATGCAGTAAACAAACCTGTTTACAAATTATCGTAGTGCTTAATATAACAACAAACTCCAGCATAAAAAATGGTAAACAAGTAAAAAAAAGAAAACCAACAAACAAAACTACAAGAATAAATGTAAACAAAATACACAAACAACAATAATGAAGATAAACAACTATGTTTACATTTATAGAGAATTCGAGAAGGCGAAGTCATGAACGTTCGCATTCAAGAACATTGATCAGACTGTTTACTTCGCCATATAAAAGGCAAGGCAAAGCAGGCGACTGAGTTAGTGAAGTTCAGTCAGCCTTATGTGAAGACGCGGTGCGTTTGAAAAGAGTAGTCGTGGTTTCAAGATTTCCGTTACAAAGATTTGTCGAACAATTGTCCAGTAATTGTTATTGTTTAAGCAAAGGGTATAAATAGAGGATTAACAAAGAAAAGCAATTGTTGTTGTTTACATCCAGTTGTGAACAGTGGCACACAGAATTGTGCGAATGATAAAGAATTTCAATGAAAACTGAACACAGATTATTTTTTATTTTATTTGCAATCTACGAGCTCATATTCTAAACAGTTTTAAAAGGTAAAACCGTAACAATGTAAACTATGAGCAAGTGTGGGCAATTTTGTGGAATTTCCTAAAAGAAAGTTTTATGTTCCGAAATTAGTTTTGAAATATTTTTTGTAATCCCTCACGTATTGAACTGTATAGCTTTTTCAAAAATGTGGAAGTAACTCACGAATGAGTAATTATAAGCTGCAACAGAATCAATATTGCTCGGACAGACTGCGCCTTATCTCATTCAGTACGATCAAAGTAGAAAGTATTTGAAACATTGTTGCATAATGTATCGTATAGTCGATCTTGGCCGGCAATAATTTTTCAAGTTTTTCATTTTAATGCGTGTGCACTCAGTGAAATTAGAATAAATTCTACGAAAGGCTATAAACACCATGAAATACCAGAAAAAGAAAAAATATTTATGTTTAATATGTTTGTATACAAATAGGCAACAGCATATCTACAAGTTGCTTAAGCAAATATATATTTTTTAAGCTGCATTTAGTTTCAAATCAAATGTGTATACGAGGGTTTTTTTTGTTTGCGTTTATAAAAAAGTAAAACTTGTTATCAATATAGTCGTAGTCGTATGTACATTTGTAAAATTGTAACTTAACTTTAAAAGAACTTTAAAATAAAATAGAACATATTCCCCATAATAGGACAGCATAAAACCATACTGGCCTAAGTAATGATTTTCAGTACACTTTATGAGTTTCAACCAAAGTGCGCCGTCGTCCTGAAGAGGTCCTGTAGTACTGCATCCATACGATATATTTTGCAGCCCTCAGTCTTTGGCTAATTTTTGCTCTTCATTTTCTTTCCTTTTTATTTCTTCTTGGTCCCTTTTTAAATGAGGAAACAGTTTGTCAAAGTTCTTAACATCTTTAGAAATATTTGCCGCCTCCTTACCGGTATCATCGCTAAGAAGATCTTTATTTTTGGCAGCCAAAATACTCTTTCTTAGGTCATCTTCTTTGTCAAGCTGTTAGTGTTCCTTAATTTGTAGTCATTGTCTGACGTTTTACTGGTTGCAGAAGAAGTTTTACCTACAATTCCTTCTTCTCCTTGCCACGAAAAACTTCAGAATGCTTCTCGGTGACAATAAGATTAATACCCCGCCCTGCTCCTAATACTAATAAAGATGCCTCCATATTAGATACAGTAATTTCTCCGCATTCTGATGATTCATTATCGATATCATCATCGAGACAATACCCATTCTGAATAAAATCACTTTTAGCATACAGTGCCCTGACGAACGGCAGGTTACTAACCTCAAGTTATTCCTAGATAGGCTGATTATTATTATTTTCTTTTTGATATCGATTATTATATATATATATATATGGTATATACCATCGGCTTTCAATCACAAGACCTCATTTAATGGTGCAAAAACTCTTTTAATATTGTCTACCCTGGTATCCCTTTCAAAGATCTCACAACTAATCTAATTATAAGTTGTTCACAGCTTTCTCAGCAAGAAAGACGTGAGTCTAATTAGCTTGAAGGATTTTGGGTGTGAAGTACATATATTTTTTCTTCACCCTTTTGGAATTAACAGTAATCTCGCATTTCGTTAGGCTGTTGGTATATAATAAAGGGCGTGTTCAGATCTAATTTTACACTTTCTCCGGTACATATTCGTTTCTATTTTTTATTTTCGAAATTGAATGAAATGCTATCTGGCTGCCCGTTTTTACATTCACCGTTTGGTGGGAAGTGTGTTCGCAACAGAGAGTCTTCTCTCTCTATTTTGCTACCTGTTTAGCTATCATCTTCCCTTTTTTAATAACATCGTCTCCCCAGATATATTCTTTGCAAGATCTTTATTATTAGGTGCAATTATCTTTTTACGGGAATTTTTTAACACGAATTTGATTACACACGCGCTAACCAGGACCTTTTTCTTGTGAGATTTTCTTAAGTTGTGTATGCGAATAAACCACAACCTATCCTCAAAGTTATTGAAACTAGGACATTACAAATTAGCTCTAACCAGAGCTGCCATGGTGAAGATCATTATATTATATCACCATAATGACATCAATAAAGTTTTCATAGAAATAAGAAATTTCAGTGATATCTTACATACACTTTGTTGAATTAAAATTTAAAAAAAGTGCTTAAAAATGACCTTATTCCTATTCTAATAGGTTACAAAGATTTGAAGCTTAACTGCCCCATAAAACTCACCACATATTTTTAATCATTAGGTCAACGCTATCACCAGTTTTTAGGAGAAATAAATAATACAAATGTGAAACATTCAAGATTATAGGGGGAAAATGTGTTTCTTTTTTTTTCTTAGCTTCTCTCAGTGATAACACTTATACACATGTGAGTGCCTCCAAAAGAAACATAAACAAATATCATACATATGTACATAAATCTCAATTAGAACATGTATACTGAAATGCTATAATTTTTGTTTGTGTAGTGTTTTTAGTACTGACACAAAATCATATGGTATGCATATATGGACATCATCACATTTTGTGTGTATTTAAAAAAAATATCCTTAAGTTGTTAATATTCGTATTTCTTTTTTCCTCCCACACAGCTTTAGTTTTTTGCTCAGGATTTGTATTGCCTGATGGTATTTTAATTTGTGAATACATTTGTGTTTCTGTCATTTTTATAATTACAAGTTCACAAGAAAAGGAATGTGAAATAGAAATAAGAATTAAAACTGTAAAACAAACATTTGGAACAGCAAGTTTTCTTTGCATTTTTAGAGAAAACACTAACACACCTACACCTGCTAATCTTATATATAAAAATGAATGTGTGTGTGTTTGTATGTTTGTATGCTTGAACTTTATAGGCGACTAAACGGCTGAACCGATTTTCTTGAAATTTTCACAGTATCTTCCTGTATGTCTGGAAGGAGTTATAGGCTACTTTTTATGTTGAGATTTCAAATGAGCGAGGCGCCATGCCCACATATATATATACTACATACTTAATATTTAATTGCATATGAAATATATTACTCATACGCATAGTTACCCTGACAAGTATGCAATAAAAATTCTATGATTTTTTACCGTATTAAACTTAATTTAATTGGATATCACTCATACGTCACATATGTAATTTTTTTTAATGAATTTTACATCTATGTATACATCTATCCCCCGCTTTACACGGAAGATAGGTTCCAAATTCACTCTTATATGGAAAAACCGTGCTAAACGAAAATTACTATAAAAAAGCCCTTTTTGTCAGTTTTTAATATGATGAATAACAAACATATTGAACGAAAAATAAATATATGTATAAATATATTTAATATCAAACACATTTAATAAATTATAAGAATATTAATTTCTTTCAATAATCAAACAAATATAAAAAAAAAATCTATTTTAAGTATTGCATTTTCTTTATAGATAAAAATTAAAATTAGAAATTCATTTAAGTTGATTGCGATAAATAAGACTTAACATTCTATTTTCATTCAAATTTAATTGCTGTCACTTTCGCTTTCAATAATACGTCTTTTTTTAGAAATTTGTACAATATCACTTTCATCGCTAGACCTCATTAGATTCTCATCTCATTAGATTCTTTCTCCACAGAATTTAAACTGATATGAGCAATTGCGATATATTTTTAGTCATATCTTCGTATACCTCCTCGTATTGAGATAAAAGTTGGTTAACATCTCGTTGAAATTTAAGAGCTCGTTCAACATTCGTATCGTGTTTTTGAAAATAGTTGCCTAAATTCCTTCCTATTGCAAGACCCTCACGTACGATCTTTGCTGTAAATGCACTAGGTTCGTTTTCATCGATAACAGATAGACTATCATTTTCAAAACCACTTTTTTTCTACCGTTTCTATAAGTTCATTTTCATTTAATTCATGATTATCCATTATTTCGGAAATATCTTCTTTTGTCTTATCTACGAAGCCTTCTCCACCCAACGTATGACCTATCTCAATTACCTGAGAGTATTATATTATTATATTACTGTTTTCTTTTACTATAGTAGGCCATACTGCTTTCCAACACGCATGGAGCAATATTTCAAATAAAAATAAAATTTAGTTTTGACCATAAAACGGGGAGTTCCCATCTTATCTATTTCCATCATAGACATAGACTACTAAGAATTCGTAACTGTAACATACATTTTGTAGTGTTGTATTTTGACAGTAAAATATTTTGACAGTAAAACAATGAAAATGTTATTGTGGATATAAGCAAATTATAGTTTAGTGTTTATAATTTCGTGTAAATGCAAAATTAATAAATTTCCACGACTTTGTAATGGCACTCGACTAACAGTAAAAAAAAATGATGAACATTCTTACCGAGGCGATATAACTGGAAAGTTTAAGGGAACTGATATATTGCTGCCACGTATTTCTATGACCACTCGATTTCAAGCGCCTGCAATTTCCTGTTCGCCTAGCATTAGCTATGACGTTTAATAAAGTTCAAGGTCAGTCCTTCCAATTTGGCGGAGTTAATCTTGAAAATCCATGTTTCTCACATGGACAGCTTTACGTCGCATGTTCGCGAGTAGGAATACCCGCAGATTTATATGTATACGCACCAGAGGGAAAAACAAAAAATATTGTGTATCCCAAGGAATTAGAAAAAGAATTATTTATTTAAGAATAAAAGTATATATTAAATTTTAGCAAGTAAGAAATAAATAGCTCATTAATGTATTATTTTAGAATTTAAATGAAATACATTGTCATCAAATGAAATTAGAATAAACCTTTAAAAAAAATTGCATAATTTAATTACTAAATAAATAAAATTTTTAATTATTATGTATTTAATTTCGATGGCGGTAGCGAAGCACACCGGGTATTAGCTAGTAAAAAATTAAAAAATAAGAATGGAAAGGAAAATAAATTTTAAACATGTTTAATTGTAATCTTTGTGCGTCTTTCTCTTTTCCTTTTAAATGCCAGACAGATTTTTAGTGTTTTATTATTTTTATAAAAAAATAAAAAATTACTTAATAATTAGATAAAACTGAAACTAAAGTGAACCAAATGTCTTGACTTCTCTTTTAAGTTTAATTGCGTTTTCAAGCATCCCTTTAAGCATTGTTAAATTTGAAAAATTGTTTGTCTTTTTGCCAATAATATGTATATAGTATTGTTACGAAAATGGAAACGGCATCGTTTAACATTAAAACGATAAACAAAAGCTAGACAAACAAATACAACGAACTTGTTACAAGTAAACCAACAACATCAGTATGGAAGAAATGGGGTTAGACAAGTAAACGAACCTTCATCAGACTGTTCACATGGGCATATAAAAAGGCAAGACAAAGTAGGCAACGAGTAGTAAGAATTCACTCAGTCTTGTGGGAAGACGCGTTGCGTGCGAAAAAAATCGACGTTTTTTGAAGATCGCCATTGTAAAGATCTACTGTTAGTGCTTACGCGAACAGAAGTGGAAATAAGAATAGCGAACTAAACAAATTGTTGTTTTATCATCAAGCTATGAATAGTGGCACATAAAATACTGCGAACAATACAGAATTTATCTAAAACTAAAGATTTTTTTATTTTGTTTGCTATCAACGAACTCATAATTTGAAACGTAGAAACGTAAATGGATAGATAAAATTTAATAAGGTGCGGTTTTCTGATCAATTTGTTCACGATTTATATAGAGCACTTTGTTTGCTCGTATAAAAAAGTTAGCTTCGTCGGCTATATCTCCGATCCCAGGGCTGACCCGACCCTAACGGAAACTGTTTTGGAATACTTGATCCAATAGCTATCCAGCCCAATAGATCAGAAAACCGCACCTTTTTAAATTTGGTGGATTTTTGCCCAATTTATGGAGTGCATATTTGCTAAAAAAACTTGATTTTTCAACTTTATTATCTGCACTAAGCAAATTATTATTTACATACATATATTTTTGTTTTTTTTTCACTTTTTTCTCCAATTTATCTCAATTTTTGCGATTTTAATCGAGTTTCTTTCCTCCCTTTTCCAAATTTTTCAATTCTATTAAGTTAACAGTGTCTATTAACATAACATTCACTGTAAAAATAGAATATAACTTTCGTAGCTATCTTCACACATACTTCAAACTCATGAATAAAATACACACATACAACATAAGTGGTATGAGAAACTAGATCGTAATACTCCTGAAGGGTTGTAATGACCAATTATGTATGTATGTAAATTAAATTTCCAATTTTTATAGATTCTTTTATTAATTTTAATAATTCTGCAGCATGTTCATTAAACACTTTAAGTTACTTTCTACAGATCGTATGAGTAATATATTAAAACTGTTCATCAAAAATTACACATACGTCCTGTAGTTTCATTTTGTTCAATCACTATGATATCTAGTGTTTAAGTCACAGAAATAGAAGAATATTAAAATATGTGTATCAAACATTTATTCGAATGCACCATGTTGCTTGAAAATGTTGGTGTATTGTATAGAGTTTAGCAACATTAAATACTTCCTTTTCATTAAAATAACTTTGTGAGTACAATTCTATAAGAGTGTTATAGCGACGCAAGCGTTAACTCTATATTAGAAATAGAGAGAGCATAAAAACTACTTAATGCTCAGGAACGACATGAAAATATTCAAATTCACTATAATACCTACACGTTGCATTTCTATAACAGAGAGAGAGAATATATTTTTAAAATATACTAGAAAATACCAGTCGAGGAGACGTCACTGTGAACAATGGGAAAACACACACATACAAGTAAGCCAAAACAACAAGTTGGAGATTCAAAACCAATATATGTTACACAAAGTGGAGGAAAAACACTCAAACTATTGTTTTCCTATGAACGATTTTGGAGATACAGAATTTAGTTTTTGTTTGCTTGTCGGATAGTTGACTCGAACAAATGTTGAAAAATAAAAAGCGGTGGAACAAAGCAAGAGAAATTTAAAATTATGGAAAAAAATATAAAATTAAAATAAAAACAAACAACATTTATATGTACTAATACAATAAATTTAATAAACTTAAATTTTAACATGAAATTATGCATTGTTAAACATGCACGAAAAGAGTCAAAGTAATGTAATAGAAAAAATCCAACTTTTTGCCTATGGAACACTAACGTTTTTAAAACTTATAAAAACAAAAACCGATTAAAAACACAAAAGGAGACTTAACATAGAAATGTGAAAAAATCTCTACGAAGTGCATTGGAGTGAAAAAAATTTAGAAAGTGAAACAAAGAAAAAAATGGAAAAAGGTGAAATAGACAATAATATCAAATAAATTTGCAGCAGGAAAAATATTGTTACGAGCATGAAAAATCTAGATACTGGTGTTCTGCTTTTAAATCGCTTAACAATAAAACTATAAACAAAACCTACAAAAACAAAACAATGAACTTGTTTACAAATCATCGCACTGCGTAAAATAACAACAAACACCAACATAAAAAAATGGTAAACAAGTAAACAAAAATATACCAACTAACACTAGCATAAAAAAATGGTAACAAGTAAAAGAAAATAGAACAAAAAATACAAAAAATACAATAATAAATGTAAGCAAAATACACAAACAACAATAATGAAACAACGATGTTTACATTTGTAGAGATCACGAGAAGGCGAAGCCACAAACATTCGCTTTGGAGAACGTTCATCAGACTGTTTACGTTGGCATATAAAAGACAAGACAAAGCAGGCAACGGAACCAGCAAAAATTCAGTCAGTCTTGTGGGAAGACGCGTGGTGTTTTAAGAGAATAATTTAGATAATTTAAATAGATGTTTTTTTTAATTTTTGTAACAATATTTTTCTATTCACTTTAACAAAACAAATCATTATTTTCATAATGAATAATGATATGTAAATAGCTCACACGGATGTATTTATTTAATTGTTTAAGTAATTTTAAATTTCTATAATTAGTTATTGGCTTAATATGAATTTAACATGAATTTCAGTTAGTTCAGGAGCATGAGCATTTATTAAATATGAATTTAAATTATTTAAAAATTTATTTGTCGGAAGCATTGTGTTTTTGTAATTTAATGTTTGTTTCTGAAGGGCTAAAAACTGGAGTATAAATTTTATGCAGGAAATAATAAATTTTTTCCAAGAGCCGAAAATATTTTATGGGCATAAAAGGACAGACACAGTTTAACGAAAAATACTGGAATGTATGCATGTAAGTGATGTATGGATTTTGTTATTAATATCAAATATTTTTAAAGAATTAATTTCTTTCTCAATGGATTTACAATAAATGTTCTCTTAATACTAAATAAAAAATTTAAAGTACTGCTTGCCTGCTGCTGTCCAATGTTCCGTTTTCTTCATCAAATAATTTATCTGTGTAATGGACATCAAAGGTCCTTTTTAGGATCACAATTCCTTAAAAAAGAGAGATTTAATTCTAAATCAACTTTTAGCATCTAAGATTTTAATTTTTGGGATATATTTAAAGATAATTTAATTTCTGTTAACCATACAATATTTAAGAATGAAATGTTTACAATAAAATACACCACAACTTTGTCACAAATCAAAGTTACAGCCACTCAGATTGAATTTTTACAAATAAAACATGAGGAAACCAATAAATTTAAAAAAAAAGATTTTATCGAGCGATAGGTCAAAATTTAGCCTATGGAGGTCAGTTGGAAAACAATAATCAACAATTAATTAACACCATAATTCACGATATTCTATCAAAAGTGTTCAGTCTATTGGCTGCAACATTATGGTGTGGCTGCTTTCTTTTTAGTATTAATATTGGACTAATTTTAAGGTGGTCCAACATTTTTGCAAAAACTTTAGACAAAATTAAGTCTTAAGAATATTACTGTAAGCGCACTGCAGGACTGATTAGAGGGACAAAGCATATTTTAAACTGGGCAGTTTAGTTTGTTCGTTCGTACGTACGCATTTTGTCGTTACAATCCTTATGTCAGGATTACGACCTAGTTTCTTACACCACTTATGTTGTGTGTGTGTTAGTTTTATACATGAGTTGAGTTGAGAAACTTTTCATGGCAATTATAATTACTCTTAAAACTTTTGTCAGCACCAGCTTTACTCATATATTCAGTCAAATACGGCTAAGTACGGTATTAGACACAACTAATAGTTATCCGACTTATCAAATTATTTATTATATTACGGGCACCCAGATGACTCAATAGCCAATATAAACAAACATCTTTAGAAAACGGTAACTTAAAGGCACTTCTGGAACTTGTGGAGCTTTGTATCTTTTACTAATTAAGAGATACATGACTTTAAAGTTCGCACGAGTACCGGTACCAGGAGATTTAGGGTAAAAAAAGTTTCATGTTGCTTGTAACTGAAATAAATCATACTCCCTGTGACATTTTTCATTGTTTCAGGCCGGCTGTAGTTTAGAGTAGAGTGCTTTCAATAAGTGCCAAACTAGGACAGAAATTTTAAGTTGTACTTTGTAGATCCACAATAAGAACTTTAAGAACTCCAGTTAGCTACTTAAGACAATTTTGGCAGTTTACTTATCGACTGCAATCAATTATCAAACAAATTTCTTCAGGGTTTTACAATCAGAGATTCTCATCCGGTTTTTTATCAACAGAAAAATAGATAAACAATCATCAATAATTAAATTGAAATAAAAGCAAAAACAACAGCAATAATAAAGTATAACAAAATTGATTCAATGTTTCTTTTACTACAGATAACTGTTGGGAGGAACACAGCTGAACATGAATTTTGATGGCGATAAAAAGATTTATTAACTTTCAACTCCTCCCCTCAACCCTTCCTCAGATTTGTTTTCTTTTTTGTTTTTTGTTTTGTTTACCATGGTTTTAAGCAAGTAATAATAACGAACAAATATATAAAAGTTGAATACCAAAGGCAAAAGAAATAAAAAGATCGTATAAAAATTCAAGGAAAGCAGGTGTTTTCTATGACGGGCTGATGGGTGTAGAATTGAAAATATGAAATTTTATTTAATCAAGTTAAAGTAATAAAATCTACAGGATTAACAAAAGTTTTTCGTTTTATATCCACTATAAATCAAATGTTTTAACACCAATTTATTATCGTAATAACATTTAATAATAAGTTAAAAATATCTTAAATATGTGCAATATGAAGTAAAATATATTCATAGCAATGCATCGAAGGAAACCTTAATGAAAAACGTCTTTTTTTCTGCCAATCTGTAGCAGGTTCTAGAATATTAGAGCTGGCATCTGTCGTAGTCTAGAAATAACGTCTTCTGCGAATAAGCATCATAGTATTGAGTATTTAGTCTTCATATGTTGGGTATTTGACGTAAGGCCAAGATTTAAACCCCAGGTCAAACATCTCGCACAAAACGAAATTTGCAAAAAAAATTTCTTCAGAGAATTATAAAAAACTCTGAGAAGTATTTCAAAAAATCTTTCATCCGGAGTCGATTTTAAACTATAAGTTCCGCCACTCATGTATAAAATTAACACACAGAACTAAGTGGTGAAAGAAGCTATGTCGTATTCCTGACTGAACTATTGTAATGAACATTTATGTATATACGTACGTATGGCTCAATGACTGAACAATTTAATACACGGACCATAGTTTCCCAGGATCAACACCACAGTATGAGTTCGACCGAATTTGGAAGGACTGAAAAGTCTGCAAATTCAAACTTCTGCATTGTACTCTAAGAACTGCAAATATTCGATAGGAGAATATGAGTAACTGCCGAATACTCAGTCAATTGAAACTCTGTTGTTACAATTGTTAAATGACAATCATACCTGTTAAGTAATGATTAGTAATCGTAATGATTAGTAATCGTAATGATTAGTAATTTGATTTATTTTTTTTTAATGGTAAAATAAAGATTACAATTACGATTATTTTTGGTTAAAATAGTTAATAATTGATTACGATTACAAAATAATCAAAAAATAATCAGGATTACTGGCGATTAGTCTAATAATCAGAAAGAATCAAAAGTAATCAAATTATTTCCAATGATTCTTTTTCATTATTTTCAATAATTGAAAATTCATGCAACATCTTTCATGTGTAGGCAACCACATCTCATTATGAAAGACTGGCAGATCATCATCAATGTTATCTTCGAAAAGATAATTTACCACTCCGTATTCTCGGAATGCTTTTAGGAAATTTGAACCGTTATCCGGATCAGTTAGCACAATGGTTGAGTTGCTTAGGCCAAAACTAGTGTTAATTTCTGTTATAACATCTGTAATATTTTCAGCCATATATACTCCAAACATTCTTTTACATGCTAAAGCTATCGATTTTCATTCAAAATTATCAGTATGCCAATGACATGTATACATTAAAAAGTTCTGTGATTTGCAGACCAAATGTCTGCCGTAGTACAAAAATATTTGGAAGAAGAATATTTTTTCTTTATATTTTGTACCATGATGTTGTATTTTGCCCTTAATTTTTCAGACGCTGTTTGTCGGGTCATCACCTTTATATCCATATGTTGAAACTGATTTCCGAAAGATGTCTTTTAAAGGATGGAACAACAACTGAATACAAAAAAACAATTCCTCAGAATTTTTAAAATGTTTAAAGTTTTTTTTTTGGAAAGAATGACAAATGTTGAAAATATTCAAAAAGAATTCGAAATAATCATTGACAACAATTTGATTACTTTTGATTATTTTTAATTATTTTGTAATTTGCCAGTGATCATATTACTTTTGGATTATTTGGTAATCGTAATCAATTAGTAATTCGAAAAAATTGTTCATAGAATTATATAATCATTTCGATTCTTTTTAAAAAGTAATGTAATTGATTACTAATCGTAATTGAAATTTGACAGGTATGATGACAATACATAGTCTTACTGCTCTCTGTTATGGTCCGTCATTGACATGTTGAAAGCCATGCATAAAGGCACCTAATGAAATTCTTCTTTCTAGGATCTATCTGATCGAACAAAACGAAATATAAAAAAATATTTCTTCGCGGACTTCCTCTCAGCAGTCTGACAAAAACTCGGAGAGTAAATAAATCCCCATAAAAAGTTTCTTAAGAATGTGTCGTTAGGAATAAATTTAACACTCATAACTTAAGTAATGTAAGAAACTAGGTAGTAAGGAATTTAGCGTAGTGGCTTGGATCTGCACCCGTACAAAATTCAACTAATCCAGGAACAGCAGTGTGCCACCATAGACAACGACGTGAGTTTGCCGAATAGGCAAATGACCTGAACTTTTATTAAAATCACCTTCAGTGATGAGTCCCATTTATGAATAAGAGCGTTCCTGAATCTGTACGAGATCTAAAAGCGTTCAATGCTTCAACAAAATGTCACTCTTTGGAGTAGATTTTGCGCTTTAATATCGGACAAGCGATCACAGGAAACGGGGACTAGAAATCATCCAACGTGATGTGGTTTCAGAAGGTCGGTGCTATATGCCACACAGTTCATGCAGCATTAGATCTTGTGCACGAGTCATTTAGAATCGTTGAAGGTCGTACGATTTGATCCCGTTAGACTTTTTTGTGGGGTTTTCTTAAGTCTCAGGTGTAAGCGAATAAGCTACAAACTCATTCCATCGCTTATAAGCAGCCTGATTTGTGCGACAGATTCTTGTAAAATTAGACATATCAGGATGCGCTCTATAAAGAGACATTTGAACGATTTTATAGTAATGGTACCACTAGATCTTTCAAACGAATAAAACTATTTTAACAATATCTCCCACAAGTTTTGTTTTATTTAAATTTCAAACCAGAAAGAACTTAATAAAAGACTTTATAGTATAATGATTAGAACTTGGTATTGGTTTCCGTTCATGGCAGTTTGTATTTTGCAGCATAATTTTGTGTTCTTGTGTGGATTTCCTTTTCCTTACAGATTATTTTCCTTTTGTAGGAATATTTCCTTTTTGTTGTTATTGGCATTTCATTTTAATTTTTTCCCCTTTTTTTCTGCAGGTGCCATGTTGGATAACTTCGAGGTCTGTTTTGTGCATGGTTGGTTAAATATTTTCTGAAATAAAAATATTTTCTTGTTGGTTTAGTTAGTAACTCATTATATTTATTTATTCTGTGGTTTTTTGTTAGTAGAGAGCAGGTTTCTCAGGGGGTTTCTTATTAAGAAATTGGTTTATGAAACAATTTAATGCAGTGAATAAAAAGTGACTCCAAAGAATTTCATTTAAAAGCAAAAAAAATGATTCCTGTTAAAAGGGTTAAAGATGAAATTTATTGAGATTAAAAAGAGAAAAAAATGTACACGGCAGTTTTAACACATACAGTGATGAACGTATAATTAAAACAAAAGTATGAGATCTCATTAGTTCGATTTTTATATGATTTCTTGAGACTTGAAAAAGAAAGATTATTCTTTTCTTCTTTACGTTTTCTATTCTACGCAATGCTCTTCCAGAATAAGCCATAATTTAATCAAAGTGTTGTTTTCCATTTGGTCGCGTAATTAAAACATTTTTAGTTTTCTTTTTTGGAATCTCAAATATATTATATATTACCCAGAGCGGCTAAAACTCCAAAGGACCATAGCCACAGAAGGTGCAATAGCCATAAGAGCATCTAAATCTAATCCATTTAAAATCTCTAATCAGCTAAAATTTGAATTGACCTCATCGTATGGTATTTATATATCATCTAGAACTATTAGACTACAGCTTATTAAACGTCCTTATGTAGATGCATTGCACAGCGTAAGCCATCCGTATCCATAGAAATATTATATCCAGATTCGATTTTACCATACAGAACATGAAGAAGGAAATAAGTTTTTGGACAAATACTTTATCGGGACAAATGCAAATTTTGTCAAGGGGGATCAGATGAAAAACGGTCCAGCAGTTAATTAACATCTTAATTCCAGAAATATCATCAAAACAATTAAATATGTTAGATGATACATTATGTGTGTCGTGGTTCTTCTTGGCAAGGTATTGGAACTCAATTCAAAAATTGACAAACATGTGTACAAAAACATTAAACGAAAACTTTAGAGTATGTATATGCCTAGACATGTACGACAGCTACACTATGCCCACTGCATGTTTTGTGAAAAGTTGCTTAGAGAAACAAAACATAAATATTTTAAAGTGGCCAGCTCAATTCTCTGATCTCAATTCAATTAAAAAATGTTGGATTAAAGGTGATAAGAGGATGAAGGGAAAATTCCAGTTTGTGGCAAAACGTTAAAATGTGTTGGAAGCTTATTCTTCGATCTCTCATTTAGTTCGGAGTTTACCAGACCCAGGTGCAAAAAAAATATGGGTTACCCAACGAAAAATTGCTAGTAAGACCAAAAAATCCAAATATTTTGCAATTAAAATATAACTAGTAAATGCTTTATTTAGAGTAAAATCTCCGATAGGCGAACAATTCCGTTGAGCTAGTTTTATCCGATATCGGAGGTGTTACTTTTAATTAGCCCAGAATTTGCCCTTCAATATTTGAGATAACAACTACTAATAGAGTTTTAATTTTTTTACATACGCTTTTATTATATAAAGGGTCCGCCATCTAACGTTTTTTTCAACTAGTGCTTATTTCGTGAATGGTAACACTTATCTCATGTCTGATTTGACAGATAATTAGTTTTATACTTCCGCTGAACGAATATGGTTGAGTTGAGTTGAAGCCAATTGACCATCCAATGCGTTTTCGCTTCGCTAAGTGGGCCTGCGATCGACAGAAGATGCCGATGTTGGCAAAAAAAAAATCATCTTTTCAGATGAAGCTCATTTTGTTTTTGGCGGGTATGTAAACAAGCAAAATTGTCGCATTTGGGGCACAGAAAACCCGCACGCATACCTTCAAAAGCCGACGCATCCAAAACGAGTCACTGTTTGGTGCGGATTTTGGTCGAGAGGCATAATTGGGCCATTTTTCTTCGAAAATGAGCAAAGAGTGTCCGTTACAGTCAATGGCGATCGTTATCGAGCCATGTTGAACGAATTTTTGTTCACAAAAATTGAAGGGGAGGATATTGGCAACATTTGGTTTCAACAGGACGGCTCTAAGTGCCACACAGCCGAAGCTACACTCGATGTTTTGCGCCCTGTTTTTGAAGATCGCATTATCAGCCGCAGAGCGGATTTCGTTTGGCCACCTCGGAGCTGCGATTTGACACCGTTGGACTATTATTTGTGGGGTGCCGTCAAAGATAAGTGTTACGCCGACAAGCCAGAGACAATTGACGCTTTAAAGGACAATATTCGTTAAGCCATTGGTGAAATACAGCTGCACACAATCGATAATGTGCTTAAAAATTGGACCGATCGTGTAGGCTACTGCATGGCCAGCCGAGGCAGCCATTTGAATGAAATTATTTTCCATTATTAACCAGAAGGATTGTACTTTCAAATAAAAAAAGAAATTTGAGAAAATATTCAGTAGTTTTTTTTAAAGCATTTTCAAAAAAAAAAGAACGTTATTTGGCGGACCCTTTATATTGGAAACTGGTTATGATTTAGATTTATGAACTGAAAAGTAGATTTTGGTATCCTTTTAAATTTTAAAAATAATACGAATTATATGGCCACAACTGTAGTTAGTTAACTACAATACTCTATAAATTGCTTAACAACTAAGCAATCGTAATCGATTTGTACTAAAATTTATTGAATTTTTTCTTAAGAAAGTATTATTCAATACATTTTTTTATTTATTTATTTTTTCTAATGGGGCAATTAATAATTTTTCACAGTTCAATAATAGTAAAACAACATTTTGATTGACATGTGTAATGTATAGTCGGAGGATTTGAGGTAGTTTAGTAACAACAGCTAATACTACCATAAATAAATTGATGTTTCAATAGGAAAATCCTATAAAACCAAATAAATACAATACATGATGATGGTCTTAAGGATTATAAATGTTGTTTTGAAAGCTTATAAACGTATAAACATAACAAAAATAAACAATGCCTATAAGCGTAAGGAATATCTTTTCACCCTTCCTGAGTAATAAAATTGCTTTTTATTTGTTTTCCAAACCAACTATTAAGTCAATCAGTTAGACACCCAGCCATACATCCACCAGCCAACAAATCAGTCAGTAGCCATTAAACAATCAAACAAAACCTAGCCTAAAGTTGTTTATTGTTTTATAACTTTTGAGAACCGAAGAAAATATAGGCAAATGAAGAAGAATGGCAGAATGATTGCTTAACTAACTGAATGAGTAACTGAGTGACTGAAATTTATGAATTATTTTGACTGATTATTGAACTCACATGAACATTAAATAAAATATGTGAACGTAAAATATTAAAACACCTTCGGCACGAATGAGTTATTTGAGTGAAAGTTAGATTGACTGCCTGACTTTAACTGTCAAAGCGTATTTATTAATTTTGATTTCTCTTTTATTTTTATTTCGTATTTTCTACCGTTTCTGGTTCGTTGGGTCCTATTAACACCAAAACAAAAGGGGAATAAAATTTTATACCAAAAAACTTTTCCCTTGAGTTTCAATTATCGGCGTTTGTGAATAAATAAGTAAGCGAAACGACTCATGCCACAGTCATCAGTAACTTTTTTAAATCGAAGCCAATTCAATCATTGAGAATTGTCTGAAGTATGGTTAGATTTGGATAAGTATGGTTAAATGGTTAGAGTCTGATATGCAAACACTCATTCACACAAATGTTGATTGGTATGAAAGGAGCCGTTGATAATAAAGCTGCTTTCACGGGAAAATTGCTAGGTTAAGTTACGTTAAACTGGCAAGCTGTTCAATGGGCATATCTCACTTAGATCGTATAAGGTCCAGTCGTAACACTGACATTATTTATTCTGTCATATAACTACAGCACCAGGTTGGCATCTCTCAACCATTCCGAATCGCCTTTGGCTAGACATGTATTGTCACAACTTCTGGGTAGCCAAACATTATTTTTTTCAGGTTCTCAAGCTCTAGGCAATGCCAGAGAAGATTTTCAATAGTCTTTTATTCGCCATTGTCGTTGCAGCTTCCACAGAAATCATTATGAGGTATTCCCAGTCTCCTGGCAGGAACACCAATAGGCCAGTGTCTGTTCATCACTGCTTTGAGGTTCCATACATGGAATCTTGGTAGGTTCAATGCAAATTCTGTTCTACATATATCCATATTGGGCCAGATCTGTCCGGTGTCTCTACAAGTGGTTTCATTATCCCATTTTATCTTTGCAACGAAGAGAGTCTTTTTAAGTCCATTTGTTTGCCTCTCTACAGAGCAACGTCAGTCTCATATAGGTTATAATTTGAATTCTTCGTGTTGCCAGCTTTAACAAATATGTAGGCCATGTTGTCGTGAAACCAAAATGAAGGTAACTGTCGAGTGTCTCACTATTTCCTTCACTTACACCCGGCATTCTTGTGCAACCTTATATGTGGTGTATACATTCTCCAAGCATCTAATGGCCGCTTTAATGTCGGTAGGTAGGCGATATACTCTGATACCGAATTCTCACGGTAGCAATTTCAATAGCCATTATTTCATTATTTCTGGTAGTGCAAGGGGCGATTGAATGTTCAGTTGTTCTGCAAAGTTTCCACATCCGCCTTAGTTGCGTGATATAGATCCATCAATAAAAACTTTAATTACATTTCCTGGAAGTTATCTTTGTCGTAAAACCTGGATCGAAAAGAGGTTCAGGTATCGTGTAGTCGATAGGCACATTCAGACCATAGATACCCAAGATGTTTTCATAATTCTAGCTTCTGTACTTCTATGCATAAGCAAATTGTTAGTCATGACAACAACCTTTTAGAATAGTTTGCTGTTTTGCACACAGAATACGTGAAGTAGCTGCAGTTTTAATACTTCATGATTTGATAATAATATTTTAAGCATGTTTATCTTATGTATAGATATTATTTTTAGTTTTTTTTTTGTTATCCACATAATGCAGAACATTTTGGGGTATTCCATTTTAATTTGGTCTTATGTAGCTTGAGATTTAGTTTAGGGGTAAGCAAAAATAAGAACAAAAAAACCATTAAAAAACTTAGTGGCATTACAAATTTTGTACACAATGTTACAAATAAATAGAAGAAAAGCATTCAAAGCGAGAGAGAGAGGGATAGATAGAATAAAGCAAACAGCTTTTATTCAAACAAGTGTATCCATAAATCGTATCCATTAAATCGTATTGCCATTTTTGTCATAAAATGTTCTCCCTTCTAATTATTGTTTTCTAGTTTTTCTTTTTTTTTTAGCAAATATTGTTGCAAATGATATTCTCACAGATATCCGTGTGTGTTTGTGTCACATAATTTATTTAAGTTGCTATCATAGATGGGCACTTTGCAGTACCAGTAAAATTTCAGTAAAAATTGATTTTTACTGATTACTGAAAAAAATTTCAGTATTCAGTAAAATTTTACTGTTAATGCAATCTAAATTTAAATGACATTTAAATGAAATTTAAATGTATGCGCGCGGGATTTCTGTGCCCCAAATGTGACAATTTTGCTTGTTTACATACCCGCTAAGATCAAAATGAGCTTCATTTGAAAAGATGATTTTTTTTGCCAAAATCGGCATCTTCTGTAAGTCGACCGCAGGCCCACTTAGCGAAGCGAAGCGTATACACAACCATATTGGTTCAGCGGAAGGATAAAACTAATTATCTGTCAAATTTGACATGACCTAAGTGTTACCATTCACGAAATAAGCACTAGTTGAAAAAAAACGTTAGATGGCGCACCCTTTACATCATTTACTTTTGATCTGACAACTTCAAGAACCTCACTGTTAATTTGCTAACTATCCTTCGTGATTTTGATACGCAGTTTTATTATTTAGAACTTGATTTTCGTTTACTCTTATACCCATAATTTTTTTTTTTGAGAAATAAGAGAAATAGAAGAACTGCTCAATGCTCAGAAAAACTGCAAAATGCAGATAAATCTGCACATTTGGCAACGCTGGTCCCGCCACTCATGTATTAAATTAACTTACGCAACATAAGTCGTAATCGTGACTGAAGGTTTATAACTTACACTAAAAATCCGCATAACTATGTTAAATATCTCGTTCTTATTCAATGTAATTACTGGTGATATAGGATCCAGCTTTTTAACCCATAATATCACATTTAATGTTCCTCAACGTCCGTCACGTAATTTTTCCCCATTATCAATACAATTTTTTAGATCCAAATACGCTGGTCCTGATCCAATTAGGAGAATGTGTAAAGAATTTAATCAATTCTATATGCTAATTGATTTTTCTTTATCGAATAATGTTATAAAAAATAATGTAATTATGTATTTAAATTCATAGTTTTTTAGAATCAAAATCTTGTAATATTAATTTAAGTGCCTGCAAGGAATATTTCCATAGGCAAATAAAATAAATAAATAAATAAATAAAATAAATAAATAATATGGCATGAGCTGTATGATATGTAGCGCCGTCGTTTTGAAATCACATGTTCCAGATCATTTAAATCAGGTAAAAAGTAATTGGTAGTCATCGGCCTATAGTATTGGTCTGGCCAATGTGGTTCTCAAAGTAATATGGATTCAAAACAGTGACATATTCGTTATGCACTGAACGTTCTCAGATCTTATGTGAATTGGTATCACCCAAAAATCGAAAAATTTTTGTTTGTTCAAATACCCACGAACGAGCCTCCTGATTTTCGATTAAATTTGGATCAGTTGTCAACAGCTCCAGAGCGAATTCAGCGAACACAAGTCGTTGTCTATGCTCGTTTGACTTGACAGATGTAGTTTCGGTAAGATGCTTGCTGTTATCTTTTAAAGATCGGAATGCCCTGCGAGAAGGCTCTATATTTACATATTTTCATATGTGAAATCGAGGATTGAAATAAAAATTTATTTGGTTTATTTTTGAAATATTTCTGTATCTTTATTTAAATAAATTCTTCATTTATATAAATTTACCAACGCCTTAAACTGACACCACAGCGACACCAATTTGATTATGTGATTCTTTTAAAACCAAGATAAAACTTCACAATGTCTATACTTTACATTACTATAATTGTCGAGCAAAATTACCTTTCACTCTGTTTATAAAGGGTGCACCAAATAACTTTTTTTTTTTTTGAAAATGCTTAAAAAAAAACTACTGAATATTTCTCAAATTTCTTTTTTATTTTAAAGTACAATCCTTCCGGTTAATAATGGAAAGTAATTTCATTCAAATGGCTGCCTCGGCTGGCCATGCAGTAGCCTACACGATCGGTCCAATTTTGAACCACATTATCGATTGTGTGCAGCTAAATTTCACCAATGGCTTCACGAATATTGTCCTTTAAATCTTATCCTTGACGGCACCCCACAAATAATAGTCCAACGGTGTCAAATCGCAGCTCCGAGGTGGCCAAACGACATCAGCTCTGCGGCTGATAATGCGGTCTTCAAAAACAGGGCGCAAAACATCGAGTGTAGCTTCGGCTGTGTGGCGCGTAGCGCCGTCCTGTTGAAACCAAATGTTGCCAATATCCTCCTCTTCAATTTTTGTGAACAAAAATTCGTTCAACATGGCCCGATAACGATCGCCATTGACTTAACGGCCACTCCTTGCTCATTTTCGAAGAAAAATGGCCCAATTATGCCTCTGGACCAAAATCCGCACCCAACTCGTTTTGGGTGTGTCGGCTTTTAAATGTATGCGCGCGGGATTTCTGTGCCCCAAATGTGACAATTTTGCTTGTTTACATACCCGCTAAGATCAAAATGAGCTTCATTTGAAAAGATGATTTTTTTTGCCAAAATCGGCATCTTCTGTAAGTCGACCGCAGGCCCACTTAGCGAAGCGAAGCGTATACACAACCATATTGGTTCAGCGGAAGGATAAAACTAATTATCTGTCAAATTTGACATGACCTAAGTGTTACCATTCACGAAATAAGCACTAGTTGAAAAAAAACGTTAGATGGCGCACCCTTTACATCATTTACTTTTGATCTGACAACTTCAAGAACCTCACTGTTAATTTGCTAACTATCCTTCGTGATTTTGATACGCAGTTTTATTATTTAGAACTTGATTTTCGTTTACTCTTATACCCATAATTTTTTTTTTTTGAGAAATAAGAGAACGATATAATATAAGAAAAGAAGCTTTGTGTAAAATATCAAAAGTTTTAACACAAATGATATTCATCTATAGACACATAATACTTTATCGCCTGTTAAAATACAATCAACCAATTTCAAGTATAATTTTTATAACATAAGACTTCAAATTTATTTTCTAATGGCAAGTGCTTAATACTCTACAATTACGTTCAAACTTCTCTTATTGCAAATAACAAAAACAATTTATCTGCAATTTATTGCAAATGATAAAAACCAGACAAATTTTTATTACAAGAGTGTGATGGCATTGCTTTGTGGATGGTAGAGTTTATAACTTGAGGGTGACAATCTCATAAATAAAATAATCATCAAGTGCAACAGTTGGACGTGTTGAAAGTATGGCTAGTAGTGGTTGATATAAAGCAAATACAAAGACTTTGAAAAGTATTCTAATATAAAAAACCATACACATGCATTTGTATAAGTAAATATATAAACATTTTAATACTTTTTTCTATATAAAACAGTTGTATTAGTCTGAAGGAGGAGTCAAGATACAAATGTCTCCATAGGGAACATTTATTGTGAACGAACCTTAATTTTTTTCTGTTGGCGAATTTTGTACCAGAAAATTACGTTTTGCGGAAAGCATTATTTTTTTATTTGAAGAAAAACGTTGGAGAGTTGCAACGAATGCTTGTCGAAATATATAGTAATCATGCCTATCGGAAGCAACATGCAGAAGATGCTTTCAACGTTTAACGGTTTTGATGTGAGAAATGAAGATAAAGTTTGAAGGCGTCGAATTGCAAACAATATCGGATGAAAATAACACTTTGAGTCAAAAACATTTAAATTTTTTACAATAAACAATTTCTGAAGAGAATCCAACAGTCTGGAAAATAGGTGGCTCATGAATTGAATGACAGACAGACGAAAAACCGGCAAACCACTTGTGAAATTTTGCTTCAGAGACACAATACAGAAACAATAGCGTTGCATTGAATTGTTTCTGGCAATGAAAAATGGATTTACTATCAGAATCCTAAACATAAAAAATAATGGGTTAATCAGGGACAACCATCAACGTCGGTTGCAAAATCAGATGGACTCATTAGGAAGGCAATAATGTTAGTCTGGTGGAACCAGGACGATGGGGTGTACCATGTGTCTGACGCTAAGAATTCCTACATGAGACATATACATATGTCTGATATGGCGTTTTGGTAGAAGGCCACATCAATTACAGATGTTCGACACAAACGACGCTGTGTTCAAAACAGCAGCTTAATACTTGTTTTATCTTGTTTGAATGCGTCAGTCATATAAGACTGCCACGACTTGTCGTGAAAAAAGTTTTAATATAGGGCCATGTCAGTCATATATGTTTTACGTCAAACATAGTGTTTTTCCGGGAATTTTGACAAAAAAAATTTTTGTGATACATTAAGTTTCCTTGATACATTTTTAACTAAAAATAATAATTTAAATAAAGTCACCATGGCCCATGTGAAAATTTTTCTGACATTATCGTGGCGATTAACATGTTAATACAGATCCTTATCAACAGGAAATGATCAATTTCAACCATGATTTGATCGAAAAACGACTAGAATGGACCACAAGGCACACAAAGTAAAACCGGTGCTGGATACAACTAAAACATTAGGATTATAGCTGCTACCCTAAATACAAAAATATATACATAGTTGGTCGTTACAACCTTTCAGATAGGATTACAACCTATCTTTTCACACCATTCATATGGATAGTGTTAATTTTATACATGAGTGGCGGCTACTACCACACCCGCCATATTCACAAGACTTGGCACCTTCCAACTAATATTTGTTTTGATTCATTGCGCGAGCATTGTATGAACAGCACTCCGATTCTTATAAGGAAGTCGAAAATTGCGTGACTAATTGGTTTGCTTCTAAGATGAGTCGTGGAATCTACAAATTATCTGTAAGATTGAAAAATATGTAGCCAGCCATGGTTTATACTCTGAATAAAATGTTCTATACTTTCGCATTAAAAATATTTGTTTTGTTTTCACAAAAAAACCCCCCTCATTTCATACAGGATATGCCATGTTTTTTTGTAAAATAGAAAATTGTGTAAATATTTTTGTGAAATGTATAACAACAACTAAAGTATTTCCTTTACTTTAGAATTTGCATTCATGTTTAATACAATTAATTCCTTTTAAGTTATTTTGTGCAAAGCTTTCAAGATAAATTTATAAAGCATTTCATATTCAGAGTATTTCATGCATATACTTTCTTAAATATTCCTATTTACTATTCACCTTTCAATTGATATATTTAATTGAGTTCATAAGTACATACATGCATTATTTATTATTTTGGAATTTTAATTTATCAGATTAATCGTATGTATGTATGTTTGAATATGGTATATTTATATGCACATACACTAAAACATGTTGAAGTGTGTATGGAATTGTATTAATGAAATAAATTGAAATGTATTCACAAGACTTCTAGTCTGTATGTGTATGCCGTGTGTATATTTTCTATCATACTTTACTGAAAATTGAAAACAAATGTTATGATTTCGTTTCGATACTATTAAAATGATACTTCCAGACCCATATGCATGCCAAACAGACAAGATTCTCTGCGATCCCTTATATGGCAATTTTTGTTATTGACGTAAACAATGTTTCTTCGATGCAGACAATTTTGGTTGAAAAATTCTGCACCGAAAGCAGGTTGCTCTGGCATACATTCACTATATCAACGGCGTTGTGAATGACCAGCCGAACTTAATTGTTCTATGAGAAGTTCAAAGGCATAAGTTATGATGGTTTTGAGAACCGTTGTGGCCTGTGCCTTATTTGCATAAAAGAAAAAGTCGAGCGATCTCGACGAACAGTTCATATAATATCCACGTGCCCTTATATTGCTCGTGTGGAATATCCAATGTGGCATAAGCTATGTGGTACGTAGCGCCCACATGACATGTCGATGGTGTTCGGATCATTCAATTCCAGATCGTTGACAGAGATGGCCTGGCCAACGTTGTTGTTAAAGGCATATGGATCCATGCAGCTGCCAGCCCAAATTCATCTCCAACCAGCATTTAAATAAATCTCTAAAAAAGGGTTGGCTTCACTTAAAATTAATCTGAATAAGCGTTCAAAAAAGCCTGTAAAATATCTGTAAAATACTCTACTAACTGAAAATAAAAATGATGTGGAAGTTACGAAAGCGATTAAAGAAGAAATATTTTACAAAACATGCTTAAACTTTAATTCAACACTTAATGTTGACACACTTTGTGTTGCCGTTGCTGTTACTCTTGGTGTTGTTAATGATGTTCTTAAGGAACAGAGCAGAGGCATATGTAGTTCAAGTTTTTTTTAATTCAACGAATTTGCATATGAACACGAGGCTAATACTTACACAAACACTCTTTCACATCCTTCCTTATGCACTCTTACAAAAATATGTATAAACACTCATACGAACTTAAACTGAAGTCAAATGCAAAATGTTAACTTGAAATTTTAAATTGCTCTTAGTTATGTTGTTATTGTTGCTCAGTGACATCCATACATATGGTGTGTATGTGCAATACTATTAGTATGTGTTTCGATGCATTTGAATTTTCTTTTTTTGTTTCATTCGTAGTTTCCTTTCCGAGCTTTCCGGTGAATTTATTTAAATCTAAATATTCCATACATTTCAGTGAACTCAAAAGGACCAAGTCCGTTTGTATGATACACTATACAACAATGCATACATACTATTTGCATTTTTTTTTAATCTAAACCTGTAGAACACATCCAATCTAAAGTCAACCAAAATAGCAGAAAGTTAATTAGAATTTTCATAATCATGTGAATACCGCCTGTGATGTGTATACCGAGGACGTCGATATCAGATACTCATACAGATCCTCGAATAACTGCAATTTCTTTCATGTTGAAGTCTTGGACATGCTTATGGCACCTAAATGCCTCTTTAGTAAAACAGTAGTTTCTCGCGGCCATAAAGCTCCTTTCGAACATCATATTAATGATCATGCTTGTCCATATCTCACACATATTGCACCGAGAAACAGCGAATTATCCGGAGTTCACTATCATTTGGGTCTCTGAGCAAATGGTTACATCCGAAAATTCGATTGCCGACTATTTGAAAGGTTAATGGTCTAGACAACTGTTTCTTGGTTTGCTCTTGGGGATACCATTGGCCAAGATGGTGTTAATCCATGGTTAATACTTCAAGGGTAGAAAATACTATTCAATTAGAATTGATTAGACTATCTATCTTTATACAGAAAAAACAAAAAAACACATGAACACTACCGCCTTAGGTTAGGTGAGTTTAGAAGGTAGCTTGCCGCACACAGGCAAGTTTATTTAGTGACCCATATGGCTCATTGTGAGGTAAGCCCCCTTCTCATAATCTGTTAGTTGTGGGTTTGAACCACCCCGATTTCCGGATTAAATCGGACAGTTCTCATAGTGACACGTTCGCCACCATGCCCAGATAATCAAACGTTCTGTTATCCAAAATCCGATGATGTCTACTCTGAAGTGCAAGGCGCTCACATAAAAAGTATTGCACCGATTCCGTTTTTTCTAAAACTTGGCAGCTTCTGCAATAATGGTGATCGGAGGACCGAGCCTGACAAAGAAACTATAGTACAATACAACAATAGCGCAGTATCTCGTTTGAATTCCTATTAGAATGCTATTCGTTCTCTTGTCGAAATCACGTAGCACCCTGGTTTTCCCGCTGTCCTCCTTTGTTAAATGATGGTTTGTTGAATTATATGCTGCTTTTTCTATTCGCTATTTGTTCTCCTTACCGCCTTTGTCATCGATTAAAAAAACGCGTTACCATCTGATGAATTAGTCTAACTGGAAAGGTAACTTAATTAACGAATATCATCCTTTTTCGTCCGTTGCATAAAGAAGTTGTATTTTCATGCCAACCAAATGGCTTTTAAATATTCAAGAACAAAATAAATCCCGATGTCCATTTAATATGGTACAACAACTGTGAGTATAGACGAGGTATTCAAAATGAATGGTTCGTATGCATATGAATGTACATTTGTTCAGAAAGTATTGGAAATAATTCAATGAAAATAATCGAAATAAATAAAAACGCATCGTTTAATGTAGAAAATGGAAAGACAGTCTAAGCATCACAAATTCATTAATTTAAACATAGTATCGTATAGGGTACAAGATTATGAGCTAAAACTAGCAGCGTCAACAGCGTCCAACCATGCATAAAAAGTGAATGTTCGCAGTAGAGTATTCAAAAAACCGACATTTTCCAAAAACCGGTTTTCGAATAATTCGAAATTTTGACATTTAAACAAACCCGGTTTCGAATACGGTTTTGCAAAAAAAAAAACCGGTTAACCGGTTTTTATTTATTATTTCTTTACTTTTATTTTTTTTAAGTGGAATACTTTTTTGGTGGAGTACTTCAAAATATGGTCATTAGTTGGATAATTTCCTGAATTTAGGTACACAATAAGGGTGTTAATTACTTTAATTCTACGTTCAGTACGTTCAGTAAGTCTTATCATTAGTCTGTTGCATAATTCTTGCGCATATTGTGCGTTAATTCTGTTTAAATTATTAAATAAACATTTATGAATTGAATGAAATGAATCCTTATATAATTCTTTAATTTCTATTTCCAATGGCTGCCAAGTTTTCCAAAGATTTTCTAAAGCTTCAATTTCGATAGGTGAGAATGGTATTAAAGAAAAGTCCATCAAAGTATGGTTCACACATTCCAATATTCTTAAAAAAATTTCAATCATTTTCGATAAAGAATTCCATCAGTGTTTTACGTCACATACCAATCTAAGTTCCTTACCTTCTTGGTTTTTTACAAAATACTGAAGTCGGTTTTTGCTTTTCATTTGATTTATTGAAAATTTTTATGTATTTTCGCAATTTTGCCACAACTTCTCCAACTTCAGAGCAGACAGTAAGGGTACCATCTATGTAAATATAAATAATTTCATTTGTAAAATTACAAAAAGAGGAGAAAAATAAAAAAACCGGTTACATACATACATAACATAATTGGCCATTACAACCCTTCAGTCAGGATTACGGCCTAGCTTCTCAACACCACTCATGTTGTGTGCGTTAATTTTATACATGAGTGGCGGGACCTACAGTTTAAAGTCGACTCCGAACGACAGATTTTTTGAGAAGCTTTTCATGGCAAATTTTACTCTCAGAGTTTTTGCCAGAAATCTGCTGAGAGGAAGTCGCCGAAGAAATACTTTTTGTATTTTGTTTTTGATGTCTGGCCTGGGATTCGAACTCGGGCCTTTCGTCTAATAAGCCAACACACTACCTACTAGACCACGGCGACTTCTAAAAAAAAAAAAAACCGGAAAAAAACCGGTTATTTAACAGAAAAAACCGGTTTATCGAATACTTCGAAAATATGAAATATTCGAAACCGGTCGGGTTTTAAAAGTAAAAAAACAGGTTCCCGGCTTCGGTTTTTGAATACTCTAGTTCGGAGCAAATGACAAATGGAAGCTGGTGTAAAAAATATTTTAAGAAGGCACATAGTAAAGTTGAAAGTAATAAAATGAGGTCACTGCTCAACAACCGATAATGGTGAGTATTTAAATATTGCTCAGGAGCAAATATAGTAACATTATAAATCCAGGCACCAAACAGATACGATTTTTTAGAAGTAAACATTGTTTTTAACTGCAATTTCACATGACCTATTTATATAAATATTTCCTGTCTTAATTTTTTGTTTACTTTTGTGAATAATGAATGAGCATTTTACTAGCCAACCACCTGACCATTCAACGAATTATAAAACCAATAGCCATCAAACCAAGTGCCATAAGTTTTTGTCATAAATGGTATGAGTTGTATTCAATTTTGTTTGAATTGGAATGCAGTTAGACTGATATAATTTTTGAGAAACTTTTCGCATCAATTTTATTTACTCTCAGAGTTTTTGTAAGAAATGTTGAGAGAAAGTCGGCGAAGAAATATCTTTTGTATTTGAGTTTGTTGGATATGTTGGATATTGTATGGTTTGAACCGTGGTGTCACATTTAGTGTGTTGGCACTACCTACTAGACTACAGTGACTACAAAATCCAAAAAATATTCTACAATATTTACACAAACACACACAAGCTAAAGAGCAACATTTCCATTTCTCTCCTAAGAAATTAGAGCCTCTTCATTGGAAGACTTACATAAATACTGTTTGCAATTTTCTTTCTGCCTTTTTACACGGCACGGTGTTTTCTTAAAAAAAAAATTACATGCAGTAACGAAGTTTTGACTCAATGATACGTCATCAAATGGAATTGCTGAATTTAATGTGAATTTGATACGTTTTATCGACGCCACAGCTTTCAGAACGATGACAAGTGTCACGTTTTCCAAAATGGTAGCATTAGCGAACAAATAATCTCTAGTTCTGGAGCAATTCTTTGCTTGCTAAGATTATACGATTTGACAACATCAGTCTAGTTCTACTGAAGCTACGGTAAATGTCTTCTTAAAATTTTTTAACTGAAATGATTCCACTTCAATGCAGAAGGTCCATGGCGTATCTATTTTTTTCACTTTTGCCTTAATATACGAACAATTGTGTGAGACAGTGTGTGTCGCATTAATTATTTAAAATAATAGGAAATGTTTATTTTTTCTTTCTCTATCTATTTTGCAACTTTATTTCAGATTATAAACTGACTTTCTGTTGTTGTTTTTGTTGGAAATATAAATTGAAATGTTTGTTAGCTTAAGGCGACCTATAAAATTTATTGAAATGAAAAGATTTTGTGTCGAAATAAACAAATTTTACTAATTGACTTGCATTTCTGAAAAAGGAAAATTGCTTTTAAAAGTCTCAGGAGATTTGTACAAAATTTTTGCTCTTTCCAAACTAACAAATTGAACTTAAAAATATATTTTGTTTTTCAAGAAAATCATAATGAAATTTAAATAAGAAAATTTCTTGATTAAATCAAATGAAATGGTTGATTAAATTATCAATTCTGTGTTATTAAATTTATTTGATTCAATTAAATATTAAATCATAATTTCTAAAGTAACACAGGCTTTACACAATATTTACACAACATATGAGTATATTTTTATTCTTTTCGTTCAGTTTCAATACCTAAAGAGGTGTGTTTTGATATAAATATAGGAATTGAAGCCGCGGGAGTCTAGTAGGTAGTGTGTTAGGTTATTAGACGAAAGGCCGTCTTTCGAATTTCGGCTCAAACAAGTATAAAGTACTTCTTTATTTCTTTCAGCAACTTTTTCTCAGCAGTCTTCTGGGGATGAAATTCAAAAACTACAAAAACGTTTCTTAAATCTGTCTTTCGAAGTCGATGTTAAATTGTAGTTCCCGCCACTCATGGATAAAATTAACTCATGCATGGAATATGGGTGGTGTGAGAAGCTAGGTTTTAATATTGACTAAATGGTTGTGATGGCTGATTATTTAAGTAACTACACCTACCTATGTATACATGATAACTCGATACAGAATGAAAAATTTTTTCGATGTTGAATTTTTCTCCAATTTTTCTTTTTAGGGCTTTTGGGTTAATAGAACACGTCGCATGAGAAATAAAATAGAATACGATATTGTATCACTTGAAGAATACAAGCAGTTTGATAGTGTATATGCCAGTCGAACTTTCAGACAGGTCATACATTCAAACACCTTACGGAATTAACATAAAGTTTTGCGTTCTAAAAAGTTACTCAGGCAGTCAGTTATCCAGCTATTCAGTTAGTCAGACAACTACTTCTTCATGCCCTCCTTTGTGTGGCTATAGTTTCCTACTTTTTGTCAATAAACAACCTATGCTCTAACGAATAAAAAGGGTGCAAAGAGCTTCTTCACTTCTTCATTACTGGAGAAATACACAGTGTTTTAACTCTGGAGTAATTGTTGTATCAGCATCGGGCGCAGTCATCTTTTTCGAATTATTAATCAAGAAAAATTCTTTTTACAATTAAAATAAACTGAGCTATACAATATGATCTCTGAAGTAATGTTTAGCATACAAGGAATTTTCCACATTATTGCACAGAACCGCTTCAATTCCTAGTGTACGTAACATTTCCGTTTCTCTTCATCTAGGAAATAGTTTTTCTTCAATAGGTTCATTTCTGTAAGATTTTCTTAGTGATTTCCTATGCTTCCTTCCACGTCACTTACATGTCATTCGAGTGTGATTGTTGCCGTACAGAGCTTTTGACGCTATTCTATATTTAGACACTTTCATATACTCATACACGTCATTTTAACATATTCTCAGGCTTGAATAAAATAAATATCTGAACAGAAAATAATTTTGTTTTATTCGTATACGTACGATACATCATGGATAACAGAAATCTTGTTTCACGTTTAGTTAGAAACGTTGTATACAATGTAACATGATGCTACAATATTTGTTTCCTCCACCTTCTTCTATCTGCAATGAATTTGTTTTGGCGTGTGTATCATTTTTATCAGTAAAATGAAAATCAAAATCAAAGTGACATCTAAAGGATGTGCGATTTTTACTGACTGATGTGTGAAAGCGAGTGTATATAATATGTCCTGAAGTAGATATTTTAGATGATTTAATGAAATACATCAGCATAAATTTTGGTGTTCATAAAGGTTTACTTTTCTCAAAAAATTGATAAAAAAATAAAATAAAAGCAATATTAAGAGTTTAATTAATGCAAAATAATAAACAATTCTACAGGGTGCCCTAAAAGTCTATTTGGTAATGTGCTAGACTATGACGGCTATCAATAGTCAATATCTATTTAATCTGCTAAAAGCACTTACACAAATAAACACAGACACAAATTGATATCACATCCCCATTAAACTCATTAATCACAGCTTTTGAAAATTTCAAAAACAATTTACTTTTTAATTGTTTTTTTTCATATTTCATCTGTCAACTTAATTCTGAAAGATTATTTAATAATGTATTTTTTTATTTGGCAAGTAAGTTTTAAACCAAATTTTGTTGTAGTTTAAATTATACAATAAGAATTATAATATTGTGTTTCCCATCTTAAAAATACTTACATTTTATCTCTGAGCAACAAGACCTTTTTAAATGGAGGCAATAAGACAATAATAGAGCACTGGGAAGAGATGCTCGGTGAACTTTCACACTCAAAAAGATGTTGCTGACTAACATAACTCCTAAGTACCTTCAGATATTGAGGAAGATTGTAGTAAACCATTCCACTAGCTCATCCGCCTTACAGTCCTGATATTATTCCATCATTTTGAAATTTTGAACTCTTTTACACTTACATCAGTTCAGTTTATCCAAATTAGCTTCATTCGGAATGGGCAGTTTCCCGATCATATATTATCGCAAATATGTAAACATATTGTTACCAATATGGAAATGGTGTTTTGCTTTTACATCGCTTAACATTAAAATTATAAACAAAAGCTACAAAAAATAAACAATGCAGTAAACAAGCTTATTTACAAACTATCGTACTGCTTAATATAACAACTAACACCAGCATAAATAAATGGTAAACAAGTAAAAAAAAATACACAAACAACACTACAAGAATAAATGTAAACAAAATATATAAGCAACACTATAATAATAGAGATTTTGAAAAGGCGAAGTCATGAACATTCGCCTTCACGAACATTCATCAGACTGTTTACTCTTCCATATAAAAGACAAGGCAAAGCAGGCTACAGAGTTAGTGAAGTTCAGCAAGTCTTATGTGAAGACACGGTGTATTTCAAGAGAGTAATCGTGGTTTGAAGATCTACGTTACAAAGATCTGTCGAACAATTTAACAGCAATTGTTATTATTTATACAAAGGGTATAAACAGAGGAGTAACAAACGAAACATTTGTTGTTATTTACATCAAGTCGTGAACAGTGGCTCGCTGAGTTGTGCGAATAATAAAAAATTTTAATTAAAACTAAACACAAATTTATTTTTATTTTATTTGCAATCTACGAGCTCATATTTGAAACGTTTCGAAAAAGGTAAGAACATAATAATATTTTATGATATTTAAGTCGCCATAGTCTAGTGGGTAGTATGTTGGCTTACGAGACGAGACTTCGTTGTTCAAACCTCAGGTCAGACATCTTGAATACAATGAAATGTGAAAAAAAATCGGCAGCTTCTTCCTCCCAGCTGTCTTTTTACAAACACTCTGGAAGTAAATAAATTTGTCATGAAAAGTTTCTCAAATAAGTCAACATTAAATTGTAGACACTGTCACTTATAGATGAAATTAACACCCTCAACATGGGTGGTGTGAGAAACTATGCCTTGTAATGCTCATTAAAGAGTGTGTAATGACCAATCAAGTAATTAAGTAAGTATTATGACACTTAACAAATTTAGTGAAAGAATTTTCCTTAATATTCCTTAAAACTATAAAAAATTATAAGTAGTGTATCTAATAATTTCCAAGTTTTCGATTTAAATTATAAAACATAAGAAATGTTTTCATACCTAAATTTTATCATACATATGTACATATAATTCAAAATACAACTTGATTTTTTAAAGTTATCGTTTTTGAAATCTTATTGTAACGAATTTTCCTTAACAAAGTGTTATTATAGTTTCTTACTTTAAAGAACTACAACACAAATACGGCGTTATACATACATATGTCAGTTTACTTAATTAAATTATGAATTTTTATTGAACATAATCGTGAAAAGAAATTTAAAAACATTTACAAAAATCACATTACTATGCCTCATATTGAAGGCAATAATATAAAGAAAAGTAATAAAAAATATTCCACGATTTTTATAACGTATTTTTGACGCACTCATATTCAACATTTAAGCGCAACCACTTTCTTCCACAGGACCGGAGTGATTTAAGTACACATTAATGCCGGTCTCATAACCACAGCAATACTCACGTACTGACGCGTATTAACATTTAATATGTCAAACTGGCTACGATGGCACTGATTGTATGCGTAAATCCATGAAATAAAAGACGGAATGTATACGTGTGAATGAAAATGTCTGCGTATCACACAATGGCAGCAGAATTAGCAGTAACGAAACCAAAACCCTGGTTTTCTTGGATAAGACAGCAGAAGTGATTTTAATTAACGTCTCATCTTTTAATCGTTTGGATTTTGAACATCGAACGTCGATTAAAGGTCTGTCTGGCCGGCATCGCACAAATGACAGCTGTAGTATTATTTTTCAAAGCTGAAATTGTTGCCGCTTTATACCTGTATACGAAAGAATTGACGTATCCCCATAAAAATAATCTGAAGTGATCAAATCTATGTTTTTGGAGCATCACGCTTGTTGTAGCCATATATCAACCAAGTTCAACTCTTCCAGCCTGTTTTCAGAAATGTGAGTAAAGATCGCATAGTATACTGTGTACTGGCTTATTGAATAAAACGAAATATGAGAAAAAATATATTCTTTCCACGACTTTCTCTCAGCAGCCTTCCGGAAAATACTCTGAAAGTAAATAAAAACCCAATGAAAAGTTTCTCACAAATCTGTCCTTCGGAGTGGATTTTAAACTGTAGGTCCCGCCACTCATGTATAAAATTACTACAAACAACATAAGTAGTAAGAGAAGCTAGATCGGAATCCTGACTGTGAAGGGTTGTAATGGCCGATTATGTATGTATGAATGTATGTACATAATGTGTGTACAACATATTTATGCCCTTTACAGTGTGAAGGTAGAACGTGATCCAGGCTAAAGTGTTGTAATAACCATTTAAGTAAGTAAGTAAGAAAGTAATGAAAGAATTTTTCAGAAGTTAGCTTAGGCTTTATCTTCAATAATTCAAAAGTAACTGAAGCATGGAGTAGATACGCAGTTTAGTTTAAGGCTTTGAAAGTAGATTTGAAACAATAAGAACATTTTTATTAAATTAATTACGATATAAACAAGGATATTATTTCGTGTTTTTTGTTAAAGGATTTAGTTTTTGATCCACATTCATTCCAAAAATAATACGGTTCGGGTTGAAAATTATAAAACCTTTTCTTTTTAAATGGCTACCTCTTTCCATCATAGTCTTCATGAAGAAATTAATTTTAAGGAGTATGAAAAACCATTAAATAAAGTCATTAAATGAGGTCAGATTGGTAATGTACAGCATTCTGTAACATCCTTTTATTTCATTTTAATGCCACGAAAATTAAATCAGTGACAGTAAGTGGATGCCAGTGGCTTCTCAAAACTTTGGTTTTATTTACTCATCATCTCATCATGATTTTGATTTTTCTTAATGCCACATTAGTTTCTAATTCCATGCAGAATATTTTTTGGTTCGAGTCCTTTTGAATTCCGTCGTAAACATTATTCTTCATGTGTGAACATTGGCTGACATCACGGATATCATATGGCTGCTTGACGACATCGCAATTCACATACATATACTCGTATACACTGGTATACAGCTCTTCAAAAATATATGAATAAATATTTAAATATTTGTACATTGTTTAGCGCTAACAGTTGATTATATTTCATTAAATACAATTTAAGGCTTTTAAAGCACAACAAAATATTAATATCACGAGAAAATATTTCTCAACAAACTTTCAATTTATTTTATTTCACGATTCTTTTACTGCAGAATTAAATTTGAATGAAATATTAGCTTAATCCTGAATAAATAAATATTATTTGCTAATAACACGGAAAGCTTTTATTGAGTAAAAGAATATATCAGGTATACCGGTATGAAGTGAACTTTAAGATACCTTACTGTCTCCATATCGCATTTATTGTGAACGAGACTTAATCTTTTCTTTATTGTGTTGGCGCTGGCATCGAACAAATTCCATACACATCAAATTAGTGAACAAACAACATCATACTCTTTCATTAATTAAGCATTAATTCACTATTTTCATTTGAAGAAAAAAAAATGGAGGTTCCTATAGAATGCTTGTCCAGACAAATAGCATCACGTTCTATCAGAAGCAACATACAGAAGATGATTTTGACGGTTCAGAGATAGCGATCACGTGCAAGGAAAACAAAAAAGTTTAAAGACACCGAATTGCAACAATATTGTATTGTATTGTATTGTATAAAGATGACACGTCGAGTCAGAAACAAATGTCAGAAATGTTCCATGTTCTACAATAAACAATTTCTGACCGTTTAAAAGCTATGGCAGAGATCCGAAAGTCTGGAAAATGGGTAGCACATAAATTGAATGAAATGCAGACTGAAAATTATTTATTTATTTTATTTTTTATTTATTTATTTATTTATTTATTATAATGAATGTTTTTCTGATGCAACAAGATCAATTATCTTATAAATTACAGCACCAGAATCAAATAAGTTACATAATACATTGAAATTAAATTAATCAAAATATAAACAAAGAAAAAATAAGATATAATATAACAGTCAATGAAAATTGAAACGATAAATTTATGAATTTTCGTAATAACTCCTTAACAAGTTTTTAAATCGCATTGCGTTGCTAGTAAATTGAATATTTGGGGGGAGATGGTTCCAGAGATAAATGGTATATATATAAAACTGGTGAAAAGAAGCACTCTTTCGGTATTTGAATGTTCGAATATTATTGTTCCTCGCAGACGAAGTGAATACCAATTTGTTATAAAGTGAGTGAGGTTTTCTTGTTGTTATGATTTTATGTAAAAAAATAAGATTTTTAAGCTTCATATAGTCATCGAGGTGCATGCCAAGGACATGTACTAAATACGGAGATATATGGTCAAATCCTTTCAAAGCAAAAATATATCGAACAATATTATTAAACGTTATGTTGAGTTTTCGTTTCAAAGTCATATTGCATCCAGAAAAAATCTCAGAGGCATATAAAAGGGAAGGAATTAAATACGTTTTTGCAATCAGCATCCTTATCCTCATAGGTGTAAAGTGTTGAGTCTGCCATAGGGTTCTAATCTTCCCATAAACTATGCCACATGCTTGATTGATGTGATCCGACCATGTCAGCGAGCTATTAAAAATAACGCCCAAATTTTTGGCTGTATTTACCAATTGAATTTTTGTCCCATTAAGAGAAATATTCAGATTCCCTTTTAATACTGCCGGAATTTTGCCAATTATTAAAAATTTGGACTTAATAGGATTAAGAAGTAGTCCATTAGCAGATGCCCATTGATAAATTCTATCTAAATCAAAATTTATTTCATTAATAGCAGAATTTATAGTCGTTTTTGAGCAACTTAGATAAAGTTGTACGTCATCAGCATACATTTGAATTTTGGAATATCTGATCTGCAAAGGAAGGTCATTTGCATACATGGAGTAAAAAAGTGGGCCAAGTATGGACCCCTGTGGAACACCTCTGCTTGTAAATAAGGGTAAAGAAACAATACTACCATTAACAACTATCTGTGATCTACCAATTAAATATGAAGATATTAATTTTGTTGCAGTTGAAGAGAATTTAAACATATTGCCAAGCTTCAGTAGCAACATTTGATGGTCAACAGTGTCAAATGCCTTGGAGTGATCCAATAAGACCAAAAATGTTAACTTACTCTCATCTAGATTGCCACGAATATTCTCAACCACCTCGGTTAATGCCGTAGTGCAGCTGTGCTGAGGTCTAAAACCAGACTGACGGTCTGTTAGTAGATTATTGTCGAGTATGTGTTTATAAATTTGTTTATGAAGAATTCTCTCAAAAACTTTTGATATGTAGGGAAGGATAGATATTGGCCGGTAGTCACCATCATTTTTAGGCACTGGAATAATTTTCGCCGCCTTCCACTCAGTTGGAAAAGTGCTAGTTGTTAAAATCGTATTGAAAATGTGATTGATGTGACGTATTATATAAGGCAATATAAGTTTTATAAAACGTGGATGGATGTCATCTAGACCAACAGCATTAGACTTAATTTTTAGAAATCCTTCAATTGTGTCATCCAAACTAAGATGTCGGAAGTGGAAATCATTTATTGTGGATATATTGTTGTTACCATCATAATAATTCATATTCACCGGTGGTTGCGGAATATTAGCAAATTTCCTATTAACAGCGTTAACATCTAATGTGTCTGACTTGTGGTTGGTATTAAAAAGCAATTTGAAAAATTTTGCTTCAAAGAGGAGATAGAAAATCAGTGTTGCATATTAATTATACTGTCGAAGGAAAATTTTTTTGTATTCAGAATCCTGTAGTTGCCGTAGTCTAGTAGGTAGTGTATTCGCTTATTAGATTTAAAGCCCGGGTTCGAGCCCCAGGCCAGACATCAAAACTAAATATGAAAAAATATTTCTTCGGCGACTTCCTCTCAGCAGATTTCTGGCAAAAACTCTGAGAGTAAAAATTGCCATGAAAAAGTTTCTCAAAATCTGTCGTTCGAAGTCGACATTAAACTGTAGGTCCCGCCACTCAAGTATAAAATTAAGGCACACAACATGAGTGGTGTGGGAAGCTAGGCCGTAATCCTGACTGAAGGGATGTAATGGACAATTATGTATGTATGTATTCAGAATCCTGAACGGAAAAAATAATAGATTATACTGTCACAACCAACTTCGTCTGCAAAACTTTATGCATTCATCAGAAACACAATTCTGTGTGTGTAATAGGACCAGAAAGGTGTGGTGTACTAGTGCTCTTAAAATTTGGTGAAATACAGTACAGTTGGCTATCGACTACAAATTATAAATTTGAATCATGCATTGCTGGAAAAATTACTAGAATGTTCCACAAGACACGGCAAAATATGTTTGGAACATTACAATGAACCTGCACTCAAAGCAAAACCGGTTCAGGCTGCAATTAAGGCATTAGGATGGGAAGTGGCACTCTATCTTTAGTATTTACCAGACTTGTCTACTTTCGACTACTATTTGCTTTCATCGATGAGACACGTATTGGCTGAGTAGCATTTCAATTTGTATGAGAAAGTCGAAAATTAATAGACTAATTGTTTAGCTTCTGTTTTATTGGTGTGAAATTCACAAATTGGAGAAATTGTGTAGCCAGTAACGGCCAATAATTTGAATAACATCTTTTCTACTTTCCCATTAAAAATTAATGATAATTTCTTACCAGTACATACTTGGTAAACAGTACTGTGATTAAATCTGAAAGCGTGGTAAGCTAATGCTGTACGCGTTAATTGCGAAAAACCAGAGCTTAAAAGTTACTGGGTTTCACGTTTAAGTACGTTGGGCCAGAATGTTTTACTTTGTATATTTTGTTATTGTTAGACATTTGTAATTGTAAGTTTCTTTATCTAACAATACGTTATTCCTACATAAATAAATAAAGAAAATAAACAAATAAATTCCGTTTCTGTTCTCATATTTTAACAACGAAAGTAAAATCAAATAAAATACTTTTTAGTAGTAGCATAACAACCGATAATGGAAATAAATTTTATTTTTGTGTGATTTAAATTTAATGAATATATAAAACATGAGTAAAATATAAACAGCTGTGATAATCTACGGTTATAATAAAACCCATTTAATTAATTAAAAACAACAACAACAACGTTGTTGCAGTGGCGTTTTGGAAAAGATATTTAAGAATGGCTATCCATTTGTTGTGGCATATTTGGCCAATAAATATAGCTTTAAAATATGTACCCTTTAACAAAATTAAAAACATATTTTAACATGATTTTCATTAATTCGTATTAAAGATTAGTAGATAAAGTAAAGTTAAAAAATCTTTTTTTTCTTTTGTACATTTATTGTAATTAAAAACATAATTACCAAACTTTCTTAATGAGTTCTAAAAGTTTCAATGAAGGCCAAACCTTTTCAGCGAAATGTTCTTTTACTTTTATAAAAAGAAAGAAATTTAACTTATTCAGATACCAAGATGATAATAATATTTAATAATTTTTGATAATTTTCGTTTGTATAAAGAATCAGAATGTTTTTTAGTTTTCGATGAAGCAATGTATAATAAAATTTATGTGGCCAATATTTAAAGTTCAGGAGACCCTTAGGCATCTTACATCAACCAAAGTACTCATCTTTTTTCAACGGACATAGCCACATCCAGTGTGGTAGATTCATACCAAAAGCTCACTTGAGCATGCATAGCAGCCTGTTGTGACGCCACAGGTGAACGCAGTCCTTGTACTGACCAAATTCCTCCGAACTAAAAAGGGGGAAGTTGGTCAGCGCAAGGGCTGCACATTCAAAGCACGACTACCCAAAGCTGGAAAACCAGCCCGAAAGCTTGATAAATAAGACTATAGCTTTGACATCAATGGACGATATCTCCGTCAAGCTGACAAGAGTTGGAGAGCCAAATAACCTATATCTGCACATCGCAAGAGATAGGCATTAACAAAGAAAGTGGATAACAGTCTCCTCTTCTTCATCGGATCTGCACCCACGACAGAAATCGTTAAATGGGAGCCGCATTCTTTCAGCGTGTCTACCCATAACACAGTGACCTGTAAGCACGGCCAATGTGATCGAGATGATGTTACGACCAAGTCCAAGTAACTGGTTGGTGCGCCTTCTATACAATGAGGGCCAAGTGAGCCTAGCAGTGAAACAGGAGTCCACATTGATCCAGGATGGGTTGGCGTAAAGGGAGATTCTTCCCGATGGCCAGTTTAAACGAGGCAAGTGGCATTCCTAAATTGATTGAATAGTATTCCGGAAGTCGTGCGCCAGCCCTGGCTAGCTCATCGGCTCTGCAGATTCCCGGAAAGTCACAGGGTACGAGCACCCAGATAAGTGTAACACTGAACCGTCCAGAAAGAAGATTGGGGTAGCAACGACAACTGACGATCCTGGAATTATTCGCAACGCTCGCTAGAGACTTTATGGCAGCTTGGCTATCTGAAAAGATCAAGATGCGGATGAAAGGAATACCATATGCGAGGATCCATTGTGTGATTCGGTAGATGGTCATCACTTCCACCTGAAACACGCTGCAATAGTCCGGCAACCGAAATGAAATGTTCATGGCCAATTTCCCAGAGTAGACTCTGCCACCCACCCGCCATCGAGCCGTCGGTATATACATCCAGGAGTTCCGGGGAGACGGTCGTGTCAGTGGTCCAATCGCTATTGCTCGGTATCAGGAAGATGAAACCCCTCTCAAAACAGTATTCCACAGGGAGATAATCGATATCTAGTGGGGCCACGGGATCAATCTCCAAAATAGGGGAGTTCATTAGCTCTACAGTTACTTTAAATTTTCTTGAATAATTTTCCTTTAGCATTCCAATGTATTTTAGTTTAACATATTTAACATATAACATAACATAACATAACATAACATAACAAAAATTTAACATATAACATAATCTAATTTAATGATCATTTGCCGTTTTTTTTATTTTCATTATTTGTTCACTGATACGTATGAAAAACAATTTTCTTCAAATGGTACTCATACGTCGAGGTGGTCGATAGTCTTCAAGGTCTATTTGCTTTTTTTTATTTCTTAAACCATATTAAGAAATCAATGGGTGATGACTTCGTTAAGCTGACAAGGAATGGAGAGCCTAACAATCATATCTGCATCTCACAAGAGATTGGTATTGATAAAGAAAGTGGATAACAGTTTCCTCCTCTTCAGCAAATCTACACCCACTGCAGAAGTCTGCATTGAAGCTGCATTCTTTACCAGAAGCTGCTCTCTTTACCGGAAAAAAATTCTTCCCAATTGCTAATTTAACCAAGGTAATTGGCAATTCTGCTTTTTCTGATAAAAAAAATCAATAAATTGCATCCGTTGCTCTGGTGCAAATCTATCCATGCAAGTCAAACTAAATAAGAAGCAACTATCAGCTCTCAAATCGGTTATCATATAAAGCAGTTATTCTAACGCAAAGTTACGAATATTAAAAAAAGATATCCAAAATAGGAAAGGTTAAAATCTTCTTATATTTTTAACCACCAATTTCTTAGTACCCAAGAGTTCTTTGTGAAGTAACAATAAAAAATAAAGCAAATGCAAAGACTGATGTTGTAACGACTGCATATTCTGCTTTAATTTTTTTTGGGATTTTCTGATTTTTCCAGTGAAAACAGCAACTTAAACTATAACAACAGCAATAACAATATTACAGTACGATGTTAATAAAGAGTTCACAAAGAAGTTTGCCAAAATATTTCAGTTTTAAGAGTTAATTAAAATGCTTAGTTTGCAAAAGAAAAAAAAGAAGGAATATGAAAGGAATGAACGGAGAATATTTACAAATCTCTTTAAAAAAATTTTTTATTAATTTACATTATATATTGTCTCAATATCTAGTGCTAAATGCAGTCGATGGGTTTTGTTACTTTTATTTTCATTTAAATTATAAAAATCTGTCTCATAATCTATTTCCGAAACGGAAATCCGTCTCAGGAAAAAAACCATAGAAAAACAAGGTCATGATGTTCACTGGGAAACATAAGATCCCCAGAAGTAATCTTCTCAAACTCGGGGGAATTGAACTCAGTTTCTACTTTACGATATTAAATTTTTATGGAGGCAGAATGTTCGCAAAATGGCCTGAATAGTTTAGGTGACTGCTCGTACCTATAAACGGGCCATTGGTAAAATTTGAACTTTGCACTGCACCAGTCTGCTGGAAAGCAGTAACTGCCAGAGACAATATGCTACCATTATTAATAATGCCTTGACAGTCCTTACACCATAATAGTTTCCGGAGGCAGCAGGCAGCTATTACGTAAGTCCCGTGTAAAGACAACTGTAATGTAAAGCCAGTTTCTACTTTAAATTCTTTGGAAATATACACGGATGATCCTAAGTTAGTTGGCAAAATGCATTGTGGTGGGCGTGCCAGGATCACTGCAATATCATCTACCCGGAAGTCATAAATATGAGATGCGAAATGTGATCAGGGAGGTCAGCCATTTCATCATGAATAGACTAACAAACGTACAGATCAAGTCATTAAATATTATTCTCAATATTAATACTGTGGGAGTAATGTGTCCCTATTAAAAATGTACGTTCAGCGAGAAAGCTCACTTTCGGCTCAACCGGCACGTGAACCAATAGAAATGCCTAATTTTTTGTGAAGGGCGGTCAGACTGACTGAAGACATACAGTGCTTTTGCAAGAGCGGTGAAAATCGTAACATTGTTAAAAATCATTTGGAACATGTCTACTGATGTGTTTTGAATTGGACTTGGAGGAAAAGTCGTCTCAGAAAACAACAACTATTTGACTTTGTGTCAGCAAGAAATCTTTTAATTTCCAGACTGCTAATATCAAATCGATGTACTTCAGATCCAATTGAAAACAATGGTGATGACTATGACTAATCCAGCCGACTCAATGCGTTAAAATCTACATGCATCAACTCATTAGTAATATTTGATTGAAGGAATGCTTACCAATTGATTGGAACCTCAATGTACTGTGCTCTGCATATAAAAAAGTAGACGAAAAAGTATGTGCAAATTATAGAGGTATAAGTCTCCTCCCCAGCGCGTACAAAATTTTGTAAAAAATTTGAATCTAAAACGGATTATATAAAAAATTCTTTGCAATTTATTGCCAGTGTTAAAATCCAGAGAAAGTTTTATTTCGATAACGTGTTTCTATGACTGAGCGACTGGTAGTATTTGCAAATTAAGAGTATCATTATCATAAATAAAATGCTCAACATGTGCGCCAGTTACACAAGTTCAAAGCATTGAAGTGGAAGAAATTGAAATGCTTTGCTAAACTACACTCAGAAGCTAAAAAAGTCTTCAAGAATGATTCAATAAACAGGCAATAAATAAATAAAAAATATATAAATAAATAAATATGTACATAAATAACTACAGTATTATCCGCATATAAACACTTTCACAAATGTTTACGGGATAATGTTTATAAGCGAGAAACTTTTGTATCGAGATGCTCCACCTGAGAGCAAAAAGCCTCGTGTCATTCAAGCTGATAGAATTCTATTTGTCTCAATGAAAGCACTGGCGTCGTATTCAATGGAATACCGGCTTGATCATCTTCCGCAGGAAATGAATCCGCAACAGAATTTATAGACATAGCCTAGAGCACTATTGTAGCATTAAACAGTTAGCCAGGCCAGAAGTGTAGAAGAAGAGCTTTACAAATTACAAAATGCGAACATTGGTGGATTGTATCAGTAATCAATTATCTGAAATACGTTGCTTAAGTTAGTTACGCCTTCTGGATGGGAGTGCAGCTACTGCCTCGAAAGAAATGAAACCATAAGGAACATGGAATTGTATTGGGGTGCTCAACTTCTTACTACTTTTGCTAATAAATCTGCCATATCGAGTTAATGGTGAATATTGGTGTCCAATGGCTCAGTTGCTATTTTAATAACATATCCTCATGACTTTACATAACCCCAAAAAAACAAATCCAGAAACGTTTGATTGCACATGATCAATTTCGGAAAGAATGTTGTCACAAAGCGGGTGCATAAAAACAAATATTTTTAAGAAAATTTGTGAGTATGAATTACAATTAATTTACAAATTATCGAAAGAGTTTCAGTATATTTTGAATGAAAAATCAAGATTGCATAAGTATCAGTGCTACGAAGTGGGTAATTATTATACCCGGGATGAATATAATTATTGTATAGGGTGTTTTTATAGAGGTATAGAACTTTAAGTTGCAATAAAACAACGATGGATTATTCGATTGACATGAATTTTATTTATCCGAAAGATAATCTTGTGGCATTACATTTTAAATATGATTTCTGGCATATGACCGCCACGGCTGGCGCGGATGTAGTCCAATCTGGATGTCCAATTTTCGATGACTTTTTCCAACATTTGTGGCCGTATATCGGCTATAACACGGCGAATGTTGTCTTCCAAATGGTCAAGCGTTTATGGCTTTACCGCATAGACCAATGACTTTACAGAGCCCCACAGAAAGTAGTCTAGAGGTGTTAAATCACAAGATCTTGGAGGCCAATTCACAGGTCCAAAACGTGAAATTAGGCGGTCACCAAACGTGTCTTTCAATAAATCTATTGTGGCACGAGCTGTGTGACATGTTGCGCCGTCTTGTTGAAACCACATCTCCTGGACATCATGGTTATTCAATTCAGGAATGAAAAAGTTAGTAATCAGGGCTCTATACGGATCACCATTGACTGTAACGTTCTGGCCACCATCGTTTTTGAAAAAGTAGGGATCAATGATTCCACCAGCCCATAAAGCGCACCAAACAGTCAGTTTTTCTGGATGTAACGGTGTTTCCACATACACTTGAGGATTACCTTAACTCCAAATGCGGCAGTTTTGTTTGTTGACGTAGCCATTCAACCAGAAGTGCGCTTCATCACTAAACAAAATTCGCTTATGAAAAGATCCATTATTTTCGAAATAAAATTTCACTATTTGCAAGCGTTGTTCAGGCATGAGTCTATTCATGATGAATTGCCAAACCAAACTGAGAATAAATCACTTGACAGCTGTTAAATTGGTCGCCATCTTGAAAAGTAATGCCAACTTAAAGTTCTATACCTTTATAAAAAAACACCCTTTATATGACTAGCACATGAATGGTATAGAATATTTTTTTTCAGTGCCTGCGATTTCGACAAGTGCAAATAAATACACGCATCTGATGTTTAGCCATCATATCTTTTGTAAAAATGCTCGTTGAATGCTAACAATTTATATTTAATTTAGTACTTGGAAATTTTAACGACTCTCTTAAATATTATATACATGATTTTTTATAACGCACTACAATAAATTTTAACGAAATTTAAATAAGAATTTCATAAATCAAAAAATTTTCATTTAAATATTGTTTATGATACTTATCATTACAGAGAATTGTTGGTAAAAAATATGCAAAATTTGTATGTTTATCGTTCTCTAAAGCTGTGACATTTTGCATCAGTTGCCATCTTATTGTTTGCTATTAAAATTATAAATTATTATAAACAGTAAGCAAACATCCCATAAATATCTGTGAAGACTTCATGTTTAATGTTTTTTACAAATGAAAGAACATAAAACATCAGTAATAATAAGACAATGTATTAATATTTGTTACACGAAATAATAACAATAACAACCATTTTAATGACAGCAGCAGGGAATTTTAATTAATTTTTATTACAAAAACAATACGGTATTTGTAAATTACACTACACAAGTAGCCGGAATAGGCGATTAAAATGAATTTATTTCAGCATATGGTTACAGTAATCATATTTTGAATTCACTGTAGTCTAGTAGGTAGTGTGTTGGCTAATTAGACGTGAGGCCACGATTCAAAATCCAGATCAGATATCCCCAACAAAACGAAGTATGAAAAAATATTTGTTTGAAGAATTGTATGTATAAAACTAACACACACAACATGGGTGGTGTGAGACGCTGGGTCGTAATCCTGCCTAGCGTGTTGTAATGACCAATTTAGTAAATAGCCACACTTTTTATAGAGTGTTAGACAACAAATAAATGATACCGTGTATATGAGTCCTCAGCCGCTGTGGACCAATAAGTAACTGCAGTATTTGCACAACATTAGTCGTGTGGCTAACCAAGTGAATGCCGCATACAAGTGCTTTCATAAAGAGCTTCAAATTTTGACATGCACATTTTTTATTTGTTTGAAAGCCATTTTGTGTGCAATATAGCACCATTCAAAACCCAGCCACAGTTTCTCTTTCTGGAGAACATCAGACTGTATTTGAATCCTCAAAGAAACCCATACGAAATTTAACTTTCGCAGGTAACGACGCAGATTTGCTAAATAGCCTCTGGAGCAGTTGGCAACTGATCCTATTTTTCATCAAAAACTCATTTTCAAAGATGAGACCCATTTCTAGATGAGGAGGATGCATTCTTCTTCTGGCAGCATCATCGCTCATATTGGTTTGAGACAAACATTTGCCACACTATTACTGTCAATGCTAAGCACTATATAGAGGTGATTACCAACTCCTTTTGCCCCGAACTGGATGGTCTGGACAAAAACGATATGTGATTTCAACACAATGACGTAATTTTAAAACGGTTAATTAGGGTACGTATGTTTAAGCGTTTATGTATGAACATATGTTTTTATGTTAACCAATTATTTTTTGGTCATGTTTGAAAATCAGGAAAACAAATTGAGAAATTGCTAGCTGGCGTTATTCAGCTTTATTGAATGTACGTACAGTATTGTTTAAACACACAAAATAAATCACAATGGCTTTTAGGAAGGAATCTTTTAAATGGCAAATGTGACAGTCTTTTACATTCATTCATCAATCATGATTTGCCATTTAAGTAAATGTTTGTATGTGTTTTTCATTTGCGATAGTTTGAGTACTTGTTGCTTGCATTAGCGTGTAAATGTTGATTAATGTGTTCATATTAAAATTACAAAATACAACGTTGCGTATTATAGGGCTCCGTGGTAGTCTAGTGAGTAGTGTGCTAGACTGTTAGCGTGAGGGTCGAGGGTTCGATTCCCACCAGAGGCTCTGGTCTGTTACACTACACCGAGCATATGGTCAAGTTACTCCGCTCGTATATAATTAGAATATAGTTTGTAATTGTATTGTAATAAATAAATAAATAAATAAAATATTGCGTACGAGTGATATTTGATAACAGTTCTTAATATGAATGATACGTTCGTGGTAATCAAACAAAAAAAATTTTTTTTTTGTCAAACTCAGAAACACACAGAAATTGTGGGTCTAGCTTGATATCCGTTTGGTTAAATTTTGTTCGCGGCCAATAGAGATTTGGAAATAGAAATTCAATTCACGCAGTTTTTCTGAGTTACCTAATGAGCTATCTAACAGCCAAAAAATTTCGTTCATGATAGCCGTTCTGAACAAACATCTTTTAAATATGGAAAATGTTATATTTTTTTAAATAATTACTGATTTAATAGACTTTCATATCTCTCTGTCTGTATAATAATATACAGAACAATAAATAATTTTCTTTAATTATTTATTTAAAAATTGCTTTTGCTTCATGTTAGAGACTTTATCAAATAAGTTGACACAAAATGTTATGTAACAAATACGTTTTCTTCTTTCTGCTAGCATAAAATGTACTCACAACAACACATTATTATAATGTTTTATCTTAAAAGTCAGACGTGTTTTGAATTTCGTACAAATAACTATTTATTTGTAGTTCATATTCATGTATCAGTAAGTAACATGTTGCTACAAAGGTTTCTTCAACATTATGGGTTTTTTCTTTAGTAATATTTGTTTATTACGGTACATTGCTGTGGATGCTGGTACACTTAGTGCGCAATGTAGCAAACATATCACAGCAACATTTGCAATATTTATAAGCATTAGCATTCGGTAAGAGATAAATAGAGCGCATAAACTTTTTATTAGCTCTCAAAGAAGTATATGAAATTTACAAAAGTAACATGCCTTGTTACAAGAAGAGACCAACTAGGAAATGACCTGTTGAGACAATATTGTATACATACAATAAAAATGCATGTGGTTGCATGGAATCACATTTTAAATCGAAATGTTTAGTTCAAAATGCGATAACAACACTATAAATAAAGTAGAAAAGAGCAAAATATTACTTTCTTTTCGAATATTTGAAGGAAATAAATTTTAGTTTTCTCTCCAGTGTTGAATGGATTACATGGCTGACAAGGATAAAAATTAAAATATGAAAGGAGGAAAAAAGAGTAAAAGGATATCGAAATTTTTGAGACAAAAAATAATTGCTTTTTATTAAAAATTATAATAAAGAAAAGAATAAATTGTTGAAAACACACATAAACTTACATAGATTTTTATGTGTATTTATAGTTAAATATGTATATATGTACTTATGTGTGTGTCTATATAGAAATGTTTGATATGACAAATAATTCAAATAAAGACAATGGGTGAGAGAAAAATTATAATCAAACAAAATTCCTTTAAGGTATTGGACTGTTACTCCATTTTTTTTTGTCTATGAAACAAGTGTTTTAATATAGAATGCGGATCTATAAATTGCAACGGATGATGAAATGACATAGAAACAACAAAAAATAAATCAGAAAAACGTAAACTACGATTAGAAAACGAAATCGGAAAAGTTAACGAAAATCTCTAAAGTAACAAAATTCGATAAAGCAAACGTCAGAAAAAATATAAAATTGTTATAGAATTAGGCAATGGGAGAGTGAACAAATGCAAAATGCACACTAAAAAAACATTAGAAGCACTAGAAAGGAAAATTACTAAACAAAAATATAAAATGAGAACATAAACCAAAAAAGTTATGGAAGAAAAACAATATTTTATTCAATAAATAATTTACTTAGGCGTGCACTATATTATTACAAAAGAAGAGAATAGAATTATATCTAAATGATGTACTCAGGAACATTGTGTTTCAAATTATGTTTTAGTTCTTCGCCAGAAACTCTGTCTCAGTCTTAGGACACATGTATAAAGATGAAGAACCAGTATTTCTTTTTCTTAAATGCATTTATGTTTGTTCGGTAGCGTATTTCATCCTAAAGCAAATTGATGGTCGGTGGGCTTGCAGTTATGAGTCTGTTAATAACAGCCTTATTAGCCTCTGTGATTCATTTTCTATTGTCCTGCTTTAACCAAAGCATTTGAACAAAGCGTATGGTTAACATAAGTAGCTGAATGGTAATAATTTTTATTTAATCTCTACATACCCAAAATTTTTCTTTATTGCCCTGTTTGGGACTAATTCACAGGTCCATCGACTATTAGGTGCAGTTTCACATCATTTTCGCCGTTTTCACTTAAGAGTTTTTGTCAGAGGAAAAACTGAACAGAAACCTCATTGGACTCACTTATGGCTGAATATGAATGATTCACTCAGATGCATCCCACAGTCAATATTCAAATGACATCCTGTGAGTAGGTGCAATTATAATGCTCGAAAGAGTTAATGTTTAACAACACATAGGCACAGCAGTCACATTACGTCATCTGTATCTCTGAGTGGTATAAATATTGGGGAGTCAAAAACTTTTGATGCACTGGACATGAAAATTCATATTCGCTGGAACCATAATATTTTTCAACATTCAAGTGCCTCGACTGCATAAGACCTTTGAAAAAGGCTTCACTTTAACTGATCTTCTTACTACTTACAGCTCTTTTATCACATCGAAAATTAAATTCAAACCTCATATAGGGGCCTATGCCTTAAAACCTGTTTTGAGGCTTCTCTACCTGGTACAGGAGAGGATGATGCTCTATTTGCTAAATATAAGGTAACAAACGAACAAATGTGTAGCCATTAAATGAAATGGCGGGTGGAATAATATTCTCTGTGAACCGACAACTGGCAATTTAGACCGACTACTGTAGACATACATTTTCAGTTTCATATTGCTAGTACAGATATAAAATATTGTTACGTTTTTACTTTTTAAAAATGTTTAAAATATGAGCTCGTAGAATTCAAATAAAATAAAAATAAATTTGTGTTTAGTTTCAATTAAATTCTTTATTGTTCGCACAAGTCTGTGCGTCACTGTTCACAACTTGACGTAAGCAACGACAATTTCTTTGTCAGTTATTCCTCTATTTACACCCTTTGCCTAAACAATAACTAGTAATTGTTATTGTTTGACAGATCTTTTTAACGGAGATCTTCAAACCGGTTACTCTCTTCAAATACACGGCGTCTTCACACAAGGCCGACTGAACTTTTACTGACTCCATTGCCTGCTTTGCCTTGCCTTTTATATGGCAGAGTAAACAGTTGATGAATGGTCTTCAAGGCGAATGTTCGTGGCTTCGCCTTCTCGAATGTAAACACCGCTGTTACATTATTGCTCTTTGTGTATTTTGTTTACATTTATTCTTGTCAAGTTTGTTGGTATATTTTTGTTTACTTGTTTATAATTTTTTTTATGCTGGTGTTTGTTTTTATACTACGTAGTGCGGTAAACAAGTTCATTGTTTCTGTTTTTGTAGCTTTTGTTTATAATTTTAATGTTTTCGTAAAAATATTATGACCTGACGAATCGGATGCCTTTACAGCTAAATGATGAGCAAGGGAATCAAATAAAAATGAATGTATGACACGAATACTTTCACTATGCCTATCACATCTGTGTGCCTCTGTACTATACTTTGTGGGAATACATAAAGTCCTACAAATTATACATGTAAATGTAGTTAGGGTAATATTTACTTAAAATATCAGGTCATGGTTCAAACCTCAGGTGAGACATCACCAAAAGAAACAAAATATGAAAAACAATATTTATTAGGCGACTGTCTTTCAGCAGATTTCTGGCAAAAACTCTGAGAGTAAATAAAATATCGTTTCTCAAAAGTTTATAGTTCGTTGTCGACTTTAAATTGTAGGTTTCACGGCTCATGTATAAATTTAAAACACACAACATAAGTGGTGTGAGAAGCCAGGTGTATTCTTGCAAATGATGTGATTATTTTTTTTTTTTGTTTTGTGAACCAAAAAACTGTTCCAGTGCTTATAAAAATATAAAAGAGCTTTTGCGTATTAAAAGAAATCAGAGAAGTAGGGGAATGAAAGAATTAGCAGACCACAGCAAAGAAAGTAAAATAGTAAAGAGTTTATTTTTGCTCAGAGATGAAAAATATATTTCGAAACTTTTAGCAGAAAAGTTAATCTGGTACTACTCTTAAGACATTTAAAGTTCCAAAAACGTTTGCTTCAATATAGTGTGCGTTTGATTTTTAACAGTTAAATCCTTCGTTATGGGTACAATGCATTTTTTTTATTTCCCTAAAAGTATGAAAAAAAGGGAAAATTAAAAAAATTTCTTTTGAAATCCGGAAGTACTTTTCATTTGTAACAAAATAACAATACGGCGGAAATCCATTTAATATGAATGAAAAAAAAAATAGAAAACCTGAAAATGTAACCAAATAATGTGGCACTCACTCTCCCAATGAAGAGATGAATGATTTTATCATGAGATTTCATTATTTATTTGATACTTCAGTCGTTTAATAAAAAATTAAGTTACAAAACAAATTAAGGAGGAAAAAACAAAAGAAAAATAGTAAGTGAAAGCGAAAGGTTATATAAACAATTTCGATGCCTTTCTACTCTAGTTAAGTCGACAAATAAACAGAATACAAAAAAATCATGTTTTCTATTGTTATTGTTGTTATTTTGACCTTGAATATCATTTAGAAATTGAATTTCATTACGTGATGGCTCTGTATTCAATTTGCATGATTTGGTTTTAGAATTTTGGTTTCCATAAGCAATTTGAAGAAATATTCATGAGAAAATTAAACAAATTTAAACGGTTCAATAAATAATATTGCCTTGAAAAGTTTCTCAAAAAAATCTATATGTCGCAGTCGACTTTAAACAGTAGGTTCCGCCACATATAGATATAATTAATACATACAACATAGGTAGTGTTAGAAGCTAGGTCGTAATCCTGACTGATGGGCTGTAATGACCAAGTATGAATGCACACATCACCACTTATTCTTATTTTTATTCTTATTCGTATAGTGGATGGTGGCATATTTAAAAGAAACTCCGCTCGATTTGACTATTGTTCAGTGACTGACCTGCAGCCTCTTTATTAATCTATATTTATGCTTATTGATATTAAGTATAACAGTTTCAATTATACAAATATTATGTGAGAGTGAGAGGACAAATTATAATTAAGCAATAAGTAAAAAGGAGTTAGTTATATGTATATTAAGAATAATAAATGATATAAATAATAATGGGTATTAAGTTAACAATAGAGTAACTTACTATTAAGAAATAAAGTTAAAGTATATTCGGCCATATTCCATTTGTCGTTATCGTTTTAAACGTCGTTTCTAAGTTATATTCGTTTTTATCGTCGTTTCGTTATTAAATTGGCATTCTTGAAATACATTGAAACGAAGACGAGAAGTTATCGAAACCAAACAAAAATAATATTGTATAGTTGGTAGCACTGACAATATTTTTCGTTGTTTCTCTTACATTTTTTAAATCGTCTTATTATTTTAAATGTAAAATTAAAGAATGGCGAGTACTGAGTTCTATTTTTCTAGTTCGAGTGATGATGATGAAATAAAAAAGATAAATATACATCGGAAGATTTTACGACAGAACATAGATATCTTTAACATGCCCGATACATTGTAAGAAATTAAATTTTTATTAAATCATTTGTAAAAATATGTTCATGTGTGTATTTTCCTTAAGATTTGTCAACACATTTAGGCTTAATAAAGTTTCATTTCAATACGTCCTGCAACAAATCCGTCCAAAACTAAAAAACAGCATGCGAAAGTCTGCAATTACACCAAAAATAAAACTGGCAACAGCCCTGCAGTTTTTCGCGCAAGGGTCGTATCAACTTAGCGTTGGGAATGACTTCAATTTGTGCTTGGCTCAACCAACAGTCAGTAAAATCCTTTCCGAAGTTTTGGACGCGATGAGAGCTACGATTTGTAATAAATGGATAAAATTTGAAATGTCGGAAGATGAAGCAATAGAGTGCAAACGATTTTTTTATGAACGAACTGGTTTTCCTGGAATCATAGGATGCGTAGACGGAACCCATATAAAAATAATTGGACCGTGCAAAAGTTCTCAACATTTATACTTTAACAGGAAAGGTTTCTTTAGCTTAAATGCAATGATTGTAAGTACCATCAATGAATATAATTAGCAACGCTGAATTTGTTTTTTAAAGATTATTTTCTTAGATTTGTGATCACAAGATGCGTATAAGGTACGTAGATGCTAGACATTCAGGCTCCTCCCATGATTCTTTAATTTGGAATACCAGCCGAGTAAGAAGATTTCTAAGAGAAAAGTATAAAGCTGGCGGACGTAATACATGGCTTCTTGGTATGAAATTTTAAATACATATTTTAAAATAAGTTTGACATATAGGTTTTTAGGAGATGCTGGTTATCCATTAGAACCATTTCTAATGACACCGTACCGATCAGCTGCTGAACAAAGTGCAGAAAGCCGTTACAATATTGTTCATTCAAAAGCCCGTAATATCATAGAGCGAGTCATTGGTGTGCTCAAATCGCGATTTAGATGCCTTCTTGGTGCACGTGAACTAAACTATGATCCCCAAAAAACATTACAAATCGTTAATGCTTGCGCTGCTTTGCACAATATTTGCATTCACTATAATGCTTCTCTTCTAGATGACAATTTAGAAATGTCTTCTGAAGAAATTTTAAATTATAACATAAGCAACGAAACTTATGACATAGAAGATTGCCCAGAAGCTGCCATAATTAGAGATAGAATTAAAAATACCTTATTGTTATAAGTTTCTAATTTTTATTCAAAAATGAAAAGAATAATTCATTAAATAAAACTAAAATAACAAAATAAAATAAAAATTATAGTTCATTAAATAAAATACTAAATAAAAAAAAAATAATAAAATAAAACTAATGAGAATTTAATTGTTTTTCTAGTAATTCAAGTTTTTTCCTCTTTATTGAGGCATCAAGCTCCATTAATTCCTCTTCTCTACGTGTTTTTCTCTTCAGAATTTTCAGGCGTTCTTCTTCTATTTCTAACCTCTTTCTCTGATAGCGAGATATGTCTTTCAGACAAACTTTTATTGACACCAAATGGCTGCATTGCTCTTGCTGTGTTTCAGTTTGCTTCTTCAATAACGCTATCCTTTCCTTTTCAGCGGATTTATTTTTTGATGGCGTGCCCCTAGTTGAAACGGTTGGTATATCGTCTCAGTTCATTGCGGCAGGAGTCACTCATTCAACGTTTTCACCACTTCCCGATGTAAAGTTGGGTGTTTCCTCTTCCCCGTTTAGTGGTGCCTCAACTTCTTCGCCGAATCCTAATATTTGTCCTTTTGGGTTCACCTGCTTCTCAAACTGCATTATATTTGCCACCGCTTCCTCCAGTGGTGACAAAGGCATTTGCTTATAAACGCCTCCTCCCGTTGCTCTTATTTCAGCTTTGTTGTGTACAAGTTTTTTTTTTACTTTAAATTTCATGTCTTTCCACACCTTTAGTTTGAATTATATACAGATATATATTTAAATTTTTATGCATATTAAATGAAAATTTTGCTTTATGAACTTACTTTGTGCCAACCATCTCCGTCACGAACTGGCGGTCCAAACGGATTGAATTTTTCTGCTATTTCCTTCCAAAATGTGTCAAAATTTAATGGTTTTATTCCCTTCCGAAAACCCCTAGCAAATGCTAGATTTTTTCCCATTTCCGAAACTAAAACTTCAAATTGTTGATTCGTAGTTATTTTCATTTTTGCTTTAGTCGTTTTAATTTCGTTGTTAATAATTCTGACGACAGTGAAAGAATGATTCTCTGTCGTTATATTTTTCGTTTCAAAATGGGGAATACCACCATATTTTCGATAAATGTCGATAACGCCAACGGTAATGCCAAACTGTCGTTTTTATTCCGTTTTTAAACGACAACGCCAAATGGAATAGGGCCGATTATGTATATGAAAGTTAATATAATATATAATAATGGATGATGAGTTGGCACTACACCTCTCTTCTATGAGAAAAAAAAAATGATAAAATCAAATTAGGTGATCAGTCTATTTGATTTTATTATTTTTTTTTATTTTTGTTTTAGTCTACAAATTCATAGTTTTCATTTTTCAAATTCATTAATAAAATGTTATTAATTTTTCTTTGGTTGTTTCCTTAAATTTTTTTTTTTAATTTTAAATTTTTTTTTTATTTTTTAAATTTTTTTTTTTTTATTTTTAATTAGTATGAAAAACAATTATAAAGTAATTTTTGAATATAAAGTTATCTGTTATAGAATTAAGCTTTTCTTAATCTATCTTTATGTAACGTTTTTTCTTTTTTTGAATTTTCATTATATATTGTTACATTTACTCCATCAATTTTCTTAACAATATATGGTCCATCATAAATATGTTTAAATTTATCATAAGGTTCTTTTTTAACAAAAACTTTATCATTAATATTCAGATTACAGGGTTTTGCAAAATGATCATATAATTTTTTGTTTCTTTTTTTATGTTTGTCTATAAGTTCTTTTATTAAAATATGAGATTTTTGTAAGCGATACTTAATTTCTTTGCTGTAGTTTTCTACATTATAAATAGGATCAATTTTTCTCAGATTTAATTGGTTTGGCATAGTTGCTTTTCTTCCAAATACTAATTCGAATGGTGTATATTTGTTATCGAATACTGAACTCGAAGTTGTGTTATGAAAAAAGTGAAATATTTTAAGTACGTATCCCAGTCTGAAATATTCTCATCAACATATGATCTAATATATTCGTTAAAAACTCGGTGATTACGTTCTGCTGTTCCCAAAGTCTGGTGGTGATAAGCTGTTGAAAAATTTATTTTGATACTCAAAAGTTTGCAAAGTTCACAAAACACCTCATTCTTAAACTCTGTACCTAAATCTGACATAATGCAACTCATTCTCCCATAAACCAAAATAAAATGCTCAAAAATTGCTTGTGCGACTGTTGTTGCACTTTTATCAGGCAAAGATATTGTAACTAGATACTTCGTGAAATCACAAATTAATGTTAACGCATATTTATTACCAAATTTTGATGTTGGCAATGGACCAATGGTGTCCAATACGACAACATCAAATGGTTTAATAGGAGTTGGAGTCAAAATAAGTTCCTCTCTAGTTCCAGTCTTAACTTTATTTAAATTACAATCTATACAATTTCCAACAAACGAAGCGATATCCTTAGTCATCTGCTTTCAATAGTATTTCGTTCTCAATTTGGCATACAACCTTTTACGCCCACAATGTCCACCTAAAATCGGATCGTTATGATAAATTTGCAATAGCTGTTTTTCCTATCCTCATCAAATATAGTTTCAATTGGGTCTACTAGTATAATTTCTAACGTTTTTAATATTTTATTACCATGGCTCTTTAATTCCTGAATAGTGTATACAGTAAAAAATGTATCGTTCTTTACCCATTCTAAAGTATAAATGTTATTATTGTTGGCTTCTTCCTGTAGCCTCAAAAGCATATCATCGAAATTCAATGTTTCGTTAACAATATCAACATTTATAAGAAATTTCAATTTAAATTTATTATAGACTTTCAATGTAATCGTATTTATCTTTTCATTAACGTAATATATTTCCGACTTTATATTTGAAACTTTCTTATTGAAATCTTGTGAAAATTTATCATAAATTTGTAATTTTAACTTTCCAACAGACTCTAATGGCTCTTTGTTTATGTCGTTTTGCTTAGACATTGCTCGAGTTGTCACAGCAAGAATGCTCTTAGTACTCGTATGGTTTTTCAATTCGTCAATTGAAATGCGGGATAAAGCATCCGCACCGACATTGTCCTTACCCTTAATGTGTTCGATTGAAAAGTTATATTCGGATAATTTTAGTCTTATTTTAGTCAATTTTGAAGATGGATCTTTCATGTTAAATAGGTATACCAAAGGTCTATGATCTGTTCTGACGACAAATTCTGTACCATAAACATATGGTCGAAATTGATTTATGGCAAAATATATAGCAAGCAGTTCTTGTTCGATAATTGGTTTCTTTTGTTCTGAATGACTAAAGGCTTTAGATGCATAGTATATTGGTAAATCAAATCCATTAAAATTTTGGCTTAGGATTGCTCCACAACCAATTTTTGAAGCATCTACCGTAATAAGAAATTGCTTCGTAAAATCTGGATATTGAAGAATTTTTGGGGAAATTAATTGTTCTTTAATTTTTTCGAAAGATCGTTGGCAGTTTTCATCCCACACAAAATTTACTTTTTTTCTTGTTATATAGTTAAGTGGTGCTGCAAGAGAAGCAAAATTAGGAATAAACCTCCTGTAGTAGTTAGCAAAAGCAACGAAACGTTTAACAGCTTCTTTATCCGTGGGTACTGTGTAGTTTCTAACAGCAGATATTTTACTATCATCTGGCAACAATCCATTTGAGGTACATTTATGACCCAAAAATGTTACTTCTGGCCTAAAAAAATTACATTTATAAGGATTAATTTTCAAATTAAATTTTCTTAAGATATCAAAAACACTGGTTAAATTTTTCAAGTGATGTTGTTTGCTACATCCGATAACAATTATGTCATCTATGTATAAAAAAGCTTTGTTTGGTTCTAGACCTGAAAATGCTATGGACATCATACGAGAAAATGAATTTGGAGCCACATTTAGACCAAAGGGTAAGACTTTCCATCGATACGAGCCCTGATCAGTACTAAACGAAGTCAAGTCTCTTGACTCGGTGTTAAGTGGTATTTGGTGGAAACCAGAGAACAAGTCAATTATGGAAAAATACTTAGCTCGACCAAGATTATCAAGTATGTCGTCTATTCTCGGCAGAGGAAACTTATCAGCGACCAATTTTCTATTAATAGCCCTAAAATCAACACACATACGATAGGATTTGCTATCATCTGGACTTTTCTTTGGGACAAAAATTAAGGGACTATTGTAATTGGAAGTGCTTGGTTCAATTAAATCATTATCGAGTAAATTTTGTACTTGCTTTTTTATTTCGGCTCTATGTGCGTATGGCAGACGATAATTTTTTACATAAACTGGAGACTTATCATTAACCCTTAACTTTTGCTCATAAAAATTATTTATAGTCATCTTATCATTCTTTAACGTAAATATGTCTGCATATTTTTCACATAATGACATTAAATCGTCCCTAACGTAATGTGGAATTTTATCCTTTAAAATCATTTTAAGATTGCTTATACGATCGTCGCACGAAACATTTTCATTGATGGAGTAGATATAAAATTGAGAAAGTTTTTCAAATTTAACATTAAAATTTTGCATAAATTTAATCTCATCAGTAGTATTTAAAATGCGTAATACAGGATTTTTCGTGTTTACAATACACTTACTAATGAAAACACCATCACAGATATCCTGAGAATCAATAAAAATTGGCTCTGTCACGTCATCGATGTGAAATATTCTAAAGACTTCACTTCTTGGTGGCAGAAAATAAGAATTTTTGCTAATTCCATGGTAAATTGGAATAATTATTTTTTCACCACATACATAAAAAGAAACTGTCATTGTATTATAGTCAATGTTGCACTTGTTGGCCTTTAGAAAATCCTTACCTAATATACCATCAGATGGGATATTGAAGTTGTCAGACACAATGTGAAAAGTTTGCGATATTGAATAATTCGAAATACGTAATTCAGCATTTATTGTACCTAATGACTTTACTGTATTTGCTGTTATGCCGACAATATTGATGTTATTTCGATCATTTATTGGAAAATTGTTATTTAGGATAGAAATTTTTAAAATTGAAATGTCTGCTTGAGAGTCAACTAGAAAAGAGTTAATTTTAAATGGTGATGCAGAGCATTTTAAATGTATAAAATCTGAATAGTTTAAATTTAGACTATATACAGATTTAAAGATATTTTCATTAGTTAAATTTGATCGTTTGATCTCCTCCCTCAGCATTTCCTGCTGAGGGACTTCGGTGTTTAAAGTTCTGACCGAAGGACCTTGACCATAGGATTTGTTACCTGTATTCTGATTATAACCCGAATTATTATATCGACCACGATTAGTATATCCACCACGATTGTGTCTACATCTATTGTTGAATTTACCATGAATATTGTTATTGCGTCCTCTATAACCACTATATTCATTATGACCTCTATTGTTATTGTTGTAATTAGACCTGTAAAAATTATGATAACCTCCACAGGAGTTTCTTGAATTATTCATATTACGGTTATTGAAATTTGAACCATTTCTACCATAATTCATTGCTAGCACTTGACTATCTTTTGCCGTATTTGCTTCTTCCACAATTACTTTTGCCACTACATCCTTAGGTTCGGAAAAAACTGTAGACGCCAAGATTGCCTTTACGATGTCAGACTTGGCATTATTTCTACAAATATTCAGAGTCTGCTCTATTGCCATTTCATAGGCCTTTGCTTTAGTAATACCTTCAATCACGAGTGAACGCTGTAAAGCATCTGACAGTTCCTCAACATTTTTAGCAAAATCTACATAATCATTGTTTCTAACATTTAAAGATCCGATGACGAAACTGATATCTACAGCATCATTGGATTTAATTCTATTTTTTTGAATAGAAAAGACAATGATGGTAACAACATAGGTGGTGGTGGTGTTGCAGTTTATATCAGAGACACTCACACTTATGCTCAAATTGCTTCACCTAGTCAATCATTCGAACATGTACGATTAGATGTAAATATCAACAATAAAATGCTTTCTCTTATCTCAATTTATCGACCCCCTTCTCTTAACGTCAATGCCTTCATTGAAGAACTTGATATAACAATAAATAAAATAAACAAAAAACAAGAGATAATAGTGGTTGGAGACATAAACATTGATATTTTAAGAGACAATATTACAACAACAAAATATTTAAATATGATTATGTCAAACGGATTACAATGTATGATACAAGAAATTACACGCGAAGATATAAACAGAAAATCAAGTACATGCATTGACCATTTGTTCGTAAAAAATAAACAAACAGATTCGAACACGTATGCTGGAGTTGTAACAACAACAATATCAGATCATTACTCTCTTTTTTACTGTATCGATGAAGTAAAAAGAAGTCAGAGATCGGAAAATGTCTATAAACGGGTAGAGCTAAATAATAATAAAGTTAATAAACTAATAAGTGAAACAAATTGGAATGTTCTTACTCAACAAAAGACAAACACTAATGACATTTGTATGGAAATTACTACTAAATTCGCAGAAATTTACGAAAAATCTTCAAAGACAAAAAACAAGATAAGCAAACCAAGAACACAAAATCAGTGGATAAACGAAAATATTATAAAAAAATGTGATATACGTGATAAACTTTATAAAAAATGGCAAAATAATAAAAATAATAAACTATATGAAAATAATTACAAAAAATATAGAAACTCTTTAAATAGAGAAATTATATACGTGAAAAATACCTATTATAAAAATAAATTCATAGAAAATAGAAATAATATACGCATGACATGGCAAATTATAAACGAAATAATTGGAAAAAAATCAAAAAGTATAGATGACAACATCTTACAAAATTTTAAAAATGATAACATTGCAAGTATTTTAAAGAACTTTGCGACAAACTTCAAGGAAAATGTAAATAAAATAATTCACAAATGTAACATTAAAACCTTGCACAATGTCGAAATTACAACACAAAATTCAATTTTTATGGAAAACACTAATGAACAGGAAATATTTAATATACTGAGCAATTTAAACATTAAAAAAAGTGCTGGACTTGATGGAATACGAACAAAAGACATCAAGAATAATGCTGTAATATTAACTCCTACGATAACAAAACTAATAAATTCAAGCCTGAATAATGCTGTGGTGCCAAAAATTTTGAAAACATCTATAATAAGACCTATATATAAAAATGGAACGAAATCAGACTATAACAACTATAGGCCAATTTCAATTTTACCTGTGTTAGAGAAGATTCTGGAGGAAGTAGTGGTTAGAAGACTGAATAATTTCCTAAAAAAATTCAATATAATTAATAATAATCAGTTTGGCTTCCAAAAAGGAAAAAATATTAACAATCTATTAGGAAATTTTGCTAATTATATAAATAACTGCTTAAATAATAAAAAACATTGCCTTGTATTGTTTATTGATTTCAGTAAAGCCTTTGACACTTTGTCACATACCAAACTCCTTCAAATTCTTGAAAGAAGCGGTATTAGAGGTAATACTTTACAGTGGTTTAAAAACTATCTTGAATGCAGATCATATCGAGTTAAAATAAGTAATGAACTAAGCGATGAAGTACGAATAGATTGTGGAGTACCACAAGGATCCAAACTCGGTCCAATTCTTTATATAATGTATGCCAACGACATGCTCAACGCTTTGCATAATAGCCAAACTTTTGCATACGCTGATGATACAGCAATTGTGGTATCGAGTGAGTCTATCCAAGAAGCTACAAAGATAATGCAGAATCAATTAAATATTGCATCCAAATGGTGTCACGATAATGGTCTTATCATAAACGCACAAAAAACAAAACTGATGCATATTAAACCGCCACATTTTACTGACTCTAACATTGTAATCAAGTTTCATGACACAAATTGTCTGCATAATAGCAACAGCAACAATGATACATGCGTCACGCAAATAGAACTTGTGCCATCTTACAAATATCTGGGAGTCTACGTTGATAGTAAATTTAAATGGAATTTTCATGTCAATTATCTTCAAAAGAAGCTGCGAAAAGCCGCCTTCATGTTATATCATTTAAGTAACTGTGCCACCTATGATGTATTAAGGCAGGCTTATTTCGCAATTGCTGAGTCGTACATTAGGCATGGTATTGCGGCATTGGGGAGTGCAACTCATTGCAGATTACTACAAAAAACTCAAGATCGGCTATTAAAAATCCTGAAAAAAAATCAACGCCTCAACACAAACAATAATAATTACACCGTAAGTAACAACATCAATAACAATAGAATGATCAGCAACAACATAGTTCATAACAGCAGCTTCTTCAACAACAACCCTATAAATAACATTACCAATAACTATAACATACACAGTTACAACCATAGAATCAACATTATCGATACCAACAACTTCCGGCAAAACATCTACATAATCAACAGCAACAGAATCAACAGCAATGCCAGTCATAACAGTACCAATAGCAGCAATCTTAGCACCTACAATTACAACAATAATAATAATATCGCCAATGGATTCAGATACCTAAATTACAACAACAGAATAATCAACAATACACTTCAAAATAGTAGCCTAGCAAAGGAACAGCGTATATTAAATATTAAATCTATTTTTTATATAACACTAGCGACTGAATTCTATAATGATTCAAGGTTTCTCAAAATGATTGATCATAAGTACAACACGAGACGAAGAGCGACAGGTAAATTTCAAACTGGTAGCTTCCACAATAACTACGGCAGAAACACATTAGAAGTAATTTTACCACAAATTTTCAATATGTTACCAATAGAACTTTTAAATATTCAGCACAAACAAAAAAGAAAAAAACTTTTGAAAAACTTTTTCATAAGCTCGCAAAGTTAACTTATTTATGTCACCATTCTCATTTCATTTTATTTTGTATAATCTTTATTTATTTTTTTTTTTCTCAATTAGTTCATATTTTATTACTTAATTTTATTTTATTATAAATCTTCTGCAGACAAGCTATATTGCTTCGCGGAACTTTTAATTAACAAAACTTCTTGTTTAACCGAATTAAGTAATTTTATATCCTTTAATTATCTATTGGAATCAATGGATTTGTTAAAAAGTATATATTTTATAATATTTTTGAATTATATATTATAATTGAATAGCTTTTCTTCCGTATAAAGGTTTTCCTTCTTATTTTTAGTGTATATATTAAAAAAAAAAAAGTTATTACCAATATCTTAGGAATCCTAGTTTTAATCGTTAAAATAAGATCTCAAAATGTACAACGCATGAATATTGTAAATAAAGGAATAAAGGATATTGGTCATACCGACTTAAAAAAAAAAAAAAAAAAAAAAAAAACAAAAAAAAAAAACCCTACCAGCCACTACTTTTGAGCTGTCCGGTTTTATTCTACTGTTAGGTTAGGTTGAGATGATCTGCGAAAAGTGAGACGCCAACCAAAATGTTTCAATCCAACAGCGAAATAAAAGACAACACAATTAATTACTTCACTTTTAATTCATTATAATTTTTACTTTCTTTTAATTCTTATTTACAAAATTCAAAAAGGTACAACTGAATGACTCAAGAGCACTATTAAGACTAAAAACTAAGAAGAAGAATACTTTACTTTCTTTATTTGCAAGTCATAAAAGGAGCATATATTCGAAATCGAAACCTGAATGTCAAATAAAGAATTGCTAATAATACTTTATGGCAAATCATATGCTATATGTTTGATCTCATTCACAATCGTTTGTAACGTCTGTTCTCTAGTTTAAATACTTAAAAATGATTAAATGTGAATACATCCTTTAATCTTAAACATTTCCGCCCACCCCGTCGAGAAGCGACGGAAGTAAGCATGAACAGAAAAATGCTCTGAGCTGTTCCTTAACTCAAAAATAATTAAAATAATTTTTTATGGAAATACAGAATACAACAACTCATATTATTTCTACCATATTAAATTAAAGACAATAAACTTCAAATGCTTTCACTTATGCCGCCCACCATCACAGGCTGGTTCAACATTTTCGAATGGTAACAATGATATTTTCGAAATTGGTCGTCGCAAAGTCGAAGTCTGCGTTTTAAGGGTAACGACTCGAACAACTCCGTCGGGACCTGGATGAGTATTCATAATGCGTCCTAATAGCCATTGTCTGGGAGGGAGTCGTTCATCTCTTATCAGGACCAATTGACCGATTTTGACATTGTTGTATTGCCTTTGCCACTTCGTCCGAACATGAAGGTTATGTAAATATTCACTTGACCATCTTTTCCAAAAATCTTGGTACATTTGCGAAATTTGTTTCCACCGGTGTGTCACGCTAATTTGAATATCTAATAGATTCGGTTCAGCAATGGCTGCTATTACTCTACCAGTTAAAAAATGCCCCGGCGTTAGCGCTGACAGATCAGTCGCATCATCAGAAAGTGGGGCTATGGGCCGTGAATTTAAACACCCTTCCACTTGTTTCAATAGAGTATAAAATTCCTCAAAGGTAAGTGTGGCAGTGTTGACAGAGCGCTTTAATAAAACCTTCATACTTTTAACACCTGCCTCCCATAGGCCACCAAAGTTGGGAGCACCAGGTGGAATGAAATGCCATTGGATTCCATTATGCGACGAATATGCGGCACCAGCCTTAAGCTGCTCAAGAAAGAGTTTATGTTCTGTTTGTAACAACACGTCTGCACCAACAAACGTAGTACCTTGGTCACTATACAAATCGGAGCAATGTCCTCTTACTGCTGTAAACCGTTTCAGGGCTGCTATGAACGATTCAGTAGTCATGTCGCTGACCAACTCCAAATTAATAGCGCGTGTCGCTAGACAAATAAAAAGTGCTACGTAACCCTTGTAACTTTTATGTCCCCGACCTCTTGTGGTACGAATTAAAAAGGGACCCGCGTAGTCTACACCTACATGTAGAAACGGCAAGGTAATATTACATCTTTCACGCGGCAGCTCACCCATAATTTGCTGGACAGGGTTACAGTTTTGTCGAAAGCACGGTATGCAATTTTTGATGACTCTTTTTACGCTGGTACGTCCATCAAGTACCCAAAATTGGCGTCGAATGATTGCGAGGGTAGCTTGTGTTCCTCCATGCATAACACGTCGATGAGCATTAATTATTAACAAAGTCGTTAGCGGATTGTTTTTAGGTAAAATCATTGGACATCTTTCATTAAACGGTATATTTGCATTTGTTAATCGACTGCCGATCCGCAAAATATTATCGGCATCCAGTGTCGGATTTAGTTTAAAAAGTTTACTCCGTCTACTGATGAGCTTCTGCTGTTGAAGTGCTAGGAGCTCTTCGTGAAATTCAATACGTTGTACCAGGCTAACTAGCCTTCTAAGTGCGGTGTATCTTTCCTGCCAGTCACAAAATGTACTCGATTTCGATGAGATCTTTTTACAGTGGTTAAAAAACCGAAAACACCATGCCACAACGACTAGCAATTTGTTGAGATCCGAAAACCGTTCAAGAAGAGTGTACAAATTAGGTGTAGTTTGAGTGGTTAACCTGTATGCCTTTAGACTCTGGAACTGCTGTTAAAGTGTCAATTGTAAATGCAGGCCACTCATTTTTTGCTAAACCCAACCATTCCGGCCCATGCCACCAGTATGGATGATCTATAAGTTGTTGTACAGAGATTCCCCTGGAAGCACAATCGGCCGGGTTTTGTTTTGTAGGCACATACTTCCAATCGTCTGTGGTTGAAAATTCTTGTATTAATGCCACGCGGTTGGCAACAAACTCTTTTAACTTAAGCGGATGGGTTCGAATCCAGCATAGAACCGTTGTTGAATCGGTCCAAAATACTGATGGTGAGTCGTGCAGCGAAAGTGCTTTTTTGACCCTTTCTAAAAGTTTTACTGCGTGAACGGCTGCACAAAGCTCTAAACGGGGTATTGTTAATTTCTTAATTGGAGCCACTTTTGTTTTTGCCATGACCAAATTCACTGAAGTGACGTTATCTTTCACTGACCGTATATAGACGCATGCGGCGTATGCGAACTGAGAAGCATCCGCAAAGGTGTGAAACTCAACCGTGCTAGTATCCCTGAGTTCGAGCCATCGTTGAATGCGCAGGTTGGATAACTGTTGTATTTCCTGCCGAAAACATTGCCAAGTTTGAGCAAGTTCTGGAGGCAAGCGATCGTTCCATTCGAGTCCCGATAACCATAGTTGCTGCAAACATATTTTACCTCTTATTACAAATGGTGCTAAGAAACCAAGAGGGTCAAATATTTTGCACAATTCAGATAACATCTGACGTTTTGTGAAAACTGACTTGCTGAAATCTAAATTAATTTTGAAACGTATATGATCGGATTGTGTATGCCACACTAGCCCCAATGCGGTGGTCTCATTATTTAAAGAAAGATCTAGTGCGTCCTGTTGCGTCAGATCCGCCGCTGGCAGCGCTGCCAATAATTCCTTTGAATTAGAACTAAATTTCCGTAAATGAAAGCCTGCAGTTTTCAGCAATGCACTTAACTCCTTAAGTTTATTTAAAGCATCTGTTGAACTTTCGCCACCAGATAAAGCATCATCAACATAAAATTCGGTTTTTAGAATTTTTGAAGCAACTGGAAACCGTTGCTGTTCTTCATTGGCCAAAGTGTGCAGTACTTTTATGGCCAGGTATGGCGCACAATTCATGCCATACGTAACAGTTAATAAGCGGAAAGTAATTGGTTCGTCAGATGGCGAGGTACGCCAAACAATACGCTGTAAATCTGCATCTTTGCGATTTACCAAAATCTGACGGTACATCTTTTCGATGTCCCCAGTGAACGCTACTCGATAGCGCCTCCAATTTACCATAACATCCGTAACATCATTTTGTAATTTTGGTCCGACATGGACGCAGTCATTCAATGACACCCCATCAGAACCACGACTGGACGCGTTAAACACAACACGTAATTTCGTGGTTGAACTAGACTCCTTATAAACTCCGTGATGTGGAAGATAACAAACTGGGTTCTTAGTATCATCCTCGGACACTAACTCCATGTGGCCCAATTTATGATATTCGTCTATAAAATCCTTATATAATTTATCCATGACCGGATCTTGTAATAATCGCCGTTGTACGTGCTTTAATGATAGAAGTGCCTTTTGTTTACTGTCTGCGAGTTTTGTTAAATCTGCACCTGGTTTAATAGGAAGATTGACAATAAAACGTCCACTGGTACTTCTAACATACGTAAAGGAAAAAGGTTCTTCGCACAGGTCTTCATTCGGTTTTAATTGGTGTTTAAAATCAATCTCCTCGACCTCCCAAAATTTCCGCATACTGTCGGCCAAATCAACTTGTGTAAAACAGCAATCTCTTGCTTTCAATGTTGTTACTAAGCCACCAAATATGATCCAACCTAAATGAGTATTTTGTGCAATGAAATTCTTTGCTCGACTGCGTTTCATATCCTGTTTAATTATGGCAGCATAATCTGATGCACTGAGAATAATATCGATGGTCCCTGGTTTGTTGAACTTAGGATCGGCTAATTTTAAATCTAAAAATTCGCGTAAGTCATCGTCAGGTATAGGCAATGTTGGCGTTATACTACCTACTCGAGGTAAAACTAAAGCTTCGCAATTCATACAAAACTTTGACGTTAATGACTGAATTTTGAAGAATACAGTGCCTTTAGCCGTTGCCAACTGGTCGCCATTCGCTCCGTGTATGGAAATTTTATTTGGGATACGTCGTAACCTCAGCTGACTTGCCGCAAATTCGCTCATGAATGTTGCTTCTGCACCACTGTCGACCAATGCTCGAAGACGTAGTCGTTGACCTGTTTCACTGTGAGCTTCTATAACTGCTGTGCCCAACAAAACTTTTGGTACTGAACTTGTAGAAGGTATATGCACATTATGCGTTGAAACTAAATCGGGAGCTTCAACAAAATTGCTTTTGTTCTGCGTATGGGTCTTTTCTTCATGAAGCGATGTGTGATGTCTGGATTGACATTTTTGACAACGACCTTTGGAAGGACATGATCGACTTGAATGCCCTTGCCGTAAACAATTAAAGCATAATTCGTGTTGAACAACTAAATCTCGTTTTTTTGTCAATGGTAAACGCTTAAAGGTATTACAATATGATAATAAATGCTTACCGGAGCAATGATGGCAATATTGTGTGGTTGTATGCATATTTCTAACAACCGATTTTGATTTACTGGATGCGTCTTTACATGGTTTTGTGCAGGTTTTGTTATCCACCATTAATTGAAGCATTTCTAACGATCGAATGCGATTGTCTAAAAACTCTTTAAGTACTGAATATTTCGGTACATCATCATCTGATTTGATCGAAAGTTCCCATGCCTTTTTTGTTGCGCTATCTAACTTGTTAACTACCAAGTACACGAGCCAATCATCCCAATGGTCTACGGGGCGTTGGAGTTGTTGAAGTGCTCGTAAGGCAGAAGTAACCCCATCATTCAGTATGCGTAAACTTGATGCCAATTCCGTTTGTGCATCGGGTAAATTAATAATCTGCGTAAGAAATGAGTTAACGATTATTCGCTTATTTTCATATTTCTGAACTAGTATATCCCAAGCAACAGTAAAATTTGCATCAGTAGTTGCGATATTATCTAAAACATGAGCTGCGTCGCCAGCGAGAGCATCCTTCAAATATTGTAGTTTCTGCGTATTTGAAATATGCAAATTATTTTTTACAACTGATACAAAGAGGTCCTTAAATGGGAACCAATTAAGAAAGTTCCCATCGAACGAAGGTATCTTGATAGCCGGCAACTGAGTTGATGTCGCCATGTTAAAAGGAGTGAGCTGTGGTGTGCTAACACTAGTGTTGGGAATGTCAGTACTCTTCTGATTTACTTGATGCAAGTAGTCATTTAGTTCGCCCAGAGTTTCACAGTATGTAGTCTCGATGTCGACAAAATCATTGTCGCTAATCAGTAGTTGTACGGTTTCGCTCACCTTTTTCTCTGACTGCTGTTCGCTTACATCTTCCACAAGGCGGTTCCTAGCATCGCAATATTTTTGCCAATAATCTTCAAGAAGCTTTATACGCACTTGAAGAAATCCCTCCGTTTGTTTAGCTTTTGCTGTCTTCTTTGTGTTGGCACGAAAGTTTTGGATTGCGGTGCGATATGTGGTTAATTTTTCTTCAAACCCCATATTTCTAAGGTAAATAAATCAAAACAGCTGTTAGAGTGAATGACAGATCGAGTTACCAGATAGACGGTGCACAACGTCTGACGTAATGATTAAGAATTCAATAAATTGATGGTAAGGCAGTGCAAGTAATTAAACGATTTATTCGTATGTTGATTTAACCAACAGATGGCGTTCAACGCACGACGTAATGATTAAGCTTGGTGTTAATCATATGTTGGACAAACAGTAGATGTCGTAGATGGTTTATGACAAGAAAGCTTTGAGCTTAACCTCTATATGCCAGATGACATAGAAAATTGCAAGGAACCTTCTTAATGATGGTTACTTAGATGATGCAATCGTCACTTGTTCCCCGCAAGGGATGCCAAATGTTAGGTTAGGTTGAGATGATCTGCGAAAAGTGAGACGCCAACCAAAATGTTTCAATCCAACAGCGAAATAAAAGACAACACAATTAATTACTTCACTTTTAATTCATTATAATTTTTACTTTCTTTTAATTCTTATTTACAAAATTCAAAAAGGTACAACTGAATGACTCAAGAGCACTATTAAGACTAAAAACTAAGAAGAAGAATACTTTACTTTCTTTATTTGCAAGTCATAAAAGGAGCATATATTCGAAATCGAAACCTGAATGTCAAATAAAGAATTGCTAATAATACTTTATGGCAAATCATATGCTATATGTTTGATCTCATTCACAATCGTTTGTAACGTCTGTTCTCTAGTTTAAATACTTAAAAATGATTAAATGTGAATACATCCTTTAATCTTAAACACTACTCTTAAGAGAATCCTTAATGTCTTGTATGGTCAATATATTTTCAGGTAAAACTTCCCTAGCCTTTCCATCTAATTTGGATTTTATGGAAGAAATGAGGCATATGTTCAAATTTGGTGCTGTTAGTTCTTCAATCAGACTAATTTTATCAAGAAAAGAATTAAGAGTCAGAGGGTTTCCGTCATAATTTTCACGAATGATGTTTGAACACATCGAAATAAATTTCGTCTTTTCCTCTATCGAAGCCATTTCCAAACTATTTGAACCAGTTTTTATTTCCTTGTTTGTCCCAGTACTTGAATATAATTGCTCTTTTTCAAAATTTAACTCTTTATCATCACCAAACTCTGTTTCGGAACCACTGTCTGTCATAACATCCTTACGTACGAGTTCAAATAAATCGATACCAAATGGAACTTTAATTTTACATTCGAGTTTGCTAAAACATCTCAATAATAATTCCCTACAGTGCAATATTTTGTTATGAATTATTGGTTTTAAAATGTTAGAAAATTTATCATTATAATCATATGTGTAAGATAAAATATTATTATATGACTCGATAATTAAATTTATATATTCATCAACTTTACTTTTATTACTCGAAATAGGACGTTTTTGAAGAATTCTTTTTTTAATTTTATAAAAATTAGAAACTAATTCTTTGAATTTTGTAATATCAAACTCAGTTGTAGACATTTACTAAATTAATATTTCCAATATTTAGAGTTAAGTATTCGCTTTTTGATTTGTATTTCATTTTTAATTTCAATAATAAATAAAATAAATAAATAAATAATAAAATAATAAAATCAATTTTCCATACTTTTTATGTTTCGTTTTTATATATATATATATTTATCTTTTCTTTTTTTTTTATTATTAAAAATTACAAAATTTATTTATTTATTAATATTAAAGCTCAAAATTCTTAGTTATTAAATAAATCTAAAAAAAATTAGTTCTTAATATATAGGCATAATTTTAGATAGAATGTGCAAATTTTGATTTTTAATAATTTTTTTTTTCATAATTTTAGGCAAAATTTATATTAATATAGCATATTTTATATTTTTAGAAAAAGTATGTTTGTTTTTAATAGATTTCTTTTTGTAGTATTTATATATCATGTATGGAATAATTAAGAATAATGAATTAAATTTATAATTAGAATAAGAACAATAATTTCATAATAATATAATGATCGAATTATATAGTAATATAGATCGAATGTAATATAAGTTTTTTTGATGAACTACAAAATAAGCTTTGGTGCTAAAACGATACTACTGCTGTAAATATATGTTGTAGCACCTGCATCCAAAAACACATTTTTTTTTAAGTTTTACTCTCATTCTTTCATTTCTTTTTGTCTTTTTTTTTCTAAATTTTGATATTTTATTTTGTTGTAATGCAGTTTTTTTTATGTTGTTGGTTTTATTTGCACTCTCTCTCCTTCATATTCTTCTTCTGCACTTTTCACATTAACTCTCTCCTTTCGATCTTTTTTTTTTAATCTTTTGGTTTAATATTTTTTTTTGTTATATATTCGAAATTCCTTTTTGAGTACAGTTATTTTTTCTTACTGCTCTTTTGATGTATTTGATTCTCTTTTTTTTTATTACTTTTGTCACATTTGATTTCTATGTTCGAAATTTCCTAGGCGAATTCATGTAATAGGTGGGATTGACTAAACAGCTGATACTATTCCAAGTGTCAAAATTTGTGTTAACTTTTTTTCTCTGCAATTTTTTTTCTTGCTATTTTGACAGCCGAAGTAGTGTTTTACAAAAACAAAATGCCTGTTGTTTTTGCATTGTTGTACTTGTTGTAGAGTTGCGGCTACCTTATATGAATTTGCCGTGGAAATTTCTTTCTGAATACAGTTATTTTCTCTTCCTGCTCTTTTGATATATTTTATTCTTTTTTTTTTTTTTATTACTTTTGTCACATTTGTTTTCTATGTTCGAAAATTTTTTTCTAATACAGTTATTTTTTTCTGTCACATTTTTTTTTTTAATTATTTTGGTATTTACCGTTATTTGGTTTTTTCCAGAACAAATATTTATGATTATTTTTTTTTCCTTACTTATTTTTTAGAAATTTCGTTTTTTTTTCTGATGATTTTTCTTTTAAATTTTGTTTATATTGTTGAGATTTTATAGTATTTTCCGGAAATTTAAACTTTTTTCTTTTGAATTTTATGTCACTTTTTTTTAATTATTTTGGTATTTACAGTTATTTGGTTTTTTCCAGAACAAATATTTATGATTGTTTTTTTTTCTTACTTATTTTTTAGAAATTTCGTTTTTTTTTCTAATGATTTTTTTTTCTTTTTAATTTTATATAATATTGTTGAGATTTTGTAGTATATTGTTTTATTAAAAAACAATTTTTTTTTTGTAGTTTTTAGGTTTTTTAATTTTTTTTTTTAATTTTTAAAAATTTAATTGATTTCAAATTTGCTTAAGTTCACTAAGTTTTACTTTTTATATGATTTTGTCTGTTTTTTTTTTTAGGCTATTGTATTATTATTTTATTTAAATTTCAAATTTGTATTTTTTTTTTTTTAATTATACACAGTCACCTAAAACGTTTATTTGACCAGACGACTTCGATCAAATTTTGTTTAATTTTTTTTCACTAAACTTTACCGCGTTTAGAAAACGTGTTCCAAAAAACTTTTAAAATTTAGTAGTCACTGAGTACAATTTTGCAAGGCAAAAAAAAGAAATAAACCGTTATCGACAGTTGTCCTGTCACGGTCGCCATATAGTGGATGGTGGCATATTTAAAAGAAACTCTGCTCGATTTGACTATTGTTCAGTGACTGACCTGCAGCCTCTTTATTAATCTATATTTATGCTTATTGATATTAAGTATAACAGTTTCAATTATACAAATATTATGTGAGAGTGAGAGGACAAATTATAATTAAGCAATAAGTAAAAAGGAGTTAGTTATATGTATATTAAGAAGAATAAATGATATAAATAATAATGGGTATTAAGTTAACAATAGAGTAACTTACTATTAAGAAATAAAGTTAAAGTATATTATGTATATGAAAGTTAATATAATATATAATAATGGGTGATGAGTTGGCACTACATTCGTTCTGGAAGAGGTCCCTGTTTTTAAATTTAAATGAAAGTTAAATTAAATTAAAATTTAAAAACAAAATGAAATAGACTTTTTCGAATTCACTTGCACACTTTTACGGATAGGGGTGAAGATTTAGAAAGAACTTGCGTTTCATCGATATATCGGTATTAAACCCGTACATTCAAATTTATCCACCACATTAAGTCCTCTCGGTAGGACAATTGTGAAATAACGGAAGCGTTCAGTACGTTGGCTTACAAAATAGAATCATCAATATTACCTTACGTAAGTAGTTAGTGAATTCCCATTTTTTCCTGCCTTTATTGACACCAAAGATGTCATTGCAATATTTAACGGCGAAAGCATATTATTTTAAGCTCATGGCAAAGTCAACAGTTCAGTATAATTTTGTTATTTATGTAAATAGATAATCAAAATTTATATAATAAAAGTAAATTTAAAAACATTAAAAGTCCATCTGAAGTACTGAAACGTTTAACAGCAAATGTTTAACTAATTAAGTAATATTCCATTAGGCACACACATCTCCCTATAGCGGATAAAATTATGTGGACGCTCATAAAAATATTTCAAAAATGAAGTGTTTGGACAAATATTATTCTTATTTTCAATCCTATTTTTTTGCTTTTTATTTCCAATCTAGCGATTGGAATTTATGATTGCAAAAATAAAAAGAAAAAACATTAAATTTATCCATTAAACAAACGCCTTAAACAATAGTGTGGTACCAGCAGAATCACAAGGACTTTAATTTCAAATACCCACTCCAAAGAGAACAAATAAAAATAAAATCTACACAAAACTAATATTTTGTTTAGAATAAATAGAGGAATCTCTAAGCAATTCTCTGTCAAAAACAAAAAGACAGAAAAAAATTGAAAAAGAATTGCAACAAATGGAGAATAAATGAAAAAAAAGCAATTAAAACTTTAGAAACACGGAAAAATAGTTGTTATTTTGTTATCATTGTTGTAGTCGCCGATGTGTTGAAAACTCTCGCTTCGATTTTATATATTTTTTTAATTAAAATGCCAATTTCAACTGAATAACTTTTCAAAGAGAAGCACGAACAGAGTAAAAAAAGGAATTCTAAGTTCTCTTATTGCCCTCAAAACAATTTTTTCAGAGATTTTGAATAAAAAAGGGGTTTAAAGCACAAAAGCAAATGCAACACATGTCAACAATTACTTGGTGAATTATGCGTAAAAAAATTGCTACAAATTATATTCAGAGTATATTTAAGCATAAACCATTGATGTAAGTACTATTTGTTGTTGCGTTAGCTATCCAGTTATAGCAATTCGTAGGGGAGAATACCCCAATTTAATTTATTTTTCTTTCAGAATTTCAAAATACATTTTAGTATTACAAGCAGAGCGTCAAATAACACATGCCCCTTCAATGTAACAGGAAACAGAGAGACGTAAACTTATATTTGGAGACTGCAATATGCCTTGCAGCGTTTATGTCCCTATTCACAAAAACAAGGTGGATGCGTAAGAATCTTAACATTAAGGAGTAAGGTCTAGTGGACTACAATTTCCATTCAATATTCTTTTAATGTAGTTTGGTACAACGCGTCCTGTTTCATATATGGTTTCCGCAATGTGATGCCAAGATTCGCATGGCATATGCCTAAAGAAATAAGAGTTTGGTAAGCAATTAATCTCAAGATTTGAAGCAGTTTATCCAGCCACCAAAGACTGCATTTATCGTCTTAATGAAATGTTCGCCTGACTAGCTATAATCTAGATTACTAGACCTCACGGCTATTGTACCTTACACACATCCTGTCCGTTAACGGATGTTTTCGACAATCCACTTCATATCTACTTTCACTTAAGTCAGCAGAAGATTTTATGCCCGGGTGAAGTGGAAACAGCGGAACATATAATATGTGAATGCAATAGATTCATAGAAAAATATCGTACACTAGAAGAGGTTCTTGGCTGCATACCAACTACTGATAATCTGTTACCAAAATGTGCCAATCGAGGGATAACTACAATGTCGGTGAATTGTATGCAAGACGAAATTAGCGTGGACTTGACGAATACAAAGTACTGCAATTGGTTAGGTTAGGTTAGCAAGTAGATTACTGTTCACAGGCAAGTTCACATAATGGCCCATATGGCCCATTGTGTCATCCAGCTTCGGATAAAACCTGCCAGTTCCCTTAGTGGCACGTGCGCCACCATGCCCAGATCTTCAAACGTTCTGTCACCCAAAAACCGATGACTTGAGTTTGGTAGTGCAGAACACTCACATAAAACGTGTTATACCGGTTCCATTTCTTCCACATATCGGCAGTTTCTGCAGTAATCCTGGTGGGGCAGACCGAACTTGTCAACGAAACTTCCAGTAGCGTGATGCCCCGTTAGAATTCCTTTTAGGGTGCGAACCTCTCTTGTCTAATTCAAGGAGCTTCAAGCGTTTACTATTTCGCACTGAGAGATACAGCAGTTTTGAAATTCGGCAACCAGGTATGTTGGACCACCTACATCGTCACCTGTCATCGTTGACAGCTTTAACAAACCATTCTTCCTGCGTCGGTGTGTGAGTTGTGTATGTGCCTCCGAAAACAGTCACTGGTACCATGTAGTCGCATATAAAACCAGCGTGGTTCGTTTCTACTTCATGTAGCACTGAAGCGTGCCCTACCGTATTTATCTGAGAACTTAAGCCTCTGTGAAGTTCTAGCAGCCATGTTTTGGAGGAAGAGATAAGATGACCTCTAGGCCAACCTGCGGAGTGGAATTCATAGCATCCATGATGCCCAAGCTTGTCAACATCTGTACTTTGTTCAGCATAAAGAGAATTAATAGTTAAGCTTAACCACACTTTTATTGCTGCTTGTAATGAATATTAAATTCCGATTCAATTCAACACTTAGGCTACAGAATCGCCAACATTCTGGTGATGACGGATTCCTATATAGTGGGTGACAGATGTTGGCAAAGAGGAAATTGAATTGAATATTGATATTTTTCTTGCTTTTGATTTCTTTTATATCGTATTATCCTCTTTCATATTCGTTTTTTTTTTTGTTGTCTTTTTTTACATTTTGTTCTATAACAAGTAAAAACAATCCATAATGGTTTCCTAAAATCAAGTATGTATTCTTTTTAGAAAATCCTTTAGCAAGTGGACAAATGAATGAATGAAGTGCAGTTAAGAACCGAATGGCAAATACCGAAAAGAGCAGCAATAAAAAGAGAACCAAAAGACAAAATAGAAATCAATTCAAGTAGATTGGGACGCATTATCTTGAAAAGCTGTTAACTCGTTACTTGCAAAAGTTAATTTTTTTTTGGATTATTTTTTAGATTCGACTGAGTTGTCTCTTTCAGATTATTTTTGAATTGATTTTTAGATTTCTTAAGACACTATTTAAAGGAATTTAATGTTTCAGGGATTTACTTCTAACTCTCAATTATCTAATGTTTGATTATCACCCGATACTTCTACGTTGAATTAAAGAGTTCAATGGGGAAATTCAATAGAATTTTATTCGAACTTTAAATTTTAACCGAAACGTTAATAGAGACAAAAAAAACAGTTTGGTTTGGTTTGAAAAACCTGATTGACCGTTGCATCAGTAAAACTAACCGTTTAAACATTGACATTAAAAAAAGGGCACCGAGGACGGTGCATGTAATGGACGTCTCATTGACGACGATATTAAAAAAGGCCACAAGAAAATTGTAAATGAAGTTGATCGAGATAGCTAAGGCTCAAAGGAATATTGATATTCAAAAGCTCTGTTCAGAGTAAATGCCAGGCCAGCTTACAATAGACAAGAACGAATGCTCCTGAGGAGTGCTTGTAGACATTCCGCCATGAAAAAAAAATACATTTACATACGTGTCTATATTTTAGATTAAAGGAAACATGACTTTCTCATCAAGCAAATGTATAGTCATCTGAGTGGACTATACTTGGATCAAATGTGACGAGGGTAAAGATGTTATGGAGTATAACAAATCCCACAATTATTTGTCAAATACTTAGCAAATCCATATAGAGAGCACACTCAATTTCAACCCATTTCTGTAGACTGCAGAGCCGACAAGTTCGCCGGAGCTGGTGTGCTCATTCCTTAATCCTCGTAAATCAACTTGGGTATGCCACTTACCTAGGTTAAATTGGCCATTCTTTCGGGACGTCAACCTACCCTGGTCTAATCAGGAGTTAAACTCACTTGGCCCTCGAAGGATAGAAGGTGCACCAACCAGTTACCAGAATGCAGCTCCCATCTAATGACTTCTGCTGTGGGTGCAGTTCCACTGAGGACGAGGAGACTGTTATCCACTTTCTTTGTCAGTGCACATCTCTTGCGAAGTGCAAATAGGAGTAATTTGACTCTCCAATCCTTGTCAGCTTGACGGACCTATCATCCATTGATGTCAAGGATGTGGATTCGTTTATCAAACTTTCGTCCTTTTAATGTGCAGACATTACGCTGAGCAACTTCTTCTCAAGTTTGGGGAATTCGGTCAGTACAGGGACTGCGTTTACCTGTGGCGTCACAATGGGCCGCTCTGAGTGTTCAAGTGAGCTTTTGGTATCAACACTACCACTCCAAGTACGCAAAGAAAATGTCTCCATTAGGCAACATTTTCTTTCCTTGCTTTATTGCAAATTACAACACTTTAGTGAGGATTACGGCTTAACTCATCATACCGCCCGTGTTGTGTGTTACTTTTAGAGTTTTTGCCAGAAGTCTGCTGAGACTAAGTCGCCAAAAGAAATATTTTTTTCTCTTTTCGTTTTGTTCGTGACATCTCAGCTGGGATTTGAATTACGGGCTCACTGCAAATAAGACAACACACTACTTACTAGACTACGGTGACTTCAAAATTGATTTGATTGTTGTATCTTTCAATATATTTCTTGTACAACAGCTTTTCTGCTAGTGCTCTGCACTTCAGAGGTTTTTGGGTGACAGAACTTTTGAAGATCTGGACATAGTGCGAACGTATAGCTAGTGGAACTGGCCGGTTTCATCTGGAACTCGGCGTGCTTCCATCCCACCACTAACGGATCATGACAAGGGGGCTTAACTCACACTGACTGACACAATGGGACATATGGGCCAGCAAATAAACTTGTCTGTGAATGGCAGGCTACCCGATAACCTAACCTAAACTTTCAAAGTATTTCATAAATAATAACGTGGTGGAGCAAGCCAGATTTCAATCTTAGAAATAAAATGCCCACTAACTAAGCCAACAACGAACATCACAAGAAGATCGAGCAGATAAAGAGTAGAACTCAAAAAGTAAAAGTTAAGCAATCATCTGTTAAAAAAGGAAAATTTTATTATTTTATTAGACAGGTACGTTGAGGTGTTAAAAAATTCATTATGAATTACAAACAAAAATTCAATTTACCTAATGTATCGTTGGAGGCTTTTATGTAATTCAACAACAAATTCTAATGTTGCCATAAACAGATTTGGTAAGATTTAGAAAAATCTGACAAAACATACTAACAATGGACGGATTGTGGCCTTAAGGTATAAGAAATTATGTTTTCAGACATAAAACGATACTAAAAGACGCCAACACGCTCTGGTAATAGCTACAGCAATTGCCTTCATTTGTTTCTCAAACCAACAGACCTTTTCAAAGGAGAAGGCAGTCAGCCAATATGTGAAACTGTCAGCAGACATTAGGAAGGCAAAGATGTCTGACAAGTCAAGAAAGAAAGAAAGAAAAGTGAAAAGTAACCAAAATGAATATTTGAACAACAACTGACTGAGTGACTAACTGACTGACGGGCTCAGTGAGTGGCGTGGCATTAAGAAACATAAGAGTTTATGCTAATTTCGTTATTTATTAAGAATAGAAAGAAAAACACTTGAACTCACATGAACGTCAAATAAAATTCGAAAGAAATACGAAACAAACTTTTACAAATTGAAAGGGTTTTCTTACAGTTGAATGAATTCAATTAAAGTTTTTGTGTGAGTGTCGTTTTTTGTACTGTTTCTGTTGCGAATGGTAGTCTTCTATTCACCTCAAAAGTAAAACACTGAAGAAGAAGTACAAAAATTTAACACCGAAAGACCTTTTTCCTGAAGTGTCGGATAGGTGTTAACGTTTGTGAATAAATCAGCGATAATTCAAGGATAAAGGAAAACGTTGATGCCAATTTGGCAGATTTTAAAATACATACATACATACATGCATACATAATAACGCCTCAGTCAGGATTACGATCTTACTTCCCACACCACTTTTGTTAATTTAATACACGACCGACGGAACCTACAGTTTACTATAAACTCTACTACGAATGATAGATTTTTTAAAAACTTTTTTATGGCAATTTTATTTTCTTCCATAGTTCTTGCCAGAAATATGCTGAGAGGAAGTCACCGAGATCGATGGCTGTCCTCAGAATTAAACCATGGTCTCACGTCTAATAAGTTAACACTGTTGTGTTCAGCCAAAGTTCCACTTTTCATCGGACAATCATCTTCAGCGATAAGACGATTTCTGAATGAATGGGTACGTAAACAAACAAAAATTATTGAATTTGACACGATACTAATGCACATGATATACTACAGCATCCAATTCATCCCGAAAAAATCACGGTTTGGTATGGATTTTAATTTGGCAGCGTCGTCGGAACACATTTCATTGAGGACGACGATGGCCAAGCCATCATTATCAACAGGGAGCCAACATCTTTTGAACTGGATGATCTGGATACCAACAGCACGTAATTTCAATAGGACGACGCTACGTACCGTTCAGCTCATGCCGCATTCAATATTTTGTACTAACGATTTGAAATCATAGTCATCTCACATAGAAATGATATGAACTGGCCACCGAGTACGATTTGCTCACACAGGTATATGCGAATAACAGTTAAACTGAAATCTCCTCAGAAATTTTAAAATTCTTAGTTTACTTCAGATTATTTCACTATCATAAATGGCAATCTTGTTAGTGTTAAAGACAACGCTGATTCATACAGAAAGTTCTGTTTCTCTTAGGATTTCTGTCTTCACTATCCCACTGAGAAATAATTTAGATAGGAAGGTCGAGGTGATAACAGGAGTTTTTGCCAGAAATCTGCTGAGAGTAAGTCGCCGAAGAAATTTTTTTTTTTTCATATTTCGTTTTGAAACCGGGCTTTACGTCTAATAAGCAAACACACTACCTACTAGACTACGGCGACTTCGTATGTTTGTATGTATTTATGTATGACGTTAATTTGTTTGCAGGATATTTGCATTGAAGACTCAATGCAATTGAATTAACTCAATTTAATACAACAATAAACAAAACAGTCGTTGTAGTCTAGCATGTAGTGTGTTAGTTTATTAGACGTGAAGCCACGGTTCAAATCCCAGGTGGTCAAACATCTCCAACATAAAAAATATTTCTTCGGCGACATTCTCTCAGCAAATTTCTAGCAAAAACTTCTGAGAGTAAATAAAACTGCCTTTGAAAAAGTTTACCAAAATTCTGTCGTTCGAAGTCGATTTTAAACCGTAGGTCCCGCCACTCACGTATAAAATTAACACACACAGTAACAAGCCTTCAGTAAGGATTAAGTAAGTAAGGCTTGTAATGATGTATGTATGTATGTAATAAACAAAGAACTACGACAACTTTTAAAACTAAAAATTATTTTTTTACTATAAATTACTCATTGATTAATTACTTTGTGAGTCCGCAAGCATATTTGACACAAAAGTTTACAACTTTGTAAAGTTTTTAAACTTGCTATAGCCACACAATGAAAAATTCTAAAATATTTCAAAACAGCAATAACCACAATACTTTTGAATTGTTAAGTTCAGTCCATACCAGACATCATATGTATATACATATGTATATGAAGTAGAAAATTCTTCAATATTAAAAATGTCAATATTGAATGAGTTATTGTATGAATTTATGATTATAGTAGTCTCAGAATGTAGGGAATATTGGAAATAACAACAAAAAGTATGTATTTTATGGCATACAAGGAAATAAATGTCGCACATTGAAGGCAAAGGTAAAAGGAAGAATAAAAATGAAAGTAGTTGGGATTGAAATATGGAAATTGTTAAATCAATGATTTATGTTTTAAAATTTATATGTATGTCGAAGTAATCTTTATTTGTGACAATATTTGTTATTGATACTGATTGTATGGTTTGTATTGTTTGCAGCGTTTTTATTTAAATTTGCGTAAATTTTTTTATTTTGTTTGCTCAACCAAATTACTTCATTTGTTGTTTAGGAGTTCATTACAAGACATATGACAATGTAATACACTGCAGAGATAAAGATGGTATTACCGAAATACTGTGAAGTCCTCAGGAAATGATTTTTTATTAGTTTTGTCAACAATTTAGAACTCAGTATTCAGTAAGTTAGCATGAAACAGATTCTATTTCTAAAGGTTAAGCCTTTCCAAATATGAGCTCATTGAGTTTGAAATTCAAAATTGTTTTCTCTTTATTATATCCCTTTGTTAGAAAATTAGGATCAGTTGCTATGGTGCTACGTGCCACACAGCTACACAAACGCTTTGACTCAAGTACTTCGTTAGACTTTTTCTTGTAGGATTTTCTTACATCGCAGCGAGATCCTCAAAGTCAACGTAACACACGCCATCGGTCAAATTTTGGTTGATTTATGGGTCACAGTTATGGAAAATTGAAAATTTCACCCAAAGAAACCGTGATGGACATTTGAAGGATGTTATATTCCTCACAGCAATAGGCATTTCAACCTAATGAAAAATTTCACAGATATCTGCAACATTTATTTTTTTTTTTATTAAAGATTGAAAGTGCTTAATAAAAGAGCCGATATAAAGAAATTAATGCCTTAACATTTCTATTTGTTAGATGGTCGTTGAATAAAACGAAAATATGAGTATTTCTTCCAAATGGCATTACTATTGATTTCAAAAAGATTTATTGTTGTGGCTTAAATTTATGTACTAGTAGTTGTAAGAATTATGACATTTTGAATATTCTGCTGTCATAATCCATGTAAACAAATTAATGTTAAGGAGTTAAAAAATCATAAAATAAAATATAATCGATAAAAATTTACAGTATTTACAACCGCCTGTGAAATATTTTAATTTCACTTTAATGCCATGAAATTATAATCAGTGATAGTATATCAACCAAATGTGTTCTTAAAACTGTGGCTTTAATTTGCTTGTCTCAGAGTTTTAATTTATAACGTATGCGAGTTTAGTTACTTTTATTCATCATGTACACTCAGCTGCACATCTTTTCAAAAATCAAAATAATTTCATTTTATCCTTAACAGTTGATTATTTATTAGGTATACTTTACTAAATACAGACCTCAGATGAAGAAAAGGCCAAGAAAGGCAAAAAATAAATAAATTTAATGAACCACGTATTAATCACGGACGAATACACCTTCCACATAGTCAGTTTAAATGTGATGTTTAATACTGGAAATTTTTTACATTAAATTCCATGAGCAACAATAGAAATATTATGGACAATTTAAGTAGATTTCCAGCTTAAGCTTTAAATATCCTTAGTTTGAAAAAAAAAATTATTATAGAGACTGTTCTCTGAAATGCATAATTTTTTAGACATAAGAATAATTGGAATATTCTAAGCGTCTGCGTACATACAGCAGCAAAAAACTATCGAACCCATTAACATAGCGAGGCTTGTCTTTTATTCATCTACGATTACCATGATTCTGTTGTAGAATTACATTATACAGGTCTTTCAGTGTTTCTTTAACACACTCCGTAAGGAGCCCAAATGTTAAAAACACGTTGCTAAGGTGATTCTTACAAATTGCATATAAAATACAAAAAGTTTTTAAAAGTGAATAAAATATGTATGTTCTTATTCTAGTCATATTGTTTAGAATGTTTCTCGGTGTCAATAAGAATAATTCCCTGTCCAGCACCTAAAATGCACTTATCTGATGATCATATCTCATCATCAGTAACTAACCTCAGGTTGCCCCTGGATAGGATGACGCATGATTCTAAACTCCTCCTACCCAACAATAGTTGAGATTGTCTCAAACCCATTTGATTTGATAAAATTCTCTACCCTTCTATATACTTCACCTGGATAGTATGACGCATGATTCTAAACTCCTCTTACCCAACAATAGTTGAGATTGTCTCAAACCCATTTGATTTGATAAGATTCTCTACCCTTCTATATACTTCCAAACATATCTTCCAACTCAACAGAAAAGTGGTGAATCCACACTAACCTAGATGCTACCTTTCTCGTATGTTCAACTGTCTGCTCATAGCCATGATCTGCCTTTTGTACTGGGGGAGAGTTGTTGAAGGATATAGTACATAGTACACAGCGATGTTTTCATCATTTTTGTTGCAACAAGAATGTCTTTAGAAGATTCCCTTCTCCGGCTCAAGACAAAAAAATACCCTTTCTGCGCTCTCTATTCTATTTATGACCTTGTGACTGTCCACACGTTCCTGAATGCCCAAAACTAGATAAATCTATAAGATCTATCTAAGAAGATGTACCCGTCCTGATTGCGTGTTGCCTAGGATGCAGTAAAAAAATTTCGCACATCGTCCTCAACATAGATGTTTGGGAGTTTTTTCTATTAATTGTTATTTCCTAACTCTGACTTAACGAAATGTCAACTTTATGTATGTTTACTATTTTTGATAATTAACTTTATGTACTAAAATTGACTCTCGTAACATTTTGAAAGTTAAAAGGGTCACATTGAGTTTTTAACATTGAAATAAAAAAGGTCTGCCACTAATACTTAATAAATTTGGTTTTATTTAAATAAAGAAAGGTTAAAATCAAATCGTTTCAAACATAAATTCTCGTACATTTTTATGGTGCCGAAACCCGGGAACCTATCGAATCAAGATAGATAATAAAATAAACGAATTTATTAAAATAATTGCCGTCGGTAAACTAAGAGCAAAATTATACTCCTCCTACGTGGATATAATAAAATCGCCTTTTCCAAACCGAGGGTACAGTGGTACCTACATTTCAATTATTATCCGCTGTATAATAATTTCTTAATCTACTGATTAAAAATTACCCCTGCCTAAATAAACTTCAATATCCCAACATTGAAAACTTCATCACAATGGAAAATATTCTAACTGTAATAAACACTCAAAAAGCTGCGAACAAGCACTTGAAAAAAATCTTGTTAACTATTGATAAAAACCAAAAGAAGAATTAACAAAAGGTTACCTAAAAACATTACTTGAGGAAGTTGAGCTGACTCACAAACAAATTTGTGAAATAGTAAACGAGAACTCAATTCTTGAAAGTGATGTGCCGTATTTAAATGAAGATTTTTATTACTTATTCTTTGAGAATTATTTAACTCTAAAATCAAAACTACTGGATTTGTCATCTGAGTCTACAACTCCACAACAGAATATGTCAAGTACCGTGGTATCGACTTCAGTTCAAAATACTTCATTTGCCTCCAGCGCCAGACTTCCAAAAATTGAATTACCATCATTTACCGGTGATTATTTAGGATGGATTCCATATCGCGACATGTTCCTTTCTTTGGTACACAACAACATGTCTCTTACTGGCATACAAAAGTACTTTTACCTAAAAGGTTCATGTAAAGGGTCTCCACTTGAGATAATTAATCAATATCCAGCATCTGAAAATAATTACGACGCCGCTTGGAAGGCACTCGAAGAAAGGTACCATAATACAAGAAAAATTGTTGATCAGATTCTAAAGAAATTACTTGATATACCAAACACTAACGGCTCGTTCGAAAGTATCAAAACATTACTTGATACAACACGGTCGTCAATCTCTTTTTTAAAATCTCTTAATATTGAAGTTGACAAATGGGATGCCATTTTAATATTTCTCACCTGTCAAAAATTGGATAAACAAACTAGAAAGGAATGGGAGCAATCAATAACCAACAACAATCAAATTCCTCCAATGGCAAGTATGTTAAATTTTCTTGAATCATCATTTCGCACTTTAGAGTCAGTAGAAGAAGCGCAAAAACCATCAAAATTACAAAAAAATTCAGTAAGTAATAATCCAACAAGATTTAATAAAATAACATTTCATGTTAATAACACTACCATTAACAATAATTACTGCCCTTGCTGCCAACGTAGACATCCTCTCTACAAATGTTTTAAATTATCTTCACTAACTCCTCAAGAGAAAAAGTCTGTGATTCAACAGAATAATATTTGTTCTAATTGTTTACATACTGGACACAGCACAAATCACTGTACATCAACAGCTCGCTGCCAACAATGTAAGCAAAAACATCATACTATTTTACATAGTTCTTTCATTACAGAAAAGCAAAACACACAACAAACTGGCAATGCTGTGTTTACATCTGTAAATGATCAACCAACAACAACAAACGTTAATAAACCAAATCAACATTTCTATACACATAACATGTCTCATACAGTAAACAACAACGTTCAAGTTCTATTAGCTACAGCAAACGTAATAATTAAAACTAAATCTGGCTTACATACTGTAAAAGTTTTAATAGATCCAGGCTCGCAAGCATCTTTTGTAACAACAGAATTAACACAGCTGTTAAATCTTCATAAACAAAAAATAAAAGAAAAGTCTGTTAGTGGAATAGGAGATAAAAACAAAATGTTAATAAATTACTGTGTACATCTCCAGCTGATGTCCAACTACAACAAAAGTTTTTGTTTACAAATTGATGCATTAGTAATAAATAAATTAACCACAAAAAATATCAGTAAACGTGATTTACAAAATTTAAAACAATTTTCATTAGCAAATCCTACATTGTACTTCCCAGCAAAAATAGATATACTATTGGGAAGTGATGGTTATGGTGAAATCTTGTTATCTGATTCATATAAAATTCCAAATAGTATTTATTTACAGGAAAGCAATTTTGGTTGGCTGGTGTCTGGACCTCTAAGAAACTGTTTCGCTGATCAGAATATAAATGTAAACGTTAGTTGCCTTGAAGGCCAACTAAGACTTTTTTGGGAACAAGAAGAGCTGTTAGATGAGCGAAAATTTTCTCTTGAAGAGGAACTGTGCGAAAATTATTTTATAAAAACTGTATCAAAAGGCAAAAGTGGACGGTATACAGTAAGTTTGCCATTCAAAAATTTACTTTTTGAAAAACCATTACCAACATTTAATAATACTGATTTCCACGCATTAAGGAGATTAAAATATTTAGAATCGTCGTTTAAAAACAAACCACAGTTTGCAAAAGTTTACCGGGAATTTATAACTGAATATTTAGAACTCGATCATATGGAGAAAGTTGGTAAATATCCACATGATATTTTATTAACAAAAAATTATCCTATTTCGATTCTTATTTTTACAGATACTCACTATAAGACACTACATGGTGGTGTTCAATTGATGCAAGCATACGTTATGTCACTATACTGGATTATTTCCTCAAGAAACATTGCGAAGCTCGTTAAACGAAGGTGTGTGATTTGCCTTAAATACAGTGCTAAAGCCTCACAGCAGATTATGGGCAACTTACCATCTGCTCGAGTACAACCATCAAGACCATTTAAGCACAGTGGCTTAGATTATGCTGGTCCTATTTTAATCAAACAATCAACCTTACGCAGAAGTATTACAAGTAAAGGATACATTTGCCTCTTCGTGTGCATGTGCACCAAAGCTGTGCACCTCGAAGCAGTTCCTAATCTTACCACTGAAGCCTTTTTAGCATCATTTAGACGCTTCATCTCAAGAAGAGGACAATGCACAGACTTGTATTCTGATTGCGGAACTAATTTCATCGGAGCAAGTAAAGAGCTACGAGCGTTACACAACAATTCCATGACTTCGGCGTAAAATCAATGAAACGCCACTTGCGTCGCCTCATGAGAGACCGTATACTGACGTTCGAAGAGTTGACAACTCTTTTATGTCAAATTGAAAGCTGTCTAAATTCAAGGCCACTATGCCCACTTTCCTCCGATCCAACTGATCTAAACGTGCTTACACCAGCACATTTTCTAGTTGGAGAACCTACTACTACTATAGCTGAACGAGATCTTTTAGATAGCAAAATCGCTCGCCTATCACGATGGAAACAAATTGAAAAACTTAAACAACACTTTTGGCAGCGCTGGTCAAGAGAATATTTGTGTCGACTACAATCCAGGCCAAAGTGGAATTTAACAAAAAGGGAAGCTAAAGTAGGAGATATTGTCCTAATATTAGATGAGCGCTTCTCTCCAGGACAATGGCCCCTTGCCAGAATAGAAAAAGTACATTCAGGTTCTGATGGCCACATCAGAGTTGTAACACTCTACTGTAAGGGCAAATATGTAAAGCGTCCAATAACAAAAATTTGTTTTCTACCTGCAAGCTGTAACGATCTACAAGATCCTGCTCACTAACCCGATTTAAGAACTATTGTTCTTAGGGGGGAGGAATGTTTGGGAGTTTTTTCTATTAATTGTTATTTCCTAACTCTGACTTAACGAAATGTCAACTTTATGTATGTTTACTATTTTTGATAATTAACTTTATGTACTAAAATTGACTCTCGTAACATTTTGAAAGTTAAAAGGGTCACATTGAGTTTTTAACATTGAAATAAAAAAGGTCTGCCACTAATCTTATATATAAAAATGAATGTGTGTTTGATTGTATGTTTGTATGTTTGAAGTTTATAGACGACGGCTGAACCGATTTTCTTGAAATTTTCACAGTATCTTCCTGTATGTCTGGAAGGAGTTATAGGCTACTTTTTATGTTGATATTCCAAATGAGCGAGGGGCCATGCCCATGTATACTACATACTACATACTTAATATTTAATTGCATTTGAAATATATTACTCATACGCATAGTTACCCCTAAGGTATGCTATCTATGATTCCTGATGTATAAAACCAAAGAAAATAAAGTATAAAGAATGTGAATTTTGGTATATTTTGGAATATTTTTCAAAAATATTTCACGACGCGGGAGGAAAGATAGAAGGGAAAGATAAAGAAACCAAGAGCGTAACAATGTTCTCAATTGTTCTCATCGTGCGTTTTTGTTGTTTGACTAATTTTTTATTTATTCTTCTGAAACAGTGTTGCCACGAAAAAAATTTTGTAACCAACATTTGTGAAAAAATCACCAAATAAGAAAAAATATAACCAAAATTAAACTCATAGACTTTTGTTTTATACATATATAAAAATGAATGTGTGTTTGTTGTTGGGCATGAGCCGGGAAGGTTTCTAAGTTGGTATGACCTCTTTCCTACAGGTGGCGCCACTGAAAATTACTAAAAATTATTTAAATCGTAAACTATGCAATTGATCATGCTATGATCTTTAGCAAAGTTGTTGCGCATGAGTCGACGGAGGTTTCAAAGTTGGTGCGATTAATTTCCGATAGATGGCGCCACTGAAAATTGTTCAAAATGATTGATAAGCAATTGGTCGACCTACACCTCAAGCACGGAAAAAAGAGCATTACGAGCCTCGAAATCAGACGAGCAACGAGCATTGAGACTGGATAATCTTCGCGGACATGCCGCTGCGATCCGTTTGCATGAATCACTTGAACAACGAGAAGGGAGATTAGAAACTGTTCGAATGCGTACTACTCAATCCTGTTCGTCTGAATCATCTGAACAACGGGAAACAAAATTAATAAAATGATTAAAAATAAATTGGGTATTTATTTAATGTCTTCCCTTCAAATTTATTTTAGTTGGTGGCGCGGCAAAGTGCGCAGGGTATAGCTAGTACTTAATAAATTTGGTTTTATTTAAATAAAGAAAGATTAAAATCAAATCGTTTCAAACAGAAATTCTCGTACAAAAGATGACGTGAGACTAATTGGTCTAAAGAATTTTGGGTGTACGAAACCCTTTTTTCTCAACTTTGAAATGAACAAAACATTCACCCTTTGCTGGTATATAGTCAAGAGGTAGGCTAGTTTGGCAAGGCTGGTCAAGTTCATTAGGTGTAGAGGTTGCATTCGACAATACCGTTGGTTGTCTATCCGTAAACATCAATTTTGGTATACATTTTACAACAAATCGTCTATAATCTTGTTTATCAGGGCTTGGATTGTATTTGGTTTGTTCCTGAATAAGGAAAACTTCACGAATGCTCCCAAATGAAGTGAAATTAATTGTTCATCAAACTCCCCTTGCAGTAGCTGGATGTTACCGATGTTTAATTTTATGTCTGAATATCTGTTTAATTCCTATCAGCTTAACAGGAATGAAATATTTATTTATTTATTTATTAATAAAATTGACTATAATTAAAATAAACAGTCAATTTACAAATAGAGGGGCAATAGCTACAAGGGCTTTCAGCTCGCTTAGATTAAATATTTGATACCAATTGAATATAATACTTAAGCATAATTGAAATAATTAAATATAGTTGTAAATGTTATTGATTTTTAGGAATGCTATTATAGTATTTATATTATCCAAGGTTGGGTTTGAAATTAAATCCAATGGATTTCTATTTTTAAATATGTGTAGCCTGTTGTTATGGAATTGGGGACAGTAGCAAAGAAAGTGTTCTGGAGTAGTGGGGTTGTTAATATTACAGTCACAGGTGGGGATATTATGTAGGTTAAGAAGAGTTCCATGGGTGAGACGAGTATGTCCGAGACGGATCCTTAAAAACTTTGTGGTGTCAACTCTATTCAATTGTAATTTCAAATAACGGAATAGATTTATTCTGTTAGTGTTCACACTCCTGTACCAGACAGATGTCCTCGAAAAAGTGTCGTCTCGTTCCAAGTAGAAATTTTTAATATATCTGTTTATATCTCTAGGGTTGTAGTTGTCCGTGCTGTACAATGGTGCCCTAAGTGCGTACTTGGCAATTGAATCCGCATATTCGTTCCCTCTGATGTTACAGTGGCCAGGGGTCCATATAAGTATAATACGGTTCCGTTCCTGTATAAGAATATTTCTTATGCAAACTACATAAGGATTAGGATTATTTGTATTCCTGATCATTTTCAGCGCCGTCAAAGAGTCGGAGCAAATAGCGTATTTTCTCTTTTTCTTACCTAGATGCTTAACAGCTTTATATATAGCAATTAGTTCGGCTGATAGAACAGAACTGTAAGGTGGTAAAGTAGAGGCCGTGATTATATTAGATTCAGTAGTAACGCTGAAGCTTACAACGTTATCTACCTTAGAACCATCGGTATACACAAAATTGTATTCGCACATATTCTCTCGTAGGCCTTGAAAAAGGGTTCGGAAATGTGAGGGGTCATGCTGGTTCTTACCTAGCCAGTGAAGACTAGTGTTAACGTTTTCCGTGTTAAGTTCCCATGGTGGATAGTCAACAGATTCAAGTTTGAAGGCGTTTGTTCTGAGTTGTAGATTGTCGCTTACTTCTTTTATCTTGGAAATGACGGACTGTATCTTTGGGACTCTTCTTGATCTTTTAATTTTCGTCATAATTGATTCCAATAGCCTGTTAGGATTGACGCTAAAGGAGCGAATCAATTTTGCTACAGCTATATTATGTTGGGTTTGAAGTGATGGTATATTTGACTCAAACAGCATATTGCTACAAGGTGTTGACCGAAAGGCTCCAAGAGCGTTCCTAGTGGCGGTATTTAGTATGGTTTGGACAGTTCTCAGACTAGATTTTGGAGCATGACCATAAAAGGGTATCGAATATCTTATTTTTGATATTATAAGTGCGTTAATGACCATAATTAGATTCAGTGGGCTGCAGTTAAATTTGTTACTTGACAAGCATTTTAATACGTTTAGGGATTTAATTAAAGATTTTGCAATTTCACTAATATGTCTATTCCAAGTATATCTCTTGTTTATATAAAGTCCAAGCACTTTAAGTTCTTCAACTTCTGTCAGTCGAGAGTTTGCGGCTGAAACCGTACATCTGCATTGTTTTTTCCGGCATATATGTATGAATTTACATTTTGAAGTGCAGAGCGATGCTCCCGAGAAATTACACCATTGGTTTATGCTATTAAACAAATGATCCAAATTTATATGGGGATTTTTAGATTTGTCGGAATTAATTATCAAGTTAAAATCGTCGGCGTAAGCTGTGAAATTGATTTCTTTGTGAAGTTCGATAATGGAACAAAGTTTGTTGTATGCCAGCAGAAATAAAATTACAGAGAGAGGCGATCCTTGCGGGATGCCATTATCAATCGGGTATAAAGGGGATAGTCTATTATAGATTCTTACCGAAAATTTACGATTTTTCATGAAATTGATTATATAATTTGTTATGCGTGGGCCTATGTTCCATTCCGCCAGTTGGTTGACTATGGTATGTATGCCAATTTTGTCGAAAGCCTTTTCGAAATCCAGAGACAATATTGTTGTGTGTTTTCTTTTGGATAGACTACTTGTGATATGGTAGTCTATAAAGAGAAGGCTGTCTATTGGAGTTTTCCCTCGGATGAATCCAAATTGGTGTCTGTTGAGAAGTTTATATTTTGATATGAACCACCAAAGACGATTTGCAATCATTTTATCCAATGTTTTAGCGAGGCAGGAATTGAGAGATATTGGCCTGTATGAGTCGAGGGATGTTTTGATTTTCCCTGATTTGTAAATAGGAACAACAATGCTGTGTTTGAAGTATTGAGGTATATAATTTTGGAAGATGCTATTGTAAAGTGTGAGCAAACGTTTTTTCATTTTGAATGGCAGTTACCTTAACATTGGGTATGATATTCGGTCACCGCCAGGAGTTTTCCCTTTTGCTCTTCCTAAAGCTGAATTTAGTTCCAAGAGGTTAAAATTTTTCTCGATATGTTGGGCTTCTGGACTTGACCGAGGGGTCAAGAGGCTGCTCAGCGTTTCAGTTTTGTTATTGCGAAAGTTTGCTGGAAAATTTTGGTCTGATGAGTTTGTGGACCAGAAGTTTGCAAATTCCTTTGCAATATCTGCGTTGTTTGTAAGAATGTTGTCTGGGCAGCTTAAAGATTCAATACAGTGTATGCTTGCCTTCGCTTTATATCCTGTGAAGTTTCTTATATTGGACCATATTTTCTCTGTACTGGTGGAGGGGTTTATCGTCGAAGTAAAATTAAAAATTGATTCTCTTTTGGTTAATCTTATTTTACGCCTTAAAATGGCACTGGCTCTCTTGTAATTGACTAAATTTTCCGTAGTCATATTTCGTTTAAAAGCGTTCCAGAATTTATTTTTTTCCTTTTTAAGGTTGTTCAGTTCTGAACTCCACCAAGGGACCTTGTAGTTATTAAAGAAATGTGCTTGAGGGATAGCAATGTTAGCAGATTCTAATATTATCTTTCTGATATTCGCTGCTTCCTTATTGATGTTTGAACTTATTTCCCTTTTATTTTCGAAATGTGTACAAAGGGCCTGGTAAGTTGGCCAGTTTGCCTTTTCCAATTTGAACTTGGGTTTAAAAGTGAGGCACTCTCTGTCTCTTGTTTGTTCGAAAAGTGATAATATTATCGGAAAATGGTCACTTCCGTTTAGCGTGCTTTCTATATTCCACTCGATATGTGGAGCCAAAGAAGGGGAGCAGAAACTTAAATCTATATGTGAAAAGGTGGAATGGGTATTGAAGTGAGTAGGAGAGTTGTCATTCAGTAGAACAAAATTAAATTTATTAATGAAATCAGCTAGTATTCTCCCTCTGTTATTTATTGATGTTGATCCCCAAAATGTATGCCTGCTGTTAGGAATGAAATAATTTGAGAAACATCAGTAATATTGAACGCCAACATTGTTTAGAGGTGTATACCGTAAACAGTTAAGTGTAGTCTATGGTGGGAGTATGCGTGTATGTGTTAATTACTAATACGATCAAAGTGTACAGCCTGAGCTTAATGTGTAGATGAAAATCCTTATTTATTTAAGTTTGTCTTTTTTGCGTGCAGAAGAGTGTACCAAAGTATTTAAATTAGAATTTATGTTCAGGTGTGTGTTTGGTCTTAATAAATGACAGTCAATTAAGAAAACTGTATATGCAGGCTGTCAGAAGATGTTTAGTTGACTTTTTGACTCAATAAGAGCTTTCGGTGCTGCTTGATGAATTTCCAGCACACAAAACCGCAACAACAAGACGAAAGAATTACAAAAGTATTGAAATACTTCCTTCCACTGTAAAAATAAATTAAAAGAGTACCGGCATAATTGAAATATTAAATGAAAATATTTTAAATTGGCGTAAAATATGAGCACTGGTGACAATCTGTGACTAAAATAAAAAAGATTAATCAATTAAGAGCAATTTCACTCACTACCACTCAAGGAAGATGTAAGAGGGTGCAATCTTTGAATCCAGTTTTCATTTTGTTAAACCAATAAAGAAGTACGAGAAATGCATTCTATTGCAGCAGACTAACAGATGATTATCGTAGCCTTACGATAAGAATAAGATTTCTTAATTGTGTCTATCAGGATCCTTTCAATTAAATTTCAATTAAATTGAAATGAATGGTAGCATAATAGACCTAATGGATTGGCTACACGTAAAGTAATGATATCATTATTATTATATGTATTATAAAACTACAGGATGTTTCCTATTCAGTCTATTTGAAATTCACTCTTCTCGTTTCGCTATACAGTACAGTTGTATGAGCTCCTATGCCACATGGACGTTGTGTACCGCATTAATATCCAGCGGCTGTGGTGGCTCGGCTTTTTTGTTAGAAAAAGATGTTCGCTCGAGACGGATTGTTAGTGGTCTTTTATATATGTATGTAGTAAAGTATGTTGTATGTAGTTAATCAGTAGTATATCGAAATATAATTATACTTCACAGTGGAAAAGATAGATTAATTAATTATATTATCAATTATATTGTCAATAATATCAATTACTTTATTAAACTTAATTTTATTATCTGTCATTTTTTAAATTATTTTCGTATTCTTATCTCCGTTTTAAAATTGTATGTCTCAAATGTATATTCAATCATGATTTGTCATTTGTGTTTAAAAAATAGACTGTTAAATGTAAATGGTACATGTATGTTTAGTTGCGTTGCGTTAATATATTCAAATGTCAAATATTGTGAATGAACAATTTAGTTCTAGAGATGGGAACTTTAATATGATTAGAATACTAGCTAAACAAAAACAAGGCTTTAAAATCCCAAGGCTTTAACGCCCAAAGTCTAGGAAACAAGTTGGATGAATTCCGATATTTATTTGAGAACTCTGGAATTGATGCCATATGTGTTTCCGAAACCTGGTTCCATAGCGGGATAAGTGATAGCTTTTATGGTGTTAATGATTACCGTGTTTTTCGGTCTGATAGATATAAACATGGTGGTGGAGTAGCAATATATGTAAGGAATAACATATCATGTAAAATCAACACTATCTTCAATCAACCGAATGACGTTGAATATGTATTTATTGAAGTCAATCACAATGGTACCACATTGCTACTCGGTTGTGTCTATAGACCGAATAGAAATATAAAATTTGATGGACTTGTCAGTCAACTAGAGCTCTTATCAGTGTCGTATCCTGAGGTCATAATAGCCGGAGACTTTAATTGTAATTTGCTTGCTGATGCCACTCTATCTCATATGATGTTATCATTTAACTTATTTCCTATTAATGAGTCTAGACCTACCCACTTTACAAATACTAATAGCACCCTACTTGATTTATTTTTCATCAGTAATAAACATAAAGTTTTACATTATGATCAACTAACGGTACCAGCCTTTTCAAAACATGATCTCATCTTTGCAGTATATGACTTTGCAATACAGAAACCCTCCACAACGTTTAAATATCGTGATTTTCAGAGTCTTAATATCATGGCCTTAGAAAATTATCTTAATAATATACAATGGGATCAAATGTACCGCCTGTCGTCAGTCGATGAACAAGTTTCTCTAATAAACTTCACTATTTTGGAACTTTACAACAAGCATGTTCCTGTGAAAACTAAAACAGTCAGAAGCTGTGAACGGCCGTGGTTTAACAATGAAATAAAATCATTAATACAATGTCGGAATTATGTATATCGTTTGTGGAAACGATACAGGACACCAGAATATCGTGAGCAGTACTATCTAGCTAGGAAAGCTGTTGTGTCTAAAATAAAACACAATAAATCTGTTTATTACCCCAATAAATTCAACAGCGCTGTTGACACGAAAAGGACATGGAAAATTATACATGATATTGGAATTGGTAAAACAACTAATCACGAAAGTGATGTCGATGTCAATGTGCTTAACGAATCATTCGTCAATATTCCTTTGCCAACTGTAAGCCCTTGTTTTTATTCTCATATGCCACCAAATGAACCATCCGTTGCAAAATTTAGTTTTAAGTGCCTTGATCTTAATGATGTAGCAGAAGGTTTCTACAAAGTTAAATCAGATGCAGTTGGTTTGGATGATATTAATCCAAGGTTCATAAAGAAACTACTGCCATGGATAATACACCCTATTAGGTATTTGTATAATACAATTATTACAACCAGTACTTTCCCAACGGAATGGAAATATGCCAAAATCATACCAGTTCCAAAAAATGGCAATGAATATCGCCCAATATCAATTTTACCATACCTTTCCAAAGTTTTCGAGCGAATTATTTACAAACAAATGGTTGCATTTATAGATCAGTACAATTTATTAACTGACCGTCAATCAGGTTTTCGATCTCAACATAGCTGTTTAACCGCTCTGACCGATGTAACCGAAGACATAAGAAATAGTTTAGACAATGGGAGGATAACATTCTTAGTTTTGTTTGACCATTCTAAGGCCTTTGATACTGTTCACCACTCAATACTGTGCTTCAAACTTGCTAGAATGTTTAACTTCTCTTCTACAGCCGTTAAATTGATGTCCACTTACCTAACAGACAGATGTTAATTCTGCCAGAAATCTTGGCGTGGTTTTCAACAATACGCTAACCTGGTCGGATCACATAAACCAAACATGTGGAAGAGTTTATAGTATGCTAAGGTGCTTATGGGCTTCGCAGTATTACACTCCACCAAAAATAAGACTACTTCTGGCTAAAACTTATTTAATACCAACTCTGCTGTATTCGTCTGAAGTCTTCTCCGGCTGTAATTCAAAAGACACTGCGAAACTCAACAGTACTTTCAACAACATTGTACGTTACATATTCTGCCTAAGGAGATTTGATCATGTCTCTCACTTCTCCAACCGCATATTTAATATCTCCTTTAGTAACTATATAAAGTTAAAGAACTTGGTTTTTCTTCATAAAATTATTATATCGGAGCACCGAAAATATCTTCGCAAACGCTTAAGGTTCATGAGGTCCTTAAGGGGAAAGGGTATTGTGCAGATTCCTCATCGGGATGCAGCGTCCGAGAGACAATTTTTCATATTAAGCATCCGACTCTGGAACCAACTTCCTCCAAACGTGCAAGTTATTGGCAACGCAAATAAATTTAAACATGTACTATATCAATATTATCAAACGTAATCTGCTATAAATGTCAGTTGTAAATATTGTTATATATTCTTAACCATCTTTATTTTTATTTAAATTTTATTTATATTATTGTTTTTTTATTTGTTTACTTTATTTATTTTTATTTCTTTTTTATAAGTTTTGAATTTTATAAGTATTGATATAACTTGTCAGATTCTGATACTTTAAATTATAAGATATTATGTCTTATTGTATCAGAAATTCAAATTTAATAAATAAATACAAATACAAATACAAATAATTTAAGTCGCCGTCATTTAGTAGTAGTAGTAGTAGTGTGTTAACTTATTAGACGAGAACCAGTGGTTCAAAGCACAGCTTGGACGTCTGTAAATAAAAAAACAAATATATTTTTTCCACGACATCCTCTCAGCAGTTTACAATTATTAAGAGTTTTATTACTATCAGGACTTTTTAAGCGCTTCCTACCTTTCTATTTAAATAAACCGCGATGTGTGTGAGACACCATCAAAGGTTCTTATTCATTTAATAGACCTATTGGTGAAATTATGTGTGAAATATAACATCATTTAAATGTTCTCCACGTCTTTTCTGAACGGAACGCATCCGAAATTATCAATTTCCCATGCCTCTGGCGCATAAATTAGGTTGAATTTAACCGATGTGTTATGTCGGCTTGGGAACCGCTGTTGTTTGTGGCTTATACGCATACAATTGCGACTTAAGTAAATCCCGCAAGAAAAAGTTTAACGGTATCAAATAGCTCGATCTCGCTAGGTAGTTCAAATCATCTTCAAGTGGGATGACTATGCCCTCAATGTGTTCGTGCAGAATACTCAATGTTTTACGAACTGTGTGGCGCATAGTGCGGTCCTGCTGAAACTAAATAACGTTGATGTCCAGATCATCCAATTCTCACGAACCATCGAACTATAGTGCTTGCCATTGACAATGATTGCCCGGTCAAAGTTGATCTCAAGGTAATATAGACCGAAGACGCTGCCAGCGTAACATTCACATCAAACAGTGGCTCTTTCGGAATGCATTGAGCGCTTTTCGACCTCAAATGATTTGTTATTGCCCCATATTTGATAAACGTGTTTGTTTACATACTCAATTATCACAAAATGGGCCTCATTGCTAAAGATCATTATTCCAAGAAGATTAAGGTGAATTAGCAATAGCTTTAGAACCCGTACAACGAACACAATCTGTGGTTATCCATGATGATTTCGTAAAACATACTGAATAAATGTCAACTAATTTGGAAGACGTAGCTTCAACAAGATGGCCATTATTAATGTTTTAAGTTAAAATGCTTATGTTATACAACAAATTTTGCATAAAATTTTGCCATATTAGGGAAATTATAGCAATAATAACGCGATTATAACCCTTAGGTGCCTCTGCCCAAAGGTGGAGTATACGAAGATGTAATGACGTGGAAGAAGCGGACACTACGGGACCGGTATATAGGGATCAGAGGAAAAGAATTTTTGAAAATCGAAAAATTATAGTCAATTGCCATAGGTATTGATAACTGAGCTTTTTTTTGCCCAAATTGAAAAAATTGCACTTGGCTGGTATGTAATTGCACTATGCCAATTTAGAGACAAATATTGTCGGGTTTTACGTGTGTACCTGTCCATAGGACCTAATCACACGGTGTTCTGCACACAGGGTGAAATACCTGCGTCTACCAACGCCCCCACATACACGCTGTAATCACTGGCTACAACCTGGCATGAAGGTACCAATTCGAAGTCATACTTTTTGGGTATGACTTCCCTCTTGTTTAGGGGTCGGAGACCATCTAAACTCCTTCAATGCGTTGAGAATGCAACGCCACATCGTACTCGCGCACTCCCCGCGATTTAGGTCCAAACCACAGCCACCACGTTGCACCTCACCATTGCCGGGCAGGGACGGATCCCTGGGGCTCCCGGCACCCGTGGTACCAGATTAAGACCTCTGGTCAGGCTTCGCAGCCAAGCAAGACCAGACTGCTACCAGTTGAACCCCAAAAAAGTTCCTGACTGGTAACAGCACCCTTAGTCGCCTTTTACGACAAGTATGGTGATCACTGTGGTAGTATTCTCTTCCCGCTACCACACGGGGAGCCAATTTAGAGACAGTCTATTGGCCGCCAATTGTATGGAAAATAGTCTTAAGGGATTTTTTCTTGTAAAAGTTTCGAATGTACAGGGGCCAGAATTACAGCCGATAACATTGAGATATTCATAACATCACACACGATACTGGTTATTTCCATTTAGTTACGACCTATCTTTTCACAACCTAGTTTATTACACTAGGGATTTTCACATCACCCCTGTTGTGCGTTAATTTATACAGTGAGTGGCGGAACTGCGATCGGCGACTCCGAACAACAGATTTGAAAATATTTTCTCGGAAATTTTATTTAATTTCAGAGCTTGTTCCAGAAGACTTAGCAGGGGATTGAACCATTGACTCTCGTCTAATAAACCGTCCGTACTTTATTGAAAAATTCGTAAAAGACTGTACTCATCAGACGGACTATGTATTGTTTTGTATTGAACCAATAAAGAATACAAATAATTTGTGACACAACAGCAACACTGAACGCTAATATTATTCAGATGAGTATAAACATACATACATTCATATGTATGTATATGTGTATGGTGGCATGAAAGCATTCAATGGTGTTAACATGAGTGTAAAGCCATCAGTGTAAAGCCCGTGTTGTTTATTTATTTAAACATTTTTTCTTTCTTTTGTGTGCGTAGGAGTGTGCGAAAGTATTTAAATTAAAAGTTTTGCTTAGATGTGCGTGGGTGGGGTGTGTGTGTGTTTGGTTTTAGTAAATGACTGCTAATTAATGAAATTGTATGTTTAGCATGTCAGGTGCTGTTTTTATTCACGAATTTTTATATGTTTTTTCAAGAATTTTTTTTGTTTGTTTGCCTTTTTGTTAGGGTTTTTGACTCAATAGGAGTTTTCGGTGCCATTTGATGGGTCTACAACACACCAAACCCCAGAACCCAGAACAAACAACTAAAAAAAAAAGAAAACAAAGGCATTCAAAATACTTCAGCCATTATCAACACGAACGACAGGAGTGCAGGGATAGCAAGAAATTTTAAATTTCATTTAATGGTGATTTTGATTAAATGACACACAACATTTAAAACGGGCCTAAAATGTGAGCAGCGATAAAAGTCTGAGATTGAAATTAAGTCGATTTATCATCCAAATGCAACACCCCGATGAATACGCGTTAACACAGATGTAATGAGAATTATTTTTGTACGAATGATTTTTTGAGAAACAAAAAAAGTTACAAATTTATGTGGAATATACAGCCCGCAGCGGCACTGTACGCGTACATTCGTAAGTCCCAGCTTTGGTATATTATTTGTAGAATTTTTGACAGATATCTCAACCTTAGCAGCTGTAATGTTGCCTTCCAAGACTGGAATTGTGACTGTCTGACACCTGTACATTAGAAAGTTTTACAAGAAAATAAATCCCTTAAGACTAATTTTCATGATCTTGGCTGCAAATAGATTGTCTCTAAATAGGTTCATGACAAAGTGGTACTACGTACCAGCCGAGTGCAATTCTTTCAATTTGGGTAAAAAAAACTCAGTTATCATCGCAATATCTTTGGCAGTTGACTTTAATTTTTTGATTTAAAAAATTCTTTTTCTTTAATTTTTAAATGCCGGTTCTGTAATGCCCTCTGCTCGATCATTATATCGACATATACACTGCCTCTAGGCGGATGCAATTAAGAGTAAGTATCGCGTCATTTTACTCTAACTTTCCTAATATGGCTACATTTAATGCAAATTTTGTTGTATAACAATATCTTTCGAACTTAAACCATTGATAATGGACATCTTGTTGAAGCTACATGTATCAAATAATATGTCACATATTCAGTCTGTTTTGCCAAAACACCATAGCGGTGAAAAATACGTGGAAATAATAAAATTGTTTAATTAAAATGGGTATTCGGTTTAGCCAATATACTGTGGGCTTTGATCATTTTCATGAGCACCATAATTGCCTCATCGAGAAAGCTATTCCTAATGTGTTTGATAAATTTGAGCCGTCTGGATCAGCTTTCAACCAAAACATGTACGGTGACAAATCGCAAGATTTGCAAGCAGCTTCGACGCTGTTCCTGGGAGTGTGTTGGTGACACTGAGGCTATCGATTTCGCGTCGCTCTCAATAACTCGGCGTTTCACAAACCACAACTTGGCAAATTTTTGCATCGTGATTCAAGGCCAGCATGCGTACAACTGAAAAACAACCATAGACAACAACTTGTGTTTGCTGAATATACTCGTTCCTAACGATTAAGTCTTCAACGATTAAGTCCATTTCAGAATGAATAGGAATATGAACAAACAAAATTAATGAATTTGGGACGATAAAAAAACGTCCCATAAATACCGAAAAAGTCACTGTTTGCTGTGGCTTTTGGGCTGGCGGCTTCATTGATCCATATTACTTTGACCAGGCCCGCAATGTCAACGGCGAACATTATAGGGCGATTATTAATAACTTCTTTTGGCCCGAATTAGATGATCTAGACATCAAAGACACTCCGTCAACAGGACGGTGATGCGTGCCACACAGATAATGTCACCTTGAGTATTCTGAACGAGTGATCTGATGGCAAAATCATCTCACATAGAGGTGATTTGCACTAGCCAGCAAGATCGAGCGACACCGTCAAACTTTTTCTTGTGCGGTTTTCTGAAGCCGTAGTCGTATGCGAATAAGTCACAACCACAGAGGTCATCAAAGCCTACATATCGCATGCAATCGAACAAGTTCAGCCTGACTTATGTATCGGAGTCATGAAACATTTTATATTTCGGATGCGTTCGTTCCAGAGAAGATGTTGTAGGCATTTGATTGTTGTTATATACCATATATAATGGAATTAATAGGTCTTTCAAACGAATAAAGAATTTGTCCTCCAGTATTAATTTAGGCAGAGGCTTTCTGGAAGATTTTCAAATTCTGTTTCAGTTTTTTGCCGAATAGAATGCTAAAATAATTTGCTCTACTGAATAGAATGAAAACTATTCTGTTGATACTAAGGTTAACGAATCGTTGGGCTTTATTTGTCGTAGTTGGATTAAAACCTGAATCATTTTCGACAAGCCTCTTTAATAATAATTTCAGGGACAGACTCCAGAATTTCTGAAAGTATTTTAGATTTTTGTCTATAGCTGATACTACTAAATCGCCTACGTAAGCAATAGTTATGCAGAATGTTCTTTCCATGGCCTTTAGTAGAGTGTTAAGGTTGAGGTTCCATAGTCAAGGCAAGAGTGTACCAGAAATCAGCAATGAGTATTCAAAAAGATGAATAGAATGGAATCATACTCATAATTTCTGATACGTAGTTTAATATTATACTCATACTACTCATATTCAAAGTTAATAATAACCATGTTGTTAATTTCGACTCTCCATGACTCAACATTTACATTAATCGCAAAATAAGTATGATTCGCGTACGAACACTACAATACTTACTAGAAGGTTGTGTATTTGCTTTGCTTGCTGTCTTTGTCTTTTTCTTTCTTCTTTTTTTATAAATGCTACAACAACTAAGACTGTAAATTTTGATGAATGATTCGAATCACTCGAATCATTTATGAGTATTATAAGTATTTTTCTAAATTTATTAATCTGAATGAGTAAACGTATGAATCAAACATATTACGAATGGTATGAGTTCCATACCAACGTTGTACTCATACTCATTGCAACTTGTACTTATAAGTCAATGTTGTAGTGAGTAGGAATGAACCAGAGAACCAATACTGTTGACTCAGTTATATTCAAAATTTCATGAATGCTTATGAGTAGCGATCTCTGGAGTGTACCTCTTCATGGTTTTCTTTTAATATCCTCTTTGTTCACAATCAAAGTAATGATTACACGATTAATATATTTGGCATTATAGGAAACACTGTCCCTGTGTTAAAAAAAAGGTATGATTTTTCTATGTGACCAACTAGTGAGTACAGCACAGTTTCAGAACGTGTTTAAAGAGATAATGTGATATATTTCTCCACGATTCTTTTAAGCGTCTTTAGCTTTGGTTTGGGATTCTTTGCCTCCCTTAGGTATAAAAACATTTGTTTATTTATTCATAGTAAAATTGCGTATTTTACTCTGATCAATCAAATAGGAAAAGAAAAAAATCACCCGTTATAACTTTTCTATTTAATTCATTAAAAATATAATTAGAAAACATCAAAACTAATTAAAAAAAATGTTCTGCTAAAACTTTTTAACTAAACCCAAAAGTTTGTAAACAATTATGTTTTGCATGGCACGATTAGGTGAGTATTTGTTGCCCAACCTTTTCATAAATGCCTCAACCTGATTTTTTTCTTTGTTTACACTTAAAGTTTGCTTTGATAACAAAATCTTTTATATTATTTTTGTTATTGTTGTTTTCGGTATTTTTATTTAAGGTTTTTATTGCCTGTGTTTGTTTTGTAAAATTTGTTTTTTTTTAGAAAAATTTCCATTTTTTTATGTTCTTTTCGGCTTACAATTACAACCTTTTATGCCTTTTATATCTGCTTTTATGTTCATACAATTGGCAATGAATTATTGGAGCATAAATCGTCAGCCCAGACATATTTCTTTGAATATTTTGGCGCGTTTAACAAATAATTATATTTACATTGCCTAGACTATGTAAAGATAAAGGATGTGTAGTAAAGTATATACAAATTAATATCTGAAATGAAATCAGAAGCTCCTTCATGAAATAAATTCAAATAATTATTGTAAGTAAATTCGAGAAAAGTTGTGAATACTTGCATAGGTTTTCAGTTAAAAGCAATATGTACCGACTCAAGTCAGATAATGTTTTAAAGAGTCTTGAAGATTGGTTACAAATCATTAAATATCACATACAAAGCGACATATGTAGATTAGGTTCATAGCTTTTGCCAAGATTCAGGCACAGAAATGAAGAAAAGATCTACGAAAGCAGAGTAAAATTTATACAAGCATGGCATACATAGATACTTGGCATAGATGCCCATATACATATGCATGTAAATGGCTTAATAATTTTCCTTAAGAAACTAGGTCCTATAAAGCAGAATTCGGTATTACAGTTCAATGACTAAAAGTTCTGAACTATATTAGAACAATACTTTTTTTTAAACTAAGTTTTCTGATTTTTTACCATATGAATCCATATTTGGAACATTAACAGTCACATCTAACTTAATATTCCTAACTTGAAGAAGAAAGATTAACAGATAGATGGCTCATTTAGTTTAGGTTACATACATACATAACCCTTCAGTCGGGATTACGACCTAGCTTCTCACACAACTTAAATTATGTGTGTTAATTTTATACATTAAAGGCGTTAGCTGCAGTTTAAAGTCGACTCCCAACAACAGATTCTTGAGAAACTTTTTCATGGCAGGCTTATTTACTCTCAGAGTTTTTGCCAAAAATCTGTTGAAAGAAAGTTGTTGAAGAAATTTTTTTTTATATTTTGTTTGTTCGAAATGGCTGACGTGGAGCGCGTCTAACAAGCCAACACACTACCTACGAAACTACGGCGACTACTCACATCTACTAATCCATAAACTAATATCCCTTCTGCTGTAAAAGTCCTACAAATCGATGATCTCTGGGTCGTATGATAAATATAATTTTCTTTAAAAACACTCATACGTCTAGATGGTGTGTAAGTTTCTTCGTGTTGTTTGATTTTTTATTTTTTTGATCACATTAATAAAATAAAAAAAAACAATAAAATCCACTATTATTACAGATTAAATTCTAAAAATTAAAATACCATGAAACGAACAGAGATAAACTATAGAATAAATTATAACATACGTGAGGTTTTGCAACAAAATTCCAGCAGTTTAACGATTATGGATACAACGAATACAAAAATATTTACTACAACAAAAACAAAAGAATAACTTGAAAGGCAAATAAACAAAACTTTCAATGTCCAGTCTCAAATAGGTTGTAAAAAACTAAAGACTCTACTTAATTAAAGGCAAAGACATTTATGTTAAACCATGAGAAAGGCAAGAAAACGGAGAGATTCCAGGAATGTGGTTTTGTAAAGGGTTTGAAAAACTTTTCCCAACAATTTATTTACTCTCAGAGTTTTTGTCAGAACATTGATTTCACTAGGGTTTCGGAAATCATTGCAAAACGTTTAACTACAAAACAAAGTACATACATACATATCAGCATTAAAAAAAGATGAGTAGATTCGAATCATATTCATAATTTCTGATACTTAAACGCATTCATACTTATTTTAATATCTTACTCATACTACTCATATTGAAAGTTTGAAGTACTCATCGTACTCATACTTAACGATACGCATGATGTTGTTGATTTTGACTCTCTTTTACACTGGCAAGAATCACAAAATGAGTATGATTCACGTACGAACACTACAATACTCACTGGAAGATTGTATGTTTGCTTTGCTTGCTGTCTTTGTCTTTTTCTTTATTCTTTTTTTGTAAAGACAACAACAACAAAGATTCTAAATTTTGATAAATGATTCGTATCACTCGAATCATTTATGAGTATTATAAGTATTTTTCTAAATTTATGAATCTGAATGAGTAAACGTATGCATCAAACATATTTCGAATGGTATGAGTTCGATGTCAACGTTGTACAAACTGTTGTTTGTTCGTTGTTGCAAACTGTATTTATAAATTAATGTTGTAGTGAGTACGAATGAATCAGAGTAGTTGAATTTCAATACTGTTGACTTAGTTATACTCAAAATTTCATGAGCAAGCAAGCTAAAGTATTGTTTTAATGCGAATCGAATTTATGCAATTCTTTTGAGAACGCATCTGTCGCATACAACGAGACCTGAGTATACTTATATTGTCTTGTTAGCATTTTGTTTGACACAGAGATTTAACCACGTTTCGGTATTTTTTTTTTTTTATTATTTTTTTCTTTTAGCAGGAAACCCCATTTTAATTAACTCGTGGAAATATTTTTACTCTTTACTCTCTTCGTTGTTGTTTTTCTTATTTAAATATTGTAATTAATTGATTAAAACAACCAAATGAACATGAAAATATCCCAAAAGTAAAGAAATAATCTGAAATTTTTTCAGTTTCAAATTATTATTATTTTTTTTTTTTTGTGAGTAAGGAAGAAACTTCTGGATTTTTAAAGAGTAGTAACAAAAAGAGTCGATAATTAAAAAAGTAGGAAAACAGTTGCAGTTTCTCTATAATAGTAATACTTCTCTTTCTAAAGTAGGTCAATTGAAAACTTTTTTTTAAGAAATAAAATATAAGAAGCTTTAGTGTTTCATCATAAATAAAACCAATTTGGATTTGGATTGGTTCAATTTTGTACAGGCGCTAACCCAAGTCACGATCTTGCTTTTGACATACGATTTATTGAACCAATGTACTTGAATTTATCTTCCACATAGAGGACTGTCTTCTCGGTAAGACGATTAAGGCGTCCATAAACCGAACCGAACCGAACATCCATTTTGATGAAACAAATTTATTATTTACATATGGTGTTGAATGCAGGTATATCTGTCCAAGTTGGTATGGAAAAACAGACTTGAATAAATTATAACTAGATAGACGTGATAAACCATTAATGTTCGGAAGCCCTTGTTGAAAGATTTAAGAATTTAATAGCATAAGTGAGCCATAAACCTGAAGCTGCCTTTGATTATTCAAATCAACAGGATGCAATAAGATATTTAAAGGATGGCAAAAGTTCCGTTATTAAAATGTTCTTGGTAGCACATACATATTTTTAGGTTTAGGTCGGAGTGGTAGCTCTGATATCACAAAGCTCACTTGAGCACGCATAGCGGCCCGTTGTGATGCCACGGTTGAATGCAGTCCCTGTACTAACCACGTTCCACCAAAATCAGGGAAAAGGAAGAAGTTGGTCAGCGCAAGGGCTACACACACATACATATTTACTATTCATTAAAAATATTGATTGACAGAATTCGATTTGCCTTTAAGTTTCATAATTTTCATCACAAGTTTTCATCAACTCACTCTTTTGACACGCACTGCGTTTCTCTTTCCGCTGTAACAATGGTATCGACTAAACACCTGAGAGAATAATAACAATAACAAAAAGTGCAAAACAACAATGAAAACAAATATAAGAAAGTTTACAAGTAAATCTCCCAAAAGGCTTTCGATACACAACCACAGCTCATGGTTAAATTTTAATTGTACAACAATAATACAGTTGCATTATGGCGGTGAATATAATCACAAAATAGATAAATAATAAATAAGACAACAAAAAGTACTGTGCGATAAAATAGTTTTATTACTCTACCATATGGTTTGAGTAACATATTCAGTAAATGTATCAAATATTTTCTAATAAATCTTACCTTTTTTATTATTGTTATTGTATTAAAATACACATTTCGAAAGCTTAGCCCCCAAACTGGAATAAGGAACAGCTACTTTATTTACCGCAGGATAATAGGTAGAATGAGTATCATAGGCAACAGAGTATCGGAAAATTTTCAATGCCAGAAGAAATATGGTTCAGACACAGTAGATTACAACCCAACGAGTGTGAGTCTTGTTGGAAATGTGAAAATCACTGTAAGTGGACATGTACGAATTAAACTAATGCATAACAGAGACTAACATACATTATTGCTCATTAAAACCCTTCACTCAGGATTACAACTTAGCTTCTCACTCCACTTATGTTATGCGTGTTAATTTCATACATGAGTGGTGTGACCTACATTATAAAGTCGCCTTCGAACGACAGATTTTTGGGAAACTTTTCATGGCAAATATATTTACTTTCAGAGTTTTTTTAGAAATATTTCTTTTTATTTTATTTTTTTTTTTAATGCTTGTTTGAAATGTCAGACCTGGATCTTGAACCGTATCAAATAAGCCAACATACTACCAACGTCGACTACTCACATCTACTAACCTTTAAAGTTTAAACTAATAGCGCGACATGTGTAAAATTCGTACAAAGCTATGGTCGCTGATACGTATGATAAATACCATTTTGTTTAAATAACACTCATACGTCTAGATGGTGTGTGAGTTTTTTTTTTTCATGACAATTTTATTTACTCACAGAGTTTTAGCAAGAAATCTGATAAGAGGCAGTAGCCGATGAAATATTTTACATATTTGTTTCGTTGAAGATGTCTAACCTGGTGTTTGAACCGTGCCCACACGTCAAATGCCAACACAGTACCTATAAGACTATGGTGAACATAAGTACATAAACTTCAGTGAGCTACAAGACAAATGCGCCGAGTTGCTGTCTGAAAAGAAAACAAAATATAAACTTGCACAGACTGAGAACAGCGCACTTAACATACAATCCGATTTTAGGAAAACACCCCTCAAGACGACAAGGAAAGTGACAGCAGAGCAAAGCGCAGTTCAAACTGCAAATAGAATACAGCTGTCTGAAGATGTTGAAATTAAAATAACTGCAAATATTAAATGAAATGTTCCACAGAGAATTTTCATCTGCTTTATATTCAATACGTGAGGCCATTTTACTGACAAACTTCTTCTTCTTCCCTAGTTTAGTAGAACTTAGTCAGTGCAGGGACTGTGTTCACCTACCGCGTCACAACGAGCCGCGATGCGGAAAGCTGAGTTTATATTTTATTTGCATATACATGCGACTTAAGAATATCCCACAAGAAAAACTCTAACCGCACGGTCTCGGTGGTCACTTTAGATCACCTCCACCATAGTGAGGTTTTAGGGATGCATTGAGCCTTTTTGTATGCCATGGCATCGTCCCCACTTCGACATTCTTCCAGCAACGGACCTCATCACTGAATATGAATTTTCTATGGAAATTAGACTCAGTTTCCCAAAACTGCCATTAACCAAACACACGCTGATATCTGTGGTCGTCTATGGTGATTCGGTAAAACAGTCGGAATAAATGACAACTAATATTACAGATGTATCTTTAACAGACTAACTGTTGTCGACTGTCATAGTTCGGAAGTACTTTTTGTGTATTTTTGTTTACATTTATTCTTGCAGTGTTTGTTGTTGGATTTTTGTCTACTCCTTTATCCCTTTTTATACTGTTGCTTTTGGTATATTTTTGGTTACTTGTTTATCATGTAAACAAGTCTATTGTTTTTGTTACTTTTGTTTATAATCTTAATGTTAAACAATGTAAAAGCAAAACACCATTTCCATTTTCGGAACAATATTAAAAAAAGTATTTCTCGGGTGACTTCCTCTCAGCAGAGTTGTGGCAAAAAGTCTGAGAGTAAATAAAATTGCAATGAAAAATTTTCTCAAAAATCTAACGTTCGGAGTGGATTTTATACTGTAGGTCCGGCCTTAACACACACAACATAAGGATGTCGTAAGATGTATAAGGTTTGTAATGACCAATTATGTATGGATGTGTGTGGTCACATGAAATCACAATATTTTATGAATGAGACTTTATCAGAGACTTCTCACTTAAGAGAAATTGATTTGAAGAAATTGAGAAAATTTAAGTTGTTGGTAAATTGATAAGGATTATGTGTCGTATTTGATGTATGTCGATAATATGTGATTGAAAAGCTTTGATTTACTGACTTATAACCAACAACTGCAATAAATTCTCACACATTCAAAAATATGCAATGTGAGCGTGAAATTAAATCCGTAAATATTTTCACAACCCAATTTCTTTCATAGTCAACTGAAGAATATTTTTATTTTATTTTTGTTTTCAAATTCTTTTCTATTCTTTTTCTTGTCATATACCATATGCCTATGTATTGTATTTTGGAAGGAATTTTATGTTTACATTAGCATACGATGTAAATACATTTTGTGACTTTCTTTGCAAATTTCCAACTTAAGGAAAGCGGACAACAATTGAAATCACAAAAGAAAATAAAAATCAAATAAATACATAGCAAAACACACAAACAAATGAACAAAACCTGGCTAGAGTTTTCGAGTTAGTTACTTTTTTATTTCTTTCTTTCACAAGATATCTTATAACATTAGAAAAAAGTAGAAAAGGAAATAAAAGCAAACGAAAAAAAAATTGTCAAACTAATGTCAAACCAGCCTATAAAAGGACAAAGAAAGACGAGGCAATGCAATACCAGAAAAAAGGGATTGTAATTTAAGGAAAGGAACAGAGCTTGTTAAAATAAATATTTTGATAAAAATATGACACATTACAGACTAAAAGATTTTATTACACAATTACAGTGACCAACATATGAGGAGTGCTTCTATGGCGCGCAAAATGTATAAAGAATTATTCCCATATGATGATAAGTAAAGGCAAAAAAAAAATGATTACTATCGCGTTAAATATTGTTTCGAAAACGATCAACAAAAAGCTACACAAACAAATACAACGAAATTGTTTCAAGTAAACCAACAACATCAATATGAAAGAAAAGGGGATAGACATATAAGCAAATGCAACAACAAGTAATTAGAACGAAATACACAAACAACAATGAAGTCGCGATAGAGTTCTCGAGAAAGCGAAACCCCGAATGTTCTACTTCAAGAAGCTTCATCATCATTCATCAGACAAAGCAGGCAACGAGCAGTAATAATTTAGTCACTCTTGTGTGAAAACGCGTTACGTGCAAAGAGAACAGTCTTGGTTTGAAGATCGTCGTTGAAAAGATCGAACGAAAGATTGAACGAACTCATATTTTAAACGTTTTTAAAAAGATAAAAACGTAACAGTAAGATGAATTTTGTATCCTTCAAAGATAAAAAGCCGGAGTGTAGCGTCGAATGCTTGTCGAGGCATATGATGATCATGGTCTATCACAAGCAACATGTAGAAGATGGTTACGACAGTTCAGAGATAACGAGGCATGAAGAACGTGGACCACAGACAAATGAAAAACTGAAAAACCACTCGTGAAATATTTCTCTCAACGGATGGAGATGAAAAATGGAGTTATTTTCAGAATGAAGAATGGAAAAATCCTGGGTTAACCGTGAACTCTGGCTGCAAAACCATGTTTGAACCATGCATTGGTCGAAAAAGGACCAATTCAGTTTCTTCAAAATTTCCCAACTTTATTTTACCTACTTTCTCTCAGCGGCCTTCCTCCAGAGTAGAGAAAATTGCCATCAGAAGTTTCTCAAGTCTGTCCCCCGTAGTAGACGTTAAGCTACAGGGCCATGTCACTCATGATTAAAATTAGCAATTAACACAACATTGGTGTTATTTAAGTAATTCAAGCAAGCAGGTTTGTCCAAAGGAATGGGAAAGGAATGGGAAATGAAATTATACTCTATTATTATCAGTAGAGTGATTAAGATTACACAGTGTATTGTAACAGACTAGAGTCTGATGTGAAACGAACCTACGATCTTCACACTAATAGACTAGCTTTTATTTTTATTTGAATATTTTTTTTTTTTTTGGGGCTACAAATTTGACCAAAAATGAAACACTTTTTTCTTATACAATATTAGAAATGAGTCTTATTAAACAAAGCATTTACATTTAACATTTTTTCAGATTAAAGCATCTACTCATCAGGGTAGAACTACTAGGTTTTCTCAACTAAAAAATATTGCAATAGCGTTATTTGGGCCTTTACATACACACTTTTCATGGCAATTTTATTTATTCTCAGAGCTTTTGCCAGAAATCTGCTTCTCAGCCGCCGAAGAAATATTTTTCAAATTTCGATGTGTTGGAGATATCTGGCCCGGTGTTTGAAGCTCGGCCTCTCATCAAATAAGCCAACACACTACCTACTAAACTACGGCGACATACTTACACAGAATTTAAATTAAAAAGAGCTCGGCTTAGATTATAACAAACGCAAAGAACAAGGTGTAAAGTTGCGACTTGGAGGTTGCATCAAACCGTTCAAACCAAGCTCTTTCGCGAGATCATCGATGTATGTAACCTGGAGCTATTATGATGGAACACAATACTGTTACGTTTTTACCTTTTTAAAACGTTATTGCAAACAAAATAAAAATAAATTTCTGTTTAGTTTCAATTAAATTCTTTATTGTTTGCACTACTTTTGTGTGCCACCGTACACAAATTGATGAATACAACAATAATTACTTGTTATTTATTATTCTTTGTTTATAATGCAGATATTTTCAACGGCGATCTTCAAACTGCGACTGTTTTCTTCACACACAACGCATCTTCACACACGACTGACTGAAGTATTACTGCTCGTTGCCTGCTTTGGCTTGCCTTTTTATATACTCGCGTAAACAGTCTGATGAAGGTTCTTGAAGTGGAATGTTCGTGTGTTCGCCTTCTCGAGATTTCTATAGCGACTTCCTTGTTTTCTGGTGTGTATTTCTTTCATATTGCTTGTTGTTGCGTTTGCTTACTTGTCTATTCACTTTTCTTTCGTACTGATGTTGTTGGTTTGCTTGTAACATGTGCGATGTATGTGTTTGTGTAGCTTATTTGTTTATGGCTTTCGTAGCAATACATTTTCTTTTAATAAACTCTGGTTATTTTATTTGCCTGGTTCTATCGTTTTAATTGGTGAGGATAGTGTTCATTTACATCAAGCTTACCTGATCAAATATTATCAAATTTCTGAATTGTCTTATATCTGGCGAATATTCTATCTTTCTTTATGCAAATAACTTTACACAGAATAATGTGATGTGAAGTGTTTTTGGAAAAAATTAATGTTATTATAAGAGTTATTTTATCTTAAAGCCATTTAAGGAACTTTATCGTATATTCTGAAATAATTGCTGAAAGTTGTGTTGCGTTCGCAAGTTCAAACTTTATTTTACAAAAGCTTGAGTTTCTGCTTGCAAAAAAAAAAAAATAAAAGAATAACGAACGGGGGAAGTACATAGTTTGCATTCTTCGTTACAACAATAAATTTTGCAAGAGTCTGCCAAAGAAAATTTCGCCAAATTCTCTTCTTATTACACTTAAAGTAAAAATATTCCAAAATCTACGCTTTCTTTTGTTCACCACTGTATGTATTTGATATGTATACAATAAACTGCGTAAATTATTATTAAGAGACTGTTATAGTATTTAAGGTCTTGTGTATGTACGTACATACTTATGTACAATTCTGTATTTGTACTGTTGAATTATTTTGAAAGTATATGACGCTTACGTCTGTATGGTATGCAATTATGTACAAAGTTTATAAGCGGTTGTTGTTGTAGTTGGTGTATGTGCATTCATTGGAAAACTCATAAACCATGTCAATTTTATGTCATAAAAATTTACTGCATTTAAAATGTCCTTTTGTATGTTTGTGTATATACGTCTTTGGTATAGTACACATGAGCATGTGTTTAAGTGTGCATGGATTTTAGGATGTATGTTTGTGAGCATTTGTTCCCTCCTGTGGCAGTGTTAGCAACTGGAGCAATGGATTTTTATTTTATTTTAAATAAACACAAGCATGTGTATGGAAGAAATTTAGGAAAGTAAAAAGGCTGAGCCAAAAGGACTTTCCTAAGATGTGTAAATAATTTTCTAATCAGTCTGTTATTTTAGGCAGTAAGAAAATACGGTATAGGGCTCAACGTATTTGCTTAAATACGTTTATAAAAATATTAAGAATTATGTTTTTGTATATCTTTTAGTCTATTTTACTTGATTTGTAAAATTCATAAATATTCATGTACTTGTACTGTAAAGGAAATCAACTTACGAAAAGAACTACAATATGATCTGTCAGAGAACTGTTTAAAATGCAATCAGTGAAGGGTTGTGTTCAATTACTTTTCTGATTTTTTGGTAAACGTCAGCATAAAACCAGAAATGGTAACAAAGAAATAAAAAAGCCAGGCATCTCCAACAACACGAAATATGAATAAATATTTCTTCAGCAACAGGCTCTTAGAAAATTTCTGGATAAACTTACATACATACATAATTGGTCATTACTGCCCTTCAGTCAGGATTACAACCTAGCTTCTCACACCACTTATGTTGTGTGCTTTAATTTTATACATGAGTGGCGGGACCTACAGTTTAAAGTCGACTCCGAACGACAGATTTTTGAGAAACTTTTCATGTCAATTTTATTTACTCTCTGAGTTTTCGCCAGAAATCTGCTGAGAGGAAGCCGCCGAAGAAATATTTTTGATGTCTGACCAGGGGTTTAAACCGAGGCCTTACGTCTAATTAGCCAACACACTACCTATTAGACTACGGTGACTTTTTTCTGGAACAACTCTAAGAGTAAAGATTGGTATGAAAAGTTTCGCAAAAAATCTGTCGCAAAAACATAGCGGACACTTGAACGATGTTGTTTTCCGCACATTAAGGGTTTTTAAACTTATGATCGATGATGTCTTTTACTCACATACACACATGCAAGACCATTTGCAGAATACAGCATTATCCCGCATTATGGCTAATATAGGAGCACCAAATCGGAGCAGTAAACTTCTATTGGCAAAGGTTACTCAGTCGATAATGATGTATGTGTGTTTGAAAGGCGACATGGTCATATTGACTTTTACATGACACAGTTTTTGACAGGGCATGGCTGGTTCAGGGAATATCTCTGTAAATATGGCCACGATAATGAGGTATCTTGCTCCTTCTGCAATAATGAAAGTGAGAATGCTGAGCATATTTTATTTTATTGCTATAGATTTAGATTGGAACGCGGTTTGTTAGAGACGATGATAGATGAAGTAGGGACACCGGACAATATAGTTTCGCATATGCTGCGCATATCTGCAATGTAATGCAGGAATTGAGAAGGATAGAGAGAATTCGTAGGATTGAAAGGGATGGAAATCAATAGTAGTAGTCAATAGGCTAGAACTCGTCCTATGATGAAATACTTAGCGGTAGTACCATAGGACAAATAGGTTCGAATAGTAGAGGTGGTTTTTTAGTGGGTTAAAGTCTCACACTACTGTTGCAATGACAACAGGGTATTTCGATGATTTTCTCAACTCGAAAAAAAAATTCCATTTACATTTAATTTATCACACTGGGGTTATTTATAAAATTTCACTAGAGAACCTATGAAGTGAATTTGTATGGAAAGCATAGGGATTATTTGACATTGAATATCTTAAACTATTAGATGCCGCCTTAGTCTAGTAGGTAGTGTGTCTGTCGTTTGAAGTCTATTTTAAACTGTAAGCCCCGCCACTCATTTATAACATTAAGATACAATGCGTAATCCTGAGTAAAGGGGTGCAACGACCAATCATGTATGTATGCACACAAGATGACTAGCCGTGCTAGAAATTTACAGGTACTGTTTCATACAGTCGACTTTGTCCGTCTATGACTTTGTCGCATGTTTGAATTATTGTAAGCGATACTAAGATTGTTTATTTGTTTCGGCATTACATGCGTTTGTACACTTCCAGCCTCTGCCAAGGGAAATCAAAATAATAAAAGATTGACTGGAATGATCGACATTTTTTTTATATTTTATTGTTTCTGCAGTTGTCACTAATGTTGTTATTGTTTTTTCTCCTTTTCCTTGGTACGATTTTAAGACATGGCCTTTTTTGTGAAGTGTTATTGTAGTAAATAAATTGATTTGATTGATTTGATACCATGAAAATGACCCATTTTATGTGCATAAAATTAAATTGTCGTACAAATAAATGAAATTGTTATTGCTTGAAGCTATAGAGCTGTTTACCAAAGTGCTTAATTTTATACAAAAATAACACTTAAATTAATTGTATGGAAAATTCAATAAATTCAACAAATTTTTTGCAAAATAAAAAATTCATAATGTACTCCAAGGAATGGCAAATTAATGGTTGTGGTTAATAGGAAATTAATTTTAATGAAGGTTCGACAATTTAGGAAAAAAATTTAATTATTGTGCCAAGCATAACGACTTTATCAAGCATTTTAAATGAATTTTTAATAAAAAAAAAAAAAAATAAAAAAAAAACCGAATGAGTCGAGGAAATTTGTGATTTTGAAGTAAAACGTATTCCAGTGAGAATGTTCTTCATCAATCGAAACAAATTGTTTGCAGAAGAGGCAAAGTCAGGGGTATACGGCGGGTGAAATAAAAGTTCCCTTCCCCTATTTTATAAATAGTTTTTGACCTGCGCTGCAATACTTTGCGCAGCAATAGCATGATAGAAAATTGCAGCCCTGTGTGTGATTGAATATTCAGGGGGTTGTCGCCCAATTCTCCCTTCAAATGAATTAATTGTTGTCGGTATAGGTCGGTCCATATTAGCTATTCAGCTCATAATGGGTCATAAACTACTGATAAGACCAAATGATTTCACATATTATTTCCTGCCTTTGATTTCTTGCCTTTGAGGTGGTCGTAATAAAAAGATTTTCCGTCGTATACAAATTATATCCTTATTATATAAGTAGGTGTATTATGCAGTGCAATTGAAATTTAGAAAATAGGGTATGGGACTGAGGAGTAGTCTTTATGGACATTAGGTTTGAATCTTTTTATATTGTTACGAAAATGGAAAAATATAGATACTGGTGTTTTGCTTTTACATCGTTTAACATTAAAATTATAAACAAAAGCTACAGAAACAAAAACAATGAACTTGTTTACAAATTATAGCACTGCGTAATGTAACAACAAACACTAGCATAAGAAATGATAAATAAGTAAACAAAAATATACCAACAAACATTACAAGAATGAATGTAAACAAAATACACAAACAACAATTAGGAAATAACGATGTTAACATTTATAGAGACCTCGAGAAGGCGAAGCCTTCAAGAACATTAAGCAGACTGTTTACCCTGCCATATAAAAGGCAAGGCAAAGCAGGCGAGTGAGTTAGTGAAGTAAAGTCAGTCATGTGTGAAGAAAATAATCATGGTTTGAAGATCTCCGTTACAAAGATCTGTCGAATAATTATTTAGTGATTGTTATTGTTTATGAAAATGGTGTAAGCAGAGGAATAACAAAGAAGCCTAGCTTCTCACCCCACTTATGTTGTGTGTGTTAATTTTATTCTTAAGTTGTGGGACCTACTGTTTAAAGTCGATTCTGAACGACATACTTTTGGAAAAATGTTCATGGCAATTTTAATTACTCTCACAGTTTTTGCCAGAAATCTTCTGAGAGGAAGTCGCCGAAGAAATATTTTCTCAGATTTTCGTGTAGTTTGAAATGTCTGAGCCTGGGTTAGAACCATGGCCTCACGTCTCATTAGCCAACAAAGTACCTACTAGACCATGGCAACTTAGTCATTTGCTTGCAAGCTCATAATTGTAGGTATTGGTTATTTTTAACCCGTGTTCAATAAACATTGTAGACTGCTGTTGGCAACTACATTCTTTCCTGCAAGCAAGCAATTTTTAATTTTTTCTGCTCTAGAAACTATTAAATTTGCAATACAATTTAATAAACATAATTTTTTTTTGCTTACTTTGAAAGAATCAGCATAAATTTTAATGAAAATAATTCCAATAAATTTAAGTTTAAATATATTGTGTATTCATATGCTACGTTTTATTAGTTTTGAATTAAAAAAATTAAAATGTTAAATTATTTTATTCCTTGCGTCAGCAATTTTTTGAGTTTAAAAAATCAATGGCGGCATTTAAATTTAATCGCAAACAAATATTAAAAAACAATTATTTTTGAAATTGAACAGTAATTGTTTTTTCTACACATATGTATGTGTTCATGTACATACCCACACATATACATACATATGCATGTACACAAAAAAAATATATTTTTTTAATTGAATAAATTATTGTTGATTTAATGTTTATGTTGAACAAAAGTATGGAATTCTTTGATTACAACAAATGTTGTACTGTTAACCGAAAATGACCTTCATCGTGTCCAATAAAATGGCAATTGACAAGTTTTAATGGAGTGTTAAAAGTTATGCAGCAATTGGACCAAATTGCTAAAAATACTGTGGTTAGTGTTAATGTTACCCTGATTCAACAGTACACCAACACAAAAGACCAAATCTGTAAGAGGCATGCCAACAAAGATAGTTATTACCCAACAAACATTTATAAACTAAAGTAGTGACAGGCTTTAAAAGAAAATATTGTTGTTTCCTTGCGATTCCATCGATATTATATCGTGTACTCACTGAATATTTCTGTGAAAAGTTAGGTAGCGTATTGGCTTATTAGACGTAAGTCCATGGTTCAAACCCCAGGTCAGACATCAAAACAAAATGTGAAAAAATATTAATATTAATATAATAGCCTCTCAGTAGATTTCTGGCAAAAACTCTGAAAGTAAATAAAATTGCCACTAAAAAGTTTCTTCAAAATCTATCGTTCGGAGTCGACTTTAAATCGTAGGACCCGCCACTTATGTATAAAATTGACACACACGTAATCCTGACTGAAGGGTTAAAATGTCCAATTATATTATCTATGTGAAGTTTGCAAAATGACAGTAAAATCAATTGTACTTAATGTTGTGTAGAGTTATACTAATCGATACACTTCAGGATACTGTTCACTCTCAGTATGACGTGTTTCCTTTTGACACGCATTAAATTTAAGAAATTCTGAAACATAACCATTAGCGGACATTTGAAGCAATATGTACCATATACACATAGGAACTGAATTTTTGGGTACCATACGAGTTAATAGTAAACATTTCAATGACCTCTTCTCATATTCATTAACATCGCACAGGTTCCACGCATGTGTTTAGGTGATTGTTTCTTCTCATCACGAAGTCTAGAAATTGAACTTAAATTGATCCATATTCTACTATTTTTTAAATCAACGATGACTAGTTAAATGATGTTAACTATCTTCAGGCCGTTTCTCATTAGCCTGTTATCTTCATTTTTTTTTTTTCGCCAAGTATACCCTTCAAAATCCATCTTCTTATTCTACAGTCCTCATCAGCGGCTTAAAGCCTGTGAAGCTATTTTATATCTGATCCAGCGCTACCAAGCTGATTCTACTCTTCACTCTTATATGTAGTGTGCCTCATAAAAGGTGATACTGTTATGTGCCGTTCTCATTAATTCTTGTACAAGTTTGTTTGATCACATATTTCTATGACATAATCTTTCGCTTGGAAGCAACTAAGGAATTACTCAGTGGACTTTGAATATTTCACTCTAGTACCGAATATAATGTTTCTGTTCCACTATATGCTCAACACCCACATGGGCACATATGTAATTGCTCCTCCCTTAAAATAATATACAGCAACTAAGTTATTCGTATTACTGTTATACCTCATTTACATAGTACTTATGAGATTTCGAGCCAAATCTAGTTGATTTTAACTAGATTTCCCATACAAAACAAAATCTACTTATTTAGTAGATTTCGGCAAAATCTACCTTAAATCTAGTAAAAATAGAAATGCAACTATGTGTTTTGCCAAATAGTACTTAAAAATACAACGCTACACAGGGAAAAAATGGCATTTCAATTTAAAAATACATTTTCTAAATGTTGTAAAGGGTCCACCAAATAACTTTTTTTTTTGAAAATGCTGTAAAAAAACACAACTGAATATTTTCTCAAATTTCTTTTTTTATTTGAAAGTACAATACTTCTGGTTAATAATGGAAAATAATTTCATTCAAATGGCTGCCTCAGCTGGCCATGCAGTAGCCTACATGACTAGCCTACAGAAGATGCCGATTTTTGGCAAAAAAAATCATCTTTTCAGATGAAGCTTATTTTGGTCTTGGCCAGTATGTAAACAAACAAAATTGTCGCATTTGGGGTACAGAAACCCCGCACGCATACATTGAAAAGCCGACGCACCCAAAACGAGTAACTGTTTGGTTCGGATTTTGGTCCAGAGGTATAATTGGGCCATTGGCCGTTACAGTCAATGGCGATCTTTATCGGGCCATGTTGAACGAATTTTTGTTCAAAAAAATTGAAGAGTTTCAGTAGTTTTTTTTAAAGCATTTTCAAAAAAAAAAAAAGTTATTTGGCGAACCCTCTATTATTTTCTTTTAAATTTCAGTCAGCTATTTTTGTTTTTAAAATGAAATCTTGCTACTGTCAAATAAATCCAGTGTAAACGATCTAGATTTTGAGCGGGATTTGAAATCTAATCTACTAGATTTCGCTGTAGTGTAAATGGGCTATTAGTCAGTAGTAGTGTCTGCGTAGCATAGAGTTTATTGGTAGGCCGTCGATCGGTTTTAATTTGAAGCATCGATTATTTCGAATCTGGTAATCCTGCCACAAAATTCAGTATATCATCTCCACTGAAAGTAATAAATAGATTTAAGCTTGAGCAGCTTTGGGAATTTATTGAAATTAAGCGCATTTCCAACTTGATGGGTGCGTTAATAAGGAAAATTTGCCGTACTTGGGGCTCCAAAACCCCACATGTGGTCAATGCACCCCTTATTAGTGAATGTTTAATGTGGCTTGTAAAGCGGAGGTATTATTGGCCTTTATTTCTTTGAAAATGAAGACGAACCTACCATTATGATTAATGAATACACCTATCGCACCATGATAACCGATTTTTTGTATCGCTCTTCATGGTATTGTTGTTGTAAACGATGTTTGGTTTCAACAGGATTGTGCAACTTGTCACACATGTCCGCCAGAATCGATTTACTGCGACAAACGTTTGATGGCCGTTTTATCAGCCTGAATGGCAATGTCAGTTGGCCACCAAGAAGCTGTGATTTGCACCGTTCAACTATTTTCTGTAGAGCGCCGTTAAAGAAAGTGTTTTGCCAACAAACCAGAGACAATTAAGTATTTAAAGGCCAACATTCGGGAAGCCATAGCCGAGATACGACCCCATACACTTGAAAAAGTGCACCACAAGTGAAGCCAGCCGCGACAGTCATTTGAATAAAATAATATTCCATTTCTAATCGGAACAATTGTACTTCACAACAAAAACAATTAATTTGAACACCAAAAAAAGTTCGATGTGTGGATGCCACATAAACTCACAGTTAAAAATATTGATGAAACGACTTTGCATTTGCCATTCCCTGCTTAATGGGAACGAATTCGAACTATTTCTGAAGCGCATGATAACGTACGATGAAATGTGAATCACATACGTAAGTGATAAGTGAATAGGATCGTAAAAAATAGAAACCATTGCAGTAAATCATAAATGCTATAATAAGTAGGAACGAATTTCTATGAACCCTTTAATCAGTTATTTTTGAAAATTTTGAATAAAAATTAGTTTTGAAATCTGGCCATCGAAGGCATAGGCAATATATAAGAAATAATTGCATAAGTACAGTACTATTATAATGATATTCATTTAAAAATTATTGTTTGCTGAGTTAGAGGCATTGGACAGAAACGAAATGTTATTTTGAAGTTTAATGGTCTGCAAAGTCATCTTCTTTCAAGCCTGTTGAACAATTTTACAACGACCGGAAATGAAATTCATATTTGTACACTCTTTTCTATTCGTTATTTTGAAATGCTTTTCACAATTTTAAATGCCTTAAAGACTTAATTTTAAATACAAGACAACTTTAAAACATTTTTTGAGGAATTCTGGAACAAACATCCCCCATTATTTTATGGTTTTTCGTTAAGCGCTTCCTATCTTCAAATGAAATAAGGTGTGTATGGGATTAAAGTCGCCGTGCTGTAGTAAGTAGTGTGTTGGGTTATTAGATGTAAGGTTGTGGTTTAAACTCCAAGCCAAACATCTACAACAATAAACAAAATATGAAACAAACTATTTCTTCGGCAACTGCCTCTCTCAACAGAATTTTGGCAAAAACTCGGAGAATAAATAAAATTGCCATGAAAAGTTTCTCAAAAATTCGTCGTTCGTAGTCGATTTAATCTATAGGTCCATAGGCTCATGTAAAAAATTAACATACACAACATAAATGGCATGAGAAGCACAGTTGTAATCCTGACTGCTTGTATGTATATGAGATATCGTCGAAAACTTTTGTTTGTTTGTAACGTAAACAAAATACACAAACAACAATGAAACACCGATAGAGATCTCGAGAAGGTGAAGAAACGAACATTCGACTTCAAGAACATTCATCAGACTGTTTACGTGGCTTATAAAAAGGCAAAACAAAGCATTCAAAGAGTAGTAAGAATTCAGTCAGTCTTGTGTGAAAACTCATTGCGTGTGAGGTAAACAGTCGGGGTTTGAAGATCTCCGTTGTGAAGATCTGCATTATAACCAAAGAACAATAGCGAACAAACAATTATTGTTGAATACGCCAAAATATAAACAGTTACTCACAGAATTGTGAGAATAATAAAGAATTTAAATTAAAACTAAACACAAATTTCTTTTTATTTTGTTTGCAATCAACGAACTCATATTTTAAACGTTTCTAAAAGGGTAAAAACGTAACAATATCACACATGGCTTTACAGACATTCAGACCAAAAGAAATCAACGAGCAATAGTGTTTCCTGCTGACAGCAAGGAATATGGACTTTTAAGGAATGCATTGCACGCTCTTGGATCTCATGTAAATTGGAATCGCCCCCAAAATCCACAATTTTGAACTATTAGATCTCATGTGAGCCATAGATGCTCATGTAAGATTTGTTATATTTTTATGCCAGTACGAATAAGGTTAAGCTTCAGTCTAATACTAACTATGTTATCAGGGAATGTCACATCTTCAGCCAACAGCTGCTGTTAGCGATAATATTTCAAACATTCTCTGACATGTCATAGTCCACTTTTGTTGTCCATTTTGGTTTTGTAAATTCGTTTTTTAATATTTTTTCGTTTCTACCCACATCATGTTGAAATTGTCGCGGTTTGAACTTTTTATCAGTTTCTTTATGCTGCACTTCAGTGTGGGAAGAGCAAAAGCAGAAATACAAAACCACTAAAAAAGTCTGGTCGCATTATAAATTTTACCAAAAAAAAATTTTTTGGTTAACAAAACAGCTTTTGAATTTCGAATTGGCGTATTTGTAGCTACTACTTACATTGTGGAATCTTTTTCTCTATCCATTTGTTTGTCTAGAATGTCCCTCATATAATTTCACAAATGAAAAAGGATAGAGGATAGCTATGAATATATGCTGGTGCATGTGTGCCATGAAAGAAACATATTGTAGCCAATCACTGCCACCAAATGAGTCCTTTTGGTCTGAGCTAGTTCTACTCTGATAGCACTGTACATCATACTGATGACATTAATGCTTAAATTATAAATTTTTCTCTTTTAATTATATGTTATGAAATATGATGTGTATTAGGGCACATTAGATTTTTTGAAAGTGTAAGATTGAATCAGTCTTTAGGATTACTCTTTCATAATATATCGTGAAACGTACGTACTTACATATTAATTCATTAACGAATAATTTATAATTTTCTAATATGAATTACAGCATGATGCGACAGTAAAACTACACCCAAATGGCTACAAGGTAAATAAGTTGTACTTTTACTTGAGTAGAACTCAAAAATATTTTTTTTTTATTTTTCCTAAACCATCCAAACATGCTCTACTACTCGTTGGCGCATCGCCTGTTCTGGTCATTTCTCTATTTTGGAGGTTGCAGTTGTGGCCCCACTGAAGATCGATTATATCCCTGAGGAACATTATTTTGACAGGGGTTTTCATTTTCTGATTCTGAGCAAGGACGACTAGTAACCTGACATGATCATCCCACTGGGACTCCCAGACATATACACCGATGGATCTAAAGTAGATGACGGCATTGGTAGCGGAGTTTACTCTGGGTAACTGCACCTGAAAATCTCCCTCCGACATTTACCGTGCTGCTCAATGGATCCTCGTCAACGGTGTTCTTCTCATCTGCATCTACATTTTCTATGATAGTCCGGCTGCTATAAGACCTTTGTCAAGCTGTATGAATAACAAGACGATCGTTAGGGGTATCGTCGCTGCTTCGACCTTCTTTCTGAGCGCTTAAATGTCTCACTTGTCTCGGTCCCTGGGCGCAGCCACATTTCGGGAAACTACAGGTTCGACAAGCTTGCTAGAGCTGGCGCACTCCTTCCGGAATCCGCGTCAATCGGCTTGGGTGTGCCACTTATATACATACATATAGATATAATTGGCCATTACAACCTTTCAGTCTGGATTACGGCCTAGCTTATCAACACCACTCATGTTGTGTGTGTTAATTTTATGCATGAGTGACAAGACTTACAGTTTAAAGTCGATTCCTCAATTAAATTGGCCATTGTGCAGAAATTCGTTCAGGACGCCAACCTATTCTGGGTCAATGAGGAATCCTGCACAACTGCTAGACTCACTTGGCCCTCGATGAATAGAAGGGCCACCAACCAATTGCTCAGACTTTATCACAATGTCATCTCGATCACAGTGGCCGATCGTTGTGTTATGGATCGTAGATGCAGATCGGCTGAGGAAGAGGAGACTGTTGTCCATTTTCTTTGTCAATGCCCAGCTCTTATGAGGTGCAGATATAGGTTATTTGTGTGCTTTTGGTGTCAAGGCTACCATTTCGACCTACCTCCCTGCCTTTAAGTCAGGATTACGACCTAGCTTCTCAAACCACTTGTGTTGTGTGTGTTAATTTTATACACGAGTGGCTAGACCTACAGTTGAAAGAGATGTCTGACCTGAGGTTTGAACCATGGCTTCACTCCTAATAATCCAACACACTACTTACTAGAGTTTGGCGACTACAAGACATCACACTACCTACTAGATATCACAGACATTTTTTATTCGTTTGAGGGACCTATGGATGCCATTGTAAGTGGAATAAATCATCATTCAAATTTCCGCCACGATTTCTTTGTTGGGTTAATAGATATCCGAAATGTCCGATTTTCTATTACTCTGGCGGACAAAGCTGGTTGAATGTCATAGATGGCATAGGCTATTTAGTTTTGAGGACCGCTTCGGTTTGTGACTTATTCGCACACACCCACGTCTTAAGAAAACTCCACAAGAAGAAATTTAACGGATTGAAGTCAGATGACTTCGGTGACCAGTGCACAGAACCTCCATGCCCACAAATCGGTCGTACAAAATATGCATTCTAGGATGTAATGTACGATAAAAAGTGCCCTCCTGTTCAAACCACAAATCGTTGGTGTCCATCCCATTCTAGCTACTAAAAATTAGTAATCATCAACCTAGTGTTTGCTGTTGACCGTCATGGACTGATCTCAAATAAATATAGACCGATGACGCCAGTACAACAAAATCCATGCCAAACAGTGACTTCTTAGAGACATTCATGGATGCCGTCTCAAATTTGATAATTTTGTTTGTTCACATACCCTTTTTATACAGAAATGGGTCTCAGCGCTGAAGATAAGTTTTCTATGAAAGTTAGGATCAGTCCCCAACTGTGTCAGTTCCCATTCATCGAACACATATCTTTCTCTATGGTCTTTTATAGTGATTTGACAAAACAGACAGAGTAATTGACAACTATTTTGACAGATATAGCGTCAACAAGATGGCTGTATGGCAGTTGCTTTTATAAAGAGGGTGTCCTAGTAAGAAAGCACTTATTCCGATTATGTATGGAATAAAATATTCATTATATGACAGCTTCAACTCTAATGGCACGCCACTATCTTTCTTATTAATTTTCCATGACTTTTTCATCTCACCGAAGACGTGTTAGATTTTGGATTTGAAGTCAGTAATTATTACTGGTTTGATCTCATAAACATGAGATTGCACAAAACCACACAGAGAAAGCTGTACGGCGTTAAACTCTTAGGGAGTTGTTGGCTTCAGATTTAAGATAATCCGTTTCATAAATCGGTGCGGCTTAAAACAATTGCTACCCGCATGGTACGGTAAGTCATAGCATTTTACTGAAACCACACCTCGTCCAGAGCCCTGTCGTTGTGACCACAAGAACTGCGTTGTCATGTTCCTGTAGCGAATGCCGTTGACATTAGATGCTATTTCGGTTTCATCTTCAAAAAACTAAGCCAATAATGCACTCAAGAAATCCACACCAAATATTTGTTCGTTGTAGGTGCATTTGTTTCCGTTGGATTGCATGAGGAATTTCTCAGTTCAGTTGTAATCGCCGTAGTCTAGTAGGTAGTGTGTTCGCTTATTAGTTGTAAAAGCCCGGGTTCGAGTACCAGGCCAGACATCAAAACGAAATATGAAAAAAAAAAATATTTCTTCAGCGACTACCTCTCAGCAGATTTCTGGCAAAAACTCTGAGAGTAAATAAACCTGCCATGAAAAAGTTTCTCAAAATCTGTCGTTCGGTGTCGACGTTAAACTGTAGGTTCAACAGTCCTTGAAAAGCACAATATTATGGGATGGTATGCTATAAGGGTATCGTTTAAAATTTTCACTCACTCAGGATTAACCGTTGGCTTCAAAATATATATTTTTTTAATTTAGTACTGCCAGGTCAGTCACATGGTTGTGATGCTACTTTAATAAAAATTGTGAAGAAAAGGAAATTATAACGACAGCAACAAAAACAGAAACAATTTAGAATTTTTAAGACAACAAGTACTTCAACTTTTTCTGCTCGACTGTCAGTCATAATTGTCTAACAACAAACGTTTCAAATGTAAAAAAGCTGTCAACATAATTTGTAACTTCCCGACGTTTATGTAACATTTTAAGTAACAGTAACAATAACAAAAACAGCAATAATGTTGGTAATCTTGAAAACAAATTCAAAACACATTCAGATTCTGTCACTTAACTCACTTCACTTACTTACGCACACACATGTTAATGTGAACAAAAAAAATCTTTCACGTTAAGAATGTTCTTAAAATCTGTCATTCTATGGAACAATAAAGCCAACAAGCAAGGACTTCTAAAACAAAAGCAACTTTGTATGAGTGTATTTACAGAGAAAATGTCAAAAGTTACCATTCTCATATCCTCAATTTGGTTGTTCACCTACGAGGGTGGCTCAATAAGTTCGTGAGTTTTTGAATTTACCGTGATTTAACCAGATATAATTATTTTGCACCACAACAATTCAAGGTATTGGGTCATTAATTAAGCGTGTCCTATTTTTAAATTTCAATAAAACAAAGTTCGAGATGTCATCGAAATTATTAATTCGTTTGAAAGATTTATTGGTGCCATCGTTCAAAGAAACCCCACGACTTCTCTGGGTGTAGTGCATCCAGACCGCCTAATTTTCTATGACTAGGGTGCTGTTGTTTGAGAACTGCTGTCGTTTGTTGTGTAGTCGTAGCATGTGCTCATACATACATAATTGGTCTCTACAATGCTTCAGTTGGGATTACGACCTAGCTTCTCAAGCCACTTATTTGTATGTTATTTTTATACATCCCGTATATATACGGGGTCGACAATTTAAGTCGACTCCGAACGGCAAATTTTTTTTTGAGAAACTTTTAATGGCTATTTTATTTACTCTCAGAGTTTTCGCGAGAAATCTGCTGAGAGGAAGTTGACTAAAGGAATGTTTTCATATTACGCTTTGCTGTAGAAGTCTGACCTGGGGTTTGAAGTGTGGCCTCACGTCTAATAAGCCAACACATTAGCAACTAGATTACGGCGACTTCTATATATCATCCTTCAAATTAACGCCTCGACTTCTCTGGGTAAAATACATCCAAAACACACAATTTTTTCTAACGGTGGTGTTGTCGTGTGAAGACCACTGTAGTTAGTCGCTTATTCGTATACTCATACGATTTTAAAAAAAAAGTCTCACGCCGCGAAATCGCACAATCTTATCTCACCTACGTGAGCTGACCATGTCGTCAAATTGGTCATGTAGAATATCAAATGTGGCAAGTAGCGCCGGCATGTTGAAACTACATATCTTTAGTGTCCAGATTATCCTCTTCAGGCCAAAAGAACTTTGTAATCATCGAGCTATAGTGCTCGCCGTGAACAATGATGGCGTGGCAAATGTTGTTCTCTGAGAAATGTGGACCAATGATGTCGCCAGCCTAAAATCCACGGCATCCCATTTGAATTCGTGTCGTTTCAAATTTGACAATCTTGGTCGGTCATTCATATAGAAAAGAGCCCCACCGTTAACGACAATTTTTCGATGAAAATTAGGGCCAGTAACAAACTGATACAAAGCCCATTCAGTGAGCACACTTCGTTGTTTATGGTGCTTTGCCATAACAGACTAAATAAATGACAATTGACTTGAAAGATTTGCTCCAACAAGTTGGCCGTTTTCCACTGTTAAAGGCCGGAAGTGCTTGTTGGAATGTTAAATTTACAAAAATCAAAAATCCATGATTTAGTCTACGATATGTTTCTTCATCCGCCATATCTCTGGATTTGATGACAAGGGAATACTCTCTAGTTAATTTTTTTAAAACCTTAAAAGAAGTGGTTTGGATAAAAAGATTTGACATCAACGACGATAAAATCTCTCACAAACCAAGCTTTATTAATGATTTCGAATCCCTCCCCGATTAAAAAAGATAAAATAATTTTTCATTCCAAAATATGTGTTGCACTTAAAATGTCAAGAACTTATTAACACGCCCTCGTTTATACGCATATACCCGCGCACTTCAACAGAATTAACGCATACGTACCATGGGTATGCACCAGAGATCAGCAATGAATGGTTTTATTTGTTACTCATAAGTACTCATGAAATTTTGAGTATGAATGAGTCAACAGTATTGAAATTCAACTATTCTGATTCATTCGTACTCACTGCAACATTGATTTATAAGTGCTGGTTGCAATAAGTGTAAGTACCACGTTGACATCAAACTCATAACATTCGAAATATATTTGATTCATGCGCCTACTCACTACCAACACTACTACTTTGAATATGAGCAGTATGAGTATGATATTAAAATAAGTATGAATGCGTATAAGAATCAGGAAATATAAGTATGATTCGAATCTACTCATTGCTGATCTCTGGTACGAATATAAACCATCCGATTCTCAATAGACAGAATATTAAGAAGGGAGTGGAAAAACCAAAAGTCTGTATGCAGGAGATATGAAGACAAAAATCATACATTGAAATGGAAATGGAAAAACAGAGAAAGAAATTATGTTTTTGAAAGACATTTTACTTGTCATTTTATCTGTTTCTCTTGCTATTATTCTTGCTGTTATGATTGCCATTTTCTATTTCAGGCAATAGCAGTTAAACATTAAAGATTTCCTTTAATGTCTCGTATTGAGAATATTTTTATTTTTGAATTTAAAGTTTATTTGTTAAAATTAAATTTCTTACAAAACAAAATGTATAAAGAATACGTTCTCTTCATAAGATTTTTTCTATTAAAAGTTCTTTGAACTTACTCTTGTGGTCAGTTAACTTCAACCTTTACAAATTTGAGACAAGAGGTCTGGTTAAAAATAATTAAAACAGGGAAAAAATAGTAGAGAGTTATGTTATACAAACAGAATAAGTACTTAAATGTAATGTACTCATCGTGAAGAAAGTTGCTGCCATGCAATTGCATATGCGGTCTTACTACGGGTAGTAACAAGCGTCCTACAGATAATCTCCATGTTTTGTAAGAAATTATGTTAGTCTGTAGTTGACTTCACTTTGATATGAGATCTCCTGGAAACTTGAAGAAATAACAACCTCCAATAACACAGAATGAAAATAAGTATAAAAGAAGACCATATTGCTATTAAAAAACTCCTAGAAATACAATGAGCGCCCACTATAATTTTAAATTTTCTATTATGTTATTAAGTATAAAAAAAGTTCCTTTATCATGAATTGTTGTATTTGTTTTAAAATTTTATAAGTAGTAAATAAACGTTTTTATTTTTGGAAATTTATTCGACTATTCTCACTTACTTTATTTGCTGTCCTAAGAAAATGAATTATTTCAGTGGTGTTTACTCACTTTTGGCGCTCACTGTAGCACGAAAGATAGGAAACAAAAGGTAACAAAAATAAAAAGTCTGTAAAGTTCTAGAAGTTTCCAAACCCAAAACAAATAGACTACAAATGGAATGAAACGTAACATTGATTGAATTTAAGTAAAGAAACCGACATATACTAGGCATTAAAAATCTGCATACGTCAAATTACCGTAGGTAGTACGGCTTCTGTAAGTCCAATTCTACTGGTGAAATGAAATTGCTATTGAAAATGTAGAACCAGCTTATCCTATTTCCTTATTCTTTGTATGTTACTCTTGATATTTCCAAGGCATTTGACAGGGTATAACAGTTGAACTTCTGTCGCTTATTGCTTTTGGTATTGGTTGAAGTCGCCGTAGTCTAGTAGGTAGTGTGTTCGTTTATTAGACGTAAAGCCCGGATTCGAGCCCCAGGCCAGACATCAAAACGAAATATGAAAAAAAAAATATTTCTACGGCGACTTCCTCTCAGCAGATTTCTGGCAAAAACTCCGAGAGTAAATAAACCTGCCATGAAAAAGTTTCTCAAAATCCGTCGTTCGGAGTCGACGTCAAACTGTAAAATAAAATTAAGGCACACATCATGAGTGGTGTGAGAAGCTAGGCCGTAATCCTGACTGAAGGGTTGTAATGGCCAATTATGTATGTATGTATTGGTAGTCAATTCTTTCGATTTATATACAGCTTCCTCAGGTATCATGATATACGGGTTGTTATAGATGGGATCCCATCAGATGAGTTCGGGTTAAACTCATGAGTACCGCAATTAACTTAATTTCTCTCTAACTTATATTCCTTCACAAATGACAGCAATATTTTTCATTCATATTCTCTTAATTGTAGGCCGAGCACTTTAGAGTAAATAAAATTGCCATGAAATGTTTCTCAAAAATCTGTCGTCCGAAGTCGACTTTAACTTGTAGGTCCCGCCACTCATATGTAAAATTAACACCCACAACATAAATGGTGTGAGAAACTAGGTCCATAACTTTAACAACATTTCGCAGAATAGCATTACATTGTTTTATGCATACTATTTCCAAGTCGGAAAAAGATTTTTTCTAAGTCCTTAAAATAATCCATAATAAGGACGATAATAAGGGAGGTAATAATTATAAATTATTTATTCTATTCTTTACTATTAGTTGTCTTTCTCGTAAACATAGTAAAATTCTGTTAAATTGTTGATGATGTTTACAGTCTTTTATTTCTCTGAAAACCATACACAAAAAAGAAAAACAGAATCAAAATCCAAACTTTTCTTTAATCCCACTGATGGTACTGATGGCTGTAAACAAATTTGTCATTTCTTTGTCATTGTTGATGTTTTCTTTTGTTTTTATTTCTCATCTCAGGAGACAACACCGCTTGGAAATAATTTCGTAAATAAAGTTCAGTTGGCAAGGGTATTAGTTTTTGGTATTACTAACTTAAAAAACGGCGTTGCGACCATGCAAACGGTTTAAACAAAGAACTCTAAAATATGGTGGGATTTTCTTCAGTTTTATTATCTTAAAAATGTTGTTGAATTATTGACCCGATATTAAGTAATGTTTGAAGAGCAAGTGGAAGAAGTTTTAGAATTTTGTCACTCGTTGTAACTGACAGTCATAACCAACCGGGATTTATGTGGAATACAAAATTTAAATAAAGCACCATCATATAACACACAAGGTGTAATACCTATCGAGACTTTCATTAAGTACCAGGTCATTTGAAGTACAATACTATCAGTAGTAAACAAAATTTAAAATTTTGAATAAAACACCGTCACCGAACGGCAGCAAGGGTAAGTGAGATTCATTAAATTCTTGACTATCTTCTCAGAATAAATCTACAAACTGTATTAAATCCTTCGAGCAATGTGTAACACAACATGCTACATGACTTGTTGGTTGTTGACATGATGGTTGGTTGCATAGCTATTTGGTTGGCTGGTTAAATGTTCATTCATTATTCACAAAAACAAAAGCATTAAAAAGAAACTGAGAAAAAATATTTATAAAACAGTGAGACAGATTTCACAACTTAAAACATTCATTTTGTGTGAGTTCTTTCAAAACAGAGTCTGACGTAAAATGCTGTACACAAATAAGAATTTGAGCCCGAGAGAATTAACATAACAGGCAGAAGGTATATAAATTTGGGTCACTGGTTCAGTAATCGAACAAACAACAGTCGTACGTCATGAAACGCAGGGGTACCCCAGGCAGTCGTTATCACGAAGATCACAAGACCCTGCTTTTCACTGATCATAATAAGTAATTTAACTCACCCAGGAACAAAAGGTAATGAACCATTGAAAACAACGTGTGTTTACTGAATGGCAACTGACCTTACGTTTCATGGAAAATTTGCAGAACGAGGTCCATTTCTGTATAAATTGGTACATGAACAAACAAAATGATCAAATTTGGAACGATACCAATCCACATCAAGTCCCAGAGTGTCAATATTTGGCGTGGATTAGAAGATAATCGGTCCACATTTCTTTGAAAACGTCGCTGGCCAGGTCAGCACTAAGGACGGCAAGCACAGTAGAGTATTATTTAGCAACTTTTTTTTTGGCTTAAATTGGAGTCACACATACATAGCTCATGTCAGTTTTGATATTTTGCAGGAATGTTTTGACGACATGGTCATCTCAAGTTAAGGTGATATGAACTGTCCAAAGAGATCGATTTAACCTGATAGACTTTTTTTTGAGTTTTTTTAAGTCATAGCTGTATGCGAATGAGTCATAAGCTACGGTGGTTTTTAAAGCCGATATAACCCAATATTTTGTTTCAGTTCAGCCTGATTTACGTGCCAGAGTCCAACTAGAGGTGCTATGGCTGATATTTGTTCGATGTTGAATTCCACACATAATGGAATCAAAGGATCTTTCAATAGAATACAAAATTTCAATGATAGCTTACACACATTCTAATTTATTTAAAATTAAATGTAGGATGCGCAAAATAAAAGACCCGATAGAAATCCACAAATAAAAGTTTGAGATCATATTTGCAAAAATATCACGCTGCTGCACTCTCTTATTATTATTATTATTTTTTTTTTAATTTCTAGAATTTTAATAACGGGTTGTTTTAATTTTAATACAGCAGCATATTTTTTAACAAACATTTGTATGTAGAATGTATGGTGTAGGTAGTACTAATAGTAATAAAAATAATTACAACGTTTGTTTTACATGTTATTGTCGTCAGTAAAAAGCAAATAATTTTCGAATGTTGTTGGTTGTTTTCGGTATTATTTTTTAATTGGTTTCTATTTCATGGTGCATAGGCTCATAAACCACTTTAGTGGTTCGAACTTATAAAATTTTGTAAATTCAGCTGCATTTAATTTACAATTACGAAGTACTTGTTGACACAAAAGTTAAATGCAATGAAGTGCACACTCAACAACAACGTAATTTAATGAAAAATTCATAAAATTTAGCTAAAAATTGTTGTACAATGATTTAAATTATTTTGATGAGTGAATATGAGTGCATATGTGTTCATTTTCTATAAGTACTTCACATTGCAATTAAAAATCGGCCATAAAGTTTGATTTCAACTTCAGAGTTTTGGTATTAAATTTCAATTTAAGTAATAAATACCAAACAGTATCACAATAATTAAATAAGTTATAATCTCTGCATATTTTCCAAAAAAAAAAAATTATAATTATTGTTTTTCGCTTGCGTAGCAAAATTAATATTTTTGTTGAAAAGACGAAATCAAATATTAATTTTATGTTTTTATAGGCGGTAAATGAAAGAAATCACCATTTATCAAGTCAAACAGATCGAGTCACAATGTGAATGAACAAATATTTAATAAAGATGACTGGTAGTCTTTCCTTAAGTATCGCGGGTTTATCAAGATTTTGAGTAGTATGCGCACCACAATGAGTAATGTCACTCCAATGTAGTTTTAAGTGGTTACCGTAGTCTAGTAGGTAGTGGGTTGGCTTATTAGGCAAGAGACCACGGCTGAAAGCCCAGATCAGATATCTACAACAAAACGAAATACGAATTGTTATATTTTTGTTTACTTTTGCTTACTTTACTTACTAACTAAGCTGCTTGCTTTGCATTACCTTTTATGTGGCGGAGTAATCAGTCTGATGAATGTTCTTGAAGGCGAATGTTCATGAGTTTGTCTTCTCTATAAATATAAACATCGTTGTTTACATTTATTATTGTAGTATTTGTTGCTATATTTTTGTTTACTTGGTTAATATTTTTTTCTGGTCTTTGTTGTTATATCAAGCAGTGCGATAATTTGTAAACAGGTTTGTTTACTGTATTGTTTTGTTTTTGTAGCTTTTGTTTACAGTTTTAATGTTAAACTATGTAAAAGCAAAACACCAGTATCTAGATTTTTCACTTTTCGTAACAATATATTTCAAGTGTATTCAATGAATTTCGAAAAAGTGACTTTTTGGTGTGGATTTTGGGGTCACGACATCATCGGCTCATATTTCTTCAAGGATTTGAGGTATTGTGACCTGAATTGGATCAGCCATGAAAGTCGTTTGAACGATGTTATATTCCACACATAATGGCATCAATTGGTTTTTCAAACGAATAAAAAATTTCGTTGATATCTCACACCGACTTTGTTTTATTTAAATTTAAAGCACATGTTTAATGATGTGTGATTGGGATGCTAAAATCCTGGACTCAAATACGCACAAATAACTGCCAGCCATAAAAAACTAATAGAAACTGAATAAACAAAACCTTAACAAAATGGGTCTATAATGAAGGCCAAAGGAGAGCATGGTAGTTATGGATGTCTTAATGATTGATGAATCTGATGGTGTAACAGCCATAAGTCAGAGCCACACAAACGCATAAATATGGTTAAAAGATATTGAGAAGGAGCATAAAACTTTAAGCAAAATATCGTTGACCTTTTTTATTGAAATTAAAAGATATTTCACTCCTTTTTCTCTCACTCTCTTTTTCTCTCCTGTACATCTAGCATGTAAAGCGCAAAACAATAGCTACAACAATCATGAGAATATGTCAATATTTAGAAATTCCATTACGCTTAAAAGATTATTCGGCCGGAAGATGCATGGTTAGTTTTATGTGTTCTGCCTTATATTTGAATGTATTTTGATAGAACATATCCTAATAGTTTGTTGACACTTTTTTCTCTCTTTTTATTTGTCTTTTATCGGTTTGGGTTTGTTTGTTTTTTTATAAAAAAAAAACAATGTTGTTAAACGAACTAAAAATATAGTGTAGATTCAACAAATCGACCTAAATTATGTCCATTCATTCCTGTAGGGGACAAACTTAATAAAAAAAAAAAGATTGTCCGATGTTTAAAAGATTTCTTTATAGTGATGAGTAAAGTAAATAAATTAATGTTTAACAAAAGAGAAGATACAATTTGTAAAATAGTTCTAAAATTTAAGCAACAATATTTTGCTGTTTGATTGTGGCCTAACTTTAAATGTCTTGGAAGATGTCAATGTTAAATTATTTTATTGTAGCTTTATATGTAAGCTCCTATCACTTGGGTGTTTTATATTCTTAACATTCAAACTTAGAATTTTGGAAGCTTAAACCATTAAAAATAATATGATTGTGTGTTTGTCTGAACCGTCAAAACTCTATTGTGCACGTTGCTTCTGTTAGAGCATGATTACTCTTCAAATGTAAACCAAAATTTAATGCTTTCCGCGAATCATAATTTTTAAGTACCAAATGAAAAACCATGATGATATAGTTTGTTCAATGATTTGATGTACATATGAACATAAAAAAAAGAATAGACAATTAATGCTTGTTTACAATATCGAGCCATTTGTATTTTGACGCTCACTTGACAACCCTTACTTATAACTGCGTGGGAAGTAATTATATTCTTACAAATGCTTAAGACGTTTTTTTTTTAATTGGTGTTCCAATAATAATGTGGTTACAAGTAAAATAATGTATGCGGTTGCTTCTGCAACCAACACAAAATTCATGAATCACCTAATGGCATCATTATCAATAGCATAAATCTCCTTAAAGCGATATATGAACGAGCATCAGAGTGTTAAAATTATAAAATTAAACAATCATAACGTTAGTCTAATTCGCAAATGTGTTAAGTCCCTTTTTTCAAATTTTACAGGAGACATAAAAAACATTGTAACATTTCCAGTTTTTAAAATTTGTAAACTTTTTAAACGCATTTATTTTTACAAAATAGCTCTCTTTAAATGACCTAGATCAAAAATCAACTCAAAAAAATCGAATTAAAGCAAAAAATTAGCACGTGTTTTTAATATTTTTCGTAATTTTGTGGATTTAGCGTTTTGGCCAACCACAAAATTACAACAACTTTAAACTACATAATGACATTTTTTGTTGTTGTAAAATATGTATTTTGCATAATGTTACCGTTTTGCATTAAAATCTGAATTTTGGAAAAAAGTGGACTTAGCGTCTTTGTGAATTATACTAACGATAAGAAAACCATAAAAAATGCAATCGTTAAAAAATGGAATCAGAAAAAACTGTAATTATTTTTAACTATTTTTTTAAAATGCCGTCAAAAAGATTATTTCTCATATGTACATAAAAGGGGAAATTAATTAGAAATAAAAAAATTTTGATAAATATTGCACTTCAAACACATAATATGGAGGCGCAATGAACACATTGAATTTCGACATTTAAATCCACTTAGATTGAGATCGGAATGATGATGTTAAGTTTTTTAACTTTTGAAAAACGTTTATAATATGAGTTCGTAGATTGCAAATAAATATAAAACTAAATTTATGTTTAGTTTTAATTAAAATTCTTTATTATTCGCACAATTCTGTGTGACACTGTTCACAACTTGATGTAAACAACAACAATCATTTTATAGGTTATTCTTCTTTACACTCTTTTGCATAAACACTAACAATTGTTGGACTGATCTTTATAACGGAGATTTTCAAATCAAAAATTCAAAAATCAAAATTTTTTTTATTTACCTATGAAAATATTCCTTGCAGGCACTTAAATTAATATTACAAGATTTTGATTCTAAAAAACTATGAATTTAAATACATGATTATTTTTTATAACATTATTCGATAAAGAAAAATCAATTAGCATATAGAATTTATTAAAGTCTTTACACATTCTCCTAATTGGATCAGCACCAGCGTAGTTGGATCTAAAAAATTGTATTGATAATGGGGGAAAATGACGTGACGGTCGTTAAGGAACATTAAATGTGATATTATGGATTAAAAAGCTGGGTATTTACTAACATTCGCTCATGAGCATGTTTTTTCAGTTGGGTTTTGTTTGCGATTTAGCGAATGCACAGCCATTCTTCTTCTATCTGCGGGCAGTTTGATAAGCAAGTCACATCATCACATGTATGTTTAGGATTGTTGGTATGTGGAAAGTAAAACCTGATTCTTCCGTCCATTAGTTGGAGTTGATCATCAGAATGTTTTGGAGTCTGGTAGCACTCTCTTCTAAACATGCAATTCTCCATATTTTTTTTCTTATGCTTTTCTGAACCTTGGTAATGATCACGCCTTAAATATTCTTCGTGTAATAAACTTCGTTTCAAGGGAAAAAATCATAATGTCTACACTGCATTTTTATAACAAGCTTAAATACACTCTCTTATGTATTGCTTCTTAGTGCTGACGATACGTATGAGCGATATTTAATATCACTGACATATTAAACAAACACTCAGGTGGATCATATAATTCAAGTTAAAATTTTTTAAATAATTATTTAATTATTTATTAATAAATAATTATGTTTTATACTGGGAATTGTTACATCATCCTATGTTTTTAAGGTATTTCAAGCCAAATGTTTAAAAAACAATAATTTTGGCTACATTCGAGTGAACAGTAGGTAAAATTTTTTTTTTTGCAACCTTGTTACACGTCTTTTAGTATTACTTTTGCCAGATGGTATAAATATGAAATAAATTTTGGTTACGGATTGTACTTATCTTAATTAACGCATTTATTGGCAATGCTCCGTAAGTGCCTCTATTTCTCTATCTATGTTTATAGATTTTAAAGTAGCCTAGTTATATGATATTTTATGTTACAGTTAACTGGCAGTTCATTTTTTAAGCAGTTAAATTTTTTAAGCAGCTATCTACGGGTCGTATTAGTAATATATTACAAATAGGTATTAAAATTACTCATACGTCATCTTAAATACTCTTAAAGTATTGTTACGAAAATGGAAACGGTTTACATCATTTAACATTAAAATGAGCAAAACCTATACAAATACAACGAAATTGTTACAAGTTTACCAACATCAGTATGAAAGAAAAGGGGATAGACAAGAGGAAAACGCAACAACAAGCAATGCGAACAAAATACACAAACAATAATGAAGTCGCGATAGAGTGCTAAAGAAGGCGAAACCCCGAACGTTCGACTTCAAGAACTCTCATTAAAGTACGTGGGCATATGAAAAGTCAATACAAAGCAGACAATGAGTAGTAAGAAAATAGTCAGCCTAGTGTGAAATTGCGTTGCGTGTGAAGAGAACAGTCGTGATTTGAAGTTCGCCGTTGAACACATCTGCGTTATAAGCAAAGAAGAATAGCGAACAAGCAATTATTGTTGTATTCTTCAAGTTGTAAACGGTGCCACACAAAAGTAGTGCGAACAATAAAGTGTTTATCTTATATATAAAAATGAATGTGTGTTTGTTTGTATGTTTGTATGTTTGTATGTTTGTATGTTTGTATGTTTGTATGTTTGAAGTTTATAGACGATTAAACGGCTGAACCGCTTTTCTTGAAATTTTCACAGTATCTTCCTGTATGTCTGGAAGGAGTTATAGGTTACTTTTTATGTTGATATTCCAAATGAGCGAGGGGCCATGCCCACGTATGCTACATACTCCATACTTAATATTTAATTGCATTTGAAATATATTACTCATACGCATAGTAGTTACCCCTACAAGTATGCTATCTATGATTCTTGATGGATAAAACCAAAGAAAATAAAGTATAAAGAATGTGCATTTTGGCATATTTTGGAATATTTTTCAAAAATATTTCATGACGCGGGGGGAAAGATAGAAGGGAAGGATAAAGAAACCAAGAGCGTAACAATGTTCTCAATTGTTCTCATCGTGCGTTTTTGTTGTTTGACTAATTTTTTATTTATTCTTCTGAAACAGTGTTGCCACGAAAAAAAATTTGTAACCAACATTTGTGAAAAAATCACCAAATAAGAAAAAATATAAACAAAATTAAACTCATAGACTTTTGTTTTATTTTTTTTTTTCAAGTTTAAATTATAATTAATAAAAACTGAAACAAAAAATAGGTTTTTTATAAGAAAAAAGTAAACAAAACCAAAAACTACACATTGATCAAAAAAATAACCAATTTTGGTTAGAAATAACCAAAAAAAGCAACACTGTTCTCAAATCACTTATTCTCAGACGTCGACATAAAGAGAACATGATAAAAATTATGAGAGGCAAGTGTTAACCCAGAGGAAAATTGTTAGTAATATTTCCAAGTCTACTTATTAACCCAATAATATATGTATATGTGAGCGAAAAATATAGATAAATTGTACTGCGCTAAAAACCTAAAAACACCGTATTTAACTTGGCAAGTATTCTTCCAAAAATCGAAATCATTTCTCATTGATATTAGTAAATCATACTGTGATATTTCTTTGGGTGTAAAATTGAAGTCTGAAAGAAGCGACATGAACATTCTCCTTTAGAAGCTGACAAGCAACTGAATGCATTTTTTCGCTCTCATGATGACAGCAACACATTGTTACGCTCTTTGTTTGTGTTTATTTTCCTTCTGTCTTCCGCCCCCCTTATCCAGAAATGATTTTTTAAAAATATTTTGGTGAGAGCGGGTCGTAATACTACTTCTACATAATGCGTATTCTTTATATCCCTATTCTTTGATAAAACTTAATGGAATTGGATATCACTCATACGTCACATATGTAGTTTTTTTTAATGAATTTTACATCTATATAAACAAAAATGAATGTGTGTTTATTTGTTTGTGGGTTTGTTTGTTTGAAGTCTATAGACGGCTAAACGGTTGGACCGATTTTCTTGAAGTTTTGACAGTACCTTCCTGTATATCTGGAAGGCTATAGGCTACTTTTTATTTTAAAATTTCAAGAAGGCGGGGTGCTACGCCCACATATTCAATAAGTATTTAACGTCGCATATCTCATAAACTGCATATTTTGTATGGACGACTTTGACGTACGTACGTGGGTGTGTCACCTCCAATATAAAAAATATTAAATTATTATATCTATGAAAGTATCACAGTTAGAGTCCTAAAATTTTGTCGAATCCACTTTAGTATCAATATGAATATTTTAGGCAAAAATTGGCTGACTAGGCAAAGGGTGTGGTACTTCCCCTATGAATTAAATTTAAAACTTCTTCTATCTCGGACATCACCTATAAGTATGTGCATTTGTTTGTATGTTTGAAGTTTATAGACGACTAAACAGCTGAACCGATTTTCCTACTTTTTATGTTGATGTTTCAAATGAGAGAAGTGCCACTCCCACATATACTACATAATCTACTATTGTAAGATAATAACAAAATGGATATATAGGAAAAACTATATCAGCAAGATACCTCAAATTTTGTACAAGTAACTACGGTTTTAATATAAATATTTTGGACAAAAATAGGCGACCTATCATTAGAGGACAATGCACCTTCCATATAAAGTAAATACTAAAATCTGCCTAACTGAAGAACTTTAACAGTTAGAGTCCCCAATTTTGTATAAATAACTTTTGTTTAAATATAAATATTTTGGACAAAAATAGGAAGTTCAGCAAAAGCGGGTGTGGCACCTCCCATATGAAGTAAATACTAAAATCTGCATATCTAGAACACCAGAACAGTTAGACTGCTAAAATTTTGTACGAATATCTAAAGGTTCAATATCAATATTTTTGTTAAAAATGGGCTATCAAGCATTAGGGGCGTGGCAAACTCCATATGAACTAATTATTAAAATCTGTATAAAAAAACTATAAAAGCTAGAGTCCCCAATTTTGTATTCCAGCTATAGGAAGGTCTCCTCTCCAGCTATAGGAAGGTGCCTCTCTGATTAGTGGGTGTAGAAATTATTATATCTTGAAATATGCAATAGTAAGGTGTATGACCCTTAAATGATTGAGTCTGAAATTTTCAACTCATATAGATAGTAAGTACTAAAGTTCATACTATTTAAATATTTATCTTGAAAAATATATACATGTACATATGTAATAGTAATGTTATTGTTTACTTCTAAAAATGGGTAACTAATAAAAATATTATTTAGTTGAAAAATACATTAGGTAAACTTTATAATCAGCATTTTATTGGGCGATGAATTCATTACCTTTAATTATCTAAGTAATAAAATGTAAACTGTCAATATTTTTCCCAAATAAAATAAGTAGTTTCAAAACTCATCACAAAAAATTACCTGCGACCGACACAAACACAATTATTTGTCGAATTTATTATAAAGAAATAAATATAACATGCATTCGGTTTTAGAATTCAGTTGAATCTTTGATTCTAATCAAGTTAACCGTTATTTGAGTGACATTTATTTTGCAACAATTTATAAAAATGCCCCCCAAAAAAAGCATCCCTTTCCAGAAGCGCCAAAAAATGCATTGCGTTTGCAATCCCAGAGAGCAAATGAAAGTTCGGAAGAGCGTTAAATTCGTCTCAGGACTGAAAGGAGTCGATCTTCGACCTCTAGAGCCTCCGAAATGCCATCACAACGTGTAGAACGCCTTGAAGGCCTACGACAACGTGTCACAACATCAAGAGCTACTGAAACGCATTCAGAAAGCCAAGAGCGCCTTAAAAGTCAAAGAAATTTTACATCATTTGCACGAGCTTCTGTAACGCCGTCAGAACGCGAAAGACGTCTTGAAGGTCTTTGACAACATGCCACAACCGCACGAGCTACCGAGACATCGTTGGAACACGAAGGTCGGCTACAAAGCCAGCGAAATCGTATTGAAACATCACGAGCCACGAAACACCTTCAGAAAGTGAAAGACGTCTGGAAGGCCTTCGACAATATGCGACAACCGCACAAGCTACCGAGATACCTTTGGAACATGAAGGTACCACAACATCACGAGCTAATGAAACAGAAGTCCAACATGAATCACGAGTAGATTCGAACATCAACAAGAAGAGCAGAAGAGAGGATAGAGCAATATGATTTGCGTCGAGAACAAAATCGTAAACGAATGGTGGTGAATCGACGTAAAATTTTTCATGTATACTCAGGTATTGCATTTAACTACAGATCTGATATAGATTATACCGAAGACGAATTAGTGGCAATTGGTGGCATGAATGAGGTTTGCCAATATTGCAATGCACTCATGTACAAAAATGAAACACCTTTGGCGACATGTTCACACTCTAAAGTTAACTACTAATATGCGTGTTCAGTTGGAACGTGATGCTTCAGCTTCAACTTTCTCCAAAAAATTGCTTGATTTAGTTAACGGAAGAATTCCAATGGATCCTATAACAAAGTATATAAAATTTCCATCAGACTTTTGCAGAATGACACAATCCAAAGAAGAATTAATAAATTGTGTATTTCCCAATATCGTGCAAAATTTTAAAAATATGCAATGGTTATATGAACGTGCATTACTAACATCCAAAAATATTGACGTTAATTCCATCAACAGCAATATTCTGAACAAAAACCCAGTGTGCCCATTATTTTACTTAGAAATATTGATGATGAACGACCATTATAACTGGAAAGTTTAAGGGAACTGATGTACCGCCGCCACGTCCTATGACCACTTCGGAGATGCCATTCGATTTCAAGCGCCTTCAATTTCCTATACGCCTAGCATTTGCAATGACAATTAATAAAGCTCAAGGTCAGTCCTTGCAAGTTTGTGGACTTAATCTAAAAAATCCATGTTTCTCACTAGGACAGCTTTACGTCGCATGTTCGCAAGTAGGAAAACCCGCAGAGGGGAAAACAAAATCTATTGTGTATCCCAAGGCATTAGAATAAGAATTATTTATTTAAGAAAAAAAGTACATATTAAATTTTAGCAAGTAAGAAATAAAGTGTTGAGAAGCTAGGCCGAAATCCTGACGAAGGGTTGTAATGGCCAATTATGTATGTATGTAAGAAATAAATAGCCCATTAATGTATTATTTTAGAATTGAAATGAAATATATTGTCATCAAATGAAATTAGAATAAACCCATAAGAAAAATTGCATAATTTAATTACTAAATAAAAATTTTTTTTAATTATTATGTATTTAATTTCGATGGGGGTATTAGCTAGTATCAAACTAAACACATATTTATTTTTATTATATTTGCAATCAACGAACTCATATTTTAAACGTTTTTAAAAAGGTAAAAACGTAACAGTATGGTATATCTATGTCATCTTAAACGCTCCAAAGTATGGTATCTCTAATGCGAATTAAATTTCTATTCATTACTGCCTTTAAGATATCTTGTCTTTACGTTACAGCACAGTAAAGAAGAAAGTCTTCAAATATTTGAATTAAATGTGTTTATATTAAATCAACATGTTGCTTAAAAATGTTGCATCAACATATTGAGTTTAGCAACAACAAATACTTACTATTCATAAAAATGGCTGAGCGCAATTCAATAACAGTGACACAACAACGCATGCACGAACTCACGTTGAGAGATGGCTAGAGAGCAAACACTTGTTAATTCTCGTAAAAGCACGTGAAAACATTCAAGAAAAAATTTACAACAATAACTATGCGTTGCTTCCCTTTGACGCAGTGAGAGAGTATATTGTTGAAATATAGAGGAAAACACCAGTTGAGATGTTATTCCATTAATGGGAAAATATACACGCAAGTAATTACAGCCTATACCACAACAACAAGATGATAGAGACAAACACAAAGCATGAAATTTTTATTTATGAAGGAAACGAAATTCAGTTTCTTAACAATTGTCAAATAGATGGGACGTGTAAAGAAGATAAAAATATAAAAGCAGCTCCAAAGAGAAAGTAATTTAAAATGATGGGAAAAAGTGTAAAAAATAAATAAGAAAGAGAACATTTTAAACACACACATTTAAACAATGCGCCCAAACAACAAATTAAGTAAAGTTTAACTCTTGCATACATACATCAATTTATGCATATTTGGATATAAATTAGATGCATAAACAAAGTTAAAGTACTGGATATAGATATGTTGGTAGTATAAGTGATGTAAATAAAGAGAGAATAATAAATAAAATAAACAAATAAATGACTTTCAAGCCAAAGAAAATAAAACAACAACAAAAAACGTTTTCAAACAAACACAACGAACATGAAAAGCAAAAGATAAAGTGACGTTAAGCATGGATATGTACAAACGTTTTGATGAAATGCATTGAAATACAAAATTATTAAAAGTAAATACAAAGAAAGAGAAAAATAGAACGCAAAATGACATCAATTACAATAACAAATATAATAAAAGAAATGACTGATTATGGTTTATTGATGTTATGACTACAGATTAAAGCTTTAATTAAATAAAGTGTATTCTGTATACATTATGAAGGAGCAATAAAAACAAACGAACAAAAAGCAAATAATAATAATAACGGAGATATGAATATAAAAATATCAAATTTTCTTTATCAAAAGACAATGTAATATGGATAAGAAAAACAAAAAATGTACAAGAACGAATCAACAATGAAGTTCTAGAAATTGCCTGTGGAATGACATGCACATACATCCAAATGTAGTAAAAATCGTGACAAGTGTACCCTGTGGTATTATACACTGTGTGAACTATTGAAATTGTAAAATTGACTTTTCATTGTAAGAGGATGACGTAATAAAATTGAAAGTGTATTCCTAAATTTAAATAAATAACGCATTTGTTTAAATAAATAAATTACTATAAATAAATTAAAACCATTTCTTTTATTTCAAATTGGATTCCGTGAACTTACAGGTATTACTTGTTTTTGAAGTTTGAAAACGTAATTTTAAATCCACAAAAGTACTAAATCGAGTACAACTGTATCTGTTATGGTTATTAAATTTCCTTTCGTGAAATGATAAAATCTGTATGATTATCATCTTTGGCTCTTGCTAAGGGTCATTATTACAACTTGTCTTTCAAGTTGGGTTAAGTAAAATGTAACTTTAGCTAAAGTGAACTTAAAAGACACTTTTAACTACTTTTTGTTATTACAACCTAAAGAATTTTTATAAATGTGGCAGTGCCGAAACAATGTCGACAATATTTGCAAAATTAATCAAGTTTTTTCTTAAACGCAGCAGCAACAACGACCTTTTTTGTTGTGTTTACTCATTGTGTTTATATTTGGAGTTGCCATATTGAAAATAATATATAATATGGCAAGTTCGGGCATAAATTTAACTGTAAAAGTTACAAGTAAGATGATTATCCCTCACTTCTGTCCTCTTTACCGTTTATAATAATGAAAATCCTTACTTTAGCAAACGGCAATCTGCAATAGTGACCCTAAGTATGTTAAAAACATTACATTAGATGTGAGGCTTTAGCTCAAACCCCAGCCCACACAGTTCGAACAAAACAAAGCATGAAAAAATATTTATTCGGCCACTTCCTCTCAGCAGTCCTCTGGCAAAAACTCTGAGCATGAATTAAAAAAATGTAAAAATGAAAATATTCTGTCATTCGAAGCAGACTTTAAGGTACCACCACTCATGGACCAAATTAACACACACCATATACATGGTGTGAGAAGCTAGATCGTACATATGGCCAATTAAATAAGTTAAATAAGTTTGTGAGAGTTCTTACTCGTTTGAAAGACCAATGACAACGTATCCTAAATATTAAATTTCCCATTACATGGCTTATAGAACTGCTGCGCTGCCACAAACAAGCCTCATAACGGTAAACAAATCGCACGATCGCAATATTTCACATAACCTATATGCCCTCCAATCACTCGTACATCGAATACAATGTGTCATGAGCTGTATAGCACGTAGCGCTGTTCTATTGCCACCACTTCGCGCTGGAGTCCAGAGCATTCAATTCAGGCTATAAAATATTAGTAAGTATGGACTTATAGTGATGCTTCGCCAACATCGTTCTCAACGAAATATACGTCGATTATGACGCCAGTGATAAATCCATACTAAATAGTACCTTTTCGCATAAATTGTACACAATACCCATTTTGATCAAAACAATTGCATTGATTTGACAAAACGAACTGATTAATGGCAACTAATTTGACAGAAGTAGCTTCAACAAGATGCAGAAAATCAACTGTCAAGGTCCGGAGTTCTCTGTTGGAAGTCCTTATATGATATGCACGTGACTAAGGGACCTCTGCGCGAACCTTATTCGCGTAAGTAGACTGGTCTTCATTAATGTGGTTAAAACATTTGACACAATTAAATTACCAGTGATCTAGAATGCACACTACAATTCATAACAGCTCAACGAGATCAGTCTATAAACAACGTCCTTTATAAAATGCATTGGATAAGGGTTCCTGTTTGATTGAGTACCTAAAGTTTGCTGTCAGATGTCAGACCTTCAGTGAAATGTTCATTTTAACATTTCTGTGGCTAAATTAATTAAAATTGAAAACAATCGTAATAATAAGATAATTGGCGTATACTGTATTGGAAGCAGGGATACACTTCAGCTATTTCGCCACGCCACTTCTACAATAGAAAGTTTGGCCAAAAGCTTGATGACAATATCTGTGAAATAAAATATTTACACCAACAATACTTGTATCATTTTAGACCGCAAATGATTACGCATGAACCACCAGTTTAGTTTCTTAATCGCATTTCGGTTTGATTTTTGTACGTTTCTAACAGTGATTGCAATTGGTTCTGATTCCCTTCTGTTTTCCACCATAAATGTTCACTTGGCAATGCCATTTATTTTATGTTTTCCTGGAATATTGTCTTTCTATTACAATTTGACAATTCTTACATTCATGTACATATAGTATTTCCGTTTTATATTTTTGTTTGCCTTTTTTGCTTTTTAGAACCGGATCCCTTTTTATGTCTAATTTCTCTTTGCATTTTTTCGTTTTCAATGATTTCTTACATATTCCACTATCACGAAAGTTTCCACTTACAACACAAACCATTAAGGACAACGTATACAAAGAGTGGCAATAGACATGCCACAATAACATATTCAAATCCTTCAAATCCAAAGACAGTTGAAGATGTCATAGAAAGCCGGTGATAGGTTGAACAGTGATATCAGAAGCAACAGTAACATATAATCTTTCGATTTATTGCAATACCATGTCTACATATGCAACTACAGACAGAAAATCACATTTCATATGATCTCAGACTTTGTTTGGGTTTTAGGTATGAGGCTACGGTTCAAACCGAGGTCATACATCTCCAACAAAACGAAATATGAAGAAAATATTTCTTCGGCGACTGCCTCTCAATAAAAAAATTAGCCGATATGATGTTATGACATTTAAGCTAAAATAAAAATAAACAAATTCAATACCATTATAAAGATCGAAAATATTGGGCATCGTTATGCCAGCCTGCTCTCCGTAGCGTTTTCCAAGCAGAGGTCAGGGCAGTTTTGAAGGCGCGCAATTCTTGTTGAGAGGCAAAGTTTCTCTTAATTTACTCCGATAGTCAGTCCCTAACAAACGTGATCCGTCCTTGTTTCGAATTTCGAATCATTCATGGATTCCGGAAAACAACAATTTCATTGGAAATTGCATTGTTGATGAGCTGGCCAAAGCCGGTATGGAGCCGGATATTTTGGATTGTTTACGCAATCTCGTCGGCAGCAATTGAATACGTGCAATATTGCCAAAGTTTGCTGGACGCGTATGGACAGGAAGACTGACTCAGTTCTGTCCTTAAATCGCATGGCCGTTCATCGCACAGTAATGATCTTTACGGGCCATTATGCCGAAAGACTCGGCATTCCAACTATTTACTTTTGCAGGAGCTGTGGGTCTAAGGAGGAGGAAATGACTGTATTTCACTTAATGTGTCAGTGACCTGCTCTTGTCATGAAGAGAAGGAGGTTTCTGATCTCCTATTATCTGTCGTCGTTGCCAGAGCTCTCTAATATAGAAATTGCTGCAATATTAAAATTAATTTTGGAATCGGGATGGTTTTCTCTAGAGAATGGAGTAGAAATAAATATTGTATCACAATGGGCCTAAATGCTGGCCAAAGTGGGACCTCTTGCCTCGTGAATTTCTAGAACATTACCTAGTCTAATCTATGTAAAGAAAAAATTGATGTTTCATTCAATTGCTTCACCTTAAATGTAACACACCTAGATTGTTTTCTATTCAAAGACTTCCAAAACATTTGAAAACAATGAAGATGTTTAGTTTGCATAACTATTTCAAGACTATTTCAGTCGGTTTGAAAACCTTTCTGATCTACATGGCGATTATTTTTCGGTGTATATAAATAAGAATTTCAACAATCTAACTGCATTATAATAATTATTGATTATTCAATATCCACAGGAAATACTTGTTAGTAAAAGTTAAAAGCGTACCTACATACATGTATTTAAGTTTTTTGCTACAGCATCTCCGCCTTTGTATGCCTCCAATAAAATGCAAATCTGTTGTCAATTAAATAAAAGGCAATGAAATGAACACTTAAAAAAAATAAATAAGACTTACAACTCATGTATAAAATTAACATACACAACATACATAAGTGATGTGAGAAAGTAGGTTTTAATCCTGACAAAAGGGTTTTAATGACCGACTATGTACAGCTCACGACAAAATTGATTTTTTTATTCACTTGAGTTGTATATATTTTTTATGTATCAATATGTACTTATCACCCATATCGATAAAGGCTTTGATATTGTAATACAAATCATTTGAAATTCTAGAGAATTCAGAGAAACGAGATTATATTGTCAACAAGTTTTTGAATAAAATTTATGAATTAAAATGGAAATGAAAATTACAAATTGTATGGTGACTCATTTAACTCCTTAATCCTTTGTCATGGAAACAACGTATACAACATTTTTTTTTATTGTTCTGAGCAGTTTTATTTAATTTTTTCTATTTCCATAAATATAACGAAAAAAAATTGACGAACATTTTTCGAAATCTAAAATTAATTCAAAAAACTACTGAAATAAATAAATAAAAATACAAGACCTTTTCAAATAATATCGTATCCACTGAACGAATGTATGAATGGATGAATAGATGAATGATATGCATCTGTTGAATAAAATGATTTTTTTATTTCGCATTTAATTTGTCACTCCAGTCAGATGCGGAAAACAATACAAAAGATTGTTTTGTATTTACGATTTCGTTAATCTTCTACAATAGTAGGGGCAACAAATATACAGATTTGTTATCTAAAACAATAAGTTCAACAAAATAAAGCATATCAGCATAATCGAAACAAAATAAAAAATGGTTTTTGTTGTTTGTATTCTGACATAGAAAATCAATTACAAAATAACATTTCATTACGTGATGGCATTTCCATCTGTAATTGGATTCGCATGATTAAATTTAGAAATTTATTTTTGAAAACAATTTGAGTGATAATCCAAGCCAAAGTTAAATAAATTTAAATGTTTCAATAGTAAAAATGTTTGAATACATCACAAAATTATCACAAATTATTGTTTTACGTTATGTAGTCGCCGTAGTCTAGTAAGTAGTGAATTGGCTTATTAGACGTGAAGCCACGGTTCAAACCCCTGGTTCGACATCTCCAATAATAAAAAATATTTCTTCAGCGACCTTCTCTCCAGACCTTCTCTGGAAAAAACTCTGAGAGTAGATACAATTTGCTACGAAAAGTTTATCAAAAATTTGTCGTTCGGACTCAACTTTAAAATGTAAGTATCGCCACTCATGTATAAAATTAACGCACACGACATAAGTGGAGGGAGAACCTAGGTAATCCTGAATGAAGTGTTGTAATGACCACTAATGTATGTATGTATGTTGTTTTCTGTTAAATTAATCACTCTGTCATTCATGCATTCAGTTAGTCAATCAGTTATTCTATGTTTTGGCTAAATTTTGTTCACTTTCTTCTTACTAAACAATCTACGCTCTGACGAATAAGACCGTGTTAGACCGTGTTAATATGTAAACAGTTTCTGATTTTTTCCTTGTTTTCTCTACAAATACATCAAAAAGGTATCAAATCTATTAATGGGAGTATAAGTCGCCCCCTATTCAGAGTCTCTGATGGGAGGGAATTGAACCCACGTCCTTAGTACTTGAAGTTTAGCACACTACCAACTAGGCCATCAGGACACCCAATAGCTGTTCTTTCATTACTTCCTCTAACTATTGCTGCTGTGAGGAAGATTAAATGATTAAGCACGCGATCATGAACATAACATAACATAACAATGAATCGTAGGAGATGTCATTAGCGGTAGAAGAACTGGAGTTGCGACACTACAAAATTAAGGGTATGGTCCGGTTACTTATCGCGCTAGGCTAATGAGTTACAGATTGACAAGTGGATAATTGTAGTGCAAAACTACGTCTTGGTTCGGACCGCATATCATTATATTACCTTCAACTAAATTGACGATCTTTTCGAGCACGCTTAATAATATAAACACAATAAACACAATGCAGCAAACACAGCAATCTCACAAAAATAGAATACAGGTATGTATGTAAAGGGTCCGCCATCTAACGTTTTTTTTTTCAACCAATGCTTATTTCGTGAATGGTAACACTTATCTCATGTCTGATTTGACAGATAATTAGTTTTATCCTTCCGCTAAACGAATATGGTTGTGTATACGCTTGAACAATGCTGGGAAATATTGCGACATTACTTTGAAACTCATGGTAATGTTGCAGAATGTGTGCGAAAATTGCGTACGGATTTTGGAAGAAGAGAAGCACCATCAGATCAGTATGTTCGTTATCTTGTGAAAAAAGTGAAAGAAACTGGCATCCTCATCGATAAAACAAAGCGTGAAAAGCCAAAAACAGTGCGTACATCCGAGAATATTGCTGCTGTGACAGAAAGTGTGCGTGAAGCGCTATCAACATCAATTCACCGTCGTTCTCAACAATTGAACATTTCGGAGACATCATTGAGACGAATTTTGCATAAAGACCTTGGCCTGACGCCATACAAAGTCCAATTGGTTCAGGAGTTGAAGCCAATTGACCATCCAATGCGTTTTCGCTTCGCTAAGTGGGCCTGCGATCGACTTACAGAAGACGCCGATTTTGGCAAAAGAAATCAGCTTTTCAGATGAAGCTCATTTTGATCTTGGCGGGTATGTAAACAAGGGAGGGATGGGATGCATGCAAACAAGGTAAAGTTTCTGACTGTGGCCAACGTGGCGACCACCAGGACGATCCTTGTCTTGCTGTATTCAAGTTGACACGCAGCCTTCTCGTGGCTCCTCCTGGATGGAATTCTAGCACCCGCTAGATGTTAACTAATGCGTGCAGCGAAGTCCAATCCCCTGGACGTTAAATTTGGGTTGTGCGTAGGGCTTGGAACCCACCACGTAAAAACTTTCTCCAATGAAAACCAAAACAACAGCCTCTATAAAGATCCCCTCAAAAGTTGACGACCACGGCAAACGTTTAAAGGACTATGATTTACGAATAGGCACATGGAACGTCCGAAGGGCAGGCGCTTCCGCCCAGCTGGCGGATGCCCTCATGAAATGTAGGACGGACATCACTGTCATCCAGAAAATGCGATGGATAGGGCAAGGATGCAAAAGGCTAGCATCTTGCGATGTGTATTACAGCTGCCAGGTTGATAAGCACGAATTCGGATGCGGATTTGTGGTTAATAAGAGACTTCGCCACCTTGTCTCTGGGTTCACGCCTGTGAACGAAAGGATAGCCACAATCCGCATCAAGGCAAAATTTTACAACATCAGCCTTATTTGTGCTCATGCCCCGACGGAAGAAAAGGACGATGTTACTAAAGATGCCTTCTATGCTAAACTCGAGGACGTATACGATAAGTGCCCGGCCCATGACGCCAAAATCGTCCTCGGGGATTTTAATGCGAGGGTCGGGCGGGAAGGTATCGTTGGTCCCACTGTCGGACAGTTCAGCCTCCACGAGAACACTACCCCCAATGGTATGAGGCTGATCGATTTCGCCGCGGCACGTAACATGGTAGTATGTAGCACCAGGTTTCAACACCTCGATATCCACAAGGCCACTTGGATGTCCCCTGATCGATCTACGTCCAACCAAATCGATCATATTGTGATTGACGGAAGGCACGTATCCAGTGTACTAGATGTGCGTACGTTCAGAGGTCCAAACATCGACTCTGACCACTACCTTGTCGCAGCCAAGTTTCGATTGCGCATTAGCACATCGAGGGCTGCGCGCTCTAGTACATTGCTAAAGCTGGACGTCAAGAAGCTGCGATCACAAAGGACAGCTGAGGCGTTCTCCGCTCAACTCTCCGACAAGCTCCGTACCTCCCTCTCTAATCTCAACGACATTGGAGGACTGTGGGCCAACATCTTATTGCGCACTACTGCGGAAACAGTCCTTGGTTTCGAGCGCCCACCCCAACGAAATCAATGCTACGATGAGGAGTGTCGCGAGGCAGCTGCAGCGAAAAACGCCGCATACAGAAAAACTCTGCAGTCTGCCGCTACGCGAGCCATTGTCGAGGACTATAGAGAGAGGAGAAGGGAAGAGAGACGCCTTTTCAGACGCAAGAAGAGGGAGCAGGAAAGGCGTGAGCGTGAGGAAATCGAGGTGTATAAATGCAGGAATGACGCTCGAAAATTCTATCAAAAGGTTAAGCGTCTAACCGAGGGTTATAAGCGCGGAGCGTCTTCCTGCAATGACGAAAACGGACACTTGGTAACAGATCCGCAAGGGGTGCTGAGGTTATGGAGGAAGCACTTCTCTTCTCTGCTACAAGGCGAGGACGACACCAATTCCGCCTTTAGAGATGATGTTCCGAACCCGATCGATGATGACGGCGTGGAGATTCCGCCGCCTAGCCATGAAGAGGTCAAAGACGCGATAATGCGTCTTAAAAACAATAAAGCGGCGGGTCCTGATGGTCTCCCCGCTGAGTTTTTTAAGACCGGATATAATGAGTTGGTAGGGCGCATGCCCTAGCTTATTTACAAAATATGGCTAGAGTAAAGTATGCCCAACGATTGGGACCTCAGTGTCCTCTGTCCTGTCCTGTAAAAGGGAGACCCTACGATATGCGCCAACTACAGGGGTATAAGCCTTCTCCCTATCGCATATAAGGTTCTTACAGGCGTATTGTGTGAACGACGGAAGCCACTCGTCAAAACACTGATTGAACCTTATCAGTGCGGCTTCAGACCTGGCAAGTCCACCATCGACCAGATCTTCACACTACGCCAAATCCTGGAAAAGACCCATGAACAACAAGTCGACACACACCATCTTTTTGTCGACTATAAGGCAGCCTTTGATAGCCCCATAAGGGATCGTGTTTTTGCCGCAATGTCTGAGCTCGGAATACCTGCGAAGCTGATAAGGCTATGCAGAATGACGTTGAGCAATTCCTGCAGATCCGTCAAGGTAGGAATGGACCTCTCCGAACCTTTTGATACCGTGCGAGGTTTCAGACAAGGCGATCCTTTATCATGCGACCTCTTCAACTTCGTCATGGAGAGTGTTCTGCGAAAGGCGGGAGTGCATCGCAACGGCACTATTTTTCAAACGAGTGTCCAGCTGCTTGCGTACGCTGACGACATTGACATCATAGGGCGTACCAAGCGAGATGTTACTGCTGCCTTTAGTGCTATTGAACGGGAGTCTACCAAGATGGGTATGGCAGTAAATGAGGGCCAAACAAAGTATATGTTATCGACAAGTAGAGACGTGCGGCGTATTGATTCTCAGATTACGGCCGATAACTATACTTTTGAAACAGTCAAGGAATTTATTTACCTTGGCTCCGCCGTTACCTCCAGAAATGATGTCAGTCTGGAGATTAAGCGTAGGATCACTCTTGCCAACAGGTGCGACTATGGTCTCAATAGGCAATTGAGTAGCAGAGACCTCTCTCGTGCGACAAAACTATCACTCTACAAGACACTCATCCTACCCGTGCTTCTTTATGGCGCTGAGGCATGGACCCTATTAAGTACTGATGCAGCGGCCTTGAAAGTGTTCGAGAGAAAAGTCCTACGTAAGATCTTCGGTCCAGTGCGTGTTGGCGATGATTTCCGTATCCGATTCAACAGTGAGCTGTATGAGCTCCTCAACGACATTGACGTTGTACAGCGTATTAACATCCAGCGGCTGAGCTGGCTCGGCCATGTCGTTCGAATGGAGGAGGATGCTCCGGCGAGACGGGTATTTGATGGGGTATCTGCGGAAGTCGGCGAAGAGGACGACCTTGTATCCGTTGGAAGGACCAAATCGAGGAAGCCCTGTCATCGATTGGTGTGACCAACTGGCGTAGGCGCGCAAGAAGCAGAGGCGCCTGGAAGGATGTGTTGCGGCAGGCCGAAATCCGTTAAACGGGTTGTTATGGCCAATTAAGTAAAGTAAGTAAGTAGGGTATGTAAACAAGCAAAATTGTAGCATTTGGGGCACAGAAAACCCGCACGCATATGTACATTGAAAATCCGACGCACCCAAAACGAGTCACTGTTTGGTGCGGATTTTGGTCCAGAGGCATAATTGGGCCATTTTTCTTCGAAAATGAGCAAGGAGTAGCCGTTACAGTCAATGGCTATCGTTATCGGGCCATGTTGAACGAATTTTTGTACACTCGATGTTTTGTGCCCTGTTTTTGAAGATCGCATTATGAGCCGCAGAGCTCATGTCGTTTGGCCACCTCGAAGCTGAGATTTGACACGGTTGGACTATAAGTCAAAGATAAGTGTTACGCCGACAAGCTAGAGGCAATTGACGCTTTAAAGGACAATATTCGTAAAGCCATTGGTGAAATACAGCTGCACACAATAATGTGCTTAAAAATTGGACCGATCGTGTAGGCTACTGCATGGCCAGCCGAGGCAGCCATTTGAATGAAATTATTTTCCATTATTAACCGGAAGGATTGTACTTTCAACTAAAAAAAGAAATTTGAGAAAATATTCAGTATTTTTTTTAAAGCATTTTCAAAAAAAAAAAAGTTATTTGCCGGACCCTGTATATGGAAGTGTTTTTAAACAAGCAAAGCTTCTGCTGATTTGCTTTTAGGCTAATTTCTATTTCTATTTGCAGAATTGAGAGAATTAGTGCTCGAAGTGAGAGGATTTGTGTTGGCAATATAATAACATGCATGAAATAGAGGCTTTTAAAAACGTAACGTATGAAATACACTGCTGCTGCTGCTGCCTGAGACTGCAATTACAAAATTGGTGTGCTTTCTGCATTGTGTTTATAGCATAACTCGCATTAGTTTTGGTAGAACTTAATTGGAAACGTTCCTAACGACTCGAACTAATGCAAAAACCCAATGCATTTTTAAAAAAGTAATAGTTGCTATGCAGTTCTGTCATATTAGCATCTGTTACAATACATTGCCATTGAAAGTATAAAAATAAATTTAATATGAAGTTGTTAAAAGTTTTTTCAACAAATTTAAACGATTATTGTAATCACATTTAGTAATAATTTCAATTGTTATGCAAATTAAGTCACACTCAGCCTGAATACTTTTGAATAATTATTTAATGCTTTAATAGTCTGTAAACGATAGCATATTCTAAACACTCTTAATTTTTTATTTAAATTAAAATATTGTATATATTATTATTATATCAGCCCGTATAAAAAGAATGAATAAGTTTGTTATTTAATAATACATTATTATTTAATAATTTTATTATTTAATATATATTCGAATAATTCAATTATCCTGTAATTGCTATGGAAGATATTTACTTCAACCTTATGTGTTCAATAAAAAATAAAACTACAAGGAACCCGGAAACCTTCTGACAAATCGCATAGAAAATAAAAATGTTGGACAAATATTTAAAAAAATATACATGTATGTACGTAAAATATTCTGTTGATGCCTCTTATCTTTTTAAAATTAGTCATTAGCAGCGTCCACAATAAAAGTGGCAGTTAAGCCATAATTAATTTTTTGAAGAAAAAAAAAAAAATTAAACTATTCCAAACTTTAAAAAAAAGTGTCATTCCCCTACAAATAGTCTTTCCTATATTCCAACACTATGCACTGCAGGTCTAAGTCTCCTGACTTAGAAAAGAAAAACCTTATTTGTTGACATATTGTGGTAAATTATTGTCAAAAAAAGTATAATTTATAATTAGCTCGTCGCTGTTATTTGTGTGAGTTATTAGAGACGCTATCTTTAAAAAAAAACTGTACCTGACTTATTGCATATTAAGCCGGTATTAACCTTTAAAATATTCCAGCATTAGCTGAAACACAAATTTCCCTTTACCACAGTTTGAAACTGTTTAATTTACTTGTAAATAATATTTAAATTTCCGAGAAATTATGATGGATTAGAATTTTCTAAGCTGATAAACGAACTGAAATTAATTCAAAATCAAAACAAAAGCAAAAGAATACACAAGTTTATTTAAAGTTTATTTTCTGTTACTACTGGGAGGAAAGAGCTGAACATGAATTTCAATTGTGATAAAAATATTCCATTAACTTTCAACATTTTTTTTCTCTGAGATTTGTTTTTTGTGTTTTTTACCATCGTTTTATGCTACAAATAATAAGAAACAAATAAATTCTGCATACCCAAAACAACAACATAAAAGAAATTCAGATAGAAATTTAACGAAAGTGGTGTAAAATAAACACAGGTGTTCTCCCCAAGGGGTTGATTAGGGCGGTAAAATTTCGGACGTTAAATTTTATTAACTCAAATTAAAGTAATAAAAACTACTGAATTAAAGTTAAGTTTCCAGATTATTGCTTATTTTATAGCCACCATAAATTGAATATTTTAAATACTTATTTATTACTGTAATATTATTTCTAAATGCAAAAATCTTAAACAATATTTTTAATAGTTTTGTGTATATTTGTCGCATAACTTAAAAATGTTAGATGACACCACTTGTTTATGCATTGTTTTATTTCTCTCAATGAAGCAAGAATATAAAACTTCAATTAAATTATGCCATAAAATCTACTGAGCAGTCAAATGAATTCTGATTTAATAGTTATGCTTACAGACAAATGTAAATTTAAATTTTTTTTAGCAGATAGTAGGTGATGTGTGTGGTAAAACGAAATCATAGCTTTGCTGTTAAGTAACTTCAAAAGCAGCTGTGGTATATGGAACTTGTTTAATGATGGTGTCAGAAATAATGGCCACAACGATTGCCTCAAATCTTATATTTGGGAAAATAATATCGGATGAGATTCATTTCTTAAAATACAGTGCGAGCTCGATAATCACAACCTTCCATTACGGCAACTCTTCGATTTTCGTTAGCAAATTGTTTACGTTGTAGTCTCTAAATAACAAGTACAATTGATTTTAAAAACGAGTCGCAATTACATTGCTCAGGATTACGAGCCAGCTTCTTACACCACTTATGTTGTGCGTGTTAATTTTATGAATGAGTGGCGGGATCTACAGTTTACATTGTCGAGAAACTTTTCATTGCAATTTTATTGTTGCTAAGAGGAAGGAGCCTATCTGGGGTTTGAGCCATAGCCTCACACCTAATAACAATGCCAAAGCTTTGAGTTCAAGCAAGAACTGATCTTCACTAATCCCAATACGTCTAAAGATCATACAGAAAAAGTTAATGCGTAATTTCAATGACAACAAACAGTAATATATTTTTTACTTTTAGGTAAATGGAACCCATTACAGAACATGTCTAACATTTATTTTCATACGAATTCTTTACCTTCATACAGATTAATTGTGGAAATAAATCCGGTACTTTATAATTTTTTTCCTAGTTGTAAAAATATGGGCTTATTACCCACATAGTTATATTATTTTGCGAATATCAGTACTTAACATCTTTCATACCAGAAAAATGGGAATGGAAATCCCATTTCATAGAGAAAACTAACCTGAGTCTAAAATAAATCTTGGTATTGCAGCAATATTTATATTAGAGAGCTCGTTTAGAGTTGGCAGAAAGTGAAAGATCAAGAACCTTCATTATTTTGAGACCTAAGACCAAAGGGACAGTGCCCCATTTCCACCGCTATGGCCATGCGATTCAAAAATAAATATTGTGTCGGTCCTCTTTTTATCCACAAGTGTAAGGCAGAGTCTAGCAATATTATGTGTATCCCCTTGCTGTCAACCAAATTGAGCATCCTGGAAATAAGTGTGAATAATATAAAGATTATCTCTGATATATAGGCTGTGATAATAGTAGTAGTTATTTTAGCCTCGAGTTGGTTCCCTTTGGGGAATGTTTGCATAACGGTATGAATATTGATTCTGGTGTTAAAATGGGCTTAAATACTGAGTTAAGTAAGAATTTTTCCTTCATGGATGATCCGCCGTCTTACCTAATCGAACCTAAGAAATTTGTTTCGAATTGAAACATTATTTCAAGCGACGAGTTAATTTTTGGAAATTCTGTTTGGTAATGTGTAGGTGTATCGCCAAATTCGAAGAAGAAAAAGAAGAAATCAATGGAATAACGAGTCTCAAATCGTATTAGTAAATAATTTTTAATGTTTATGTATTTATTATTTAATTAACAACATAATACATAGATGCATACATAATTGATCATTACTGCCCTTCAGTCAGAATTACGACTCAGCTTCTTACACCACTAATGATGATCCACCAATTATGATGTTAGAATTTAATTTAATCGCACAATTAACAAATATTTACAATTTAATAATAACAAACAACACTTTGATTGACACGTGTACCGTTTCACAGTAAGAGTTCAAAGAATTTTGGAACAACTCTTAATGCTGCCATAAGCAAATTTAAAGACTTTTTATGATATTCCAATACACAAATCTTATTAAACGAAATATAAAAAAAATTTCTCATTGTACTGTGTTAAGATCCAAAATATATAAAAAAAGTAATAAAAAGTGGCGTTAAAAAGCTCTCATTATAAACCAACTAAACACTCAAATTAATTTTATTTGTTTGTCAAACCAACACATACCAAATAATCGGTCATTCACCCGGACGTTAGGCAATCGAGAGCCAGAGTGTACTATTTTAAAACATTTGAAAAACCAAAGAAAATAAAAAAATGTTGCCGAAACAATAAAGAGAATAAAAGTATCGCTGTTTGAATATAAGAATGAATAAATGACTGAATGACTCATTGACTTAGCACACTTTACAGAACGCAACAATTTATGCAATTTTCTTTACGTGTTTGAAATGTTGAATAAATTTGAAAAAACAACAAGTAGTACTTGAACTTACATAAACGATAAATAAAATATATAAAAATTGTTTTGGCAAATTGAATAAACGATTGGCTTACGAATGAGCGATTTGAATGATAGTTAGACTGTAGATAGACTGACTAACTGCCGAACTGAATTTATTTACTTTGCATTCTGTTTTGATTTTATTTTGTATTTCATTCAGTTTTTTTTCGTTGTGTTCCACAACATTAACCCCAAAATAAATCAATGCAAAATTTTGCACCGACATAAAGCAAGGAGAGACCGGAAATAATACAGTAGAAAAGACCCAAGCATATCAATATTCGCATTCTGCTATGATAAAATTCCCCGCTCTATCCCAAAGCACTAAAGAAGCAAAGAAAAGATATTTGTCTACCCATACCAATTGGTATAACACTACTCCAGTTAGATTACATTTTTCCAATGGCCAATATGTATAATCCAAAGTAGTTGGCACTTTTCTGTCTTATTTTAATCCCTTCAAACATATGCATTTCTATACCATCCATGACTTTTTGCCTAAAATTTTTGGAAAAATGCGCATGTGCTACATATTTAGAGGCCTTTATTAAAATGAGAAGCTAGGCCGTAATCCTGACTGAAGGGTTGTAATGGTCAATTATGTATGTATGTATTAAAATACATCAAGAAAATTTCAGAAAGTTTCCACATACATTCTTGTTGAAGCTACACCTGTACATTTAGTTGCCATTTATACAATCTTTCTTCCTAAACCACCATGGATAACCCTAGAAAACGAGGTGTATTCGCTAAATGGGAATGGAAACTGACTCTAATTTTTTAATGAAAAATTATTTTTACCTACAAGGTTCAGTTTCTTCAGAACATGATTCAATTATTGTTATTATTTTGAAGTTACTCCGATTTTATGTCATTAGATATTTTGTATTGTTGTTTGTTAAACTGTGATGAATTTAACATTAACAGTTCGAACTTGGTATTTTTATTTTCTTCTCTATCCACAACCACGTATGAATTCAATATTTATTAAATATCACTCATACGCCAGAGTGTTCGTGGAACTCTATCCACTACAACGCATGAATTTAATTTTATTAAATATCACTCATACGCCATAGTGTTCATGGAATTTTAATGACTACAGTAACTTCACAACTTAACCATCACAAAACCAAAATAAGTCGAATGTACTTAATTTTGCACACTTCTGCTTTCGTCACTAATACTGAAAAAAAGACGTACAATTTACTGTAACAGTTTATTATTCGAATGTATTAAAAAGGATTCTTACAAGTGCATGTGCTTAAAAGCAAAGGGAACTTAATATAACAATATTTACTAAAATCACGCTAAAACCGTAACAATATCGAAGGTTAGACAATTGACGTTTCGCACGTGTAGTAACAGAAAAGCATAAAATAAGTAGAATCTGAAAGTTATTGTACGTATTATGAATGAGAAGAGTGAAAGAGAATGACACATCCTTAATGGAAAAGGAAGTTACGCTGGCAATAAAATCAATGGAAAACATTCTTAGAATATGTGTGGGATAATGCATTCTAGTAGGAAACACAAAGATAACATGTCTATGATAATATAGACACCTTCCCATTAATAAAAACAAATATTTAGGTTGCACTGTAGTTTAAGAGATTTAAAATAGCCTTAAATATAGTCGCCGTAGTCTAGTAAGTATTATGTTGGTTCAGTAGATGAGAGGCCACGATACAAGCCCCAGGTCAGACATCTCCAGCACAACGAAATATGAAAAAATATTTCTTCGGTGAATGCCTCTCAGCTGATTTATGGCAAAACTCTTCAAGTAAAAAAAATTTCATGAAAAGTTTTTCAAAACAAATCTGTCGTTCGGAGTTGACTTTAAACTGTAGTTTCCACCACTCTTGTACAAAATTATCACACACAATATAAGGGATGTAAGAAGCTAGATCGTAATGCAGACTGATGGGTTGTAAATTATAACTTGTAATGGCCAATTACGTGAGTGTGTGTGGTGTTAACAGTTACATTTTTCATTCTTCTTTTTATTGATTTTTTGTAGAAAAGTATCATTAAATTTGCTGATCACTGTATTTCAAAAATAAAATGTTTTTTTTATTATGTAATGTGTCACACCAGTTTCTGGTACACTATTATACACAGTCTCCCTTCGCCTTCGTCGTTCAACTTTATGGATTGTTGATTATTTTTATTTGTTCGCAATCTTTTATGACTTTTGTTGGATTCTGGCCTGATGGCATTAAGAAAACAAAATTCAAAGAAAAAAGAGCGTCTATGTTAAACACAATGATATCGACATAAATATTTTGATTTGCATTACGATTTGTTTTTATTTTTTGCGATGTTAGTTCGGGTTCTTTTGGCAGAATAAAAGTTGAAAATTTTCGAAAGATCCTTTAAGTCAGAAATACAATATATTGTACTTATGTATGTGTGAGTATAGACACAAAATCCCAATACAACATTAGTTGATAAGACTTTTCCTTTCATTCTCCCCCCGAAACAGCAAAGATTCTGTGAGAAAATTAGGTTGTAAGACAATTTATGGCCTTAATTTCCTCGCCTGATTATATGTTTATGGAGGCGTGACAATTTCCTCCAGTTGTTGTCCATTTACTTCGCCTTGGGAACCGCATTAATGCGTTAATGGTTTAATAGCTTAGTAACCAAGTTCTTCAAATTTAAGAAATAATAAAATGTTTAACTTAATATGCAACCCTCGTATGATTTATTACAAAACCTCCCTTTTTTTTGCCGTTTGTCACATAGACGGGTATGTGGTCATAAATTGTTGTTAGCCAAAAATAACTGCCAGATTTTATGAGACTGTTAACTTGGGATTGACTAGCAAAATAATGTGAATAAAGAAATTCTCTCTCTGTTACTTTTACCAGATTTTATTATTTTTTTTATCGTTTCAGAATTTGAGAATAATTACTTCAACATTGAGTAGCCAAGTGATTCTTTTATTTGATGATAATTTTTATTGCATACAATTCAAGTAGCAAATAGGATGTATAGTTTCTTTTGAGCACATTGATAATCCACATTCTCTGTAAATGCACAAATAATTCCCAACTAGTTATGAAGTCGTCGTAGTCTAGAAGGCAGTGTGTTGGCTTATTAGACGTGAGGTCACGGTTCAAACCCCAAATCAGACATCTCCAACAAAAAACTAAATATGAAATAGAAAATATTTCTTCTGTAACTCCTTCTCAGCAGATTAAAATCTGCATAAACTCTGAGTGTATATAAAATTGCCAGGAAGAGTTCCTCAAAAATCTGTCGTACGGAGTCGACTTTAAACTATAGGTCCCACCACTCATGCATAATATTAACACACACAACATAAATGGTGTGAGAAGTTAGGTCGTAACCGTGACGGAAGGGTTGTAATAACTAATTATATATGTATTATTTACTAGTGTTGCCGCTTTCGATGTTCATTGACAGTAAAATGGCAAACAGTTCGGAGCTTTTTTGGCATCGTGACACGTCTCATACCAACTTTACATTTAAATTTTACAAAATTTAAAAACAAAACAACGTGTATGTTATCATTGAAATTTTTTATTTGTTTGAAAGATCTATTGATGGCATTGTATGTGGAAGAAAAATATACAAATCTCTTCTGTGCATATGTCCCCGTCATTCCTACAATCAACATTACAAAATTAAATGCTTCACATATGTAGATATGGGATACATTTAAATAACAGCGTATAATAATGTTAAAAACTGTTAGAAAATGTATGTAAGTATGTACGTTCATATGGTGTGTGAGTGTACTTGTATTTCGTGAATTATTGCGATGATGATTACATCTGTGCGTCAATTTAGATATACAATTTATTGGTTCTACTGGTTGTTTGGCAATATTACCATACAGTTGTTATGTGCATTCTTTGGAAAAACTCATATACCATGACAGTTTTTATGTGATAAAATTTTATTACATTTCCCCATATGACTTTCTTTCGCTTTTTTCCTTCCTTTGAAAAGAAAATTGCTTTGTACGAAACTAAATAAATACAAGCCCATGCATGAAGAAAGTAAAGAAAGCAAAAAGGATGCCCCAAAATATGTTTATATTGTGGCATACATTTTAATATGTCTCTGTTATTACGGAAGGCTACAAAAATTCTCGTATGTCTTACCATATGAAGTATTTTTTGCAACATTTTCATTTCAATCATAAAGTATGTTTATGTATCTCCTTTTAGTCTATTGTTGTAATCGATTTGTAAGACTCATAAATATAGACCGAATAAGACATAAAAATAACTTCAAATGAGCAAAAGATTACTTTAAATATTTAATATTAAACATTTGTTTTTAATTGGTTTTTTTTATTCGCTTTATTTCGCATTCGTTCCATATTTGAAAAAAATTTAAAAAAATTAAATTCATCTCTAAAACGTGTCTACATAACTATACAACGTAAATGAAGTCCTAAACAAATAAATTTTTTTCTTTCTAGTTAATTACGAGATTGAGTCAATAAATCACATACATACATAATTGGCCATTACAACCCTTCAGTCAGGATTACGGCCTAGCTTCTCAACACCACTCATGTTGTGTGCGTTAATTTTATACATGAGTGGCGGGACCTACAGTTTAAAGTCGACTCCGAACGACAGAATTTTTGAGAAGCTTTTCATGGCAATTTTTACTCTCAGAGTTTTTGCCAGAAATCTGCTGAGAGGAAGTCGCCGAAGAAATACTTTTTGTATTTTGTTTTTGGTGTCTGGCCTGGGATACGAACTCGGGCCTTTCGTCTAATAAGGCAACACACTACCTACTAGACCACGGCGACTAAGTCTAACAGTGTCGAAACGCACGATATTGGCAGCCAGTTCATGTCACCTCCACGTGAGATCAACATGCATTCAAATCGCTCTTACAGAATATCTAATATTACATGCGTTGTGTACCACTTTACGCTGTCCTGTTGGTGTCCATATCATCCAATTAAGGCTGAAAGAAGTTGGTAATCATAGAACAACAGTGCTCACAGTTAACAGTGATGGCCGGGCTAACGTCGATCACAAAAAAATATGTACAGACGATACCTTCGACAAAAAGTCCATACTAAACACTAATCTTCTCGGGATGCATTGAACGCTTTTGATTTTTTGATAGGTTAGTAACGTCCGACAATTTTGATTGTTCACGTACCCATCCATATAGATATGGAGCCCATCGCTGAAGATGATAGTTCTTTGGAAATAAGAGTCAGCTGGCAACTGCTTCTTAGCAAATTCAACAAACACACGTATCGTTGACTATGATTGTTCGTGGTGATTTGTCAAAACAGACTTAATAAATGATAGATGTGGCTTTAACAAAATGGCTGCTTTCAACTGTAAGAGTTCTACTTTCCCATTTAGATGATCCAAAGTATTCTCTCATTTTGAATGGCTAACAACAAAAATATAATTCTTTTAAAATCGTGTTTTAATTACGTTATCGTTTTTAATAATACGCCGAAATTTAATGTTAAAATTTAATGTTTTTTGTTGTATTTAGGATTCAGTGAAGCGTTAAGAATATATTCTTATCATTCCATACACATTTAGGCTGCCTTAGAAGTGGCATACATTCTCTCAGATGACGTATGCCTCTTATATTGTTTATTTTTTTTGAGTTTTATTTTTCTTTTTAATCCACATTATGCAGGACATTGTTTGTACTCCAATTTAATGTGGCTGCAACTTTAATGTGGTTTTTCTATCGCTTGAGATTTATTTTGGAGAAGACCAAAAATAAGAATAAAAAACTACAAAAAACTCTGGTGGCATAATAATTTTTATTTTTTATTTATGTTCCAAATCTGTAAAAATGGCCAACAACAAATAAAAGAGAGTAGGACAGTGAGTATTTACAAGCGTATTTATAAATCATATCTTCAATGCCATTAACATCACATTATTTCTTTCTCTAATTATTGCTTGTCTAGTTTGTTCAGCAAACACTGACACAGTATGTGTTTTTGTATGTGTATTTATATCTGTAGAGATTATTATTCTATAGAACCACATAAGTAACCATTATATCCTATTATTTTGACCATATGAGTTCCTTTGGTTTGAGTTAACTTTGTTCTGTTATCTCTTGCACAACATACTGACTTTAGTGGTCAAATTATGAACTTCACGCTCTTTTATTTTTTAGTCGTTAGTATTAGTTGTTAAATATAATAAAAATAATAAAATTTAGGGTGCAACACATTTGTCGAATTGAACATTTTAATCCCATAAACACATGGCCAAAATAAAATTTGTAAGTCTTTTTAACTAGGGAATGAATTAAAATTTTTATTTGGCAAATGCAACCGATTCCCATCAAGTGACATTGACATCAAGAAAATCATAATCCACGAGATTCTTATTTGATTAAGATAATGTTGCATGACGGAATTCAAAATAAACACTTGCTTCTACTTAATTGGCTATAACATCCTTTTAGTCGTTGTGTGTGTTAATTTTATCCATGAGCAGGGGAACTTATGGTGTATAGTCCAGTCTAGTCTAGCATAGTCTACTATGAATGCTAGAAATTTTGAGAAAATTGTCATGGCAATATTTTATTTAATATTTTATTTATTCTCAGAGTTTTTGCCAGAAGACTGATAAAAGAAAGTTCTCGCAGAAATATATTTTTTTTTGTTTGAGTTCTCTAACCTGAGGTTTGAATAAACACTAACTATTAGATTTCTATTTATGCTTTTGAAAGAAGAATAAGAACAACAAAACTTCAAAGAAAATACGAGAATAAATCAAACAAAACTACATAGAAAAGACGCGAAAAAACTTGTTAGAAAGTAACAAAACAACAACATGGTTACCGGACGGACGTCTCCAATGCGGACGTTTTCGAAAGTTGATGTAACTTCTTTCACTTGTTAAGTTTTTTCCTGCTTTCTTCAACACCATCGCTTGACTCCGGACCCTAGGCAATGAATTTTTTTTATTTTTGTTTACTTCCGAAGTCTCCTTGAAGTTACTCTTGTGACAAGTTTTGAATTTTTTTGATGGGAGATGGTTTAAATGATGATTCATTTAAAATCGAAGATACACCAAACGATCGTTAAAGTACCTTCCAAAAAATTTTTTATAGAACAAGTACATCGAATTGTAAAAGCGTTTAAAAGCAAAAAGACGTTTCCCAAGCCGTTCATAAAAAATTTAAAATTGTCAACTAGAAACACACACAAGCTCTGCTAGATAATGAAAACATCGTTCATACATTAATTTTCGCAGATGCTACCGATTTTATTAATATTGACAAAAATATAGTATCTGCGTCGGAGGTACTCCATTTTTTTTTAAGCAATGACTTACTCTACAATGCCCCTGTTCCACAAAAGCAACGTGTTAAATAACTCGCTACGGATCTCAACATAAACAAGTCTTCTGGGCCGAATCTTATTCCAGCCCTGGCCTGAAGGAATGTTCTTCGACGATCACTCGTCTATTTGGTAATCTTTTCGGTGAATCATATCGTGCCTTTATTATTCCATCTTGGTGGAAACTCACTAATGTAACGCCAATCCCCATGAGAACTTCCGCGCAATAGCAATGTATTCCGCACTTTCCAAAGCTGATGGTGGAAAGCATGACAAACTACCATCTTGTGAAACATCTAGAGTCTGCAAACCTAATTAGCGAAGATATCATACGTGATGACCCTTGTTGTCTGTTTTTTTTATAAGCATTTGTAAAGTGTGTCCAAAATTTAGGTATTATTTTAATTGCAGTAAGAAAAAAAATTTCCGGATATTAATAATATTATTATTTCAGTCTATTACAAATAGGTTAAGGTAAAAATTAAAAATTAAGTCAGACAAGTAAACCCACACCCCACCTTCCCCCTACTACATCCCAAAAACTTTTACCATTTTAAAAAATATTTTCATAATAAAAACTCGTTGTCCTCTCACGTAACTTTCCATATTAACTAATCGGAATGTATTTAGACTATTAAAAAATTTTGAAAGACAAATTAAATTAAATTGGTATCTCAATTTTAGACACCAATAGCTTACATTGAATATTGCATATAAATGGAATTTCCACCAAATCATTGAAATGAAATAAATTCAATTCAATAATTTCTTTTGTGCAAGGCTTTTCGACAATATTATTGAATTTAATATGATTTTAAATGTAAATGAAACGTTTATGAATCATTTCATTTCACATATTTATTTATTCAAATGATGGGTGTATTTATTTATGAATTTTCTCTAAATTATGCTTGCTTTTCACCTTTTAACATACGAATAAAATATTAAATTGAATACAATATTAAGGCATCATTTGCTTTATATTCTGATTTATCAGTTTTATTGAATTATTTAAATGAATCGTTTACATATGTAGAAGTTTGTATACATGTACATATGTAGTAGGAATAGGATTAAGAATGTTTTCAATAGAGTTTTAATTTATATATCCACATATCGTATGTATATATTGCATACGCCGCAATCATTGAAGACAAAATGTTGCGGTTTACTTTGTATTATTTCTTCACAAAACTTTTTTCCCCATAATTTACTATTTAAATACATACATACCTACATAATTGGTCATTACAATACTTCAGTCAGGATTACGACCTAGCTCTTCACATCATTTTATGTTGTTTGTGTTAAATTTATACATGAGTGGCGGAACTTACAGTTTTAAGTCGACTTCGAACGACAGATTTTTAGAAATCTTTTTATGGAATTTTTTTTTTCTTTCAGAGTTTTTGCCAGAAATTTGCTGAGAGTAAGTTGCCTAAGAAATATGTGTTCGTGTTTCGTTTTCTTGGAGATGTCTGACATGGTGTTTATCTAGTAAGCAAACACACTACCCACTAGACTACGGGGATTTCACCTGTTGATATACAGATTACGAATGCATTGTGCATGATCCGTAAGCAAATTGAAACCACATTTATGCAGTTTTGCTTTCATTCTTATTGCTTTGGAACATGATGCATTGGTTTGGTGTACCAATTCCAATTGACCATTCCATATTATTAGTATAAGTGTTCACAATTCTTTCAAATTTCCAAGAGTACAGACAACATCTCTTTTGAGATGCTCACCACGGATGCTCAATGGAGTTAAGATCAGGTGAATATGACAAAAAATTTTTAAAGGTATTCATAGCAAAATTATTTTGCTCTCAGATTTTTTGCCACAGGCTGCTGCTTTTTAATTTCGTTTGGAGATATCTGACCTGGAGTTTGAACCGTGGCCTCACGCCTAATAAGATAACCCACTATCTGCTAGACTATGGCGACTTCAAATTGGTATTAAAGAAAATTCATAAAATTTGTTTACATATATTGGGGTACCTTGACTTTTGCTGTCCACTGTATATCAACACTTTTAATTTTCTTTTGAAACTGTCTTAAAACACGTATCTCCTATTTTGTTTCTTTTAAAATATTTATGTTCTCATTATTATTATTAACTCGACTTAACAATAGAAAACCTTTTCTACTACATTTTGCCTCTGCGGGCGTATTTATCTTAATTCACTTACAAAATTGTATTTTGTTTTTGACTTCTTTACACTCAAACCCAAACTGGTAAAACGCGAAATACAAAAGGAGTAGATAGACTATCAACAAACTATTAAAATTTAAAAATACTGTCAGTGGAATAATAACAATAAAAATACATTAATTTCACTCCCCACCAGCCGCTCGTCATATAAGTGCCGCTTCCAAGTAAGAAGTCTATAAAGTTAAATGAAACTCTTTAAAATGAAAACTCCTTCTTACTCCTGACTGTGTCAGATTAAAGGCAGAAGTTCTACTTAAGAGGATAAAGGAAAGGAGGGGAGACAACATTTTTTGTTATTGTCTTAAAATTATACCTTTTCTTACCGTCATTCAGAGTGATGTCTGTAATCTCATAAGACTTACCAGTCACATGACCCACTCTTTTAACCTTTTTTACTTAAAGTAAATATAATACTTTCGGTTGTTTTGATTTAAATTTTTCTTTGTTTGTTTACTTTGGTTTTTGATTTTTTTGTCTTCGACAGCCAGCTCTTTGTTTGCATGTATTTTTATTCAGTATTTGATAGATACGATAGCACATTTGCATTATAAAACCATCAAACACACATCATTATACTCAGGTGGAAAACAGTTTACATATGTATGTCGTCATTATTATACAGGCATATTGAATTTGTAAACCTTCTTAAAGCCTGAAAAGAGAAAGAAATTGGTCGGAGAGAACTCTCACTGGGATATTTTTCGCTTTAGAGCAGAGTATCAAAAATTTTGTCTATTCAATGTTGGCCTTAATAGACGACCGGTTTTTTGGAACGGGTTCCAAACGAATACTAAAGCCGTCGGAGTCTAGTATATAGTGTGTTGGTTTCTTAGGCGTGAGAAGAGACGTGAGATCACCGTCTCAAACTCCAGATCAAACATCTAAACCAATCAAAATATAAACAAATATTCCTTAGGCGATTTTATTAGAGCAGATTTCTAGCAAATACTCTGAGAGTAAATAAAATTGCTGTGAAATGTTTCTGAAAAATCTGTCGTTCGGAGTCGACTTTAATTTGTAGGTCCCGCCACTCATGTATAAAATTAACACACACAACATAAGTGGTGTGAGAAACTAGGATGTAATCCTGGCTGAAGGCTTGTATGTATGCATGTGTTCAAATCAATTATATGTAGTTGTACCCAATTCAACAGAAGAGGATTCCGGAAGGAGCGCACCAGCTCTGGCGAGCTCGCGTGCCCTACAGTTTCCCGGAATTCCACTGTGGCCGGGGACCCACACCAGAGAGACACTGGAGAAGCGCCCAGAAAGGAGGTCAAGACAGCGGCGACAATCCCTAACGATCCTAGAGTTAATCACGGAACCCGATAGAGATCCTATAGCGGCCTGACTATCAGAGAAGATCGAGACGCGAGTGAAAGGAGCATCGTTGACGAGGATCCATTGCGCGGCTCGGTAAATCGCCATCACGTCCGCCTGAAACACACTGCAGTAGTCCGGCAGACGGAGAGAAATATTCAGGTCCAGTTTCCCAGACTAGACACCGCTCCCAACCCCATTATCGAGTCTAGAGCCGTCGGTATATATATCCAGAACTTCCGGGGGGACGACCGTATCAGGATTCCAGTCATCCCTACTTGGAATCAGAGAGTGGAAACAAGACAATATTCAGCGGGGAAATAGTCTATGTTCACTGGGGCCACTGGATCAGCCTCCAGAATAGTGGAGTGACCAGAGGGTACGATGTGCCAAAGAGAGAGAGCGTTAAGTCTAGTCGCAGCAAACTTGGCTACCTGCTTAGCGAGAAGCACAGTAGGAAGCCAGTTTAGCATTGCGAACAAGGCTTTCGTGGGGGTGGTGCGAAGAGCGCCAGTTATATAAATGGCAGCAGACCTTCTGACCTTGTCAAGAAGTCTGACGTTGTATTTCTTGTCCAGGGCAGTCCACCAGAAAGCAACACCGTATAAGAAGTTGGGTTCGATGACCGTGTAATATATCCAACGCATGATCCTTGGGCGAAGACCCCATATGGTTCCGACCGCTCTACTGCAGCAGTAAGCAGCACATGCCGCCTTGCGTGCCCTAGCAGCCAGATTCGCCCTCCAGTCGATATTGGGATCTAGGATCAGGCCCAGATATTTAACCTCGCGACTCAGCGTGAGTCTGGTCCCACCTATGCTGGGAAGGGAGAAGGTCGGAATTTTATATTTCCTCGTAAAAAGAATCGTATCGGTCTTAGAGGGGTTAATAGACAGTCCAAAATTCCTACACCAGTCCAGCACGATTGACAGCGCCAAGTTCAACTTATCCGACAGTGTCTGCGGACAAATTCCCGACGCAGCAATGGCAATGTGGTCAGCGTAAGCTGTCTGTCCACTTTAAGATCTTCATATTTGATCAACTGAGCAATCCAAACGATCTGTTACATCAGTTGTAGTCGCCGTAGCTTAGTAGCTAGAACACTGGCTTGTTGGACGAGAGCACGCGGTTCAAATCCCAGCTCAGACATCTCCAAAAAAATTAAATATCAGAAATTATTTCTTTCGACCTCTTCTGATAGAAACTTCTAGTGTAAATACAATTGCATGAGAAATCTTCTCAAATCTATCGTATCAACCCACAACGTGGATCGTGTGAGAAACTAGGTTATAATCCTGACTAAATAGTTATAATGACCGATTAATTAAGTACATTTACCCGAATAGAAAGAGCAGATAATGCGAAGAATAGTTTTCCTGTATAAGCCAATTGCAATAAAGATTGCGATACAACAATTCTTCGTCTTTATCAAAAATTGGGTTTGGGTTATCTGATCATCTGTTATGAAACCATGGAGAATATAGCTGCTACAACAATTCCACGGATATGATATACCACAGTATGTATGTTTAGTTAATGGATGAAAATATATTTTTCTATAGAATAATTATCTTCAGCGTAAAAGTTAATTTTTGGTTCAAACAGTGAGTCAGCAAATTGAATTTAATTCAACCTGACTCTCGTAAGTCAGCCATCTCATCCCTAGGAGGCAACACTACAGTGCCATTAGTGAGATACATCTGAAATGCTGGAAAAAGTATGACAAATTTGGATCTCTCGAATGGACTACTACATAGCCTTCTATTTCATAGCCACATATAACATTTACTTGATATCATACTTTAAATTTAAATGACAGGCATTCGTTCATTGCTCCAAATAAATATTTTATTTACCTTTGAAAATATTCTGTATTTTTTTCAAAGCCCAAACTGTTAAAAACAATTTTCCTGCAATAAACTTTATTTGTCATCTCACATTCAATAAATTTATTGATTTTTACCCGTCCTATACGAAAGGATTCCAATTTCCTATTATTATGTGGAATTCTTGGAATTCATGGCAATTGCGGATAAAATGTGGTTTAAATTTCATTCGATTTTTCTTTGAAGGTGTAAATAATGGATGGATGGTAGTAGCGGTGGTAATTATCATGTTGTTGATGACATTTATGATATTAATCAAGTAGCGTAATATGTGGTCTTATCTTCAATACACTCACAGATACACACAAGTAAAAGTAAAAATATACGCGAGTAAATGCAATCAAGATAAACGGTATAATGAAAATACGATGAATGTTAGGGAATTTATTAATTATGGCAAGGATACCATGGTAATATTGGAAGCATAAATTAATTGAAAATGGTTTTCTTTTGCAAACTTTACAATGTTGAATTACTTCGACGTGATGGATTCTAATTCGTTCGTTGTAATTGCCACAATATATTTCTTTCTTACAATAGATTTATTTTTCTATTAATATTATGCAGTATCCTTACCCTCATATTTTTAATAAATTTCATAATTTCAACAGTAATTTCAACATATGAAATAATCGGGTTACAATCTCGTGAGCAAAAATCAATGGAAATGATTCAAATGTCATATGCTGTAAATCATAACAGAAAAATTAATTGCGAATGAAGATTCATTCCTTCTTCTCAATTTTCAGAATAATTCATGGGAGAATTACTAGGGGAAGTGCATGAAATTCATTCATACAGTAAAGTGCTTATAATAGGGACTCTAAAGGAGTAAAATTGTACTGATGGTCGATTCTGATTTTACGATACGCCACTCTTATCGATGTTGATAAGTAACGAAATATACGATGAGTACGCTAGAGTTAAAAAGATTCTGTATATGTTGTATTAACATTTATTATTATTATTATTATTATTATTATTATTATTATTATTATTATTATTATTATTATTATTATTATTATTATTATTATTATTATTATTATTATTATTATTATTATTATTATTAACATATTATTATTATTATTATTAACATATTACTTTTGATTACAAGTTTCACGAATAGAGTGTAGGTGATATTGACTATTCCTTGTATCGGGTCTTTTGTTAAATGCTTTCCATCATATATACATAATTGGTCATTACAACCCTTCAGTTCGAAGTAGACATAAGGCCTCTTATCTAATAGGACAACGCAGTACCTGTTATATTGCGACGACATAAAAACGCTTTACATCTTGAAATCTAAATAAAAGTGTATGTGAGATATCATAAGAATTTTTTATCCGTTCAAGTGTCTGCCGCGGCTTCTCTGCATGGAGCGTCCAATTTAATTGATTACATCGCATTATTAATTATATTACACGATCGTGTCTTTCAATAACACTTTGACAGTAACAGCCATTTGCAGGGAGATACATACATACATACATAATTGGCCATTACAATCCTTCAGTCAGGATTACGGCCTCGCTTCTCACACCACTCATGTTGTGTGCCGGCTCGAACCCGGGCTATACGTCTAAAAAGCGAACACACTACCTACTAGACTACGGTAGTCAAATCAGCTGTTACTTATGCAGTCAGCTTTGCCAAATAACCAAGGACGGATATAACATTTAACAACACGTGCTAATAATAAAATTGTTTTATAGAATTGGTGTCCTCTATGATCCAGCGATGAAGTTAATTTTTCGATGAATGGGTACATGAACTGACACAGCTGTCGAATTTTTGATGATACCAATCCACATAAGATCCAAGAGTGTCGAATGCATCCCAAAAATGTTACTGTTTGGTGTGGATTTTAAGCTGCAGGCTTGCTTCAACGGTCGATAATTCTTTAAGAACGACATTGAACACCCCATTGCTGTCAACTATATTTCAATGATAGCTAACTCCTTCGGCCTGAATTAAATGCTCTGTATATAAACGACGTGTGGCATCTCATGCCACATTCAATTATCTGCTCGAGCGACTTGAGGACATGATGATCTCACGTAGAGGTTATGTAAACTGGCCGGAGATATTGTGCAATATGACAGATCATAGCGATCCTCAAATCCAAAATAATCCATGAAATCGGTAAAATTCAGACATTATACCTTGATTTATTGGAATTTAAAGATAAAATGCTCTTAATATATCACAGTGTATAATACAATAGCGTACATACGTCTTATTACTACAACTATCTGGTCACGTTAATTTTTGTTGTTTTAAATTTGGCAACTTCTAGAACATCACTCTTGCTTCGTTATTGTAAAATTTTCTTTGTTATTATTTCTTTTTCTTTACTTTTTCTTCTTATCCTTTTATTTTTATCAACATCACAATAAATTCAAAAGGATTTAGCATGATAAATCCACAATTTTAGATCAAATTGCTAACCAAGTGGATGGAATTATCGATTGCTTGTTGGTACTTGGTAAAAACGATTATCATAGGCTTTTGTTAATTTTTCTACTCCTTAGTTGAGTTAATCGAATTGACTGATAGAGTTTTAGAAAATAATTCCAATTACTGTCAGGTGTTTTAATTAAAATATAAAAAAGTGTTAAATTAGGAGAAAATAATAAACTATGTGATGTTTTCGCCAAATATTCAAAGCAATTTTTGCATTTCAAACAGCTCAAAAGAAAAGGCTGCTCATCTAGTTCTATGACTATAATTCAGAATTTTGCTTCATGTAACTGTGGCATAAAAAATCTTAAGTATTATTACTTTCAAATTTTAGCTGTTGCTTAATAACTGTATTGCACAGAAAACACTCGATATTAAGCAACATTAAAATAAAAATTAAAATAAAAAATTGCTTTACTTTCTGTTTGCGCACACTTGAATCTGAATCTGACTGAACAAATCTTCAATTGTCTGTAAAATGCTCTACTAACAGACATAAAAGTGATGCACCATAAAATACGCTTAAATTCAACTGTTTAATGTTGACACACATTCTTGTTGTTCTTACGAATATGAATGAGGAAAAGTTTAACATTTTAACGGTTAGAGCTGCGGCAAATGTAGTACAAATCTTAAAATCCGACGAATGTGTATAACAACACGCTAATACTTACATACACTCTCATACCCATACTTATAAATGCATACATACACACATGAACATAAACTAAAGTTAATTACAGCGTTAATTTGCATCTTTAAACAGCACATTGTTGCCAATTTACATACAGTCGTACTTGCATACATATGTGCATTTGAGTTAGTGAGTGTCTACATTTACTTTAATTTTCTTAAGATTTTATTTCACCCATAATTTCTTTTTGGATTCAATTGAACTCAAGACGCATCAAGTCATCTATGTATGTGATACCCTATACCTTGTATAGGTATGTTCCTAAGAACTTATTAAGTTACAGTGAAAAAATACATGCAAATATCCTTAGATGTCGAAATCAATAATGGAATCAGCAATCATGGCAGAAGTCTAATTAGCCTTTCCGTATTCATGGAAAAGTAGGTTATGGCGTGTATGTCTAGGACTTATATATTAGACATCCACACATATTCACACGTCTTCCATTCTCATGGCTATTAAATGTCTGATCAGTAACATTATATTCCCTGATAACAAACTGTTCTACCTATGGTTGATAGCCAAGCTACCATAACGTTTATTTCGAACATTAAACGGAAACTGTGATACGTAAAATTGGACAGAGAGAACGAAACGTGCAACGTGTCCTACTACCTCTAAGGAAGGCTTGACAACCAAGCTGAAGGTTACCAATGTCATCGTTGAGGATTTTATCTGATGGGTGGTCCTTATCCATGAATGCCAAGGAAATTTTTTGGAAATTTCTAGACCATTCAAAGGTAATTTGTATATGAACTTGGCGTCATAGGTATATTATTTTAACTTCCATTGCTGATGATCTGTCCAGCGCCGATACAATGCTTGCAATCTGGGAGAGATTACAAGGAAACTCCCTTGTTTTGCAGGGAAAATCAATATTGTTCACAGCAAGATAGTTAGTGCAATATTGCTAGACTCTGCTGGACTCGTATGAATAAAGAACGAACCGTCTCCTATCCTTAAATCGCATGTCCATCTATCGCACAATAGCGATTCTCACGTGTCTCTATTTTTTTTCGGAGGTATACCGAAACACTTCGATCTCTGCGAAATTACTTCTGAAGAAATTGTCACTCGCCTCATGGAATTACTTTCTGATATTCTTGACTCTATAGCTGCAATAGCAAAAAGTCGAAGTCCAGTAGATTAGGTTTAGGTTTAGGTCGGAGTGGTAGCTCTGATATCACAAAGCTCACTTGAGTACGCATAGCGGCCCGTTGTGATGCCACGGGTGAACGCAGTCCCTGTACTGACCAAGTTCCACCAAAATCAGGGAAAAGGAAGAAGTTGGTCAGCGCAAGGGCTGCACAACAAAAGCACGACTACCCCGCACTGGAAAACCAGCCAGAAAGTTTGATGAACGAAGCTATATCCTTGATGTCAATAGATGATAGCTCCGTTAAGTTAACAAGGAATGAGGAGCGAAATAACCTATATCTACACCTAGCAAGAGACCGGCACTGGCAAAGAAAGTGAACAAGAGTCTCCTCTTCCTCAGTGGACCTGTATCCACGGCAGAAGTCGTTGAAAGGGAGCCTCATTCTTTCCGCGTGCCTACCCCTGACGCAATGACCTGTAAGCACGGCCACTGTAGTCGAGATGACATCGTGATGTCATCCAAGGCCAAGTAATCGGTTGGTACGCCTTCTATCCATCTTGGGCCAGGTGAGCCTAGCGGTGGAGCAGAACTCTTCATTGACCCAGGATAGATTGGCGTCCCGAAAGAACCTCTGCGCAATGAAAAACTTGACCGAGGCAAGTGGCATACCCAATTCAACAGAAGAGGATTCCGGAAGGAGCGCACCAGCCCTGGCGAGCTCGTCGGCCCTACAGTTTCCCGGAATTGCACTGTGGCCGGGAATATATATCCGTCGGTATATGTATATATCCATGACTTCCGTGGGACGACCGTGTTAGGATTCCAATCATCCCTACTTGGAATCAGAGAGAGAGAGAGAGAGAGATGGCAGAAGGATATTATATTCCATTTTAAAGAGAAGAACGTTAAAGAAATAAAAAACCACGTTCTATGAATTACAGGGAATATCAGGCTTTTAGTATCGCTATTCATTTGTGAATACTCGATAATTAAAGTTCATAAACACTTAATCCTGAAATAACTTAGGCTATATCCTGGCCAGACATTGACACATCCGCGTGGATTATATGGTTTCTTATACCTTTTTAAATATAATATTAGATTTCAAAAATCCAACTAGGAACTTATGGACTAAAGATCCAGAGGGTTTATACCGATTGCTCAAAGATGCATGACAGGGTGGGCTGCGGTATATTTATTATGGGTTCTGATAATATACTGGGATCACATTCAGCCGCGTAATGCTTATTGATGGTAAAACACTTCTTGAGAATATATTGATTTACATGGACAACCAGACTGCTAGTAAGTCTCGTACGTATTTAACGTATTTTCAACATCGGTTTTTTTCCTTAATGCCCAGGATATCACACAAAAATTTTGGATAATTCAAAGATAACTCTTATATGAGTTCAGGGGCATAGGCGTATAGTAGGAAATAGCATTGCTGATCTTACAATCCGCAATATATTACAATGCATAAGTAATCCAATTACCTCATTTATTTTAGAAGGCTTAATCTCATTGACAGCGAGGAGGATACGTGCATGCATGGACGTGATCCCTTATCGCACAATAGCGATTCTCACGGTCAACAATTCTTTTGATAGAAAGACTTGTGATTCTGTTAACTGACTTCTGCAGTAGCTGTGGGTGTGGTGAGGAGTAGAAAGAGACTATCTTTCATCTCATATGCCAGAGCCATACATACATACATAATTGGCCAGTACAACCCTTCAGTCAGGAGTACGGCCTAGCTTTTCACACCACTCGTGTTGTGTGCCTTAATTTTATACTTGAGTGGCGGGACCTACAGTTTAACCTCGACTCCGAACGACAGATTTTGAGAGAATTTTTAATGGCAGGTATATTTACTCTCAGAGTTTTTGCCAGAAATCTGCTGAGAAGTAGTCGCCGAAGAAATATTTTTATTTTCATATTTCGTTTTTGATGTCTGGCCTACGGCTCAAACACGGGCTTTTCGTCTAATAAGCGAACACACTACCTACTAGACTACGGCGACTACGCTCTTGCTTTCTGACATTGCAAATCGAGCTCACTAATATAAAGAGTAGTACCATAGCAGGACTAGAGTTGATGGTGTTATCACCGTGGATCTAAATGCTGGACTTTTCATTCAAGGAAGTTCCGCCACCTTACCTAACATTTGTTGAATTTTGAATCGATAAATAAAAAAAAAAAAATTGTTTAAAACAATGTAAACAATTGCATGCATAAATATGAGAGTACAATGAGGTATAGATGTCGTGTTAATTGCAATATAAGCAGAACGTAGAACCTAGGCTTAGCACATATGTATGTTCGTTTGATTCAATTTTTTTTCTTTATTTTGTGTACAAAAGAGTACGCGAAAGTATTTAAATTAAAAGTTTTGCTGACGTGTGCATAGAGTGTGTATTTAGGTTCAGTAAACGGCTACTAATTAATGTAATTTTTTAGTTCGCATTACAGATTCTGTGTTTTCAGATAATTTTTAAAATTTTTTCGCCTTTTTGGGTGGCTTTTTGACTCAATCGGAGTATTCAGTGCGGTTTGATGATTTTATAACAAACAAGTACCAGAAACCAGAGCAAACAACAATAAAAGCAAAAGCGAATAAAATTGTATGCGCCATCAACAAAACGAACAAATAACAAGAGTGATAGAAGGGATAGAAATAAATTTTAAATTTTCATTTGATGATGATTTTAATTTAATGTTTAGAAAAATGGCATGAAATAGAAGAAATGATAAATATCTTTGGGTAAAATATGAACATTTAATCAGTCTAGAACAACACTACAATACAGCACCATTTCAAAGAGATGTAAATGGATGACAGGGAATCCTCATTTTATTCGGCTTGTTAAGCGAATTAAGCAGGATATAAAATATTTACCTTTCAAGGCAAATAAGAGCAGGTTTATGGTAGCATTATGCGATTACATATATTTAATATTTTATTTATTAAAAAAAATCATAGAAATGCTCACGATAAATTTTTATGTATTTAAGCTAATTAAAAACCTAATGTTCAAATTTTTTTCAAATGAGACCTAAAATTTTGATAAAAATTTTGCTTTATTTCAGTGAAGTAGGATATATTTGGGACAAACCTTTTCATAAATCTTTCAACAACCTTTTTTGTTCGTTTTAAAATCGAATTTAAGGGGATATTTTTTTAATGTAATGTCTTTGTTGTAAAAATTTTCCTTCTATTTTAGTTAGTTTATCCTTTTAATTTCTTTCTTTTATTCTTTGGTTAATTGCCAATGAATTGCTGGATCATAAATCATCAACCATTTTCTTGTTAATATTTCGGTTTGTTTGATTTTGAAATTGCTGTAGTGGAGTAGGTAGTGAATTGGTTTGTTGAAAAGTTTCTCAACAAGATCTTGCATTTGGAGTCGACTTAAAACTGTAGGTCCCGCCACTCACGTATAAAATTAACACACGAGACAAAGGAGATGTGAAAAGCTAGGCCGTAATCCTAACTCACGGGTTGTAATGACCAATTATGTGTTTAATTATGTATGATTGGAAGCGCTTAATAAGAGCTCCAATACATAAATTCTACCTTAATGAGTAGGGCTCAAAATTCTTCAGTTGATATCACTAAAAGAAAATAAGAACACAAAACCCTTCTGTATACACCATCTATTGGTGTCATCTTTATAAGAGTCGCATTGAAAAGGTTAATTATTATATGTACTGCAGTAGTAGGAAGACAATTTAACGAACCGATTGCAACCTGCTTATCGATAATGAAATAAAGATTTTGATATGTTGGTATCAGCAATTTCATTTCATTTAGATTGATCTTATCATTGATTCAGTATGAAGAGTTTAATTGTTTCGAATTCAAAGAAACATAATTTAACTTCTCTTATTTAATTCTTGTGCTCTAATTAGTCCTCAAATTATTCTTCATTAGCATTGTACGGTAAATATAACATATTAATTATTTTTTTCCATTTTGCTATCTAATCTTTAATTTCCTTATTTGTCCACTAGGACGTATGAATATTATTTCCCTTATATAGTGCTCATACGTCAGGGTGGTCGTTGATATCTGGAAATTATTTCTTTTTATTCATTTCTTAAAGCGTAATATTAAATAATAAAATGAAATTAGTTTTCTTTCAGAATTTAATTTAATTTCAACTGCAATTATAAGAGTATAAAACAAAATCGCAACCACGCCCAAATAAGCAATAAAATTAGTTGTATATACAGTGGTGGTCATACAATTAAAACATTCGTAACATAGTAAATTATTCGTTTTATTTTGGAAATTAAAAAAGATAACAAAATTATTTTTCCACGTCTTAAATCTAAAACTTAAACAGTTTTCAGCACACTTAATAAATATATAATTTTAAATTCTGTAAAAAAAAAATATTAAGAAATGTTTTATTGGATTGGTCATATAATTAAACCATTTACTATTTTAATTTTAATTACAATATTTGTTTTTTTGTACTTGCGATCAATATTTCGTGGGGTAACCTTTGTTTTTAATAACATTAGCACATCTGTATGCAAACTCTAAACTAAATGATTACAGGAAGATTGAGGAATAGCCTCCAACAGATTTCAATGTTTTGCCACAATTCATCAGCATTTTTGGGATTTTTGCCTTCCATCCTCTTTTCAACTTCACTCCACAAGTTCTCAATTGGATTGAGATCAGGGGATTTATATTTTGTTCCTCTAATCAGCTCTTCACAAAATCAGATCAAAATATGTTTTAATTATATGACCACCACGGTATATGTTGTTCTTAGAAAATACTTCCAACTTTACGCCTGAGCTTATAATGAATACAGGAAAACTAAGATTGTAAAATTAAAAAAAGTAGAATCATACAAATCAAATAAATAACTTGGAATAAAAAAAATTATAATTTTCTAACGCCCAGACACATATGGTTATTACTTACCAAAAACACAAGTTAAGTAAATGCAAAGCAATTTTTCTTTAACTTTGCTACAGATAGAGGAACGGAAAAATTAAACGAATGAATGTGAGTTTAGAGAACTGAATGAATAATTTTTAAATACAAAGACAAAAAAACAAATGTTTCGAATGATATTTCTTTTTAAATGTGGTAACAATAATTATAATCTAACAACGCTTTTTCCTCGCCTTGCCTTCGAATGAATTTATAGAATAATTTATATTTACATCCTCAATACTAAACATGTGCATATATGTATATGCTACGTTCACAATTTTAAATCGCTGTTATTAATTTAGTTCTCCTCAGCATAAAGTAATTGTAATTATGATTTAAACTGAACATGTTAAAATGCAGTTACTCAGAAGCTATAAAAATCGAAATGATTGGGAATCAGCAGAACTGTAGTTGTTATTGTTATTGTTTATAATTAAAATAATAAATTATAATCAGTAACAAACATCCCACTAATGTAAATTATCGTGAAACATCAATAACAATAACAAAATGTATTAAAAAAAAATATATATGTATATATAATTTTACATGAACTAACACAACAATAATAACATAATTAATGACAACTGCAGAGACAGGACATAAGTTGAGCATAACTTAACCCATTGAAAGTCGATCCAAAATGACGGGGAGAACTTTAAGAAATTCCCTTTTTTATATAAAATTAAGAGTATAAAAAAGAAGGCAAAGTAAAGGCAATAAAAGAGGTATACCCCAATTGACACAGTGGTCACTAATGAGTGAAATTTAGAAAACACCTTTTGTCAATGCAAAATATGTTTTCCAGTTTTTTGTAACTCCAATAACTTCTGTTATTTTGGAAGACATAACGTATAAAACTTCAAAGCTTTCCGGGAATTTGATCGGTGCAGTTATAATTATAAATCGTTGAGAACATTTATTTAGTTACTTAATTGCTCGTTACAATCCTTTAGTCAGGATTGCAACCTAGCTTCTCACATCGCTCATGTTGTGCGTGTATTAGTTTTATCGATCAGAGGTGGTGCCCTATTGTTTAATATCGTTTTCGAGCGATAGGTTGTACAATTTTCATGGCAATTTTATTTTATTCACAGAGTTTTTGTAATCTTCTGAGAAGTCGTTGAAAGAAATATTTTTTCATATTTCACTTTGTTCGAGACGTCTGAGCCTGGTGTTGAACCACAGGTTCTAACAAGCCAACATACTGACGACCAATAATCCTGCGGGCTTATAAGAATCATATTGAATCATAATCATGACACAGCGAACCAATAATATCTCGTTGTTTTTATCAAGCCTACAATCAAACACTGCTCTTGGCTTTTCCAAATCTTCTTTACATTTATCAGGAGACATACGGCCACCTCTTATTGTTCTCTTAGCACAGAAAACAAAATTTCGTAAATCAGCTCGCAAATCACTACCACGGCAGGCATTAATGGGTTAACGCTATGCAATACTACACAAAAATGTACTTTTAATAAAATTTTTATTAACAAACACGATACCATAGCTTTAGTATCACAATACGAAAAAAGAGAACACACATGAACATATGTACATATCATACGGTTGAGGTCGATTATTAATTGCACCATAAAAGTTGCAGGTGCATAGCACTGCGTAATTATGGTATGCAGTAATAATAATGTAAAATCAATTCAAATACGATAATTGATTTTATGGTCGTTCTTTTATAGTGCAGGGCGTTTTTTGTTCGTGTTATTAATAATTGCTCATCACAATACGATTAAAAGCAATCATACTTTAGTACGTTTTAAAATTTTGAATGACTTTTTTAAAACAATGTAAAATTCTAGTTCTTTATAAGGGAGAGCCAACTTTTAAAGTATGACAATTATTGTGAGTAATAGCTTAACGTTAAAGTTAAAAGTTAAAGTTTTTTAACCAACTGAATTAACATTTATTTTTTTATCAGTGTTTGAAAAATTTTGCTAAAAGACACTTCTAGCGAGGAAATTATGAAATTTTAAGGAGATCTGAAAGCTTTTATTGAGATACAGAGATTTTTGGAATTAAAAACATACCCTTGTTTGCGGTATGTGTCCAACATCGGAAGAGTTGTGCAGAAACTTCAGTTTTTGGGCAAATGAGAATCCACTAGTGATAGTTGAAAAGCTGATACATCCACAAAGAGTAACTGTTGGGTGTGATTAATGAGCTGGCGATGTCATTGGGCCACACTTCTTCGAAAATGAAGTCTACCAAGCAATTACTGAGATGATAACGGACTTCTTGTTGCCAGAAATTAAGGATATGGAAGTGGACGATATATGGTTACAACAAAATGGTACCACTTGCCGCACAACCAACAAACCAATGGCTCTTTTACACTTTTCGAGGTACAGAAAACAACGTTACTTTTTGCACCAATCCTAAGTATATTTCACTTGAATAATGCAGTCTAATGAGGGTATTTTGGATGAAAAGTAAAAACATGCTTTATTTATACCCAAATGAGACTTTAGTTTGATCAGTTTAATGAAATATACAGAATAAAAGTTATTATATCCCATTGTGTAGCAAACAGCCATCAACTGTAAAATAATTACATAAACAATTTTTAATTTAACTTGTAGTCATATTTAATTATTACATTATTATTAAATTTATTGTTTGTATCCAATCATTAGCACTTTAATTTATAAGATTTCTATCTTGTTGTGCTAAATTTGAAAATAAAATAAATAAATAAATAAAATAAATAAACAATTAGCGTAATAAAAACTGTGTTGTACTAACCTACTTACTAAATAACTTGACTGGTAAATAATATTCAAATAAAATTCAATACGAACATTTATTTCTTCCAGGATGATTAATTTTTTAGTGCAGGTTTATTTCAAAGACATAAAGTTAAACGTATTTTATTAGTGTGACTAACATACTTACCTAAAAACCTATTCAAATGTATAGACCTACTAATAAGTGGTCTAAATTTTACACTCTAGGTTTTTAAAGGCATACACAAAATCATAAAATCTGATAATTATTCCGTGCTGTCCATAAAATCTTTTTAATATTATTTTCATGCCACAAAATTTCTATCAGTGCCCACACACACATCGTTTACAATATTTTTTGTTACAAAACCTTTTGAAACCCTTCATCAACATTAAACATTAAAATCAAAATAAAATAAAATTGCTTGATGGCACGATATTTCATTTCAAATTCACACGTAACACGAGAAACTCATCCTATCAAAAAATTTCCTTAATAGCCTGTTACACTTTCGTCACATTTTATGAAACATTCGTCTGAGGTGGTAAAGTGTACGTAAAAGTGAAAACAAAGATTGAATTTAATGAGCTCCATATTAATAACGGACGCACACTTCTGCTATATAATGAGGCCTAATATGGGATTCATACTAAAAAACGTACTGCATTAAATTATATGGGAAACAGCAGTTTGTGTTGTGGTTGTTATCGAATGTTTTGCTTAAATTATAAAAACTCCAGGACTGTTTATTTTAAATGCAAGCCAAAGTTTTTTAATTAGTTCGAGAAAGTTCGAATAAAAATTGTCGGTGGATGGCTTTTAAAGGTTCTATATGGGACAACACATAAGGCAATACTATAGTACGAAGTCGGCGTTGTCTAGTAGGTAGTGTATTCGGTTATTAGACTTGAGGTCGATGTAAACCCCTGGCCATACACTCCCAACAAAGCGAAATATGTTGAAATTTTTTTTCTGTGACTTCCTCTCAGCAGACTTCTGGTAAAAATTCTGATAGTAAATAAAAATTGCCATGAAAACTTTCTCAAAATCATTTGGGGCCGACTTTAAAAAGTAGGTCCCGCTACTAATGTATTAAATTAACACACACAAATAAGTGGTACGTAAAGCTAGGTCGTGAGGGTTGTAATAACCAATTATGTATGTATGTATAGTACGCTCTAGCTTAAGGTAACTTAGATGGTCACACAAATCCTAAGGCGAGTTAAATTTTTGCGTAAAAGAGAGCGGATAGTAAGTGTAAACTCAATATGTAAAAAGAGCGTACGACATTGAGAAAAGTACGGATGGGAATTATGCTATAAACACAATAGATGCAGTAAAAATAACAACAATGTTTCTATAAGCTGCATACGTATTAATTATAATAAAGACAGCGGCAGCAAAGCGTAAACAAAACAAATGAAAAATAAACAATTCATTAATACTGTATCATTGGTGCCACTAAAAGGTTTTATGATGTTATATTTCATACATCGTGTTTTTAAAAATTCTATTTAATGTATTTATTATATTGATTGAATTAATCCACTCATAGCCAGCACTATTCCTCTCACTGTGAGCACTATTCTATGTCATTGCTACAAATAAAAACTGAAATTAGTCTAACAGCAAAGCAGCAGAATATATGCTTGTTGTTGTACTGCCTCCAAAACAGTCACCTCCCATATACAACCATTGATTCTATTTTTGCGAGATAGCTGCATTTGCTGCATTGCGTTTATTTTGTTTATAATATTAGGCAGTCATACGACTGTCTTCGTTTTTCTAAAACGATTACGCTATATTAAATCAGGAATAAATCACTATTTTCATTTGTTTTATTTTTTCGTCTTTTACTAAACATGTAAACGTGTCGCCGTAGTCTAGTAGGTAGTGTGTTGGCTAGTTGACTTGAGGTCTCGGATCAAACCCCAGGTCAAACATCTCCAACAAAACGAAATTTTAACAAATATTACTTCGGCGACTGCCACTCATCAGATTTCTGGCAAAAGTTCTGAGAGTATAATCAATCATGTATAAAATGAACACACGCAACATAAATGGTGTGAGAAGCTCAGGCATAATCCCGACTGAAAGTTTGTAATGACCACTTATGTATATATGTATATGTATGTATGTAAACGTATAAATTTAAAGAATGATTTTTGCTCAACTTTTTAAAATACAGCTGAAATTCTGCAGTATTTTCTTTCTGCCTTTACATACGTAAACCGCTAACGTGAAAATTAAACAACTGCAAGTGTGAGTTTGAAGGTGTTCTAAAAAATAAGAATAAAATTGTTAGTGTAAAGCCGTCTGTGGTGTAATGACTACCAACGTTTATTTGCTTAAAATTTATTTTTCTTTTAGGTGCGTACAAGTGTGCGAAAGTATTTAAATTAAAAGCTATGCTCATGTATGTATGTGGAATCTATGGTTTCAGTAAATGACTGCTCATTAACGAAATGTTAGGTTTAGAATGCCAGATTTTGTTTTGATTAAAATTTTGTTCTTTTGGTTGGCTTTTTGGCTCAATAGGAGATTTCGCTGTGGTTTGATGAATTTGCAACACATGAAGCACCAGAAACCAGATCATTCAAAATCTTTTTTTTTTTGTTATTAACACAAATGGAAGTAGTATAGGGTTGAAAATAAATTTTATTCCATGGTGATTTTGATTTAATGAAACACAATATTTCAAACAGTGCGTAAAAATATATGTAAGCAGTGATAAAAACTGAGACAGGGTAAAATAAAAACGATTTATCATTTAAATGTAACACTGTTTCATACACGTCAATTATGATGTAAGGAGTTAACACCTGTTGTTCAAAAGAAGGTTGTTAAATATTTACCTTTAAAGCAAAAATTTTAATAATTATTATTTATATTCAAGATATCCCTCTCTTTAATTCATTATGTTTAAAGAACTAATTTATAAAGGCCCTAATTAAACAGGTATGTTAACAATTTCTGTGTAAGACCCAAAAGTTTGTAAAAATTATTCATTACAAGTTATAATGGGACAATGTTTTCATAAATCTTTTTAAAAATGTTTTTCTTTTTCATTTTCATTTTGTTCACTTTTAAACCAATTATGTTAACAACAAAATAGTATTTTTTTTTCTATTCTGGCTGAAGGATTTTTATTTCGTGTTTAATTGCCTTCGCTGTAAAATTTTTATTTAGAAAATTTCCATTTTCTTTATGCTCTTTTGGCATTACAATGCTACACTTTATGCATTTTATATTTACACAATAAATTATTGGAGCATAAATCAGCAGCCTAGAAACATTTCTCTTAATATTTTGCTACGCTTAGACAATTTTTTTATATTTTACTGCCTAGACATTTAGAAGACGAATATGTAGCATAAATATGCCGTAAAATATCTGAAATAAAATCAAAAGAATTTTTCTTTTTTGTTTCAACTGGAAAAAGAATTATTGTCAGTTGAAGAGAGTTTGTTTTGATTTTAAAATTGATGGAAAGGTGTGTAATGCTTGAGGAGCTTCTCATTGCATTTTCATGTTAAACAATCCGAAAATCAACTTTTAAAGATCAAATACCACACACATTCTTTGGGTTTTTATTTACTATTATGGCCACTGAGACGTATGGATACTATTTTGTTTAAATAACTTCATACTGTAACATTTTTAACTTTTAAAAACGTTTAAAATATGAGCACAATTCTGTGACCCACTGTTTACAAATTGATGTAAACAACAACAATTGGTTTATTTGTTATTCCTCTGTTAATACCCTTTGCATAAACAATAACAATTACTAGGCAATCATTCGACAGGTCTTTGTAACGGAGATCTTCAAACCACGATTACTCTCTTCAAACGCATCTCGTCTTCACACAAGACTGATAAATAAATAAATAAAATAAAATAAAAATATTTCAAGACAAACAGTCTGATGAATGTTCTTGAAGGCGATCGTTTATGACCTCTCCTTCTCGAAATCTCTATAATCGTAAACATCGTTGGTTACGTTTATTTCTGTAGTATTGTTGGTATATTTTTGTTTACTTGTTTATCATTTCTTATGCTGGTGTTTGTTGTTGTATTTTTGTTTACTTGTTTACCATTTTTATGCTGCTGTTTGTAATTGTATTTTTCTTTATTAGTTTACCATTTTTTAATGCTGATGTTTGTTGTTATATTAAGCAGCACGATAATTTGTAAACAAGTTTGTTTACTTGCATTGTTTTGTTTTTGTAGCTTTTGTTTATAATTTTAATGTTAAGCGATATAAAAGCAAAACACCAGTATCTAGATGTTTAATTTTCGTAACAATATTTTAAATATCCTAAAATAATGTTTTCAAAATTTTAAACATCACATACCACAAAATGTGTGAAGCAAAATTTCTACAACCTCACAGAAGGAAAGGTTCAGTTCATGCAGAAATTTCTTATAATTTCTGCAAAATATTTTTACTTGTCAATGGTCAGTTCGTTGTTTGGTCGTTTCTTTACTATTATGGCCACTGAGACGTATGAATACTATTTTGTTTAAATAGCATATTTATTTGAAATAGCAGAGTACTCATACGTCTCAGTGGCCATAATAGAAAAGAAAAGACCAAAACAACGAAATGTAAATTACCACTTAAGGTGGCCATTGGCAAGTACAAATAGCTTATTTGAACAAAATTGTATTTGTGCGTAGAAGGATTGATTGTTTTTTAATTATCTACACTACTTTTGCATTGCATTAGGTGGGAAGTAGTTAAGCAACGGTGACTGTCCACGTAAGGAAATCGGATGGACACACTTAAGTCACATAGAGGTACATTTCGATACCACAGTTTTTCTATTATGCCCAAGTCCTAAAATCACTCGGAGCTTCTGATGAAGCGACTCAGCCTACCAATGTCAATGTTTGACAATTCCTTAATATCATCCATGTAGTCAGCAGCAAGAGTTCTGTTTCTCTGTTGACATAGTGCCGTATATGTTCACAGTATTGGAGGAACAGATTTATCCTCTTCCTTCCAACTTCTACAGAAATCATCGGCAAGGTGCCCTCGACCAATGCGATTCGCATGCGTGCCCATGATACAATACCCCATTATAACCCCGATAGCCAAACTGAGCATGCTTTTAAAACAACCCTACGGCGCCCTCTTTATTAAAATTTTTTCGCCAGACTTTCTGCGCCGTTCTGTGCATGTTTGAAGTCACCCACCGCCACCGGATATCCTAATGGATGATCACATTATAAATTATAGTCTTACAGGCCTCCAGATAGATTCCAAAGTTCGACAGTTCCTCAGAGAGTTAGAAAGAAGTCTCCCCAAAAGAGGAGAGACTACTTCAGTGAAAAAAGTCCCACAATACATTTGATAATATATGCGTGTCGCTGTAATCTAGTAAGTAGTGTGGTGGCTCATTAGACCTGAGGACACGGTTCAAACTCCAGACATCTCCGACAAAATACGAAAAAATATTTCTTTGGCACATTTAAATTAAGTAGTGGAATACAAAACAAAATTGAATCAGTTTTTCGCTCTAAAAACTCACAAGTTCTGCACTGATAGAGACTTATTTTGCTTAGTACAGTTTATTCATCAAATATTGATCAAATTGAAATAAAACAATTGGAAAGTATAAAACAATTTTTTTTATAAATTATTGTTTTTGATGGGTACATATTTTTTCCTCTCTCAGGCTAGTTGCGTACTTCACGTCAATAAAACTTCGTCTTTTAAGGTAAACAAATTAGTCGACTTCCTTTTAAGAATCGAAATGCTCTTCAGGCAATTTGTGCCCATCAATGAAAAAAAAATAATAGTCGAAAGGAGCCAACTCTGGTGAATAAAGAAGGTGGTATAGCAGCTGCTAGCCTAATGCTTTGGGTGTATCCTGTGTTTGTGTACAAGTGTATTGAAATATTGTAAAATTGTCTTGCCGTGTCTTGCGGCCCTTACTGATCGCTGATCAAATTATTCATTTGATGTCTGTAGCGATCGGCGTTCATTGTCTTCCTGCTGAATCGATCTGCTTTTGTAGTCGACATCGATAGGTGTTCAGGTCTAACCCATAAATTTTTACGTTTGGCATTATGAAAATATATCCATTTTTGATCGCCAGTAACAAGTTGTATTTCGGTTCTCCATCTGTCTGTACTTCAATTCATGTGGCACTCATTTTGCAGATATATCGATATACATACATACATAGGGATGGTACGTTTGTATATGAAATGTAAACCATCCGTTTTACAATAGCCAAATAACAGCTAAACTGAGAGAAAGAGAGGCAGTAAAAAAAGAGAGAACAAGAGTAATAAATTGAAGTAACAGTAGAAAAATTATTCATAAAAGACAAATTATTTACCATTCTATCTGTTGCTATTGCTATTATTGTTGTTGTTATGGTTGCCATTTTATTATTTCAGGAAACATCAGTTAAACTTAACAAATTTACTTTATTTCATGTAATTTTCGAAGAATATTTTTTTTGCTTTTCAATTTTAAATTTATTTGTTTCCTAGAGCACCATTTAAAATTTTTATTAAAACAAAGGCTTTAAAGGAAAGAGGAAGTAGAGTAACAGATTTAAGATGTAGTAGCAGAATGAATATTCATTTTGAATAGAGTGATGGTGACATTTGAATTTCAAACTGCATGGCATTGGTGCTACAATTCTGTAGACATGTGTTTCGGAGTCCAGGTGTGGGCAGTTTGGGATTTATTGAGAAAATAATGATTATGAGAGAGAATTTAAACATTCTTAAGCACAAGTTCACAAAAAATTTGGAAAAATTAAGAATTCGTAATCATTATTACTTCCAGCAAGTCAATTAACCCAATCATATTGCTGCTAATGTGAAGATAAGATTTGCCTATCAAAGTCCCACTGTCTCTACACTCTTGCTTATAGTTGCCATATGAGTCCAAGACAGTATTCAGGATATCATTTGGAAAAATATCATTTCGCTAAACCTGAAACAAAAGTCAACTGAAAAACGCATGAACGCATGACGGCAAGTATTAACAGAAAACGCCAATAAAAACCGTTACATTCAATGCCAAATGGGTTAAATGGAGTACTTGACCTTAATGGATATCCTAATAAGATTTGATATAATATTTTAATATATTGGGCTTTTGAATTTTAAATTTACCCTGAGTTCTTCTTGTGGGCATATACATTTTTGCGGTAGAACAATATGGAGTCACCAGAAAGTTTCCCTAATTTTTCTCAAGGCTCGTATTGGGGAACCTAAAATTTTGCTGCCCAACGTATATCTTAAATTTATTTTGTTACGAAAAATGTAAACAGTGTAATATCGTTTAACATTAAAACGCTAAACAAAAGCTTCACTAGCAAATGCAACCAAAGGGAATAGACAAGTAAGCTAGAACTCAACAACAAGCAATGTGAACAAAATACACAAATAACAACAATAACAATAACAAGTCGCAATAGAGTTCTCAAGATGTCGGAACCCTGAACATTCGACTTCAAGAATCTTCAGCATACTGATTACGTGGGCATATAAAAAGAAAACGAGTAGTAAAAATTCAGTCAGTCTTGTGTGAAGACGCGTTACGTGTGAAGAGAACAGTCGTGGTTTGAAGATCTCCGTTGAAAAGATCTGCGCTGCAAGCAAAGAAGAATAGCAAGCAAGCAATTATTATTGTATTCGTCAAGTTGAGACCAATAAAGAATTTAATTGAAACTAATCATTAATGTATTTTTATTTTGTTTGCAATCAACGAATTCATATTTTAATTGTTTTTAAAAATGTAAAAACGTAACAGCCCTATTTCGCAACTAGTGCTGACTACCAGTTGGATTACTTTTCAATGGTAACAAATGGCAACTAACTATTTTAACATTTTGAAAGATTAGCTTTTACGAATATTTATCGTTTAACAATCGAAAATAGCATAAAAATAGTTGAAATGTTTTCAAAGAAAGTAATGATACATTCGTGGCCACTTTTTGAACAAGGATTGGCAAGACTATAAAAAAATTAAAAAAAAAACTAGAAACAGGCATTCACGATATGTTGAGAGTGCTAAATTAAAAGGTTTACAATATAGATTTGTTTTCAAGTAAAATGTGCAAATGTTTCCAAGCAGTGATGTCCACTATTGAAACGCTGAAATACATTCTTGATTCCATAATTTTATAACTGATCTTACTTTGTCAGTCTATCTTATTAAATCGACTTAAAAACCTCACAGAACATCGTGGTAGGTTTGTTAATTATTGTGTTTGTATTACCACAAAAAAATACTGTAATTGATTACGAGACTATTCTGCTTTCAACAACTATTTTGTAAACTAAACTTCCTTTAAAAGACATTTCTCCCTGCAGCGCTATTATATTTTATATAAAATAACTATTACTGCCACCATAATTACATATACGTACATGCATACATACATATATTTATGAAATATAAATAACTTTTCCACAAGAATGCCATACCATTCAACCATTCTCAAGTATAATCCAATTTCTCTAAATATCTAAATTTAGGATGATATAATAAAGGGCTGTAATAATGATGTATTATTTACCATCACTCTACTCTCTATTTTCTTTATACTTGTATTTCTCGTAAATTCAGTAAAATTATGATGAATTATTGATAATGTTGACAGTATTTTCGTTTCTCTTAAAACCACACACACAAAAAGGAAAATAAATTCGAAATCAAAACTTTTCCCACTAATCCCACTACTGGTGCTGATGGCTGTAAACAATTTGTTTTTTCTTTGTTGTTAATGTTGTTGTTTTCTTTTGTTTTTAATCTCAGGAGATATCACCGCTTGGAAATAATTTCATAAATAAAGTTAAGTTGGCAAGGGTATTAGTTTTTGGTATCACTAGCTTAAAGAATAGATTCAAACTACAAATCATTTAAACAAAAAAAAAACTTTAAGTTATTATAAGGTAGACTACATATAAACCATTTTCTTTACTTTATTTTCTTAAAAAGGATGTAAAACTATTAAACCAAAATTAATAAATGAACCTCAATGGAAGGAAATTCTACAATATTGTCATTCATTGCAAGTGACAGCGGTAACCGACCAATACAATATACAAAATGAATACATGGTATAATATCTATTGGGTCTTTCATTAAGTGCTTAATATTTTTAAACTTAAATAAAATAAAGTGACGTAAACAAAAGGAAACCGAAATCATAAGTTTCCTATAATTTCAGTAGTGATACATACATATGTACATATATACATGCATACCTACATACATCCACACATACATACATACGTACATAATTCGTAGTTTTCTCTATATTCTAATACTACCTATGTTGTACGTGTTAATTTTATGCATGAGCGGCGAGAACTACAGATTAAAGTCGACTCCGAACCAAAAATTTTTGAAAAACTTTACATGGAAATTTTATTTACTCTCAGAGTATTTGCCTGAAATCTGCTGAGAGGAACTAGCCGAAGAAGTATTTTTTACCATTATGAATACATTAGGAATACAGCATCGTTCGCCTTTCGCTGCAATCTACAACGATGTTAAAAAATAAGTATAACGGGGTCAAATCACACTATTTCGGTGAATAGTTCACATCACCGAAATGAAATGACCATATGGCCTCAAAGCTTTTGTACATAATATCAAATGTGGCATGAGTTGTGTCTCACATAGCACAGTAGTGTGTGAATCCACATATCGGTGGTATCCAGACCATCCATTTCGAGCAGAAAGAAATTAATAATCATCGTCCTATATTGCTCATCGTTGACAGTGATTACCTAGCAAACCTCGTTCTCAAAAAGATATGGATCGATCCGCCAGATCAAAATCTCTCATGTGGATTAATATCGTCTCAAATTCGACAATTTTCTTAGTTAACGTATCCATTCATCCAGAAATGGGTCTCATCGACCAATATGATTTTTCGATGAATTTTATGGTCTAAGAGGAAACGCATTTAAAAAAAATTGTATTAATTAGAGGTGCTGCTACCTAATCCAGCAGGTAGTGGAGCAAACCCCAGGACAGATGCTTCCAACAAAACGAAATATTAAAAAAATATTACTTCGGAGACTGTCTCTCAGCAGATTTCTGACAAAAACTCTAATAGACTCCGTCGTTCGGTGTCGACTTTAACACACACAACATAAGTGGTGTGAGAAGCTAAATCGTAATCCTAACTAAAGGGTTATAATGATCAATAATGTATGTATGTTGTTGAGTGCTATTTCCGTCCACGCTGATTACAAAACATACTGCATAAATGACAGATTATGATTGACAATGGGTCAACTTGACCTCCGGGTACTGTTCTTGTCAAGTACACCACCTTTAACCTAGCTGTCAAAGTTCTAAAGTATCTGCCGGAAGAGACGATATATAAATTTACATAAATGTATACATACATAATTTAATTTCAATTAACAATAGTTTTGAGACTTTTCTCTTAATTTCTATTTCTTATAAATATTAGCAAAAAAAACAAAGAGCCTACCAACCTATTGTTGTTTTCCCATTAATCGTTTCCTTTATTATATTGAATGCTATGAATTTAATTTGACTTCTTTTGTGTAAAGCTTTCAACAATATTATTGAATATAATACGGTTTATAAACGAAACGTTTATAAATCATTTCGTAATCTGAGTATGTCATATTTATATCCATAAGCATGAACATATTTATGTATGTATACCATAAATAATTGGGTATTTGATTAAAATATTTTATTAAACAACACATTAAAGCATTTTTATTATCTTTGAATTCTATTTTAACAGATTTATTCTCATTATGTATGTTTGAATTTACGCATATATTGGAAAATAGTATATATTGGCCAATTCACACGACTTTGTATCGTGTATGTTGTATTGAAAACACTTTTTGTTTGTGAACGCTCAATGCTGTGTTGTATTGAGTATTTTGTATTCCAAACTTCAAAAACCGATAAAAAAAAATAAGACCAGTATTCAGAATTTAGTTTTCAAGCAACAAAATGAAAATTATTACGGAAAAAAGTAAATCAATTAATCATCTGTGCGAACAATATAATTTTGAAATCTTATTTGTCGACTCAATATTTTGTATTTTTATTCTATAACTGATAGCACAAAACCAATACAACTTTTAAAAACATATGAAAAAAATATGTATAAGTGTGTCAGATTTTTATATGAAAATTATCAACAAAAAGCATACGCTGTTGTATATTCGTCCAACAATACAATGAATACAACGATTCAAGGGCTTGTGTGAATTGCCCATATGTTTATTGAGTAAAATGAAATTAATGTACATATTCGAAAGATTTATTGAATTTTATTTCACATGCCTATATACATATACATAATATACATACGTACATAAATACATAATACTCCATTAAGGACTGAAAGTGTATATTTACTGTTGTTTGCAATTATTCTTTAGTTGGTGGAACTACAGATTTTTGAGAATCTTTTTCATGGCAATTTTAGCTGACTCTCAGACTGCTGAGAGGCAGTCGCCAAGGAAGTATGTTTTGTTGAAGATATCTGACCTGGGATTTGAACCGCAGTCCCACGTTTAATAAATCAACACACTACCCAATAGACTACAGCGACTTCGTGATTTTCACATGACGTATAAATAACTACCGAAGATGTATTTATCCTGGTGTTGACTGTGAACAAACTCATGTTAAAATTTAAAATTGAATAATTGTTGTTGTTGCAATTATTGAATTTTAATGTGCGTATATTTGTTTCACAAACATTTTACCATTAAATGTACTATTTTGTACATGGCGTTCGTTTGCTATTGTCAAGAAAAGCAAATATTTTTGATAATTTGTGGTTGTTTTCGATTTTGTTTTTGTATGTATTCGTTTTTATTTCATACATATAGTATATTTATATATGTACATATCAATTACCAAATATTTATAGACACAAAATTTAAATCAAATAAAATTTGTGTGTACATAATTTAAATAAAAATTCATAAATTTTATCTAAAAACCTTTAAAACGATTTAAATTATTATGGTGTGCGTGTCTGTGTGTGTTAATTTATGTGATTATTTTGTTATATTCCAATTAAAAGTCGACAATTAAATTAATTATTGGAGTTGTGATATGAAATCGCAGTTGTAGCAATAAATACTACGATACATCAATTTAAACAATTAAGTTTATAACACATGAATATATTTCAGCAAACAAATGTGTATAAAATAAATAAATAAAATAAATATTTCGATAATGAAAAAAATAAATAAAGGCTATCCAGGATTGATGTGTAGTTTTAATTTTAATAACAATTTTTTTTCAGATTTAAAAAATAAGCCACTTGAATTTATTAAAAATAGGTTCTGCTTAACCTACCATAATTATCGGTCACGTTTTTCAATAATCTGATTGATATCTGCATATTAATGTTGGTTTTAAGCTATTGAACTGTTGTATGATTATTTAATATTGATTTAATTTCAAAAAACCACATAAAAAAGTCTAAAGGTGTCAAATCGCACAATCTTGGTGGCCAATTTACTCTAAGGTGGCTCTCGCCATTTTCAAGGCGTGCGACAAATTGTGGCAGTTTAATCTTTCATAGCAACTTTTATTGTCAATAGTCACTTCTGTCAACTTCCATTAAGCATTCTTATGGAGCACACAGTGCAGTCGCAAGATTTTAGTCTATCTTCAACTCACTTTCTTATATTATTAAGTGTCATCTCTCATCAACTTACGATTTTATACACACATTACATCCATCTGACAGTAGACAAATCCTTTTGGAAATTGAGGTGAAAAGGTTAATATGTCGACTCATTTAAATAACACTGGACACTGTAGACAGCATTACAGGAAAGGCCAGACTTGTCATAATGCAGTCCAAGATTTATGCATTGGATGTATACTAAGGTGATGGTAAGGTCAGTGGTGGGTGATGGGGCCATTGTCTAGACAGGTGGAACATATCCGAAAACAGCTTAAATGGAGTTGAAAAAGATTCAGAGGCTATCGTGTGTTGTTTTAGCCTATCTTCAGTTAATTGACATGAAAGGCTCATATGAACAGCATCACAGGAAACGCCAGACTTGTTATAATGGTATGCAAAAGACTTACAGGTAAATTTTGGGGATGCAGTTCGGGAATTATGCACTGGATGTATATCATTGTAGTCACATCAAAAGTGTTGGGAGCTGGAACATATCCGAAAACAACACAAGTGGAATTATAAAGGTTCAGAAACTAGCGTATGTTGGTATAACAGAAGCAATGAGTATTTGTTCTATAGCGGCGCTTAAATGTCTGTTGTATTTAAGTCCGCTACATATGGTAATGCAGGCCAGAGTCGGACAAGGTCGTCCTCTTCGCCAACTTCCGCAAATTCTAGCATTAAATACATGTCTCGCCGGAGCATCCTCCTCCGTTCGAACGAACAGCGCAGCCGCTGGACGTCCATGTCGTTCAACTAATTGTTTGATTGAAGCCAAAACCATCACCAACTCGCACTGGACAGAAGATCTTACGTATGACTTTTCCTTCGAATGATCACAAGGCTACTGCACCAGTGCTTTATAGGCCGTGTATCTAAAAAAGAACGGGGAGGATGAACGTCTTGTAGAGTATTAGTTTTGTCGTACGGAAGATGTCTCTTTAACTTATTAGCCTATTTAGACCATAGTAGCGCTTGTTGGCAAGAGTAAGCCTACGTTTGATCTTCAGACAGACATAATTTTTGGTGGTAGCGGCGGAGCCAATGTAAACAAATTCCTTGACAGAAAGTATGGTTATCGGCCGTAATCTGGGATCCAATACCCCGCATGACAGAATAAATAGACTCTATGATTTTGGTTATCAATGGCACTTGTTAATAAAAATGAATGGAGCATCCTGCTTCGAAGTAGGAGTGCATTGAAGTCTTTGTTCATTATATCTTGCACAAGTTTGGTGAATATTTGATTTTATTAAAAAAACAATTTATATTACGTCATCAGTTTTTGATAAACTCTTGGAATATCTTTGTTTTTCCAACCAAAAATATTTTTTTGTCGGATGTCTTAATTCTTATCAACATTATTCAACATTATTAAGTTATAACAAATCTGAAGTATTTTTTATTTTCTTATTCGTTAAAGAACAAAAAAACAATAGAATAACAACGAAATCTGTGTTAATTATTAGCAATTATGCTGTTCGCTGGGTGAATATTCTTTTCTTAAGAGGGACTTGAATCTTTAATAAATAGAGAAACCACAGGCAACCACAAAAAAATATAAAAATCAGCAAAATTTGCTTTTTCTTTTTCAATTTTAGTTCTTTTGTTCTTTGTTGTTTTTATGTTTTGATTCTTCTTTCCAAAGTGAAAGTAAAATATCTTTGAAAGAAAGAAAAAATAAAAAATCTTGTGTTAACGAATCATGTTTGGCATTGAAATAAAACGAAATTAGTTTTGCACAGAAAAAATTATCGCCAAAAAAGAGTCAAACAATCGCATGTTTGAAATTAATTTTGTTTTTAACAAATATTTTTTATTGTTTCAAATATTATTTTTGTTTGGGTTTCATGTTCGTCCAAACACTAATGACAACTTAAAAAATTATAATAAACGCTTTTTAGTTCATTCAATTTAATACTTCTTCCTATGAAATAATGAACGCGCTTTAGTTTTTGCGTTTTTTTTTTAAATATATTTTATAGTACACAACATCGCACCATAATCATGTAAAAAAACATAAGAAAAGAAATCAAGGAAAAGTGTGTGATAGATATATTCATACAACTAATGTATACACATAAATATGTATTTTAATAAATCTAATGCTTTCATGCGGTAAAATATTATTATATTAAAGTTAGAATTAGTATTTTTGTTGAAAGTTTTAAATAAATAAAGTTAAAAAGGTAATAATACTTATTTCAGAAAATATATTAAATTGTATACGTTAATCAATGAATGAATGAGTACATTGCACACTGTATTCACGATTTAGGAAGAGATGCTCACGTAAAGTTAGCGAAGCAAAAATTAAAACTATAACGAATGATCAGTTGCACGCTGTTATACACTTGTATACAAAAAATAAGGGTGGGTTTTGAAATACACATTGCTCTCATTGCTTTTTTATATACGTCACAGATTCTCTCCGTAAAGAGGGTTGTGTATTTTCATTTGTTGCCGACGCCTATGTGTGTTTACAATTATAGCTGTAAGCAAAGCGCGACTTGTTAAAGAATATATAAATGCATGCTTTTAAAGTTTGTAAAAAGTATTCTTTGAAGGTTTGTCGCGTGCATCTTAGATTGTGACTAACTTTTTTTTGCAATGAATTGCAGAAAGAAATCTAACGGTAAAAAAATTGTGTGTATTGACAAAAGAAAAGAACTTGGCAAAAACGTTGTTAAGCTTTTAATTTTATTCTGTGTTAAGAAGTTGATGCGTTAAAGTGTTAAAAAATATTTTTGTGTTATTTATTAACAAATAAAAAAAAAAAGTGTTTGTGTATGATTGGTGTGTATTTAAGAAAATAATTTTCTATATACTTTCACTATTTTCCATAACATTAACACGCGTTTAATATTTCCCTCAGAGGAACTGGTAAGTATAAATTTCTAAAAGTATTTTGTTTTCACATTTTTAATATTTTCATTTTCAATAGACAGGATTATTATAGAAGCGGAAAAAGAGGAAAAATTTACAATAAATTTGCTAATTTGAGAAGGCTTTCAAAGGATATTTTAAAAAAATGTGAAAGTAAACCTAATATAAGTACTTTTGAAGGTAAATATACTGATTATATTATTGTTACTTATGTTTAATAATTGTTATTTCAGAGTCAGAAGAAAATTGCAGCTTGTATTTACAATATCTTCAAAGTGAGCAAATTTCAGCTGAGGAATATCATCTTTATTGGCGCAAATGTGGGCCATTTCGGAATTTCAGACAACGGCACAAATTTTAATGTTATGGCCTGACATACCAATATATATAGAGTTTAATTAATTAATAAAATATTTGTAAACGATTTATCTGTTAATAAACAAATCATTTATGGTTACAGCAAAAGAAATTTTTTGACCATATAGGAAAACTCTATAATAATTTTACTTGTTTCTGTTACGGATTTTTTAAAACCGGGGCACTTTTCAAAAAAATTACTTATTGATTCAAACAAAAAATTTGTTTGAAAATTGTTGTAAAATTTAATAAAAGTTATGTTTGTTTTAGTTAAAAAAATTGTTTGAAATTGTAATACAAATTCCAAACAAATTACTTATTGATTTAAACAAAAAATTGTTTGAAAATTATTGTAAAATATAATAAAAGTTATGTTTGTTTTAGTTAAAAAAATTATATGAAATTGGATATGAATTTTGATTAACTTTTTTGGCTAATAACATAATTATTTAATTGAGAAAAAATGCTTTTTCTTTTCAAATAATTTTTTACGAATTTGTTCGCTGAATATACAATTTTCGTTGTAGGTCCGATTTTAGTCAATTTTGTATTTGATTCAATGATTTTTTGAATTGAATCAGTTATATATTTTTTTCTGTGTGGGAACCATTAGCACAAAAATGTTGTTTAGAAACTAAGTTGTAAAGCAAATCGACACCTCTTCTCTGCATTCCATCTTTCGACACGTTTTTATTGCAGCTTTATTAAAACGAAGAAAATGTGACTTTATAGTTCAAGTGACTTTATTGGAATAAAAATTTTTTTTCATGAAAATACTTACAAAAATTATAAAGGTTACTAAGATATGTTATGAGTATGTTAAAGCAGAGTGTATATTAATAAAGTGTATATTAGAAGAAACAGTGAATGTTATTACTACAACACTCCTCCTCATTCACTTCAAGTTACATCTTCCACGAAAATAATCGTGTTTAATTGACGCCAACGGCTTCGTTAAAATGTCAGCTATCATCTCCTCCGTAGGGCAATAGCTCGTTGATATGATACCTTTCTTCACTAAATCTTTTGTCATTTTGTATCTCGTATCCATATGCTTTGTTCTACAGGAAAATTTATCGTCATTTAAAAGTCGCAAACAGCTTTGATTATCATTTAAGAGAGTTGTTGGTTCATTAATTGGTTGTTGCAAATCTTCCAGTAGTTGTCTAAGCCATTTTGCCTCTTTTGCAGATTCAGATAATGAAATATATTCCGCTTCACATGTTGAAGAAGCAACCAGTGTTTGCTTTTGACAGGACCAAGAAACAGTGCCACCATTGTAGAAAAATATTCTGCCACTATTAGATTTTCTTTCAATTCTTTCTTCAGCCCAGTTCGCGTCAGCATAGCCAATTAGTTTTTGTTCATTATCTTTGTTGCTTAAATTCAATTTTAAATTTGCTGTTGATTTTAAATATTTTAAAACACGCTTACACTGTATCCAGTCTTCATTAGTGGGCCGCGATACCTTTTGCCCTAAAATACTTACAGCTGCTGAGATATCAGGTCTGGTGTTAACGGAAATATATAAAAGATGTCCAATCAATTTGCGATACATAATATTATTTCCAAGAAAATTAGTATCTCCTCCTTTTCCGTAACATAAATCCAAAGGTGTTCTAACGGATTTTGCATCTTGAAGCCCAAATTCTTTAACTGTTTTATTTATATAATTTGATTGACAAATTTGGAAGTTCCCATCGAAATCTTTCGATATTTCAATTCCCAAATAATGTTTCAATTTGCCTAGATTTTCTATAGGGAAATTACTTAATAGGCCGGCTTCAACGTACTTTATTTGTTCCATTGTTGAACAAGCCAGAATAAGGTCATCAACATAAACAATTATATAGCATATGTTCCCGAAAATATTACCATAATACAAACAGGGATCATTTAAACTCTGTTTGAATTCCATTCCGATTAAAATTTCGTGTAATGTATTATTCCATGATCTTGCAGCCTGTTTCAAGCCATATATGCTTCTCTTTAGTAGACAAACCAGTTCACTGTTTTCATCTTTAAAACCTTCAGGCTGTTTCATATAAATTGTTTCGGACAATTTTCCATTTAAAAAAGCTGTTCTTGCATCAATATGATTCACAATCATATTTTTCTTTCCAGCAATTGATAATAAAATTCTGAATGTTGTGTGGGATACCACCGGGGCAAACACCTCATCGTAATCGATTCCATATTTCTGTGAAAAGCCCTGAGCAACAAGACGAGCTTTGAAACGATATATTTCACCATCGGAATTACGTTTTATTTTATAAACCCATTTACTTCCTATGGCTGTCTTTCCCTCGGGCAATTTGACGAGTTCCCAAGCCTGATTCCTTTTCATAGATTCCATTTCGTCTTGCATAGCATCTAACCACTGTACCTTTTCATCACAATTAATTGCTTCTGTACATGTTTTAGGTTCTTTGATTTCTTGTATTGACCATATTTCATCTATTAGTCTTCTAGGTTCTTTGCCTTTATTTGTACGACTAGAAACTCTAACTGTTGGTGTATGTAATTCCAAATATTTTTCAGAATCATGTTCTTTATCAGTTTTTTCATTAAGTTCTGCCGTATCATTATTGATTGAATATTGTTGTTGTTGTTCCGTATTCTCCTCCTCAATCAATAATGGATCATTTTTGCAGACTTTAGGAAACTTAATAGAAATGTTTTCATCCGTATTATCTTTACTGCAATCTAAAAATCGAACGTCACGACTTGTGGCTACCCTCTTTGTAGTAGGGTTGTAAAAACGAAAAGCTTTTGAATTATCATCATATCCCAAAAAAAACATTTTTAGTGCTTTATCATCTAATTTACGCCTTTTTTCAGATGGAACGTGTACAAAACATTCTGAACCAAAAACGTGAAAGAGGCTTAAATTAGGTTTTGAATTATACCATAATTCATATGGAGTTTTATTTGTAGATCTTGTAAAAACTCTATTTTGAATATAATTCGCAGTCGATACAGCTTCTCCCCAAAATGAATAAGGCAAATCAGCATCTATTAGTAAGCATCTGGCCATTTCAATTAGGCTTCTATTTTTTCTTTCGGCCTTGCCATTTTGTTGAGGACTGTAAGGGGCTGTTAATTGTATTTGAATACCTTGAGACTGTAAAAAACAAGTAAAATTTTTACCGGTATATTCCCACCTCTATCGGAACGAATAGCCTTGGGTGCTTTACCAAAATTTGTACGACAAAACATTATAAAATCTTTAAATACTTGTTCTACTTCCGATTTCTTTGATATTAATCGAATTATTGTAAAATTTGAATAATCATCAATAAAAGTCACTATATACCTTTTTTCAGATGGTGTAGTAGTTTGCATTGGTCCACAAACATCAGAGTGGATTAACTGCAATGGCTCCGTTGATTTGCTTACTGATCGTTTTGGAAACGGCATTCTAGTCAGTTTCCCCTTCACACATGTTTCACATATCTCCTTAATACCACATTCTACAATTTTAAAACCATCAGCTAAGTTTTCCGACAACATCTTTCTTATGGCTTCAGGATCACGATGTCCCAGCTTTCGATGCCATACATGAATACAGTTATTATTATGTTGAATTAAAGCATTTATTTTATCATGCTGACGTAAAATATACATTTCTCCTTCGATATCAGCCATACCAATATTGTTACCATTCAAATTAATACAGCAAATATTTTTATTAAATGTTACATCAAACCCGAATCTTGTTAACTGCCTTATTGAAATTATATTTCCCACCAAACTAGGTGCATATAAAACCTCCTTTGCGAAAAATGTATGCTCCTTACCGTATTTATCATAAAACATCAGCTCACCTGGCCCAATGCCCTCAATAGCAACTTTTTCACCATTAGCCAATTCAATATGACTCTTGTAAGATTCATCCCATTTTTGAAAAAATTTGTAATCATTGACAGCATGACGAGTAGCGCCTGAATCAACAAGCCAACAAGATAAATATTTAGTCTTTCCAAACTTGAAAAGAAAATCTGAATTAAATTTTTCCTCCATAGAATTGATTCTGCTGAAATTATTTTCTGGTCCTTGTTTCTGTTTCCAGTTTTTATATTTCAAACAATTTTTCTTCTGGTGCCCGGGTTTCTTACAGAAATAGCAAACACCACCAGGCTTAGCAACAACCTATTAGCGTACAAACGTCTTTCATATTCGGCGATAATTTTCTGTTGAACAAAAGCAAAATTAATTTCATCTTCTTTTCTGGATTCTAGAGATGTTATAAGAATATCATAGCCCTCCGGCAAACTGCTCAGCAACATAGCAGTACTCCATTCATCGGATAAGGCTTCCTCACCAACATCACGCAATTTTGTAAATAGCTCGTTCATTGTGTTAATATGGGCCACAGCATTGCCACCTTCTTCCAATTTTAACGAGCAAATGCTCCTCATTAAATGAACTTTATTCGACAGAGTATTTTTTTCATGATAACTTTTCAAGTTATCCCACATTTCTCTTGCCGTTTTCGAGTTTCTAATATGGCAAAGTTGGTCATCCATCACGAGCAATCCAATGGTTCCCCTGGCCTCATCATCTTTGGTGTCCCATTCATCAATCACTGCCTTGTTCTGAATCACATTATTTGTAAATTTTGGTTCAGGACGGCTACCTTCAATCACCAGCTTCCATAAATTTTGCTTTCTCAATAGTAGCTCCATTTTGAATTTCAAATTTACGTAATTTTCATTGTTCAATTTATTGAATTTTGTTTTTGTGTCTGTCATCTTTTTAATTTTATTTTAAAATAAACTTTATGTTGATTAAACGCTTAATTTTTAACTTTATATCCTTTATTTTTCACTTGAATTTTCCAAAAACTTCATATGCATAGGCCCATAACCTATTGCAGCTTTATTAAAACGAAGAAAATGTGACTTTATAGTTCAAGTGACTTTATTGGAATAAAAATTTATTTCATGAAAATACTTACAAAAATTATAAAGGTTACTAAGATATGTTATGAGTATGTTAAAGCAGAGTGTATATTAATAAAGTGTATATTAGAAGAAACAGTGAATGTTATTACTACAACAAGAAATAATCCACCGGATTATGATAAAAAATGCTTCATTCCAATAATATTTTAGTCTTATATTATGCACATGCCATTAACAACTACTGAGCTTTTTAAGCTATCGTAGATCTTGTTTTTTATTTTTTGTTCAAAACAAAATCCACTTTCAATAGCTTACTTTTCTATATCAACTTGTTGCATCTGCTCACTCGGATGATTTTACTTTTATTAAATTTCTACATTTTAACCATATCCGTCATGTTGAATAAATTGAAAAATATGTTCACAAAAAAAAAAAAAGAAATATTTTGGAGCAACATTTTGCTTCCTCGGTAAGCAAATAAATTTTCAATTTAAGCTTTTAATACACCTTTGAATTGTGTAGCACGTCTGATGAAAAACGAAAACAACAACCTGCTAAAGGTGTATTATGCCGCAGAAGTTTTTCAGCCAACTTTTCTATACATTTTCTCGTCCGCTCTTATTTAAAAGTAAAAGAGGAAAAAGTTTGGCTATGTAAGTTCACTTTTTGGTTTTTAATTTTTTTGGTAAGCGAAGCAGCCTTAAATATGATTGCAGTGAAGAATTCTTGTAAAGCGTGTACAAACAAAAGTTTTAACATTTAAAACTCAGGATCCACTTTAATCTTAATGAAGTTAAAATATACGTAAGTTTTTAACTACATTCCTTTTTTTATACACTCACTGTGAAATATATAATCTGTAGGAAAAGTTTTTATTTTTTTCCATGAGAGCACACACAAGACATTCTAAACCCATTAACAAAATATCTGACATTATTAAAATAGATTTTAACAAGGTTATCTTTTGTTCGCCTTAGACAGAACCACTCGATTGTGATTTTGGGTCTTTTATGCATGAGAACCTCGCATCAAGCATTTGAATACCAATGTTAGTACCCCTGGTATTGCTCTCACGATTTATAATTGCATTGGCATTTAGCAAATTGCCAATTAATTGCTGTTACATAATGTCACTAATATTTACACTTTTAGCACTTTGACTACACCGGCCAGTTTCTTATTGTATACATCTATACCAGTAACTTCTCTTTAAATTGAGTCAGGAAATATTTTTCCCTATATTATTGGGAAACTGAACAGTTGCCAGTAATGCCGACATTCTAAAGAAACGCTCGTGTCATAGCCCAAATTCAAGGCAAAAGTACACATTATAGCTCGATGAATAGCAACTTCTTTTGCACTGTATTGGCTGATTTGTAACCAACGATATGTAGTTTCAGCTGGACGGTGCTTTGTGTCACACAGCTCATGCCATACTGGATATTCTACAAAAGCTATTTGTTAGCATGGTCATGTCACGTGGAGGCAATGTGAACTGTCCATCGAGAAAATGCAATTTAGCCCCGTTAGACATTTTCTTAATATGTTCACTGGGGTTTAAACCACAGGTGTATGCGAATAAATCACAAACTGAACTCTATCCAGAGAAGCTGTCTCGAACATTTGATGTTATATTTCGCCCTAGTCTATAAAACGAAGTATAAAAAAATATTTCTTCGTTGACTTGCTTTCAGTAAATTTCTGGCAAAACCTCTGAGAGCAAATAAATATTGTCATGAAAAGTTTTTTAAAAAATCTTTCGTTCGAAATCGACTTTACACTGTAGGTTCCACCACTCATGTATAACATAAGTGTCGTGAGAAGCTATGTCGTAACCCTGACTGAAGTGTTATTATGACCAACTATGTATGTATCTATGTATGTAATGGCATCAATAGATCTTTCAGATGAATAAAAAATTTCGATGATTTCTAACAGACACTTTGTTTTATTTAAATTTATAGACGGAAAGGTGTCCTCGTCCAAATTTTATGCATAAAGCGATAATAAGGTTTAAGAAAAAACGGTTAAAACAAATGCAACAAGAAACTGTTCGTTTATTTATTAACCAATACAATATAAATTCTACGTTGTAAGCCATGTTGAAGGCTTTTTCCTAAAGACTTTATTTAATTGCTGTTAAATTTCATTAAACTTTCGAAGAACAATTTTTTCTTTTTTTTTTAATCGGAAAGTAATTTTCACTTGTGGTACGAAAACAGAATAGATCGATATCCATTTAAGATAAAAAAAATAAACAAGAATAGAAAACGTATCCAAACAATATTGAACCCACTGAACGAGAATGTGTTGATGAAAAAGTAGAAATAAATAGAATTTTTTTTTCTGGGGTTCAGTTGTCTATTTGTTACTTCACAGACGCCCAATAAAATATAAAAAGTTACAAAACAAATTAAATAAGGAATGAAAAAAAAAGCAAAAGCAAACGATTGAATTAACAATTTCGATAACACATCCTGGCAGAAGAGACAACAAATAAAACAAATACAATGGAATCTTTTCGAGATCTCAAAAACAATCAAAAAAATATTCTAAAAATGTTCTTGTTGTTGTTTTGACATAGAAAATCAATTGTATTGGTGTTACGTGCTGGGATTTCTACTTGTATTAGAGTCATTCGATTTAATTTTTGATAGTCGTAGTATAGTTAATAGTTTCATAAGCCAAGCGGTGGTAGTGTCTAACAACAACGTAGTATGAAAAAATATTTGTTTGGTGACTTCCTGTCAACAGAAGTTTTCTGGCCAAAACTCTGATAGTAAATAAACTGCCATAAACTTAGCACAACACAACATGAGTGGTGTGAGAGCCTAAGTTCTAATCCTGACTAACGGGTTGTAATGACTCATTGATAAAGAAGGTAAACAGGCTCGAAACAAAATGTTCACATTGCATTCTTAGAACTATTTTCGCTAAAGAGATAGATTTTTGAGATCCGTATAAAAATTTTATCCAAAGGATCAGTTGTTCCATGGATTCTTCTAATACATACATACATACATGAATGATCATTACAACCCTTCAGTCAGGATTGCGATCTAGCTTCTCACACCACTTATGTTGTTTAAACTTACAGTTTAAAGTCGATTCCCAACGACAAATTTTTGAGAAACTTTTCATGGCAATTTTTATTTCTTCTCAGAGTTTTTGACCGAAATCTGCTAAGAGGAAGCCGCCGAAAAAATATTTTTTGAAATTTCGTTTTGATGTCTGACCTGGGGGTTTGAACTGTGGCCGTACGTCTAATAAGCCAACACATTACCTACTAAACTGCGGCGACTTCAATTTTTTCCAATAGTTTTCTAAAATGCATCACATTAGGCAGCACACTTATTAGGCAGTCAAACGTCATTACTTATGAGAGGATTTATTTCCTTCCTCGCGAAAGTAATTAAGGACACTTGGCAGGATTATAATTAATGAACATGCAGCGGAAACAATGTTCCAATGGCATTATTATCTTTAATAAATTAAATTGAAATTAAGAATTATGTGTTTGGTAATGCAAGCAATGAGGCTTATTGAAGTTTTTCATAAATTTTTGAAACCATGATCTTAGCTGCCAATATACGGATTTCAAGTCTGGTACGAAAAAAATGAAAAGCAATTCTCTACTTGTCATTAAAAAGATAGTCATGTTATGTCATGTTATGTACATTTTATATCCAGCATATTACGCCTTTCAAATCATTCTTATCTCTATTAATTAAAAGTCAGCTAGTTAAACTACAGAGCTGAAAACAATTTCAAGTGTTGAAAGGATCAAATATGCCGTAATAATATGCAGAAGCCTTACTGGGGAATTCTAGGGATGTAACTTATTAATTACGTACAGGACGTATACCATTACGGTCATAGGAATAGTGATCTATGGGCCAGACAGAAAAACTGTCTGGACAGATAGAACAAATTTGAAAACAGCTCAAATGGGGTTCAACAACTACAAAGTCTACAATTGTTGGTAAAATATATAAGCAATGACAACCTGTTCTATAGCAGTGCTGGAGGCTCTATTAGATTAAAGTGCGTTCCATATTTGGAGTCTGTGTTTAGGTTGGTCCAACGTGAAGTTCATTAGGGGATGTCAGAACCTAAGGAATCGATTGGTTTCCGTCTTTACTATCCACTGAGCAGAGTCAATGTTTCTGGAGCATGGTGCGTAACAAGGTTCGAAGGCAAAAATCTGGAAGATGCATATTCTAGAAAAAAGAAGGCTTTCTTATGAAACGATCTGTTTTTAAGACAGGATCTTGAGACGGGACCAAGAATTTTTGAAATGAATTATTCCGAGCAAATGGAAGAACTTGTGTGTATCTTCCAAGTGGAAGTTAATGTCATTGTTCAGCTTGGGTAGGTGGTCCAATTGACAGGAAATAACAGTATCATCTGGCAATCAGTGCGCCGTCTGAGTAAACTAAATCAACCATGTAGGGAAAATAAGCTTAATAAGATCAGCTGGGGCACAGGTCATGTGGAATTTCTCAGTAAGAACTTGAGAGAAGGTGAGCTTCCACGGCGCCGATATGATCAGGTAGCGAATGTCTGAAAGAGTATGCTTAACAAATGGAAGTTAAAGAAAGGCAAAAACTCTTCTACAATTAAGTGGGTTTAAGGCATATCGAAATTTTTTTGGGAAACGACAATGAGGGGAGATATGAGTCATGCATCAGACTATCCTGAGATAACCTAAATTTGGTAAACAGTAAAAATAAAATTTTAAAATTTTATTTGATTTCAGTTTTCATTATCCAATATTTTTTTTTAAATAAAAACATTTGCGCAAAATCTTTTGCCATGAATGCAAACATTTTTAATTTTCTTTTTATTAAAATTATTATCGAAATTAATTAAGCTGCCCATTTGCCCGCATTGATTTCAGATATATACTTGATAATGATAAAACATCAGACCAAAAAGGACTCGAACCAGCATAGTTTTTTAACGTTTATATTTGCAAAAATTGAATTAAGTACTCACACTGCAAAGTATCTAAAATCTATAGAAATTTTTTTATTCCGTTTTGCGTTAAATATGGGATCTCTATTATACCAGTCTCTTCAGCATTTATTTTAAATACAAAACATACAAAAACAATAAAAAAAAACTTCACAAAGAACTGCAATTTTTGAGAAAAAAATATTAATTAAAGCTTTTAAAAAATTTTCAAATCAAAAATAGTTGTTGTTGTTATCATTGTTGGTGCTGTTGTTAGCAAATTTATATTTAAAAATTGTTCCATTACTTTTCATTTGACTTCGATTCTTATTTTCTGTAAATTTTTGTTTAAAACGTAAATTGGTACTGAAAAACTAATAAAAAAAAGCAACAGAAGGATGGTGTACAAACAAGGGCTGAAAGCATACAAGTAAAAGAAAATTAAAAACGTCATGTGGTTCTATTGGGAATAAAAATTCTCTTTTTGATTAAAATACTAAAAAAGAAAAACTATGAAATCTTTTGTTTAAAATAAATGGAATTTTACAGAACTGTAAAAATTAAGAGAAAAAAAGCAAGCGGAACTTACTAATAAAAAGCGAAACAACCATACGATACATATTTCAACAGTTACCCGTTTAACAGACACTGAATTATTATACAAACCTACTGTAGACAATGCCCGGGGCTTTAACTATCACCGTAATTATGAGCGATTGACGTCAGCTGTAGTTTTGTCGTCGACGTGCAGTTGCTTCTGTTATAAGCATTATAAAATCTATTTGTGTAGTCGTTTTGCATAGGATTTGTTGTGATTAAGACTATATGCTCGCATAAGCATAATAAACGAGAATCAGTGATGTGAATTTCTAACATAAGCACTTAAAACGAAAAATCGCATCTGAAGGAGAGTAGGCTTTAACGAAGAATTGTCATATCACACGGTGTTTTTATTTTTGCGTTGTCTTATAAGGTAACACTATTGCTAGAGTACCATAATTCTCCAACCTCTAACCCAGAAAAGATAGACTAACTTTCTCGATCCAATAGAAGTGATGGACATAAAAAACCATCGATACATAATTTTAAATGCAATGTAAGCAAAGAAACGCTCGATTTTATATTGATTAATCAGAAAATGTTGTTGTCGATGTTTTCTGTGCTTTGATTGAAATTTTTTCACATTTGCTTACAGTAACGAGAGTATCACCACCTCACGATTGAATTGCCATCAGACTATATGAGGTATCTATGTAATGTTTACCACAATCTTATTGTCATGACAAACTTCGGGATGCTGTTTAGTACCAATAAAGATAACCCTCTTCCTATTGTTTGCTAAACGCGCAAATGTATCCCTACGAGACGTATTAATGCTGCACAGGTTCCAACTATGTGTTCTAGCGATATTCTTATACAAATCTTTTTTGAGTCTACAATGTCCCGTAAAACGCTGATTGATATACTAATACTACTTCTGGATATTACTGCATAACTCAAATCCATTCTCATTTTAATTACCCAACAAAAATTTAGTCTTAGATCTGTTTCATTGTTTCCTTTCACCAAATAACTCCTTCCAAGCCTTTTGTACTCCGCGCAAAGTCTTAACATACTCAGTGGCATGAAAACTACTCTCTTCAGAAGTTGATCTGCTAACTTATTGCCGCGAATTCCCTCATGGTCTGTGGGTCTCCCTCGCTTCTCCGATTTAGTTTTTCATACTAATCTCAAGTTAACCTCATAGAATTCACTCTTATTACCCATTCTCGTTTCGAAGCGTTTCCTAATGTAATAGAGTTTACTGGTACGGTCTAGATCCATTTGATTTGTCAGGTCATGTTGGTCCTCGATGATTCCAGCCTTGGGCTTGTCTACCATTAATCTAATCATACTTGCCATTGTTAATCGATAAAACAATATCGAATTGTTTTGATGTATCGTTAAGTTACATCGAGCGATTTTAAAACCTCACCACAGTAGACATCGGCGCAGTAGACACATAATTAGAGTGAAAAATTTCATGCCATTCATGTACTGTCTGGACCATGCATGTACTGGCTTATGTAGAGGACATCTTTATTTTACCTCAGATTTAGTACAAAATAATTGATAAACTGAGCTTTTTGAGGTACGTTCTTTCTCTTTCTGCGTGAGTTATACTCCAAATTTTTTATTAATTCAACCTATTAATGCCATTATGTATGAAATATAACACTGTTCTCTGGCTGGAGCTCATTCGAAATTTGAAATTTCCAATTTTCCATGACTCGCATATATCAGACTGAATTTATGTCATCCATTAGGGTCAATAAGGCCTAACGTACACAACAAGATGAAAATGAGCTTCATCCGCAAGAATGATTTTCTTTTGGTAAAATCGATTGAGTGGAGATAATATACTGAATTTTGTGGCAGAATAGAATGACATAAGCATTGCCAGATTTGAAATAACCGTTGGATTATATTTAAACCGATAGTTGGTTCACCCAAGGACGTGTAGTGTAATAGAAGTTCAGCTATGCTTTCGATGTCTTTCCTAAGAATTCCACAAAATAATCCACCTTCGTTCGCTGCCTTATTACTTTTTAATGTCCTGATGATGTCCTGAATCAAACCTATATTTTCTTTACTTTTTTTTTTGTTTTTTCTTCATTATAATTTGAATTTGTGTAACTGTAAAAAGAAAACCTTAAGTGTATGATTGAAATTTTTAAATTCTTCTCACCAACATTTAAAATTTTTGCCACCAAGTTGCGGGACTCTAAAGTAAACCACAAAGCCACTAAATTTAAATACGTTGTAAATGTAATATAAATATCTTTGAACAGTTTGAGGTGTAAATTCTTAAAACGCAACAAACTAAAGTAACTTGATACAGTATTCCTTAGATAGCGATTTAATTTAAAAGTACACAATCGTATACATACGTACGAGTTTCAATTCCCTTCCATTGAAATGAATATTGATTCTGATTTAAAGAGGAGATCTTTTTCGTAGTGTAATATGAACATGTCTCATCCATTGATTATACAAATGACAGTGTGTATGTGTTTAAATACAACGAGGTTTGTAACACGTGTGTACATACATATATATAATGTTATGTAATGTTATCCTAAAGGATGAATGTGTATTCACAACACGTATTAAAAATATTGTATTCAAGTTAAAGTGAATATTTGACTCACAAAAACATACATAAGTTCACACGTACTGTAGAAGGAGATGCATGAGTAAGCACACTTACATTAACAAACTTGTCTGTATTTTTGTGTCCTTTCATAAATAAATACATTGAATGTATTTGTATGTTTAGATATAGCTTCCTGCATGTGCGTGTCACTGACGATGGTTTTGTTATCGTATGATGAATTAAATACAAATTTCTATCCGTATTATCTGAACAGTATTGAATTGAACTGAAATTGAATAAAAAAAAAAAGTTTTATTTGAAAATAAATACTCAGCCGTAGTATGTAGTACCTGTTGCATTGCAATTGAATGGCATTAAATGTTGGTCTAACATTGGCAGGCATTAACTCATAATGCCTTACAAAAGGAAAGTGGGAAATTTATTTATTGATACATAACGAGCGAGAAACTAATTGCTTTACCACACCATAATGCTATTAAACTTGCGATAGTGAAATCAATTGCTTTTTTAAATACATAAATAGTTTAAGTAAATAAATACTTTTTTTATCATTACAGCTCGATAATTAATAAAATAAAAATAACATTTAAAACGTTTGGTTTGTAAGTTTAATGCAATAAACGATGATGAGTGTCTACGGCAATATATCTAATCCAAGAAAAGGAAAAAGTTCTGATTATTCTGATTCACGTTACGTGGTCATTACAATTCTTTAGCCAGAATTGAATTATATTTTTTATACCACATAAATTTGTTCTTAATTTATCCATGAGTGGTAGGGCTTACAGTTTAAAGTCGACTCCGAAAAGGAGTTTTGAGAAACTTTTCATTGTAAAATGTATTTACTCTCATAGTTTTTGCCAGAAGACGGCTGAGGGAAAGTCGCAGGGAGAAATATTTTCTTTATTTCGTTTTGTTCAAGATGTCTAAGGTGAGATTCGAGCCTCTCTTTTCTAATATGTCTATGTGCTATCTATATATTCAACGAAAACCTCAAAAATTTCTTTAGTTATTCAAATACTTATCATACTTAGAGATTCCCAATCATTCTTCTTAGTCTTGACGAACTTCAGTATGCAGTTTGGTGTCAGTAAAGATAACTGCCTGTCTAGTATTTCATAGACACTCTCTTTATGCTTACTGAAATGAATTAATGCCGCATAGCCATTGTCACGAACCCTATTAACAAATAGGAATCTACGCCTGTCTCCATCTTCTTTTTCGGTATGTATACCCCTTCAAACTTCTCTTTCCATTCCACAGGAAAGTCGAGTCTTCATTGTCCAGAATTCTTTAGGATCCGACAAGCGGTGACGCTACTCCCTCTGCCTAACAGATCAGCTTTCATACGCAGTCTGATACTACTTGACTATATTAGTCGCATCATTTGTACATACAGTCAGTTTTAAAGGGCACATATTTTTGAATAGAATAAACTAACACGTTCGACTTTGATTCAAATGGTTGGTTCACACTCTATGCCATGTATATACAGGCGTCTTCTAATAGCTTGATTTACCAAATCACCATGACCGCATATTGCATTCAGCAACAGATGTTGTTTTGCGTGCTTGGTGCAACGCGCTTTGCCTATATTACATTCACCATAATCGTCCTACCGGGTGGACTATTGTCAATATGGTATATAAATTTGAGTTTCCTGATGATCGACAACACCCAAAAGTCGACGAAATATCACCGCTGCCTGTGAGAGCGCAGGAGAATCCGGGGCAGTCGATTTGGCATCGTTTACAAGAACGGCTTTGATAAGTTCACGATTCGATGATTTTTGCTTTGTGATTTAGGCCTGTGCACATACAATACTCAACTAACTTAGTGAGTGAAGCCAACCCCTCATATGCCACTGATCTTATTTTTATCGAAAAACTATCTTCAGCGATGAAGCCCATTTCTAGCTTAAAGGGGACATGAACAAACAAAATTGTTGAATTTGGAACGACAAAAGACACTCTATGACGTGGATTATAGACTGGAGGCGTCATCTTTCCATATTTCTCTGAAAATTACTTTAGCCAGGCCATTGTCGATCTGATCTTGACACAAACGGATGGTGCTGCTTGGCGCATGTGACATTAGATATTCTGTACGCGCATTGTCATCACTCGAGGAGATGAAGTGAACTGGACACCGAGACTTTGGTCTTTTTCTTGTCGGGTTTTCTTTAGGCGCAAGTGTATGCGAATAAGCTACAAACCACAGCGATACTCAAAGCTAACATTGCCCATGCCATCGAATAAATTCAACCTGATTTATGTGCCAGAATCATGCAGAATTAAATGATGTTATGTTACACATATAATGGCATCAAGAGGTCTTTAAAACAAATAAACAATTCTGATGATATCACTCTGTCTTATTTAAATTTAATGATGGGAAGCGCTTAATGAAAGCGATATAATGAAGATAGTATAAGAACTACTTTAAAAATATTTTAAGGAATAAAGCAAAAAACATTCTTTCAGCTTTTTGATTTTAATTCCTTTTTTTCGATTTTGGACAATTATATCCGTCAAAGGGTTAATGACGTTGAATACTTCCCAGATGGCTATAAACCATGTAATGTTCTTTCTACAAAGACGTTATCTGACGCTCACCGTGCTAATGAGGTAATTTTCCATACCACTTCCATCAATTTGTCGACGTTCTAAACTTTTAAGCACCCTTCTGCCATGTAACCATTGAAACTTTAAATCATAATCATTTTCAATTATGTTTCATTTTCCATTTGTCAAAACTATTCTTAGAAATTGTCTCGATTTCATTTTCTTTATAAAATACTTCATTTATTTTAATTAATTATTGAAGAGGCATAAAACTTTATTTTATCAATAGAACTCATTTATAAAAATTAAAATTTCTTGTATTCATGTATTTCATTAATTAATTGCAAAAACTATGAAATCTCTTTTCAAGGATATGCTACGTAAACGTAAATGAAAGCCATACACACACTTCACAATACTCAGTAAAAATCAAACATCCTTCAGATGTCAATCTGATTTTGATTTTTGTTTTATAAAAAAAGAGAAAAACAACACTGAAAAAGAAACAGCAAACGTGTTGCTGGGAGACATGCAAAATAAATATCCTGCGAACATGTCTGCCTTCATATCGAAAGAGAGTCGAAATCAATAACATCATGCGTATTGTTAAGTATGAGTACGATGAGTACTTCAAACTTTGAATATGAGTAGAGGTTCCATTAGAGTAAAATAAGAATGAATGCGAATAAGTATTAGAAATTATGAGTATGATTCGATTCTACTCATCTTTTTGAGTACTCATTGCTGATCTCTGGTCAGGATTACGCCCAAGCTTCTCACTCCACTTATGTTGTGTGTGTTTATTTTATACTTGAGTGGCGGAACTTAGAGTTTATAGTTGATGCCCAATGACAGATTTTATTTGAGGACCTTTCCATGGCAATTGGCCGATTGGAATATTTTTTATTTTCGTAATTCTTTATTTACCGAACTGAATAGCTTTTAAAAAAGTGTGGGATTGACTCACGTATGAGTACAATTTAAAGTCGAATCGGAACGACAGATTCTTGGGAACCTTTTTTTATGTGTTTGTTAGAAAATCAAAGAAATTCACTACTGCAGGCACAGTCCTGCCAAAAAGCCACCTAATTTTTAAAGCAGGGTATACATACCTTGCATCCTCTAAACAATTTATCTGACATAGGTTTATGTTAGATGTTGACAAATCCTATGCTTCGAGTAATCTTGGATAGAAAGTGTATCAATTAACAATTTAAACTGGCCTATAAGTTTATTTTAATGATAGGAACTGCATAATGAAAGATCCCATATTTAATCATTTTTCTAGGCCCAAACATTTTTTACTAACCTTAATGATTTTCTATTACAATTGCTTTGCTTTTTAATGTTTTTATTTTAATTTAATAAAATTATTTAAAATATATTCCTGAAATAGAATTTAGTTTGCAATTGAAAGTCAAACAACAACTGATGACAACAAAGAAAAAACAATCATACGCCCTGCTGTTCATGCTGCGGTTAATAGTGTTTTCACACCAAAAGTTAAAACCTGATTTTAGCATTAAAACCATAATCAGCTGATTTTGCGTTCACACTGCAAATTTTCTTAAATCAGGTTTTAACTTTCATACATTCATGACGGAACAGAAATGTTTTTGTTTGAGAAAAAACAAAAAATATGAAAAATTAAGAAATAATATTAATATTATTGTTAAAATATTGTTATTTATTATTGTTGTAGCATTCATTATTTGAAATTTTACATTTTTATTCAACCGGCTTTCTATATTTTTACATTTGTTTTCTTTTTATTTTGTTTTTATTTAATATTTATCAGCTGTTTTTACCATTTCAGAGCTGGTAGCTCTGATTTAGTACATAAAACAAGGTTGTATTTCATAAAATCAACTTAAAACCAATTCAAAAAAGGTTTTAAGTTGATTTTAACACAATAATTTTGTATGGTAAAAGCAGGTTTTATTTTTGATTTTAACGTTAAAACCAACTTTTGCGTTAAAACCACTCGGTGTGAAAACACTATAAACAAGTACGGTTCATACTGATTGTGGTATGTAAAGAAAAAAACCAAACAAAACAGGAAAAAAAACAAAAAAATTAATAAATGTTATGCAGGATAATAAATCGAGAACATATTTTTAATAATTGTGCTCACTGCATAGAAATTTGCGTCCAAATGTTGTAGAAAATATTTTTTAAAAATGTTTAAATAAAATTTGTATCAAAAACACGTTTGCTACAATAAATATATGTAAGCCGACTAAATCTATCAGTCACCCACAGTGTACCATACTCTTGAAATACTTATTGGAAATATTCTCATTCAGAATATTGAAATATATGAAGTATAAAAATTGTGAATACATTTTGAAAACCTTTAGGCGGTTGGTTAAGTATTGTCTAATGATGCTGTCAAATATTATAGGGCATCTCTCGCCCATATAACAGCCTTTGGCTGCTCGTTTGCAATTCTGTTCTACTCAAAAATGATAGCAGCATGAATTTTCATAACAAAATTAATGATTTTCTAGCCTTGTCCGCTTGTTAGACTTTCAATGGTAAATTGACCAACTTTACTGAACATTTTTAACATTGTAGGATGTCGGCATTTTGTCTACAACGAAAAACTGTACACGGAGAAACAAAAAATATTTTAAGGTTGAACAACTCAGGCCTCTGAGAATAACAAAATTGCCATCAAAAGTTTCCCAATTTTTTGGTTTTCGACATCGACTTTAAACTGTAGGTCCCGATACTCATGTGTAAAATTAACACACACAACATGGGTGATGTGAGGTGTTAATCCTGACTGAAGGTTTGTAATGATAAATTATGTATGTAATGATCGTTGTAATGTAACAGACCACAGTCTCTGTAGGAAATCGAACAGACAACCATGCTAATAAACTAGCATGCTTCGCAATAGACTACCAATGCAAACAAGATTTCAAACTAAATTTTGTCAGGGTTATATGATATCATAAATCATTGGAAGAAGTTATTTTTCCTATATTATTTACAGTACCATTGTAATTTTTCTGACATGTTAAATTTCTGATAAAATCCTTTAAATATTCAAACTTTTATTTAAAGCATCTATTCATACCAGTTGTGCTATTCATATTCCAGTTGTACTCAGCCTTCAAAAAATTTTTGTGAATTATTCATTTAATGGCACCAGAAAAATAAAAAAGTTTTCATCGTAAGAAATTACTAAAACTTTGTTTTTATGGCACAATTTAATATTCAAATAATTTCTTTTAATTTCCAAAGAATTTTAAATATTTGGGGCTTGCCTGTCAAGTTTTTCCCCTTAAATTCGTTGTAAATGGTTATCTGAAGTTTCTGTACGTATGTACTATGTATGTATGCCTGTCACCGCGAATATTTGCTGTCGTAATTATTTTAATTTTCATTTCATTTTATTTTTGAATGTAAGTACGTATGTCTTTTGTTATTCTGTTTTATTATTTCATTTTAATTAAACATTTCATTTAAAGTACGTTAAAAATCCTTATAATTTGTTTTATTTCCATTCTTTATGCCTCTCCGCTGTCCCTAACAAAAATTCTATGATTTTATCATACGTAAAGAAGTTCCCCCTCTAAGCATCAGGATATCATCCTGTATGAGAAGAAAAAGGGAAAGTGGAATGAAGAAACTATTCATATGCTCATAATAAAAGTCTATCGCCCCAAGGAATCAATTAAAGTGCGGTTAAACTTAAACCACAAAAGTTTCATAAGAATATAAATTTTATATGTAACAATGTTGCATGCCCCTTAGTGTGTGTGCAAACACTTAAACAGGAAGGATATTTGATACAAAAGAACTCACACAGATACACATATTGTTAACACAATTAAGAGCGTGTGGATAGTATAAAAGTTGTGGAATTTCTTAACAGAACTAAAGGGTCTTCTAACAGGGACTTCCGATAATGGCTATCTTGTTAATGCTACATCTGTCAAATTAGTTGTCATTGAATATGCCCTGATCGTAATTTTCAACAGCAACGGACCCTAATTTTCATTGAAAAATCATTTTCAGTGATGACGCACATTTCTGGTTGAATCTATTCAAACATACAAACGTGGAGGACTATACGTCAATGATTAAATAACTTCTTTTAGATTGGATTAAATGATCTGGACAGCATCGACATGTGTTCCCAACAGCAGTGCTACGTGCTTCACAGCTCACATTGGATATTATTTCAATATTATGTACTGCATGAGCAGAATCTTTTGGCTTGGCTAACGAATTGCTAAACCCAACCTATATATTCTTTCACGAGTCGACAAAGAATCGTTAGATACTAAAACGTTCTTTGTAGGGCCTGTTTCTGTTATTCAATACACTGAATTCAGTATTCGATATTGAATTATTATTGAATCTTTAGGTCTTATCAGTTAATATTTGGCAATGAATTTGAATTATCCTGCCTACTATTTGACTGGCCAGTTCGAGGTATATCAGAATATCAAAAGAGGTGTAAAACTTCCATGCTATTATAGCCTAAGGCTACTAAATACTCTCAGGAAAAGGCATTTAAAAATCATTTTATTTTATGCTTATTGTTAGCTCGAATGCGGAAATCATCGCCAACTCGTATTGGACCGAAAATTTTATGTAAGTTTTTTCTCTCGAATATTCTCTAGGCTGCTGCATCAGGACTTAATAGTGACTTTGCCTCTGCGCCATAAAGAAGCACGAGGAGGATAAACGTCTTGTAGAGTAGAACGAGAGATCTGTCTACTACTCAATTGAATAGTACCTCTTCATAAGAGTCAAAATAAACAAATTCACTGACTGTTATCGACAGTAATCTCGGATCAAATACACCTCATATCCCTTTCCGCTTTATAACATATGTAAACAGAATAGAAAATGGTGCAGAATCAAGCTGTGGCCTAAATATAATTTTTTTCAACACTACGAAGAGGTCTAACTTAAAGCACGGCCATGCTTATTTAGTTTGCCTTAGACAGTATTGATTGGCTGTCGCGTTATTTGAGGGACAATAAGAACAAGTTTGTTTCGCTTGTCCATCGCTACTTAAAAAGGAAAAACAAATTCATTATACGGAAACTCTGTAGCATGAATTTAATTGGCAAGCAGTAAAAGGTTTATGAAGCATAGAAGATTCCGAATGTTCTAAACATTCAGCTGTAGTCTGTAGTTCAAATTGAAAGAAGTCACTATATACATATAAAATTAAAAGTGATCGTCTGCTTACTTAATTAATCACTAACACCTTTTAAGCAGGAATACGATTTAGCTTCTCACACCATCTATGTTAGTTAGGGGTTAGTTTTGTCTCCGAGTGATGGGAACTACAGTTTAACAACGACTCCGTATGATGGATTTAAGTTACAGACTTTAAAGATTTCACAGTTTGATTCTTTGGGTATGAGAATGCTTTCCGCAAGATGATGGCACCCATCTTGCAATATTGACGAGCTTTTGTTTCATTTCTTAATAATGGATCCAACATAACACAACGGGAACCAAAAGAACGTAATATAGTGGGTTTCTTGCAGCCAAAGGGGGTAAACGCGTGTTTGTCACCCAATAAAGTCACAAGGAAACCATATTTCCAAACGAGAAGAAGTAGAACGACGCCAACAGATTTGGCTCTAACGACGAAGTAATTTTACAAGCAATTCTATTTTGATGACAAAATTTTACTTTTTTAAAAAGGAATTGAAGAAATCTTGGAGGAAAGTGTGTTGAAAAATAAATATTTTTTTTTCCACAGACTGTGTTTCATTAAAAAATTATGAATTTATTGTCAGGTTGGCCCATAATTTTTTTTTATATTTTTTATTGTAATCTCCACACATTTTCAGTTGAAATGGTTTAAGCCTTTTGCACTATTGAAACTCTAAAATAAAGTCCCTATTCTCGTTTGTTTATTTTTTACATCCCCATTGAGTATCGCCACTGGCCTTTTATGTTCGGATGGCAATGAAATAAATATTTAAACTATAAAATTGTGCCTTAATAGCTGTAAAGATAAATATTTTGCTTTCAAAGAATCATTAACTCAGATTTAATATAATATTTGCAGAGTTATGTGGGTCATTGTAGCTGTCGCTCTGTCTATCATTATTGAAAAAGTAAAATTAATTTTAAAAAATTAAAGGGAGACATTCAGTTTTATAAGTTAAAGTTTTTCTCTGTAATAAATAAAGTTTTTGTCCTTAAACATTTAATGAAATGCCTTTCCAATCCAAAATGGTATGAAAATAATAGAAATTAATTAAAATAGCAAAGGGGTTAAGTAGTCATTTAAAAGCATTTTTGTTAAGAAACCTTATGTACATTCGATAGATTACTGGTTTGATTATTACTGAACAAGTTTACTAAATAAAAAATTTGTTACGAAACGCCTACGAGAAAAACCAGTACTGTATTGCGCTCTTCATAGACATCTATCTCCCAAGCACAAAATTCTAAAATTATTACCCTATTATGCTCAGAAATTAAACAGTAATTTATTTTCCCGGAAAACAATTTCTGCTGTTGGTTTTGAGGGAAGCATAATATAGCCATTCTTTTATTAGACGTTCACTGCAGATATGCCAACGAATCAGCTCTTCTTACATTTCAACCTTCGCGGATGACACTGCATTCATAAGCACTCATGAAAACACTATACTGCTTCCGCACGACTTCAATATCATGTTATGAATGAAATAATGGTTAGATAAATAGAAAATTAAAGTTAAGGCTAGCAAATGTGTCCACATAATTTTCACGCTTAAAAGAAAAAATTGTCCTCCCTTAAGTATTAAAATGGTTAAAGTATACCGGAACAAAACTACATCAACTACCTCGGTATGAACCTTATCGTCGTCCTATATGGACTCACCACAATAATTCAGATAAAGCTCAACTGCACTGGCTTATTGGACCACGGTCATCTCTGAATTTCTGTCTTAAGATGCTCTTGTATCTATAAAGCACTTATAAGCCCAATATGTTCACATGGTATCCATATGTCAAAATTGGAATTGGAATATATTCCATCCAAGCTAAGTACTATGCGCATCTCAAGTGTTTCCAAAATCGCGGTTCTAAGAACGATGAAGTGTACCCTCACTTTTGCTATGAAACCATTTGTTATGAAACCGTGGTAAAAATCTAAAATTACAGACATGCAGACACATAATCAGGGTTACTACCCTTTAGTCAGGATTATGACTTAGTTTCTCAAGCCTCTTATGTTGTGTGTATTAATTTTATATATGAGTGGCGGGACCTACTGTTTAAAATCGACTCCGAACGTAGGATAATGCCGATTTTATTTACTTTCAAACAAACATACCTGTTAAATTTCGATTACGATTAGTAATCAATTACATTACTTTTTAAAAAGAATCGTAATGATTATATAATTCTATGAACAATTTTTTCGAATTACTAATTGATTACGATTACCAAATAATCTAAAAATAATCAGGATTACTGGCAAATTACAAAATAATTAAAAAGAATCAAAAGTAATCAAAAAGTAATCAAATTGTTTTCAATGATTATTTTGAATTCTTTTTGAATATTTTCAATATTTTTCATTATTTCAAAAAAATTTTTTTTCAAACATTTTAAAAATTCTTCGGATTTTTTTTTTTTTTATTCAGTTGTGTTACAATTTTTAGTGTTCTAATACATACATAGAATTTTTTGGTAAGTATAAAAGATGAAGTTGTTAAAGATTCTAATGAATATTTTTTTAATTTAAGATTTCGAAATGTCAGAAAAGATATCCGAAAGCGATTTTTCGTCAGATGATAATTTAAAGGATCCAGACTTTCAACCTTCTTCAAGTGAAAAGAAAACAACCTTGATTGAATCTGCTAAAACAAGCATTTATATATTTTAATACGCCCCTAACGTCTTCAGCTCCAGTGGAACGACTATTTTCTTTTGCCGGGATCGTCAACAGCCCAAGACGACAATCATTATCTGATTTTTCATTTGAAAAATTAGTGTTAATGAAGGCGAATTTTCAATATGTGTAATTTAATGATGTTAATTTTTTTTTTGTGTTTCATCAAATGTGCATTTTTTGTTATTAATTATATCTTTACTATATGGTTTGTTCAGATTGTTTGAGTTTGTGTGTTTATTGATACTGTTTTTATTTTTATTAAAATGAATATATAGAAGTAAAACTTTACTGTTTCGAAAAATTTTAGAACGCATGAATTTTCAATTATTGAAAATAATGAAAAAGAATCATTGAAAAAAATTGGATTACTTTTTGATTACTTTTGATTCTTTTTGATTATTAGACTAATCGCCAGTAATCCTGATTATTTTTTGATTATTTTGTAATCGTAATCAATTATTAACTATTTTAACCAGAAATAATCGTAATTGTAATCATTATTTCCCCATTCAAAAGAAAGTAATCAAATTACTAATCATTACGATTAGTAATCATTACTTAACAGGTATGCAAACAAAGTCTCTGAAGAAATATTTTTTTGTATTTCATTATTCGAGTGAAATACCTTCATCGAGCAGAAATACTTTTCCAAACAACTAAAATTTGCAACTGTGAACTTTTTCATTTTTTTTCCTTCTGCTATAATTCACTTGTCGGTATTACAGTACAATACACCGCTTGGATAGTCATCTCCTAAGTGCTGGTTCTACTACATATTGTTTTAAAATTTCAATTCAAGAAAATACATACATACATACATACATACATACATAATTGGCCATTACAAATCTTCAGTCAGGATTACGGCCTAGCTTTTCAACACCACTCTTGTTGTGTGCCTTAATTTTATACTTGAGTGGCGGGACCGTCGACTCCGAACGACAGATTTGTGAGAAACTTTTCATGGCGGTTTTATTTCTTCTCAGAGTTTTTGCCAGAAATCTGCTGAGAGGAAGTCGCCGAAGAAATATTTTTTTCATATTTCGTTTTGATGTGTGGCCGGGGATTTGAACCTCCGCGTCTAATAAGCCAACACACTATCTACTAGACGACAGTGACTTAGAAGGAAATATTTTCCTTTAATAATTATGCTTCTATTTCGCATAAATTTAAAAGATCAAATTTATGAGATCAAATGCTTAAATTAATCTCCATCATAGATGGGCACTTTGCAGTACCAGTAAAATTTCAGTAAAAATTGATTTTTACTGAATACTGAAATTTTACTGGTAATGCAATCTAAATTTAAATGAAATTTAAATGAAATGAAATTTAGATTTCATTTACAATTTTACTTTTTTTCATTTAAATTTCATTTAAATTTAGATTGCATTAACAGTAAAATTTTACTGAATACTGAAATTTTTTTCAGTAATCAGTAAAAATCAATTTTTACTGAAATTTTACTGGTACTGCAACGTGCCCATCTATGACCTCCATAAATAACGAACAAATATTATGTATGAGTATAACTGTAAACAGAAATATTGAAAACTGTCAAACACTGTAATACTTGCCTGAAACCATGAAAAATAGAAAATGTTGGACAACAAAATAAAAGAAAACTGTTAAGATTACAATTTGATAATGTTGTTGTTGTTTCAAATCCTAGTTATCCTAAATGTACAAAAATGTATGTGTTTATATATGGTATAAGTATGGGTGGTTTTCTGTGGTCTTAAATAAACTTAAAGTTTATTTTTGGGGTCTCTTTTTTGCTTGTGATTACCAAAAATTATGATTGTTTTCGAGTTTTCTTCGTTTGTAACTTCTTATCCTTCTTTGGGGTTTCGAATATTTATAATTTAAGGACTTTAAAAGGACATAATCTTAGCAAAAGGATTAATATTTCAATTGAAAAGGCAAAGAAATATTTTCCCATTTCTCATAATAAAATATTAGAAATTATGCCCGATAAGTTTTTTATTCCATGTGAAATATGAAGATGGCAGTGAAAGACTATTTGTGCTACAAAATTTAATATTAAATTTCAAGCGATTTAAAAATTGAAACAGATATTTTTATAAAATTAACATTGTTTTCTAAAGTAATATACGGTCAGTTAAATATAATTGAAGTCGCCGTGGTCTACTAAGTAGTGTGTTGGCTTATTAGACGTGAGACCAAGGTTCAAACCCACCGTCAGACCTAATGATGCCAATATGATGGAATATAACATCGTTTCAATGTCCGGCATGATTTCCTTAGCTGGGACTCATCCGAAATATGAAATTTTCCACCTCGATGACATTATGTGTGGAATGTAATGTCGTTCTAATGTCAGCCAAGGTATATCTAGGAGGGTAGCATCTGAAGCATGAAATTGAGGACCACTGTGGTTTTGCGACTTACATGTATACGCATGTAGCTTAAGAATACCGCACAATAAGAAGTCTAACGTTGTGAAATCGAGCGCTCTCGGTAGCCAGTACACATCACCTCCAGGTGAGATGACCATTCCCACAAATTGCTCCTTCAAAATGTGGCATGAGCTAAGTGGCACGTCGCACAGTCTTCTTGAAACTACGTGCTATTGGCCTCCAGATTATCTGCTTCATACATACATAATTGATCATAACAACCCTTCAGTCAGACTTACAACCTAGCTTCTCATATTACTAATGTTGTGTGTGTTAATTTTATACATACGCTGCGGGTCCTACAGTTTAAAGTCGATTCTGAACAACAGAAACTTTGAGAAACTTTTCCATGGCAATTTTATTTACTATCAGAGTTTTTGAGAGAAATCTGCTGAGGCGAAGTCACTGAAGAAATATTTCTTGTCATATGTCGTTTGGTGGAAGACGTCTGACCAGGGGTTTGAACCGAGATCTCACGTCTTATAAGCCAACACACTACCCACTATACTACGGTGACTTTATTATCCACTTCAGACCAAAAGAAATTGAAATCATCGATGTATAGCTGTCATGGACTGTCCTTAAGGGAATATTATCCGATGACACCACTAGCCTAAAACCCATACCTAATAATGACTTTGTTGAGGTGGATTAGATGCTCTTGGATCTTAAGTGGATTTGTATCATCCCAAATCCATTCATACATCCATTCGTTGAGAAATACACGTCATCGCTGAAGATGATTTTTCAATGAGAATTACAGTCAGTTACATATAGCCTCTGGGAGGCTATACGTAGAACACACTTCGTTGTTTATGGTCTTCCCTGGTGATTTTGTGAAAGAAACTGAATAAATGACAAGTAATTTGACAGATGTAGCTGTCATAGTTTAGGAGTTCGAGTTGGAAGGCCCGTTATTTAGCACAGTTCTATTTCTTACATTCATGCAAAGCTTAATTTTTGGTCGAAATTAAGTTTATTTTAATACTTTGCATGTTGCTTTAACACCACTTGAAGTATGGGAACAAAATCAACGACAACTTATTTGTCCGAAAAATAATCATTAAAACCAACGAATAGAACGAAATTGTATCATCGGGGGACAATAATAAACCAAACTGTGATAAAACAAAAAGCCACAATAGTGACAGCAAAACCAACAGAAATAATAAAAGCGCAGCAGACTTAATGGACACAGATGATCAAAATTATTTCACTTTTAATGAGTCAACCACTATAAGTGTGGGCGGTGTTGCGCCATAACGTCAACTATAATCAACTATACGAGTATAATACGTATCAACTGAATAGTCTACCATAATAATATGAATATCTTGTAATATGCTATATACATAATAATTATAAATTAAATAATAATTATAGAAACATTGAATTTGATAACCATAGATAAGTACCTCCCTAATGTTAAGTAGATTTAAGGTTTATGAATACATAGAATAAGGTTATTGAATATATAGAATAAGATAAAGAGTTGCTGAATTCCTATAACGGTTAGAATTAAGTATATATAATATGTTAGGATTAAGAAAAGGAATAATAATAAAGTTAGTTGATAAGTATCCTTACACTCGTACGGTCCTTTTATTTCACAAACAATTTGGTCTTCGCGGTCAATATTTTAAGTGCCCGATTTTAAGTATTAAGTTATAATTTATTTAACTTAATATATCCTTAAAAAACATTAAGGAAAAACATTTTGGCGCCCGAGCAGGGACTTTGAAAAAATTTTTGATCGCGTTCGACTAAAAGACCAAACTCGCGAAAAGTTTCATAAGTTGTTTGAAATTTAAATTCGCGAGTGTAAAAAAAAAAAAAAAAATTTTATAAGTTACTTAAAATTTAAAGAAAAAGTAAAGTGATGAAATCTTATAAAATACTTAAGATTTAAAAAATTACCACAAATCAAAATACAAATACAATAATTAAAAGAGACAAACTCAAAATAAAACACACAAAAATTAACAAAAGGTAAAAAGAAAGTGTTGTGCGGTGGAATAAATAAAATAAAAAAAAAAAATAATAACAATAATAAGCAAAACAGAATAAGAATAACAATAACAATAATAAGACAAAATATATAAAAACAAAAATAACAATACATGCAGTGACGGGCTATATTTTGAAACATAAATGTTGTGAGACCATGCAAACATACATACGTCAGTGCAGAGAAAATAGAACAAAACAAAAAAAAAAGATAATAAAAATTAAAATATACAAAGAAAAAATAAAAAATAGAGTGTAACAAGAAATTAAAGATACAAAAAAATTAGTGTAAAAGTGCAACATAAATATCACGATACACATTACACAGAACTTAAAAATACACTACACAAACGAAAACAATACATCGTTGGACGACTCCAGGAAAGGAATTCTGCCCAGATGTCCCATTGCGACTGTATTCTGCGTCGATCAGAAGAAAATAAGGGGAGTATATCAGATATAAAAAGTATATCAGCAGGTAAAAAGTGTGAAATATATTTGTGTTTTTTTTCCTTAAATTTGTAATTTAATCAAATTTAAGAGATTTTTTGTAAGTTAATCAAAAAATTCATAATCGCTCACGGAGCAGAACACAATAAAATATATTTCACATTTTTAAATTATTGAAACAATACATTCATTCCTAATTTTATATACATTTATTTATAACTTGTATATCTACAATTTTATATACACTTGAATATTGTCCTGTACGGAATTATAAAAAACTCACCCTTAAAAGTGTATAAATCGCAAGTGTTAATATCGCTAACTTGATACGTATTTACACTAACAATTTGTTCTCTTTGTTAGTGAAAAAACATTCAGCATACCATTTGTGTTGCTTTTATTTGTTCTCTTTTCAATTCTTCTTCGTAATTTCGTTTCGATCAGTGTTCCGTTCCACGCGTTCCTATACTGCTTGTATATAAATTACATATTACAGCTGTCTACAGTGTGACCGTTCACACTAGTAACAAAATTGAAATTTGAATAAAAAATTAATCACACAAATATCGAACATCGAATTGTATTCGATTATTGTTACTTCTAATAACACAGTGTGTTCACATTAAAATTTGTTTTTGTTTTATTATAAGAAATCGATTATTTAACGATTTTACTCGGTAAATTGAATATTTTATACCGAAGGCTGTGTGTGTAAAGTGGTTATATTTTATATTTTCTGAGGTCAAGTAAGTTATTCTTGACTCAATTAAATTTTGGAATCGGAACTTTCGGGCATTGCGTGACCGAATCATATCGATTAAATTCTATTATCCAAAACAAGTGAATACTAATAAATTCAAATATAATTCGACCAATAATTTATTTCGGTCAATTTTAACTCTTGTTTTGAGGAATTTTTATATAAATAAGAAATCATAATGACTACTAGAAGCTCTAAACGCCAAGATTCTCCTTCCGAAGCGGAAAACTTGGAGAAATTACTCGCGAAGAAAGCGAAGGTCATCAAGAACATCGACAGGATTCGACAATCCATTGTGGATAAGACTATTTCTTTTAATCCAATGGAGCTCGAATGTCGATTAGATATTTTGAAAACGTATATTGACCAAGCAATGAAGCTCCAGTCAGACGTGGATAATTTGGATCCCGACAATGACGATAGAGCCGAGCTTGAGGATCTCTGTGTGATCACGAAGAGTTCGTTTATGAGTCTGTTGGCCAAGAATCGGCAATTGAATGTGCCTGAAACTTCTTTTAACGTACAAGCTCAGCACTCAAGACTCCCAAATATGAAGCTCCCCAAATTCAGTGGAAAATATTCTGACTACAAGAACTTCATGAGCTTATTTGAGAACTTGGTCCACAATGATCCAACGTTAACAGATATCGAGAGATTTAACCATTTAATCTCATGCTTGTCCGAATCGGCCTTGGGTACAGTGAAGGCCTTTCAGATTTCTGAAAAGAATTATCCCAAAGCATTAGCAAGCTTGAAGAAAGTTTATGATAACGAATGCTTGATATTTTCCGATAACATTGCAAAACTTTTTGATTTGCCCGAAATTACCAAGCCTTCAGCTGCTGCTTTGCGAAGCATGATCGATACTGTTTCTGCCATTTATGATTCGTTGTTATCAATTGGTGATGACAAGAAAATAACGAATGCCATTTTAATACATTTAGTGATGTCGAAAGTGGATCCAATCACCAAATCGAAATGGGAAGAACAGCTTGATTTCGAAAAGCTCCCATTGTGGTCAGATTGCGAAGCCGCCTTGAATAGACGTTACCAGCATATTTCTGCTGACGAGTCTTCTAGTTCAAGGCCGAGGGTTAACAAACCTAAAAATGAACATTTTAATTTTAGAATGAATAAAACGTCACTAAATTGTACCAAATCGGAACAATCTGCTGATAGTTGTCTATTTTGTGAATCGGCGCAGCACATACTCAACAATTGTCCTTCTTTTATTGCTGAGCCTATAGTCAAACGATTTGACTTCGTAAAATCCTTGCCAGCATGTATTAACTGTCTGAAAAGGGGACACACAGTTACAAGGTGTCCATCTTCTAAGTGTCGGATATGTAATGGTGCACATAACTCATTACTTCACCGATATGGTCCAAGTCCTAATAATTCCGAACAGACTTCGGCTTTTCACGCTTCTGTGAATTATTCGGCGGCGGCTGTAGGAAGCAGCTGTCAAACAGGCAAAATTCCTGTTTCTGCGCGCAATGGGCAACGCATCGCTGATACAGGAAAGAATGGAGACGATGTTCGCAGAAACAGAGGCGGTGCTCAACTGTCGGCCCATTGCATCGCTGTCTCCAGACCCCAACGACGAAGAAGCATTAGTTCCAGCTCATCTGCTGATCGGAGAGGGTCTGCGTTCGCTGCCGCTCGAATCCGTAGGCGACGGGAAAATCAACGAACCCAAATTATGGAGGCGTGGGCGACTACTTTGCGGACTCAAGCAAACGTTTTGGTAGGCTTGGTCTCAAGACTATCCAAATCAGGTCGTAATCGTACACGGGGACAATTGCCCGCCACAACATTGGCTGACCGGGAGAGTCGTGGCCGTAACCAGTACCAATACGGCAAGGTCAGAGTGGCGGAGGTCGCAACGCACAACGTCGTCTACAAGCGCCCAATCCACAAACTGGCTCCACTTCCAATTGATTGAAGAAGCTCAGTCCTTCAATGGGGCCGGAATGTTGCGCCATAACGTCAACTATAATCAACTATACGAGTATAATACGTATCAACTGAATAGTCTACCATAATAATATGAATATCTTGTAATATGCTATATACATAATAATTATAAATTAAATAATAATTATAGAAACATTGAATTTGATAACCATAGATAAGTACCTCCCTAATGTTAAGTAGATTTAAGGTTTATGAATACATAGAATAAGGTTATTGAATATATAGAATAAGATAAAGAGTTGCTGAATTCCTATAACGGTTAGAATTAAGTATATATAATATGTTAGGATTAAGAAAAGGAATAATAATAAAGTTAGTTGATAAGTATCCTTACACTCGTACGGTCCTTTTATTTCACAAACAATTTGGTCTTCGCGGTCAATATTTTAAGTGCCCGATTTTAAGTATTAAGTTATAATTTATTTAACTTAATATATCCTTAAAAAACATTAAGGAAAAACAGGCGGCTTTGATGACAGTTACAGTGATTAAAATGGAGACTAAAGAAATTATGAAAATATTGGATACTGAAACCGAATTTTCATCTGCTTCAGCTGCTGGTGACACAAAGAAAGCAATTAACGTCATGACAACGGGAGCCATTAAAAATATTGAAACAGCAGCAGCTTTAATTTACAGCGGTGTTACCAAAGCGAATGGAATGTATAAAAATGAACAACATTTAAGCAAGAATAATCGACTCAATGGTAACGGCATCAGAATGGCTAGAAGTGGAATTATTAAAGGCAAGGGCAACGCCAACAATACACCATTCAGTCAAACTTATTAAAAATTTTAACGGAAATAATAAACTGCTCGGATCCAATACAACTGGTACCAGCAGTAGCAGTAGTGGCAACAGTAATGAGAGTGGTGGAGGTAGTGGTGTTGGTATTATTCGTTCGACAATAACTAATGAAGATAACGGTGTTACAAGTGTTGTAAATATTGATACAATGTTAAGCGCATCATCTGCTGAATTACAGCAACAACAGCCACAGACCTCTAACCAACAATAACAACAGTAAGAGCAGCATTTCGAGCATGAAAAACAAATTGGAAAACGGCAGGATACATTTATGCAATCACCATCAATTTTAATTTCTAACAAAAATGATGCATCTGGGGGGTTACTCTGTATTGCGATGCGAAAGCAAGTTCGATGCGTAAGTTAAATGCGTTAAGAGTACAATTTGGTACTCTGTATCGCTTACGCAAATGCTTTCGCAAAATTAGTTGAAAAAGAAGCAACACTGGCACCACAAAATTCACAATAGCGAAGAATAACAAAACGAAATGTCAAAACTTGTAAACAAAAACATTTTAAACAAATTATTTGTTGTTGTATTGTGACTAAATAACATGCCTAAAGGAAATAAAACAACAACAAAAATTATAAGAAGAAAAGAATAAAAAATATTTTGAGAATCTTTACGTCCTAGACAAGAATTAAAGTTAACAATTGCGCTTCCACCAAGTCTATTTTAAGACTATTCAGTAGTTAATAAGAGATAAAAGTACCATATGGGTTAATTAGAGCTGAAACCTATGAACAACAAATTACAATCGATTTCGACTATCTGATATCCTTGGATGGCCACGTCTCATCATACCCTACAAGGACCCTATATAAAGTTATAGGCTGCATAACTAGTATATCAAAGGCCCATAGAGACCATTAATGACCTGAGTTTCATTACTGCCTGTCAACAGACATCGGTTCTTTTTGTTTTAGTCCTTCTCCTTTGGCTTTTCCCTAAAAAAATAATAATGTAGATATAAATATAAAAATTTATTTGTGTTACTTGCATGATTCGATTCCTTTGCCTTTTGTTTGATATTTTGTTAGCGCAAGATATTTGCGCTTAACGAAAATTTTTGACATGCGGTTTCGTATTACAGAGTGCGGTGATGCCACATTTGGGCAAGGGAAAAAATGAGATGCGTAGGGAAAATACGAAAGCGCAATAAAGAGTACCAATTGTTCGATTACGCACAATTTCCTTTTCGCATCGTAATACAGAGTAACCCCCCTGCTGTTGCAATTAATGCTGCTGCTACTATTGCTCTTGTTAAGAACAATATTTTATACTTAAAAATAAGTGACAATAGCAGCAGCAGTAACACCAACAATAAAATTTTTAACAACAATGTTGTTGGTAAGCAAAATTAGAAATACGGGATATGGGTGTAAACTTGTTAAATAACAACAGCAATGGCTGCTACAATGACTATAACAACAACAATAATAACACCACCAGATATAGTATTTAAAGTTGTAGTGCAAATTTTGAGTTTAAACATCTAGTGTCACAAACAAATGCAACATTGTCAACAGCCACAGCATTAGTAGCATCTGCAATACCGCCTACACTTAGCACAACATTGAGTCTGAAACGTCAATACAACGTAATGAGTAGGTAGGAGAGACTTTAGAATATTTTATTTTATAGATAACAAATATACAAATACATTTTTAAATTGTAAAAGGGAAAAATATGGTTTCTGCGTTGTTCATAAAGTGATGCTGACGTTTTTTATTCGCTCTTCCCTTTTACGCTTTAAAATTCAAATATTGTTAACGAAGCATTATTTTATTGGACTAAATATTGTGAGGAAGATATTTTAAAGCCTGATGTAGAATTTATCAGGTTACATTTACATACATGCATACATGATTGGCCATTACAACCATTTAGTCAGGATTACGGCATAGCTTCTCACACCACTCAAGCTGCTCGAGTCCGGGCTTTACATCTAATAAGCGAACTCACTACCTACTAGACTACGGCGACTACACCAACATATTTTAGATTTACTTATATCGTATGGACACCACATCGCTTTAATAGTATGGCGCTACGTGCTACACAGTTAGTGCCATATCGGATATTTTTTACATGAAGGTGATATAAACTGGCCATCGTGGTTTGACCCCGTATGTATTCTTGTCTGTCTTTCTTAATTCAACTGTTCTCAAAGCCAACATACATACATTATATGTATTCATAAACATTTATTGAAACGAATTTAGTGAATAATTTGTTTCCATTCATTTAACGCTTCCAAACATCGATTTGATTGAAGTGCGTAGGGTATTTCTATGCTTTCATAAATAGATTTGATACCCTTTTCTGACACCTAAATTGAAAATATACTCTTTATTGCCTCAAAACCCCATAAGATATTATGTTTTACGAGACCTTAAACCGGTAAAAGCATGATAAAAATAAACGATGCCTATAAGCGTTAAGGGGCACTTTGCACATCCTCTCACCGTAAAAAATAAAATAATTTTTCTTTGTTTTTAAAACCAACAATTAAGACAATAACCAGCCAGCCAAAAAATCAGTCAATGGGTGAAACAGTCAGTAGACACGGAAGAGTCAAAGCCATTTGATATTTTATAGCTGCTGAAAAGCCAAGAAAACTAGAAATTGTGCTGAAAACAAAGAGGAGAATAACTTAATGGCTGCTTGACTTACTGAATTAGTGACTAACTGACTGACTGGCAAACAATTTATGTTAATTTAGTAAAACGTTTCAGAAGTTACAACAAAAAAAGAAAAGAAAACAAAAAATCTTCAACTTACATGAGCGCTAAAAAAATGTTTAAAAACAAAAACAAATTGAGCAAATTCATAGGGTTGCTCACAGGCTCTCGTTCTAAATTTATTTTTTTTCCATTCTCTTTTGCATATACGGCGTCGTATTTCATTTTGCTTCTATTACGAAGAGTGGTAAGCTCACAATTAACGGTCAAGGAGCACAAGAACAGAAATCAACATCGAAAAATTTTTACTTGACTGTTGAGTATGTGTTGATGTTTGTGCAAATAAAACAGCGCTTATTCAAGCATAAATGGAAGCGTTGATGCCCAAAAGTCAATAGGAATGTTTTAAAATCCAAATCAATTCGATTATTGACATCCCTATAATGTCATAGGGATTGAGGTGCCATATAAAAATATAATTTATTCAGTAATATTGACATTATGCAAGGGGATGAAACTGCGAAACTGAACTAAACGTGATGGATTTGTGTCATAATAATTTGATGTTTTTCTTATGTTGTATAGTAAAAGTTTATTAAAAGAAAAACAATGCATTTAATAAAGAGGACATCAAACTAAAATGCTATGTTGTACAGTGGACTATTGGATACACACAAACAGTTATTTTCGGAATGAAAGTGGGCCAACTGCATTGTCATTCGTTCACGACATTTTTTGAAGCACGAATCCCGTACTAAACTCCCAGACCTGGATTTTAAATAAAATCAAACTTGTTTGTTGAAAACCTAGAAAAAAATTGTTTTTACACTTTTTAACACATTGTATATGATGTTTTTATCAAGCGAAAGATAACTTAAATGATAGCACAAGACAAATATTGTTGATATTGAATTATATACACACACTTACATAATTGGCCATTACAACCCTTCAGTCAGGATTACGGCCTAACTTCTCACACCACTCATGTTGTGTGCGTTAATTTCATACATGAGTGGCGGGACCTACAGTTTAAAGTCGACTCCGAATGATAGATTTTTGAGAAGCATTTCATGGCAATTTTTACTCTCAGAGTTTTTGCCAGAAATCTGCTGAGAGGAAGTCGCCGAAGAAATATTTTTTTTCATATTTCGTTTTGATGTCTGACCTGGGGTTCGAACCCGGGCTTTATGTCTAATAAGCGAACACACTACCTACAAGACTCCTTGATATTGAATTGATTTATTATAATTTTGTAGTAAATTTCATTACATTTAAATTTTCTAATACGACGTTCACCGCGGCTAAGAGTTACATGGTCCATTGAATCTTACTTACATTCTTAGTCAGTAATTAGCCAGAATTACGACCTAGCTTATCACACCGCCTATGTTGAGTGTATTAATTTTATCCACGTTACCGGGATAATGCGGACTTTGACCCACAGGTTTATGAAAAAATTTTCATGGCAATTTCATTTACAGTCAGAGTTTTTACATGAATACTGCTGAGAGAAAGTCGCCTAAAGAAATATCTTTGCATATGCTGTTTTGTTGGAGATGTCTAATCTGGGATTTGAACCGTATCCTCATGTCTAGTAAGCCATCACACTACCTACTAGACTACACACTAACTAGACTACAGATTTTCTTTTATTCTAAAACTTATATTTCATTAATGGCAGTAATACAATCGTGAAATCCTGGAGAAGTCTTATAATATCAAGCCGGCACACACAATCTTTCTGTCGACTATAAAGCAGGCTTCGATAACCCTATTAGAAACCGTGTTTTTGCTACAATAGTTCAACTCGGTATTCCTACGAAGTTGATAAGGTTGTGCGTCATCAAGCATCACCGTCAGGGCTGGGATGGACAACTTCGCAACTTTTCATACCATGCGAGGTTTTAGACACCCCTTATCCCTTGCCAAAAACCTCTTCGAAATCGTCATGAAGAGGGTTTTGTGGACGACGCAAGACATCAAATTGGCATACTTTTTCCCAAATGTTTCCAGTTGCTTGCGTGCGTTGATTATCCCATTGGACGTACCAAGTGGAGCCTTGCTTCTGTTTTTAACTGGAACTTTTCTGAAGTCTTTGAAGATGCTTTTGACTGTAAATGAGACCAAAACGAAGTACATATATGATTTCGACAATTTGGATCATTCGGCTTGTCGGAACCCAGATTACAGCCGCAGATTATACTTTCGCTGTTGTTAGTGCATTTGTTCATTTTTGATTGGCCTTTACCAGTAAACTAAACGGATTTCGACAACAGATGTTATCATGGTCTCAGTAGGCAGTAGACCTCTCAAGTAGAATGGAATCAATGCTCAACAAGTCTCTAATTCTGTCTGTGCTACTCTGTAACGCAGAAGCATGGACACTGTTACATATCGATACGAATTGGGTGTATTCGAGAATAATACAAATAAATAATAAATACAAATGCCTCAACGATGAGTGATTTAGTTTTTTTTTTTTATTTAAATTTACTTTGCCCCACAGTTATTTACAGATTTTCTGTAATCAAAAAGCTAAATTCTTCAGATGAATCATTTTAGCGATGATGCGCTCAAAAGCTTTCACTCACTTCCCAGCAGTGTTGCCAATTTAGCACTTTTGGTGCTAGATTTAGCACTTTTTAAACTCGTTTAGCACCAAAAAAAAGTAATCTAGCACCTAGCACTTTTTTTGGCATTTTAAAATTTTTTTCTAGCATTTTTATAGCATTTTTTAAAATTTTTGGTATTTTAATTCATCTATATTTACTTTTTTTGAAACCAATTCTACATGAAATACAAACTGTTAACAAAGTCCTTCAAAGCAATGAAAGTGACCCAACTCGCCTTTTAAAAGAAATAACTCTATTAATTAACTTTCTTAAAAAAATAGTATGGATGATGAAAATATAGATGTAATATACGACGATTTCGAAGATAAAGTTTTGTACACTTGTAGTCTTGGCCATAAATTTGAAATTCAGGTGGAAAAATTGAAAAACAAAAATAAAATTCTTGAAAATGAAGTACAAGAAATAAGAAATAATTGCATTAACTTCGTTGTTGGACTAATAGACCAATTAAAGTAAAGGCAAGATAAATATAAATATAAATATAAAAAATACATAAACTAATCCCTTCTTTATTTAAGATTACCAAATAACATAAAAGTTTTACAAAACATAGATTCTTTTCGGTACAAAACGTTTTAAGTTCCCAAAAAGGTGATATTTTACCAATTTGAAAATTATTTTGTATAAGCGAGGAAGAAATTGGAAAAATAATTGATCAATATTCCAACTTTCAATATATAAAATGGATTAATAAAAACAACAAAGTATCATTCTGGTCAGAGGTAGAAGCATGTAGAGATGCTGGAGGAAACAAGAGATTCGAGGAGATTGCCAATTTTGTTTTAAAACTTCTCAGTCTTCCATGGTCTAATGCAGACGTAGAGCGTGTGTTCAGTCTACAGACAGTAAATTCTTTTTTTAGCAATTAGATATAACTTGAATGTAAAATTTTTATTTCTTAATTTTATTATATAATAACATTTTAGATACGGATTAAAACGAAGTCCCAACAAGATATCTGAAATTAATTGGATCTAGTGAAAGTTATGATAATAATGATGAAAATGACGATAATGATGACTGGATTTTTTAAATTCATCAAATTGTTTTAGTCATCTTAAAACTTATGTGAACAACTATGAATTTAAAAGTTAATGTTTAAACAGTAATTTGAAGGCTTTTTGTTTTTTAAGAATTTGCTTTCGATTTATTATTTTTAAAAATGAATTGAACATGTTTCTTTTGATTTTTTTTAATTAAATTTCAATTTCTTTAATCATATTTAAGTATAAAAATGAATTTTTAAGGAATACAGATCTCATAATTAACTATAAATCAATTTTTTTTCTATTAATTTTTGTTAGCACTTTTTTTGGCACTTTTTTAAAATTTTTAGCACTTTTTAGCATTTGTTTTAGAAAAATCTAGCATTTTTTCTCAACAATGTTTTGGTAACACTGCTTCCCAGCTGCCCATAAAAGAAAGCAACCTATTGACCATTTTACTCCTCTTTTGTGCTATAAAAATAAATTTTATGTAAATTTTTTTGCTGTAAGTTTACTTTCAATTGCTATTCTTTACAGTTACCCTTTACAAAATATGTGATGTCATGCTACAGTATCCTGGTAACTGCCGGCAATGTATTTGCATTGATGGCCAAGATACACACATGACACACCCAGTGTCACCTGCAGATTTATTCGGTACCACGAGTTACTCTTCACAATTAAACAAAATAATAAGCAGAGCCCTACAAAAATGGTTTAAAAACGGCATGGCTATGTGTGTCTGAACGAAACAAAAACATCAACAACAAACAAAAACAAAATATAAAATTTTCAGTGATTCATGAGTGTGTGACTTGAAGTCAGTGACCACAACCTGCACATTAGCTCACAATAGTCGAGATAAACACCAGCGTCATCATCAACTGTGTACACTTTTTAAGGTTGCTTCAGCCTATAATCGATGAAAAATTCTAAAAATTTATCACAACAATAATAACGGCAATACGTTTGTATTGACAAAGGATTCACTCACCCATTTAGTTTCCAGCGTTCCTACTCCATCCCAGCCAGCTCACAGTGTAGGTATATGAAGTAGGAAGTTTTTCAATATCAGAATTTCAATATTGCATGAATGAATGTTGTATGAATGTATGAGTGAGTGTATGAATAAATGAATACTGGATTGTATTGAATGTAAGAAATATGAAATGCAGGAATGAAAAATGCATGAATTTTATAGCTTCAATGGACTTAAATTTCGTACAATAAGGAATGTTGGTGGAGAAAAATTCTTAAATTTATAAATTATTGTACAATTTTGTATTTCATTGTGAATTTTGTTTTGTATTGTTCTTTAAAATTTCCGGAAACTTTTTGCTCTCTTTGGTTAGCACAACCAAATTATTGAATCGCTTGTTTGTAAAATATTTTCGAACATGTTTTTAATTAAAAATTTTTATTTGTGTGGTTGTATGGTGCGCTAACATTCATTTAAATTTGTTTTTCCTTCTTAGTAATGCCAATAATTGTGTAATAGTAATGACGTACAGGTTACCAATGGCAAATAAACCCGCCATTCGCTCTTATTAAGCTTTACTCATAGGATTTTCCAATTTAAACTTACATTTCCTTTGTGTTAAAATACATGAGAGAGACTCATTTCTGCAATTATTGTCGTAGTGAAGTAACGTTACCTATCAATATATTTTACTGCTCTTAATATATTAGAAGTACTACTATAATATCTCTTCTAATCCTATTATCCGAAAAAACTGAAAGGAAGTTGATTGGTGTCAACAAGAATAATTCTATAAGCTAGACTACATACTACTACTTAGCTACTTACAATGCGTACTGTGTCATGCACTAAGAAATTGTTAATTGTTCTCTTGCAGTTCCGTACCGCCCCTGATTCTGATAAATTCTGCTCCAGATCATACGCTCTAATTCTGCTCGTCTGTTATGTAAGTCAGAGGCGTAGTTTTGTTTCTAATTCTACTATATAGAGGCCAAGTCCTGCCCAATCTTAACGTTTACAGCCATCCGTGTAGCAACAAGTCCACCCATGCATTCCGTTTGTCTAAGAAAATCGATCCGGTATCAGTTGCATCCCGTCCCTCAGTGTCTCAAATATATTTTGGTGAAAAGTTTTGTGTCTTTTATCCCTAAATTTGGAAATAATACTACATAAGTCTCGTTTGTCGGACCATTATCTCACTACTAAAACTTATATTAGATTTGTCTTCAAAAGAATTGTGAGGCATTACATAATTTTGTAGTTTCTTCTGTATTTTATTAGCAACATTTACCACCTGCCGTCATATTTTAAGGAATGGAAGAAACCATTAAATATGATTTTTATGATAAGATGAGATTTATGATGATAAGACTTTTATGAATTAACGAAAAATGATTGAAAATGTTTTAAGATTTTTTTCTGATGGCACAAGATTTAAATCTGTGGTAGTAAATTACCCACAATATATTTTTTTAAAAATACCTAAAGGAGTGTGGTTTTCTAAACTCACTTCTCCTGGTTTTTGTGTTTAATTAAAGCCAGTTTATTTACTTATTTTTATGCAAAACGTTTTTTTATTTACAAACCCTCCTGAAGGACATGTCAACATAAGCTTCACATATGAGTCCTTATTCTCTGTCATCAAACTCTCATGTAATGGCTTGCGGCACTCACAAGTACCCCGGGAAACACCTTCTACCAAAAAAAGAAAATAAATCTGAAAATTATGCAGGACAATCTTTCACCAACTGTTTATAATACTCAGGCACACTTTATTAAATATACGCCAGAGCTGGTAAACAGTATATAAAAGTGAAATAAAAAAGGGAAATTAATGAGCTCCGCTTTAATTACAGATGAATACGTCAGCCATACACCATATTGCCGCATTAAATATGTGGCTTAGGCTGGATTTGTATTCAAAAATATGCTGCAATAAATTATATGAGAAACAGTATGTGCTGCAGTTGATATTCAACAAATTAATTGGGTAGATTTAGTTTTAATCATACCTGTTAAATTTCGATTACGATTAGTAATCAATTACATTACTTTTTAAAAAGAATCGTAATGATTATATAATTCTATGAACAATTTTTTCGAATTACTAATTGATTACGATTACCAAATAATCTAAATATAATCAGGATTACTGGCAAATTACAAAATAATTAAAAAGAATCAAAAGTAATCAAAAAGTAATCAAATTGTTTTCAATGATTATTTTGAATTCTTTTTGAATATTTTCAATATTTTTCATTATTTCAAAAAAATTTTTTTTCAAACATTTTAAAAATTCTTCGGATTTTTTTTTTTTTTATTCAGTTGTGTTACAATTTTTAGTGTTCTAATACATACATAGAATTTTTTGGTAAGTATAAAAGATGAAGTTGTTAAAGATTCTAATGAATATTTTTTTAATTTAAGATTTCGAAATGTCAGAAAAGATATCCGAAAGCGATTTTTCGTCAGATGATAATTTAAAGGATCCAGACTTTCAACCTTCTTCAAGTGAAAAGAAAACAACCTTGATTGAATCTGCTAAAACAAGCATTTATATATTTTAATACGCCCCTAACGTCTTCAGCTCCAGTGGAACGCCTATTTTCTTTTGCCGGGATCGTCAACAGCCCAAGACGACAATCATTATCTGATTTTTCATTTGAAAAATTAGTGTTAATGAAGGCGAATTTTCAATATGTGTAATTTAATGATGTTAATTTTTTTTTGTGTTTCATCAAATGTGCATTTTTTGTTATTAATTATATCTTTACTATTTGGTTTGTTCAGATTGTTTGAGTTTGTGTGTTTATTGATACTGTTTTTATTTTTATTAAAATGAATATATAGAAGTAAAACTTTACTGTTTCGAAAAATTTTAGAACGCATGAATTTTCAATTATTGAAAATAATGAAAAAGAATCATTGAAAAAAATTGGATTACTTTTTGATTACTTTTGATTCTTTTTGATTATTAGACTAATCGCCAGTAATCCTGATTATTTTTTGATTAGTTTGTAATCGTAATCAATTATTAACTATTTTAACCAGAAATAATCGTAATTGTAATCATTATTTCCCCATTCAAAAGAAAGTAATCAAATTACTAATCATTACGATTAGTAATCATTACTTAACAGGTATGGTTTTAATGTTGTCCTTAAATTATAAAATACTTTTATATTAGGTTGGAAACTATATTTGTATCAGTACTATTTATTAAATATTCAATTTTTTTACTAATTATAAAACTAAATGTGCCCTTGAGATAAGGCTTAGATGTACTTATATGTATGTTATTTGAAAACGTTCATTCACATTCGCATGAAAAATTGTATTTTGAAGAACCGAATCACAATAAATGACTGATTTAAGTATATTAAAAAAAAAGGCAGTATAACCATATTTCTAAAACGTCAGCTAAAATACAAATGGGCATAACACTCCTTTTAATTTTTTTATAGAAGAGTCAAATCACGTTGCTGAATCTTATATATAAAAATGAATGTGTGTTTGATTGTATGTTTGTATGTTTGAAGTTTATAGACGATTAAACGGCTGAACCGATTTTCTTGAAATTTTCACAGTATCTTCCTGTATGTCTGGAAGGAGTTATAGGCTACTTTTTATGTTGATATTCCAAATGAGCGAGGGGCCATGCCCATGTATACTATATACTACATACTTAATATTTAATTGCATTTGAAATATATTACTCATACGCATAGTTACCCCTAAAGTATGCTATCTATGATTCTTAATGTATAAAACCAAAGAAAATAAAGTATAAAGAATGTGCATTTTGGCATATTTTGGAATATTTATCAAAAATAATAATAATATAATAATAATAAGGAAAAAAATTTTGTAACCAACATTTGTGAAAAAATCACCAAATAAGAAAAAATATAACCAAAATTAAATTCGTAGACTTTTGTTTTATTTATTTTTTTTTTCAGAAATAACCAAAAAGGCAACATCATTACTAGATTCAATCTTTGCGGATTGTTTGCAAATTACAATACATTTTGACTTTTTAGAGTTAATCCTTAAACCATTTGCAGTCGCCCAAAGAGAAATATTATTAAGGTCAGTGTTAAGATCTTTAACTCCAGTGTTGATGGAAGCTACAGAGCTATCAATGTAGAGTTGAATATCATCAACATACATTTGAATTCTAGAATGTTTAAGCTGCTCAAATGGTTGAGTTTGAAATTTTCAACTCATATACATAGTAAGTCCTGAAATTCATACTATTTAAATATTTATTTGAAAAACATATACATATGTAATAGTTACGTTATTGTTTACTTCTAACAATGGGTAATTACTAAAAATATTATTTATTTGTTGCATATCTTGAAAAATAGATCAGGTAAGTTTAATAATCAGCATTTTATTGGGCGATGAATGGGCATGTAACAATAGGCAGTAAAATTTTCATTCATTACTTTCGAATACCTAAGTAATAAAATGTAAACTCTCAATATTTTTTCCAAATAAAATAAGAAGTTGCAAAACTCATCAAAAAAAAATTACCTGCGACCGTTACAAACATAATTATTTGTCAAATTTAATTAGCCTCAATTTTTTTAAAAAGTTTTTTGACCTGAACCTATTTCATATTAGGTAAAATATAAAGGAATAAATATAACACGCATTCGGTTTTGGAATTCAGTTGAATCTTTGATTCTAAAAGAATTAAACGTTGAGTGACATTTATTTTGCAACAATTTATAAAAATGCCCCCAAAAAAGCATCGCTTTTCAGAAGCACTAAAAATGCATTGCATTTGCAATCCCAGAGAGCAAATGAAAGTTCGGAAGAGCGTGAAAGTTGCCTCAGGACTGACAAGAGTCGAGCTTCAACCTTTAGAGCCGGAACGCCATCACAACGAGAAGAAAGCCTTGAAGGCCTACGACAACGCGCCACAACAGCAAGAGCTACTGAAACGCTTTCAGAAAACCAAGAGCGCCTTGAAAGTCAACGAAATCTTACCTCTTTAGCACGAGCTTCTGAAACGCTGTCAGAACACGAACGACGTCTTGAAGGTCTTCGACAACATTCGACAACCGCACGAGGTACCGAGACACCGTTGGAACATGAAGGTCGGCTACAAAGTCAGCGAAATCGTATCGAAACATCACGAGGCACAGAAACGCCTTCAGAGCGTGAAAGACGTCTTGAAGGTCTTCGACAACATGCGACAACCGCACGAGCTACTGAGACACCGTTGGAGCATGAAGGTCGGCTACAAAGCCAGCGAAATCGTACCGAAACATCACGAGGCACAGAAACGCCTTTAGAGCGTGAAAAACGTCTTGAAGGTCTTCGACAACATGCGACAATCGCACGAGCTACCGAGACACCGTTGGAACATGAAGGTCGGCTACAAAGCCAGCGAAATCGTACCATAACATCACGAACTAATGAAACAGAAGTCCAACATGAATCGCGAGTAGAAAGTCAGCGGATTCGAACATCAACAAGAAGAGCAGCAGAGAGGATAGAGCAATATAATTTGCGTCGAGAACAAAATCGTAATCGAATGGTGGTGAATCGACGTAATGTTTTTCATGGATACTCAGGTATTGCATTTAACTACAGATCTGATATAGATTATACCGAAGACGAATTAGTGGCAATTGGTGACATGAATGAAGTTTGCCAATATTGCAATGCACTCAGGTACAAAAATGAAACACCTGGCATGTGTTGCTCTAATGGTAAAATCGTTTTGTCTGATTTACTTCCACCTCCAGAACCACTACAATCACTGATTTCATGTAAGTTTTTCGAAATATATACTTTTTTTAATTTAACAAAATATTAATAAATAATAAAAAACAAAATAAAAAAATGACCTCTTTTGGTAATACCAAAGTATTTCGAGACAACTTTATGCCAACGTTTCGTGTTCAAGGTCAAATTTATCATAAAATGGGATCATTGTTGCCAATTCCAAATGAAGATCCTAAGTTCTTACAAATTTATTTCATAGGAGAAGAGGATAACAATGACCAAGTGCACACCGCCAGCATTATAACCCTGACACAAAGCAATGGATTGTTGCCGATTTACGAGTGATGTTTCATGAAATCAACGAATTGGTAAGGATCTTTAAGTTCACGATTAAGTTCAGATGACCACATAATCGCAATTCATGCTGATATAACTCCAGCTGGACAACACCAAGGATGATACAATGCCCCAACAATGGCGTAACAATTTTGATGGTGGGCGATCCAGTTGCATCACGAGATATGTATTTAATTCCGATGGGGGTAGCGAAGCACACCGAGTATTAGCTAGTCCTCAATATTTTAAATCTAAAAGCCTGACATTAGTCAGTGTGTGGAAATTTTTTAAATATTCCCGGAAAATGCGGGAGATTTTAAATTAACGTATTCTTGTACACTTTTTCGGAAAAACTAGAGATTTTTAAGTTGTAAGTAGGTAAACAAGTCAGTAAGTTCAAGTTGTACTTATTCTGAGAGTGAATCTGATTATAGTGATGATGGGGTAGAGATGGAAATGTATGATATTGTTGGTATGTTTATTATTTGAACCTTTTTCAAATTACAATGTCATCATAAATTTATAAAACCAATTTTTACACATTTAGTTTTATAAACAAGGATTAAAGTAATTACCTAGACTAGTAAATATGTAGTCAATAAACTAGTTCATAAAAAGGCCAATAGATTAGTCAATAGGCTGGTCTGTAGACTAGTCAATAGACTGGTCTGTAGACTAGTAAATAGACTGGTCTGTAGACTAGTCTGCAAACTAATCACTGACTACTCTTTTGACTTGTTTATGTACTAAAATCAATTAAAAAAGTTGTATTGAAAACATAAAGCAGAAAAATAATTCTTTGTATAAATTGAATTATTTTCTTTATTTCAAAGAATTATAATGAAGCTATTGACAACATAAGGAAAATAATCAAAATGTTCAAAAAAAGGCCTTTAAAAATGCTTCTCTTCAAAAATATGTAAAGGAAGAACACAATAAAGAGTATCATCTAATCCTAGATGTACGAACTAGGTGAAACAGCATGGTTGGAATGATACAATCATTTCTAAATATTAAAAATGCAATAAAAAAGGCTTTAATAGATTTACATTTATCATCATTTGTGCATTGAAGATTATGTCCCACACTTGGAAACATTGGTAAACGTTTTGAACCCCATAAAAGATGCAGTGGAAGCATTAGGCAGGCGTGAAACCAATTTGATAATAGGTGATGCTTTTATGAATACACTTTATGAACAGTTATTATCTGTTGATTCTATGCTTTCGGAAAAAATGGTTCACACGATTAAAAGTAAAGTAAATGAAAAATATAATGACAAATTGATGTCATTAGTAAATTGTCTAAACATTTCACAACACAATAATATTAACATAACAAATACAATGTTAAAATTCTATGCAGAGCAAATGTACAAATGCCTATTCCAAGGTACTGAAATAACATCGGCTGAAAGTGATGAAGATATTTCCGTTGCACAAGTATATCAATGTTTTAAAGAAAAGTTGGAAAACGCCATTAATGGGGCTAAAGAAAAGAAGAAGAAATCTCAAATTAAAACCAGACAACTTATTTAAAAGAGAGCTAGTTTTATTTGAAGCTAGTACAAACACAACCAAAAATTTAGACATACTTTTTAATGAATTGTTAACGCTAAAGCCCACTTCTGTAGAAGCGAACATGTTTTTTTGGTAGCTGGTAAATTTTCAACAAATTTACGAAATAGAATGTCTCATGAGTTATTAAATTCGAAAATTTTCTATATTTTTATTCTTAAATAATATTTTTAATTAATTCTTAATAATAACTGATCTCAAAATGTTATCATTAATCTGTTTTGTTTATACAGTATCCATTTAAATGTGTTGTTTTCTTTTTTGTTAATAAAACAACATTTTAATAAAAATCTTAAGCATTTTACTAGTATTGTGATTTTTAAAAGATTTCCCGGGATTCCCAGGAAATCGAATTTTTCATTCCCGTTTCCCGGGAACTCTAACTCTATTAACTCTAGTTAATACACACACACACACAATCGAGGCTTTTAAATTAATTGAATAAAAGGTAACCCAATCATTTAAACAATGAATTGTTTCAATAAACAATGAACTTTTTTACAAATTATCGCACTGCGTAATATAACAACGACCACCAGCATAAAAAATGGTATACAAGTAAACAAAAATGCAACAACAAACACTACAAAAATAAATGTAAACAAAATACACAGACAACAGTAATGAAACAACGATGTTTACATTTATAGAGACCTTGAGAAGGCGAAGCCACTAACATTCGCCTTCAAGAACATTCATCAGACTGTTTACTTTGCCATATAAAAGGCAAGGTAAATCGGGCGACAGAGTTAGTAAAAGTTCAGTCAGTCTTGTGTGAAGACGCGGTGTGTTTGAAGGGAGTAATCGTTTTTTCAATATCTCCGTTACAAAGATCAGTCGAAACAATCTAGTAATTGTTATTATTTATGCAAAGGCTGTAAACAGAGGAATAACAAACGAAGCAATTATTGTTGCTTACAGAATATTGTGAACAGTGCCACACAGAACTGTGCGAATAATAAAGAATTTTAATTAAAACCAAAAACACAAATTTATTTTTATTTTATTTGTAATCTACGAGCTCATATTTTAAACGTTTTTGAAAGGTAAAAACGTAACAATATTTATAACTCTAGCCGCAGCCTGAATTGCCTACACTTCTGCCTGGAAGACGCTATAGTGCTTGAGTACACTTATGGATGCAGCTGTGATCGCTGATATGAAATAAATACTACCACTCACAGTTCAATTTGATTTGGGGCCATCTTTGATTACTTGAACAGAACCTTCAACACTTCTAAATTTACGGAGGATCTTTGCGTGGCCATTATTTGATTCAAGCCACTGTCCAATCACCCTATGCTGCCTATTAATCTTAGCTGACAAGAGGCTGCAGGAAAAATCAAACAAACATAAAATTATCTCCAACGCTAACTTATGTATAGCGACTTCCACAGGGTCATAACTACCATTTTTTTTTTTGCCTAAATTTGTTCATTTGTTCCAATGACATGTGCTTTCAGCTAGACGACATTACGTGCCTCAAATTATATTATATGGTCAGTCTACGCGCTTTGGACGCCAGATATCCCCACAAACTTTCTGCTTTCCTTATAAGCTGATGCTTTTCCAATGAAAGTGAAAACCCTGGTTTGAATTCTAGTCATTTTTGAACCCCGTATTGGTTAGTTAATGCCAACTATGGACAAATACCCATTTATCGACGAGACAGAAGATCTGAAGAAACATCGCCGCTGTACGTAAGAGTGTGCACAAGGATTCGAGGTAGTCGAATTCACGTCGCTCACAAGATCTTGGCATTTTGCAGACTAAAACTTGGTGAATTTTGCATCGGAACGTGGACTTATCTACATAGTTGGTCAATACAACACTTTAGTCAGAATTACGACCTAGTTGCTCACACCACTTATGTTGGGTGTGTTAATTTTATACATGAGAACCTATAGTTTAAAGTCTATTCCGAATGACAGATTTGTTTGAGAAATTTTTTATTGCAATTTTATTTGCTCTCAAAGTTTTTGCTAGAAATATGCAGAGATGATTTATGATTTTGTTGGAGATGTCTGATATGGGGTTTAAACCATGGCCTCACATCTAATAAAAGACTGTCTACTAGACTACGGTAACTCTACTTGGACTTAAGCCGAGAAAAATTCAAGATACCAAGAGCTTAATGTAATGCATTAAAGAAAACTATTGGAAGAAATTGAAATCGCCGTAGTCTAGTAGGTAGTGTGTTGGCTTACTAGACGCGAAGACACGGTTCAAATCCCCGGTCAGACATCAAAAGGAAATATGCAAAAATATTTCTTCAGCGACTTCCTCTCAGCAGATTTCTGGCAAAAACTCTGAGAGTTACTAAAATTGTCCTGAAAATTTTCTAAAAAAAAATCTGGCGTTCGGAGTCGACTTTAAACTGTAGGCCCCGCCACTAATGTATAAAATAAACACACACATCATGAGTGGTGTTGAGAAGCTAGGCCGTAATCCAGGCTGAAGGGTTGTAATAGGCTGTGGAGGAGTTGGCTGCTGACCCTAATCATCTTCAGCCATGAGGTTCAGATAGAAGGAGACATTCTGGCCAAATGGATATTTGCGGGTAGAAGTGGCAAAAGCAAAGGTGCCTAGATCGCACCTAGAGTGGTTTATTTACAACTTTGAATAGAAATAAAAATAGACTCACGCCTCCTGACTGTGAAAGGGAAGGATCACCCCTTCAACATCTTTCACAATTTTAGCCTCAACAATTTTCTCAGCATGATTCAGAGCGGGAATTGTTAATGAATACAATCTGTTGTGTTGTGTTACAAAACTACTTGTAATTGGATTAAGGTATTCAATTCACTTAATTTTTCATTTGTTGTATAACAACTGATTTACTGGCAAGCGATGTTTTGTTTTGAAAACCATTGTTAATGAGATTTGTATTGATTTAAATTTTGTTGATGTTGTTGTTTTTATTGTTGTCTTTGTAATAATAGATATTAGACGTTAGGGTGGGTTTTTGAATAAGACAGCAAATTTATCAATTAATTGAATGTGAGATTAAATAAATTTAAAAAATTTACAAAATAATTAAATTTTAATTCGATTTTAATGTAAAACTAATGACTTGTTTTTATTATACTTTTTATCCAAACGAACAAAGACCGGAAGACGATTAATTACGTTCAAAAAGCAGTCAGAAATGTCAAAAAACGAGTAAATTTTACTGTGTAAGGGATTATAAAGTAAAAAGTCATTTATTCTTAAGGCGTTAAATGTTTATACAAGATAAAGTAATTTCAACGAGAATTAACCTTAGGTTTCCATGTCGTCCAATATTAACTTGGTGAATGTATAGCTGCTCACCTGAAGAGTATGAAATGCAGTCGGAATAGAACAATTCCAGATCAGCTGTTCGGAATATCAGCTAGACTACAAGCAGTAATTTACAGAGAATTTTTGTATAAGACTTAAAGAAGTTTCTCACAAAGCACAACCGCTTCATCAGTTCCTAGCCGTTAATACTCAAGCAGAATCATCGAAAGCATCGAAGTCCAATTCTACCGTTGCGAGTACAAGAATGCGCAAAATGATCACCAAACCTTTTATAAAACACAAACTTATCTCCAACTGATAAGGCCACGATTCAAACCCAAGGTCGAACATCTCTCCAACAAAATGAAATACGAAAAATATTTCTTCGGCGACTTCCTCTATCAGATTTCTGGCAAAAACTATGAGAGTTAATAAAAATTACAGATACATACTTTTATCAATTTATTTAGTTATTAGTCGCTTTTACACCTCTCTCAGTGTTCCTTGCTTGTAAGAAATAATTTAATATATATTTTATAAATTATTCTTAAAATTAAATGTAAATTAAATAAAATTTCCAATTGTAATAAAGTATTTTATTACTTTTGATGCCTCTGCAACATGTTTACTAAACTCTTTCAGTTTCTTTCTACCGATCGTATGAGTAATATATTAAAACTGTTTATCAAAAAGTACTCATACGTCCTGTAGTTTCATTTTTTTCAATCAGTACGATAATCTAATCATACGATAATCGCAGAAATAGAAGAATATTCAAATATTTGTATTAAACATTTATTAGAATGCAACATGCTGCTTGAAAACGTTGCTGCAACGTATAGAGTTTAGCAACATTAAGTACTTCCTTTTCATTAAAATAACTTTGTGAATACAAATCTATAAGAGTGTTAAAGCAACGCAAGCGTTAACTCTCTATGAGAGATAGAGAGAGCATAAAAACTACTTAATGCTTAATACCTATACGTAGCATTTCTATAACACAGAAAGAGAAAGAGAGAGAGAGAGGGAATATATTATGAAAATATACTAGAAAATACAAGTCGATGAGATGTCACTGTGAACAATGGGGAAATACACACAAGTAAGCCAAAACAACAAGTTGGAGATTCAAAACCATTTTGTTACACAAAATGGGAAAAAATATCCAAAATATTGGTTTCCTATGGACGATTTTGAAGAAACAGAACTTAGTTTTTGTTAACTTGTCGGATAGTTGACTCGCCCAAATGTTGTGAATATAAAACTGTGGAACAAAGAAAAAGAAATTTAAAATTATAGAAAAAAATTTATTAAATTAAAAGTGAAAACAGATAACATTTATATGTACTAATACAATAAATTTAATAAACTTTAATTTTAACATTAAATGTATGATACATGCACGAAAAGAGTTAAAGTAATGCAATAGAAAAAATAAAAATGTTTGCCTATGGAATAGTATTTCATTTTTCGTTATGGAAGGTCTACGACCAGCAATGAAAACAATAAGAAAACGTTTTCAAAACTAATAAAAACATAAAAGGATTAAAAACACAAAAGGAGACTGAACATGGAAATGTACAGAAATCTCTACGAAGTGCATCGGAGTGAAAAAATTTTAAGAAATTGCAAATAAAGGAAAAATTTAAAGAAAGTGAAACAGACAATAATACCAAATAAAATTGCAACAGTAATAATATTATTATATTATAAGAAATGAAATAAGAAATGAATGAAGCAACCATTTGACATATGACTATAGGCTAAGAACATTGCAAATAATTAGCCCAATATTAGGGCAACTTTCCGTTTCAAAAATAATTGCAAAAAATCAACAGAATTCAAAACAAACAGTTTTTCGTCATTTATCAAACGCTTTTGGATCTCATGTGGTTTAATATCGTCCAAACTCTGAAATTTTGTTTGTGCATATATCGATTCATCCTGGATGGAGCCTTATGCTTGGAAATGATTTTTCGATCAAAATTAGGGACAGTTGCCAACTACGCCAGAGTCCACTCAACAAACCCACGGACATATATTGTTACGTTTTTACCTTGACGTTCACAACTTGACGTAAACAACAACAATTCCTTTGTTTCTTATCCTTCTTTACACTCTTTTGCGTAAACAATAAAAATTGTTCGATAGATCTTTAGAATGCAGATCTTCAAACCACGATTATTAACTTCAAACACCACGTGTCTTCACACAAGACTGACTGAATTTTTACTGGTTCCGTTACCTGCTTTATCTTTCCTTTTATATGCCTACATAAACAGTCTGATGAATGATCTTGAAGTCGAATGTTCATGGCTTCGCATTCTTGAGATCATTATAAATGTAAACATCATTGTTTCATTGTTGCTTGTGTATTACTCTTGTAATGTTTGTTGCTGCATTCTTGTTTACTTCTTTATCCCATTTTTATACTGGTATTTGTTGGTATATTTTGGTTTACTTGTCGATCATGTAAACAAGTTCATTGTTTTTGTTTTCGTACCTTTTGTTTATAATTTTAATATTAAGCGATTTTTCGTAACAATATCATATTTTTTACTGCTTTCTCTATTAAACTTCTCATTTAAACCTTTATTATAAACATTCTACTAACATTAGACGAAATATTTAAAGTGCAGCTTGCATGTTGCTGTCCAATGTTATGTTTGCTTCATCAAATAATTTATCAGTGTAAAGTACATTGACAAAGGTCCTTTTTAGGATCACAAATATTTAAAAAAAGAGGGATTTTTAGCATCTAAGATTTAAATTTTTTTGATACATTTAAAGGTAATTTAATTTCGTATAACCATACCATATTTAATAATGAAATGTATACAATAAAATAGGACAACAAACAAATTTTCGAATTCCACTGATCTGTGATATTTTATCGGATTTAGAACTCTGTTCCTTAGCCATTCCAAATAACCGTTCCTCCAAAAGATCTCCTAAATACTCTCTTGGAATCTTATCGAGGCTTAGTCCAAGAGTATTAAGATTAGAGACAATATGATTGGCTTCATGAACTTATTGGAAGTACCAACCATTACGAATTCTTAATTCTTTTTTTTTGCGGAATTTGTTCTTTAGATTGTGAAAATACTTCCTTCAACTCATTATTTCCTCAATATATTTCAAAATGCGCACACCTGTTGCCGACACATATGTCACAAATCAAAGTTGGAGCCACTTAGTTTGAATTTTGACAAATAAAACATGAGAAAACCAATGAACTTTTGAAAAAATATTTTATCGAGCGATAAGGCAAAATTTAGTCTATGGAGGTCAGTTGGAAAACAATAATCAACAATTAATTGACATCATAATTCAAGATATACCATCAAAAGAGTTCAGTCTATTGGTTGCAACATTATGGTGTGACTGCTTTCTTTTTAGTATTAATATTGGTCAAAATATTAATCAGTAAAAAATGGCTAAGTACAGAATTAGAGTATTTTGGTTGTGTAACATAACTAATAGTTATTCAACGAATCAAATTATTTATTATATTACGGGCACCCAGACGGCTCCAGAGCCAATATAAACAAATTAAGACGATAAACATCTTTAGAAAACGGTAACTTGAAGGCACTTGTGGAACTTGTGGAGCTTTGTATCTTTTACTATTTAAGAGATACATGACTTTAAAGTTCGCTCGGGTACCGGTACCAGGAGGGTCAGGGATAAAAAGTTTCCTGTTGCTTGTAATTGAATTAAATTATAAGCCCTGTGACATTTTTCATTGTTAAATGCATTCAATTCATTAGTGTCGAAAGAAATTTAATCAATTTCACGCCATGCACTGCAAGTATTTACGGATCTTTATTGGCACAAAGATTATAACTATTTAGGCCGGCTTTAGAAATTCTAAGTTGTACTTGGTAGATCTACTATAAGAATCTTAAAAATACACATACCAACTTCAGTTGCCTACTTAAAGCGATGTTGGCAGTTTTTTTATCGAATCAACTACCAAAAAAAAAAAAAAATTCTTCAAAGTTTTACAATAAGAGATTTTCATCTGGTTTTCTCTCAACAGAAAAACACATAAACAAACAATAATTAAATTGAAATATAAACGAAAACAATAAAAATAATAAATTATAACAACAAAAATTATTTAATTTTTGATTTTACTACTGATTACTATTGGGAGGGACAGAGCTAAACAGGAATTTTGCTTGCGATAAAAAGATTTATTAACTTTCAACTTTTCCAATCAAACCCTTCTCCAGATTTGTTTTTCTTTTTTCCTTTCTTTATTTACCATCGCTTTAAGTAGGTAATAAGAATTAAAAAAGAAATGAAAGAAATCGTATAAAAATTGAAGTAAAGCAGTCTAAAATTTTATAAATCCAGGTGTTTTCTCTGACGAGCTGATGGGAGTAGAATTGAAAATATTAAATTTTATTTATTCAACTTAAAGTAATAAAATTTACAGGATTAAGGTAAGTTTTTCGTTTTATATCCACTATAAATCAAAAGTTTAAACACCAGTTTATTATCGAAATATTACTTAAAGTCTTAAAATAAAAATATCTTAAATACAATGCTTTGATTTCGCAAATCCATTGCAATGCAGCAATGAAAACATTAATGAAAATCAGTTAAGAATTTGTTTTCCATCCATCTGTAGCTAGTTCTAGATAGATTATAGAGCTGCCATCTGTCGTTGTCTAGAAACAATGTCTTCTGTGAACATGCATGACAGAATTAAGCAATAGCATTAATGGCTGAACAGCTCAATGTTCGCACCGTAGTTTGCCAAAACCGGCACTAGGGCATTGTTTGTGCCGAATTTAGAAACAGTAAAATTTCTGTAAATTCAAACTTCGGTGTTGAACGCTAAGATCTGCAAATAGTAGAGAGGCGGATAGGAGTAATAGCCCGACAGACAGACAATTGAAGCCCCATTTTTACAGTTTTTTAATGAGAATAAATAAGGGCGATGTAGACGCCGTAGTCCAGAGTTCAAACCAGAGGTCAGACAAATCCAACAAAACGAAATATGAAAAAATATTTCTTCGTTGGCTTCCTCTCAACAGATTTCTGGCAAAACCGCTGAGAGAAAATAAAATTGCCATTGAAAAGTTCCTCAAAAATTTTTTATTCTTAGCTGACTTTCAACTATAGGTCCAGACACTCATCTATAAAATAAAATTTTTCTTAAGTCTACCTCCAAACAGCTGTCAATACCATTGTCTCGGTTATAGCAGCTTTATCTATTATCTATCGATTTTATCGAGTTGAAATAAAACTAGTCCGACAAAGAGTTTGCCGATATGTTACTTTGTACACTATAAGCTTACCTCAGTTCTCCACTGCGTGCTCCACTGTTTCGACAGTTTAGACACATGCGATTACCTGCTAGCTGAAGATAAGGCTGGTAATGTTGAAAGCACTTACGACCGGGCAGGTTCAGTGTATGGTAAGAATCAAGTTTGATATTCCGTATTGTAGTTCAAATTTTCGAAACATACATATCTACCCTTGTGTCCTGTCTACCATCTTTGCTGTCATTACCTAGTGAGTCCCAAATTCTCCTTCATTTCAATGAGCCATCTAAACCCTTTTGCATGTATTTTTATTCGCATCTTTCCAGATTAATAGAAAAAAAAACTGTTCTGGGTGCTCAAGAGAATCTTAGAGCATTTACGAAACTGTATTATCTGTGATTATTGTGGACTTTCGCATATGACCGTGAAGAGTTTTGTAGAATCCATAACCACTGTCATAAGCCTCTGTTTATCTGCAGTAACTACGCGCAGCGCGCAGTTACCATGTCAGTACTGCTCCAATTTTTAGAAACGCTATATACAGGTTAACATTATTATGATGGATCATTGCACTTTGCATCCAGAATGTTAAGTTGTTAGTCGGCAATAATCAAGACATTTGAGAAACATTTCATGGTAATTTATTTAATTTTTATAGGCTTTTGCCAGATGACTGACTGGTGGAGGGTGGTTGCCATAAGATATATTTTTATATTCTCTCGCATTAGGATTGTAATTTTTGAAATGCATACGATTTTTATCATACCAAATTTACTTTTAAAATTACAAGAACGCTTCTATTAAATGCCTTCAATACCGGTACGTACTTTGCAGAACAACTTAATAAAGTATTCCAATTAAAATTTCCTACCGTTTCACTTTTATTCTCTCATTTCTTTAATTCTTGAATTTTTACTGCTTTTCTCTTTGGATTTCTGTCAATTTGAAAAGCGTTTATTTGATAATATTTTTATTTCCTTATACTGAATGTATAGGGTCTTCAAACAAACACTACCGAACATTAACATTGTTGAAGCTACTTCTATGAAATTCGTTCTCACTTAATAAGACTTTTTTTTTGTCCAATCACCATGGGACGGATATAGCATTAAACAACACGTGCAAATAATTTTTCTGTTTGGAATTTGTATTGCGTGCTTCTTCCATTTTACGATCGCTATAATCATCATACCGAGAGCACTATTCCTAATGTGGTGAATAAATATTAGCCCACTGATTCAGTAAGCGATCGAGCAACACCAGCAAGTAGACGAAAAGAAAGTTGACAGCTGTTCGCGAGAGTATGCATGACAATCAGAGGCAAACGATTTCGCATCGCTTACAAGAACATGACCTTTAGCGAACAACAACTTAGCGAATTCGTGAGACTTGGATCTCTTGGTAAGGAACCATAGACAATGTCATGGGGTTGCCGAATGGGCTCTGGGGCATCTGGCAAGTGGCTTGAACTTTCATTAAAATCATCTTCGGCTATGAGTCCCATTTATGAATAAGAGCGTCCCTGAATCTGTATGAGATCCAAGAGCGCTCAATGCTTCCACAAAATGTCACTCTTTGGAGTAGATTTTTAGCTTTAGCAGGGGCAGTTCCAAAGCTATAAAACGGAACGCGGGCTTGAAATCATTCAACGTGATGTGGTTTCAAACAGTCGGTAACACATGCCATTTGAAATCGTTGAAGATCGTACGATTTGATCCCGTTAGACTTTTTCTTGTGGCGGTTTCTTTAGTAGCAGGTGTAAGCGAATAAGCTACAAACCACAGAGACCCCCAAGACCAACGTAACCCATATAAAATTCATATAAAATAGGGTATTTCAGGATGTGCTCCAACCAGAGAAGCCGCGGGGGACATTCGAACGAAGTTATATTATAATGGCATCAATGAGTCTTTCAAATGACTAAAATCTTTCAATGATATCCCTTACATGCTTTGTTTTATTCAAATTGAAAAAAGGAACCTCTTCATGAAAGCCCCAATAGTATGGCGATTAGACCTTGGTATTGGTTTCCGTTCATAGCTGTTTGTATTTTGCAGCATAATTTTGTACTTCTCTGTGTATTTCCTTTTCCTTACAGATTATTTTGCTTTTGTCAGAATATATTTTGGTGTTGTTGTTATTGGCTTTAATTTAAAAGCATTTAATTTTTTCCCCTTTTTTTACAGGTGACATGTTCTATAACTTCGAGGTCTGTTTTGTGCATGGTTGGTTAAATATTTTCTGAAATAAAAATGTTGGTTTCTTGTTGGTTTCTTCACTCCTTATATTCATTTATTCTGTGGTATTTTGTTTGTAAAAATCAGGTTTCCAAGAGGTTTTCTTATTACGAAATTGGTTTATGAAACAATTTAATGAAGTGAATAAAAAGTGACTCCAAAGAATTTCATTTAAAAGCAAAAATGAGATAATGATTCTTGTTAAAAGGGTTAAAGTAAAATTTTTTAGATTAAAAAGTGAAAAAAATGTACATGGCAGTCTTAACACATACAGTGATGGACGTATAATTAAAACAAAAGTATGACACATCATTTATTCGATTTTTTATACGATTTGAGGGGAAAGTTAAATTTGATATTTATAACTTGATTCCTTCAATTTTCTTAAAGTTAAATCATCTTTTAATCAAAGTGTTGTTTTCCATTTGGTCGCGTAATTAAAACATTTTTAGTTTTCTTTTTTGGAATCTCAAATAATATACCCAGAGCCCCTAAAACTCCATAGAACCATAGCCACAGAAGGTGCAATAGCCATAAGAGCATCTAAATCTAATCCATTTAAAATCTCTATTCAGCTAAAATTTGAAATGACCTCATCGTATGGTACTTATATATAATCTAGAACTATTAGACGACAGCTTATTAAACGTCCTTTTGTAGATGCATTGCACAGCGTAAGCCTTTTGTATTGTATCAAGATTCGATTATACCACACAGAACATGAAGAAAGAAATAAGTTTTTGGACAAATACTTTATCTGGACAAATGCAAATTTTGTCAATGGTGAGAAAATGATAAACGGTCCAGCAGTTAATTAACATCTTAAATCCAGAAGTATCATCAAAACAATTAAATGTGGTAGATGATACATTATGGTTTGGGGTGGTTCTTCTTAGCAAGGTATTGAGACTCCATTCAAAAATTGACAAACATGTGTACAAAAACATTAAACGAAAACTTTACAGTATATGCCTAGACGTGTACGACAGCAACCCTAACAAAACATAAATATTTTAAAGTGGCCAGCTCAATTCTCTGATCTCAATTCAATTTAAAAAATTGTGGACTAAAGGTGATAAGAGGATGAATGGAAAATTCCCGTTTGTGGCAAAACGTTAAAATGTGTTGGAAGCTTATTCTTCGATCTCTCATTTAGTTTGGAGTTTGCCAGACCAAGGTGCAAAAAAATATGAACTACCCCACGAAAAATTGCTAGTAAGAACAAAAAATCCGAATATTTTGCAATTAAAATAAAACTAGTAAATGCTTTAATTAGAGTGAATTCTCCGATAGGCGGACAATTTCGTTGAGCTAGTTTTATCCGATATCGGAGGTTGATTTGGTTGATTTTAAACTAATAGGTCCAGTTGCTCATTGATAAAAATTACGCACACAACATGGGTGGAGTCAGAAGCTAGGTAATAATCCTGACTATATCATTATATTGACGAATTATTTATATGTATATATGGATTGGAAACTGGTTATAATTTAGATTTAAGAACTGAAAAGTAGATTTTGTTGTCCTTTTAAATTTTGAAAATAATACGAATAATTTACTTTCATGACTTATTATAAGAATGTTTTAATTATATGGCCACAACTGTAGTTAGTTAAGTACAATACTCCATAAATTTCTTAACAACTAAGCAATCGTAATCGATTTGTATTAAAATTTATTGAATTTTTTCTTAAGAAAGTATTATTCAATACATTTATTTATTTATTTTATTTATTTATTTTTTCTAATAGGTCAATTAAAACTTTTTCACTGTTCAATAATAATAAAACAACATTTTGATTGACATGTGTAATGTATAGTCGGATGATTTGAGGTAGTTTAGTAACAACAGCTAATACTATCATAAATAAATTGAATACCTTTTCATGATGTTTCAATAGAAAAATCCCATAAAACGATATAAAAACAATACAGGATGATGGCCTTAAGGATTAGAAATGTTGTTTTGAAAGCTTATAAACGTATAAACATAATAAAAATAAACAATGCCTATAAGCGTTAGGAATATCTTTCCACCCTTCCTGAGTAATAAAATTGCTTTTTATTTGTTTTCCAAACCAACAATTAAGTCAATCAGTTAGACACACAGCCATACATCCACCAGCCAACAAATCAATCAGTAGGCATTAAACAATCAAACAAAACCTAGCCTAAAGTTGTTTATTGTTTTATAACTTTTGGGAACCGAAGAAAATATAGACAAATGAGGAAGAATGACAGAATGATTGCTTAACTAACTGTATCAGCGACTGAATAACTGACAATATAAAAGAGTGACTTGATGGAACACAACAATTTATGCAAATTTTGTAACGTACGTAATAATTTTCTTAAAAAAACAAATATTTGAACTCACATGAACATTAAATAAAATATGTGAACGTAAAATATTAAAACACCTTCGGCACGAATGAGTTATTTGAGTGAAAGTTAGATTGACTGACTGACTTTAACCGTCGAAGCGAATTTGTTTATTTTGAATTCGGTTTTATTTTTATTACGAATTTTCTTAAGTTTCTGGTTCGTTGGGATCCATTAACAGCAAAACAAAAGGGGAATAAAATTTTATACCGAAAAACTTTTCCCTTGAGTTACGAGTATCGGCGTTTGTGCATAAATAAGTAAACGAAACGACTCATGCCACAGTCATCAGTAACTTTTTTAAATCGAAGCTAATTCAATCATTGAGAAATGTCTGAAGTATGGTTAGATTTGGTTAAGTATGGTAAAAATGGTTAGAGTCTGATATGCAAACACTCATTCACATAAATGTTGATTGGTATGAAAGGAGCCGTTGATAATAAATCTGCTTTCACGGGAAAATTGCTAAGTTAAGTTACGTTAAACTGGCAAGCTGTTCAATGGGCATATCTCACTTAGATCCTATAAGGTCCAGTCGTAACACTGACATTATTTATTCTGTCATATAATTACAGCACCAGATTGGCAGCTCTCAACCATTCCGAATCGCCTTTGGCTAGACATGCATTGTCACAACTTCTGGGTAGCCAAACATTATTTTTTTCAGGTTCTCAAGCTCTAGACAATGCCAGAGACGATGTTCAATCGTCTTTTATTCGCCATTGTCGTTGCAGCTTCCGCAGAAATCATTATGAGGTATTACCAGTCTCCTGGCATGAACACCAATAGGCCAGTGTCTTGTCATCACTACTTTGAGGTTCCTTAGATGGAATCTTGATAGGTTCAATTCAAATTCTTTTCGTCATATATCCATGCCGAGCCAGATCTGTCCATTGTTTCTACAAGTAGATTTCATTGATCAAAAAACGACCAGAATGGTCCGCAAGGCACAGCAAAATGGTAATTTTGCCATATGATAACCCACACAGAGTAAAACCGGTTCTGGATACAGTTAAAACAATAGGATAGAAGCTGCTACCATAAATACATACTTACATAGTTGTTTTTACAACCTTTCAGACAGGATTACGACCTAGCTTTTCACACCATTCATATTGTGTGTGTTAATTTTATACATGAGTGGCGACTGCTTCCTCACCCGCCATATTCACAAGACTTGGCACCTTCCAACTAGTATTTGTTTTGATTCATGGGGCACGCATTCTATGAACAGCACTCCGATTCTTATAAGGAGGACGAAAATTAGACGACTAATTGGTTTGATTCTAAGACGAACCGTTTTATTAGCGTGAAATCCACAAATTGCCTGAAAGATTGAAGAAATATATAGCCATCAATGGTTTATGCTTTGAATAAAATGTTCTTTACTTTCCCATTAAATATATTTGTTTTGTTTTCACAAAAAACACCCTCATTTCATACAGGATATGCTATGTTTTTTTGTAAAATAGAAAATTGTGTAAATATTTTTGTGAAATGTATAACAACAACTAAAGTATTTCCTTTTATTTAGAATTTGCATTCATGTTTAATACAATTAATTCCTGTTAAGTTCTTTTGTGCAAAGCTTTCGAGATAAATTTATAAATCATTTCATATTCAGAGTATTTCATGCATATACTTTCTTAAATATTCCTATTTACTATTCACCTTTCAATTGATATATTTAATTGAGTTCATAAGTACATACATGCATTATTTATTAATTTCAAATTTCAATTTATCAAATAATTCGTAAGTATGTTTGAATATGATATATTTATATGCAAAAACACTAAACATGTTAAAGTGTTTATGGAATTGTATTAATGAAATAAATTAAAATGTATTCACAAGACTTCTAGTCTGTACGTGTATGCCGTGTGTATATTTTCTATCATTACTGAAAATTTAAAAGAAATGTTTTGATTTCGTTTCGGTACTATCAAAATGACACTTCCAGACCCTTATGCATGCCAAACAGACAATTTTCCAAATGGAATAACTTTTCGACAACTGCTTCAAGATTCTCTGCGATCCCTTATATGGCAATTTTTGTTGTTGACGTAAACAACGTTTCTTCGATGCAGACAATTTTGGTTGAAAAATTCTGCACCGAAAGCAGGTTGCTCTGGCATACATTCACTATATCAACGGCGTTGTGAATGACCAGCCGAACTTAATTGTTCTATGAGAAGTGCAAAGGCATAAGTTATGTTGGTTTTGAGAACCGCTGTGGCCTGTGCCTTATTTGCATAAAAGAAAAAGCGATCTTGACAAACAGTTTACACAATATCCACGTGAGATGACCATGCCTTTAAATTGCTCGTGTGGAATATCCAATGTGGCATAAGCTATGTGGTACGTAGCACCCAGCTGTTGAAACCACACGACATGCCGATGGTGTTCGGATCATTCAATTACAGATCGTTCACAGAGATGGCCTGGCCAACGTTGTTGTTATAGGCATATAGATCCATGCAGCTGCCAGCCCAATTTCATCACCAACAAGCATTTAAATAAATCTCTAAAAAGGGTTGGCTTCACTTAAAATTAATCTGAATGAGCCTTCAAAAATGTCTGTAAAATACTCTACTAACTGAACATAAAACTAATGTGGAAGTCACGAAAGCGATTAAAGAAGAAATATTTTACAAAACATGCTTAAACTTAACTGTCTTTAATTCAACACTTAATGTTGACACACTTTGTTGTTGACGTTGCTGTTACTCTTGGTGTTGTTAATGATGTTCTTAAGGAACAGAGCAGAGGCATATGTAGTTCAAGTTTTTTTTAATTCAACGAATTTGCATATGAATACGAGGCTAATACTTACACAAACACTCTTTCACATCCTTCCTTATGCACTCTTACAAATATATGTATAACCACTCATACGAACTTAAACTGAAGTCAAATGCAAAATGTTAACTTGAAATTTTAAATTGCTCTTAGTTATGTTGTTATTGTTGCTCAGTGACATACATACATATGGTGTGTATGTGCAATACTATTAGTATGTGTTTCGATGCGTTTGAATTTTCTTTTTTTGTTTCATTCGTAGTTTCCTTTCTGAGCTTCCGGTGAATTTATTTAAATCTAAACATTCCACACATTTCAGTGAACTCAAAACGACCAAGTCCGTTTGTATGATACACTATACAACAATGAATACATACTTTTTGCAAATTTTTCAATCTAAACGTATAGAACACATCCAATCTGAGTCAACCAAAATAGCAGAAAGTTAATTAGAATTTTCATAATCATGGGAACACCGGTTGTGATGTGTATACCGAGGACTTGGATATCAGATACTCATACTATTTAATAAGTGCAATTTATTTCATGTTGAAATCTTGGACATTCTTATGGCACCTAAATGTTTAGTAAAAGAGTATTTCTCGAGGCCATCAAGCTCCTTTCGAGCATCAACGACCATGCTTGTCCATAAATCACATCTATTGCACCAAGAAACAGTGAATTATTCGTAGTTATCTTTTATTTGGGTCTCTGAGCAAATGGTTACATCCGAAAATTCGATTGCCGACTAGTTGAAAGGTTAATGGTCTTGACAAACTGTTTCTTGGTTTGCTCTTGCTGATATCGTTGGCCAAGATGGTTGTAATCCATGGTTAATACTTCAAGGGTAGAAAACACTATTCAATTAGAATTGATTAGACTAGCTATCTTTATACAGAAAAAAACAAAGAAACACATAAAAAGGTTAGGTGAGTTTAGAAGGTAGCTTGCCGTACACAGGCAAGTTAATTTTTTGACCCATATGGCTTATTGTGAGGTAAGTCTCCTTCTCATGATCTGTTAGTTGTGGGTTTGAACCACCCCGAACTCCGGATTAAATCGGACAGTTCTCATAGTGACACGTTCACCACCATGCCCAGATAATCAAACGTTCTGTTATCCAAAATCCGATGATGTCTACTCTGAAGTGCAAGACACTCACATAAAAAGTATTGCACCAATTACGTTTCTTCTAAAACTTGGCAGCTTCTGCAATAATGGTGATGGGAGGACCGAGCCTGACAGAGAAGCTACCAATAGCGCAGTGTCTCGTTTGAATTCCCATTAGAATGCGATTCGTTCTTTTGTCGAACTCAAGTAGCACCCTGGTTTTCCCGCTGTCCTCCTTTGTTAAATGACGGGTTGTTTAATTCAATGCTGCTTTTTCTATTCGTTATATGTTCTCCTTACGGCCTTTCTCATCGATTAAAAAAGCGCATTACCATCTGATGAATTAGTCTAACTGGAAAGGTAACTTAATTAATGAATGTCATCCTTTTTCGTCCGTGCATTTTCATGCCAACCAAATGGATTTTAAATATTCAGGAACAAAATAAATCCCGATGTCCATTTAATATGATACAACAAATCCAAATAAAATTTTTTGGATGGCCCCGATGGCTATAACTTTTATTTTCCCGATATTCGCAAGGACGAAAAATTTCTACCAGACATCACAGCAGAGAGGGTGTAGACTGTAATTAAACAGTCCTTGCCATATGATCTTTGGCAAACTGAAGGTGTGGAATGGAGGTTTTTTCTTTAGTATTCGGAGTTGCAAATGTTCACTGCTTAAATAGCGTGACGAACTATTGATTTACTTGCATTAACTCCAGCTAAATGTTTAATTTTAGAGGTGGAATGGGCTGAATTTGACGCAATTCGAAGAGTTTTTCGCTTGTCCTGTGGTGTTAGAGCTGTGTAAGTACCTCATTTGTAATTTTTATTAAATGTTTCACGATGTTTAATGTAATGCATTACCACATCATGACTTCGTCCGATTATTCTAACGATTTCGCGATAAAAATAATTTTCAGAATGGTTAACATCAATTTTTACCATTTCCGACGAATTTAAAGAACTTTTTCTTCCCATATTGATTTAGCTAACTGCAGTCACAAACTGTAATTTTAATTTTATTTGGTTTTTATAAAGCTTTATTACAACCACATGCTGATTTATGTTAAAAATGCACGTGGTTCTATTCTGTTGAACCAAAAAGTAAATGAAAAATTGTATACTTGATTACAAAGAAAGTGAAAAAGTACCGTTATAATCCATTTGTATACTATTTTTAGGCTTTTATTTATCGTTTACAGTATCAACTATTTTTCTGCAAAACTAAATTTTTTTTATTCTATCCGCATTTGCAATTTATACAGCTTTTTTACTTTAAAATGTGTTGGTTCTATCCTGATGAACCGCAGTGTAATTCAATGAAAATAATCGAAATAAATAAATACGCATCGTTGTAGGAACAATTGTGTGAGACAGTGTGTGTCGCATTAATTATTTAAAATAATAGGAAATCTTTATTTTCTCTTTCTCTATCTATTTTGCAACTTTATTTCAGATTATAAACTGACTTTCTGTTGTTGTTGTTAGAAATATTAATTGAAATGTTTGTTAATTTAAGGCGAACTATAAAATTTATTGAAATGAAAAGATTTTGTGTCGAAATAAACAAATTTTACTAATTGACTTCCATTTCTGAAAATGGAAAAATGCTTTTAAAAGTCTCAGGAGATTTGTACAAAACTTTTGCTCTTTCCAAACTAACAAATTGAACTTAAAATAAATGTTTTTTTTTTAAGATAATCATAATAAAATTTAAATAAGAAAATTTCTTGATTAAATCAATTGAAATGAAAATATTAAATCATAATTTTAAAAGTAATACAGGCTTTGGCATTTACACAACATATGAGTATACATATATTTATTCTTTTCGTTCCGTTTCAATACCTAAAGAGGTGTGTTTTGATATAAATATAGGAATTGAATCCGAGGGAGTCTAGTAGGTAGTGTGTTAGTATATTAGACGAAAGTCCGTGTTTCGAACTTCAGCTCAAACAAGTCTAAAGTATTTCTTTATTTCTTTCAGCAACTTTTTCTCAGCAGTCTTCTGGGGATAAAATTCAAAAACTACAAAAAGGTTTCTTAAATCTGTCTTTCGAAGTCGATGTTAAATTGTAGTTCTCGCCACTCATGGATAAAATTAACTCATGCATGGAATATGGGTGGCGTGAGAAGCTAGGTTTTAATATTGACTAAATGGTTGTCGGCTAATTATTTAAGTAACTACACCTACCTATGTATACATGATAACTCGATACAGAATGAAACAATTTTTCGATGTTGAATTTGTATCCTATTTTTCTTTTTAGGGCTTTTGGGTTAATAGAACACGTCGCATGAGAAATCAAATAGAATACGATATTGTATCACATGCAGAATACAAGCAGTTTGATAGTGTATATGCCAGTGGAACTTTCAGACAAGTCATACATTCAAACACCTTAGGGAATTAACATAAAATTTTGTGTTCCAAAAAGTTACTCAGGCAGTCAGTTATCCAGCTATTCAGTTAGTTAGACAACTACTTCGTCATGCCCTCCTCTGGGTGGCTATATTTTCCTACTTTTTGTCAATAAACAACCTATGCTCTAACGAATAAAGAGGGTGCAAAGAGCTTCTTCACTTCTTCATTACTGGAGAAATACACAGTTTTTTAACTCTGGAGTAATTGCTGTATCAGCATCGGGAGCAGTCATCTTTTTCGCATTATTAATCAAGAAAAATTCTTTTTACAATTAAAATAAACTGAGTTATACATATATTATATACAATATGATCTCTGAAGTAATGTTTAGCATACAAGAAATTTTCCACATTATTGCACAGAACCGCGTCAATTCCTACTGTACATAACATTTCCGTTTCTCTTCATCTAGGAAATAGTTTTTCTTCAATAGGTTCGTTTCTGTGAGATTTTCTTAGTGATTTCCTATGCTTCCTTCTACGTCACTTATATGTCATTCGAGTGTGATTGTTGCCTTACAGAGCTTTTGACGCTATTCTATATTTAGACACTTTCATATACTCATACACGTCATTTTAACATATTCTCAGGCTTGAATAAAATAAATACCTGAAAAGAAAATAATTTTGTTTTTGTTCGCATAAGTACGATACATCATGGATAACAGAAATCTTGTTTCACGTTTAGCTAGTAACATTGCATGCGACGTAACATGATGCTACAATATTTGTTTCCTCCACCTTCTTCTCCCTGCCTTGCATTTGTTGTGGTGTGCGTATCATTTTTATCAATAAAATGAAATCAGATTGACATCTAAAGGATGTGCGACTATAACTGACTGATGAGTGAAAGCGGGTGTATATAATATATCTTGAAGTAGACATTTTAGATGATTTAATGAAATACATCAGCATAAATTTTGGTGGTAATAAAAAAAAAAATAAAAGCAATTATAAAAGTTTAATTAATGCAAAATAATAAACAATTATGCAGGGTGCCCTAGTAGTCTATTTGGTAGTGTGTTAGACTATGACGATTTATTTGTTCTATTCCTACCAAAAATTCTGCTCTGTTACAGTATTAACAAGAAATATTGATGCCATTAGCGTCTAAATTTTTTGCGACGGCTTCTCCGGATGGAGTACATCCGAAATATAAAATTTCCTATGCTTCTGGCTCACAAATTTTGCTAAATTTAACCAATCTTATGAGCTCTGTTGGCTTTGAGGGCCACTGGAGTTTGCGGCTTATTCGCATACAATTAGCAAACCTCACAAGAAAAAATCGAATTAGGTCAGATTACCTTTATGTGATATGACAATGCCTTCAAATCGATCTTGCAGTATTTAGTTAAAATCAAATGTCATTAATACCAGATATTTCAATCCGGCCAAAAGAAATTGGTAGTAATCGACCTGCAGTGTCCCTGGTTGCCAGTGATGGCCAATTCAACGTCGCCCTCAAAGAAATATGCATCGAGTACACCGTTAATCCGAAATTTATACCAAACAGTAATTTGTTCAGAGTGCAGTGAACACTGTTAGTTCTCATATAGATTGGTATCGTCCTATTGGACAATTTTATATATTCAAGAACCAAGTCATCCAGCATTGGGCGTCATCGCTGAAGATGAGTTTTATATCATACATAGGGTCAGTTTCCAACTGCACCATAACCCATTAAGCGAAAACACATCGCTGTTTATGGCCGTTTAATTTCAGCTCTTGGGTCAGCTAATTTTTGTAAAAGTATCGACCAATGTTAATGGCTGTTATCAACTGCCAAAGTTCGGAAGAACCTGTAGCAATAGCTGATGTAACCCAGCATTTCTGATGTAATAAGCTAAACAATAATTTTAAAGACATAAATACCTACAGATTTTCATAGTTCGTATCCACACAATTTTATAAAAATACGACTGAAAATATTTTTGTTAAAAAATTGTCCTTCAAATTACTTCTACGATACAATAATTTCAGTATTTTTTATGGTATACAGAAGTAACTGATAGCTGATGGCGTGTAATGAATATTAAAAACTAATATTAAATATCACTCATACGTAATGTTACATGTTTGCCCTTGACCTTCATTAATACTTAACACAGCTAAAAGTTAGTACAAGCAATAGGCCATGAATAATACGCATTCATGTAAATGTAATACTTACATGCTTGTAACCTAAAATTTTCCCCTGTAAATACGAATATGATTTACTGTGTGTGCTTATTAAGCACTTAACATACAAACATTGAAATAAAAAAAACATCTGTCATGGGCTTGTCTGTGCCATATTCTGCGTCTTAAGCAGGACTGAAGATCAATATTTATTTAATCTGCTACAAGCACTTACACAAATAAACACAGACATGAATTAATATCACATCACGCTTAAACTCATTAATCATAGCTTTTGAAAATTCCAAGAACAATTTGCTTTTTAGTTGTTTTTTTTTCATGTTTCATCTGTCAATTCAATTCTGAAAGATTATTTAAAAATTTATTTTTTATTTAGCAAGTAAGTTTTAAACAAAATGTTGTTGTAATTGAAAGAACATAATAAGAATGATAATATTGTTACGAAAATGGTAACATCTAGATACTGGTGTTTTGCTTTTACTTAGGATAAAATTAAAATTATAAACAAAAGCTACAAAAACAAAAACAATGAAGTTGTTTACAAATTATCGCACTGCGCAATATAACAACAAACAGTAGCACAAGAAATCATAAACAAGTAAACAAAAATATACCAACAAACAAGAGCATGAACATTCGCCTTCAAGAACATGCATCAGACTGTTTACGTTGCCATATAAAAGGCAAGACAAAGCAGGCAACTGAGTTAGTAAAACTTCTGTCAGTCTTGTGTAATGACGCGGTGTGTTTAAAGAGAATAAGCGTGGTTTGAACATCTCCGTTATAGAGATTTACGCAAAAGAGTGGAATAACAACAAAGAGGAATAACAAACAAACAATACATCAAGTTGTGAATAGTGGGCACAATTGCGAACAATAACGAATTTAATTAAAAGTAAACAAAGATTGATTTTTATTTTATTTACAATCTACGAACTCATATTTTAAAAGTTTCTAGAAATTTAAAAACGTAACATTAGGTAGCATGTTGGCTTACTAGGCGATACTCCGTTGTTCAAACCTCAGCTCAGACTTCTTGAATATAACGAAATATGAAAAAATATATCTTTCGGCAGCTTCTTCCTCCAAGCTGTCTTCTTACAAACACTCTGGAGGTAAATAAAAGTGCCATGAAAAGTTTCTCAAATCAGTCAACATTAAATTGTAGGCACTGCCACTTATAGATTAAATTAATAACCACAACATGGGTGCTGTGAGAAACTATGATGCCTTGTAATGCTCATTAAAGAGTGTGTAATGACCAATTAAGTAATTATATAAGTATTATGACACTTAACAGATTCAATGACACTAAGGAATTTTCTTTAATATTCTTAATTTTCCTTAAAATTATACAAAGTTATGTAAGTATTGTACCTAATAATTTCCAAGTTTTCGATTTAAATTACATATAAAACATAAATGTTTTCACACCTAAATTTTATCACACATTCGTGTAATTCAAATGAGAACTTGAGTTTTTAAAGTAATCGTTTTGAAAGATTATTGTAATGAATTTTCCTTAATAAAGTGTTGCAAAAATCTTGCTTCAAAGAACTACAACAAGAATACGTCGCTATATATATGTCAGTTTACTTAATTAAATTATGAATTTTTATTGAACATAATCGTGAAAATAAATTTAATAACATTTACAGAAATCACATTACTATGCCTCATAATGAGGGCAATAACATAAAGAAAAGTAATAAAAAATATTCCACGATTTTCATAACGTATTTTTGACGCACTTTGACCGGAGTGATTTAAGTACACATTAATGCCGGTCTCATAACACCGCCAATACTCACGTACTGACAAACTGGCTACGATGGCACTTATTGTATGCGTAAATATGAAATAAAATACAGAATATGTACGTCTGTATGAAAATGTCTGTGTATCACACAATGGCAGCAGAAAAAGCACTAACAACAACAAAATAGTGTTTTTCTTAAATAAGACAGCACAATTGATTTTAATTAAAGTCTCACCTTTTAATCGTTTGGATTTTGAACATCGAACATTGATTAAAGGTCTGCCTGGCCGGCATCGTACAAATGACAGCTGTAGTATTATTTTTCAAAGCTAAAATTGTTGCCGCTTTATACCTGTGTACGAAAGAATTGACGTATCCCCATAAAAATAATCTGAAGTGATCAAATATATGTTTTTGGAGCATCACGCTTGGAGTTCAACTCTTCCAGCCTGTTTTCAGAAATGTGAGTAAAGATTGCATAGTATAATGTGTACTGGCTTATTGAATAAAACGAAATATGAAAAAAAATATATTCTTTACACGACTTTCTCTCAGCAGCCTTCCGGAAAATATTGTGTAAGTAAATAAAAAGCCAATGAAAAGTTTCTCACAAATCTGTCCTTCGGAGTGGATTTTAAACTGAAGGTCCCGCCACTCATGTATAAAATTACTACAAACAACATAAGTAGTAAGAGAAGCTAGATCGGAATCCTGACTGTGAAGGGTTGTAATGGCCGATTATGTATGTATGAATGTATGTACATCTTGTGTGTACAACATATTTATGCCCTTTACAGTGCGAAGGTAGAACGTGATCCTGGCTAAAGAGTTGTAATAACCATTTAAGTAAGTAAGTAAGAAAGTAATGAAAAAATTTTTCAAAAGTTAGCTTAGGCTTTGTCTTCAATAATTGAAAAGTAACTGAGGCATGGAATGGAATCGTAGTTAAATCAATTTAGTTAAATGTAAACTCCAGTCCTTAATGCTTTGAAAGTAGATTTTAAACAATAAGAACACTTTAATTACATTAAATTAATTACGAGATAAACAAGGATATTATTTCGTGTTTTTTGTTAAAGAATTTGGTTTCTGATCCACATTCATTCCAAAAATAATACGGTTCGAGTTGAAAATTATAAAACTTTTTCCTTTTAAATCTCAACCTCTTTCCATCATTGCTTTCATGAACAAATTTATTTTAAGGAGTATGCAAAAACCATTAAATAAAGCTATTAAATGAGGTTATATTGGTAATGTACAGCATTCTGTAACATCCTTTTATTTCATTTTAATGCCACGAAAAATAAATCAGTGGCAGTAACTGGGTGACAGTGGGTTCTTAACACTTTGGTTTTGATTCGCTCATCATCTCATCATGATTTTGATTTTCCTTAATGCCACATTATTTTTTAATTCCATGCAGAATATTTTTTGTTTCGAGCCCTTTTGAATTCCGTCGTAAACATCATTCTTCACGTGTGAACATTTACTGACATCACGATATCATACAAGTGCTTGACGACATCGCAATTCACATACATATACTCGTATACACTGGTATACAGCTCTTCAAAAATATATGAATATATATTTAAATATTTGTACATCGTTTAGCTCTAACAGTTGATTATATTTTAGGTCCTCTTCATTAAATACAATTTAAGGCTTATAAAGGACAACAAAATGTTAATATTACGAGAAAATATTTCTCAACAGAATTTCAATTTATTTTATTTCACGATTCTTTTACTGCAGAATAAAATTTGAATGAAATATTAGCTTAATCCTGAATAAATAAATATTATTTGCTAATAACACGGAAAGCTTTTATTGAGTAAAAGAATATATCAGGTATACCGGTATGAAGTGAACGTTAAGATACCTTACTGTCTCCATATCGCATTTATTGTGAACGAGACTTAATCTTTTCTTTTTTATGTTGGCGTTGGCATCGAACAAATTCCATACACATCAAATTAGTGAACAAACAACATCATACTCTTTCATTAATTAAGCATTAATTCACTATTTTCATTTGAAGAAAAAAATGGAGGTTCCTATAGAATGCCTGTCCAGACAAATGGCATCACGTTCTATCAGAAGCAACATACAGTAGATGATTTTGACGGTTCAGAGATAGCGATCACGTGTAAGGACAACAAAAAAGTTTAAAGACACCGAATTGCAACAATATTGTATTGTATTGTATTGTATAAAGATGACACGTCGAGTCAGAAACAAATGCCAGAAATTTGTTTTCCTTTGTATACTTTATTATTGTTAGACATTTGTAATTATAAGTTTTTTTTTGTATTTGTTAACAATACGTTATTCCTACATAAATAAAAAAAGAAAATAAACAAATAAATTCCGTTTCTGTTCTCATATTTTAACAACGGAAGTAAAAGCGAATAAAATACTTTTTAGTAGTAGAATAACAACCGATAATGGAAATAAATTTTATGTTTAGGTGATTTAAATTTAATTAATGAAAATATTAAACAGGAATAAAATATAAGCTGCTGTGATAAAAAAAATAAATAAGAACCATTTAATTAATTAAAAAACAACAACAACCAGTGGCTTTGTGAAAAAGATATTTAAGGCTTATTTGTTTTGGCTTATTTCTCCAATAAATATGGCTTTAAAAAACGTACCTTTTAACGAAATTAAAAACATTCTTTCTCATGATTTTCTTTAATTCGTAACAGAGATTAGTAGACAAAGAAAAGTTATAAAAATCTTTTTTTTTTTTGTTTTGGTATATTTATTGTAATTAAAAACATAACTTCCAAACTTTTTTAATGAGTCCTAAAAGTTTCAATGAAGGCCAAACCTTTTCAGCGAAATTTTCCTGTGCTTTTATATACATTTCTTTTTGTCTTTGTTGTAAAAATTTATTTTGGAAAATTTCCATTCTGTTTTTATTGGTTTTGTTTTCAACTACGCGCTCTTTTAGGCATTATATTTTCATTAAAATGATTATGAATTATTGGATCATAATTCATCAGCTATAAACATCTTCCATTTCTTTTCTCTAGCTTAAAAGTTGTTGCATTATACACTGAAATCCTTTGTGTCTGAAAATTAAATTTAAAGAATTTTTGTTGAAATAAATACAATAATGATTGAAAATTCAAAGAAATTTATCTCATTTCGATACCATTTAAATAAAGGCACAGAACGTTTTTGAGAGTTTTCGCTCAAGCAACATATAATACAATGTTTGTAACCAGTAGTCCAATATTTAAAGTTCAGAAGACCCTTAAGCATCTTGTATCAACCAAAGTGCTCAACGGACATAACCACATCCATACGATATTAAATATTACTATATTAAAAGCAGGTCAGAGAGAGATGATTATCTTTTTGTTTCCTTTTTTATTTTTATAACTGCGTCAGAAGCTATTATAGCGGAAATTGTATATTCTACCATGAATTTTACGTTTATAATACCCATTATGGTGGTAATTGTATGATTTTATCAATTTAACGCCAGTGGATAATCGTTTTATCCAGCTTAACTCAGGATTTCACCCAAACTGAGATTCTATAAGGTTACAGCTAGTAGTACCCAAAAAAGTTTACAACTAAAATACCAAAAACATACCGCTATTATCACTTTGTTGCCTATGATGTCCTCCCATCATTATTTCTATTTAACTTTATTAGAAGCATTAAAATATAAACAATAATTTCCAACTATATGACAGTTTCAACGTTGATTTGCCTACGTGTCGGATTTATTGTGAACACAAGATCTTAACTAACACTCTCTAACGTGGTTTTATCTTTATCAAAAAATTATACTTATCCTCGACTTCCATTGTTTTTTCTTTTCTCATTCTAAATGTCTCCGCAATTTCTAAATGTCTCAGAGAGTGGTATTATAAGTTTCAAGCCATGGAGTTTCTATTAAAAAGTTAATAGAAAAATTTGAATCGACTTGCTCCTGTAAAAACAGTATACTGCTTGAGTTCACAGGTTTTGATGAAAATTGAAGGATTAATCGAATTTGAGAATTCATTGGAAAATTTAAAAGATGTACCAGACGTGGCCAGTTCATCAGCTCTAATAATTTTTTAACAAGAGTTACTCTAAATTTTCTTGGATTATTTTTCTTTAGCATTCCAACGTATTTTAATTTAACATATAACATGCCATAAAGTAACATTAATTTAACATATAACATAATTTAATTTTACTTCTCAGATGTAATAATCATTTGCAGTCTTTTTATTTTTATTATTTGTTCGTTGATACGTATGAAAACAATCTTCTTTAAATAGTACTCATACGTCAAGGTGGTCGATAGTCTTCAATGTTTATTCGGCTTTTCTTATCACCAATCTTTATAGTCTGCACTACTCAAATTCCAATTATTTACGCACATGCAGTAAGCGTCAAATGAAACTGTACACTATGGATAAAATTCTAACAATCACCAAACTCAACTTTTACCACTTAAGGTAAGTGCCCGAAAAAATTTTGACAATATTTTGAAATTTATGATAATTTTATTGAATATTTAATGAAACAATTCTAAAATAAAAATAACGGTAATTTATTAATGTATATTTTTAATGTATAAATTCTTTTGACGCTTATTATACGTTTACAATTAACAATTATTTTTTTATTCATTCTGAACAAAGAATCCGCAGTCGTGTATGCCTCACCATACAATGATATCCATGTGGAATATTCTCACGAATACGAGAATTCTTCTTATTTACATACATTTTCATTCAAAGAACTTCATTGGAGAATGAAAATTCATATTGAATGCAAATTATTTAATTATTATTAAATGAATTATTGTGATAAAAAATTTCAACAAGATGCATTCGTTGCTCTGTTGCAAATCTATCCATGTGAAATTAAACTAAACAAGAAGCAACTTTTGCCCATTAAATCTGTAAGCATAAAGCAGTTTTGCCAAGGCAAAGTTACAAGCAGCAAAAAAAGACATCCAAAACAGGATGGCTGGAAATTTTTTCTAGTTTTTCAATGAAACGATTTCTACCAGCCACATCTTAATATCCAAGAATTCCTTGTGAAGTAACAGCAAAAAAATATAAAATAAATGAGGAGACTGATGCGATAACGGCTTCAGATTCGTCTTTTTTGTTTTGTTTTTTTTGTTTTTAGGGATTTTCAGATTGGATCAGTTGGAGTGAAAACAGCAACTCCAACTACAACAATAGCAATAACTATATAATGGTATGATGTTAATAAAGAGTTTAAAGAGCTGACAAGGAAGTTTGCCAAAATATTTCCATCTTAAGAGTTAATTAAAATTATTTGTTTAGAAAAAAGAAGAACCGTAAAAGGATTGAAAGAAAAATATTTAAATTTCCCTTTACAAAACAAAAAACAAAAACATTAAATTCATTGACATTGTAAATTGGCACCATATCGGTGGGTTTTGTTGCTTTAATTTTCCTTAACATTTAATTGGATTAATATTCTAATAATCCGTTTCATAATCCATCCCCAAAATGCTCACCAGCCAAACCACATTGCTCACGAAATGCCCTTTGTATTGACTGAAGATAACGGTCATGAAAAAAATCAAAAGAAAAACAAGCTCGGGATGTCCAATGCGAAAAATATGATAGACCAAATTTAATATTCTCAAATTCAAGAGAATTGAACTCAGTTTCACCTCCACAGTATCAAATTCTTATGGAGGCAGAATGTTCGCAAAATGGCCGAAATACTTTAAGTGTCTGCCCTTACCTATAAACAGGCCATTGTTAAAATTTGAACCGGAAATGCTTTGCATTCTTTGAAGCTGTGTTATTTTGCATCAGTTCCCATGTTAGTGTTTGCAATTAAAATTATAAATTATTATAAACAGTAAGCAATCATCCCATAAATATCTGTGAAGACTTAATGTTCAATGTTTTATACATATGAAAAAACATAAAATATCAGTAATAATAACATCTTGTATTAATATTTGTTACACAAACTCATAACAATAACAACCATATTAATGAAAATAGCAGGAAATTTTAATTAATTTTTGTTATAAAAAAAATAAGATTGACTTCGATTATCAATTCCACTACACAAGTAGCCGGAACAGCCGCTTAAAATGAATTTATTTCAGCATATGGTTACATTTATCATATTTTGAAGTCACCGGAGTCTAGTAGGTATTGTTTTGGCTTATTAGAAGTGAAACCACTGTTCAAAACCAAGGTCAGTCATCTCCAACAAAACGAAGTATGAAAAATATTCCTTATAGCGGTGTAAGAGGCCTGCCTAGCGTGTTGTAATGACCAATTAAGTAAGATACCATACTTTTATATAGAGATCGGGCAACAAATAAATGATACCGTGTCTATGAGTCCTCAGCCTCTATGGACCAATAAGTAACTGCTGCATTCACACGACGTTAGTCGTCGTACACAAGCGCTTTCATTAAAAGCTTCCAATTTTTAAGTTCAAATAAAACAAAGTGTTTGTGAGATATCATGGAAAGTTTTTATTCATTTCAAAGCCATTTTGTGTGCAATATAGCACCGTTCAAAACCCTTCTCTTTGGCGCATAAATCAGGCTGTATTTGAATCAGGTGTCCTAATCAAAGAAACCCGTACGATATTTTAACTTGCACAGGAACTATAGGTAATGATACTAATTTTCATCAAAAAATCATTTTCAACAATGAGACTCATTTCTGGATGAGGAGGATGCATCCTCCTTCTGGCAGCGTCATCGCTCATATTGGTTTGATACCAACATTGGCCAGATTATTACTGTCAATGCTAAGCACTATAGGTAGGTGATTACCAAATCTTGCTGGCCTGAACTGGATAGTCTGTCTGGTCATCAACGATATGTGGTTTCAACATAATGACGTAATTTTGAAATGGTTAATAAGGGTACGTATGTTTCAGCCTCTATATATGTGTCTCCATCTTAACCACGTATTTAGTGACCATGTTTAAAAACCAGAAAAACAAATTAGGAAATTGCTTACAGGCCTTTTTCTGCTTTATTAACTGTACATGCAATATTGTTGAAACACACAAAATAAATCACAATGGCTTTCAGGGAAGAATCTCTTAAGTGCTAAATGTGTCAATATTCTATGTTCATCAATCATAATTTGCCATGTTTATATGAGTTTTTCATTTGCGATAGTTTGAGTATCTGTTGCTTGTATTAGCGTGTATATGGATGTATGTTGATTAATATGTTCATCTTAAAATTACAAAATATAACGTTGCGTATGAGTAATATTTGATAACAGGTCTTAGTATGAATGATACGTTCGTGGTATTCAAATAAAAAATATTTAATTTTCAGAAACACACAGAAAATGTGAATCTAACTTGATAACCGTTTGGTTAGATTTTGTTCGCCGCCAATAGAGATTTGCAAATAGAAATTCGATTCATACAGTTTTTCTGAGTTACCTAAATGCACCCCATAAGAGTGGCGATGATAATGGGCGATCTCAGCAAACATTTTCAATTCAAAATATGGAAAATTTTATATTTTTTTTAAATAATTACTGGATAGACTCACTTATTTCTGTGTGTGTATAATAATATACAGAGCAATAAATAATTGAAGAAAATGATGGTCGCTTTTACTTCTTGTTAGAGATTTTATCAAATACGTTGGCATAAAATGTTATTTAACAAACGCGTTCTCTTCTTTCTGCTAGCATAAAATGGTTTATGGGTCAGTGTATTTTGAATTTCATATAAATTTCATGTAGAATACATCACACACAGTAAGCACATAGCAAATTATTAAAATATTTGTAGTTCACATTTATGTATCAGTAAGCAACATGTTGATTCAAACGTTCCTCAACATTTTGAACTTGTCAACATTATGGGTTTTTTCTTTAGTAATATTTGTTTATTACGGTACATTGCTGTGGATGCTGTTACACTTAAGCCGAAAGTCCATACCATCCGTTTCATGCGTGTACCGAAAAAGTAGAATCAGTGTGGTTGTTTGTGACAAGAAACACAAGAAAACGTATATAATGCATAGACTCGTAGAACGCATCAAGCAGGTTTATTTTCTACTTTTGTATGCGACTGATCCACTGCAGGAAAAAGTTAGCAGTTTTTTAAACTTGGCATGCCAAATAAGATACTATTGTGAATGGTTTCAATAAATATGTTTAAATAGTACATTAATATTATACGCATTTTTCTTTTTGCATTATAAAAATATTAATAAAAACATATTTCATAATAAAGTTTACTACTAATTTAAGAGGAAAATACATTAAATTACATTTTTTAACACATTTCTTTCATGAACAAAATATGTATGTTACTAGTTGTCGATTGTTTTTATGTACTGAGTGGCATCTATTTTGAATTTATTTATTTGTAAACAAGAAAAATGGAGGATAAATTAACCGAAAACACTCGACTTGTGTTCTTTTGAGGATTTTCGTAGGCCTTAACAGCACAAAATATCTCATATGTATACTCATAAATTTGTAATTAATGGCATAAATTCTTTTAAAATTACAATTTGATTTTCTATTTTTCCCAAAAATGTTCTTGTTTGCTTTTTTATTGTTTAGCACAACAGCTGATCAAAACAAAAAACCAGTCGCATAAAACGCATTGTGTGTAACTTGCAATAAAAACCGTATAGAATGCAAGAATCCCATGTAATGCAAGGTCGCATGAAACGGATGGTATGGACTTTCGGCTTTAGTGCGCAATGTACCAAACATATCACAGCAACATTTGTAGTATTTATAAGCATTAGCATTCGGTAAGAGATAAATAGAGCGCATAACATTTTTATTAGCTCTCAAAAAAGTTCATATACTTTTATATATACATAAGTAACATGTCAAGTTACGAAAAGAGAGTAACTTTTGACAGTGTGTAGGATATGACCTGTTGAGATAATACTATATACATACAACAAAAATGCATGCGGTTGCATGGAATCACATTTTAAATCGAAATATTTAGTTCAAAATACGATAACAATACAAACGTATAAATAAAGTAGAAAATAGCAAAATATTACTTTCTTTTAGAGTATTTGAAGAAAATAAATTTTAGTTTTCGCTTCAATGTTGGATGTATAACATGACTAACAAGGATAAAAATTGAAAGATGAAAAGAGGGAAAAAGGGGGAAAAAATATCGAATGTTTTGAGACAAAAAATAATTGCTTTTTATTAAAAATTATAATAAAGAAAAGAATAAATTGTTGAAAACACACATAAACTTACATGTGTATTTTTGTGTATTTATAGTTAAATATGTATACTTATGTGCGTGCCTATATAGAGATGTCTGATATGACAAGTAATTCAAATAAAGACAATGGGCGAGAGAAAAATTATAATCAAACAAAATTCCTTTAAGGTATTGAACTGTTACTTCATTTTTTTTGTCTATGAAACAAGTGTTTTAATATAGAATGCGGATCTATAAATTGCATCGGATGATGAAATGACATAGAAACAACAAAAAATAAATCAGAAAAACGTAAACTACGATTAGAATACGAAAGAGGAAAAGTTAACGAAAATCTCTAAAGTAACAAAATTCGATGAAGCAAACGTCAGAAAAAATATAAAATTGTTATAGAATTAGGCAATGGGAGAGTGAACAAATGCAAAATGCACACAAGAAAAACATTAGAAGCACTAGAAAGGAAAATTACTAAACAAAAATATAAAATGAGAACATAAACCAAAAAAAGTTATGGAAGAAAAACAATATTTTATTCAATAAATAATTTACTTAGGCGTGCACTATATTACTACAACAGAAGAGAATAGAATTTTATGGAAATGATGTACTCAGGAACATTGTGCTTCAAATTATGTTTTAGTTCTTCGCCAGAAACTCTGTCTCAGTCTTAGGACAGATGTAGTATAAAAATGAAAAACCAGTATTTCTTTTTCTTAAACGCATTTATGTTTGTTCGGTAGCGTATTACATCCTAAAGCAAATTGATGGTCGGTGGGCTTGCAGTTATGAGTCTGTTAATAACAGCCTTATTAGCCTCTGTGATTCATTTTCTATTGTACTGCTTTAACGAAAGCATTTGAACAAATCATATGGTTAACATAAGTAGCTGAATGGTAATAATTTTTATTTAATCTCTACATACCCAAAATTTGTTTTTATTGCCCTGTTTGGGACTAATTCACAGGTCCATCGACTATTAGGTGCAGTTTCACATCATTTTCGCCGTTTTCACTTAAGAGTTTTTGTCAGAGGAAAAACTGAACAGAAACCTCATTGGACTCACTTATGGCTGAATATGAATGATTCACTCAGATGCATCCCACAGTCAATATTCAAATGACATCCTGTGAGTAGGTGCAATTATAATGCACCTACTGCTCGAAAGACTCAACGTTTAACAACACATAGGCACAGCAGTCACATTACGTCATCTGTATCTTTCAGTGGTATAAATATTGGGGAGTCAAAAACTTTTAATGCACTGGAAATGAAAATTCATATTCGCTGGAACCATAATATTTTTCAACATTCAAGTGCCTCGACTGCATAAGACCTTTGAAAAAGGCTTCACTTTAACTGATCTTCTTACTACTTACAGCACTTTTATCACTTCGAAAATTAAATTCAAACCTCATATAGGGGCCTATGCCTCAAAAGCTGTTTTGAGGCTTCTCTACCTAGTACAGGTGGAATAATATTCTCTGTGAACCGACAACTGGCAATTTAGACCGACTACTGTAGACATACATTTTTCAGTTTCATATTGCTAGTACAGATATAAAATATTGTTACGTTTTTACTTTTTAAAAATGTTTAAAATATGAGCTCGTAGAATTCAGATAAAATAAAAATAAATTTGTGTTTAGTTTCAATTAAATTCTTTATTGTTCGCACAAGTCTGTGCGTAACTGTTCACAACTTGACGTAAGCAACAACAATTTCTTTGTCAGTTATTCCTCTATTTACACCCTTTGCCTGAACAATAACTAGTAATTGTTATTGTTTGACAGATCTTTGTAACGGAGATCTTCAAACTAAGGTTACTCTCTTCATATACACGGCGTCTTCACACAAGGCCGACTGAACTTTTACTGACTCCATTGCCTGCTTTGCCTTGCCTTTTATATGGCACAGTAAACAGTTGATGAATGGTCTTCAAGGCGAATGTTCGTGGCTTCGCCTTCTCGAATGTAAACACCGCTGTTACATTATTGCTCTTTGTGTATTTTGTTTACATTTATTCTTGTCAAGTTTGTTGGTATATTTTTGTTTACTTGTTTATAATTTTTTTTATGCTGGTGTTTGTTTTTATACTACGTAGTGCGGTAAACAAGTTCATTGTTTCTGTTTTTGTAGCTTTTGTTTATAATTTTAATGTTTTCGTAAAAATATTATGACCTGACGAATCGGATACCTTTACAGCTAAATGATGAGTAAGGGAATCAAATAAAAACTGAATGTATGACACGAATACTTTCACTATGCCTATCACATCTGTGTGCCTCTGCACCATACTTTGTGGGAATACATAAAGTCCTACAAATTATACATGTACACGTAGTTAGGGTAATATTTACATAAAATAATCATCGTAGTTAGTGCTTTAGCTTATTAAACGTGAGGTCATGGTTCAAACCCCAGGTCAGACATCACCAAAAGAAACAAAATATGAAAAAAAAAAATATTTATTAGGCGACTGCCTTTCAGCAGATTTCTGGCAAAAACTCTGAGAGTAAATAAAATATCGTTTCTCAAAAGTTTATAGTTCGTTGTTGACTTTAAATTGTAGGTTTCAGGGCTCATGTATAAATTTAAAACATACAACATAAGTGGTGTGAGAAGCCAGGTGTATTCTTGCAAATGATGTGATTATTTTTTTTTTTTGTTTTATGAACCAAAAAACTGTTCCAGTGCTTTTAAAAATATAAAAGAGCTTCTGCGTATTAAAAGAAATCAGAGAAGTAGGAGAATGAAAGAATTAGCAGACCACAGCAAAGAAAGTAAAATAGTAAAGAGTTTCTTTTTGCTAAGAGAGGAAAAATATATTTCGAAACTTTTAGCAGAAAAGTTAATCTGGTACAGCTCTTAAGACATTTAAAGTCCCAAAAACTTTTGCTTCAATATAGTGTGCGTTTGATTTTTAACAGTTAAATCCTTCGTTATGGGTACAATGCATTTTTTTTTATTTTCCTAAAAGTATGAAAAAAAGGGAAAATTAAAAAAAAATTCTTTTGAAATCCGGAAGTACTTTTCATTTTTAACAAAATAACAATACGATGGAAATCTATTTAATATGAATGAAAAAAAAATTGAAAACCTGAAAATGTAACCAAATAATGTGGCACTCACTCTCCGAATGAAGAGATGAATGATTTTATCATGAGATTTCATTGTTTATTTGATACTTCAGTCGTTTAATAAAAATTTAAATTACAAAACAAATTAAGGAGGAAAAAAAATAAAAGAAAAATAGTAAGTGAAAGCGAAAGGTTATATAAACAATTGCGACAAATAAACAGAAGAATAATATCGTGTTTTCTATTGTTGTTGTTGTTGTTATTTTTACCCAGAATATCATTTAGAAATGGAATTTCATTACGTGATGGCTCTGTTTTAAATTTGCGTGATTTGGTTTTAGGATTTTGGTTTCCATAAGCAATTTGAAGACAAATTCAATTCAAAAATTAAGCGTATTTAAACGGTTCAACTAGGTAGAGCATTGGGAACATGGCATGCTTTGTTGACTTTTTTATTTGAATAACACTCAGGAGTCGACTGCTATTCATGCAGTACATAAATGTGTTGGAACACCGGAAAGTTAAGAGAATAGGAGAAAGCAAGGAGGGTTACATACATACATAATTGGCCATTACAACCCTTCAGTCAGGATTACGGCCTAGCTTCTCAACACCACTCATGTTGTGTGCATTAATTTTATACATGAGTGGCGGGACCTACAGTTTAAAGTCGACTCCGAACGACAGATTTTTTGAGAAGCTTTTTCATGGCAATTTTTACTCTCAGAGTTTTTGCCAGAAATCTGCTGAGAGGAAGTCGCCGAAGAAATATTTTCATATTTTTCGTTTTGATGTCTGACCTGGGATTCGAACTCGGGCCTTTCGTCTAATAAGCCAACACACTACCTACTAGACCACGGCGACTTCTAGCAAGGAGGGTTAGTGATCGATAAATTTATTTTTAAAATAATGCTGATTTATTTCTATTGTTTGTCTATACCTTGAAGTCGCCGTAGTCTAGTAAGTATTGTGTTGGCTTATTATAGGTGAGTCAACGGTTCAAGCCTCAGGTCTTCCTCTCAGCAGATGTCTGGCAAAAACTCTGAGGGTAAATAAAATTACCTTGAAAAGTTTCTCAAAAAAATCTATATGTCGCAGTCGACTTTAAACTGTAGGTTCCGCCACATATACATAGATATAATTAACACATACAACATAGGTGGTGTTAGAAGCTAGGTCGTAATCCTGACTGATGGGCTGTAATGACCAAGTATGCATGCACACATCACCACTTATTTTTATTTTTATTCTTATTCGTTCTGGAAGAGGTCCCCGTTTTTAAATTTAAATAAAAATTAAATTAAATTAAAATTTAAAAAAATGAAATAGACTTTTTCGAATTCACTTGCACACTTTTACGGATAGGGGTGAAGATGTAGAAAAAACTTGCGTTTCATCGATATATCGGTATTGGACCCGTACATTCAAATTTATCCACCACGGAAGCGTTCAGTACGTTGGCTTGCAAAATAGAATCATCAATATTACCTTACGTAAGTAGTTAGGAAATTCCCATTTTTTCCTGTCTTCATTGACACCAAAGATGTCATTGCAATATTTATCGGCGAAAGCATATTATTTTAAGCTCATGGCTCATGTCAACAGTTCTGTATAATTTTGTTATTTACGTAAATAGATAATCAAAATTTATATAATAAAAGTAAATTTAAAAACATTAAAAGTCCATCTGAAGTACTGAAACGTTTAACAGCAAATGTTTAACTAATTAAGTAATATTCCCTTAGGCACACACATCTCCCTATAGCGGATAAAATTATCTCGACGCTCATAAAAATATTTAAAAAATGAAGTGTTTGGACAAATATTATTCTTCTTTTCAATCCTATTTTTTTGCTTTTTATTTCCAATCTAGCGATTGGAATTTATGATTGCAAAAATGAAAAGAAAAACCATTAAATGTATCCATTAAACAACCGCCTTAAACAATAGTGTGGTACTAGCACAATCACAAGGACTTTAATTTTAAATACCCACTACAAAGAAAACAAATAAAAATAAAATCTACACAAAACTAATATTTTGTTTAGAATAAATAGAGGAATCTCTAAGCAATTCTATGTCAAAACAAAAAGAAAAAAATTGAAAAAGAATTGCAACAAATGAAGAATAAATGAAAAATCAATTAAAACTTTCGAAAAACGCAAAAATAGTTGTTGTTTTGTTATCACTGTTGTAGTCGCCGATGTGTTGAAAACTCTTGCTTCGATTTTATATATTTTTTTTAATTAAAATGCCAATTTCAACTGAATAACTTTTCAAAGAGAAGCACGCACAGAGTAAAAAAAGGAATTCTAAGTTCTCTTATTGCCCTCAAAACAATTTTTTCAGATATTTTGAATAAAAAAGGGGTTTAAAGCACAGTAACTATTTTGAAATGAAAGCACGCAAATACAACGACAAAAGCAAATACAACACATGTCAACAGATACTTGGTGAATTATGCGTAAATAAAACTGCTTCAAGCTATATTCAGAGTATATCTAACCATAAACCATTGATGTAAATACTATTTGTTGTTGCGTTAGCTATCCAGTTATAGCAATTCGTAGGGGAGACTACCCCAATTTAATTTATTTTTCTTTTTAAAAAACAACAGAATTTCAAAATACATTTTAGTATTACAAGCAGAGCGTCAAATAACACATGCCCGTTCAATGTAACATGAAACAGAGAGACAGACGTTAATCGAAATTTGACAAAAATTTAAAACGGCTTGTTAGAGGGGATAGTATGTAAAACATATTAGTAGTATAAGTTATTGTATCATATCAGTAGATTTATATTTGAAGGCTCCAATATGCCTTGCAGCGTTTATGGCCCTATTCACAAATATCCACAATAAGAGGCAAAAACAAGGTGGATGCGTAAGAGTCTTAACATCAAGAAGTTAGGTCTAGTGGACTACAATTTCCTTTCAATATTCTTTAAATGTAATTTGGTACAACAGGTCCTGTTTCATATATGGTTTCCAAAATGTGATGCCAAATAGATTCACAGAAAAATATCGTGCAATAGAAGATGTTCTTGGCTCCATACCAACTACTGATAACCTGTTACCAAGTTGTGCCAATCGATGGATAACTGCAATGTCGGCGAATTGTATGCTAGATGAATTTTGCATGGACTTGACAAATACAAAGTACTGCAATGGTTAGGTTAGGTTAGCGAGTAGATTACTGTTCACAGGCAAGTTCACATAATGGCCCATATGGGCCATTGTGTCATCCAGCTTTAGATAAAACGAGCCAGTTGGCTTAGTGGCACGTCCACCACCATGCCCAGATCTTCAAACTTTCTGTCACCCAAAAACCAATGACTTGAGTTTGGTAGTGCAGGGCACTCACAAAAAAGGTGTTGCACCAAATCCGTTTCCTCCACATCATGGCAGTTTCTGCAGTAATATTTGTAGGGCAGACCTAGCTTGTTAATGAAACTGCCATAACCGCGATGTCCCGTTAGAATTCCTGTTAGAGTGCGAACCTCTCTTGTCGAATTCAAGTAGCTTCATGGTTTTCCTGTTGCCCACTGCTAGATACAGCAGTTTTGAAATTCGGCAACCAGGTATGTTAGACCATCTACACTTGGTTGGATTCCTTGCTACTCTTCCTTACATATTTCCAATCGCTTCTCTTCTTTGATTTAGCGAGTTGGGATCCTAGCGCTTTAAAAGCTTCTTCAATGTCCACACATAAGATAAAGTTCGAAGGAAGCAGGTTCCTGCAGGTTCCTAGTTTCAATCACATGTTCAGCTTGTTCGATAGCAAAAATCTCCGCCTGAAATACGCTGCCGTGGATATTTAATCTGCATGTGCTTTTCAGTGCCAGCGTATTGGAAAAGATATACATACATAGATACACATGCATACATAATTGGTCGTTAAGACCTAGCTTCCCACACCACTTATTTTGTGTGTTACTTTTATACATGAATGGCGGGACTACCAGTTTAAAGTCTATTCCGAACGACAGATTTTTTGAGAAACTTTTCATGGCAATTTTATTTACCCTCAGAGAAGTTGCAGAAGAAATAGATTCCATATCAAATTCCACATTTCGTATTTGAGCCAACGGTGAAGATCGTTGTGTCACCGTCACCGATAACAGTGGGAGTATGAGTTTTGTATGTGCTTCCGAAAACAGTCTCTGGTGCCGTGTAATCGTATATAAAACCAGGGTGATTCGCTTCTATTTCACGTAGAACTGAAGCGTGTCCAAGCAACAAGGTTTCGAAGGAAGATGTTCAATGGTTGTATAGACAAGATGACCTCGATCCTAGCCTGCAACGTGGACTTCAGAGCACCTTTGATGGCAAACTCTGTACTTTGTTCAGCGTAAAGAGAATTAGTCTTTAACCTCTCCATACTTTTAGTGCTACTTCTAATGAATGTTAAAGTCCGATTCAATTAAATTTTAAACACTTAGGCTACAGAATTGCCAACATTCTAGTGATGACGCATTTCTTTATAGTGGATGACAGATGTTGACATAGAGGAAATTGAATTGAATATTGAATTTTATTGCTTTTGATTTCTTTTATATCGTATTTTCTTCTTTCAAATTCGTTTTTATTGTAGTCTTTTTTTACATTTTGTTCTATAACAAGTAAAAACAATCCACAATGGTTTCCTAAAATCAAGTATGTATTCTTTTTAAAAAATCCTTTAGCAAGTGGACAAATGAATGAATGAAGTGAAGTTAAGAAACGAATGGCAAATACCGAAAATTGCAGCAATAAAAAGAGAACCAAAAGACAAAATAGAAATCAATTCAAGTAGATTGGGACGCATTATCTTGAAAAGCTGTTAACTCGTTACTTGCAAAAGTTAAACTTTTTGGATAACTTTTTGGATTCAATTGACTTGTCTTTTTCAGATTATTTCTGAATTGATTTTTAGATTTCTTAAGACAATATTTAAAGGAATTTAATGTTTCAGGGACTTACTTCTAAATCTCAATTATCTAATATTTGATCATCACCCGTAACTCCTACGTTGAATTAAACAGTTCGATGGGGAAATTCAATAGAATTTTATACGAACTTTAAATTTTAACCGAAACGTTAATAGAGACAAAAAAACAGTTGAAGTCAAGGTTTGGTTTGAAAAACCTGATTGACCGTTGCATCAGTAAAACTAACCGTTACGAAGTGGTTTATTAAGTTTAAACATTGCGAAAAGAGCACCCAGGATGGTGCATGTAATGGACGTCTCATTGAGGCTGTTACCCACGAAGATATCAGAAATGGCCACAAAAAAATTTTAAATGAAGTTGATCGAAATAGCTAAGGCTCAAAGGAATATTGATATTCAAAAGCTCTGTTCAGAGTAAATGCCAGGCCAGCTTACAATAGACAAGAACGAATGCTCCTGAGGAGTGTTTGTAGACATTCCGCCATGACAAAAAAAATGCATTTACATACGTGTCAATATTTTAGATTTAATGAAACATGACTTTCTCATCAAGCAAAACTATAGTCATCTGAGTGGACTATACTTGGATCAAATGTGACGAGGGTAAAGATGTTATGTTATGTTATAACAACTCCCACAATTATTTGTCAAATACTTAGCAAATCCATATAGAGAGCGCACTCAATTTTAACCCATTTCTGTAGACTGCAGAGCCGGCAAGCTCGCCGCAGCTGGTGTGCTCATTCCGGAATCCTCGTAAGTCGACTTGGGTATGCCACTTACCTCGGTTAAATTGGCCATTCTTTCGGGACGCCAACCTACCCTGGCCTAATCAGGAGTTAAACTCACTTGGCGCTCGAAGGATAGAAGGTGCACCAACCAGTTACCAGAATGCAGCTCCCATCTAATGACTTCTGCTGTGGGTGCAGTTCCACTGAGGACGGGGAGACTGTTTTCCACTTTATTTGTCAATGCCATAGATGGGCACTTTGCAGTACCAGTAAAATTTCAATAAAAATTGATTTTTACTGGTTACTGAAAAAAATTACAGTATTCAGTAAAATTTTACTGGTAATGCAATCTAAATTTCTGATTGCTGGAAAAAAATCAGTAATCAGTAAAATTTGCCCATGTATGGCCAATGCCCATCTCTTGAGTGGTGCAGATATGAGTTATTTGACTCTCCAATCCTTGTCAGCTTGATGGAGCTATCATTCATTGATGGCAAGGATGTGGCTTCGTTTATCAAACTCTCGGGCTGGTTCTCCAGCGTAGGGTAGTCGTGCTTTTAATGTGCAGCTATTGCGCTGACCAACTTCTTCTCTAGTTTGGCCTAGATCATATGGGCCACCGAGTGAACTTTCCTGTGAACGGCAAGCTACCCACTAATCTAACCTAATCTTTCAAAATATTTCGTAAATAATAACGTGGTGTAGGTAGCCAGATTTCAATCTGGAAGGAGATTAAAAAGTATTCATCATGAATGAAAATCTTAAAAATTAAACCCCCACTAACTAATCCCCAGATAGGGGAGTAGCAACAGCACACATCAAGAGAAGATCAAACAAATAAAGCGTAAGCCTCACAGAAACGGTGAAGCAATCATCTGCTAAGGTGGGAAAAATTTATTTTGATTATTCATTAAAGGTACGTCGCAATATTAAAAATTCATTATGAGGCTTTAAAGAAATTCAGCAACAAATTATAATGTTCCCATAAATAGATTTGGTGAAATTCAAAAAAATCTGACAAAACATACTAACAATCGACTGATTGTGGCCTTAAGGCATAAAAAATTATGTTTTGAGACATAAAACGATACTTAAAGACGCCAACACGCTCTTTGTAGTAACTACAGCAATTACCTTCATATGTTTCTCAAACCAACAGCCCTTCTCAAAGGAGACGACAGCCAATCAGGATGAGAAACAGTCAGCAGACATTAGGAAGCCAAAGATGTCTGACAAGCCAAGAAAGGAAGATAAGTGAAAAGTAACGAAATGAATATTTGAATACCAACTGACTGAGTGACTGACTGACGGGCTCAGTGAGTGGCGTGGCATTAAGAAACACAAGAGTTTATGCTAATTTCGTTATTTTCTAAGAAAAGAAAGAAAAACACTTGAACTCACATGAACGTCAAATAAAATTCGAAAAAATACGAAACATACTTTTACAAATTGAAAGGGTTTTCTTACAGTTGAATGAATTCAATAAAAGTTTTTGTGTAAATGTCGTTTTTTGTACTGTTTCTGTTGCAAATGGTAGTCTTCTATTAACCCCAAAAGTAAAACACATAAGAAGAAGTGCAAACATTTAGCACCAACTTTTTGCTGGAGTGTCGAGTAGGTGTTAACGCTTGTGAATAAATCAGCGATGATTCAAGGATAAAGGAAAACGTTAATGCAAATTTAGTAGTGTGATGGTTTAAAATTTGAATCAATACGACAATTAACATTTTTATGACGCAATGTGGCTTTTCAATATCGTTTAATCAATACTATTGATAATATAAAAGAAGAGAAATAAAAGCTTATAGAACTCAAAGTGACTATGTTATCCAAAAGTCGTATATGTTTCATTAATGAAAGTAATGGACATATTTATTCTCTCTCGTACCCTTACTCCATACAATAATCTAGACATTCATCACTGAACTTGAAGAAAACGACTCAGAGTAAAAAGTTTTCTTTCCCCCATTATTGTCGATCTACTTCCAAGGCAGGTGTACATTCTCTGTTGTCACGTATCGAAAACATATGAAATTCTTAACAGATTTTAACCGTGAACTAGCTGGGAGGCAAAATTAAGGAATGCTGATTCGAAGTATCGAAAGATTGTAACTACTGGGGGATCATGCTACTTTGTGTGACAGTCAATGTCCTTTGCCGAATCATTATATACCTAATAGCGGGTAATATGGACAACAAGCTCTGAAACTAACAGGCAGGATTGCAGTCACAATATTCTTGTGTATTGGGCATATTGCATCTGTCCAAATCGTACTGGAACAAGTCAATGAGCCCCACCAAACTTCATGTATGTTTTTCATTGATTTTGAGAAAGTTTTCAATGAGCTGTAGCACCAGTATCTGGAGTGCACTTCAAAGAAAAGGAATCCGCGACAAATTTATTCGTCTTATGCAATCCCAGCAAAAATCATTTCAGTGTTGATATCGAGTCAAGTGTCCTACAAAGATAATCGAGAAGGTACATGTAACGCATAATAATAATGCAACCAAATATGTAACGTAAAGTAAAGGGTCCGCCATCTAACGTTTTTTTTTCAACTAGTGCTTATTTCGTGAATGGTAACACTTAGGTCATGTCTAATTTGACAGATAATTAGTTTTGTCCTACCGCTGAACGAATATGGTTGTTTTCGTTGGCGTTTACGCTTCGCTAAGTGGGCCTGCGATCGACTTACAAAAGATGCCGATTTTGGCAAAAATCATCTTTTCAGATGAAGCTCATTTTGATCTTGGCGGGTATGTAAACAAGCAAAATTGTCGCATTTGGGGCACAGAAAACCTGCACGCATACATTGAAAAGCCGACGGACCCAAAATGAGTCAATGTTTGGTGCGGATTTTGGTCCAGAGGCATAATTGGGCCATTTTTCTTAGAAAATGAGCAAGGAGTGGCCGTTACAGTCAATGGCGATCGTTATCGGGCCATGTTGAACGAATTTTTGTTCACAAAAATTGAAGAGGAGGATATTGGCAACATTTGGTTTCAACAGGACGGCGCTACGTGCCACACAGCCGAAGCTACACTCGATGTTTTGCGCCCTGTTTTTGAAGATCGCATTATCAGCCGCAGAGCTGATGTCGTTTGGCCACCTCGGAGCTGCGATTTAACACCGTTGGACTATTATTTGTGGGGTGCCGTCAAAAGGACTCACTCACCAGTCTAGTTTGCCACTAAATTGTAGGTATGTATGTATCATGAAGTAGAAAATTCTTCAATATTAAAAATGTCAATATTGAATGAGTTATTGTATGAATTTATGATTATTGGAGTGCCAGAATGTGTAGAATATAGAAAATAACAACAAGAAGTATAGCATGTATTTTATGGCATACAAGAAAATAAATATAGCGCATTGAAGGCAAAGGTAAAAGGCGTAATAAGAGTGAAAGCAGTTGGGGTTGAAATATGAAAATTGTTAAATCAATGATTTATATTTTAAAATTTATACTTCGTAGTCATTTTTATTTGTTACTGTTGTATTACTTGTACTGTTTACATTGTTTTCTTTAAATTTGACGAACTTTTTTTGTTTGCCCAACCAAATTACAAGACATAGGACATTGTGATACACTACAGAGATAAAAATGTTTGACTTGAATACAGTGAATTTTTGAGGTACTGGTTTTCTATGCCTTTTGTCAATATATTTAGACTTCATTATTCAGAAAGTTAGCATCACACAGACTCTGCCTCTAAAGGTACTCAAGAATTTCAAATACGAGCTCATTGCTCATTGCGTACAACCAAACGTTTTCTTAAAACTGTGGCTTTAATTCACTCATCTCGTGGTTTTAATTTTTAACGTATACGAGTTTATTTTACTTTATTTTTATATCTTTTCACGTACATTAAGCTGTACATCGTTTCAAAAATCAAAAAATAAAATTCTTATGGAGCTCATTTTATTCTTATTTTTTTAGGTATATGTACTTTACCAAATACAGACCTGAGATGAAAAAGAGATCTGTAGAGGCAAAAAAAAAAACATATAAAATTAATGAACTGCATATTAATCAGGGTAGAATACATTTCCTATATAGTAATGTTAAATGTGGTATTTTAATACTTGTTTAATATCCTGCGTAAAATTACATGAGTAATTTCAATACAAGCTTATGTTCTTAATAGGTCGAATGTGATCATCGATACTGTTGTCTGAAAAGTATAATTCGTATGGGTGTCTACATATGACATCATTTTTCTGACTATTGTGGCATTCATCCATTCAACTTGGTTTCGTCCCCAAAACTACCCTGCAAGCGTTTTGCACTTCGTTATGGCTTCTTGAAATGCGCTCGATATGAGTCTTCCATGCCAGTTTACTACTCAGTTATGTATCTTCCGAAATATTACATTTTTCTGTCCTGAATGCTGCTATTGTGGTCTTATCCGTCCATAATCCCACTGACATGCTCCATTACCTCTTTGAATAATATCAAATTCATGATGCTCATATTTGCTTTGAGTCATCAGAACAATGTCATTTGCCTTCTCTTGACAGTCAATGCCCTCCCAGACGGTTTCATTAACAGATCATCCATAACCTTGAAAGAACCCAAACTCTGGTTGTGACAATCATTATTATTTCGTTACCTACGTTTGTGTCCGCAGATCGTAAGTATAAGACCTTGTGTAGTTATATCTATACCCTGTCCTTTCACTGTGCTATTTATGACCACGTGAAGATTGTTATCGAATGCGCCTTCTGAATACCCGTTACTAAATCTATAAGATCTGTCTCAGTAGATCTGGCCGCTCTGTATATGTGTTGTCTAGGATGCAGTGAAAATATTCCATGTAGTGTCCAACATGGATGACGTGAGTCGAATTGGTCTAAAGAATTTTGGGTGTGTAAAACCCTTTTTTTCTCAGCATTGGAATGAACAGAACAGTCACCCTTTGCCAAACTGTTGGTTTATAGACAACAGCTAGGCTAGTTCGGCATGGCTGCTTCTCAATTTTTAGAGGTTATTACGTGTGTAGGTATTACATACGACTATACCGCGTATTGTCTATCCGTATGCAGCAGTTTTGGCTCAGGTGTGTGTTTGGTTTTAATAAATGACTGTCAATTAATGTAACTTTGTAGGCAGGCTGTCAGAAGATGTTTCCATTTAGGTAGTGTTTCAAAAAAAATTTCTCATTTTGGTTGGCTTTTTGACTCAAGAAGGGTTTGATGAATTGCCAGCACACAAAACCTCAGCAATAAGAAAAAACAACAACAATTATAAAAGTAAGTGAAATATGAGCAGAGATGACAATCTATGGCTAAAATAAAAATGATTAATCAGTTAAGAGCAATACCACTCGATAAGAGCGGATGCAATATTTGAATAAAGTTTTCAGTTTATTAAACCAATAAAGAAGGACGAAAAATGCGTACTTTTGTAGCAGACTAACAGATGATTATCGTAGCCTTACGATAAGAATTAAAGAGAGAATCAGGATGACTTGAAATATAAGAGATTTCTTAATTTTTTCCATCAGGGTTTTTCAATTAAATGGAATAAGGACGCACAATGGACGTAACGGATTGCCCTCTTCTCCTTTTACTCTACAGTCCCATGATTTCCGATTACAGGATAATTTTCTATTTTAACGGCATTGATACTGTCCATCAGTTTACTTTTGTTAAGTTGTCACAGAGTTCTGTCAAAGAAGGATTTTATCGAATAGGTTGTAAAATTCCTCTTTAGTTTGAAGATCGATTTCATTTGTTAGGGCATAACATTGAACTACGACTATTGGATTACACAATTTTTAGTATAATCACGTTGTACTAATTCTATCACATATTACATGCTATACCTGAATATATTTATTGTTTAAAGTAGATCACGCCTTATTCTTAGGATAGTAACAAGAATCACCAGCTGAGGTACGCTTCTCACCAGTTCAATTTCATTTAATTTTGCTTAAACCTATTTCGTTTATCTTCGTTTCGCAACCTTTTACACTGAAACGCCAACTATGCTAGTTTTCTTGCAAGAGATTTCTCGTTCTCGTCGTTACAGGTTAAGAGTTACGTTACATGGTTAGCCACCTTAAATTATAGCCTGACTGGGTTTTATAAGAAGGTGTTTTTTGCGGTGTTGTTGGTTACACGCTTAAGTTGGTTATTACAATCCTTCTATTAGCATTACGGCCTAGCTTCTCACACTAGCCATTTTGTGTGTGTTAGTTTAATCCATAAGTTGCGGGACCTACAGTTTAAGGTCAACTGCGAACGACAGATTCTTAAGAAAGTTTACTTGGCAGTTTTATTTGCTCTCAGAGTTTTTGCCTGAAATCTGTTGAGAGGAGAAGTCGCTGAGGAAATAATTTTTCATATTTCGTTTTGTTTGAGATTTCTAAACTGGGCTTTGAACCGTGGCCTCACGTCTTATAAACCAACACACTACCTACCAAACTACAGTGACTTTATGTGCAGAGTACACCCCAAAAATAAAAATAGATGATGACTATTGATAAAGAGAGACTATTTAAGATGCATTCCATTTCTTACACTCCAGTACGAACTAGGCTTCTACATGTCACAAGCCTCTGGTCATAAATTTGATCACTCCAAAGTCTATAACATTTCTATTTTTCTGACTATTTAACAGACAGTAATTTGGTTATCCATTCCATGTAACGTTCCGTCATACTAAATAGTATTTGACCACCGGGTATAACAATTCAGATTTCAATTTTCAATACAAATGGCAGTTGTATACATCACTGATGTAAATGTTAAATAAAAATTTTAATCTACGCGTTTACAAGGTTCAATTGACTTAAGAGCTGAAGAATGCTGGTCAGTTTATGGGCTGAGAGTCATAAAAATATTGACCAATGGATGAAGCTGTGGCGGGCATTTAGCCGAGTCATGGAGCCTTCTACTATAATAGAAATTATTAAGAAACTCTGAAAGCTTTTAGTTTTATATATAGGGTTATCCATTTCGTGGTTTCAAAAGTAAACGTAAATAAAACACGTATAAAATATTTTTTTCATGATATTTCTTTTTTCTTGTAAAGTTTGAACGTTGACATTATGTGTGAAACACTACATCATTTAAATGACCTCCACGCGAAGTGTTGCAAGCATTGATTCTTTTGAGGTAATTTTCGACCACTTTTTGACACATATTGGGCGGTATCTCAGCCAGTAAGGTCCAATTACACCTTCGGACCATAGAGCGCTTCAAACAGTGACTTTTTCTGGATGTAAAGGCCTCTCTTCAATTACTTGAGGATTCTCAGAACCCCAAATACGACAATTTTGTTTATTAACATACCCACCGAGTGTGGAATATGCTTCATCGCTGAAGAAAATTTTGTTCGAAAAATTGCCGTCCACAGCCAATCACCATTTTTGTAGTAGGTTTTGATAATTTTTATGCGTTGTGTGATAGTTAAGCGATACATTTTCGTCAATGTCAGACTTTCAACTGAAAAGAAAAAAATTGGTTTCACAACTTAGTTTGACAGATGTAGAATTCCAGTCCCATACTTTTGAAATCACGAAATAGATAGCCCTATATAATTAACGTCATGCGTTTTAGTTGGACATTTAATTTAAATTTGTTAAAAATTATGGATTTTTCTTGGTTATCATCACAAATCTTCATTCTGTATTCAAAATTTTAATTAAAAACTGTAAAAAAGAGGATTAGAGTCGCCGTGTATTTTACGCATAATCCAATCCTTTATTAGAATCGAGATCCCAATATTCTGGGGATGACACTATATCAAACATTAGTCTCCTCAGAGAAGTGGACTGGAAGAAGTAAAGTGGTATTACTAATGATGAGCGAATTACAGGCCTACAAGATAACTTAGATGTATGCCAATTGACATGGTTGCTCTCCTCTCCTCCAACCTATCTACCTACCTTATTAGATTTTCACTTCCTACTGTACTATATATTTATTGTATTCATTATCTAATATTTAGTTTTTTGTTTGAATTATTTTACTTTGTAAACTGTTAATACATATACATCTTATATATAAAAATGAATGTGTGTTTGATTGTATGTTTGTATGTTTGTATGTTTGAAGTTTATAGACGATTAAACGGCTGAACCGATTTTCTTGAAATGTTCACAGTATCTTCTGTGTGTCTGGAAGGAGTTATAGGCTACTTTTTATGTTGATATTCCAAATGAGCGAGGGGCCATGCCCACGTATGCTACATACTACATACTTAATATTTAATTGCATTTGAAATATATTACTCATACGCATAGTAGTTACCCCTACAAGTATGCTATCTGTGATTCTTGATGTATAAAACCAAAGAAAATAAAGTGTAAAGAACGACGCGGGGGGAAAGATAGAAGGGAAAGAAAAAAATTTTGTAACCAACATTTGTGAAAAAATTCACCAAATAAGAAAAAATATAACCAAAATTAAATTCGTAGACTTTTGTTTTATTTATTTTTTTTTTTTTCAAGTTTAAATTATCTATATATATAAAAATGAATGTACTTTATGGAATCGTAAACTATGCATTTAATCTTTAGCAAAGTTGTTGCGCATGAGCCGACGAAGGTTTCTAAGTTGGTATAACCAATTTCCGACAGGTGGCGCCACTGAAAATTCTTCGAAATTAATTAAATCGTAAACTGTGCATTTGATCCTGTGTTGAAAAGAAAAGAAAAGAGCATTACTAGCCTCAGAATCAGCATTGAGACTGAAAAATCTTCGAGTACATGCCGCACAGATCCGTTCGCATGAATCACTTGATCGAATGCGTACTACTCAGGCCCGTTCGTCTGAATCATCTGGACAACGGGAAACAAAATCAATAAAATGATTCAAACTTAATTGGATATTTGTCTAATGTCTTTCCTTCAAATTTATTTTAGTTTGTAGTGCAGCAAAGCGCGCAGGGTACAGCTAGTATTAAATATTTTCAATATAAATGTATCGGACAATATAAATGTTAACGACTGTTTTATTACGGTCAGCAAAATGTAATTGCGCCAAAGTACACCTAATTTTTAGTGGTTGTAATGCACTTACTAGTGGTCAATTACAAAATATTTATTGATACAGATGTCAATCCAAATTAAGTGTGTATGTAATAATAATAAAATATCTGATGCTGAATTCGTTTTGATTTATTGTATGAAACTTTGTAAATTCACAATTAAATTGTATTTAATTATTAAGTTTTTTTTTATATTAAATTTTAATGTTTCAGTAATAAACATATCAATATAATCTTATCAGTTGTAATGCATGAATATCATATGCAAGTATTCAGAAGCAAAAAAAATTTAATGTATGTATGTATGTATGTAAATTAAATAAATCAACAACAAAAAAAAAAATAACAAATATGTATAATAAATAAACATGTTCGTCAATTAAACAGAAATGAATTATTGAATGCAAAATTCATTAATTATGTTGCCTAGACTTATGAAAAAAGGGAATATCTGAAACTGCGGTGCAAGCGTACGATATAAGCTTTTTAAGTTTTATTTACCCATTTCCTCCCGGAAGCTACATAGTATATGTAGCTATATCTATATATAAAAATTAATGTTTGTTAGTATGTACCGTAAACTATGCATTTGATCATGTTATGATCTTTAGCAAAGTTGTTGCGCATGCGCCGACAAAGGTTTATAAGTTGGTATGCCCAATTTAAGACAGGTGGCGCCACTGAAAATTATTAAAAATGATTTAAATCGTAAACTATCCATTTAATCTTGTTATAATCTTTGGCAAAGTTGTTGCGCATGAGCCAACGAAGGTTTCTAAGTTGGTGTGACCAATTTAAGATAGATGGCGCCACTAAAAACGACTAAAAATAGCTTAAATCGTTAAGTGTGCATTTGATCATGTTATAATTTTTAGCAAAGTTGTTGCGGATGAGCCAACGAAGGTTTCTAAGTTGGAATGACTAATTTCCGACAGGTGGCGCCACTGAAAAATAATAAAAATTATTTAAATCGTAAGCTGTGCATTTAATCCAGTTATGATCTTTATAAAAGTTGCTGCGCATGAGCCGACGAAGGTTTATAAGTCGGTATGACCAATTTAAGACAGGTGGCGCCACTGAAAATTACTCAAAATGAATTTAGTCGTTAACTGTGCATTTGATCATGTTATGATCTTTAACAAAGTTGTTGCGCATAAGTCGATGGAGGTTTCTAAGTTGGTGTGATTAATTTCCGCTAGATGGCGCCACTGAAAATAATTCAAAATGACTTAAATCGTAAACTATGCACTTGATCATGTGTTGATCGGACAAATACCAGACATTTTAGGATTCATTATTTATGGTTTTAATAACAATTAGTATAACTCATTCCCGTAAAATGTCAATCACAAATTTGAAACATTTTAATTTTGAAAAAATTTTTAAAAATGCTGTTGGGTTCAATTGGATTGGGTACATTGTGAAATTCTAATAAATTTAATCCAAAGCGACAAGCAATTGATCGACCTACACCTCAAGCACGGCAGAAAAGAGCATTACGAGCCTCAGAATCAGACGGGCAACGAGTATTGAGACTGGAAAATCTTCGAGTACATGCCGCTGAGGCCCATTCGCATGAGTCACTTGAACAGCGAGAAGTGAGATTAGAAACTAATCGAATACGTACTACTCAGGCCCGTTCGTCTGAATCATCTGGACAACGGGAAACAAAATCAATAAAATGCGCAGGGTACAGCTAGTTTTTAATTAACAAAGTTTTTAAAATTGTATAAAGACGTGTCGGTTAATAAACATTTTCGAAATTTTAAAAATGCATAGCAATGGCAACACTAATGCTTAAATCTCACAATAACGCATCAGCTGTACACTCGTTGTTGTGGAGAGTTTCACAGCGAGTACAAGTAAAACTACCATAGCGTAAACAAAATGACAAAATGCCAAAGAGAAGAAAACAATTTTTGCATGGTAAACGAACAGCGACCAACAAATCGAATAAATTTACCACAACATTTTAAAAGAAAACAAAAACACGGACATTGATTTTAAATAAAAGCGGTTATTTACGAAACAAGAACAGTTAAAAAAATTTAAAACAGTAAAGTGCCAATATTATGCAGCAAAAAAAGATACGGAAATGAAGGAAGAATATTTAGAAATCGAAGAACTTGAATTTAATACGCATTTCGATGAGCAGCCGCAACAAAGTGAACCAACACAACAAAATGCAAATCCAGTGGAATTCCCATCAACGCATCCCCCGGATTTTGATGGTCAATACGATGACGCAATGCTAAGGAAGCTATTGAGAAAGTTTCAAATGAGTTTTTTATATCCATTTTTAAAAGGTAAACAAACAAAAGTTTTTAATTCAGTTGCTCTTTTAATTGCTTGGTATCGATTTTACCATGCAAATTGTAGAATCTCTACAATTGCGAGTGGCAGATATCAGCTGTTTTCTGTTTTTTTATTTTATTTTGTTGATTATTATGAATTATGCTGGAGTGAGCGAGTGCAAGATAGAAGTGTGGTTAATTAACCAGCCGTAGATTATGGGGTGACTCAAAGAAAACAATATAATAAGAGTATAATGTAGTTCAGCGCCATCTATTTGTGAAATGAAAAATAATATTTTGTAAATTTTAATTAACCAGCTTTAACCGTATATAAATTTGAATATAGTTTTTGAAAATGAATTTATATTTATAAACCATGTAAATGTTTACATATATTCATTAATAATATTAGCTGGTTAGTGTTGCCATGTTGTGTGCATTTACGTAAATATTTAAAACAAAAATTCTAAAACAATAATTCACGGGGTTTTGAATGAAGGTTTTGCTGAATGGCAACTGGAAAAAATTTTTATTTTCGATGTTTCAATGATTTAATAAATTTTCGTACGTATTTATAAGAATTTAAAAGAATTCTTTAAAGCCCTGTTAAGAATAATTCCTTAAAATATCACTTATTTTTTTTTTAATAACTACTGTGTCTACTTTTTCGCAAATATATTGTTTTCACGAAAGAACATTTTCTTTGAATTTCAATTTTTCATAAGTAGACTCTCTCTTGATTTTATCAAAAAATCACCGTTAGTCCTCGTATGCTAGTGCAGTGGTACAGCAATGCGTGCTACATCGCGACTATCATTTCGAATTTTGTTTTTCATTTAAAAGATAATCGCCATGTCCGCTACGGCTTCTTTGAGTGGAGCGCATTCGACATGCCCAATTTTACACTACTCTGACACATAAATCAGGTTAAATTATACCGCTGGCATGGGTTCTGATGTCGTGGCTTTTGAGAATCGCTGTGATTTATGACTTTTTTGCATACATCTTAAGAAAATCCCACAAAAAAAGCTCTAACAGGGCAAATCACATACAGTCACACAGATAATTATACGTAACCTCCTAAAAATCATTTTTTTAAAAATTATAATATATGGACAAGTCAACTGATTTTTGCGCCAAATTTTTTGTTTTCCATCACAGCCGAACAAATTATATTTGTTCTCATCACTAAATATTACATTCGCCCAAAAATCAGAGGACTTGTCCATATATTATTGGCCAAATTCCAATCGTGGCTTTTTTCTCGGCACTCGGCTGCGGAAACCGTTCTTTCCCAAAACACTTCGAACTGTTTCGGAATGCACAATAACATTGTGATCACTTTCCGAGGTATTTCGTATTTCTACGGCTGTAGTCCTAGGATTTTTATTCACAATACATTTTATATACCGGGCTACCCTTGGAGAAATTGTATTAGAAATATACGTCGTACGTATAATTTTCTGTGGTACCATATTGGTTTTAAGCAAACTGCAGTCACAAATTCATAGATTTTGGGAATCTTTTTTCTTTATTTAAGTAAATGTGTCGTTACAGACGCTAATGTAAAGATATTTTAGATTAGAAGTTCATTACTTTTTAAAAAAATGCCTTTTTGGGCCGGTATGTATAATTATCTGTGTGACTGTAATTTTGAGGTGACCATGCTCAGAAGAAGCTTGTGCAGAATATCCGCCTTCGTTGGTGTCCAGATAATCCAATTCAGGCTAAAAAACGATAGTAATCATCGACATATACTGCTTGCCCTTAGCTGTCATGTGGAATGGTAATTTCCCAATTTTGTGTTTTCCCGTATCCATTCATCCAGAAAATGGGCCTCATTGCTGAAGATGATCTTCGATGAAAATTAAGGACAGTTGCCAAAGACCAAAGACTGTTCAGCAAAAACACGTTGCTCACAATGCTCGTTTAGCTTTAGTTCCTCGGTCATGTGAATTTGATACGAGTGCAGACCTAAGTCTCCAAAAATATGCCAAGTTGTACTCTGTGAAAGGCTAAGGTCTTGTGAGCAACGCGAAATCAACTGCCTCTGAATCTCCTGCACACTTTTGAGGACAGCGGCGATATTTTCGTATATTGAAACAGTGGACTCGAATTTATCCGCCGCATCACGGCTTTTTCATGAACTGATTTAAGTTTTATTAGAATTTTTATCAATTTTCCCACATTTTTCAAAAATGTTTTTAGTGAAGACAAGTGGTCAAATTGGTGGATTTCGGCCAAAACATACACCGACGCCTGAAGTTTCTATAAACCTATGCATTTAGTAATTAGAGTAAGTGGACGCAATTTAATAAAGCGGGCCGCTTTGGTACATTTAAGGATCATATTCATCGATATCAAGTGAAATTTTTGTTGAAAAATTCATCACGAGAGAGGCATAATTGTACTCAAATAAGAACCAATTATAGACGAGATCGTTCTAATTTGCTGCGGTATTTTCAGTATTCTTTAATATCATTTTAGTAGGAGAAATAGGCTTTAAATCTTTGACATATCAAGATGAGGACGTTATAAAGTAAATAATATTAGCAGAATTAGAATGTTACTTGCGAAGTGAACTAATCAAGCAAACGAAGATTTAATGAGCATTGTATCTAATATTTTTTAAAGAAATATCTATAACTAACTATACCATTACTAAGAATATATAAATTTGCCTATTTTAACACATTTTAACCATATTTTCAGTGTGTGATATAACCTATCGCAGTTTAAGATATTTGTCCGTGGAGGATATCAACACCGCTATACGCAGTGTTGGTCATCGAGCTGAATTTCGTGAAAAACTTTTCGCTTGGAGACGTAAAAGGGTAAGAATATATTTCAATGTCTTAAATATATGATTATAAACTTAATTTCTTTAATTTTAAAGTATCGGACAAATGACGTCATAATAGAATGTGAAAAAGTGAATGCACAAAACATTAATGCTACTGAACAAATGATAACAGTACCTTTACCAAACTCGAATACTATTAACTCCAATAATAATAATAATAACAATACTGAGAAATCTAGTCACACCACTACAGCAAACATATCGCAAACATTTCCTACAGTAACCGCACAAACTGCAGTGATCCAACCGGAAATGGCAACCTCTTCTACGAATAACAACAATCACTCGAATAATACTTTCCAGAATGTGATTAAACCGTTTAAAAGGGAATTATCCTATTTGGATTCCTCACTACAAGATATAATCGATGAGCTGCCATCAGAAATCGATTTCGAAGTGGAAGCGAAAAGACCGAAACTGTTCGAAACCACTGTTGAGCTAAGAGAAACTCGTTTGAATGTACAATTGGTAAGATAAACTGCTGAGTAGTAGGTGAGTCTTATTAAATAAATTGTTTTCACATTTTATTTCCAGAATCTCGAGGAACTTATAGACGCCTCTTTATTTGGTCCGGTTATGAAAGCCTTTTATCAAAAGAATGGCTACTTACTGCGCAAACATCGTGACGAATTAATACAGAGCATAGTCGATTATGTTATAACACATGAGATAAAACTGCACTGTTCTGATTTTAATAAAATAGCCGACATGATTATCAGCATTTTTCCCACTGAAGAGGAGTCTAGGGTAAGTGAAAATCCATCTAATGACATCTTTTTTAATACTGTACGACTAAATGTATTTACTTTTAGTTATTAATTACAATACAATTATAAGTTATAATCTAATTATCACGAGCTCAGTATCTTAGCAAATCGTGCGCTGTGTTGAGTAACAGTTTTTGATGGGAATCTAACCCTCAACCTTCTCACGAATAGACTAGCACACTACCCCCTAGTCTACTATGGTACTTAAAGTTGTATAAATTATTTTTGTACTACATATTTTCATTATACCATTTCATATGCTCATTTTCAAAAAATCTTTATCGAAAATATTTTATCGAAATATAAAAAATTATTTTACATCGACGCTGTAACATCTGTGGTAATCAAAAGCCCACGTTAGGTAAAACAATGGGCCCAAAAGAAGAGTTAAATAGGTGTACTGAGTCATAACGATCTTGTAAACAGACAGGATAGGGTTAATGGTACCGAGCACAATTCTCTCCCATTAACAGTTTAGAGTGCTGAAACTACCAGCTTGTAATTGTGTCAGGATGGAGAGAGTTGGCCTGAACAGTTGTTCTTTATTTTCAAAAATCGCAGCAATGTTTTTATTGGATTCTGTTACATCTGTGGTCATTTCCGCCTTCCGTAGCCTCCGACTGATGAAAAGTACTTCATTAAAGCGACTAAAGTTCAGCCGAATGCGTATAGGTAAAGAACTTTCATTATTGTTTTATGAATACTCCTCCTAATCAGGTAGCTAAAATGTCACCAGCAATTGGTAGTTCAAAAGCACCTTATGTTGCTCATAGTCAGTTTATCTTCATGCAATCGTACGCGATTATAATCAAATTTTTGAAGTTGTCTGCAATGCTCTTTGCGTGCCGCCTAAGAACTGGGTTGAAAAATTCAGAATATAACGTCCAATTGTTGTGTGATGTTTTCAACGTCTTCTTAGTCACACTTCGGAAGGTGTCCCAGTAGTAGCCAAATAATATGTTATCCTCTCATTTAATGGCTTCTATGTTAACACAAGATAAGCAAATCGAAGAGAGATATGCATATGATACCATTAAGACATTCTGCGAAGGATCTGGGAGGGAGGCAATTCAACACATATTGCGTTTCATATAAAGAAGTTCCTAATGATGTTTACATTTCAGTCGGTTCCTACCATGTACTATTTCTAATGCTTTGGACAGAAAACGTGTGCCAGTAAATTTCATTCATTTTAACTAGAAGAACCATCATAGACTATCGAAATCTATAATTTTAATTTGGATACAACCTACCAAATCTGATGACTTTGCTTACCGTTTCCTTAGAATACATTGGTACATTAGCAGTTCTTACTTCTAGATATTAAAGTAAACATTTGTAGCCGCTACGGAAGTTAGTCTTACAGCATTCGACTTTATGCAGAATTGACAATCTGAAGTTGCAATGTCCGGACGCATCTCGGGAACACATGACCTGTTCAATCGATCACTTCCAGCCGCTTTAAATTAAATATTTCGTCAACAGATATCAGTACAGATAAGAACCAATCATTGACCACGTTATAGAAGCTTATAATAATAAACAATTCATTTCCTATTTCACACTCGGCATTACCTTTTTTTCTGTCAATTCTGGCTTTGCTATTGACTGGAGTTTCGCTTTACTTCGTCTATGATTTTTTTTTCATATTGCTTTCCATCATGATCCAGTTTACATTGTCCACATTCCGTTTGGGCAGTACCATAACATACCACACATAAGTAATTGGTCATTACAACCCTTCAGTCAGGATTAAGACTTATCTTCTCACGCCACTAAGTTGTATATGTGTGTTAATATTTATACATGAGTGATGGAACCTACAGTCTAAAATTGACTCCGAAAGACAGATTTTTGAGAATATTTCTATGGCAGTTCACTCTCAAAGTCTTTCCCAGAAATCTGTTGGGAGGAAGTCGCTGAAGAAATATTTTTTGACATTTCGTTTTGTTGGAGATATCTGTCAGGGGGTTTGAAACGTGGCCTTACGTCTAATAAGCCAACATACTACTTATTATGGCGACTTCGCAAATGAATATGCGGTCCAATTTTAAATACATTTTTCAGTATTGAAACATTGAACTTCTTCGTGAGCCCAGTCTTGTTCAAATATTCGATAACTGTTTAGAAATGAATCATAAACGTACACGCTGTTCTTGTGTAGGTATTCATTAATATCTCACGATTTTATTAACTTTTTGGAATGATTTCGTTGTTGCTCATCTAGTTACAAAATCGTCACTGTAAACTTCACAAATTTTCGATACATTCTTATATTTTTTACAAAACAGCGAAATATATCCGCTATGTTCCAAATTTTCATTCGAACGTAGAAATGATTCAAACAAACCATACCGTTGCCTGTCATTACATTATTGACCCATCTACCGACAATTTGTAACCAAAAGTAGAAATTTTCGTAAATAAATTTGCAATTTCATTACCTATACTCGTTTACCATTTGTCGTTGTAAACAAATATTGTCATTTCACGGTCCATTGTTTGCATTTGCACACCGTTTATAACTACATATTCCTCTATCCTAGTGGTGTATTCTGAATTCGGATAAATCAAACACTTGAGTTCTGAACATTTAATGAAATTTAAAATATTAAATAAAATGCATTAAAAATGTTCAATTTAATGTTCGAGTACCTCTTTCTCTCTATTCTATGTTGTTCTTTACGTTACCTTGTTCATCAAGTTCAGTTCATTACTTCTTTCTTATTTCCTGTTATACTTTCTTACAGGATTATTATTTTATAAATCGCAAGGGAAAACGTAATCCCAATGGCCGTCTCTACACCAAATACTACAATACGTTGAAGCGAATGAGAGTACGCGACATCCATCAAGAATTCACTCAGGAATCAACGTTACAAGATGATACAACATCTACAATAATGACCACCACATCGACGTCAGCGACAGCATCACAACTGAATACGATGCTAATGTTGTCGTCATCCTCATCATCAAATCCTCTAAGCACATCGACAGCCAACAATAACAACAATAATAACAATGGCAATAACAACAATATTATTAATAACGATTGCAATAGCAATAACAGTAACAGCAATCGTACACAAATTGAGCTGGTTGAAGATGAATTTCAAGAGCTCATACAATTGGATGACTCTTCCGTAAGTGCCATAAAGAATTTCTTACGTTGTCAAGGACTAGATTGGGATGATGTTAAAACAATGTGGACGAAAACTTATTTGGCACGACAAGAAGATGTTGAACACTCAACCATCAAAGATGTCTTACAGCAATGGCCGAAATATTTAAATGCCAGAGGCATGGAATTGGTGAGCAAAATTTATATCATAGTTTACTATTCAACACTTTAATTTTCCTTTCGCTTTTCCATGTTTCCAGTTTGATATTGATTTTCGTTTGAAATTTTCACGCAACAAAGGTAATGCTCTTCATCGAAAATGGCAAATTTTTACACAAAAAATCTTCAGCTACTATCAAGGCAATATTAAGGATGATATGTGTAAAGGCTTGTTTGCTTTGTGCAAATCTAAGCCGGGTAGAGGTAGGGCAATAACTCTTTTGATCATATAAAATTCAAATGATTTCCTTTCTTCTTCCTTCTCCCTCAGATACCGAAGACTACATCATTACCGTTCTACTCAATGCCATTATGTTGCCCATGGCTCGTTATCGTGATGCACTTGGTAATCGCCGTAAGATTTCCATTGTTGAAGCGGTAGATCTGTTTGCTATTCGCGTACAGGCCTTAGAAGATTTGGATCAGAAACGTGAAGAGTTTTCCATTAAATACGGCGATATACACAGCGAGTATACCCCTCTTATTGTGGTCGTGGGTGACAACAATATCAATATCCATGAAATTTATGTCCACTTTGATGTGGCTCTCTATGAAATGCCTGATTTTATTAGTGCACTTGACTGTTGCATGAAAATCTATCGTGTATTGAATTTACCATATCCCTCATCAAATGAATACTCATGGACATTTATTCAACGTTATTTCTATGAAATCACTCTACCCGATGACATTAAATGTCCATCTATGAGTTCATTGATTACGTATTTAAAGTTTTAATACGCTTTAACGATTTTATTATTCGAATATTGATTTTATGCTTTCAAAAACCAAAGTGTGTTTTCACTTATCAGATACTCATTTATGTAGTCTTTAAAAATAATTCAAATTTATTTATCGAATCTGTAAAAATAAAATATAGAAATAAGTTTTTTATGATAATTTTTTAGTGAAATGTTAAAAAGAAAATTATTATTAAAAAAATTGTTCATTGTAACGAATAACTCAAGAAGGCTGAGAGTTTTTTCTTATTTATAATGGCTTGAACTATAATAACTTACGGGTATAAGTTTAAAGTGTATGTTCTGTCTAGGACTTTAGAGCCTCATCTTATTTTGCTGACTTTTTTATGTTTTCACCTCATTTAGACTTGGTAAATCACTTCTTGACGATTGATATATCTGATGCAAATTCCGAATAATGTATAACAAGCCACGCTTGGATTTTTACGAAAAACCAATGCTTTATTTACACACTAAAATCCTCTTTATTTGTTTTCTTCGAACTAACAAAAGTTACTTTAATCAAAATACTTTATTATATATGTAAATTAATAGTTCAACAGCTCTAAAATTTGTACACATATCTTTTAAAGTTTCGGAAATGGCATTTAACAGCACGTGCCAATAATGAAATTGTTTTATATCAAAATGGGTGTTCTATTGAGGCAATGTAGGCGCGGTATACCTATTTTACGATTACCATAATCGTCCTACCGAGAGGACTATTCGAAATGTAGGAGCTAATTTTTATCAAATGACCTTAGTTTTCATCGAAAAATCATCTACAGGGGTGAGGCCTATTTCTAGATGATTTGAGACAATACCAATCCACATGATATCCAAGGTCGTCCAACGTATACCGAAAAATCACTGTTTGGTGAATTTTGGATTGTCGGCATCAGCGGTCATATTTTCTTTTTTCGGAACGACGTTGGCGAATTTATGATGTTTGATGATTACCAACTTCTTTTAGCTTGAATTGGATGATCAACTTGTGATGACAACAGAAGAGCGCTGCGTTCTAAAAAGCTGAAGGCATAGTAATATATCGTGGAAATTATGAGAGCATTGTGAGTATTCGATGTAAATATATTGCGACAAATATATTTTCGTATAGCTCTTACATAGGTTTTTCCATGTAGACCCAAACATTTTTTGTATTTTTTTTACGTGATACTTTCTTCATCCCCATTTCTATCTACTCTAAACCCATTTATTATCAGGTACTAGATTTTTAACAGCATTTTCGGTCTCAGTATTCTTTAAAGCCAATACTTTTTCAACACACTCTTCAGCGTCTTCATTGCCGAATGCTACGAAACTCTCCATAAAGATATCTAATTCCATTATGTCTAAGAGCAGATCTTGTACCCAGATCTGCTGTCCTATTTTTATTCTAATTCCGGTATATTTTTACCTGGAAGATAAAATAATATCCAGCTTGATTCAGAAAATACTTGAGAAGCCGTTTCTACATACACCTTTAAGCCACCCAGGAAATATGCCGTACTGACTTGCGGAAAAAGTTTGGGGATGTAAGCCAAACATGATGCATTGAAGGTGTATCAGGATGGTCAGACCACGCAGCATGAATTTTTCCTGTAACAGCGCTAGAGGCTCGGTTACATAGCTGTTGCTAGAGTAGACCGAAATCATATTTTTTGAAAGAATATTTTTTTAAGACTGGCGGACAGATTTAACATGGTATTCACTCCACCTGACGGCATTGAGATCTAAAAGACAAAGTGGTTGACAGCTTCCTCCTTAAGTGCTCCCTGAGCAGAACCAGCAAATTTTCGGAATAATTTTTGAAATTGCTTTGCAACGAGATTAAGTAATGAAAATATGTATATGATTAATGTCTCACCGTTGAGACAGTCCAGGGAGAGCTGTATTACAAATTCTACTTTTACCTGATGTTGTCAGTTCATACGATTCAAAGGTGAGGAATTGATTGATTGATTTTCTTTAATAGTTACTCTTTGTGCACTGTTCTTCATCTCGCGAGATATGTATTAAAAGTAAGAGTAAATGTCGTACGAAAACGATCCCTTCTTATTCCAATTAGTTGTTCTGAACGATGATTAGGTATGCTGTTGACGAAATGGACGATAAGTTTCACGAGCAGAATCATTGTTATGATGACAACTTCAACAATTTGTAAACATTCCTCCGGTGTATGTCTATCCATAATGAAATGTTGAATCAAACTAAACAAAAAGTAACTTTCAGCTATCAAATGTGTTGTCAAATAAAGCATTGTAGTCAACTCAAAGTTATGAATCTCTAAATAATAACCTTTTCCATAATTTGTAGAACCTCAGTAGTACTACCTTCACAAACTTCATTTGAATGTGGTAGAATTCCAATTATTTTAAACATTTCTTCGCTGCTACTTAAACATTCAATGAAATGAATTGGTGACAGAATTTAAAATGAAACCGAATTTAATTCTCTTTAAGCCTCTTACCAAATAAACAATTTTCATTAACTGTGCTTTGAAATTCATTTGAAAAAATTTGAAACGTAAAAAGAGAAACTCAATGTCTGCGTTCAATACCACGAACACACAGAACAACAGAAGTAAGAAAATTACTGACGGTCTGGTACGACTTTACGATACACTTGTCGTGAATGTTTTTAAATTCTTGGATATCGAAGGATCTTATCATTCCAGTTCATATTCACATCACCTTTAAAGGTGTAGAGTGTAAAATACAATTCATGTTTTACCTTGAAATACACAGAAACCTCGCGTAATCATAACCGTATTCTTTTGAGAAAATTTCCGTTTTTATGGCTACCAATCCCAACCGCCAAAAATTTAATTCCAACTCAATGCCGTATAATTTCAAACACCTGGTGACAACCTGAATACAATGACTTTAAATTAAAATGTTATGCAGCGAAGGGTGGAAAGTGAAAACGTGAGGTTGATTTAGACAATTTTAACTAAAAAAAGAACGAAACTTAAGCGAAGAGTGGCAGTAGAAAGTAATTTTTTTCACACCACAAGTGTAGGAAATTTCTTTATATTCTCTTTTCTTTCTCTTCTATTTTTTTTTGTACCTGGTGTAAATCATCGTAGTCAGCTTTGATGCTGCTATCGCTATTACTATAATCTCCTTATTTCAATAGCTACTTTGTATTCTAAGTTTACAGTCTGTCCAGAAAATGTTTTGCCATCATTTGATGAAATAACATCAATTTTAACAAACAAATTATGGGAATTAAAAATTTAATTAAAAATCTCAACATTTTATGGTCATGAAAATATTTTGAGTCCTGAATTCTAATCAATTGAAAGGAAGACATGTTCTCACCGCAAGTGCTAAGGTTTATGGTATCTAATATAACCCAAATTTATAGGCACTGCTGATCAAATGGCACTTCAATATATTAAAGTTTGGTACTTAATAAATGTAAGAATAATTTTATTGTAAAAACATTTTCTTGGCAGACTTTTTTTTTATTGCTTTTACATGCTTCCATAATTCTCACTCCTTATTTTGCTTATGTTGTACAAAAATTTTTTGTAGAAATGTTTATAAAATGAAAATCAGAAAAAAAGGATTCTGTCAATGTCCATCAGCTATAATTGGTTGTAATGACCAATTGTGTATGTATGCATGTATACGCTACGTCGAAAATTGTGCACGAATGCTGGAGTCGATAACGCGACCTCATATGGGATTCTTGGCTCGTTAACATTGAATGTAACCAAAAATTCAACTGAATTAAAATGTCAGATTGACATTCCCTTGCAGAGAAGCAAACTAATGGTCACACATAAACTTCATTCATTTGCCGAAGAAAGATGAGATAAAATATTCACTTGTAAAGAGACCAGACGGATCTGATGCATGAATATGAGAATATGAGCATTAAATCTAACCAGAGTTTACCTTAGAAGCTCATAGCAGTTCTAACGAGAAACTGGCTTCTGGTTACATATATACATACATAATTGACCACTACAACCCTTCAGTTAGGATTACGGCCTAGCTTCTCACATCACTCATGTTGTGTGCCTTAATTTTATACGTGAATGGTGGGACCTACAGTTTAAAGTCGACTCCGAACGTTAGATTTTTTTTTGAGAAACTTTTTAATGCAGATTTATTTACTCTCAGAGTTTTTGCCAGAAATCTGCTGAGAGGAAGTCGCCGAAGAAATATTTTTTTTTTCATATTTCGTTTTGATGTATGGCCTGGGGCTCGAACCCGGGCTTTATGCCTAATAAGCGAACACACTACCTACTAGGCTACGGCGACTTCATATACATATATACGTAGGCTGGAAATACTCCAAAACGACTTTCGTAATGACAAGGAAGAATTGGAAATCACAGAATGTATTCTCTGTCGTTATCTGATACTTGGAACCCAGAGCCGAAGGTTTACATATTAAACTCCCAGAATTTATTTTTACGTACAGTATTCTGTGCATTTTTTCAAAAGCGATGTATTTCCTTCCTCTGAAGCCATATTGATTATCAAGAATACGCCTATTGGGATATGGACATCAGCAGTTTTCGAAGAGCTTTATTCCGTAAAAAAAACCGTCCTTTGAGATTCACGTTAGTGTTTTGCGCATTGAAGTCGCCGTAGTCTAGTAGGTAGTGCGATAGCTTATCAGATGAGAGACACGCTTTAACCCCTGGGATCAGACATCTCGAACAAAATGAAATATGAAAACTATGAGAATAAAGCAAAATAGTCATGAAATCTTTTAAAATCTGTCATTCGGAGTCTACATTAAACAGTAGATTCCGCTATTCATGGACAAAATTAGCACACACAACATGAGTGTTGTGAGGATGAGCTAGGTAGTAATCCTGATTAAAGAGTTATAATGACCGGTTAAGGGTGAAAGTGAGTTTCTCCGAAAACCAAAATTTTCACCTTTAAAGAGAAAACTCTGTAAACCCTCCCTGTGGGGATGATCTTCTTGAGACCATTACCCAGTTGTATTTATTTATAGGATTGCATTTTGTGCCTTATTAGCCTAGTACCCTAGCTTATTAGCCCTAATCTGTGTTCTACAATTGGTTGTATATCATACTTACAGTTTATGTTGGCACTTTCTTCTTTCCTTTTTAATAAAAAAAGGAAAAAAGCAAAGAAAAAAACAGATTAAAAGAATATGTGCCACTGCGAAAATAAAGTGCACTGTGTAAATGTAGGAGGGGCTGAGGTTAAAATAAGTTTTTCAATAAAAATAACTTGCGGTCTTCTAAATGGCATTTCATATCAGACAATTACTTTCCAGCTTTTGTTTAATTTTTCTTCTTCCTCTCTTAGCCTCTCTTTGTTCTGCAGAAGTATTTTATGACAGAATTTTTCTGTTCCTTTTCAAACGAACAGCAGCATGAGCTGCCTGCAATTTATGCATTTGAGTCCTTTTCTCTCTGAGTGAAAATTTAATTTTGTTTACAAAAGAAAATATTTTATTAAAAAGAGAAAGAAGAGGACAAAAAGAAAATGTAGATGAGAAGATACTTTACAATTAACCGCCACTATACAGTGACAGAACAAAGAAGAAAATGCGAATGAAATTAATATTTCAGAGACAATGTATAACAATAGAATGACGCTAGCCATTTAATATGACGGGCTAAAAACATAATAATAAAAAAAAGGTTAAAGTTTTTAACTAACAAGTATGCAGTTGGTGTAGTACTTAAAGGGCAGAAAGAGGGTTTTCAAGTGGTTAATGCGTTGTTACTTGCCATTGCAATATTAGGAATTAAGTTTCGTATTGTTCTCGTAAAGGACTCGTAAGGAAAAAAGGAGAGCAAAATTCTGAAGTATAATCGTTTTGTTTAAAATTTGCTAGTTTACATCATACATAAATAAGCCTGACTAAGAGGGCTATTACAATCCTTCAGCCAGGATTACGACCTAGGTTCTCACATCACTTATGTTGGGTGTGTTAATTTTATCCATAAGTGGCGGCACCAACAGTCGATTTCGAACCACCGATTTAAGAGAAACTTTTCAAGTTACCGGCTAGTACGCCCCGATATTTAAACGTTCTGTTTCCCAAAAACCGATGACGTCTCTTCTGAAGTGCAGGGCACTCACATATAATGTATTGTACCGATTCCGTTTGCTCTACATCATGACAACTTATACAGCAATCCTAGTTGAGCAGACCGAACTTGTCAGCGAAACTGCCAATAGCGCATAGAATGAGATCCGTTCAAATCTTGCTCGTGGCTACGTTGTTGGTAATTCATCTGTGACCTCTTATTATGACATACTTTTTCCAATACTTCAACCGCTATGTCACCAAATGTAGATGAATGCTTATCTTCAAATGGTCAGTTTAAAGTTGCATACTTGAGAATTTAGGTAATGCAACAGACAATTGTCCAGTCAGCCGAGTATTCCTATAACTGCTTCAAAGTGTCGCGTGCCCCAACCAAATTCAATTCTTCTATTGTGGGCTAATAAAGAGTCATCACACAGTACCTTACTGCATTGACTGTAAATAGCGATTTTCTTCATTCTTCATTCATTCAACATATCGCATTGGCAGCTGTTGTACTGCCTCTAGTTACTTTTTACACCAAATACATGTCAAATATGATATTCGTCGCTGAAGATAGTTTTTCAATGGGCACACTTCTCATATCAAGTTGAATGGCAAAGCTTTCTATATATTTTTGGCACTATCACATGTTACGAATTTGTTTTTATACCGAAGTAATTTACATTCGAAAACTAATTGACAAAATCATTACTATCGGAAACGTGTTGAACCAGAATATAAACACATGAAAAAATCATGCTACTTGTTGCTTAAACTTGAGGGAATTCATTAACATCTAAAATAGAATGGGAAATCTTATGATCTCAAATAAATTGAATGTGTGCCACTGAACTTTATTAAACCGCGTATGTCAAGTATATTACGTACTTACTTCATTTATCATGACAATCATTTAGTCTGGATTTCGACCTAGTTTCTCGCATCCCTACGTTGTATGTGTTAATTTTATCAATGGGCATCTACTGTGATTGACAGATTTGAGAAACCTCTCATGACAATTTTATTTTACTCTCAAAGTTTTTGCCAGAAATCTGCTGAGAGAAAGTCACCGAAGAAATATTTCATTTCTGTTGTAGTAATAACATTCACTGTTTCTTCTAATATACACTTTATTAATATACACTCTGCTTTAACATACTCATAACATATCTTAGTAACCTTTATAATTTTTGTAAGTATTTTCTTGAAATAAATTTTTATTCCAATAAAGTCACTTGAACTATAAAGTCACATTTTCTTCGTTTTAATAAAGCTGCAATAGGTTATGGGCCTATGCATATGAAGTTTTTGGAAAATTCAAGTGAAAAATAAAGGATATAAAGTTAAAAATAAAGCGTTTAATCAACATAAAGTTTATTTTAAAATAAAATTAAAAAAGATGACAGGCACAAAAACAAAATTTAATAAATTGAACAATGAAAATTACGTAAATTGGAAATTCAAAATGGAGCTACTATTGAGAAAGCAAAATTTATGGAAGCTGGTGATTGAAGGTAACCGTCCTGAACCAAAATTTACAAATAATGTGATTCAGAACAAGGCAGTGATTGATGAATGGGACACCAAAGATGATGAGGCCAGGGGAACCATTGGATTGCTCGTGATGGATGACCAACTTTGCCATATTAGAAACTCGAAAACGGCAAGAGAAATGTGGGATAACTTGAAAAATTATCATGAAAAAAATACTCTGTCGAATAAAGTTCATTTAATGAGGAGCATTTGCTCGTTAAAATTGGAAGAAGGTGGCAATGCTGTGGCCCATATTAATACAATGAACGAGCTATTTACAAAATTGCGTGATGTTGGTGAGGAAGCCTTATCCGATAAATGGAGTGCTGCTATGTTGCTGAGCAGTTTGCCGGAGGGCTATGATACTCTTATAACATCTCTAGAATCCAGAAAAGAAGATGAAATTAATTTTGCTTTTGTTCAACAGAAAATTATCGCCGAATATGAAAGACGTTTGTACGCTAATGGAGGCGCAGTGGGTGATGCTGTTTTGAAGGTTGTTGCTAAGCCTGGTGGTGTTTGCTATTTCTGTAAGAAACCCGGTCACCAGAAGAAAAATTGTTTGAAATATAAAAACTGGAAACAGAAACAAGGACCAGAAAATAATTTCAGCAGAATCAATTCTATGGAGGAAAAATTTAATTCAGATTTTCTTTTCAAGTTTGGAAAGACTAAATATTTATCTTGTTGGCTTGTTGATTCAGGCGCTACTCGTCATGCTGTCAACGATTACAAATTTTTTCAAAAATTGGATGAATCTTACAAGAGTCATATTGAATTGGCTAATGGTGAAAAAGGTGCTATTGAGGGCATTGGGTCAGGTGAGCTGATGTTTTATGATAAATACGGTAAGGAGCATACATTTTTCGCGAAGGAGGTTTTATATGCACCTAGTTTGGTGGGAAATATAATTTCAATAAGGCAGTTAACAAGATTCGGGTTTGATGTAACATTTAATAAAAATATTTGCTGTATTAATTTGAATGGTAACAATATTGGTATGGCTGATATCGAAGGAGAAATGTATATTTTACGTCAGCATGATAAAATAAATGCTTTAATTCAACATAATAATAACTGTATTCATGTATGGCATCGAAAGCTGGGACATCGTGATCCTGAAGCCATAAGAAAGATGTTGTCGGAAAACTTAGCTGATGGTTTTAAAATTGTAGAATGTGGTATTAAGGAGATATGTGAAACATGTCTGAAGGGGAAACTGACTAGAATGCCGTTTCCAAAACGATCAGTAAGCAAATCAACGGAGCCATTGCAGTTAATCCACTCTGATGTTTGTGGACCAATGCAAACTACTACACCATCTGGAAAAAGGTATATAGTAACTTTTATTGATGATTATTCAAATTTTACAATAATTCGATTAATATCAAAGAAATCGGAAGTAGAACAAGTATTTAAAGATTTTATAATGTTTTGTCGTACAAATTTTGGTAAAGCACCCAAGGCCATTCGTTCCGATAGAGGTGGGGAATATACCGGTAAAAATTTTACTTGTTTTTTACAGTCTCAAGGTATTCAAATACAATTAACAGCCCCTTATAGTCCTCAACAAAATGGCAAGGCCGAAAGAAAAAATAGAAGCCTAATTGAAATGGCCAGATGCTTACTAATAGATGCTGATTTGCCTTATTCATTTTGGGGAGAAGCTGTATCGACTGCGAATTATATTCAAAATAGAGTTTTTACAAGATCTACAAATAAAACTCCATATGAATTATGGTATAATTCAAAACCTAATTTAAGCCTCTTTCACGTTTTTGGTTCAGAATGTTTTGTACACGTTCCATCTGAAAAAAGGCGTAAATTAGATGATAAAGCACTAAAAATGATTTTTTTGGGATATGATGATAATTCAAAAGCTTTTCGTTTTTACAACCCTACCACAAAGAGGGTAGTCATAAGTCGTGACGTTCGATTTTTAGATTACAGTAAAGATAATACAGATGAAAACATTTCTATTAAGTTTCCTAAAGTCTGCAAAAATGATCCATTATTGATTGAGGAGGAGAATACGGAACAACAACAACAAAATTCAATCAATAATGATACGGCAGAACTTAATGAAAAAACTGATAAAGAACATGATTCTGAAAAACATTTGGAATTACATACACCAACAGTTAGAGTTTCTAGTCGTACAAATAAAGGCAAAGAACCTAGAAGACTAATTGATGAAATATGGTCAATACAAGAAATCAAAGAACCTAAAACATATACAGAAGCAATTAATTGTGATGAAAAGGTACAATGGTTAGATGCTATGCAAGACGAAATGGAATCTATGAAAAGGAATCAGGCTTGGGAACTCGTCAAATTGCCCGAGGGAAAGACAGCCATAGGAAGTAAATGGGTTTATAAAATAAAACGTAATTCCGATGGTGAAATATATCGTTTCAAAGCTCGTCTTGTTGCTCAGGGCTTTTCACAGAAATATGGAATCGATTACGATGAGGTGTTTGCCCCGGTGGTATCCCACACAACATTCAGAATTTTATTATCAATTGCTGGAAAGAAAAATATGATTGTGAATCATATTGATGCAAGAACAGCTTTTTTAAATGGAAAATTGTCCGAAACAATTTATATGAAACAGCCTGAAGGTTTTAAAGATGAAAACAGTGAACTGGTTTGTCTACTAAAGAGAAGCATATATGGCTTGAAACAGGCTGCAAGATCATGGAAAAATACATTACACGAAATTTTAATTGGAATGGAATTCAAACAGAGTTTAAATGATCCCTGTTTGTATTATGGTAATATTTTCGGGAACATATGCTATATAATTGTTTATGTTGATGACCTTATTCTGGCTTGTTCAACAATGGAACAAATAAAGTACGTTGAAGCCGGCCTATTAAGTAATTTCCCTATAGAAAATCTAGGCGAATTGAAACATTATTTGGGAATTGAAATATCGAAAGATTTCGATGGGAACTTCCAAATTTGTCAATCAAATTATATAAATAAAACAGTTAAAGAATTTGGGCTTCAAGATGCAAAATCCGTTAGAACACCTTTGGATTTATGTTACGGAAAAGGAGGAGATACTAATTTTCTTGGAAATAATATTATGTATCGCAAATTGATTGGACATCTTTTATATATTTCCGTTAACACCAGACCTGATATCTCAGCAGCTGTAAGTATTTTAGGGCAAAAGGTATCGCGGCCCACTAATGAAGACTGGATACAGTGTAAGCGTGTTTTAAAATATTTAAAATCAACAGCAAATTTAAAATTGAATTTAAGCAACAAAGATAATGAACAAAAACTAATTGGCTATGCTGACGCGAACTGGGCTGAAGAAAGAATTGAAAGAAAATCTAATAGTGGCAGAATATTTTTCTACAATGGTGGCACTGTTTCTTGGTCCTGTCAAAAGCAAACACTGGTTGCTTCTTCAACATGTGAAGCGGAATATATTTCATTATCTGAATCTGCAAAAGAGGCAAAATGGCTTAGACAACTACTGGAAGATTTGCAACAACCAATTAATGAACCAACAACTCTCTTAAATGATAATCAAAGCTGTTTGCGACTTTTAAATGACGATAAATTTTCCTGTAGAACAAAGCATATGGATACGAGATACAAAATGACAAAAGATTTAGTGAAGAAAGGTATCATATCAACGAGCTATTGCCCTACGGAGGAGATGATAGCTGACATTTTAACGAAGCCGTTGGCGTCAATTAAACACGATTATTTTCGTGGAAGATGTAACTTGAAGTGAATGAGGAGGAGTGTTGTAGTAATAACATTCACTGTTTCTTCTAATATACACTTTATTAATATACACTCTGCTTTAACATACTCATAACATATCTTAGTAACCTTTATAATTTTTGTAAGTATTTTCATGAAATAAATTTTTATTCCAATAAAGTCACTTGAACTATAAAGTCACATTTTCTTCGTTTTAATAAAGCTGCAATAATTTCATTATTCGTTTTTGTTGGAGATGTCTGACCTGTGGTTTGAACCGTGGCCTCATGTGTAATAAGCCAACACACTACTTACTAGACTACAGCAATTTTTTTTGTTTGTTTACTTTGTTTATTATGCTCCGAAAGGTGATTCCTCCCCAATTTCTTCAATCGTTTTAATCCTTCTTTTTATCAGAACAGAACAGCATTGTTGCGAAAATGTTTTTACACAAACAAATTTTTTTTACATCTATGAAGCTCAGAAATTATTTTCTTTGGTTGCGGAATTTTCCTATTTGTGTACGTTTAACACTTATTTAATCTATGTTGACATTTTAACGATTATGTATAAGCGGGGGAGTATACAAAGTTTCAAATGACGGGTAAGAGAAGGTCTTAGGTATAATGTAATTGATCTACTAGAACTATGCAATTGGAAAAACCGTAAGCAAGATATCAAAATGTTTTCAATAACAAATGAAGTATCATACAATACTTTAAATTCTTGTCGAAATCCAAATAAGCGAACATTCAAGCTTCAAACTGAGCCACCCCGTAATTACCGAAGAGAACAGAACGAGTCTTATGAAGAAATGCAGGAATGCAAACCAGAGATCAGCAATGAGTATTCAAAAAGATGAGTAGATGCAAATCATACTCATAATTTCTGGTACTTATACGCATTCATACTTATTTTAATAGCACACTCATACTACTCATATTCAAAATTTGAAGTACTAATGGTACTCATACTTAACAATACGTATGATGTTGTTAATTTCGACTCTCCTTTACACAACATTTACACGAATCCCAAAATAAGTATGATTTGCCTACGAACACTACAATACTCACTAGAAGGTTGTGTGTTTGCTTTGCTTGCTGCTCTGTGTTTTTTGCTTATATGCTTTGATGAATGATTCGAATCACTCGAATCATTTATGAGTATTACTAGTATTTTTATAAATTTATGAATTTAAATGAGTAGGCGTATGTATCAAACATATTTAGAATGTTATGAGTTTGATGTCAATGTTGTTAAATGATATTGCAACCTATACTTATGTATAAATCAATGTTGTAGTGAGTACGAATGAATCAGAGTAGTTGAATTTCAATACTGTTGACTCACTCATACTCAAAATTTCATGAGTACTTATGAGTAGCGAAAAAACAATTCATTGCTGACCTCTGGTTGAAACAAACCAACCACAAACTTATTATGACAAGGGGTATACATACGGTGACCATATTTTTTTCAACAAAATACAGAACAGGAGAAAAAAATGCACTAACCACCATTTTCTAAATCAGGTTATTTTTAACCGACAAAATTTCAATTGTCAATAAAGTTTTAAACATTATTATATTGATTGTTAGAAAAATAAAAATTTATTAATTGAATTTTATAAAGTACAAAAAGAAAGCAAATAATAAATACAAAAAGACGCAGCAATAAATACATAAATACTAAAAAACATAACAAAATAACATAAAATACACCAAAAATTTCAAAATATGACAATATTTAAAAGAGCGTTTTAAAATCCATTTTTAATATTACAAAATCAACATGAAAAAACTACATTTGCTTTATTAAGTTTTCATTTTGTTTTAAATATTCTTTAAATTCTGTACAATTTTGTTCATAATTTAATTTTGTGATTAAAATTGCTTTAATAGTTTCTATTTTTATTTGAGTCTTTTCATTTGTCCAAACATTATTTAAAATGGAAAATACCCTTCCAGCTGTGGCATTAGACCCAGGTAAACATAAACAAAATTCTACAATTTTTAGAATATTTTCATAACCAATACTTTTTTCATGAAACTGTTTGAAAATTTCTACCCAACGTTTTTCGGTAGATGTTTGATCGTTATTCCATTCTAACCTAGTATAATTTTTAATAAGTGAAAATTCATCAAGTAATTCAGTATCATTAATGTTTAATTCTGTCATTTTTTCCATTATAAAAACACAACTTGTTTCAACTTCGGCCCAAGTAGGAAGTTCTTGAAGAAGAACCCATTTTAATAGTACAACTTCTTGGTATGCAAAATCCTATTGCTTTAAATATTCAACACAATTTGTATAAAAATAAGCTGAGTTTTTTTAAATTCATTAACGCCTATTAAATTTTTCTCATTCAATATTTTTTTTTACTGCTAAAGGTAAAAATATTTCAGCCCTTCGTTGTGTAACTTTAAACTTAAGCTCATTTATAATAAGAGAAACTTCCAACATGCAAATTTTTTGCGACTCAATCTGATTTACATAATTGTGAAATGAAGTGGCTTGGCAATGTATAAATAAAAGCCAGGCTTCAGAATAAGGATTGTCAAAATGTTTTTAACATTGATGGGCACTTTGGTTGAGATAAAAAATACTCCTTTAAAGGTTTAAAAAGTTGTAATATTCTTTCAATGGACGGTTTAAGAGTAAGCCACCTTGTCTTGCTATATCCAAATAATTTTTTATATTCTACGTCTACTGTATTACAAATTAATTTAAATTGTTCAACACGAACGGTATAAATATAAAAATATGAATAAATTTTGACAACAATAACTTCAATATCTACAGGAAGACATTCTGTAGACATTTGAAGACAATTGTTTAATACATGTGCAGCACAATTGACTCCAATAAGAACATTTCCAGTAGATGAGTGTACTTTTTTAAAAACATTATTTTGTCCTCGTCTTGCAGTTCCAACAAAGTTACAATCTGTGTTATCCGCACATATGTATAGGAGGTATTTTTTTTTTATTTAAATCAAATTTAAGAAAAAGATCGCAAATATATGTATGTTGTTAAAATGACAGACGTTTCTCCTGGTAAGTTATCAACTTGTAGTATTTTTAGTTGCACACCTTTCAGTGGTATAAAAAACGAACAACTATTGGACATATTTTTATGTTGTTATGATTCGAACAATCAAAAATATCAACACTACTTATCAGTGTTAGTAAATGTATTTACGTATTTCTTATGTGTTTTTCTATGCGCTTTTTATGTACAGCTGAAAAAATAACGAAATACTGAACAAATACAGTACACTAAATAAAATACAGAACATTTTCACGTTTTTTAGCAAAGAATAATTTATACAGAACAAAGCTCTAAAATACAGTACTGTTCTGTATAATACAGAACGTCTGGTCACCGTAGGTATACACCATATTGTGCGACTTAATGGTGCACGTGGGTCACCGAGTGACCTTTCCTGTGAACGGCAAGCTACACGCTAATCTAACATAACCTAAATGGCAGGCATTAATAATACGATTTTACAAGTTTTCTGTGATTTTTCAAAACCTAAACTCTACAATGCTTTAGTGTACTCGTAAAGAGTTTTTCACTTTCTTGACATCTTTAAAAGAAATGCTTGAGGTTAACAATTTAAAATCCTGAAATCTTTGTTTTTTTTCCTTTTTTTCTGCTAATCCGATTGAGTAGCACTTTTGTTGCTAGACTTGGCCACAATGTCAACCAATTGCCGATGGTATCTATTGCCAATACAAATAATGTGGCATTATAGAGCAATACTTCAATTTTACTGTGTCAAGTATTGAGCATCAGGAGTTGAATGGAGTTCAAAATCCAAAGAATGAACAGAGGGATTATTGAAATGATGCATAAAAGCACTTTCCTTGCTTTCATTTTGTTTTGTTTTAGTTGCTGCTACTATCAAGCCAGTGGCTTACACTTGTAGACCCTTTTAAGAAATACGAGTACATTATACAAGAGTGTTGCAAGTGTTGCATGTATATTTAAAAGTATCATACGACTTAAAAGTACAAATGTTATGTAAGAAAATGGAAAATGGAAAAGTGTGCACATAAAACGAAACCAAAAATAGACTTCAAGGAAATCCTTAACGATGCATTTTCTCATGCAAGAATACATATGTACAAATACATGTAATACTTACAAGTATTTAAAATGAATGAATGTGTTTATAAAAGTTGTTGCAGGCTTAACATAAACTGTGGGTGAGATTTGTTTCTTTTTTTCTTTTGTTTTTTAAATATTTTGGTTGAAAAAGTGGCCGGTATTTTAATATGAATTGGTCAAGACTGGCTTTCTAGAGAGATACAGTTTGAGAAAGTGATCAAAAATTAATTTCGCTGTCCGTGAGTGAGTGTGCAGGAGAATCCGAAGCAGTGGATTTCGCCTTGTTTACTTGAATCGGCCTTTCGCAGATAACAATTTGACGAAGTTTGCCTCCCGTACAAAATTCAAATGACCGAGGCACTGAAGGTGAACGAGCATAGAAAATGACATGTGTTCGCTGAATGGTATTTGGAGCAATGGGCAACTAACCCCAATTTCCATAGAAAACTTATTTCTGGTTAAATGGACACGTGAACACACCAGATTGTTGAATTTTGGACGATACCAATCCGCTTAAGATCGAAGAGCGTCCAATGCTTCACGAAAATGTCACTGCTTGGTGTGAATTTTGGGTTGGAGGCCTCACCGGTTCATATTTCTTTGATAACGACGTTGGCTGAACCATAATTGTCAACGGCAATCCCTGTAGGCCGATGATTACACACTTCTTTGCCTTGAATTGCATGAACAGCACGCGAACGTCATGTGTTTTCAACAGGACATGCGGATTTATTGTCATGATTAACTCACATTAAAGTGATGTGAACTGATCATCGAGATCGTCGTGATCGCAGTGCGATTTGTCGCAGTGATAAAAAGGCGTCTTATGAATGATTAGAGCAGAACTTTGGGGTATCAACTGTAAAAATGTACACTGGCTGTACGAATTTGTTAATCAAAGCAATTCTATTCTTTGCACCCTCCGTTGGGTGTTTGGCTTCAGACAAAAGGAATTCACAAGCTAGGTTTTACTATTATTTTATAATGAGGATCGTGACGGTTATGATAACAAGCGCCTCATAGAAGTATATCATCTAAGGCAGTGATTACTATTCTTAACTGGCTGCAGCCAGATTACGGCCGTAATCAATAATTGGTTGTAATGACTAATTATGTACATATGTATGTAGGAATGATATAATGTGAGTTTCAGAATCCGGTATCAGAGTACAACTACTTGCCTATAAAGCGGGCATTATACCCCAGTAGAATATGTACACTGCATCTATGATTGTCCAAGAATGCCGAGTGTCTTTGTAGCAGAATACGAGACATTCGACTTCTGGTAAAAACCCAACCAGATTCCAACTTAGTAACCTCATAGAAGTTATAACAAAACACAGGTCTCTGTGTACACGTACTTGGTGGCTGAGAATACCTTATAACTACCTCTGTAACGACGAAGGAGAAAACGAGACAGATATCTTCTCTGTCATTTTCAATCACTTTGGAGTTTGAGACGAAGGATTCTTGGGATCACAGAATTTATTGATAGAACATGTCTAGCCAAAGGCTGATAGATGCTATCGAAATGACTGATAGATGTCAACCAGGTGTTATAATTTTATAACGATATTGGTAATCACATTGTTATAATTTCTGTAATAGAGTAGCAAAACATAAGAACTTTTCACGGAATATTTACTTATTTAAATAGTCATTAAACCATTCAGTCAGGATTGCAACCTAGCTTTTCACACCACCAATGTGGCCTATAATTCAATGTAGACTTCGGACGATAGATTTCAGGATTTTATTATACTCTAAGTGGTCGCCGTGGTCTAGTAGGTCGTGTGTTGGCTTATTAGACGAAAGGCCCGAGTTCGAATCCCAGGTCAGATATCAAAATGAAATATGAAAAATATTTTCTCGGCGACTTCCTCTCAGCAGATTTCTGGCAAAAACTCTGAAAGTAAAAATTGCCATGAAAAAGCTTCTCAAAAAATCTGTCGTTGGGAGTCGACTTTAAACAGTAGATCCCGCCACTCATGTATAAAATTAACACACACAAAATGAGTGGCTGTGTTGAGAAGCTAGGCCTTAATCCTGACTTAAGGGTTGTAATGGCCAATTATGTTATGTATGTAGAGGACGAGGGCTTGTCAAAAGAGACAAGTACAATACCAGGAGGCCAAGTTGACCCATTGTACGAGACACCCTTTAGGTGAGAGGATAAAGGAGGGGATGGGAAAAAGGAGAAGAAGTAAGAAAGGGGAGGTACATACGCAATTGGTCCATTACAACCCTTCAGACAGGATTACGACCTATCTCCTCATACCATGTTTAAATTTATACATGAGTGATGGGGCTTATAATTTAAAGTCGATTCCGAGCGACAGATTTTTGAGAAACTTTTCGTGGTATTGGCTTATTTACTTTCAAAGTTTTTGCTCGAAATTTGCTGAGAGGAATGTCGCTGAGAGAAATATTTACAGTGATTCGAATCATTCATCCAAATTTACAGTCGTAGTTGTTGTTGCATTTACAAAAAAGAAGAAAGACAAAGACAGCATGCCAAGCAAACATACAACCTTCTAGTGAGTATTGTAGTGTTCGTACGCGAATCATACTTATTTGATTCTTGTAAATATTGAGTAAAGGACAGTCGAAATCAACAGCATCATGCGTACTGTTATGTATGAGTACGATGAGTACTTCAAACTTTGAATATGAGTTCTATGAATATGATATTAAAATAAGTATGAATGCGAATATGTATCAGAAATTATGGGAATGATTCGAAACTACTCATCTTTTTGAATACACATTGCTGATCTCTTGTTTGAACCGCGGCCTCACATCTAATAAGCCTATACACTACCTACTAGACTACGGTGACTTCACTCAATGTTCAGTTCCATATAAACATACAAATGTACGAAAGACTCTCTTTATTTTGAATATTACAGCCATAAAGATTAGTGTAGGGTGTAATAAATAGCAAAAATTTGTCTGCCTAGTAAACATTCATGCAAGTGCACCAAGAATTACACTTAACAGCACTAAACTAGTCCTTCTTTACTACTACATAGGCAAGTAAGTAGAGTCTTCAGACTGTTCATATTTTGAATACAATTTTTACAGTTCTTCTAGACGGTTATTCAAATGTACAGTGCATTACACACTCCTCCTACATAATGTATGAAAGCGAGTCTTTAAGTTTCCATGACAAGATACTCCTGTAGTTCTTAACAACAAACACTTCTTTTTAGTTCAGCTCTTAAGATGTTTATTTTGGGTTTGTATAGGTCTTTTGTAGTCCGCTTATACAACCACTTACTCACTCTCTCTTCACTTCGCTTAACGAACACAGTCAGCCATTTCACTTATTTTGTTATTTCTTAACAGAAAGTACCAGAAGAAATGCGAAACATGGAATATGGAAATCGGAAAACGAAATCCGTACATATTTTAGCATAAAACTTTAATATTTTCGCGCCTCTTGACGGCCTGCAAAGTGCAAATGGGAATGGGAAGGGGGTAAAATGCGATATTATGTATGAAGCAATAGGAAATAGAGTACATAAGTACATATGTACAACAATACAATACAATAGAATGAAGGAAAACAGAAAAAAGGAGGTAAAACAGGAGTTTATTTTTGTTGAAAAAAAAAACAAAGCCTAAGGAATGCAATCCCTTGAGTGTTTATGAATTCCTTGTATTTTTGTTTGTTCCTTGATTTCTTATCCTTATTGTTATTGTTTCATTTTACGCTCCTTTACAGCAGCACTTTTACTGTTTTAGTTGACTTGTGTGCATTAGTATTCATGTTTTCATTTCTTTTTTTATTTTATTTTCTTGTCTTTTTGGTGTTAAGAACTTGAAAGGATTTTATGGAAATCATTTTGTTTCCCGTTTTGTTTTTCGCTTGTGGGCTCGCTACACATCACATCTCTCATAAGCTCAGGACAAATTTTAAATATTTCAACATTTTTTTTCTTCTAAAATTTAAAGAACGTTTTTTCGTATTCCATTTGTTTTCTTTTTGTGTTTGCGGAAGTAAAAATGTTTAATATGAAAGTGTAACAATAAATATGGCACACGTTAATAATTTATTTATACGTTATACACACATACTTTGATGATGACAGGAAATTTATTGGAACTTTTTTTATGCCAAGCAGAAACACATGTAACTTCCTGCCTGCTTTGCAATACGAAGTTGAGTTAAAGTTTACATTACTTAGAGCTTAAGGTTTAAGAGAACACTTCGAACCATCAATACAGGATATTGGGATATGCTCTAAAGATAGAACTGAATTGGATCCAAATATGAAACCGGATCAGACAAAAATGTGCTTTTTTACAAGAAAAATTAAGATAAGTGATCGATCTTACAACCTCGATAGGATATTGAAATGTCTATGGAGCATAGAGCAGCAAAATGGAGCATAGAGCAAAAATGTGCTTGAATCATGCCCCATTCAGAAGGTGGTACACTGGCTTTAGAGAAGCTCGCATACACACACATACTCTCGGAGTTTTTGACAGAAATCTGCTGAGAGGAAGTCGCCAATGAATATATTTTTCACGATTCGTTTTGTTCGAGACGTCTGACCTGGGGTTTGAACCGTGGGCTCACGTCTAGTAAGCCAACAGACTACCTATTAGACTACCAACTTATATTTTGGTAATTTGATGCATATCGAGCACGGTGAAGAAATCACATACGAGGCAGGATAAGCACTATGACTATGAGGCAAATAGGTAAATAAATCAGAACGTGAAATCGTATCAGCAGAATATAATTGACACACTGGTCAGTTATTAGCTTAAAGTGAAATTATGCTACAGTATGCCTAACATATCAATCTCGACCAACTACATCACTCTGATGCCAGATCAAGTTTAATGGTTAGACGGAACCATGAAACAAACATCCGAGACTGCTTGTTACTACAGAGATAACTTTAAATATGAAGACATGACGGGACTGGACCTGTATTTAAAAAGACTAGCAACCAAAATATGCCTTCGGATACCGGACCAGTATACGAGTTTCCAAGCAGATATGTATACGAGCGATTAGGGAGCGTGTTATCAGAAAAAAGTAACAGTTTGTATCTACATTTGCCTAAGAGACCAAATGAAAGATTTCTCTTTGTGCATACAAGTGAATCTGGGGTCAGTCTTGCTTGGGTTTAGTTGGTGAATAGCAATGATTAAACTTGGTTAAGTAGACCCCGATTTTATTTAATAACAGAAATTCTTTGTTTTGTTCATTGTTTTAATGAAGACCTGTAGGAGCTAAAGGCCTCATGCATATCACCATGTCGTCTTGTTGATAGTCACCATTTAGAAGTGCCAACCACTACCTATAAGAATTTTGCACGCTGTACAAACTCTATTAACTTATTCCAGTCCACTCTTCAGAGTTTCACATAGTGCGTATCCTCTATCCTCTATGGACAATAACATTAAAAATGTCTCATTGTTCTGGAAGTCCCACCACACGCCCTGCATTCTTGATTATCTCCCACGTTATGAGTGCCTCTGTAAATATCCTCAAAAGTCTGTGAACAGAAGAGAAATTATGCCTCTCTCTTCATGTTGTCCCTTATATTGTATGCACTGTAATTCATCCGTTTATTTCTCAAGATACGTTTCATTCAGTCAATCTCCGTCTGGTCCAATCAAATCTAGGCTAAGGATTGTATTATTGTTGTATCGGGTTGGACATTATTTTTCAATGTTAATTCATACTACAAGAGAATATACTCTGTTATTTATGGAACTTTCTATGTAATGGGCGACTTCAAGTAGCACAATCTCCACTGATCTTACTTTGATGGAGGAATGCCTCAGCCTCTCATCTGATGACAAAAATTCATTTTATGGTTCTATGAAAAAATGAGGTTAGACGAGTTGAACGAAAAGTCTTTGGCGTCGCATGGCTAAATTTGCTGCTTTTAGATAGGAACACCACCCTTGCTTACTGCCAACGTTTAGGTACATATGCATAGGTTAGACAAGACAAGCTTTACCTCTTTCTGTTCAAGAGCCAGAACAATTTCATTTGGGCCTGTCAGTTAAACTATACCTGTGGTAATTTTCGAAGTATCTCATATTCCACTAAATCCTATTAACTGTGCCGACGTGATCTCGTCAACCCATAAGTAGGATGTAGGATAGAATTTTCATAACATAACATTTCTTAATAGAACATTTGATATTAAAATTCCAACTAGGGTCTTCTAGTCTAAAGGTTAGGAGGTCCTTAATGGGGCTCTTCAGATTTATAGCGATGGCTCAAAGATTCACGGCATGGTGGGCAGTGGTACTAGAATATTTATTAAACGTTCTGATATTATTGCCTAACTTCGGCGGCAAAATGTCGGGGGTAGAATTTTCTCTGGAAATGTCCTGAATTACGCGAACAGCCAGGTTGCGGTTAAGTCCTTAACCACCGTATATTCAACGTCGGTTTTTGTCCATGAACGTCGAGGATTTCTTAATTTAATGTCGGATGATTATATTTCTGCGCTATGTTACAGGGTAAAGGCATTGCGAGTGCCTCATTTAAATTGGATGATATCCACTCGTATTTACAGGGAGGCTCAATCTTGTTGGAAGTATTACTAGACTCTACTGAATACGTATGGATACGTAAATCGTACCATACGTATCATTTGGTACGTAGGAAGAGGAGCAAGAGACTGTCGCACAATGGGGTTTTTGATGCCTAAAATGGATATTAAATCGTTGGAGCTTTCCTGGTTGCTTTTTTTAACTTTTTTTGGTTTATTTCGCTTAAAGAAGATAAATCCATAATAAAAAAAAAATCGTGACCTGAAATGCATAAGGGCCTAACAACCAAAAAATTCAAAATTGATTTTTTGATTGATTCTGACGTATTGCATCAAAATATTTGTTCTGACAAAGTTTTATAATCCTACTGTTAAAGATTATCTGACAACCAGATAAAATTAGAATTGAACCTAGAAACGTTAATACACATTAGAATAAATCATTTTGAGTATCAAACAAGTTTTCATTTCATTTTGAAGTTTTTGTTTCGGGCTTCTTGCTCTTCCTGAGTTAACTGTTAATTGGTATTAAAGAGTAGTTTATTACTTCTGGTCCGCACCAGCAAAGATGAAGAATTTTCTTTCCTTTACTCCTTTGACTTTTGCTTCTTTCACTGCAATCGTCGAAATCAACTTTCGATCTACCACGCTTAACACCAGATTGGCGCGGGAAACCTATTGACGAATCTAACCAGTACTTGTTGTTCTGAAGAAAACGCTCAGAAACTCTATAAGATGCATTCCAGCGATTCTTCAATTGGAAAATTAAATTTTTCAATGTATCGTTAAAAACTTTAATATTTTTTTATTGCTTGGGAATAAACGTGTAAGCGTTTTTTCTTTAAGAAGTGCGATTTTTCAGTCAAGGTTTCAAATCCAGATCTTTCAACCAGTTCATAAAGTTCTCTTCGAGAAATAAAAATTGTATTCACGTTTGTACCTATGATTGAATAAATATGGTCTTATAAATTTATACAAAAAATTTAATAGATAAAAATTATATAAGTGCAAAAATATATCTTCTTTTTTTTAATCAGGTGCAAGAAAGTGCAAAAAATTTTTTTTCTATTATTTCACAGGGTATCTTAAGTTTAAGAAAAGAAAATTTTTTTTGCTTAACTTTGCTTAACTCACAACTATTTTTCCATATATGCTACAAAATTAGCAAATTTATAGACCTTCACAAAATTTTTTTTTAAAAATAACAAAACTACATAATCTTAAAAAACAACGAAGCAAATATAATCTCAATCGTCTGTTGTTGAAGCCTCCATATTTTTTTTAATACTTTTACTTAAAAACTTGCCGAGAACTCATTTTGAAAACACTGAAAATTTATTTTTTTCGCGAAAGATAAAAAATATCAAAAAACTCGCACTTCAGAAAGGCATAGTAATGTAACGGTACTTGCTAGAGACACGTTTTTTTAAGAAAGGGATGCAGAATTTTGTGCACTTCCAGCTCATGTAAGAAAATATTTGGTACTCAAGAATTTCATTTTCCAATTAATATCCATTTTAGGCATCAAAAACCCCAATGTGTGTCGTTTACTTCATGTACTTTCTCATACGTTCTCAATTTCTGGCATCCTTGTCCTAGATGTGTAATATGAAGAGTCCTTTAGGGAATGTTTGATCAATGGGCCTAAATACTGCCTTAGGTTAAGTTAACGGTTAGCTTATCGTTGACAGGCAAGTTCACTCGTTGGCTCATGATACGTCGTTGGTAGGTATGAGCTACCTCGAGACCAGGCCTTCAAACGTAATATCAATCAGAAACCGATGACGTCTGTGCTGAAGTGCAGGACACTAGCATAAAAAGTGTTGTACCGATTCCAAAGTAGTTTCCAAGTAGTTCCCTGGTTCTATCGCTATCCACTGCTGTCCATTACATAGTGTTGAAATTTTACTATCAGGTTGTTGGACCACTCACGGGTTGTTGAATTCCTTGCTGCTTTTTTCAATTCGGAAAAGTATTTTTGTAGGGGCGCATATATCTCCTCTATCGTCTCCTCGTCAGATATCTCCGATCCCTTCTATGCCAGTTCGTCTGCCTTTAAGTTTCCTTCTATGCCACAATGGCCCTTGATCTCAGAGTGTCCTAAGTGTTATCTTTTCCTTCAAGGAGAGTCTTGCACCTTAGCTAAGTATGTGGTCTGGGAATATTCCTCAAGAAGCCACCGCTTTTAGATTACATCGATAAGAATCTTTGAGCAATCACCACATGCAAGAACTATCCAATCTATCATAATTCTTAATTCCTAGATTATGATTTTATTGTTACATTAAATAGAGATTAAAATCAACAAGTTTTTATTTATTTTTATTATGACAATAAAAATATGATATGATTCTGCTTCCCTTTTATTTACTACGCATTATAAGTGGCACTTGTATTCGCATAATAATGTACGTTGACGCTTAATATCCTTTCCGTGCATGATGACATACATTCTACGTATACATATATTATTAGCATTTATAATAGCATTGTATACATGGAAAGAAAATAGAAAATATGTAGAAAAATAGAACATAATCTGATTATAACATTAATTGCCTTCCTTCTATTAATAAATAATGAATCATTTTAAACTGACGGTGGTTGAATGAAATGAATATAAACCATTTAGGAGCATCCTCTAGGTGGTGGTGGTGGTGATTGTATATCGGAAAGAGAGAGAGAGAGTTCCATATGCAACCTGATTAAATATGCAAAAACACTTGCAAGGACACATCACACGACTACTGGGTGCATATGCACATACAGTAGCGGTCAAAACATATTGCATGAATGAAGCTGTAAACTAAAGTAGAAAAGCAAGCGCCAAAAATTTATCGATTGATCAGTATTTTTAGTTTAATTTTGAACCGATATGTAAAGAGTGGGTCATTTAAAAGTTTTAATTTAAAAATGCAATAAAACCAAAACGGTTTGCAATTTTGCTAAATTAATTTGATTGTTGTGAGGTACAATTATTTCATTCATATGATTGCCGTGTCTGGCCTTACAGTATCTCATTCGATCGGCCAATTTCCGTGCACTTTTTCGAGTGTATGGGGTTGCATCTCGGCAATGGCATCACGAATGTTGGCCTTCAAATGCTCAATTGTCTCTGGTTTGTTGGCATAACACTTTTTTTTGATGGCGCCCTATAGAAAATAGTATAATGGTGTCAAATCGCAGGAGTAGGAGAACGCCAATTGACATCACCATTTCGGTTAATTAAACGGATATCAAACGTTTGGCGCAATAAATCGATTTTTGCATGAGATGTGTGGCAACTTGCACCATCCTGTTGAAACCAAACATCGTTCACATTAATACCATGAAGAGCGGGTACAAAAAAATCGGTTATCAGGGTGCAATAGGTGTCTCCATTGACCACAATGGTTGCGTCGTCCTCAATTTCAAAGAAATATGGGCCAATAATGCGGATGCCGAAGAAATATTTTTTCATACTTTCGTTTTGATGTCTGGCCAAGATTGCTGATAGGATGTCGCCAAAGGAAATATTTTTTCATATTTCATGTTGCTGGAGATGTCTGATTCAGAGATGATTGTTTTTTAAGAGTACAGTAATTACAATTGTACTACATTTTGACCGACACTGTACTAACGCATAATGATTTTATACAATATGTTTAAAACTTTAAAATGGATCCACAATAAATTCATTTAAAATAATGAATATTTTCCGAGAAGTAGAAAAAGTAGCAGTTATGTCCATTTCCACATTTTTGTATGAATGATACACGTAGCATGTGTGCACAGAATGTACACACATTCATATTTATTTAGTTTAAGAACATTATTAGAGTTTTATTTCAAAATCACCTGAGGTGTCTTTTGACACGCGTAAAAAATGTGACAATGGACAGAATCCATGCATTAATGTTATGCATTAATACAGCATTTATGTATTCCTGGTTAAAGTTTGGAAAAAGGGGAGATTTGTCAACCGAAAGTAAAATATTTTATACCCTAGAACATCTATATGTGTTTTTCGTATTCTCCTTTTCGCGCCTTTACGGAATACATATATGGCTGCTACAGAGCATCTTCTGCTCCATCTATACATTCTTTCTTTGCTTTTTTGAAATCAATATATCCGGTTGTAATGGCCAATTATGTATGTATGTAGATCCGGCTAAACAGGAGATTAGTACTTTATAGGTGATTCAGAAGGTGCTAGGTTATCTATGTAGGTGATCATGTTTTTGGTTGTTTTCTTGAATAAAGTGGTGATGAACTTTTCTCATTGAGGTATGGCAGGTGATTAATACTTTATGAGTGTTTCAGTACGTGTTGGAATGATAGGATTACCTCTTTGGTTGTCTAGTAATGAAGCCCTGTGTTATGACGTTTGTGGGTATTTTCTTGCACAAAGTGGTGATAAACTTTGCTCTTTGAGTCATATAATTTCTCAAGGTGGGGTGCGCTGTCTGACTTTTTTTTGTCATGGTCAGTGTGAATGGTATCCTTTCTGGGGAATCAGGAGACAGAGTGGGCAGTTTAGATGAAAAGATCAAAACGTCTTAATTTATTAAAATCGAAAACCATGACGTATATTTTTGCCTCCAACTGATTTCAAACCTACATTTCTGAAGTGAATAATCAAGCTCTTTAACCACATTTTTGTTTGTTGACATAGCAATTGAACCAGAAATCGCTGTTTTGATAGAAACATATTTCTCATTCAGTCATATTTGATCATAAAAATTCCAAAAATGTGTAAGTGCTGTAATTTACGAATCTTTTTTAACACTGAAAAACCAAACAGCTAAAAAATTAAGGTTGAAGTCGATCTATTAGTGTAGTCCAATGTAATGGAAATCAGTCTGTGGTGGTGAGTGTTTTAAAAACCTTTAAAATCATTTTTTTTTTCACTTCTCATTCTGGTTTGTACTAACAAAGGTTATTATAACAAAATTTATGGTTCAAGGAACTTTTTTATGCATTTGAAGGACCAATTGATGCCACTATTTACACAATCATTCAAATGTCCACTGTGACGGAGCGCATCTGAAATGTCCATGTTTCTAGCGTATAAATCGGACTGAATTTTGACCGCTGTGGCTTATTGTTTAAAACCCCTCCATGAAAAAGGTTAACACGGTTAAACGCCACGATTTCGGTGACTAGTTCACATTACCTTCTCGAGTGGTGACCGTGACCGATGATGTCACTAGACTAATATCCACACCAAATAGTGACACCTTCATGTGTCGTCCCAATTTTTTTTTTTTTTATTTTTTATTTTTTTTTTTTTTTTGTACCCCTTCATCCTGAAATCTGCATCATTGCTGAAGATGGTTTTTCGATGAAAATTAGGGTCTGATTTAGGGATCGGTACAATTACAGTTCGCGAACATGATGCATACTGTCAAATATATGTATATAAATAAAATTGTTCAAAGAGCTGAACATAGCGATTCTATTATCATTTTCTGGTAAACATGAACTACTGTCTTCAATATAGTCCATCTTCAAGGCTCCAGAAGCCGTGACCGGCCAATGAACGTTCAATACTCTAAGATCTAAGACCGTTCAAACTTACATGGAAAGATGCAAAAACAACAACAGTCAACCGGACAAGATATAAAAGCTTTGTAGAAACCATTTGCTCCCAAGAGGGCTAATGAAAAAAATCGATAGTCATCTATTGTGAATGGTATCGAATGTAAGATTAGTTCTATAAAGAAAAGTCAAATTTATAGAAATTAGCCCGAATAAATAGCAACAAAAGTTTCTATTTCGTTCAGTGATAGAATAACTGATGCAGCTTGGGTGGAATAAAGAGTGCCGATTGTAATCGCTCTTCTTGGTTTTTCATTGTGGGGTGCTAGTGTAGAGTGACTTAGTACGATGCTGATTTATTGCTATTTTAATGCTATAACGTTTCTTACAACACAACTTTTGATTCACGAATGTAATGAAAACAGTCCACTGTGCAATTATCTATTATTTATCTGCCTTAAGCGTTTCAAATACACGAATATAAATTTATGGAATAGTAATAAAGTAAAGATATGTATGCTTATAGTTTTATTCTTATTCATCCTCTTTATTTATTTATATAAATTGCGTGACTGCTTGTTAAAATACGCGCAGCGTTAATGCAGGCTGACATTTAAGCGAATGGTGCTATGTGTTTTTCGTTGTTTTTTTTTTTCTCTTTCATTTTACTCTTCCAGCCATTTGAACGTTTGGCAGTTAAAGGACGTACAAGTTTTGAGAATGCATGTGTTCATTTTAACATGTGTAAATGCAATTGCAACTTGTCGTCCTGCGCGTTGCTATGCAAAGACATCCTCATCGCGCTTGCAATACGCGTCCTGTCGCTATACTTGCTTGCGATTTTGTCCTGGTAGAGTCACGCACGTCCTGAAAATTGCACAGTAGCTGCTGGTCTGTCTTGTTGTTCGTGGTACAATATTTATATTTATGTTTGTAATTTTTCTGTTTTATTATCACAATAATTATCAACGTAGTCATCATCTTCTCTTACGTTCCTTTTTTTTCTTTCATTGTTTTGCTTCCATAATCGGTACCAGGAGAAAAGTTGTACCCAGGCATGGGGAATTTACAAACACATCTGAGTAGGTGAGTGAGTGAGTGGCATTATAATGTTGAACGGTGAATATGAACAGGTAAAAAAGCACACGTTTATCTTTATCCTGCAATTATGAACCCCTATACTTATGAGTATAAGTTTTTTTCCCTGCTGCTGTTCTTTTTAAACTTTTTTTAGATTGTCACACACCGGAATCGCTTGTAAAAGAGCGTAATACATACAGGCATTCATCGCTTTTAAAGCAAATGCTGTCAAAATGTTAAGAATTTATTTTCTTTTTATATCGAGTATAAGAATTTGTATGTGTTTGAGCACATACATACCTACTAATCATTATATTGTACCATGGGACAGTTGCAATTAGTTTTTAAGGAAGATTTTTTAATTTCTAGCTCGTTTTTCTTAAGCAATTTTAATTCTAAAGAAAATATTGTTGTCTTTAATATAATCCTCTTCAGATTTAATCACTTAAGTTCTTAGAGCCCTAAGTTCTAAGGTAACCATTGCGTAAGTCATGTATTTTTACATGTGTAGTCCTCACTGCTCAGAAATGTATCCGACCATTCGGTTGAAAGTAATAAGTTCGATACATACATAATTGGTCATTACCACGCTTCAGTCTGGGTTACGCTTTAGCTTCGCACACCATTTTGTGTTGAGTGTGTTAATTGTATGCATGAAAAGCGATACCTATAGTTTAAAGTCGACTCCGAACGACAGATTTTTAAGAAATTTTTCATGGCAAATAGTTTTTAATTGGATTAATGAATAGGCTTTTAAATAACTTTTCAAGTGTAAGTTGGTTGTATTCATTTAATAAAATCATGCACGTGCAAGAAATTGTACTTTTCATTAGAGTGCCCTCTAGCCCTGTGCTAGTCTATTAGTGTGTGAGTCATAAGTCCGATTTCCATCATGGTCTGTTATAGTACACCGAACATGTAATCTATGCTGCTCAGCACGCAATAATTATTATATTCTAATAAATAAATAAATATCGGGTGGGTCATCTATCGATTTAAATTTGAATCATCGGTTATTTCGAATCTGACAATTCTATTCTGTCACAAAATTCAGTACCTTATCTCCACTGAGCGTAATGCATCGATTTACGCTTGAGCAACGTTGGGATTTATTGGAAGTTTATTTCCAAAATAATTGATCGGAAAATGTCGAACAAAATTTGGACGCATGTTTATTGCTAAAGTTCATGAAACTGGTTTCATTGTTAATGCGCCAAGACGTGAGCGTGCTCCTACAGCGCGTACACCGGGATATATCAAAGCTGTGGCTGAGAGTGCGCGTGAGTATTTATCAACATAAACTTGTCATCATTCTCAAGAATTTACATTTCAAGTACCAGTTTAAGTCGAATTTAGCGAAAAGAATTCGGCATGAAGCCTTACAAAGTTCAACTGGTTCAAGAGTTGAAACCACATGACCCTCGCTTCGTTTTCGCTTTGCTAGATAGGCCGACGACAAACTGCACGATAATGTGGATGTTGGCAAAAAAAAAAATTAATGAAGCTCATTTTCATCTTGGCAAACTTGCCGTAACAGAAAACACATACATGGTCGTACCGAAACCAATGCATCCACTACGAGTGACTGTTTGAAAATGAGGACTACGCAACCATTACGGTCAATGGAGACACCTATCGCACTATGACAACCAATATTTTTGTACCCGCTCTTCATGGTATTGATATGAAAGATTTTTGATCTCAACAGGGTGGTGCAACGTGCCGCACATCACATGCCACAATCGATATTAATAGCCGTTTAATTGGCCGAAATGGTGATGTCAATTGTCACAGCAGCCATATGATTGAAATAATATTCCATTTCTAATCGGAAATTCCGTTGTCCGTCACAACAAAAGAAATAAATTTGCCAAAATTTATGGCATTTTTAAATTTATACGTTTATCACCTACCCTATACGTACCCAAATTCAGAAGCTTCATGCCGTAAAGACTTACATACATACATACATAATTGGCATTACAACCCTTCAGTCAGGATTAGCTTTTCAACACCAGTCATGTTGTGTGTGTTCATTTTATGCATGAGTGGCGGGACCTACAATTTAAAGCCGATTCCGAACGATTTTTCATCACAATTTTATCATATTTTTTTTTTCCAGAAATCTGCTGAGAGAAAGCCGCCGAAGAAATATTTTTTCACATTTCGTTTTGATGTCTGACAGTTGATTTGAACCGTGGCTTCGCGTCTAATAAGCCAACACACTACCTACTAGACTACGACGATTTCGAATGTTCGAAAACCGATGTTTAATTTCAAAACTATTGCATGTGAATTTAGAACAACTTTGAACCACACCGACTTGGAAGACATGAACATAGCGTTCCATACTTGTTATCTTGTCCTTATTTATGAACCTTTTTTGTGAATGTTATATGGACAGGATATGGCATGAAACTCTAGAATGCCGATATTTTATTAACATTGAAACGATGCGATGGCTTTCTAAAAAACTCTTTTAAGCTAAAACAAATTAAATTAATATTTTTCGAATTTATATATAAAATCTAAGGTTATAATGAATTTAATTTTCTAATCTTATTCCCCTTTGGAAACTATAATATTTAATGGAGCATAAAAGTTACAAATCGCCCATTGTGCAGCTCACATTTAATGCATGCATAATACTCATTGGCTTTATTGCAGAAATAATTTTCTAGAAAACGAAACAAAACAACAAATGATGAAAGAAAATAAAAATAAAAAACATAGATAAAGCAGAAAATGATGTGAACATAAATTAAGATAATGTTTAAGAAAGTAAGCAGATAAGATTAATAAAGCAGCTTTTTAAACAAGTAGAACTTAATAAAAGGGGTAAACCTTCATAATAGCAATATTTCTTCAACAAGTTTTATAAGCCACAAGAAGTTTAAATAAAGGATCATTATAAAAATGAAGGGAATCCTTTAACTACCACAAGGACATTTAGTATCGACTGAAATGTTGCAATAATATTATTTGTAATAATTTAGTTCGGAAGGAGCTGACAAGCCAGCTGACCTATAGGAAACAAGCGATATAGTTATGATTTTTGGCTGCAGATAATCCATTATGCTGGTCGTATTAATTATGTCCCTATTAAGTGGGGACCACAAGGGTCGTTTTTAGCCTAGAGACTGGCGGTTAATCGGTTTACATAGAGAAGGTCCTCTGACTTTTATGTTTGACCTAATTCTATAGGAAAACGATGTACAGTCTAACTGTAGGGTTTTTTTTTAACAGGATAAGAACAGCTCTATGGAAGTCTAAAATTAAGTATAAGATAGATTTGGAAATGTATCCCAATGGCTTAATCTTTGGATGTCTTCCTTCCTCCTTGACTTTTGTGGTATGTATGCATGTGTGTAAGGAATCTTCCGTTGATAACGGCTATATTGCTGAAGCTTTATTTGTCAATTTAGTTGACATTTATTCAAAATTATTTTGCAACCGCCATGAACGACTATAGCAAACGACGCGTGTTCGCTGAATGCACTAATTTTCATCGAAAAATCATCTTCAGCGATAAAGCTGATTTCCGACGAATTTGTGGAATGTGGATCGTTTCCAAGAACGTCTAATGCATTCAGAAGTCAGTGTTTCGTGTGGTTTTTGGGCTGGCTGTGTCATCGGTTCATATTTCTTTGAAAAAGTCTTTGACCTGATCATCACCGTCAATATATTACTGTATGTAGTTGATTACCAATTTCTTTTTAATAAAAGATGGTTCTAATAGACCGAATGAGAATGAGCCACGCATCTTATTGGATATGTGAATCCGATATAGTTTTCTTAAGTTGCAGGTGCATACGAATCAGAGATCAGCAATGAATCGTTTTTTGCTACTCATAAGTACTCATGAAATTTTGAGTATGATTGACTCGACAGCATTCGAGTGATTCGAATCATGCATCAAAATTTACAGTGTTAGTTGTTATTGCATTTACAACATAAAGAAAAAAGAAAAAGACAACGACAACAAGCAAAGCAAACACACAATCTTCTAGTGAGTATTTTATTGTTCATACGCGAATCATACTTATTTTGTGATTCTTGTAAATTTTGGGTCATGGAGAGTCAAAATCAATGATGTTGTTGAGTATGAGTACAATGAGTACTGTAAACTTTGAGTATGAGTAGTATGAGTATGATATTAAAATAAGTATGAATGCGTATAAGAATCAGAAATTATGAGAATGATTCGAATCTACTTATTGCTGACCTCTGATACGAATAAGCTCCAAATCACAACAGTTCTTATAGCAAACATAATTCATTGCATCGGTCAAATTCAGGCTATTTTATGTGCCAGACATGGAAAATGGGACATGCGCACCACCTAGGGAATTTATATTATGACGAATAGGTAGGCATTTATCATTTTATAGCCTTAATTGGTGTGGACAAAATAGATACTGATTTTATAAATTTAATGATCTTTCATTGGGCTTAGTTCAACAATAGTTCAAATCCCAAAAACTCAACTTCTATATCTTCCATCTATAAATCTGCAATAGCAACGATGAACATTTTTCGTTTTTGTTCGGTTGCACATTTACCCCAGACAGCGCTCTACCGTGATTCTAAAATTGACTGCCATATGTTTTCTCAGGCGCTATCATAAATAACTAAATTATTATTTCCGGTTTTGGAAGTAGCTTACTATCTTCTCACATCAACCAAGTTGTGTGTGTTAATTTTATTTATCTGTGCTTGGTTTTGAGCCGCTGTATCTCGCCTAGTAAGGCAACACTCTACCTACTAGACTACGGTAACTTCGTATAGAAAAAAATATCATATAAGTTATTTAATTGGAGAAACATTTTGGATTCAATTTTTGTAATTTTGAATCGCTTGGGAAAAGCTCTGTATTTTTAACGACGAATGACGAATGAATTTTTAGAAAAGTATTACGGAAAATATTTAGAAAATCACATCGATTGGAAATAGTTTTTGGATTGAATTAAATTAATCAACGGGCTTTTAAACAACTTTTCCACTGTAAATTTTTAGTATTTATTTTATATTTATAATCCTTTTATACTAGTCCAATTTGTACTTTTCATTAGAGTGCCCTGATAGATTAGGTGGCACTGTGCTAGTCAATTAATGTGAGAGTCACAAGTCCGATTTCCAGCATTAAATCTGGTCTGTTACACTACACCAAACATAAGATCTATGCTACTCAGTACGTAATAATTATTGTATTCTGAGATCGGGTGGGCTATCTGTATACATATGTACATACATACATACATACATACATAATTGGTCATTACAACCCTTCAGTCAGGATTACAGCGTAGCTTCTCACCTCTTATGTTGTGTGTGTTAACTTTAAACATGGGTGGCGAAACCTACAGTTTAAAGTCGACTCCGAACGACAGATTTTTGAGAACCTTTTTATGGCAATTTTATTTACTCCCAGAGTTTTTGCCAGAAATCTGCTGAGAGTAAGTAACCGACGAAATATTTTTTCATATTTCGTTTCGTTGGAGATGTCTGACCGGGGATTTAAACCGTGGCTTCGCGTCTAATAAGTCAACATACTACCTAATAGACTACGGCGACTTTATTAAGAATAGCGCAATGCAATTTCATATAATATTCCTTCTGATTTCATTCTTTTTGAGGCAGAGGCTGCAGAAGACTTAACCAAGTGAGGCAACGTAATCTCAGATAATTGATTCCTAATAGAAAACGTACAATCCACCAATGTTCGTCTTTCGTAATTCATAAGGCCTTCTTCTATTAATCTGGTTTGGTACAGGTTTCGGGCAAGCCAACGATCATGACTAGTTAATGCTACAGTACGACTCTTGACTATGTCTATAAAGTCCATTTCCTACAGTAATTCAGCAGTAGGTTCAAAGTGACACGGGAGCCCAGCAAATTACATCTTTGTTCACCACACGGGGTTAAAGAAGATGATCAAGCCGGCATTCCGTCGAATACTAGGCAGTGCTTTATGCTTGAGCAACGTTGGGTTTTAGTGAGCCAAGGGGAAACTGAGCGATAATGGCGATTTTGTCAAAAAAATCCTGTTTTCAAATGGAGCTCATTGCCGTCTTGGTGGGTACGTTAATAAGCAAAATTACTGTATTTGGGGCTCAGAAAAGCCATACGTGGTCTGATAGAAACCAATGCACCTATTACGAGTGACTGTTTGGTGCGGCTTGTGGAGCGGAAGCATCATTAGCCCATATTTCTTTGAAAACGAGGACTACCAATCACACCATGATAGCCGACTTTTTTGTACCCGCTCTTCATGGTATTAATGTGAACGATGTTTGGTCTCAACAGGATGGTGCAACTTGCCACACATCTCATGCCACAATCGTTTTATTGAGTCAAACGTTTGATGGCTGATTAATTATCCGAAATGGTGTTGCCAGTTGGCCTCCAAAAACGATGCGATTTGACACCGTTTTACTATTTTCTGTAGGGCATCGTTAAAGAAAAGTATTATGCCGACAAACCAGAGACAATTGAGCATTTGAAGGCCAACTTTCTTGATGCCATTGAAGTGTACCTCTCCATACACTCGAAAAAGTTCAAGAAAATTGGTCCCATCGTATGAGGTACTGTGAGGCCAGTTGTGTCAGTCATATGAATCAAATAATATTCAATTCCTTAACGGAACAAAATGTACTTCGCAAAATACAAATAAAATTTGACATAATTTTAAGCCATTTTTGCTTTAAACTTTTAAATTGCCCACCGTATAGTTTTCAACATTTCTTGCAATTGCTTTAAATTAAATTTGCAAGGTTTTTGGGGGTCAAGTGACAATCAATATGAAATGGTTTGTGTTAAAACACATTTTTGGTTCATTTATTATAGCCCCCTAAGGGTTGAACACGTTCAAACTACTGGCAATAAATCGAATTTAATTCAGTGAATACGATTACATTGAAATTACCCGTATTAATACGGAAAATAGAATGAGAAGAACGATAATAATTTTCAAATTATTTCGATGGTCAATGAGCGAACATTCCATTCTATTCATAATGGTAGTCGTTGCTCCGGCAGTAGCAGCGGAAAGAGTAGAATTGACGTGCTGTTGCATTAGCAAATACACGAATAAATGTCATTAGACAACAAAGGCCGCAGCAAGCATTATAACAGAATGATGATGAATAAATGAATGAATGAATGAATGAATAAATGAACGAATGAATAAAAGAATGATTGAAAATTTATTGAATAAATACTACAACACAAAACACTTAAAATTATGCCATTTGCTCTGTTTTCAAATATGTTTGTACACATCAAGTGCTTTAGACCACTCCCAGTGATTGTCCAATATGCTTGAGACAGAATGTGAAATGGTTTGGGTTGATGCCATCTATACAGCCACAGTGCATGGGAAATATGATTTTGTTACGGTAGTGATAATGGATGATAAACGGCATTATCTTCATATATGATATTTGTGCTTCAAGTACACGAGCAGCTTACAGTTTGTGTTTTTGATGTGAAACATTTTCTAAATGCATTAGAATCTCTCATGAGTGACATTTAATGAGAATATGTCAAAAGCAGATTTATTATTTGTATTCAACAAGAGACAAGTTGCTTTCAAATCAAAATATGTTAGACGACAATTCGTTTCATTTGGACTATTTGATGCCCTACATTTGCTACATATGCAAATATGTTTTGAAAATATCTTATAAATAATAAAAATTATATATGTACATAGTTTTTATCGCACATTTACTGGTTTAATATGAAATTAAAATGAAATTTTAATAATTATGTATGGCAGACGAATTTTTTTTAGACTATTGGTAGTACAAACTTAAAAAACCGGCCATTTTTATTGGAAATAAATGTTTTATTTCGATAATAGTTTTAAAGACCATACATATCAGGTGGACCATCAATTTGAACCATAGGATATTTCGAATCAGGCCATATCTATGTATGTCATTCTAATTTGTCACAAAATGTAGTATATTATCTCCACTGAACGTTATGAATCGATTAACGCTTGAGCAACGTTGGGATATATTGCACGAAAATGTAGAAAATTTGGTCTCAAAGTAGGACCAACATGGCCCGGTATACACAAGCTTATTGCTTAATTTCGTGAAAGTGGTTTTATTGTTGATGCGCCAAAATGTAAGCACGCTCGTACAGTGCGTACATCCGAAAATATCGATGCTGTGGCTGACATCAACTTGTCATCGTTTTCAAGTATGGAACATTTCACACACCAGTTTACGTCGAATTTTGCGAAAAGATCTCGTTATGACGCCTTACAAAGTTCAATTGGTTCAAGAGTTGAAATCACATGACTATTCGCTTCGTTTTCGCTTCGCTAGATGGACCAATGAGAAACTGCACGATAATTTCGATTTTGCCAAAGAAAATTCATCTCATTTTCATCATGATGGAAACTTTAATAAGCAAAATTGCCATATAGAATTATCGTAATGAGTCCATTTTTCGTTGCCAGTAATAATTCGATATGTATTTGCAACATGCAAAATCAACTTTCATCATCCCTCATGTCGATATGAAATGACTGCTTGAGCCACGCCTAGTGCTTGATGTCAAAATCACCATATAATTCCGTATTCACCGTATTGTTCCACAAGCAAATGCAGTTTTCTGTGTTAAAAAATATGTCAAATAAAAAAAATTTATTTGAGTTTTTCAAAATCGAAAAAACTATTGTTAAATTCAAGCCACTGAATGCTGTGGAATTTATGAAATCAGTAATCAGATGATTATCAATCTAAATCTTATCTGGATATGATGATTATTCTTTTTATTTTCCAAACGATTTTAATATGATGCCGGCGGAATTGAATAAACCCATGAAGACCAACAATTTCAACGTTTTTGAACAACTGCTACTGTAATTTCGGAACATAAATTTAACTCCTTGAAAATAATACAGTAGTATTAGACAAAAACACAAGATGGCGTAGGTTACAAAATGTCAATCGAAGAAAAAGAGAAGAAATTTTGACCTCATTTTATTTGATAAAAATGTAAACTTGGAAAATATGTGCATTCTTTTATGAAGAGATTGACACTTTGTTTGATGAAATCCGATAAAAATTACTATAGTTATACTTAAAGAGTGTGTATAACAGTCGTGTCATATGAAATTAAGTTTCTGCTTAAAAAAAATTTACAAAATTTTTGATGAATCTTGGTTTATCAGTTTCACGTTTGACTGAATCGCAAAACAAATTCGTAGAAGAAACCCAAAATACTTACACTGTTCATAGTGATAGCATAAAAAACAGAAAATATGTATCACAGTTAAAAAAATACAGCACTGACTAAAATTTTAGACACAAATAAATTTACAATTGGTTACAGCCAACGCTGTTCACGTGATTTCATTCTGTGGCTTTTTGAGGATATTTCGGGTTTAGGTTGAAAGACGTGTACTTATCAAATGAGACAATTACAGTACAAGGAGGTCAAGTCGAGCCGTTGTATAAAACGTCCTTAAGATGAGAAGGTAATAGAGGGGATAGGAAAAAGGAGAGGAAGTAGGAAAGGGAGAATAAGGAAACGGAGGTATTACACATACCAACTAACACACAAGAGAGAGCGCGACTACACTAATGAAGTCCTAGCACTTCTCAACCAGCTCAAGCTAATAATGAATCGTTGGAGAGCCTTGATGTCGGCTCTCGACACAGAATTCAAATCTTCAAAGAAGCCCATGCCAAGGGTCTTCAACCTCAACTACTAAGGGCTGGACAGTTGCAGAGGAAGTGTTCGATAGTCTCCAACTCCTCCTCATCGCAACATACCCTGCAATAGTCCGGCTCGGATCAGTGCCAGATCCTTCTCAGCTACCAATAAACCCAATAAACCCGTAATAAACCCAATAAACCCGTAATAAACCAAATAATTAACCTTAAACTGGGTTTATCCAAGCCCAGCATGAAACTTGTTCTTACACTATCTATAGCAGCCCATAGACACTTAGAAATGTAATAACCCGATCCAATCCCCCACCACCTCGGCTCTCTCCCTTGACCCATTGTTTAGGCAGTAGAGGTAGCAGATTGGGGGATCAGGACCAACTATTAAATCTTCCTTAGAAAGTGAACCTAACCTAATGAGAGCATCCGCCGTCTCATTACTGAGTATTGCGCTATGACCCGGAACCCAGCGTAGACGGATTCGGTCTGGTCCAAAAGCCCTTAACGACTCCTTGCACTTGTGAACGAGCCGTGATTTGCACTAGACTGACTGTCAACGAATATCATGTAAGATTCCGAGTCCGAAGCAGGCCCATCAGCTATGGCGTCAATAGCCTCCAAGATTACGAAAATCTCTGTCTGAAACACGCTACGCAGTCATCATTTAACCTGAAGTGAAGTTCAAGCCGAGTTCCTTACAGAAAACCCCAGCACCTGTACCTCCACCAAACTTCGACCCATCTGTGAAGATAGGTGTACCTTTCTGCCCCTGGAGTACCCCACCATTCCATTGTGCCTTATCCGGTATAAATATCCTCAAACCAGGCAGAAACATAGCTCCAGGCACAATATAGTCGGTGGCTTTTTCCTAAAATCTATACCTCCCCTCAGGAAAGACGACATTCAGAACTCTGGAGTGACCTATCGAGCACTGTTTCCAGCAGCCCGATTTCATCAGACGTACGGCACTTTACGCTGCACATAAGTAGCTTGACATACAAATCAAGCGGAGTTAGGCAGAGCAGCCTAACAACTCTTCCTCACTCCAATGCTCTGATGGTATAGCCAATCCACTACTATTGGCAACATCGCATTTCCAGGCTGTTGCTCATAAGTTGACAGCATCTCGTGAATTTAATCCTTATATAAATTTGTTGGAATTATAGACCAGCATAATACCTATTATCAGGGCACCCATATTTTACACACGCTTCACAGTTGAAAGTAAAGCCTATAGTGGAAAAAGAAATCAGTTTGGAAAGACTGCCATATTTTGTACTTACAGAAGTCTTAAGATATTAAGAAATATTTGATGGGCCTGCAAATTTGTTTTTTTTTATTATTATTGCGTACGTGTATATGTTAGTCTGTAACTTTTAAAATCTTAGGACTCATAATAGGTATCTATAATTATTCACACAACTGTAAAAAAGTTCTTTAATACAAAACACGAAAAGTAAGTGAAAAAAGGGAAACAAAATTTTAAAAGTAAAAGGGAACTGATTAAAATGAAATGAAATGATGAAATTGTTAATTATGATGAGCATTTGCTCAAAATATCATCTGAATATGGGTCAGTTGCTTTTTAATGTCTGCTCTGAAGGACGTGTATGTTTGTTAACGAGTGTGGAGTTAACTTTTAAATGTGAAGTGTTAAAATATTAAATTTTTGATTAAAATTACAATGAATCTTTTTCGTTTAGTACAATTAATGTGTGTGTAATGTTAGGAAACTAGAAACTTTCCCTAGAATAAGTTTCATAAGTTCTGTGTCTATTGTTTATCTTCCAAATTTTATCATCCAACTTTTGAATGGGTTACTTGTTGAATTGCTGTGCAGAAAAGTATTTAAAACCGCGTCTAAGAGGATTAGCATTACGACGGTGTCAGCTAATTCATTTCCCTGCCATATAGATTACAGCATTCCATTTCCTTCTTTCGGAGATCACTTTTAAAAAAATTGTATTTCAGGCCTGGTCACCTTACAGCGATTGAGTCCGGATCGAGAAGTTCGAGGAGTTATCGATAACTATGCTTAGTATATTCTTTTACTGAACGCGTGGTTAAAATGGTATTATGGCATCAAGTAGGCTTGTTGCCCGCTCACTACTACACGATACCGTGTCCACTTTCTGTTCAAACTTTTTCAGCTTCTTTCAGCACAGTGCTGTAAGACGAGTTATGTCTAGGGATGCAAACGATACATCTATGTTTAGAAAACATGTTAAAATGCCTTAGGTTTTATATTTAGTTATTTGACGGTAGGAAAATAAAACATCGATATATCAGTCTTAAAACATTGATGTTTTTATGAACGATGTTGCATTCCTAGTTATGTTGGGTATAATATCTTCCATAAAATACTTAACTTTCGAGGTTACGAAAGCTGGAGAATGACATAAAAAGTGTCTCATGTCCAGCATATGTATGCCATTATCTACAGTGCTTATGCAGTTGAAGTGCACATGTAGGCCAGTGTTCTGCAAGGATGCTTTTCAGTGTATTAAAGTAGTCTTTATTCAGTTTAAAACAGTAAAGGTTTTCCTTCAATCAGGATTGCTCCAGAGTATCTTTGCAATTCTGCTACTGTATCGTTATGCTTAGCTTGGTATTCAATGCAATTATGGGTATTGGACACAAGCTTAAGGTATGAAGCAGAGATTAACAATGAGTATTCAAAAAGATGAGTAGATTGGAATTATACTCATAATTTCTGATATTTATACGCATTCGTACTTATTTTAATATCATACTCATACTACTCATATTCAAAGTTTGAACTGCTCATCGTACTCATACTTAACAATACGCATGATATTGTTGACTTCGATTTCTCATCTACTCAACATTTACAAGAATCACAAAATAAGTATTATTCGCATACGAACACTACAATACTCACTAGAAGTTTGTGTGTTGGCTTTGCTTGCTGTCTTTGTCTTATTCTATCTTCTTTTTTTGTAAATGCAACAACAACAAAGACTGTAAATTCTGATGAATGATTCGAATCACTCAAATCACTCGAATGATTTATGAGAATTATTAATATTTTTCTAAAGTTATGAACATAAATGAGTGGGCTATGAATCAAACAGTTTTCCAATGGTATGACTTTGATGTCAACGTTGTACTCATACTCATTGCAACCTGTACTTATAAATCAATGTTATAGTGAGTACGAATGAATCAGAGTAGTTAAATATCAATATTGTTGACTCACTCTTACTCATAAGTACAATTTTCATGAGTACTTATTTGTAGCGAAAAAACGATTCATTGCTGATCTCTGGTTCAGAAATGTAGCCGGTACACAAACCGGATCTTTCAAGCTGAAGCTGGTAGTTATTTTATCATATTTGACTGTTCTTCACATCAAATTCGGCAATTCCTTTATTGACAGAGCCATTGAGCCGATCGTGAGCTTCGACCCTAATTTTGATCATACAAATTCAATGATTAGCAAGTGTTGTTCTCTTCATGGGTCTATTTATTTTGATCAATTACTATACTATGATGATGACATAAGTATACAATGGTTTGGGTAGAGTCGTACTGTGGGTTGCCTATTTTGAAATGTTTTTTTTAATTTCCCAACAATTTTCATTTTTATTTCAATCATGATTCATTTCATATTAACTGATAATTGCCTCTTCGCATTTATAATTTAAAAAAAACGCAAAAAATGTGTCGAAAGATTCTTGTGGTACAATTAAAAAATTAAAACAGAATATCAACTATAATTTACACGTATTGATTCTGTGCACAGGTATTTTCTCAGTTTACTTGTGTTTTATAAAGGCATGGAAAAAATTTAACAGAAAAAACCAGCACGAACATATTGAACACACAGATGTCTCTTCTGTTTTCTTTTAAAGACTTGGTTGGTTTCTTTTGCGTTTTTATTTTCAAGGAACAATAACGATATCAACACACATTTCATCGTGTTCGTAGTTCCCTTTTAGCTACAACACCTGCTGATGGTGGTGCTGTGCAGTGCTGTTATTATTGGGCGTTTTTGTATCGTTGTTAAACTGAAACCAAAAAACATCAAAAATAACAGCCAAAGCAACTTAAAAAAAAAACCCTAAAACTAATAACAACGACTACAGAAGGTGTATAATCAAAAACTACAACAAAAAAACACTTTTTTTCGAACGACACACTCCTAAGGGTTTTGACTAAAAGACAAGCGTCAGCGTCATAGACTGAATCTTTAATAAAGGCACCACACCAGATACAGAGGGGGAACAAACATTAATAAGAATAAGAAACAAACAAGAGCAAAAAAAAGGTTTTTTTTTTTTGTTGCTTACGTTTAATTATAAACAGATACGTAGCGGCAACAGCAATAGACAACATCAGCGAAAGCAAAAGGACGAAGAAACCTGATAAATTTACTCCTCTATACGCTATGCTGTAACAGGAATAAAGCAATGTAATGTGAAACATACATATGAGACAATACCAACAGCAGATGTTTTAATTTTAAAGAAGACAAAGAAGAGAGAGAGAGAAAAAAAACCAAATTAAAAGTGATGTTAAACAGAATCCTGATTAAAAAGACGCGTGGTTAGTTGCTATTTTAAAGGAATGAATGACAAAAGGAAAGAATTATTTTTTCTCTTAAATACATATAAACATACGCTCTTAAAATCAGATACACTGATAAATACTCTTAAAAAAGGATAACAGTTTTTTAAATAAACATCTAAGCTTACCATACATTTACAAATTCACAGATATATACACACACTCAAACACAATAGTGACATAATCGCTATACAAACATTAATTGCATTGAACATACGAACATTGCGTGATAAGTCTGTAAAATAGTGTTGTAATGATATTTATCTTAAGCAAAAATTAGTTTAAAATCAGTAATCTCTTGCGTATATTTCCTGAAAGAAATAAACTAATTTGCCATTCAGTTGATTAGAGATTACCTAGGGCACAGCTAGGGCAGTGATTATACGTGGAAATATCTGAAAGGAACGTTCTTTTTCAATTGTTTACTGAAAGTAAAAAAGTAAGGATTTACAGTCCAATCTTAAACAGCAATTTTTACCAGCTTACTTTCTTAATAGATCATTACAACACTTTACAACCTAGCTTCTTACAACCTAGCTTCTTACAACAACCATGTTGTGTGTGTTAATTTTATACATGAGGGGCATACAGATTAAAGTCGAAAAACTTTTCATGATGATTTTATTTACTCCCAGCATTTTTGCCAAAAGTAGTCCCTGTAGTCTAGTAGGTAGTACATACATACATACATAATTGGCCATTACAACCCTTCAGTCAGGATTACGACCTAGCCTAGTAGGTAGTGTGTTCGCTTATTAGACGCAAAGCCCGGGTTCGAGCCCCAGGCCAGGCATCAAAACAAAATATGAAAATATTTCTTCATAATTGATAATTGCAACGTTTCAGCCAGGATTATGACGTAGCTTTTCACGCCACTTATATTGTGAGTGTTAATTTTATACATTGACCTTCATCGACTCCGATAGACAGATTTTCGAGAAACTTTTTCATCGAAATTTTTTATTTATTCTCAAAGTTTTTGCAATAAATCTGCTGAGAGGAAGTCATCGATGAAATATTTCCTTTCATATTCCGTTTTTGGAGATACCTGACTTGTAGTTTGGCCCGCGGCCTCATGTCAATAAGCCACACTACGTACTAGACTACAGCGAATACAGTAAGGATAACTGCCTGCATATTACCCGTCCAGGTGTTTTCTTTATGTGTTCTTGTAATTCGTTTCCCTCATCACGGAATCTTCACATTGGGTTTGAATAGATTCCTGTTTTACCACAAGTCTATAATACCCGTTGAGCTGTCCGATTGCAATCCTCAGTTTACTTTTGCTTAGCTTAATGTCTTCTCATTGAATTATTCAACAAAAGTTTAGATTGTCTCAGTTATAAATTAATTGGTACTACTAAAAAGGATGTTCTTCATAATTTTATTCACTTCTAAATGCATGCTGCGATGCCATTTAAAAATCCAAAGGATAATTTATTTATTTCTTGCTTACCGTATTGCTTTCAACATCTGCTGGCTTTTGCTTTAAATTCTGTTTTTGTGTTCTCTTTGATAAATTATTCCTACGAATTGAATTATTCGAGTCTGCTGGGAAGAGACAAAGGACTGCAACAGAGACAAGCCTATCGGCAACAAAGTATTCATAAGGAAATCGAGTATTTGTTTGAATTAATTTTTATTTTCGAAGGATATAGCATTGCAAGGTGTTTATTATAATGAGTAGCAAAGGATTTTTATTTAAAATTCAATATTGAACCACAACGAAAACCAGATGGTTTTGTATTGAAAATTTCTACACAAAAAACCTATGTATGTCCTGGTAGTGGCTTAGTTTGTCGAAAAGGTGTTTATTAAACGATTAATTTTGCACTAAAATTGCATGAAATAAATTTTAAACACTCATGTATTGATGTTGAAAGAAGAAATAACTCATTCAGATTGGGGTTTTTCTTTTTTTTTTTTTTTGCAAAAGCCAACGTTGGTAATTGGATTAATAATACACTTGAAGGGTTATAATATCACCAGCAAACCTGTTTAGAATTAAATAAACTGTATTTAAATTAAAATTGAAATTATAATGAATCATCAAATCTTGAATCTTTGGAAGTCTACTTATGACTGACCAACATCAGAAATGTTGGAAATATTTTGTCTGGAGATGACACCACAGTTGTCCTTTCAGTTTAGAAAAATATAACCACGGGATTCAAATATATTACGAGGTAGGATGTAACAGGAGCATTTTATAGTATTTTGCTAAATATCCACCGAAGTTGGCGTAGTCTAATAGATAGTGTGTTAGCTTATTAGAAGTGAGCCCACGGTTAAAACCGTGAAATATGGACAAATATTTCTTCGGTGATTTGCTCTCAGCAGATTTCCGGCAAAAACTCTTGAGAGTAAATAAAAAATTGCCATGAAAAGGTCCCGCCACTCATGTTCAAATTTAACACACAACATAAGTGGTGGGAGAAGCTAAGTAGTAATTTTGACTAAAGGATTTAGTGAGCAATTATGTATGTATAATAAATGCGTAGCAAATTTCTGGTTTACTGCCACTATTATGCTATCATTATGTATCTACTTGCTGTAGTCCTGCATAAGACATTGAGTTTAAGAACGCGTGGAAATACCCAAATACCCGAAGGTCATGTGACCCAAAGTGTTTGTTCGTGTAAAACACTAGAGAGAGTGAAAATAAAAAACAGAAATAAACAGGGAATAAGCAACATAGAGATAGATGCACAACTGTCAACCAGCGTAAATCCCAAAAGGGTCTGCACATCGACTCAAGACCAATGGTTTGAATTCTCAATGAAACTCCAGCAAAGGATAGGCACTCTTATTTTACCAGTTTCAGAAAATGCTCTAGAAATACGGATATAATGTCACACCAGACGTCACAAAATCCCGTAAGGAACCCAGTTACCCATCTCACGTTAGTAATACTATAAACAACAAGGTGGTTCAATTACCATCGAGATATGGCAAAAAGTTCTTGTTCTCGTAACATCGTAATTTATGTCGCCAGCACTTTTGCTCCTTGCCCGCAACTACCAACGATTAAATCTGTAGAGATAACAAATTAAAGGTTTAGGTGTGATAGAGATAGATAGAGTTCTAGCAAACGCCTTGGTCGTCGTAGTCTAGTAGGTAGTGTGTTAGCTTATTAGACGTAAACCCGGTTTCGAGCCCCAGGCCAGACATCAAAACGAAATATGAAAAAAAAAAAAATTTTCTTCGGCGACTTCCTCTCAGCAGATTTCTGGCAAAACCTCTGAGAGTAAATAAACCTGCCATGAAAAAGTTTCTCAAGAAAATCTGACGTTCGGAGTCGACGTTAAACTGTAGGTTCCGCCACTAAAGTATAAAATTAAGGCACACAACATGAGTGGTGTGAGAAGCTAGGCCGTAATCCTGACTGAAGGGTTGTAATGGGCAATTAGTATGTATTTTTAGAATATCGAATATTTTTTTTTAATTTCAAAATATCCCATGCGAATAGCTGTACTTGTTTAACATGTAGTCCAAGTGGATTCATGTAGAGCATGGTGTTAAAGTAACTCTGACGACAGCACGACCTAACAGCAGTATTTCTCAAAGATCCATTGTACAAAATAAAAATTGGCAGCCGCCTGGTATAGTATAGCACTCTTGAGTCCTATAAGATATCTTTATAACACCGATGTTATTCTATTCAATCATACAACTTTAAACTCCTGGCTGGTAGCTCTCAAGCATTCCGCTAGTTTTATGAAGTTGTAGATTCTATGCAAATTACTTGGCTGGATATATTCCGTCAACAATCTTTGGGTCCCCAAGAATCAAGTGACGGACAACTTGTCAAGTCAAGTAGGTAGGTGTTGGCTTATTAGCCACGGTTTAAACCATAGTTCAGGCATCTCCAACAAACTGAAATATGAAACAAATATTTCCGCGTAGACTTCCTCTCATCAGATTTCTGTCAAAAATTGTAAGAGTAAATAAAATTGCCATGAACATTTTTTTAAAAAGTCCGTCGTACGGAGACGACTTTAAACTGTAGCTACCGCCACTCATATCTAAAATTAACACATACAACATAAGTGGTGTGAGGAGCCAGCTCTGTCTGGTTTGTCATTCATTATCTCATGCTATCATATCTTCCCTATGCAAATGAGTGAAGTTTGTGTGAGACCATTCGCTTGACTCTCTGCAGAGCAAGTCCATTATCACGTTTCAATTTAATTGATTTTTTTATGTTATAAGTGTCTGCAAGTGCGTGTGCCTTGTTGGTACTTTTAATCACCCATGGTCAACAACTCATATTAGCGTAACCATAGCATGGTATCGTTATATTTTCCGGAGAAAATCGAAATTCTTGGACAGTCTTAGATGTCATGTACATACTCTCTAGAGGTCCATTGACTACATTACCGTCGATATAGTCTGACATCGTTTTTACACAACGTTACTGTCAATAAATACAAATACGTATGTTTTCATTCAATATAATTAGATATTGTATTCGTACATGGGCGTTATTTCAGCCTGAATAGTATTATAGTAATAGGGTGGTCTAAGGAGCAATCTCTTCTAGCAAGATTTCACATTCAATTTTATCTCGTGACCTGGAGGCATGACATACTTAGTTTTATGTTGAAAAACTAAAATTAAAAGAGCATATACATATATATACTTATATATATAATATATAGCATATATATATAAAAGAGCTTGCATTTGCAAGATGAAAATGTATTTTTAATCGAATTAATTATTTCGTTCAACAAACTGGAATTTAAATGATTATCTCTATGAAACACTAGCCCTTTTGGCCTTATGCTGTTATGCTATGGAAAACAATTTCACACTTTATTGATTTACAAAAAATTGAATTTGCAGACACACGCACCACATAAACAATATGTTTTAAAACGAAAGCCATATAAAAATTTAAAAATTAAAAAAAAAATAAAACAAAACAAAAACAACTTTTGCTTTTAAACAAAACCATATGCTCACTGGTCAATCTCTATAAAAGTTATAAACAAATGAAAAAAAAAAACAAAAATAATGAGAAAAAAATTAGAAGAAGAAAAAATGTGGTAGAATTTTTATAAAAATTATAATGATTTCATTAGCCAACCGTATGTTGTGGTTATAACAGTAAAACTATATGAGAATTTTTTTATTCCTTTAGCACTTTATTTATAAACATTTCAGATGCGAGACCAAGAGAAAGAGAGAATTCTAAACCGAACAAAAACACTAAAAACAACAACTAAGTGTGTGGTCAGCAGAATTGAAGTTGCTAGCCTTTATTGCGGTATTGGGTGTTTTTGTGGTCTGTTGGCGTCAGTTGTTTGTATGGCAGGCAGACAGGCAGGCCTTACATTTGCTGTCTAAAATTAGTGGACTGGCGAGAAGTTTCGTTTTCATTTAGAATTTCTTGTTGTTGTTTGTTTTACAATTTCTTTAACGTCGTGTGCCTTTTCAGGTATTTTCTAATTGCCCATGTTAAGTGAAGTGTTAAAAGTGTACCTATCAAAGGTATTGAATTACAAAACATCGTCGTACCACATTTAACGCTTGTGTACATGTCAGTGTTCATGTTTCTTCTGTCACAACGACACACACATATAGACAGTGTACTATATAGTGGGGCTAAAACGTTGTTAAGTTAAGAAGCAATTAAAATCTTATGGAAATTTAACAGGAGAAGAAAACCAAAGCCAATGCCAATACCAATGCATAAGTGGGAACAATTAGTAGCTCATAATTGGTAATTGAAACCCTTAAAATGTTTCACATCTTTTATGTGTTGTGTATGTATGTCTGTGTAAGTTTATCAATCATTTTCAACAGAATTGACAACATAATTACGAAACAATGCATTCCATCGCACATACACACAAATACAAATCAAAAGGACATACATTATGTGAATATGAATTTCAACATAGTGTAAGTAGCAGTGTGTCTCGATGGGTGCTTGTGCAAAAATCACTGTCACTTTTAATGAAATTACATGAGTATTTATAAATAAATGAGTATGTTTAGTTAGCATTAACGCCGGTCATTACACTCATGTGAATTATTTTTTTGGGGGGACACAGCATTTAAATTTTTTTTGTTTTTTTGTTTTTTGTTTTGATGTGGGACCTGTGAGAAAATTTCCGATAATTTCTGATGTAAACCGCCTGTTAAGGCTTCGGCAAATAAATGATGTGAATATTTTTGGGCATGTTTTTGGTTTTGCTTAATTTCTGGGAATCGCAACAAGTGAACATTCACATACGAAATGTTATTGTATGCTTATGAACAGACTTTCATTAATCATGAATGTTTCAAAATTTTGTTTTAAACTTTTTTTTAGTTTTTTTGATTTGATTTGAATTGTTTTCGAAGGTCATTAAACATGAATTTTTATATGCAATTTATGATGGGACAAAAGTTATCACACATTTGATATTCATCTACTGAGAACGATGGAAACAAAAAAAAAAAGAAGTATGAAGGCAAGAGTAAAACGACTTATCTTAGGGCCATTATTACAACCTGCCGTTAAACTTGGGTTTAGTTAAAGGTACCCTTAGCTAAAGGGAACTGTAAAGTTACCTTTAACTAATTTTCATTATTACAATTTACAGATAAAATAAAGTTAACTGTTTTCAAGTGTGGCAGTGTCGGAGCAATGTCGATAAAACTGCTCAATTAAACAAGTTTTTTTTTAAACGCAGTCGCAACTTCTTCGTTTTGTTGTTGTTGTTGTATATGCTCAATTTGTTTAAATTTGATGTTGCCATATTGAAAAGTTATAATAATGGCCTTTAGTCGATTACAGCTACGAGCTAAAGTGATGTCAATCGTGGCTTGTACTTACTGATCATGAATGGTTTCTTTTTGACATAAACTAAGTCTATGCGGCTATTCATGTCTTGCCGCGTTTTTCGACTTATGCTCGTATAGGGTGTTTTTATAGAGGTATAGAAATTTATGTTGCAATAAAACAACGATGGATTATTCGATTGACATGAATTTTATTTATCCGAAAGATAATCTTGTGGCATTACATTTTAAATATGATTTCTGGCATATGACCGCCACGGCTGGCGCGGATGTAGTCCAATCTGGACGTCCAATTTTCGATGACTTTTTCCAACATTTGTGGCCGTATATCGGCAATAACACGGCGAATGTTGTCTTCCAAATGGTCAAGCGTTTGTGGCTTTACCGCATAGACCAATGACTTTACATAGCCCCACAGAAAGTAGTCTAGCGGTGTTAAATCACAAGATCTTGGAGGCCAATTCACAGGTCCAAAACGTGAAATTAGGCGGTCACCAAACGTGTCATTCAATAAATCGAAATAAAATTGCACTATTTGCAAGCGTTGTTCAGGCGTGAGTCTATTCATGATGAATTGCCCAACCAAACTGAGAATAAATCACTTGACAGCTGTTAAATCGGTCGCCATCTTGAAAAGTAATGCCAACTTAAAGTTCTATACCTCTATAAAAAACACCCTTTATTTGAATTGATGTGATCGTCTGACCCAATTTCACAAATGGATAAGTTTTAAAAAATTACGGCTTTGGGTTATCCTAATATCCGTATGTAATCAAGCATTTTATAGGAAATTTACATTCTACATAATCCTCCCCGTGGGGTAAATATCGGCTAAGGAGTGAATCTATACTCATTTGACTTTATAGTTTTATGTATTAAAACAACTGGGCTGGACTAAGGTGCTATACGTCCCGTGCCAAGAGTCAGCCTGGCTGGGGGGCCATCAAAAATATTACAAGTCATCTAATATGGAGGCCGAGACGGGAACTCAAAAAACCGCTTACAGGTGTTAAGCAGGCGCCTGTCTCAACAAAAGAGGTGAAGGACTTAAAAAAAATAGATACAGAGACTAAGTGTCAGATGGGTTCTTGAATAGATTTCAAAAATCTCAGAGAACTGGCGAATGCGGCGTGGTACTTAATCGCTTGCTAATTAAAAACTGTGCGAGTTAGAAAGTAAGCCATGGAGATTGATCTAAAAAGACTGCATTCTGCCAAGAAGGCAGCAGCAGATCACGTACATATAGTGATTTATTGAATAACAGTCTAAAGATAGTAGTAATTGATCGTTCGGATACAGATGGCAGCCCTGGAAGATATCTTCCTAGATGTGTTGGAGCAGTTGTGGATCAGTACCAGTTTACCAAATGTGTAATTGTTACTAAGGATACGTTCAGCTGATAATGTGTGTTGGCACAAGAGCCGAGGATCTCTTTTCAAAGGACGATCTCTGTTTGAGGGAGTCACAAAAACTTTTCAACGCGGCAAGAAAATCTGGGAATGCGGATCAGTGGGAGTACTACAAAGTATTCCATGGTAACTATAAAGGAATTCTCAGACGAAGCTGAGGAGTATTTTCGCAATTACATCCTTTTTGCCTAGTGTACTGAAATGGATGGATCGTGGATCAGAAATTCTAGAACCACTTGCGGGTACCTACTTTCCACCGGGACAAGACTGGGATATATTGTCGATTATTCTTGAAAGTGGACCACTAGGACACTACATTTTCATTATGTCTACAAATGTAATCAAATGGACTTAATCCGTTTAAATCTCCGAGACTAAATGGAATTTATCCTTATTTTTACAACGTCTGAAACTGAGTCATATCGATCACTCAATATGGAACTAAGTGCTATATCCAACTCACTGACAAAATTGGATGTACAGTACTAATGTAAACTGGATATCTAAAATACTTTGTGGGAGAACATAAACAATATACGCGACGCTAGGGAGCCCGTACGTCGTAAGAAAAATTAAATTCTGTGATGAAAGAGGTGCTGGTGATGCTGGAACCTGTTAGTTATGCGGACGACGTGGTTCTTGCAATTTCTGGCAGATTTATGGACACCCTTGGAGATAGGATACAATTAGCTCTGAAGGTTGTTAACGTGTTGCCACCTGTTTAGATGCATCGCAGTTTAGGTGACAATCCCACAAAAGGAGGTACTCTTAACTAGGATGTACAAGGTACTGTCGTTTCGTCCACAGAAATTGCATGAGACGGAAATTAAATGTATGTAAAGGGTCCGCCAAATAACTTTTTTTTTTGAAAATGATTTAAAAAAAACCAATGAATATTTTCGCAAATTTGCATTCAAATGGCTGCCCCGGCTGGCCACGCAGTAGCCTACACGATCGGTCCAATTTTTAAGCACATTATCGATTGTGTGCAGCTGTATTTCACCAATGGCTTCACGAATATTGCCCTTTAAAGCGTCAATTGTCTCTTTCTTGTCGGCGTAACACTTATCTTTGACGGCACCCCACAAATAATAGTCCAACGGTGTCAAATCGCAGCTCCGAGGTGGCCAAACGACATCAGCTCTGCGGCTGATAATGCGATCTTCAAAACAACGAGTGTAGCTTCGGCTGTGTGGCACGTAGCGCCGTCCTGTTGAAACCAAATGTTGCTTATATCTTCCTCTTGAATTTTTGTGAACAAAAATTCGTTCAAAATGGCCCGATAACGATCGCCATTGACTGTAACGGCCACTCCTTGCTAATTTTCATTAAGGCATAATGGCCCAATTATGCCTTTGGACCAAAATCCGCATCAAACAGTGACTCGTTTTGGGTGCGTCGGCTTTTCAATGTATGCGTGCTAGTTTTCTGTGCCCCAAATACGACAATTTTTCTTTTTTACATACCCGCCAAGATCAAAATGAGCTTCATCTGAAAAGATGATTTTTTTTTGCCAAAATCGCCATCTTCTGTAAGTCGAACGCAGGCCCACTTAGCGAAGCGAAAACGCATTGGATGGTCAATTGGCTTCAAATCCTGAACCAATTGCACTTTGTATGGCGTCATCCGAAGGTCTTTATGGAGAATTCGTCTCAATGATGTCTCCGAAATGTTCAATTGCTGAGAACGACGGTGAATTGATGTTGATTGCGCTTCACGCACACTTTCTGCCACAGCAGCAATATTCTCGGGTGTACGCACTGTTTTTGGCATTTCACGCTTTGGTTTATCGATGAGGATGCCAGTTTCTTTCACTTTTTTCCCAAGATAACGAACATACGGAGCTGACGGTGGTTCTTTTCTTCCAAAATCCGTACGCAATTTTCGCACACATTCTGCAACATTACCATGATTTTCAAAGTAATGTCGCAATATTTCCCAGCGTTGTTCAGGCGTATACACAACCATATTCGTTCAGCGGAAGGATAAAACTAATTATCTGTCAAATCAGACATGAGCTAAGTGTTACCATTCACGAAATAAGCACTAGTTGAAAAAAACGTTAGATGGCGGACCCTTTATATATGTATATATATTATCAGGATTGAAAGATGTCTTGGAAACCAAATTAACAGATTAAAAAGTCTCCATTGCCCCTCTGCTGGATCTGTCTGTCTGTCTGGATCTACATATTCGATATTCTGGGTTACACTAGAATGAATGAACTGATCAGATGAGATACAATTATCGAACACTTCGATTAATTCTCTACTTCAGTAATTTACTTAGGGGCCTTAGAGCTTATAATTGACAACGTAGTCTTGGATTCCGGCTTAGGTCAGCCTGAACAGAGAGCACACGAAAAGTGTAGATTCCAAATGAGCACCCTCAGTACGGTTGTAGGGGTCGTTATAGGTAGAATGCAGAAGTTGTAAAGATGAGGCACTATGTCGGAAGACCTTGGTGTCTATGACTTTAGCGATTTAATTAAACTGTCAGGCATCGAAATTGTCTCTCATCAGTCTTAGTCACTTTATCAAAATCTTCAGGGTTATGGAAAAATAGAAAACTGTGGTATCACAATGGCTTATCAACCTCTACCTACATACATAATTGGCCATTACAGCTCTTCATTCAGGATTACGGCCTAGCTTCTCACACCACTCATGTTGTGTGCCTTAATTTTATACTTGAGTGGCGGGACCTACAGTTTAACGTCGACTCCGAACTATGGATTTTTTACAAACTTATCATGGCAGGTTTATTTACTCTCAGACTATTTGCCAGAAATCTGCTGAGAGGAAGTCGCCGAAGAAATATATTTTTTTTTTAATATTTCGTTTTGATGTCTGGCCTGGGTGGGGCTCGAACCAGGGCTTTACGTCTAATAAGCGAACTCACTACCTACTAGACTACGGCGACTACATCCTCTACCTAACCTTTCCTATATTTCAACCAATTTATTGTATTAATTTTTAGTTCAGCAATTAGTTATACGTAGCTCATTATGATTATAATATCATCTGTTGATATCAAGAACTTGTAAAATTTGTTCTTACAATTTCTTCAATTAAACGATTACGTTTTTGAAATGTTCTTCACACTCATTTTCTTTAATTGTAAAATTAGAATTTATTTCTGTGTTTGTTACTTAATATTTAATGCCTGATGTGCGCTTTGCCAAAAAAAAAAATAAATAAAAAAATAAAATACCTTGAGTTTGACCGCAAAAAATCTGGTGTTTATTTTAAATGATTTCGTGGTCACTACAAAATGGTCTGTTAATTGAAGTTAACCTCATAGAATTTGTTACAACAACAGATTGCGGTTAGAAAGTAAAAAAAAAATTATTTCACAGAGAAATTAATGAAAATAACAATTAATTTAATGTGTTCGGTTATATATCGTGTAAATGAATGAATGTAATGGTAATTAAAGCAAATTAAAATTTTATCATTAATTTATCCTTAATATCAGAAACAGTGTCAGCTAAGAATATACCAGTCGAAGGTTGTAATTTTGATAAAATTTCTGGAGTTTCAGACAGCAGCTGAAATAGCAGCTGTACTAATATCTTACAATGGTGGCTGGTTTGACCCTGTGCACCAGGGACTTAACTTATCCCTATGAAAAATAGGCTACTAGATCATGATCTTTGTCGCCAATGGACTGCTGCAAAATTGAGGTTAATTGCTTACAAAACTCGCCGTTTAATAGCTTCGTGGTATCGCGTGCTGTGTAGCATGCGATAACGGTGAAATCACTTCTCAGGCAAATATAAAATTTTCAATAAAATCAGTATTCTGTGCTCGGCACCTTCCACTATTGACTGAAAGCAAACAAGTTTCAACAATGTAATGATGCCTTCGGCTTACAAAACGCACTAGACAAAGCATCTTTTGGGGTGCGTCTAGAAATAACTAATGCTGTTCTGTATCTCAATTTCCGCAATTCCGTTTGTTAGCCTCGTCACTAAAGAAAATTTTCAATAGAAAACTAGCTTTTAATCAGAATTTCCTAAGACCCATTAACCAAACAAAGCATTTCCCGTTGTAACACTGATATTACCTATTCCGTCATATAATTAAGATTCCGATTGTCTCAAACATCCCGAGAGTCTTATAAAGAAGTACTTTTTTCTCAAATTGCATTTAACTAGACATGTATTGTCTATAAATTCTGCACTAGAGAATGACAGAGAAGATGTTCTGTGGTCTCCTTTTTTTCCTTGTCGTTACAGCTTCTGCAGAAGTCCTTATGAGGTTTCTTAATGTCCTGGCATGAACACCTAGAGGCCTGTATTCTGTTCTCACTGGTAGGGGTTGTCCTAAATAGAATCTTGATAGGTACAATGCAAATTTTGTTCGATGTACATATATACATGTCGGGCAGATCTATCTGGTGTCTCTACAAGTGGGTTCATTATCACTTCTTACATTTGCCAACGAATGGAGTGAGGAGACCATTTGTTTACCTCTCGTACGCAGAGGAACGCCTATCTCATGTAGAAATTCATTTTCCGCTCGCTGTAGTGTAGTGGGTAGTGTGTTGGTTTGTAAGACGTATGGCATCGGTTCAAGTCCCAGGTCAGACATTTCCAACAAAAACGAAATATGAGAAAATATTTTTTCGGGCACTTCTGCTCAGCAGATTTCTAACAAAAACCCTGAAAATAAATAAAATTGTCATGAAAAGTTTTTCAAAAATCTGTGGTTTGGAATCGATTTTATATATAATGACAGCTTTACTGATGGTAAATATGCGCATATTACAATACGATATAACCTGAAATCAAATTCGCACATCGGCAATATTAATGGCTATTATTTCAGCCTGAAAAGTGTTACAATAATCTGACAGTGCAAGGGACGATCTAATGTTTAGTTGTTCTGAAAAAATTCCACATCCGACTTTGTTGACTTTGTGAACGTTTCTTGGGAGATATAAACAATTATAAGAAGAGGTTCTATCCGATATGTGCGTCATAACACCACTATCGAAAGCCGGTTCAGCTATCGTGTAGTCGGTACAAAATAGTCACAATACGGGCATGACGATAGCTTCTGTACTTTTATGATCTTATCTCACACATAGTCTCATTGTCGCGTTCACAGCCACTTGTTTCGCCAATATGTCTGATGCTAGCCAGTTAAGCATAGTAAACAATGCCTTGGATGATGTAGTTCTAAGGCCACCAGCTATCGTGATCGTCACTGTTCTTATAATCCGCTCAAACCAGGTTTGATGATTCTTTTTCTCTAAAACCTACTATCAAACCGTGGCTCTGTAAAATAGAATTGGATTGATTACAAATGTGTATACCCGGTCGCCGTAGTCTATCAGGTAGTGTGGCCTTGGTTCAAGCCCCAGGTCAGACATCAAAACGAAAATATGAAAAAATATTTCTTTGGTGATTACCTGTTAGCAGATTTCTGGCAAAAATTCTGAGAGTAAAAATAAAATTGCCATGAAGAGTTTTTGAAAAAACTGTCTGTCGTACAGAGTCGACTTTAGACTGCAGGCCCTGCCACTCATGTAAAAAATTAACACACACGACGTCTGTGATGTGGGAAGCTAACTGAAGAGTTGTAATGACCAATGTGTGTATGTATGCATGTATGTATACCCGATATATTATAATCCAGACTAAGTCTAGTAGACAGAAGGGGGTTAAATTGATCAAAATACCACTATCGAAGAATTATAATCCACCAACTCTGGTGGCATAAAGTTAAATTGTATTCACCGCCCCAGCAATTTGTCAAGGCGACTTGGTTAAATTAATAATTTACAGTTAATTACTGGATTTTATTTCTAATTCTCAGTCTCATGCTTAGTCTTAGTCGCAATCAATTGAAATTCATGTTCTCATTGTCACTTCTTTTTTATTTGTTATTAACGTCCTGTAATGAATTCTGGCTGACAAGCTTATCTTGATTTTTATTTCATTTGGCCACACAATAAAAACTAAACTTGCAAATGGCATTACAAGAAATTTCCTTTCATTAGCACCATATTGAGGCAAACAGGCCATAAGGAAGTATTGAAATTGAAACAGAAACAGAAAGAAAAAAAAAGTGGAAATAAAACTTAAAATGTAAAGGACAGCAGCAGATTGTCAACGATGTCAATTGGCTTAAAGGCCAAATGTTGCCGGTCATTTTCCAAGTTTTTAAAACTGTTCATTCATTGAGGGCAGCCAACAAAGTTCTTAACTGTGGACTTTGTTAACACATGCATTCATTGTATTGTATTGTATTATGTATACATATGGACTGAAGTTCCTTGTTTTGCTCTCTTGTCCTGATCCTTTTTATAACATGAATGTCGTGTTTTTCTTTCATTTTTTTCCATTAATTTCGTGTATTGTATTGCTGCCTTACAATATATGAAGTAGTTGTTCGAGTTTTAGTCACTATATTTCAAAGTTTTATTATTTCTAAACTTTCGCTTACACATACGCACATGCATATATACACAGGTATGTGGACATATACGTTTACAGTTCAGAGCGAAAATGAATAAATTTCGCAAAAAAATTGTGAAATTAATAAAAAAAAATTTTTTTTTTAAAATTCAAAAATTGTTTTAATTTGGCAACAACAGCAGCCAACGGAGTAAAACGGAAAATGCTTTGTGGATACCATATGCTCCCAAGAAGGGTAATGCAAAAAAAATTTTAATTTGAAACCTGACTTCGAGTTACTTGTTATGGCTTAAAAAGTTTGGCTTAGAATCATACAAATTCATTGAAATAGCTTGCCACTAGTTCCCAAAGCTGGTTGTGTCCACTAGGAGGCTTAGCATGCTAACCGAGCTATTGTTTAGGGTGGGCCATCTATTAGTTTGAATTTGAACTATCGGTTATTTCGAATCTGGCAATACTTTTGTCATTCTGTTCTGTCACAAAGTTTAGTATATTATCTCCACTGCACGTAAAGAATCGATTTACGCTTGAGCAACGGTTGCACTTATTGGGCCAACGAGAAACTGCTCGATGATGTCGATTTTGCGAAAAAATCATCTTTTCGGATGAAGCTCACTTTCATCTTGGTGAGTACGTTACAAAGGAAAATTGCCATATTTGGATCTCAGAAAACCCACACGTGGTCTTACAGAAGCCAATGCACCCATTGCGAGCGGAGGCATCATTGGCCCATATTTGTTTGAAAATGAGGACGGCACAACCCTTACGGTCCATGAAGACATATATCGCACCATGAAAACCGATTTTTTTGTACCCACTCTTCATGGTATTGATTTCATTTGTCATATATCCTCCACATGCGATGATCAAGGGCTCAAATCACTCATGCATAACACTAAAGGCAGCAAGAGCTGTGTGGCAAGTAGCACCATTCTGTTGAAAGCACATGTCGTTGGTGAACACATCATCCAAATCACAAAAAGATTTTGATTATCGAAAAATTACTTGGCCAACGTTTTTCTTAGAGAAATGTGGACTGATGAAGCCGTCATATCAAAAATCACTCTAATCAGTGAATTTTTCGGAACGTATTGGAGACTGTTGGATCTCATATGGATTGGTATCGTTCTAATTTTCGTTTGTTTTCATTCAATCAGAAATGGGCCTAATCGTTGAAGATGATTTTTCGATCAAAATGGGGGTAAGTCGCCATGCAGCCAACACAAGTTGTTTTCTATATACGTTTATCTTCAGTTCCTGGGTCACTTGAATTTTGTACGGTTGAAGTCGCCGTAGTCTAGTAGGTAATGTGTTGGCGTATTAGACGTGCGACCACTGGTCATACCACAGGTCAGACATTTCGAACTCAATGAAACATAAAAATAATATTTCTTTCGACGAGAACTCTGAGAGCGAATAAAAATTCCCATAAGAAGTTTCTCAAAAATCTATGGTTCGGAGTCGACTTTAAACTGTTACTCCCGCAACTCACGTATAAAATTACCACTCACAACGTAAGTGCTGTGAGAGCTACTTGGTAATCCTGACTGAAGGATTGTAATGACCTGTTATGTATGTATGTAGGACCAAGTCACAGTGCAAAATTTAGCAAGCTATGGTTTGCGAAACCCCGAGTTCTTGTGAGTAACGTTAAATCGAATGTCTTGGATTCTTTTGTATACTCTAGTAGACAGTGGTGACTGTGCCAGTGGACTCGAATTTGTTTACGATGTTGCGAATAGTGATCGTAAAATGAGCGAAGCTCAAAATTGATTGAATAAATGACAAATTTGCCAGATGTAACTTTAAAGTTAGGAAGTTCCTGTGGGAAGGTCTGATATATCAAACCTTTTCGAAGATATCAAGCAGGCTGCTTAAGATTCTACTGTAATCCATTCATTGACACGATTTGACAAGACTACACTAAAATATGTCCTGGATTTACAAAAGACTTATGAAATTATCTATTCAAGAAGCTAGGTTTTTGAAACTCAACGAATGGTTGAGCCAGTAATGATACCTCTAAAGAACACGATCAAATTAGTTCCATCTATTTACGACCCACACACTTTCAAAGAAACCATTGCCGGACTCAGTAAGGAGAAATCGCCAGTGATAAATTCTTCACTGCATTATACGGTGTTCAGATATTCACCTTTATTGCGTAAATCGCAATAAACACCATTATTATTACTCAATAGAGTACAAGGCCAATCAAAATTCTTTTATATATAACGACTTGCATATTACCCTTAACGAATAGAAGGTTACACTAGTTAAGATAATATCTAAGCATGGCAAGAATTAGGCGAAAGCGGAATCAAACATGCCCAAAAGTTTAGTACCAAAAATTGTTAAAGCTTTGCGAAAAACTGTTGATGTCTAACCAGTTACCAATCATAATGCAAGGAATGCAAAATAAAATACAGTCCGATTGCATAGATTAATGCCCACAGTAAGGAAAGTATTCGAGGAAAAAAATGATTGCTCTCCTTGTTTACGGCAGCCTGATATGTAAATGGAAGATAAACTCGTATTGTGGAAGGCTATATAACTAGTCAAGTTTGTTATTTATGTGGCTCTCTAAGCGCTCCCCAATTGCTTACAGTCGGTGTGCCTTATGCTACAAACACAATAGATGCAACGCAGCAATATATTGCAAATAGAATACATAGGTGTACGTATGGAAATTATTATTTTAAAGGCAACGCGTTAATAAGCAAATTGTTGTTGCAAAATTGTTGCACTTGCTGTATTGCACAAAAATCTGCTGAGAGGAAGTTGCCGAAGATATATTTTTTTATTTCGTTTTATTAAAGATGTCTGACTTGGGGTTTGAAACGCAGCCTTAGGTCTAAAAGCCCACACTTTAATTACTAAACTACGACGACTACGGAGGGGCACATCAGTTCGAATAAATAACCAAGTAGTCGTGCAATAATCACAAGTCATTCTTGAAAAATACTGGAAACATTTTTGTATTTCACTGTATATTCTGCTGTCCTCTATAAATGTGAAGTGACAACATTTAAGCTTATAAACAGAATTTCCCACGAAGCATTCATGTTAGATTGTATTGGTTCTTATGACTTATTTATACTATGGTCAGCTATGTACATTTATTGAGTCAATATTCGGTTTATTGAGTACAATATTTTAAGTGTTTAAACATAATTATATACGTAGTTCAGCTGCTTATTCAATATTCATTTGGCAGCTGGTAAACAAAACAACTGGTTATTTCAACAACATTGTTTTTATTTTGTTTTGTTTTTCATTTGTTTGTCGTCGCTGATATTTGAGTTGTCAAAAATCAACAGAAAGTGTTCGGATAATTGTAATATGCGCACTGAACATACTTAGTACAGTGCTGCGTTTTAAGTTTTACTAATTAAAACTTTATATGAAATATTGAGATCAATAATGGCGTTTATTGCGATTTACGCAATAAAGGTGCATATCTGAATACCTTATTACATTGTTATCATAGTACACTTTAAAGTCCTCTCAAGTACTGTGACATCATATATTATTAGCCATTATAATCTGTTAGTTGGAATTACAGTCTGGCATTAATTTTATTCTTGCAAAAATTACAACAAGTTATCGAACCGATAACCAATAATTAAAAATAAAAAAATTAATCTGAACACTTTTGTGGCGTAATTTAAAATAATAGAACACAATTACAAATTATGTTAACTGCCCTGTTAGTCTAGTAAGGGTCGTGAGTTCCATTCCTTCCATATACTCTGGCCTATTACATTACACCGAGCATAAGGCCTCAACGAAATACATATTATATTTAATTTCTACATGGGAATCAGAGATCTGCAATAAGTATTCAACAAAATGAGTATATTTCAATTATACTCATAATTTCTGATACTTATGCGCATTCATACTTATTTTAATATCATACTCATACTACTCATATTCAAAGTTTGAATTACTCATCATACTCATACTTAACAACACGTATGATGTTGCTGATTTCGACTCTCCTTTACTCAACCTTTACAAGAATCACAAAATAAGTATGCTTCGCGTATGAACACTACAATACTCACTAGAAGGTTGTGTGTTTGCTTTGCTTGCTGTCTTGGTCTTTTTCTTTCTTCTTTTTTCTGTAAACGCAACAACAACTAAGATTCTAAATTTTGATGAATGATTCAAATTACTCATATCATTTATGAGTATTATAAGTATTGGTATAAATTTATGAATATGAATGAGTAGGCGTATGAATCAAACATATTTCGAATGTTATGAGTTTGTACTCATTGCAAACTGTACTTATTAATCAATGTTGTAGTGAGTATGAATGAATCAGAATAATTAAATTTCAATATTATTGACCCACTTATATTCAAAACTTCATGAGTACTTATGAGTAGCGAAAAAACGATTCATTGCTGATCTCTTATGGAAACAACTATTGGCGTGTAAGATAGATTATAACCCTTAGTTGGTTTAGCTATCGCCTTACCTATGATTGCGCTCCTAAATAATTTTAAAATTTCTCTGATGGAAATTTAGAATTCTTCTGAAAAATGTTTGCTGGTCTTCAAGTGCCAATCACACTGCTGTATCTGTATCAGTTTTTGTACTTCGTTAAATACGGTCAGTAGTACTTTCCGTATAAATTCTCGCATATGTGGTGCATTTTAAAGAAATAAAATTCTGGAACTTTAGTTTTAAAACTTTTCAAGAGTTTTTTCTGTCCCATAAATGTTTTCAATTTAATTTTATGCTTTTGTTGCCCTTTTGTTAAGTGAAAAGCTACTGTGGGCATCATAAAAAAAAAGATATTTCAAATAAAATTTATATCACAATGGTGCAGGCCTAAGTAATATGAGTTCGAATAATTAAAGACTCTGTCCAAACAATGTACACAGGAATATCTCCCACCTCTTCAGAGAAAATGACGATAATAATTAACTTTATTGGAAGATCAGGAAAGGTGAAAGAGTAGAGGCAATGCGCGAACTTTTTGATCGCTACATTGTTCCTGGACAACGCCAATCGGGAATCATACATACATAACTGGTCACTACAATACTTTAGGCAGGCTGACGACCTAGCTTCTTACACCACTTGCGTTGTGTGTATTAAAATTATATATCAGTGGCGGCACCTCGAGTTTAAAATCGTTTCCAAACGACAGATTTTGACAGACGTTTCATGGCAATTTTATTTACTCCCAGATTTTTTGCCAGAAATTCGCTGAGAGGAAGTCGCTTAAGAAATATTTTTTTCATATTTCAGAACTTGGAATCTGCTCAGCAAACCCATTAACTGTGGGGAATATCCAAGAAAATATTAAAGTTTATATAGGAGTTACCTCCAGCCATGTGATCGATGCATCTTATAGCCGCTACTCTTTAACGTGGTCTTGGACACCATTATGAGGAAACAACGAAATTCTGAAGAAAGGGACTGCAAAGGTGGTCCTAAACAACAGAATACCGTGCAATATACCTTACCCTACAGAACACCCAAATTAAGGGTATACGCTACTACAACGGATTTTGCTCTAGCGAGATAGACGCACCTACTCCCGATAATTCTGTATCCTTATATAGCATCAGTCTTTCGGAAATCTGTCGAAAACATCCGCTTGTGGTCAATTACCCGTGGATTGCATATTGCATTGCAAACACAATTTATTCTCTAGCCGGTCTATTCGTATATAGAACTCCCTATCTGCAAAGGTCTTTCCTGCCAGTTATAATATAAAAAGATTCAAATCTAATGTCCACAAAAACTACTCCCTCTGTCTTCCCTCCCATAACCTTTTTTTTTAATTCCAGCACAATGCACTGCCTGAATGGGGGCCGTCCCCTGAGAGTTAGTCTTCTAAAAAAGAAGAAGAAAGAAGAAGAAAATAGTGCGGGTTGCATAATAACACCAACTAAAATTATCGAATGTCGCATCATAAGAGCTTTTCAATCCTTAGACCAACTTAGTGCCCTGCGGATACCTTAACTTGTGTATGATATCAGTACCCCTATATAGATGCCTAATTTTCAATTTAACTTCGAAACACGTGAAACAGATTTCAATACTAAATGCTTGAAACGAATTTGGAAAACGTTTTGAGCATAATAGACTCACAAAAGTTGAAAATACACCGGAAAATACGACAAAAGAACGTCACGTGGGGATATTAGAGGGCCTCTTAACTACACTTGTTGCAAATAGATAGATGTAAGGACTTAGATATGATTAGCGGGTAACTGCAGCCTTGTCGGGATCCGTTAATGGAGCGTTTGAATCAGCCCGAGTTCAGGATGAAACCGACCATTTCTGTTATTGATACGTTGATCTGAGGTGCAAGGCAATTGCATAATAAGTGTTGTACTGATTCCGTTCCCTACATATCAAGGCAGATTCTGCAGAAGTCATGGTAAGGCAGACCTAGCCTGCCTAGGTCAGTGAAACTGCCAATAGCGCAGTTGTCCGTTAGAATTTTTGTTAGAATGCGAACTGTTCTCTGGTAGAACTCAAATAGTTCCCTGGTCTTCCTAATGTCCACTGTTGGACATAGCAGTTTTGAAATTCGGTAACCAGGTATGTTGGATCACCGGCCAGGGGTTTGAACCGTGGCCTTACGTCTAATAAACCGACACACTATTTACTATACTACGACGACTACTTGCAAGTCCTCCATTTAAAAACCATAATTGTTGTCTTCCATTTCATTTAAATTTTTCCTTTCTTATGTCCCACTGTACTTCCAGTTCGATTTTTTTGTTCTTTCTTTTCATAGTTTTTTTTTTTTATTATTCTTTGTAAATTGTTCAGTGCTTGTGTGTTGTGTTGCCTGTTATCATTGTTACTGCTCTGCCTCGGGTGGTGCTTGTGGTTCTCTTCGCATGCTTGTATAGGGCATTAGAAAATGTGCCTTTTTTTCCCCACACTTTCATTCGAAGACAAAATGTTGTTGCCATTGTCAGCACATTCATATAATAAACGGAAATTAAAATAGATGAAGTGGTGTCACGGTTCGTTGATTAGTTGGTGACCACTTTGTTGTCTGTCCTATTGTCAATAATATTACTGGTTGTTATTGTCATTGTTGCGGGGCTTGCTTGGCTCAATACATATATCTGTATAGAAAAATATGATTTTTTTCTTTCGCAAGAATACCAAGAAGAGAAAAAACAAGACACTCACCATAAGACAAACGTGGGTCGGAACATGAATGAAATGATAACAATAGAAGTAAAAAAAATGAAAAAACTTTATTAATTGGCTGTTAAAGAAACAATAACAATTTAATAACAAACAAGGATCTTTAAAAAAAATGTTTTCCAGAATTTTTAATAACAACAGAACCATTTAGAATATAAGTGTTGTTTACGCACCCTACACTACGCTCGTTGATGTTCTGAATTCAGTTTTGCTAACGAAAATTTTTTTGATTTTTCTGGTCCAAATGGATGCATACAGTGAATATATGTATAGTATATGTACGTCCACGTACTTCATATCACTCATGTGTTGTGTGTTAATTTTGTCAATGAGAGAGACAGAACATACTTTGCTTTTGGAAAAAGACTGATCAGGATGGGCCACTGAAAGAAGTATTTTTTTCTGTCCTTTTCTTTCCTACCATTTTTTGGTTCCAAGAGGTAATAGCTCAGGCTTAAACTCTCGAGTCCTTATCTAATAAGCAAACACACTACTGTGTAGACTACAGTGACTACAAAGGGATACATACCAGAGATCAGAAATGAATCGTTTTTTCGCTACTCATAAGTACTTATGAAATTTTGAGTATGAGTGAATCAACAGTATTGAAATTCAACTACTCTGATTCATTCGTACTCACTACAACATTGATTTATAACTACAGGTTGCAATGAGTATGAGTACAACATTGACATCAAACTCATAACATTCGAAATATGTTTGATTCATACGCCTACTCATCCAGATTCATAAATATAGAACAATACTTATAATACTCATAAATTATTCGAGTGATTCGAATCATTCATCAAAATTTACAGTCTTAGTTGTTGTTGCACTTACAAAAGAAGAAGAAAGAAAAAGACAAAGACAGCAAGCAAAACAAACACATAACCTTCTAGTAAGTATTGTAGTGTTCGTACGCGAATCAGACTTATTTTGTGATTCTTGTAAATGTTGAGTAAAGAAGAGTCGAAATCAACAACATCATACGTATTGGTAAATATGTGTACGATGAGTACTTCAAACTTTGAATATGAATAGTATGAGTATGATATGAAAATAAGTATGAACGTGTGTTGCTAAGTATGAGTACGATGAGTACTTCAAACTTTGAATATGAGAAGTATGAGTATGATATTAAAATAAGTATGAATGCTTATAAGTATCAGAAATTATGAGTATGATTCGATTCTACTCATCTTTTTTAATACTCATTGCTGATCTCTGATACATATATGTATACATACATGTATATAGGTATGTATGTATATAGGTAGGTATGTATATAGGTATACCTCTACAATAACATTAATTCTTTACTATTGGTTTGACACGTGATAATGTCAAACTGTTTTGACATTTGTTTCCCGTAAAGTGTGCCAAAACATTACGAGTTATTTAACGCCAGAATAATGCTTCCAAATTGTAAAAACTTACATACTTACTTAATTGGTCATTACAATCCTTAAGTCAGGTTAATTTTTTTTACTATTACAGTTTTTTCCAGAAATCTGTTGAGAGGAAGTCGCCGAAAAAATATTTCTTCTCATATTTCGTTTCTATTGTAGATATCTAACTTAGCGGCTTAAACCTCATGTCTAATGAGCCAACACACTACCTACTAGGTTACGGCGGCTTCTGATTTAACTTTACACCGATTTTAAAATCTTTGCCAGAGAGTAACAGAAGTAACAGTAACAGACTCAGTCATTGTATAAATTGGTGTGGCTCAGCATTTTTGAAATTTGTGAACAAATTTGGAGCCAACGCTACGCCAAGAGTGGTAGGATGATATTATAGGTTGGACATCCCTTGTTGCCTAGGAATAACGTCCCATGTGAGCATGTCTAAAGATGTTGCGTTGGCTGTAGTTGTAACGAACAGAGAGCACTTTGTTACTTTATGGTCAACATAGTCGGCCTCCTTGCACATATTCGTGCACTTATAGAGTGTTTATCACTAAATTTACTCTTCTCAATTCGAAACCATTAATGGTACAACGAAATGTGCATGCCGTAGAGAATATTGCTGGTCTGGCGCGAAGTCTTGAAGAAGATATCGAAATGTGGATACGTTGTCGTAGACCTTTGTTCTTCGACTACGTGGGAAATTTTACTAAAGAATCTACGTACATATACAAAACAGCGCGTACAAAAATTGAAGCCAAACGGCCATAGATTGTGTTGCATTTTCGCTCATTTAAATCAGGCCGAAGGAAGATGATCGCTTTTATCAGCGAATTGTGTTTAGTGATGAAGTTTATTTCTCGCCCCTAAGCAAATTGTTATATTTAGAGAGAAGACAAACCTTTAATGAATGACCATTACATTCATCAACTTTTACTGGAACAGCACTTACTGGAACTATCGGGTGGGTCAACGAGCGGTTTAAATTTGAACCATATGTCATTTCGAATCTAGCAATACTTATGCCATTCTATTATGTCACCAAATTCAATATATTACCTCTACAGAACGTAATGAATCGATTTACGCTTGAACAACATTGGGATTTATTAGGAAACCGAAGATCTCGATTTTGCCATGAAAATCATCTCTTCTGATGAAGCTCGTTTTCATCTTGGTGGTACGTTAATAAGCAAAATTGCCGTATTTGGGGTTCAGGCCACATGTGCTCTTGCAGAAGCCAATGCACCCATTTAGGTTAGGTTAGGTCGGAGTGGTAGCTCTGATATCACAAAGCTCACTTGAGCACGCATAGCGGCCCGTTGTGATGCCACGGGTGAACGCAGTCCCTGTACTAACCAAGTTCCACCAAAATCAGGGAAAAGGAGGAAGTTGGTCAGCGCAAGGTCTGCACAACAAAAGCACGACTACAACGCACTGAAAAACCAGGCAGAAAGTTTGATGAACGGAGTTATATCCTTGATGTCAATAGATGATAGCTCCGTTAATCTAACAAGGAATGGGGAGCCAAATAACCTATATCTACACCTAGCAAGAGACGGGCACTGGCAGAGAAAGTGAACAACAGTCTCCTCTTCCTCAGTGGACCTGCATCCACGGCAAAAGTCGTTGAAAGGCAGCCTCATTCTTTCCGCATGTCTACCCATGACGCAATGGCCTGTAAGCACGGCCACTGTAGTCGAGATGACATCACGAGCAAGACCAAGTAATCGGTTGGTACGCCTTCTATCCATCCTGGGCCAGGTGAGTCTAGCGCTGGAGCAGGACTCCTCATTGACCCAGGATAGGTTGGCGTCCCGAAAGAACCTCCGCGCAATGGTCAACTTGACCGAGGCAAGTGGCATACCCAATTCAACAGAAGAGGATTCCGGAAGGATCGCACCAGCTCTGGCGAGCTCGTCTGCCCTACAGTTTCCCGGAATTCCACTGTGGCCGAGGACCCACACCAGAGAGACACTGGAGAAGCGGCCAGAACGCCCAAATGCACCCATTAAAAGTGACTATTTGGTGCTGCTTGTGGAGCGGAGGCATCACTGGCCCATATTTCTTTGAAAATAAAGACGGCGCAACCATTACGATCAATAAAGACCTCTATCGCACCATGATAACCGATTTGTTTGTACCCCCTCTTCATGGTATCGATGTCAGCGTTGTTCGCTTTCAACAGGATGGTGCAACTTGCCACAAATCCCATTTATTGCGTAAAACGTTTAATATCCGTTTAATTAGTCGAAATGGTGATGCCAATTGTCCACCAAGAAGTTGCGCTTTGACGCCGTTGGACTATTATCTGCAGCGCATCGTTAAAGAAAAGTGTAATGCGGACAAACCAGAGACAATTGAACATTTGAAATCCAACATTTGTGATGACAATGCCGAGATACGACCCCATACACTAGATAAAGTGCACGACAATTGTTTCGATCGCATGAGGTACTGCCATGTCAATGATATAATATTCCATTGCTAACCGGAACAATTGTACTTCTCAATAAAAAAAAAAATAATTCGGCTACATTTCAAACCGATTTTGTTTTATTGCATTTTTAAATTTAAAGTTTTAAATGTACCACCCTTTATATTGATATACAGTTAGTTTTTGTAACTATTAATAATTATTAGCTTGCTGTTCTGAAGTCTCTATCTAACAATTGCTAGAATCTAAAATCAAATTGTCTTAGCATATGACTCAACTATTATATAAACCGCATTACAGTGTATGATACAATAAAATAAAACTTGACCGACTGTTATTTCTTAACTTTTTATTTCATTTCACATTTTAGCAAATCTATTTAACATACAAACACGAGAAAAAATTAAATCTTCTGGAAAAGAATGTCCCTACGTTTGATAATTTATAACTTGACTAAGCATACCCTCATAAGTCTCTCTCTCTCTCTTTTTCTTATTTTTTCCACCGTTTTTTCGTATTTTTTTTCCTTTTTGGTTAGTTTTTGTTTTTCGCCGGCTAATTTATCTTTGCCACTTGGCTTGTTTTAATTTGTATTACAACTCAGTATTTGTATTACAACTCTTATTAAAACAGTAACAACAATAACTGCGGGTTTAATAATGTCCTTTTAACAAGGTTGGGTCTGAGGGTCGACATAAATTTTTTTTTGTTTTTGTTTCTTATATTTTCATTTGGTTTTATTTCTATTTTTATTCGTTTAATTATTATGCCTAATAAAAGTCTAATTATTACACAGTCTTACATGACAGCCAGCGAAAACAAAAGTCTTTTCAACCACAACCCATATTTGAATTCTTTTTCGGGCAACTTTAATATTATGTGCGCTAGATGGGTGATTTCATATTGAAAGAAGATTTTTATAGGGCGGCGAAATGAAATATTTTATTTTTATTTTAGGGTCATAAGGCTTAAAAAAATTTAATTTTTAACCTCGTTTATATAGTATTGCACACAAATAAATGTATCTTATCTATGTTCAGATATTTTTAAAACTTATTTTGAGTGTATTACAACCAGTTATCGGTTAAATGGCAAAAATTCATTTTAGACAGTGATGCTAGCCGATATGGTATTTCTCAAGTGCTCAATGGCACAGAGAAAGTCGTAATCTACTATAGTCGCACAGTAAGTAAGTAAGCTCGAACGGAAGTACTGCGTGACCCGACGTGAGCTACTTGCAGTGCTGGAATGCATAAAACATTTTCAACTAAAAACTGATCATTCCGCAATGAGATGGCTGCTGCAATTCAAGAACCCTAAAGGACAGTTATCACGTTGGATTGAGCACCGAAGAGGCATAAAGCATGGAAATGCTGATGCACTCTCACGCTGACCTTGTAATTTGAAGTGAAGTTCAGTCAGTCTTGTGTGAAGACGTGCGCGTTTGAAGAGAGTAATCGTTTGAAATTCTCCGTTACTAAGGTCGAATAATTGTCTAGTAATTGTTATTGTATTTGCAAAGGACGTAAACAGAGGAGTAACAAATAAAGCGATTGTTGCTGTTTACATCAAGTTGTGAACAGTGCCACACAGAATTGTACGAATAATAAAGAATTTTAATTGAAACTAAACACAAATTTATTTTAATTTTACTTGCCATCTACGAGCTCATATAGTATTTTAAACGTTTTTAAAAGGTAACGTAAAAGGCAATAATGTAAAGAAGTAATAATTAAGACTCTGTCAGCACAGTTTCTAGGCAACAACAGATGCCCAACCTCAGGTTCAAAATTAGTTGGTAAAATTTAAACATGTTCAGCCGTTCCAATTTTTACAATGACTGATTGTATTGCTGTTGGTTGGAGTGGTAGCTCTGGTACTAAAAGCTCCCTTGAACACGCTTAGCGGCCCATTGTGATGCCACCGTTAAGCGCAGTCCCCGTACTGATCAAATTGCACCGAACTCATAGAAGAAATTGGTGAGCGGGGAAACCAGCCTGATAGTTTTATGAATGAAACTATATGCTTGATATTAATAGCTGATAGCTCCTTTAAGACGATAAGACATTGACTGCTTAATAACCTAAATCTGCGCCTCGCGAGAGATGGGCACTAGCAAACAAAGTGGATAACAGTTTTCTCATCTTTAGCAAACTCAAAACCTCGGCAGTAGTCTATCGAAGCGAGCTGCAGTCTATCCGCATGTCTTCCTATAACGCCAGTGAATTGCCACTGTGATCCTTACAATCGAGTTTGAGTAGTTGGTTGGTTTGAGTAGAGTCTGGCAATAGAGCAAGCTTCCTCATCTGTCCACGATAGTTTGGCGTCCCGAAAGTATTGTTGCCCAATGGCCAATTTAACTGAGGTGAGTGGCATACCCAATTTGATTGGCGAGGGTTCCGAAAGGAGTGTACCTGCTGTGGCAAGCTCATCAGCCCTACATTTGCCAGGAATGTCCCTATGCCTGGGGGCCCAAACGAGCGGGACGCTGAATCGTCGGCACTCCCTGACGAGTTTAGAGTTGACCGTAACGCTGGAAAGAGATCTGATTGCCGACTGGCTATCAGAAAAGATCGAAATACAGGTGAAAGGACCACGTGAGCATGTATACGAGCTTACAAGAAGAAGAGCTTTCACGCGTGATAGGGCCAGAGCATTGGCAGCTTTTTGGAAATGTATGCTTAATAAAAGGAAAGATAAAGAGAGGCGACTACTTTTCTCAAACCAAGTGGGTTTGAGGCAAGCAAAACTTTTGTTCGGAAATTAAACTAATGGAGTTCTGTTTCAATCATTGGAATTTTAAGCAATATTTTGAAGTTGGTAACTGGTCCTGTGAGAGGGCACTGTAGACTCAAAGTACACTTATTCAGATCGAGAATAACCTCTAGCTCAACGTGTAGATTCTGTGACGATGAGAATGAATCATCGCACAACATTCTTAGAGCATATATACCTAGTTGGTCATTACAATACTTCAGTCAGGTTTACAACCTAGTATCTCACATCACTTATGATGTGTGTTGCAATTCTTTACAAGAGTTGCGGAACCTACAGTTTAAAGCCTACTCTGAACGACGGATTTTAGAGAAATTGTTCATAACAATTTTATTTTATTTACTCTCAGAGTTTTTGCCAGAAATCTGCTGAACGAAAGTCGCCGGAGAAATAGTTTTTCAGTTTATATTAAACCCTGACTTCACGTCTAATAAGCCAACACACTACCTACTATACTACGGGGACATTCTCGGAACATGTAAGGTATTAATGCATTCCAAAAGAAAACAGCTGGGTGAATGCCGGGTGGTGGCCAGTGAATTGAGATTGTTGTTGCCAACGAGCAGCAACCAAAGGTTTGTCAGGGCGATAGGTTCCTTATAGAAATACCCTGTAAAGTATGAGAGGAGTACAATACATTGTATGGTCGCAATAAAAAGGTATATTTTCAACACGATAATAATAATGAAAGAATACAATGCCGTTACACCTTGCTATATGCAATAGAAATTAAAAAATTCTTTAGTTTGCAATATTTAAAGCTACGCTGATAAATTTTTTTCCACACAGATGAATAACTCCCCTTCAGGCAGTATATTTATGACCAGCGTGATCAAAATCAAAACGTCATATTTAAGACTCGTACACTTATTATTCCTTCATAGTTGATGAAGATCCACAATAAAGGGGAACAAAAAACCTTTCTCAATTTCCTTGCACTTCGAAGAAATTACTTTCCATTTTTATTTCATCTATTATGACCACAAATATCATAAGAAGAGAGTGTTGTTTCCAGTGAAATTGCTTTAAGCACAATATTATGTTGGCTAAAAAACGTTTCCTCTGAAATCGATATCATATTCTACGAAGCTTTAAATATTTAACAAATATATTTCAAAGATACACACACACACAGACATGCTGCAACCCAAATAACCACTCGGCAATAATATACAAAAAGGGTTAGTACGTGTATCCGAGTCAAACATATACATTTTTTCTGATTTTTCTTTTCTTTTTTTTTTGCAATTTTTTATGGTAGTATGCACAATATTATGGAAATATTTACAAACGCACAGCTACGAACATACTCTCATATATATTTTAGATGAGATGCAGTTTGGAATATGATGTGGATGTCACTTAAAAGAAAGAGGTTTCATAACGATTTGGTTTGCAATAGAAACCAGTAAAGCAGATATAATCGGTTCTATGCGACTATGTGATTAGCTACGTGTAGAAAATCATTATAAAGTTGTTGAAATAGAACAATAAAGCAATACTGTTAAGAAAATGGAAATATCTAGACACTGGTGTTTTGCTTTAACTTGTTTACAAACTGAATTTGTTTACAAACTGTCGCTCTGAGTAATATTGCAACAAAACACCAGCATAAAAAGTGATAAACAAGTAAACAAAAATGCGACAACAAACACCACAAGAATAAATGTAAACAAAATACACAAACAACAATGTTTACATTTATAGAGATCTCGAGAAGGCAAAGCCACAAAAATTCGCGTTCAAGAACATTAATCAGACTGTTTACGTTGCCATATAAAGAGCTAGACAAAGCAGGCAACGAAGTTAGTAAAAGTTCAGTCAGTCTTGTGTGATGACGCGGTCTGTTTAAAGAGAGTAATCGTGGTTTTAAGATCTCCGTTACAAAGATCTGTCGAACAATCGACTAGTAGTTGTTATTGTTTATGCAAAACAGTCCAAAGAGGAATAACAAACAAAACAATTGTTATTGTTTACATCAAGTTGTGAACAGTGGCACACAGAATTGTACGAACAATACAGAATTTTAATTAAATTTAAACTCAAAATTATTTTTATTTTATTGGCTCATATTTGAAACGTTTCTAAAAAGTAAAAACGTAACAATATTAAATCCTAGGTGCATCACAGTGGGCCAAATTATTATCCTTAAATACGTAACAACGTAATAGAAAAGACTTAACAAAGCAGAAAAATCAAATTTAACATTCTTTTTAAATTATGAAGACTTCTATCGCTCAATGGTCTTGATCAGTTAAGCTACCCTATTTACATATAATCTGTGAGCAAAGGCAAAGAAACTTATTGAACGTGTGATCCTGTTTCATACAATTGAAGCCACTACAAAAATCATAATGTACTTGTTCACTGCTCAAGCTTTCCAAAACTTTGTGGAAAGAAAATACTCAAAGTCTCAACGCCTTAAAGTAGGCTATTTCAGTCCATTTTGAATAGTTTTTCTCAGGAAGCTAAATAAGGAAACCTACGCTAAAAATTTATTTTTTGGAACTGTTGAGTTGCATGAACGATGGTGACAATTTGTATAGAGGTCACATATCGTTAGAGTAATATTGGGCTATTTATACCGTCTGTGAGACCTATAACAATCAGGAACTTACTATTACTGAAACTCTTTTGAACTAAGTTGTTGTGTACATTAGTTTTATAGACTTGTACACATTGGGTATCGGTTATTGGATCTTTTGTGCTGCATGCAAACTATTGAGAGTTACACTATAATTTTTCTCCCAACCATACTGCCCTGACGAACAACAACAGGATGCTGTTCGGTATGAATAAAGATAAGGCCGTGCTTAGTAATTGATAAGCACTTAGACGTATCCTTTTCAAATACATTAATGCCGCAGAGTTTTCAAGTAAGTGGTTATAGTAATTGACCATATAGTCTATATGTTAGGATTAAAGAGATTTCTACTCTAAACAAATGTTATTTGAGTCTATGGTCTGTATGGTAGAAGTTCTTGTTACCTTTTCCGGGTCATTGCCGAATAGTCTAATGAAACTGTCAAACCTCCAGCCGCTACAATCAGCCAACATAAGATAAAATTTTTTGAAATCTGTCTATACTAAGTAGAGTCTTAGACTACATCTATTTCGTTTATCTATATATTAGTTTACAAAATCTATTCAAACTCCTCTTTCTGCTCATCAGAAAGGTTCTGGTATAAAAGCTCAACAACTGTCAAGTTTTTCTGGGCTCTCATTATCTTATATTGCCACATGACCAAGGAAATGTTTGACCCCTTTTTCTCTTTCCCCTGACTGCCATGTCCTTCTTGTCCTCTATTCTTCCTTAAATTAAATTAAGCCTGTCTTTCAATGAAGTACATCATTCGGCAAGCATAACCATAATCCCCATAAAAGTCCTAAGACAACTCTTACAGCTCTTCAATTACCTTTCTTACATAGAATATACTGTCAGAGAGCGAATTGTGCGCTTATATACATATGTTTTTGTTTGTAGTCTTTGCAGTAGAGGTCTTCATACCAAGACAAGGTAATCCATGGATTAATTTTAAATTTTTTTTATTTCAGACTGTGTTGTTTTCAATATTTTCGCTGATGACCAACAGGAAGTAATCTTGTGAGAGGGTTCGAGACGCATGGCAATATTTTGAAAATCATTTTCATACATTGGCACTAATCTCATCACAATGTGCCGTTGGATTACTTTTTAAGTTTGTATGAAAATTTAAAGGACATACTATGATTCTTAAATATGGTATCAACCAGAAGGTACCGGAATCCTTGCCTAAGAAGTTAAGTAAAATTTTCATTGATTAATCAATACGCTCAGAGAGTTGAAAGTGGTTTCAACTTAATCACAGTCATTCTGTGCAATTTAAGTACATTCTCTGCCACCTCTGACAACGGCGTAGGGTGCACAAATTCTCTATTAAACAGAAGAAGAACAAAAGTAAAAGTTAAGAGAGATTGATATTTTTATGTGGAATAAAAGTATGTACGTAATGCGAATGATAACCATGAATTTAAAGAGAATGGCAGCACATCGTATATTTCTAAATAAATATTTTATGTTGCATACTTTAAGTACGATACAGCAATATTCATATGTGTGCATACTTTTAGGAGTTACATTATATTTATGGGATATTCGTGTATGATTTAAATCTGTTGTAAGCTGAATAAATTTTAAGCAAAAATTAAAAGCGAATTTGAATGAACTGTAATATTTTATTGTAAGTATATAATAGTCAGTTTCCTAATATCGTATTAATACATTACGTTAATGGATATTGGTGGTTGGCTCGATGTGACTGTGTTAAATGGAAATATTTGATTTAAATAGAAAGTTCCTCTTAACTTAGGATTTCAAATATTTATGCATGGAAAGGCTTGAAAGGCTTCTTAGGAATCATCGTAGCGTAAGTAATTCACGTTTCATTAAATGTTGCGAATGATTACAACCAAACATTGTTACAAAATAAAAAAAGAACATAAAGATTACGCCGCGCCTACAGTCTGTATAAAGCTTGAAAAACATTTAGAAATTATACTTGACTGTGCTGTAGTTCATTCAAGGCCTATGTCTTGTAGCTATTGAACTTTACCGATCACATTCCTTTAAAATAAACGGATACTGCAGTTACTGTCTCCACACGAACGTTTAATTTATTCTTCGTGGTAATCTTAATACTAAATACATAAAGATTCTTCAAAGGTGCTCAGTAGGTATTAGATCAGATTATTGAGAAGATCCGCATTTGAATATAAGTGATCTTTAATAGGGTTTACAGCGATCGATTTAAATTGAGATTTTATTAGAGTTTTCGACTTAGCTTTAAAACAAATTCTGTTGCATTTTTGTCCGGTTATTACACTTCTGAACTCAGGTCAGACATCCTCAACAAAACGAAATATGAAAAAATATTTCTGCGGCGACTTCCTCTCAGCAGATTTCTGGGAAAATCTCTGAAAGTAAGTAAAATTGCCATGAAAGGTTTCTCAAAAATCTGTCGTTCGGAGCTGACTTTAAAGTGTAGGTCCTGCCATTTACTATATGTATATATAAAATTAATGCACACAACATGAGTGATTTGAGAAGCTATGCCGTAATCCTGACTGAAGGGTTGTAATAGCCAATTATGTATGTATGTATATTTCGTATTAATATCGTATTGAAATTTATTTACACACTTTAATATGACCTAAATTCCTGACGATATATTTATACACCGAAGACAACCAGTCACATGGAAGACTTAATTCCAATATTTATTTTCAAATAGGCGGCAATAAATTATTTCACTTTAAAACAATGGAAAGTCATAAATAAAGACAAAACAAAACAAAAAATAACTTAGAAAAGCAAAAAAACTAATCAAACCACCTAAAAGTATGTTAAGCTGTCAAAATCTGAGTGGAAGCCTTAAAATAGGCAATTATATGTAAATACGATACTTAATAAATAGACAGTAAATCTTGCAAATTAAACAGAGCACAGCGTAAAGTTGACTGGAATGGGTTTTAAAACAAAACAAAACAAAACAAAATAAAACAATAAATAAAAATATAAATTTTCAATTTCTTTTTTTGATGTTTTTCTTTTTGCTAAGAAGAAAATCAAAGTTAAAATTCAGACGTTCTTCCATTGGAAAAACAATAACAAAATAAGAAAATATAAAACAACAAGCAAATGTATGCGAAAAGAAAGTTTTCGTTCAGTAACACCATTTGTTTCTGAAATGTTTTGTTTCTTATTGTTTTTCATTTAGATTCTCATTCATTTTATTCCATGATTTTTTCTGTTTCTTTTTGTTGTGTTCATTTTGTTTTTATCAAACTTCTTAATATTAAAGTCCTTCAAGTGTAACAAACTGTGGTAAAGCAAGTTCTCATCAAGTATTAAATTTTTTTTTACTTTGCGTTGCTTCCTTTAAAAGTCTTAACGCCTTGTTGTGTTCTTTTCAGTTGCTGGCTTTACTACTATTGCAGTGACTAGGAAATGAGCGGGGTGTAGGCAGAATTAGTCACAAGTATTTGCTCTAAATCAACACACAATTTGAAATATATTTGCGTGTGCCTGGTTGTCAAATGTACAACAACAATATTTATAAATGTTCCAAACAAGCACAAGCACACACAATTATAAAATGGAAAAATATAGGCTCACGCACTAACAAACAGGCTTCTATAATTGTGAACACAATCACAACAACATTATATTGTCTCTGGCAAATCATATGAACAAATATTTTTTATTTCCGCACTATGGGACGGAAACAAACACAATACATCTTGCAATTGAATTATACTGAGTGAAATACGCCATATAAGCTGGTGTGACTCATTTATAGTTTTCACTTGATATGGGCTTAATTGTGTTTCAATAATTGTCCCAATTTTCGGCAAAATAATGAAGAAACTTTGAACACAACCATCGAGAAAATATTATTTCATTTGACCATTCCGAAACCCTTAAAAGAAAAATTCCCATATAACCAATTTTTCATTTATAAATTGAAATTGAATTGAAGCATATTTGAATTGAATCGATTGACTCTGAAAAAATCTCACTTGATTACGATATGATAACGTTATCAACTACTATCGTGTAGAGGTAATGCACTGTCATCTCTTGAGACAGACTACGGTTCAGTGAATAAAATTTGTCGCCACTACACTCATTATAACACCACAATAAATATTTTTATTATAGGTGCTGTCCCTAGGCAACTACAGTTGGCAACCATATCATCCTAGTATTTTTTACAGCAGCTCTATTTGTTACTGGCAGCCACCTCGAACACTAAGCTAGGGTCCTATAAGCTTTCATTTTAAAAACGATAGTACCTATCCGTCATACAGTTATAACTCCTGATTGGTATCTCTCTGTTACGCTTGGGTATCGTCCTCGGTGTCTAATGACCACTTTACTGTCTGTAACTATAATTGGTCCTTACAACCATTTAGTCTGGTCTACGACCTACTTGCTCACACTACTTATGTTCGGTTTATTAATTTTATACATGACTGGAGGGACCTACAGATTTTGGTCGACTCCAAACTACAAATTTTTGAGAGACTTTTCATGTCAATTTTATTTACTCTCAGATTTTTTGATAGAAATCTGCTAAGAGGAAGCCGTCGAAGAAATATTTTTGTTTTCATTTTTTTGGAGATGACTGACCATGGCCTCATTTCTAATAAGCCAACACACTAGATACTAGACTACGGCGACTTCATACGATAAAATGATATACGATATCCAGTTTGTATTTTCTACATCCGAAGTTTATGATTGTCCGAGCCTACATGTGACCAGCTTAGGAAGTCTAATCAGTCTTGTGCTAAGAGTATAATTATTCAATTACTGTGTCTTACTCAATTCGAACAAATTCATAATAATGAGGAACACATCCTTTCTCAAACGGAACAAGGTGTTACCACGTTGTAAAGAAGCAAGAGAGCGTGACTTAATTATTGTGTGTTCCACAAGATTTCTCTTATAAACTCCGAAATCTATTCGTTATTAGGTTATCGAATTAGTCAATACTTAATACATATTTAACATTCGGCCTTAGGAATTCATTCATTTACTTTTTCTACACTCTGGTTTCCTACTGTACAGATAGACTCATGGATAGAAAAGAAACAGGAAGTGCGGGTCTTATTGTTTTTTTTTATCTTATTTTGTCGTACATAAATCCTAACCTCAACAATCTCAAAGACAAGACAGGCAGGTTTCTGGTAGTAATACAGCAATCTAACGTACACCCATATATTTACTGCTCATAGATTTCTCATTAGATGACTGCCTTATAGAAAACATTGCGAAAGAAAAATGTAATCAGGAATGTTACTTATAGCTAGGTTGTATTATTCCTTACAAATTTGGCGATTTCTTTCGGCCGCCAAATCACTTCATTTTAACTCCTTAAGCTAGTCGCGTATGCATCCAATTAGCTATTAGCTATTATTAGTTAGTAGCTATTGCAATAATAGCAATCAAACAGTGTGCCTTCGAAAATACCGCATTTTCATATAACCACCGGCCTCTACCAAGCTCTATAGCTCAAATTGAGCCAGACGCTCAGACATATGTTTAATCGTAGATTGTTCAGCACTTAGATTTGTAAGATTTCCTGAGTTAAGTCTGTTCAGGAAGAAAAACCTTAGAAGATCTAGAAAATATTGCACTTATTGTTATACTTCGGATAAATATTGCGTAAACCAATACCTTTATTGCCAAATAAGTCGTATACGAACAGATACAAAGCCAGAAGACTTCCAACCGATTGCAATCAGCGTGAAAAAATTTAAAAATTTCAACCTTAAAACATTCAGCGTTACTGTGAAGTCCACTCTGTTGGAAATAAAACGTAGAAAAACTACAGGTATTCATCGAATATATGTACTTATGTGCAGCGTATTCTTGTTTATCATTGCCAACAACACCGATCTCTGGATAGCAACGATGCAAAAGATACATCGATATTTTACTCATAAAGTTTAGATTTTAACATCGATGTTGGTTTTTGAAATCATACATACACAATTGGCCATTACAACACTTCAGTCAATATTACGGCCTAGCTTCTCACACCACTCATGTTGTATGCCTTAATTTTATACTTGAGTGGCGGGACCTACGTCGTTTAACGTCGACTTCTAACGACGGATTTTGAGAAACTTTTTCATGGCAGGTTTATTTACTCTCAGAGTTTTTTCCAGAAATCTGCTGAGAGGAAGCCGCCGAAGAAATATTTTTTTTTCATATTTCGTTTTGGGCTTTACGTCTAAGAAGCGAACACACTAGCTACTTTTTGAAATCATCGATGTTAATTATGAACGATTTTGCATCCACATCTCTGGAACTTAACTCAAGATGAAACAATACAAATCAAAACTAAAAAACGGAAGTGGATCATCCACGCTATTAGGAAGATGATCTTAAACACTGCGATTTTACTTCTAAATCTACAAAAATCTTATACGAAGAGGGAGCTCTGTGGAAGCCATAAGCTCCTAACAGGAGCTAAAACATTATTACAAACTTAAAGTGTCTAGTAGTCAAGTAGGTAGTAGATTGTCCTACTCGATAAGAGCTAGTGATTTTAGACCTCAGCTCAGCCATCTCCAACAATATGAAGAACAATATGAAGAAACATTTCATTCAGCGTCTTCTTATTGCAGAAAAGTTTCTTAAAATTTTCGTTCGGAGTCGACATTAAACTGTAGGTCCCAGCACTTATTGATAAAACTAACACACACAACATGGATGGTTTGTGAAGAAGTTAGGTTGTAATCCTGACTAAATTACAATATAAAAACTATACAGAAGGACTACAAAAGATAGCAATGAAAGAAATGACAAAAATTTGATGTATCTTCTCTCAGTCAACATATCGAATCTCAATGAAGTATAAAAGGAGCGGAAGGCAATGCTATTGGTCGGTAGTGGTGTGTGATTTACATATAAACACTGTTGGATTATATATACACTGGGGGTTTGAATTTTGTTGTCAAAAAGATCTTGTAATCAAATTAACAGCGAAAAAACAAACAATTTCTTTTATTTTGAATTACATACATAATTGGTCAATACAACCCTTCAGCCAGGATTACGCACGCAACATAAGTATTGTGACGTTGTGTGCGGTAATTTTTAAACATTAGTGGCGGGACCTACAGTTTAAAGTCGACTCCGAACGAAAGATTTATTTGAGAAATTTTTCATGGCTATTTTGTTTACTCTCAAAGTTTTTGCTAGAAATCTGCTGAGAGGAAGTCGCCGAAGAAATATTTTTTCATTTTCATTTTGAATTGCAATCCTTAAGTCCACAGCTAATAAGCAATTAAAAATAGGTAACAGTGCTTTGGATATTACCAATCATTACTGAACTATTTAACTTGGAAAGAGTGCCTATTGAAATTTTTTTTTTAAAAAAGTCCTTCTTGTATATTTAAAGAAAAAAATTTCCCAAATTATCAACTTTCAGTTGCTCTATGTTGACCCACATTCTGTCTGTGATTGTGATCCACAGTGCATACGAAAGAAATGTATGGTTAAGGAAGTCAAGAGCCTTTAACACTTGAACTGTTTGTTGTTCTTCTTTCGGTTTATTTATGGAAGTGTGTCTGTGTCTGTATTTGTAAATGTTTATTTATTTGTATTTGTGAGGGTTTTCATATGTGTTTGAATTGTGTTAAATTTATATCTATTGGGGAAGTGTAATGGTATTTGTGTTGCTGTTGCTACTACTATTGTTGTTATTGTTGTTGTATACTTTTAGTTCTGTTTGCAAAGTGGTGTGGTATGGTGTGGTGTTGGTGTTCTGTGATTTATTTGCTTTTTTGGCAGCAGTAACTTTTTCTCTCTCTCCTCTCTATCTGACTATATTTTATTTCGAAGAGCTGAACAAAACAGCAACTCAACAGCAACAACAACAAATAGCATTTTAAATGGCAACAAAAAGAGAGAAACGAAAAAAAAGGAAGAAAATGAAATAGAAAAAAGAACAGTTATTAACTTTGTTTCAAAATTGTTTGCACTTACCAAGTGTCGCCTAAAAAAAGGGAGAGAACAACAAAACACACGCTAACAAGAGTAAAACAAACATTAGCAAAAGAAGTCTAGTAGAACAATATAGAGCAACAAATTAACAAACGAATGCCATTTGTCTTCTTATTTACCAGGTTATGTACGTCTATTATGTAATGTACGTATGTATGTATGCCTCTCCTCTCAAAGAAATATTGATGAAGTTGCCATTAATGCAACTCCTCCTTACATTTCATTTTATGGGGTTGAAGGAATTACAGGACAAATTGAAATTTCACATCTGGAAATTCACACAAAACTGATAAATTGCCCATAATTGTAAAATTATGATCCATGTTTTCTTTATGAGTTGATTTACACTAAGTTTGTAGAATTTCTCTCAACGGCAACTGTGGTTCCTTTCAAATTTTTATTTTTTGACGCTCTACTGGTTTCTAGTATGTGTTCATCAGAGATCAGCAATGAATCATTTTTTTTTTGTGCTCATAAGTACTCATGGAATTTTGAGTATGAGTAAGTGAACATTATATTGAAATTCAACTACTCTGATCCATTCGTACTCACTACAACATTGATTTATAAGTACAGGTTGCAATGAGTACAGGTTGCAATGGCATCAAACTCATAACATTCGAAATATGTTTGATTCATACGTCTACTCATTCAGATTCATAAATTTAGAAAAATACTTATACTACTCATAAATGATTCGAGTGATTCGAATCATTCATCAAAATTTACAGTCTTAGTTGTTGATGCATTTACAAAAAAGAGAAAAGACACATAAGCTAAAAAGACAGATCAGCAAGCAGAACAAACACACTACCTTATAGTGAGTATTTGAGTGTTCGTACGGTGCTGGATGAGGCCAGTGTTCGTTTCGGCCCTGACTAGGCTTATATTTAGTAGGTATAATTTCAATAATGTATCTCATCACCATAGTGTGTTATAAGCGCTTTTATTGCCGAGAGTGCTAAGGAAAATCTCGAGATTGCAGTAGTAGTTCTGCCAATATGGCAACCATGACCTCATTTATTGCTTTCTGCTTATCATTTCAGGTGAGCTAAACATTTTTCGTTACCACAATTGCTCGCATTTCCATTTTAACCACTACATCTCGCCACTGATAATCAATATTGTCGTGAAGATCTGCCTTAGTACTGCGCCAAACGATCTATTGCACTCTCTTTAAATTTTATTGAGTATTCCCATAACAACAACAATTTCCTGCCCCACAACTCGAGACTATCCCGATTCATAGTAAGTATCTGAGTCTACAGTCCCCTGTCAAAAGACCTTTTTAGCAATCTCGGGTTACTAATAAATAGTCTAATGCATGTCTCAAACCTACCTTCGTTGAGCATGTATTTCTTCCGAATAGTGTTGCCATGTCCTCTCTTTTGGATCTATAGGTTAGGTTAGGTCAGGTTAGAGGATCCTGTACCTGTTATTGGGACAAACACAATACTTAGAGGTAAAATGTCTTAAACGAAGTATATTTTATCGACAATTGAGTAGCAGAGACCTCTCTCGTACGACAAATCCAATACTCTACAAGACGCTCATCCTCCCCGTGCTTCTTTATGGCGCAGAGGCATGGTTGCTATTAAGCACTAATGCAGCGGCCGCTCCAACACTGGGCTGTGTGACATAGATGGGCACTTTGCAGTACCAGTAAAATTTCAGTAAAAATTGATTTTTACTGATTACTGAAAAAAATTTCAGTATTCAGTAAAATTTTACTGTTAATGCAATCTAAATTTGAATGAAATTTAAATAAAATTTAAATGAAAAAATAAAATTTTACTGTTAATGCAATCTAAATTTAAATGACATTTAAATGAAATTTAAATGAAATTTAGATTGCATTACCAGTAAAATTTTACTGAATACTGAAATTTTTTTCAGTAATCAGTAAAAATCAATTTTTACTGAAATTTTACTGGTACTGCAAAGTGCCCATCTATGCTGTGTGAGCTCCTCGACGACATAGTAAGTAAGTAAGCAAAATGTCCTAGGAGAGAGAGGGGATAGGGGAGGAGATAGGGAAATTGGAAAAGGAGAGGAGGTAGGACAGGGAGGAGAGCGCGACTACAACCTTGATGCCCTAGCACTTCTCAACCAGCTCAACCTATTTATGAATCTAAGGAGAGCCTTAATATCGGCTCTCGACAAAGAGTCCAAACTTACGAGCTCAACCTACTAAGGGCTTGACAGTTGCAAGGGAGAGGGTCTTCCATAGTCTCTAATTCTCATCATGCAACATATCCTGCAATAGTCCGGATGGGATCTGTTCCAGAGCCTTGCCAGAGACCTTATCTCGTATTGTCCTGTAATGAAATTTATTATGCTAGTAGAATTGCGAATTTCCCCATGGGTTAGGAAGACTTTTTTCTTGGACCATCCGCATGATACAAAATAGTCTCTCTTTTACAACAGTTCGCAGCTTCCAGATTACTCCATTAATCTTTGTTACTAAGTCTTGTTGCGGAGTATTGCCCACTATCATAGAGACTACTAGTTACACTACACCACTTATGTATGTCGATCATAATGTCTACATGAGCACACCATACCATTGGTTTTACATGGCTAAACTTAGCCAATTTCAATTAATTTTTTTTTGTTAAAAAATGCCCTCGTGGAAGCCAAGGATTATTACACAAACAAAAACAAATTGCTTAAATTTTTTCATGTTGAAAAATTTGCTAACTTTATCGACTATACGTTCATACAGATGCCGTGGCATTTTCGTTCAGCTAAATTGTATGTAATTAATACCGAGTGTATGAAACGTTAGCTGATGACAGCGCAATCAATCATGCCTGTGACATGTTGGTGTGCTAATGAGACCGAAAAAAATGAAAGAAAAAAGAATCACCACATGTACAATATTTATTACATAACCAACCCTCGTATAATAGTTGGCGTTATAATTTAATGCTTTTAACATAATATTGTTTTTATTTAATTAACATTGTATGGTGTATACCAGAATTCAGCAATGTTCGCTACTCATAAGTGTTTATACGCAAATCATACTTTTTTTGTGATTCTTGTAAATGTTGAGTTATAGAGAGTCGAATTCAACAACATCATGCGTGTTGTTAAGTATGAGTACGATGAGTACTTCAAACTTTGAATATGAGTAGTATGAGTATGATATTAAAATAAGTATGAATGCGTATAAGTATCAGAAATTATGAGTATGATTTGAATCTATTTATCTTTTTGAATACTCATTGCTGATCTCTGGTGTATACCAATATGTAGATAAGATAAAAATGATTTAGTGTGATTGTATTGGTATTAAATGCAATGAATGAGCATTTCGAGGACAACTTCGTATTTTCTTTTCAAACCGTTATTAGTTTATATTATCATATAAAAATAACACTTTCGTCACTATAGAATACCGGCTGGCAGGAAACGGTCTTATCTGGACCTACTATTTAAGAAACTACTGCACTTAAATACAGTATCATATGACCGAAGACGAAGGGACTGTATTTATTTGTATCGGGTGGACCATCTATCGATTTAAATTTAAACAATCGGTTATTTCGAAACTGGCAATACTTATGTCATTCTATACTGCCTGAAGATTCTGTACATTATCTCCAGTGAAGTGATTTACACTTGCGCAACATTTGGATTTATTGGGAATTTATTTCCAAAACAAATACAATTGGCCGGAAATTGCACGAAAATTTCGTACAAAATTTGGTCACAGAGAAGGACCAACAGTGCTCGGTATACGGAAGTTTATTGCTAAAGTTCGAAAACTGGTAACTTTGTTGATGCACCAAGACGTGAGCGCTCTTGTACAGTGCATACACCCGAAAATATTGAACCTGTGGCTGAGAGTGTACGTGAGAATCCATCAACATCTACTCGTTATCCTTCTTAAGGATTGAACATTTCACGCACCAGTCTACGTCGAATTTTGCGAAAAGTTCTCGGTATGACGTCTTACATACATAAATACATACATAATTGGCCATTACAACCCTTCAGTCAGGATTACGGCCTAGCTTCTCACACCACTCATGTTGTGTGCCTTAATTTTATACTTGAGTGGCAGGACCTACAGTTTAACATCGACTCCGAACGACAGATTTTGAGAAACTTTTTCATGGCAGGTTTATTTATGCTCAGAGTTTTTGCCAGAAATCTGCTGAGAGGAAGTCGCTGAAGATATATTTTTTTTTCATATTTGTTTTGATGTCTGGCCTGGGACTCGAACCCGGGCTTTACGTCTAATAAGCGAACATACTACCTACTAGACTACGGCGACTACAAAGTTCTCGTCTTACAAAGTTCAATTGGTTCAAGTGATGAAGCAGCGTGACCATCCGCTTCGTTTTCGCTTCGCTAAATGAGCCAACGAGAAACTGCACAATGATGTAGGTATTGCCAATAAAAATCATATTTTCGGATGAAGCTCATCTTCATCTTGTTGGGTACGGCAATAAGCAAAATTGCTGTATTTTTGGCTCAAGAAACCCCAAAAGTGGTCTTACAGAAACCAATGCAAAAGAGTGACTGTGTGATGCAGCTTGTGAAACAGAGACATTATTTGCCCATATTTCTTTGAAAATGAGGACGGTGTAACCTTTACGGTCAATGGAGAAACCTATCGTACCATGACAACCGATTTTTTTATACCCGCTCTTCATGGTATTGATGTGAACGATGTTTGGTTTCAACAGGATGGTGCCGAAATGCTTATGTCAATTGGCCGCAGCAATGTGACACCGTTGGTCTATTTTCTGTGAGGAGCTGTTAAACAATAGTATTATGCTGACAAACCAGAGACAATTGAGCATTTGAAGGCTAACATTCGTGATGTCGTTGCCGAGATACGATCTCAGACACTCGAAAAAGTACACGAAAATTGATCAGATCGAATGAGGTACTGTGAGGCCAGCTGCGGCAGCAATATTAATGAAGTAATAATATATTTCGAATCGAAACAATTGTCCTTCACAATAAAAATATAAATTTGGAAAAATTTGAAAACGTTTTTAAATTTAAGCCTTTAAATGGCCCACCCTATATAATAATTTCTTACATACACAGTGCATGAAAGAAGTGTTCGCAATTATTGAAATGCTGAATGAAAAGTTGCTGCAGCATAAAGTTTTCAATAAATGTTATAGCGTGTGGCGCTACGTATAACAAACGATATACGAATATGAAAACAGGAACAACAATAACATTTGCATTAACAGTAGCTGTAGTAGTAAGTACAAAAAGTGAGGAAAACTTAAATTAAAAAAAGGAAAACGGAAATGAATATTGGCTGAATTAGTTTAAAAACAAAAACAACAATAAAATCCAACTACAGCAGCAGTGATGATAAATTACGTTTATTTGCAACGAACTAATTATGAAATTAAGAAAATTACTTGAAATTAATGAAATTTATAAGAAAACTACAAAAGACACATGGCGGCATTAAGATTGTGTCTGCCAAGTAATTGAAAGAAAAAATCAGATGCGTTCTCACACTAAGGAGTTCTTCAAATTCTATTTCATTTCAACTTGTGAGTCATGATGTCCTGTATGTTTGATAGTGTTACGTAAATGGAGAAATCTAGATACTGGTGTTTTGCTTTTATATCGTTTAACATTATAATTTTAAACAAAAGCTACAAAGAGCAAAAACAATTAAAGAAAAATATACCAACAAAACACCAGCATAAGAAATATAATAAACAAATAGGCAAAAATGCAACAACAAACACTACATGAATAAATGTAAACAAAATACAAAAACAATAATAATGAAACAACGATATTTATATTTATAGAGCTCTCGATAAGGCGAGGCCACGAAAATTCGACTTCAATAACATTCGTCAGAATGTTAACTTTGCCATATAAAAGGCAAGCTAAAGCAGGTAACTGGGTCAGTAAAAATTCAGTCAGTCTTGTGCGAGACGCGTTGTGTTTGAGAAAAGTAATCTCGTTTTGAAGATCTCCGTTACAAAGGTCTGTCGAACAATTGTCTAGTAATTGTTACTGTTTATGCGAAGGGTGTAAACAGAGGAATAACAAACGAAGCAATTTTTGTTGTTTACATCAAGTTGTGAACAGTGGCACACAGAATTGTGCGAACAATAAAGAGTTTAATTGAAACTAAACATCAATTTATTTTAATTTTATTTGCAATCCACAAGCTCATATTTTAAACGCTTTTAAAAGGTGAAGACGTAAAAGTATGTAGATCAACTGTGGAGAAAAATTACTTCAATGCACATGCAACAATTTTACAAACGCCGTATTTACATAAATACACGTTTTTCCAATACATTAAATACCGAAGTAAACTTATCAACTGAGTGCCGTAGTAGACTGTAATCGAAAAATTATTAGAGATTTTCTAAATACTAGGTATTCAAAAGGCTTGACTTAAAAATTTTAATATGAAACAGCTTTTTATAATTTTTGAAATGACCCAAAAATGTACTGTGTTTGAGAGGGTCCACGAGCAGGTTCACTCGGTGGCCCATATGGTCCATATTGTTGCCATGTGTGAAGTCAGCCATTTTGTCATGATTCGTTATGAAACCGGCCAGTTCCCTAAGTGACGTGTTCGCCACCATGCCCAGATCTTCAAACGTTCTGTCACCCAGAAACCGATGACGTCTGTTCTGCAGTGCAGGGCACTCTAATAAAAGGTGTTGTACCGATTCCATTTCCTCCACATCATGGCAGCTGCTGCAGTAATCCGTGTGAGGTAGATCGAGTTTGTCAGCAAAACTGCCAACAGCGCAGTGTCCTGTTAAAATTCCTTTTAGAATGCGAACCGATTTCTTGTCGAACTCTGGTTGTTTCCTGGGCACAGAAGTTTTGAAATTCGGCAACCTGGTATTTTGGATCAACCACGGTTTTTGTGCTATTCCAGGCAGAACTTCGGGGTTTTCAAAGCGAGAAACTAATTCATAGGAGTTTAGCAAGCAAGTGTGTTGGCTTACTATCGCGAGGCCTCGGTTCAACAAAAAAAGAAAAAAAAAGAATCAATACTTTCTCGACAACTTCCTCTCTGAGAGTAAATAAGAATTGCCATGAAATCGTTCGGAGTCGACATTAAACTGTAGGTCCTGCCTATCATTGATATAATTAACACACACAATATGAGTGAGAAACTGAGTGTGAGAAACTAGTTTGTAATCTTGACTAAAGAATTGTAATGAACAATTAAATAATTCCAACGGGGTCAAATTGCTTAGCTATTTGGAACAAGAAAGAACGTTTTGTGATTTTAGAGAAATCGTTCATTGGAACTGACTTAAAAAAAATGCTTTAATGTTCGCGACTCCAACGTAAACTCAGAGTTTTGATGCCATTGACCTCTGATAATATGAAAAATTCAGAATTCTTTAGATGCTCGGTTGGCAAATCCTCAATAAATCCTCTTTCATTTGAAGTTCATTAGTTAGGTAAATATCCCGCTGATTTTACGATTACGAATCGCTTCCACAATAGAATGCTAACAATGCTAGTATGTCATTCATATGCATATTGGTTTTGCAAAATCTCAGAGGAAAGCGGGCAGTCATAAGCTAATTTATGCATGATTTCTATGGCCAAATAGGGAGCATAGTTAACACTAAATGTAACTGTTCAACGAAATATATGAAGAAATATTTCTTTGGCGACTTATTCGCAGCAGATTTTTGGCGAAAACTCTAAGAGTAAATAAAATTGCCATGAAAGGTTTCTCAAAAATCTGTTGTTCGGAGTAGACTTTAAACTGTAGGTCCCATCACCAGTGGTGTGAGAAGCTTGGTCGTAATCTTGACTAAAGGGTATTATTAGGACCAATAATGCATGTTTCACATGTTCCTAGAAAAAGTCCCTTAACGAAATCCAATTTTCTTAAAACATTTTAATTTTAAGGAATTTCCAAAAAAAATATCCTTATTTGCAATAAAGTTTTATTGGCAGAAAAACTGATTTCAGATTCATCACTCGATTGAAGCGAATTGTTATTAATATTGTGCTGAATTATTTTAAGAAAGAAAGAATAAAAATACGATAATATTGTGTAAATATTTATTGTTCTTTTAATAAATTTTGTTCGTTTTAATCGAATATAAACTGAACCTCTGCTGCTGTTGCTTGCAAAATCTTTCTTCCAGCAAGCAGTTGAAATGTGCAAAATATTCCAGCTGTCATGTGAGTGAGTGTATCCCCCATCCATCATTTAATGGTATACGGAAGTAAAGAAATACGTGGACGTGAACATGGACACAAAGTTATCGAATTTAACCAGTCGCTATTCGGTTAAAGTGCGTTTGTCTGATGCAAGATATTTTTGTTAAAGTGTGTCTGAGTGTCTGAGTGATTTTTGTTTTTATCTTGTTTACCTGCCTGTTTGTTTGTTTGTTTTTAAAATATAAAACCACAAGTAGAATAATGAAAATGAAAGAAAATGGCAAAAGAAGGATATTGCAGAAGTGCACTATGGATGAGGTATTAAAACGGAAATGTATTCATGAAGTCACAAGGCAAACTCATGGCACAGCTTGCATCTGCATCTCCATCTGCCAGCCAGCCAGCCAGCCAGCAATCTGCTTTGCTACTGAGGAAAAACAGAAAAACAAGTCGTTTATTTAAACTGTCATGGCAACATGTGTTCGTTTATGTCTGTTTTTGTTATTATTTTTGCAAGGATGCATTTTTTCTTCTCTCCACTTTAATGTATAGTTGTGTGTGTGTGTCCTCTCAGTCGAATGTCTGGCTGGTTTATATATCACACAGAACAAGCAAACCTCTATGTAAACAAGGATTTCCTTTATTTTACAAAGTAAACTGAAAATGTTAGTTTTTCCTTCTCTGACAAGCAGTACAGGACATTTATTTTCTTATTTTGATTTCTACTTTGTTTTTCTGCAGAATTCTTATATAATTTTCCTTTTTTTTCTGGCCAATTTTCAAAGGTAATAAGGGGCAATGAATTATGTCCAGCAATTGAAGTGAAAAAGAGAGAGATCACAGTTTCAGTAAAGATCGAATAAAATGAATATGTTTGCATTGAATGCGTACACAGACAGCATGCAACACATGATGTTGTATAGTTGACGAAGAGTATTGCAAGACAAACAAATAAAATTGATTCGGCCACACAATACAATGCAAAACCATTAAGGTCACAAGACCTGAACTAGAGTATCAATCCTAAAAACATATTCCGGTTGTACCACTTCGTAATCAAACCAAGTGTACCTCAGTTTAGAGATTCAATTAGAGAAGTTGAATCAACAAGACTAGTTTGAGAGTATTAAAAGAACGTTAGCTATCATGATAATAGCTTCTCTTAAAACTGCGTTACGTAGCAATGATATTGGGCATGATAAGAACATGGGAGTATACTTAGAAACTATGATCGAAGCCACTTCCACACAGATCAGTGAAGCTTGGCGCGATATAGATATAGGCAGTACAAAATTTGCATTGCATATCAGTTATAATGGTATATTGGTCTCAGGGTGCACGTTTGGTCTGTCGCCATAACACTTTTCTTTAACGGCGCTCCACAAAAAATAGTCTAACGGTGTCAAATCGCAGCTTCTTGGTGGCTGATCTACACCACCATTACACCACCATTACACCACCACCACCACCATTACATACTAATTAAATGGCCATCAAACGTTCGACGCAATAAATTGATTGTAGCATGAGATGTGTGGCAATTAATGGGTTATCCATTTCGTGGTTTCAAAAGTAAAAGTAAGTAAAACACATATACAATATTTTTTTCATGATATTTCTTTTTTATTGTAAAGTTTGAACGTTGACATTATGTGTGAAACACAACATCATTTAAATGAGCTCCACGCGAAGTGTTGCAAGCATTGATTCTTTTGAAGTAATTTTCGACCACTTTTTGACACATATTGGGCGGTATCTCAGCCATAACTTGACGAATATTGGTTTTTAAGTGCTCAAGAGTTGAAGGTTTATCTGCATAAACACGGTCATTCGCGTAGCCCCACAAAAAAAGTCTAATGGTGTCAAATCGCATGATCTTGACGGCCAGTTGATATCGCCACGACGAGAAATTACGCGGCCAGGAAATGTCTCTTGCAATAAAGCCGCATTCGCTCGATTTGTGTGGCATGTGGCACCGTCTTGTTGAAACCACATATTCTCCAAGTCGTATTCTTCAATAGCAGGCAAAAAAAAGTCGGTTATCATATGACCATAACGCTCCGAATTGATGGTGACAATCGTTCCATCGTCGTTTTCGAAGAAGTAAGGTCCAATCACACCTTCGGACCAAAGAGCGCATCAAACGGTGACTTTTTCTGGATGTAATGGCCTCTCTTAAATTACATGAGGATACCCACTGAGTGTGAAATGTGCTTCATCGCTGAAGAAAATTTTGTTCAAAAAATTGCCGTCCGCCGCCTGTTGTTCAAGCACCGCGAAACGATGATGCACAAGCCTTTCAATATTTGTAACCACTCCAGTCTCTTAAAATTTCTTCACAATTTTGCCAATTGTTTGCGTAGTTGGACGATTATGTAAACCATAACCTCCTCTTAAAGCACGATACGTGGCTGTGGCAGAATCACAATTTTTGTAGTAGGTTTTGATAATTTTTATGCGTTGTGTGATAGTTAAGCGATCCATTTTCGTCAATGTCAGACTTTCAACTGAAAAGAAAAAAATTGGTTTCACAACTTAGTTTGACAGATGTCGAATTCCAGTCCCATACTTTTGAAATCACGATAGCCCTTTAGTGCCATTCTGTTGAAACCAAATATCGTTCACATCAATACCATGAAGAGCTAGTACAAAAAAAAATTGGTTATCATGGTGCGAGAGAAAGAAAGAAATATGGGCCACTGATGCCTCCTCTCCACAAGCCGCACCAAACAGTCACTCGTAATGAGAGAATTGGCTTCTGTAATAGCACGTGTGGGTTTTCTAAGCCCGAAATATGGCAATTTTGCTTATTATTATACTTACCAAGATGGCAATGAGGTTCACCTAAGAGATGACTTTTCTTTTTGGCAAAATCGACATCAACGTACAGTTTCTCGTTGGCCCAATAAATTCCAACGTTATTCAAGCGTAAATTGATTCATTACGTTCAGTGGAAATAATGTACTGAATTTTGTGACAGAATAGAAAGGCATAAGTATTGTCAGATTCGGAATAACCGATGATTCAAATTTAAACCGATAGATGGCTCACCCTTATAGGGTTAAAGTCAGTTATGGAACTCCATTGTGGATATTTGCAAAATTTAACATATTTAACTCATATAGAGGTCTGCATACAGTGTACAATTCTCAATCTATTCTGAAGTAGGTAAAGCATGCCTGCGGTAATATTCTTGTTTGGAGGTAATTTTCTATGATGTTAAGTCAACTTCGAAATTTGTTGCTGCGTTAAGTCGAATAAAAATATTCCTCTGCAATTCGTTTTCCAGCACGATAATGGTCCTAAATATAGTCGAAACTGCACTAAGAAATGTTTTAAAGATAAAAATATCAATATGTTAGACTGGCATTCACTATATTGAGATCTTATTCCTTTGGGGAATCTGGAGAATAGTGTACAAAGAACAATTAGAATTAGGTGTCCCACAAATTATGATAAGCTTTGGGAATGGGAAGTGACGAAATTTATTTCTGTGACCTTACCCATCAGTCAGAATTACAACCTAGCTTCTCACACCACCCATGTTATGTTCGTTTATTTTATACATGAGTACTGGGACCTACATTTTAAAGTCGACTCCGAACGATAAATTTTTAGATACCAGAAAAGTGCTGAGAGCAAGTAGCTAAAGAAATTTTGTTTCATTGTATAATGTTCAGGTCCTTATCATCATTCTCTTTTTAGTCTTGCCTATGTCTAGTGATTAAAACTGCAACGAAAGTATAAACAAAATCAAGATGAATTTCTTCTTTCCAGCTGTAATATTTCATCCATTTTTTCTCCTTCTCCTGGCTTTGATAAATGGATGAATGAATGAACGTTCTTGTGATTTTTTTGTTCTTTCTCTGCAGTTCTTTCTCTGCATATGTAGCAGAGGATATACGAAAACGAACGAGAAAGCACCTGTGCAGAAAAGGAAGGAAAAAAACTATTGAATGCAAATCGAAATAAATTTTTGCCAGGACATCTTGTTATTGTGTAAATTGGCGAAAATATTAGCAATCATCTCTGAGAGCTTCGCATTAGTAAATGAAGAGCAATAAAACGGCAAAGTAACACACAAAAGCACTGCAAGATAGAAGACAAAAAAACTGAAATTTCAGAATTTTTTTTTACCCGGGAGGGTCGACCGTTTGAAATAATTTGAAAAGAGATTTAAAATTTCATAAAATTCTTCAATTTTCTCCAACAATTGAAAATTAATATATTTTAAATATTACCTGTTTAGTACACCTGACCTCATAAGTACTCATGAAATTTTGAGTATGAATGAGTCAACAGTATTGACTCTTCAACTACTCTGATTCATTCATACTCACTACAACATTGATTTATAAGTACAAGTTGCAATGAGTATGAGTACAACGTTGACATCAAACTCATAACATTCGAAATATGTTTAATTGATATGCCTACTCATAGAGATTCATAAATTTAGAAAAATACTTATAATACTCATAAATGATTTCAGTGATTCGAGTCATTCATCAAAATTTACAGTCTTTGTTGTTGTTGCGTTTACAAAAAAAGAAGAAAGAAAGAAAAAGGCAAGCAGGACAGCAAGCAAAGCAAACACAAAACCGTCTAGTGAGTATTTTAGTGTTCGTACGCGAATCATACTTATTTTGTGATTCTTTTAAAAATGTTGAGTAAAGAATAGTCGAAATCAACAACATCATGCGTATTGTCAAGTATGAATACGATGAGTACTTCAAACTTTGAAAATGAGTAGTATGAGTATGATATTAAAATAAGTATGAATGCGTATAAGTATCAGAAATTATGAGTATGATTCGAACTACTCTACTTATCTCTTTGAATACTCATTGCTGATCTCTGCATCTGACTATAACTTTGACTTTACACCCCACCTGCGTTGAGTTTAGATTCTTTTATACAGCCTTTATGGCACAATTAAAAAATGTTAAACATTCTGATTTTGTGTTCGCCATTGGAAAATCCTTTGTTTGTGAACAATTTTTTTTTTGCCTCTTCTTTCTCTTTGTGAAAAAGTGTTGACTGACCATTTCATTGATTTCCGTTTGAATGTATCAGCAGCATATTTGTGCGAGTTAGTGCATTCAAACAAAGTCTTCATTCGTAATATGGAGACTTTGTTTGGTTTTCAAGTACGACCGATAACAGTATTAAAACATCAATAAGCTGCATCGTCAAACAGTTAATTTACAAGGCAATTGTGCCACAAATGCACGAATATTTGCAATTTTCAACAAGGACTTCTATTATGTGGCGAATTAAATTGTTACGAGATTCTTTTGGCTGTACTATTGTGCCTCTTGTCAAGATTTAACAACAAAATTCAATGTAAAATAGAATGTTTGTGTGCAGAAAAAATGAAATTAAAACGGCAACAATTAAAATCGATAGATAATTAACAGTTTTTAATTTCAGTTACGAATACTCATTTGTTTAAAGCTTTAATGAAGACCAGGTTTTTTAATTTTTTTTTTGATTAAAAATTTTCTCTTCTTAAAAGTTTCTTTCTTAATTAAATAAAAACGTAAAAAAAATAAAAAGAAGTTGGGGTAATCTAGTAAGTACTTTGTTGGCTTATTAGACGTAAGGCCTCGGTTCAAAAAATGAAAAATTATTTCTTCGGCGACTACCCCTCATCAGATTGCTGACAAAATTGAAATTGCCATTAAAAGTTTCTCAAAAAAATTTTTTGAATTGTTGATCTTGCATACACCATATAATTGGTAATCCTGACCGAAAGATTGTAATAAGGAGAAACAAATCATGTTACCACTCAATTTATCAACAAGAAATTTTGGTGTTTGCTCTTTATGGTAAGTGGAGCATTTTGTACACATAGTTCTCTCGATAATCATGGACAGGGAGTAGTATTCGTAGATACTAGGTTTAAATCTCTTTATAGTATAAGCACCACGAGAGAGTTTTGCAGGAAGAATGCGGATAGTACAGCTAAAGAATAAATTCTGTGAGTAATACATTGCGCGAAAAGTAACGGTTGTGCTCTACGTGACAGACCTGTGTTTGGAGTTTTCGGGAACAAGTCTTTTTAGTTTTCCTTGAGCACATTCCATTGAAATAGCGGTAGAACAGCGAAACACAAGTCACATTGATGAATGAAGGGTCTTATCATGCAGAAGCACCGTCGCACTTTCCTGTACGTGGTCAATAATTTTCAAAAAACGCTTTAAGGCCATGGCCCATATATGGGAGTTGTATAAAAATTTCCAATCAGATATAAGTGGTGTAAATAGTAAGGAGATCAAATGGAGAAAACTATTTCTTGTACCATCTTAAGACACCGAGACACTTTAGAATTAAAAAATATGCTGGTTCCAGCGAACGTTATATTGAATTTTGTGTAAATCTCATATGGATTTCGGTTCTTATAAATATTCCGAGCTACTGTGCAGCTGATGAACTGTCTTGCTTTGCAGATTTCACGATTATACTTACCATGTTAATTTTTTAACTACTTGGTTAAGCCTTATTTTATTTGTGTGATATCTTGGTCGAAGTAATAAACACGATTGGAACATACTTCCAAATACCAAACTTTCAAAAGTTCGTTCCATATTTCTTGCTTATATTTAGGTCTCCGAGAAGGTGCTCCTTAGGTCTGCTTAAAATGACAGGAAATGCTGGTTTTCAGAAATTATCACCTCTATGTCATCGCATCATTGTTCCTTGAACTCAGGCAATTGGACCAATGCCATATGATATTTTAAGTCTGGGCTACTATTCCAACCTATCCATTAGAATAAGTTAGGTTGCGAATGTGGGTAAATATACATCATCAACTAGAGGCCAGAAAAATACATTGGGAGAGCCTTCGGTAGTGAAGCTTAAATCGAAAGAAAAAAATTGTTAGAAAGTAAAAAAGAGATATGTAAGTGATAGAAGCAAAAAAGAGAAGATAGAGGCGGAGAGTGATTACTCTAATGTCGAGAAATCCTAATCCAAAACCTAATTCCACATGCTATTAAGGAAACTCAGCGACTTATCCGGGCAGAGACACGAAATGTATTTTTATAACAAGTGCCTGGATTCCACAAGCTAGTCCTAGCCTCAAGTACACAGTACCCAGCCATAAAAGCCATCAAAGTATTAGGTTTCAGTACAGATTCCGTTCTAAGACGATCGATCCTGGGCAAACTCATTCATTCTCCATTTGTCCTTTCAATCAATCATTACGGAGAAGTATCTCCTATTTCTAATAAAGGCGGCTCCTCATACAATACCATAAAATAGCTATCCAAGATCTTTGTGAAAGTCTTTGTGTAGACTGAAATCAACCTTGAACTGGCATAATGACCAGTCAGTACTTTCAAGGCAGCCTGATTCCCTTTATAATTAAAAATCCAATCACTCAACGAAATCTGATTCGAAACCAGTTTCTTTATATTTTTGTTTGGAAGGCTAGGGCCTTCACAATCTGCAAATATCTATTCCTCGCTATTGCTCCCTATCCAAATATACCATGGAGGGGGTCAGCATTTCGAAATCACCTATCCCGACCATTTAGTCCATTAAACACTGAATTCTTGTTGGAATCCATGTATGCCTCAATTTATCCACACAGAAGATTCCTTTTTAAGTATGCATCCCTCAAAAATCCCGTTTAGAATTACATTTGCTCCATTACTTCGCTGGGAGGTTACACTAACATCATTTCCTTTGTGCTTGAGGATTGCTTTAAAACGACAATGCTACTTCCTGTCTCTAAGTTCCTTCAAGATCATAGCATACATCCACACACATGAGAACCGGTAAGACCACTAAACTACGTACCCATCGTCTACCTAAGGCACTGCTAACGGTGAGTCTCTTCTTCATCCTCTCCAAGGTGTTACTATGTATGACATAATAGTAGGCCTTGGTTTGTTCTTCTGCTATAAGCCAACTTCGAATATATTGTTTTTCTTTTTTTGTTGTTTTTATTGCAGTCTAAATTCTTATTGCAGTTCTACGAGTATTTGAGCATTTTTAAGTATGTCGTTAACAACACGAAATCTTTTTTGAAACACCTGCTCTCTAACCACTTTAATTAAAGTGGTTTTAAGTTAAAAACATTTATGTTTTAAAATATCACACACATATACACATACACATAGCGAATTGAAGTAAAATTTAACTGTGATGGGTTTTGTCTTAAAAAACGCACATGAACAGCTGGCAATAACAGAATATTCTCTACGAATTTAATCCGTTATAATCTAATAAGTAAACGTAACAAAAACTTCAATTGTACTTTACTTTTTATTGTGTTCTTTTTTATATTTTTATAAGAATCATAGAAAAATATGCCTTTTTTATGGAATTTTATAAGGAAAAATATTTCAAATAAATGGAAATATTCTATTGCCTGCTTGATAGAGAAGCATTTTGAAAAAATATTACCATTAAAACACCATATTTATGTATGTATGCATGTATGTAAACTTTTAATATTTTTATTCCAGTGAATGAATGCTTTTTCTCATAAAAACAGAACAATAAACGAAAACTAGAAAATATGCTCAAACACAATATTACTAACATATTCAACATTTTTACATAATTTTTTATTTTTGAATACAAATAAAAAGGAAATAATGCCAGTAAATATGACAATAGTCGCCTCTACAGTTTAAACAGCGAGCGGTTTATCCACTGAAGCCAGTCCATCCTGTGTAAACATGTGTTCATACATGCATGTATAGGGTGTCGTTTCCAGAAGTTGACATTCCTTGATTTTCCTAAAATTTATTCTTTCTTGGAAGGCTACTACTTAGATGGATTAATTGGAGAGGGATTATTTGGAATGTCCATGGGCATGGGATGATTTGGTAGAGAAATATTGTCTTTCAAACAATGAAAGTAAACCTACATGCTATATTGGTATGCCATATTCATACACTTACATATACATACATAATTGGCCACTACAACCCTTCAGTCAGGATTACCGCCTACCTTCTCACACCACTCATGTTGTGTGCGTTAATTTTATACGTGAGTGTAGGGACTTACAGTTTAACGTCGACTCCGAACGACAGATTTTTGAGAAACTTTTTCATGGCAATTTTATTTACTCACAGAGATTTTTCCAGAAATCTGCCATATTCACTAAAGATGAATTTTTGTAAATACTGTCCTCAGAATGATTTTGACCTTTCTATTAGGTATTCTAAAACAGAATTTTGAACTTTGGCAGTTGATTGCAACCATATTGTTGGAGCTACAATTGGTAAATTGGTTTTCATTTATTCAGTCTCTTCTGCTCAATTATTATGGACGGATATAACATTCAAATTTGGGTACCGAACTGTACACTTCTCCCGTTTAATGATCGTCATAATCGTACGATTAAACTGGACGACTCACTCATCCAGTAAACAAAAAAATTGTGGAATTTGTGACGATCCAATCTAATCCACATGAGATCCAAGAGCGTCGATGATATCAGACCCATATTTTGTTTTATTTAAATTTAAAAATAGGAAACGCTTATTGGAGACCTTATAAGTTTAAATCCATCTTATTAAAACCCCATGTCGTTGGTGTCCGGATCAGGCGAAATGAAGTTGGTAATTATCGATCTATACCGGTCGCCGTTAACAGTGATGGACTGGCCAATGACGTTCTCTAAGGAATATTTACCGAAGACACTGCCACTTCAAAATCCAAAGCAAAAAGTGAGTTTTTCGGGTTGCATTAAACGCTCTCTGATCTCAGGTAGATTAGTATACTTTATGTTCTCATTCAACTAGAATGAGGGTCAGATGACAACTTTTAATTCAAGCCATTCAATTACGTTGCTGTAATTTGAATTTTGTACGGGCGCAGGCATATGTTTCGACGTCGACTTGGATTTTCCTCCACAGTCTCACAGACAGTGGCTGTCAATGTTTTCAACAGATCATGCGTTACGTCGATGTACGATGATCATTTGTAGAACCAATGGGCTGGAATTTATCCATTCTCACTGACTAGTTCAGTCTGCTGCTTCATTATTACTGCAGAAGCTGCTATGATGCGGAAGAAACGAAATCGGTACAACATCTTCTGTATGAATGCCCTGCACTTCACAACAGACGTTATCGGTATTTGGATAACAGAACGTTTGAAGATCAGGGCATAGTGGCGAACGTATCACTAATAGAATTGGCCGTATCGAGGTAGATCAAACTCACCACTAACAAATCATGACAAAGATGCTTACCTCAAGCTGGATAACACAATGGGCCATGGGCACCAAGTGAACTTGCTATCCTCTAAACTAACGAATTCGCCACATTGCGAATGGTTTTTTCGGTAGGAAAATTATGGTGATCGTAAAATGAGCGTAGAGCGAGTTATGCTGCCTGAACAGAACATCCATTTTGATAAAATAATTTGAGTATTTGCACGTGCTGTAGAATGCTATGTCCGTCCACGGTGCTTTGGCAAATAAGACTAAATAAATAGAAGTTGCCGTAGTCTAGTAGGTAGTGTGTTCCTTACTAGAAGTGAGGCCACGGTTCAAAGCCAGGTCAGATGTCTCCAACAAAACGAGGTATTAAGATTTCTGTCAAAAACTCTGAGTGTTAAAAAAATTGCCATGAGAAGTTTCACAAACAGTCTGTTGTTCGGGCTTCGACTTTAAACTTTGGGCCCCTCCACTCATGTATAAAATTAACACGCGCAAAATAAGTAATGTGAGAAACTAGGTCGTAGTCCCAACTGAAAGGTTGTAATGACCAATTATGTGTGTTATGTTATGTATGGCTAAATAAATAACAACTAATTTAACATATGTAGCTTGGACAAAATGGTCGTTATCAACTGTACTGAGTACTGAGGTTCCTACTGCAAGATCCGATATGACTAAACCACTGCAATTGGAAATTAAAGAGACATTACTTATCTGAACGACTTATCGGTATTTCGTTTAAACTTTTTCTCGATCATATGCCAGCAGATGTTCATTACAATATTTTAAAAATTCTCCAATTAGCATGAAGTCCCTTAATAATGTCAATAGTTGACAAGATTTAGTGATTTGCTATCTCAACTTCGAATATTTCTTTGGTGACCTCAGCTTAAACAAAAAAAAAATTTGATTTCTTCGTATTTCCTGAACTGACTTTAAAAAACCATGAAGTCAACATACAAAACTTACCTGTTTATGGCTCAAATTGTGTTTCGCAGTGGAATCCACTATTTTTACAATTTTTTTGTTTGAAAAGTGAAATGTTGCACATCCATCACATGTACTGGTACTGCGGCATGACAATGGATAAAACTATTCAACGTAGTCAACGTTTTACTTAGATTTGCATATCAAAAAACAAAAAACGTAAAAAAACAACAACAAAAATTCGCTAAAATGAATGAATGAAAAAACTAAAATTGAAATGTATACACGGAATATATGGCGAAATAACAAATATTTCTCGCTCGCTTTTTTTTATTCGAAATGGTCCCTGCTGGATGGACTATTCTCTGCTGAAAATTTAAAGTCAAAATGAATAAACGTGGGGAAATGCATAAACCCGGCCAAACAAAGCCAATGAAAATTCTAAAAAAAAAGCGGGAATGGTTGAATGGATGGGCTGGATGGTTTTCTTTCATTTCTATTTTTATTTAGATTTTCCCTGGCGTTGTTGTTTTTTTTTCACTTTTTCATTTTCATTTAGGCATAGAAATACGAAACATTTTTAATAATTGGGTTAAAATGTCCAAAAGCTGTTGCTCTAATGCAATTGTTCCAATGAAGTTTTTTTTTTGTTCTTTTGTAGGCAAATCTATGAAAAATCCCTGACTGAGAACAGCTCAAATTGTAAAAGCCATATGTACGTAGTGTTGCGTATTTTTATATTAAAAAGTGATCAAACAAAAACAAAAAATTGTGCATTTTTCAAATAAAATATTAGAATTTCAGAAAAAGATGAATAAGTTTTTAGTTTTTATGTGAAAGAAATAAAATTTTTATGATTAAAAATACTTGAGTGTTGAAATAAAACTGATTTAGCCAGATACGCACCAGAGATCAGCAATGAATCGTTTTTTCGCTACTCATAAGCAATCATGAAATTTTGAACATAAGTGAGTAAATAATATTGAAATTAAACTACTCTGATTCATTCATACTCACTACAAACGTTGATTTATAAGTACAGGTTGCAATGTGTATGAGTACAACGTTGACATCAAACTCATACCATTTGCAATTTGTTTGATTCATAAGCCTACTCATTTATATTCATAAATTTAGAAAAATACGTATAATACTCATAAATGATTAGAGTGATTCGAATCATTCATCAAAATGTACGCATTTACAACAAAAAAAAGAAAAAAAAAGACAAAGACAGCAAGCAAAGCAAACACACAACCTTCTAGTGAGTATTGTAGAGTTCGTATGCGAATCATACTTATTTTGTGATTCTTATAAATGTTGAATAGAGGAGGAATCGAAGTCAACAATATCATGCGTATTGTTAAGTATGAGTACGATGAGTACTTCAAACTTTGAATATGAGTAGTATGAGTTTGATATTAAAATAAGTATGAATGCGTATAAGTATCAGAAATTATGAGTATGATTCGATTCCATTCATCTTTTTGAATACTCATAGCTGATATGCACCTACCACGGTTGATATGTTCCCCTAAATTAAATGAAATTGTGTGAAATGAAATCTAAAGTGCTTAACCCCTGCAAAATCTAAATTTCTACACATTATAATGTGTAGACTTAACGCGAAAGACAGTACAAGTATTGGAAAAGAAATTCATCTTAAAATACTTCTACGAGGTGCTGCGTTGTAGTGGTTGAAGTCATTGACTACAAATATTCAATTGATTGTGCGATTGACGTGTACATTGATATCTTTTACAAACCTTTAGGCATACATATATTCATACATGCAAACATACATATATACAATAGACTCACCAAAAAAAGTACTCGAGTAGAGAACCAACCAACATATTGGCCTACTGATAGGAAAACCATTTCAGATGTGATTGACTCGGGGCTAACAAAAAAAAATTCCCAAAGACTGATCAGACAGCAGATTTCTGTCAAAAACTCTGAGAGCAAATATAATTGTCATAAAAAATTGTCGCAAGAATATTATGTTTGGCGGCGACTTTAAACTGTAGGTCCTGCTACTCATGTATAAAATTAACTCAAGCTACATACATAAGTGGTGTGAGGATCTAGCTCTTAATCCTTACTGAAGGGTTATAATGACCAATTATGTATATATGTAATTACTGTGTGACTTAATAATAAAATAGTAAAAAGAGTTAAATATCGGCTGGGAAAAACTGCACCTTTTGCTGTACTCTACGGATTTAGGCTCGAGAGACCCTTTCCCATTTCTAAGAAATATTCAAGGGAAGGAGATTTGACTCCAACGATAAAACCATATAAAAAATAAAGAAATAAATTCAGTGCCCCGAAGGCCTAGTTGATAGTATTCTAAGTTTCAAGTACCGTGTTAAATTCCCCCCAGGGACTCTGGGTGTTTGTGATTGTCTGATTGTTTGACATTATATGTTGATTACTCACAAAAAATTAAGTGAGAATTATTACTAAAAAATCAATTCTCGAAAAAAGCAACGAAGGTACATTTATACACACGTCATTATAAACAAAAAAAAATTGTCTCACACTATCCCCTCTTTCCATTCTCCTATAAACTATCCTTCCTGTATTCCAACACAATGCACCGCATGAATAGCGGCCATCTCCTGACTGTCGGTCTCAAAACAAAGAATCTACTATGGTGAATTCGATGAATTTTATTATTGAAAAATATAAATAAAAACATGGTTTTCTTGGAAGGATAGTTATGGACTATGTTCAACTATTGAAGTCGCCGTCATCTAGTAGGTAACGTGTTCCTGAGATCAGACATCTGGATCGTAATTCAATAAATATTGAATTTAGTAGAAAATACTTGAAGGTATTTATATCATGTAAAATGTGCTTTGAGTATAATTACTATGGGTGCCTTCTAGACACTCAAGTGAGTAATGTCCCAATCTATTACTGTGAGAGTGGTGCAACTGTGTTCTTTAACACTAATAGCTAAATAATCATTGTATTAATGCAGTCTTTTTTTAAGGAAAAGCTTACAAAATTTCTTGGTGTGAAACATCTCGATAAGAGGGACTTTAAATTATTAAACATCACTGTAAACAAAAACATAGAGATAAAGTTGAAAAGTTTGGTAAACTTTATTTATTTATTAATTTTTTTCTTCTGTTTTTTAATGAAATAAAAATATAAATAAATACTCACATTTATGGACTTTATAAAATATATTGCTGAAACGCCAAAAGAATTTCAACGTATTGAACTTTATACAATTGGGGGCAGCAGAAGGAGGCACAATGCTGAAATTAATTTACGAACCATAGTCTGTTGGCATTTTGCTGTGGATGTACGTGTTCATTCATGGAATGTAATTTTTTTCTTCTGTTAACTTTAATTTCTCCGCAACTTTATTTTTTTAAAGGGCATTCCGAATAAAATTGTATTTAATTTAACTTAAAATTGGAATTGATTGCGGTGGGTTGTTTAAAACTAATTTTAGTTGTTCATTATAAAAAAATATATAAACAAATATGTTTTTCTCTTTCTTGTTTTTTAAAGCACAACTGGAATTAAACTACCGAATAATTTCGATGAAACATTCATTGTAATTAGGCGATTTCATTTCAGAAGAATTCATAACTATTTGATTTCACAAAAGAACACCATGGTTTCATACAGATAATGTCTCAATTATGCCAGGTACAGTCTACCACTTAATATTCAAATAATGGACTTATTTTTCCTTTACTACGATACATACAGTCAGGATTACGACCTTGCTTCTCGCACCATTTATGTTGTGTGTGTTCATTTTATGCATGAGTGGCTTAACCTACAGTATAAAGCCAACTCTGAATGACAGATAGTTTTTCTCTTCATGAAAAGTTTTTATTTACTTTCCGAGTTTTTGCCAGAAATCTGCTGGTAGCCGGAATGCAATTATCGGTAATATCTCACTAACTTCAACGTAAAATTTACAATATTGTGTGTCTATCATAGATCAGCAATGAATCGTTTTTTTCGCTACTCATAAGTACACATGAAATTTTGAGTATGAGTGAGTCAATGAGTATTGAAATTCAACTACTCTAATTCATTCATACTCACTACAACGTTCATTTATAAATACAGGATGCAATAAATATGAGTACAACTTTGACATCAAACTCATAACATTCGAAATATGTTTGATTCATAAGCCTACTCATTAGGATTCATAACTTTAGAAAAATACTTATAATACTAATAAATGATTCGAGTGATTCGAATGATTCATCAAAATTTACAGTCTTTACAAAAAAAGAAGAAAGAAAGAGACAAAGACAGCAAGCAAAGCAGTGAGTGTTGTGTAGTGAGTGTTGTCGTGTTCGTATGCTAATTGATGATTCTATAAAGATATGATTCTTGTAAATATTGAGTAAAGGATAGTTCAAATCAGCAACATCATGCGTATTGTTAAGTATGAGTACTTCAAACTTTGAATATGAGTAGTATGAGTATGATATTAAAATAAGTATGAGTGCGTATATGTATCAGAAATTATGAGCATGATTCGATTGTACTCATCTTTTTAAATACTCATTGCTGATGTCTGGTTTGTATCCAGGGCTACATAGATTGTTGGTTTCTTTTTAAATCTTTCAAAGCAAGTGCATTACCGATACGTTAATCATTTTTTTTTTTGGTTACATGCAGCTTTCTTGTCGATCGCATTATATATCAAACAAGTTCTGACTTAAGACCGTTCTACAGCAAGGTTCTGATGTATTTACAACTCCATTTTTATTTTTTAAAATGGCCGACGTAGATTCTCTAAATTTCAATCGTGTATTTTGCATATTATATACAGTCTCTCAACAGAGAATTTGACAGTTGATAATGGCCATCTGTCAAATTAGTTGTAAATTATTGGATGAGTGGGTACGTGAACAGTTGAATTGTTAAAATTTTGACGATATAATCAACACGAGAAGTCACCGTAGTCTAGTAGGTAGGTAGGTAGTGTGTTGGCTTATTAGACTATTTCTTCGGTGACTTAATCTCAGCAGATTTCTGGCAAAAACTCTGAGTTTCAATAAAATTATCGTGAATCGTTCGGAATCGACTTTAAACTGGGGCTCCCACCACTTTTGGATAAAATAAATACCCTCAACATCTTCGACTACGCTATTTGATCTTTTCTTTGTTGACAATCGTTCTAGTGTGCTTCTCCAGACATGATCTTATTTTCCTGTCTTATGACTTCAAAATATCTTCGAAGGAGAAGAAAATAACTTTTAGGGATTTTAGGAATATTGACGTTCCATCACTGGAGAATGAATTAATGAGCATAGCCTGGAACCGGATTTTCTATATGCCAAATGTTGACGACCAGCTGAATTTTTTGCACTGTAATATTCAGAATCTGTATGACAAATATGTCCGGATAAGGACGAAGACAATGCGTGCCAACGAAAAGCCATGGTTCTCGAATGGAATTAGGGAACTGATTAGTAGCAGGAATAAGGCCTACGAACGATGGAAAAGATACCGTACTCCAGAACTTAGGGATATTTATATAAATTGTAGAAGAAAGGTGAACTACGAAATTAGGACCGCTAAGTGTAGATATTATGGGGATAAATTTGAATCGGCTATGTCATCGCGGTGTAAGTGGAAGGAAATTAGAAATATGGGTATCTTGGATAACAAGGATAATTATACTAATCATGATATAGATGTAGACAAATTGAATTTTGAATTCTCGAATATCCCTATACCTGAATCGAATAATGATTACTATGACTTCACGGATCCAAGTGTTGCTTCTGATCTGAATGACAATGGCTTTCAATTTTCGAATGTTAACCTTGGGGACGTAAGTAGATCATTTCGAGGCATCAAATCAAATTCAATTGGCTACGATGAGATACCTCCGAGATTCTTGAAAATTATACTGGACTACATTATTGTGTATATAACACATTTATTTAATACCATTCTGACGACATCGGAATTTCCTTCAATGTGGAAGCACGCGAAAATTATCCCCTTACCCAAACCTGATGGAAAGTACAGACCGATTGCGATACTACCTTACTTGTCTAAGGCTTTCGAACGTTTGGTTCATGAGCAGATTAGCAAATATTTGTACGACAATTCTTTACTGACTAGCAGACAGTCTGGTTTCAGACCTAAACACAGCTGCATTACAGGCTTAGTGGATGTTGTGGAGGAGTTGAGGTCAAAAATGGATCAGAACATGGTGTCTATTCTGGTACTTCTAGATCACTCAAAAGCTTTTGATACTGTTGATCATGACATTCTTTGTCACAAGTTGATAAGAACCTTTAAATTTTCAACATCAGCAGTAAAACTATTACGTACATATCTGTATAAGAGAAGTCAGACAGTGCACTATGGCGATACAAAATCATTTAGCAGCCTGGTCCGTAGAGGTGTACCTCAGGGTTCAATTCTCGGCCCACTGCTTTACATAATGTATTCAAACGACCTACCTTCTCGTATAACTCACTGTGGAATTCAAATGTATGCCGACGACGTCCAACTATATATTAGCTGTTTAAAGACTGACATCGACAATTGTATATTGAGACTGAACCAAGACCTTAATAATGTATCTGAATGGGCTACTGCAAATGGTCTTTGCTTGAATGCCAACAAATCAAAGGCTATCATGATTGGAAAAATTGGTGTTTTGCCGAACTTACTGCCACCATTAGTCGTTGGGGACTCGCCCATAGAATTCGTACAATATGCTAAAAACTTGGGTATTACTTTTAATAGCCAACTCTCCTGGACAAACCATGTTAATTCGATTTGTGGTAAGACGTATGCTATGCTGAGAAATCTATGGAGGACTCAGTCCTTTACGCCTGTTAGTATACGTATGCTCTTGGTCAAGACATACCTAATTCCAACCCTCTTATATGGATGCGAGCTTTTTGCGGGTTTGGACTCTGTCAGCAGGAATAAACTTAGGATAACTTATAATAACATAGCAAGATATATTTTTGGACGCAGTAGATATAGTAGTATATCACATTTTGCCTACAGAATTTACAATATGACATTGGAAAGCCTCTTAAAATATCGTATGCTAATTTTCTTGCACAAGATTGTTTATTCAGGGGAACCTAATTATCTATTTATTAGACTACAATTTTCCAGGACAAACAGGGGCTATAGGATAAACTCCGTAAGATTCCTAAAACAGACGTCTGAGAGGCACTTTTATATTAATGCAATTCGTGCATGGAACCAACTTCCACCAGAAATTCAATTGAAAAGCAATGTAATGCAATTTAAAACTGCAATCTCAACACACTTCTCTCTTCTTTAGAATTCACGATTTAATTAATCCAAGTTGATTCTAACTTAGATTTAATTCATATAATTCTGCTTTCTTTGTAACACATACCTATACAAATATAATTATTAACTTAATCATAACACTGTATACACAGTACTATTAAATAAGATTAAATGCTTGTTGTACTGAAGTTAATCAATAAATAAATAAATAAATAAAATAAATAAGTGGTGTGAGAAGCCAGGTCATAATCCTGACTGAAGGGTTGTAAGGACTACACTGCTACGTGCTACATAGCACATACTACATTGGGTGTTCTGCACGAGCGATTTGAGTGCATGGACGTGTCACGATTAGATGATGTAATTTGACTACCGAGATCATGCGATTTGACAACGTTAGACTTCTTGTGTGGGGCTTTCTTAAGTCGCGGGTGTATGCGAATAAGCTACAAACCATAGCTTTCCTCAAAGACAGTATAACCCATATCATCGGTAAAATTCAGCTTGGATTTGGGGCTCTCACCAAAGAAGCCGTGACGGACGTTTGAACGATATTATATTCCATCCATAATTGCATGCGTAAGCTTTTAAAACGAATAAAAAATAGCGACAATATCACACAGACTTTGTTTTATACGGATTTTAAGACATGAAACTATTAAAAAGGACGCTGTAGTATTAAAAGTAAGTCATATACTATCGCCCGCTCACCAAACCTTTAGGAAATTGATAGGAGAAAGTTCTAATATGAATAACAAGATCCTGTGAAGATCATGGATTAATATCATAATGCCTGTAATTGTGGCGAATTAGAAGCTTTTAATGTTTTGGGTATGTAGTTTATAGGGTGCTTTGCTAGAACTTTGCTTTGCTTTGAAGTCTACGTATTCTAGTAGGTAGTGGTAGGTAGTGTGTTGGCTTATTAGACGTAAAGCCCGGGTTCGCATTCCAGGTCACACATCAAAACGAAATTTAAAAAAAAATATTTCTTTGGCGACTTTCTCTCAGCAGTTTTCTGGCAAAAACTCTGAGAGTAAATAAAACTACCATGAAAACGTTTTTCAAAAAATCTGTCGTTATTAATTAAGACACACAACTTGAGTGGTGTGAGAAGCTAGGCTGTAATCCTGACTGAAGGGTTGTAATGACCAATTATGTATGTTTATTTATTTTTATTTATTTATTTTGTTTATTCAATTCCTGTACAACAAGATTTAATCTTATATTTAAAGTACAAGAGAGAAGTGTTCATAAACAACATTTGGAGATCAAACTTTTCTAATGAATAAAGTAAAAGAGAAGAAAAAGTAATAATAATAATAATAACAATAGTAATAAATCATGCATAATTTAAAAAATCTAAAAAAAATTTTAAAATACTACGGTGCAAAAAACTTAAATAAAAATTTCCTAAAACTAGTTGCGTTGCTATTAAGTTGCTGAGAATGTGGAAGACAATTCCAAAGCCGTGCAGCATGAATGAAAAAAATGCCATTCAGAAACGAGGTAACGATGTAGGGGAATTATGATACTTTTACCCCTAAGTGATCTAGCAAATCTTATTTTATCGCTAAGATATCCTGGAGATTCTGAATAAATGATCCTATGCAGAAGTAATAATACACGGATGCTCAAAAGATGTTCAAACGATACACCATAAAGCCTCAGAGAAAAACGGGACACATGGTCATATCTCCTTAAACCATAGACATATCTCACAATATTATTGAATAAGACGTTGAGCTTCTCCTTGCTAACGGAATCGCAACTTGCAAAAAGTTCACAGCCGTACATTAAACCAGGAAGAAGATAACATTTTGCAATCAATCGTTTTATATTCAAAGGCGTAAAGTATTGTGTCGGCCAAAGACACCTCAACTTCATATAAGTTTGCCCTACGAGTGTGTTAACATGATTTGTCCATATAAGACTGTCATTAAAAGTCAACCCAAGGTTTTTGGCAGCATTCACAATCTTGATCTTCTCCCCGTTCATCAAGATATCGAGACCGATATTGGAATCAAGCGTCCTCCTACGAATAACCATGCACTTAGACTTATGAGGGTTTAAGCGGAGGCCATTTGCCTTGGCCCAATGATATATTTGATCCAAGTCATCATTGAGTCTGTTCACATTCACACTAATAGATGACACAGGACTACTCAAATGTAAATGTAAGTCATCTGCGTACATATGAATTCTGTAGTGCTGAAGTTGGCTTGGCAAATCGTTGATATATATTGCAAAAAGAAGTGGTACAAGAATTGAACCTTGAGGCACGCCTCTAGATAAATTCAAGGCAGAAGACTGGGCATTTACCGAATGAACAAATTGTGAACGATTGTATACGATGAAAGTATGTATGTATGTATGTTTGCTAAAGCCAACATATTTATTTGTATAAGGTCATAAGAATTTTTTAAGTGCTATGCGATCTAAGACGACGGAAGAACTTCATCCAATCTCACTTATATTTGATGGATAATGAAATACAACTTTTATGTATGAACCTTTGTCTCCGAATCGGTTTTAAAGTTTCTCTACCATGTAGAGGAGAGGAATAAGGTGTTTATTGCCGATAGTAGAGATTCGATACAGCACCCACGCAATTTGGCTTGTGTTGCTCTGTTTGCTACTTCAACAGAACGTGGTCTAGGGAAATAAAATCTTGTTCCCGGAAAAACTACATTTTGTTTAGCACATCCGTTCGTAGTCGATTGGCCAGTAGATCGCACATTGTATTATAAAGAGAACTGATTATTTAGCCGCACTATTCGGATGTTGAACTCCCTTCATACCAGATATTTTTACAGCCCCAGTGCTGACCACTTCTACGATGAGTTTAGTGGAACTCAGTCAGTATAGGGACTGCTCAAGTGAGGTTTGGTAATCAAAGATACAAATTCAACCTACCTTCCCCCATTAACCTACTTTCCTAGTTCTTATACATGGCACAGTGCATAGAGAATGCAGCATCCCCCTCGTGTTTGCTGTGCTAAAACACAATATTGTCGCGTACCGTCCCCTTCAAACAATTTTTGTAATGACTTTAAAACTCTCTTTGTTTTACTCTGCAAGTTCCTTTTAAACACAATGATTCTGTTAAAAACCACCACTTCTTTGTAGGCAACATTTTATAATTCCTCTTCTTTTTTGGGGGGGGGGGGCTCTTAATACACAATCCATGTTGGAATAACCTTAAGCCTTTATACATTTAACCGATACATGCATATGTACGTGCATATGTATGTATGTATGTATGTATATGTATATTTAAAAGCAAACATAAACATATCTGTCCATGTGTATTGCAATATCAACAATATCAACAACAAATATTCCGTGTGCATTTAACGGGAATGAACAATCCGCTGTTCTTGGTTTTTAAGCCATCCTTTATGATGTTGTTGTTGGCTATTGGATGTTGAAGCAATTTTTATTACAGACATGAAATTGTGTTTGTTGTTGAATTGCAACAAACCGTTATTGTTAGCGGTTAAAATGGTTCAAGTTTAATAATAACATTTTATATGTGCATGTGATTATAGCCATACACTGTGTATAGTCAAAGACAAAAGTATTCGATGATAATTATTATTGGCAATGTCGAGTCTTCTCTTAAAGAAAAACTAATCAAGTTTATTATGATACAAATACAAGGCTTTTTAAACTTAGTAATAATATATTTTAAATTAAATTTTAATAATTATTTTAATTAGAAAACAATACAGTACGAAAACTTTTATCTCCTTGTGTCCTTTTACACATATTACTTCAACCTAAAGACTGCCAGAAGTATGGAACAGTGGTGGAGAATTTTATTATTTTAAAAATTACTCCAAACCAAACATTAAGTTTTTAATTTAGAAATTAATGACCATTAAGTCTGATGAGAAATTTAATAGCCTCATGTCATAACATTTCTTTTCTTTACTGCTTTTATGTGTCTTTTAAGTTAAAATGAAGAAACGTCGTTATATGTAGTTACTGAAAGTTTTATCAGTATGAAGTCCGTGTAGTCTAGTAGGTAGTGTTTTGGCTTATTAGACGTGAGGCCATGGCTGAAACCCTAGGTCAGATACCTCCAACAAAACGAAATATGCAGAGATATTACTTCGGCAACTGGCTCTCAACAGATTTCTGGCAAAACCTCTGAGTGTAAATGAAATTGCCATGAAAAGTAGACTTTAAACTGTAGGTCCCGTCACTCGTGTATAAAATTAACCCACACAACATAAGTGGTGTGAGAACCTAGCTTGTAATCCTGGCGTAAGGGTTGTAATGACCAATTGTGTTATTATTATCAGTATATAAAAAAATTCGTGACATGTGGAAATGACAAAAATACCGAGAAAGGTTTCCCATTTCGTTAAGAACTAACAATGCTAGCAACTTATTGAATTGTATTATCGAAATTTATGTGAGAAATGTGTTTATATCAGAGATCAGTTTTTTCGCTGTTCATAAGCACTCATAAAATTTTGAGTATGAGTGAGTCAACAGTATTGATATTCAAGTACTCTGATTCATTCGTACTCACCTACAACGTTGATTTGTAAGTATAGGTTGCAATAAGTATGAACACAACCTTTCGAAATATGTTTGATTCATACGCCTACTTATTCAGATTTCTATTTTTAGAAAAATACTTTAAATACTCATAAATGATTCGAATCGTTCTTCAAAATTTACAGTCTTAGTTGTTGTTGCTTTACAAAAACACACAACCTGCTAGTGAGTATTGTAGTGTTCGTACGCGAATCATACTTATTTTGTGCTTCGTGCACATGTTGAGTCATGGAGAGTCGAAATCAATAACATCGTACGTGTTGTTAAGTGTGAGTACTTCAAACTTTGAATATGAGTAGTATGAGTATGATATTAAAATAAGTATAAATGCTTATAAGTTAGGTTAGGTTAGAGGACGTGTACTTGCCAACTGTGACAAGTACATTACCCGGAGGTCGAATTGACCCATTGTACAACGTCCTAGCTTCTCACACCACTCGTGTTGTGGGTTGCTTATAAGTATCAGAAATTATGAGTATGATTCCAATCTACTCATCTTTTTAAATACTCATTGCTGATCTCTGGTTAGTATTGAGAAATTATTGATTATGCGAAGTTATTGAGATGCGCAATGAGTATGTCAGTTCAAGGACAACCAATACGTGTTGAAGGTTGATGCAGCTTACAAGTCGGCGACATCAGTGGACAATATTTCTTCATACTTCACGAACAATGAAGATTGCAACCGTTAATGTAGCAAAATACATTCCACGTTTAGAGGGCTTATGTTGTGTGTGTTAATTTTTTCCATAAGTGGAAGGACACACAGTTTATAATCAACTCCGAACGACATATTTTTGAGAAACTTTTCATCATAATTTTTGTCAGAAATCTGTTGAGAGCAAGTCGCCGAAGAAATATTTTTCATATTTCAGTTTGGTGGAGATGTAAATGAACTAGGATTTGAACCGTGGTCTCAGGTCTAAGAAACCAACACACGACCTACTATACTACGGCGACTACATTGTCATTTTAATAGCTTAAGAGGACATGCACGCTCGTAAGCTCTAGCCTATATCTCGGTTTGTCACTTTTTCCTTACAAAAATTAATGATTCACTGAAAGCATTAATATTTTACTCCCATTGGCATACAACTTAAGCAACGTCCTTTCGTCTTTTTTTCTTTGTATTTTTGATTTTCTCGTTCGTCCAACATCCAATAGTTTGTTGCATTCATAATTAAATTGAAAATATCGACAATTTATGCATAAAATTTTTTCACAAGAGTGAAATAATTGTAGGATTCTTACGAAAAGTTTTCCTTTGAGTTGCTTTTTTTAATTCATTGCATTTCTTAATTGCAACGCATAAACAAATAATTTATTAAACTGTTGCACTTTTAACCAAAACGGAGAAAGTTAAAGAGAAATTAATTTTCAAGTTTTTTAACTCCTTTTAATGGATAAGCATTAACATTTAAGGATAAAAAGTTTATTTGCAATTTCATTAATTAATTAATCAATTACGATATCCATAAACGTGTAGTGCAAATATTGCAAAAATAATTTAAAAAAAAAACTTTTAAGGAATGGACACATAAGGGGGCTTGCTTTTGGAGAAGTTATCGATTAAAATGGATATGTGATAAATTTTTAATAAAAATATTTACCAAGCCTACTAATTCACGCGTCCACAGCTAAAGGATAGGAAAAGGGAGGCTTAAAAGATTAGGATCATCCTCTCCTTTGTCGAGTCATAGACCCTCTATGACTGTTGAAGATTGGTTGCAATATCTTTTTCATGGACCAATTATCCTATTACCATAGTATAAGAAAGGTTTCGTAAATCCTAAAATTAAGAGCAATGGTAGAATACAACAAAAAGAGTTACATACCACCGCCATCCCTTAATAGCGAGCAAATCGTTCGTTTATAAGCAGTTGCAATAGCACAAAATAAGGAGAAGGAAAAGGTTGGAACTGGAAAGTAAGGTCATGAAAACCCCACTTACAATAACACAAGGGGACAAAGACAAACGGCTTTACATACAAAAGCCAGTCCTTTCATGGAAACATCCCAAGCTTGCAACCAATAAGAAGCCCCTATCGGGTAACAAACGAATACTGCTTCATAAGTTACTCTGAGTAGAGTTCAGGGGGATAGCTTAAAGAAAATGATACGAAACAGTGTTACTGGACTCAATTACTCTCTTTATTTTACTAGAACAGGGACTAGACCGAGAACTTATTTTAGAGTTATCAATACTGGTTACCATTTAGAACTTAGCTAAGTAACTGTCTGTCTTCAGTTAATAGCTCAGCTTAAATTCTCAAAAGTCAAGCCATTAAAAAAGTTTAAATCAAGTATTTTTAACGCGGCGTATGAGTGTACAGTCTATGGAGATCTATTCATCTATCAAATTCTTAAAAAGTAGGTGTAACCTTCGAAAACCATTCATGTATCAGGACTTCCATTAGGCGTTTCATGTATATGCAAGAATTTTGAAAGAATTATTGATGCTTTTATGGGTGGAATATGACATCGTTCGTCACGGCTTCTCTGGGTGAAACGCGTTCGACTGCTGTGATTTGTGGCTTATTCGCGTATATGAGAAAGGCACACAAGAAACAGTCTAACAAGGTCAAATCGTAAGTATCTCTGTGGTTAATTCACATCATGAGCTGACCACGATCTCAAATCGCTCGTGCAGAATATGTAGCATTAGTAACCAGATCATCCAACTAAGGACAAAAGAAATTGGTAATCATAGGTAGTCTACTAAGTAATGTGTTGGCTTATTAGATGTGAGGCCAGGGTACAAACCTCAGGCCAGACATCTCCAACAAAACGAAATACGAAAAAAAATTTCTTCGGCAACTGCCTCTCAGCAGATTTCTGGTAAAAACCCTGAGTGTTAATTAAAATTACCATGAAAAAGTTGCTCAAAAATCAGTCGTTCGTTCTTATATAATCGTAACACACACAACATACGTGGTGTGAGAAGGTAGGTTGTAACCTCTGACTGAAGAGTTGCAATGACTAATTATGTCTACCTACAGCGCTCGCCATTAAGGATAATGGCCTGGCCAAAGACGTTCTCAAAGAAGGATGTCACTGCCAGCCTAAAGTCTCTGCCAGAGATCAGCAATGAATCGTTCTTTCGCTACTCATAAGTACTTATGAAATTTTGAGAATGAGTGAGTCAACAGTATTGAAATTCAACTACTCTGATTTATAAGTACAGGTTGCAATCAGTATGAGTTCAACGTTGACATCAAACTCATAACATTCGAAATATGTTTGATTCATATGCCTACTCATTTAGGTTCACAAATTTAGAAAAAATACTTTTAATAGTCATAAATGATTCGAGTGACTTGAGTAACTCGAGTGACTCGAATCATTCATAAAAATTTTCAGTTTTAGTTGCTGTTGCATTTACAAAAAAAGAAGAAAGAAAAAGACAAAGACAGCAAACAAAGCAAACACACAACCTTCTAGTGAGTATTGTAGTGTTCGTATGCGAATCATACTTATTTTGTGATTCTTGTAAATGTTGAGTAAAAGAGAGCCGAAATCAACAACATCATGCGTATTGTTAAGTATGAGTACGATATGTACTTTAAACTTTGAATATGAGTGTGATATTAAAATAAGTATGAATGCGTATAAGTATCAGAAATTATGAGTATGATTCGATTCTACTCATCTTTTTGAATACTCATTGCTGATCTCTGGTTCACACCAAACAGTGAATTTTTCGGCATACTGTTGGAACTCATGTGGATTGATTACGTCCCAAATTCAAAGTTGATAATTCGACGATTATTAGAGTCAGTTGAAAACTGCTCCAGAGCCCATCGAATTAACATACGTCGTCGTCTATAGTCGTGTACATTTAGCCCCTAGGTCTGTTGAAATTTGTACGGGTGCAGTCTTAAGCCACAACTCAAAGTTTGATAAGTTGTGGACTGTGAAAGACCAAGTTTTTGACCGACACGAAATTGTCTACTTCGAATTCTTCTAAACGCTCCAAAGGATTCGAATTTATTCACCACATGCGAGTGGAACTGTCAGTAGAACGATTATGGCGATCGTAAAATTGGCAACGCGTGCGGTAAGTTGCCCCACTAGAACACCCGTTTTGATAAAAAGAATTTTATTATTTGCACGTGTTGTTGAATGCTAGGAGTATATTCGTCCATGGTGAGTCATCAAAACCGACCTAACTTCTCATCTCATGTGTGTGTTAATTTTCTATATATGAGTGGCAGAACCTACAGTTTAAAGGTTACCCCGATCGAAATTTTTGATAAACTATTCATGGCAATTTCATTTATTCTAAGAGTTAGAGAAAATTGGAGATGCTTACCCTGGGCGAACAGATGTACATAGCTTCAACAAAATGGCCGTTACCAACTGTCAAATTTTGGAAATATCTTTTTGAAGACCCAATGTATTGCAAACCTCTGTTTTGAAATTCGTATCTGTACTGTAAAGTATACAAATTTAAAAGTTGAGCAATAAATAGAGCTTTGGAAGCAGTTCTGAGAGATATTTTTCTAATTTATGCCACTCAATTTCGGTACTGCAGATAATTTTGGTCCTCTTTCTGCTAGACCTTTTCTGTAGGACGCCGGCCACTAAAATAAGTTAACTTCTCTGGGCGACTGGACAGTGGCATGACTTGGATATTGGCTACGCAAAGATCCTGAGGGAAGTTAGAGGTGACGGAAGCGGTACCACTTCAGGAGGAGATTTAAGACATCAGTCTCAGACAAAAAGGTCTTGAAAGGTTGGGTTGCCAAATCCAGTAAGGGACTCCGTATAAATCTACACCGATGGTTCGAAGCTGAACGGAGCTGTTGACAGGGGAATTTTTTCGGAATCGTTTGGAATAGACAAGTCCTTAAGATTGCCAGACAACTGCAGCATCTTTCAGACGGGAGTGGTGGCAACACAGACTGCGGCGAAAATTATTGGGGACGAAAGGGTCTCCAAGCGGAATGTCACCATACTTTCCGCCTGGCTATCAAGGCTCTAAGTTCCAACATGATGAACTCTAAGACGGTGTACGGCTGTCGCAGATATCTCGACGAGATAGCGGAGCGGGGTGCTGTGCCCCGGCACCCATATCGTATGGGTGCCGGGGCACAGCGGTATTCTGGGTAACTGCAGAGCTGATGGACTTGCCAGGCGGGGCACGACCATCAAACTCTCCGTTGAATTCTCGAATCTGGGTATCACTATGAGGAACTGCGGTTTTATAATTGATAACGCGATCGTCGACTCCGTCAACGATAGGTGGGCGGCCTCGAATACGGGTAGAACAGTTCGCAAAATCTGGCCAGGGCTGGATGAGGAGCGCACAATGAGTCTAGTTGAACTCCAAAGAGGGGGTGTGGTTATCGAAGTCATTACGGAGCATTGCATTATGGGTACGCATACGAGACGCATTGGTCTCGTACAACTTACTAACGACTTCTGTAGAGCTGCAGAGATGAGAAAGAGGAGGAGACTGTCCCTTACCTGCTGGGTACATGCCCGACTCTTTGCCAAAGGAGAAAAAATACTTGTGTGCTTACTACATGGATGACCAGGAGCAACTGTCAGGTATCGACATTGGCAGGCTAAAAGTGCTTCACCAGGAGCTCCGACTGGTTTCGAGAGTAGGGGATAGCAGATAATTGTGGTAACACAATGAGCCCAATGCGGCCTAAGTGTGTCCATCCAAGAAAGTTTAAGTCTACCTACATACCTACCATGCCACTCAATTGCTTAAAAAGTTCCTGTAGGCCATATTATCACTGCATATGATTGAAATATCACTGCAATAACTACAATTTCGTATCCTTCAATTTTTCGAAACTGCTGGTTCTAAGCCTCTTAGTTCATAAGCTACAGGATATTGCTGTTGTTGTTGTAGTTGTTCAAAATTCTTCATAATTCTTTGATACAAAAGTTGCCTTGTAATCGTGTTATAAGAATAAAATGTCGTTATCTTTTATCTTTAAATCAAAGCAGCAATCAATTGTTTAATTTTTTGAATTCTGCTTAAAAATATTGGAGTTTAAAAAAGCAGCTTACAAGATGTTTTGCTATACATAGAACACCCAGAGTGATACGTTAATAGCAGAGAATCTATGAAATCCTATTTATTCAACGAATTCTGTATAAAACATTTCCTTTTTCTCGATATTGTTTACATGTACGAGTATGTATATGCACGATATAATAAATCAACAATTGATTCCATTTCATTCAACATCAAGCATATGCTTCTTTGAAATAAGGTATGAAAAGAAATGAAAAAAAACAAAAAAAGGAATACATCCGTGAGCTCATATTTCCAGCTGTTTTTTCCTTTTAAACGATTGAAAGAGAAAAATAACAAAACAACGCACTGTGCTTTACAATTAACGAGATTTCAAGGATATTTCAAAGGAAAAAAAAACACACACAAAAGGATACTTACTTATTGCACATGCCGCTCCATTTCTACGGAATTCTAATTTAAAATTGTTATCGGCTTTGTTCGGTTGAACATCAAATACCATCAAGAAATAAAGGGGGGAACAATTAAAGATTTTCAAATGAAACAGCTGTTGATCCTCTATTCCGGCTGCCTTCTGTTTTCGATCATAGTCTCTCTGTCTTATATTTGTTGTCATTATTGATGGTGGCTTGAAGAGACAAGTTACATCTGTCTAATTATTGTTTTTGTATCGGCTGCACTATGCGTTGGAAACCTTTTCATCTTGTGCTGTTGATGCCTAGTGTGCGTGCGTGTTATGTTGCATGATGCATGTCTTTAAGTTGGGATTTATTTCATTAAATCGGTTTATTTTTCTTGTCTTTTTGTTCTTTCTGTTGTCAGTGTTTTCGATTGTATTTGGGTTTTGTAACCCTCAATGGATGATGGTCTGAATTACGTGTTTTATGCACTTCCCTTATTTTAATTCCCTTTTTTTGTTTCTTTCCGTAAATATCTGGTATTTTTACAGGTTTTGTATTCTGTTTTTTTGGTTTACAATTCAATATTTTACCTGCTTTCCATATATACAGTCGCATGTCTTATAACAGACGATCTGAATCCTGAAATAAATGTTCACATAACTTCATATTCTACTGTAGTTATTGCCTTAACATGCTGTCATATTGCGAAGAGGGTCATCTGCGCTGAGTACAAAAAAGAAAAAAAAGAAGGAAAAAAAGACTTAAAGAGAGGGCAAAAATAATATGAATGATTGAGTTAATGGAAGAGTATCAATGAATGTCAATTTAATAATTTGCAAATAAATTACAATCATTCCCCCATTCATTCATTCATTCATTCATCCACTCATTCATTCATTCATTCATTTATTACTTTGATTTCCTAAGGTTATAAGAAAAAACAAATAAAATAAAAATTTTTATTGTAAAATGCAGATGATGAAATTAAATTATCTTCTATGAAAACAAATTCCATAAAATATGAGTTTTTTTTAATTTTTATTTTCATGATGATGAATGGCAATAAAATGCTGCACCAAGGTTTCCCTTGAGTGGCCACAATGACAACCAATCCATATTTCCGTATTGATTGACAAAAAAAAAGGACAAAAACAAAAGATAACATAGATGGAGAGATGGCGAAATTGATATTTGATGTTCTTTTTATTTTCTATTTTCTATTCTCTTTTGCTTTACCAATGGACATCATGCCTAAGCTACTTTTAATATTGGAATTATAAGGGAAATAAAAAGTATTTAAGTACTAAACAATTTATTTTATTTATTTAAAAGTACATGTTAAAACTGTAATACATATATACATAATAGGTCATTACAATCCTGCAGTCAGGATTACAACCTAGCTTCACACACCACTTATGTTGTGAGTGTCAATTTTATACATAAGTAGGGGAATCTACAGTCTAATGTCGAACGACAGATTTTCTGAGAAACTTTTCATAGGATTTTTTTTTTTACTCTCAGAGTTCTTACCAGAAATCTGCAGAGAGGAAGTAACCAAAGAAATATTTCTTCATATTTCGTTTTGTTGGAGATGGCTTCGCGTCAAAATTTACTTCGCCAATTTATTAGCTTTCCTGGTCGTTATTTACTCAAAACTTCTGCAGTAGTTTATCAAATCCAGCGTCTTGCACAGTTGACGATTACTATACACGATTCACAATTAATCTTTTCAAAAATTTGCTTCTGTAATACACCAAGTGTATTACTATCTGATAGTAAAATAAACTCTTTGACAGCAGAGCTATATTCACGAATGTCCTTGTATGTGTCCTTATATGTATCATATAGTAATCCTGCAAAGAGTCAAAAGAAGATTATATCTGATAGAAAATCATATTTTATGTCACTGTCTTCGCTGTCTAAGCAAAATTGGCTAAGTAGTTAATTTATTATAAAAGTTATTGATCTGAAGACACGTTACCCTGAATAACTGACAAGATATATTGACGGCATATTCTTTTGCTTTTCCTTCTTTGTCGATCTTTTCGCTTTTCCTATCTTTTATTTCCAAACTTTTCTCATCTTTGTCTTTCTTTATTATTCTTTCCATATCTCTCTCTGCAATAGCTGACTCTATTTTTTGTTCTATGTTTCGTTCTTCATATTGTCTGTTTTCTTCAAACGAGTTTATCTAAGACCTCCCGGATCATTGACTAAAGGAGTGCAGCTGCTTAGGTTACATCTGACCTTTAGGGTAATTTTAAACTCTTGAAACCCATGGTGTCATGTGGAGTTTTTTAACAATCTCCAAAGCATCAGACAGCGTAAACTTACGCAAATAAATAATTCTACCACATATGAAATATAGGGTCTTGCAACAAGGACTTTGTTTTGTCAAGTCACCATGGATGATCATATTCGATGACGCGCGTTCACTGAATGGGCCCTGGAACAGTTGGCCTAATTTTCATTTAAAAATCATCTTGACCTACGCTTCATTTCTATGTGAATGTATACGTGAATAAACAAAATTTTCAAATTTTGGATGATATCAGTCCTTAAGTAATCCAATGTATCCTGAAAGAGTCATTGTTTGGTATGGATTTTGGGCTGATCTATCACCGGTCCGCTTTATTAGAACAACACTGGTCAGACTATCACTGTCAATGGCGAGTACGACATGTCGACTTCTTTTGGTTTGAATTTGATGACGCGGAAACCAAAGACATGCGGCAGCGCTACGTGCGACATTGGATATTTTGCACAAACGATTTGAGCGCATAGCCATCTCACATGGAGATGATGATGATGACGATTGTCTTGTCCCCGTTAGTCTTATTCTCGTGAGGTTTGCTTGAGTTGCAGGTATATGCGAATAAGCTGCAATCAGTAGAGGTCCACAAAGCGAACTTAACCCATGCCTTCGGTCAAATTCAGACTGATTTATGCGCAGAGGCATGGAAAATTGAACATTTCGAATGAGAAGCTGTGGCGGACATTTCAAAAATTTTGTATTTTATACATAATGGTGTCAACGGATTCTTCAAACGTTTAAAATTTATAGTCAGAGTATTCAAAAAGATAAGTAGATTAGAATCATACTCATAATTTCTGATACTTATACGCATTCATAGTTATTTTAATATCATACTCATACTACTCATATTCAAAGTTTGAAGTACTCATCATATTCGTACTTAACAATACACATGATGTTGTTGATTTCGACTCTCCATGACTCAACATTTACAAGAATCAAAAGAAGAAAGTATGATTCGCGTACGAACACTACAATAAGCACTATAAGGTTGCTATTTATGTCTTTTTCTTTTTTCTTTTAAATGCAATAACAACTAAAACTGTAAATTTTGATAAATGATTCCAATCACTCGAGTCATTTATGAGTATTATAAGTATTTTTTCTAAATTTAAGAATCTGAATGAGTAGGCTTATGAATCAAACATATTTCGAATGTTATGAATTCGATGTCAACGTTGTACGCATGCTCATTGCAACCTGTTAAATTCAATGTTAAATTTCAATATTGCTGACTCACTTATATTCAAAATTTCATGAGTACTTATGAGTAACGAAAAACGATTCATTGCTGATCTCTGTTTATTGTATTCATAAAATATCCCCAAGTTTTTAATTTGTAACCACGTAAACATACATACATAATTGGCCATTACAACCCTTCAGTCAGGATAACGGCCTAGCTTCTCAACACCACCCATGTTGTGGGTGTTAGTTTTATACACGAGTGACGGGGCCTACAGTTTAAAGTCGACTCCCAACGTCAGATTTTTTTTTGAGAAACTTTTTATGGCAATTTTATTTACTCTCAGAGATTTTGTCAGAAATCTGCTGAGACGAAGTCCCCGAAGAAATATTTTTTTATATTTTGTTTTGATGTTTGTCTTGGGGTTTGAACCGTGGCCTTACGTCTAATAAGCCAACACACTACCTACTAAACTACGGCGACTTCAACCACGTATGTTTTCAGTTATTCTACAGAGAAAGTCGCATTACCTTCACAGTCAATCGTCTCAATTAATTGTACAAATCTCATACATTTTCATCAATCAATCGATTCTTTCGGTTTCCATTCCGCATTGTGCGAATATTGTAAGAATTTGCAAGTGAAGTATGATTTATTATTTAAAGCATTGAAGTGAAAAATTCTTTTACTAGAGAAAATAATCGAAATTCTCTGTTAATGGCCAGAAACAATCAAAATTGTTAAGTTTGCCTAAGAAGAGAAAAAATCGTTTAACCCTTCTTACAGCGAGAGTCTGTCTGAAACTGACGAGCTGTTAATTTAAGCCATTTCAGTTTTTCAAACAAAACCAAATCATGCCTAAAATAGCAAAAAAAAAAACGGTAAAAATAATCGTGTACTTAAGCAGTTATTTTCCATTTTTTGTGAAATCCTTTTAAACGCTTAAACACTTGCTGCCTTTAAGTGGGTGGGCATTTCATCAAATCAAATAAGAGAATTAGGCCTAAAAATCAAGTTGAATCAATGAACCAGAAACGTTTTTCTTGCCTTCTTTATTTCTTTTTTTTCTTGTTTTTGCAACTAAAAGAAGCAAATACTATAGATGAAAAAAAATTGCAGAATTTTTTTTGTTTGTTTTTTGAAGGAAGGCGAAATGGTTAAAAAAGAAGCTGTTTTGACTGACCGGTTAAAAAATGATGCTCTTGGCTGCTGGTTGCTGCCTGCTGACAAACACAACAACAATATGTAGCCTTGAACGGGCAAAGGCATGAGGAAAAAAAACAAAAATTTTACTGACTCACCGAAAAACACGTTACTGGCCTGGTGAGCATATATTCTGTATCAACTTTTAAGTCCTAAAAGGTTTTAGTTTTCGTTGAAATATTTTTTTATTATTATTATTATTCTTGATTCTTTTAATTCTTTTATTTCTTTCTTTTCTTTCTTTTCTTTATTTTTTAACTCAGTGAGACAAAGATATAAAGCACATGCTGACCACTGAAGCGTACGCAAAATAATATGAGTATCTGAGTATCTGGAAATTGCAGCTTGTAGTCTATATTCCTGCATGTGTTTTGGTTTTTGCTTTTGTTGTTTTTGTATTCTTTTATTATAAAATGAAAATATGTTGTGAGTATTAAATGTAAGACAGATATTGTATTTGGGATTACTGGAAAGAAATGAAATAAAATACGAAACATTAATTTAAGGCCATTAACAAGTAACAAGTACATACGCAACGATTACTCGTTGCTTTACACAGGTGTTAATGAGAATTCAGGTTAGGTTAGTAGGTAGTTTTCGAAAAGATTGGGATACTTTTGCTTTGAAAATACAGTAACAATCCACAGCATATTTAAGAAGGCAAGCATGCAGATCACAACAATCCTAAGCTTCTATTCAACTCACTTAAACTCTGAATGCTTAACATAAATATATTAGTGCTAACAGTGGCATGGTAGAAGCCTTCAGATACAGCATAAAGCTGAAAAGGTATTCAATACGTTGTCCATATATCATATGTTTAAAAACAATGCGGCTCGTCTCCATATATACTTAGAATGCGTTGTCTAGTAATGAGCAAAATTACGATGATTAGCGAGTTGCTAATGGGCATTGGATTCTAATGTAATGGACACCAGGATGGTATATGACTGTTTCAGATGCCTTAACGGGTACGGGAACAAGCCCGGTAACTGCAGAACGGATGAACTAGCCAGAAGGGGCATGTAATGTGTACATGAATATTGACAGTCTAAGCCGCTTCATCGAGTGGTTCCTAGACTAGGGAAGAATATGAAACTATGGAACTACCATGGGCCTGTGTGCGGCCTAAGTGTGTCCGCTCATGACTCCATCGAGGGGACAGCCACTTCTACCCACCTACCTATCATGGCATGCAGGTTTATTAATGGAATTCCCAATGTAGAAACAATGTATCGCCAAACAATGGTTGCGCCACATACAGTTAGATCATCGACTGTGCGGTTTCCTGAAATACCAGTGTATTCCAACAGCCATATGTCGTGATTATTGTGCATACAACCCTTCAGCCGGGATTACGACCGAGTTTCTAATTTTATTCATGAGTGCCGGAACCTGCAGTTTAAAGTCGATTCCAAACGACAGATTTTTGAGAAACTTTTCATGGCAATTTCAATCCACTCAGAGTTTTTGCTAGAAATGTGCTGCGAGGAGGTCACCGCAGAAATATGGTTTCATAGTTCATGTACTTGTAGATGTCTGACCTGGGATTTGAACCGTGTCCTTACGTCTAATAAGCCAACACACTACTTACTAGACCACAGCGACTGGGAATGTTGTAGCCGTATACAATTTCAATGAGTTTTTCGGGACTGTCGAAAATGTTTCTCTATGCCCTTATGTTATGAAGCGTAAGTACAAAATTTATTGCAAATTACTTATAAACGCATATATTGGGTGTTGCATTAAGCGTTTCCTATCTTTAAATTTAAATAAAACAAATTATGTGTAAAAAGTCATCGAAATATTTTATTCGCCTGAAAGAGCTATTGATGCCGTTGTGTGTAGAATAACATCGTTCAAATGTCCGTCACGGCTTCTCTGGGTGCAGCACATTAGAAATGTAAAATTTTTGACCGATGGCATGTGCTATGATAGCTTTGGAGATCACTGGTTTTTGTACCTTATTCGCATACACCTGCGACTTAAGAAAACCGAACCAGAAAAAGTCTAACGGGGTCAAATCGCAAAATCTCTTTGGCCAGTTTACTTTATCCCCGCATGAGATGAAGATGTCCTCAAATCGCTCGCACAGAGTATACAATGCTACGAGCTGCATGGCACGCAGCGGCATTAAATTTAGCGGAAAAGAAATTGTTAATAATTAACCTATAGTACTAGTCATTGTCTGTGGTGGCTTGGCGAATATCGATGGCTGATGCCGCCATTCCAAATCTACACCGAACTGTGAGTTTTTCAGAACACATTGCACTCTCTAGTATCTTATATGGATTAGTATCGTCCCAAATACAATTTTATTAGAAAGGGGCCTCGTTGCTGAAGACGATGAAAACGTTGCCCATTCAGATAAAAACATTTATTATTTGCACATGTAGTTGAATGCCATAATCGTATATGATACTTTAGCAAAAGTGACTGAATAAATGACGACTAACTTGACAGATGTAGCTTCAACAAGATAGTTGCTCGGTAGTCCCCATATATTTAAAATTTTAATGTCATGTTAATGTAGCGTCAGTTCCCGAAGAGGAGAGTATCTCTCAGAGATTTCGTCAGAAGATTGCTTAGGGGAAGTCGCCGTATAAAATAGTTTTTTTCATATTTCGTTTTGTTCCAGACATCAGAGCAGGGGTTCGAACCATGGACTATCGTGTAATAAGTCAACACACTCCTACTAGACTACAGCAACTTCTTGTTTCAATCATTTCATACTATATCAAAACTTGCCACTAGTAGGGTGTATATGTCTAGAAAAAAAAACAAACAAAGATTAAATCAGGTAAGATTGGTTGGTTTTTTTCATTGCCTCTGCTCTTCTTTATTTTGGCAAGTTATTAAATGTGTCTGAAAAGAAAAAAAAAAACGAAAACGAGAAGAAGAAAAAAACCGTTTGCACCTGCTACTTTAGTGCATCCACTAGGTTTGTTTTTTTGTTGGTTGTTTGGTTTCCGTACTACTACGAGTATTGCCACTTACGATACTTACTTACGACTGCCACAAAATCTACAACATCTACCGTTCGTTGTTGTTTGTATTTTTACTTCATGTAGATGTTCTTGTTGCCATTGTAATTATTATCACTGCCAATGGCAAATACAACAACAGCAATAGCAATAACAATGGCAATAACGTTTTAGAGTCAGTAGTACTACTGCCGCTACAACGCGAATGTTGCATGTAATGACGACGACAACGACAACGACGACGTTGTTAAAATATTTGTTCTCGCATTATTCCTGTTCTTTTCTGGTTCTCTTCTGTATTTCGCTTGCATTTATGTTTTGCACTTTATGCTACATTTTGTGGCAATGTCTATAGATTCACCTCTTATTGTAGTTGTTGTCATTGCAGCATATGCTTGCTGGTTACCAGCTCTGGTTCATGTTTATTTCGACCGTGTGATTAGCGTTCGCCAGAAGGTCGCTTTATTTATTCCTGTTGTTTTTCCATTCGACTATTTTATTTCGTATCCGGGTAGTTATTATGGGTGAGTAGAGTCGCTTTAAATCTGCTTAAATTGGTAGGATTTTACTGCAGAAAAAAAATCTGCTTTAACTGCTTACCAATTAGAAGATTACATTTACGTCCTCTTTATGTTACGTAAACTTTACATATTTGACATTTACGATGTCATATGTAAAATATCCCCAAAAATGCAAGTGAAGTAAGGCCATTATGCAGTTCTGAATAATAAATTCAATAAATTCAAGAAAATGTCCGACACCGACGTTGTTTTCATTCCATATGGGGACTTTTTAAGCGCTTAATATCTTTAAATTTAAATAAAACAAAGTGTGTGCAAAGTCGCCGTAGTTTAATATACAGTATGTTGGCTTATTAGACGAAAGCCCATGGTTCAACACCAAGCTCAGACATAACGGTCTGAGAATAAATAAAAATTGCCATGAACAAATTCTCGAATCTGTTGTTAGGTGTCAATATTAAACGGTAAGTTCCGTCACTCACGAATAAAATTAACACACAACATGAGTGGGTGAGAACTTAGGTTGTAGTCCTGACTAATGGATTGTAATAACCTATTAAATAAGTAAGCCGGTGTGAGATATATTATTAAAATTTTGTATTCGTTTGAAAGACTTATTGGTGCCATAATTTATGATGCATTTGCATCTTTCAAATGCACGCCACGGTTTCTTCTTCTTGATTCTGGCGTATAATTCAAGCATGGCAGGGGTTTGTTTATGATTTCGGTAAACCGTTAATATCACGTCTACTTGAGATGAGGATGACCTCAAATTGCACGTACATAATACCCAGTATAGCGTGAGACGTGTGGCATATCGTTGTGGCACATCGCTGTCCTTTTGAAGTCATTAGTGTCCAGATCATCTAACACAGGTCAAGAAAAGTTCGTAATCATCGGCCTATATTGCTCGCCGTTGACGTCGTTCTCAAAATCTACACCAAACAGTGACTCTTTCGGTAGACATTGGATGGACTGGGATCACATGTGGATTAATATCATCTCATGATCGATAATTTTGTTTGTTCACATATTCATTCATCCAGAAATTGGTCTCATCGTAGTACTATTGTGCTCATTAAAGTGCTATTCAGACCTGAGTAAAAGCTATAAAGATTGACGCTCTACAGTCCCATGGTAGAGTGTATCGAAAGAGGATTTACTCACAGTAAAGCCATTAGATGTCTAAAGATATCATAAACCAGAACCATAAATCACATTCTAAATCGTCGTCGACGACTAGGAACGCTAACGATGCATTAGATGCTATGCTTATATGAGTTCCTGGAATACTGAAGGTAACAACAAAGCCGACACACCTGCAACGACTAACACATCACAAAATTGAAATGATTTCATAAATGAAATTAGCATTCCTCTGCAGGGAAGAAAACTGAGGACTTCAGTCATTTCTAAAATAAATTTAGACGTGTAGATTAGAGAACATCTTCTCTGTAATCGCCCGGCACTTATGAACCTAAGAAGTGGAGTTCTTAAGCACCTAGAATTTATTGACAAAATGTGTTCTTAAAACTATAACAATAGCTGAGGGTTGGCAACCAAGAGTTATAATTGTATGACGGAATAGATGATATCAGTGTTACAATATCGGTGTTTTTTTTAGGCGACTACTAATTGGACCTAACATATCCCTTAGCTTTGATTGTTTGCACTTTACAGCGTTTTAACGATGATTGTTAAATATTTAATTGCAGCTTCTGATTAGTGTTCACATATAACACAACCTTTAATTAAATTAGCGGGGCAATTGGTACAAAACTGTGTCCAAATATATATATGTTCCTCTTACTCCTCTAGGGAGCATAGGGCCGCGAAATATGTCCAAATATTATCCACTGATTCTACTCGATGATAATCGAAACTAATATGGTTCTCTGAAACGATCATTCTCAGAAGTTCGATGGAAGTTCTAAATCTGACTGTAAGATTTTTTTTCTGAAGGGCTTTACTTAAAGATATTCCCTCATAATCCACAGTGTTATGTGTAATATCATAGTTTAGCAGGCAGTGTACTAACTTTTTAGAGAACAGCACAGTGTTCAAACTGCAATTTGGACATCTCGAACAAAACGAAACATATTTTCTGGCAAAAACTCTGAAATTAAATAAAACTGTTATGAAAAGTTTCCGATATCTGTCATACGGAGTCGATGTAAAACTGTAGGTCCCGCCACTTATGGATTAAATTAACACTCGCAATATGGTTGGTGTGCTTGAAGTCGTCATAGTCTAGTAGGTAGTGAGTGTGCTGGATTATTAGACGTGAGGTCACGCTTCAAACCCCAGGTCATACATTAAAAAATATTTCTCAAAAGATCTGTCGTAAGGAGTCAACATTAAACTGTAGGTCGCGCCACTCATGTATGAAATTAACACACACACACAACATATGTGGTGTGTGAGACTATGTCGTAATCCTGACTTAAAGGATTGTAATGACCAATTATGTATGTAATATTGGTGTTATGATAAGTTAGGTTGTAAACCTCACTAAATATTGTAATGACCAATTAAGTAAGTAAGCGAGGAAGTGATCGATATTTACAAGCATTTCTATATTCCGTCACATCTTTTAGGTCTGAACTGTTTGGCATCTACAGCAACTTCCATGATAGACTCACGCAATAGTTGGGGCACTAATTGGATAACAATGATGGACTTGGCAGACTAGGACTTTGGGTAATGGCATAGAGATTTCACTGATTAGATTGGAGCGATTCATGGAAGAGGAATACAGTGTACTTAATTATACTTTCAGCTTGGTTCTCAGCGCTATCTGCTGGGCGATGACGCTGCTTGCCAAGATTGTTGAATCATGACTTGCCAGTTAGCTATAGAGTATCAGTTTATGTAGTATCACAACGGACCGCTGGGTGCGCTCATATAAATATTGATTTTAAGAAAGTTGCCATTTCCCACCCGTCCCCATTCTAACTTAAATACCATCGCTATCTGTTAGCAATTTTAGTGGTGCTTTCTATGATTTCCATTGTTAATAGCATAGAGTGCTCCCTGTATGGATTATTGAATGGGAATTGAATTTTCTACTTCTAAAATGTGAAACTCATGATGAAAATTTTATTGCATTCTAGACACTAAACCTGTGTCGTAACAACGGGCCACCATGCATGCTCAAGTGAGCAGATTAGTGATCAAAGCTACCACTTCGACCTAACCTAACCTAAAGTGCTTAACCTAACCTCTGCTCTTTAAGTTACGTTGCCGCAGCTAAAATTTTAATTTTTCAGTTTTATTCATTTCACTTATGTTTTATAAAATCCAGCTCCTACATTCTGCAGGCTACAACAAAAAAGTTGAAATTTTTAATATTTTTCTTGCACCAACCAATAACAGGTATTTTCTTTAAAGAAATATTAAGTTTTTGTTTTTCGTTGGCATAAAAAATTGTGCAGCGAATAGTGTATTCAGGTCTTGAAGCAAGAAAAAATGCCTTCCAGTTGTAGAATTCACTTTTTAAGGTAGGAAAAGTGACCACCACGCTGACATAAAATGGTATCGCATAAAAAAAAAGACTTTTTGACATTAAAAACTGTATCTCATGACAACCAGCTTCTGTTGTCCTGGCAACCAATAATATGATGCCATCAGACACTCTAAAAGGACAACAAGTAATCTTTGATGCTGCAGCAAAAGTTCAAAAGGACCATGGACACTGAAAAGAATGCGACAATATGCTGATAAAGGCTTTTAAACATTAATTTTAGCAACAAATTTTAAATTTTAATAAAATTTCGATTTTGTTAAAGGAAAGCTACTTACAAAAGGAAAAACTATAGAAACCGAATTGAGCAACAATTGTACAAATTTTGTTTTAAGTTATCTTTACCCTGGGTTTTAAGCTTAAAGGAGAAAAGTAAGAAATTATAAAAATACGTCGAATTTTATATTCAGCATGCCTCAATAGAGTCCGCTTCTTATCACTTCGATGCCGCCTGCGCGATAACCGCATCAAATTATGTACTTACTTATGTACGTGCTTAATTAATCATTACTACTCTTTAGTCAGGATTACCACCTAGATTCTTACACAACCCATGTTGTGTATGTTAACGTGCTGAGAGGAAGTCGGCTAAGAATTATTTGTTTTCATATGAAATTTTTTTCCAGATATCTATGTTGGGGTTTGAACCATTTGCCCACGTCTAAGAAACCAACACACTATCTGCTAGACAAAGGAATAGTCACGTTTAAGGAAATCATTCAAAGCTTGAGGATTATATTCTCTCCAAATATGATAATATTGCCTATATTCAGACCTTCAGTCAGGATTACGACCTAGCTTCTCACGCCACTTATGTTGTGTGTGTTAATTTTATACATGAGTGGCGGGACCCACAGATTTTTCAGAAACTTTTCATGGCAGTTTCCTGTGGAAGGAAGGAGGAAGTCGCGGAAAAATATTTTTTTTCATATTTCATTTAGTGGAGATGCCTGACCTGGGGTTTGAACCCGGGCTTTACGTCCAATAAGCCAACACACTGTCTACTAGGCTACGACGACTTCCTATGTTCACAAAATGCAAAATTCAACAAGTTGACAAGGACGACAAATGAACATTTTTGAAACTACTACGCGCAACAGCAGACATATTTTCTCTTCGTTTCGTATCGAAAATAGTAGCATTAGTTCGAAAACGATGACCGTAATGGCTGCGCGAATGGATTTATTCTTCCAAAGTAAATTTCGACTATTTGGAAGCATTGTTCTGGCGTTAAATGGTCCAGGATGACTTGACAAACCCTACTGAATATGAATCCAACACAGTTTGGCAGTATCAGCTGTCAAACCAAACTTTACGGTATCGATAAGTAGTTTTTAAGGATTAATATCGGTACTCCATGAGCTCCAATTTTGGCATACTTTTTCTAGCATTTCAGATGCTATCCCAGCCGTCGTTTAATTGTTTTATTATGAAATGAAAACTAGAAATAAAAGGGTCGCTGGGTGGTCAAGGTTATAAGTTAAATACTTAAAATGAAAGATTATTTGCATATCTCTCTATGACTGTTAAGGCATATATGCAGTTTTGATTGATTTCACTTTAAGTTTTTCTGCTGCTGGTATGAGGATATTGGTATTGGGAATTCAATCGTCAATCTTTTGGCTTATAGCTGAAGCAAAAAGTGAAACTCTCCATTTTATTTGGGATTAAATAGAGATTTTTAACTCAATCGCAAACTGAAAAAGTCCCACTTATGTCACAATTTAGTCCAAAATATAGAAATCGGGACGTTATAGACCTTGATCTCTTCATGGCAAAAACCTGGCACTGTCACATATGGTGAAAGAGCCATGGCTCCTGCAAAAGTCGTTTGAAGGGATGCGTTTCTATCAGCGTGTTTTCTAATAGTGACAGTGGCCCATAAGAATCGTAATTGTGTTAAATTCCATCCACCACAGCAATATTTCATAAGTCTTCATACTGCCAATGAAATTGAGCCCGCCAGTAAAATGTTCAGAAAACAGCTAGTTTAAATGAGATACTCATAACATCTGTGCCCTGTAACATGTTAGCAATGCAATATCCTACCATTATGTTGGAATCCATATCTCCGGAATTGGTGGATGAGAACGGTAGGTTCTACCACTCGTAGATTATATTAAGACACACAATATGGGCGGTGTGAGAAGCTAAAATGTTGTAATAATCAATTAGGTTAAGTAAGTAAATAAATAATGCTTTAGTTGGGCAACACAGTGTACTAGTGATCAGGTTAAAGGTAAACTCAGCGAATGTCAATATTGATGAAACTTTATAATTAAAAAAAAAAATTAATTTATATTATCGGATCTATATGGGTCATTGAAGTCGCCGTAGTCTAGTAGGTAGTGTGTTGGCTTATCAAACGCAAGGCCACTGTTCAAACCCCAGGCCAGACATCAAAACAAAAAATAAAAAAAATTTCTTCGGCGACTTGCTCTCAACAGATTTCTCGCAAAAACTCTCAGTGTTAATAAAAATTGTCATGAAAAGTTTCTCAAAAATCTGTCGTCCGGAGTCAACGTTAAACTGTAGGTCCCGCCACTCATGTATAAAATTGATGCACACAACATGAGTGGTGTGAGAAGCTAGGCTGTAAGCCTGACTGAAGGATTATAATGGCCAATAATGTATGTATGTATATTCTTAACATCAATCGATGATAACTCCTTTAAGCTGACAAGGATTGTAGAGCCAAATAACCTAAATTTGCAACTTGCAAGAGATGGGCATTGACACAGAAAGTGCAGAACAGTTCGCTCGTCTTCAGCAGACCCACAATCTTGGCAAAAGTCGTTCGATGGGAGCTGCAGTCTTTCCGCGTGTCTTTCCATAACGTAATGGCCTGTAAGCATGGTCACTGTGATTGAAATGGCATTGCACGCCCCGTATCTATCATGGGTCAAGTGAGTCTGGCTGTGGGGCAGGATTTCTCTTTGACCCAGGATAGGTTGGTGCCCCGGAAGAATTTTTGCTAATAACTAAATGGTAACAGTGGAACAGTCGACGGCATTTAACTCACCACTTTTCACCATTTTCATAGATTTAGTGAGAGCTGTTTATTGTAATTTAGAGTGTGAATCAGTGTTGCAAAATTGAAATTTTAAAATGGTACTGAACTATTACTGAAAGAGTACTTTTCCGCATTACAAACCTTCATCAATATTACAATCTATCTTCTCACGCAATTTATTTTATGTGTATTAATTTTACATATGTAGGTCCCGCCACCGTTTAAAGTCGAATCCGAACGGCAGATTTTTTTAAAAACTTTTCATGGCAATTTTATTAACTCTGAGAGTTTTTGACAGAATGAGGTTGCCGATGTAATATTTTCTTAATTTTTTTTTTTTTTTGTGTTGGAAGTGTCTGTCAAGGAGTTTTAACCGTAAGCTCACATCTAATAAGCCAGCATACTACCTACTAGACTATTCATTTAGTTATATTTAATACACGTGCGGAACTGAACAGAAAAACTAACGACTCATATGTGTTCCTCATATACAAAACAAAAACTGCTGATTCTGAACGTAACAAAACGTAAAAGTCCCATTTAGTCAAACGTTGACGTTGAGGTAGAATTAGTCTTTAGCCCCGGTTAGCCAAACGTGCACGGAATATACGTTCGTTTGTAGGATATGAAGAGCAATATAAATGCTTACAGAAATATGGTTCGGCAAGCGTTCTCATTGCTTTTCGTATTTTAAAAACGAACGTATATTCCGTGGACGTTTGGCTAACCGGGGCTAAAGGCTAGTTCTACCTTTAGCAATACGTTGCTAATGCATAATAATAAATAATAATAAAAAAGTACGTAGCAGGGGTACTGCGGTATTGGAAAAATACTGAAAAAACTACTAAAGTACCGAATATTTCAACACTGGTGTGAATAATTCATTGGGAAGTTTGTAAGTTCATGGCTGTTGAAGCTATTAATTTGCCTGTAAATCCGTCAATAAAACTAAAACCAAAAACAAAAAAGTATGAGGAGACCTGAACAGAAAGTTTAATTTGAAGAAATATTTGCGAACGTAAAAAAAATATTTCAATTTGTGTGCAATTTGAGTACATTTTGCAATAAAAAAGAAAATAAATTCAATAATTCGCAATTAAGTTACGCAATTACCCAATTAGCATTGATGTTTAAAGAATGCAATTGAGTCGTTTAAGTATCATTTACACATTCAACGAATTGCATTCAATTAAGATGGTAATAAAGACATAGTCTGAGTATTTTTTTAATTGGAGTCTGTTAAAAGGTTTTTCAAATCAATTGACAAAATGTATTATTGTGGTATTAAGACCTCTTCAAATTCAAGTTACTCGTATTGAACTTATGGTCTTGAGTTGATTTTTTTGTTTCATTGCATGGCTCTTTTTCAATCTCACTTAAATAAAAATTTTAAAGCAACATTTTTTAAACTATTATTTGCAATAATATTGTATTAAAATTGTGCTAAAACAACTAAAACAAAAATGACAACAAAAACAAAAAATAAGTTAATATAAGAAGGCCACTTACTTAGGTATTCACTTTAGAATTCTTAATTGCAGTCTGCCATTCAGTCAGTCGGTTAGTCAGCCAGTCATTTTAAGACATTTTAAGAAAGGGAGGACGAAAAGAAAATAACTGGCCAACCAACCAAGCAAGCAAGCAACCAACAACACAAGGATAACGTCAAACTCAAAAGTCATGCAAACCACACAATTAAAACTTGAATAAATAAATATGAAGTGACTTACCATCACAGGTAAGAAATGCATCTGTAACTGAAAACTCACTCAAGTGTATGAAATTCAAAGAAAATAGTGCAAGACCACGATGCCGAAGGAGAAGAAATAGAACGTAATACTCGTTTAAGTAATTATTTTCAAAGTCAAAGTTCATTCATTAAAAGAAAAGAAAAAACCCAGCATTTGAAAACAGAAAATTAAAACAGTTCAGAGCAAAAGTTTGCGTTAAAACGAAAATAATAGCCATTTAATACTTTTGTTATTAACGTTTTAACTGTTTAATTTTGTTTCAAAAAACTGTTTGCTGCATATATAATTATTTTCAAGAGAGGACGAGTATACTCGTCATAAACAAACAAAGTAAAATGTTTCAGCCTGTAAAGTAGGCCAAGAGGACAAATGTTGCATGTTGACTTAAAACAAGCTATTGGCCTAAAATGTACATTTTTTTAAACGACCCTTCTTTGACCATTCTCAGGAAAAAAATTCAGTCAATTTGTTACATACATGTCCATTATGCGAAAAATATGCATTTCACCCTGACGAGTATACTCGACATAAACAGTTAAAAAGGTTAAAAGCACGATCAAATGCCTTTTCTCTAATATAGTGTAAATTTCTTTCATTTGACACATGTCAAAGACCTGGTTCTCTATAAAAATTGCAACTTAGAAAAATTGATGTCCAATTAAAAGCATCAGGTGATCAAAATGCGTATTTTTGTACGAAGAAGAGTATCCTCAGATATAGAAAGAGCAGACTAGTGGACCAGGAAGTGGAGAGGATAGTAGTGGGCAGCCAGGTAGTACGATAGTTAATTCTGGTAATGTGAAGTTGTCTAACTCGTAGTGCATATTTATACCGAAAAAAAGGATTGGTCATTACCATTCCTAATGAATATGTGTCTACCTCTTGCATACACACCAATAGCCTGGCGAAGGAGTTCACCCTAAAAGAGGCAAAAACACTTTAGAAAGTTGTTCAAAAGTATATAAGGTGTGGGTTATTATAAAGGCTACCACCATATCCACGCAACGTACTTATAGGGCAAGTTGATCTACTAAGTCAGCTTTTGCAGACTTATTGGGAAATCAGATTCAGGAGTCATATAATGTGAAGGTGGTAAAAACATATGCATTTCTAAATTTTCAGTGAGCATCAAAAGAAACATACACACATAATTGGTCATTACAACCTTTCAGTCAGGATTACGACCTAGCTTCTCACACCACTTATGTTGTGTGCGTTAATTTTATAGGTGAGTGGCAGGACCTACTGTTTAACATCGACACCGAACGACAGGTTATTTGAGGAGCTATTCCTGGCAATTTTATTTACTTTCAAAGTTTTTGCCAGAAATCTGCTGAGAGGAAGTCGCCGAAAAAAATTTTATTCATATTTTCGTTTGAATCCTGCCCTGGGATTTGAACCGAGGCCTCTTGTTTAATAAGACAACACATTACCTACTAGACTACGGCAATAGGTCGTATGGTTAGAAATTATTAGACAGCACAAAGTGTGAATAGAGGTGTGCCGTAGGATTCAAATCTAGGGGTCTATAATTCTGTGCACACTGCGATGTACGCTGATGTTGTGCAGATTTATAAAAGTTGCGAGGCAAGTGAGATCCATCTGTGCATATTCTAACGAATATGTTAACCAAACACGATAAGTAATGATAGGCTTCGGATTAGAAAACATATTGGAAACATTGCCATAATAGTTATCGGCGATAATTTGATTGAACTGGTTTGTTGTTGTAACCTTCCTGAAGAAAAAATGTAATCAGGCACGAAATATGTAATCATGTTAAAGAAAAATGAAATCAACCGTAGTCTAGTAGGTAGTGTGTTCGCTTATTAGACGTAAAGCCAGGGTTCGAGCCCAAGGCCAGACATCAAAACGAAATATGGAAAAAAAAAATATTTCTTCGGCGACTTCCTCTCAGCAGATTTCTGGCAAAAACTCTGAGAGAAAATAAACCTGCCATGAAAAAGTTTCTCAAAAATCTGTCGTTCGGAGTCGACGTTAAACTTAAGGTCCCGCCACTCGAGTATAAAATTAAGGCACACAACATGAGTGGTGTGAGAAGCTAGGCGGTAATCCTGACTGAAGGGTTGTAATGGCCAATTATGTATGTATGTATGAAATCAAAAACAAAAAAAGGAAACGAAAGAATTCCGTACCAGTATGTGTAGTGCGAAATTTCAATAACATTGAAGAGCAAAATCTTACAACAGCAAAGTATAGAGGCAGCTCGTAAGCTTAGTTTGCCAGGTATGACTTAGGTTATGCAATAGTACGTATGTACCAGAGATCAGCAATGAGTATACAAAAAGATGAGTAGATTCGAATCAAACTCATAATTTCTGATACTTATACGCATTCATATTTATTTTAATATCATACTCATACTTCTCATATTCAAAGTTTGAAGTACTCATCATACTCATACTTAACAACACGCATGATGTTGTTGATTTCAACTATACTTTACTCAAAATTTACAAGAATCACAAAATAAATACAAATCGCATCCGAACACTAGAAGGTTGTGTGTTTGCTTTGCTTGCTGTCTTTATCTGTATCTTTTTCTTTCTTCTTTTTTTTTTTTTTGTAAATACAACAACAACTAAGACTTTAAATTTTTATGAATTATTCGAATCACTCGAATCATATATGAGTAGGCGTATCAATCAAACATATTTCGAATGTTATAAGTTTGATGTCAACGTTGTAATCATACTCATTGCAACCTGTACTTATAAATCAATGGTGTAGTGAGTATGAATAAATCAGAGTAGTTGAATTTCAATACTGTTCTGTTGACTCACTCATACTCAAAATTTCATGAGTATTTATGAGTAGCAAAAAAACGATTCATTTCGGATCTGCCATGCCAGATAAAGTTTTTGAAAATACTAAAAACCATTTTTTTTTGAGTAACCACTTCCAAATCATGGGTATAATGTCTCGGGCAGAAGCATAGAACTTTATTTATATTTTTAATTTTTAAGATATTTGGCATACACAAAGATTTTCTGTAGTGAAATGATATGAATAGAACAATCTGCTAAGCCCAGTTTGTGTTTAGACATTGATGAAGTACATAAACACTCTACAATATATCCTGAGTAAGTACTGCTACGAGTCCTTCCAAAAACTTCCTTTTAGTCATGCTGATGTAAATTGTTTGGAGTTAACGTCTCTACTTCAATTGTCCTGGCAATCATAAAGAAACTTCTTGACATCCAATAAGTTTTGGGTCTCTCAAAAAGTTTTTGATTTCAAATTTCTAACTATGAATTGTTCTTACATTCAATTCGGTATGTCATGCAAAGCAGATACATAGCAAATGGATTTCATATTTTCTTAATGATTCGGTTTTTCCACTTTTGCCTGTCACTGTTGCCATCAGGCAACTGCATATGTGTGCTGAGTTAATCATTTAATTGGAGCTTATCACCCCTAAATGCACTTTCAGGATATTAATTATTTCAAATAACTCCCCACTGATATAACTCAAATGACTGACCAAATACGTTGCAATAAAGCAACAACAACAATAACAACAACAACGACCATAATTAAAGCCATGAATATAAAAAAATTATGCATATTAACAATATTATTATTATTACCGGAGAAACTTAAATTAACAACGTATTGTTGCATTGTGTTTGCTAAGGGTACATGCATGCGTTTTCTACGTGCAACGGGTAATGTGTAACGGCGGTGCAACATAAATGTAAAATGTATTTGTAACGTATTTTTAAAAACGTTTGCTGGTTCTTGTAACTGCTTGTCGTTGTTGTTGTTGTTGTTGCTATTTTAGTGTTTCGAGCACGGAATGACAGTAGAAAACCTGTGTGTATTGCATTTAAGGAGAAAGATTGCGTTGATAAAAATTAACTTCATTTTCATTTGGAGTTGTTATGCAGTTTTTCTTTTTTGCTCTTATTTTTGGTCGTTTTTATTTTAATTTTAATTCTTTCCTGTTTTTTGTTGTTGTTGTTTTTGCATATTTGTAGGGAGAAAATTAAATGCAACTACAACCACAACAACATCAACAATGGTCACAAAAATATAAACAGCAACAACAACAACAACAACAAAAACAGTCAGAAGAAAATAATAAAAATTTATAAACCGCAACAGTAACAACATGTAGCATGCAGCAGAGTCCACAAAAAAATTTTGCAACTTAATCGCTGACATAGTGTTACACACCATTAACTCCGCAACATGCTGACCATAATATGGAAGTGGGCTTGTATATCTACATATCTGCCTTTTTTGTTTGCCTATTGTTTTTATACTTATTGTTGTTGTTGTTGTTGCTGTTATTACAACATCTCTTTACTGCTACATCCACATACCATACCATATATACGATATAAAAGTGCCACATGGTGGAATGTATAATGAAAATCAACTGACAGTTTTATTCATTCACAGACATTTTACGACTACCATACATTCACAATAAATTTTCATGTCCATGCTCCTTTACAGTATGACAGTGTGAGTGTGTTTGTCTGAGTAGAGAAAGAGAGAGATAGAGAGTGAAAAAGAGTTTAAAATAGACAGGAATTTAAATTCAAACTACCATACAAACCATTACAAAGACAATTGTGAAGAGATAATGAAAAACATACACTCTCTGGCATATTTTAATATTCACAGATATGCATATGTATGTATGTATGTATGTACGTGTATATCTAACAAACACAAAAATACACACATAAGTATATACGTTAACATATGCATATGCGATTATGCTCATAAGGGATACGCAACAGTGGTCCTATTTTACATTTCATTACGGCATTAGAGAGATTCGCTTAAAGTCACCGAAATACTCTGCAGTATTTTCAATTTTAAGCCCGTTTAATTGGTTTCAACTGAGTAACAATACCAACTTCAGTTTTTTGTGTTGGCATTTCTATTTTATTTTATTTTTAACATCGTAATCTCTTTTTTAATATATTCCTCTCACAGAAAAATTCAGCACGCTAATGAGCACAAGAGGATTTGTTAGCAGTGCCAAATTAGAGTTTCGCTTTAATATTTAGTTCATTTCAACGGAATTCTTTTTTGCTAGCCGTGGCTTAGTAGTTACTAGAAAACAAATGAGCTTGTCAAAGCCAACTAAATGATAACCTACGCTTACACCCGCTTTGAGTAGTATCAAATACCTATAGGAGACGCAAGCTGAAGAATGGACAGAACCAGATAAAGCCTTAGGCAGTACTGTTTCCGTAAGGTCCGTTCTACTGTTCACTGATAAGCGTTACTCTCTATCCCTTAATTTAGTGACAGCAAGGTTGCGGCTATAGACACATCGCAAGCATGTGATATAAAGTGGCATCGTGTACAACTTATCGAAACTTATTGCGTTTGATGCCGGTAACTATGTACGCAATGATCGAACTATCTGGGTTGATTTATATGGGATTCCATCAGGGACCCTAACAAGGTTCTGTTCCATCTAAAACTCTTTTAACTTCAAATTCTACCCATCTTTTGAAAATTCGTATAGTATAGTATCGAAGTCGCCGTAGTCTAGTAGGTAGTGTGTTGGCTTATTAGACGTGAGATCGCGGTTCGAACAGCAAGTCAGATATCTCCAACAAAAACAAAAAAATATAAAAAAATATTTTCTCGGCGACTTCCTCTCAGCAGATTTCCGGCAAAAACTCTGTGAGTAAATAAAATTGCCATGAAAAGTTCCTTATCAAACATCTGTCATTCGGAATCGATTTTAAACTGTAGGTCCTGCCAACATAAGTGATGTAAGGAGCTAGGTCGTAATCCTGACTGAAGGGTTGCAATGACCAGTTTTGTATGTACCGCATGGTTCTGTTAGGTCTCCATCTCTATTTCTAATTATTTTCATGATCAAATCCTATTTATTCATTTGAAGATAGCAGTAGTCTAAAAGTATAAAATCTTTTTAAGCATTTCCTGAATTTGATTTGCAATAAAACAAAGCCTGTGTGAGATATCATCGACATTTTTCACAAACTTGACCGTTCTTATCTCCTGAGTAGAGCACATTTGAAACATTTGAAACTCTGCCACATACATCAGACCGATGGCGTAGGTTATGTTGGCTTTGAGAACAGCAGTGGTTTGTAGGTTTTTACATACATCTGCGATATAAGAAAACACCACAAGCAAAAGTCTAAAGGGTCAAATCGCACGATCTCAGTTGCCAGTTCACATTACCTAAACGTGAGATGACAATGTCTTCATATCACTCAAGCAGAATATTCAAAGTATATGTAGCTCGTAGCGCCGTCCTTTTCAAAGCATAATTCATTGCTGTCCAGTTTGTTCAATACAGGTCAAAAGAACTTGGTAATAATCAAGCTATAGTACTCACTGTTGACTGTGTTGACCTGACCAACGTCATTTACAAAGATATATGGACGCTTTATGCCCCTATTCCAAAATTCACTGCAAACAGTAACCTTATCCGAATGCACTGTACGCTCTTGGTAGTCTTGTGGATTGATTTGTTAACAGTTTTGTGAATTCATCCAAAATATAGGTCCAAACAAAACACCCATATTGATGAACCAATTTTATTATTTGCACGTATTGTTGAATGCAATACCCCTCCATGGTGATTAATTTGGCTGGTGTAGCTTCAACAAGATGGCCGTTACCAACTGTCAAAATTTAGAAATTCCTGTTGGGAGAAACAAAAGAAGCTGTGGGCATGCCAAAATCTTGGGTATAGCTAATATGGTTGTAAATATTGACAAAACAATTCCTGAACCCGCTTCCGATTGTGGAGAGATTACGGAGAGGCAGATCAGGCCCAAAATAAAATTCGCGTTAAGCCTGCGTTGAATACGTCTTAAAAACCACATAGTGGTTATAAAGGGATATTATTTTCTAGGTGCACCCACCCTTAGCCAGGGCATAGCTCATAACATCTTCTACAGAAGCTGGAGGGTATGATTGGAGGCAACAAAGGCGTCGCAATGGTTTTTTGTAGAACCTAAGTATGCTATAATCTTTGAGGCAGCTGCCAATCTAAGCTAATGAACGATAAGGTAAGATTCGCTTTCTATGTGCGTGTCCCACAGACAAACATACCAGAGGTCAGCAATGATTATTCAAAAAGATGAGTAGATTCGAATCGTACTCATAATTTCTGACACTTATACGGATTAATACTATAATAGTAGCAGCGGTGCAACGAACAGCTGCACTAAGTGTTGCCTCAGCCTATCGCACGGTCTCAGGCGCCGCAGTCCTCGTTATCACCGGTGAGATACCTATTGACTTGCAGGCATTTGAGCGAAGAAGATTATGGAAAGCGAAGAGAGAAAACCATGCCATTAGTACGACAGATGTCAGATCGCAAACAATACGGCGATGGCAAGGCAGATGGAGCGACGAAACAAGTGGAAGATGGACTGCTAGACTTATTCCATCTATAGAAGCATAGATACAGAGAAATTTTGGGGGAACTAATTACTTCCTGACACAGTTTCTTTCGGGTCACGGTTATTTCCGGCAATATCTACACCGCATGGGCAAGGCGATCGACCATGGTTGCATTTATTGCGAAGAAATAAATGACGACGCTGAACATACATTCTTCCATTGCATGAAATGGCAAGATGAGAAGAATATGCTGATGGAGCATATTGGTGAATTCACACCCGACAACATTGTGGACGCAATGTTCGAGAGCGAGGCGAAAGGGACGCTGTGAGAAAATACGTTGAACGTGTACTCCGCAGGAAGAAGGTCGACCTTGACACAGTACGGGATACACGAGAAGACGAGCCAATGATACACAAGAAGGCGACCCAATAGCTTGAGGCTGGCTTCGAATATGGGGTACCCAGACGTGGGAGAGTAGATAACGGTCCTTTACGGGACGTCGTTCTGCGCCCTTCCCGAAGTAATGCAGATAGCCGTTCCGGGAAGGGAGTATCCACAGAAGAGGAGGAGGGATTGTTTTGGTGGAAGCACCACTCGACGCAGTTGACGACGGTCACTGTGCGAAAGCATTTTGAACCCTACCTCACACGCCAAAAAAAAAAAAAACGAATTAATATTTATACTACCCACATTCAAAGTTTGTAGTACTCATCGTACTCATACTCAACAATACGCATGATGTTGTTGATTTCGAGTCTCCGTTACTCAACATAAGATCATAAAATAAGTATGATTCGCGTACGAACACTACAATACTCACTATAAATTTGTATATTTGTTTTGCTTGCTCTCTTTTTCTTTCTTCTTTTTTTGTAAATGCAACAACAATAAGACTGCAAATCTTGATGAATGATTCAAATCACTCGAATCATATATGAGTATTATAAGTATTTTTTTCAAATTTATGAATCTGAATGAGTAGGAGTATGAATCAAACATATTTCGAATGTTATAAGTTTGATGTTAACGTGGTACTAATACTCATTGCAACCAGCATTTATAAATCAATGTTGTAGTGAGTATGAATGAATCAGAGTAGGTGAATTTCAATATTGTTGAGTCACTCATACTCAAAATTTCATGAGTACTTATGAGTATCGGAAAAAAAATACATTGATGATCTCTGATACATACGTGACTGGTGAATACAACCCTTTACCCAGGATTACAACCTAGCTTCTTACACTACTTAGGTTGTGTGTGTTAAATTTATCCATGATTGCTGGGACCTACGGTTTAAAGTCGACTCCGAAAGACAGATTTATTGAGAAACATTTCATGACAATTTTTTATTTATTCTTAGAGTTTTTGCTAGAAATATGCTGTAAGGAAGTTATCGAAGAAATATTTTCTTCATATTTCATTTTGTTCGAGATGTCTGACATGGGGTTTGAACCGTGGCCTCACGTTGAATAATCCAGTACACTACCTACTAGAACACGGTGTGTTCCTCAAATACAGACTTGTGTTCAATAATATGCTTCTGACAGTAGATTTACTCATGGAGGTCTATGTTTCTGGCCAGATCCGCTAATGTAAGTAGCCGTCGCCAATAAAACCAATTGCAATTTTGATGTGCATGGTCCTACAAATGTTATAATCTGTAGTTTATCAATCCGCTATGAAGCAATTAATACGTTTGATGCATGCAACAATTATTATTTTTTTTTTCATAAATATACTCACGACTGGAATATACAAATATACATACAAAAACAATGTGTATGAAAACTTAATTTATAACTCCATTGGCTTTAGACAGTTTTTTATTTTCTCCTCCGCATAAAAGCTTTCATTTCTGTTTTTTAGTCGAATGTAGATGTAGTTCGCTTATGTATAATAAATATGGACTTTGGAAATTTAACAACCCTTTCAAAACTACTGTATTTTAGAGTTTTAAAATAGACAAAATAGCAACAAAAACAACAAAAAAATTGGAATATTTTATCGGAACTCGTGCAACGAAAGAAAAAAAAGCGAAATGTACGCATAAAGTGAAACTTTAAATATAAACTTTATATGACAAACGACATGAGTACGTTGCAACATGGAAGTAAAAAATTTGCTGCAGAACAGAAAAAAACGACTGCCACCAACCAAACAGCCAGCCAACTATGAAAGTGTATCTCGAAAATACCCTATTTTACAAAAGTTCACTGAGTGTCATGTCGTTGTTGTTGCTGTTGTTCTTGTCGTTCCTGTCGTAGTCGCAGTTGGGCCAAGTGCAAATAGTATCTGTCTGTCTATCTGGGTGCATGCATATGGCTCAGAGAACATTATGTTCTACAAATAATAAATTTTAAAATGTATGCAAATGTCATAAAATAAAACCGACTTAACCGAAAACGTAACACCGAACAAACTACAGCAACAACAACAACTAACTACCACCACTGCTATTCGAAATAAGTTGCGAGAGCTAGATGAGTTATTGACGTTGCCAGTATATCGCCATACTGTTGCATTTGCTTCTATTGGCAATGCAAGTGCCACAAGTGATGGTGCTGTTAGTGGTGATGGTGATGGTAGTGATGGCAGTGGCGTTGGAGTTGGTATGTTTGTATGTAGTGCTGATGGTATTACAACTGCACTTTGCTACTTAATTGTAAAGTTGTTGCATTATTACAAGCGAGTCTAAGGTAGCCCAACTCTTTATAAACACACAGATATGTACACGCATACAAGGCTAACAATAAAAGCAATTGAAGAACAGAAGTATTTTATACAATTTGACAATTTGTTCTATAAATGTTTACACAGTCTTGTTGCAGCACTTTTCATATGTGTTAGCTGCATGTGGTAGCAGGTCGCGATAAAGAAACAATCGTTTAAACTTTATTTTTTTACTATGAAAAGTGTTTCTCTTTTATTTTAAAAGATACGTAAACTACGTACACAAACATATGAGAATTCCCCAAGTGCTCATCTATTTTTAATTCTTCTGATAAAAAAAAAAAACAAACAAACAAATGAACACGCGGCATAAGAAATTCACACTATACGAACAAAAGTGGCATGAATGCAATCTATTGTGGCAGGGAAAGTGGGCAACCATAACAAAACAGCCGGCAGGGCACCATTCAAGCAACCCAGTCACTCCATTTATACATGAATTCATAGAATTTGCGTGGTTGAAAATGTTCTAACAATGAAATGTAACGTTGCCATATAAGTTTATCAAAACGGAATAATTTTGGTCAGCAGAATCGACTTTACAACAAAATTTAAATATTTGCTTAACCCTTTTAATGTTTCTGATGAATACACTGGTCAGAATTTAGTTACCCTTCGTCGCGGAAAAAAATTGCACCAGATTCGTTGACTAATAATACGAATCTGATTTTATTCTTCAAGACGAGTATATCAGTTTCGTTTTGGTCTGACGAGTATACTCGTCTCGACGAAGAAAATCAAATTAGCATTACTAGTCAACGAATCTACTACAATTTTTCCGTGACAAAGGTCAACTAATATTTTTTAATTTTCATTTTGGAGCACTCGTTAGTTTGGTCGGAATAGCTTGTATTAAACTGAAATAAGAAATTCCGTAAATGTTCCATTACAAAATATACATTTTCTAAAAAACAAAGTTTGATTTTTAGTCATATTTGTATAATGTTATATACAGAAACATTGTACCATGTTTATGACGAGGAGCGGTGAGGAGTAAAACGAACATATGTGACGAGTATACTCGTCTTCTTTGGAAAATAATTAAACAGGCGGAAAAAGTTTTTGAAACAAAATGGGTTAAACATTCCATTATACATTTTATGATTCTTTCAAAATCAAATTTTATTACAAACAATCTAACAGCACTCCAATAAGTCATTTATAATGGTTTTCCGCATAGTACCGATGGGGTACTGGTTTGGTAGTTGGTTTTCGAGCAAAAAATCATCAATTCCGGTTTGAGCGTATTATGAGAATGATGTGGATCATGATAACAAGAACTCCTAGAACATTATAATTTCAAATATTTCTTTCTATCCTTAACTCGCTACCACCGAACATAGCTGTTGAGAACGTGGCAATGAGTAACACAAAAATTTAGAAGTAGGAAAGTTATGATAATTCACAAACCTATTGTTTACGCCTCAAAGAGAACATCATTATTCGGCATTATAAACCTTTAGTTAGGATTACAGCCTAAATTCTCACACCGCTCATATTGGGTGTGTTAATTTTATACATGAGTGGCGGGATCTAAGTTTAATTTCGACTTCGAACGACAGAATTTTTGAGAAACTTTTCATAACAATTTTATTTAGTCTGAGAGTTTTTGCCAGAAATCTGCTGAGAGGAAGTCGCCGAAGAAACATTTTTTCATATTTCGTTTTGTTTAAAATGCCTCAGCAGTGGTTTGAACCTTGGGCTCTCTTCTAATATTCCAACACGCTATCCACTGGACTACGGCGATCTCTGTAGTATTATTCAGGCTAAACTAATGCTTATGAACACAGTCAATATGCGAATCCGGTATCAAAACACATCGAATAGAGATAAAACTATTTTTGCTGATTAAGGCTATATGTATAAGATGGGGTACGAATCCCGGATGTCTCTGGAGTTAATAGCGAAATCTCCGACAGTTAACCTCATTTGGGTTCTTGGACACGCGTACTTTAAAAGTAATAAGACTGCTAAAAAATTGAATTAAAATCAACTCATACGTGAGACTGGAATTTACTAAATTGCAAAATAAAGATGCGACAATAAACTCACTTGTAGAGGGACCAGACCAGTTTTGGGCCGAAATGAAATTTATCTTAAACTAGAGTTCATTTTAGGAACCTCATATTATGGGAAACTGGAGTCCGGGTGCATACGAGAGTAGTCTGGAAGTATCTGCGGAAACTGTAACTACAAGGAAGAAGAGAAAATTACAAGACTACAAGGAAGAACAATGGACAATTTAACCTGTAACTTGCTACTTATCTTGTTAAATTATTAGATTGAAAGCCTTGCTTTGTCTATGGTTAATAGAATCAAAATGCCTTTTAAGCCCCTTGTAGAGTGTTTTTGCCACACACAACACTACCTTTTTGAACTTGTTAACCGAAAGGGAAGTTTATTATTTTCATATTGTTCTTGTCACTGTTATTGTTGTTGGTGTTATTGTTGTTGGTATTTTTTGTTATTATTATTTTGAATTTATAATAAAAACAACTTAAAACAATAATGTCTGACTTAAATTGTTTCAGTTGTTGTTATATACTGTACTACTCATAGTGTTATTGTTGTTGCTGTTATGAACTTTTACTCGTTAACTTCGAAAAAAAACCAAAAATGAAAACTAAAAACAAACAAGAGGGAGGGCAAGAGACCATAAAATGCAACGAACCGCATTTAATAATTTGTATTTGCTTTTTTGGGTAATATTTGTATGCAGAAAATAAAAGTGTACAGCAACTGAAAACAGTAGAGTATCGAGATACAAAAATGAGTATCTGAATGAATGAATGAATGAATGAATTGAAGCACAAAACAAAAACTACCTGCATTTACATATACACTACTGCTAACCCATGCACATACATACATACAGGCATGCTGTTACTGCAACATTGTAATCTGTTGGTACTGTGCATGGATGAATGTAGCTGAGGAGGAGTGTATTACTGGGAAAAATATATTCAACATCTGAATGAATATTCTGTTGCATACAATTTGTGTTAAAAACAACTTTTTGTTTCACATTTCATTTTACGAATTTTGTTCTCTGCGTGTATGTGTGTGTGTATATCGACGGGTTACTACAGTCGACAAAGGGCAAAACACAACACACAAGTATCGAAACACAAAAACAAAATCCATACAAAGTTTTAAATACAAAAAGATTCAAAAAAGCGAACGAACATCAAATTACAAAAATAATGTCAAAATCACTCACACACGCACACAAATTAAATTAAAATAAATACAAATAAATACACATTGAATCACAGTCAGCAAGTAAACACCGAAACAAACATTGTTGCGCGGGTGCAATTTTAAAATATCGCCAACGATAATAACCAAAATCCTATAGAAATAACAACAAAATGTTTAATGATTAAAAATAAAACAACAACTCCATCCAACAAAAAAACATTACCAACTGTGTAAAAAATACAAAAAAAAACCTGCAGCACTGCATACATGTTGCTGGTGTTTTAAAATTCACAAAAACATCTGTCGTTCTGGGTATTGAAATTGAAAACAAAACGAAACGAAATGAAAAACGTGAAAAGGCAGTCGCTAATCAACCAAATGGCTGTCTGTTTGGGTTAGCCAACATATAAAAGAGACTTCCTTTTAAGAGAACGTACATATCATTTAAGAGAGAATAAAAAATTCCTCTTTAATTCTTTGTATTTCATTCGAATTCTTTTCATAGCCAGCCAGCCAGCCTGCATATTTATTTGAATTCTCCATTGAACTAATAATTGCCGGCTGAGTAATGAACAATAAAATGAAATTGATTGTAATTATGCTGTCATAAAATTTATTACTACCCTCATATTATTTTTATGTACATATGTCTGCCTCCGTAAATATCGGGTCATTCATTAAGTGCTCCTTATATTTAAATTTAAATGATACAAATTGTCTGTTGAGATATCATTGAAATTGACGGCTTTATGCGTTCAAATGTTCGCCACGGCTTGTCTGTGTGGAGCCTAAATTTTTACAACTCTTGCAAATAAATCAGGCTTAATTTGATCAATATTTGACATGAGGCCTTGGTTCAAACTTCAGGTCAGACATGTCCATCAAAAACGAAATATTAGTCGGCGACTTCCTTTCAGCAGATTTCCAGCAAAAACTCTGAGTGTTAAATAATTTTTCATTAAAAGTTTGTCAAAAATCTATTGAATAGAGTCAACTGTAGGTCCAGCTACTCATAGATAAAGATTAACACACACAACATGAGTGGTGTGAGAAGCTAGGTCGTGATCTTGACTGTAGGCCAATTATGTATGTGTGTAATTTGACAGATGGAAAGCGTCAAATCGAACGATCTCGGTGACAAATTCACATCTCCTCCTCGGGAAATAGCCATGCCCTCATATCGCTCGTGCGGATTATCTAATATGGAGTGAGCTGTGTGAAAACACATTCTGTTGGAAACACACACCTTTGGTGTCCAGATCGCATAATTCAGCTCTAAGGAAGTTGGTAATCATTTTCTAAGGAATATGGACCGATGCAACCTCCAGCCCAAAATCCTCATCAAGCAATAATTTTTTTCAGAATTTATTGGACGCTCTGGGATCTCATTTGGATTGGTGTCATTTAAAATTCGACAATTTTGCTTATTCACGCACCTATTCATCCGGAAATTGGCCTTTTCCCTAAAGAAAATTTTAATGAAAATAACGGTTAATTTCTAACTGCTCTAGAGCCCATTTAGCGAACATACTTCGTTGGAAATGCTCGCCTACAATCAACTCCTGAATCAGCAGAATTTTATACGACTCAAGTTACGATGCAAAATTCGCCAAATAACCGAGCTCTTATGAACACAGCGAAATCGGCTGCCACGGATTCTTCTGCATAGATGTTAAGCAGATCTTGCGTTCTTCGACGTACGGTTGTGGGTTGATCGTTTACCAAACAAGGGGGTTCTAATTTTCTACTGTATTGCGAATACACCCCTTAGTAGAAAGACTATAGCGATCGGAAAACAGGCTAATTTGATAGGTGAAACACAATTGCAAAGATCGAAAGCACCTATTGAAAGACCCAATAGTCAAGATAATTATAAATTATATGAATTATTTTAATGAATAAAATTTCATTTTACTTAATTGGTTAACAGCCTTTTTTGTCGAAATAAATTTATTTCAACTCAGCTTAAAATAGTAATTAAGAAAGTATTACATTAGGGCCCAATTACATACTTTAATATATTTTTATTAAACATTTTTAAGTCAGTCTATCAGTAAGAATGGTCTGTTGCAAATACATTCGATTTTGTTTTTTTTTGGTTTCAACCGGAGGTGGGAATCTTAAAAAATTCTTATGTTCCAACGATTCATCATCCTTGGCGCCTACTTACAAAACCTACCCTCCCTTTGCCTCTGCATTTGTACCGCACAGACTTCTCACATAAATTAGGCCATATGCTGACTCAGAACTCAACATTTCACCGATAAACTATCATAGCCGGAAATCCACTTCTAAAGGTAATTTAAATCTCGAACAGCTGATAGATAAATGTTATGTTATACTCAGCAGCTTCTTTTGGATATACATATGCCCAAAGCTGTTCAAGTATTTCTTCAAGCTGCCATGATCAGTGAAGAACGGGATCATATTGTAGTTTTGCTTTTATTTTTTTTAAATAAATTGTAAAAACTACCAGTATCGTTGTTATACAATTTTTTATGAAGAATGTTAATAGGTATAAACAGGAATAAACAACTATGCCTCACTTATAGCATGAAATAGTTTGTTTTGATTCAGATGTGTCAACTCCCGATTTATCCTTCTATTCAAATTTTTCATTAGGTTGAGGTTGGGTGACTGGCCGAGCCACTGTAAAGGTGGTATTAGCTGAACGTAACACAGAATGTAACAGAACGTACGTTTTTTCTAGCATGTGCACGCCACTTAGAACGATTATATATGATTACGATTTCGTAATGAAAATTCGTGTCATTATCATTTTCGGACTTCTAATGCTAGGACATTTTATCATGTGCGCAAGGTAGCATCCTTTACTCCAATATTCACTTCTGTTTGTTTGTAATTCTGTCGACTTTCTGTAAAGATCCATACCATGTACGCATCCTGTTTCAGTAAAATATTTAGGGTTTGGTCTGTTAAAAGCGGGCTATGCCGTGGAATCAAACCAAACGAAAAATGAACCGTATTACACTCCTCAGTCAGGATTCCAACCAGCTTCTCACATCACTTATGTTGTGTGTGTTAGTTTTATACATACCTACAGTTTAAACTCGTCTCCGAACGACAAATTTTTATTTAAGAAACTTTTTCACAGGAATTTTATTTACTCTCAGAATGCTCTGCTGTAAAACCAATTAGTCCAATATGTTTTGACAGATGTACATGGAGTCATATTGATATATCGATTAAACTTTTTGCAAGTATTTATTAAGTAAGAAATTAAAAGAAAAATAAGAATTTCAGTTCAATAATTCAATTAACTTAATTTGATATAGAAAACGACATGCGATTATAATTCTCAAAAAACTTAAAAATTTCTTTATCACTACAAAATACAATTCTATTTCTTCCTTCCAGTTCCTAATTTATTTTATATTTACTCAAGATGATAAGAAATGTCATTATTTATCCACCCAATATCATAAAAATCTGTTGTATTGTTGACAAATCTCAGAGCAATAGATTACAATTTCGTTACAAAAATTGTTGCTATTATTAAAAGAAATAAGAATCCTAAGAGTATATTTTACTCTCTTTAGCCATGCATATTAGAAGAGAAATTCTCTTTTACATTATGTCTCGCTCTTAGTACACCAACACTAATGAATACTGTAGTATTGTAATAACAACCTGTTTGCATGAGACATGCTCTTATAATAATACACAAGCCAGACGAACTCAGAGTATGCGAAAAGAAAAGAAAGACAGAAAAAAGAACATTGAACGTATAAAAGGACGAAACAGGCAATGAAACAACTTTAGTCCTCATTCAACTCTCGTCTAACGAATACAACAATTAGACGGTTTACGCTTATATGTTGGAATAAAAATTGAAAAATTTAAAAAGAAAACAAAATTTAAAACAACAAAATTGTTGAAAAAATTTCATATTTTTTAACTTAAAATGTACGTACAAATGAGAGTATAAATGTACATACAATACGATATATATATGTAAACGTATGTATGTATACGGGGGAGGCAATTTTTCATTGTGTATGGAAAGTTAAAAGTGAAAAAAGTTTACAATAGAAAAGTGCTTATGAAGTTACAAACTTTTTGGTTTGTTTGTTTTTGTTTTTTACGTTCACACAAATAAACATCAATAAAATGATTTAGAAAAGAATCAAAAAGAAATAAAAATTATAAAAAAAAGAAATTAAAAATTAATAAAAAAAAGTGCGAGAAAGAAAAGAAATTTCTAAAAATTGTGTTGTCCATATATTCCTTCGATTTTATTTGAAAAAAAGGAAGAAACCTCATCCTAAGTTTATATTGGAAAGAAAACAAAAAATAAATAAAAAAATGTTGTTGACAAATTATGGCCTGCAGGCTGTAATTATGGCTTTAATTACGGTCAGTCTCTTAATGTTATGTGGCTTTGCCGGCTTATCGCAAGCCAGTGGTGCTATTAATGAAATGAACAGTGTAATGCGCGATATATCAACGGAAGTGAATACAATAGCAACGCCTGCCACTAGCGCCACTGCCTCTACTTTAAGCGTTACCGGCTTATTGCTGCCAACCTTGTCGTCAACAACCGTTAGGCAAATGATATTACGAAATAGTAATAATAGAAACAACAACAAGTATAATAGCAAAACTAAGAATTTCATTGAGAACGACAATAGTGTTAGTGATAACGAGGATTCGTTTTCGTACAATGAGCCATCATCGGCCGAAATTTTACGCTTTGTTAACGATAACGATAACAATAACGATGCTAACGACAATGAGTACAATAACGTTGATGAGTTTAGTGTTGCAAACAATAAGAACCGTAATCAAAATAACATTAATAATAATGATAACCGTTATGACAATGAAATGATTTCTGTAAAGCCCATAAATAATTATCAAACAATAAATCATAATTTTAATAACAATAATGACAATAACGATAACAATAATAAGAACGATAATAATTATAATAACGATTATATTGAATCGTTAAGTTTACAAGATCAAGTGCGTCTGCTATCGAAACAATTAAATGTTCTAATGAATCGTCGTCGTGAGGATTATGAACTATTGGAGCATAATATACGTAAATCTCTAAGGATTACACAAAATAATAACAATCAACCACAAAAACAGCAGTCTCAACAATCAATCTCGAATGATTCGGATTTACGCAATGAATTGGAAAAATTGAGGTTGGTTTTCTCTTCTTTTCTTTTTTGTTTTTGTTTTTGTTTTATATTTTTTTTTAGTTGTATAAATTTGTTTTTGACCCACGTAACACAATACTTTTTTAATTTGTTTTTGTTGTTGTTCTTGATATTCCAGAACAATAGCAGCAAATTTATTGCAATAAAAGGAGAATACATACGTACATATATAAACCTGGGAAATTAATTCTGACAGTAGCAGTCAGTACAATCTATAAAAAATGTCTAATGGGCTTCATCGAATATATTTGCCCATATACATACATATGTATATATGTACCATATATCGGTTATTTCATAGGTAAATAGGCTGGCAAAATACAAATTATGGAAAATTTATTCAAGTATTTGCAAGCCTGCTATACTAAAGCGGGGAAGTTTTTAATCTTTTAAGTTTTGAAGTCAAAGGTGATTTGAAATTTGATTAAAAATTGATTCAAGTGCTAAACTAAAATATATTTACTTGACAAATACAGCCATTTAGTCAGGATTAGGGCCTAGATTCTCACACTACCTGTATTGTGGAAGTTAATTTTCGCCATGAGTGTCGTAACATAAGAGTCTGCTCCGAACGATAAACTATTGACATACATTTGGCAATTTTACTTATTCTTAAATTGTTAGCCAGAAGATTTTAGAGAGGAGGTCTCCAGAAGAAATATTTCATGCATTATACTGCTTGTTTTTTTTTTTTTTTTTTTTTTTTTTTGAGGTCTTATAACTGAGGTTTCAACTCGCGAGCTCTTGTCATACAAGGCTCATTCATTCCTGAGTTCTAGTTTGACATACTTTTCCTAAAATTTCAGTTTCCCGGCTTCTGGAAGCCCCACCGACTTTTGAAATATTGTGTTCCAGACCGGGAATTGTGCCTGGTTTATCTCCATACACAAGTACATGACAAGTACAGTCAAATGATACTGCCGGCTCACCACCTAGACCAAATAATACAGTCTTAGTGTACATAGTCAACACCAAATTCGGCAAATTTGTACTGCTTGAAAAAAAGCCTGCTGCAAAAGAGGCTGCACACAGCATACATTTTAAAATTAAAATACAGTTGTTTAGAACTATCGGGTCTTTCATTAACGGCTGTCAATCTTTAAATTTAAATAAAACATCATCGAGACATCAACGAAATTTTTGTGTCGTTTAAAAGACTTGTTGATGCCATTATATGTGGCATGTAACCTCGTTCATATGTCCGCCATGGCTTCATTGGCTGGAGAGCATTCATGTCGCATAAACCAGACTGTATTTACGCTTTTGGAGTCGATGTGGTTTGTGGCTTATTAGCGTATATCCGCGACTTAAGAAAACTTCACAAGAATAAGTCTAACAGGGTCAATTCACATGATCTCTGTGGCCAGTTCACAACAACTCCACGTGAGATATATATGTCCTTAAGTCGCTCGTGCAGTGTATTCAATGCGACATGAGCGGTGTGGCTCGAAGCGCCATCCTGTTGAAACCGCATGTCATTGGTATCAAGATCATCTAGTGCAGATAATAAAAGTCGCTAGTCATCAATATAATGCATGCTGTTGATAGTGATAGCTTGGCCAACGCCGTTTTTAAAGAAATATGAATGCATTGAAACCTCTTGGACCTCATGTGGATTAGTTTCGTCTCAAATTCTACAATTTAGTTTGTTCACGTACCCATTCAGTCAGAAATAGGCCTAATCAATGAAGAAGATTTTTCATTGAAAATTAGAGTCAGCTGTCAACTGTTACAGAGTGAATAAATAACAACTAATTTAAAAGATTTTGAAGTCGCCGGAGTCTGGTAGGTAGTATGTTGGCTTATTAGACGTAAGGCCACTGTTCAAACTCCAGGTCAAACATCTCGAACAAAACGAAACATGAAAAAATATTTCTTATGCGACTTCCTCTCAGCAGATTTTTGGCAAAAACTTTGAGAGTCTCAAAAATCTGTCGTTGGGAGTTGATTTTTATACACGTGCAACAATTGAAGCTAGGTCGTAATCCTAACTGCAAGGTTGTAATGGCCAATCAAGTAAGTAAGTAAGTAATTTAACAGATGTAGCTTTAACATGGTCAACAAAGTTCGCAAAAAAAAACTTGTAAGATTCCTGAATTAATCCTGAACTCATTTGATGGGTTTCAATGTAATAACAACAACTTTGGTGTGATTTTTAACAAAGCCCAGTATATATCGGGCGAATTGTCTTACTGATACCAAAAGGAATAAAATAAATGTGCATTGTGCCACACTCTGTCAAATATTGTCCAGATTTTTTTATATATTTTTATATGAATTCAAATATATGAGATGTTGTCTTTACTTTTTTGTTAAATAATCTAAACATAATTTTTCTCTTTTAAAATCGATCGATTCTAGTATCAATAAAATCAACAAAATCAACAAATTTTAATCGATTCTCCCATATAAATATTCAGGATATACAGTTAAGGAAAAAACTCTACATACATTCACTTTTTTTTTTGATATTGTAAAGTAAATTTAAAAAAAATGTGCAACAGTTTTTAAAGTATCAATTTTTAAATTGTAAAAAATATTTGTTAGTCAAAGAGTATGAAATAATTCATACTCTCATAGGTGCCAGCACCTCATTGGGCTTAAATTACTGCCTGCAGACGACAATACATAGACGTCATCATATTCTTCGTAATGTTAGATTTAATTCCAAGGATCATTGTTATGCTTAAAAATTCACTGCTACTTCAGATTAAGCTTTCTGTGGAAATTCTGCCGACCTACCACAGCTATATTTCCTTAAGCTATAATATAGCGACCATTTTGTTTCACTGCGTATGAAGCACTTTTCAATATACAAAGTTTCCAAGTATGACAGTTGCATCTACTGTCATTAGTAAATCAAGACAGATTTAGTAAATTCACATAAAAATTGAGTTTTTAGACGAGGCTTCATTATTATCCTGAGAACTGCCAGAACGTGGCCTTTTTTCAATACTCGCGGTGTTCTCGTAATTTCCCACAATTGTTTGAAAAGCAGAGTGGCTTAATTTTACAACTTTTGCTTATACCTTGAAAGCATTATTTTCATTTTCACTTTGGGTGTTTAAAAACAATACTTTAAACAGAAAACTGCATTGGTTTACTCTTTTCGATTTTGCAAGATTAAAATTGAGAAAAACTATGAACGTTTTGCCTATGAACTAGCTTATCATACTCATACTACTCATATTCAAAGTTTAAAGTACTCATCGTACTCATGCTTAACAATGCTCATGAATTTCTTGATTTGGACTCTCATTTACTCAACATTTACAAGAAACACAAAATAAGTATGTAACACAAACAATACTCACTAGAAGGTTGTGTGTTTCCTTTGCTTCCTGTATTTGTCCTTTGTTCTTTCTTAATTTTTTTGTAAATGCAACAACTAAGACTGTATATTTTGATGAATGATTTTCGAATCACTAAAATCATTTATGAGTATTATAAGTACTTTTCTGAAGTTATGAATCTGAATGAGTAGGCGTATGAATAAAACATATTTCGAATGTTATGTGTTTGATGTCAACGTTGTATTCATACATACATTGCAACCTGTACTTATAAATCAATGTTGTAGTTTAATTTCAATACTGTTGACTTACTTATACTCAAAATTTCATGAGTACTTATGAGTAGCGAAAAAACAATTCATTGTTGATCTCTGGTCTGATGATCCCGCTGGCCCTTACATCTCATCAAATAGTGTTTCTTTCAAGGTGCGTTATCTTCTCTTCACATTAAATTTGGTAATTTTGTTCACTGACGCAACCATGTCTTCATCTTTAAAGATAATTTTTCAATAAAAAAACATTACTGTACAGTCATCGTATGGCTGAATTCATGTTGAGACTCTGTATGGTCCAGAGGTAGAAAATTAATACACACAACATAAGTGGTGTGAGAAGCTATGTCGTAATCCTGACTGAAGGGTTGTAATGACATACGTATGATTTCCTAGCTTTGTTCGCTTGTTAGTCTGTTCAAAGTGAAATAGGTAACCGAACTGAGAATTTTTAACATTGTCACATGTCTTGAATCCTTTGGTTTGTTTTGTTAAACTAAGTGCCAGAAGTCAAATTTTTTACTATGATTTTCCCTAATAATTTTAAAGCCCCTATTATATACAGGATTTATGTTTTGTATCTTCAGAATTGATGTAAAAAGATGTTTTCTTAAAAGCATCGCAACGTTAATATTTTACTCTGTATGTAGACTTTTTCTCTTGACTGTATTTATATTTGTTTTGTACAATTTGTTTTATATTGTTATATAGTATTTAAGTTAAACCCACTGATAAGTATATCTGACCTAAAAAAAAGCATTTTTTGTAGTGGTTGTTGTTGGTATTGCTGTTGTAATATTCTTTTAACCTATAAAAACTTGTTATTTTATTGACTTTGATGGACGTCTATTTTGAGGATATTTGTAAAGACTATTTAATAAAATCAAAATGTATGTATATTACTGTATGTATATGTAAGTGAGTGAGTATGTACGTTTGACTGTATATGTGGGTGTGTATATGTGTGTGTTCTGTTGTGTATCTGGGCATGACCATACATGTTAAATCATGCATAATTGAATTATTTTTTTTTTATTATTTTTTTGCTGTTTTTTTCTCTCATATTATGCTTTATAAACCAATTGTATATAACTGTGTATGCATATTACGTACATATCTATGTATGTACGTATAAACGACAGCTTTTTAGTTTCAAAAATTGAAATATCTATTAAAAGAAAATTGCTTGTATGTATGTATGTAGATGGCATGTGTTAGAGAGATATGCATGCATACATATATTTTTTTATAGAGATTTAAATCAATACATGATTTGCCATAAGCTTTGAAAAAAAAAAACATTTTAAATAAAATAAAATATTAAGTTTTATCCCCCAATGAAATAAATTGGATTAAAAATTTTGTAATTAAAAAAATAAACCTGACATACATTTAGGAGTTTAACTTAGCATTACATATACATACATGCATATGTAGAGTGCATATGGCTTTAATGGAGATTAAAAATATCAGCAATTGCCTTCAATAAATAAGCTTTAGATGCAAACATAATAATATTATTATTCTTTACAGTAACAAAATATTATTAAAAAAGAAACATATTTTTAACACTTAAAAAATTAAAAAATCAAATCATACTTTTAGGCGTTTTTATTACTTAGTTAGGGATTTTAAGATTTTTTTATTTTATTTTATTTCATGTTTTTTAATAAACTTCTAATTGTAATTGCAAATTTCTATTCCTGTTTCAAAGCCTAATAATCGTTAAATAATATACTCTTTATTTTACATGCTTAAATTGTTTTCATTTGAAAAAATAATTACGGTTTCTATTCATTACTATATCCGTTTCCTTTTTCGTTGTTACTTTTTTTAATTTTTAAATTGTTGGGTTATTGTCAGTTTAGCTCTGTTCTGCTATTTTTCCAAGGTATTACACAAAAAAAAAAGAAACTTTATTGTAAAACTGACAGTGTTTAACAAAACAATTGTTTAGCAAAGTACAGCAAAAAAAAAAAAAAAAGAATAATAAAATAAAAATTAAAGGGAAAAATGGTTTCTATAAAGGTTGAATGTTTTATTTGTCAAAAAGTATTTTCCTTTTTCCATTCAAAATATTTTACCTTTTCTAGTTGAAAACTTTTCAAACACGATTAAACACATAAACCAGCAAATGTTTTCAAATAATTTTGTAAAAATTTAACAACTAGGATTAACTTTGTTAAATAAATAAGCATACTTTTAGGAGTTAAAAGAAATTTAAGTTTGCCCTGGTAGTAGCGTGCTTGTTTCTTAGTGTGACAGGGGTTTTTTAATACAATTTTAAGAACTTTGTGGAACATTATTAAATGAATAAGCATACATTTCGGAATTAAAGGAAATTTAAGGCAGTCCTGGTAGCCGAGGCATACTTTAAGGAGTTAAAGGTAGTGTGAGAGGGATTTTTTTTACAATTTTAAGAACTGCAAGGAACTTTTTTAAATAAATAAGCATTTTATTAGGTGTTGAACGAAATTTAAGGGAGCCCTGGTAGTAGCGTGCATGCTTCTTAGTGTGACAGGAGTTTTTTGTACAATTTTAAGAACTTCATTAAATAAAGAAGCATACTTTTAGGAGTTACAGGAAATTTAAGGGACTCCTGATGTCGAGGCATACTTTAAGGAGTTAAAGGGAACTTAAGGGTGCCCTGGTAGTCGAGATAGTATTCTCCTTGTCGCTTAGTGTGAGAGGGATTTTTTATACAATTCTAAGAACTGCGAGGAACATTTTTAAATAAATAAGCATACTTTTAGGAGATATACGAAATTTACGGGTGCTTTGATATTCGAAGGCTTCTAAAATTTCTAAGCAATTCGAACACTATGCGCAGGTCAGACATCTCCAACAAAATGAAATACGATAAAATATTCCTCCGGTGACTTCCTCTCAGCAGATTTTTGGCAAAAACTCTGATCTCAGAGAGTAAATAAAATTGCCATCAAAAGTTTCTCAAAAACCTGTCATCCGGAGTCGTCTTAAAACTATAGGTCACACCAATCATTAAAAAAAATTACCACATACAACATAAGTGGTGTGAGAAACTTAGTCGCAATCCTGACTGAAGGATTCTAATGATGAATTAGGTATATATGTACATACTTGAAACGAATTTCTATAAAAAGTTTTTAAAATATTTTCGGTTACTCTTGCTGGGTATTCGTTTTTTGGTGTACAATAAGGGTTATTATTATTAAAGTTTTGCATACTTTTCTGCGTCTCTAGCAGGGAAAGAAAAATAAAGAGTAATTTTTAGTATTAATATTAATAATTTAAAAACTTCTTTTAAAAAACAAAAAGGGTAAAACTCAATAAATAAGATAATAAAAAAACAAAACAAAAAATAGAGGAAAGGCAAAAACAAATATATTAAGCATAGCTTAAGTCCAATGTTACTTTATTGTATTAAATTACATTCAAAAGTATGCTACAAAATTTGTGCACATAAAATGAAAACACATTGATAAACAGGATATACATGCGATGTATAGCATAGCTTAAGGGCTGTTTAACCTTATTGTACTAAAAAGCACTAAAAGTATGTTGTAATAATTGAAAAGAAATTTGTTTAATATGGGTTTAAATTACAAAAAGAGGTTAAAAGAAAATGATGACAAAATTGTAACATACTGGAACCAATATATAAACATATATGTGAAGTTATAAACCAAACCTCAATATTCAAATTTTAATTAAATGAAATAAATTATATGCAGTAAATAATACGTATATTAAATTAATTATTTTGCTTTGTGTTGAAGCAGAATTTGGATATTGTAGGTAAAAGCCACCTGATAAAATTTTGCACAAAAAAAGGAATGGTAATGACTACCCTTATTACAATATTATGAGAAAGGTGGCCAGGTGCCCTTAACTACTATCAGACATGTTTGCTATGAACGTAAATATTTTTGGATTGTGTTTATTTTTAATCATCGTAGTCTAATAGGCAGTGAGTTGGCTTATTAGACCTGAGGTCACGTTTCATACCCCATGTCAGACTTCTCCAACAAAACGAATGTTAAAAAATATTTCTTCGGCGACCTCCTCTCAGCAGATTTGTGACAAATATTCTGAGAATAAATAAAATTGCTCGGAAAAGTTTGCTGTGAAGGGGTTGAAATATCTTCTTGGTCATTGTCTAGCACTAGAGAGGCAGATGCAAAAGTCGCGAATTAAATGAAATAGACACCTTCATAAAATTGTCCGAATTTGTAGGAAATGCCAGCTAAAAATTGTAGAAATGAGCTAAAATGGATATGATAGCATTATAACAGGACCTAATAGGACACAAGTGTTTTCAAACCCAACCTAGAGTATAACTTAACCTAGAGTACACACTAAAAACCAATATTAAAACATAACTCCTCAACATATGCTCTAATATTTAGTACTTGTATTTTGTGTAAACTTTTTAAATACTTGCATATTGTATTCCATATCCCATATTCTGTGCTCAAAAATTAAAAATTAATTTTCTGAAAATTTATTTCCCCGATTCCCAAATGTATGCTACAATTTTAGAAAATAATTTTTTAATGCCTTTATCTATACAATTAATTTTTTGCTGGAATATACCTTCTTCAAAGGAAATACTAAACCTTAAAGTATGCTTTCAAAACCATAAGGAAAACAAATTAATAAGTTTTTCTTTGAAATATTGATTTTCATTTTCAAAGGAAGGATTGCCTGTTAACAAATTATACATGTTTGAAGCGACGGCAGGAGATTAGCATGTGGTGGAAAATAAAGATTTCAGTTTCCTTTTAAAGTTTAATGAACTCGAAAAATTTAAAATTTATATTGAAAAAAAAAAAAATAATTTCCAAATACAAATTGTCGCATATTTTAAGAAAAGTTTTGCTACGGTTACGCTTTTTTGTTTTATTCCTTTACCCCAGAGCAACTAATACAAATTATTTATCAATTAACTCCTTAAAATATGCTTCAATTTATTATATTCATATGCATTAACTCATTAGAATTTTGTTCGCAAATAAACTATAATTATCTCATATTATAAAGATTCAATACTAATTACACTAAATACATACTTAACATAATAATACCAAACATAAGATTTAAATATAAATGTACTCTTATGTATACCATATGTACATATGTATGTAATATGATATGCAATACAAATAAGTACAGAATAAAATGGAAATAAACCATAGATGATACTCTTTAACTTATGCTTCAATTTATATGCATGCATCGCATAGCAAATACATATAAAATATAAGATTGCATTTGCTTAAGTACTTGGCTTGTGGTCTTGAAGCATTAAAACCGTATGCTTGTTATGCATATATTTTCTACATATAATTTAGATATCAGATATGTATGTATAAATGTAAACATTTAAATGTTATGTTTATATATTTGCACGTCTTGGGGAGCTAAAGTTTGGTAAATTGCTTATGGTTTGACAACATTCTTCTTCTTTATGTATCCACTATATATATGTATGTATCTTTTTGTGAAATAAATACTTAGAAATGCTTTTTGCAACCACATAAACCAAATACAGATCAATTAGCATTGTATACATGTTGCAAATAGAACAAGATTAGAAAATTATTATTTTAAGCTCCTAAAAGTAGTGAAAATAAGTTTTATCTAACTTCATTAATATTATCCAAGCAGCATTTACCTAAAGACACTTAAGTTCCTTTTGGAAAATTTTCTGAGAATCATTAATACGTTTAACTGCTGTTGTGTTCATTTACTTAATAACCCGTTTAGCAAAGTTTTAAGCTCTTAAAAGTATGCTTTGAAAATTATAAGAAATTTTATAAAGAGAACTAGAAGTTATTAAAAACGTTAATACGTATAAATTAATAAGAATTACGACAAAAAGGAGAAAATGAAGACATAAAAACTAAACTAAGTATGTATATGAGAGTATTAAAATAGTCATAAAAAGAATCGTGAAAATGTTTTATTTGTTGAATTCATTTTAGCGTGTATGGCATAATGACCTATTTTCTGGACCAATAAATTAGGACTTTTAATGGAATTAAACATTAAAGCCAATTTAGAGGTCTAGTTAATATTAAATTTTATTTTATTCTTTAATAACAATGTAAAGCTTGTTTGTAATCCTGACAATCTCTGCAGTTAGGGTTGCAACCTAGCTTCTCATACCACCCATGTTGTGTCTGTTAATTTTATTCATGAGTGGCTAGAACAGACTACTCCGAACGGCAGATCTTTGAGAAACTTTACATGTATTTTTTATTTACATTCAGAGCTTTTGCTAGAACTCTGCTGCGAGGAAGAATCATTTTTTCATATTTCATTCGAGATGTCTGATATGGGGTTTGAACCGTGGGCTCACATCTAATAGGCCAACACACTATCTGCTAGACTACGGCTACTTCGACAAATCAATTAGTCACCCAGTTATCGACTTCTTTGTAGGAATCGCAGTACTGTTTGGCGAATGTGTGTTTCATAGATGCAAGAAACAGTAGTCGGAAGAGCCATGTCTAAAGCTTTGATTATATTCGGTTGTCATATTGCAAAATTACCTTGTCGTGTCTTGTGGTCCATTCTGGTCGTTTTGCGATCGATGCATGGCTCAAATTGATCATTGTATTGATAGCGATTTGTATTAATGGTTATAAAGCTTGTGGTACACCACACCTTTCTAGTCGCACCAAACACACAGCAATCTCTTACCGTCTAATCGATCTAGTTCTGCAGCCGAAGTTGATGGTTTCTCCGGTTTGAACCACGGACTTTAAAAAGAAATCTATTTTTCATCGCCAGTAAAAGTTCTATGCAACATTTATTTTCTTATTGCGTATTTGATGCGAAATTTCCCAAGTTGTTTTTATATCTTCCATCTCTCTGTTACAATTAATGTGGCACCCATTTTTGTAGAGCATGATGAGTATATGCCTCGACAAGCATTCGATTCGACTCTTCAGCACTTTTCTTCAAATAAAAAGAAGAATTTAATACTTTCAGCAAATCCTCATTTTCTGGCACAAAATTCGCCATCTTTTTAATTATTATTATGTAATAGGTCGCCTAAAAGTATATTGTATATATACAAATTACATTTTTTGGAGAAAGAGAGGGAAATATTTAATTTCTAAATAACTCCATCATTAGTAATTTGCCCATAAAATTTGAGTACCTTTAATTTTATTTAATTTAAATTTAATTTTAGTTTCTGAAATTTATTGATCATTCAATAAAAATCATAAATAATCACACTCATTCTTCTTGTTTTCTACGTAAAATATTTGCCATGTTTAAGAAACTGCTCAAAGGAATTAAAACAGAACGAAACTTAAATTATTAATTAAATCGAAAATAAATTGTTTCATTTAAATACTTAATTTATGGGTACATCTTACGTACTTTAAGAGTAACTACCCAAAATGGAATTACGATGGCTTGGCGTAAAATTTATTTATAAATTCTTCGACAATAAATTTATTCAGGTTTGTGCTTGTTCATAACATGCCAGAAGTCTCCGCCAAGACAAAACTTAAATCAATATTTATTCAGTAAGAAAAAATAAATATCATTGCCTTACCCTGCAAACCAAAAAAAGAGTGCTTTAAGGTTTCTTTTTTATTTATTCACTTCATATTGAAAATTTCATTTATTTAAATATTTATGTTCTAAAGAAAAAGCGAACAAAGAAATTAAATTAAATTAAATCAATTACATTTTGTGATTGTAAAACTCAATAAGTTGCCTGAAAGTATACTACAAAAAATTCTATAAAAAAACTTTTGTTATTATGCAAATTGGAAATGAGAGAAAATTAAAAATTCATGTTAAAAAATCACATTCCCGTTAAAATATGCGAAACAGTATTTGTTCAGCTAAAAAGAAAAAAAAATTCAAATCAATCACTTTTTGATGGCATACATTTAGGGTGACACAAAAAATTACAAGCACATTTCAGCGATTTTGCTAAGTAATTATTGGGGCAAGTGGGGGGTTTCGCACAAATCATCTACTTAAATACAAAACAGACTGTTTTCCCCCTGTAGGTTTTATAAACCCTTAAAAGTGGCTCGTTACTAAGACATTTTGGCTGTGGTGGCAGCAGTATTTTCATAATGACATACTTGAAGTAATTTAAGCTTTCATTACCAGTAAATTTATAAATACTCAGACATATTAAATATCATTTGAAATGTTATTGTTTTGTTTTCGTAACAAAAAAAAAGAAAATAAAACAAAACAAAACACAACAACTGTTTAAAGCCACAGGGTTTTAAAGAAAATAAGAATTTATAAAAAAAAAAAAAATGAGAAGCATACCCTGAGGAGAATAAAAATATTTTTAAATTGTTTCAACAACAACTACAAAAACAATCACTGATATTGACAGTATTTACATTTCTTAATTCATTTCTTATTTCAATTTTTTTATTTTTATTTGTGGTTGTTTATTTATTCTTTTCATTTTACGTCTTTCGTCTGCTGTTCCGTGCACCAGACAAGAAATACAAAGTTTGCGTAATGGGCAACAAATTGATGGCACCATCCAGAGCAACAATAAGGAACGTTTAACCATTGAATGGTTACAGCAATCCATCGGTGAATTACGTAAGCAATTGGTAGAGTTGCAACAAATTGCCAGTAATGCGATGAGAGATGTGACAACACGCACACAAAGCTGGGAAGATTTAGCAACAATACGTAGTGATTTTCAACAACTTAAGCTCGAATTAGCCGCACTCAAAGAACGTCAACAACAAAGTGATGTCTATATACAGGAGTTACGTGAGGAGAGCGAACAGCAAGAGCAAGAATTTCAACATTTTATAATACAAAACAAACAAGTCACAACTGACAGGCAACAGCATCAGCATCCGGATAGCAAAGCTTTGGTGGATACAGTCAATTTAAGTAGCAGCTCAAGTGAAAGTTTAGATGAGGATATCAAAGCAGATATAAAAGAGGTAAGTTTTTATTGTATGGATTTAAATTGTATCATGCAGGAGAATGCCTAATACTGTGTCATGGCAGCATTAAATTTTTTATAAAAAATGTCTTAAGAGTCTCATGAAATTATAACATTTCTTTAAACATATTAAACAAGATTTAAAATAGGCTTTATATCGACGTATTACATTATGCCTGAAAATAGGCTTTAACGTAAAAATATTAAAAGTATAATAAACCATTAAATATGCAAATTTAAAAAAGGTTCGCATTTCGTTTTATACAGAAAAAAATATAAAGCTCCTAAGACCATGACTATTATGATATTAAAACTAATAACCATAATATAATATTTAAATAACGTACATTTATTTCTTTTACGTATTGTATGTGACTATGGCCCCCTCAAAGTATGCTTAACTTATATATAGGTTTTCATTTAATTATATTATATTTTCAGAATATTTGAAAAATATTCAAATGAAGTTGTTTATAAAAACATACAAATAAAAAATTATTTGTTATGTATCTACATATATAAAGCACAATTTGTGCAGAAATATTATTAAATTAAAACAAATAACATTTATATTTATTGTTTTATAAAAATTGTGTTATTGTTAAGATTAATTTTCTTCTAAAGCCTAAATGTATGCTTTGTGATAATTTATCACCTAAAAGTATGCTGCAAATAAATTGCATAGGTTTCTTTCGTTTATAATCTTTTTTTCAAATTAAGAAAACAACTGTTTTCAATAGAAAAAGTGTGTCATAAAAGGATTTTATTAAAATAAAAGTTTCTTTTCTCGTATGTGCCTATTTATATGCTTTAAATATTTTTTAAAGACAACTTAACTGGCCTATTTTCATTGCAGCATTTTCCACCATACAAAAACTGAATCTTTGTCTACCAATTTATTTAAAAAAATTGTTTTTCAACATTTGTGTTCGACACGCCTGAATATACTCTCATATGGGTAACAGGAGTAATATTTTCTATCTCCTAAGAGTATGCAAATTTCCCAGATAAGAAATTACTTTTATTTTAAAATGAAATTTTAATTCTAAAATTAAACTTAGTTTGAACTTGTCTAGGCCAAAAAAAAACTGTTGAAATGAAAAAATATGTTTTTTTTTAATTTGGTAAACAATGTCAAGCCGTTTAATTTTTTCCGTCATATTTTCAACGCATCTACTAGTTACTTGGTCTATTCGCACAGTCCAATACTTTTTTTCTTTTTTGCAATGACCAATTACATATGTATGTACGGATTAAAAACGCTCCCCAAACACTGTAAAATCAGCTCAGAACTACTACACCAGTGGCGCTCGTTTGGCTTGAAATTTTGTAGAAGCCCTTAAGCCAATATCTTTATACAACATTTTCAACATGGTCGAAGCAAAAAAAAAACCCCAAGGCGTCTTCTTAAAGGGACAATGACATAATATTTGAATCCTGCGAAAACCATCAATAACTGGCCATACTACTTTGCTTGAAGTTGAAGTGCTTCATGAAGTTCCAAAAGACTTTTAATCTTTTAATCAAGGAAATATTTAAAATACTCATTGAACGAAGGAACGAAAGAAACCCGGAGATATAAATGATGCATGAGTATAATTATTTCAGGAAATACTTATTTTGAATGGAAAAAACTGAAATCCATGTTATTTATATGGAGGCGGACATTTTGACGATGCTGAAAACATATGCTTTTAATGTTACGATAGGAAAAGAGAGAAAAGATTGAGACCGGAAAATGATGTTAGTTCTGTAGTAGTTGAAGCTATCATAGGCAGTTAATCCGCCTGAAAGCATGTCACTGATGATTGTATCTAGAACACACAGAAACTCTGTCTGCGGTCCAAAATAGAAAAATTTGAAGGAGAGAGTAGGTTTTACAAGGAATCGCCGACCTGTGATGATACCAAGAGATTTTCAGTTTCTGGTATAATAGGAAACAAATATTTCCATAACATTTTAAAATTTATTTAGTTTTCATGACCAACTACATGTCTATGCAATTGGATGTATGTAAGATAATAATTATCCTGGGGAAATAGCAATACAGCTGTGAAACACTAGTCAAATTGCCACCATAATCGAATGAATTAATAGAGTTCAATTCCCTACTGCTGTTAATAAGTAACTCCATCCTGTCCTGTACATGCTTTATATGTCATTTTCGTTTGGATGTACATATGTACATGTAAATAGTATGGAGATGAGATGAAATGAAATATTTCTTCCACTGTTTTAAAAAACCGAGGTTTTTAATTCTGCAAACATAGCATAGAATTTTCATGCTTACAACATTTAGAGCTTTTGATTTCACAATATTTACACGAACCATAAGTAGTCGCCGTAGTCTAGTAGGTAGTACATTGGCTGATTAGACGTGAAGCTAGGGTTCAAACCCCAGATCAGATATATTCAACAAAGACGAGATATGAAAGAATATTTCCTCTGTGACTGTCTCTCTGCAGATTTCTGGCAAAAACTCTGAGCGTAAATAAAATTACCACGAAAAAGTTTCATCCGTAACTTATGGATGAGCTTAACACACACGACATAAGTGATGGGAAAAGCTAGGTCGTAATTCTAACTGAAGGGTTGTAATGACCAATTATGTATGTATGTATGTATAGGCACAGATTACATATTGTTACGAAAATGAAAAATCTAGATACTGGTGTTTTTGTAACAAAAACAAAACAATGCAGTAAACAAACGTGTTTAAAAGTTATCGTGCTGCTTAATATAATAACAAATACCAGCATAAAAAAATGATAAACAAGTAAACAAAAAACAACACTACAAGAATAAATGTAAACAAAATAAACAAACGATACAACGATGTTTACATTTATAGAGATCTTGAGAAGCCAAAGCCACGAACATTCGCCTTCAAGAACATTTATCAGACTGCTTACGTTGCCTTATGAAAGGCAAGGAAAATCAGACAACGGAGTTAGTAAAAGTTCAGTTAGTCTTGTATGAAGACGTGGTGTGTTTGAAGAGAGTAATCGTTGTTTGAAGATCTCCGTAACAAAGATTTGTCGAGCAATTGTCTAGTAATTATTATTGTTTATACAAAGGGTGTAACAAAGCAATTGTTGTTGTGTTGTTATTGTGCTTCAGTGGCACACAGAATTGTATGAATAATAAAGAATTTTAATTAAAATTAAACACAAATTTATTTTTATTTTATTTGCAATCTACGAGCTCATATTTTAAAAATGTTTACAATGTATAGGGCTATCCATTTCGTGGTTTCAAAAGTATGGGACTGGAATTCGACATCTGTCAAACTAAGTTGTGAAACCAATTTTTTTCTTTTCAGTTGAAAGTCTGATATTGACGAAAATGGATCGCTTAACTATCACACAACGCATAAAAATTATCAAAACCTACTACAAAAGTGGTAACTGGTTTTAAAATGCTCAAGTCATTGAAGGGAGGCCATTACATCCATTGGTGCACTCTTTGGTCCGAAGGTGTGATTGGACCTTACTGGCTGAGATACCGCCCAATATGTGTCAAAAAGTGATCGAAAATTACCTCAAAAGAATCAATGTTTGCAACACTTCGCGTGGAGGTCATTTAAATGATGTAATGTTTCATACATAATGTCAACGTTCAAACTTTACAATAAAAAAAGAAATATCAGGAAAAAAATATTTTATATGTGTTGTATTTACGTTTACTTTTGAAACCACGAAATGGATAACGCTATAAAATCGTAACAATATTATTAATGGCGCGTTTATGAATCAGTAACAAAGTGTGAAAACGGTACACATAAGCCCTTTCGGATATTACATGTGGAACGAACACGACTGATTCTTTCATCCGAAGTTTTCAATTTCCTTTAATTTCCAAAGTGAAATAGAACGTTGTGGTATGCCTTAATGTAGCAGTAACTCATGCTAATCTCATTGGAAATCTAGTCAAATTGTATCCTAGAAGTAGGGTAGCAGCACTACATATTTACATATTTCTTTATATATTCTATACAAGAAAATTAAGAAAAATAACAACAACAACACAAGAAGAGCAGTTGCTTCTATTGTCGAATAATTTGAGTTTATAGTTCTTTAACTTTCATCCAGTCGTGTGTCTTATTTAGGACATAACAACAAAGTTACTGTTGTAGCTAACAGAGGGTTCATGACATTTGGTAACATATTGTGAATGCCTTCAACTTAAAACTCATACACATACATGCATTTGTACATTTTGATTTTCAAAATAATATTCCAGTGAACTCTGACTGCTAGGGGTGATTGGAGCCCATTTACGAGTGTATATGTATAGATACTGTACTACGACAACAATAACAACAAAAATAAAATATCTACTTCATGACACGTTTACAAGCATGAAATATTAGCTTGTCACATTTATAAATAGTATACATTTTATTAAACTGGCTGTCATATAAACACATACAATCCGGGCTTATGAATTTACCAAACTTTTTCTTTCCAATTCTTAAAAACATCAAAATAGATTTCTATTTGGAGGGATGGTGGAAGGGGAAGGGTGCAAACGGATGTGAAACTAAGTTAATATAATAAAAAATATTGGCTTTAAATAAAATATTAGGGTGGCATAAATTTTTTTATATGAAAATGAAAATAATTTTTTTTTATATATTTTACCACCCTACCCCTGGGCTACGTTTACTGGATTTGATTTGTTTATGCTCGAATGTTATTTCATAACACAAGACACACGTAAAATCCAAATGTTTCCATAACTTGATTTCCATTGGCATTCACTGGATTTTTTTTTTGCTTTCAGTTACTCGTTACGTTTTCAATAAAGTTCTTAACATATATTTTTCAATCGAATTTTCGTTGCATACTTTTTGAATGGATAGAAGGAGAGAAACGAAAAATTAAGTTACATTTGCACAGAGTGTAAGAATGTTTGTGTCATACAATTGCTTAATGAAAATATGAGTTTTCCTCTGAAATCTTTCTTTGTGTGAATGCAAGCACATAACAAGATTTATAATAAACAAACAAATAAAGAGCTTTATTTTTGTACCATAGCATACTTTTAGGATTAAAAAAAATTATAAGAACTTTGTTCATCATTTCCAAGTATAGAAAATATTTTATTGGAAATATTTTTCTTTAAATCGATTATTTACTATCATTCTACAAAGCTTGTATATCTTTGCAATGAATACATGCAATGATTATCTATTATTGTAGCATACTTTTAGTCGTCATTGATATGTTAAATATGTTAGCACATAAAGAGGTACACATCTGTCAAAACCTATTTTAAAATAATCTTAGAAATTGAAAACTAAAATGGAATCTCATTTCATGGATGTTTGTTCAATAAAAAGGATATTTAAGATTCCTTTTATAGAAATAATTTTCAATTTAGATTTAAAATATTAAACTTTATGAGAAGAGAACAGTTTTGTATTCAATTCCTTTCAAATAGCACTTGTGTAGGCAAATATTATTCTATTTGAAAATATTCTGGACATTACAAGAAAAAAAACTTTCAATTCAAGTCATTTGAAAAAAATGAACAAAATATGAAGTAGACGAGTATTATTGATTTGATTAAATTTTCCATAAGTCCATAAGTATATTGTTACGTTTTTACCTTTTAAAAACATTTAAAATGTGAGCTCGTGAATTGCAAATAAAATAAAAATAAATTTCTGTTTAATTTTAATTCAAATTCTTTATTATTCGCACAATTCTGTGTGCAACTGTTCACAACTTGATGTAAACAACAACAATTGCTTTGTTTGTTATTCCTCTGTTTACACCCTTTGCATAAACAATAACGATTACTAGTGCGATCGTTCTTTGTAACGGTGATCTACAAGCCACGATTGCTCTCTTCAAACACATCGCGCCTTCAGACAAGACTGAGAGAACTTTTACACACTCACTCAACTGCAGGATAAACAGTCTGTAACTTATTTCTTTAATTACTATAATTAGTATTCAATAATAGAATCATGAGTGCAGTGTGAAGCTAATTGCACTTTGAAAGAAAGCCCTTCTCTCGAATAGTCCCAAATAAATTTTCATGTGTTTAAACATAAACTTGAGTTTTATGAAGATGTACTGGATCGCATATGAATTTTTAAACATTTTTATACCTGGTATGCTGTTGCTTACAGGTGGTTCTCAGTTCGATCCCACAGTGAAGATTTCTCCTCAAAACTTGTTAGTAAAATTTCCTGAATGAGTGACGGGGTCTACTGTTTAAGGCCGATGATTTTTTATAATGCTGAGGTCTTTCATTAAGAGCTTCCAATATTTTCAATTTAAATAAAATAAAGAGTGCGTGAGATATCACTGCAAAGAAATTTTCATTTTCGTTTGAAAACCCTATCGGCAACATTATCTGTGAATTATATTAACCTTTAGATGACGGCCTTGATTTCTCTGGGTGAAGCGGATCCCAAAAGTTCAATATTCCATAACACTGACGCATAAATCAGACTGAATTTGACCGTTAATATGAGTTATATTGGCCTTGATAGATAACGTCTTCGGCTTGTGGATTATTCTAATACTTTTCGGAATTAAGAAAACCATGATTGCCAATTGGATTAATCACCACTTGAGATGATCATGAAATTAAATTACTCGTTCAGGAAATCCTTCCTGTTAAAACCACATGTTGCTAATGTCCAGATTATTTTAAACGTCAAATTTTTTTGGGATACATTGGACATAGTTTCACACACCACTTATGTTCTGCGTGTTAATTTTATACATGAGTGGCGGGGTCTACAGTTTAAAGTCGGTTCTGAACAGATTTATGGGAAACTCTTCATGGTAATTTTTTTTACTCTCAGAGTTTTTGCCTGACCTGGGGCTTGAACCATGGCCTTACGTCTAATAAGCCATCACACTGCCTACTAGACTTCAAGACTTCAGATTAAATAAATGACAACTAATTTAACAGATGTAGCTTCAACAAGAGACCGTTATCAACAGTTAAAATTCGGAAGTTCCTGTTGCAAAGCATTCAAAAACTCTAGAGCTGTTAATTTCAAATATTTTATATTCTGATTCATAACTCTTTGGCCCCTCTCTAGTTAATTACTTTTCATTATGCTTGTAAAGGTTAAAAATTTCGTATTTAATATTAAATTCTAACGAATTCTATTCAAACAAATAATACGAATTGAAAACAAAGAATTTGATTTCACCTTTTTTTTGGTATGAATTTTATAAGTATTTATGAAAAAAAATTTTCAATAATTTTTTGCAGTAATTGCTACTCCAAACAGAAAGTGATGTTTTGAGAATATTTTTTTCTTTTTTTTTGTTTAAATTTATTTTTTAATTAAAAATTGTGTTCATCAAAGGCCTGTTGTGTTGTTGTCATTTCTCTAGAACTATAATCAATATTAATAACAATTTTGTTTTGTTGTTGTTTTCTGTAATTATTGAACTTTTTTGTGTGACTGGTTTGACCTGCATTGAATTTATTTTCCAATTTTTTTTTTGATGTCTGTAACAATTATTGAATTTGACCACAATAAAGCAACATGTCACAAACATGTCAGAAATTCTAAAGTTAACTTAAGCTTGTATATTTGTTTTATTCTGTTTACAGTTAGAGTAAAGTAAGTAAAATGGGTTTTTGAAATGAAATGTTGGTATTCTTTTAAGAAACCTTTAAGGCTTAATATATGTATGAAAGAGAAATGTAAGCAATCTTTAAGCTTAAAACATTGCAAATCAAAACTATTTATTTTTATTGTATTTCCTCGTTAATTTACAAAATATGGTATACTATGTTCAGGCATGAATTTTAATTGAGTCAATATTCGTTTAATTGATAAAATTTTTGTAAGTGTTCAGGCATGCGCAAATCAGCTCAGAAAATTGATTCAATTAATATGAACAATTGAAATAAAATTCCCACGAATGTTTCAAAGAATGATTTTACAAAATTTCATTGATATTCAATTCGATTGAAAAAATTGAATTTCAAATTCAAAAGCATTTTGGGAGTTATTAGTAGTTTCATATTTTTTCAAATTAAATAAAAAAAAAATTATTAGCAAAATAATACAACGATAGGGTTTCAACAAACATTTTGCTGTAGTTTCAAGGACTTTCAATATCGATATGCCAAACTGCATAAATATTTCTGTACAATAATGTTCGTAAGTCGACATAAGATGTTTAACACGGACGTTTCAATTTTTGACAACAATAAATTTCTTCTGTACATGTATACATAATTGGTCATTCCAAACCTTCAGTCAGGATTACAACCTATCTTCTAACACCATTTATGTTGTGTGTATTAATTTTATACATGAGTGGGGGGACCTACAGTTTCAAATCAACATCGAACGACAGATTTTTTGAGAAACTTTTTCGTGGCAATTTTATTTGACTCTCTGCGAAATCCGCTGAGTGGAAGTCGCCGAAGAAACATTCTTTCATATGTCATTTTGTAAGGGATGTCTGACCTGGGATTTAAACCGAGGAGTCATGTCTAATAAGCCAGCATACTAGACTGCGGCGACTTCTGTCAATTCATTCAGTTGTTGATCGCTTTCGCACTAATTTTAGTGTTTTCGATTTTAAAGGATCGGTAAGAGAAAACAAAAGGATACGCCAAAACGCCAAAACGATTTTCAATTACGTTAAAAATTAGCTTAAAAATCGTATTTAACTTGCTTATGAAATACAGCTCCTACAAGAATTCAGTTCTGTTTATCTAATACCGACATCAAATGAGACTTTTTATCAAAGAATTGTATTTAGTGATGAAACCCATCTGGTTACGTAAGTTGTTCAATAATCAGAATTTACGTTTTGGAATGAATAAAATCCTCAAGCACCAATTGAATCACATGCTGGTGGTATCATCTCTCAAAATGGAGAACAAGCTGCCGCTGTCGTGAATGCGAAGAACTGTTCGAATTTTCATTTCAGAAATTTATCAAATAATCATCTACGGCATTTTGCTCATCAAAATGGCTCACCTTGCCATGCAGCCGTCTTAAAAATCGATTTGTTGTCATTAAATCTATTTGCCTTCGACATAACACTAAAGGCAAAATGGATTTTTGTTTTAAATAGCAAACAGAGTTATAGAAAACCTACACCATCAGATGCTAGATGACTTTTTTATTCCATCATAGCTTAGACCTGGTCTAGTAGATAGAACAAATGGGCATCTCGAACTAAACAAAAGATGAAAAAAAATTCTGTCGGTGACTTCATTTCAGCAATCTTCTGGCAAAAGTTCTGAGAGTAAATAAAATTGCCATAAAAAGATACTCCAAAAGCTATCGTTTAGGGTCGCCTTTAAAATGTAGGTCCCGCCACTCATGATTAAAATTGATAAATACAACACGGGTGGTGTGAGAAGCTACATCGTGATCCTCATTAAAGAGTTGCAATGGCAATTTACAACAAAGTTGACTTTTCACAAGCATTTAATAATCTAAACTTGATTCCTCGGAATAATTGTCAGTTTTTCCACACTATTTTAGGGCTATTATTACAACTTGCCGTTAAAGTTTGGTTTAGTTAAATGTAACTTTAGCTAAAGTGAACTTTAAAGTCACCTTTAAATTCTTTTCATTATTATAACCTAATAAAGCTAAGTTTTTCAAAAATATTGCAATGCCGGAGCAATGTCGATAGAATTGTCAATTAAACAAGTGCTTTAAAAACGCAGTGGCAACAATGTACCTTTTTATTTGTTTATAAAATTTGTGTGTTGAGGTTTTAGCTTTTTTATTTTGTGTATTTTTGTTTTAAAACTAAAAAACTAAAAAAAAATTATTAATATATTAATGTTTATTTTTCATGTTTATATTTGAAGTTGCCATATTGAAAATAATATAAATAATATGGCAAGTTCAAAGATAAAGTGAACAATAAAAGTTAAATGTAGGATGGTCTTTTCTTTAGCTTAACGCTCACTTTTATCTTATTTTCCACTTATAATAATGAGAATCAAGTTATCTGCCCTAAGGTCCATTATTACAACTTGCCGTTAACTAAAGGGAGAATTTTAATGGGCAGATAAATTGGTTTTCATCATTATAAGTGGAAAATAAGGTAGAAGTGAGCGTTAAGCTAAACCTTTTAACTCTTAAAGTTTAGTTTATGTTAGAACTTGTAATATTATATATTATTTTCAATATGGTAACTTCAAATATAAACAAAATGAGGAAACACAACAACAAAAGTAACTTTAACTAAACGTAACTTTACAGTTCCCTTTAACTAAACCCAAGTTTAACGGCAAGTTGTGCTGATTAGGCTCCTAGCCTGATGTTATATGTGCTTACTTTATTAATTCTCATGGTTTTGGTTTTCTGGATATTTATCTCAAGTCCAGCTTTTTTTTCCTAGTACTCTAATTTTGCTAACACGTTGGAGGATTTGTGCTAGAGTAGACAAATGTCATCCATAGAATCCAAATCCTCGAGTTGGCGTGAGAGAATTTATAACATTCCTCTTCTCTTTGAACAGCCTGATATCATGCTGCTACGGTAAATAGCTAAGGCGATTTACTCCAGTCGTCTGCTTTACTTAGCGGCTAAGTCGTGGGAAAATAAAGCTGTTGCCTTAGTTATTTCAGCAGTACACATTCTGTTTTCAACATATCCCAGCTATAGAATAACTTCACTCAACCCAAGTTTATTTTATTAACACAAAAATGTATTAAACTACATATGAAATGTTTACTGGGTTACCAACCACCATGTTAAAAAGCTGTCAAAGTAGCGTTTGCAAAAATAAATTAAGTTTCGCATATAAACATGAGAAACCAAAAACAAAGAAAAAAATAAAAAATATTAAAACTGAAACCAAAACAGATGTTTAATAAAGTGGCTTGACCATAAGATAAATAGGTAACACTGATGAAAATAAAGTCCGTACGTACTCATACATACGCTTTTATCATAATTTATTGCCAATAACTGAAAAAAAGGGGAACCGTTAAACAAAAAAGAGGTCATCTGTTAAAAATTAAACTTTTTTGGTTTTCAGTTTCTCACGTTAAATTGGAGATCAAAACGAAATTAAAAAACCTGTTTCACTAGAGATGAGAATGAGGGGAATAAAGACCTAAAAAGGGAGATGCCAATAAAGGATTAATTTCATTACTAGCAGGCCGTTAAGCAGCCACTTGAATGGAGTTGGTTAAAAAAAAAATTAAAAATATTTGCAAATAATTTTCATATCATAACATTAATGAATATCATTCGCGTTAATGAGTTTTTTAATAAAACCGTAGAGTATGACAATATTCCATTATATAGACGGAATTAAATAATGCGTGAGCGCCATATTTGCCATGCAAACATACATATTTATGATGGACGGTGGCTTTAAGCCATAAAATAAACTCATTTGGTTTTATTGTTATTAATTACAAAAAAAATTTAAATTAATTTTATAAATTTAATAATTATTACAGAAATTAATTTAAAATTTCATGTTTACATTTTGTAGCATACTTTCAGGTTAACATGTGGATATCTATTGTAGTAAAACACTTTTTTTCAGCACTGAATTAAAACCAATTCCCAAGACCTTTATCTTCTTAAGCATAAACGTTTTCTAACTTTAATAAAAAAGCAGAAAAAAAGAAAAATAAAACCATAAAAGTAAAGTAAAACACCAGCTTAGTGCTTGTCTGTATCACCTGAAAGTATGCCATATTATTTTTGTGTAATTTATTAAAAATGATAACCCACATACAAAATATCGATCCCATTAGGAAAGCTTTTAATAGTTTTGAAAACATTTTTAAACGAGTTTATCACCTTTGCTGTCATTTCAGGCTATAAATTTTTAATATAATATCGTATGGCTTTGCATTAAAGGATTAAAATAGTATATTGTGTAGTGGTATGTGAGACAAAATTAAATGTGCCACCTGGTATTCGTTATGAAATGAAGCTTAAAAAAGTTAATTTAATTTAACTCCTGCTTCAGACATTTTATTATTTTCATTTAGAAGGTGTTTAAAAGTGGTGTAGACGGTACTTATGCGGGAAAATTAAATAAAGTTAAACCGCCTTAAATTATGCGTTTTATGCAGCATGGTTAATATTAAGCCTTAAAATATGCTTTAAAATTTAATTAAGTAAACAGAACACTCGAAAGATTTCCAAACAACTTTAAGGTTTATAACTTTTCTATACTTTGTAAAGGACTTGAAGTTGAATATTGTAAGCAGTACGTTAGGCATGTAAAATAAATAATTTAATCAAAGTATAAATTATAGGTATATACATAGGCGGTGCTGCAGGCGCTATAGGGAGGCAAATGTGATGAACATTTTGAAGCAGTCCATTGCTCACTTTGGTCAACTTTGAAACCATCAAAGGAAGAATTGTTCCGTTAAAAAAAAAAATATTCGCTTTGAAGTTATGGTAGGACTTCCTGTTTTTTAATTGGAATAAAACAAAGAGTATATAAGAAGTCGCCGCAGTCTATTAAGTAGTCTGTCAGCTTATTAGACGTGAGGAAAAGGTTCAAACCTCAGGTTGGACTTGTCCAACAAAACGAAATATGAAAGAATATTTTTTCGGCGACTGCCTCTCAGCAAACCTCTAGGAAAAACTATGTGAGTGAATAAAAATGCCATGAAAAAATTTCTTAAAAATCTATCGTTCGGAGTCGACTTTAAACTGTAGGTCCCCCGCCACTCATATATAAAATTAACACACAATATATGTTGAGAACCGTGACTGAAGGATTTCAATGACAAATTATGCATATAAGTATGTAAGTATGTGTGTGTGAGACATCCATGTGTGAGATGCCATTGTGTTTGTAACCTAATCGGCATCCGATATTCTTTATATTCCATGACACAGGCATACAAATCAGGCTAAATTTGAACGATGTCATTGACTATGATGGTTTTGAGGACCTTAGCTTATAAGAATTTAACTGCGATTTAAGAAAACCCTGCAAGAAAATGTCTAACAGGATCATATCGCATGATCTCGTTCGTCAGTTCACCTCCACATGATACGACCTTTTGCCATACTTAGTGCCGCTGAAACCATATGTCACTGATAACCAAATAATCCATTTCAATCCAAAAGAAGTTGGTAATCATTGGTGTGTGCTATAGACCGTTTATAGAGGTTGCCTGGCAAACGTCCTTCTCAAAGAAATATAAGCCGATGTATCCGCCAGCCGAAAATCCAAACCGAGAAGTGACATTTTCGGAATGCATTACGCTCTTGGTTCTCATGTGAATTTCTATAGTTTGAATGTGAACAATGATTTCTTTGTTCACGTAAATGTTCATTCAGGAAAGGGGTCCCATCTCTGAAGATGATTTTTCATACAGCAAACACACGTTGTTATCTATGGTTGTCCGCAGTGATTTTGCAAAACGGGGCTAAATAAGTGACAACTAATTTTAATAGGTAGGTAGCCTTAGATGACCGTTGTAAATTGTCAAAGTTAGGAAGTGTCTGTTAGGAGAACATTTATAAGTATAATTACAGAGTTTTGCTTCCACGTTGACTACACGTTATGCTAAGTCTAATGAAAGTAGAACCGTTTAATGAACCGTTTATTGATAAGAGCAGTAGAATTCACTTAGTATTCCGATTAGATCTTTTTATAAAATGAAGCGGATGATATGTTAATAACTTATATTCAGCCATATTGTATACCGCCTTATGTTTTAGAAAGTTAACACATATAGCAGGCCCATCATGCTCGAAGAAATCTTTCCTTTATTTTTAGTTGACATTTTGTCACTCTCGTTTAGTTAAAAGCTTGAATTCTACAAAACATTTCTTTTCTTCTTTCTTTTTAATCATTATTAGAATATTTTTAGGAAAAAATTAAAAATAGAAGAACTATACGTTTAGACCCTAAATTCCTGACACATTCAGCACACCTAAAATAAATACCGGTCAGGATAAAAGGGTTCATAAAAAATGCAACACATATTTAAATACAATAACTACTCAATTTAAACAAAACAAAAAAAACGTATAACGTTAACCTTTTTGCCCTTATGCTAACAATAGAAAGAGTTTTACAGTTAAACACGGTTAAAACATATTTTAAGGCTTCCGATTTAATCTGTGTGATAAAAATTTAAAGCATATGCTGTTTTGTTTAGGAAAAATAAAATAATGTTTTGCATACTTTTAGGCATCCTCTGTAATGTTTACAAATATTTGATACACAATATTTTTATGTAGCATTTATAGCCATAAAACAGCATTTATTGGTAATAAATTCTAGTGAATAGAAAAGAGCAAACGAGCCATTAACAAAACTTTTATAACATATCCTCTGTGCTTGTTTTGTTGTGTTGTTGCCGTTTTTTTTTTGTGATTTTGTTGAATGGAGCATAACTTAAGGAGCAGTTTTGTTAAATATGTTGTATATTTAAGAGTTTCTATGTGCCTATGTAATCTCTGGAGATTAATATTTTATTTATTATTTGATGTTGTTGTTGTTGTTTTCTATGTATTTTGTTAAGCAATGCCGATAATGTTTTGGAAATGAATACTTTAATGAACAGATTATATAAGAAATCTTTTATTAAATATACGCCAAAGGCTAATTATTTAATACGTAAAGTTTGTTGGCTTCTAGAAATTAATTTCGTAAATTGCTTTTACGAAAGATTAAGCAGGAATGAGTACTAAGTGTTGCGTTTAATTTTCACAGGAATCGATAAAGCCATGTGTTAAGCTTAAATAAATAATCATTAAATATTTACAAATAAATAAAATAAAAAATTGATTTTTACTAGATTTACATTTAACCTGAAACCCTTTAAAGAACATGTAAATTCCATTTGTTTTATTTGTTTCAATAATTTTACCCTTTTTGGCGTCTACTTTAAGGCAAAACCTTTTTTAAAACTTAAATTATGTTTATTTGGCTCTGGTGTAAATTGTGTTCAACGTTTTTTCTTCAACCTTTTTCATAAACAAGTGCTTTTATAGCCCTAAAAAAAGAAGGAGACCAAAAGATACTCTTCAAAAAAAGGTAACAATATGAAAAAGATTTCCCCCCATAATTATGCAATAAAAACCAACCGTTTCCTGTTTTTTTTCACTGCCGCTACACAACACAGCACAATACAATTTTCGGAAAAGAAAGCAAAATATGATGAGTGTTTCCTTTATGAAACGAATACCATGTAATTTTACAGAGAGTCTGGACTGGACTTTAAGGGGGGCAAGGATGCCATATATTGCAAACTGCTTTGGGAATTTTGAAAATAAAATAAAGAAAACAAATGTCGTTGCAAATATATTCTTTTTTATGATTATGATTATTATTATGATTATTATTTTTCATAAGTATTGTAACGTAACGTAACGTAACGCTTCGTTACGAGGCTTTAATGTGTAAATTGTACGAAAATTTTGAAACAAAAAAGGAAAAAAGAAAAACCAGAAAAACAAATATTTTTGAAGATAAATAAAAATCCAACGAAAAATGTAAGAAAAAAGCAAAGGACATGAAACAAACAACAAGGTTTACAATGCAAGCAGGCAGCTTTAAAATTTCCCTTGAAGGCAAATGCTATCAGACTTAGATAATAACGTGGAGAAAGTACCTAAGGTGGTAGGCTATTTTTTATGATTTATATCAAGCATTTGCACATTAACTTTGGCAAATGAAACACATTTTTGTTAACACAAAAAAGGAGAATTAAATAATGAATGAACATAAAGATATAGTAGAGTATTTCCATATAAATTATTTGTATATAAGCCAGTAAGCGATATTCATAATGTTTTTAATACCTCCTACAGTAACAAGAACTGGAAAACATGGAAAAAGCCATAAAAAGGAATGAAAACAAAACAGGTGTTTAGCAGTTGTATTTGTTTATTAGTCATGCTAAAAAGGCTATAAAGTTAATAAAAGTAATGACACAAGTATTAAAACGCAGCTGAATTTAATGGCATACTTTTAGGTGATTAACAGAATGTTAATGTTGGAAAGAAAGAAAGAAAGTACACAACAAAAGGAATATTTTAAAAAAGTCAGACAAGTAAATGTTAATTTTAACATTAAATTAAATGGCTTTTGTTTCATTTGTATTGCATTTTCATTTTTTAGTTTTGAAAAATAAAATGTTGCCTAGTTTTAAGCATGTACATAACATATTTCCTCTCTTATTAACAAGAACACTTTTATTCAAAATTTCTATATAGTTTTGTTTAAGTTCTTATAATGTGTTCCCTTTAATTAAGGCATTTTATAGTCCTTGTTAACCCCAATAATGTGATTTGAATTGTTATTAGAGAATTTTGAAATGAAATACATACATGCTTGCTCATGTGCAATATAAAATGTCACTTTATATAGCATGCCTTTAGGCTTTCAATTTCAACACAAATATTAATGCCAGTGACATACGACCCCAATAACATATGCATACACACAGGATTTTTGCATAATCAAATGGCAAATAAATTTCCATTCTCTGCACTCATAAAAACATAATTTATGGTGTATTTAAAATGAGAGAAAAGAAAGGAAAATAAACAAATATAACTCGCATACATATAAAAGTTAATAAACACACACATATAAGCACACACAAATGCAGCGGTAGCGGATTAGAATTCTACCACAGTGGTTCCCTGCTTGTCGTAAAAGGCGACTAAATGGGAGGGCAGAGGTAGAGGGTGCGGATGAAAAGTCTGGCATATACCCAATGACACTGATGCTTTAAAGCGAAACAATGCCGCTCAAAGTGTTGAACTACCGTGGTAACACGATAGCACCGTGGGAATCATGCATGCTTCTAACGGATGTGACGATCGGAGCCTAGTCGTATAGGCATCAGAATTGATACCAGTAAGATTCTGATTATGGTATACTGGACTACACTGCAATATTTTGATTTGATGACATGGGCTGGCGGATGGGGTATTCTGTTACCAATATGGGCTGGAGTGACATCTGGTCCAGACGGCTTTCAGGCTAATGCACCATCCGTCTCCGTCCCGTTAAAACCTGGCAAGCCTTGGGGAACGATCTTGGACTCGTCCCGTTGAGTTGGGGTGTAGGGGCAGTTAAGAATCTCTTCTGTTTAGCTCCCGGTCTGGCTCTGAACACAAGCTCTCATGAGGACTTGTGTCAACCCTCGCATGGCCTCCCTGCATTGCAAAGATAACCATGGGACCACAATAAGGGTAACTACACAACGAATCCAAGATAACGGCCCCAAGTTGGGACCCAACAGAATGGAATCCAACGCAAACAACAATTTATACAATTTATACAACATTACAGGCGCTACTTCTCCAGCCGGCACCGAGGGTGCAAAGGAGACCCAGCAGGACAGCCCTTTCCTGAATCCTTTCCGGAGGGCTTCGAGGTTACTCCACTCACCACCGCTGAGGCAGAACGGCGAGCGATCTCGCTCGTCTCCACCGGAGTTACAGAGGAGCAAAGCTCCTGAAAAGGAGGTGGATGATTTCACCAAGCTGGGTGATCGAATTTCAGAACTCGTAGAGATGATGGGCGGAGGAAGGAGGTCCATACACCAAGCGATGCGCGATTTAGTAGCTTCTATATCGGCACTGTACCAGCAAGCCGCCAAGGATAAAGTTGCGGAACAGGAGGTAAAAGTCAAAACCAACGATAGAAGCACCCAGACGATCATACAACAGCAGACACCCTGTGCCAAGAGGCAAAGAGATGAGCTGGAAAAACCAAGAGGAACACCACGAAAGAAGTCCAGGACAATCCGTCCCCGTGGACAAGTTAAGCCTGCCTCTGAGACTAGGAGTAGTGACCCGATAGGGGGTCCAGCAACTGCTACGAGCCGGACTATGGTAGTTCCCGCAGCGGAAGACGAAGATACCCAGGAGCACAACGATTGGATCTTGAAAACTAGGAAGCGCAGAAAACCTCCAAGACCGGACGCTGTGATAATAAAGCCAACCGAGAAACTATCCTTTGCGGACATACTAAGGAAGGTGAGGAATGCTCCGGAGCTGAAGTCAGTTGGGGAGGATGTCCAGCTTGTGAAGAGAACACAAAAGGGCGAAATCCTGTTGGAGTTTAGAAGATCAGCCGAGGTGGCTACGGAGATGCACCGGTCTAAGCTGAGAAGCTTATTGGCCGAAGAGATAGAGGTCAGAACAATAACTGAGGAGGCTACATTTGAACTGAGATACCTGGATGAGGTAACAACTGAGGAGGAAATAATCGCAGCATGGAAAGACCAAATAGGGGAAATACAACCGTCGGCTCTCAAGACGATCAGGAATGTTCCAGGGGGTACTAGGACGGCGATAATCGCAATCCCTATGAAGCTGGCCTGCAGGGCCGAGGAAGTTGGCAAACTGCGTGTAGGGTGGACAGTTTGCCGATTGTTGGGGAAGTTGACCCCGAGGAGATGTTACAAGTGCCTAGATTTCGGGCATATAGCAGGAAAGTGTCGCAGCAATAGCGACTGGTCCAAACACTGCTTCAAGTGCGGTTCGCAGGGCCACCTTGCCAGGGCTTGTGGGCGTGACCCCCACTGCCTTCTCTGTAGAGGCGATCCGGATGCTGACGCGAAACATATCACCGGAGGACATAAGTGCGCACACTATCTGGCGGCACGACGGAAGTTAACAGGCGCGGGTAAATGAGAGTTCTGCAGTTGAACTTAAACCATTGCGAAGCGGCGCAGGAGCTGCTTAAGCAGACTGTGCGGGAGCAGAGAATAGACTTGACAATACTGAGCGAGCACTACAGAACATCTGGAAACCAACGTTGGATAACCAGCAAATGCAACAAGGCTTCGATATGGTCCTGTGGTAAATTCCCAGTGGGGAATGTCGACGACAGGTGGGAGGGCTTTGTGAAATGCACCGTTAATGGAGTACATTTCTTCAGTTGCTATCTTCCCCCTAGCCTACCGATGGAGGACTTTAGACGCGTACTGGATGACATCGTCAGGGAAGCAAGGAACGTGGGACCTGTGGTAATCGCCGGGGATTTCAATGCTTGGGCTGTTGAATGGGGCTCGGCATACACTAACCCAAGAGGGGAATGCCTACTTGACGCATTTGCAACACTGGAGGTTGTTTTACTTAATCATGGTCACAAGGATACATTCTCGAGGAATGGACGCTGCTCGAAAATTGACCTGACATTCGTCAGCGACTCCCTGGCGTCCTCATCTACCTGGTTGGTGTCTGACATCTACACACATAGTGACCATCAGGCTATCATTTTTGAAATCCAGGAACGCTCTACGGGACACAACGTTCCTGCCGCACCGCCGAACCCTCTTTGGAAGGACTCCACCTTCGACAGGGAAACCTTTGTCCTCGCATTGGAGGACATTCGGTTATCCGGGAGCGCGAATGACAAGGCGACGGGACTTATGCGCTCCATAACGGAGGCTTGCGACGTTTCTATGGCAAGGAGGCGCCATCTGACTGGAAAGAAACACGTCTACTGGTGGAACGCGGATATAGCGGATCTAAGACGTAAATGTAAACGCGCAAGGCGGCTATTCCAAAGGGCCAGAGGCCGTGACGAATTTGCGGAACTACGGGAAAGCTATAGAAGGTGTAGGGCCTGCCTTAATGGGGCCATTGCGCACAGCAAGAGAAGATGCTACAGGGAAATGTGCGCCGATGTGGACGAGAATCCCTGGGGAACTGGTTATAAAGTGGTGATGAGAAAGCTGAACTGCTTCCGACCACCAGCAACGACGTGTGCAGCTAAGCTGCAATCAATCGTCGCGGACCTTTTTCCGCGCAAAGCCGAAATTACGTACTGCGTACGAGATATGCGGTCACCGGAGGAAATCCCAGAAGTCAGCAGGCAGGAATTGGAATCGGTCTGTGAGGAAATGAAAATTAACAAAGCACCGGGGATCGACGGGATCCCAAACATTGCGCTTAAGGCGGCCATTGAGAATAATACTGAGCTGTTTAGACAAGTTTTTGATGCTTGTATTCAGGAGAGGACGTTCCCTAGGATATGGAAAAGACAGAGACTGGTCCTCATTCCGAAGGGTAACAACGCGCAGGATGCATCGGGATACCGCCCGCTCTGTATGATAGACACAGCTGGAAAACTTTTGGAGAGGATAATTTGTAGGAGACTGGAAGCATTCCTGGGGGCAGAAGGCTTGTCGGATCGCCAATTTGGTTTCCGGAAAGCCCGTTCCACAGTGGATGCAATAGAGATGGCTATAACGATAGCAAAGGATGCTATCAGCGGTGAGCGCTGGCTGGAGGGCGATAAGGAGTACTGCGCTATTATCACCTTGGACGTCAAAAACGCATTCAACTCCGCGGATTGGGATGCCACTTTAGCAGCCCTAGATGGAAAGGATGTACCGAACTACTTGATGGAACTTATTAAGGATTACTTTAAGGATAGAGTGCTCTTATATGACACAGATGATGGCAGGAAGACGTATGCGGTATCGGCGGGGGTCCCGCAAGGTTCCGTGCTGGGCCCAATACTATGGAATGTCATGTACGATGGTGTACTGGGGCTTAGATTGCCAAGAGGTACACAGATCATTGGTTTTGCGGACGACATCGCCCTGGTGATAAGGGGAAAACATTTGGATGAATTGGTGAGAACGTGTAACACTGCGGTTGGCATAGTCAGGAGCTGGATCACGGGAATAGGTCTCAAACTTGCTGATCACAAGACGGATGTACTACTTATAAGCAGTAGGAAGAAGATGGAATTTATTACAATAACGGTAGGTGACCAGCGCATAACATCAAAGCAGGCGATTAAATATCTGGGAGTAATGATAGATAACAGGCTCACGTTTAGGGAACACCTGACGTACATCGGTGGAAAGTGTGCGGCGACATCATGTGCACTTGCCCGAATAATGCCTAACCTAGGAGGCCCAAAACAGGAGAGGAGGCGGTTACTGATGAAGGTGGTGACATCGATCGCTATATATGCAGCCCCCATATGGGCCGGGGCCATGGATAAGAGGACCTATAGAGCAGGAATAGAAGCGGCCTACAGAAGATCAGCTCTCAGGGTGATTTCTGCCTTCCGCACGGTGTCTACTGCTGCGGCATTGGTGATTGCGGGGATGATGCCCCTGAGGCTAGCAGTGGATGTAGAGAGGAGGAAACGCGACACAAGGAGGGGAATGGATCTTTCCAACCCTGTCCAGTTAGTGGATGATGCTATGGATAGATGGCAGCAAGAATGGTCCAATTCCACCAAGGGAAGATGGACCCACAGACTCATACCGAGCATAGGAGAATGGACCAAAAGGAGACACGGCCAGGTGAACTTCTACCTGACACAGTTACTAACCGGCCATGGATGTTATAGGGCATATCTCTATAAGTATGGTCATGATGTAGACGAGGCATGCCCAGAATGCCGTAATGAAAGGGAGACGGCGGAGCATGTTTTCTTTACTTGCCCGCGATATGTTGTTCAACGAAATTGCCTGGAGAGGACAATAGGATTCCAGGTAACGCCCGATAATATAGTTAACCTGATGTTAACCTCATGTGACAATTGGAACGCAGTATGTGTTTTCGCAAGAAAGGTATTGATGCAGCAAAGATTGGCTGAAAGTGCAAGGTCAGCGGAATTTGAAGGCAGCACTCGCTGAATCTCCACCCCCCCGAAGTAATACTTGATTGTGGTCCCGGGGGGGGCAAATGGTTAGAAGTGTGACGACCTAGGTTGGGTTTAGTACGTATGCGTTTAGCAAGCCGAGAGTAAGTCTTGCGGCGAATCGTGCACATTGGTAGGCCGGGCTACCAATGTCTTTCGAAGATTCCCAACCTTTAGCTCGTAAAGCTATAAAAAAAAAAAAAAAAAAAAAATGCACACAATTAAACACACTTGTACACGAAGTTGTTTTCTGTTTACTAACAATTGCTCTCATCAACATACTCTACTGATTTATTTCCTCTGATAAAATAAGTAAACAAATGCAACAGCAACAACAATAATAATATCATATATTTATAATGTAAAAAAGAGAAAACAGGAAACAGAAACAATAACAAAATGTAAATGTAAATGCGAATGCAATATTGCTGAAATGCATAAAAACACCATACAATCTACCCATACACATACACACCATAGGAAATGAGCAGAGAATTGTTGTTAAAAATACCAAAAACTGTGATGATTGAAAATGAAAACATAAACAACAGAGGTGGTGCACAGTGTAAATACAAAAACAAACAAAAAAATTTATTACAATAACAATAAAACACCAACAACAATGCTAATGATCTCAATGTGTCAACGTATGACAACAGACCGTAGTAGTGCACTCGTTACATGGTAAAAATGAAATAAAAGCAAAAACAAAAACTATCAATGAATGGAATAAAAAAAAGAAACAAAAAACTTCAAATTAATTTCAAATAAACAACAATAATTATATGCATGTGTGCATGTATGTATGTTGTGCGTGTAATTGGTGAATAAAAGTCAACAAAACAAAAAAGATAAAAAAATCATTCAAATGAAATCAAATTCTTTTTTTTATTGTCTCAACAAACAAATCCCCATTGATTCACACAGCCAGAGAGCTTAACGATACATGCACATACATTGAAACAATATTAAATAACGAACATCATCAATCTCTTGTCAAAAAACACAAAAACAAAGTGAGAAAACAATAACAATATATTTACTCTGTCAAACATACATACCCATGCATACATACATATATACGTGCATACAAGTATTGGTATAAAATACAATTGTAAACATCGTTTTAAATATTGGCTCCATTTGCTTCAAACAAAAGAATGTGTGTGTTCATTTCGAAAGCAAATACAGTATCGTACAAAATTAAAGCACGAGAGTCTTGTAAAGAAAATATGATTTAACACACATACATACATACCAGAGATCAGCAATGAGTATTCAAAAGGATGAGTAGATTCGAATCATACCCATATTTTCTGATACTTATACGCATTCATACTTATTTTAATATGAGAAGTATATTCAAATTTTGAAGTACTCATCGTACTCATACTTACCAATACACATGATGTTGTTGATTTCGACTCTTCTTTACTCAACATTTACAATAATCACAAAATAAGTCCGATTCGTGTACGGAAACTACAATACTCACAAGAAAGGTTAGGTGTTTGCTTTGCTTGCTGTCTTTGTGTTTTACTTTCTTCTGTTACTCCATGCAAACGAGGTTAGTTCCCCGCCTAGCATCAGCCAGATTCCAAGTATGTGTTCTTTGATTCATTCTCAAAACTATTGGATTCTATTGGGTGGACCAGCTATCGCTTTAAATTTGAACCATCGGTTATTTCAAATCTGGCAATGCTTACGTCATTCTATTCTGTAACAAAATTCAGTATATTATCTCCACTGAACGTAATGAATCGATTTACGCTTGAGCAACGTTGGGATTTATTGGAAATTTATTTCTAAGCCAAAGACAACTGGTCGCAAATTGCACGAAAACATGCTCGATATATGCAAATTTATTACTAAAGTGCTTGAAACTGGTTTCATTGTTGACGCTCCAAGACGTGAACATGCTCGTAGAGTGCGTAGACCTGAAAATATCTGTTTCTCTCTCTCTCTCTCTCTCTCTTTTCCCTTTCCTATGTATACTCTCCACAGAAAAGTTCTGATTCTATGGGAAGAATTTTGTAAATAGTCTCTGCACGTAATACAGTTTGTTGGGCCATTTATACCATTCGTAAATAAATAATACGCTCAAAAAATGTACCCTGAGATCATTACAAGATGTCGCCGTTGTCTAGTAGGTAGTGTGTTGGCTTATTAGACATAACGCTTGAGTTCAAACCCCAGGTCAGACATTAAAAAAAAGATGAAAAAAATATTTCTTCGGCGAGTTCCTCTCAGCAGATTTCTGACAAAAACTCTGAGAGTAAATAAAATTGCTATGGAAGGTTTCGCAAAAAAGTCTGTAGTATAAAGTCAATGTTAAACTTTAGATCCCGCCATTCACGTATAAAATTAACGCACATAACATGAATGGTATGAGAAGCTAGGCCGTAATCCTGACTGAAGGATTGTAATGGCCAATTATGTTTGTATGTGAAATTATTACAATACATCCCGCCTGTATTTAATTGTACCTTTGACCTGTTGCTCCATCAGCATTTTTGAATTCAATCCCGGTTTTGAAATTAATTTTTTTTGCGTTTCTAATTTTTTTTGTATTCAGCTGATTCACTATTTTCATGTTAAGAATCCTTGCTTTAATTTTATTCCCTACTGTAAATGAAAAAGTACTTTTTCGCTTTTGAAAGGAGATGCTATTTGATTTGGCTAAAACAAAACAAAATTTAAACTAAAACGTCACAGTTAATATCAAAGATCTTCTCACATTTATTCATAGAATCTTGAAATTGGAATTGAAATAAGATTACCATAAGTCAGCAAATCTTATGTTATGTTGCACGGTGAAATAAATCGAAAGAGAGACAAGTAATAACATCCATAGGAAGCTGGTCTAAACCATGGCGTTAAAAGATTTGTCATGACTAAGCCTGACCTTACTGATGAGAATCGTCAACAGATGTTCTTAGCTGTTAAACCATAGTTTCGATGTTGTAAATACTACTAAATACTACTAAAAACCCACTAGATTAAGCTGAATTTCTATGATTTGATGAGCCTAAATTGATGAGCATAAATTTACAAACTTTAAGGCTTAATGGATTGAAGTCGCCGTGGTCTAGTAGGTAGTGTGTTGACTTATTAGACGAAAGGCCCGAGTTCGAATCCCAGGCCAGACATCAAAAACAAAATATGAAAATATTTCTTCGGCGACTTCCTCTCAGCAGATTTCTGGCAAAAACTCTGAGCGTAAAAATTGCCATGAAAAGCTTCTCAAAAAAATCTGTCGTTCGGAGTCGACTTTAAACTGTAGGTCCCGCCACTCATGTATAAAATTAACGCACACAACATGAGTGGTGTTGAGAAGCTAGGCCGTAATCCTGACAGAAGGGTTGTAATGGCCAATTATGTATGTATGTAAGGCTTAATGGATATGAAGACATTTCTACAAAATAGATGCAGCAGTAACAGTAAAATTAACTGGACTTCAATTGAATTTTAATTTGAGTTCAAGAAAATTATCATCCTAAATTAATTTCTTACTTTTTAGATTATCATTCCACCTTAAAGTGTAAGGTGATTGGAACAGAATAAAATTCTTTTTTTGTCCACTCACTCGTGAGACATCATTATTCGCATTCTTGTTGTTTTCCTTTTGAAAATATTTGTTTTTTTACTTTTCTTGCTTTTCGTTCACACAATTTTTTTATTTTTTTACTTTTATTTGCAGACCACGTCGCCATCACTCACTTTACTTGCTGACCACAAACGTCGTCACTGTCGTTACCAACGCCAACAGCTGCATGAGCTACAATTGTCGCAACGCCAACTCAAACGTCAGTTTAATGAATTAAAATATCATCGTATTGCCGAACGTGTACGCAGCATTGAAATTGAACAACATCGCATAGCGGATGCCAATTTCAATCTGTCACGTCAAATAGCCTCACTCGATAAATTACACTCATCGATGCTGGAACTACTCGAAGATGTTGAGAATGTTCAAACGAAAGTCGATAAAAATCTACCCGAATTACGTCACGAAATTTCAAAATTGGAATTTGCCAACGCACAGCTATTGTCCGAACAGAATTTGGTGCGTGAGGAGGGTAAGAATGTGGCGCGTTCACTGCAGGCAATGGCTGTCAGTGTTAGTACGTTGCAGGATGAACGTGATGGTATTCGACGTATGCAAACGGGTTTTGGTGAGATGCGTACAAAAGTGGACCGTTTGCAGACAATGGTTGATGATGTACAAAGGGCGTTGCAACACCGTCAACACCGTGGCTTTGGCAATAACAATAAGGTGAGTTGTATGCAGCATAAAAGAAATGTACAAGAAAGACAAAAAAATAGAAAAAATATTTGAGGCAAAAAAAGAAAATGAAATTTCAGTATGTATGTGTCCAAAGGATTTAGTTGTTAGCGTTGACAATCCTATACAAGTAACAATTTTTCTATGTGTATGTATACTTGCATGTGTGAATATGTGTTTCACAACAACAAATATTTCATCATATTTTTGCGTTATCGTTCAAAAATCTGTCACGTTTTGTCAGCGTTTGCATGCACATGATTTGCTTGATAAAATAAGAAATGGAAAGAAGACGTCATTTTGCATATTGCAACTCTAGCAGTAGAGAACTGAAAGTAGGGAATGAAATAAATGTCAAATCCTAAATACAAGCTTTAAATATATACTTTAATTTAAATTGAACCCCTTAAAGCAGGCAATAAAATAACGATGCTTATCTTCTAAGTGCTGTTTGGTAGCCAAAGTTACTTTTTATTAGCTTTTTTTTTTAATTAAGCTATTAATGTTGCATTAAAGACGAAATAAAATATATGACACACCCTAAAAGTATGTTTTAAATTAAATTTGTAATTTTATAGTTAACTCCTTAAAGCATACATATACGTATTCGTATTAATATCCCTCTCTGGCCTCAAAGTATTCCTCATAAAGTTTTTTTAAGTTATTTTATGAACGGTATTGCATAACAAAGAGCTGTAGGTATTCATTGCACTGTAAGGTAAATCCCAAAATGAAAATATAAGAAAAAACATTAAATTCTTGACAATTTCCTTACAATACTTTGAATGATAAAAATGTATAATTGTAATCATTTCTGATTTTACTTCACGGACAGGCAGATTGAATAAGAAGTGACCAACCATAAGAGTTAAAACCCCATGTCTATCAGCATACGTTTGATCCTTAATGTTGGCTTATTCTGCGCTCGCTATTAATGGCTGCCAACTAAATATATATCCTACCGAAAATCTATATCATGCCCAAACTTCCTTAACTTCTTCCACTTCATTCCTCTAAGATGAGTTATGTGCACAAGTTGCCTTTATTTAAAGTTATTATAATTGCCGTGAAGAGATGCCATGGCACTTTGAACATACGAAATATTGTACTTCCCTCAAACTTTACATGACATCTGAAAGGCTCAGAGGTATATCCTCCTGAGATAGATTAGTGCATCATAACCTCCATGTTCTGATGGTTATTTTTCATCATCACAGCGTCTACATTATAATGTTTGATATATATTCTGACCATGTATATTTTGACTTTACAGTGTTCTGTCAAGAAATCGGATACTAACCTCAAGATAATCCTGAAGAGTTTGATGCATGACTGAAATCTCCTTTTATTTCAACAACAAAATTTTGATTTCCTCAATCCCCTCTTTCTCTCAGCTACAGTTCCCTGCCAAGCCCATGTGCCTTCTCATAAGTCATGAATTCCAACATAATCTGGAACCCAGCGGATTTCCACAGACAGTGCCATACTATATTCGACTTAACCCTGTGTTTGCACTGCAGCCTGACTGTCAGATAGTATTGTTATGTGCATTCATGCAATGTTCATGATATTAAGTAAATTTTTCCAAGTGTCCATTGGCCCACATCATATACATACATACTTCTATTGCGAAACTGTATTATGTTCGGTTAGCCATTATGACTCTAGTATGGTTTCTAGTTCTTCTATATGGCAAGAAGTGGCATAATTCCGACAGGACCACAAAACCTTTAACATTATAAAAAAAAGTGACATGAAGAGCTTAATGGTATGAATAGAAGTGGCAAATATAATTTAAAATATAAAAAAAATTTAAAGCATAATTTAAGGGATTCAAAAAATAGGGTCACAAACACCTTAAAGTAGATAACAGATACATATGTGTAGAACCAAACACCTGTGGCATTTGCATTTTGGTGTTAGAAAACCTTTAAAAATAATAATTATTACATTGCTTTTGCCCTCTAAAGAGCATATTTCTATGCATACATTTAGGCGTTCTTAAAACAATTTGTGGAAAAATCTCAGCATATTTAAAGGGATTCAAAAATAATTTAATTTAAAAATGTTTATAGCACAACATATTTTGATTTAATTTGATTTGTTTCAAACTGTAGCTTTGTTATTAAATTTAAATTTTTTTAAATGAAAAATTTATACGTCTATGGCGCTTACAAAAATTCATTCTTTCATTAATTTTGCTTTATTGCCAAGTCATGTCGAGAAAGGCTATTAATTTGAAATTATTTTTCGTTCTTTTTTCTGTTTTTCCTTGCTACCGCAATATTAGAAATCTTTACATCATCACAACAATACATCATATGCCACTCAACAGCCACAGCAAAAGCCGCAAACCACAACAGGCATCCAACAACAACAAGGGCAACAGACGCAAAATGCTGAATCTTTGGTTGCCAAATTGGAAAATGTTGAAGCACAATTTGAATCAATTATTGAGAAACTCCCTAAGGATTGTAGCGAAGTAACACCGCTGGCGTTGAATAACAACAACAATAACAACAATGCAAGCTCTAGTGTTGGCGGTGGACTGTATCTTATTGCGCCATCAGCTGAACGTCATCCATTGATGGCTCATTGCAGTGGTGATGGCTGGACAACCGTACAAAGGCGTTACGATGGCAGTGCTGACTTCAATCGTTCGTGGGAGGATTATGCAAATGGTTTTGGTTCGCCGGCCGGTGAATTTTGGATCGGCAACGAGCAGTTACATCATTTGACACTGAACAATTGTACACGCTTAAGGGTGGTCATGCAAGACATTTACGACAATGTCTGGCTGGCCGATTACACACAATTTTACATATCGTCACGCGCCGATGGCTATCGTTTGCACATAAGCGGCTACAGTGGCAATGCATCCGATGCGCTGGACTACCAGCAGGACATGCAGTTCTCGGCCATTGATGTTGACCGTGACATATCACAAACGCATTGTGCTGCTAACTATGAGGGTGGGTGGTGGTTCTCTCATTGTCAGCATGCAAATCTGAATGGTCGTTACAATTTGGGCCTGACATGGTTCGATGCAGCGCGTAATGAATGGATTGCTGTCAAATCATCACAAATGATGATCAAACGCCAATCGACGGCGACTTGCAATTACATACAGGAAACTCTATTAAAATCAGCAACAGCAACTAATAATGATGTCCCAGTAACGACGACGACGACGGCAACGACAACGTCGACATCAACGGCGACAATAAATTCTAACAAGTCAATACCTTTAAATAACTTAAGAATAGAGCAACAAGCAACCATAGTGTAGAAAAATATTTCTCTACTTGTCTACATTCCCTCCATAATCACATCATCACCATCATAATCATTGTCATTATCCTATGCATAGCCTTCATCTTCATTATCACAATCATTTTGCATCATCGTTGCTCTTATTCTTAAGTTATCTAAGCAGAAAGGCATAAGAAAGAAAAACACAATATTTTTTAAATTTTTATTTGAAAATTTAAAAAGAAAAGCGGAAATAAAAGAGAAAGAGGGAGAGAGAGAACAAACAAAGAGAGATTGAAATACAAAAAAACTTGTTAGAGTTAGAACCACCAAAGCCATACCTTATTATAGTTTGGAGTACAGTACGATTGTGTATGTGTGTAAATTGTGAGAGAAAATAACATTTAAGAGTATTTAAAAATACTTTTAAAAAACGATTATTTAAGAGCGTAAGTGTTAAGCGAGTGAGAGTGTTTCAGTGAGTGTTGGTGCTAAAATGTAAGCAAAACAGGAAACTTAAACAATCGAATTTTTTTTAATTTAATTTTGTAATTTAATTTGTTTTAATGTTTTATTTTAGAATATATTCGTTCCTTTTTTGTTAATTTTTATGTATTCAAACTAAAAAAAAAGTTTTGTTCTACCCATAATCAATTTTTACTTTATAGACACATCCTATATAAGTGGCAAGTATTTGATTCGAACTTAGGAATATGAAGCGAATTCTTAAGAACCCCTCATCTGAGCTCGCAGCTTACAAAAATATTCCCCTTCGATGAATATGGCTCCATATATTTCTTCGGCGACTTCCTCTCAGCTGATTTCTGGCAAAAACAAAAATACCTTGAAAGTAAATAGAAATGCCATAAAAAGTTTTCCAAAAAAAATCTGTCGTTCGGGGTCGACTTTGTACTGTAGGTTCCCCACTAATGTATAAAATTAGCACACATAACATAAGTGGTGTGAGAAACTAGGTCGTAGTCCTGGCTGAAGGGTTATAATTACCAATTATGTACATATGTATGTAGTATATTATGCAGCGCTGGTACCTTGCGAGAAATTGTTTCTATCAGTTTTTCTCATAAAATATTAATTCATAGGAGATTATTCCTACTTGCATACATCGAAACTGTTCTGATTAAAGCCAATTCAACACAATCCTTTATGAAAATCTGATTTAGTTGTAGCTGGTACAGTTTATGTGTATTTTTTTGCACATTTAATAGTAAATATGTACTCCTGTATAGATGTGCCATGTGGAAAGTCATCACCTAGATGTCTAATTTTGTCAACAGATGTCTTAGAAGAATATCTCGAATATTCGGACTTCAGACCATTCTATCATAATCAATATTCAAGAAAGAACGTGGGAGTAGTCTTCTTCAATCTTATTACCCTAATAAACTTTTATATACTGCTCGGTGGGCTATTCCCTGTCCAGCATCTGATATGCTCTCAGTAGTTACCTTTTAGGATGCCTTTATGCTTTACATATTCCAATTATATGTTCTAAAAATTTATTCTAATACTCACTGCATCTGGATATTAGCTTCGAGACAATAATTATTCCTTACAAACGTACTTTGAGTCCGAGAATGCCTTTTCAAAAGTGGGAGTTCTAATCTCGGTTTAATTACTGCATTTAGATACCAATTTACTTTCAGAAGAATCTCCACCTCTTTGTATTTTCCTTTCACTGGATATGCTCTACCATTTCCTATAAAAATTCTGATCCCTTAAGAAGCGTAGAAGATTCCCTACTCTCATATCATCTACATACTCATTGTCGTGGTTCCCCACTTGACTGGAATCAAAAACAGTGTGACATTATATACTCTGCATAACGGATTCAACTTCCCCAGACGGTACCAAACTACTTTCCATATAACCACATAAAAGCCGGGTACTCGCCTGGCGGTTTGACTCTTAAATAATATCATTATGTACCATCCTTTGTGCAAGTTGAATTAAGCATATCTTTCGATGGCATTGATTACGAAGGAAGATAACTGCATGTTTTTCCATGGGCTCGGAATATTTTACTGTGGAACCAATAAATTGTGCTCTTGTTCCTATTTTTGTCACCAAACCCTTGCGTATACCCCAAAGTGGACAAACTTTTAGAATATTATGTACTTTTTAGGTTATTTTATTCACTTTTGCTACTAAGACACGCTGCAAAGCTTCATTTACGAAATTCATAGAGTCTCCAAGTTCGTGTCAAACGATAGTTAACAGTTAATTAACAGTCCTTGCTTCGGCAGAACATATACTATAATTGGTCTGATACAGATAATATTAGCCTTGTCACTGCGCAATTGTGACACGCAAAATCGTAAAGCGTTCCACATCTTTTTTTATTGTAATCACCGTGGTCTAGTACGTAGTATGTCGGCCATGGTTCAAACTCCTATTCAAACACCGACTTTAAACTCTAGGTCCAGCCACTAATCTATAAAATTAGCTTTAGCAACATAAGTGGTGTGAGAAGATGTATCGTAATCCTGACTAAAGTAATTTCCAACTATGCATGTGTTTACCATGTTTCTTGATGCATCTCGTAATAGACTTGCCGCGCATTGTTCTAATTATAAATTCAACAAAGCCTACAGGGCCACTGAGAGACAGGTTCACCGAATAGGTTATAGTTGCAGACGCTTGTCTCTATAACAATTGGACTGGAAAGTTTCTAGGCTAACACGCAGATGGCACTTATAGCATTCAATCCATAAGATATCTAGTTAATCCTAACCTGCAAATTTTACAGCTATCGGTCTCTCAGTTTGAGGGATAGAGAATTTGGAGTTTTATTAAGACAAAGCCAAATTACGTGAACTGAGTGTGGAACTGCTTTCGCAACCTTTGTGTAGTTATCAGATCTGATAACTATCCTCTATTTCTATAAAAATACGGGTAGATCTCTATTATTATACTCGGTATTCTTTTACTGGCAAATGTTTTCAAAATGTAAGGCATGGAGCATTAAATTAATTATTGGAAACATTTTTAAAACTTTTCTTTATGTGAAGTTATGCTACAGTAGAATATTGGTATGGAGAAAGCCAATTTAAAAAATTTCTAGCTTCCAATTGAGGTTGAGATTTTCAATGACTTTTTTTTATTTCTTTTTTAGCATCAAATGAGCAGCTCCTAAATGCTTTGTTTGATAAGTAAACTAAATAATTTAACTGAATAAATTAAAACAACAAAAAAAAAACTTTAAAATTTAATTTATTTTAATGCTGTTATATCCGTTTCCTGTTTTCAAAATAGCCCAACATCACCAACACATGCAAATAAGAATATTTTTTTTTTATTTTGTTTTTGTAAATAAAAATAAAACGGACTTATTATTAAACTGATTTAAATTCATAAATATTTTAATTTATTTTTTATTTTTATTTTTAAATTTAATTTTATTTTAATTTAATTTCTTTTACTTGAATTATATTTTTAATCAACTAAATTGAATATAAACTAAGTTATTAATAAATAAATAAATAATAAACAAGAAGAAGAAGAAAAAAAACTAATATTAAAACAATATGAGAACACACACTCACAAAATAAATAAACAAACAATAAACCTAAGCGTCCATTAACCAGTCAATATCACATACAAAACAAAACATTTAGAATTTAAAGTTAAAACAAAAACAAAAAATATATATTTAAACAAAAACAAAAAAATAATAATAAGAAGAAGAAAAGAAACCATATTTAATATATAAATAAAATCAATTAAATTAAATACAATAAATAAATAAGAAACAATAAAAGTGAAGGAGGAGCAGGCGAAAAGGGAGTAAAGAAATCAATAAGAAATGATGAACAAAAACAAAAAATAGTTACTATGAGTAGAAAGAAGTATGATCAGTCAGTCAGTCAGTCACACATACAATACGACAATGTTTTTTATTCATTTTGAATGAATTTTTGAAAAGAATTTATTTCTAATTTTTAAAAATTAAAATAAAAAAATTAAATAAAATTAAATAAAAAAATAAAATAAACTAATTTATCAGTATATGTATGGTATATAATGGAATGAATAGAATATTTAACAAATATTTGTAAATACGATAATAATTTTAATTTGTATTCCTATATTTATGATCAACCTTAGTTTGTATGCATTGTGTATGTCTAATTGTATTGTAAGTTAATGAATAGATAACAAAAACAAAAAACAAAAAACAAATGAAACTATTTATAACAAAAACTAAAAAGTAAAGCCAAATATTAAACAAAACAAAAAAAAATTAACAAAAAACCGAAAAAAATTTTGAATTTTATTTGATTTTGTAGATACAATTACTTTTTTAAAGGCTTGGGATCATAAACCTCACTTACTTACTTAATTGGACAATACAACCAGAGGTTTTTCGCTACTCATAAGTACTCATGAAATTTTGAGTATGAGTATGTCGACAGTATTGAAATTCAACTACTCTGCTTCATTCGTACTCACTTCAACATTGATTTATAAGTACAGGTTGTAATGAGTATGAGTACAACGTTGATATCAAACTCATAACATTCGAAGTATGTTTGATTCATACGCCTACTCATTCAAATTCATAAATTTAGCAAAAATACTTATAATACTCATAAATGATTCGAAAGATTCGAATCATTCATCACAATTTACAATTTTGAGTTTACAAAAAAAAGAGGAAAGAAAAAGACAAAGACAGCAAGCAAAGCAAACACACAACCTTCTAGTGAGTATTGTAGTGTTCGTACGCGAATCATACTTATTTTTTGATTCTTGTATGTCGAAATCAACAACATCATACGCATTGTTATGTAATAGTACGATGAGTACTTCAAACTTTGAATATGAGTAGTATGAGTATGATATTAAAATAAGTATGAATGCGTATAAGTATCAGAAATTATGGGTATGATCCGATTCTACTCATCTTTTTGAAAACTCATTGCTGATCTCTGATTACAACCCATCAGTCAGGCTTACGAGACCAAGTTGCTCCCATCATGTGCTAATTTTCATCCATAAGTGGCGGCGCCCACGGTTTAAAGTACATGATAAACGCAAGATTTTTGAGTATCTTTCTTATGGCAATAGCACCAGGTTTCAGCATCTCGACATTCATAAGGCCACCTGGATGTCCCCCGATCGATCAACATCCAACCAGATCGATCATATTATGATTGACGGAAGGCACGTTTCCAGTGTACTAGATGTGCGTACATTCAGAGGTCCAAACATCGACTCGGACCACTAACTTGTCGTAGCCAAGTTCCGATTGCGCATTAGCTCCTCGAGGTCTGCGCGCTCTAGTACATTGCGAAAGCTGGACGTCAAGAAGCTGCGATTACAAAGGACAACTGAGGCGTTCTCAACTCTCGGATAAGCTCCGTCGCTCCCCATCCAATCTCAGCGACAGTGGTGGACTGTGGGTCAACATATGCCACTCTTTGCGCACTACTGCGGAAACAGTCCTTGGTTTCGAGCGCCCACCCCAACGAAATCAATGGTACGACGAGGAGTGTCGCGAGGCTGCTGCAGCGAAAAACGCCGCATACAAGAAAACGCTGCAGTCAGCCGCAACGCGAGCCATTGTCGAGAACTATAGAGAGAGGAGAAGGGATGAGAGACGACTTTTCAGACGCAAGAAGAGGGAGCAGGAAAGGCGTGAGCGCGAGGAAGTCGAGATGTATAGGTGTAGGAATGATGCTCGAAAATTTTATCAAAAGGTTAAGCGTCTAACCGAAGGTTTTAAGCCCGGAGCGACTTCCTGCAAAGACGAAAACGGAAACCTGATAACAGACTCGCAAGGGGTGCTGAGGTTATGGAGGAAACACTTCTCTACTCTGCTGCAAGGTGATGACGACAACAATTCCGCCTTTAGAGATGATGTTTCGAACCCGATCGACGATGACGGCGTGGAGATTCCGCCGCCTAGCCATGAAGAGGTCAAAGTCGCGATTATGTGTCTTAAAAACAATAAAGCGGCGGGTCCTGATGGCCTCCCCGCTGAATTGTTTAAGACCGGATGTAATGAGATGGTAGGGCGCATGCACCAACTTATATACAAAATATGGCTAGAGGAAAGTATGCCCAACGATTGGAACCTCAGTGTCCTCTGTCCTGTCCTGAAGAGGGGAGACCCTACGATATGCGCCAACTACAGGGGTATAAGTCTTCTCCCTATCGCATATAAGGTTCTTACAGGCGTATGGTGTAAACGACTGAAGCCACTCGATAGCCCCATAAGGGATCGCGTTTTTGCCGCAATGTCTGAGCTCGGTATACCTGCGAAGCTGATAAGGCTATGCAGTCTGGCAGTAAATGAGGGCAAAACAAAGTATATGTTATCGACAAGTATAGACGCACGGCGTATTGGTTCTCAGATTACGGCCGATAACTATACTTTTGATACGGTCAAGGAATTCATCTATCTTGGCTCCGCCGTTACCACCAGAAATGATGTCAGTCTGGAGATCAAGCGTAGGATCACTCTTGCCAACAGGTGTTATTATGGTCTCAGTAGGCAATTGAGTAGCAGAGACCTCTCTCGTTCGACAAAACTAACATTCTACAAGACGCTCATCCTCCCCGTGCTTCTTTATGACGCAGAGGCATGGACCCTATTAAGAACAGATGCAGCAGCCTTGAGAGTGTTCGAGAGAAAAGTCCTACGCAAGATCTTCGGTCCAGTGCGAGTTGGCGATGATTTCCGTATCCGATCCAACAGTGAGCTGTATGAGCTCCTCAACGACGTGGACGTTGTACAGCGTATTAATATCCAGCGGCTGCGCTGGCTCGTCCATGTCGTTCGAATGGAGAAGGATGCTCCGGCGAGATGGGTATTTGATGCGGGAATCTGCGGAAGTCGGCGAAGAGGACGACCTTGTATCCGTTGGAAGGACCAAATCGAGGAAGCCCTGTCATCGATTAGTGTGACCAACTGGCGTAGGCGCGCAAGAAGCAGAGGCGCCTGGAAGGATGTGTTACGGCAGGCCGAAATCCGTTAAACGAGTTGTTATGGCTAATTAAGTAAGTAAGTATTATGGCAACTTTATTTACTCTCATAGTTTTTGCCAGAAATCTGTTGAGAGGAATTCGTCGAAGAAATATTTGTCATTTTTCTATTTTGTTGGACATGTCAGACCTGGAGTTTGATCCATGGCCTTACGTCGAATAAGCCAACATGGGCCTTTAAACTGCAGGTCCCGTCACTTCTGAATAAAATTAACACGGTGTGAAAAGCTACATACTAATCCTGACTGATGGGTTCCAATGAGCAATTATATATGTATGTATAATGGTAATTAATTGACGTCTTAAGAATGAGTTCATCACTAAACACAATTCTTTGACAAAAATGTTCGTCTTTGCCAATATTAAAAAGGAAAAATATTACTCAAACGATAGTTATTTAGTATCGTTTCTTTATAAGACTATTCTGAATTTTTGGACCTACACGACTGTCTTCTTTAAGACCTCTCTTCTGCGCTCACATTTCTTTGTCTTTTTTATGATTATAAATCGAGAAGAGTAAAATTGGTTAACACGAATTGCTTGTTAACTTGACCGATTATTTTGACCGTAAAATCTACAACGTGACCTATGAAATTCGCCAACAGGCTTATTTTTTAGAGTAACTTTCCACAATTTTGAAGCATTGTTGTGGCATTAAAGGCGTAATATTGACCAGCCAAATCTTATTGAACAGAAATGACAACACAGTTTGATATTCCCAGCTGTCAAACCATAGTTAGTCTTGTAGTTATGTAGTCTTGTAGTTATGCCATGTATTGAGTCTTTCATTAAGCGCTTCCTAACTTTAAATTTAAATAAAACAAAGTGTGTAAGAGATATCATCGCAATTTTTTATTAGCTTGATGCCATTGATGTCATTATGTGTGGAATATAACATTGTTCAAATGTCTGTCGTTGTTTCTTTGGGACGAGAGCATGCAAACTTTCTAATTTTCTTTTTCAGGCCCGCTGAACCAAACACACCAAAATAGACATCAAACACGGATTTTATTAATATGAATTTTGTTTGTTCAAGTACTCATGTATCCAAAAAGGGGCCTCATCGCTGAGGGTGAGCCCATTCAGCGAACACACGCCGCTGTCTATGCATCCTATAAAGGATTTCTCTACAACTTCTGCCCAATCCTTTCGTCCTGAAGAATTTTGTGCCAGTACGGATAACTCACTGCCTACCTGAATCTAATAAGCCCATTCATTTTTTATTCTGAAATGTTTCGGTCCCTTAATCATGAAATCGATGGTACATTGAAGCGGTTCCTATTCTGTACAAATGTTTCTTCAGTAAAAATTTCGTTTAAGAAAGTTGGTTACTGTTCTCATCCCACTTAACTTAATTGGCCACACCACTTATTTGCAGTTTAAAGTCGACTCCGATCGACAGGTTTTTGAGAAACTTTTCGTGCGAATTTTATTAGCTCTCAGAGTTTTTGCCAGAAATCTGCTAAAAGGATGTCGCCAAAGAGATATCTGACCTGTAGTTTGAACCATTACTTAGGAAGTGCTTAAATAGACGAATAATATATGTTTTGTATAGAAATGTTAAATGTTGCACAACAAATAAATTCTAGCCGTCTAAGAGCTATGGGAGAGATCCATAAGTTTGGAATATGGATGTTACATGAATTTAATGATAGACAGATGAAAAAAATACTTGTGAAATTTTATTAGGTAGAGAGGTATCGGTTCAAACCTTAGGCCAGACATCACCAACAAATCGAAATATGAAAAATATTTCCTCGGCGACTTCTCGACTGAGCAGATTTCTTTGTCAGTCCCGCCACTCATACATGAAATTAACGCACACAACATGAGTGGTGTGAGAAGCTAGATCGTAATCCTGACTAAAGGGTTGTAATGGCCAATTATGTATATATGCATGTATTTATTCGTGGCTGTACACATAGATCTGGCAACAATATGACCATGAGCTATGAGAATCATTTATTCCACTGTGGCTAGGTTATGAAAACTTCTTAAGTTGGTGGATTTAAATTTTCTAAAATTTAAATCGAGACTGCAAATGATTCATAATTCAACAAAACATTTCACTTTATTTTACAAATTCGATATAGTCTTCCAATTGTTTTCCTCTTTTTGTTTTTTGTTTTTTTTTTATAAATTTTGTGCAAAAAAAAAAACAAGTTTTGTTTCGAACAAGAATAAACAAATTTACACAAATATTCCCATAGAAATACAAAACTTTTGTTTTCATTATCAAACGATGCTGTACTACAAGGATGTGTACGCATACCATCCTACAATAGCACTGCTGTACCACATTTAGAAATGAAGGTGCGTTTGTGTATTTTATTTGAAATATTTTGCAAATATGGGTACTGTTTGCCGGAAGTATGTGTGTTTTTATGTGAATAATATTTATTTATTTATATGATACACATATTACATATGTACGTATGTACATATTGGATATTTTTATGCATATGTTTTTGTTTAAATTTTTATTTGCAATTTCGAAAAGAAAAAGAAGAAGAGGAAGAAGAAAAATGTATACAATAAAATAACACTTAAGGAGAACAACAGCAATAACCTGAGGAATATCAATAAGATTGCACAGACGTATGACAATAACAATAAAAATAACAGGAGAACAATAACAGCAACTGTAGATAACAACATTAAATTGCTCTTGAATTTTTCAATTTTCAACTAAAAACAGAAAATTAAAGAAATACACAAGGCTTGCGAAAAGATTTCTTTAAAAATTTGTCAGTAAAGCCGACTATGTGGTACGATTTAAAGTAAACAATTATTTCATGACTGCTTTTAAGGTACTTTTTTAAAGTGCCACACATTTTGTTTCTTAGTGTAGGGTACCCAGGCTACCATACAAGATGGAAAACAGAACGAATGCAATAAATTTTTCGCAATTATTTTCCATTCTAAAGGAAATGAAAAAAACAAAACTCTAGAAATTCTTTATTTTATATTTTGTGTTTGTTTTTTGTTTGTTCTTATCTTTCTTTTGTTTTCTTTAAATGCATAAATTAGATTCAAAGATAAAATTGCTGATTTACACACAGAAAACTTAATTGTTTCCTTAAGGAAATGCAAAGATTGAAATTGAAATGCCTTTTGGGCTGGAAATCTTTTGTCAAAGGAAACTTTTGAACTGAAATCAAGAAATAGAATAGAAAGTCATTTCAATTGTTTTCGTGTATATGTTCCATGGAATTATAAAAATATCTATTTAAAAAATCTATTCAGAGTCGAAATTTTCCTTAAAGGACTTGTAGCTACCCTCAAACGCCCCTGTCTACCTTCAGCCAAGAATCATCTAATGATACCTTGCAAAGTCTGAGAAACCTTAAAACGTTGCAGCAATCTTCTTTTCTAATTTTCTAATTTCTAATTAATGAGAGTGCATGCCTGCCTACTAGCATACCTGTTTGTGGTTGTCAAATATCGTGTTGTGCTATGTTTTAGAATCTAAATCGCTAATAAGATAGAATAAAAAGCTGCATGTTGGCTCGTTAGGACATGAATTTATGCTTCTTGCACAGTGTAACTACCACACACCAATAAAGAAACATCAGCTGTGACAAAGCCTCGAAATTCGGTCCATGACCACTTAAGAAATCTATCGTTATTTTAGAGATATTGAAATGCATGAATTAGAAAGATTACCGCTACAGAAAGAGTCGCATAATAGGGGACTTGAACACTGAATGCATTATTATTACAGACTTCAATAATAAGGACAACCTGTGGTGTGGTTGTTACAATTTGCAAAAGCGTTTAGTGTCTCAAAATGTCTTCATTGTTTCTATTTATCCGCTTATGCCGCACTCAGTCTTGACTTTATCACGTTCCAATTTATACAGGACCTTTGACGCAAAAACTGATCTGTTTCAAGAACAGTTTAAGTTCATCCCACACAATACTAGTGCAAATTCATGCGTATGAGTGATATTTAATTGTCATGAATTATATATTAATCATACGCGCTGGGTAACGGTGTGTAATCTACATGAGTTTTTCGAAACAAAAAAAGCTTTATGACTTTTGTCTGCAAAACAACGATAAATCTCGATTAACTTATCTGAATGGCGTTTGCATTTTATTGAATATGTTTTAAGTATAAAAACTGTTAGCATCTAAACAAATTTATCTCTAAATATAGCGTCAGTTTCCAACGATTTATGTTATGTGTAGGAAATATTGTTAAAAATTTTAAGTTTATATCAAAAGGAGGACTAAAATTATTCAAATAATTGCAATTATGTTCCGGCTAACGCTGGGGTTCCTCTAAGCCAGTTTGAACATTAAATTCTTCCGTTACTGCTAAAATATTTCTGCGATATATGTTCCGATATTCTATTAGCGTCCAATTTAATTCTTCTTGATTATGTTTTGCTTGTGCATCGTCGAAAGTGATTCGTTTCTGATGTCATTCCTTGTTAGTGTTTTTCATTCAACATTTTTTATTTAAGCAAACCGAGTGTTATAATCATGCTATTGAAACCTTTCTAAACACTTATTACAATCAAACTACATATATTGGTGTGGGTTAAACTGTATTTACCTACGATTTGTTAGATATAATCGACAATACTTAAGGTACTAATATTGTTACGGTTTTGCCTTTTTCAAAACGTTTAGAATATGAGTTCCTTGATTGCAAACAAAATAAAAATAAATTTGTGTTTAGTTTCAATTAAACTCTTTATTATTCACACTACTTTTATGTGTCACTGTTACAACTTGATGTATCCAACAATAATTGCTTGTTCACTATTCTACTTTACACTTCTGTCCGCGCAAACACTAACTACTCTTCGGTAGCTCTTCGCAACAGCGATCTTCAAACCACGACTATTTAGTTCGCACGCAACGCGTCTTCACACAAGACTGATTGAATTCTTACTGCTCATTGCCTGATTTGTCTTGCCTTTTTAATGTCCACGGAATGATGAAGGTTCTTGAAGCAGAACGTTCGGGGTTTCGCCTTCTTGAGAACTCTATATTGAATTCATTGTTGTTTATATGCTTTGTTCACATTGTTTGTTGTTGCATTGTCGTTAGCTTGCCTATACCGGAGTTGTTGCTTTACTTCTAACATATTCGTTGTATTTGTTATTGCAGCTATTGTTAATCATGTCAATGTTAAACGATACAACCTTTCTGTATGCTTCCTTGCAAAAATAGCACTTAGAAGGGAGCTTTGACTTTCTCTCTGGAATCCGAATGAATGATGCTGACAATGATTGGTTTAGAACAAATCAGCATGCTTCTTACTGCAACTGATTGGAAACGTTAACGCTCTTTCCCCATACTCTGTATTTATTTTCGATTTCGTAGCTTCTACATGTCTGGTTGATTACTTATGATTTGAATTGAAATAATGAAAAAAATCTAGATACTGGTGTTTTGCTTTTACATCGTTTAACATTAAAATTATAAACAAAAGCTACAAAAACAAAACAATGCAGCGAAAAAGCCTGTTTACAAATTATCGTACTGCTTAATATAACAACAAATACCAGCATAAAAAATGGTAAGCAATTCAACAAACATTCAAACACAAACGCCAGCATAAAACATGGCAAATATGTAAACAAAAATATACCAACAACACTACAATAATAAACGTAAAAAACGACGTTTACATGTTCGCTTTCAAGAACAATCATCAGACTGTGTACTTTGCCATATAAAAGGCAAGACAAAACAGGCTACAGTCTTTCTATGTATCGGGCCTATTATTAAGGGTTTCCTATCTTTGAATTTCAATAAAACAACGTGTACGTGAGATATCATCGACATTTTCTATTCGTTTGCAAGACCTATTGATGCTGTTGTGTATGCTATTGTCCACCACGGTATTGATTCGAAATGTCCGATTTTCCATGAATCTGGATAAATTTTAATATTGATTCGAGTTTAATTGGATTTGTAGCGTCTGTGGTTAGGTTTTGATAATTTTATTTGTTCACGTTTCCCTGAATTGGAAATGCACATTATTTAGTGTTGTTGTTGCCTGTTTGTTTACTTTTTTTATACTGATATTGTTGCTATATTTTTGTTCATTCGTTGATCATGTAAACAAGTCCATTGTTTTGCTTTTGGAGCTTTTGTTTATCATTTTAATAACATCATTTCCATTTTCGTAACAATATTGAAAATCATTTTTAAAATGTGGAAATGAAATTTAATAACATTTGTTAAGGATATTAATACCTTAAGTATTGTCGATTATATCTAACAAATCGTAGACAAATACAGTTTAACCCACACCAATATACTTTGATTGTAATAAGTGTTTAGAAACGTCTCAATCGCGGGTTATAACACTAGTTTTGCTCAAACAAAAAAAAAAAAATTTTTGTATGAACAAAACATTAACAATGAATGACATCAGATGCAATTGTTAGAAACAAATCACTTTCGATGAAGCAAAAGCAAAACTTAATCAAGAAGAATTAATATGGACGCTAATAGAATATCGGAACACACATCGCGGCAATATTTTAGTAGTAACCCAAGCATTAGCCGGAAGATAATTGCAATTATTTGAATAATTTTAATCCTCCTTTTTATTTAAACTTAAAATTTTTAACAATATTTGCTACACATAACATAAATCGTTGGAAACTGACGCTATATTTAGAGATAAATGTATTTAGATGCTAACAGTTTTTATACTTAAAACATATTCAAGAGCATAATTTAAAAAGCTAACTTAAAATGCAAATACCATTCAGATAAGATAATTGACATTTATCGTTGTTTTGCAGATAAAAATCATAAAGCTTTTTTTTGTGTTAAAAACTCAGGTACATAAATTACACACCATTACTCAGCGCGTATGATTAATAATGAATTCATGACAATTAAATATCACTCATACGCATGCATTTACACTTGTATTCAGTGGTACGAGCTTAAAATTGCTTGAACTGTTCTTCCAACAGAACAGTTTTTGCGTTAAAGGTCCTGTATAAATAGGAACGTGATAAAGTCAAGACTGAATAAGTGGACAAATAGAAACAAAGAACACATTTTGAGACACAAAACTCTCTTGGAAATTGTAACAACCACACCACAGGTTGTTATAGTTACTGAAGGCTGTAATAATAATGTATTAGATTTCTTGTGTTACACCTATTTTGGCAGTTGATAACGACCATCTTAATAAAGCTACATCAATTTGACGGACGCTTATTCCGTCTGTTTTACCAAATCCCTATAAACATAATAAAATTGTTGTCATTACAATGTGTTTTCTGTTCAAAGTACTGCACGAAAAATTATCGTTAGCATGAAAGCCTGTTTTTAGATGAATTATCAAATTTGTGATATGAAAAAAAAACTGTTGGGTGTGGAAAACGGCATTACTGTAATCGGGAGAGCCATATAGGTCGATGGTAATCAATTTATATTATTCCAATTTCAATTCCGACAACATGGAATGACAACAGGATGGCGCTACGTACCACATACCTCATGCCACATGGGATATTTTACAGAAGCGATTTGAGGGCATGGTCATCTCACGTAATTTAATTCTTTCACAAAATTCAGTATATTGTCTTTATTAAATGTAATGAACCGATTTACGCTTGAACAATATTGGGATTTGTAGAAAATTTGTTGTACAAAATAAATAAAATTGATCGAAATTTACACGAAGATATACAAAATTTGGTCGCAGAGAAGAACTGTCAGTGCCCGGTATATGCAAGTTTATTGCTAATGTTCGTGAAACTGGTTTCATTGTTGATGCGCCAAGACGTGATCGTGCTCGTACAGTGCTTACAACCGCAAAGATCGCAGCTGTAGCTGAGAGCTCGGTATGACGACTTACAAAGTTCAATTCGTTCAAGAGTTGAATCTGCATAATCTTCCGATTGGTGGTCTTAAACCCATTACGAGTGATTGTTTAGTGTGGTTTGTGGGACTGAGGTAGAATTGGTCTATATTTCCTTCAAAAGGAGAACAGCACAACAATTACGGTCAACAGAGACACCAATCGCGCCATGATAACTGATTTTTTTGTACCCGCTTTCATGGTATCGATGTGAACAATTTTTTCAACAGGATGATGCAACTTGCAACATATCTCATGCTACAATCGATTTATTTCGTCAAATGTTTTATAGCTGTTTAATTAGCAGAAATGGTGATGGTAATTGGCTGTCAATACGCTGCAATATGATACCGTTGAACCATTTTCTATGTGGCGCCGTTAAAGAAAAGTGTTCGTGATGCCATTGCCAAGATACAACCCCATACACTCGAAAATGTGCTCGAAAATTGGTCAAATCGAATAAGGTACAGTGAAGCCAGCTCTGGGAGCCGTATGAATGAAATAACATTCCATTCCTAACCGGAGCTATTGCACTTCACAACAAAAACATAAATTTGACACAATTTTATGCAGTTCATGTTTTATTGCATTTATAAATTTAAACTTTTAAATGGTCCACCCATTACATACCTAGTTTTTCACACCACTTACACCATGGATATTCGAACGATTTTATATTTCATACGTAATGGCATTAGTTGGCTTTTAAGGCGAATAAAAAATGTCGATAATATTGCACACACACTTCGTTTTATTTAAATTTAAAGATAGAAAACGCATAAAAAAGATCCTGTATGATATACAGTCACACAGATAATTATACGTATTCCCCTAAAAATCATTATTTTAAAAATGATAATACATGGTCAAGTCAACTGATTTTTGCTCCAAATTTTTTGTTTTCCGTCACAGCCGAACAAATTATATTTGTTCTCATCACTAAATATTACATTCGCCCAAAAATCAGAGGACTTGTCCATATATTATTGGGCAAATTCCAATCGTGGCTTTTTTCTCGGCACTCGGCTGCGGAAACCGTTCTTTCTCAAAACACTTCATACTGTTTCGGAATGCACAATAACATTGTGGTCACTTTCCGAGGTATTTCGTATTTCTACGGCTGTAGTCCAGGATTTTTATTCACAATACATTTTATATACCGGGCTACCCTTGGAGAAATTGTATTAGAAATATACGTCGTACGTATAATTTTTGTGGTGCCATATTGGTTTTAAGCAAACTGCAGTCACAAATTCATAGATTTTGGGAATCTTTTTTCTTTATTTAAGTAAATGTGTCATTACGGACGCTAATGTAAAGAAATTTTAGATTAGAAGTTCATTACTTTTTAAAAAAATTATTTTTAGGGGGTACGTATAATTATCTGTGTGACTGTATATATAACAAGAGTATTGATGTAAAACTCACAAATACATATGTTAATTAATCATACCTTTCTTTATATTGTTACGAAAATGAAAAATCTAGATACTGTTGTTTTGCTTTTACATCGCTTAACATTAAAATTATAAACAAAGGTTACAAAAACAAAACAATGCAGCGAACAAACCTGTTTACAAATTATCGTACTACATAATATAACAACAAACACGAGTAAAAAAATGGTAAAAAAAGTAAACAAAAATACAAGAGCAAGCACTCGCATAAAAAAGATATGTCGAATAATAGCCTATTAATTGTTACTGTTTGTGCAAAGGTTATAAACAGAGGAATAACACACAAAGCAATTGTTGTTGTTTACATAAAGGTGTGAGCAGAATTGTGCATATAATAAAAAATTATAATTAAAGCTAAACACAAATTTATTTTTATTTTATTTGCAATCTAAAAGCTCATATTTTAAACATTTTTAAAATATAGAAACGTAACAATATTTTGTTAATTGTATGTCAAATATGGTATTTGAGGCGTCAATGCTTGCGCTTCCAATGTTCAAAATTTTAATGAAGGCTCAAATATCTTAAATTGTGCATAAAATTTCTTAAAGAAGCTTTGAAGTTTTACTAGAACTAACTAACTTCCAGTGTATACACTGGAAAGAAAATCAGAAAATTAATTATTTTAAATGAATTTCTTCAAAGAATTTTCTGCATCTTTTCTAAGAATCTTCTTCAAATTAAGAGTAAGTAAAGAACTTTGAAAAATGTGGAGCCATGTAGAGATGTTTTAAATGTCAATTTATTTTTTCATAATTACTAGTAGTAGTAGTAGTAGTAGTGCCTCATTAAAAGGCAATGAAATTCAAATTCGAACATAAAGTTCGAATTATTTTCCTAATGAGGACAGCATAAGAATTCTATAAAAGTCAATACATTTCTTAATAGAATTTTTTGTTTGAAAAACAAATAATCGTAGCCAAAGAAAAGAGAATTTAATGCCTGTGTGTGACGAAAACTTTACAACAAATTTCATTGATAACACATGACACATGATTGTGAAGAATTTGTTTCGTGTTATTGTGAGTTTCGCAACTGAAATAAATGTTTTTCGAATTGCCAAAAATTACCGAACATGTGAGAAAAGTTTTCTTCTGTATTGTTCAAACAGTTTCACTTTTTGTCTTATTTAAACAGAGCGAAAGAGAGAGAGAGAGAGTGAGAAACTATTGGAAAGGAAATGGCTAAAGTGCCTTTAAGAAGTTTGTATTTGAAACAGACGGCAAATATGTTTCCGTTTCCCTTTTAATAAAATTTGTTACTCAAAATAAAGTTTTTCGCACACAGCAGCTACAACTACATCAACAACAGAAATTAAAATAAAATCGACAACATTATTGAGCTTAAAGACAAAAAGTTTTTTTTCTTTTGTTTTTGTTCTAAGAAAACATTAAAAAAAACAGAAAGAAAATGTTACAAATGAATTGAGAAAATAAATACGAAACTATACTTCCGGACATGTGTTGCAAATAACATATACATACACACAATAAAAAGTTGGCCAAAAATTGTTCAAATAGTTTGTTCAAATGAAAACACTGTCATCTCGTTTTTTTTTTCAATTCGTTTAATAAAGAAATTTAAAAATTGAAAACAATGGAAATAGAACATAGCGCATCAAAAGGTCACTCAAGGTCGACTACGTTTATTTATTAATTTATAGATTAAAAAAAAATATTTTTTTGTTTCTTTGAAAACACAAAAGTATTTTCATTTCCTATGTTTTTAATAACATTTGACAGGAAGTTCCAATTAACCAAAGCCTATGATAAATATTGCCTCCAGGGAAAATGAATTTAATTGTACTTCCATGCTGCGTTGTTGGTTCGGATCGTGATAATAAATGCTCTAAGAACTACATCACCCAACGCATTGTTTACAATCCTTAACTGGATATTATCCGACATGTCGACGTAACAAGTGGTTGCGAGAGCGGCAATAAGTCTGAGAACCACAAAAGCATGGAAGCATAGAATATATGATATACCTAATAATAGGAAACGATACCTGGACCTTTTTCAATGCAATTATGATAGCAGTTTACATCTCAAAGTGCCAAATAATATCAGGCTCAAATGGTGGCTATATATGCATAGGATGGACCATATATCGTTTTAAATTTAAACCATCGGTTATTTCGAATCAGGCAATTCTTATGTCATTCTATGCTGGTATGTTATCTCTACTGAAAGTAATGAACCGAATTACGCTTGAGCAACGTTTGAACTTATTGAGCCAACGATTAACTGCGGGAACATTAATAAGCCAAATTGTCGAATTTGCATCGCAGAAAACCCACACTTTGTCTTACAGAAGAAAATGCACCCACTACGAGTGACTGTTTGGTGCGGCTTGTGGAGCGGAAGCATCAATTGCTCATTTTTCTTTAAAAATGAGGAAACCATTAAGGTCAATGGAGACACCTATCATACCATGATAACAGATTTTTTTATACTCGCTCTCCATGGTATTGATGTGAACGATGTTTGGTCTCAACAGGATGGTGCAGCTTTCCACACATCTCATGCCATAATCGATTTATTGCTTCAAACGTTTGATGGCTGCGATTTGATACCGTTAGACTATTTTCTGTGGGACGCCGTCAAAGAAAAGTGTTATGCGACAATCCAGAGACAATTTAGCATTTGAAGGCCAACATCCGTGATGCCACTGACGAGAAACGATTCCATATACTCGAAAAAGTGCACGAAAATTAGTCCTATCGAATGAGATACTGTGAGGCCTGATGCGGCAGCCATATGAATGAAATAATATCCATTTTTAACCGGAGCAATTGTAAATCACAGCATAAATTTCCCAAAATTTCAAACCGTTTTTATTTAATTTAAACCTTTAAATGACCCACCCTATATTATGATAGCAGTTTACACTTGAAAGAGAATATCAGCTAAGTATTCACTGGCCGACTCAGTTTAATTTTAAATTGTCTTTAATTACCAGGCTCAAATAATGTCTATAAAGTATGCCGCTGTGGCAGTATGGTATCAGAGCATATCATATGGATATATAGGGACAGTAAAACGACCAATAGATTCGTTGAGAGTGTTCACACCTAATATTAGTTTGTCTCATAATGCCGAGTGTAGCTTGAAGAGAAAGCATCTGTCTATAAGCCACAATATTCCATTAGCCATTGCATTACATTACATAGATAATTCGTGCTTTAGCCGTACTATCTGTCTGTGGTAAGTTTTTATTGTCTTTTACAGTATAATCTATTCAAACCTAATATTCGCATATATACAACTCGGTCTTTCTGTCTTCCCCGAAATTATTGCCCTAGTTCCTTTGCTCTTAGGGAAAGAGTTGGTCGAAAGCAAATATCCGTGGCATTGACAGTTGATTCCTTCCACTTAGGATAATCCGCACGATCTTGATGGTCGATTTACATCACATCCACATGAGATAACCATGATCTAAAGTCGCTAACTACATATCATTGATGTCAAGATTATCCAATTCAATTCAAAGGAAGGTGGCACCAACAAAAGCGTCAACAATGTTCTCAAAGAAATATGGATCGATAACGTGGCCGGCGGAAAATCTACATCAACCACTGATTTTTTCGCTTTGACGCAAAAACTGTTCTGTTGGAAGAACAGTTCAAGTAATCTGAAGCTCGTACCACGCAATACAAGTGTAAATGCATGCGTATGAGTGATATTTCATTGTCATGAATTAAATATTAATCATACGCTCTGAGTAAAGGTGTCTAATAAGTATACATAAGTTTTTCGAAACAAAAAAATAGGTTTATGATTTTTATCTGCAGCAACGATAAATCTTAATGTGTATACATGTGTGTATGATAAATATTACCGTCTTTGAAAATGAATTGCAATGTATATCCCTGCTACGAGTATGGTTCTTAGGACTACATCATCTAAGGCTCTGTTCACTAGGTAATGGGTCCGAGAATCACAAAAGAATGCAAGTATGTATAGAAGATATACATACATACATAATTGGCCATTACAACGATTCAGTCAGGATTATAGCCTAGCTTCTCTATAGAAGATATGCTTATGCAAAATCTAAGGTATGGTTGCCAAGGGTATGCCTAATGATTACACTATAGCTGAACCCTTTCTGATACTATTATGATAGCAGTATACGACTCATAGAGAATGTGAGTGAAGTATTCACTGACGGACTCTGTATGAATAAAGTATCAAAGTATAGAGTATAAGTATATATGGATCGACCAGTAGATTTGTTAAGAGTGTTTACAACACGACTTAGTTTGTCCAGTAATGCCGCGCGTTACTTGAAAAAAAAATCATCTGTCTAGTAAGGCACAATATTCCATTAGCCACTAAATTACATAATATATTACTTAAGGAATTCGTTTTTTATCAGTATCATCTGTCGGTGGCCTACTTTTCCGGCGAAAGTTTTTCTTGGCACTTGCAATAGACATACATACTAGTGATTCAAGTGATTCGAATCATTCATCAAAAACTACAGTCTTAATTGTTGTTGCATTTACAAAAAAAGAAGAAATAAAAGGACAAAGACAGCAACCAAAGCAAACATACCACCTTCTAGTGAGTATTGTAGAGTTCGTATGCGAATCACGCTTATTTTGTGATTCTTGTAAATGTTGAGTAAAGGAGAGTCGAAATCAATAACATCATGCGTATTGTTAAGTATGAGTACGATGAATACTTCAAACTTTAAACATGAGTAGTATGAGTATGATATTAAAAGTATGGATGCGTATAAGTATCAGAAATTATGAGTATGATACGAATCTACTTATCTTTTCCAATACTTATTGCTGATCTCTGATGTGGACCAAAGAACCTATGTTATTGTCTGAACAACCTAATGTTCAACGGTGAGGAGAAGCACAATAAATTTTAAAATGTGTAAGTCATAATGAATAATTTTTCCGCCTTTCTCTTGATACGTTACTGAAATACTTATGTTTGTAGTGAAGTATTTTCACCATTACAACCACCCCACCCTCTAATATTGTTTTTTAACTGAAAACTATTTATTACCCAGTTATTTAATATACGTTATTGTATTTGTCTATTTGTCTACAATGCTGTATTATCTGTTCTTCTAAGGATTACACACAAAAAAAAACAAAGAAATCTTAAATTTATTATCTGCAGAATACCATTCATAGTATCATACATACATATGTATATTGAATCTTATTTTCATCTGTACTCATGCAAGCGAAAGTGGTTAACATATGTGAGTGTGTGTGATTCTGTGTAATTTTCCTTTCTTGTTTGTGTGCATTCAATTATTCAAATAAACAATTTTGTGGTCAAGGTGTTGAACACGTTTTTTTCCACCTGTTTTCCTCTTCAGATATTTTTTTTGCTCTTCCCTGTGTTATTTATTTTCATTAAAGTTAACAACTATAATGTGTTTATATGCACGTACGTGTATATACATACTGTACGTAGAGAGTATCTATGTTTACATACACATCCATACATATACAATATAAAAAGAACAAACAAATATTACAAAGTACACACATAAATTTGCCTGCAGTATTACACACATACATGCTTTCATTCACTTTTCATACATGTGTTTGGGTTCATAGTGCATCAGGATATGAGCAAAAAAAAAGAGCGAAAGAAGATAAAATTTAAATCCTTTATTTGGCTATGAATTTATTCAGTTTGTGTTTGTATGTGGTTATGTATTTTGTGCATGTTGTGTCTGTGTGTGTCTGTGTTGAAAATATAAAATTTATTTACTCACGTTTAAAACAGTGTTTGCTTATGAAAAATAAATCACGTATAGCCGGAATATATTTTTATCCTCACATATTAATTTGCCTCAAATCGAAAATATGTGTTAACGTGCATGCATCTCTATACATATGTACATACTACGTACGTAGTATTATTAACCAGACAACCAATAATTTAAAAAAAAAGTTGTTTAATTTTGCAAGATGAAAAATAAAGTTTAAAATTGGAATTGTTTGGTAGTTTTTTTCCGTAAATTTTATGAAGTTGCTTTAATGAAATCTTTTTCGATTGGAATTGATTTAAAACAGTTTAGCTGTGAGTGGGCGTTGAATACAGGCACACATTTCGAGTCTTGCAATAGGGATTTCAGATATGATGGCCGTTATCAAATGTTATTGCAGCTACATCTGACAAATTCATTGCTGAATGGGCTCTAGAGCAGTTGGCAAACGATTAATCATCTTCAGCATAGAGACCCATTTCTAGTAGAATGAGTACTTGAACAAACAAAATTTTCTAATTTGCATTTCCAAAATGTTAATGTTTTACATGGCTATCCGCGTTATTGGTGCATATCAGAGATCAGCAATGAGTATTCAAAAAGTTGAGTAGATTCGAATCGTACTTGTAATTTCTGATATTTATACGTATTCATACTTATTTTAATATCGTACTCATACTACTCATATTCAAAGTTTGAAGTACTCATCGTACACATACTTAACAATCCGCATGATGTTGTTGATTTGATTCTCCTTACTCAACATTTACAAGAATCACAAAATAAGTATGATTTGCGTACCAACACTACAATACTCACTAGAAGGTTGTGTGTTTGCTTTGTTTGCTGTCATTGTTTTTTTTTTTTTTTTGTAAATGCAACAACAACTAAGACTGTAAATTTTGATGAATGTTTCGAATCACGAATGAATCAGAGTAGGTGAGTTTCAATACTGTTGAGTTACTCATACTCAAAATGTCATGATTACTTATGAGTTGCGAAAAAACGATTCATTGCTGATCTCAGGTATGGGTATTAGTTGGATGTTGAACATAAATCCATATTAACGGTCTCCCAACAGGGTTTCTTGAACTTTGGCAGTTGATAACGGCCATCTCATTAAAGCTACATATATGCCATTTATTTAGGGCGGCTCTGGATAAATTGGTAACTGGCCATAATTTGTATTAAAAAATCCCCTTCATCTTCATGAGATCGATTTCTAGTAGTATGGATACGTGAAGAAACAAAATTGTCAAATTTGCGTCCCGAAAATGTCACTGTTTGACATAGATTCTGTGCCATCGATGTCATTCGTTCATACATGTTTAAGAATGACAGTGGCCAGACCATCACTGCGAACAGCGACCAATGTAAGTTGATAATTACCCACTATTTTTCGGCCTGTATTGGCTGATCTGGAGGCAAACCACATGTGGTTTCTAAAGGACGGCTCTATTCGAGGCACACTTAATATTAATATTTGATTGATTCTCCGCACGAGCGATTAGAAGCGTAGTTTTTTGAGTGTATAGGCCGCGTATTTTGGCAATGGCATCATGAGCTGTCTCTGCTCTATTGTCACTGGTATGTTGGTATAATACTTTTCTTTCTTTCTCTTTGGCTCATCTAGCGAAGCGGATGGTAATGCGGCTTCAATTCTTGATCCAATTAAACTCTGTTAGGCCTCATTTTCACAAAATTGGATGCAAATTACGCACTGTACAAGCACGCTCACGTTTTGGCGCATTAACAATGAAACCAGTTTCAAGAACTTTAGCAATAAACTTGCATATACCGGGCACTCTTTGTTTTGGAAATAAATTCCAAATGAAATCCAACGTTGCTCAAGCGTAAATCGATTCATTACGCTCAGTGGAGATAATATAAATACTAAATTTTATGACAGAATAGAATGACATATGTAAGTATTGCCAGATTCGAAATAAACCCTGGTTCCAATTTAAGTCGATAGATGGCGCACATGATATTAAATGTTTCACTTTTAATTCATGTGGCACTTAACGACGATCGAGCTGTCTTCGTAAACCCAAATTTCTTCAAATGGATCTGTTTGTTGTTAAATGATTAGTTTACTTGCAACATCCACGCTACTCATAAGCTGATCTTACTTAATTGCATTCAATTTATATTCTTGGACACCAACAAAGAGCTCTTTACCTTCTACTTTGAGACAATATCGGTTTTACTAACTGCGGCACCTCGAGGGGGCATCATGCTTATTGTGATTTAAATTTCTTTTATACTGGATAGTAAAGTCGTAACTTTGGCGGACTTTAATTCAACTTACCAAATGCCCTTCGAGGTTTTTATATTATAGTAGTCATTAGAGTGCGAGTTGATTGTTTCTCATTGGAATTTGGTGGCCACACAAGTACTTGAGGTAATGTCCTATAGACTCTCAGAAGCTCAGGAGCTCCAGATGCAATAATTCTGTTTTTTTTGGCTTTGATAGTATTCGGTTATAGTAACTTATGGCCTTGTCCGTTTTATCAACAACCTAAGAGAGAACGCCATCTATTCCATTTGAGCTCGTATTGTTGTCGAGCAAAAACTTCACCTCCTTTATTTGAGTATAACAAAACCGGCACGGCATTTTCTTTTAAATCGTTCGACTAATACGGTTTTGGTGAAGCCCTTGCGTTTACCAACTTTTTCGATGAGATTGGTGTGCCACTATGCATGCTCAAATGTGCTTTGGTAATCTAAGCGACCACTTAGTCCTAACCTAATCGAATACGGTTTCGATTTCTTACATAGCTAATGCAAGCTGGCCACTATGCTCGCAAGATTTAAAACAAAACATAGGTAGTTCATGCACAGTACTACGCAACTCAGTGCTTTACTGCAAGCAGTCTGTCCTTATCCGTGGTGAAGTCACATGTTGTAAGGAAGTGTCACGACGTCGAGCTCCCGTTCAAACACAGCATTAGGCAAATTTCATTTTGGTTGAGAGCTGGGCATTTGCAACCTAATTGCATGGAAAAAAATAGCATAGGATGGATAGGATATGTGACAAAAAGGCGTTGGTGGTTTCATATTTATCGGTGGCAGTATGGATAAAAATGCAAAATTTGAGGTACCTTCGAGTATGAAGCAAGAAATGAGTGCCTAAAGGCCAAGAAATGAATGCTTTTTCAATCGACGAACTTCAAATAATCCAGCACGAGTGAACACTATTATGAAGGAACGGTAATAAAAGTTATTCAGATTGTTGACCATGTTTGAAACAATTTTACGCATATAATCTTTCAAAATTCTGTTGATACCAGAGATCATAAATAAATTGTATTTTCGCTACTCGAGTGATTCGAATTATCCATCAAAATTTACTGTCTTAGTTGTTGTTGCATTTACAAAGAAAGAGAAACAAGAAAAAGACAAAGACGGCAAGCAAAACAAAAACAAACAACCTTCTAATGAGTATTGTAGTGTTCGTACTTATTTTGTGATTCTTGTAAATGTTGAGTCATGGAGAGCCGAAATCAACAACATCATGCGTATTTTTAAGAGAATATGAGTAGTATGAGTATGATATTCAAATAAGTATGAATGCGTATAAGTATCAGAAATTATGAGTGTGATTCGAATCTACTCATCTCTTTGAATACTCAATGCTGATCTCTGGTTGGTACCTATAATTACTATTAAAGCTTATAAAAGTGTTGGAATCCGTGAACCTGCAGAAGTATTGTCTCCATAACCCGTAATATGATGCTCATAAAATAACAACAGGAATATTTAGAACTCTTTTTATGCTTACCGAATGAGGCGTATAAAATGAGACACTTGCTCTCATACTTGTTTTTCAATGGCTTTTCGCTTATATAATATGATATTAGATGGCATTTTTATATTATTTGTCTAGACAATACGAAAGTATTTAATAAAACTTGTCTCCAACGGAAGACATGTACTTAAAATTATAGAAACCAAATTTAATAAAAAACGAAAAGAAAATAACATTTTGCTGTAAGACATTTTAATATGTGCGAAGATTGTATTCCCATAAAAAAATATGAAGATTTGATGGTATATTTGAATCACTGTTGGCTATGTGTACAGTACTTCGATCTGTGAACAAAGGTATATGAAATCTTAGGAATACTTGCGTAATTCCAGATGAGCTATTTTCGAAGTTGTCGAAAAGTATTTAAGGGCTGCCCATTGGGTCTGATCTTCACACTCTGTCGAGGCCACATGATTAAAAATTGTTTTTGGTAACCTAAATGTAATTACAGTGGCGAGCAAAAGTGTATTCATGTTGGTATTTTGTCTAGTAAAACGTCAATAAATTTTTCTACGAAAACTGGACAGCAGAGGATTGGAAACGTGTGGTTTGGTCTTATGAAACTAAAATTAACCGTTTCCAATCAGATGGGAAAGAATATTACCCACATGAAAATGTTCAAAGACATCATGTAAAGCAAACAGTAAAATATGGCGGGGGAAGTTTGATGGTGTGGGGATGTTTTACTTGGTGGAACGTTGGTCCACTGGTTAAGACAGAAGGTATAATGAAAAAGGAAGATTATCTCAATATTCTTCAGGCTAATTTGCCAGAATATGTGGACAAAAGTGCATATCCCGAGGAGGAGATACACTTTTAACAAGATGAAGATCTTAAACATACCTCCAAAATTGTTAGAAATTGGTTGTCTAACCACAAATTTAAATTACTTAAATGGCCAGCACAAAGCCCGGATCTCAATCCTATAGAAAATTTATGGGCTCTTTTAAAAAGAAGACTGACCGTGTATGAAAGAGCACCAGCGAACATGGATGAACTCTGGCAAAGAGTACAAGAGGAGCGGAACAAAATCCCAGATGAAATTATACAGAAATTGGTGGAGAGTATGTCAAAGTGCATTAAAAATATAAAAATGAACAAAGGATTGTGGACAAAGTATTAAAAATCGCTTAATATTAAGGTTTTTGAATATACGTGCAAAAGTGTTCGAATTGAGTTATTATTAATTTATTTATATTCTTGACGTATGGTATATAATTTCTTTTAATTTTTTAACTTAAATATGTAATATAATAAACAAGTAATCAACCCTGAAACATTCATCTTGCGTTCTCATTCATTAAAGATTTTATAGGGGTTAAAAGGCGGAATCTGCCAACATGAATACACTTTTGCTCGCCACTGTAAGTTTGCTAGCCCGTTTGGTTCAAACGACTTTGTAACAAAGTTGTGTCCTCGACGATAGTTCGTCCATTAGACATTTTTTTAGGCCAGATCAAATCATCCAACATATATTCCGTAGATAAAAAAGGAGAGAGTAGAATACCTACGAAAACCAATTACGAATATCCTAATCACAATATGTAAATAAGTATGGCTGGTGAGGAAAACAGCATAGTCAATTAGATTAACTTCACCTAGAAGTAGTACGATTGCGATTCCGAAATGGTTGTTATGAGGAACCTTACTTTCTTAACACGTCAGCACAACCTATTTATCGGGTTTACAATCTAGCTTCTCAGATCTTTTACATTAAATTTAATCCGTGAGTGAGGTTATAATTCAGTTCTTCGTGTAGTCTTGTAAACCACATTTTGATACAAGAAATAACAGAGCATGTTCGCATGTTGCGTTCGCATGTTCGCTTGTTGCGTTTTCCAACACTGCTTAATTAAATGTTTATTACAACTCTAGCAGCTCATACCACCCATATATCTGCTGAGATGAAGTCGCCGAAGAAATACTTGTTCATATTACGTTTTGTTTGAAATGTCTAAACAAGAGGTTGAACCACGAACTATCGTCTAATTAGCCAACATATTACCTACTAGACTACGCAGATTACCTAATGGAGGATCACTGCACCGGCCAATGCACGAGAGTTTTATTCCATTCTCAATTGGATATAAGTGATGTAAATAGTAAGGAGATGAAGTAAAGTATTTCTTACGCAGTCTTAAGAAACTGAGGCACATGATTGCTTATTTTGACTCTTGAGGAATGTGTGATGGAGCATAAACATTACGCAGAATTTTCCTGCCCAGAATATCAAGAGCCTTCTACTCGTTAATACTTACGCCACCCATAACTACAGATACATATATAATTGGTCGATAAAACCCTTCAGTCATGATTACGAGCTAGTTTCTTGCACGACTTATGTCATGTGCGAGCACCTACAGTTTAAATTCGACTCCGAACGACAGATTTTTAAGAAAATTTTCATGGCAATTTTATTTACTCTCAGAGAGTTTTTGTCAGAAATCTGATGAGAGGAATTCGCCGAAGAAATGTTTGTTTTCATATTTCGTTTTGAGTCGCCGAAGGCATATTTTTTCATATTTCGTTTTGTTGGAGATGTCTAACCTGGGGTTTGAACCCTGGCCTTACGTCTAATAATACAACACACTACCTACTAGACTACGGTGATTAACTAGAGATGGGGCAACATTATTGCAGCGCTTGTGTGTTAATAAACAACATTGCGCTTATCTCGTAATTAAAGTCAACCCTATTAGTACGATCTCATTGAAAGATTGACTGTAGGTTGAGCCTTTTAGCCTTAATCTCCAAAAGGATCGGCCTATCATTAAAATAATATGAATTGTAGATATTGCTGCAAAAGAGTCGATAGGATTAGAATTACAAAGAACAGCTGTGAGCTTTCCACACTTAACCCAGTTAAAGTTATACTATATGTAGCTCTGTTGCAGTACATAATTGCTAAAGGATTCCAAAAACTGCCATGTGACACAAGGTCTACTTATAGCGACTGTAACTTTTTCAATTTTCTTCAAATGGTTTTTGTTTTCACAATTTGTTTTATTTTTTTATTTTTTATTTGTTATTGTCTTTTTTTTACTTTGTTTTGTAATTGTAATATTTTTGTTCTATTTTTGCTTTCTTTAGTACCCGGTCATAAGCATTGCGAAAATACTGCTGCCAAGCATTAGAATCATATCACATTAGTCGAAGTGAGTGAAGTGAAGAAATTTATTTGAGAAAAATTTTTAAATGAAACAGATGTTAAAAATATTCCACGATTCATATTTACATGACATTGATGTTTATTAAAATTTATTCGAACAAAAATCAAAAAAAGTTTCGTTTCTTTCTGTATAAATATTGTATTCCACTGAACCATATTACAGGGTTTAGAAAAAGGAATTTTAAATGACTTGATTTGGAGAAAGAAATTGATTTCGAAAAATATATTCAGAAAGTAATTAGTAAGGTGTTGATAGGTCTACTAAAATAAATTCTAAGAAGAAAGAATTACAAACCTTTTTTATGTAGAAACAACGTCATTTGGAAAAATGTGAATGTAGTGGCTTTACTTTTCCTCAAGCGGGAGCAATGCTTAACCATTCAATAATGCCCTTATACTCTCTTGTGAGCTTCTGGATAATTTATTTAAAAAGAAAATCCTCCTTATCAGTTTAGTTTTACACTCAAATTACACATACCTACATAATTAGTCATTACAACCCTTCAGTCAGGATTTATTCTCAGAGTATTTGCCAGAAATCTGCTGAAGAAATTCAGATCAACATGATGAAGACTTGTTTAAAAATTGTTACGGACCCGTGTTGCTTTTTCTCGAGACATCGGTGAGAATTTAGAGTAGAATCTGGAAAAAGATAGCCAACGCATTGTCTGTGCTGTATTCATTCCGATTATTGAGACTTAATTGTCTCCGGAGCGTAACGAACGGTATCCAAAAAAGCAATTTCACTATTATCCAGAAGAAACTGATAGACAGATATCAAAGCGAGAAAGCTCCCCTATAATAGTTAGGGTACAGCACCGTCTCAGGAAGGCAAGTTACAATCTTTTAGAGAACGGCATCGGAATTGCCGTAGTCTAGTAGGTAATGTGTTGGCTTATTAGACGAGAGTTCAAAGCAAAACAAAGTATGAAAAAATATTTCTTAGGCGACTTCCTCTCAGCCGTCTGCTGGCAAAAACTTTGAGAGTAAATAAAATTGCAATGAAAAGCTTCTAAAGAATCCATCGGATCGGAGTCGACTTTAAGCTGTAAGTTCCATCACTCATGGGTAAAATTAATATACACAACAAGGATGGTGTGAGAAGCTAAATCGTAATCCTGTCTAATAGGTTGTAATGACAGTTAATTAATTAAGTGGTGTTGGGAAACGCATTACAACGGTAGATGTACAGACGCTGTTATTTCTTGTCTCAAAATGTGGTTTACGAGACCACACGGCGAACTGGATTATAACCTCAGACATATCATGTTCTGTCATAGATGTTGCTGACAATACTTGCATCGGTTTAAGTGATCACATAGTTCTGTATATCCAAGTTGCTCGGACGACTCGTAAAAGCGGAACTCATAACTTTTAAGTGCGACGGATTTACGGAAGAACATTGTGCATTAAAGACAGTTTTTGGCTGTAGACCAACCGTTGATAATCTAATTACCGACATGAGCCATTCATATAATAAGTGAACTGCCGGCCAATTTCTTGCCAGACATCAGTAAATAAAATTGCCATTAAAAGTTTCTCAGAAATCTGTCGTTTGGAGTCAACTTTAAACTGTAGGTCCCGCCATGCATGCAGAAAATTAATGCGCACAACATGGGTGGTGAGAGAAAATGGGTCGTAATTCTGTTCTAACTGCAGAGTTGTAACGACCAATTAAGTAGAAAAGGCTCTTCAACGAAAACTGACAACTATTCAGACATTCTAGAAATACGAGAGGTATGCAGTGACAACTGAGCTGAACTAAACATCACCTTTTGAATGTAGTATTTTGAAAGGTCTACTGACGATTTTCAACGTTGGACACAGGAGTGATTTTAATAGGTCAAAGTCCCAAACAAGAAGGGTTTATCTCTTTTAGACCCCGTTAAAATATTATATGTCCATTTAGTTATAAATAACTATATAATCAATGAATATAGAGGAATAAGTGTTTAAGCCACTATATAGCCAAAGAACAGCTAAGGCTGTTGGCTTTAGAAGAGTCTTAACAGGAGAGAGGCGTGAAGTGCATTGAAGGGTACTCGGTACCCTTCTGTTCTGTTTACTACCAGACTATTTTCTCTATTCCACTTAGAAAGGGTTCGGAAAGCAAAGTTGAGCCGTTCCGCATTACTACAAGCTTCGTGTTTCATAGTACGAAGACTGAGGAATTGTAAAGTACATATACCTTCCTTTTAAACTAAGCGAATCGCCTATTAAGCAGGGCCCAAACAAACTAGAGAATATTTCTCATGGAGACGGCTTCAGTCAAAGCAATTGGTTTGATGTTATTCCAACTACACTTAATGCGAAACGAAAGTAGGCTATAAAAAGGTACTTGAATGCTAAATAAAAAGCTTCAAAAGCTGCCATTTGACATCGTTGGACTATTTTCTGTGGGGCGCCGTTATAGAAAAGTGTTATGCCGATAAATCAGAGACAATTAAGCATTCGTGATACCAGTGCCGAGATAAAACCCCATACACTTGAAAAAGTACACGAAAATTGGTAGGATCGAATGAGGTACTGTGAGGCCAACCGTGGCAGCCATATGAATGAAATAATATTCCATTTGTACTTCACCACTAAAAAACAAATTTTTTAATTTAATTGCATTTTTAAATTTAAATGACCTACCCTTAACATACATACATAATTGGCCATTGCAACCCTTCAGTCAAGATTACGGCCTAGCTTGCCACCCACTTACTTCTTACAAAATGTATCTTACAATAGAATAGTATATACATGGTTGACTAATAGTTGAGTAAAATTTATGAAATTATTGAATGAAATTGAATTAATTTTCATCTCCATTACATTGCCGTTCTCTGGAGAGGAAACAATATCATATGCAATGATTTAATAAATTTGTTTATACAGTTTGAACATGTAAACGATATGTATTTGAAATTTACATCAATAAATAAATAAATCTCTCTATGTATTGTGTTGTAAGAATAAAAATTCAAATAATGCACCAACAGAGGTAATGAATGAATGTCGTAAACAAAAATCAATAAGAACACAACATACAATGTATGTATGTATGCAAGAGAGAAGAGTAACAAAATTGAATTACGAAATATAACACACATGTAAAACAAATACTAATAAAATAAATACCAACTCATACATGCTCACAGATTCCCAAACCAAACACACTGACACACACAGAGGCATAGAGCCATTCAGTTCCTGTAAGAAAGGACATGAGAGAATTTTATAAACCCAAGCAATTGTTAGTTTTATTGTATTACAAGATACTGAAACAGAAACAATACTGCATTGATACAATGTGAACGTCTCGTAAGCATATTTATGATGTCAACTCGAGTTCATAGGAAATTCTTTGATTTTATTACAGACTTAAGGTGTTACCTACAACTGCCTGTAACTAAAGCTTGATTGTATCGTATAGGAATTCTTTAATTTCAAACTGAAATTGTATAATTTAATAAGTAAATAATATTGAAATGAAAAGTTAAAGTTATTTTATCTCTTTTTTATACTAAAAAAAACTTTGAAAACTGTGCATATAGTTCTAGGAATTTGGCACACCAATCAACAATAAAAATAAAAAAAAAAAACTTTCATTAGAATACACTTACTCCGATATGAAGTGGGCCTCTGACCTAAAAACAAAATATATTCGTTTGTGCTATCTGCGGTTTATAGTTAAAAGTGCCCTGTGAGAATTGTCATACTTAGACCCAAGTACGGCATTGTGAGAACGCACTAAATTACCACCACGGAACTTTTGTTCTAAACATTTAGACACTTGCATTGTAATAAGCCCAGGTACTGCATACCCTAGAATCAAATTGCAAGACCTGCTTCCAATAGATAAAGAACAATTTTCTCATCTACCTCGCTTTGAGAACTTTTTCAGAAGTTATTGGTCAAGAGCACTGCCTATCGCCTGGGTACGCCGAGAGCAATGTCATTATAGTTTCCAATAACTAAACCGAGCCCAATGCTTTTGATTTTGCTCATAATTTCAATGCAGCTCCAGCAACGCTTTCTAGCCTATATATAAAGCTGCCCAAGCGGCTTTAACGGAATCTATAGTGTTTTTTATAAGTTTAAATTTAAAAATACAATAAAATAAGAACGGGGGTTAAATTTTTCTAAATTTATTTATTTGATGTGAATTATAATTGTCCCATTAGAAATGGAACATTATTTCATTCATATGGCTGCCGCTGCTGGCCTCACGGTACATACTTCGATCGGGCCAATTTTAATGCACTTTTTGTATGGGGTCATATCTTGGCAATGGCATCACGAATGTTGACCTTCAAATGCTTAATAGTCTCCGGTTTGTCGGCATAATATTTTACTTTAACGGTGTTAAATGGAAAATAGTCTAACGGTGTCCAATCCAGCTTCTTGCTTGAATGCTTGTAGTGGTCTAGTTGGTAGTGTGTAATACCACTGTTCAAACCCCAGGGCTGACATCTTGATCAAACGAAAGCTGTCGTTCGGAGTTGACTTTAAACTGTAGGTTCCGTCACTCATGTCTGAAATTAACACACACAACATTGTAAGTGGTGTTAGAAACTAGGTCGTAATGTATGATTTATGTAAACTATGCTTGTACGTGTAAAATATATTTTGTCTTCAAGTTATAGCTGTACAGGTAGGTCTAATCGTTCCTTTTGGAACCTTTAGGCTAAGACCTATTTCTCCATTGTTTTTATTACTGCTCTGAAGTCCGTTTTGTTACTATGAAATCATGGTTGACAAACTACTCACGAAACTTAAAGTGTATAGGGGCTCAACTTTAATTTTCGTAAGTTTTCTAAGTGGATTCTCAGCTCCATAGAGTAGTCTGGGAGCAAACAGAACATCAAGTTCAAGCGGTGCCCAGCATCCTTCAATGTACATCATGTCGCTTTGAATTGGCTTCCTGTTTAGGTGCTCCTAGAGCCAACTGCCTTCGCTATTTGGATGGTCCGGGTCTTAAGTCATTCTTCCCCTGAATCGATTGATTATATAATTCTCTGTAACTAACATGTAATTTCTTTACTGGGAAATGTAAGTCTTTTGTTTGGTACTTCCAGAACCACCAATAACAGTAGAGCGAGTTTGCGCAAAACTCATCTGGCAAGCAGTTGGCCACTAGTCCATTTATTGTACGATTGGCACATGTCGGTAATTCATTTATCAACCTTCGGCCCGCAGCTAATATCCAATTTTAACACACAAAGTTCTTTCGTAAATCTGTCGCTTTTGAAAGTTATGTTTTTCGCTGCTTCAAGCCCCGGTGAATATGGACACGTAGGACTATCTGTGAACTTAAACCGATGCATAATCGGGTTGTATGCTCAGATTCAAAGTTTGAAGTAGTCATCATATTCATACTTAACAACACGTATGATGTTGTTGATTTCGACTCTCCTTGACTAAACATTTACACGAATCACAAAATAAGTATGAATCGCGTACGAACACTGAAACACTCACTAGAAGGTTGTGTGTTTGCTCTGCTTGCTACTCTTTCCTCGAATCATTTATAAGTATTATAAGTATTTTTATACAATTATGAATCTGAATGAGTAGGCTTATGAATCAAACATATTTCGAATGGTATGAGTTTGATGTTAACGTTGTACTCATACTCCTTGCGACCTGTACTTATCAATCAACGTTGCAGTGAGTACGAATGAATCAGAGAAGCTGAATTCCAATATTGTTGACTCGCTTATATTCAAAATTTCATGAGTGCTTATGTGTAGCGAAAAAACGATTCATTGCTGATCTCTGGTCACAATATTATTGTATTTTTCACTTCACACTCTAGTACTTTTTTTTTTAAGACTGTAATAATGATTGTATTTCTCATTGCCCTTCACAGTAGATTATCTGTTACGCAAACATATTTCGAAGATTTTAAATATTTAATACATATGATATGTATGTATATTTTTTTAATAAAATGAAATCAACGTAACGATTTTTTTAATATGTAAATCGTGACCTTATTTTTATTTCATTTTTTTTATGCCATTCATATTAATTAAGCGAATAAAAAAACAAAAACGGGAGTTAAAATAAATGAAAATAGAAGTGAATGTTGAAAGTGAAATTTATTTTAAAACCAACACAGGTATGGTATAATGGCGTATACATTGGGGGGGGTGGGTTAGAAAATCATTTCTATAGATGTCATAATGCATATGAATGTGAAGGGTGTGTCTAGCGTAAGGCTCATGTATGAATATGTGGATGGCCAGCAAACATTTTTATTTCAGTGGAATAAATTCATTAAAATTCTAATGTTTATGCAAATGTATAAAATAATAAACACATACACTTTCCAAGATCAACAATTGTTGGTTTAAATTCGATTGAGGATTCAAATAATTCTGGTCGTTTGGTTATTGGTGAAGGCGTGAATGGATAAACTGTTACATATTTAAATAAATCAACATCAATTTGATGAAAATTTCTATTCTAATTTGTTCACGGCTTAATTGGTAGTGAAGAAGAATGGTCATGCATCAATTTTTCTTCATCCTGGCACGATTCCAAGTTTCTGAGTTAGCCACCTAGATTTCCAATGTTCATCTTCGACATATCAGCGAGAGAATTTAATTTCACCACTCATGAATAAAATTAATACACACAACATAACATAAGCTAGGCTGTAATCCTGACTGGAGGGTGATAATGATCACTTAAGTAGATGAGTTTTTTTTGGATCTTTGCCTGCAGTTCCTACTACGTTAGTGATAATCACGGAAGGTATTATTTCTTTTGGTAGAGCGTTAAGGTTAAGATTCTATAGCAAAGGCGAAGGTACATCATATTTTTGTGTCCCACGAACCATTTACTTAAAAGTTAAGATTTCCACAAGACTTACTAAATGTGGTAAACTGCTGGGTGTATCTCATACGGCCACGGATTGCCTTTACAGCAAATTATATAAAGTCTTATTGAGTCAAAAATGAATTTCGTAGCTGAATATAATTATTCGATGGAAAAAACATTTCTCCCACAATACCTTACATAATAAAATACAATGATTTGGAAACGTTGATCGTTTGGTAGTCATGCATTCATGGTGAAATAATAAGAGAAGTTTATTTTGCTGTTGCCACATGTCTTCCTAGTTTAATAGGTAGTATGCTGACTTATAAGACGTGAGGCCATGGTTCGAACCCTAGGTCAGACATCTCAAACAAAACGAAATACGAACAAATATTTCTTCGGAAATCTGCTGAATGAAGTCGCCGAAGAAATATATTTTCATATTTCGTTTTGATGTCTGACCTAGGGGTTTGAACTGAGGCCTTACGTCTAGACTATGGCGAGTCCACGTGGTTTCCATAATAAAATTCAATGATTTGGAATCGTTGATCGTTTGATTGTCATGTACTATTCATGGTGGAACAGTAGACAAAGTTTATTTTACCATTTCCACATGCTACGAATCTTTTCTTAATACTGAAAAATTTTAACAAAATTTGTTGATTGTAATCGAGTTTAAAGATACACTGGAAATTTTGTATAAAGCGCACATAATTCTTAAATTTTATTATATTTACACCAGTAAAGTATTGACGTAACGGGGTTAATCTAACGATAATTTCAATTCAAACTTTTTCAATCTTTTTGCCTTAAGATACCACTTCAAAATTTATGTTTGCTGGGTTATTACATAATTTTTGTAATAAACACTTGGATACCTGAATAGGAATTTTTTTATTTCATTTCATTTACATGGTAGATTTCGATGTTGAAAATAAAAGAATAAAAGGTTGAGTTTTAATTTTTAAAAATTTAAATTAAAAAAAACCATTGAAGCAATTTATAAACTATATATACGAAGAGTGCACCCATATGTATGACTTGGAATAATTAAAACAATTTGGAATTTAGCCATGAGAAGGTGCACATGAAAACCATATAAATTTTCTTCAGTTTGTTAATTTAATTTATTATTACGTATTATTTATTGTGCATTGATATTAATTTTTAAATATTTTTGATTGACTACGGTTTTGCACACCATATAATGCTGACGTCATATAATTTGGATTGTATAATAATATCGCAGTTTGCTGTAGTTGTACCAGCTCTGTTGCTTTTTCAGACTTATTCCAAGTGGGTGAGTGTATAAAACCAAACAAATGTTGGTGATGTTGGTAATCGTAGGAATATTGCTTCTTCCATTGGACTTGTCTAGAGATCCACTGATGTCGAGAGTGGATAATTAAGTAGGTGCATTGTATCGTGCGGTCCTATTCGGCATATCAAGCATTGGTCCGAGACGTCAGGATCCCGCGGAATCCTGCGACGTCCTCTCTTTTTACTCTGTCGAAAAGTTTTTCTTGGTCCGCAATATCAGATGGGCCCGAAGTTTGAACTGCATTCATTTGAGAAGCTAGGTCGTCGTATTAGCAACTACAAGGTTGTAATGACCAATTATGTATGTTTGTATGTATGTATGTATATATGTATGTATTCATGGCATTCTAACTTCCAAGTCTACCCCTAGCGAACGTTATGCCTTGGCGTTGGCTATTATTGTAGCATCAGCAATGGGGGTAGTAGGTTCTAGACCTCTGGAAAGTAGCTCGTTATATCCTTCCTAATATGCCGGGGGAGTGTCGTCCTGTAAGTTATTAGTATGTGGGTGGTATGAATGTGAGCATGCCAATAGGAATTGCTTGGTGAGCATCTTGTTGTTTAACTTTTCTGATAACATTTCCTCGTGCTGGTGATCAGCATTACAAACGCTCCATCGCCGTTCTCAGTGCGCTTTTTTGTACACTCTGCAAATTCCACCATTAAGTGCCACTGAGAAAGGAAGTCCATACTGGGGCCTCATAGTTAAGTATGGTTCTCCCTGTTGCTTTTCGGGCGTGCAAGTGTTTTTAAGACCTTATTCCTAGACTTCACCTTGAAGTCCGTGGAGGATTAACGGAAATACTTTATGCTATCGAACACAACCTTCAATATCTTAGTGTACCAAACTGTCCGCCCATAATTAATTGCACTTCTTTGATCCAGTAGGTGAATAAGGATGCTGTGGACTTTTCCCGTGAGACTGTAAGGAAGGTTTCATAAATAGGTAGAGATACTGGAAGTAATTCCCTTACTCTTCTCATCGGATGCAAGCACTGTGATCTGATTTCCAAAGATAGGGACAACCTGTGGAGGTTGCTGTAATAATGAATGATGCAAGTTGAATGAGATTGGGAAGACAGTTCTTTATCTTGGGGTACATCCATTCAGATTTTTTTGTATATAGACCTTTTACATCTTTTAACTTTGTTGTACCCTTTGATTTGTGCTTTAATAACGTTCAATATTATGATAAAACAATAAATAATAATTGTATTGTGTTTTTAAGTTGTGTAAAAGGTTTTGACGCGTATAAAATCTGAAAAATCTCGAGGATTTTACAGCCAACAAGGTACTGCAGTCAACATGAAACTAGAGCCATCAGGATTCCGGAACCATCGCGATTATCTTAAATTTTGTAGGAGTTAAATAACTACAACACACTCTCTCTAAATCTTTATGTGTGTAAAAGAAAAGGACCCATATCTACTGCTAATAATGTCTCCTTCTTATAGCTGGGCAAGCGTATGGAACTCTATAGTGCTATTAGCAATAAGGTCCGCATACCATGTCTGTAAACTTACAACGATTATGACATGATTTGACTTTTGTATCCAGAATCATAATATATACAGCCTTTAAGAGTGATTGAAATCAGTGAAGCGTTATTAATTACTAGGTTAGATACTTTTTTTCTTGATTTCTATTTTCTTAAGAAGGCCTTTATATGATGAATCCTTTTCTATTTTAAAAGAGGACATTTGATTGTTTATAATTTCTCTTTTTTTAACTATGGCGGTGGTACGGCATCTCAAAATCTGGTGATCAGGATTTGAGAAGTTAAGAGTGTCTGAAAGCAAAACATCGAAATAAATTCTTATAAAATCTGTTACTGTATCCACCTGAACTGTGATATTTGGCTGAACTAAGATAAAAGTTCAAAAATTTACAAAATGGCGTGTTTTCAATTGTTTTTCTGTTTTCGCCTAGTTTTCTAATTATCAATCAATCAAAAACCATCCAAAAATGTTTATGTGACCAAAATTTTATACTCCAAACAACTGAATTCTGTGTGCAGTTGTGATTTTCTAATTAACAAACTTAAATCAGAAATTTTATTTTCCTGTTGAAAGAAAAATATTTCTGGTGTCATAATGAACAGAATTGTACACACAATCGAATTGCTGGAAGAGATTTGCTTACGTTTGCCACTGACTCACTTATTGCTTGAAACTGGCCTTTGAGCACCAATATTTCATGGTTTTGTATTGTTCGATTTCGATTTCGACTTCAACTGTGGGGCTGTGATCTGTGTGTGATGAAAATTGCCATGAAATTTACATTGTTTTTCGTTTTCTTGCTCACTGATGCATAATGCAACATCGTTGGATAAAGGCAAAAACCACAGTTGTTCTGCTTGCTATATGCATGTATGTGGTTAACTGCAACTTTTGTGCTGCAACTTCAATTTAACTGTATAACAGTATAAACAAAAATTTTTTTTGTTTTCTTCTTTTGAAATAACATTTCAGAAAAACTAAGTTGAAAGCACAACCAATTACAGAAATTGATGAAATTTTCAGTTGAAGGAAATGAAATGAATATTTGGCTATAAAATTGCTTAAGAATATGACAATTTAAAGTGATAGCACAAGACAGAAATATTAAAAGAATGACATTTTTTATTGTAATCAGCTAGATATTATCACGACACGAGTTACAGGGCCAAATTCGATCAGTCCGACCTTGAAAAATTTTTTCAAATAAATGTTGGTGTACTCCATCAAGTCTACAAACTCGTTAGGGATTGTAGCGATTATCTCGACGCTCTCTCTGGGCCCTTCAGTGTCACACTTGTCTGGTTTCCTGCGCACAGAGACATTCCTGTCAACTGCAGGTCCGACGCTCTCTCCAGAGCTGGTGCACTCCTCTCGGTACTGTCGTTAATCGCATTGGGTATGCCGCCTGCTTCAGTTAAATTAGCCATTGGGCGTAAATCGTTTCGGGACGCCAACTTATTCTGGGTTAATGAGGAATCTTGCTTCACCAGACTCACTTGGCACACTATGGATAGAAGGTGCACTAACCAACTAGTCAACCTTAATTGCAATATCAATTCGATCATAGTCACCATGCTTACAGGTCAGTGCATTAAGGAAACACGCGCGGAGAAGCTGCAACTCATTTCAAATGACTTTTGTAGAGGTTGTGGGTTTACTGAAAAGGTATAAACTGTATTCCACTTTCTTTGTCAATGCCCATTTCTTGTGAGGTGCACATTTAATTAATTTGATTCTTCATAGGAATGATAAGGATATCAGCTTAAAGAAGTTATCACCCATTGATATCAGGGATATATCGTCGTTTATTAAATGTTCAGGCTGATTTCCAGCATAGGGTAGTCGTGCTTTAGTGTGCAGCTCCTGCGCTGACCATCTTCATAGATGAGTTTGGTGGAATTTGGTCAGTATAGGGACTAGGCTTACCTGTGCCATTGCAACGGTGAGCTTTGTAATCAAAGCTCCTATCTACCCACCTACCATTAATGGTGGCTTGAATATTTTCCTCCAAAAGTATGAGTTAACCCTATAAAAAGGGTAATTCAGAATCGGTAAATGGGTTAAAGTGAGCGAGGCCACTTCGGGAAAGACAGTTTTCACCCAATTGATGTGGAATAAATCGATTGTTTTAAGATCAGAGCGACAAGTTACCTCATCTTGTTGGAACCAAATATCGTTAATGTTCAGCTAAACTTTAGAGTCAAAAATTTAGTTTCACATGAATTCAATTAGCAAAATAGCGCAGCAGACAATGGTCATTTGATTGCAGTGCTATTATGAGTAATATGTTATAGTCTGGAAAACCGAGATCAAAAGTCGAAGGACAAAAGTCAACAAGTCGAGAAATACAACTAATCCACATTTCTGCAACTTTTTTCTATATAAGCAATATTGTCTTATGCGCATTTCTTTGCCCTGCTAATGGTACGGGAAAGAGTATAATCTGTGCAGTACTAACTATACCGATTATGTAAATAGTGGAGCCGACTATGTGCTGTAGGAATTTCGAGGACAGATACAGCTATGGACATTAAATTAGCACAAAACTTCGTCATAAAAACAATCATATTTTTTATAGTATTTTAGGTCTACTCATAAAAAATGTAAACATAGGAACTTAAAATACATATTCTTCTTTAAAAAGAAACAAAAATTTTTACGATATTGCCAGTCGTCTGCTCATTAAGACCTTCAACATATCAAACGCCAGATTTTAGCTGGACAGTAAAATAGTGCTTTAATAAATAGTAAAAATATTAATATTTTCAGCTTATTTGATTAATATTTAGTAGAGTAGCTCATATTTTCAAGCGCCGCGTAGCATCTACGGGACAATGTTCTTCTGGAAAGTTTTTTGGGAATCGAGTACCAAGTGTCCCGTATTCCAATGCACAAATCGTCCAAATTTTTGTACTTTTGTTGAGCAATTGTACATTTCACATCGTTCTACGGGGTTTTCAATCGAGTTTAAGTCAGAAATTTGCCCCGGCCAGTCTAAAACGGGAATATGCTCTTCATAAAACCAATCCTTTGCCTGCTTAGATGTGTGTTTGGGATCACTATCTTGTATAAATATGAATAAAACTGGCATGTATTTAAAAGCTTATGGTTCCATTTTGTTCTTTAGAATGTCCAAATACTGATAACATTCCATTTTTTCATTAATTTTCACAATGCCACCTACGCCGCGCCATGAAAATGGTCCCCACACCATTGTGCTTCCTCGACCATGCGTTATGTTCCTTTGAGCATAGTGTGGATTTAATGTCTGACATTTTGGCCGATGAACAACCACTCTACCATCCGGTCCTATATGATTTACCTCTGTTTCATCACTCTAAAATATTTTTTTCCAGAATGGGAGGTCTTTATCAGTGTGGGTGCGATCAAACGTTATACGCTTGATTAAATTTTTCTTTTGGTAGAAGTGGCTTCTTTCGGCAAGTGCATCCAAAGAACTTTCCTTGATTAAGACGTCGTCATATGAGTCTGTCCGATAAATTTAACCTAAATTGGGACTTAATTTTGTTCAAAATATCGCATGACGACATGAAAAGCTCCTTCTTTGACTTCCGGACAATAGCACGGTCAACGATTTCGGTTTGTTTTCTTGACACGTGGCCTTCAATTTTTATTTTCTGCGACATTATTTTGTTTGGTTTGAAGGAAATGATGACGTTATAAATCATTTTTCGCTAACAATTCGAAATTTCGGGAATTTCAGTCAGCTTTTTCCCATCATGCCACAAGTTAACGATAATGCGCTTCTCCTCTGGTGAGCATTCTTTTCCACGTACCATTTTATTCAAAAATTACTTCAAATGCCACAAAATTAAAAGAATATACCGTCAGAATAAAAATACTCGAACATAACTTGTACCTAAAACACTTTTAGGAACGTTGTGCTAATTTACTGTCCAGCTCGAATTTAGGTACGAATACAAATTAGCAGTCAAAACAAAAAATATATACGATAATGGTAATATTTTTTGTTAAACAACAGTTAGATGTCATCGTGCAACATTGCTCACCAAAACAATTGGCCTAATTACGATATAAATGAGAAAAAAATCATAATCAAACTATATATGGATTTTGTGCTAATTTAATGTCCATAGCTGTACATATTTTTTAAGTAAATTTCCACAGTTTGATCAAAGATCAGAAAGATCAGAAATGCGGCATAGTTTGTGTACAGTTTCAGTTGTCAAAGCGAAGCTATCGATTTCGATAATTTTAAACTGTAGGTATCGCCCAGTCATGGATAGAATTAACATACATAACATGGATGGTGTAAGAAGCTAAGTTGCAATGCTGACTGAAGGGTTATAATGACGAAATAAGTACATATGTAAGTAACTAGTGGTCCCTATTAAGCACTGATGTAGCGGCATTGAGAGTATTCGAGAGAAAAGTATTACTTAAGATTTTCGATCCATTGCGAGTTGGCGATGATTACCGCATCCGATCCAACAGTAAGTTGTATGAGCCCCTCAACGGCATAGACGTTGTGCAGCGTATTAATATCCAGCGGCTGTGTTGGCTCGGCCATGTCTTTCGACAGGAGGAGGATGCTCCGGCGAGACGGCTATTTGATGCGGAGATTTTCGGAAGTGGGCGCAGAGGACGGCCTTGTTTGTTTTGGAAGGACCAAATCGAGGAAGCGCTGTCATCTATTGGTGTGACCAACTTTCGTAGGCGCGCAAGAAGCAGAGGCACCTGAAAGGATGCGTTAATCGGGTTGTTAATGGCCAATTAAGTAAGTCAGTAAGTAAGTTAAACCTTTCCAAGTCATCGATTCTAGCCCTATGCACTTCAACTTATAGTTCTTCGGTACCAACAGCCTTGTTGTATTTCAGCACATAAAAATTCGTGTACTTTAGTTGTTATAAATTTCTAATACGGCACGAAGACACTGTTGTGCGTATGATAGGACCAGAAAATTGTGGTGTGCCACGAGCTCCTAAAACCTATTGAAACCTGGATTTATAGGCGAAGAATCACATTAATTGCCTAAAAGTTGGAAAAAAAATGAGTGACCAGCAATGGCAGAGCCCTTAAAATGCTTTATACTTTCCCATTAAGAGTAGGGTTTTATTGTCACAAACAAAATGCTCACCTCCTGCCGAGAGTTTTCCAGTTTTGGAATGGTTTAGCTCCATTACTTCTTTTTTGGTTTTAATAAAAACAAAATACTAAATTTGTATGTTTTTCTTTACTTTCTGTGTTTTAATTAAAAATTAATCTTTATCATGCTTTGACTTGATGAAAATTCTCCTGAAATGGCAATTTTAAACAAAAATTTTACTTCTTATTCTTGTTATTATATTTTACTCTTCCTCGACTAATTAAATGAAATTTCATTAAAAATAATTTGAAATACAAATTAGAAAACATTGCATTGTAAACATTTTTGAAAATTTATTACTGCTTTATGTACAATATTCTAAAAAGGAATAATTTCTGAATTATTTCAAGTTTGTGACATCGTTCTAGTCAAGCTTTTGTAAATCAAAAATGGAAATTCATTTTGAAAATGTACTTTCGAGCATTGATGATTATTATGATTCCAAGTTTTGAAAAATATTCTAAAAACGGGGAATGTTATAGGAATGTTATGTTCAGTCTATTCTGAAAATGTTGAAAATATTTACAAGCAAACTGACAACACTCCTGCGTACATAGGACTGACTATTAGATTTTTTCCGTAAACACAGTTCCATATAATTAAAGAAAGTCACAGATACATACATATACATACATAATTGGCCATTACAACCCTTCAGTCAGGATTACGGCCTAGCTTCTCACACCACTCATGTTGTGTGCCTTAATTTTATACTTGAGTGGCGGGACCTACAGTTTAACATCGACTCCGAACGATAGATTTTGAGAAACTTTTTCATGGCAGGTTTATTTACTGTCAGAGTTTTTGCCAGAAATCTGCTGAGAGGAAGTCGCCGAAGAAATATTTTTTTTTTTTTCCATATTTCATTTTGATATCTGGCCTGGGGCACGAACCCGGGCTTTACGTCTAACAAGCGAACACACTACCTACTAGACTACGGCGACTCCCTAATCCACAGATTAGTGACTAAAAAATATTGTTACGTTTTTACATTTTAAAAACGTTTAAAATATGAGCTCGTAGATTCCAAATAAAATTAAAATAAAATTGTGTTTAGTTTTAATTAAAATTCTTTATTATTCGCACAATATTGTGTGCCACTGTTCACAACTTGATGTAAACAATAACAATTGCTCTGTTTATACCCTTTGCATAAACAATAACAATTACTAGGCAATTATTCGTCAAATCTTTGTAAGCTAGATCTTCAAGCCACGATTACTCTCTTCAAACTCACCGCGTCTTCACACAAGACTGACTGAACTTTTACTGACTCGTTGCCTGCTTTGCCTTGCCTTTTATATGGCAGGGTAAACAGTCTGATGAATGATGAACCTTTTCGAAACCTCTATAAATGTGAACATCGTTGTCTCATTATTGTTGTTTTTGTGTATTTTTGTTTACTTGTGTACCATCTTTATATGCTGGTGTTTGTTGTTATATTAAGCAGTATGATAATTTGTAAACAAGTTTGTTTACTGCATTTTTTTGTTTTTGTAGCATTCGTTTATAATTTTAATGTTAAGCGGTGTAAAAGTAGAACACCAGTATATAGATTTTTCATTTTCGAAACAATATTATTCCGCTCTTTCTATTGATCTCAGACTTTTGATGAAGTATGGAATAAACTATTTGGGAACTATCTAATTGGCCGTAAATTCAGTTTTCTGAAACCGATATAAGCAGAAGTTGCATTTTATTTGTTACCCAACATACGCCACTTGTATAACAATCAACAATGATATAAATAAGTCAACATTGTACGATGGTACATGCTTTTACAAGATCCCGTGAGGCATACGCTTCTAAGAAACCATACCGAAAATTTCGTCATTATATTTCGCGTCATTATATGTTATTCTATACCATTAGAAAATGGTTGAGAATGTGGAAAATTAAAATTAAAATAACGTAATTTACTTACATTTGGACGTCCCTCTATTCATAATGTAATTAGGTAAAGTCCAATAGCTTGTCATACACATTCAAACCATATATACGAGTTCACACAGAATTGATCGACATGTGCCGAGGCAAGAGGAGCTCTCTCGGACCTGCAATACGGATTTAGGAAGGGACGGTCCACTGTTGACGCCATAAGGAGGGTGGTCGACATTGCAAAAGACGCAATAGAAGGAGAAAGATGGAGATTTGGCACCAAGGAATACTGTGCGGTTGTCACCCTTGACGTTAAAAACGCGTTCAACTCAGCGAATTGGGGGCGGATTATGAGAGCCCTCTTTAACATGGCTACGCCGCCATACTTAATGGAGATTCTGAACAATTACTTTCAGGACAGGAAAGTAATATACCTAACGGATGAAGGAGAGAAGGAATACGTAGTGACGGCGGGTGTCCCGCAGGGCTCTGTACTTGGGCCACTACTGTGGAACATTATGTACGATGGTGTACTTCGACTACGATTGCCAAACGGGACTACAATTGTGGGCTTTGCAGATGACATTGCCATAGTCTCGGTGGCTAAGACGGTAGCGGAAATAGAGGAGAAAACGAACACAGCGATTCGAAATGTTGGAGCATGGCTGGATGAGGCAGGTTTGACACTTGCTGCACATAAAACGGAGGCCGTCTTGATAAGCGGCCGGAAGATAGTGGAGAAAATGGAAGTGACCGTTGGAGGCACTAGGAACGAATCAAAGAGAGCGATAAAATACCTGGGAGTGATTATCGACGACAGGTTGAATTTCAAGGAGCACGTGAAATACATCGGCGAAAAGGCGTCTGTAACACAGGGAGCACTGGCGAGGATGATGCCAAATATTGGAGGACCAGGTCCATTCAAAAGGAGAATAATTTCGGCGGTTGTAACGTCGATAATGCTATATGCATGCCCAATATGGTCGGAGGCACTCTCCGTGGGCACGACAAGGAGAATACTGTCCTCGGTGTATCGTTTAAGCGCGATTAGACGGATAAGTGGCTTCAGGACAGTATCTGATGAAGCGGTATTGGTATTGGCAAAGACAATACCGATAGACATATTGGCGGATGAGATGAGGAGGATATACTTTCGCCATCTCGAGTATCCAGAAGAAATAGCAACTATAAAAGCGGAGGAACGAAGGACTTCCATGCACAGATGGCAGTCACGATGGGAGAGCAGTTTAAAGGGAAGATGGACATTTCGCCTTGTCCCTGACGTAACCCTTTGGATGAAGGACAAATATTGCGAGCTGAACTATTACGTGACCCAGTTCCTAACTGGTCATGGGTGCTTCAGGAAGTACCTGCACAGATTTGGTCATGACACTTCCCCTATATGCCCAAACTGTGTAGATGAGGAGGAAGATGCGGAGCATATTCTAACATGCTGCCCTAGATTTAGATGGCCCGGAGAAACGAGTTTAGGACCAAACCGGCTAATGGAAGAGCTGATGAACTGTAGGAACCTATGGAGCCAATATAGCCAGAGAATGGCTGAAGTTATGATAGAACTCCGTAGACTAGAGAAACGGAGGCGAAATTTGCCTTAACGTGATGAAGCTTTCGAGCTAACCAGCCCTCCGCGAAGTAATACCTTACGGCAGTCCCGCGGGGGGAGAGTGGTTGAAGTGTGTAGGGGGTGGGTTTAGTACGTAGGCACCAGTGATGGTGAATCGTGCACTCTTTTGTTGGAACAAAAGTGTCTTTAGAAGATTCCCACCTCCGGCTCAAGACAAAAAAAAAAAAAAAAAAAAACACAGAATTGATCATTATAACCTTTCAGTCAGGATTACGGCTTATTTTCTCACACCACTTATGTTGTGTGCATTAATTTTATATACTTATGAAAGCCGATTCCGAATGACAGACTTTTGAGAAACTTTTCATGAATCTGCCATATTTCGTTTTGCTAGAGACGTCAGACTGGGGGTTTGAACCGTGGGCTTACATCTAATAAGCCAACAACTTACGACCGTTGGCTGGGTCGTCAATAATGCCGCTTTTTATTACGGTGAGAGGAAATGAATGTTTCTACCTTAGATAAGTTGGAGCCGGCTGGCTAGATTTAACTTACAAAATTGATTCGTGTATTTGATATGCATGTAATGAATCTACGTTAGAGAACTTTCGGCATCGTACCCATTTCCGCATAGCAATATTCCTGTCTATACTCACCAGTACATGGTAATATTTTGAAGTACTACTGAGAAATGTTGTCATCTGTCATCATTAAAACTAATTGTGCTGCCATGTTTAATTGTCATTCCCAATAGAGAGAGAGAGAGAGAGAGAATTTTATTTCGAAAAAAAAAGAATTTTAATAAAGAAAAATCTTTGATTAAAAGTTAATATTTTATCTAGTATTTGTGTCAGTATTTGTATTTGTTTTCAAAATATTCATTTTATTTTTATTTTATGAAAATTATTTTCTTCTATTTGTGGTTTTAAAAATTATTTTTTTCCTTTTTTAATTACTGAACAAAACAATTATAAAATTTGACCACATTCAACAAGAGCTGTTACAAATGTTATCATAAATTTTATATTTTCAATCGTGTTTTTATTTAATTTCTTTTATGTTTTGTTTTAATTTGAAATGACATTTTCGGTCGTCATTTATGGCAATATGTACATGGTTTTCGAAAATAAAAAAAATCTTTAGAATATAATAATATATATAAATATAATATATATGTATAAAAATGAATGTGTGTTTGTTTGTATGTTTGTATGTTTGAACTTTATAGACGATTAAACGGCTGAACCGATTTTCTTGAAATATTCACAGTATCTTCCTGTATGTCTGGAAGGAGTTATAGGCTACTTTTTATGTTGATATTCCAAAAGAGCGAGGTGCTACGCCCACATATACTACATACTTAATATTTAATTGCATTTGAAATATATTACTCATACGCATCATAGTACATATAATAGAATAGTTACCCTGACAAGTATGCAATAAAAAATCTATAATTTTTTGACGTATGAACTTAATGGAATTAGATATCACTCATACGTCACATATGTAATTTTTTTAATGAAATTTACATCCATATGGGATGACTTTGTTTGTGGGTTGTTTGTTTGAAGTCTATAGATGGCTAAACGGCTGGACCGATTTTCTTGAAATTTTAACAATACCTTCCTGTATATCTGGAAGGAACTATTTTTGTTTTAAAATTTCAATATACATTAAGTATTTAATGTCGCATATCTCATTAACTGCAACAGCTAGAGTCCTCAAATTTTGTATGGACGACTTATATACATATATAAACAAATGGGAGGATTGGCTATAGTGGGTGTGTTAAATATTAAATTATTATATCTAAAAGAAAAAATAACAGTTAGAGTCCTAAAATTTTGTCGAATCCACTTTAGTATCAATATGAATATTTCAGACAAAAATTGGCTGACTAGGAAAAGGGGGCGTGGTACTTCCCATATGAATTAAATTGAAAACTTCTTATATCTCGAAAATCATTATAGATAAAATCATCAAATTGTACACGGACAACACTGAAATCCATATGAATAATTTGTGAAAAAATTTCCGGACTAGAAATAAGAGCGAGACCCTCCCATATAAATATGATACAAAAGTTCGTGTATATGGAAAACTATTAGAGCTAGCATAAAGCACTTTGACACACATATGAACATTTCTATTTTTATATGAATTCTTAGACAGAACGTAAATACTAAACATCATATATCTGATAAACTATTGCAGCTAAAGTCATGTGTATTGCCTGTTCATTCCAATACCTGTTTTATTATATTGTTACGTTTTTACCCTTTTAAAAACGTTTAGATTATGAGTTCGTTGATTGCAAACCAAAAGAACAACAATTAAGTGATTCGTTTTAATCAAACTCTTTATTATTCACACTAGTTTTGTCTGTCACCGTATACAACTTCACTATACAACAACAACTTGCTAGTTTGTTATTCTTCTCTGCTTACAACCTTTTCGTAAGCAATAACACTCGTACGTTAGATCTGTAACTGACTGCTTCCTTCGAACGCAAAGTGTCTTCACACAAGACTGACCGAACTCTTACTGACTGGTTGCTCGCTATGTCTCGCCTTTTTATATGTCCGCAAAATCAGTGCGATGAACGTTCCCGAAGGGTAAGGTTTTTGTTCTCGCCGTCTCGAGAATTCTATCGCGACCGCATTGTTGTTTGTGTATCTGGTTGACATTGCTTGTTTGTTGTTGTTGCGTTTACTTGAAACAAAATTTTTTATCTTATAATTGAAAGGAAGTACTTAAATGGTACTTACAATCTTTTTCGCAAATCATTTGAATCCCAGATTATAAACGAGTTAAGCATTTATTTTGTGAGTGATCATATTGTGATAAATTAAAAACAAAAAAACCCCCTAAAAAATCTTCGCTTTCTAAACGCAACAAAAATGCAGTTAATTTACAATCACAAAGTGCTGACGAAACTCCCGAAGAACGTGATTTGCGTCTGAGTGTTAAAAGGTATAGAGCCTCCACATCTAGAGCTGCTGAGACTCCAGTTCAGTAGCTACAGAAACACCAGATCAACGAGACGTGCGTGTAGAAAGAGAGAGACTACGAGCATCAACATCTAGAGCTGCTGAGACACCTGATCAACGTAATGCACGTCTTAAGGCTAGTACTCTGTTCAAATTTGTGAAAAATGTTGAGCAACATTAATTATTTCATACGGAAAACTTGACGTGTAGCCAATGTTGCCTATCACGCGAATTTACATAATTTGACGATTTTTTATTGAAAGTAGGCCACATTGTTTTACTTTTGTAAACAAAACACATATGTTTTGCTTTTTTTATTTTAAAATCTTTATTTAAAAATCTGTGTTGAATCCATGCAGCTTTCAGCTTTAGTTATTACTTTATTATGGATTTTTTTTCGTTCCTATAAAGATAAACTTAGACGACTACACAAGTCGAGCGACATGTTAGTTTGGTATAGGAGACAGCGGATAGTATTTTATAAAGTCTTGTGCGACTACAATGGATTATGCTCTAGTGCAGCAAAGGGAATTGTTTCTAAAAATCACATATTTTTTCTTGGTTCTCATCTTCCTCATAAAGCATATTAGTTCGTGACCAATTAGTTAATATATTGCATTATGCATTACGTAGAAAAAATGATTTTCAGTCTATATACACGAATGTGGAATACACAAGTTCTAACAAATCTAACGTCCATGCACACTCCTATATCTATCACAGATAGATCACAATTTTTCTTGCACTATATCCTTGAAACCCCAACCTAAAATTATTTTGAAATTTATATTACTACCCTAATCGGGTATGCAGAAAACATTGCAACTGTAATACAAGTCAGGACCATAGAAGACAGACAACGTGGACTGAACAAAGTTATGATAGATACAAAGATGTGGTTACAATTACTGAACCTGGCCACTTATAAAACAAGTTGAGCGATTTAAAAGTTTAAATTAAAAAATGCAATAAAACAAGAACGGTTTAAAATTTTGTCAAATTTATATTTTTTTTTGTTGTGATGTACAACTGTTCTGGTTAGAAATGCAATATTATTTCATTCATATGGCTGTCGCGGCTGGCCTAACTTTTTTCGAGTGTATGGGATGGCATCTCGGCAATGGCATCAAGAGTGTTGGCCTTCATATGCTCAATTGCCTCTAGTTTATCGGCATAACACTTTTCTTTAACGGCGCCCCACAGAAAATAGTTTAACAATGTCAAATCGCAGCTTCTTGACGCCCAATATACCAGTTCCACTAACTAAACGGCCATCAAACGTTTGAATTCGATTGTGATAAGAGATGTGTGGCAAGTTGCACCATCCTGGTTGTTCACACCAATACCATGAAGAGTGGGTACAAAAAAATAGGTTATCATGGCGCGATAGGTGTCTCTATTAACTGTAATGGTTGTGCCGTCCTAGTGTGAGAATCAGTTAAGCAAGTGACGATGAAGGTAACCGGCTAGATTGGAAAGAAAGGGGGTGGGATATCAAGAGAAAAAGGAAGATGGATGGCTAAAATAACCTCCATATAAGAAAGTATATAGTATAAAAGAAAACCTGGGAACGTAAAATTTTATGTAAGGCAGCCTCTGTAAGGTCAGGAAATGTTTGCACAGAATGGAAGAATGTATTTACGAGGTATAAGGATTCATTCACACTGAAATTAATGGCAAAACGAGTCAAAATCAATTGAACTAAGAATTAAATCCCTTACTGCAGAATAGATCGAGGAGAAGATGATAGAAAAGGAAGAAAACTGGAAAGTGACGCAATCAATTTTTCAACTTACAGTTAATGAAGAGGGTGCGATATTAGAGGAGTGCAAATACGTACATACATACATACATAATTGGTGATTAGAACACTTGAGTCAGGACTACGACCGAGCTTCTCAGGCTACTTATGCTGTGTGTGTTAATTTTATACATGAGTGGCGGATCTTACAGTTTAAAATCGATTCCAAACGGCAAAATTGTATGCGAAACTTTTTCATGGCAATTTTATTTACTCTCAGAGTTTTTGCCAGAAATCTGCTGAGAGGAAGTCTTCGAAGAAATAATTTTTTCGTATTTCGTTTTGTTGGTGATGTCCGACCTGGGGTGAGGAATTACCTTTTTTAATTAGATTTTTTTCCAGTACCCCTCTTAGGAGCATATGGTTTCCACAAATCATTTTTGGCTTGTTTCTATTTCTTTAATCTATTTTTGTTGTTCCAGCTAAGCAGGTAATTGGTTACCGATAGCAAGACCTTGGATAATAAGGCAGCCATCTAAACATTGCCTAGAGATAACACCCTCCGATTATTTGGTGTAGTTGTGGAGAATCTTCCTAATTGCTGATTCGTGCCTCTTTTTCCACTAGGTGGCGGCACTGCCTCATCTTCCTGAGATGTTATCCTTTTTGCGTTTACAAGTGGTGAGCCGGGTTCTTAGATGGATTGTATTGGAGGGGGGTGAAGCCACTTGAATTGAAATTCGGAAAGCATGATGAACGACTTTTTTAATTCGATTCGATTTTTGTTGCTGAAATAGGAATTTATTTTACGAAATAATATTTAAAACTAAAATAAATTTACAACGAATTTTAATGGTTAACGCAAATTCGTAACATCTCAGATAATCTCTTATCACAATAAAAACGAGCTCTTTTCAAGTACAAAGTGATGTATGATAGAATATTTTATTGTTGATTACGACATTTCCCACATGAGTGGAATTATATTTTTTACTTTCAGGTCAGTTTTACTACAAGGCATTACAAGGCACTCTCGTGCTACAAGTGAACATATGCTGTGAATCAATTGCAGTTACGGACAGTACGAGAGTGTTGTTATTTGACTAACAAATCCCGTAGTATACTTTTTCTTGCTTCTTTTTCAAATTTAAAGTATGTTTTTAATGTAATACTTTGCTTTGTGCATGGAAAGAGAAAAGAAGAGAAAAAGAAAAAAAGTTATAAAGTTACCAAAACAGTTTCCATTGAAAAAAGTTTTTGAATCGTTTAATGATGTAATAGGAGTGCAAAAGAAAGAAATTGTGTACGGAAACTCACATAAAGGATGTACTAGACAGATAGTTTTGTGTATGATTTAAGCTTTCGTAATAAATGTTACATATTTTATGTTGTTTAAGGAACACCCTAAACAAAATATATTTTTCAATATAATAAATTATTGATTATTGTGTTGTAAAAGTCAAAAAATAAATTTCAAAACTTTATTGAAATGTTACATCTTTCTTATAAGTACATGTTCTACAGAAGGAGTAAATGTTGGTGTAAGAACGTCAAAACGTTAGATAATTATGGCATAATAAATATGAGCTTTTATTCTCCGCACATAACATTTCTTAAATTTTGAGTGTCCTGTAATTTTTCCAATTTTTTATAAGAGACTGAACCTATTCTAGGTTATTATGCTTACTTACGTACTTAATTATCCATAACTTTAGCCAAGATAACGAACTAGATTCTCACATCACCCATGTTCATGTGTGTTAGGGCCTAGAGCTTAATGCCAACTCCAAATGACAGATTTGACAAACATTTGATCGTCATTTTATTTTTTTCGAACGTCCCCGGCCACACACTAACCCACCCTCACCCGACCGTGGAGGGCTCGTCCCCATTACGTAGGAACACGTCACACTACAGTCCGGACTGTAGCGGGTAAGGGAAAAGTAATGGCAACAAGAACATAAATCAGCTACAGGACTTAATCACAAGCTGAATAAACTAACGATAAACATGAACTACCTATGACAAGACCGAAAATACATTTTTATATAATAATTTACAAATTAATCCCAGCATATAAGCTACGTTTTAAATTACAAACACTACAATTAAAATCAATCAAATCGTAATATAAGTTAAAATCTTTACATAATCTACGAAAAGGAAAATTACATCCATAGTTCGTTCTATAGAAATCTAAAGAAAGAGGGCGATAGTGCCGTGAAAATCTTGCAGGAATACTGAAATTCAGGTTACAAAGCAAAAACTCAGAATCGATATCACCTTTAACCAGATTAAAAACAAAACAAACACCTAAAACAGACCTTCTATGTTCCAAAGTTGGAAGTTTTATCAAACCTAATCTATCCTCATATGACGGAAATCCATTGGCATAATCCCATCCTAAGCCACGTGAACAGAATAATAAAAACTGCCTCTGCACAGACTCTATTGAATCACTATGACAACGATAGTATGGATTCCAAATAATAGACGCATACTCCAAAATAGGTCGAACAAGTGAGGTGTATAGCAGTCTAGTTATATAAGGATCAATGAATTCCCTAGCCCATCTTTTCACAAAACCAAGAACAGCCCGAGCCTTGCCAATCATCATACTAATATGATCAATAAAAGACAGTTTCATATCCAATAATACTCCCAAATCAAGAAATGTAGACACAGTTTCCAAAGGGCAAGAATTAATCACATAAGTGGGCGAAATCACGCCCCCGCGAGAAAAAACCATGCATTTACATTTTTTTAAGTTAAGATCCATTAAATTAACTCTGCACCAAGTTACAAACAAATCAATATTCCGCTGAAGAACAGCCTGACCATGATCATCATCAAAAGTATAAAATAATTTAACATCATCAGCATACATTAGAATATTACAATCAGAAATAGCACAAGGAAGATCATTAAGAAACAATAAAAATAGTAAAGGACCCAAATGGCTACCCTGCGGAACACCAGAAGTAACATATACAGTCTTAGACAATACATTCCTAAACAATACCCTCTGAGTCCTAAAGTGTTAAAGAAATATTTTCCTTTGTTCATATTTCTGTATGTACGAGATGCCTGAGATGGTTTTGGAACAAGGGTCTCATCTAATAAGCCCACACACTACATACTAGACTGCTGCGACTTCTATGACAATCACAAATACTCACTTCCTGGATTGTTGTTGTTGTGTGTTGGATTTTAGACGTAAGGCCACGGTCAGATATCTCCAACAAAACGAAATATGAAATAACATTTCTTCCCCTCAGTAGATTTTTGGCAAAAACTATGAGAGTAAATAAAATTGCTAAAAAAAATTGTATGGATTGCGCTTTAGGTCCCGCCACTCGTGCATAAAATTAACACACAGGAAAAAGTTGTCCTCACATTGGTATTGCATTGAATCGATTAATAAGCTTCGCTGTACAGTAAATTGCACCGTCATATTGAAATTAAATATCTCCGATGCTTAGGTGATTAATTACATACTCGTACATACATACATAATTGGCCATTACAACCCTTCAGTCGGGATTACGGCCTAGCTTTTCACACCGCTCATGTTGTGTGCGTTAATTTTATAAGTGAGTGGCGAAACCTACAGTCTAACGTCGACTCCGAACGACAGATTTTCATGGGAATTTTCTTTTACTCTAGTGCATGGGTCGGCAAATTGCGGCTCGCGAGCCAAATGCGGCTCTTTGGATGTGAAGCTGTGGCTCTTTTTTTTTTGTATCAAAAAAAAAAAAAATAATTGTTTAGAATCGATTGACAAGAAGTGCATGAAAATTAACAAATCATTTCGTAAACGTTTCCATAATGTACACAGCTTTTAATATTTTCAATCGTTCCGTACATGAGCAAAACCAAAACAAACACTTTACGAGTGAAAAACAACAAAAACAACTCAAAATTTGTGGCTCTTTTAAAACTTAAGTTTTGCAAATTGCAATATTTGGCTCTTCCGTCTCAAAAGTTTGCCGACCCCTGCTCTAGTGCTTTCACTGAGAAGAAGTCGACGAAGAATTATGTTTTCAAATTTAATTTTGCTTGAGATATCTAGGCTAGATCTTGAACCACGGTCTAACGTCTAATAAGACAACACACTACCTACTAAACTGCGGCGACTTTATTTACAATTTTAGATTTACAGGCTCTTAAACAATCATCCTATTGTTTAAATTTTTATCGATTTAGTTTCGTAATAAATTTTTATGAAATCAATCATGGGCTGTGAATGACTTTCTGTTTTTTTTTGTTAAAAGAGTATTAAAAATTAATTCAGAAAGAAATTTTTTTTTTCAACTAATTATTAAACAGAAAATAAATTCCATTCAATCCATTAATTTAAAACTCATTATAATTGAAAGCGCTTAAAACGCATACAAACACACTTGTTGCATGCACACGTACATACACACAGATAATGAGTAATGAATTGAAATTTTAACAAATACACCACAAATGTATCATTTTTTCATATGCACACACGCCATCAATATTTCGCAATTAGACTGATAATCAGCCAACTAACCAGCCATGACTAACTAAACTGAATAGATTTCCATTTAAATTTGTATGTACATATGTATGTAAATATGTGCATACATACCTATGTGCGTGCAGCAGATGAAAAACTTTAATTAAAAACTATTAAATTGTAGATATAGAATATAATACATACACTATATACATATGTATGTATGTATATATTGTAGTATATAATAGAATAAATAATTGGCTCGATAATTACCAGCATAATTATTTAATTTAATGCAAATATTATTAGCCAGTACCTCGCCCTCTTTCTCTATGTACGTGTATTAGATTATTTAGTTGATTTTTACTTACCAATTAACATACAAAAGTAATGGCTTTTGTGAAAAAATAAGTATTTACACATCAAAGTAATTATTCTGCAACTTTATATGAGAATCATAATATGGAACCATCCTTAATGCCGATCTTCCTGCCTCTCATGGATAATTTTTTATTTTTAAAGCAAATGAAATAGTCGCCGTAGTGTAGGCAACTCTACCAGGATTTGTGTTGCATCAATATGAATATGCGCAAAAATTTAGTGTATGTTGTAAATAATTGATACAGAACGATGATGATAGATCTTCGCGTAAAAAAGGTCAGTAGGCTTTATAAAATGTAAGATGAAATATCTCCACAGGCATTAAGCCGTTTCTAATAATACCTACACTGATTTAAGATAGCAGATGTCTTCAAACTGCCCAAATGAACTTGAAACAGCGAAATACGAAATGTTGAATGTGACAGAAAACTTAATTATCAAAATGCGCTGGTCGAGGGTCATGTCGAATGTTGTAAGGCGGAGATTTAGTGAAGACGAATCTAATGTTTGAATTCGCTTAGTCCAGTAGGTAGCAGCGGTTTAAACCTCAGGTCAGACGTCTCCAACAAAACGAAATATGAAAAAATATTTCATCGGAGACATCCTCTCAGCAGATTTTTGGCAAAAACTCTGGGAGTAAATAAAATTGCCATGAAAAGTTTCTGAAAGTCGGTCATTCGAAGTCAACTTTATACTGTAGGTCCCACCACTCATGTATAAAATTAACACACACAACATCAGTGGTGTGAGAAACTAGATCGTAATCCTGACTGAAGGGAAGTAATGACCAATTATGTAGGTATCCGCTGCGACTATACAGTATAATTTTTAACTAAATCTGGCCATATGGCGTCGGTGGTGCCTAGAATAAATGCTCCAATGCTTCATGAATTGCTTTAAACTAATATTAAATAATGACCAATTACGTATGTATTATCATCTGGTGGATACTTTCATAGCATTTGTTTCTTAAATATTATTTCTGGCATATGTACATCGCAACTGGGCGGCTACTTTGTGGTTACTTTTGCTAAAAAAAAAAAACCATTTTACGTTTGGTGCTATTGGTGGTTAGGATATTGGCTTTCACTACTTCAAGGGGTCGATATTAACCAGTAATTTAGCACATTCGCTGTAGATAGTGTGTTGTTTATGCGATTTTATGAGACCTTGGTTCAAACCCCAAATCAGACATATACAAATATTTCTCCGGCGACTTCCCCTCAGCCGATATCTGGCAAAAACTCTTAGAGTAGATCGTATTGCCATGAAAAGTTTCCCACAAATCTGTCGTTCTCTCTCTTGTATAAAATTTACACACACAACATAAGTAGTGTCGTCGTTATCTTGACTGATTGGTTGTACTGACCATTCATGTAGGTACAAATCTTACTGAAGAGAATGTTCAACGCAATTTAGTATTTTAAGTTTTAAAACCATTAAAGTCGATATTAGCTAGACACTAAGTGGCTAAGAAACAAAAAAAGGACTAGAAAGCGAAATTGCGATTTGAAAGAGAGAGATTGAGTGTAGTAATTAAAAAAAAGTTTTAATGTTGTAAGTACTCAAACAATATTAAGAAAAGTATTCGTGTTTCATGTCCATCCAGGGGTACCTCTAACGAGAAAGTGCATTGTAGTATGATTTGTAAAAACATGTTGAGTTTTGAATGCAACAGAATATTTTCATCATCATTAACATTTTTATAAAACTATTTAAGAACAGTAATTGGAGAAAAAGTGACAAAAGTTTAACACTCAGCTTCGCAACTTTATTTACTTAAAGTTTACACCTTAAAATTTTACTTATTTAACAGATTTTTCAACCGAAAGAAGAACAGAAAAAATATGGAAAATTTTTAAAAAAAAGAAGAAATAAAAAGAATGAATTCTGAAAATGAAGGAAACACCTTAAGGTGTGAAAATTTAAGAAGTTTAAACAAACTGAACGCTTTAAAGTGCAAAAGTTGAACAAAAGTCTCTTTGTTACGTTAACATACGACAAATTTATGGAAGTAAAGCAACATGTACCACTATCATTATTGTCATTATAGTTGCACACTGTTCTTGTGCTGATAGCTCTTATACAGTGCTCTGGAATCACAGAATTTTAAAGAACACATTTGTTGTAATAAGTTCTGCAGTATATTGGGTTCTAGAAAAAGTTCGGCTTTATTAAACGAAAATCAAGCAATTTAACTTATATAGGGTCTTCTAATAGGGGTTGAGAACTTGATGATGGCCACCTTATTCAAGCTACATCGGGAAAATTAGCTGTCATTTATTTAGTCTGTTTTGACCAATAATAATGGACGACGAATGACTACGCCATGTTTCCACTAAATGGGCTCTTGTGCAATTGGAAACAGAACCTAATTTTAATCGAAAAATCATCTTCAGCTATTGGGACCATTTCTGGGTGAATGGACAAACAAACATAAAATCCAAAACCTTCCAATGGATGCCAAAAAATCACTACCTGGTGTGAATTTCGTGTTGGCGGCGACTTTGATCAATATTTCTTTGAGAACGACATTGATAAGAACATCACTGACCTGAATCTGGACATCAAAGACATGCGGTTTCAACTGGACGATGCTACTTGTCACAGTGGTCATGCCACGTTGAATAGACTCCGTGGCATGGTCATCTAGGATGTCGAAATGGTGCATTTTGACCCCGTTAGAATTTTTTTGTGGATGTTTTCTTAAGTCGCAGGTATATGCGTATACGCCACAAACCGCAGCGGTACCAAGGTCAACATAGTCATTGCACAACTTTAGCCTGATTTAAAGTTTAAAGTAATTTAACATTCACGATACGCTCCACCAAAAAATTCATTTGCAGACTATATTCAACCATATCTGGGACCTATATCTGGAACCTATACAACAGTTTTCATATAATGATCCGAATTTTCTCCGAGAAATATCCGGCATTTAAGAATATCATAGCCTGGCTGTAAATCAAGATATTTTTCACGCAATATATCCAATAAGTATTGCGTTCTTTGAAAATACTTATGGCCTGCTACTGGCAAAACGCTGTAAATATCAATTCTTAAGATATGTATACCCTATAGCCTACTCCAGTTCAGTATTTTGTTGGTATTTCCCTGAAGTTAGAATTCTAAAATCAAATCTCCGATTAAAAAATTTTAAGGATTCACATAATCGATTCGGATTCTTCCCAGAATAGTGGCATTTCCTGAGTTCAACTCAGACCACATTTTAACTGTAATGAGACTTACTTCAACCAGCTTAGCCCTCTGCTTCAATAAAAGGTCAGAGCAAATTGAGTATAACAAATAATTACTAAGTTGGAGTGGAACAGAGAGAATAGGTGATTGGGGCCGACTGCTGCCTATGTATTCTGTCTAGCAATCTACAGTGGCATTGGTGTTTGCACACTGTCCACCAAAGCAAAGTTATTTCTTCACGGTCCGATAGAGTCAGTATTTGATAAGAAGTCTAAGTCCACAAATTTTACCCACGGCCAGCGTTGCCATAATGTTTTTTTCAAACACTGCAAATTTAGGGGAAAAAAACTGATTTTCAACTGAAAAAACTGCACATCCAAAAAATTTATAATTCAGTTCATATATTTTTTTATTAAAACATAACAAAACAAATTAAATTAAATGCATATAATAAAAAATATAAATATAATTCAGTTTTATAAAAAGTATTTGAAATAACATGCATTTTCGTAAATTGAGTTAATTTCTCCTGGCACTTAATACTAATAAGATTTGTACATTTCTTTGGTAAATTTGATTGCCATTTCTTTTGATTGCACGAAATTGCTGCAATTACTGTTATTTTGTTTAAGAAAATCTTTAGTTCTTAAAATGCCACACAGTGTTGGCACTTCTAATCTGTTCCTAGTTTTATTTTTATTAATATTAATTTGTGAAAAAATTCTTTCACCATTAGCAGTTGCAACAGGTACTGACAACATTGCATATACCAGTTTTTTTTTTTTTAAATTAGGAAAAGCTTTAGTTCCGTCGCCACGTTTTGTTTTAAATATGACTTCCCAAAAAGTTTCAATATTTTCTACTTCTAATAAACCCAAGTCTTCAAAATTAATGTGCAGTAGTTCACGCCACTCATCATCTGTTTCTTGAATGTAGTTCATTTCTACTACATTTGGCACAAAACGACATAATTAAAAATACTTTTATTGTTATTTTTCACAATTATGGCTTTAGAAATTGGAATTAAAATAACAAAATTGAAATTAAAAAATTTAAATGTAAAAACTGCAAAATCTGCATAATTTACAGAAAAACTTACTTTTTTAAACAAAAAACTTCAAAACTGCTCAATGCTCAGAAAAACTGCAAAATGCAGATAAATCTGCACATTTGGCAACGCTGCCCACGGCCCTTATAGACGTGCTGTAATTGCTCTCTTTAACTTAAAATTATGTTTCCACTACATGAGATAGGATACGGCTAATTGAATCCATTGAGAATAGGCAAACTATCTCTTTTTCTGTTTATAAGTATTCAATTCCTGCGTGCTGGTTGTGTATAAAAAACTAAAAAAAAAATGAAAAATTGCGAAACCAAAAAAGATAAAAATTTATGTTTTTAATGTCTATTCACATGAGTAACTGATTTAAATACCTTTTTTAAATCAAATTTAAATGTATAAAAAAAAATACCACGTCAATCACCATTAAGATTGACAACATCCATTTAACCATACATCACATGGCATGAGACTAAAGTAATCTTTCTGTCATGGTATTACGCCAAAACATTATAATGTTACCTGTCATTTCATATGTGCATACTCGTATGTGTTTGTGTATGTTTTAATGTGTATGCATATGAAGTTCAATATGCATAAGTATTTCATGTCATGTATTTATCGATAATTTTTATGCATTTTTGGTTTGGTTTCTTTATGAATTAAGAGGTTGAAAAAATAATTGCCAGCAGTTGCCATCTTCTTGGCATCTTAACATTGAACAAAATAGTGGCCTTAACATTTTCCCGTGTAATGAACTAAACACTTGACGCCTTAGAACATCCTGTTACAAACTACAATATTGTTACGTTATATTTATACGTTTTTACCTTTTTAAAAATGTTTAAAATATGAGTTCGTTGATTGCAAAATTTGTCTTTAATTTCTTCTTTTATTCTTATTATTAGAATTATTATATTTAATTCTTTATTGTTCGCACAATTTTGTGTACCACTGTTCACAACCTCATGTCTACAACAATAATTGTTTTGTTCGTTATTCTTCTTTGCTTACACACTTTGCGCAACCAACAACAATAATTGTTCGATCGATCTGTATAACGGAGATCTTCAAACCACGATTATTCTCTTCACTCAAGACTGACTGATTTCTTACTACTGGTTGGCTGCTTTGTCTTGCCTTTTTATATGCCTACGTAAACAGTATGACGAATGTTTTTGAAGTTGAATGTTTGTGGCTTGCCCTTCTCGAGACCTCCATTGTTGTTTGTGTACTTTGATTGCATTGTTTGTTGTTGTCTTCTTTCTTACTTATCCCCTTTTCTTTCATACTGATGTTGTTGACTTACTTGTTTATCATGTAACAAGTTCCTTGTTTTTGTTTTCGTAGCTTTTGTTTATCATTTTAATGCTTAACGATGTTACACCATTTCCATTTTTGTAACAAATAATGATTCAATAACATGCCGCAGTATTTTCATTAAAAAGACTTTCAAACCAACCAAAATATAGATTAACATTAAATAACCTTCAAAAATTATACGTAAGATTCAATCCTTAGCATGCTGTGCAAACATTCTTTATTCTCGTCCGCTTAGTTTGTTTCCAACACTCTTTAAATTTTTCAGATCTTCTAGTATTGCTTACGTAAAGATATTACGTGATAGTAAGCAAATATTATCCGTTTCAAGTTATCTTTTCTTTCAAGTTTATCTTTCTTTGAACTTTCAAGTTATCTTTTCTTTGAACAGAATTGAATAATGATATCACCCAGAGCGATGGTAAATAATTGAGGTTGTAGAAAGCATCCTTATTTTCCTCAATAAACGGTATAAAATAGTTGATTGATTTTCCTTTGGTAAAGCATTGAGAGTTCTACACTGTCGTACAAAACTCTAATGATTCTAATTAATTTCCGCGCTATACTTTTCCTTACTAAGGCTTTCGGTATATCAGTCCGTCTGAGTAATTGATGTGACTAAGTATCCTCCATTCGCCCGGAAATATACATGCATACATAATTGGTCATTACAACCCTACCGTCAGGTGTACAATCTTGCTTCGCACACTACTTATGCTGTGTGTTTTAATTTTATGCATGAGTGACGGGAGCTTTTTAAAGGTCCCTCTTTTTGAAGTCAACTCCGAACGACAGATTCTTGAGAAACGTTTTCATGGCGATTTTTTTACCCTCATCTCGGAAGTCTCCGTAGTCTAGTAGGTAGTGTGTTGGCTTATTAGACGCAAGGCTAGCGTTCAAATCCCATATCAGACATCAAAACGAAAATATTAAAAGAAAATATTTCTTCGGTGACTTCCTCTCAACAGATTTCTGGCAAAAACTCTGAGAGTGAATAAAATTGCTGTGAATAGTTTCTCCAAAACTCTGTTGTTCGGAGTCGATGTTAAACTGTAGGTCCCCGCTACTCATGTATAACATTAACGCACACAACATGAGTGGTGTGAAAGGGTTGTAATGACCAATTATGTATGTACTCTCATCTAATAAGCCAACACACTGCCTACTGGACTATTGCAACATCGCCCCGAAACATGCTTTTACTTAAAGGTCTCCCCGGTTCTATGATGAAATTTTGTATTGGTGAACATGTGATAATTGCACGGGAGTCAGTAAAGTACCTTCACGGACTAATTGATGCAAGATTGAGCTTCAAACAATACTTGGAAAAAGTTACTGTTAAGACGAAATAAAAACCGAATGCAGCCCTTAGGGTAAAAAAATTCCCACTTCTGTTAGTAGTTATGGATTTCGTCGCTCTCTCCGATATGGAGACATTTGAAAATCTACTAGAATCTATAAAACAAATTCATAGAATTTCTACGTTAAGAGTCTCTAGCAAGTAATAGGACACTATTCGAACATCCAAAGAAACACCCGATAGATATGCACATGAAAGAGCTTAGTCGAGATTATAATAGCCAGATTGCAGAAACGTAAAACAGATAAGCATTTACAAGTATTAGAAAACAGTAGAGAAGATGGTAGACGGATTACAACTATGTATATATCAGAGACCGAAAATTTATTACTGTTATATTTGAATTTTTGATTAAAAAAAGCACCGCAAGGAAATGTCGGAGAACAAAACCAAGTATACCATTTTGATTGTCTTGAACCAAATTTTTATAAAATGCGATGCTTTTTAAAAACATGATTTTTATTTTTTAGAAAAAAAATTACAGTTATATTTTGATTTTTATTTTTTCGAGCAGGAATAAAAGTTATTTTTTGACTTTTATTTTTTCGAGCAAAAATAAAAGTTCTTTTTGTTTCAATTCATGATGAATTCATAATATTTATTAAAAAATTCTTTAAAAAAATTAAAGTAATTTATGTCAGAAAATTATTAGAATTAATTTTGGGTATATTAAACACTAATCTTTGGTTTGAAATAACCAAAATAACTTTTATTTCTGCTCGAAAAAATAAAAGTCAAAAAATAACTTTTATTTCTGCGCTTAAAAATAAAAATTGAAAAATAACTTTTATTTCTGCTCGAAAAAATAAAAGTTGAAAATAACTGTTATTTTTGCTCGAAAAAATAACAATCAAAAATAACTTTTATTTCTGCTCTTAAAAATAAAAGTCAAAAAATAACTTTTATTACTGCTCTTAAAAATAAAAGTCAAAAATAACTGCTATTTCTGCTCGAAAAATAAAAGTCAAAACATAACTTTTATTTCTGCTCGAAAAAATAAAAGTCAAAAAATAACTTTTATTTTCTGACTTTTACGATAAAAGTTATAACAGTTACGGTCCCTGGTATATATCAAAGTTTAAATTATAAGGCAGCAGTTTGGATAGGATTATTCTTTAACACCTATTCTGCCCAGTCATAAGTGCTTCCAAAAATGTATTCATCAATTTTTGCTAACTGATAGCCATATGTTTCCAAACTCCCCGAGAGAACACAAAACAGTGGAAAACATAATTTTCGTGGGCTAAAGATGCGCAAAAGACGTGTTTTTTTTTTCTTCAGTTCAATTGTTGGAAAACTAATCGTGGCTAGTGAAATGCTAGCCAACTATTTGTCAGACAAGCTCGCCACAATTGAAAGATTGCTATAACTGGTGCTACAATAACATTGTGTAATAAAGACAATATGTTACCGTCGCAGATTACTCGGGATATCTGATGACTTTATTGGTATTGAGGTGCTCTGATGAGAAAATGGACGCCACTAGCAAGCATTCGGTAATTCCATGATTTCAAGTCAGATTTACATGTAAAAAAAAAATAGAAAATAAATATAAAAAAGTAAAGATTAGTTAAAAAAAAAGTGATATAATAAACGATTATATTAAAGTGACATTTGAAGCAAGGTAGGGTACTAAAAATATGAATGAGAGCTTTTTATTTATTAATGAAACATGTTGCTAAATAAGTCGTTAAGCATGTTGACAAACATGTTGCTATACATGTTGTCAAACATGTTGATAAACATGTTGCAGGTGATCGCTCTTCTTACAGTTTATATTTACATTAAATATGCATTTACCATATCAGAAATAGTAAGAAATAGCATTGCAAAAGAAAGGACCGCTCACCGATATTGATGTTGATGCAGCATGTTGTTGACGAGGGAAGGACTAGGTGTTCCTTAGGATAGCGTTTTGACCGATTGGGATATCACGATTAATATAATATTAATAAACCAAGCAGACTACAAAATCAATCTTGCTATTGCAGCAATATTGAAGTCGCCGTAGTCTAGTAGGTAGTGTGTTGGCTTAATAGACTCGAAGCCACGGTTGAAATCAACGGTTAGACATCAAAACGAAATATGAAAAAATATTTCTTCGGCGACTTCCTCTCAGCAGATTTCTGGCAAAAACTCTAAGAGTAAATAAAATTGCCAGGAAAAGTTTCTCAAAAATCTGTCGTTCAGAGTCGACTTTAAATTGTAGGTATCGCCACTCATGTATAAAATTAACACACACAACATAAATAATGTAACAAACTAGGTCGTAATACTGACTAAAGGGTTGTAATGACCAAGTATGTATGTATGTATGTATGTATGTATGTATGTATATATGTATGCTATAACGGTATCTCTATGCCGTAGATCCGATGTTAGAATTGCCTTTGATTGATCTGAAATTTCCTTGAGAAATCCTTGGCGTTCGCAGATAGCTATCTCTCTTAGACACTTTCTACCTACAAGTTCATTGAAACATGATTCTAACAATTAGTCCACTTGGCTCCGGTATTGAATTCAAACCTGTTGCAGTTTGATTAAATTTCCTACAATTAAGTTTAAATACCTCACATTTCTCTCTTTCTATCTCCTTTTACTTCTTTTTTAATTTGTATTGATTTTATATTTGTTTGTCTTTCATTTGTTTGTTTGCTTTTGAGTTTTCCAGAAAATTCTTTCATACTCTTCTTTTATTTTCTTTTCTCTGTGGGTATTTTAATAAGAAAGAAGTTTAATTTCATTACGATTTTATTTTCTTTCTTGATAATTTCTTTCATTTGCTCATTTAAGTTCCGTTTCAGATGACTAATCAATCAGGACATGAAAATAGAAATTAAGACAACAAGGATATCAAACAATTAAAAAAGGAGGAGAAGTGAAGTACATAATAATCGAACATCACCGAAAATAGGACACACGCTACAATAAAATCATGGATTTTATGCACATGTTGACATGAGAGTTTATGGTATGCCGTTATGGGTCAAGTCAAGATTTAATAATTTGGCAGGCTATAAACACAATATGACATCACTAACGCCTATCGTAGCGGAGGATACCAGAACACATTCTCTGCCACTTGTGGATTGCATTGGCAGAGTAAATGAGCAAAAGTTCGAAATAAGAAAATCAAATAAAAGAAGAACAAAAGCATAGGCATGGACGTGCTCTTTGTTTTCATAGTTTGTCTTATAATGGAGGCTGGATAATGCTGGACTCTGTGTGAATGATTTTTTCTTCTTTCTTTTTATTCTTCTCTTTTGTTAGTCTTTTTCAAAGTTTCATGATTTTTTTCTGTTTGCTCTTTAGTCTCTACTCCACTTTCGATTGCGAACACGTACAGCAATTTTATGCTTAAGCTCATAACCTGTGAAATTTTTTTACTTCATTTACTACCTACAGCTGTCACTTTCAAATAAAATCATACGTTTTAAGCAGCAATACAACGGAAAAATACAATGACACCAACTCCGGAAACATGACAGGTAAAATGTCCAACACACACACACTCAGACTGGAAATACTCGAATAGAACTTAAATTACACAAAAAGACAATAAAATGAAATTGCCAATGCAAGACAATATTGAGAAGGAAGGAAAATACTGGAGAGAATAAAGACATAAAAATTAAGAAAATGTTTAGTTTTACTGTTCAATGACCTTAAATTAGGAGTTAACTTCCAAGCGGATATCTTTTAAATTAATTGAGCATTAAACTGGAAAAATGGAAACTAGTTTCTTAATATGGAGGATGAGTTTTTTCTATTTCATCGCAAACTGAATATTTTAAAGGGTCTTAAAAAATATAAGCAAAGTAAGCTCATTATTGGAATCATATTGCCTAGAAAACAAATTTGAAATATGAATACACAAATCAAAGCTACTAAGGTGGCCACAAACACAACAGGTTTCCTAACGAACATCCGCCTGCAATTCCCGACAGTGAGAGACATGTGCCTAGGAAAACAAAATAAATCCTAGAATGCTAGCTGAGGTCTGGCTAGTTTATCATTCTTAATCCTAGAATTCTAGCTAAGGCCCGGCTAGTGTATCAACCTCAATTGCCATAATGAAAGGATTGTTCCTAGGATATTAAACCGTAGTCCGGCATGTCATCTAAGCCCCTTCAATGTCCTATCAAGCCCACTACCTTGCGCCCTGCGGACATATTGCTGAAATCAACAGACGCGGCAAACATCTCCAACAAAACGAAATATGAAAAAAATATTTCTTCGCCGAATTCCTCACAGCAGATTTCTGGCAAAAACTCTAAGAATAAATAAAATTGCCATTGAAAGTTTCTCAAAAGAATCTGTCGTTCGGAGTCCATTTTAAACTGTATGTCCCGCCACTCATGTGTAAAATTTACACATACAACACAAGTGGTGAGAGAAGTTAGGTTGTAATCCTGACTGAGGGGTTGTAATAATCATCCCTTACCCAATTCATTTTAATTATATTAAATTATCATGAGGCATAAAAGGAACACGCCTAAATAATGAATCGGTAAACTCGGTTTGAAGACTATATGTGGATGGTGTGATCTTAATTCTTAGCTATCTACCACTAGACATATTGTATATATATTGGCTGTAAAAGCAACAATGAATATGCCTTGAAGTGTAGAAGCTATGGCTATGTCAAAGTCTTAGATGTGGTTGATCTGGATCTCCCTATCTAGTACCCGAAACCAGATACCGCTTTCGATTCTGGATTTGTAACATAAATACCGAATAGCTCGTATTATGGTAATGATTTATACATTAAAGCCCTCGAGAGTGGATACAACATATTTTAAATCCAAGAGATGATGATATAATCAACAAGTTTTTGAAATTATAGAAGCAATTGACGCACTTTAAAAGCCTGTGTCATATTAGTCTCATCAGGTATAAGTCATACTCATGTCAGTCATAGTGATACACACGGTGATAAGGAAGAAAAAAATTTCGCTGTACAATTTACTTAATTATTTAATTGTTCATTATAACCCTTTAGTCAGGATTACAGTCTAACTTTTCACACCACTCATTTTGTCTGTAATAAATTTATCCATGAAATTTATCTATTTAACCATTAAAGATGCACACTTTAATGACGACTTCGAAACAAAGTTGAAACAACAACAAAAATTTCAATATGATTTGCGAAAGCGCAATGAATTTAAAACGAAAGCTAGGCATACTAAACACTTCCTAATGCTTATAACCCCTTGTTTTCGTAGGGAACTCGTTTACAGCCTTCCTGAATAGACGTCATAGTTAGTTTTATATTTCCATTAAATGAGCCCAGCCAACGCAAGAGTTTGAATTTGAGCAATATTGTTTTCAATAAATAAATTCCCAAATTATGATTTCAAATTTCGAATTGCTTTTTATTTCATCAACTAAATTAGGCTGCCCAAAAAATGCAAGTGTTCTTACAGAAGAAGAGTCTTACAGCTCTACTCTGACAAGATAGATTGTTGCTAACTGAATAATATATATGTATGTATATGTATACAGTCACAGAAAACAGTCTACATAGAACGTTGTAAAAATGGAAAGAAGTGTACATTTAGCGGTTTATGTAAATCTTTTTCTTTGACTGCATATCAGGCACTTAGCCTTACAAATTGCCGTTGCTTACCAAGGCTTACTGATTTGAATTCCTAAGAAAATTTAATTTTGTACGTTTGAGGGATATCTTTTGTTAAAATTAATCCTGAATTGATGCTTACAGGTTTACAATAACGATCTTATTTACACCAGCAATTAACTCTTACTGCTTATAACCGACCCAGTTTCTTAAAATTTTTTGACGACTCTTCGAATGATTGATACATTAGGTCCCCTTCTCGTCTGAAATTTCAGCATAACTTTCCGAAATTTTGTAATAAATTTTCACGGTTATGTCGTATTGATCTATTGCAAAACACTGCTTTTAAAATAATCGGTGACAGCTGTCAAATATCGGAGTTGCCGCTTTTGTACCAAAAAAATTACACTAAATTTAGAGAGAACTTTCTTATTGAGGCACCCTTTAATATTGTGTTTAAAGAAAAACTACAATTTTGGTTGAAATCTTTTTGCTCAATTGTTGTTATCATATTTTATTTAAAAAAAAGTTTCTAAACAGAATTCTCTGCATAATATTTGGGAATTAACAGTTAAGTCTTGAATATGCATTTGTATGTGTGGTGGATTTACATTTTTATCTTTTTCTCTTGGTATAAGGAAAAATCCCGTAATATTTGTGCTGAATAAATGTTTGTTGTCCTCTTTACATATTCATATCTGTAATGTGCAATGCAGTAATTTGCATTGCAGTGAATATTACAAAATTTTTCTTGTACAATAAAATTTTACACAGAAGGCAATAAACATAAATTCTTTGACTAAAATATACGTATAAAATAATTGCATTGTCTACTCTCTGTGTGTTATAATTGAAAATAAATTGCCGGACGAAAATGTGCATAAATAAAGCAGAAATAATTCTTATACAAATGCATATATGTAAGTATGTATGTACATAAGTATAAGATATGCAGAAGGTAATCGTATGTTATAACGAATTAAATTGTCATCTTAGCTGCAGTTGTACAGCTTGCAGTTACATGTCTTAACAAAGAACAGTTAGCACTAGGAATAAATACAGTTTTCGTAGTTTTGCAATATGTTGTAGATAAGAACTTTTTTTTTTTAGCCGAACCCGTCTCGGTGCTCTAAGATGTTGCGAGTCAAGGTATTTAGGTTTTGTCAAACACTTCTCAGCATATTTAAAAGAGATTTGTTGAAAATCCTGTTCGAGTTTTTAGTGAACCCGTAATAATACGTAGGATTTCATTTTGTCATCTTCGAACTTTTGGATATGGGAAGCAGAGGCAGTTTCTCATGATTGTGTTGCTTAACACCGGATTAGGTTTTAAGAGAGAATTTTAGAATAAAAGTTTACTTTGGAATGTTTTTACGCGCTGTGTTCTAACCCCTACGCACAACTTAAGTCTAAAGTCCGAGCGATTAGACTGCACTACACGTATTAGTAAATATCAAGAGGGTGCTAGTATGCCACCCAGGAGGGGCCACGTGGAGTCTTTGTGTCAACTTGAATACAGCAAAACAAGTATAGCTCATGTTGACTACAATCATAAACTTTATCTTGTTTGCATGCATCCCGTCCCCTCCCCAAAGAGGCGATTGAGTAGCAGTGACCTCTTTCGTTCGACAGAACTAATGCTCTACAAGATACTCATCCTCTCCGTGCTTTTTTAATGGCGCAGAAACATGGACAATATTAAACACTGATGCAACAACCTTGAGAGTATTCGAGACAAAAGTTATACGTAAGATCTTCGGTCCAGTTCGAGTTGGCGATGTAATACGCATCCGATCCAACAATGAGCTCCTAAACGACATGGACGTTGTGCAGCGTATTAACATTAAGCGGCTGCGCTGGGTTGGCTATGTCTTGGAATGGAAGAGGATGCTCCTGCAAGATACGAGAATTTATGGAAATCGGCGTAGAGAATGACCGTGTTTGCGTTGGAAGGACCAAATCACGGAAGTCCTGTTATCGATTAGTGTGACCAAATGGCGAAGACGCGCAAGAAACAGACGCAGGCTATGTGATTGTTTATTCTTAGTTTTTAAACAATTTAACAATTTTTTTAATTGAAAAAGTTATTCTTGTAGGTATCGAGAAACTTACTGATCTACCGACGGATAGCAGATTCCAGATGTTATTGATTTTGGAGTGCTAAAAACATTTCCAAAGGCTAGGTCCACGTCGAATATTCATTGTATTTGTCTTCGAACCACTTGCGTACTATCGAACCCAATCAGTATTGAGGCACCAAACATAAGTATGAGATTAAATAAATGCGTTAATTGGTTAAACTACAGGAAATACCTCAATTCCAGATTTTAGCTAAAGTTGCCTCTAGCTAAATTCAACTTTAACGGGAAGTTGAAATAATGGCCCTTAGACTTCGAAAGCAATCATGCATAATGTCATGTTCAGTTCATTACAATGTTAATATCATTAAAATATTGTGCTTGTAATGAAAAGTGTTGATTGCATGCTGCAGTACAAAGGAAATTTTTCCTTCATTATGGCATACCATATAGCATACCATTTTTCATGAAATATTTGATAACATAAGCTAATTTAGAAAATAAGTAAAATTACATTAATTAGTAAAATTTGATTTTCATACTTCTCTACATACATACTCCTCTACCATAAGCATTATGTTAAAGAGATTACGTTGCCTTTATGCTGAATAAGTTTAACTTCCAAATGTTGTATGCAAAGGAACAAAAACTCATTATATGGTCATAAGTTCCTTGTTTACTTTGCATTGCAAAGTGTTTCTGCATAAATGTTATACGTATGCTTTAATATAAAGCTGCTTACAATCCTTTTTCCTTGCTTCCTTGCTTCCATTCCTTTCGTTTAAAAGCTTTCAAATTTAAAATTTCATTACATCAGTTCAGTTTTCGTTCGTATCGCTTACATCAGCATCAGCATCAGCATCAGCCAATTGTATTTTGACCTTTATTTTCCACTTTCTGTTTACATTAAGTATTCTTTTTTCATAGAATGTAGAACAAAGCAGATGCTTAAGGATTATATTCGCATCAAAACAAGAATTCCTTTCCTTATGAAAACGTAACCTGAACACAGCATACATAGAGAATGTTCTTGTATATGCTTTCAAAAGTGGAGGGAAAGTGGTAAATAAAGTGGCATATAGTAGTGAAATTTTGAATGTAATAAAATGGAAATGATTAATAGTGGATCTTTGGTTGTAGACCTTGAAATGATCTTGAATGTAATATAAGTATGTATTTTTTCTCTCCTAATTTTAAAATGAAAATGCAAGCTAATTGCATTTACTTTTGTTACAATGCGCTTCTATCCATGGTATATTCTCTCCTTTTAAGAGCTTTCGTATTTGCGAAATAAAAATGTTGTTTAAGACAGAAATATTGTCGGAATCAGAGATCAGTAACGAATCGTTTTTTCGCTACTCATAAGTACTCAAGAAATTTCGAGTATGAGTGAGTCAACAATATTGAAATTCAACTACTCTGATTCATTCGTACTCACTACAACATTGATTTATAAGTACAGATTGCAATGAGTATGAGTACAACGTTGACATCAAACTCATAATATTCGAAATATGTTTGATACATATAAGCCTACTCATTCAGATTCATAAGTTTTGAAAAATACTTAAAATATTCATAAATGATTCGAGTGATTCGAATCATTCATTAAAATTTACAGTCTTAGTTGTTGTTGCATTTAAAAAAAAAAGAAGAAAGACAAAGACAAAGACAGCAAGCAAAGCAAACACACAACCCTCTAGTGAGTATTGTAGTGTTCGTACGCGAATCATACTTATTTTGTGATTCTTGAAAATATTGAGTTATGGAGAGTCGTAATCAACAACATCATGCGCATTGTTAAGTATGAGTATGATGAGTACGTCAAACTTTGAATATGAGTAGTATGAGTATGATATTAAAATAAGTATGAATGCGTATAAGTATCAGAAATTATAAGTATGATCCGAATCTACTTATCTTGAATACTCATTGCTGATCTCTGGTCGGAATCCAATTTTTATTACTATCACCTGACAGATAAGATCGTGATATTTGTTTTTAAATATGATTTCCGAAACATATCCTGTACGAAGTCGCCGTGGTCTAGTAGGTAGTGTGTTGGCTTATTAGACGAAAGGCCCGAGTTCGAATCCCAGGCCAGACATCAAAAAACAAAATACAAAAAAGTATTTCTTCGGCGACTTCCTTTCAGCAGATTTCTGGCAAAAACTCTGAGAGTAAAAATTGCCATGAAAAGCTTCTCAAAAAATCTGTCGTTCGGAGTCGACTTTAAACTGTAGGTCCCGCCACTCATGTATAAAATTAACGCACACAACATGAGTGGTGTTGAGAAGCTAGGCCGTAATCCTGACGAAGGGTTGTAATGGCCAATTATGTATGTGTATGTATGTGTCCTGTACGACTTTAGTCGCCGTAGTCTAGTAGATAATGTGTACACTTATTATACGTGAAGCCACAGTTCAAACCCCAGGTCAGATATCTGTAACAAATATTATAAAAATATTTCTTCAGTGACCGTCTCTCTGCAGATTTGTGGCAAAAACTATGAGAGTAACATCAAATTGCCATGAACAATTTCTCATAAGTCTATCGTTCGAAATCGACTTCAAACTGTAGGTCCCGCCACTCATGTATAAAATTAATTAACGCAACATTAGTGGTGCGAGAACGTAGGCCGTAATCCTGGCTGAAGAATTCTAATGACCAATATGCATGCATGTATGTATCCACTGCGACTATGCAGTCTAATTTTTAACTGAATTTCTGGCGTCAATGGCACGTAAAATATTTACGTACCGTATACACATTATGAAGAGTTATTGGAACCAAAAATCATTGATGTTTAGCCAATTAATTTCTGGAAATAAAAATTCCGTCTGCATATCTTCGTAACATCTGACATTTTCCGTAACAGCAGCTTCTGCTCATTTCCAAAGAACTTAGAACCGATGACGCATGCAAGCAATAAATCTTTATGGTTGTGATATTCATTCGTTCATGGCTTGAGCATTATCTTTCCTCAAAATGCATTAAATGGTATTTATCATTAACCGCAATGCTTTAATAAGACTGCTTACATTCGACCAGCTTTAAATGAGATCAATCAGCACAAATGTGATTCAAACGATGGTCATTTGGCTTCAATTCATGGACAAGCTGTATTCTATATGCACGCAAACCAAGACCTTTGTGTAAAATTCTTCACTTAAAAGTTGAGATCGTCGACGAATAGGACATTTCGGAGTCTTCTTAAAGAGTTCGCGATTGAGCAACAATAGTATCTTTAGTGCACATTTCTTTGTGTTGTTGATGGCTTTTAATCGAGAACAGTAAAATTAGTACAAAAACGATCAATAAACTGCATGAATTATTGGCTCATTACTCCGATTATGTTATCAGTAAAACTGACGAAGTACCCTATGAATTCCGCACAGAAATGACAACACTGTTGGTAAACCAGATTATATCGAATGACACTGTATAAATTGGAAGGGATATTGAGCACCAAAGTAATTGTTTGAAATTTTGTGATCATGGTCTTTGTGTTGTTTCTGCATGAGTATCGTCTTCCCCAAATCTCCGTTACTGTTACTGTTTCCATAGCTCCTGTCGGTATGCTGAGGACCGGTCATGCTTACCAGACTTAAAAAAAAGTAGCACTAACCTCTGCTCTTTCCTTCTCCTTACCTAACTCCTTCTGTCAAGCAGATTTTGATTGTGTGCTCACATGAATATATCCAGCTTCGGGCATACCGCCTCCTTAAAAGTAATATTCGATACCCGTTCGAGCTGAAGGGGACCATTTGTTTCTACACAATGTATGTGTCTAACCCCCAAAAATGACTTGACTGTAAACCCTCTAAGTTTCGATGATTGATATAAGATCACGCTCTGATATCTTTTCTTTAGACCAAAAGCTCTTACTCCAAATACATACATACATACATAATTGGTCATCACAACCCTGCAGTTAAGATTACGACTAGCTTCTCACATTACTTATGTTGTGTGTGTGTTAATTTTATACATTAGTGGCGGGACCTACAGTCTAAAATCGACTCCGAACCAAAGATTTTTCAAAAAACTTTTTATGGCAATTTTATTTATTCACAGAGTTTTTGACAGAAATCTGCTGAGAGAAAGTCGCCAAAGAAATAAGTTTTCTGAACCGTGACCTCATGTCTACCTCACACACTAGGCTACTGCGACTACAATAACTTTACTCGGTTTATAACAAGAGTAGTAAGCTTGATATAGTATTTGGTTTCGTACGCTGTAGAGATTGATGCCTTGCAGTCGCTAAGACTTTAGATTCTTTAAGCATGAAGCAAATATAGCATATACAACAATGCATATTGTGGTCACTTAAAAAATAACGACACATTTAAGCTTATTTACTGATTGGTAATATCCACCTAATGTACTAGCATTTGGACGCCTCTTAACAACTCTTGGACAACAAAATTACGTCTCTATCTAACAGAAATTTAAATGATAACGAACAGAAACAGAGACGGTTAAGCGACGTCTAATGTGTCATTATGGCCTATCTAAGGTCACACGATCACCGCATGAACTCTTACTTAACCTACTTACAGTTTTCGAGTAAGTATAGTTCCAGCAATTTATTGATTGAAACATTTTTAGAAATTAAATTGTTGTGGTATTACAGACTGTGAATGCAACTGCTTAAAAAATTCCTAAATGTCGGAATCTGAATGTATGGTAACAGCACTAGTGGCACTCATTTTTTTTTTATTTTTTTTTTTGTAGATTTCCATTTTTAAAAAGAATTCGTTACTGTAGTAATTTAGACATAATATGTGGTCCTTTAAAACAAGAATAAAAAAAAATATGTAATGGCAAAAACGTGATTCAGATAGGAGTGACTTTTGTTTTTGTACTAAAAGGTATAAAAATATGAAAGTTGCAAAAGACAAAAGAGGTTTAAATTCCATTTAAATGACAAGTAACAGTAACAGTTCTTCAGTAAGATTTTTGTCGTTCTTATGAAGCTCAAAATCTATCATCTTTTCAGTAAATCTTTTAATTAAATATGGAATTAGAAACTGAAACAATGGGTATGCAATTGCATCACGTTGTTGTTATTTAGGCAGCGGAAGTTAGGTGGTAACTTAATCGATTTCCTAAAATATTATTTTACAACATAGTATACGAAATATAGTAAATTCTATTATAGAGCTAAATAGTTATGCATTCAAGTGCATTAAACGACTGACATTAAATAGAAATAAAGGAAGGCATTATCAGCACCTACTGCATCTACTGCACTATACTGTTTATACTATACTAGAAAATTAATTGAATTTCTTGCTGCCTTCAATCAGTAAAGTATCTCACCTTTGCACACAGCGATCGATGGCAATCCTATCATTACAGAAGCTATTACAAAATATAAAACGCTTAATGAATTGCAATCAAGTCCAGTAGCTCACTGAGGTTTCGCTTTATAAAGGGTGTGTCATATAAAAGTTTTAATTTAAAAATGCAATAAAACAAAAACGGGTTGAAAATTTGCCAAATTTATTTTTGTGTTGTTAAGTACAATTGTTCCGTTTAGAAATGTAATATTATTTCAGTCATAGGGCTGCCGAGACTGGCCTCACAGTATCTCATTCGATCGAACCAATTTTCGTGCACTTATCTCGGCAATGGCATTACGATTATTGGCCTGATGTGATTCAACCACGCACTGAGAAAACCACAATGTGAGACAGCAAGAACAGTAATTGGAATTCTCAAGGCAACAGGACGACTTAAAAGTTTAACTTCCTAAGACTTTAGCATATGTATCTCGTTAAATAAGAGGAAATCTAAATTATGCATCAGACTGTTCAGGAATAACCTGAGGTTGGTAATCAGTTTTTTGATTAGACACTGACTAAGTGACTACAAAAAGAATAAGCGAATATTTAATCCGCATCTTATTAATAAGGCGAAAGAGAACCACTATATGATACAACTAGAACGATAATTGCATGCAACACTTAACGCAACTGGACGGCTTAAATATTTAACTTCTTTTAAGTCTTTATTAAAACATACATATGTATATCGTTCGTTAAATTTTAAAGTTTCTTAAAGTCTACCATGCGCCTGCTGCCTCTACCAAAAAGGAAACGTAAAAAACTCATCAAAACGTATTTGTTTACACACCCATTTTATTTATTTACCACTGCACCACCAACACTAGCACATACCTTTTGTGGAAATTACACGAAAATCTGTCTCTCTATCCTTTTGCTGATTTTATATGTATGTAACGTAGGTAGTGTGAGCATATATTTATTTATTCTGTTTTTTTTTTCAGCCATTATCCAACACAAGCAACAACAACAACAAAAATAAGATGAAATTTATAACAATGTATGAGTGAGGGAGTGTATGTTCATATTTCTATAACGTCTGGTGTTAGTTTGAACATACTGTTTTTGTTTTCTTTCTGTGTGTGTATGCATGTATGTACGTATGTGTAGCATTCAATTACTTTAAATAAACAATTTTGTGGTCAAGGTGTTAAAATTCAAAAATGGTTTTTATTGCTGTTGTTGTTGGTTATATTTTGATAGTGTATGTGTTCATTTTGCTTTTAACTGGCAATGTGTGTGACTTATACTGTATGATGCAGTATATTAAGCTGTGGATTGCATGTTGAGAAACACCTGCAGCATTGCGCATATATGCCCATTTGTAAATATACATGGCATGGTAATGAAAAATAAAATTTGAAATATTAAAGACTTCTTATTTTATAGCAGCTAGATGAAATTGAAATTTACATGTTTGGGGAATTTAATTCAACAAAATTCGATCTCAACTACTACCAGAGTAAAAGGCATGGTGAAGTGCTGTCTTAGAAAGTGTAGTTACAGTCGAACTGTGCATTGCTAATTCCTGAAAATTCCACCTAATTAGTTTCCAAACGCATACACATACATTTTAAACGGAAATTTATAACGATTATCAACATATGTACATGACGATTTGCAGTTCATGACTGATAAATGGTGTCCGACCAACAGCAACTGCGAAAACATTGAAACTTATCAAATTTTGTCAAGGAGATTTTATAATAGGAGAACTACATCACCTTAAGCAATGTTTACTAATGTTAACTGACCACCACTAAGCATGATGGTGAAAACAGTAGCTGCAAACACTGCAATGACACTGAACGTCCCAAGTGTATGGAAGAATAGAAAAGTTTGTATGTAAGGTTAGGTTAGAGGACGGAGGTCAAGTTGACCCATTGTACAACGAGATTTTTTATTCGCTTGAAAGATCTATCGATGTCATTATGAGCAGACTTACTGACCTACTTAATTGGCCCTTACAACCCTTCAGATAAGATTACTAATCAGCTTATATTGTGTGCGTTAATTATATTTACTAGTGGCGAAACCTACAGTTTAAAGTCGACTCCAAAACGGGGATATATAGGGACTTTAATCTGGACTTTAAACTGGATAGGCAACAATGAACTCTACTGGAATGTAAAAAGACGATCAACTATTACTCTAAGTATGTAGTCAGCGTAGTCTAGTAGGTAGTGGGTTAAGCCCCAGATCAGACATCAAAACGAAATTTGAAAAAAAAAATATTTTTTTCGGCGACTTCCTCTCAGCTGGTTTCTGGCAAAAACTCTAAGAGTAAATAAACCTGCCATGAAAAAGTTTCTCAAAAATCTATCGTTCGGAGTAGAGATTAAACTGTAGGTGCCGCCACTCAAGTATAAAATTAAGGCACACAACATGAGGGGTGTGAGAAGCTGGGCCATAATCCTGGCAGAAGTGTTGTTATGGCCAATTATGTTATGTATGTATGTATGGAACGATATGCATTACATAACTCAAATAGTGATCGGGAATGAGGATGTGAATATTCTGTCAGAGACAAAGACTTTAATTGTTTTGAAGACCAAGCTAAAAAATTAGGCGAAGACACATCAACCATTGTGGAATAATAACAAAGTATGAATAATTACGAAGATACTCTAGGGCGATTTGAGTGCAGTAGTAGATCTATACACGGGACACTCTGCCTTAAATTGTATTGGTGTGATTGCAAAAGTGTTCAATGTAGGGCATATGATAAGACCTCAAAACGATTCAACACTTATAATGTCATTGTCCAGCATTTGTAATCTCGGGATTTCAATATTTGGGGATGATAATATACAAAACATAACTCTTCTGAGAGGGGTGGACTGGAAGAAGTAAGGCAATTTTTCTACAAGTTACTGACTCTATACAGAAAGTTCGGTTGGAATTGATACTTGGTCGTCTCCTCTTCTCCAACATACATGCATACATAATAGGTATTACAACCAGTCAGGATTACGACCTAGCTCCTCACACCAGTTATGCTGTGTGTGTTAATTGTATACATGAGTAACGGAACATACAGTTTAAAATCGACTCTAAACGGCAAATTTTTAAAAAAAATTTTCATTGCAATTTTATTTACTCTTAGAATTTTTGCAGAATACTGCTGAGAGGAAATCTCCGAATAAATATTTTTTATATTTCATTTGGTTTGAGCCGTGGCTTCACGTTTAATAAGCCAACACAATATCTACTAGACTACGGCGATTTCAGTGGAATAAAGCATTGTTGCAAAATGCTATAACACGCCTTAGGGTTCTGGCACGTTAATCAGTCTAAATTTGACCGATGGAATGGACTATGTTGGCTTTAATAGCTGAATGGCCAGGCAACATCACCTTGACGTCAGATAGCCATGCCCTCAAGTCGGCTGTGTAGAATATCCAAAGTGACATAAGACCACATGTCGTTGGTTTCCAGATCATCCAACACAGACCATATGCTCGCCAATTGTCGTTCTCAAAGAAATATCAACACACGTTATTTCTATGTCTATTTATTTTTTTTAACTTTTTATTTTACAATTAGTTAATACATACCATAAACTTTATTATCCATTAAAAATATTGTTTTTAACTTTTTAATTCTATTCAAAAACACTATTTGACCAACTACTTAAATTAAAATATTCAATTGATTATTCAACAATAGACAAAAGTTCTATGTTTGTCGCTCTGTATACTAACGGTAAAAACCGATTTAGAAAATCAAAATTAATTTTCTGACAACTTGAAGTGTTGTCTATCATGCTGTTTTAAAAAATTTACAAAAAACGTAAATTAAAAAATTACATTTTGGCCAAAAAAACTGAATTTTAAACCAATGTGCGATGTATTATTCCAAATTCGACAATTTTATTTGTTCACATACCCATTCATCCAGACATGGGACTCATCGTTAAAGATGGTTTTTCAATGAAAATTAATGTCAGTGGCCAACTGCTCTAGTGAATTAGTAAACACACTTTTTTTCTGCGGTTGACAACTGTGATTTGACAAAATAGTCCGAATAAACGACAAGAAGTTTGATGGATGTAGCTTTAAGTATATGGTCGTTATCAGCCGTCAAAGTTCGAAAGTCCTTGTCCTTCATTATTCAAACAAGTGGAACCTTGTAATAAATCTTCGTGTCACAATACTCCTGGTAGATAAGATGTGAAATATGTAGTTATCGTTTATAAGACTCTTTAACTACTTTATATCTCAAGCGGATCGGTCAAGGCATGAATTCGTTGAATTGAGAGCAGTATATACATATAACAGCTTACCACTAGTATAGTTTCGTCTCTCCGATGACTGATTTTGACCAATCTGTGGCAATGCCTGTGTTAGACATTACCTTACACAACCTTACACAAATATTCACTGATTACACTTAAAACTTAAAAAGTGTTAATTCTGAAAGCTGGGCAATATGTGGACTGAACTACGATATCTTTGGCTATATATTGATTAACATTATAACATTAAATTTTAATGAATAATTTACTTCAAATAAAGTAATTTCAAAAATTTTATTTAAAACACTTTCTTTTAATAAAAAAATCATTTGATGGCTTAAAAATAGAAAGTAAAAAATAAATTTGTTGCATTTTTAGTCTAATATTTTCGTTATTTAAATGCAAAATATTGAATGGTTGCACAAAAAACCTACTAGCGAATGCAATTGTAATTGTAATTTTATTTTGGACATACATACATGCATAGCGTATAATATTTATGGCTCATGTATGTATGTACATATGTATGTAGATTTGTTTCAATTTTAACCGCCATTGATTTATTGTCATCGCCGATTTAACGCTGAATTTCTGTCAAAACATATTTGTTTTTGCTGAAATAGCCGTTTTTCCGTTAGTATTGTATCTCATATTCTATCATAATAAATAAACTGAAAATGTTATTTGCTTATGGGCAAATAATCTATTTTTTTTACATTTTTGAGAGTCACCCTACATCCAGCATAAAAGTGGATGTTAAAAACAAACATTACTTGGCGTCTATTTTAAATGAAAACATTTTGATGAAATCTGATAGAAAATTTCTTTTATAATCGTTTCAGATTTCAGTATAAACCATGTACAATGCATATTGCATTCAAAAAAACATTGTTTCTTGCTATTTTATCCTATTTACTAATACTACTATAAATATCACACTTCACAGTGCCGCCATTCTAACTACAACTATTGTCAGCACTGCGTTTTGACACGACTTATATTACTTCATTTAATTTTTGATCAGGCAACTTCTAGAATATTACTGTTAATTGCTTTGTTTGTTGTCTTTCTACATATCGATTCAACAATGGTTTGACAGCTAAGGGTATTAAACTGTGTTGACATTTCTATTAAGTAGCGTGAATCAAGTCAACATGAGTCGCGTAACCACAGAACAATGCTAGTCAGCAAGTACTTCGTGAAATTATCGACTGTTTTTTAATCTTCTCGATTCAAAGTCATTGAAGTGGCCGCAGTGTGTTGGCTAATTAGACGTGAGGCCATGGTTTAAACCATGTATCAGACATTTCTAGTAAAACGAAATATGTAAACAAATATTTCTTCGGCCACTGCCTCTCATCAGATTTCCAGCAAAAAACTCTGAGAACAAATAAAAATTGCCTTGGAAAGTCTTAAAAAAATCTGTCCTTCGGAGTCGACATTAAACTGTAGGTTTCGCCACTTATGTAGAAAAATAACACACAGATAATAAGTGTTATGAGAAGTTGAGTCATAATCCGGACTGAAGGGTTGTAATGACCAATTACGCTATGTTATGTATGACATTCAGCAAGCCAAAGAAATGTGCGCACCAAAGAGAATATAAACAAACTTGTTGTCGTTTTCAACTTTTAGACTTTAAGGTTAAATGACTACGCCAAAAAGTATTTGAATTCCATTCAGAAGCGCTTGATTCACTTACACTCGCACAATATTACGTCACTGGATTACTTTTTATCGGATTATATTAAGACATTGGTTTATGCTGATAAAGCAGCGCCTTTATAGCATTCGAAGCCAATATTCCGCCCATCATATTACCTGGTTTACGGGACATAAATGAAGTGATGATAACATGATGTTCGATGGAACCACCATATTTTTCAAGCGTCGAAAAAAGCGTTCAAGTGCCTTAGTTTCTTAAGGCGGTTCAAGAAATACTTCACTCCATCTGATATTCTTACTATTTACTCCACTTATATCCGACCGAGAATGGAATACAACTCTCATGCACGGGACGGTGCCTCGAAGTCTATTTTGAGGATTCTTGACCACGGAAAGGAGTGGTCGACGGGGCTCATTAATGGCGGCAGTGTATAAAATTCTATTGATACATTGAAGAATCATTACAATTTGGCTTGTATTTCACTGTTCTATTGCGACTACAATGAATTTTTTTCGAGCGAAATTCTCTTGTTCCCGAGAATTATATATTCCTACGTAATATTCATCGTTCTCGCCGAGCAAATCCGTTTGTGGTTAATTGGCCAGTGGATCGCATAATGCTTGTAAATAAAATTGTCATGAAGAGCTTCTTAAATCTGTCGTTCGGAGTTGAGGTTAAACTACAGATCCCACGACTCGCAACCAGAGATCAGCAATGAATCGTTTATGCGCTACACATAAGTACTCATAAAAGTTTGAGTATGAGTGAGTCAACAGTATTGAAATTCAACTACTCCTCTGTTTCATTCGTGCTCACTACAATATTGACTTATAAGTACTACTTGCAATGAGCATGAGCACAATATTGACATCAAACTCGTACTATTCGAAATATGTTTGATTCATACTCCTACTCATTTAGATTCTTAAATTTAGAAAAATACTTTAAATACTCATAAATGATTCGAGTGATTCAAATCATTCCTCAAAATTTACAATCTTAGTTTTTGTTGCATTTACAAAAAAAAAATGCAAAGGCAGCAAGCAAAGCAAACACTCAACCTTCTTATGAGTATTGTAGTATTCGTACGCGAATCATACTTTTTTTGTGATTCTTGTAAATTTTGAGTCATGGAGAGTCGATATCAATAACATCATACGTGTTGATAAGTATGAGTGTGATGAGTACTTCAAACTTTGAATATGAGTAGTATTAGTATACTATTAAAATAAGTGCTGCGAGAAGTTTGTCCGTTATCCTGTCTAAAAGTTGTAATGGCCAATTAAGTACATAAGTGCTATCTAAAAACGACTCATCAAAACTTGCACCTTAAGTATACTCGAGGGGCCTAAAATGTTATGGTTTTAAGCCAGTTCTATGCAAAAACTGTATTCTGTCCCCATAACAGTCTGATCTTATCGTTATGACTCTTGAAGTTCATTGAATCGAAACAATTTTCTTATTCGTCACATAATTGATAAGCGTTACCTGCTTTACTTTTACATGAACAGCGATTATAGGGTTCTAAACAACCTCATACGCAGAGTTTTATCTTCACTTTTGTTATAAAACTTAAACCAAATATTGTGTGATGTAAAATATATAAAAAAAATGTTGTACCCAACAAAAAACGCATATAAAAATCAATAAAAGTTCTCTTTTTTATTCATTAAATCTTCAAAAACACTGAAATAACAAAATGGTGATGAAATTTTAACTGTAAAAAAAAAACAATTTATTTATGGGCCGATCAACAGCAGGAATTGATAGTCGGTATCTGCAGTTTGTAATGTTAAGTGTAGTAGTTGTCGACTTAACATCCAATAAATCGCATTTGCCGTGTTACGGCTTAATATAGTGTTAGCCTGATGCACAGCCTTAAATGAAATCGAATACATGCTACCTGTTTCGTATATTGATAGGGGATTTCTCACTCCCAGCATAAGGCAACCTCTTGAATTTTAGGCAAAGAAATATTTTTTCATATTTCGTTTTGTTGGAGATGTTTGACTTGGGGTTTGAACCGTAGTCTCACGCCAACACACTACCTACTCGAATTAAATCACCCATATAACGCTTTAACTGTCAGGAGTATTGTCACACGAAGACGTATATAACTGACACTAATTCCCATAGAAAAATCATCTGAGGCGATAATATAATTTTTGGAAGAATTTGTACGTGAAAAAACAATATTGTCGAATTTGGAACGATTTGATCAAAACACATGAGATCCACAAAGGCTAAACGCATCTCGAAAATTCACTGTTTGGTGTGAATTTAGTGCTGGCGGCGTTATCGGTTCACAATTCTTTCAGAACGATGTTGACCATACAGGCCTGTATTGGTTAATCGGGAAACCTACGACATGTGGTTCTAACAGTATGGCGCTACATGCCACATAGCTCATGCCACTTTAAATATTCTACACAATCGTTTTGAGGGCATGGCAAACTTAAAGCATAATGTTGCGGAATTAATGTCGAATAAGAAATGTGTTACTGCTGGTATATTTATCTCATATCACGTGCTAGTGACCTCCTTTCATTCTTCAAAAATAATCTGATGGTCTTGATCCATTTCATAGCCCTGTTGTATCTATCAGATCCTGATTCTAGAGACATTTCTGGCAATTATGTGGCCGAAGAACTTGCTACATATTCTCAAATTTTCTTTTGTAATGCGTGGGCAAGCAGAAAGACTTTTAGTAGATAAAGATCGATCGAGCAGCAGAGAGTCCAAGTCCCTACTTTTGCCAAATATCTATCTCAAGCTCAGTCTAAAGTCTACTTACATAGCACTTGACAATTCAACCATGCTACTGTTTTTAGGCATCGGATTAATTCGTAAGTACATCACCTTAGACTAAGAGAGTTGTGTTTTAAGACGGGAGCAAAAGTCTCGGCTGTCGAGACAGATTAATTAGGACTACTCATGTATAAAATTAACGCACACAACACGAGTGTTGAGAAGCTAAGATTTTGTACAATGGGTCAATTCGATCTCCGGGTACTGTACTTGTCACAGTTGACAAGTACACGTCCTCTAACCTAACCTAACCTAACCTAGGACTTGTCTGAGACATCCCTTCATGTGGTATCGTAATCGATCGCTAAGTATGTTCAAGTGAAGCATTAATTGCAACCAAGCTGATTTTCCCTTCTTCCCCACCAATACCAAGTTTTGATCTCTAAGATTATTTGTTAATTTAATAGAAGTGGTTAGAAAAATAATAAAAACTTTAGCGGAAGAACTCCAGAAAATGTTTTTGTAACACTTGTTGTGTATTATTGTTGCATGACTTCATAGCAGGAGTTTAATGTATGCACTGGATTAAATAGAAATCCCAAACACGAAGAAAAATTCCTATTTGGTTATTACGGAGGCGTATTGTTTAGTTGTGATATTGTTGATACTATCACTAGTTTTCTTACATCAATATACCAACATACATATATACGGCATATATACAATGTATACATTATATATACATATATATTTTGTTAATTTTATTTTTTATTCCTCAATTCATAATGCTTAACACGTAGAAAAGAAATTTATAACATTGCCCCATAACATGTGGCATTTCTTCGTACTTCAATTTTCTTCAACTACCACTTACGTGTGAAATCATAGATTTTACAGCACACTAAAAGCACTAAAGCGCACTAGAAAACGGCAATAAAAGAATTTCAAAAAATATGGCAGGTAATAAAATAAATATTGTAAATGACAGCCCAACGAAATACATAGGTAGGTTGAGTTTCTAATAAAAATCCACAAAAATAAATGGGGCTGCAAGCTGTAATACATTTTAAAATTCATTTCCTCCACTGTTCCAAAATACACAAGGAATGAATACGAGTTCGATTATATAATATTCGGTACTAATAATAATATTCGAGTAATTCTTACTATTGATAGCCGCGATGACGAAGATTATTACTTAACATAATTGGTCAGGAGTTCAAACTTGCTACACTCACATCACCTACGTTGTGTGTGTTAATTTTAACAGTGAGTGGCGAGACTTACAGTATAAAGTCGACTCCGAACGATACTTTTTTGAGCAGCTTTACATGGCAATTTTATTTACTCTCAGAGTTTTTGTTTGAAGACCGCTGAGAGGAAGTCGCCATAGGAACAGTTTTTTCATACTTGGTTTTAGTTTGAAACACGGGCACGGGTCTTTTAAAATTTAAGAAACTGGATTGGTTATGCACAAAGTAAAGCTCTTCTGGGTCAATGTAGCGATTTGTCTCAAGAAAAGAGAGAGTCCCGAAATACCGGAAACTTCAATTCGGCATCGATCTCAACAACTTTTAATTTCACGGAGCACAACGCAACGAATTTTGACAAAAGATCGCCACCCTTTATGCGCAGAAATTCAATTTACTCAAGAGCTTAGATCAGCAGAGCATGTTAAGCGCTGGAAATTCGTTCAAATGGTAATGGAGTAATGCGAAGTAAATGATAATTTTTTGAAAAAAATCAATTCCTTTGATGTCAATTTCCATATGAATAGCTTACAAAATACACAAAATAATCGAATTTGAGGCTCAGAAAATTCTCATGCACAGGGGGCTGATTTGGCTTTACTTACTAGCCTTAAGCGAATGGTATAAACCAGAGATCAGAAATGAGTATTCAAAAAGATAATTAGATTCGAATGATACTCATAATTTCTGATATTTATACGCATTCATACTTATTTTAATATCATTCTCATACTACTTATATTGAAAGTGTGAAGTACTACTCATCGTACTCATACTTAACAATACGCATGATATTGTTGATATCGACTCTCCTTTACTCAACATTTACAAGAATAACAAAATAAGTATGATTCACGTACGAACACTACAATACTCGCTAGAAGTTTGTGTGTTTGCTTTGCGTTCTGTCTTTGTCTTTTTCTGGCTTCCTTTTTTTGTAAATGCAACAACAACTAAGGCTGTAAATTTTGATAAATGATTCGAATCACTCGAATCATTTATGAGTATTACAAGTATTTTTCTAATCTTATGAATCTGAATGAATAGGCGAATGAATCAAACGTATTTCGAATGGTATGAGTTTGATGTCAACGTTGTACTTATACTCATTGCAACGTGTACTTATAAATCAATGTAGTAGTGAGTAGGAATGAATCAGAGTAGTTGAATTTCAATACTGTTGACTCACTCATAATCAAAATTTCATGAATACTTATGAGTAGCGAAAAACGATTCATTGCTGATCTCTGGTATGAGCCTGAGCATCAGCAAGAATCTCACCTGCTACATCGCACGTACTCATTATACCAACTAAGCTCATATGATTAAACTTTGTATGATTTTGTTCTTTGATTTTTTCCAATAAATTAAGAATAATTCCTGAGCGAAAAATATCCGCGTTGTCTAGGAAAACTGAATTGCTGTTGGACTGGTCATGAATCTAACAGACCAAGAAATCTTTAACATATTACAGGGCATGTATAACACGCCTAAACGTTGTTTACATCGACATTATGGCCCTGGTTTCCTTGTATACACAGATGGTGCTTTAAAAAACTCTATACTGGAGTTGGCGCAACTGAACGTTATTCATGCGGTTGACGCATATCGATACACATGTATCGATAGGCGCATCAAGTGTTTCATAACTCACGGTTCGAGAAACGTGACATGGGGATGTATCTAAAGTCATAGAGGGAACTTGTTTCATGATTATCGATTATGCAGACAATATGTCTAAATAAACTGCTTTATGTAACCATTTTAAACTGAGAGCTAATTCTGCCAAAATAATGTTAGTCAAGGAGATATATTATCTCTCAATCCCTTATCACTAGTAACCGCCCACTAGCTATCATTATATCCAATAATATAAACGATCTTAAAATCAAATTGGAAACCAAACTAAACTGGAATATGAATTCCAGCTTCACTGATATAACAAGTCTGAACTGTATACGGCTCTGCAATCAAATAAATTCTATTTTAGTTTTGGTATATTATGAATGTCGTGGCAATCACGATAAGTTTTGTAATTCAGTATCCATAACTGGCTACCACAAGACAAATGGTTGCGAACGCAGCATTGAGACTGAATCACCACAAGAATATTAAGGTAATGGAGTTATGCTCTTGTCATAATCTAACTAGTTTCGATTCTGGTTTCAAAACAAATTATTGTTATAATGGTTTATATCTCCCAAAGAACATGATCGAAGTTCACTAACGATCCACATGACGCAACGAGGATTTGCTCCCTATGCTATTCGATAAATGTAGTACTATTCAGACTGAAATAATACATAGATAGAAAGATTAGTGTTGTGAGAATAAGAGTATGTCGAGTGAAGATGTACGTATATTTACTGATAGTACAGCGGCCATTGGATTTCTAGAGAAGTTACAATCCACTTCAGAGATTGTCCAAGAATATAGGGGGTCTTTAGATGAGATAGTGAGATATTCGACGTTTGCCCTGACATGGGTTCCTTGTTAGGTGAGGTTAGGTTAGGTTAGTTTGATAGCTTCATACCAAAAGCTCACTTGAGCACGCATTGTGTCCCGTTGTGACGCCACAGGTGAACGAAGTCCCGGTACTGACCAAGTTACTTCGAAATAAGGCGGGAAAAGTTGGTCAACGCAAGGCCTGCACATTCAAAGCACGACTACCCCACGCTGGTAAACCAGCCAGAAAGTTCGATAAATGAAGCTATATCCTTGACATCAATGGACGATAGCTACGTCAAGGTGACAAGGGTCGGAGAGCCAAATATCCTATATCTGCACCTCGCAAGACATGGGCATTCACAAAGAAAGTGGATAACAGTCTCCTCTTCCTCAGCGGATCTGCACCCACGGCAGAAATCGTTAAATGGCAGTCGCATTCTTTCCGCGTGTCTACCCATAACACAGTGACCTGTAAGCATGGCCACTGTGATCGAAATGATGTTACGGCCAAGTCCAAGTAACTGGTTGGTGAGCCTTCTATCCAATGAGTGTCAAGTGCGCCCAGCGGTGGAGCAGGCCTCCTCATTGACCCAGGATAGGTTGGCGTCTCGAAAGAATCTCCGCGCAATTACTAGTTTGACCGAGGTAAGTGGCATTCCTAAGTTGATTGAATAGGATTCCTGAAGTAGTGCGCCAGCCCTGACTATGGGTTTCTGGGCATAAGAACATTGTCAAACTTGATAAGGCTTGTACAATGGGAATATAAATTAAATTCATACATAAGATTGGCAATTCTCTGTAGAAGGGCAAAGAAATGGTCTGATACAAATGAAAGAAAGAATAATGACCAGTCCAATCTACCCCGACATGGGGGTAGCTTTCTGTTCAATTTGACCAGAGTTCATCATAGAAACTTTCTATCAGTTCAATTAACCACATTGAAAAGTCGCGTGAGTTGACATCTTTCCCTCTCTACACCTGTGTAGCCGTATGCCCGATCTGGAAAAATTATGTCAGACAGAAATTAAGGGATTACCGCTAACCATTGTAACGAAATAAAGTGAAATAATTTTACCATCGTTTTTTCATTTAACCACTAAGATAGTGGTGGTAGCATATTTTTTTTTAACAAACTGTTCATAACTTGCCCATTGTGTTGCATTGATAACCTTTTAGTACCTTTTTTGCAACACTTTACAGTTGTTGTTCGAAGGTGTTAGAGTCCATAAACAGAGGTCAGAGATGAAATGGTTGTTTATTTTGTTACTTTTTTGTATACGAAGTGTTTGTTTTTAATTTTCTAAAAATCCTTTTTAAACATGCAACAAATAAAATAAAAATTTAATAAAACAAGAGATTTTTTGTTTTCCGACATGAGGCCACGTGTTTAACCTTTGGTTCTTTCATTTTTTTTTATTCTGTTTATTTAGATTATTAAAGGTAAACAGCAACAGAGTGCCATAAAGGTTGTACAAAAAAAAAAAGAAAAACATGTCCATTAAAATAAGGATTTAACACCAGAGTGGCGGATAATGGACCACAATCTCGTATTAATAAATAATTTTCTATTTACCGTTTTATGGCTTGACCTTTAAGGATTATTTTAAAGTTTTTTTTTTATTAAAACAAATAAAATTATTACAGAGAACACTTTTTAGGATTTTTTTTTTTATTTTTAACACAATGCGTGTCTACAATATCAGCTAAAGTGTTATAAAATTTAAAAGTTTTTCAAATTGTATGAGACCTTAAGGCTATAGGGAGGTAGGTTGAAGCGGGGGGGTAGACCAATTAAGAGTTTTATTTCTGTCGACATACTCCTAAGTCAGCATTTTGTTCGCTCACCATTAGGAAAACCACAATACTTTCTATAGGAAGTCTGCATCTGGTACAATTTCCTTACCTCGCTCCAATCCACACCTCTGAGAAGAGTCATGTCATTTATATTATCATCCAACATATTGGCATCTCGAACTTACGAAAGCTGCTCAATAAGCCAATGAGTCAAATCCCTATATTATTCATTTCTCACTACGCCAATACGGTTCAGGTGTACATGTAAGGCGGAGTGTTTAAAATGTTAAAACTGTTAAATAAAGGTCGATAACTGGAAACTTTAGTTGACCAAGAAGTGAAACGATATGTGGCTTCAACAGAACGGCGCTACCTCCACACAGCTCATGCCACAATGAATATTCTGAGCAAACCATCTCATGCGGGAGTCACATGAACTGGCCACCGATGTCAAGGGCTTTCACCTCATTAGATGTTTTTACAGTTCCGGTGGACGGAGTACAAACAACAACACCATTGCCGTCTGATAGCCAGAGAACTCGGCAGTCATATGTTCTCACAAGTGCGCTGTGATGCACTCTATGCCACTATTTACAATACTGAATTGGCTTTTCTCTGACCTTATATGAACGCAGAGGATCGAGTCAGTAGCAGCAAGACTCAATGCAATCAAATCATGGCCTAAACTGGGCTATGGACATGCTGTTTCTGTTCTGTTCTGGGAAGGAATAAACACATTAAGGTCAATTAAATCATTCCTTACCAGAGGCTTCTGGTCTGAAGTTCCGGAGGTTCCCAATGAGGAAGGAGGTTCATAGCGATGTTTCAAAGTTGAGTGAAAGGCTGGGCTGTGGTGTATTTATTAATGGTGTTGATATTAAACTTTGTTATTGGCAGAGGCCTTAGCAATTTTGAAAGCTGCGTAATGCTTGTTGGTAGACGCCATTTTGCCAATAAATGTTTTTATTTGCTCGAACAGTCATCCGTCCTTCTCTATGAATAACGGGAATTTCTCATTCAAAGATAAGTCTTCTATGAGTCGCGATACATAGAGATATTGCTGGAAATAGCATGAGTAAGGAGGTACGGAACTCGCAATCTCAGACATGGTGTTCCAGAGCATAAGTATTCCTAGTGCTCAGTTCATTTGGATATTATACAGGAAAGCTCAATTTTGTTAGCAGTAGTAGTAGTAGTAGTTGAAGTTTGTTACTCTTGAAAGTTACTTACCTCGGAAACTCGATGAGTAGCTTGCAATATTGCTAGGCTCTGCTGGAGCACCGAATCATTTCTGACCTTAAATCGCATGGATTGGCACTTGGGATTCCTGCAAATGACTTCTACACGAGCTGTGGATCTGAGAACTGTCCTTCACCTCATGTATCAGTGCTCTGCTCTCGTCTTAAAGATAAGGAAGTTTTTGAGTTCTATCTCTTTCTGCCTTTCCTGCTGAGATTTCTAATACAAAAGATTGCTGCAATAGCAAGAATTAATTTGGACTTAGAATTTTATTGTGGTTTCAAAATGGCCCAAAATGCTGGCCTAAGTGGGACCTTTTTTTTAATGAGGATACCTAATCTAACCGTCTCTGAGTTCACTTGATTTAGTAAGTGGTTATGATCCATTTAAGCTATTTAGGTATTTGTACGCTTCCCTTTCTCTAGCCAATTCATATTGAATATGTCATAGCCACACCACTAATAGTATGTATTTTAAATAAACAAGTTAAACGTTGACCTCTCTTTATAATGAACGCCTGTATGGTATACTATTTCACAAAGTGATTTTGAAAACAATACATATTAATTAAAAAGAAATAAAACTTGCTTTAAGAAGAACATTTGGCTAAAGGCGTGTGATTTGATGTAATAAAGCATAAGGCAGCCTATTGTTTCAATATTGAGCCTTGTACGTGACCCTATGTATATATGTCATTTGTTAATTATATAAGAATGTTGTAGGCTAGTATTTTACTATTAATGAGGATATATTTTCTACGTGATTTACTTGATTAAGTTACTGTCTACTGTGGCTCTACATATGATAGACGTACCCTATGGTATAAAGAAATGAAGGAACAAATTTTACTTTTTATTTTTATTTATTTCTTATTCTATTATGAATTATAACTAAACTTGGGAATTGATTCTTGTTATTATATGAGCATATATTCCATTCCCAATTTATTTATTTTTTTACGTTAACTATGTGACTGGATTAGGTATGTCACAATTGGTAGCTTATTCAAGCTTAAATTATGACAATTGCAAATATTGGTGGTAATCACTGTCAAAGGTTGCTTAAGCTGTAGTACTAGGTAAAACAAAGAATTTTTTTATCATTGTTTTATCATAGAAGTTTTAAAAATTAGAGGACAAGGAAGCTTCTCGGTAAACAGTAGAATTCAGTGAGCACCTGCATACAAAAGAAGAATCCAAAAAATTTCCGCAGACAATGTAAGATAGTGACCCAATCAATCGATGTTAGGTCATATGAAACTATGCCTCGACTGAGCAATCTCTTCTATTCGAATGACGAGGTCGTTGAGGATGTCATACAACTTATTGTTGGATCGAACGCAGAAATTATCGTCAATTTCCACTGGACCGTAGATCTTACGTAAACATGTAGATGCGCAACATCGCTGCATGACATAGTCCATACTTCTACGCCGCAGATATGCACGGCGAGGATGAACGACTTGTAGAGTACTGGTTATTATTCTATCGCGAAGATTATCTTCTACTCAATTGCCTATAGAGATAATAGTAGTACCTGTTGGCATGAGTAATCCTACGCTTGATTTCCAGACTCATAAGATTTTTACTGGTAACAGCGTAGGCAAGAGAAACAAATTGACTGACAACACAAAGTATAGTTATCGGCCGTAATATTGGATTTAATAGGTCGACAATATATATTTCGTATTGCCCCTATTTACTTACAGACCCATCTTCATATGCCAGGACTACTGAAGTACTGCCAACAAACTATATTGTACAGTTGGTGTCTTCAACTATTTTATAGTCAAATGCAAAACTGGAATCGCTTCAGCGTATAATTATTGTCTCCGCTTTTCTCCCTCTCTCTTCCTTTCGCCAGCATTCTAGCAATCTACAGAAAAGTTTTGGTCCAATACGCGGTATCGTCAGCTCATCTGCCTACTCTTTGCCTAGTATTTTCACATGACCTTGCATCGAACAAAGTTTGATCTTATTTTACCTGCCTAGATGATGTACCTTGCTCGGATAGTATCATAATAATGTTGAGGTAACTCAATAGAATCGGATGATGGCCTGATAGTATCGCAATGTTCCGTCCTCTATACATTCTGTCCAAGTTGTCTTGAACATATCTTTTGATGTCATAAGCTTCCACTTGGAAAATACCCGACAATTTCTCAGTGCTTTTTTAAACTGATGATATTGTTACGAAAATGGAAACGAAGTACATCGTTTAACATTAAAATTAGCAAAAACTACACACAAATACAACGAACTTGTTACAAGTAAGCCAACAACATCAGTATGAAAGAAAAGGGGATAGACAAGTAATCGAAAACGCAACAATAAGCAATGTGAACAAAATACACAAACAACAATGAAGTCGCGATAGAGTTCTCGAGAAGGCGAAACCCAGAACGTTCGACTTCAAGAACCTTCATCAGACTGATGGTCATATAAAAAGGCAAGACAAAGCAGGCAACGAGTAGTAAGATTTCATTTCGTCTTGTGCGAAGACGCGTTGCGTGTGAAGAGAACAGTTGTGGTTTGAAGATCTCCGTTGAAAAGATCTGCGTTGTAAGCACAGAAGAATAGTGAACAAGCAATTATTGTTGTATACGTCAAGTTATAAACAGTGACACACAAAAGTAGTGCGAACAATAAAAAATTTAATTAAAACTAAACACAAATTTATTTTTATTTTGTTTGCAATCAACGAACTCATATTTTAAACGTTTTTAAAAAGACAAAAACGTAACATTATATACTTCGTTCTAAAAAAGGGGCAAATAATTCCGCTGATTTTATTTTCTAGTTACAGGCTTATATATCTTCAATAATATAGTCCTAAATTGAAACGCCAGCTAAAATTCTCTTATGAAGCAATCAATCAAATTGTGCACGATAATAATGGCATGAACTCTTTGATTGCATCTGTTGGTGCTGCTAAACTTTTTTGATAACAGCCACAGAATTATTGGATGGTGGCAGTACTAAAATTTCTTTTGAATATGATGATAAATGGTGGTGCTTCAATGCAATTTATCATAAACTTCTAGCAAGTCTGGAGTTCAAAACAATTTGATATTCTATGTGAGATGAATTCACACAGGCACACAAGAAATTGGTTGAAGTTTACATTCAACGTTAAAACCTTCCCGTGGAAATCAAAATTAATTTAGACAAACAATACCTATTAACCCATAATCAATATCAGCTGATAAAATAAATGTAGGTTTGAAGATATCAAATTCATAAAGATACGTTCAAACAATGATAGTTTCATCAAAATTCCCAGAGATTTTCAATTTTCACGCAATCAAAGGAAGAAATAATTGAAAAATCTGTCTCAAATTTACAACAACAATTCTGAAAACATGTAGGAGGAGCTATATTGAAAAGAAAAAATAAGAAGTTCGATATTAATTTACAATTAAAAATTTTATCACTAATCATAAAGCTTCATAAAATAATACGGTGTTCAGATATGCACCTTTATTGAGTAAATCGCAATAAACGCAATTATTGAGCTCAATATTTTACATAAAGTTTCAATTAATTATTGAGCAATAAATACGCAAATTGTTATAATATTGAGTAAAACTTAAAATGCAACACTGTCATAAGTATGTTCAGTGCGGATATTACAATTATCCGAACACCTTCTGTTGATATTTGACAACTCAAATGTCAACAACGACAAATAAAAAAAAATGTTGGTGAAACAACCAGCTGTTGTTTACCAGCTGCCAAATGAATATTGAATAATCAGCTGAACTGCGTATATTGTTATGTCTGAACACTTAAAATAATGTACTAAATAAACCAAATATTGGCTCAATAAAAGTGCATATCTGAACATAGTATAAGCGTTGTCTTTCTATCAAACAAAGTGTGTATGAGATATCATTGAAATTTTTTATTCGTTTAAAAGACCTACTGATGCCATTATGTCATTCATATCATTCATGGCTTCTCGGGGTGAATTGTATCTAAAATGTCACATATAAAAGAGACTCATAGATTAGGTTGAGTTGAACTTGCAAATGTCTCAATGGGCACAGGTTGCTTGGGTTTTATAAGGTCCCGTTGTAACACTGATACTCCGTTATATAATTATAACTTCTGGTTGGCATCTCTCAGTCATCTCGAGAGTCTAAAGAAGGTGTGAATTTTTCTGAAATCGCCTTTGACTAGATGTGTATTGTCACAAAATTCTGGGTGTAAAAGAATCCTTATTCCCAGGTTCCCAAGCGCTGGACAATGACAGAGAAGATGTTCTGTGGTTTCATCTTCTTTCTGGTAGTTTCAGCTTCTGCAAAAGTTGTCAAAAGGTATTCACAGTCCCCTGACGGGAACAGCCAGTGTCTTGTAGTCATTGTTCATTTAATTAGATTGAATTTTTATAGGTTCAATGCAAATTCTGTTGAACCAAAGCAGTCCCACTCTACAAGTGGGATCATTATCACGTCTTGCCTTGCCAATGAATATAGTTTTTCTGAGGCCATTGGTGTACCTATCTGCAGACGAACGCCAATCTCATGTAGAAATTCTTTTTAATTTTCCAGTTTAAAGCAAGTGCCGCCGTGTTTTTGTTACCTTCAATGTCCCCATTTCCAGGAATCCAAATGAAGGTAACCGTTGAATGTTTTATTATTTTCTCCAGAGATACCCGGCATTCTTGTACAATCTTCGATGTGGTGTACTCGTTCTCTAGGGCTATAATTGCCACTTTACTAGCGGTAAATGGGCGTATATCACAATATATACATACACACATAATTGGCCATTACAATCCTTCAGTCAGGGTTACGTCTTAGCTTCTCACACCACTCATGTTATGTGTGTTAATTTTATACATGAGTGGCGGGATCTACAGTTTAAAGTCCACTCCGAACGACAGATTTTTGAGAAACTTTTCATGGCAATTTTATTAACTCTCAGGGTTTTTGCCAATAATCTGCTGAGAGGAAGTCGCCAAATAAATATTTTTTCATATTTCGTTTTGATGTCTGACCTGGGGTTTGAACCGCGGCCTTGCGTCTAATAAGCCATCACACTACCTACTAGACTACGGCGACTACAATACGATATACTCTAATACCAAATTCGTCCGTCGACAATTTTAATAGCCATTAATTCAGCCTGAAAAATGACTATCTAGCATGGCAACGCTCGATCTGGATCGATTAGTGAAAATCTGGAGAAGCGTAAACCATTATCAGAAAAGGTTCTCTCCGATATATGCCTAGCAAAACTTGAATCGAAAGCAGGTTTAGGTATTGTGTAGTCAAGGTTTTAGCATGACTAGAGCTTCTGCACTTCCACGGCCTTATGGTGTTCCATTTCATTGCCGCGTTTTCAGCCGATTGCTGCACCAACTTGTAACCCTAAGAGCACTTGTTATCATAGTCACTACTATTCCCATAATGAGCTCAAACTGGGTTTGATAATTCGTTTCTCTAAAGCCAACCACCAAACCTAGGGCCCATTGAATGGGATTGGTTTGACTACAAAGTTGTATAGCCAATACATATTTCTAAGGTTAATACCTTAGTTCAGGCCTATCGCTCTCTTCCAACAATAAATAGGAATACCTGCCTAAATTAAATGAAACCTTTTTCGAACACCATAAAACCATCATTTAATTTTAGTCATTTCGATAAAGTTTCATATTTCATGTCGCTAATTAACCATAAATACATGATATATTTTCTTTTTGTGATTCTCTTTCATTAATTTCTTTTTATTTAAATATCTCCTATTAAATGTGGCAATTAATTTAAAACGACAACACTGCCATTATGCAGACATTTTTCCACAAGAGAATTCTGTTTTTCTTAAGTATTTTCCACGAAAAGTTTTTCATTTATTGAGAACTCATCACTCATTATTCTTTTTTTGACTGAATACTCAATATTCGAAATTATTCTGTACATCTGTATGTGCGTACATAGCAGTTGTGATAATATTTCGTAACGTTTTGATATGTTTTTTAGAATGCAATTTTTTTTCACCAATTAGAAAACAAAAATAATAATTTTCAAAAGTGCAATGAAACTTTTCATATCAAAGAATTCAGATAGGAAAACAGAAATCATTTTCATTTCATGTTTATATTTAATACACCCTACACCAGCATTATATTTGATAAATTTGTTTAGTTTATTATGATGTTTGCTCGTAATAATTTTAAAAGACAATGTCTGGTAAGATTCAGAATTAGTTTCATTCAATTCGTGTATGACAACGTCAGAATCTTGGAATCTTTTCAGAACAACTGAACATTAGATCGACCCTTGCACTAACTGATTATTGTAGCATTTTTCAGGCTGAAATAATGACCAATTGACGCCGTGCGAATTCGGTATTAAAGTATATCGTATAGTGATATACGCATATTTATCAACAGTAAAGCGATCATTAGAAGGTAACGACAAGGTCGATGCAATTGCTAAAGCAGGCACGACGGAAAATTAAAATGGATTCCTATATGAGATAGGTGCTCCTCTGCAGAGAGGTAAACAAATGGTCTCACGAATGCTTCATCCATTCGTAAAGGTAAGATGCGATAAGGAACCCACTTGTAAAAACACCAAACAAATCTGGTCCGACTTGATAATATGATAATATGATAGATTCCATCTCAAGAACCGCATAACAGTGTTAACAGGACAATGGGATTTGTAGCCAATAGACAAATTCTTTAGAAGCTACAACGACAAGGAAGGAGAAGAGCCTACAGCGCACAATCTCTGTCATTGTCCAGCGCCTGGGAATCAAAGAAGAAGAATTTTTGCACACCCAGGATTTAGTAACAACACATGTTTAACGCAAGGCGATTTGAGAAAAATTAATACCTTCATAAAACCCTCAGTACAGCTCAGAGATGCCGGCCAGGAGCTATAATTTTATGACGAAATAGGTAATATTGGTGTTACGATGGGATCTAAAAGTACCCAAGTAAGCTAGATCATTGAGGCGGCTGAAAGTTTAACCTTACCTAACCAAATTCGTATATGACTTAAAAATAAGCGATTTTGCAAAACTGTGGTCAAATGTTGTCATTATGAAACATTTATGTGGGCTCACATTTTCCGCCAATTCTAGCTTCGTTCATATTCATTGTCTGTTCCTTGTAATCGTTTCACCCAATTTTTTAAAGCTCGTATTATATAGAAACGTTCTTGGATTTTTAACTTGTTTCAAGGACTAATAATGAAAAATCGAATAGAATATGAGAATCTGGAGATCTCATCATTCCGAATAAAAGCAGCATAAACTCTGGGAATTCTACGAGAAAATCTTCAACTCGTCTGTCTGCACACTCGAATATGCAATTTGCTTTATAAATTACCTGAAGTAGACAATATTACATCAGAGATGTTAAAGGCCGACACATTTATGAGCATCAAAATTCTCATTCCTGTTATTACACAATCTTTGAGTTCAGAATTCGTTTCAGATAAAATAATCCAAGATGTAATCCTCAGTTCGTTTAAAAAGTGTGATTACTCTTTTATTCAGTCTCAAGTCAAAACTCAAAAGGAAACATGTAGTTTTTTGCGCCCCTAATCTTGTGTACGATAACAATAGTCCGTAGAGTACTCATTTCTGCTTTATCTAACATGAATACTATACACTTCGTAAAAGCTTTTAGTACGTTAAGCCACAATATCGTATGTGCCACACTGGAGTGCATAGGCGTACCTCTCAAAAGTATAAGACTTTTCCTATATGCGCACTTAAGCAACAAACTGTGAATTTGGTTGGTTGGTTGGGCGCATATCCTATATGCGCACTTAAGCAACAAACTGTGAATTTGGTCCAGTTGGTATTATATGGAAGCAATATTTCACAGAAGAGGAATTAACATATTGTCTCGAAAACAGACTGGAGAAGCGCTAAAGATATCTGCTTGCACACTCATAGCGTCGGGACTTACTTACTTAATTGGTCATTAAAATGCTTTAGTCACGATTACGACCTAATATGTTAATTTTATCCATAGTGATGGATTTTTTGAGAAACTTAACAAGACAATTTTATTTAACTTCACAATTTTTTCCTGAGGGGAAGTAGCCGAAGAAATAGTTTTCCTTTTTTTTCTGACTATGGCCAGCTAAAGTAACTATGGTGCCGCTAGGGAAATTTATTTGAAAATATACATCGGCATTTTATAAACAAGACTAATGGCTTGAAGAATTGGATTGGGTATTATAATGGACAAGATCGGCGACTCCAAATATATGTAGCTGTTGAAATTGAGCCAGTCTAGAACTCGGCCAATCTTAACCTGTATAGAATTTAAATAAGTAAAAGCAAATGAAACTGACAGTACTCACAGTACAGTGCAAACGTGAAATTTACTTTATAGCATGTATGTGAGACAATCTCTCACAGGCATTCACATGACCTGCTTATGAAAAGGATTTTCTAGGAAAAGACAGTTTCTAATCGGCACCTTTGGAATCGGAGAGTTGGTTCGGTCACCCTTTACACAAATATCTGTACGATATTGCATAACAGCCCCGTAGTTTGGAATCCATAAGGAATTAAATGACGATGACGGAAATCACAAAAGGAGGGACGAGACACCGAAATGGAATTGCTTCGCCTAAAGCTATTATGAAGAGAGGTGTTTCTCTTTCGGTATGGCATATTAGAATAAATAAATATATTGACTTGGATATTCGACTTTGGTGTTCATTCGATTAGTTAGCCCGTTTACACATGCGATTTCAATAGTTTTGGCTTAAAGTGATCATAATAAAACAGAACAAAAATTATTGGTTTTTATGGCATTAGAACATGCTTCAACTCATGCATGTAGAGCAGTGACTGTGACTCATTATCATCTTTTGTAAACAATGGAACGTAGTTCTTCAGCAGGAGCTTTGAATGAAAAATGCCCTATGATGCTGCTAAAATTAACGGTTGCATCTTAACATCCGTGGCATGAGCAAATGCCACAGGAATGGCAACAATATCGATCGCGATGATATTGAAATATAAAGACAGCAAACAGATACCTTATCGGATGGAAACCAGTTAAGAAATGTTTAATTTGGGCTCTCTTTAAGCCGATGTATAAAAATATCACAAATCGTCGAATTTATGCTCCAGATAGCAGACTTGAGTAGCAGACTAGACTAGTAGACTTGACCAGCAGACTAGACTAGCATACTAGACTAGCAAACTGAACTAGCAGACTTGACTAGCAGACTACACAAGCAGCCTAGAATAGCAGACTTGACTAGCAGACTACACAAGCAGCCTAGAATAGCAGACTAGAATAGCAGACTAGACTAGTAGACTTGACCAGCAGACTAGACTAGCAGACTAGACTAGCAAACTAAACTAGCAGACTTAACTAGCAGACTACACAAGCAGCCTAGAATAGCTGACTAGACTGGTAGACTAGACTAGCAGACTAGACGAGCAGACTATACTAGCAGACTAGACCAGCCGACTACACTAGCAGACTAGACTAACAGACTTGACTAGCAGACTAAACTAGCAGACTAGACTAGCAGACTAGACTAACAGACTTGGCTAGCAGACTTGACTAGACTATCAGACTAGATTAGCAGACTAAACAAGCAGACTAGACTAGCAGACTAGACTAGCAGACTAGACTTGCAGACTAGACTTGCAGACTAGATTAGCCGACTAGACTAGCAGACTACACTAGCAAACTACACTAGCACACTAGACTAGCAGACTACAGTAGCAGACTAGACTAGCAGAGATAGACTAAATTGCCTGAGTAGCAACAAGAACATTGAAGACATATGAGAAGAAAGCCCTTCTATCTAGAAATAAGAATGCACACCAGAGGATGAACACAAAAAAGGGCAATTGCGACTGCGAAGATAGAGAGGACTGAATAAAATTTGTGGAGGATTTTTTTTAATGTGGTTATAGAGTATACAGGCTTTTAAATAGAGATGTTCGCAATATTATTTCATAGAGTTTAGAAAATATATAATACAATTAATTAAATGAGATTTATAAAAGCCCATAAAAAACTATTTGTATCCGTATAGCTTCATGTTCATAAAAACAAAAATTACACCAATACCCCGGTTTGCGTCGCTAATTGGGACTGAAAAAATGAGACGCAAACCGAAACGACGCAAACTGAAGCAGAATTTTCAATTGTTTACGTATGGATTTGATTTTCGTTTAGTCAATACAGGTTTAAAACATTTTAGCTTAGAAAAAGGGTTTTTAAATCAAAATATTTTCTTATTATTTTTTGAATAACAGAGTTTATTAAAATAAAAATATAACAATTCATAAAAAACTTAAAAAACATAACAAAAATTCAGACATATTAAATTTAAAAGTAAGAAATTCATAGAATTAAAGCAAAAGTCTATATAGATGTGTTAATTTTTTATTCTGAGCTTGAACCATCTAAATCGATTACAAATTCTGTGGTTAGATTTGTTAATTTTTGGATAAAATTATCTAAAGTTTTTTGGATTGTAACAGCTTTTTTTTTCAAATAAATTTCTTTATAGCAATTCATAGCGTCAGCCACACTTCTAGCCACTTTTGAACTGCGATCTTCGTCTGGGTTATTATTTTCAAGAATATCCATTGCTTGCGGTATTAACTGCATCGCTTCAGAAATTTTAGCAGCTGTAAGCTTTTTTTCTTCCACTTCAACCTCAAGTGGAAGTGCTTCGTGTTGCAGCGATGTTGCAGTTTCAGAAAATTTTTTTAATTTTTTCAGCATCTTGAGAGCAAATGGATTTAATTGTAGAAGGGGCTAGTCCAAGGTTTCTCCCGATATCAGCAGCCTTTTTCCCTAATTTAAAACGTTTTAAAATATCCAGCTTTTGTTCTAAAGTTATTTGCTTTCTTTTTTGGCTCATTTTTTTAACTTTCAGACTGAACTTCACTCCACGACATATATGTAATTCGAAACTAATAACTACGCTTAACATGTAAACAACGCACACTTGCAAATTTGCTTTCTACTAAACGGGAAATCCCCTCTTTCTGCTTTAGCTTTGTAAAATCATTTTCATATCAACGACGCAAATCTAAGCATTTACGACGCATCTTCGAAGCCATGCGACGCAAACTGAAACAAAAACGACGCAACATTGAAATTCCAGAAACTTAAAAAAAGACGCAACTTCGAAGCGACGCAAACTGAAGCGACGCAAATCGGGGTATTGGTGTATTTTCGTTTCGTTTGTGGTAATTATGCCGTACCCTACCGTAAGTGATGAAAGTTTATTCAACTTGTGCTGATACTTGTGATATACATATAAAAGAAATATATGAACGTTTTGCTTTTAAGCCTAACAATCAATACATCTATGAAGTCGGCGTAGTCTAGTAGGTAGTGCGTTGGCTTATTAGACGTAAAGCCCGGGTTTGTATCTAAGATCAGACATCAGAACAAAATATGAAAAAAATATTTCTTCGGCAACTTCCATTCAGCAGATTTCTGGCAAAAACTCTGAGAGTATAAATAAATCTGCCACGAAAAAGTTCTTCAAAAATCTGTCGTTTGGAGTCGACGTTAAACTGTAGGTCCCACCACTCGCTTATAAAATCAACGCACACAACACGAGTGGTGTGAGAAGCTAGGCCATAATCCTGACTGAAGGGTTCTAATGGCCAGTTATGTTTGTATGTATGTAATCAGTATATCAATAGAGAGCTCTTTGAATAAAATGTATGATCCTCTAGCTATTAAGCGGAATATAACGCCATATAACGCGCACCGTTAAATGCCTTAAAAATTTGTTAATCGCCATTTAACTCTCCAAGTCGGTCTTTAATCCCGTATTCTTTATGGTATGACCCTAATTGCTAATATCTGTAGAGATATTAAAATCCCTAAACGTCAAACTTTGTAATGATTATTAGAATCTGATTGCTTGTAACTCTGCTTGAAAAATCGTATTATGGTCCGGTAACATGAGGCAAAATTTAGTTTACAGTCCTTCTGTATAGAGGCCCAGTCCCGTCCTATTCCCATGTTTAAAACCATTTGTGTAGTATCCACGGACACCTGTAGATAAAGTGATGCAATTGGTTGTTGTTGATATGTTAGCTGTCCTGTCTGATAACTTCGCATCAAGTGAGTAACCGTCTAGTGTCCCATCTATACTCTGATGAAACGAGTTGAGGCTCTAGTTGAACCACACCCAAAGTCTGAAGACGATACGTCTTAAATGTTACCTCACACCGAACTCGTATATCAATCGATTGGATGAAGAGAATTGTTTCCAATGCCCTTGTGCCTAATGTTCGTATCGCACCCCTTATCCCTAAACAACTCATTCGTTGAACCCTTTGAATTCTTCTAATGTTGCATTTTCATCTCCATCGATGTCCACCACAATACTGAAGTATAAGTTAGAAGATGTCTAATGCCTCTCCTCTGTATAGCAATGCGTCATTTTTGGCTTCACAGTACCTCTTTCGATCGAACCAATTTTCGTGCACTTTTTAAAGTGTATGGGGGCGTATCCACGACAACATCCAAGTAATTCACCGGGTTGGATATCCTAATCTCTTTGTTAAGAAAGCAAAGGCTATCACAAAGGCTATCTTGTAAGTACATATACTTCGGTCTTATTCAGATTCACATTTAAGTGCCTTGAGCGTGCCCAGTTGCATGGACGTTCCTCAGAAGTATTAGTACGTCGTCCACCTAACAGAAGGCTTCTTTCATCGGTTAATATAATCAAGAGAATGTGAATAGTTTTAATCCCAATGGAAAAAGAGAGTATGCCTCCCTGAGATGACTTTTTCACACTGTCCGTTATAGTTATGTTATATACAATTTATCTACTCCTTAGCTTATGATCCAACTGAACATCTAAGGATTCGAATATTGTATCTGTGATACACAATTATTGAAATCTCCCTCAGTTTCAATGCATTCTGCAAGGGAATATACTTTGTCATCTTGTTCTGCTCACCGTTCATTGCATTAATAACGATTCCATCTACGAGGCGAAATGGTGTGTATTCATTAACAGACGTATTCCTTTGCTGTATCCATCCTTTTGCCCGAATAATGTGCGAATATGGGCTTTAAATAGAAATTTCACAATCTTTGATACATCTTAGAAGCTTTCTACCCGTTCGCAAAATGGCTTCTAGGAGTTCAATACGTCTTTGCTATAGAAAAGAAATATTTTTTGTTCATAACCGGATGCATGAGGTATTTTCAAAGCTGACCATGTAATGAAGAATTTCGAAGGACTTACTTGTGAGGGACGTCCTCTCACGGTACCTCACAGCCAGTTAGACTTACGCGAGTGTCCAAAGGATAGGTAGAAATTTCGGGAAGCACTCTCTTTTGAAGTCGCCGTAGTCTAATAAGTAGGGCGTTGGTTTATCTGTGGTTCGGAGTCGACTTTAAACTGTAGGTCCCACCACTCGTGGATAAAAATTAACGCACACTACATTATTGTTGCGCAATGCTAGTTCTTAATTCTGACGTTTCGTACCAAAAGTGAAACTTACTTTACAATAGGCATACAAGTCAGGCTGTCGGGTAGGGTGGTTCATAAATGAAAACATTGAATTTTGCTAATGGCCAACCGGAATATATATTAAGCAACGTGCCTTTCTTGGTCCAAATAACCACAAATTGCAGTTTTAGCTTTAAAGCGCTCTATTTAATCTATACGCAGAAGGATTATCATACAAATCCAAAATATTCCTTCAATGTGTGTGTGTTAAAAAGCAGTCGGTGCTGACCCACAATAAATTTTTAATGCTTGTTATTCCGTTTGTTTTCTTAAATTTCATTTAATGGTTTCTCCGTCTCTGGTGAATGTGCGTGTATGTGTGTGTGTGAGAATATTTGTGAGCTGTCACGTAAAGTAAACAGAACCGCATAAAATGTGTTTTCCGTCAACAAGCAATTCAGAATTTATAAAATGTGAAAAGAGTTCAAGCCACACGCATAGCATACACACACACACGTATTTATGTAAGATTTAAAAATTTTAACATTTCAACACAAGTATCGTAGCAAATACGATATTTGAGTTAACAAGGAATAACCGCTTAAGTTGATATCAGAATTATTGTAAACAAAATCGATATTCTTCTACTTAAATATTAAAGTACATACTCTTGTATGTACCTAGCTTACTTTGAGTATAGAAAGAAATATATTTGTTAAGTTATAGTATTTTCAATGACTAATTACACTATGCGACGAAATAAAAAAAATAAAAAATGAAATACACCCAGCTAATAACATAGTGTAAGTTGTGAGTTTTGTTGAGTAGAACTCAAAAATATTTTTTTATATTTCTCGAACCCTCCAAACTTGTTTTATTTGACAAAAACTGTTTTTTTTTTGCACTTTACACACACATTTATTGATTACACAAGCATTTCTGAACTGATATCCAAAATTTAAACCTTATTAGAAAAGAGAGGGTCGGGCCTTTAAAACGATGTACATACATATATTTTTTGACTTAATATACTATGAGGTTTGATGAGGTAAGCTTGACAAATTTGATTTTTTTTATATTTTTTCAAGTTTGTCCGTTCATAGCAGCAAACTTTAATTCAAAAATATGAAATAAGTGATGACATTCTGAAAGTGCATATTGATACATACAGTGGTGGCCTTATAATTAGAAACGACTTGGCAAAACGTATGTTTGTTAATTTATTTTCAAAACTTTTGTTTCTGGAACAGAGTTCTCTGGAGTGACCAATCCAAGATTAATTTGTTCCAATCTGATTAAAAAACTTATGCAAGACGTCTTCCAAACAAAGCCTTTGATCCCATGTACACAGTGAAACTGGTGGCGGTTCTATTATGATCTGGAGTGCTTTTTCTTGGCGTTGTGTGGGTCTAATTGTAAAAGTTTAAGGAATAATGGACCAATATCAATATAAAAGCATATTTTAAAATGTAATGGAACCGTATTCAATTAGATTTTTCAGCATGATAATGACCCAAAGCACACTTCAAGGTTAGTGAAGTGTTGGCTATCGGGTCAAAATATTGACGTTCTGGATTGGCAACCCCAAAGTCGTGATCCCAACCCAATTGAAAATGTATTGGCAATTGTTAATAGAGGTCTTAAGGACAAAAACCTTCGAAATAACGATAAATGCTTTCAGCTGGTGCAACAAAGTTGGCAAAACATATCAGTACAAACATGCCAACGTTTGATACAAAGTTTGCCGAAAAGACTTGCTGATGTTGTTCAAAACAAGGTCTATCCGACAAAATATTAAAGATAATGCCCATTAAATGTGAATATATTAAGATATTTTTAAGCTGTTTGTAAAAATATTTTTGTTTCTAATTATATGACCAACCAAAAATTGGTATTTTTTGATTTTAGCTAATTTTTTTAAAAATGATAATGATGCTGTGAATTTTTTTATTTTTAACATAAAGCTAATTTGCTTAATTGCATTTTTAGCTATTAAGTTTAAAGTGAGTAACAAAAGTTTTGAAAATAAATTAACAAACATACATGTTGCCAAGTCGTTTCTAATTATAAGGCCACCACTGTATTTTAGTATCATACTCTACTACTCATATTCAAAGTTTAAGTACTCATCTTATTCATACTTAACAACACGTATGATGTTGTTGATTTCGACTCTCCATGACTCAACATTTACACTAAGCACAAAATAAGTATGATTCGCGTACAGGCACTATAATACTCACTAGAAGGTTGTGTGTTTGCTTGGCGTGCTGTCTTTGGCTTTTTTTTTTTTAAATGCAACAACAACTAAGACTGTAAATTCTGATGATTGATTCGAATCATTCGAATCAGTTATAAGTATTATAAATATTTTTCTCAATTTATGAATCTGAATGAGTAGGCTTATGAATCAAACACATTTCGAATGGTATGAGTTTGATGTCAACGTTGTACTCATACTCATCGCAAACTGTATATATAAATCAATGTTTAGTGAGTGCGAATGAATCAGAGTAGTTGAATTTTATAACTGTTGACTCACTCATACTCAAAATTTCATGAGTACTAATGAGTAGCTAAAAAACGATTCATTGCTGATCTCTGATAAACACGTCAAGTGTTTCTTAGTGAAAATAACATGAGCTTACGAAGTACTTAGAGGATAATGTACCCAAAGCAAATACCCTCCTTACTACTCAACGTGAAGGTCGCGCATTCTGGCAATCATGAATGAAGGGCATGTTAAGCTGGTGATCGTCGAAATCGTTGAAGTATCTCTTAATGAACTCCATACTCTGAATAACTGTCAGGATGCACAAACAATTGAAAGGCTGAAGATTGCCACTTCAACTCATTCTCAATGGAAGGGACACGAGCTTACGACGTACTTAGGGGATAATGTTCTATCGCGTATCCTGGTAATCAAGGCTGAAGGGCCTGTTAAGCTGGTGATAGTCGAAATCGATGAAGTATCTCTTAATGACCCCAGAAAGAAGTCATACAATGTTATAAGCTAGAGATTTGGTGAGGTCTGTAACTATGGTTTGCAGTAAACAGCACTAAGTCCGATCGGTGCCGGATAGGATAACAAAAGTCCTATTTTCTCAGCCGTTGAGTATTCGAATGCGAAGAAAAAGCAAATACTAGTTAGCGCTGCAATTCCTTCAGTGGCCGTTCGCCTCAATATCAACATGTGTAAAGCGAACGCCAACAAGGTAGCCAACCAATGCATTGAACTACTTCAGGTTGTACCAAGTACTGTAGTACTGTTCATTAATGTATACGCAGAACAAAATAAAAGCTTCTGGCCACGCAAGCCAACGTTGACTTTTTGTTCTTTTCCCAGAAGCCATTTATCGATACTAGCACTGATATACTAATACGAGTTTATTCGTAGCTACACAAAAATTTCAGGTTTAGTGAGTACGAGATAACTCGTAGATTGTGTTCCCTTCGAGGGTGCCAACTACGAGTTATCTCGTAGTCGGCAGTCAACGTGTTAACTGAAGGTAATAACGTGAATTTTGATAGTGAAATTCAATGTATTGACTATTCATGGTGAAATGACAAACATTACTGAGCATTGTCGGAAGAACATGTCACGAATCTATCTTTCCATCAGTTAGTATAATAATATTTACATACTCTGAAAGTGATTACTCTGATTAAAATCGTATTTCAAATCCATCTTTTACAATCATTTTCAGTCATTATTGTGCTTTAAATGGTATTTCTTTAACATTCATTGTATCATTCATTCATTGTTCGACAATATAAAATGATTGACAATATAAAGAAATTTAAATGCATTCCTATTGTACACCATAAATTCAACATTTAATTGAAATCCTATTCACATGGTCTCATGTTATGGTTTCTGATACAGTCTTTGTCAAATAAATACTGAATTAAAATGATTAAGTTTCGTATACAATATTATACGGTTTTAGGTTTTTTTTTAATTAATTTCTGTATTCAACACATTTTCCATAATCATTTACAACAATAAAAACCTCATTAACCACAGAAATGTTGCATGTACTTATGTATGTAATGCAGAGAAAGAGCTTTTTACACGATGTTATAGTTGTAAATGCAGGCATGCTAAAACAATTAACTAAAAGGCCTTAGAATGGGCCTTATACTTTTGGTATCCTTACGGGATTAATTATTGTAATATTGTCATTCAAATAACGGTAAGGAGGAGGCTTCGAAGAGAGTGATCGTGATAGAGATCGCATTGTCTAAAATTTATGTTAAACGAATGCACTTAATTTCATTACGGAAAACGTAAAACTTTGTCGTAAAACTTATCGAAGTATGAAGTTCAAGTAGCATTAGTTGCAGATGATAGCATCAAACAGGTTTGATATTCGTGAGTCATGGTCTCTAAATTAAGAAAATCATATGTGTAGTGAAAATTAGTAACAAGATATTCTTGCCGTAGTCTAATGGGTAGTGTATTAGCATACTAGACGAAAGCCTGTGATTGAAACCTTAGTTCTGTTCAATCAAAATGTCACGCACTAAGCCTACCTTTCACTCACCATAATCGTCCTAAAGACAAACTAATCGCAAAGAGTTCACTGGTTCAGTAAAAGACCAACAGTCGTACGTCCTACCTAAGTTCTGCCGTTATCATGGTGCGATGGGTGTCTCTATTGACCGTAATGGTTCTGCCGTTCTCATTTTCAAAGAAATATGAGCTAATGATGCCTCCGCTTCACAAGTAAGTCCGCCACCTGTAAGTCTACGTATGGGTTTTCTGAGCCCCAAATAAGGCTTATTAACATACCCACCAGAGAACAGCAATAAGTGTTCAAAAAAGATGAGTAGATTCGAATCATACTCATAATTTCAAATACTAATACGCATTCATACTTATTTTAATATCGTACTCATACTACTCATATTTAAAGTTTAAAGTATGTACTCATATTATTCATACTTAACAATACGTATGATGTCGCCGATTTCGATTCTCCATGACTCAACATTAACACGAAGCACAAAATAAGTATGATTCGCGTACGAACACTACAATACTCACTAGAAGGTTGTGTGTTTGCTTTGCTTGCTGTCTTTGTCTTTTTCTTTCTTCTTTTTTTGTATGACTGAGACTGTAAATTTTGACGAATGATTCGAATCATTCGAATCATTTATGAGTATTATAAGTATTTTTCTAAATTTATGAATCTGAAAGAGTAGGCTTTGGAATCAAACATATTTCGAATGTTATGAATTTGATGTCAATGTTGTACTCATACTCATTGCAACCTGTACTTAAAAATCAATGTTGTAGTGAGCATGAATGAATCAGAGTAGTTGAATTTCAATACTGTTGACTCACTCATACTCAAAATTTCATGAGTACTTATGAGTAGCGAAAAAACGATTCATTGATGAAAATTCGCTTCATCCGAAAAGATTACTTTTTTTTGGCAAAAAAGATACCATCGTGCAGTTTCTCGGCCATCTAGCAAAGCGAAAACGAAGCGGATGGTCATAAGCTTCAACTCTTGAACGAGTTGAATTATGTAAGGCGTAATGCCGAGATCTTTTCGCAAAATTCGACATAAACTGGTGCGTGAAATGTACAAGTCTTGAGAACGATGGCGAGTTGATGTTGAGGGATACTCAGGCAGACTCTCAGCCACAGCTTCGATATTTTCGGGTGTTTGCACTGTACGAGACGTGAGCGTCTTGGCGCATCAACAATGAAACCAGTTTCGGGAACTATAGCAATAAACTTGCGTATTCCAGGCACTGTTGGTTGAATTTCCGACCAATTGTCTTTGTTTAGGAAATAAATTTCCAATAAATCTCAACGTAGTCCAAGCATAAATCGATTCATTACGTTCAGAGGAGATAATATACTGAATTTTGTAACAGAATAGAATGACGTAAGCATTGCCAGATTTGAAATAACCGATGGTTCAAATTTAAAGCGATAGGTGGTCCACCCGATACTATAGCATTGCAGTTACACTCGACTAAGAAGGATAGACACATTCACTGTCAGAAGAGCACCAGAAAATTAAAGAGAAATAATATCAGAATCTGATGAAGTCTAAATCTTTGTCTCATATTGATGGAACGTAGCATGGCCTTAGCATTTTTCCAGCACACCTTTGTGTGTTGAACTAACAAAGCAGAAATTAAATAAAAAAAAAATGAAAAATTTTTAAATAAAATTAAAGCGAGTTTAATATCTAATTAAATTTAAAAATGTATACTTAATACACAAATGTGCATTCTATTTATTTTTGCTCATTTAATTAATAAATTTATTTAATTAGTGAGTTTAGTAATGAAAACAGTTCTTTTCAGTATTTATTTAGTTTGGAAAGTTTTCCTTTCCTTTTTTTCGTTAAAACTATTTACAAAAACAAATTCTGTTAATTTGTGCTTAAAATCGAATGCAATGGCAATAATAACTAAAAATATACAAATAAGTTTAAAATTAGAACATCAATTAATAGTTTTCCAAGTAAAAGTATCTTTGCAAAGTTAAAACAAAAATAAAAATGATAGAAATTCAAATAAATTATGGTACTTTTACTATTTTAGGTTAGGTAAGGCTAGCGGGTAGCTTGCCGTTTACAGGCAAGTTCACTAAGTTCACCATATGACCCAGTGTCATGATACTTCATGGTACGTTAGTGGTGAGTTTGAACCAAGCCAAGCTCTTAATGAAACCGTCAAGTTCGCTTAGTATCACGTTCGCCACTATGCCCAAATCTTCAAACGTTCTGTCACTTAAAAACCAATTTTGTCTGTTCTGAAGTGCAGAGCACTCGCATATAAGCTGTTGCATCAATTCTGTTTCCTCTACATCACGGTTTGATGTAAACATAACGATTTAAAACCATGAATGATTTAATATGAATTAGCGTTGAGAAATGATAATGGCCATTTTGATGAAGCTACAATTGGAAAACTAGGCAGTCATTTAGTCAATGTGTTACTAAATCACTATTGGCGACGTAGACAACAATTTTTGGTTGATAAATGGGCTCTTAAGCAAATGGCAACTGCCCAACATTTTCATCGAAAAGTCATCTTCAGCGATGAGTACCATTTCTGAATGAACGATTTCATGAACAAACAAAATTGTTGAATTTAGAACGTTACCAATCCACATGAGGTCCAGAAGCATCAAATGCTCCTCGAAAAAGTCACTGTTAGGTGATCATTTTGGAATAACAGCGTTATAGCTTCATATATCTTAAAGAACAATGCTGGTCAATGATTGCTAGCTTTCTTTTTGGTAATCACATTCTGACCGACATATATTTTCAACAGTACAGCTTGAACTGTAGGATGCATCATGCAACGTTAGATATTCACTATGAGCGACTTGATCATCTCACATTTAATAACTGGATATCGTACTTGAAATTTGACCCCATTAGACTTCAATCCCTCAAGACCTTAAGCGATTTAAACCTTAAGCTAAGCACGAAAGCCAACTTAGCCAACTTAGAGCCTGCAAAGCGGCTTGAGCCAGTGGTACAATATTGAAACTTAGTTCCACTGTTATATACAGAATCTTCTTTTTTCTTGACCGTGCTCACTAATATAAATGTTGTTGTTGTAATAACAAGGTTTTTTGGAAAGTTGTGGGTTCCTCCAGGGAACGTTTGATGCATAGATTGAATACTGATTGTAGTTTCAAAATGGACATAAATAGCAACTCTCCCTTCAAGAGGGGTTCAATACCTTACCTAGCTTAACCTAATGGATTTCAAATCTTTTACAGTTACTCTTGTTTTACTGTTTTAACTATGTACTTACATACACTCAAGTAAAAAAGTCTACATACTGTGATGATTTTTATCAAATTGAAGATGTTTTAGCGTTGTTAAAGGAATTTACAATTAATAATGTTTGAAGAAAGAAACGAATATTAAGAAAAAGATAAAAGTTAGTGTGAAAAAGTATACAATGGTATCTACATACAACGGTATATACTACCCTAACCACTAAAGGTTCGTACCACTTATTAAAATATCGAAATTTGAGTTTTAAATCGCTCCAACTCCAACAAAACTTGTCCAAATTGAATAAAACTACATTTATTTTAAAGGTAATTTTATTATGTTTCAAAACTGACCAAAACGTTTATTTTCAAATGCATTCGTGTTAAAAAAAATAAAAAAGAATTCAGGTACTTAAAAATAAATACTTTAAATATTGACCATAATAGTTTCGTACGGCATTAAGAGCATAATTTAGTACTGGGTGACATCTCCTTTTGCATTAATAACTGCCTTTATTCTTTGATTCATTCAACTTATTAATGTTTTACATTCATTTGATGTGATAGAATTCCATATTTCACTAATTCTTTCCTTCAATCCGCCAACAGTTGTTTGGGGTTCATTTCTTAACCGCCTTTACATTATAGCCCATACACTTTCAATCAGATTTACGTCTGGGCTAGATGATGGCCAATCTAGGACATTAATATTGTTATCTGAGAGCCATTTCTTTGTTGCTATTGCTGTATGAACTTGAGCTCCATCTTGTTGGAAGGTATACTCATCGAAAGTTGTGATACTGAGTATGGAAGGTATTAAATTTTCCTCCAGAATATTAATATACCGTGCAGCATTAACGTTATTTTGTATAAAGCATATAGTAGTAGTAGTATATATACTTCTTTCTTTGACTGTATACACAAGGGTTGGTCATTACAACGCTTGAGTCAGGATTACGACCTAGCTTCTTACACTCTCAGCTTCTAACACTCTTTTACTCTCAAAATTTTCGGCAAATCTCTGCTGAGAGGTAGTCGCTAGAGGTGTCAAACTATCGATAGTAGTACTATCGATAGTTTTTGATAGTTCATAAAAATATATCGATATATCGAATCTAAACTATCAGTTCTTATAAAAAATATCGATATATCGGCGATACTATCGTAACACTATCGGAGTCTCGGAAGTAATGCATTTATATAAATATTTGAATTTAATAAGTTAAAATACTAAATAACGCATTTTGTATAAACAAAAATAAACAAAACCGAACTTTATTTCTTAGTTCAAAAATCAAAAAATTAAACATGAAGTATTTAAGATGAAGGGTCAGTCAACCAATTGTTTTTGTTTGTATATATCAACAACATTTTCTTTTAATTCTGTATGCCTATCCGAAACTATTTGACCAGGTTTACTAAACATTCTTTTCGACTCAGTCGAGGTAGCTGGGATACACAAATACAAATACACAAAAGCAAGTATTTGCATCTCTTTCATATCACTTGAACGTGCCTGGAAATAAAATAATTGTTTTAGTGATAAATAAATACATCTAAGTAGCACATGTTAGTCAGTTAATGTCTTTACTTCACTCTCTATTTTATAATAATACTGTGGGAATCACCAGTTTATAAATGCAAACAAAAAGTTAGTGGTGGAACATTTGAGGGGTGTGGAAACAAAGGCAGGAATCTCCACTTTGTTGAAACAAACTCAATCTCCAAATTTCCGTTCGCATTTTCCTAAAAACTTCAGTGAGGACATGGATTAAACTATTTATCTTTTTCTTCTATACTAATTAACAAAAAAATTCATTATAAAATACAATTGTCTTTAAAAATAAAAGTTTTTCTTATTAATTTCGAAAACTACAAAAGTGGAGATTGCTGCCTTTGTTTCCACACCCCTCAATTTACTATCGATAGTGGAAAAAAACTATCGGTAATAGTTAAATGTTTATATTTTGTAAAAAAAAACATCGATAGTAACGAAAAATATAAACTATCGATACTATCGATAGTGCCATCGATATTTTGACACCCCTACTAGTCGCCGAAGAAATATTTTTCCATATTCCGTTTTGTTGAAAATGTCTGATCCGGGGTTTGAACCGTGGCCTCAGGGCTAATAAGCCAACACACTGTCTACTAGACTAGGGTGACTCCTTACGTATTTCGTAATATAGCGTTGAGTCTAATATCAACAATATCTGATATCTAATTGACCAAGAAATTTAAATACGTCACTCGCTCGTATTCTTCAAAATATTTGTGTACGTTGAAAATGTTTTACCAAAACTAGTCGCGCTATTTCAATTTTGTTCATAAAAATATTATCACTTACGGAAAGTAGCTTTTCGAAGAAAAATACAAGGATTTCCTATAAATATTAAAATGTCATGAGTGATAAATTTTTCGCATAACAACAGTCACTATGAAACATTAATAACAACCAGAACAAGAACTGTGTTCCTAATAAATTTTTATTAATAAAAAATTTAAAATTTAAATACTTGAAGAATAAATCGTTCAATAGTACAAGAAAAAATTTGTCACCATAAATTAGGCTGTAAACTGTTTGTCTCTAATGTAAAATCGAGCTGTGTTTAAAAGAAATTCTCTGAGCAATAAATTTTCACAATTATTGTCTCACTCATGGACCAAAAGAAAGAAGTCAATGATACAATATATAGTATATATAATGATACAATTATAAAAAAATTTACATATCTGGTAGCCCAACGAACATTTTCTATAGATGGAATTTGTAGAACACTTGTATTTATAAATTTGAAGCATATTGTGGTCAAGTATAGTAAAGGGTGGGTTTTAAGAGCTATAGGAAAATTAAAAAAAAATACATAAAATTCAGAAAAATGCATGAAATCTTTATTTGAATCGATAGTACGATCCATATAATTTAATGTTTGAAGATTATTTCATGCAAATGTTGACCGCGACTGCGCCTCAAATGGTCCATCCGCTTAGTCCAATTTTGGCATACTCTTTCCAACATTTCGGCCGGTATCTCACGAATAAATGGTTCAATGTTATCTTCCAATGCGTCAATTGAAGCGGGCTTGCCTGTATAGACATGAGCTTTAACATAGTCCCACAAAAAATAGTCTAAAGGCGTTAAATCGCACGATCTATGAGGCCAATTGACCGGTCCCGAACGTGAAATAAAATGTTCACCGAACTCGCGTCTCAATAAGTCCATTGTTACGCGTCCTGTGTGGCATGTGGCACCATCTTGTTGAAACCACATGCCATGCAAGTCAAGCTCTTGCATTTTGGGCAAAAAAAGTTGGATACCATCTCACGGTAGCGCTCACCATTCACAGTTACGTTACGATTCGCAGCATCTTTGAAGAAGTACGGTCCAATGATGCCACCAGCCCATAAACCGCACCAAACTGTGACTTTTTCTGGATGCATTGGTAGCTTTTGCAATGCTTCTGGCTGATCTTCACTCCAAACACAATTTTTCGATAAAGAAATGGATCTTCGGTCAATTTTCCAAGAGCCCATTCACCAAAAATTCTGCATTGCGGTAGGTCGTTCGGCTTCAATTCTTGCACCAGCTTGCACACCTAAATCCTTCCGCAAAATTTTCCACGTTGTTGAGTAACAGAGACCCAATTGCTGCGAACGGCGACGAATCGATAATTGATGGCTGCGATATTTGCTTCAGTTCGCACTCTACGTAAGCGTGTTGGTGGTTTAATGTCCAACAATGTAAATTTGGTGCGAAATTAAGTCACAATAGCCCGAAAAGCCGCTTCAGTGGGTCGATTAAGCTGACCATAAAATGGAAGAAGCGCGCGATGAACTTTCTTAACAGAGCACGCATTTTGATAATAAAATTCAATGATTTGCAAGCGTTGTTCGTTTGTAAGACAATTCATGGTTAAATTATAGACCAAACTGAAGATGTTTAACAGTGAAACAAAACACGAAACGTGCGTGAGCTGTTTAAACCAGTGTTTCCAAAAAGATAATAGCTAAAAAATCACCCGTTATATCTTCTGGATAGTTGCTTGAGTTAATGGCCTAATATGGAGAGTTTTAAGCTTAAAAAACTTACTAACTTATGTTAACATGTTTACATCAAGTACACAGATATGAATATAAAACAATTTGTTTCTGTAATAGTTTCTGTATTTGTTTAATCATTATACTTTTGGAAGGCTGTAGAGTCATAATCGCATAGGAGGTATTCTGAAATAAATGTTTGCTTGATTGAGCCAAATGTTTCTGCAATAGAAAGGAGCATGCTGAAAGCCAAGTTCAATTACAAACAAATGGTAGCTAGGACCAGACTTGTATTTCCTTGGGTCCAACCGACACCAACTTAAAACATGGATTCTATCTCTTGTCAACGCAATATAATTGCATCCAACACATACTATTTGGGAAAATGCGAACTGAAATTTGGAGATTGAGTTTGTTTCAACAAAGTGGAGCTGCCTTTGTTTCCACACCCCTCAAATGTTCCACCACTAACTTTTTGTTTGAATTTATAAACTGGTGATTCCCACAGTATTATTATAAAATGGAGAGTGAAGTAAAGACATTAACTGACTAACATGTGCTACTTAGATGTATTTATTTATCACTAAAACAATTATTTTATTTCCAGACACGTTCAAGTGATAGGAAAGAGATGCAAATACTTGCTTTTGTGTATTTGTATTTGTGTATCCCAGCTACCTCGACTGAGTCGAAAAGAATGTTTAGTAAAGCTGGTCAAATAGTTTCGGATAGGCGTACAGAATTAAAAGAAAATGTCGTAGATATGCTTCTTTTTACAAGCAAGAAAAATTGGTTGACTGACCCTTCAGCTTAAATACTTCATATTTAATTTTTTGATTTTTGAACTAAGAAATAAAGTTCAGTTTTGTTTATTTTTGTTTATACAAAATGCGTTATTTAGTATTATTAAATTCAAATATGTATATAAATGTATTATTTGAGAGACTCCGATAGTGTTACGATATTATCGCTGATATATCGATATTTTTTAAAAGAACTGATAGTTTAGATTCGATATATCGATATATTTTTATGAACTATCAAAAACTATCGATGGTGCTACTATCGATAGTTTGACACCTCTACAGCCGATCACATATGAGTGAACCGATAACCGACCTCAACTTTCGTAAAACGCTTCAAATGCCTGGGCCTAACGCTAGGCTGATCTGAAACCTATCATCAGTGTTCTGAGATCGCACACACCATAATACAATTCAAAGTGCTCCCCTGAGTTCTAATTTCGACATGAATTTCATCCTCTTAGTCCTCATCATAAAAAATGTTGTTGGTATCCTGTTCAACTTAAGCCGTCCTATTCGTACTGCGAATAACACCTGTCAAGTATTACTTTCGCCTGGTACCAGCTTACGTCTTGGTTATACTTTCAAAGAATCTTCTCTAAGATTCGCTTATGGATTACCTTATATTCCTATTTTAAGTGATGAAAACGACTCCATAGTCCTTCCACACCCTTAAATAAATAACTCAGTTTCTGTTCGCATAGTAGTCTTCCTATCCAATAGAATGCCTTTCTATTCGGGAATTAACCATGCTGCTATCATGATACTCGGATATATTAGTATCATTCATCCGAGTAGAGAATTATTGAAATAATATTGGTTAGCAGTGAGTCTCCGACCTTTACATTAGTATGTCACTGTCAATAAATGAGCGTGTAAATGAAACACATATGTTGCCAACAAATGGGCCATATTACGGCCGACAACTATTCATTCGTTAATGTCAGTGATTTTGTTTACCTTAGCTCCGCCACTATCAGCAAAGAAAGTCAGTCTGGAGACCAAGCGTAGGATCACTATTGCCAACAGATGCTACTTCGGTCTCAATAGACAATTAAGTAGCCGAATCCTCTCTTATACTACGAAACTTATACTTTACAAGAAAAAACTCCTACATGGGACCTTATTTTAAGCTGTATGAGCTCCTCAAAGACATGAACATTGTGCCGGGCATTAACATGCAGCGGCTGCACTGCCTCTGCCCTCATCGGACGAATAAAAGACGATGTTTCGGCGAGGGAGCGTTATCATCGATTGGTGTGACCGACTTTCGAAGGCGCACACGAAACAAGCCAAAATCCAATAACGAGATGATAATGGCCAATTAAATAAGTAAGTTGTTGTTAAAACACGATCCAATCGTGGGCTGAATCTCCCTAGAAGGTATGTTTTTATTCTTCCCCTATGGCGAATAATAATTTGTAACAAAATTATTCTCTTCTAAATGTGCAAAATTTATAAGCACTACTGTTGCTGGTGTATTTATTGAACATATTTCAATACAAAAATATATTCATCCTATGCGGTAAGCACAAGTATACATATGGGATACACAATGACCCCCAAACCTCTGAACATATAAACATTTTTCTTCCAATGCAAAAGTAAAATAAAACAAAATTTCGTTCAAAAACACAAAACAAAACAACAACAATAAAATAAAACATTTACTTACCTGTGTTCCAATTTTCAGGGAGAGAAATGAAATAAATGTTGATTCCCATACTTTAAATCACTTAAAAAGCGGATCGATTTTTATTTTCTGATTTATATTGGCCACTTTAACTAAATCTTTAAAGTCCTTTTAAAGTACTTTGTAGAGTTTTTCGAAGGAAAATACTGAACAAAACTGTAACTGAAGATTACTCACCGTCTTCATGTCAATATCTTAAATGACTTTAAAGGAAATTATTTTGCAATGGAAGTTTCAAAAACATAATTGAATGCGGTTTGTTCACAGTTATAAACTCATTAATGGAAAATATTATATTCTTGACATCGAGTCTTCGAACAGGAACTTCTGATTTTTGAAAGCAGCTTATCGATGCAACATCTGTCAAATTAGTTGTCATCATTTAACAACATCTGTTCGCTAAATTTACTCCGACAATAATTTGCATTAAAAAATCATTTACGGCAACGAGGCTTATTTATGAATGAATTTGGAAAGATAAGAACTGTAAGCATCATCGGTCCAGTATGAAGTCGGCCAGGCCATCACTGTAAACGGTGAGTACAACAGGTCAATGTTTACCAACAGTACAACAGTACAACGAGTTTCAACAGTACAACGATACGTAGCACATAGCTTATGCCATATTTGATATCCCGCACAAGCGATTTAAGGGCATGATCATCGCACGTGAATGTGATGTGAACTGGCCACTGAGATCGTATGATTTAACCTCGTCAAACTTTTTCTGGTGGACCAAAAGTCTCAGTCATCCTCAACGTCAAATTAATGGTGAAATTCGGCCTGATTTATGCTCCAGAATATTGAAAAATTCAACCTAGGCGATATTTCAAAGACTTTATTCTACACACATAATGGCATCAAATTTTTTAAATTTAAATATTAAACATTCTTATTTCTCTAATGCAAAAACACAACTATTGATACGCATTCTCTTTGCTAAATACTTAAAAAGGCTCATTACTCAAAATTATAACTATAATGTAACTGACATAGCGCTTGCAGATATTATAGTTCATTGCAACCCTTCGGTCAGCATTACGACCTAGCTTCAACATCACTTATGTTGTGTGTGTTAATTTCATCCCTAAGTAACGGGACCTACAGTTTAAAGCCGAATCCGAACGACTGATTTTTCAGAAACTTTTCATGGCAATTTTAATTATTCGGAGTCGACTTTAAACTAGAAGTACTGTTATGTGTCAAATTAACACACACAACATAAGTGATGTGACCAGCTAGGTCGTAATCATGACTGGAGCGTTGTAATGGCCAATTACCTTTCGATTCTGTAAGAAAAACTTTGAGTAAAAAGTTAGTACCCCAGAAAATAATTCTACTCATCAAAGCTATGTACGAGAACGCAGAACACTCAGTTCTTCATAACGGCAATGTTAGGCAACAATTTTAATACAATGATGGCCTTTATCACCTCAGCAATACATAGCTACATGATATTATGTTGCATGATAGATCATGAGTGAAATTTGTTAGGGAAAAACTGAAATTGCATAGAGTCTCTGTAATTCAACTCGAAAATTTTGAATTATACTGATCATTTATGCACTAGGTATTCAGCAATCAAGTAAAACCAGAATACTTAGATTAGAAATTAGTGCGCAATGATGGTTACTACATACATGCATGTATACACATATGTGTTGTCACAAACAATAAAAAAAATTAAGCTAAACAGAGTGTATAGTGGCTGAAGGAGCGCTAGAGATGTGGACTTATTGTTTCCTCCACACAAATAGAATTAAAACTGCTGAAAATATTTTGTTGAACAAAATTTATTTTCCAGTTGTCTTGTAGGTTTTCAATTCTACGGGAGTTTAATGCAACAAATGTTTGTAGTGAAACCTCTGTAAAACCTATTTGAATGAAATTCTTGGAATTTTTTGTATAGGTTAAGCTGAATGCTGTTAGAAAAGGAACATACAGTACTTAAAAGGGCTGTTGGTTAGATATGTATGTAGATAATTAGTTCGTACACATTGTTTCATTGAAATATACTCCTGCAAAATGCAATTTGTTAATGAAATTAATATAAATTTTATAACTTATTTATTTAATATTATAAATTATCTCCATACAGAATATTATTTTGACTTGAATTTAGAATTTTCATTTTCTGATTCCGAGCAGGGATGACTGGATTTCTGATATGACCGTTCCACCAGAATTCCTGAATACATACACTGATGGCTGTAAACTCGATAATGGGGTTGGAAGCGGTGTCTACTCTGCGAAACTCGACCTGAACATTTCCCTCCGACTGCCAGATCACTTTTTGTGTTTCAAGCGGAGGTAATTGCCATTTAACGGGATGGATCCTCAGCAACGGTGCTCCTTTCACCTTGATAGTCAGGCTGCTATAAAATCTATATAGAGCTTTATGATTAACGCTAGACTTGTTAGTAAGTGTTGCCGCTGTCTTGACGTTCTCTCTCTCACTTCAGTGTGTCACAAAAATTCTTTCCGGACGCTAATCTATCAATGAGGAATCTGCCAGACTCACTTGGCCCAGGATGAATCGAAGGCGCAACAATTATAGTTTTTTTTTGGTATCAAAACAAATGTCTCAAGTATTAAAATTAAAAAACATTTTGTGTTACACCTCTACTCCTATTAAACTTTAAAATCTGATTTTTTTAAATATTTCTTAAAATAGTAAACCATCTTTGCTAACAATTCAAATAAAAAACTATTCAAAATAAACATTTTTACTAAAAAATTTATAACTGAAATTGAGATAACTAAAGTACTCATAATATTTCCATACCATCGACAAGAAATAACAGATTGTACATATGACACTCAATTTTATTGTTCAGAAAAGGAAAATAAATACTCGTCGTCATAATGTGCAATAATTCCTAGAAAATATTATGGATTTCATGGTGGCACACTGTACCACCATGTATACATATATGGTACTTGAATTTATTATAAAACCATGTGAGTATTAAATTCATCTTGTATTTATTGATTATTTTTTTTTTCTTTCATATCGAATCGTAACATGTTTTCTTTTCTTATTTTAATATCGTATTTCCATTAAATATTAAGAGACGTACTTATACAATAAAAATTATTTTATGGTGTTTAAACGACATGCAATATTTATTTGAAGTCAAATCGTATTTTATTATGAGCATTTTTAAAATTATATTTCATTAGAAAATAATTTAAAAATTTGGTTCCAAGCAGAAATCTTGTGGTATATTGCACTATATTTTGATAACATAAAGAAATGCGAAAAAAATGTTCTTCGACAACTTCCTCTCAGCAGCCTTCTGACAAAAACTCAGAGAGTAAAATAAAATTGCCATGAAAAGCTGCTTAAATCTGTCGTTCGAAGTCAACATAAGGTTCTGCCAATCAGATTTTGAGAAACTTTTTCATGGCAGGTTTATTTACTCTCAGAGTTTTTGCCAGAAATCTGCTGAGAGGAAGTCGCCGAAAAAATATTTTTTTTAATATTTCATTTTGATGTCTGGCCTGGGGCTCGAACCCGAGCTTTTCGTCTAATAAGCGAACACACTACCTACTAGACTACAGAGGCTAGTCTAAGCCTTGTGTAAAATTATGACAAATGGGCGAGCACCTAAAAAGAGTTTAAGCTGAACTAGATACACTTAGTCTACACACAGTTTTCCGCTGTCCCCTAGCCTCGGAACCATTCAGAGCTTTTGATAAAGCGATTCAGACTGCCAATGCCAAAGCGTAACAGTTCCTCTAGATCATCTCAGCCAGAAGGCACCAAGGTTCCTTTTTCTTCTGCGAATTATTCACAGTGGGTGGAAAGAAGACCCATTTCTACATAAGGCATTAATAAGATGTCCAAAGTTAATGCGCCGCCCATGCATACCCATAATGCAATGTTTCGTAATGACCCCGTTAACCATTCTGCGCATGCTTCCTTGAAGTTTAAACAGACTTGTCGTGAGTTATGATTATGTCACGCCTGTTTAACTCTTCGGCCATTACCTGGAATGTCTGTGTATCGCAGAACCCAGATGACATGGATATCACATCGTTCTGCTACCTAATTGAGATATCTGTGACAGCTTTACACCGTTTTTTACTTCATCACAGAGGAATTCCGTGCTTTTATAGTCTCCCGGTTATCATGCTTTGGTAATATATGTGTCTCCAATAATCCGCGCCGCAGTATATATTGCCGATAACTCCCCCTGAAAGATGCTGCAATGATTCGGCAGCTTTAAAGACTAGACTATTCCGGTAGCCGTAGTCTAGTAGGTAGTGTGTTGGCTTAGACGTAAAGCCCGGGTTCGTATCCCAGGTCAGACATCAAAAACGAAATATGAAAAAAAAATATTTCTTCGTCGACTTCCTCACAGCAGATTGCTGGCAAAAACTCTCAAAGTAAACAAAAATTGCCATGAAAAAGTTTCTCAAAAAATCTGTCGTTCGGAGTCGACGCTAAACTGTAGGCCCCGCCACTCACGTATAAAATTAACTCACACAACATGAGTGGTATGAGAAGCTAGGCCGTAATCCTGACTGAAGGGTTGTAATGGCCAATTATGTATGTAAGTATTCCGGTCGATTTCGAAATAAGTTCCACCTCTAACAGTTCCGTTTAATTTGGAGTCATCGGGTGTAAATTTGGACAGAGTCCCTTACAAGATCGTCTGCACTATTTTTCTAAATTTCATTATCCGGAATTGGTGTCTTTAAGCTGCTTGAGAAGTTATATCGCGGTGTCCTATCGAGGTATTTCCATCAAACGGAAACATATCCTAAGCACAACAAAGGAAACACTCCTTAAAAGAAAACACTGATATTGACCTGTAAGGCTATAAAACAAGTGTTTTTAATAAAACATTATATAATGAAATAGTCTGTGAAATTGCCACCTAAAATTCTATGATTCATTATTATGTCACAATGATTTCTTCATTATTACACCCCAAAAAAACACCATAATTCTGTCTAGTTGATGAACAGTATAAATAAAAACCACAAACAACTTCATAATCGATAAATAGATTTATTCAATGTTAATCACATATAATATCTATATATCTCCCTTAAAAAAAAAATACATGAAAGGTTTCTTGTCAACGCTTTGGAAAATACGATTACGAAAAACGAAAGAAAACATGCATACATCCTTTCGAAATTTCTATTCATACATCAATCAATCATCATCAAAATCTCATCATGCACATCATTATCATTCTCGACTTTTTCTTTTCTTTTTTATTTCTTTCTTTATTTGTTTTTTTTTCTAATTTTATATCTACTTTTTAGTCGGATTGTTATTTTTCGTCTCATCGCCATAATCGTGGAAGGTTATAGTGTTGCATGTTTTCAAAATTTATTCATTTCTTCTTCGTGGCAAGGACACACGCAAACAATTGGCCATGAAAGAAAAGAAAAGTAAATTTAACCATTGAACGTTAAGAGTTATAGAAAGGGTTTGGATTAGTGATGAGTTTTCTGTCCACTGAATGACCTCTGGAGATAAGGTTGCGACGATACCAATTCACATAAGATTCATAAGTGTCCAATTCATTTCGAAAAGACCACTTTTGCGTGGATTTTAGGCTGTGGGCGTCATCGGTACGTATTGTGTTAAGAACCATGTTGATAGGCCATCACTGCTAACGGTGAGCACTTTTTTAACTGGATGGGATTTATAGACCCCTCATGAAACACAGCTGATGCCGCATTGAATATTTACGGGGGCAACTTGAGGGCATGGTCATGCCAGATTGATCCCGTTAGATCTTTTTGTGAAGTTTAAATATAATATAGAATAGAAAATTGGATTCGCTACAGTCAGAGAAGCCATGGCAGTCATTTGAACGATGTTATATTCTACACATAAAGCCATCAAAAGGTCCTTCAAACGAATAAAAAATTTCGATGATATCTCAGACACATTTAGTTTTATTTAAAGTTAAAAAATAAAGGGTCCGCCAAATAATTTTTTTTTTAAATTGCTTTAAAAAAAAACTACTGAATATTTTCTAAAATTTCTTTTTTTTTTGAAAGTACAATCCTTCCGGTTAATAATGGAGAATAATTTTATTCAAATGGCTGCCTCGGCTGGCCATGCAGTAGCCTACACGATCGGTCCAATTTTTAAGCACATTATCGATTATGTGCAGCTGTATTTCACCAATGGCTTCACGAATATTGTCCTTTAAAGCGTCAATTGTCTCTGGCTTGTCGGCGTAACACTTATCTTTGACGGCACCCCACAAATAATAGACCAGCGGTGTCAAATCGCAGCTCCGAGGTTGCCAAACGACATCAGCTCTGCGGCTGATAATGCGATCTCCAAAAACAGGCCGCAAAACATCGAGTGTAGCTTCGGCTGTGTGGCACGTAGCGCCGTCCTGTTGAAACCAAATGTTGCCAATATCCTCCTCTTCAATTTTTGTGAACAAAAATTCGTTCAACATGGCGATAACGATCGCCATTGACTGTAACGGCCACTCCTTGCTCATTTTCGAAGAAAAAATGCCTCTGGACCAAAATCCGCACCAAACAGTGACTCGTTTCGGGTGCGTCGGCTTTTCAATGTATTCGTTCGGGTTTTCTGTGCCCCAATTGCGACAATTTTGCTTGTTTACATACCCGCCAAGATCAAAATGAGCCTCATCTGAAAAGAAGATTTTTTTTGCCAAAATCGGCATCTTCTGTAGGCTACTGCATGGCCAGCCGAGGCAGCCATTTGAATGAAATTATTTTCCATTATTAACCGGAAGGATTGTACTTTCAAATAAAAAAAGAAATTTGAGAAAATATTCACTAGTTTTTTTAAAGCATTTTTAAAAAAAAAGTTATTTGGCGGGCCCTTTACATATATAATTGCCATTACAACCCTTCAGTCAGGGTTACAGGATTACGGCCTAGCTTCTCAACACCGCTCATGTTGTCTGCGTTAATTTTATAAGTGAGTGGCTAAACCTACAGTCTAACGTCGACTCCGAACGACAGATTTTCATGGAAATTTTTTTCATGGAAATTTTCTTTTACTCTAGTGCTTTCGCTAAGAAGAAGTCGACGAAGAATTATGTTTTAAAATTTCATTTTGCTCGAGATATCTAGGCTAGATTACATGTATGTAGACCCTTTACATACATAATCGCCATTACAACCCTTCAGTCAGGATTACAAGATTACGGCCTAGCCGTAATCATGTTGTGTGTTAATGCTATATATGAGTGGTGGGACCTACAGTTTAAAGTCGACTCCGAAGGGCAGATTTTTGTGAAACTTTTCATGGCAGCTTTATTTACACTCAGAGTTTTTTAAAGAAATCCGCTGAGTGGAAGTCGCCGAAGAAATATTTTTTCATATTTCGTTTTGGTCTGACCTGGGGTTTGAACCGTAGCTTCGCGACTAACAACCCAACGCACTACGTAATCGACTACGGCAGCTTCAAGATAAGATAGGCAATGTTTAATGAAAGGCCAAATATATAGGGAGATCAAGTTCCTTGAAAATTCAAATTAGAAACTTTCCTGATTAGAGATCATCAATGAGTATTCAAAAAGATGAGTAGATTCGAATCATACTCATAATTTCTGATACTTATAAGCATTTATACTTATTTTAATATCATACTAGTACTACTCATATTCAAATTTTGAAGCACTCATCATACTCATACTTAACAATACGCATGATGTTGTTGATTACGACTCTACATAACTCAATATTTACAAGAATCACAAAATAAGTATGATTCGCGTACGAACACTACAATACTCACTAGAGGGTTGTGTTTTTGCTTTGCTTGCTGTCTTTGTCTTTTTTTCTTCTTTTTTTTTAAATGCAACAACAACTAAGACTGTAAATTTTAATGAATGATTCGAATCACTCGAATCATTTATGAGTATTTGAAGTATTTTTCAAAATTTATGAATCTGAATGAGTAGGCTTATGTATCAAACATATTTCGAATGTTATGAGTTTGATGTCAACGTTGTACTCATACTCATTGCAACCTGTATTTAGAAAACAATGTTGTAGTGAGTACGCATGAATCACAGTAGTTGAATTTCAATACTGTTGAGTCACTCATACTCAAAATTTCATTAGTACTTATGAGTAGCGAAAAAACGATTCATTGCTGATCTCTGTTCCTGATCTAACTCCACGTTGTCTTTTGAAAGAGAGTCAAATCTAAAGTCCACAGTCCACATTGGATAGGCTTTTGCTCTCATTAGTGCATTTCAGGGGCCATCCCCTAAAATAAACTGCTATAGCTACTTGTTATGCTTGAATCGATTTGTATTCTAAAACAGTTATCTACATTTCCTAGCTAAATGCTCGGTTACGACTCTGGGACTACTTCAGAATAGTCCTCTCCCATTGTAATTACTCAACAATAGTATAAATTGTTTCAAACTATTTTGGATTTCTTGTCCCCACTTTCTACTCCACAAAAATGTTGTAGCCTCAGCATGTTTGCCTAGAATTCATTAAGTTTCTATTATAATACCTATTCAACTTAATAGAAGCTAAGGGCACGGATGATAGCCTGGCTGTCAGATAGTATTGTTATTTCCTGTCTTCTGTCCCAAAAATTTTACTCTAGAATAGAATGTTCCTGCTTGTATGTACTTGGGCCATTTGACACGGCAGAAGTGTCTCTCCCTCACTCTCTCTCTCTCTCTCTCTCTCGCTCTCTTTGTCTGTCTTAAAAGGCCATGTAGTAACTAAACTGTTCGTTTCAGTCTTACTACACTTTCACATTGCAAAGTTTTTCCTAAAATCATATGCCCCCGGATGAAGCTTGCCTCACATTATCCCAACAAATGCCAGCATGGCTCTGGTCCTTACTACCACGTTTATACTAAAGTAATCCCTCCTTAGTATCTTATCCAACTGCACTTGAACTATTCCCATGAATGTATTCACAAAATTTTTAATTATGAAATAGTCGTAGTCTAGTAGGTAGTGTGTAGGCTTATTAGAGGTGAGACCTTCGTTCAAACATCAAGTCACACATTTCTAACTAAACGAAATATGAAGAAAATATTTCTACGACGATTTCCCCTCAGTAGATTTCTGTTAAAAAATCGGAGAGTAAAATAATTATGCCATGAAAAGTTTCTCAACTGTGAACTTTAAACTGTAAGCCACGCCACTTCTGTATAAAATTAACACACAGTATAAGTGGTGTGAGAAGCTTGGTCATAATCCTGACCGAAGGGCTGTAATGAACAATTATGTATGTATGTTTATAATATTCACCAAATGTATAAACAACGAAACATTGATACTGTACGAAAATGGAAACGGCGTAACATCGTTTAACAGTAAAGTGAGCAAAAGCTACACAAACAAATACAACAAACTTGTTACAAGTAAACCAACAACATGAGTATTAAAGATAAGGGGATAGACAAGTAAGCGAGAACGCAACAACAAGCAATGTGAACAAAATACACAAACAAAAATGAAATCGCGATAGAATTCTCGAGAAAGCGAAACCACATACGTTCGACTTCAGGAAAATTAATCAGACTGTGCGATATAAAAAGGCAAGGCAAAGTAGGCAACGAGCAGTAAGAATTCATTCAGTCTTTTATGAAGACGCGTTGCGTGTGAAGCGAACGGTTACGGTTTGAAAATCGACGTTGCAAAGATCTGCGTTGTAAGCAAAGAAGAATAGCGACAAGCAATTATTGTTGTATTCGTCAAGTTGCAAACGGTGGCACACAAAAGTAGTACGAACAATACAGAGTTTAATTGAAACTAAACACATATTTGTTTTTATTTTGTTTGCAATCAGCGAACTCATATTTTAAACGTTTTTAAAAAGGTAAAAACGTAACAATACTTTATGTTGAGTATTTTTAAAACATCGAAGTATTCCTGATACCGCACGAAAATGATTTTTAAATTGATTCCTAATTATTTGTATTTATGTTATTTGTATTATCTTCTACATTACTTATTCGGCCAATTGATTACCAAATTCCATGAATAAGGCCAACGATGACATCACAATAAATGGTTTAATTTTCAAAGTAAAATAACTAAAATAGTTGGAGTTAATTTTCTTTAAATTTTAAACAAATTTCGAATCATTGAAGAAGTTCGCTTAAAAATCGATTTTCATTCCATTTCATCTCGTTTTTCTCTGGCACAAGGGAATTTTATATTTTAAATTTCCACTGAAGTCATGTCGAAAGTACATTAGTTTGATAGTCAAACCTATTGTTGCTGTTCGAATTGTACTTTTATTTCGTTCCAAATATTTCCATTTTTTTCTTCTTTTTTTAATATTTTATTGTAGAAATTGAAAAACCTAAATTCGTAGACTGTTTTCTATTTTGCTGCAGCATTCAGTATGAAAATGATGGTGAAAATGGTTTGTGATATATTTTTAAAATACGAAGTCATTTTTAACTTTAACAGGTTAGTGTGTTATTGTTGTTCTCAAAATAAAAATAAAATGATTTTTTTTTAATTTTCTAAAATAATAAATTTGCGCACATTTGGCTGGGAAAATTTGAACAGCGAGATGTATCCATATGAAGTGAGAGTCAAGACACAAATGTCTACATAAGGAACATTTATTGTGAACGAGCCTTAATTTTTTTTCTTGCGTATTGCGATGACATCTGTCAAACATGTTTACTATACACCAAATCAGTGATCAAACAGTATCATACCATAGTTTTTCATTGCGTTAATGATGACAATGATAATTTGCGAAAAGCATTCATTTTTTGTTTTCATTTGAAAAAAAGTGCTAGAGAGCCGCTTCGAGTCAGAGATCAGCAATGTGCTTTTTCGCTACCTTTTCCGCTACTCATAGGTTTAGGTTTAGGTCGGAGTGGTAGCTCTGATATCACAAAGCTCACTTGAGCACACATAGCGGCCCGTTGTGATGCCACGGGTGAAAGCAGTCCCTGTACTAACCAAGTTCCAACAGAATCAGGAAAAAGGAAGACGTTGGTCAGCGCAAAGGCTGCACAACAAAAGCACGACTACCCCGCACTAGAAAACCAGCCAGAAAGTTTGATGAACGAAGCTATATCCTTGATGTCAATAGATGATAGCTCCGTTAAGCTAACAAGGAATGGGGAGCCAAATAACCTATATCTACACCTAGCAAGAGACGGGCACTGGCAAAGAAAGTGAACAACAGTCTCCTCTTCCTCAGTGGACTTGCATCCACGGCAGGAGTCGTTGAAAGGGAGCCTCATTCTTTCCGCGTGCCTACCCATGACGCAGTGACCCGTAAGCACGGCCACTGTAGACGAGATGACATCACGACCAAGACCAAATAATCGGTTGGTAAGCCTTCTATCCATTTTGGGCCAGGTGAGCCTAGCGGTGGAGCAGGATAGGTTGGCGTCCCGAAAGAACCTCCGCGCAATGGTCAACTTAACCGAGGCAAGTGGCATACCCAATTCAACAGAAGAGGATTCCGGAAGGAGCGCACCAGCTCTGGTGAGCTCGTCGGCTACTCATAAGTACTCATGAAATTTTGAGTTCATTCGTACTCACCACAACATTGCAAGGTTGCAATGAGTATGAGTACAACGTTGACATCAAACTCATACCATTCAAAATATGTTTGATTCATACGCCTACTCATTCAGATCCATAAATTTCGAAAAATACTTAAAATACTCATAAATGATTCGACTGATTCGAATTATTCATCAAAATAAAATACAGTCTTAGTTGTTGTTGCATTTACAAAAAAAAAAAGAAAGCACAGGACAAAGACAGCAAGCAAAGCAAACACACAACCTTCTAGTATGTATTGTAGTGTTCGTACACGAATCATACTTATTTTGTGGTTCTTGTAAATGTTGAGTCATGGAGAGCCGAAATCAACAACATCATACGTATTGTTAAGTATAAGTACGATGAGTACTTCAAACTTTGAATATGAGTATGACATTAAAATAAGTATGAATGCGTATAAGTATCAGAAATTATTAGTATGATTCGAATTTACTCATCTTTTTGAATACTCATTGCTGATCTCTGCTTCGAATGCTTGTTGAGGCATATGGTGGTAGTGCTCCATCAGAAGCAACTTGCAGAAGATTGTTTCAACTGTTATGAGATAACGATTTTAATGTTTGAAATGAAGAGCGTGGAATCCACAAATAAAGCTTAAAGACGCCCAATTGCATTTTGGATGAAACATTAACAAATGTTAGATGGTGAACTATAAAGAATTTCTAACTAATTGAATGACAGATAGATGGAAAACCGAAAAATGACTGGTGAAATCTTCACAATGGAAAACCAGTGTTGTATTGTATTATTACATTTGTATATTTTTAAAAACGTTTAAAATATGAGTTCGTTGATTACAAACAAAATAAAAATAAATTTATTTTTAGTTTCAATTAAACTCTTTATTGTTCGCACAATTTTGTGTGCCACTATTCACAACTTGATGTATACAACAATAATTGCTTTGTTTCTTGTTCTGCTTTAGACTCTTCTATGGAAACAGCAACAATTGTTCAATAGATCTGCAAACCACGATTAATTTCTTCCCACGCAACGCATCTTCACACAAGACTGACTGATTTCTTACTACTGGTTGCCTGCTTTGTATTGCCTTTTTATATGCCCATATATGATGAATGTTCTTGAAAGTCTTCGAAAGACTTCGCCTTCTCGAGAACTCCATCGTGGTTTCATTGTTGTTTGTGTATTTTGTTTACGTTGTTAGTGTTGCCTTCTCCCTTACTTATATATCCCCTTTTCTTTCATACAGAACAAGTTCATTGTTTTTGTAGCTTTTGTTCATCATTTAAATGTTAAACAATGTTACACCATTTCCATTTTCGTAACATTATTGTTTTGTTGGCGATAAGAAATGGATTTATTTTTAGAATCTTAAACGCAAAAAATCATGGGTTAATCAGGGACAATCATCAAATTCTGCTGCAAAACCAATTCGGCAGAAAGACAATGCTATATGTCTGGTGGGTCCAAAAATGTGTGGTGTATCCCGAACTGCTAAAACCTGGTGAAGACGTTGATACAGATGGCTGCCGACAATCTCAAGACCTCAAGATCTGTTTCGAAAGCGAACTTTTGGCGCCAGCATAGGCTGGTATCAGAAGCGAAGCCCTTAGTTGACGCTTGATGTACTTAATGCTTCGAGGCAATTTTGTTTTAATCTCAGAAATCATTCGTTAGGCTGTCTCATTATTGTTGTTATAATAATTTTTGTAATGAATGAGTGCCATAGTACTGCGATCATACGATATATTGTACTTCTTTTCAAACTTATGAGATATTTTCACAATGTTTCCTCCAACCCTATTGCCTGGATAAACTTCAAGTTGGTGCTCAGTGGCAGCAAGGACAATTCCCTCACATAATTAGTCATTACAACACTTTAGTCGGGATTACGACCTAGCTTCTCACACTGCTTATGTTTTGTGTGTAAGTTTTATATACATGAATGGCGAGACCAACAGTTTAAAGTCGTCCACGATCAATAAATTTTTTAGAAACTTGTCAACATAATTTTATTCACTCTCAGATTTTTTTGCCAGAAAACTGCCGTGAGGAAGTTGCCGAAGTACTATTTTTTTCATATTTTCGCTTCGACGTCTGACCAGGGGTTTGAACCGTGTCATAATTCAACAAACTACATACTAGACTATAGCGACATCCCTGCCCATCACTTGATATATTACCAGATGTTTCCTTCTGGAATGCATTGATGCTTCACAGGTTTAAACCAGGTGTTCTGATGATTCATTTTCATTATCACAGAATCCACACGTTGTGTTCGAGACTGTCACCATTCTGAACAAGTGTACTTTGAATCTATAGTACCCTGTGAAAAGACCTGTACGAATCTCAAATTATTCGTAGATAGGCTGATGAACAATCTTGCCTTATTTGCCAGACTCAAAAGGCCTAAATGGCGTAGGAATCCTACGAATAAACCATTTAAACAAGATATAAGAACATCCCGTTAATTTTATCTATTCTCAGAAGCTATTACGTAATGAAATAGACGTGCATTTACCTGCCAATGTCTTCCGCAAGGGGAAGATCTTTTGCCAATGCTCGTCTCTGGCTCGATGCAGACGTCTCTTATTTGTTTCACCTTTTATTGATAGTCTACTGGACGTATCCTTACTTGATATCACATCAATCGCAAGATTTATAAAAAATATTCCGTCTGGTTGTTCAGCTTAAATGTGCGATATGCCTCATATTGAGACCGGATTTGTGAGTTATCTCTAGGGCATCGCCTTAGGTGATATCACAACGGAACGCTGTGAGTTCTCAAATACGCTTTAATTCCAACAAAGCTGCCACTTTCTTCCATCATATCCAAAATAAATTCTATAAACATATAAGTAATCCTAAATAGGATTCGCAATAGTAACGCGTCCTTAGAGCCTTATAACAACATAATTGGTCATTACAACCCTTCAGTATGGATTACGACCTAGTTTCTTAGGCCACTTATGCTGTGTGGATTAATTTTATACATAAGTGGCGGGACCTACAGCTTAAAGTCGACTCCGAACGACAGATTTTGTGAGAAATTTTTAATGGCAAATGTTTTACTCTCAAAGTGTTACCAGAAATCTATTGAGAGGAAGTTGCAGACCTACTAGACTACAGCTTGACAACTATTGACAAAAAATATATTTTTAAATATTTTTATGACCTTTAATGGTGATAAACCAACTGAAAATTTAAAAGAAATTATTTTTAATTTTAGTTTCAAAACTAATAACCATCATTAAATGTAATTGTGCGTATGCGTTCAGCTTCTGAGTAATCAAGTACTATGTATACAGTTGTTCAACAATTTTGAAATGTATATTTCACCTGCAATTCCTCTATTTCACGTAAAATTTAATAACAAGCGTAAATGCATACATTTCATATGCAAACGACCACAAGCAAGTGTGTTTAATGGCACTGGAAGTGAAAATTCTATTTTTTGTTTCTCCCACACGTATAGGAATCCATTACAAAAACTCTGTTTTAGAACAAAAAAAAGGAAAAAAACAGGAGAGGAAACAGTATTTTTACATTATGGTAGACAAGATTACATTCAACACATTCGGTTTCACTTTAATCTCATACAACTCATTTACATACATACATAAAGGAAATACTCCTCATACAACAGTTGTATGTAAGTATAATGCCATCATAATGGGTAATAAAAGAAAACCGAAATGTTATAAAAATTCTACAACAATACCATTTACAACAATACCATTTACAACAACACAATTCTAAATGTGCCAATATTATTAACATTTTACAATTATAATCCATGTTTGACAGTATGAATGGAAAAATGATGTTTTGTTGGAAATCTTAACGTTGCATGTGGAAGGGAGGGAAATTTTCTTAAAAGCCTATTAATGTCATACGTCATATGAGTAGGGATTGCATACATTTAAGAAATTTTCATATTCATTAAGAACTTATAATGTAAAAAGTAAGTGAAGTAACTGCCAATCAATTCAAGCCTCATGCTACTTTTCTTATAACACATGGTATGTTTATCTGTCGGAATGCGAATTTGTTTTAAAAAACAATTTTGTCGAAAATAGTATAGTATAGTGGTACTGTACGAATTTATTCTAACTAACTTTAACTTTTTTCTATTGGGACTAATCTTATGTAATGTCAGACAAACTATCAGACAAATACAAACACTGAGAGTCTCTTGTGGAAATCGTCCTCGGTGCTTGAAGATCAGCTTGAAGATTATCACACCACCAACTAGGCCATCGGGGCACTCAATGACAACCAACTAGCCAGTAAACTGGTATTCAGTCGAAACTTTGGAAATGTACCTCCTAACACAACTCAACCTAAATCTATCGAGTACCTCACATTCGCATAATATGCCTTAAGTTGTTAGCAGTGGCAGTAGTCTGGGCGTGAGGACATGGTTCAAACTCTAGCTCAGAAATAGGTTTAGGTTTAGGTCGGAGTGGTAGCTCTGATATCACAAAGCTCACTTGAGCACGCATAGCGGCCCGTTGTGATGCCACGAGTGAACGCAGGCCCTGTACTAACCAAGTTCCACCAAAATCAGGGAAAAGGAAGAAGTTGGTCAGCGCAAGGGCTGCACAACAAAAGCACGACTACCCCGCACTGGAAAACCAGCCAGAAAGTTTGACGAACGAAGCTATATCCTTGATGTCAATAGATGATAGCTCCGTTAAGCTAACAAGGAATGGGGAGCCAAATAACTTATATCTACACCTAGCAAGAGACGGGCACTGACAAAGAAAGTGAACAACAGTCTCCTCTTCCTCAGTGGACCTGCATCCACGGCAGAAGTCGTTGAAAGGGAGCCTCATTCTTTCCGCGTGTCTACCCATGACGCAGTGACCCGTAAGCACGGCCACTGTAGTCGAGATGACATCACGACCAAGACCAAGTAATCTGTCGGTACGCCTTCTATCCATCTTAGGCCAGGTGAGTCTAGCGGTGGAGCAGGACTCCTCATTGACCCAGGATAGGTTGGCGTCCCGAAAGAACCTCCGCGCAATGGTCAACTTGACCGAGGCAAGTGGCATACCCAATTCAACAGAAGAGGATTCCGGAAGGAGCGCACTAGCTCTGGCGAGCTCGTCGGCCCTACAGTTTCCCGGAATTCCACTGTGGTCGGGGACCCACACCAGAGAGATACTGGTGAAGCGCCCCGAGAGAAGGTCGAGACAGCGGCGACATTCCCTAACGATCCTAGAGTTAATCACGGAAGCCGATAGATATCCTATCGCGGCCTGACTATCAGAGAAGATCGAGACGCGAGTGAAAGGAGCATCGTTGACGAGGATCCATTGAGCGGCCCGGTAAATTGCCATCACCTCCGCCTAAAACACACTGCAGTAGTCCGGCAGACGGAGAGAAATATTCAGGTCCAGTTTCCCAGAGTAGACACCGCTCCCAACCCCATTATCGAGTTTAGAGCCGTCGGTATATATATCCAGGACTTCCGGGGGGACGACCGTATTAGGATTCCAGTCATCCCTATTTCGAAGCAGAGAGTGGAAACATCTGTGAAGACAATATTCAGCCGGGAAATAGTCTATGTTCACAGGGGCCACTGGATCAACCTCCAGAATAGTGGAGTGACCAGAGGGTACAATGTGCCAACGAGAGAGAGTATTAAGTCTAGTCGCAGCAAACTTGGCTACCTGCTTAGCGAGAAGCACAGTAGGAAGCCAGTTTAGCATTGCGAACAAGGCTTTCGTGAAATAAAATTTCCAGAAATAAAATTTCCATGAAAAATTTTTCAAAAAGCTGAGCATGGCTAAAACTAACACTCACATAACATAGGTAATGTGAGAAGTTTGATTGTAATGCTGATTAAATGGTTGTAATGACCAATTAAGTAAGTAAGTGGTGTTTTCAATATCTGATGGTAACCACTTCAATGGGCATAGTACTCATGGGTTCTATAAGATGCCGATGTAGCACCGACATTATATACAGAGTAACATAGTTTCAGTTTCACTGTTAGCATCTCTCTCCCATCTCGAGAATTTTATTCAACTTGCCCTTGGCTAGATGTCTAAGAATTCTTCTTCTGAGTTACACCAGCACCGGATAATTACAGACAAGATGTTCTTTAGCCTTCCCTTCTTCCTCATCGTTACGGTTTCCATAGTAGTCGGTCTCCGGGCGTTATAACTGCTGTAAGTTTATTAATACGGAATCTGTTTTGGCTTATCTGCTTTCTGTTGAAGTGGTGTTTATTTCAATATTTATTTTGTCGTAGTCTAGTAGGTAGTGTGTTGGCTTATTTGACGTGAGGCCACAGTCATCTCCAACAAATATTTTTTTGGCTACTATCAAAAAATCTGGAAATAAATAAAATTTGCATGAATAGTTTCTCAAAAATCTGTCATTCGAAGTGTACTTAAAAGTGTAGGTCTCACATGTCATGTATAAAATTAACACAAACAAAATAAATAGTCTGAGAAGCTAGATCGTAATCCTAAGTAAAGGATTGTAATGATGTATGTTTCGTTTGCAAATGAATGAAGTTTGTGGGACACCATTTATATTTCCTTAGCAGAGGAATTCCAGTCTCATATATGAATCCAATTGAATTAAAATATTCTCTTATGCAAGCAAATTTCTTTCTCTAATTGATGGTTTCGAATAGAAGACAGTAAAACTAGTGCGAAGGCGGTCAATAACTTCATGTACTTGTTTTTCACTAAGCCGATTATGTTGAGCCTAAAATGAAATATTCTTTTCCAGAATCTGGTAGCGTTGGCATGACAACTTGCCAAACGTTACTGAATTCATATGTCAACACAGTTTAATATTCAACGATATCCAACTTCTAGGTGTACCGCTATGAAGTGAGCGTTTTTTTAACTAACTTTTAAAGAGGAAGTAAAAGATATCTTCTTTCATCTTTCAGTCAATTTCTTGGATTCTACGCCAATAAAATTGTTCGTCTTTTGTAGCAAACCAATTAGTCACTCAATTTTCAATTTCCTAGTAGAAATCGAAGTGTTGGTCAGCCAATGTGTATCAAATCGATAAAAACAAATGGAAATCGCAAGGGACCAAGTCTGGTTGGGTAGCAGCTTCGGTTCTATTATGAATCTATTTTGTGTGCAGCTGCGTCGTCACGTTGCAAAATTATCACGTCCAACTTTGTGGCCCATTCTAGCTGTTTTTTTAATAACACATGGTTCAGGATTGCTATAGTCTAGTATGTAGTGTGTTGGCTTATTCGACACCAAGCCACTGTTCAAACCCCAGGTCAGACATTTCAAACACCACAAAATATGAAAAAATATTTCTTTCGACTTCCTCTCAGCAGATTTCTGGCAAAAGCTCTAAAAGTAATAAATTGTAGGTCCCGGCATTTATGGATAAAATTAACATACACACACAATAAGTGTTGTGAGAAGCTAGGGTTATATTGAACAATTATATATGTACATATATACATTCATGGCTCAAATTGATTTGTTGTCGGTAGCGATAAGTATTAACGACTTTACCAGGTTTTAGGAGCTCGTTGTATACCAAACCTTGTCTTCCTGGCAAATCGAATGGGTTTTCCAGCCAAAGTTCATGATTGTTCCGGATTAACCCATAGTTTTTTCCGTTTGGAATTCTGAAAATGAATCCATTTTTTATTGCCAGTAACAATTCGATGCAAGACTGATTTTCTATCGCGCTTTGAAGCAGTTTTTCGGTTTGCCATCTGTTTGTCATTCATTCCATGTGGCATCCATTTCCCACAGTTTTGGATTAATCCCACAGCTTTCAAACCGTCTGTAATTTTTTGTTGTACAACATCTAACATTGTTTCTGACTCAATGTGTCATCTTAAACGAATATTGTTTGCAATTCGGGGTCTATAAACTTTTCTGGTGGCGTTCCACGTTCTTCATTTCTGACATCCGAATCGTTATTGAACAGTCGAAACCATGTTCTACACGTTGCTTCTGATAGATCGCCATATGTCTCAACAAGCCTTCAATGCAACGAACTCATTTTCTGGGACAAATTTCTCCGCTTTTTAACATAATAGAAGAATATGATGTTGTTTGTTCACCGATTTGATGTATACTGAATATGTTTGACAGATGTTATCGCCAACTCAAAAAAAAAATTAAGGCTCGTTCACAATAAATGTTCCTTATTCAGGTTCATCTGGTACAATTGCCTTGCCGCTAAAAGTATCTGATGCGTAGCAAATTATGTCTTGATTTGGCAAGACTTTTCCATGCCAAAGTGGGGGAATATTACAATTTATTGTTCATTTATCTGAATGTACATACATATGCCTGTCACTGTAGTCCTACAACCTTCTTTAAGGTCTACTACATCCTTTTTTTATTTTTCCTTTTTGTGGTTGAGTTGCTCTTCCACTAAAAGTTTAAGATGGCAACCTAGAAAAATAGTTTCGATGGAAAATATTTACAAAGTAATGAATATAAAGTAACGAATACTTAAGCAGACGATCCGATACTTACTGGCATATTTATTTTAAAATTCATTTCAAAATTAAACTTTTTGTTAAGAAATTTGATGAGTTCTTAGGGAGTGAAGTTCCCTCTTTACCATAATGATTGAACTATAAGTAGTCGTCCAAAGAATTTTCATTTTTATTGCTTTTTTTGTAGTGAGAACGTTTTCGTTGTAATACTACATGAAACAAATTTTATGTATAAAATAGAACCATGTTTTCGCAAAACTCTGAAAAAAAAATTGGAAATAAAATTTTCATTGGCGTTTAAAAAATTAAAAAAAAAAAAAAATTAAAAATTAATTTAAATTTTGATAACTGCAAACTTCTTTGTTTCGTATTTATGGCTCATACCCATTTTTCGTAAAAATTCTATTCTTTATCTCTTGTTAGCATCTTCTTCAGCCCCTTCTTTTGATGTATGTAACTTTACTGCAGAGACAGCAAAAACTGTTTGCGTATTTGTTTCCTAGACCCTCGGTTCGTGTGAAGCCGGTGATTCTAGTGCTTAATCGTGTTGTTTGCGTTTTCTTATAGCTGATTTGTCATACTTTGCATATCATAGTGATTATGGAAGCCTTCATTCTCCTCAGTCCTCGAGATGTGTATCAATCATCCATATTTTACTCTTTTATGGAGGCTAATTTACTCATTATTTTACCAATAGAGCATATAACAGAGCTTAAGTAGACAACAATTCATGAAAGGCCAGATATGTCTGACAAAATTAATGCAGAAGGGTTGCACAGAAATCCTTGGGACATAATCCAATGATTATGCATTTGCTATATATCATAGTTGAAGTCGCCGTGGTCTAGTAGGTAGTGTGCTGGCTTATTAGACGATAGGCCCGAGTTCGAATCCCAGGCCAGACATCAAAAACAAAATACAAAAAGTATTTCTTCGGTGACTTCCTCTCAGCAGATTTCTGGCAAAAACTCTGAGAGTAAAAATTGTCATGAAAAGCTTGTCAAAAAATCTGTCGTTCGGAGTCGAATTTAAACTGCAGGTCCCGCCACTCATGTATAAAATTAACGCACACAACATGAGTGGTGTTGAGAAGCTAGGCCGTAATCCTGACTGAAGGGTTGTAATGGCGAATTATGTATGTATGTATATATCATAGTCTGAGCAATAATAACATAAAATCCTATTATTATTAGTGCAGGCAGCTGAAATCTGTCTACAGGTCAGATAGAGTTTGACAAAATACATATACTGGCGCAGTATAACCAAAGCGTTGAAACCTCTCCTACAGCGGTGCAAAATGTTCTGTCGGATTACATATGGATTTACGAAGAGCTATGGAGACTAAGGTTAGGAATAATGGACGATAATGGAGTCTCATATAAAATCCTTACAAGATTTCTTGACTTAATAATTCGAGTGGCAAACAGCTGCTTCCTAAACTGTCTCCTGGACAGAACCCGTAAACCAGTAAATGCTTAAGAACAAGACTTAGTAGAAGAAAATTTGGAAGTATATCTTCTTTTAGGAAGGAGATGATTTTGTGATATCACAGATAGGTCAAGAACAGATTTGAAGACAAGAGTAGACATCTTTGAAACTCTTGGGAAAACTGGCAGATATTATCCAAGTGAAAGTATATGCCAATAAAGGATGTGGTCAACTCAACTTTGGATAGAAAATACAAAGAACGGTACTTAGCAATACTATCTGACAGTCAGATCGTCATCTGAGACCTAGGCTGCCATGAGCTTAGATCGAAGACAGTGTGGGACTGTCTTGAAAGAAAAAATAGGATTACCGTCTATTGGCTCCCAGACAGAGATCAGCAATGAATCGTTTTTTCGCTACTCGTAAGTGCTCATAAAATGTTGGGTATTAGTGAGTCAACCATATTGAAATTCAACTACTCTGATTCATTCGTATTCACTACGACTTTGATTTATAAGTACAGGTTGCATTGAGTATGAGTACAACGTTGACATTAAACTCATAACATTCGAAATATGTTTGATTCTTACGCTTACTCATTCAGATTCATAAACGTAGAAAAATACTTATAATACTCATAAATGTTTCGAGTAATTCGAATCATTCACTAAACATTTACAGTCTTAGTTGTTGCTGCATTTACAAAAAGAGGAAGAAAGAAAAATACAAAGCCAGCAAGCAAAGCAAACACACAACCTTCTAGTGAGTACTGTAGTATTCGTACACGAATCATACTTATTTTGTGATTCTTGTAAATGTTGAGTAAAAGGTAGTCGAAATCAATAACATCATGCATATTGAATGAGTATGATGAGTTTCTTCAAACTTTGAATATGAGTAGTATGAGTATGATATTAAAATAAGTATGAATGCGTATAAGTATCAGAAATTTTGGGTATGATTCGAATCTACTCGTCTTTTTGAATACTCATTGCTGATCTCTGTTCCCAGGTCATGTGAAAATTCGCGGCAATGTACACGTAGATGGGACAATAACAGTTTTGTGAAGTGTGATCAGATATTTAAAAAGTTATAAATAACGAAAGGGAAAATATAGGCAGGCGAAGACTCTTCCTAATCTAAATGGCTTGGAGGTAATCAAAACAGGAAGAGATTTCTCTGTTTCTCTGAGCCAAACGTTTAGTTGAAGTTCACTTTTAGTATGTATAGTAGAGTCGCCATACATTAGACAGTTCGATTATGTACGAGTGTCAACTGCATGCACTATAGGTCGACGATAACTAACTTCTTTTGGTCTGAGTTGGCCACCAACGACGTGTGGCCATACAGCTCATACGACAGGAGCGATTTGTCTTAAATCGCAGGGGCATGCGAATAGACAACAAACCTAACGGTCAAATTCGGTCTGATTTATGCTTCAGAGTCATGCAAAATTGGACATTTTCGATGCACTCTAACCAGAGACGCTACGATTTTATATTTCACACATAATGCCATCAATATGCCTTCCAAGCGAATAAAAAATGTCGATGTTGTCACACACACTCTTTGTTTTCTTTAAATTTAAAACTAGGAAGCGCTTAATGAAAGACTCTATAGTATAATGGGTCCTTTGAGAACATTTTGGACATTTCAAAAACATTTGACAGAAAGTGTAACGGTATACTTTTAGCGAAACTTATTGCTTTTGGTGACGACAGTCGCTTTTCTCGATTTGTGATGGGCTTTCTCGGGGATAGCACGATACATGTAAATATAGTTAAGATTTCGTCAGAAGAGTTTTGGTTATAGAGTTACCCCGAGCTACCCTAAGACTATGTTTTCTTTCCAGCAATATTTATTATTTTCCTTATTCACCCTTCCTATTAACTTCCAAATCTGACTACTCTTTTGCAGATGTCAGTAATATTTCTTCCTCATATTCCTTTGAGCGAAAACCAAGCCCTTTGGTAATTTCGAAAATTGACTTTAGAACAGTGAATGTGGTCCGAATACGGTCGGTATTATGCAGAAGAAAGCACAATAAAGAAATTCAATACTTATTGAGTGCGTGCGATAATGAGAGAAAATATGAATGGAAATTTAGCAGTCGTAAGGCTTGCTTCGTTTTTTTAAAATTTTTAAATACTTTCATACTTCATTTTATCAGGAATGCCTTCATTTTAAATCGTTTTGGTATTTTACTAATCGTGTAACACATACATACATACATAATTGGTCATTACAATCCTTCTTCTCACACCACTTATGTTGTGTGTGTTAATTTTATACATGAGTGGCGGGACCTACAGTTTAATGTCGACTACGAACGATAGCTTTTTGAGAAACTTTTCATCGCAATTGTATTTACTCTCTGAGTTTTTGCCAGAAATCTGTGAAGAGGAAGTCACCGCAGAAATATTCTTTCAAATTTCGTTGGAGATGTTTGACCTGGAGTTTGAACGTCTAATAAGCTAACTTACTACCTAATAGTCGCCGAAGTATTTGTGTGAACGCAAAAAAATCTGTCGTTAGATTTTTACTCCCATTTTTAGAAAGCGAGACTCTGTTAGAATTTCTCTTTGAATTTTTGGCCTTAACTGCAGATGTAGCGTTTTCGATATCAAAAATCAATGCCATGGTCGCTAAAACCAGCATATTTTTCAAGTGGAAAAGGAATACAACTCTCATGTATTGGCAGATGACTTGAAGTTTATTTTGTGACTTTTTGACCAAGTATTGAGCACTGCCGCCATGTGACGTTTCATAGTGTTATCACTATCTCAACAGAGGCTAGCTGCTTAAGGAACATTAATGAAATTGTTTTAGAAAATCGTATATTTTTACGCATTTTAAGTACATTTAGGAAATTGAGGGATTTTGTTCTATCCTTTATGTCTTATGCCATCTATAGGGTGTTTTTTATAGAGGTATAGAGCTTTAAGTTGCAATAAAACAACGATGGATTATTCGATTGGCATGAATTTTATTAATCCGAAAGATAATCTTGTGGCATTACATTTAAATATGATTTCTGGCATATGACCGCCACGGCTGGCGCGGATGTAGTCCAATCTGGACGTCCAATTATCGATGACTTTTTCCAACATTTATGGCCGTATATCGGCAATAACATGTCGAATGTGTTTTCCAAATGGTCAAGCGTTTGTGGCTTTACCGCATAAATCACAAGATCTTGGAGGCCAATTCACGGGTCCAAAACGTGAAAGTAGGCGGTCACCAAACGTGTCTTTCAATAAATCGAAATAAAATTGCACCATTTGCAAGCGTTGTTCAGGAGTGAGTCTATTCATGGTGAATTGCCAAACCAAACTGAGAATAAATCACTTGACAGCTGTTAAATCGGTCGCCATCTTGAGAAGTAATGCCAACTTAAAGTTCTAGACCTCTATAAAAAACACCCTTTACATACATATATACGAATCCTGAATAACTTTAGAATTTGAAACATTTTTTGTGTTTTTTCTATCATGTTTTAATGAGCAGAAGTTGATTTTTCTATTAAATAAGCAAACTTTCAAGCAAACAAAAATGAATTTAAAAGTTAAATGAAATTAAAATTGCAAAAGTCATTAGCCTCTATGAAAACCTGCATTTTATTGAGTGGTAATGATTAGTTGTTATAAACCGCAAACTGTACCTGTGATTATTTGGTTTTCAGAAAACAACTTTAAAACGAAAACTTTCTTTTCCATTCTTCTAGTTCAGCTTGTGCAAAATGAGGCACGAAATACTTTTGCTGGCTTTCATTCAGACTGTTTCTGTTGTTGAAAGTTTGAACAAAGAAAAACCAGAAATATTGTTGTTGTTGTTAATATTAGTGTTGATTTTTATTGAAATTTTTTTTATATTCTTTTATTTTTTCATTTGTTTAAAGAATTTAATAATTATTTAAACTTTACGAAGTTCTTTGCTCTGTCGTTTAATGGACAATGACCCAATAATGATTAAAACGTTGTGCCAATACTTATCAGTATTTGTTGGAAATACAAACTTATCTTTGCTACAAAACTTACTACGCAGAGGATTATGAAATATGTACATGAGATTATATATGAGGCTCTAAAACTAATTAACAAAACGTATAAAAACTATTTTCCTATTAATTGCACTCTAAAGTTGTTGCCGATTACCCAATCGAGGCACATAGGTAAGTAGGTAGCTAGAGGTGGCTGCCCATCCAAGAAAATTGAATGGACACACTTAGGCCGCATTGGGCCCATTGTGTTACCACAGTTATCCGCTATCCCCTAGTCTCGAAAACACTCGGAGCTCCTGATGAAGCAATTTAGGCTGCCAATGCCAATCCCTGAGAGTTCATCCAGATCATCCATGTGGTAAGCACCCAAGTATTTCCTTCTCCTTTGGCAAAGAGCCGGGCACGTACCCAGCAGGTACGTGCAACTTCTGCAAGTTAAATTCTGTAAAATTCTTTTGAACTGAAATGGATGACCTTAACACAAATGACAAATAAAAATAAATTTTAACAGGACGACAGTACATGCCACACAGTCTATGCCGCATTAGATGCTCATCTCATGAGGCGGTAATGTGCGCTGGCTGCCGAAATCATGTGATTTGACCCCGTTAAACTTATTCTTGTGGGGTTTTCTTAAGTTGCAGCAGGCTTCAAAGCAAAGATAACCCATGCTATCGGCCAAATTTAGCCTGATTTATGCGCTACTATCATGGAAAATTATCATTTTAAATGCCCTCCACACAAAGAACTCATGGCTGGCATTTCAACGATGTTATATTTCACACATCAAAAAGTTTTCAAAACGAATAAAAAATGCTGATGATATCTCACACACTTTGTTTCATTTAAATTTAAAGATAGGAAACTCTGAAATAAACATTCTATAGAAAGTCACCGGCTTTCCCTAATATGTTGCTACTTGCGACTTCACTTTGCACTGTGAATTTATTTTACTCCACCCAAATTAGAAAAAATGTAAATATCTGAGCTAAAAAATACAGATTTTTTTCCAAACAGAATAAATAGAATAATTTTTGAAAGCATTTTTCAACACACGTTAATAAATTTATACAGACTTTCTTTTCTATATTACCTCATGACAATCATCATTTAATTTCTTTATCTTTACTAGATTATTCTTAACAAACAAACTGAGGCCATCTTCATATTTATACATCAATCATCATCAAAATCATATCATTTGCATGATTTTCATTCTTATCTTTAGAAATTTTTTGCTTTCTTATCCTTGTTTTCCATCATCAACATGTCATCGTAATACAGCATACAACTGTTGCATGCAGACTCAAATGTATTCCTTTTTAAATTCACATAAGAATACATGAAATATAGAAGATTTCAAAAAATTATAAAAGTTCTGCATTTGATTGTCACGACAATACAAAACAACGCTTGAAGGCTAATTACACTATGCCACAAAATTGCTTCAGTTGGCCAATGTTTGCGCAAGCGGAAATAATAATATTTGCAAAAGACATAAATATTAGCCGACTTCTGGTAGTGGTGTAAACGTGAAATTGACACATTTGGCGTGAAACAATTAAGATCTATCAAAACTTTTAAAAATTTTTGAACTGAAAGTTCACTTGATAAAATGACATATATGTATATACAAAATGTAACTCGACTGTTATACTATATAAATAATAACTATGGTAATTTTTGTACGATTTAATCAAACAAGATGTCAATCACTTCACAAGATAATACACTTTCAGAATATCATCACTTGTTTCATATTTTTTAATTAAAGTTTGCTACTATGAACGGACAAACTTGAAAAAATATGAAAAAAATTCGCATTTGTCAAGTTTACCCTATCAAACCAAACAGCATATTAAATCAAATAACATATGTATGTACATCTTTTCAAAGGCCCATCCTTCTCCTTTCTAATAAGGTTTAAATTTTGGACATCGATTCAGAAATGTTTGTGTAATCAATAAATTTGATTCAAAAACAAGCACATAAATTCAGTGTTGCATCGAATATTTTCTGGCGATGACGAATGGCTTTATTTTCTGGATCATATATGGAACAACCATCAACTGAGACTGTAAAGCCACATCGATTATCCAGATAGACAATGCCGCGTATTTGGAGGGACTAGAAAGGTATGGTTAGCACGAGCTCCTAAAACCTGGTGAAACCATTAATACAGACTGCAATTGACAACAAATGATCAATTTAAATCAAAACGACGAAAAAGGAATAAAATGAGCTCCAAAACACGGAAAGGTAACTTTGAAACATTGAAATGCTCCTGCACAGAAAGCAAAATCGGAGTTAAAATTTTAGAGAAGTTAAATAGGTGCCGAAACTTCATTGAAAGTAAGTTGTGATCAACAGCGTCAAAGGCCATTTAATGATCAATAATGACCAAGAAGTTAAGTGTTCCTTATTTCAGTTCACGTTGTACATTTTTCAGAAACCTGCAGTATTATCACCGACATAAGTAAAAGGTCCTCAGGCTGACACACACAAGAGAGAAAAATGTTTTCAGTATCCAGATTATTCGAACTTAGACTTGTCATCAATTGATATTTCAATCTGATAACCTTGATGCACCTTGTTCTGGACATCCAATAACTAAAACATGAACGATGAAGTTATAGAAAGTATTGAGAAATGTCGTCACATAAGCCGAATATAAGTAAGTAAGTAAGCTGGATACTTGGACACTTGAATTTTTAAAATTTAAAGGACCGTAGGGCAATAAGGAAAACAGATTATGAACGAAACAAGCGAGAATTGAAAATAAGAAAAACAATGCTGTGTGCCTGATGGGATTGATTGTTTCTACAAAGCTTGCATCTGACTTCTACTGTAAACACTTTATGAGATTGAAAAAAAACAATTTTATTAAAGTGGTCAGAATTAATCAACATCAAGTGTCTTGTATTGTATTATTACTGTGCGTTCTGCGTGTTTTATTATTACCGTGGCAGCAGTGAAACATGTCACCTAAAACGTCAAAAAACTGGATACATGATGACTCATGCTTAGAATTTAAAAATTGTGAGACAGCCCTAACACAGCGGATGTGTACATATATCTAGTAACACCCGTATGAAACCTTTAAGCAAATGCGAATGAAACAAAAATTTTCATTAAATGAGTTCTTAAAGAATTTTATCAGCAACTTCCTAAATAAAGATTTTCTCCCAAACAAGTGTATTTTCCCTATACTACATACTGTATGTTAATAAACTTTGTATTGTGTCTGTAAACCAAAGTCTCCAACAAAAAGAGTTTCTATTTCAACAAATGTTGTTGAATGAAATGTATGTAGTTGTTGATTTCTAAAACAATGTATTGTTTGAACTTTAAGATGCCTTAGGTTTAATGCCCTTTGGATACGAAAATTGATTGATTGATTGAACGAATACTCAAATCAATTTCCATTAATTATGATTTACAACTGAACCGTAAACAACAGTGAATAGTAAGAATTAAACTGTGTAGTGTTGAACTAAATTTAATACAGTTAGTAAACAAATTTTACAGTCTGCAACAAAAAATTAAATACCATAGACCCAAATAAGGACGTGTGCTTTATTATTTCATTTTTTTTTAAATGTAACACATAAATTTATTGATTACTCATACATTTTTTGAATGATTTTCAAAAGTATTTTTTTTTTTTTTTTTGAATGGGGAAAGGACAAACCTTTAAAACAATCGGGCAAATGCGAGTATAAGTTGGTAATGTGATCTCATTTCTAAACTAACTATGTATACAAGTATGGAAGGAACAAGCTAAATAATTAACGGGGAAAAAAGAAACCAATGATCTGGTTTATGCTTGCGATTAATTCTTGAAGTCAGCAGGAAAAAATTTGATTGTCGGTGAGATCGATTTCTTTTTGTTGGTAATAAAACTTCGACCAGATCTTCACACTACTAAAAATCCTGATGAAGTCACATGAGAACTAGTCGACACACGCCTTATTTTTTCGACTATAAGACGGCCTTCGATAGCCATATAAGGGCTCGTATTTTTGCCGCAATGTCTGTTCCCAAGTCAGACATCTCGATTAAAACTAAATGTGAAAGATACTTCTTTGGCGACTTCCTCTCAGCGGATTTCTGGCAAAAACTATGAGAGTAAATAAAATTACCATGAAAAGATTCTCAAAAATTTGTCGTTCGAAGTCAATTTGAAACTGGTTCCACAAGCAGATTTCTGGCAAAAACTCTGAAAGGAAATACAATTGCTATGAAAAGTTTCTCAAACATCTGTCATTCGGAATTGACTTTAAACTGTAGGTTCCGCCACACACGTATAAAATTAACACACGCAATAGAAGTGGTGTGAGAAGTTAGGTTGTCATCCTGACTGAAGGGTTGTAATAACCAATTATGTCTGAGCTCAAGCTGTGAAGCTGATAAGTCTATGCAGAATAACGTTGAGTGACACCTGCAGCCCCGTCAAGGTAGGTATGGACCTCCTGGAACATTTAGATACCAAACGAGGTTTCAGACAATGCGACCTCTTCAAGCTCGTCATGTAGACTGTTCCGCAGAAAGCAGGAATGCACTATTTTTCACAACAGTATTCAATTGATTGCGTACATGGATTACATTGGCATCATAGCTTGTACCAAGCGAGATGTTACAGCTGGCTTTAGCGCTATTGAACAAAAGTCTATCAAAATGGTAATGCCAGTAACAATAGGGCAAAACAAAGTATATGTTGTCGTAAGTAGGAAAATGCGCTGTATCTGATACCAGCTCATGACCGATAACTATACTTTCGCTGCTGCCAGTGATTTTACTTATCTTGGCTCTGCCACTACCATCTAAAATGATTTTAGTCTTGAGATTAAGGGTAGGATTACTCTTTTCAATATGTGCGACTTTGGGCTCAATAGGGATTTGAATAGGAGAGAACTCTCTCCTACCACAGAATTATTACTCTTCTAGTCTCTCATTCTCCCCTTTCCTTTCTATGCACGGTTTTAAGTACCAACAGTTTTGAGAGTATTCGCGTTTTGGGAGCACATGTTTTGATATTCGGTCAAATGCTACTTGGCTAGTAGTTGACTTCCGCATCCGATCTAACAATGAGCTGAATGAGTCCCTGAACGATATGGACGTTGTATTAACATCCAGCGGCTGCCTGCTCGGCAAAAGCTTAAGTGCACATATGAAAAATAAATTGGTCATATACATGTAGGAAGAGCCACAATATTTGGGTCCAACATGAATAGTTGTACGTTTCTTTGTGGTGGACTAACACCAACAGAAGTTCGTTCGTCATGGTTTAAAATTGTGAAAATAAATAAAATTTTCAAAAAATTTTCTGTGCTGACGAAATATTCTGGAAGATATTGCTCAAAGCATTTTTTTGCCATCATGGAAAAAAATAAAAGAGTAGTCTAAGCGTAATATAGTACGCATACGTAACTGGAACGTAGACGAAACCTGGATATCTCAAGTGCCTTTAACGGAAATACAAATACTTTCCAGAAAAGACAAAAAGGAAAATTTAACAATAATATGAGGCCTATTTATATCCAAATATACTATGCTTCCCCTGTTTTTTCGAAAGAATGCTCCCCCTTGTTGCAATTAGGCGTACCATATATCTGGCCTGGCCCATCTTCCTATTTTTTTTTTATAAAACAGGATTTACAAAAATAAAAAATTAAAAACGTATTCTACTCAACAAAATTTGCAACCTATGCAATGTCGTTAGCTAGGCGAGTTTTCACTGTCTCGTTGTTAGGGAATTTTTTGTTTTGTTATTTTTTTAATTTTTTCCTTTTTTGTACAACTTTTGAAAAAGTTTTAATTTTTTGTTTTATTTCTTGTTAATTTAACAAATTATGCACATAACATTCTCTTTTTTTTCTTCAAAACTGTGTTTGCATTCAAGTTTTACTTTTATTAACTCAAACTATGCATGATAATATTTTCACTTTCAATAAGTTGCGCAGTTCCTTTCAACAACTTTCAGCATAAAATTCTTAAAGAAACAATTTTTAAAAAGTGTTCATAAGAAAATTTTCTTAAAATAAGAACAAACTTTAAGTAAAAACCTGAAATATAAAATAACAAACAAAAAAAGACAAAAGAAAAACAAAATAAAATATTGTTAAATAGTAGGTAAGACAGTTTTTATAAGCAAAATATGTTGGGAAGTTACCAAATTTGTCAAGTTCTTTTAGCATAAGTTGTAACAGTTTTTCCACAAAAAGAAAAAAAATTGTGTTGACAACATCATAAAAGTGGGAAAGAACAACAATAATTAGAATATAAACTAAATATTAAGTTTTTTAAGTTAAGAGGATAAACAAATATATATTTCAACAGAATTTAATTTTTACTTAATTTTTTATCAAAAATGAAAAACTAAAAAATATGTATGTGTATAAGGTTCTGGTGCTCAGCACAATTTTTAACATACAACATTAACAAAAATTTAAATTCGCAAAATGCCCAATACATCCATACATACATACATACATATATACATAATTGATCATTACAGCCCTACAGTCAGGATTACGACTTACAACATTTATGTTGTGTGTGTTTATTTCATCCAACAAACACGGGTAACCTACAGTTTAAAGTCCACTTCGAACTACTGATTTTTGAGAAACTCTTCATGGCAATTTTATTTTACTTCCAGAGTTTTTTCTAGAAACCTGCTGAGAGACAATCGCAGAAGAAATATTTCTTCATTTTTCGTTTTGTTGGAGATGTCTGACCTGGGATTTAAAACGTACTCTCACATCTAATAAGCCAACACACTACCTACTATGGTTACTTCATGCCCTCCAATGATTGAAATTTATGCTTAAAGTGGAAGAACATAATTAGCACACGTAATCGAATTAACGCAACAATTTTAAACGTTTTTGATTTCAATTTTTCAAGCGGAGGGCAAAGTGTGAATTTGCTGAACTTGAAATATAGGAATTCGTATGTATATCTTCACTGATGGTCAAATACCAAGTGGCACAATAGTATCAAGGGATACGTTATTAGGAGCACTCCTGGTCATGAGTGGTGTGAGATTGAAATCCTGACTGATGATCAATTAAGAAACCTATAGCTCACAGGAGACGCATTGGATTTTAGGTCTAGGCTCAGAAGTTGATCCTATGTTCTATGACACAAAAGAAATGGTAAGCACTACCCTCTCATTCCTTCCACCTATAAACTATCTTTCCAGTATTCCAACGCAATGCACTGCATAAATAGCGGTCATCTCCTGAGTGGTGGTCTCAACAAATAAAATTCAAAGAAACGAATCGCACGGTATGAAATCGCGTGATCTTGATGACCAGTTAACATGAGTATTTCTTCATTTAATTGGTTCTAAAAATATTTTCTGCAATAAATTCCTTGCAGGTGATGTGTTCCTAGGATATGGTGTATTGCAGCAGGTACTATTTTGTTAAATCTGTGTATGTATGCCTAGCTGCATTGCATTTCATTCAGCCCTAAAAAATCCTGTTATTTCAGTCACTGAAATTTCAATCTCTTCTTCGAAAAAGTAACCATGCCGCCTAACCAAAATCCACACCAGGGACTTTCTGAGCCCCAAATTTGAATATTTTTTGTATTTACTGAGCCATTCAGACAAAAACACATTTCGTTGAGGAAGATGACTATTTTCGAAGAATTGGTATTGGTTTCACTTTACTCCCATATTCATTGAATGAATTGTCGGCTCTATTGGTTTGAACTGATGAAATTTGTAGACTTGAAGGCAGAAGTATATTGTCTTTTAAAATTCTTCGCGAAATTTAAAGTTATTGAGAAGCTAGTCAAATTGATGCTTTTGGCTTTTCGGCGACACTCTCATATACAGCGTCTGGTCTAGTAAGTAGTTTGTTGGCTAGTTAGACGAAAGGCCACAGCTCAAACTCCTGGTCAGACGAATCGAACATTGCCATATCTAGTCCCAGCATTACTAACATTAGGAAAATATCTATCCTTACCGGATGGCAAGTTAATTTTAGCTATAGGACTGGATACCCTGATACCACCGCTATGAAATCCATGAAAAAATTAATTGGGAAATATATTGACAAATCTAAGGTTATGATCTAGAAGGCACGTGAACGACCAAACATATGAGAAATCAGTATGAGCTCGCAAATATGTAGTACTTTGTTAAATGGAGCAATACTAGATGCCTTCAAATGGAACTGTTCCGAAAGACCAAGGGGCAGGAAAAACTACGCGGTTTGTTGGAACGGCCATATTTCTGAACTTACAACCGAACTTTGTAGACTCAAAAACAGAGCTGGGAATGTAAAGCGAAGCTTGCAAAATAAAACACAGAAATAAGAAAAGCAAAACGGGATAGCTTTAAGAACCTCTGTGAAGGCATAGAGTTTCTACTGGTATTAGCACGAATATATAAAACTCTTGAAAGCAATGCATCAGAACATTTGGGAAGTGAAAAAAGTATGCATCACCTACGAAAATGTGTGAAAAAGTCATGGACAAAGCAATATGGCAAAGCCAACAAAGATAATGCATTGCCTAGTGGGATTGAAAATTAATCGTTCTTTACAAGCTTTTACAACGATGTTAAACGATTCATTCTGATCTTCTAAAACTGGTGAAATTGCCGTAGTTTAGTAGACAGTGTGCTAAAAGATTTGACGCCACGGTTCAACTCCTAGCTCAGACATGTCGAGCAAAACGCAACATGATAAAATATTACTTTAACGTCTTCGTCTCAGCAGATTTCTGGCAAAAACTGGGAGAGTAAATAAAATTGTGATGCAAAGTTTCTGAAATAATAAACCCTTTTATACATATACTGTTATGTTTTTACGTTTTAAAAACGTTTAAAATATGAGCTCTTAGATTGCAATAAAAATAAAAATAAATTGCTTCGTTTCTTGTTCCGCTTTACCTCTTCTGCGTAAACAATAACAATTATTCGACCGATCTTTATAATTTTTATCTTCAAACCTCAATTATTCTCTTCACACGCAACGCGTCTTCACACAAGACTGAATGAATTTTCATTTTTATTGACTCGTCGCCTGCTTTGCCTTGCCTTTTAAACGCGGTTTAAACAATCTGATGAATGATCTTGAAGTCGAATGTTTCCGGCTTCGCCTTTTCGAGATCTGTATATATGTAAACATCGTTGTTTTATTATTGTTGTTTGTGCATTTTGTTTACATTTATTCTTGTAGTGTTTGTTGTTGCGTTTTTGTTTACATGTTTACCATTTTTTATGCTGGTATTTTGTTGGTATATTTTTGTTACTTGATTTTGTTTTTGTAGCTTTTGTTTATAATTTTAACGTTAAACGATATAAGAGCAAAACACAAGTATTTAGGTTTTTCCATTGTCGTAACAATATAAAAAATATACTCTCCTCAGTGACGCTTTATATAAAACATAACATAATTGGTCATAAAAACCCTTCAGACAGGATTACGACTTCTTTGAAGTCACCGTAGTTTAGCTGATAGTGTGTTGGCTTATTAGACGTGAGGTCGCGGCTCAGACATCTCGAGCAAAACGAAATCTAAAAAATGTTTTTAATAAAAATGTATGTACATACATATAAATAAAGTCTCAGCAGATTTCTGGCAAAATAAAATTGCAATGAAAACTTTATCAAAAAACCCTTTACAAGCTAATGGAGTAAAACTGTATATTTAAAAATATAATTGTTTACAATACACAGTTAAAAAAATGTAAGGCTATTAAATAGACGCCAATATTTTATGTGGGCCAGTACAGCTCTTACCAACTACAATACTTTATTTGAGTTCCATATTGATTTCAATATCTATCCAATCATTTATTTTTTTCAAATTAAAGTGGTAAATAAACATTTCTCCAGTCAAATTGGTTTTTTTTCATCATCATCACCATATTCAGGATTCATACTTCTCTATTTATTTTTAATTTAAATTAAAAACAAAAAAACAATTACTCCGTGCATAGAGAATTTACATACATTTAAATTGTTTATCAAAAATGTTTCCAATCACCAGCAGCAACAGGAGTATATTCTAACATATCAATATTTTTACGTAATAATACCATCGAAATAAAATTTTCAATGCAAATATTTGCTAATTTATTGGGTGCACTCGTACAATTTGATTCAGTTGAAAATTTGGAAATTATTTGCGCGTGCTTGCCACAGTGTCTAAAAATGTATAAAAATTTAAAAAAGAAATTAAACACGAATATAATATTTCCCATTTGCATGTGTAATTATTTGGAAAAATCAAGGATATTTTCATTCAAATTTTTTTTCACAAGAATAATTAGCACACTCAGTGTACAATAAACATTAAACGCCTGTGGGCCAGTATTTGTGGCCAATACCATGTGACGAATGATAAAAAATTGTATGTCCTTTACGAACGTTGATGAAAATCAGTACGAATACAAACCACCTATAATACAATAAAATTAATCATAAACTATATTTTTAATTAAAATGAGGAAAAAATGCATTTTCAAGTTTAGTTAAGTAATCCATATTATTCAAATAAAGTAGGAAACAAAGAAAAGAAGTTCAATAATTAGAAAAAGTAAAGATGAAATATTTATATGTGTTCTTACAACATGGTCTTCCAACATGGCCTTCAAACGTGGTCTTCCAACATGGGCATTCAAACATGGTCTTCCAACATGGACAGTTGATAATGACAATGACGTGTGTTCGCCAATAAAGCTCTGAAGCAATTGATAACTGACCCTAATTTGCATAGAAAACTGATGATCAACAAAACTCTTGAATTTGAGGCGGTATTAACCTTTATGGGATCCAAAAGCCTTTACTGCATCCTGAAAATGTCCCTGCTTGGTGTCGTCTGTTCAAAAGTTTTTCAGAACACCGCTGGCCATGCCATGTCTGTCAACGGCGAACACTGTCAAAGTAGTTGGAGACAATGTGAGCTTGCCACCGAGATCGTGAGATTTCATATCCTGTGGAGTTTTCTTAAGTCCGTCTAAACCAAAAGCCCCAGCTATCCTCAAATCCAACATAAATTCCTACCAATTTATGGGTCGAACATCTTCAAATATTTTATATGCATGAAATTGAGGCAGTTCCCACATGTTTAAATCATAACACCATATTGGTTTTAGAAGAACATTATATAGCAAGAGTTTACAATTCAATCTCAGGCACGAGCTTCTTTTTCTTTAAGGCATCGTGGCCAGATGGATGAAAGTGGGCATTGGATCATTTAAAAATTGGCAGGACGCAAATGTACTTATTGCATAAAACGATGGAAGTAGTTGTCATGTCATGTTAAAAAACATTGCATCAGATGAAAGTATGAGGCATATACCAGATATGAACAATGAATATTTTTTAGCTACTCATAAGAACTCACGAAATTGTGAGTATGAGTGAGTCAACAGTATTGAAATTCAACTACTCCTCTGAGTCATTCGTACTCCCTACAACATTGATTTTTAAGCACAGGTTGCAATGAGTACGAGTACAACGTTGACATCAAACTCATTACATTCGAAATATGTTTAACTCATACGCCTACTCATTCAGATTCATAAATTTAGAAAAATACTTATAATACTCATAAATGATTCGAGTTATTCGATCCATTCATTAAAATTTACAGTCTTAGTTGTTGTTGCATTTACAAAAAAATTAAAAAACACATAAGCAAACAAGACAAAGACAGCAAGCAAAGCAAACACACAACCTTCTAGTGAGTATTGTAGTGTTCGTACGCGAATCATACTTATTTTGTGATTCTTGTAAATGTTGAGTAAAGGAGAGTCAAAATCAACAGCATCATACGTTTTGTTAAGTATGAGTACGATGAGTACTTCAAACTTTGAATATGAGTAGTATGAGTATGATATTAAAATAAGTATGAATGCGTATAAGTATCAGAAATTATGAGTATGATTCGAATCCACTCATCTTTTTGAATACTCATTGCAGATCTCTGGTATATACATCATGTCTGGATGAAATAGAGGGATGCATTACGGTAGAGGACTTGGCTTACATCATCAAAAACAGTCATCAACCATTTGAAAAAATTTAGATAAGCAGATTGAAGTCACCGTAATCTAGTAGGTAATGTTTGGTCACGATTAAAACCTAAGGTCAGATATGTCGAACAAAACGAATTATGAACAAAATATATTTTTCCGGCGACTCCCTCTCAGCAGATTTCTGGCAAACACTCTGAGTATAAATAAAATTGCAGTGAAAAAGTTTCTCAAAAATCTGTCGTTCAAAGTCAACTGTAAAATGTAGATCCTGCCATATATGGATAAAATTAACACACTCAAAATGAGTGGTGTAAAAAGTTAGGTCCAATGACCAATTATGCATGTACGCCCATACTGTACTACTTTTCACAATTTCTTTTTAATTTACTCAGCGTAAAAGTTTATATTTTTGGTAAGAAAGCTTTTAAATATCACTCCAAATAAAATTATATACCAGAAACGGTGGTGATGTAAGGTAAGTGAAATTTTATTTCCAGTACTTAATACTAAAATTCAAAATAAAAAAACAACAACATCTTAACACTTTTCCTTTGCAAAAAAAAATTAATTTCCTTGCTTTTAAATTTCCACTTTGGTTTGTGCCTCAAGTTAATGCCACTTTTTTTTTAAAGGAGTGGCATTTCCTTCAAGTGGAAAATTTCAGGTTGGATTAATTCCTTTTTGCGCAATTTAATTTCATCATTTTCGGCTTCACTTTCGCTTTCCTTATTGCCAATGTTTTTTATTCCGTTTTTTTCTTTTTCAATCCTTTTCATGTGCTTCCTGTTAAATGAATTGAGAAGGCTTTTTAAAAAGAAACCTATTTCAGCCTAAACCACTTGACGGAAACTCTTCAAAAATATTTGCGGTGTTACTTGAGGTTTCTTTTTGGCTATTAATACCTATTTGCTGAAGTATCTCTTATTTCACTGATAACAACAAAGAAATGAGAAAAAAACAAGAAAAATATCTGAGGGTATTCATGTTTATGAGTTTTTCTACAACAAACAGCCGTCTTAAGTATATGTTCTTAATAATTTTTAAGAAAAAAAAATCAGCTGAGCATGGTGAATCCTGTTATATATTTAACTAGCTAAAATCCGGTGTGCTTCGCTACTCCTATCAATATGAAATGAAAATATTCAAAATATATTGATACATATACATTTTTACATTTTTTCTTATATATATTTTGTTACTGATATTTACAATGTTTTATAATAATTATTTCTAATTCTAGTTTTTATATATATAGATTCATATGGGAGGTGCCACGCGACCCTATTGTTAGTCAGCCCATTTTTGTCTAAAATATTCATATTGATATTAAAGTGGCTTCGACAGAATTTTAGGAGTCTAACTGTTATATATTCTTATACATACTAATTTAATATTTTTTATATGGGGGGTGACACGCCCACTATAGCCAATCCGCCCATTTTGTTCATATATACGTCAAAGTCGTCCATACAAAATTGAGGACTCTAGCTGTTGCAGCTTATGAGATATGCGACATTAAATACTTATTGGGTATGTGGGCGTAGCACCTCGCCTACTTGCAATTTTAAAATAAAAAGTAGCCTATAGTTCCTTCGAGACATACAGGAAGTTATTGTTAAAATTTCAAGCAAATCGGTCCAGCCGATTAGCCGTCTATAGACTTCAAACAAATAAAAGTGTTTCAATTACTGTCGTGTATAAAACATTACATAGAGCTGACGGGTGACGTATACGTAATATTTTGTTAGACAATAACACTCATACTTTTTTTATTTATTTTATTTTATTTTATTTGCCTATTTCAACGTAAAAAGTAGCATATAACTCCTTCCAGACATACAGGAAGATACTTTGAAAATTTCAAGAAAATCGGTTCAGCAGTTTAGCCGTCTATAGACTTCAAACAAACCCACAAACAAATAAACACACATTCATTTTTATATATAAGAAGAAGAAGATGTATTATTACAGTTACTTAATATCAAACTCATACATATAAAGTCTTCCAATAGGGACTTTCGAACTACGACAGTTGATAACAGGCATCTTGTTTGACCTCCTTGTTGAAGATACATCTGTCAAAGCAGTTGTCATTTATCCAGTCTATTCTGTCAAATCAGCATGGATGACCATAAGCAATAACTTGTCTTCACTAAGTGGACTCTGAAGCAGTTATCAACTGACCATACTGTCCATTGAAAAATCATCTTCAGCTCTGACAGTTAGGGGATGGCTCGTACTCACGCAGTGTATTGTGTTGGAACTAGGCTTTAGGAGGGAGCAAAACGGTAGGAGATTTGTTGGAACAAGTTCCTTAATCTTTCCCCATCACACTCTGTTGAAACAGCAGTAAAAGAGTGATATACAAACGACTTTACGGCGGTGCTCTTCTGAATCAAAAGAGTTGGATGCCATACTATCATTAATTAGTTCTTAAAGCCCCGAATGCGAATTATATTCCACTTTCGATTGAGCTTACATAATTACGTACATACATACGTAATTGGTCATTACAACCCTTAAGTCAAGATTACGACTTAGCTTCTCATACCACTTATGTTGTGTTTGTTAATTTTACACATGAGCGGGGCGAGCTGCAGTTTAAAGTCGACTTCGAATGACAAATTTTTGGAAAACTTTTTATGCCAATTATATTCTACCCTAAGAGTTTTTCATAAAAATTAAATTTTATTTTGTTGAAGATGCCTGACCATGGACTTCAACCGTGGTCTCACGTCTAATAAGCTTTATATGAAAAGCTCAATGGTGATTGTCAATCGAGACTTATCACTTAGTTCATGGGTAACGCCCACGTTTTTCTATATTTATATGTCCTTGTGATATTAAGTGAAAAGTATATCTGAAATAAAAATAACGTGCCTGCTTCATATACACAATCATCAACACATGAAACAGTCTGTTCTTCCACCATTCGAATTTCAATCTTTTCATTCCGTATACATATGATTTACAACCATCGCTTCCCCTTAGTCATTAGGTTTTTAAAATTTCACTTCTGTTTTATTTTTTTTTTTTTATAATAAAAATTTAATTTTTATTCATGTTACATTTGTTTTTTCATTCATTCATTCATTTAAATGAAATGAATTGCAAGAATACAAAATTATGTCATGGTTATCAGTGGCAAAAAATAAAGGACGAAAATATTGATTATCTGAAATGGAATGTAATCGACATACTCGTACATACCTATACATTTAAGCAAGTCATGTTTTAATTAAATGAAAGTAAAATGAGTTTAATAATGGTCATAATCAGAATACCGTCATAGAAAACCTTGTTGCTGTTGTACTACTATGAAATTCGTTTGATCGCAGTAGTCAAAATGTTAATTCATTTGTGCTTTTCGTTTAAATTGGAACAAAATTAATTTAAAAATGGGCTTAGGCAATCGATTAAACGACAGAATAATGCATTCTGAGAGAGTGATGAGCAATTACCTGAAGTTGACAAAAACTATTGAATTAAATACACAAAGAAAGATTAGAAGTCAGTAAAAAGCCTTGATTCAACAGGAGGCCACTAAGAAACGCTTATCGTAGTTTACGTTAAGTTAGGTTAGGTGGCGCACCCCCTCGAAGGCAAAGCTTCCACTTAAGCTAGCATTTAGACCCATTGTGATACCACAAATAATTCTATCCCGGATCAACCATTCCCTAGAGAAATTCATCACGAGTCCAAAATAATTCTTGCTATTGCAGCAATCACTCAGTCAACGATGTCAGAAAATGAAAGGACAGAAACCACCGTCTCTTTATTGACAAGAGCAGGGCACTGACAAATAACGCCTACCGTAGCGAGGAATAATTAAATTATTTTCCTATTATTACGAGATCTAAGGCTTTTGTTTTAAAAGCTACCCCATTATTTAAAAGGAAACAAATTAAGCCTAAGCCATGATTAATTGACATACTGCGGATGGTACTTTGCGTGCGCAGCACACGCTCAATGACCGCACATTTCGGAGCCCTCCACAAGAATTCTCGACAAACAATAGAATGTATTGCACGTATTTGCTGCTTCAGCTCAATGCGTAGACCATTTGTTATACCATATATGAAATACGTTCGACATACATACATACATACATATATAACAAGGTGCGACAATCAAAATACACCCAGCTAATGACAAAGTGTAGATTGTGAGTTTTGTTAAGTAGAACTCAAATATATTTTGTATGTTTCTCGAACCCTCCAAACTTGTTTTATTTGACAAAAACGGTGTTTTTCAACCTATTTTCAAAATCCAAAGTTTTTTTTAAAAGGGGACAGATGAGCTTTCCAAATGGTATATATGAACATATGATTCAAACTTACATGTTATGAGTTTTGATCGGGTAAACTTGGAAAATATGATTTTTTACAATTTTTTTAAGTTTAGCTATTCTTAATTGCACAATTTAATTAAAAAATATGAAATAGGTGATTGCATTCTGAAAGTGCATAGTGAAGAGATTGAGACTTTGTTTGATCAAATCGGACAAAAATTACCTTAGTTATTATATAAATAGTACAACAGTCGAGCTATATTTTTTATATACATATGTATATATTTTTTTGAATGAACTTTTAGTTCAAAAGTTTTCAGTATTTTTGATGGATCTTGATTGTTTATCAGAAAATGTTTTAATTCCACGTTTGAGCTACCACCAGTAGTTGGCCAATGTTTGCTCAAAGAGAAATAATAATAATTGCAAAAATCACAAATATTAGCCGACTCCTGGTAGTCGTGTGAACGTAAAATTGACATATTTTGCGATAAACAATCTAGATCGATCAAAACTTTTGAAAATTTTTTAACTGAAAGTTCATTTTATAAGGTGAAATATATAAAAAATATAACTCGACCGTTAGAATCTTTATATAATAACTACGGTAATTTTCTTCCGATTTGATCAGACGTAGTGTCAATCTCTTCACAAGATAATGCACTTGCAGATTGTCATCACTTGTTTTATATTTCTTAATTAAAGCTTGCTACTATGAACGGACAAACTTGAAAAAATATGAAAAAATTCGCATTTGTCAAGTTTACCTCATCAAACCCCATAGCATATTAAGTCAAATAATATTTGTATGTATATCGTTTTAAAGGCCCATCTCTCTTCTTTCTAATAAGGTTTAAATTTTGGACATCGGTTCAGAAATGTTTGTGTAATCACTGAATTTGTGCGTAAAGTAAAAAAAATACTGTTTTTGTCAAATAAAACAAGTTTCAAGAAATATAAAAAAAAATATTTATGAGTTCTTTTCAACAAAACTCACAACTTACCCTATGTCATTAGCGGGGTATATTAATTTTTTTTTTGTCGCATACATAGAGTAATTATTCATTATTTTACCGGTGGCGTATACGTAATATTAAATGAAATAATTTTAATACGTTTGTGTACCTTATATGTACAATGCCGTTGAGATTTCTCTTATAAGAAATTATAAAAATATTTTTCAATTCTTTTTTAAATATTTTTTTCAATTAAAACATTTGCTAATTTATTGTAGTGTACCGGTATGAAATGAGTGTTTTATTGTACTACCTAAATGCTAATATTTAATGGGAAAGTAAACAAATTTTATTCAATATATTTTCTATTGATGGCTACATAGTTTTTCCATCTTTCAGGCAATTTGTGAATTCCATGCCAATAGAATTGTTCGTAGTTTAAGACAAACCAATTAGTTACCCACAATTTGAATTCCTCATAGGTATTAAAGAGCTGCTCAGTCAGTGCGTGTCCCATCGATGAAAAAAAATTGGTAGCCGTAACGAGACAAGTCTGGTGAATACAGTGACTGGTGATTGTATCCTGAAGCAGTTTTGCTTTCTGTGCAGATGCATAGTCAAGTTGCAAAATTGCATTGCCGTGAATTATGACCCATTCTTTTTTCGATCAATGCTTGGCTCATATGTGGTTGCTAGCGATCTGTAGTAAGCTTTCATTAGATCAAACAGCATTGCCGTTAATCTCATATTAACCCTTAGTTTTTCCCATTTAGGATTCTGAAAATAAATCAATTTTTCATCGCAAGCAACAATTCGAAGCAAAACTTCTTTTCTATCATGTTTTTTGAAGCAAAATTTCTCAAATGGCCAATACAATACAATACATGTGACACTCATTTTTCAGATTTTTGGAATTTACTGCAGCTTTTAAACGGTTGAAAATTGTTGCAACATCATATAATATTGTTTATAATTCGGCGCCTTTCAACTTTTTTGGTGGTGTTCCACGTTCTTCGTTTCTCACATTAAAATCGTTATCTCCGAACAGTCGAAAACATCTTCAGCTTGCTGCTTCTGATAGAGCATAATCACCAGATGCATCGACAAACATTCGATGAGCCTTTCTAGTACTTTTCTTCAATTGAACCCAAAAAATTAATGTGTTCCGCAAATCATAATGTTCTGCTACAGTATATGCCATCTTTAGCACGGTGAAAACATTTTGATCTGATGTTGTTTGTTTACTTATTTGATGTGTACTAAGTATGTTTGACAGACACACACAAAAATAAAAAAATAACACCATAAATGTTCCGTATGAAGATATTTGTATCAGAGATCAGCAATGAATCATTTTTTCGCTACTCCTAAGTACTCATGAAATTTTGAGTATGAGTGAGTCAACAGTATTGAAATTCAACTACTCTGATTCATTCATACTAACTACATACTACATTCATAAATTTAGAAAAATACTTATAATAAAATTTACAGTCTTTGTTGTTGTTGCATTTAGAAAAAAAGAAGAAAGATAAAGACAAACACAATAAGCAAAGCAAACGCACAACCTTCTAATGAGTATTGTAGTGTTCGTACGCGAACCATACATACTTATTTTGTGATTCTTGTAAATGTTGGGTAAAGGATAGTCGAAATTAACAACATCATGCCTATTGTTAAGTATGGGTACGATGAGTATTTCAAACTTTGAATATGAGTAGTATGTGTATGATATTAAAATAAGTATCAGAAATCATAAGTATAATTCATACATACAACAACATAACTGGTTATTACAACCCTTCAGTCAGGATTACGACCTAGTTTCTCACACCATATATTTTTTTTGTTAATTGTATACCTGAGTGGCTAGACCTACAGTTTAAAGTCGACTCTGAACGACAGATTTTTCAGAAAATTTTCATAGCAATTTTATTTACTCTCAGAGTTTTTTCCAGAGATCCGAGGAAAGGAAGTCATTGGAGAAGTCTGACCTGGGTCTGTACCAAGGCCTCACGTCTCTAGTTAGTATCCTAAAATCAAATGTTCTATTCATAAAATTGAATAATCCTCAAAGCGCGTTAAGAAATGGTATTAGATAGATAGATAAGTCGCCGTAGTCTAGTAGATAGTGTGTTGGCTTATTAGACGTAAGGCCCGAACTCAAACCCCAGGTCAGACCTCAAAACAGACCTCTCAGCAGATTTCTGCCAAAAACTCTGAGAGTAAATAAAATTGACATGAAAAGTTTTTCAAAAAAAATCTGTCGTTCGGAATCGGCGTTAAATTGTAGGTCCCGCCACTCACGTTGAAAAAATTAACGCACACAACATGACTGGTGTTAGAGGCTAGGCCGTAATCCTGACTGAAGGGTTGTAATGGCCAATTATGTATTAGATAGATGAGCTTTACCTTCAGACGGAAATTCGATCGAGGAGTTGTGAAATATAGTAAAAACAACAGTCAGTTCTATGCCTATAACATTCTATGTTTGCAGGCAATCTCTCTTTTGAGAACTTCCCAGAGGTGTTCGATAGAATTAAGATAAGCTAACTGTGGCCAGCCGATCAAGACCTTTCTAGCGGTTGTCATAGAACCATTTTGTATGAGTTTGTCGGGATGCTTGAGTTCATATGAATACTAAGGAGTCTATAAAATAATTGTCTGCGCAATACGATATAAACATTTCAAGCACTAACATACCCACCGCTAGGGATAAATCTGGATTATAGACGGCGGAATGCGGTCTTCCAACATGATAATTACCTCAAAACATACCGGTAAACTTACAATATTTGTAGTAAAATTTTAACTCTTTACAGTAAAAAATGTTACAATAATTGGCGGAATATTCCATATTTGTTATCATTTTAGCAAAGAATTGTACTTTTCAACAAAAGAAGAGAAAGAATCCCACAAATAAATTTCTATAATTTTTTCAAAAGCTTGTGATTTTTATGGAAATCGTTTAAGCATTTTCATTATGTTGCTTGTAGGCCATAAAATAACCAGGTTTGACTGAGTAAAACCTCGTTTGTTTCACTCACCTTATTCTACACGTAAGCTACCATATACATATATGTATGTGTGTATTGTATTTATAAAATATACTTCTAAATACGTCCGTACATAGACATCCGTTTAACAAACTAATTCGTGTAGAACATTTATCTCCATCTAACGTGATATATTTAAAGACTATCAAACAATATAAACGTTTCAGTACACACGGGACATGCCTGCATATACGGCAATAGTACGGTAGTAGTAGTAGTAGGTATATGGGAGCGCATTGCCGTATACAATCACACAAAATGACAGGTTACATTAGGTTTTGGCTTAATGCTGTGACAAAAGATTACTTTAGACTCATGACACCGAAAGAATGGATAGATGAGGTGGCATAAATGGATTTTCACTCTTTAGAGAGTTTATGCTGGTGTGGCAACTTTAACGGCAAATGACGTTGTTGTTATATTTAGATTGACTTGCAAAAAAAGGTACAAAAAGTTTTTATAACAAATACTGTGTCTTTAATAAAATTTTGTGTCTGAGTACCATAAATGTTTTAATTTGAGGGGAATGATTTCCTTTTTTTTTTGCTTTAATTGACTGGCAATCTAATGATTTTGTAAAATTGTAAACATTTCCTATGACTTTGGTATTCGGATATCCCTGTAAGAGCTTCCCAAGGCGGGAATTGACTGCAAGCAGTAGGCAGAAGATATAACATTCACGGCTAAAGAGTGTCCTTACGACATTATTCAAAGTGGCCTTGGAACTGCAAACCAATGGTGCAAGTCAATGGACTGGAGAAGTAACCCGAGCGAGACCACAATTGTGCCAATTAGAAAAAGAAATAATAGAAGTTGCCGCTGTCTAGTCGGTAGGTATAAGACATGAGGCCAAGATTCAAACACCAGGTCAGATATCTTCAACAAAACGAAATATGAAAACATATTTCTTCGGCGACTTCGTCTAAACAGATTTATAACAAAAACTCTGAGAGTAAATAAAATTCGCATGAAAAGTTTCTCAAAAATCTGTCGTTCTTAGTAGACTTTAAACTGTAGGTCATGCCACTTATGGATAAGAAAATTGACACACAACATAAGTGGTGTAAGAAACAAGGTCGTAATTCTGATTGAGGGGTTGTAATAACCAATTATGTAAGTATGTATGTCAACACATTCATTCATGGTACTCTTAACAATTTATATGTCTCCGCCTGGAATACATTCTAATGTCCTAGACAGTCTGTTATAGAACACTTCCGTTTTGTTTATTTCAACAGTTTCCATTAGGCGCGTAGCATTGAATGATTATAACATTGCGTACCTTGTTTTTAAATTAATCGAGAATCATATGCTCAATAATTGCTAATAATTGTCACGTGCACGCATTATCTCCTTCAACACGGGCATTATCTCCTTAAACAGGGATCCATACTGTGATGGCATTCGGAGCTTTGGTAAGGAAGTTTACAGTCATAATGTGCTTCCAAACTGAACAGGAAATCAACATCATGACGGTTCATGAACGATGAGAGAAGAGCTTATACATATAAATCAGAGTACCTCTTAATTTAGTCATCTTGCTTCAAAACTATTACGAATTTATGTGTACAAGCGGTAAGCATCGCTTGCAACTAAGGATAGTTTATCAATTTGAGAGCGCGTGTCCACATATCAGGACGTTGCCGATTTTCGAATTTAGTTTAATTTTCTAATGGTTTCAGTGAGTTAGACACAGTACTGTGTTAACCCCAGAATCTTAGCTTCTTTGATGGGACTAGAATCTGTCAAAGAGGTGAAAAGTGGATGCATTTCATACACTTTATGAGGCTTGACGAAATTCGTTTGTTAGGATGCATATGCAACTAATTCAGTACGTATACCAAAAGTGTCTATATGAAACAGCGGTGGGTAAACTTATTGCCCCTAACTAACTGACTCATTTGCTTCGTTAGATTATAACAGACTATTCTAGTTATTTCGGTGCAAGTGTCGCTTGATAAACTTTTATTTTCTTGTATGTACATATGTAGGTTTATGTTAGAGGACGTGCACTTGTCAAGTTGGCCCATTGTACAAACGTCCTAAAGGGGAGAGGATAGTAGAGAGGAAGTAGGAAAGGAAGAATAAGAAAGTGGTGGAAATACATACAAGAGAGAGCGACAAGAAGTGACGCCCTAGCATTTCTCAACCAGCTCAAACTAATAATGAATCTACGGAGAGCTTTGTTGCAGGCTCTCGACACATAATTCAAACGCTCAAAGAAGCCCCTGCCAAGGGTCTTCAACCTCAACCTACTAAGGGCTGGACAGTTACAGAGGAGGTGTTCGATAGTCTTCAGCTCCTTCTCATAGCAACCCAATAGCTAACCTTAATCTGGCCTTATCCAAACCCAGCAGCCAGCTGTACTTACACTATCTATAGAAGGCCATAGACACCTAGAAACGTAATAACCTGATCCATGTCACAACGCCTCTGCTCTTCCCCACTGACTCATCCATTGATGAGACCGTAGAGGTGGCAGATTGGGCGATCAGGACTATCTATTAAATCGCATGTATATATGTATGAGACGAAATTTTTGAGTTCTCCAACCTATAAGTTTAACTTTCTACACCATATCGCATCACTCAATTCATTCTGCATAGCATTTTATGTCAGTACAGAAATCCTTGTCAGATCCCTATTATTTCTACAAACACGGTATGTACATACGAGTATATAAACATAGCAGTAGCACAGCTTGTGCAAATAAAATCAAAATTTTCATTTTCATCACACATAATCATCAATTTTACCAAATATTAGATAAGTTTTCTAAACAATTTTTTTTTTCACATTTAAAAACTTTTAATTAAAAATGTATTTCACTTTCAGTTTTCTTTTATTTTTTTGTGTTTTCGTTTTTATTTTTTAATTTTAGCAAATTGTTTAGTTTTATAATTTGTTATTATTGTTGTTGTTGATGAGTTCTCACCAGAAACGGTAAGAATTAAAAAAACTTCGAATTTTTTTTTTTTTTTTTTTTTTATATGTCAGGAATACGTTAAAACTACTGTTCTTGTGTTGCACACAAATATTTCGTATGTCATTATTAGTTTCTCTTAATAGGTAGGTTGGATTGGACTGGACTCTGATAACGAAAGCTCACTTGAGCACACATAGCGGACACCATAGGCAAGCATGATTCAGGTTATGGTCGCAATATTTTTTAATTCAAAATTAAAATTTAAAATTCGACTGGAAACAAAATTAGTTTTAACCGTATGTACATACATACCTATAGAGTGTCTCAGAAGGAGTGCACTTTTTTATTTTTTAAGGAAAAACACTTTTTTCTAACGTACTTTAACTTTTTATTGGATTGTAAGGAAATATTATACGAAATATTTGGTAAAAGTTCCCCACGGCTATTATTACAAATAATTATTGTTTTCATGAAATATGTCATAACTTTTTCTTAGAGATGTGTTCTTGTCTCAATCTCGGATTTGGGCTTAGGAATCGTTTCTAGTTTATTGCGAAAAGCCCAAGGAATTTCATGTAATTGAATGTGGTAACGCCACTCAATCCAATCTAGATCTCAAAGTCATAAAAATTTTAAACAAACAAGTAGTAACGCTTACATTTACATACATACATATTTGGTCACTGCAACCCTTCAGTCAGAATTGCGGCCTACCTTCCTACCTTATGTTCTATGTGTTAATTTTATATATGAGTGTCGAGTCGACTCCGAATGACAGATTTTTTGAGGAACTTTTCATGGCAATTTTATTTAATCTCAGAGTTTTTGCCATTAATGTGGTGAGAGGAAGTCTCTCGAGAAATATTTTTATCATATTTCGTTTTGCTGGAAATCAGCATTTGAACCCTGGCCTTATGTCTAATAATCCATCGCACTACCTACTAGACTACTGCGATTATGTCATGACTACATTACATATTTAATATTTTTCTTTAAAATCTATTTTTTTTTAATAGAACCTAAATATTAACAGAATGGGAAACTAATTTAGTTTACGAATGAAACTATCAAATCAAATTAAATCTTATGCACGTAGTCCAATATACACGTGCATGTGATACATGAAGCAAGATACACTATTATGCTGGAGTTGTTGTTATTTCGTTATTCTGCAACAAAGAAATTTAAAACATATTGTTTTGCCCAAAATATTGTTGTTATTTGAATTACTGTTGCTTCTTCAGGCAATATGCATAATAATTACAAGCAAAGAAGCTGTTGTCTTTTGAATACATGTAACAAGTAACAAGCAGCATTATAATGGCCATCTTGGTCATTTATTCAGTCTGTTGTTTTTCCAGGACCTAAAAGTAATTGACCATACACAACGACTTGTGTTTTCTGAATAGGCTCTGGGGCAGTTGGCAAGATTCTAATTTTTTATCGAAAAATCACCTTCAGCGATGAGGCTCATTTCTGGATGACTGGGTACGTGAACAAACAAAATTTCCAATACTGAATTCTGCAATACCAATCCACATTAGATCCAATAGCGTCCATATTTCATATCCATATTTCTTGAAGAGCGATGTTGGCTGTCAACGGCGAGCATTATAGGTCGATGATTACCAACTTCTTTTGGACTGAATTGGATGACATCAACACCAGCGACTTGTGCTTTTAACATGACAGCACTGTGGACCCCACAGCTCATGGATATTTCGCTCCAGCAATTTAAGGGCGCAGTCATCTCAAACTGATCCATAACTGTTTGAGAAATTATTAAACAACAAGTCCAGCTCAATTTTGTACAATAATGACTGTAATAAATATAAATATACTGAGGAATACTTTCGAAAGAAAACCATATAATGCAACATCATGTAATGATATCTCTCAGACATACAGCTTGAATGACTATTATATAGAACGAAGTCAAATTTACTAATAAACATATACAAACAAATGCCCTCTCTATTATAGCAGGTAAGGCGACAGCTTCATTACAACAACTTTTGCCGATGGCACGGCTTTCTAAAGTATTCACGAATAGAAACAAGATATACATTGAGACTAAAAGATTTTTTATGTTAAAAATAATGATTAATGAACTAAAATACAGACACACAAAATTTTTGCACTATGGTGATAATAGTGCTCTCAGTTTAAGATCAAAAAAAAAAAATTCAGCACGGGCAAGTTAAACGTTTTACATACTTTACAACAGAGAACGTCCTAAAAACACAGATGACCAATGCTTTCCATTTGTACGGCACTGGGTAAAAGTTGATAAACGTAACATCTGGAAACTATTCAGTGAATGACGTAAAGAAACAAAAGGAAGTTCTGGATCTTCTTCAAAATGGTTCGAGCATCAGGCCATACATCAAACCGAAATATGAAAAAAAATATTTCTTCGGCGACTTTCTCTCAGCAGATTTCTGGCAAAAACTTTGAGAGTAAATAAACCTGCCGTCTGTCGTCCGGAGTCGACGTTAAACTGTAGGTCCCGCCACTCGAGTATAAAATTAAGGCACACAACATAAGTGGTGTATGAAACTAGATCGTAATTCTGATTGAAGGGTTGAAATAACCAATTATGTATGTATGTCAACACATTCATTCATGGTACTCTTAACAACTTATATGTCTCCGCCTGTAATACGTTCTAATGTCCTAGACAGTCTGTTATAGAACACTTCCGTTTTGTTTATTTCAAAAATGTCCTTAGGCGCGTAGCATTGAATGATTATAACATTGCGTACCTTGTTTTTAAATTAATCGGGAAGCGTATGCTCAATAATTGCTAATAATTGTCACGTGCACGCATTATCTCCTTCAACACGGGCATTATCTCCTTAAACAGGGATCCATACTGTGATGGCATTCGGAGCTTTGGTAAGGAAGTTTACAGTCATAATGTGCTTCCAAACTGAACAGGAAATCAACATCATGACGGTTCATGAACGATGAGGGAAGAGCTTATACGTATAAATCAGAGTACCTCTTAATTTAGTCATCCTGCTTCAAAACTATTACGAATATATGTGTACAAGCGGTAAGCATCGCTTGCAACTAAGGATAGTTTATCAATTTGAGAGCGCGTGTCCACATATCAGGACGTTGCCGCTTTCCGAATTTTGTTTAATTTTCTAATGGTTTCAGTGGGTTAGATACAGTACTGTGTTAATCCCAGAATCTTAGCTTCTTTGATGGGACTAGAATCTCTCAAAGAGGTGAAAAGTGGATGCATTTCATACGCTTGATGAGGCTTGATGAAGTTCGTTTGTTAGGATGCATATGCAACTAACTCAGTACGTATACCAAAAGTCTCTATATGAAACAGCGGTGGGTAAACTTATTTCCCCTAACTAACTGACTCATTCGCTTCGTTAGATTACAACAGACTATTCTAGGTATTTCGGTGCAAGTGTTGCTTGACAAACTTTTATTTTCTTGTATGCATGTAGGTTTAGGTTAGAGGACTTGCACTTGTCAAGTTGACCCATTGTATAAACGCCCTAAAGGAGAGAGGATAATAGCGGAGATAGGAAAAAATAATAAGGAAGCGGAGGAATTACACAGACTAACAAACAAACAAGAGAGCCCGACTACACTATTGAAGCCCTAACACTTCCCAACCAGCTCAAACTATTAATGAATCTATGGAGAGCCATGATGTCGGCTCGACACAGAATTCAAACCTCAACCTACTAAGGGCTGGACAGCTGCAGAGGAAATGTTAGATAGTCTGCAACTCCTCCTCAACGCAACATACCCTGCAATAGTCCGGCTGGGATCTGTTCCAGATCGTTGTCCTACAGTGTCCTACAGGACCAACTATTAAATCATGTCTGAATTCATTTCGGATTCAAATTTCAGTACAGAAATCGTTGTGAGATGCTGCCAAAAAAAATAAATTGTCTGTCCCTATTATCTCTTCGAACACTTTATGTACATAGCAGTAGCACAGCTTGTGCAAATAAAATCAAAATTTTCATTTTCATCACACATAATCATCAATTTTACCAAATATTAGATAAGTTTTCTAAACAATTTTTTCACATTTGAAAACTTTTAATTAAAAATGTATTTCACTTTCAGTTTTCTTTTCTTTTATTTTTTTCGTTTTTATTTTTTAATTCTAGCAAATTGTTTAGTTTTATAATTTATTATTATTGTTGTTGTTGATGAGTTCTCACCAAAAACAAAAGGAATTAAAAAAGCTTAGAATTTTTTTTTTTTTTGATGTGTCAGGAATATGTTAAAACTACTGTTCTTGTGTTGCACACAAATATTTCGTATGTCATTATTAGTTTCTCTTAATTCTTTCGAGGTAGGTAGATTGGAGTGGTAGCTCTGATAACGAAAACTCACTTGATCACACATAGCGGACACCATAGGCAAGCATGATTCAGGTTATGGTCGCAATATTTTAAAATTTAAAATTCGACTGGAAACAAAATTAGTTTTAACCGTATGTACATACATACCTATAGAGTGTCTCAGAAGGAGTGCACTTTTTTCTTTTTTTAAGGAAAAACACTTTTTTCTGACGTACTTTAACTTTTTATTGGATTGTAAGGAAATATTATACGAAATATTTGGTAAAAGTTCCCCACGGCTATTATGACAAATAACTATTGTTTTCATGAAATATGTCATAACTTTTTCTTAGAGATGTGTTCTTGTCTCAAAGATGACGCATTGGATCTCGGATTTGAGCTTAGGAATCGTTTCTAGTTTATTGCGAAAAGCCCAAGGAATTTCATGTAATTGAATGTGGTAACGCCACTCAATCCAATCTAGATCTCAAAGTCATACAAATTTTAAACAAACAAGTAGTAACGCTTACATTTACATACATACGTATTTGGTCACTGCAACCTTTCAGTCAAAATTGCGGCCTACCCTCCTACCTTATGTTCTATGTGTTAATTTTATATATGAGTGTCGAGTCGACTCCAAATGACAGATTTTTTGTTGAACTTTTCATGGCAATTTTATTTAATCTCAGAGTTTTTGCCATTAATGTGGTGAGAGGAAGTCTCTCGAGAAATATTTTTATCATATTTCGTTTTGCTGGAGATCAGCATTTGAACCCTGGCCTTATGTCTAATAATCCATCGCACTACCTACTAGACTACTGCAGTTATGTCATGACTACATTATACATATATTTAATATTTTTCTTTAAAATCAATTTTTTTTAAAAGAAACCTAAATATTAACAGAATGGAAAACTAATTTAGTTTACGAATGAAACTATCAAATCAAATTAAATCTTATGCACGTAATCCAATATACACGTGCATGTGAAGCAAGACACACTATTATGATGGAGTTATTGTTATTTCGTTATTCTGCAACAAAGAAATTTAAAACATATTGTTTTGCCCAAAATATTGTTGTTATTTGAATTACTGTTGCTTCTTCAGGCAATATGCATAATAATTACAAGCAAAGAAGCTGTTGTCTTTTGAATACATGTAACAAGTAACAAGCAGCATTATAATGGACATCTTGCTGAAGCTACGTCTATTAAATTAGTTGTCATTTATTCAGTCTGTTGTTTTTCCAGGACCTTAAAGTAATTGACCATACACAACGACTTGTGTTTTCTGAATAGGCTCTGGGGCAGTTGGCAAGATTCTAATTTTTTATCGAAAAATCACCTTCAGCGATGAGACTCATTTCTGGATGACTGGGTACGTGAACAAACAAAATTGCCGAATTTTGCAATACCAATCCACATTAAATCCAATAGCGTCCATATTTCATATCCATATTTCTTGAAAAGTAAAAGTTGATAAACGTAACATCTGGAAACTATTCAGTGAATGACGTAAAAAAACAAAAGGAAGTTCTGGATCTTCTTCAAAATGACGCCTACTTACCTTGTATGTATCCTCCGGAAAGTTAGCAGAGTTTTGAAACAAACCCCTGGCAAAGGAAATTACTTACTTAAGAGTTTATTACAACCCTTCAGGATTACAACCAAGCTTTTTGCACCACCTATGCTGCGTGTGTGTAGTCGCCATAGGTTAGTAGGTAGTGTGTTCGTGTATTAGATGAAAAGCTCGAGTTCGAGCCTCAGGCCAGACATCAAACCGAAATATGAAATAAAAAAATAGCCACTCATGTATAAAATTAACGCACACAACATGAGTGGTGTTGAGAAGCTAGGCCGTAATCCTGACGAAGGGTTGTAATGGCCAATTATGTATGTATCTACAGTTTAATCTCTACTCCGAACCACAGACTCAATATACCTTTCATGCTAATTACTTTCAGAGTTTTTGCTAGAAGACTGCTGTGAGAAAGTTATCAAGAGAAATATTTTTAAATTTCGTTTTTTGCGATATTTTTGATCTGCGGTTTGAACCTCAAGCCAGCACATGTATTCATATATGTAACTTGTTGCAAGAAATCTACTGAAAGGCAGTCGCTGAAGAAATAGTTTTTCATATTTCGTTTTGTTCACACTGCCTACAGGACTTCGACAACTTTAAAGCAAAAGTTATTATACGATCTCAAAGGTTTTTGTACGGTTAGCGACCCTTCGTTCTTGCTTAAGGCCAGAAGCGAATTACCATGATGAAAAACGCGATATCATATCAGAACTTGAACTTCGGAAAACACGTCTATATCATAATAAGATCAGTGGAAACAATACAACATAATGTGACCTAATAGGTCGAAAAGCTTTTTAAATGACAAAACATTATCTCTTATCTTATCTCTTAGAACATTCTATACTGTATTGTTAGGATCGGTACTATTATCCAATATTTAAACTAATTTCAGATTGACCGGAAATCGCTCTCCTAAGACATTTCCAAATTACATATGCAATACGTTATATGAAATGCATTCTAGTCAGTGCCTTTAAAAATAACAAAAGCTTACAGGTAAATTTATGCATCAAAAAATTCATTTGTGTGTATGTATATGCTGATAATTTTATGACATTGACAACAAAACAGCCGATGTCACAAAAATATGCTCTAGTAAATGGCTAAAATTGAATTTAGAAAATGTACATTATAAATAGATGTTGTGAATAAGAGTAAAATTTGTTTGATGCTCCATTAAAACCCTCAAGAAATATTTCAAATACATACATGAATATTAATAGAAGCATAACAATATCAAATGCAATTTTATTTAAAATTTTTTTGAATGCTTGAATTTGATGTCAACTGAATGTTACTTGCAGCTTGAGGTAATGTAATGAACTTCATTTCAATTCCTCATATTATCATATACTGAGCTATATTATACATAATAAAATTGTAGATTTGTGAAAATGGTTTTTAGAGCAACAAAAATGTAAATTCATTTAAATCATATCAATTCCCGATAACTCGCATACAAACAGCAACGAAAATAAATGCCTACAAGTAGCCTCGTTCAGGATAAGTTACTCTTAAGTTTTGACTCCTTCATAGTAAATATAGTGCTACACGGTTAATGCATGTCCCATCGATGAAAGTAGTCGGAACGAGCCAAGAATCTGTTTTGCTTTGTGCGAATATGCATTGCAAAATTATCTTGTTGAGCTTTGTGACCCATTCTGTTCTTTTTTTTTCGATCAATACATAGTTCAAATTTCAATCATTTGTTGTTCACAGCGATCTGTATTAACGGTTTCAGTAAGTTTTAGGAGCTCGTTGTGCACTACAAAAAAAAATTAAAGTCGTTCGTTTATTGCGCGAGATAGGTGCTCCTCTCCAGAGAGGTAAACAAATGGTCACCCAAAAACTCTATTCATTGGCAAGGGTTAGATGTGTTAATGAACCTATTTATAGAGAAATCAGACAAATCTGGCCCGATATGGCTTAATGTGAAACAGAATCTTCATTAAACTTTTCAAGATTCCATCTTAGGAACCTCATAGGAGTGATAAGAAAGTGGACTCTGGGTGTTCATGCCAGGAGGCAAGAAATTGCAAAGACGTAGAAGAAGATAAGACCACAAAAACGTGTTCTCTGTCATTGTTCAGTGCTAGTGAACCTAAGAAGAAGAACTCTTGGGCACTAAGAACTAAGTGACAAAACGTGTCGTCAAAGGTGATATGAAAAAAATCCTCACCTTCATAAGACTGTCGAGTCGAAAGTAATAATTATGTGACTGAGTAGGTAGTATTGTTGTTCAAATGGGATCTTACAGAAGTGCGACGTAACCTAACCTTGGGACCGAATAATTCTGGTTTCAAATAAAGAACGCATTGAATTCGATGCGTGTTCAATATACGTAACATCCATATCAGGAATTGCATGTCGGTTATAATGGGCCACTGCAAAGCTTTTAATAACGAGTTAGAAGGCAAAACCACTAAACATTTTCTCAGGCTTAGATATTTAAGACAAAATATATCTGATCACCCAGAATTCAGCGAAAGCAACCTATTTCATCCAAACTTTCATAGTCTTTCGAAATTCGTATATTCAAACCGTTCTGTTCCAAAATAACAGAAGAACTGCTAAGAAAGGCTTCGGTGGAATCAATAATTTTATCCGTAAAATACTATGCCCTACACTATACAGTTCTGCAATAAGAAATTCTAGTCGTAATAAAAAATTCGATTTTCGAAAACAACTTCTATCACATCCTTAGATCACATTCCTTTACAGTATGGAGAGATCCGCTTACTGCTTACTTTGCTGTCATTGTTGAATACTTTCGCACTTTTCGGCATAACATAATGTCGGTTAACTGATCAATCGTGCCTGACTCGCCAGTAAGTTGCTTAATGCATTAGAAAAACAGTTTGTTCTTAGGGCACACGGCAGAAATTTCCTATTTCACTTAAAATATAAGCAGATACAAATTCCCTCCTCCCACTGTCAATTTTTCTAGTTCCAACACAATGCCCTGCATGAGTAAGATTTTTGCAAAATTTATTTCAGCAGCATTTTAGAATTACGATATCTTACGATCAGAATTTGTTGATCACCGCTATTGCAACTCAAAGCTTCTTTATTAAAAAAAAGTCACCATAATAATGAAGTCAATTGTCAATCATGTAGAGTTTGACAATTTCTTTTAACCGAAACTACAGAAAGAGCTATTGCGGCAAAATGAATGACTACAACTACCAAAATGTACGTTTCAAAAACGCTAACTTTGGCTTGATGACAGACCAGTATTATATGCTTCGGTTTGACACACCAAATCACGTGGAGCGCTAAACTCATCTTAAATTTGATTTGTGTGCTTAAGAAGCGAAATTGCAATTTAGTTTATACTACATCATTAATGAGAAGAATTATTTGATACAAATTGAATTTTTATTATGACAAGAGACAAAAATTTTGAAGTGAAAGGAATGCATAAGAGAATGTCAATATAATTGAAATTATTTGTACTTGCGCTTGTGAGCTGAAGTATACTCGTGAGAGGCTACTTTAAGATTTTTTGAAGTATTTGTAAGACAAAATAAAGGAACAAATAAGAAAGAATATATATGTTTGATACCCTACATCGCATTATAGATTTTGCATTAATTATTTCGCTATAGAATACGTACTCACTACTTACTTGGATATTTCAACGCATTAATCAGGATTACGACCTAGCTTCTCACACCACCATTGCTAAAGTCGATTCCAAGTGAAAGATTTGGGAAGACGGGAACAACAGACTCACTAATTTAACTTAAAAACTGTTGCGATACAGAGTATACACTGAATCTATTTATTATAGAAACATTAAGAAAGAAGAAAATAAACAAACGATACCAAAACAACAAAGAATTACAGGAACAAATGAATAAGAATAATAAAAATATTTAAAAACCAATAACAAATCAACAGTGAGGCTCTAGAAGTTGCCAAGGAGAGGTTTTTCTTTTCTTTTTCTTATTTAATCGACAGACTTCCTACGGGTCTTTAAGCCGCTAAAGCATCACAATACAACAGTCTAATAGCACCACCCTTAACCAATACTTCGTTGGACTGAGCACGTTGCAAGACAACAACCCTATTACACATTGCCCATGAGCTCTGCATTTAGTTAATCATATCCTATACTCATATTGTTGATCCAATTACCCGCCCAGGAACAATTTCAAGATTCCCATATTTCAGACACCCTATATATTACACTCACAATGCAGGCAGAACAGTGAATTATAATGTAAATATTAAATGTATGGTTTATACCCAAACAAAAGGGCATTGAAGCCATTTCTTAGTTGAAGCCATTATTTTAACACTGGCTAGTCTCCGTATATTTACAACTCCGTTTGAAATGTTTTCAGATTTGTCCTATCTGCTCAGATAATTGTCACAATTCACTACTGACATGATCTTTAGTGTATACATTCAACGCATAATTCCTGGTTTGTATTCCCAGGATACACTGCAAGCCTGCTGCATGTCGTTAGGACATGTTTGACTTTTCCTGAGATGATCTCTATATGAGCCCTCCATTTTCTGTGATATAATGTCAATCAGGATCCTAACATCAAACTTTAGATATACGATAACGACGAGTATTTGATAAACATCTTCGTTTTTAAAACGCAATATTAAAGTTTCTTTTACTCTTGGTATAGGGTATTCTAATGTAGGGATTTCCCCCAACTATACAATCCTTTGCTTTGTAATTTTGTTTATTTTTGCCTGCCTGCAGTCAAAATAGTGCGATTTTCCCAACATTTACCATCGACATGCAATCATCATGTAGAAAATGCATTAGTTTTTTTGTTATTGTTGTTGTTGTCAAACGTATTGTTGATGTCGAAATCGTTGTTACATTTTGTTTGAATATTTCGATTGAAATTGTTAAAAATTCGAAAGCACTACACATACAGTTTTGTTGCTGCTGAATGTTGCAGTGTTTCTCGTTTCTCGTTCATTGTGCAGCTTGTAGATGAAATTGATTTATTTGTCAAAATGTTGTAAATTGAAGTTTCAATTCGAGTATTTGTTATTTTCCATATGTACATGTGTTTGTGTATGTACATACATACATATGGTATGTATGTATGTGTACGTATTTATTTTGCCATTGCAATGACTGCCACTAATTCAAGTTTCATTGCGAGGATGAAAGGATTGCGAGTGAATGAGTTGCACAATACATTTTTAGAAAAGAAATACGATTTTTTTTTTTTAATTTTTCAAAACTATTGTCATAGAAAGAGATTAAAAATAGAAAAAATAAATAGAAAAACATTTTGATTTATCCCAGTTTTTTAAAGATTTCTGTAACTCCGATGACTTTTGCAGATGCTTTAGCCATTTGAAGCATTTTGTTACGATTTCATGTTAGGATATGAAGAAATGATTTAAAAGGCGGCACATTTTAAGGAAACAACATAACAGTTTTTGAAAATTTAACCAATCAATCGCTGAAATGTATGCTGCCAACTTCTAATCAAGCAGAAGCGAAATTTTAGTTGTAGCACCTGAAGATAGGTTGGTTGAAATGACCTGATTCCATTGAAATCCATTGTTGGCACTTTCATTATCGCAGATTAAAAAAGCGATAAGTACTGAAGAGAAATAGAAAAAGAAACCAAAGAAAAATAATTGAAAAGTAAATAGAGATTCAAAAATGAAATGTGGAACTGGATCTGGTGTTTATTCCGATAAACTGGCACTGAAAGGCGAGCATATTTCAGACGGAAGTTTTCGTTGTTGAACAAACTGCACGTATAGGTAAAATCGGGGACATCCCTAACTTGAACTTAATTTGTGTGAACAGGCAAACAGCAATTAGAGAGCTGGTATCCCGTATCGTCAAATCAAAGAGCGTCTCCATACCGTATACGTCGACACAACACCCGCCTCTATTGGGTTCCGAGCCACTATGACATAGAGGGAAACGAAAAGGCGGTAGAACTGGTACGGAAGGGATCGGAGATGTCTCAGGAGGAAAAGCAGCATGGGGTTAAAAAAAACTATGAGTGGTCCAACATATTTGGTTGCCGAATTTCAAAACTGCTGTGTCCAGCAGCGGGCATAGAACTTTTTTGCATTCTAGCAAGACTTCTTGTGCGCTATTAGTAGTTTCACTTAAAGGCTCGATCTCTAACAATAGGATTACTGCAGAAGTTGCCAGGATGTGGAGAAAATGGAATCGGCACAACACCTTTTATGCGAGTTCAAAACAGACCTCATCGGTTTTTGGATGAAAGCATGTTTAAAGATCTAGGCATACTAGCGAACTTGTCGGTTTCATCCTGAGCTCTTGGTGGTTCCAACCCACTACTCCTACCCACTACACTACGGATCGTGAAAAGGGGGCTTACCTCACAGTGGATAACACAATGGGCCATAAGGGCCAGGGACTGAACATTCCTGTGAACGCTAAGCTACCCGCTAACCTAACTTAGATCGAGAAAACGCCGGCTAAGTGTCATTAATCTTCTCCTATGCATATCAACGTAATGAAAACAGTATGTGTTTAACAATTCTGCATAAGCAAGGAATACCTGTCTCTCACAAATTGATCCTCGCCCTCAGGGTACAGCTCAGGAATTCTTTTCTCTGTCATACTCCCTCATAAAGTGCTCAATTTCCGTTTGATCCCCATATCGATCAGCCAGAAGAAGAGTCCCAGTCAAAAGAATTTATAAAATGTTACAATACCTTGGAAACCAACGTATTACCTCTCCAAACCTGTCTGAGAACCTCGTAAATGGATTTCTTATTGAAATCAGTCTCAAGCTAACATAGTTTCCAGTCAGATTTTCAAAACTGCTGAAGATATTTCATAAACTCCTTAATACGTGACTCAACTACATTCATCAGATAGTCTGTAGGCTTACATCGCACTACCTGAAAACTGACTTTCGCCAACCCAATCTTCGATGCATCAATGAAAATAATATGATTCTCTAGCAAACTATCCACCATTTATTGCCATACTTCCCTGATAGCAAGAACAATTGAGGTCAATTTATCAAAATTCCATACGTTAACCATAAAGTCCAGTACATCCGAACAAAGAGTTCGAAGTTGTCCATATATACCTATCCTAGCTAAATCCCATTTAAATATTCGAAAAAAAAACTTTCTTAAAGCTAGCCCTCCACTTCACCACTACTTTCATGGTTAAGATAACCCCAACTGTCGCCTGAAGAATGATTCCTATGGCCAAAGAGGCATATCTTTGCTTCCTACTCGGCATTTTCCAACGACTTCCACTGCACCATACCGAATAGCCATCTCCTACTTATAGCTCTCCTAAGTGACCAATAAGCATTGAATTTCCATGCTTTGCACAGTGTTTACTTTCCAGAAAAGAGACGAAAAGTGACCACAGAAGAAATGTTATGCCTTTTATTTCGATAAAAGGCAATAAAAAGTCCCAGGACTGAACGGCTTGATCAACAAGATTATCTTAAGATTGTTTTAATAAGCAAAAACAGATGTTTAATAGTAGACATTTAAATTAATCCAATCGTATAAAGCTTGTGGCCTCTTTGATTCTATAAAAATTTGCTTTGAAAGATGTATGGCAAAAAATTTTGTGTCTTTATAACACTGTGTATAAGAAATAGCCAACTAATTAGAGGCGTTGAGAAAATAGTATGCAAGTCTTACGTCGTTATGTCAGTACTTTCCAAAATAGTATTCTACGGCCCCATTAATGGACGCTATTAATGACGGTGTTTTCGGTATAAGAAGGCATTAGGAAGTAGTCATGATCTCATTCGCACTTGATAGCGCTTCCGCTAAGAAGACACTTGGAAAATGTACTGTTATAAGCAAACGAGGATTTTAAGAGTTCGTAATTCTAAATTAAAACGTAAACATAATTCTTTGATAAAAAAAAATACTCATATTTCGTCAGTTTGAAATGAACGCAATCAGCCAAATGTGTGACGCAAATGATAGTCACTGGGCTTCAAATCTTGTTCAATTTCCTAACGTTAAATCTTCTACGCAACTTATTTTAAAATATTTAAACTCTCTTACTACTTTCAACAATTCTTCTGTTAGTAAAGTGCATAAACAATAGAGTGGAGTGTAAACCCCTTTTAATTTAAATTCTGTTTATTTTCAATGTTTGCCAACTCAGATTTCTACAAACAAAAATGCCAAAGAGGGTAAAAACTTAAAAAAAAAAATTATAATACTGTGAGGAGTTTTCGAAAAATGTGACTGAGCATAGGTTTTGTTCAAAAGCTTTTTGGGATTTTTTTCTTCGTAAATGTTTCACATTGTTGCATGTTGCTATAACATGACATGATAGAATGGTTCACTCAAATTTCGTTCACCTTTCCACATTGGAAATTCTCACTTAATATCCGCAACCATCTCAATCAGATCGTGTTCCACACGATGTCTACATTCGCAATCTTTTCCATATAAAGAGTCAGAGATCGTCGATATAATCATCCTGGATATAATCATTACCCACTTAATAGCACTCAAACTTATAAAATTTGGACTTTTGCTTTTAAAATTTAATGAAACTAGTTCGATGTATGCGTCTCGCTTTTAAGCATTTCCCGCTTCATACTGGAAAGTCGCTTTAAAAACATTCGTTTATATGCACCCGCTTTATGACAACTTTCTTTTCAAAACTGGTGCTGTTCACTAGCTTCCGCAGCCGTGTGATTAAACGTTTCTGGATGTCTTTCTATGCGGATATGTTAAGTCATTGGATTATGCTTTTCAGATTGCATTTCTTGAGCAACTGGAGGCTCATATTCTCCTCGAGGAAAAGGCTGCAGTCTCTCTTGTACATAATTGGTCATTACAATCCATCAATCACGATTGTAATCTTGCTTCTCACACTAATTATGTTGTGTGTGTTAGTTTTATACGTGAGTGGCTGGATCTACTGTTTAAAGTCGACTCCGAATGACAGATTTCTGAGAAATTATTCATAGAAATTTTATTTTACTTTCAGAGTTTTTGACAGAAATCGACCGTATAAATAGTTTTTCACATTTCGTTTCGTTGGAGATGTCTCACATCTAATAAACCAACTAGACTATGGTGACTTCAGATAAATGATTCCAGACAGAAAACCTACAATCTGCCAATGTTCACCTTTCGTATTTGTAAAACTCTTCTACTTTAATGGCCTGGGTCAGTTCTTGAGCAATTTAACTACCTAGTTAATGCACTCTAGACTATGCCTATAAAGACTGCTGGGGATATAAATGCTGCAGCAATTTCTTGGCAGTGAACCCGAAGTGTTAACCAAACCGAGTTGTTGAAGACAATCAAAGCCCTATCCAACCAGCCGGAATCTCACCGAATACGAAGCCAGTGTTGTCACTGAGACAAATAGAATTATATCCGTTTGAATAACACGTTGCTATTTGCTGTCAGGTACAGAATTTCGCTACAAGAAGTTCCCTCTTATAAGCCGGGATGAAACCGGACAGTGACAAAAATCTGTAAAATTATATTCAGAAAATTCATAAAATTTCGATAGCATGAGCCAATACCAGGAAAACTATTCAGACCATCAGCTAACAGTACAATATTTTGTCCGGCGAAATCTATTGCTGATGATCTGTCCACCACCGCTACAGAATCTGCAATCAATGGTGTGTTACAGGGCACTGGTATTCCTATTGCCTCAGTTAAGTCGAATATTACATACACACATAATTGGTTATTACAACCTTTCAGTCAGGACTTCGGCCTAGTTTCTCGCACCAATTAGATTGTGTGTGCTAATTTTATACATGAGTGGCGGAACCTGCAGTTTAAAGTCTGCTCCGAACGACAGATTTTTTGACAAACTTTTTCATGGAAATGTTATTTACTGTCAGAGTTTAATATTATCCAGTCGTTTAACAGTAAGAGGATACGTGCTACTAGAGTCTGCTGGACATGTAAGGATTTATCCTTTAATCGCATGCCATCCATCACGGGTGGTCACTGTGTTTTTGGTAAGAATGCCGAAAGACTTGACTATTCTGTTGGGAAAGTGGGTTTGAGGAGAAGGAGAAGGGTCTGACATCCTGAGTAAGGATGTTTTTGACCTCTCACTTTCTGACCGAGCCCTCTAATAAAAAGATTTTTGCAATAGAATGGTCAAAATTTATTGCAAAGTTCAAAAGGGTTGATGTCCTCTAGAGAATGTTTAATCCCCAGATTGAATATTGATGGCCCGAAATGCAGGTCCAAGTGGGACTCTTGCTTCAAGGAAGGTAAGCTAACCTAACCTATAAATTCGATAGAAATCACTCTCTTACATGTGAATCACTACATCAAGAAATGCAAAAAGCCTAAGACCACTTAAAAATGGTCTTGTGCATCAGAGGTTTAATACTGCAAGTGTAACTATTTCATGACATGTTACGTGATTTTATACGAATATCGAATTATTTGTCGAAATACTGTCCCATTTCATCCCACAGTGAATTATTCAAAATATTTATCACTCTTCAAAGGTATCCATGTACAGAAAAGCGCAAAAAGGGATAAATTTTCTCTTCTGTTTTTTGCTTTGTTTCCTTTCGAACATTTCCTCTAGCCATTGTTTGTTTTTAATTTTTTTAAATTGTTTTCAAACAAGAAGATTAAGAATAAGAAAATATTTATTTAACAAAATAAGATTTTTTTTTGTTCGGTAATATGGAATGAGTGTTTGACCTTTTGTTTAAACAACTCCATAGTTTTGAAAATGTATTTATTTATTTAATAATAAACAACGATATTTACCATGTGGAATAAGAATCTTTAAATAACTTTCAAAGAAAGACAACTACTGGGGAAAAGGATGTAGCAGTTGTAAACCGTTGTTGACCCCGTCGAACTTCGCCAGCAGAAGCACTTCTGCCTTTTTGGTTTTGAAAGCATATTGCAACAGCCCACTAGGAGTCGATGGTGTTGTACTTTCTGGTGTGATTTCTGGGGGACCTGCGAAATATCAGCCCGAAAATTAATTAAGAATATACTTTTCTTAGAAGCTTCTAACGCGTCTTTCACTAAGCGCTTCCTATCTTTAAATTTAAACAATCAAAGTGTGTGTGAGATCTCACTGAAACTTTTTATTTGCTTGAAAAATCTATTGCTGACATTTATGTTGCATATAACATCGTTCAAACGTCCGCCTTTGCTTTTCTGATCTTTTCTATAACTCTGGCTCATAAATCTGACTGAGTTTTACCAACGGCATGGATTATGATGGCTTTACGAATGGTGCTGCTTGTGGCTTATTCCTACACACCAGCGACTTAGGAAAGCACAACAAGATCTCGATGGTCAGTTCACATCACTACATGTCTTGGGTGTTCAGGTCATCCAAGTTAGCCCAAAGGAAGTTGATATTCATCTACCTACAGTGCCTAATCAAAAAAATATGAATTGAGATGAAATCTGGCTAAAATCCACAACAAACAGTAACTTTTTCGGGATGCATTGGATACTCTTGGATCCCATGTGAGTTGATCTCAATTCCAAATTCAACAGTTCTGCTAGGTTACGTACTCCGGAAATGGCTCCAATCGGTGAATACGGGTTTCCGATGAAAGTTAGGCTCCACAGCCCATTCGGCTAATAGAGAGCGTTGTCTATGGTTGTCCATGGTGCTTTGGTAGAAATCGGTCCGATAAGCTGGTACTGAACGAGTCCTACAGATTAACTAATTAGACCAACGTATTTTAAGTGGAGATCTTTGCTATTGAACAAGCTGCACGTATGATTCAAACCAGGAACCGATCTTCATACTTGATCATATGTGTGTACAGTCAGGCATAGGGTATCAGGAGTTGGACAGACTCTCTACAAAGTGTACGACAGCACAGCAGTCGTCTCTACTGGGTTCCGAGCCGCTGTGTCATAGAAACGGCGTATAAATTGGCGCGTGGCGTAATGGGGATATATACTCCCCAACAATACCTGCATACATAATGCATACATAATTGGCCATTACAATCCTTCAGTCAGGATTAAACAAATTGTGTGCCTTAATTTCATACTTGAGTGGCCTGACCTACAGTTTAATGTCGACTTCGAACGACAGATTTTTTTTGAGAAACTTTTTCATGGCAGGTTTATTTACTCTCAGAGTTTTTGCCAGAAATCTGCTGAGAGGAAATCGTCGAAGAAATATTTTTTCATTTTTCGTTTTGATGTCTGGCCTGGGGCTCGAACCCGGGCGTTTCGTCTAATAAGCGTACACACTACTTACTAGACTACGGCAACTACCCCTAGGATAATACTTTCTTTAAATTAAAAAATCAGAATGGATTTCAAAAACCTTCCACTGTAGGTAGTCCAACACACGTGGGTAGACCAACATACCTGGTAGCCAAATTTCAAAACTGATATGTTCCGCAGTAGGCAGCAGGAAAACATAGGAACAATTTGATTTCAATAAAAGGAATTCTAGTGGGACACTGCGCTATTGGCAGTTGCCCGTAAACGGCAAGCCAACCTAACTTAACCTAAATGGTTATGTTAGTAAAGAGAATTTCCGAATTTGTAGCGTAGATAAATCTACATCTATTAAAAGTAACTGTGACCAGCTAAAAATCGAGTTATTGCGATCGAGACGTAATCTTGCACACTCTCTCCGACAGCGGCGACGTTTTCTGCAAATCTTCCCTTTCCAAAGGATTACGCTTTATATGCAAAATGAAAAAATTTTACACTGTAGATGCTGGAATTTGAAATGCAAATCTAAATTAATTGACAAATAAACATATTCATTTCAATGCAAAAATATTTTACTGAAAATTGCAACTCTGTATTGATTTTTATATTGTTATTCTTTCAGTTCTATTTTATTTTGTTCATTCCTTAATAAGCTACGACTGAATCAAGATCGTTGTTATGTGTTTGTCTTATAAAGTACAGAACACAGAGAATGAATCGCTTTTCATGAAATTTTGAGTATGAGTGAGTAAACAGTACTGAAATTCAACTACTCTGATTCATCCGCACTCACTACAACATTGATTTATAAGTACAGGTTGCAATGAGTATGAGTACAACGTTGACATCAAACTCATAACATACGAAATGTGTATGTTTGATTCATAAGCCTACTCATTCAGATTCATAAATTTAGAAAAATACTTATAATACTTATAAATGATTCGAGTGATCTATATCATTCGTCAACATTTACAGTCTTAGTTGTTGTTGCATTTAAAAAAAAAGAAGAAAGAAACAGACAAAGAAAGCAAACACAAAACCTTCTAGTGAGTATTGTAGCGTTCGTGCGGAAATCATACTTATTTTGTGATTCTTGTAAATGTTGAGTCATGGAGAGTCGAAATCAATAACATAATGCCTGTTGTTCAGTATGAGTACGATGAGTACTTCAAACTTTGAATATGAGTAGTATGAGTATGATATTAAAATAAGTATGAATGCGTATAGGTATGAGAAATCATGTGTATGATTCGATTCTACTCTTCTTTTTGAATACTCATTGCTGATCAAAGAATTTTAAACAGTAGAAACGCAACATAAAATATTGGAGAAATCGGTTTTTCGGTATGGAAAATCATTTAAGATAGTGCTGGTCCTTGGATAAATTTAATTTATAAATACCGAACGCTATATCCATATATAAAGAGACCGTTTGTAACACTGAGCTTAAAATTTTAAACAATTTAGATTTCATGAATTAAAATATTTCAATGAATTTTTCATAAAAGTGTAGTTAAGCTTTACTCTTTGAAAATATTTACACTTTATATGCTTAAATGCAATGAATTTTTATAAATTGCTTGCATGGTTAATGCATGACCATTTAATTAAAATATTAATTTTAAAAAAAAAGTACATACGTTTTTATTGCTTAACAATAATTAAATTTATTAAATTAAAGCAAAAATTAAAATCTTTTGTTTGTTAAATACCATATTCATTAGGCTTTGCTAATTAAACACAAGTGCATTAAATGAGCAAAAATTACAACACACAGCAACACAACACAACAACACAATTAAATTGTTTGTATGAATGAAGGAGAGTGCACTTTTCAAAGGCATTTTTAAATTAATTTAATTGTAATCATTTATTTCATAATTTCTGCACAAAAAATTCTATTTTCAACATTTTATTTATTGTTGTTTATAATTAATTACCATACTGTTGGCAAATGTTAAATTTAATTTAAAATAAATCAGTCAGTTTTTATATATCCAGAATAAAAAAAAAATCCATAAATTCCATTAGTTTTCGTTAATTGTTTAAAAATGTTGTGCTTTTTTTAACAAGACGACCTGTTAAACCACAACGCCGTTTAGTTGTGTTAAAAAATGTTGTTTTCATATACAATAGGAAGGAAAAATGACTGGCACATCTAATTATTATTTTTTTAAATAATTCGTTTTTGCTTTCTTCTTTCTAGCAAATTCTTTTTTAATCATTCACAATACTGGTATATCCTCCGAAAGCTTTCTAATTTCTGGTTTTATTATACTTTTCGACTACAACCAACACTCAGGGCGTGGACTTAATACATGCTGTGCTTTGTGCTAGGATTAGCAAAGAGCTAATCCGGAGGACAGATTGAGGGAAAAGTGCTTATTAATAAAGTGCCTAAGTAAGCAGACTGAAATGGATTAGTGAAGTCGCCGTAGTCTAGTAGTTTGTCTAGCAAACATCGCGAACAAAACGAAATGTGACAAATACTTCGGCTACGATGTCCCGTCAACAGTCTTTTTTCAAAATCTCTGAGAGTAAATAAAATTGCCATGAAAAGTTCCTAAAAAAATATTTCGTTTTGAGTCGACTTTAAACTGGAACTTACAGTTTTCATACATAAAGTTAATAAATGGTTGGTGTGGGAAATTAGGTCGCAATCCTCACTGAAGGGTTATAATGACCAATTTAGGTAAGTCTATTAGGTTTGGTTAGGGTGGCGGATAACTTGTCGTTAACAGGCAAGTTCATTCCGTGGGTGGTGGGTTTGAGCCACCCCGTCCAGTTCCCTTAGTGCAACGTTCGCCACCTAAAAACCGGTGACGTCTGTTTTGAAGTGCAAGTATTGTGACGATTTCGGTTCTTTCACATCATGGCAACATGGCCCCCCAACAAGAGGCAGACCGAGCTTGCCAGCGATATTGTCAGTAGCGCAGCGTCCGGTTAGAATTCCTATTTCGAACCGTTCTCTAGTTGAACTCAAGTAGTTCGTCAGTTCTCCTGCAGGCCACTGCTAAACACAGCAGTTTCGAAATTCGAGGACCACCTTCGGTTTGTTGAATTCCATGCTGTTTTTTCCAAATTTGGAAAAGTGTTCTTGTAGGGGCACATACATCCTCTTAATCATCTCCTCCTTAGACATATCCGATCCCTTCCGTGCCAGTTTTTCCGTCTTTTACTTTACCAACGTAACCATTTATCCACAAGTAAATTGCATTAATACTGTACTACTGTAGCCTAGTAGGTAGAGTGTTGGCTGATTAGACGTTATGCCACGGTTGAAATCCCAGATCAGTCGTCTCCAACAAAACGAAATATGAGAAAATATTTCTTCGACTACTTACTATCCGCTGATTTCTGGCAAAAACTCTGAGAGTAAATAGAAATTGCCATGAAAAGATTTTCAAAAATCTAACGTTCGGAGTAGGCTTTAAACTGTAGCTCCCACTACTCAGGTATGAATAACACAAACAACATAAGTGATCTGAAAACGTAAGTTGTAATCCTGACTAATGGTTTGTAATGTCCAATTATGTTATGTATGTAGAGTTGCATATTAAAGATCAGCAATGAGTGTTCACAAAGATGAGTAGATTCGAATCATACTCATAATTTCTGATACTTATACACATTCATATTTATTTTAATATCATACTCATACTACTCATATTCAAAGTTTTAAATACTCATTGTACTCATACTTAACAATACGCATGATGTTGCAGATTTTGGCTCTCCTTTACTCAACATTTACAAGAATCACAAAATAAGTATGATTCGCGTACGAACACTACAATACTCACTAGATGGTTGTGTGTTTGCTTTGCTTGCTGTCTTTGTCTTTGTATTTTTCTTTCTTTCATTTCTCTTTGTAAATCCAACAACAACGAAAACTGTAAATTTTGATGAATGATTCGAATCATTTATGAGTATTATAAGTATTTTTCAAAATTTATGAATCTGAATGAGTAGGCTTATGAATCAAAAATATTTCGAATGGTATGAGTTTTATGTCAACGTTGTGCTCATACTCATTGCAACCTGCACTTATAAATCAATGTTGTAGTGCGTATGAATGAATCAGAGTAGTTGAATTTCAATACTGTTGACTCACTCATACTCAAAATTTCATCAGAACCTTACTGCACATAAGTGTCAAAACAGATTGAGATTGACATTCTGAGCTGTCAAACCACAGTTATTCTTCATATTTAAACGCCATACTTTTAGCATTTTTAAATATTTCATTCTAGTTGTTTTTCACGAAAAACAAAATGCAATAAAATTAAAAGAAAAAAAATTATAATGTTTACCATTTCTGAACAATTAAACAGAAATTATTTGTTTTTTTTTTATAGTTCAACTAATACTGCCATTTTTTTTTTTTTTTTTGGAACAAGTCGCTGTATGTGGTTGATGCGAGTGATGCGAGTGATGCGGTTTAAATTCTGACTTATTAAATAAATTGTTTTGATTTAATTTGTTTATAAATAAACATTCGTTTTTTTATAAATACCCCTCTCTGGTAATCAATATTTATTGGTTTAATTTCTGTTTTTTTTTTTTTTAATTTTTACCAGTATTTGCGCGTTTTAAAGAAAAATATTAGAAAAAAATTATGGTTTAAAATAGATAAATAAATGAAAATGCAAATATTTGAATAAATAAATATTTGCAATCAATTGAAAATTTAACGCAATAATTACTTTTCCGTATCTACATGCAGTTTACATACATATTTACAAATAATTTGCTTATAAGAGTTCGGTGGGTAAATCAAATTGTACTCGTATTTGTATAACTCTACTCTACACTGCTATTAGTGATAGGTAAGTCATCACGTTGGCTTGTTGGGCAATCATGGCAAATAGTTTTTCTACAAAAAGTCTGTGTCCTGTACAGTCCAGTCCCATCCTCTGAGATGAGTTATGTTTGTCACATTTTTTGGATCTGGATCTTACAAGGGATGGACAATGATGTCAAAAATGTTCCACAATTTCAAGGTCATTTCTTGTCTTACATTGATTAATATCTACCACGTCTCTGCGGTTCAAATAAATCGAGTGAGCCGCCTATCTGTTTAAATTTGAACCTTCGGTTATTTCGAATGTGGCAATACTTATGTATGTCATTCTATTCTGTCGCAAAATTCTGTATATTATCTTCACTGAATATATAACAAATCGATTTACGCTTGAGCAACTTTGGGATTTATAGGAAATTTATTTCCAAAACAAAGACAATTGATCGGACATTGCACGAAAATGTCTTACAAAATTTGGTCGCAGAGAAGGATCAACAGCTCCCGGTATACAAGCGAGGTAAATTCGAGAATTAATTCGTCTCTGGCCATTAACAACGACCTATCCCGTTTAATGTGGAGCAGTCACTTCAGGAATTTACAGACTTGATCAATAATTCCATTTGCTCAACGATTCCACATCGAACTAGGAACATTAAACATTTTCGACTTTCTGAACAATGTAAAAAAATGATTTCGTTAAGAAACATGTTTAGCAGAAAATTTCAACGTTGTAACAATGATTCTAGAAGAATAATGTTCCGAGCTATGATAAGAGAACTAAACAAACTAATCGAAATTCAAATAACTAACTCTAGAAATGAACAGTGGCAACATTTTTTATCTAAATTACCCGTAGGAAACAAACACTTCTGGAAGATTTCTAAACGTATTAGAAATAAATCTCGAACGATAGACAAATTAGTAATTGACAACAGTGAAGTAAGGGTTAAACTTGACATAGCAAATGCAATTGCCGAACAGTTTGTTACATCTACCAATTTTTCCAGTTCCATTGAGAACAAAGTAGATTTACTAGCTAGATCAATTGCTGACGATGTTTTTTTAAATGAGGACATAACTACTTTAACTAGTTCTGAGGAAATTGTATTTATTATTAAAAATCTTAAAAACTCAAAGGCTCCAGGATTAGACCAAATAACCAACTTGGTACTCAAGAAACTTCCTAATTCAGCTTACAACTTTCTAACAAAATTTTATAATTTTTGTATTCAAAACTGCTACTTTCCAAAGAGTTTCAAAAAGGCCAAAGTAATTCCGATTGCCAAAAGTGGTAAAGATCCTAAACTAACATCTAGTTACAGGCCAATCAGTCTGTTAAGTTCATTAGACAAAATTCTAGAGAGAATTATACTGAATAGACTCAGAAACTTCACAGATGAAAACAATCTCCTCCATAACTGTCAGTATGGATTTAGACCTCAACATTCTACTACACATCAATTGAAAAGAGTGGTAAATATGCTAAAATTAAATAAAAATAGACGATATTCAACTGGTGTGATTTTTCTCGATATTGAAAAAGCTTTTGATTCGATTTGGCATAAGGGACTAATTTATAAGCTCTCCAAAATGAGGGTTCCAACATATCTCATAAGAATAATTGCAAGCTTTTTAACCGACAGGTCATTTGTAGTTGATGTCGCTGGAACCCTTTCGGCAGAAAAATATATCCTTGCTGGAGTCCCACAAGGCTCCGTGCTATCTCCCCTTCTTTATAATCTTTACATATCGGACTACAAAGTACCAACTGGAAATAACGTGGCATTTTATGCCGACGATAGTGCATTTATTTCTTGTGGAAAAGTGTCTAACGCGATTGTCAAGCGCATGCAAAAAGTTCTTATTCATGCCAACGAATATTTTACCAAGTGGAAAATTAAAATCAACAACGAAAAAACTCAAGCGATACTTTTTCCGTATAATAAATCTCCGAAAAGAATCCCCACAATTAAAATGTCTATAAAAGGGGGCAGAGATTCCGTTTTCAAATTCTATTAAATACTTAGGCGTAACACTCGATAGAAAACTTACATACAAAGAACATGTAGAAAACATTTGCAACAAGGCGATTCGTTGTGGCCGAGCTCTGTACCCTCTTTTGAACAGAAAGTCTAAACTAAATACCAAAAATAAGTGTCTTTTATACAACCTGTGTATTATACCTATTCTTACATATGCCTGCGTTATCTGGAAGAACTGCGCACACTCTCACATAAAAAGACTCCAAATAATCCAGAATAAAAATCTGAAAACCATATACAACTTACCAAGATGGTTTTCCACTAAAGAACTGCATAGACTTTCAGGTCAAAAGACAATTAAAATGCTAATAAACGATTTGACTCAGACATTCTATGATAGATGTAGTAGGTCTACTTTTTCCCATCTGAGAAGTTTGCAGGACATTAGCTAAGTGTCTCTATACACAGGTATAGATTCTATTAGTTGATGTGTTTAAACTTTTCAAAATTAACCCTGTGATTATAGATGTAGGTTTTTTACTATCTTTTTCCTATAATAAGTTATTCTAGTATGCTTATTAATTTATAAAATGTATATATTTGTTGTAATATCTAGAATGATAATAACTCAAAAATGTAATATAAATAAGAAACTCAATGATAGTAAATAAAATAAAATAAAAAATAAGCTCCCGGTATACAGAAGTTTATTGCTAAAGTTCGTGAAACTGGTTTCATTGTTGATGCGCCATGACATGAGCGTACTCGTCCAGTGCGTACACCCGAAAATATCGAAGATCTTACTAAGATCAACTCGTCATCGTTTTCAAAAATTGAACATTTCACGCAACTGTTTACGTCGAATTTTGTAAAAAGGTCTCGGTATGGCGCCTTACAAAGTTCAATTGGATTAAGAGTTGAAACCACATGACCATTCGCTTCGCTAGATGAGCCAAAAAGAAACTGCACGATGATGTCAATTTTGCCAAATAAAGTCATCTTACCGGATGAAGTTCATTTTCATCTTGGTGCATACGTTAATAAGCAAAATTGTCTTACTTGGGGCACAGAATACCCACACGTGGTATTACAGAAGCCAACACCAACAACAACACCTATTACGAGTGACTGTTTGTCCCGTATTTCTTTTAAACTGAGGACGGCGCAACCATTGCGGTCAAAGGACACAGCTATCGCACCATTATAACCGATTTTTTAGTACCTGCTCTTCATGATATTAATTTGAAAGGTGTTTGGTTTCAACGGAATGGTGAAACTTGCTACACATCTTATGCCACAATCGATTTAATGCCCCAACCGTTTGATTAGAGGAAATGGCGATGACAATTGGCCGCCAATTAACTACGATTTGATACCTTTTGGGTTTCGTCGGGGGGCTTTGGGGAGCCGTTAAAGAAAAATATTATGTCGACAAACCGGAGACTGTTCAGCATTTGAACGCCATCGTTCTTGATGCCGTGATAGGACCCCATACACTCGAAAAATTTTACAAAAATTGATTCGATCGAATGAGGTACTGCGAAGCCAGCAGCGGCAGCCATATGAATGAAAAAATATTTCATTTCTAACCGGAACAATTGTATTTCACAACAAGAAATTTTCATTTTTAAATTTAAACTTATAAATCACATACCCTTTAAATGTTAAGTGGAGTATCCCATAAGGATGCCCGTCAATGAACGCATTTATTAATGCACATACTCCCGGTTTTCCTCAGTCGAATATAGCTTCGTCCTCGTTCTCAACTTGGTGGCCTTTGTCCTTTTTGTACTTAGTGATCTTGGGTCACATGCGTATAAGGTATAGCTCTTTTGATACTAGTCGAAGATAAACTAATTGTGATTAGTGATGAAGCTCATTTCTAATTAAATGCAAAAGTTGCTACATTTGAAACGAACTCAATCCCCAAGCCTTCAGTACATCATCATTACATCAGCTAGATGTATTGACAGTTTGGTGCAATTTACGCTCTGGCGGTACCAACGGTCCTTCCTTTCGAAATGAGTAAAGTGATGTCAAGAGGATGAATTACAATAAGTATCGAGCCATCCCGATTGAATTTTTGTTTCCAAAAATCAACAACATTTGTTTCTAACAAGACGGCACAACTTGCATACACCTCGCTTATCTATCCACTTAATGAAATATGAATAAAATGAAATAAAAAAGTGGTACTATTTATTGGCCCCAAGTTCATGCGATTTAACATACATTTATACGCAATTCGTCATTAGAACCATTTAGTCTGGATTACGCCCTAGCTTCTCACACCACTTATGTTGTAAGTGTTCATTTTATAAATGAGTAAAGTTTAGAGTCGACTCCAAACGACAGATCCTTTGGAGAAACTTTTCATTGCAATTTTATTTACTCCTAGAATTTTTGCTAGAAATCGGCAGAGAGGAAGTCGCCGCAGAAATATTTTTTTATATTTCCGTCTTAGTAGATGTATGACCTGGTGTTTAAACCTTGGCCTCAGGCCTAATAAGCCGACACACTACCTTCAAGACTTCAAGTTATTTAACGCTTCTGGATTAATGGGATTATGTTAACGGAATTTTTTAAGACGTGAATCCAGTAGCTCCTCACCTATTTTAAATCAATATTGAAGTTTCCTTTGATGCCATATGGTCAAATTTATTGGAAAAAGTTGTAAAAGAAATATGAAGATTAAGAAATAAACATGAAATTATCAAGGAGATTACAACAAAAAACAATTATTTCCAAATATATATATTTATGCCTTGTATCCAAATACATATCATTTTAAGTCCTCAAGTCCAAATAGAGCATACGGTAGCTGTAGTAGTAGTAGCCAAGAAATGTTTATAAAACAAACATTTGTTAGATTTTCCATCAGATTTGCAGACAAAAATTTATTTTGTGTGTAAAGGCTAGTAAAGTCCACCCATACGTATACGTATTGGAAAATATATTCTAAACCTAAACCCCATTTACAAATTAACAAAATAATTTGTGTGGCTTAATTGCCAATAATTTGTCGAACAAATTTAAAAGCAATTTATTTCCCTTTTTTATTTTGTTTTATTATCGTTTGTTCTCCCCTTTTTTTCTTGTGGCACAAACCACAATGCACAATGCAACACCAGAATATATAGAGAACTGTAGAAAATAGAAAATGATTGTAAAAATTTAATTCGTAATTTGAAAGGCAACAAAGTTTTAAAAGACTTAAAGCAACTACACTTCCATCGAAAACATTTGTATGTGGAGCAAGAACAAAAAAAAAACAAAAAATCTTTCAATTTACAACACTGAATTAGTATTGAGAACTTGAGATAAAATTTAATCAGTAATACGAATTTAAAAAGATGAGTAGGTTCGAATCATACTCATAATTCCAATACTTATACGCCTCCATACTTATTTTAATATCATACTCATACTACTCATGTTCAAAGTTTGAAGTACTCATCGTTCTCATACTTAACAATAGGCATGATGTTGTAGATTTCGTCTCTTCTTTACTAAACATTTACAAGAATCACAAAATAAGTATGATTTGCATACGAACACTACAATACTCACTAGAAGGTTGTGTGTTTGATTTGCTTGCTGTCTCTGTCTTTTTCTTTCTCCTTTGTTTTTTTTTGTAAGTGCAACAATAACTAAGACTGTAAATTTTGATGGATCGAATCGAATTACTCAAATCATTTATGAGTATTATAAGTATTTTTCTAAATGCATGAATCTTAATGAGTATGTGTATGAATCAAACATATTTCGAATGTTATGAGTTTGAAGTCAACGTTGTACTCGTACTCATTGCAACCTGTACTTTTAAATCAACGTTGTAGTGAGTACGAATGAATCAGAGTAGTTAAATTTCAATACTGTTGACTCACTCATACTCAAAATTTCATGAGTACTTATGAGTAGCGAAAAAAACGATTCATTGCTGATCTCTGACAGTCACATAACTTGATGAATAATGTTCCATTAAAAACAGGTACCAAGAAATTATTAATTAGAATACAATTACAAATTATACTATAATTATTACGAACTGAATAAATGACAGTCACGATGTGAGAACAGTTTAAAGGGAAGATGGACATTTCAACTTGTCCCTCCCTTGGATGGAGAACAAAGGTTGTGAGCTGTACTACTACGTGGCCCAGTACCTAACTGGTCATGGTTATGGTTGTTTCAGGAAGTACATGCACAGATTTAAACATGATACTTCCCCTATATGGTGTTGAGAAGTTAGGCCGTAATCCTGACTGAAGGGTTGTAATGGCCAATTATGTATGTATGTACTTCCCCTATATGCCCAAACTGCTTAGATGAGGAGGAAGATGCTGAGCATATTCTAACATACTGCTCCAGATTCAGATAGCTCGGAGAAACGAGTTTAGGACGACCAAGCCGTCTTATGGAAGAGGTGTTGAATTCTAGTATTCTATGGAGCCAATACAGTTAGAAAATGGCTGAAATAACGATGGAACTCCGAAGGTTGAAGGAACGATGGCGAAATTTGAGTTAACATTACAATGGTTTAAAGCTATCCAGCAGTTCCGCGGGCTAGAGTGGTTGAAGGATGTGGGGGATGGGTTTAATACGTAGGCACAAGTGATGGTGAATCGTTCACTCTTTTGTTGGAACAAAAGTGTATTTCGAAGATTCCCAGCTCCAGCCCAAGACAAAAAAAAACAAAACTTAGAACCTATAAAGTCTCATTGCAATACCACCGTTACCTATTCTCTTATACAATTACTATTCCGGATTGACTTCTCTCAGCCATTATGATAGCATTAAGAGTGTGTGTATTCTATCCAAATTACCTTTGTCTTGACAAGTTTCGTCCATAAATTCTGGGTGCCCAAGAATTCTTCTTCTAAGCCTGACAACATCCAGACAATAAAACTGTGTGATCTACTCTTCATTCTTGTCGTTACAGTTTCTGCAAAAGTTTGAGGTATTACTAGACTACACAACTGAGATCCTCTTATAACAGCTATAAGGTTCCTAATACGGAACGCCGTCAGGTTTACAGACATACATACATACATAATTGGGCATAACAACCTTTCAGTTTGGATTACGACCTAGTTTCTCACACCGCTTATGTTGTATGTGTTAATTGTATGCATGAGTGGAGGAACTGTAGGTCAGTTTAAAATCGATTCCGAATAACAAATTTTTGAGAACCTTTTGGTGGCAATTTTTTTGTGAACCGTTGCGACAGGTTTCAGGCAAACTTTATTCGTTGTATATTAGTATGTATTGAGCCACCTATATCTGGACGAATGACAACATGTTGTTAATTTTCTCATGTTCTCTTCGGAATTGAATTCAATTGAATTTTTTTGTTGTATATTTAAAACCGTATTGGCCTTGTTACTACTTTCAATGGCTCTTGTAAAGAAACCCATTGAAATTCTAGTTATCGCTTCCAGAGACTCCTGGCGTTGATAGTTAACAGTAAACTCGCGTAAACGTGAATATTCATACACGTGAAAACTCCAGAAACACTTTTCTGTTACATTGGCCATCCTAAAACACCTACAAAAATTGAAAGCTCTGAAATGTGAATTTCAATTTTCAAGGAATTTTTAATTTATTATCAGTCGTATTATGTTATTAACAATATGGGTGATTAAGATTTGATTAAATTTTGGCAATCCACGCATATAACTCATCACCTCTTTGTTCTGCCTTAGTTTATCAGGCAACAATCGGAAACATGAACATCCTTTTCAAAAATTAGTTTAAAGTTCTGCGAGTTCACTGTATTATCTTAAATATGATGTACACGCTCTCCAAGCATTTTATGACTGATTTACAATGAATTTATCTCAAATCGTTATACTCTGGTACCGTATTCGCAATCTTTGCATACATTATTTCGGCCTGAATAGTACTACAGTAATCGGGTAACACAAGGAACAATCTAAGATTCAGGTTTTCTACAAAGATTCCAACTTTAACTTTGCCACCCAATTTGGATCCGTCAAAGAATTCATGTATAGCGTGTTGAGTTACTTACATTCAAATTGGGATTTGATGCTTCCTTTTTTCTATGGTCAACTACTAAAACAAGGTCCCGTAGTGTAAAGTTGGTTTGTTGACTAAGTCGTAAAGCCTGTATAAATTGTTAGGGCTGATCAACCAACTTCCTTGCAGCTTAAAGAGCAATAGTCGAAATAGTGATTGTGAATCAAATCAAAATAAGTACGAATTTTATTCGTGGAATTTTAAATAAAAATTAATTACATGAGGTGTGTATCTATGCCCTGTATGTGTTATTGAAAAAACGGAAAACTGTTTAAAACTTGCGCAACTATTTAGTGAAACTAAATTGTAATTTTCCATTTTGCTTTTCACAGCATGACTGAAGCGGGTTAACAGACTACAAACCTTTTTTTTCCTGTTTATTGCAGTAAATTTTTTTGGGAAAACCACGAAATGTGCGAAACTAAATTAATGGACTGTTTTTGGTAATTTTCATGTGAGAGTCCTGCAACACTTGAGACCACTGAAATTTAAAAAAAGAGAGTTAAATGCCAGTCAGACAATATGATAACCCATAACATATATTAGTTATCAGTGGAAGGTAATATGTAGAGAGAGATTCCATATTCTGTATTAATTTAAATAAAAATGTATTTGACGAAAAGTCAACAAATTCACATGGAAGTACTAATAGAAGCAATTGTGTTGAACTCGAAACATTATTATCAAAACAGGGAAAAATCTTATTAATTGGTCTCATTTTTAATCAAATCAAACTAGCTTTTGAAGTCTGTTTTCTATGGGGATATAAGAATGGATCATGGAATTCATATCATAGATGCTAAGAAAATCTGCTTTTGTACTGCTTGGAATATCTATCAGTTTTAGGTTTTAGGTGCTCGTGGTACACCACACCTCTCTGGTCCACAAGACAGACATATTGTCTACCTGCCGAATCGATTTGGTTTTTTAGCCAAATTTGGTTGTATTCTCGGATTAAGCTATGACTTCTTCCATTTGAAATTCGCAAAACAAATTTGATGGATGATTTTCTATCGCGTCTTTGTCTTTTCCATCTGTATCTGTCAGAAATTATTTTATTACCAGAAATGTAGAATGTGGCAATGTAGAATGTGGCTACATTTCTGGTATTTGTTTCTGACTCAAAGTCTCATCCTCATCCTATATTGTTTGAAAGTTCGACGGTTTCAAACTTTTTTGGTGATCCTCCACTTTCTTCATTTCTCTTATCAAAATCGTTATTTCTGAAACGTGGAAATCCTCTGCATATGAATATGATGTTGTTTATTCACAGATTTGATTTATACTGAATATATTTGAAAGACGTCAACACTAACACAAAAAAAAATTATGGTTTGTTCATAATAAATGCTCCCTATGAAAACATTTGCATTTTGATGCCAATTCCTTGATCTATATGCGGTCTACCCTTAATGTCTCCTCTAAGCCTATTGTCTTGGCAAACTTCAGGATGCTGTTCGGTGTTAGCAAAGAGAATTCACTTTCCAGCACATAATATGCACTAAGGCGTTTCCTTCTCAATATCTGTTGTTGACTAACTTATATGCTATAAAGTTTTATAAAGTCTTCAGTTTACTCAATTCATATTTGTCATAGAGTCTGCTAGTTCTACACAGAAGAGAGTTAAGTTCCCAGCACTTCATATGCACTCAGGCGTTTTCTCCAGCATTACTGACTTACGGATTCCAACAACGTAGACTGATGAATCTTCTCGTTGGATTCAAACAATCTACAATGCCTTGTTAAACAATAGTTAACCAACCGCAGTTCACTTCTGGATTGTGTAATACATGACCTAAACCTCCTTCTATTGAAATTTCACTGTTTAGCTCATTAGACTTCTCCAGACGATCTTGAAGCTAATTTCATAACAGCTGCATACACAAATGTCCAAGTCAATTGAGCTCATTCCCCAATATTTGTCGTGTCCAAGAATTAGTTTTTGCCATAGAGTCTTTAAAGTAGCCGTAGTAGGTAGAGTGTTAACTTATTAGACGTGACAACAAAACGAAATATCAGAAAATATTTCTTCGGCGACTGCCTCCAAGCAGATTTCTGACAAAAACTCTGAGGGTAGATAAAATTGCCACAAAATGTTTCCCAAAAATCTGTCGTTCTGATTCGACTTAAAATTGTAGGTCGCGTCATTCATATATAAAATCAACAAACACAACAAAAGTGGTGTGAGAAGCTAAGTAGTGCTGCCGATTAAAGGGTTGTAATGACCAATTATGAATGTATGTATCAGAGATCTGCAATGAGTATTCAAAAAGATGAGTAGCTTCGAACCATACTCATAAGTTCTGACACTTATACGCGTTCATACTTATTTTAACATCATACTCATACTACTCATATTCAAAGTTTGAAGTACATATCGTACTCATATTTAACAATACGCATGATGTTGTTGATTTCGACTCTCCTTTACTCAACATATATACAAGAATCACAAAATAAGTATGATTCGCTTACGAAAACTACAATACTCACTAGAAGGTTGTGTATTTGCTTTGCTTGCTGTCTTTGTCTTTTGCTTTCTTCTTTTCTTTTGTAAATGCAACAACAACTAAGTCTGTAAACTTTAATGAATGTTTCGAATCACTCGAATCATTTATGAGTATTATAAGTATTTTTCTAAATTTATGAATCTGAATGAGTAGGCGTAGGAATCAAACATATTTCGAATGTTATGAGTTTGATGTCAACGTTGTACTCATACTCATTGCAACCTGTACTTATAAATCAATGTTGTAGTGAGTACGAATGAATCAGAGTAGTTGAATGTCAATACTGTTGACTCACTCATACTCAAAATTTTATGAGTACTTATGAGTAGCGAAAAAACGATTGATTGCTGATCTCTGATGCATGTATGTAAACTTCATTATTAAGTACAACTCTTTAATACGAATGTTAGTTTGGCTTCATTTCTGGAATGAGCTTTGTTTATGAGTTGCGAAAAAACTATTCATTGCTGACCTCTGGTAGTTATGTATGCATAGAGTCTGCTGACTATATTCTGTAGAAAGCTAAGCCTTGTCTCCCATTACCATAACATAGCTTTAGTGCAACAGACCTAAATCCAGTAGGACCTCCAGTATCGTTAGAGGACAAATTGTTATTGCTCATAGTATATGTATTACCCTTGAATTACATCCCCATGACTTCATAACCCTTATGTTTTACAATTGTTTGTCAAAAAGGCAATAAATTTGCATTGTACAAACATTTCCTTTACAGACTGTAGCCTTGTGCTAGAATGTCCGTGTCTTTAGTTGATATTTTACATTTCATTAATTTTTAATATTTCCGAAATTTTTAATACGTAAATCGTAAATCAATATAAACAAATAAGACTCAATTATAACAATTTACTTTCCGTTTCGTTTTACAAATATTTTACGAAGAAGATTTCAGAAAATGAAAAAAAAAATACTGCCAGTTAAAGAAGAACTCGAACTTTTTATTTCACAGATCAATGATGTCGTATTTAAACTGAAATGTATAAAAGTTTTTCATTGTTTTTCAGCTGCAAAAAAATAGTTTTAAGAAAAAGAAAATAAAACGAAGAAAAACTTTAAAACAAAGTTTTTCATCTTTAAATACAAGACAAGAACTAATCATTTCTAGTCCATTCAATTTGCTGCATTTGTAACATGAAATCAGTGAACGACACAGCAGACACAGTCGCTGCAGGAAGTGGTCTTTAGTTATACGAGACTGAATTTTTTTTTTTTGAAGAAAAACGGAAGACATAAAACTGTTTTATAGTTCGTTGAAGACATTTTTCATATACGGCCCAAGGAAATGTTACAAAAACAAAAGAAAACAACAACAACATCCAAAGCAATAAGAAAAATCTTCCACGATAATAAAGAAAAGAAAAATTTTAAAATGCTCACAAGATGACAAGAAAAGTTGCCTAAGGCAGTAGGGGCAGTAAAATAATAAGAAAGCATAGACATACTCCTCCTTCTAACTTAGGAAAATGAATGAATGAAAAAAACAACAAATATTTTGCAATAATGCATACAAGCTTTTTCTTAGGCCTTATTCATAGTTTATAACGGGTGATTTTCTATTCCATTTGGATGGTGTATGTGTTAGCTTGTATACATGAGTAGCGGGACCTACAGTTTAAAGTCGACTCCGAACGACAGATTTTGGAGAAACTTTTCATGGCAATTATATTTACTCTCAGAGTTTTTGCCAGAAATCTGCTGAGAAGAAGTCACAGAAAAAATTATTTTCATGTTTCTTTTTGTTGGAGATGTGTGACCTGGGGTCTGAACCGAGGCCTCATGTCTATTAAGTCCGCACACTACCTAGTAAACTACGGCGACTTCTCCCGTCACCATTGGCGACCATAGGCAACGACATGTGTTCGCTAAATAGGCTCTAGAACGTGAAGCAATGAACCCTTATTTCTATAAAAAAAAATCATCTTCCGCAATAAGACCCATTTCTCGATGAATGGGTATGGGAACAAACTATGATTCTACCAATCCATATAAAGTCCAAGAGCTGCGGCTAATTTTAGCTCCTATTACCATTCTCCGCAGAGGAGCTAAAACTAGCCGCAGCCGGACTAAAACCCGGTAAGGCACCAAGGCCCGATGGCATCCCGCCTGAAGAAATGCGGCAAATTGCCAATCAAAGACCGGAACTCTTACTGGGAATGTACAACGCGTGCCTGAGAGAGTGGATTTTCCCGAAATATGGAAGAAACAACGGCTGGTATTAATAAACAAGGGAAAGGGCGATCCGGAGGACCCATCCGCGTACAGGCCACCGTGCATGCTGGATACTTCAGGTAACCTGCTCGAGAGGCTTTTGAAGTCGACAAGCTCAGGAAAGGTGAAACAAATAACATCAGGAGCGGCACAAGGATCTATCCTCGACCCCGACCTGTGGTACGTTAACTATGATGGAATTCTGAGAGAAGATATGCCGGATGGAACTTTTTTGGCTGGATACGCAGACGATATCGCAGCTGTTATCACGGCCAGGAACACGGAAGAGGCACAACGAAAATTGAGACGCGTTATGCTAAGGGCGAAAATATGGTTAGACTTCCACGGCCTAGACCTGCCCATGCATAAAACGAAGTTATTGTTAATCACTGGTCGTCATATCCCCTTGCACGTGGACATGAGTATTGGAAACGAGGTAATTAGGACTAAGAGTTCGGTGAGATACCTTGGAATAAGATTGGGTACCAGACTAAAATATGCGGAACAGATTAAATGCTCGGCTAACAGAGCCCAAAAGATCGTAGGACAGCTCAGCAAACTAATGGCGAATATTGGAGGCCCGCTACCGGCGAGAAGGAGACTCCTGATGGAGGTTAGTAACAGCATTTATGGAAGTGAAATTTGGGCCGAAACGCTCAATGTTAGAAAGCGAGCGTACTCACTTATATCGGTACAGAGAACGGCTGCATTGCGTATCACTTCGGCGTATCGCACAGTATCCGCACCAGCCGTACTTGTGATTGCAGGTACAATTCCCGTGGATCTGCAAGCCGCGGAGCGGATGGAGATTTATAGGGCGAAATTGACCGGAAGTTACACAACAGGTTCCTTCAGGCAAAACACCGTCTCAAAATGGCAACGCCAATGGGATGAAGAGCAGAGAGGAAGGTTAACGGCGAGGCTTATCCCGGATATTGAGCTATGGATTGGACGGAAAACCGGAGAGGTGAACTACTACACTACACAGATGCTATCGGGGCATGGGTATTTTAGGAAATGCCTGCATAGAATGGGCAAGAGCGCCTCCCCTTATTGCCTTTACGAAGAAGAGGAAGTAATTGATGATACAGAGCACACTATATTCAAGTAGGCACGCTGGCAGAGCTACCGCTCTGAGCTGACATCAATAGTTGGAACAATCACGGCCGCTAACATTGTCGAGGTTATGACTGCAAGTGGAGAGAATTGGACTTCAGTGGCGAATTAGGTGGAGCGAATCCTAAGACTGAAGAAGAGAGATCTCGAGGCTGCGGAACATGCAGGCACGCCAGCATAGATGACACTTGCACACGTGTCAAACGGAATCCGACACAGGGACCTGGACGAGAGGAATAGTGGAGACACGTAAATGTCTCCTCAACTTTCGACACGCAATCCGGACGCGGAAATGAACACGCAGGGGCCAAATGGCCAAAAGGACTCCACTCCGAAGTAATACCACCGTAGTTCCGGAGTGGGCACAACGAGTCCACGAGACGAGGGGGGAATTTAGTGGGTGAGGGCCCCACACACGGAGGATGTGACGACTTCCTCTATGGTGCGATTAGGAACATTCACCCCTACTCGGCGTAAAAAAAAACAAAAAAAGGCTTCAAAAAGTCACTGTTTAGTGTGGATTTTAGGCTGGTGGCGACATTGGTCAATATTTATTTGAAAACTACGTTGGTAAGTCTGTTATAGCATATCTATCGCTGACTACGAACGATGTTCCTAATTGGATGATATGACCACTAACAATATGTAACATCACAGGACAGCGTTATGTGCCACAGCCTCCGAGATCGCGCACTTTGGCCTCGTCAAAATTTTTTATGTAGGATTTTCTTAAGTCGCTGGTGTGTGCATAGTCTCCGTAGCCAATAAGATGGGATGTTGGCTTATTAGACTTGAGGTCTCTGTTCAGATTTCTCAGATTTCTGGCAGAAACTCTGGGAGCAAATAAAATTATACATAAGTCTCTCAAAAATCTATAGTTCGGAGTTCACTTCACCCTGTAGATCTCGTCACTCTTGTATATAATTAACAAACATAATACTTATAAGTGGTGCGAGAAACTAGGTCGTAATCCTGACTAAAGAGTTCTAATGGCCAATTATGTACATATGTATGTGTGCTAGATGTTTAAAAAAACACTCTCTATTATCATAATTCGAAACGTTTAGTAAATATGTATGTTTCTATCGAAAAATTATCTAAACTCATTGTGAGGAGTGGCCGGAGATATTTTTAGAGCTGCCTAAACAGCCTTTAGAATGCATTGTTTGCTGCAGTTTTAGGGACGGTAATGCCTTTGGTCCGCACTTCATTTAGAGCGATAAAAATCAATACGTTACGACCAATGGAGCATTTTTGTTTGCCTAAAACTATGAGTTAGCCTTGGTTTCAGGTGACACAATCAAAACGACAGGTGATCGCCATTGCCTAGCGGGTAGTTTATTGGATGTTAGATGTGAAGCCACAGATCAAATCCCTGGTCAGACATCTTCTACAAAACGAAGTATGAACAAATATTTCTTCGGCGACTTTCTCTCAGGAGAAAGTCTGGCAAAAATCTGTCGTTCGGAGTCGACTTTAAACTATAGGTCTCAGCATTCATACATAAAAATTAACACACACAACAGCAGTGATGTGAGAAGATAGGTTGTAATGACCAATTTTGTATGTCACCCGTTATTCTGCAATATTTCTTATTGTAATAATGAAAGCAGCAGTGAGTACAACGGCTTTTATACTCCGAACGACTTCTTTAAACTACAAGTTAATCAATATACTTTCCGACGACAGTGCTAGTGGAGATGTATTACCTTTATGATGAAGTCTATGACATCATAAACAGTGCTTTAAAAATATGTAACTACATGGGACTTGTCCGAATAAGTATTTAAATGCATCTTTCATTCAAGTGGTTGCATTTCTTTCACTCATCGAAAATGGAATCAAAAACTAGATTAAGTCGCCGAAGAAATATATTTTTTTTTCAATTCTTTGTAAAGGCCTCACTTGGGGTTTGAACCGTAGCCTCACTTCTAAAAAGCCAACACACTACCTACTAAACTATGGCGCCATCTGTCAAATTAGTTGTATTTTATTTAGTCTGTTTTGCCAAATATCCATGGACCGTAGACAACAAAGTGAGTTTGCAATTTTCATTGAAAAAATCGTCTTCAGTTATGAGACTCCTATCACAATGAATTATTGTGTGAACAAATAAAATTATTGAATTCGAAGCGATACCTACCCACACGAGATCCAAGAACATCCAATGCAACATGAAAATAGTCATTTAGAACGTTGTTGGCCAGGCCATTCATCACTGGTAACTGCGAAAACAATAGGACGATGAATTAGATGTTCTGACCACCAACATGCCAAGAATAAAGCTTTCGATAATATCACACACACACATACATGCATACATAATTGGCCATTACAACCCTTTAGTTAGGGTAACGACCTAGATTCTCATATCACTTATGTTGCGCGCGTTAATTTTATACATGAGTGGCTGGACCTAAAGTTTAAATCGAGTCCGAACGACAGATTTTTGAGAAGCGTTTTAAGGCAATTTTATTTACTCTCGGAGTTTTTGCCAAAACTCTGCTGACAGGAGTTGGCGAAGAAATATTTTTTTCGTATTTCGTTTTGTTGGAGATGTGTGATCTAGGGTTTCATTCGTGACCTCACTTCTAATAAGCCAATACACTACCTTATAGACTACGGCGACTTCTTATATCTCGCACACACCTTATTTAATTTTAAAGTATGGAAGTTGTTAATGTCATCGATTGGTGTGACCAACTGGCGTAGGCGCGCAAGAAGTAGAGCCGCCTGGAAGGTGCTGATGTTACAACAGACTCAAATCCGTTAATCAGGTTGCTAATGACCAATTAAATAAGTAAGCAAGCTGTTAACGAAAGACACAATTTTAGCTGTAACATCAATTTTCAGTAACCGTTTATAAAGTGTTAAAAAGCTGGATTCAATATAAAAAAACTTTCTTTTATTTTACTACAGTATATAATGCACTTTAATTTAAGCTTTTCTCAGAAATAAAATGTATTAAATTTTTCTATTAGATGGATGATGTAAGCATTTATCCTGAATACATAACCACAATATTTAAATATTTAATACTGAAGTGGAAATCTTGCATTTCATTTTATTTAAATTTAATATTTGCTGTTCACTCTTTACTTTGCCTTTTTCTGGTATTATTTTTAATAGAATTAAAATATTTTAGCTACAGTAAACCCTCCTATAACGCGGTATTCTCAGAACGCGGTTTCCATATAACGCGGGTCTGAAATTGCGACAGCCCTCCTATAACGCGGTACTTTCAAAATGCGGTTTCCATATAACGCTGAGCCCTCCTATAACACGATACTCTTACTGCGCGGTTTCCGTTCAATAACATCCTTGCAGTCTTTCAGTTTAGTTTTTATTTCATTTTTTTTATCAATCCTTGTATGAACTCTTGAAATCAATAAAAATAATTTATAATTTATCTTGCCTTTTGTATTTCTTGGTCTCCATATAACGCGGTACGAATGATGGGATTTGTACTAACTCTGACTTTCTTATAGTGCGGTTTCCATGCAACGCGGTAGACGGTTTCCATAGAACGCGCTACGAATTAACCTGGTTTGTACGGTGAAATCCAAGTTACTTATTGCGCGGTTTTCATATAACGCTGTACGCACTCACCGCGTTATAGGAAGGTTGACTGTATATGGTACACACTAGCTCTCCAGTTGTGGAATTTCCTCTGAAATTTGAGAAAGTACATAAATATTTTTGATGAAAATTCTCTTTATCATCGCATTCAGCGAACCAACCAACCAGCGCCAACTAAAATAATATCAACAGCATAATAATGTAGTTTTTCAACAACAGAAAGTATCGCTTTTACAAAATTATTTTCAACAGAGAATTGTTTAATTTAAAATAAAATAAACATTCAACATGAATACTTCACACATAACATACATTATAACATAACATATACTACATACATAACAAACAAAAGAAGAAATTATTCTGCCAGTGAAAGTCAGCCTCATTTAAATGCTGGCACAGTAAAGCTCTTAATCCGATAAAAGGGAAAAAACAACAACATATGCACACATGCACACATGTACAGTAAACCCCATTAATAAGGATTTAAATTAAATTCTAAATGTTTATGCATTTCCTTTTACGAATTTTTTTTTTCACACTCTCTCTCTTTTGCATTTATTTTGGTTGTTCAAAGATGTGACAGGAAAATGAAGAAAATAACTCCAAAATTACAGACGAAATTTGACGCCACATTCTTAGTACTCATGCAAGTTTGTTTCAACCACACTGAGACACTTAACTACGACAAATTACTATTCGGTTCATGGTAAATAGTCGACAAATCTTAGCTTACTAAGCCTACATTTTTTTTTGGGAATGAGAGGATTTAAGTGCAAAATAGTTAAAGCCACGTGTTACGGCTTCAAACTGAGCATAATAATTACTGCTATTATTATTGCCGTCATGTAGAGTTGTCATTGTCTTGTAACTTTACTTACTTACTTAATTCGCCATTAACAATCCGATTAACGAATTTCAGCCGACCTTAACACACATCCTTCCAGGCGCCTCTACTTCTTGCACGTCTTCACCGGTTGGTCACATCCTCCATTCGAACGAAATGGCCGAGCCAGCTTCCTACACTCATTCGAGCTATTGCGCTGCCATCGAACTATATGGGGTGTATCCTTAATATCTCTTCTAACCCTATTGCCCTGACAAACTTCAAGATACTGTTCGGTGTTAGAAAGGACAATTCATTTTCCGGCACATGATACACACCCATGCGTTTTTCCTGCATTGATAACTTACAGGCTTCAAGAACGTATTCTGATGATTTATTCTCGCCATCATAAAATCTAGTACATGTTGGCTTCGAACAAAGTGTACGTTGAATCTACAATGCCCTGTCAAAAGATCCTTTACCAACCCCAAGTTCATTTCTGCATAGACTAATGCATGACTTAGATCTCCTCCTATTATAATTTATCAACAAAAATTGAGATTGACTCCCTATTTGCCCTGCCTAGCTGATTCGAGTTCCGGAGACAGTCTTATACTACTTGAAGTTAACCTCATATGGGCTATATAGGCGGATGTTCAAGTTAATTGAGCACATTTCCGCTACTATCGCAATATTTGTTGTTGACTCAGACTGTCCTTCATTTAAATATTAAGAACTCTGTAATGTATTCAATTCACTTTTGTCATGGCGCCTGCTGATGCTATACCGAATAGAGTTATGTTTGAAGCTGTCAGCTAGTCAAAGTATTAGATCTCGAAATCTCATGATGAATAGTGTATTACATTTACCTCCCTTTACCCTAACGATAGGTCTGGTGCAACATACTTAAATTAAGCAGAACCTCCAGAGGCTCTATAGGACAGGTTTTCATTTTTAATCCTCATTTCTCATGGTATATAATTATTGGATAACCCTTGAATTCTATCCTCATGATTCCCTTGCAATCTAGGGCTATCCATTTCGTGGTTTCAAAAGTATGGGACTGGAATTCGACATCTGTCAAACTAAGTTGTGAAACCAATTTTTTTTTTCTTTTCAGTTGAAAGTCTGACATTGACGAAAATGGATCGCTTAACTATCACACAACGCATAAAAATTATCAAAACCTACTACAAAAATGCTGATTCTGCCACAGCCACGTATCGTGCTTTAAGAGGAGATTATGAAGAGACTGAAGTGGTTACAAATATTGAAAGACCAGTGCATCATCGTTTCGCTCGTTCCGCTGAAAATACCTCTATTGTAAGTGAAAGTGTTGCCGAAGACCCGAATGTGTCGATTACTCGTCGTTCTCAGGAATTAGGGCTGTCTTACGGCACATTATGGCGTACTTTGCATTTAGATCTACACCTACATTCATATAAAGTCCAGCTCACGCAACAACTGAAGCCAGCTGACCATTCACAACGTCGTAGATACGTGGAATGGGTGCTTGATCAACAAGCGGTGGACGGCAATTTTTCGAATAAAATTTTCTTCAGCGATAAAGCACATTTCACACTTGGTGGGTATGTCAATAAACAAAATTGTTGTATTTGGGGTTCTTACATACAGAAAAAGTCACTGTTTGTTGCGCTCTTTGGTCCGAAGGTGTGATTGGACCTTACTTCTTCGAAAGCGACGATAGAACGACTATCACTGTCAATTCGGAGCGTTATGGTAATATGATAACCGACTTTTTTTGCCTGCTATTGAAGAATACGACTTGGAGAATATGTGGTTTCAACAAGACGGTGCCACATGCCAGACAACTCGAGCGAATATGGCTTTATTGCAAGAGACATTTTCTGGCCGCGTAATTTCTCGTCGTGGCGATATCAATTGGCCACCAAGATCATACGATTTGACACCATTAGACTTTTTTGTGGGGCTACGCGAAAGACCGCGTTTATGCAGATAAACCTTCAACTCTTGAGCACTTAAAAACCAACATTCGTCAGGTTATGGCTGAGATACCGCCCAATATGTGTCGAAAATTACCCCAAAAGAATCAATGCTTGCAACACTTCGCGTGGAGGTCATTTAAATGATGTAGTGTTTCACACATAATGTCAACGTTCAAACTTTACAAATATCATGAAAAAATATTTTGTATGTGTTTCGAAATGGATAACCCGATATATGCTTTCATATAATGATAGTCGTAGATATAATTTATCTCTAGTTTCTGTAATATTATCCATCGGTGAGTCAGTCTTTTTCTCAAAAGAACGTCACTATAGACGTTATAATTTTTTTTTTTCTAGAACAAATAGCAAAAGATCGTGTGTTTACGTCCTCTGCTATTCACCTGAATATTATGGGCTATTTTTATTCAAAGACCTATCACCTTAAATATCAAAACCGATATTGAAGGATATTCAGAAAGATATTCGAACAGGCCCACTAACTTTTAACATTTTGGACTCATGTGGTCACATTTCTTGAAATGTATTGAGATGTTATATTATGAGTAAAACGAAGAATAAATGTGCCACGAACTTGAGGCACTAGAGGTTCAGAACTGAAGAAATGCTGTAAAATATGAAACTTTTCCTTTAAAGAATTCGTTTTTAATTCTGTTAAGTCGTACAATGTATCTGTCCTTACTTATAACGAATTATTCGTTCGTCATTTGTTTAGTCGCAGGTTTTCCATTATATGGATCGTTTCCGAATATGGATCGTTTGCCCATTAAAAAACGTGTAAAAACATTTAAAATTTACTACAAAAGTGGCAATTTATCCGATAGTAAGGGGACAGTCCCCTACTGTGAAAACAGTTTGTTTTGAAATACCAGAAATTAAGTACAGAAGAATGGAAATATAGAGCAACCTTCTTTAAAAGGAATTGGTACGATTGTAAAGAAATTTTAAGTCGCCTTTGTCTTCACTACAGCGTTTTACATAAGAGCCCGTGATTCAACTCTTCACCATGCACAAAAACGAAATCCAAAAAAAAAAAATCTTTCAGCAACGTTTTCCTCTCAGCAGTCTGGCTAAAGTTCTGAGTGTCAAATATGCCCACCATGAAAATTTCTCAAAAATCTGTCATTAAACAGCTGGTCCCACTACTCACGAATAAAACTAACACACGCACGACATGAATGATGTGAGAAGTTAGGTTGCAATCCTGACCAAAGTAAATAACAAACGGCAAGTTTTACAAATGTGAATAGTCGTCTGTTCAAAAATGTCGCTTCTTTTAATAAAATTGCGATGGATGAACAAAATTTAATGATTTAATGGCATTATCAGCTATTGAGATAATCTTACGATTCATTATGGTATATTTTGTACTTAAGTTTACACATCCGTCAATATAATATCCATCAATGCAATTATGAGATTAAGGGTTTCAATGCTAATTTTTAGAATTTTCTTCAGCTCTGCAGGTCATTTCTCCCACGGTGGGTACGCAAACAAACCAAATTGTCGGATAAGGACCATAACCATTGCTGTGTTTTTTAATGCAATTCAAGGTTTTGAACTAAACAGTATAGGAGCCATATAACACTACGAAATGTAAATTTATTGCATAAAAGTCGTAGTCGCCGTAGTACAGTGTGTTTATTTATTAGACACGAGGCCAAGGTACAAACCAGAAATCAGTAATTTTTTTAGCTACTCATAAATACTCATGAAATGTTGAGTATAAGTGAGTCAACAGTATTGAAATTCAACTACCCTGATTCATTCGTACTCACTACAATATTGATTTATAAGTACAGATTGCAATAAGTATGTGTACAATGTAGACATCAAACTCATGACATTTGAAATATGTTTGATTCATACGCCTATTCATTCAGATTCATAAATTTAGACCAATACTTATAATATTCATAAATGATACGAGTAATTAGAGTGGTTCGAATCATTCATCAAAATTTACAGTCTTAGTTGTTGTTGCATTTACAAAGAAAAGAAGAAAGAAGAAAGACAAAGACAGCAAGCAAAGCAAACACACAACCTTCTAGTGAGTATTGTAGTGTTCGTACCCGAATCATACTTATTTTGTGCTTCATGTATATGTTGAGTAAAGTAGAGTTGAAATCAACAACATCATGCGTATTGTTAAGTATGAGTACGAAGAGTACTTCAAAATTTGAATATGAGTAGTATGAGTATGATATTAAAATAAATATGAATGCGTATAAGTATCAGAAATTATGAGTATGATTCGAATCTACTCATCTTTTTGAATACTCAGTGCTGATCTCTGCTATAAACGACAGATCAGACATATCAAAGTAAACAAAATTTGAAAAATATTTCTTCGGTAACTTCCTCTCAGTAGTCTTCTGGCAAAAGCTCTGAGTGTAAGTAAAATTGAGATGAAAAGTTGCTCAAAAATTTGTCGTTTGGAAAACTAACACAACATGGGTAGTGTGACAAGCTAAGTAGGTAATGCTTTCAGAAACTTTAAATTTCAATCCTTCTCGTCTTTCTTTTAAGATAATGGATATGTGTAGTTGCTCTAGAATCTATGAATGGGACTATTTCTGTATACATGTACGAGCGCAAGACATCTTTGAAACGATAGAATACAAACCAGTTTGTTTGCCACATCATTTTCCAAGCTGAGACATGGGTGTTAATAATTTTTAATACTTTTTTTTTTAATAATCTTTCAGACATGATTCAGTATATAATTTCGATGAAATCACTTTACTTTTAAAAATTAACAGAAATGAATTGTTTAAGACTTACAAAACACATCTCAAGTTAAAGTTAAAGATCTCAGTATTTCAATAAAAGAATTCAAAGAATTTTCTTATGCATTCAAATTAAATTAAAAGAACATTTTAATTGTTTAATTAACAACAGATTAAAATGACAAAATATTTGAACTTCTGAGAAGAGAAAATATACGCAAAAAGAAACAGAAAAATGTATTTCACAGCAATGCTATGACGGTTTTAAATAAAAATCTCTTATAAATGTTCACAAATTCGTAGGAGTTAGAGTGCCTAAGGCGTTGAAACGAAATGACTTCAACAATAGTCGGCAGTCATATAATGCCTACGCAAAAGTTTAATTAACATTAAAATCTTTCGACTGCTTGAGAGCAAGAACATTCGTAACATTTTAAGTTCAACATAACATTAAAGTGTACGAATAAAAGTCCACATTGGCGGGTACCCCCTGTACAATGTCAGGATTCTGCACGTTCAAAATAACGTTTGGCATTAATTAAAATAAATTTTATGAATAACTTGTCTGTTAATTTATGTACGTTTTGAGCATATTTTATTGAAATCAATTTATTGTTTTTTTGTAACAACTAAATAAAATCACAACAACAAAAACAAACGAAACGATTTGCAATGAAATATTATTGGCTGCCTGCCTGTGTTTTGGCAACAGTTGAGCGTATGTGAATGTGTTTGTTTGTATTGGAATGCTGCGTAAATAATGTCCTTGGCAGTTAATCAACAGAGTAAATACGCACAGGACTACATATTCATTTCTACTGTGGTACAATATATTATAATAAATAATATGATATGTTGTTATGTAATGGAAAAATAACAAATGCGACCATATTATACCCTGCACTACAATATTGTTACGCCAATTAAAATCTAGATACTGGTGTTTGTGCTTTTTTACATCGCTTAACATTAAAATTATAAATAAAAGCTACAAAAACAAAACAATGCAACGAACAAACCTGTTTACAAATTATCATATTGCTTAATATAACAACAAACACCAGCATAAAAAATAGTAAGCAAGTGAACAAAAACATACCAATAACAATACAATAATATACGTAAACAACGATGTTTACATTTATAGAGATCTCGTCGAGGCGAAGTCAAGAACGTTTACCTTCAAGAATATTCATCAGACTGTTTACTTTGCCATATAAAAGGCAAGGCAAAGCAGGCGACTGAATTAGTTAAGTTCAGTTAGTTTTGTGTAGAGACGCGGTGCCTTTGAAGAGAGTAATCGTGGTTTGAAGATCTCCGTTACAAAGATCTGTTGAATAACGGTTTAATAATTGTTAGTGTTTATGCAAAGGGTATAAACAGAGGAATAATAAAGAAAAGCAATTGTTGTTGTTTACATCAAGTTGTGAACAGTGGCACACAGAATTGTGCGAATAATAAAGAATTTTAATTAAAACTAAACAAACACATTTATTTTTATTTTATTTGCAATATACGAGCTCATATTTTAAACGTTTCTAATACTTATATTCAGCGGAATAGTTTGTTTTGGTTGCCATCACGTAATGATTCCATAGGGCGCAGGTTAAAACAACCCTGCTTATGGTGTACTTATTTGGTAGCCAGTGTACAAACACCTATGCCACTGCATAGGTTTTATTTGTTTTATTGCAACTAAGTCTTTCTTTCGACCTTCTATTGAAGCACAGGGTTTAGCTGATTGCGATAAAGCTGACATGTTGCAATTCTGGAAAGACAGAATTATATGATCACTGAATGGAATATTTAATTTTTCAATTTCACCTGGGAAATCCTAGCCTGAAAATACAGAGGTTCCAAAAGAGACTCTAGAGACTTTTACACATGATTCCAAAATGATAGACAGACTATGGTATACATTTGTGTACATATATTACATACATAGAAATTTGGTTAAAATTGGTCACTCCAATCATTCCGTCAGGATTACGAATTAGTTTCTCCACCACTTATATTGTGTGTGTCAATTTTATATAGTAGTGGCGGGACCTACATTTAAAATTTAACTTCGAATAACAGATTTCTTTGAGAAACTTTTCATGGAAATTTTATTTACCCTCTGAGTTTTTCCCTGAAATCTGCTGACAGGAAGTCGCCGAGGAAATATTTTTTCGTATTTCATTTCGTTGGAATTATCTGATATGAGGTCTGTATCGTGGCCTTACGTCTACTGGACTACTGTATATATTAAGAATCCTTATATTACACTTTCGACTGCCTGACCACTACAGTGTTTTCCAGAAAGAGGTCACAACCATTTTGAAAGCCACGCAATACTCGTTCGATGGTGAGATTTTCCCCTGAAAATCTCATAATTTGCTCGAACAGTCAGTCAGGTTGCATATAAATTTCTAACGAACTTCATCATTGTTCAAGAATGCTGAGGATTTCTCCAAGAAATTTTGAATCGTTCATAGGTACCTCTTGTATTGTTTCTTGATGTAGTCGGAAAATAAATTGCTTACCAACCAGCCGGTGGCGGTATAAAAATTACCGTCTCCAATATATTACAGGGCATAAGTATGAATTTCGATTGTCTTACGTTAACCAAGTTTTCTTCACTCACACTTCCATGGACAAGAAGAGGGCAGACTGCCTGCTGCCCTTAAATCGCATGACCGAAAGACTTGGCATTTCGGCAATTGATCTCTGCATTTAGTTTGAAGAGGAGGCTCTCTATCATATATCACTATCTACTAAACTATGGCGACTGGCATTTTATAATTTCAGCTCGAAGAATAAATCTTCAAATGGGAAACTTCTGAAAACAAGACACTACAAAAAACTTATGTGTACAGGAGTATTGTTTCAGCTGAAAAATTTAAATGCAGCTTCTAAGGTGTCAGAAATACTTATATTATGATATTATGCCTACGTCAACATATGGTATATTAATATAGAAATATCAGTTGTGTGTTAGAAAAAATAATAATTAATTAATAATATAATCCACTCTAAACATACATGTTTATTTTATTAACACAATATTTAACACTTGTTATTTCACCTTTAAAGCAAATTCACTTTTATTAGTATATTACTTCCATAATAATTTTAATTTAATATAAGCTGGAAAGTTTAACTAACGGTATTGAATATTTTAAATTGTTCTGGAATGTAAAAAATGAATTAATCAATTTCAAAATAAAGAATTGGTTTGAAGTTTTTATAGTTTCTTGAAGTTTGCTTCTTTTCTGTGTACCTGTTAGATTAATTGGAAGGTGCTTGAGGCTGTATACTACACTGGGAGGCAAGGATAATTCGAGAAGATACAAATCAAAACAAAATTTGAAATACACATATTTACTTAAATAACCATAGCACCTTACGGTTTACAAGGTTTTTTTTCCTCGAGGTGAAAAAATCATCGAAAGACACTGCAACAGTATTGTGGGACTTTAACCCACTAAAAAAATCATCTCTAAGATTCGATTCTATTTGTCCTATGGTACTACCGTTAAGTATTTCATCACAGGATGAGTTCTAGCCTACTGACTACTACTATTGATTTCCATCCCTTTCAACCCAACGAATTCTCTCCATCCTTCTCAATTCCTGCATCACATTTGCAGGGAGCATTTTTACATATTGCCAAACTTCACACAGATCGCAATATATGTGAAACTATATTATCTGGTGTCACTACTTCATCTATTATCGTCTCTAACAATTTGCGTTCCAATCTAAATTTTCATTTCCATTATTGCAGAAGGAGCAAGATACCTCATTGTCGTGGTCATATTTACATAGATATTCCCTAAAGCAACCATGCCCCGTTAAAAACTGTGTCATGTAAATGTCAACATGACCGTGTCTCCTTTCAACCCAACTTTGTACACTTCTGATTAGTCTATGGGTCCATCGCCCTTTCGTCGCAGTATCCCATCTAATCTGCTATTCGTCTAAACTCTTTTATCTTCCCTCCATTCGTTCCTCAGTTGTCATTTTTCTACCAACAATACTAACTCTATCATATATCCTTTTCAGTTCTATAGCCATAACATCAGGCGGAGTTATACCAGATATGACACCAATAGCCTCATGTGAAAATGTGCTGAAACTACTAGCAACCCTAAGGGCGCTTAGACGAAATAAAGATCTTGCAAACCTATCGTAGGTTTTAATACCCAACGCCGAGCCCTACACAGGCGCTGTTTAAAAGGTGTCATTATATTTTATGAGAGCAAAAGTCTCGTGAGGAGCACCATTTAGTGAGACGGTTGAATCATTAATCAGTATGTTACTGTACTATATTTTGCCTCTGCTAATACAGTTCATATTGCAAAAATTATCGATTTGTGTTGCTCTAGCTACAACCTAGTTACACTAAAGGTATCACAACTTTATTGTTGTCTCATGATGTTGCCGGAGTCTGGTAGGTAGTGTGTTCGCTTATTAGACGTAAAGCCCGGGTTCAATTCCCAGGTCAGACATCAAAACTAAAATATGAAAAAATATTGGTTCGACGACTTCCTCTCAGCAGATTTCTGGCAAACACAATAGACCGTAATCCTGACTTAAGGGTCGTAATGGCCAATTATGTATGTATGTGTGTATCATTGTCCCATTTGATAATTGTCTGGTGGAACATTGGTTACAAAAATTAATGACTGTAGCAACTCCATTTAATTATACAATAGAATACTGAAAAACAAGTTTCTATATGACAACAAAGGTCCACAGAGGCTTGTCGATATGTAGAGATTTATAAGTCTCCTAAGTGGAGTCTCACCACAATAATAGCCTTCTATCACTACAAAAGTGTAAGTTCGTCAGTTAGATGGTCATCAATGTATAGGAAATTCTGCATTCTTATAATTCAGACAACTCTGAATGTGTTGTTTAATCATAAGTGGAGTGTATGATATGGGCCAGTAAAAATTTGGCATACTTAATTCAAAGAGATTTAAATTCTTCAGTGACAGTCAAATGACTATGATGCAATAGCAGCTAAGGATTCGGAATCAAGACTTTCCTGGAATATAAGATAGCGATTAAGAATCTAGAAGAAAGCAATGAGTATATTAAGATAAGACTAGGTAAACACGTCTTCAGTACGCTTATGAGCATTATTGCGGATGATAACACAGCCCTGAAAATTTGGAGTTTTTTTTTTGTTCAAATAAGATGGCTCCAGATGTTTCCGAAGGCATTTTGCGCGATGAACACGAATCTTTACATCACGTCAGGTTTTCGAGCAAAAGGAGATTCAAACCCCTAAAAATAGCGTTTTTGGCTATTTTTGAAAAAGTGTAGAGCTAAACTCTGAAGTACTAGAACCATCGCTATTGTAAGAAATTGACAACTGATCTTTATAATGAGCCCAAAGCCAAATTATTTGCATGCATTCTTAAAGCAGGGGGTGAGTTTATGCCAAGAGGTGCAAGAGAAAAAGAAACATATGACGGAGGTCCTTAAAAATTAATCAAATTTACTTGAAAATTGTCACTCAGGGGTTTTGGGTAATGACCCAACCCAACACATGAAATGAATCCTAAAGACGTCGAGATTTCTAAATGTACAAGATACAGACCACATATAGAAAACTGATGCCTCTTAATGGTGAGAGCACAACAAGACAAATGGTTTGGGTACATACTATATATGCCGATATGCAGGAGAACTTGAATTCTATTATTGCTCTTTTCTCTGTTTTCTCTGTTTTATTTGTTTATCAAAGATATGGTCACCTTGTTATAAAATAAATATAGAATTTATACAACTACAAACACTACAAATAAAATTCTTAAGAGTACTTAACTCTCTTTAAAAATGTATTTATTCCACATCATAACTACGTACCATAAATAACAACCTGTTTGCATTATTTCTACTCTTTTTGGCACGTCAACGACAGCCATAATGAGAGAGCTTCTGAGAGGTTTTCTTTCGTATAAAGGACGAAATGAAAAATGAAACAAATTTAGTTCACATTCAGCTCTCGACTAGAGAAGCTAATGATGATTGCAAGTGTGCTACTGATTTTATTTGAAATTAAAGTGTTGAATGTGATGAAAGCCACGCACCCTACTAAGAGTAATTTTCATTCCACAAAAGGCATTATATAGTCTGGATATACCACGTAGTAATTGAATTAAGTGCAAATGTTTGAATTTATAATTAAAATATGAAAACAAAAGGCAATTTAAGGATGTTGATGCTATGGGCTATTGAAAAACATTTTCTCGCTGTTATAATAAAAATTATTATTTCTAATGGCGACTTTCTCTCAGCAGATTTCTGGCAAAAACTCTGAGAGTAAATAAACCTGCCATGAAAAAGTTTCTGAAAATCTGTTGTTCGGAGTCGAACAACAACTCAAGCATAAAATTAAAATTAACATGAGTGCTGCGAGAAACAAGGCGGTAATCCTGACTGAAGGGTTGTAATGGCCAATTATGTATGTATGTTTGTATGTGATTGGTTTGATTATTCGATTTGAAATCGGTTTCTTCCATATAGGCAGCTGCCAGTCAATAAATTATTATAAAGTCTTCCTGCATTAAAGTCATGTTCTTGCTTAGAACAAAATGTCAACGTTTAAAGAGTAATAAAATACAAATAACTGAACGAATATTTTGTAATATCCTTATTATGAACATTTCTCATAACATTATCACTTAAGCCTCGAAAATCATTATCACTTATATTCCTTTCAATCAACAATTCTCTTCTAATACCACGTAATCTCGTAAAATAAGACTCATACTCATTTTATGTTTCTAATTCAAGTAGATTTTTTTCTAAACATATGACCTAATTACTCCATTAAATCATTCAAAGACACAGCAGAGCCTAAACGGAACTGCATTCTTTTAAAGTTGGCATAGCCATCGATCATTTTATTTGATTTTTTTACATCTCGGCAACTAAACTATTGATATTTTTGTCGTACTAGTCAAGTCAATAACGTTATGCTCCTGAATATAAATTCTGCTCGAATACCAACGCATCACGAATGAGTGACACAAATTTGTTTGTATGGGTATCGTGGTAGTTATGGTAATATTGAATACAATACCAATATTGTTTCGTTATTTCGACGGAAGTTGCTTAAACATATGAAGGGGACTAGAATATATATCGAATCTTCCAGAAAGGAGTTTAGAATTTTTTTCAGTTGGTTACAGCCGGAGCTACATCTATCAAAAAAGTTATCAGTGATTTCGTTTCGCCAAATTATTATACACGACTAGAGATGGGACAAGGGTAAATACCCAAATGGTAAATTGGGTATTTAAAGGTAAATACCCAGGTATTTACCCAAGCACCCGTTTATTTACCCAAAATGTGGGTATAAATCAAATTAAAGTAAAATTTAAATAAATTAAAAGAATTTAGTGTTTTATTATGAATTAACTTCTTAATAACAAACGAAATAATTCATAAATTTAGTCATAATCGCTGTCGCTGTCCGTATCTAATAAAAACTCACATCGAGTAGAGTGCGTGATTCCTGTTGAAGTTGAAGGGCAATCGCCTTGAGTACATTCTAGTGAAGAATTTATGTTATTTTCAAATTGAGTGGAGTGCGTGCTTTCTGCTGAAGGTGATAAACTATTTTTAAAAAGCAAGTCTTAGTTGCACGATATATATGTTATTATTCCTGCTTTTTGGGTTGTTAAACGGTTCCCGTTTTTGAGTGAATGAAGCTGTGGGTGCTAAAGGAACATTCAGTAGCAGCTGAAGTACAAGGGGTTGTTAAAATCCGAACAGCTAATTTGCTTAATTGCATACTTCCACCAATTTCTTTCCACCAAGTTAATGGAGAAATCTCATACAAACAGTTCCAGGCAAAAGATTTTGCATAGAAACCATTTTTGGCCCTGTAATTGTCAAATTGGCCCGTGTTGGCAGACTTTTGACAAATAGAGTTTCTAGCTTTGCTATGAGAAAGTTTACAACACCTTCATTACGAATGTTACTCTATCCATCACATTGAATATATAAAAAATTTTCTGCTTTTAGTTGTAAAGTAATGTCCATACTCATCTCGTTATAAATTTTATCCAAATATTTTGATGAAATTGCTTTTCTGGTTGGAGGCTTGAAATGTGGATTAAGGTCCTTAAGAAGCCATCCACCATAGCCAAAGGAGCGCCGGTTACAAATATAGCCTTAGCTAAGTTATATTGTGCTGAGTTTTAATGAAGATGCATATGTAAATCAGAAAAAGGCGGAGAATCATTTGCTGTCTGTATCTTGTTTATTGCCACATTGGTTGCAAGCATCTCTTGAACTCGGTGCTCGTGAGGCCAACCGCGGCAACTATATTCATGAAGTAAAATTCCATTCCTAATCGGAACAATTGTACTTTAAGACAAAAAATTAATTTAATAAAATTTCATATCATTTTTGTTTTATTGCATTTTTAAATTTAAACTTTTAAATGGTCCTCCCTTTAGTCGGCAAGGAAGTTTTTCATGTATCCACAACTTTTATTATATTCAAATCTCTTCTTTTTTTTCGAATCACCTATTATTTGTTCAAATGCATGTTTAGAAATATAAAATTTGATACCCCCTTAAAAAATATGTGTATATTAAAAATTAATAATTACAAATCAAAACTCAACCTCAATCACAAGATATGATCATTTCAAAAAATTTGTTGGAAAAATTGGAAAGTTAAAGAAAAAAAAAACAAACAAAAATCCCTTTTGGGGATGTAAAACAGCATACAGGTTCGTTATTCATAAAAGCAAGCTAACCAACTCAATATTGAAAACGTTTTCATTCTTCTCGTGATTTATTTAACATACAAAAGTTTAAATGCACTATTTTTGTTGTGAACAGAGTTTATTACTTTTTTATATATATTTTCAATTGTCGTTTAAATCAAATAAGCTATCTGGCTGAATTCTATATTGCCAGATTTAATTAAGCTTCCTTAGTGTTCTTGTGCATTTAACTCCTTAATGACAAGTGGATCAAATTCACTGTGACCCACTGTAAAGCAGTTCCCAATGGAATGGTTATACAAACAGTTCTTCCCTGTTACTGTCTATATATCTAGTCCTTACTGCAGTATAATTACATTAAGAAGAGTGAATGGCATATAAAACCATTATCAGTTTAGTCAGCTGTACAACTTAGTTTCCCACACCATCCATGCCGTGTGAAAAAGGTAGCTCTATAGATCTAGTGAAATGATAAACCTTATTGAACACATGTTACGATTCAGTTATTTAATTGGTCACTACAATCCTTTAGTCCGGACTCATTCCAGCTTCTCACACCGCCTATGTCGTGAGTGTTGATTTTATCTATGAATGGCATGACTTACAATTTAGCATCGACTCCGGACAACCGAGCGCAATTAACGCAATTTTATTTAATATTAGAGTTTTTAATTTGACTTCAGCGTCTAAAAAATCACCCTTTATTTATAAGATAGCAGAACAACAATATGTATACATACATATGTATGTATATTTCATATTTAACATTTTATTAACTTTGTTGTAAAATAAATGTGTATTCTTGCTATACACTTCACCTTCTCTAATTACATTTCTACACATGTAAGTATGTGTGTATAGTTCATATGTATTTATATTCCTAGTTCGCTCAATATTTATTTAAAAGTGAATTTATTTCTGTCTTTAAAATTAATACTCATTTATTATATCATATGTTGGATGATATGACTTAAGCAACTGCAAATGAAATTTTAATATTAAATACATCGATTTTATGATTCTCTTTCAATTTTAAATAAATTATTTACCACAAGTTACATTCATAATTAAGACTACATGTAATGTAATTAAATATTATTCAAATTATTGAAATTGTTTAGCAATTGTTAAGAGTTTATTTATGGAATTTACCTGAATTCATGTAAAATTTTTGTTGTTTTCTTTCTTTCTTTCTTCTTCATTTACTTTTAATTTCAATTCATTTGAATACATTCTATTTCTGTAATTGATTTAATAAGGAAATTCTATTCTATATTTCATAATGAAATTAATACAATATTTTAAAATGCTAATTTCTTGCATAATTGATGTATTTTATTCACAATTGTATTGTAATTAAAATGTTTTTATTCATTTAAATAATACATTGAAATGGAAAGTTAAAGACGTTGAACTTTTTTTCTTTTACTAAATACTTAAATAACATTTGTAAATACAAAATATTTTAAATTATCATAAAAATTAATTAAAAGTTATAAAATAGTTCCTACTTCTCTTCTTGCTGGAATGCTAAGACAAAATGCTCCCAAAATACTCTCAAATATAAGGCCACAGAGTAGATATTTTCGCAATCATTTCCTTCAAGCGTAAAGAGAACATTATATCGGATGTTTTTGAGAGATGTCTATATATAAACATAAATACATAACACAATTGGTCATTACAGCTTCTTACACCACTTCTGTTGGGTGTGCCAATTTTATACATGAGTGGCAGAACCTACAGTTTAAAGTCGAGTCTTAACGCCAGGTTCGCCGAAGAAATATTTTTTCATATTTCGTTTTGGTGTCTGTTCTGGGGTTTGAACTGTGGCCTCATGTCTAATAAGCCAACACACTATCTACTAGTCTACGGTAATGTGTCTACCGATATAGATAATTATGAAAATTTGACAGCTGAGAATTTCAAACTTTGTTCACGTTTCTGTTCAATAAGATTTGAAAAGCTATTATGTATCGTTTGCTTAAACATTTTAAAAATTTACTTCGAAAGTAAACCCCGATATGCGTAGAGCACTTCATTTATGTTACAATCGGTATAATTGACTAAATAAGCAGGAAATTATTGCAGTTATCGATCAGTTTTCCAAGAATTTTGTCGATATTTCTCACCCATTTTGTCTAGGTTTCCATTTTTAATATTGAGTCAGCTTCATAGCAGCTGAGTACTTGGATGATATTGCTATATCCTTTCCTCTGTATTTCCTGGTCATATTGAATTGAGCACATCTTTTGATGGCATAAACTTTCGCTTAGAAGCGAAATCTGACTTAAGTTCGAGCAATTCCTCTACTGAAGTCGCCGTAGCCCAGTAGGTAGTGTGTTGGCTTATTAGACATAAGGCCACGGTTCCAAACCCTAGTCAGACATCTCCAACTAAAACAAAATGTGATAAGAAATATGTCTTCGGCGAGAGAGAAATCAGCAGATTTCTGGCAAAAACTCTGACAGTAAAATAAAATTGCCGTGATACTTACTTACTTAATTGGCCATAACAACCCGTTTAACGGATTTCGGCCTGCCGTAACACATCCTTCCAGGCGCCTCTGCTTCTTGCGCGCCTACGCCAGTTGGTCACACCAATCGATGACAGGGCTTCCTCGATTTGGTCCTTCCAACGGATACAAGGTCGTCATCTTCGCCGACTTCCGCAGATTCCCGCATCAAATACCCGTCTCGCCGGAGCAACCTCCTCCATTCGAACGACATGGCCGAGCCAGCGCAGCCGCTGGATATTAATGCGCTGTACAACGTCTACGTCGTTGAGGAGCTCATACAGCTCACTGTTGGATCGGATACGGAAATCATCGCCAACTCGCACTGGACCGAAGATCTTGCGTAGGACTTTTCTCTCGAACACTCGCAAGGCTGCTGCATCTGTTCTTAATAGGGTCCATGCCTCTGCGCCATAGAGAAGCACGGGAAGGATGAGCGTCTTGTAGAGTGTTAGTTTTGTCGCGCGAGAGAGGTCTCTGCTACTCAATTGCCTACTGAGACCATAGTAACACCTGTTGGCAAGAGTGATCCTACGCTTGATCTCCAGACTGACATCATTTCTGGTGGTAACGGCGGAGCCAAGATAGATGAATTCCTTGACCGTATCAAAAGTATAGTTATCGGCCGTAATCTGAGAATCAATACGCCGCGCGTCTCTACTTGTCGATAACATATGCTTTGTTTTGCCCTCATTTACTGCCAGACCCATCTTACTAGACTCTCGTTCAATAGCACTAAAGGCAGCAGTAACATCTCGCTTGGTACGCCCTATAATGTCAATGTCGTCAGCGTACGCAAGCAACTGGACACTTTTTTGAAAAATAGTGCCATTGCGATGCACTCCCGCCTTTCGCAGAACACTCTCCATGACGAAGTTGAAGAGGTCGCATGATAAGGGGTCGCCTTGTCTGAAACCTCGCACGGTATCAAAAGGTTCGGAGAGGTCCTTTCCTACCTTGACGGAGCTGCAGGAATTGCTCAACGTCATTCTGCATAGCCTTATCAGCTTCGCAGGTATACCGAGCTCAGACATTGCGGCAAAAACACGATCCCTTATGGGGCTATCGAAGGCTGCCTTATAGTCGACAAAAAGATGGTGTGTGTCGACTTGTTTCTCGTGGGTCTTTTCCAGGATTTGGCGTAGTGTGAAGATCTGGTCGATGGTGGACTTGCCAGGTCTGAAGCCGCACTGATAAGGTCCAATCAGTGTTTTTACGAGTGGCTTCAATCGTTCACACAATACGCCTGTAAGAACCTTATATGCGATAGGGAGAAGACTTATACCCCTGTAGTTGGCGCATATCGTAGGGTCTCCCTTTTTCAGGACAGGACAGAGGACACTGAGGTTCCAATCGTTGGGCATACTTTCCTCTAGCCATATTTTGTAAATAAGTTGGTGCATGCGCCCTACCAACTCATTACATCCGGTCTTAAACAATTCAGCGGGGAGGCCATCAGGACCCGCCGCTTTATTGTTTTTAAGACGCATAATCGCGACTTTGACCTCTTCATGGCTAGGCGGCGGAATCTCCACGCCGTCATCGTCGATCGGGTTCGAAACATCATCTCTAAAGGCGGAATTGTTGTCGTCATCACCTTGCAGCAGAGTAGAGAAGTGTTTCCTCCATAACCTCAGCACCCCTTGCGAGTCTGTTATCAGGTTTCCGTTTTCGTCTTTGCAGGAAGACGCTCCGGGCTTAAAACCTTCGGTTAGACGCTTAACCTTTTGATAAAATTTTCGAGCATCATTCCTACACCTATACATCTCGACTTCCTCGCGCTCACGCCTTTCCTGCTCCCTCTTCTTGCGTCTGAAAAGGCGTCTCTCATCCCTTCTCCTCTCTCTATAGTTCTCGACAATGGCGCGCGTTGCGGCTGACTGCAGCGTTTTCTTGTATGCGGCGTTTTTCGCTGCAGCAGCCTGGGAGGGATGGGATGCATGCAAACAAGGCAAAGTTTCTGATTGTGGTCAACGTGGCGACCTCCAGGACGATCCTTGTCTTGCTGTATTCAAGTTGACACGCAGCCTCCTCGTGGCCCCTCCTGGATGGCATTCTAGCACCCGCTAGATGTTAACTAATTGCGTGCAGCGAAGTCCAATCCCCTGGACGTTAAATTTGGGTTGTGCGTAGGGCTTGGAACCCACCGCGTAAAAATCCCTCTCCAATGAAAACCAGAAATACAGAATTGCCGTGATAAGTTTTAAAAATTTTGTCATTAGGAGTCGACTATAAACTGTAGGTCACGCATGTATAAAGTTATTACACACAATAGAAGTGGTGTAACAAGCTAGGTTGTAATCCTGACAGAAGGGTTGTAATGACCAATTGTGGATGTATGTATATATGTACACCAATTCGGTAAATCCCTGGAGCACTTCAAGTCCTGTTCAAGTTGAATTTAGCACATCTTTCGATGGCGTAAACTTTCACTTGGAAGAAGAAATTTCTCATAAATTCTGATTTTGATCCGAGCATTTCTTCTCCTGTTCCATTATCTCTCCTAAAGCTCTATCTAGCCTTCAAATTGCTCCACTCACTCTTATTTCTCATTCAAAAATCATAGAGTTTACTGATATTGCCTGGGGGCCGCTAAATAGGGATATTTTAATATTAATATGTAGGTTCCGCCACACATGTTAAAAACTAACACATACATCATGAGAGCTGAGAGAAACTAGGTAGTAATCTTGACTAAAGGGTTGTAATAAGCAATTAAGTAAAGTAAGCTTGCCAACAGTTAGACGACTTAATGGACAATTAAGTAAATAAAGATTACTCACTGGATCTACTTAGCAGTGGTCAGACCTATCTTTACATTTGGATGTCTAGTATTGTGGAAATCCCTCGATAGGATAACTAACCTGAATCTGGTACGGCGACTGCAAATGTCTACGTGAAAAATTATTAATGGTACCTTGCGTACTACTCCTCTACTCTATTGTAGGGCATGGTAGTTAGTATTAGCAGGCGTCTCTAAGCGACTGGACAATGGCATGCATCAGATGCTTGTCACTGAAGTATCCTGACGAAGCTTGGGACTATCAGGAGAATTGACTACATGATACCTCGATATGACTTCTCAATGAAATTCAGAACATTCCAGATAAAGAGGTCCGGAAAAATGATGTTGCGCACCTCGTAAAAGACTCCTTTCAAATCTTTCCTGGTGGATGCAAAATGAAGGGAACAGTTGGTAGCGGAAATTAGTAGTAGTAGCGGAATCGATCGGAACAGCCCAATCTATATGGCTGCTGAACTACTGTAGCGTTTTTTTTTGGGAAATGTCGGCAATACAGCCTGCTGTGAACATTTTTGGTTACGCAAATATCGCCAAGCGAAACATCACCATACTCTAAGATTTTTATGCAGCTATGAAGGTACTGAACTCCAACGTGTCAAACTGCAGGACAGTGTATAACTGTCGCAGATACCTAAATAGTGTAGCAGAACTGTATGATGCAAATAGCATATGGAAACCGGGCCAAAATGATATTCCGGGTGACTGCAAGCGTTCCGCAGCCATCGAACTCTCCAACTAATTCTCGACTGAAGGGAATCCATCTATGGATCTGTAAGCTTTTAATTGACAATGCGGTCGTTGAGAGATGGTTCCGACACGCAGAAAATTTGGCCAATGCTGGATGGAAGGCGCAATTTGGTTCCCACAAGACGACGCAACTTGTCATACAGCGCGCTTAATAGATAGAATATGTGGGCCCTTCGCCGCCTACAGTGCATTTTTTATTAGTGCGGTATGTAGCAGTCAGTATAGATATCAGAGATCAGCAATGAGTATTCAAAAAAATGAGTAGATTCGAATCAGACTCATAATTATACACATGCATACTTTTTTTAATATCATACTCATACTACTCATATTCAAAGTGTGGAGTACTCATCGTACTCATACTCAACAATACGCATGATGTTGTTGATTTCGACTCTTGTTTACTCAACATTTACACGAATCACACAAAATAAGTATGATTTGCGTACGAATACTACAATGCTCACTAGAAGGTTGTGTGTTTGCTTTGCTTATTTTCTTTGGTGTTTTCTTCCTTTTTTTTTGTAAATGCAACAACAATTAAGACTGTAAATTTTGATCAATGATTCGAATCACTTGAATCATTTATGAGTATTATAAGTATTTTTCTAAATTTATGAATCTGAATGAGTATGTGTATGAATCACACATATTTCAAATGTTATGAGTTTGATGTCAACGTTATACTCATACTCATTGAAAACTGTACTTATAAATCAATGTTGTAATGAGTACGAATGAATCAGAGTAGTTGACTCACTCATACTCAAAATTTCATGAGTACTTATGAGTAGCGAATACACGATTCATTGCTTATCTCTGCTACAGTTTGTACATAGTAATGCTGTGATAAGCAATTTCTGACGCAATCGAAGCATATTAACATAGTCGAATGCAGACGCGTTTTTTAAATCGTCCTCGAAAAGTGTATTATTTACTCTAATTGTGCACCAAAAAAATAAAAACAATAATTAAATCAACTAAGAAAACAAAAAGACACAAGTTGATGAAAAAATCTTGCAAAAAAACAATATTTACGAAGTGAATTAAGTGAATATTAATAATTTAACAAAACTCTTAAACAAAAAAGGAAAAAACAATTAAAAATGACTAGTGTCGTCTGTAAAACATGTAACATTGCAATTACAACAATTGCATATGTAAAATGTTATAACTGCAATGCAAATTATCATTTCTCACCCTGCTGCCCTCTGTCAGAGTCCACATACTCTAGTATGTATGGAGAGAGGAAAACAAATTGGAAGTGCCAGATATGCAAACCACGAACAAAATCTGCTAACACAATGTACCAATCTGTAGTGTACGACGAACGAGAACCTCAAATGAAATTAAGAGCCAATGATGAAAAAAACTGTGAAGCAGACAGAGCGAATGTAGTTAAAGATCCATTATCTCTTAGCACAGTTAACTCTTCTCTATGCTCAGTTCAATCAGATGTCACTGACCTTAAATCAGACATAAAAGATGTAAAAACAAATTTAGAGCAATTAGCAATAACTGTTAACCACTCTCACATACAAATAAGAGAAGAAATAAAAGATGCCCTTGGCACAATAACAAATACACTCTCGAAATTAGTAGAGAAAGTAAATGAACTCACCGAAAGAGACAAGCAAAGGGAACACCAAATCAACACACTCCAAACACGCATGGACAAATTAGAACAACAAAATATTGTTAAGAATATAGAAATAAAAAATGTTACGAATAAAGAGATGTCCCCAAATGAAGTAATAAAAAAAATAGCATCTTCGTTAAATGTAGAAATACACGAAAACGATATAAGCAATGCTTATAGGCACAAAACAAAAAAGGAAAAAGTTTATATTGAATTTACTTCTCTCAACAAAAAAAGAGAGCTAATGAGTAAAGTTACACGACACAGAATAGATGCTCTCATAATAAACAACACAGACAATCAAAATACCAACAACAATAATAAATATATTTATATTAATGATGAACTGACCTTCAATAAGCGTCGTTTGTTATGGAATGCAAAAACCAAAGCAAAAGAAGCAAATTGGAAGTTTGTATGGGTCAGAGATGGCCAAATTTTTGCACGCAAATCGGAAAATTCAGTCCCTATAATTGTAAAAAATTCCAGTGATATAGAACTCATTACCCCTACAGCGAATTAATTTTTAAATATCAATAGTTCGGAAAATTGTAATAAAACAAAATGAATAATAAAACACAAACTATTTATAATTACAATCAAATTGAAAAACAGTATTTAAAGTATCCCACAACAATTATTTATAATAACATACGATCACTCAGGCTTAATTTTAATACGTTCATAGTGAGCATAACCCAAATAATAAACAAAATAAAATTTATAATACTAGTGGAAACCAATATAAATGACTGTGAAAACTCTCTTTATAAAATAAAAGGTTTCAATGCAGTTTTCTTTAATAGAGAAGGAAGAGGCGGAGGTATTGCTGTTTATATAAAAGAAAACATCGAGTTTATTCAAATCGCGTCAAATACAAATTCTTTTGAGCTCGTACATCTCGATGTTAAAACAGAAAACGAAATAATTACCCTTCTTGCGTCGTATCGACCACCAAATCAAAACATGAATACTTTCTTGAATGAACTTGAAACAGTAATAACCAAAATAAACAAAAAACAAGAATGCATATTAATTGGCGACATTAATATCGACATAGCAAAACAAAATAAAACAACAACAGCATATCTTGATATTCTGATAGCGAATGGTATGCAAAGCATGATAAATGAAAGTACACGAGAAGATGTAAACAAAAACACACACTCCTGCATAGATCACTTGTTTATAAAAAATAAACAAATAAATACACATAAATATGCAGTAATAATAACAACCACAATAAGCGATCATTACACTCTTTTTTTTGCGAAAAATAAAGATGAAAACACACAGGGTAGTGCCACTATAAGCACGCGAGAACAATTTCAAAAATTAAATAATGTGCAAATTAATCATAAAATTAGGGAAATGAATTGGAACGAAATAATGTATGGAACAGAAAACGCTAACGGTTTATATAATAAAATATATACAAAATTTTGTGAAATTTATAGTGAGTCGATAAAAATATCCAAAAGTAAAAAAAAAAGATCACTGAATCCGTGGATAAATGAAGAACTAATTAGATACTGTGAATATCGGGATAAACTTTACAGAAGATGGCGAAACAATAAAAACAATAAAAATTATGAATTAGAGTATAAAAAATTTAGAAACTCGGTAAATAAAAAAATTAATCACGAAAGAAATGAATATTTTCGAAAAAGATTTATGGAAAATAGAAACAATATACGCGTTACGTGGCAAATAATTAATGAAATAATTGGAAGAAAAACAAATAATATCGATGAAAATTTAACAAGTAATTTTAAGAATAGAAATATAAATGAATTATCAAATGAATTTGCAATAAATTTTAAGGAGAATGTAAACAAAATAATACATAACTGCAATATACACACAATTGAAAATGCTGAAATAACACGTCAAAATTCACTATATTTAAATTATACAGATGAAGAGGAAATTTTTAACATTTTAAAAACTTTAGATGTAAAAAAGGGACCAGGAGTGGACGGTATAAGGCCATTAGATTTAAAACATAATGCTAGTTACCTCACACCTATTTTGACCAAATTTATCAATCTAAGCTTGGAAAGTAGTAATATACCGAAATTACTAAAAACTTCGTTAATACGACCTATCTATAAAAGCGGTTGTAAAACAGACTACAACAACTATAGACCGATTGCAATTTTACCAACTATTGAGAAAGTTTTAGAAGAAGTAGTAGCTAGAAGATTAACGTCGTTTTTGCGAAAATACAAAATTTTAAATATAAATCAATTCGGCTTCCAAAAGGGGAAAAATATAAATAAATTATTGGGAAATTTCTCAAACTACATCAACAGTAGTCTCAGCAAACATCTGCACTGCCTAGTACTATTTATCGATTTTAGTAAAGCTTTCGACACTCTCACACATAAAAAACTTATACAAACGCTAGAGAGAATTGGTATCAGAGGAAATACGTTGAACTGGTTTAAAAACTATCTCAACTGCAGAACGTATCGTGTAAAAATATGCAACAACCAAAGCGAAGAAGTGACTATTGACTGCGGTGTACCACAAGGCTCTAAGCTTGGACCGATACTGTATATAATATATGCTAATGAGATGTTAAGAACACTTAAAGGAAACACAACATTCGCCTATGCGGACGATACTGCAATAGTGGTTGCAGATAAAAACATCGAAAACGCTATAGCAGTAATGCAGGATCAACTGATTACAGCTGCTAAATGGTGTCACGACAACGGGCTTATTATTAATGCAACAAAAACAAAAATTATGCACATAAAACCGCCGCATCTTTCAAATAGGTCTATTCATATAAAATTTCATAATAATGATTGTCTACATAAAAGAGCCAAAAACGGTAATCGAATAGATGATACGTGTAGCACAATTATTGAATTAGTGGAAACGTATAAATACTTAGGCGTATATGTTGATAACAGGTTTAAATGGAAAACACATATCATACATCTTCAAAAAAAACTTAGGAAGGCTGCGTATATGCTTTTTCATTTAAGCTACTGCTCTACCTACGATGTATTAAGGCAAGCATATTATTCATTGGTGGAATCGTATATAAGACACGGCATCACAGCATGGGGCGGCTCAACACACTGCAGAATACTTCAGAATACACAAAATCAGATACTTAAAACCATTCAAAAAAATTTCCACTTTTTGAATATACCATACAGGGACATTCACTCAATACACAATAATAGTAACAATATTCAACGAAACACACCAATATACTGTTATACGGCATCTAATATAACCCACACATCAGTACCAAATACATCAACATATAACACTTCCATCAACACAAACAACAACATGTATACTTCATTTAATTTGCAAGCAGGCAACGCATCACTAAGGACAACAAACAACAGCATAACAAGAACAATAGAACCTACAACTAATACAACAACTTACATTACAACAAATACAGCAATAAATTCTACAACAAACAGAATACCAATAAACATAACAAACAGCAACGAAAGACACAACATCACTATGTATGCAGCACAAAATAACGCCGAAGTGCAACCATATAACATTAACAACTTTACAGATACCAGAAGACAACAAATTGCCAATACGAATCTCAGGAATTTAAACCTGGCATCGAAGCTCAATGTCTTAAACATTAAGAGCATATATCACCTTACATTAATTAATGAGTTCTACAAGGATAGCAGAATTCTCAGCAGAATTATCAAATGAATTTGCAATAAATTTTAAGGAGAATGTAAACAAAATAATACATAACTGCAATATACACACAATTGAAAATGCTGAAATAACACGTCAAAATTCACTATATTTAAATTATACAGATGAAGAGGAAATTTTTAACATTTTAAAAACTTTAGATGTAAAAAAGGGACCAGGAGTGGACGGTATAAGGCCATTAGATTTAAAACATAATGCTAGTTACCTCACACCTATTTTGACCAAATTTATCAATCTAAGCTTGGAAAGTAGTAATATACCGAAATTACTAAAAACTTCGTTAATACGACCTATCTATAAAAGCGGTTGTAAAACAGACTACAACAACTATAGACCGATTGCAATTTTACCAACTATTGAGAAAGTTTTAGAAGAAGTAGTAGCTAGAAGATTAACGTCGTTTTTGCGAAAATACAAAATTTTAAATATAAATCAATTCGGCTTCCAAAAGGGGAAAAATATAAATAAATTATTGGGAAATTTCTCAAACTACATCAACAGTAGTCTCAGCAAACATCTGCACTGCCTAGTACTATTTATCGATTTTAGTAAAGCTTTCGACACTCTCACACATAAAAAACTTATACAAACGCTAGAGAGAATTGGTATCAGAGGAAATACGTTGAACTGGTTTAAAAACTATCTCAACTGCAGAACGTATCGTGTAAAAATATGCAACAACCAAAGCGAAGAAGTGACTATTGACTGCGGTGTACCACAAGGCTCTAAGCTTGGACCGATACTGTATATAATATATGCTAATGAGATGTTAAGAACACTTAAAGGAAACACAACATTCGCCTATGCGGACGATACTGCAATAGTGGTTGCAGATAAAAACATCGAAAACGCTATAGCAGTAATGCAGGATCAACTGATTACAGCTGCTAAATGGTGTCACGACAACGGGCTTATTATTAATGCAACAAAAACAAAAATTATGCACATAAAACCGCCGCATCTTTCAAATAGGTCTATTCATATAAAATTTCATAATAATGATTGTCTACATAAAAGAGCCAAAAACGGTAATCGAATAGATGATACGTGTAGCACAATTATTGAATTAGTGGAAACGTATAAATACTTAGGCGTATATGTTGATAACAGGTTTAAATGGAAAACACATATCATACATCTTCAAAAAAAACTTAGGAAGGCTGCGTATATGCTTTTTCATTTAAGCTACTGCTCTACCTACGATGTATTAAGGCAAGCATATTATTCATTGGTGGAATCGTATATAAGACACGGCATCACAGCATGGGGCGGCTCAACACACTGCAGAATACTTCAGAATACACAAAATCAGATACTTAAAACCATTCAAAAAAATTTCCACTTTTTGAATATACCATACAGGGACATTCACTCAATACACAATAATAGTAACAATATTCAACGAAACACACCAATATACTGTTATACGGCATCTAATATAACCCACACATCAGTACCAAATACATCAACATATAACACTTCCATCAACACAAACAACAACATGTATACTTCATTTAATTTGCAAGCAGGCAACGCATCACTAAGGACAACAAACAACAGCATAACAAGAACAATAGAACCTACAACTAATACAACAACTTACATTACAACAAATACAGCAATAAATTCTACAACAAACAGAATACCAATAAACATAACAAACAGCAACGAAAGACACAACATCACTATGTATGCAGCACAAAATAACGCCGAAGTGCAACCATATAACATTAACAACTTTACAGATACCAGAAGACAACAAATTGCCAATACGAATCTCAGGAATTTAAACCTGGCATCGAAGCTCAATGTCTTAAACATTAAGAGCATATATCACCTTACATTAATTAATGAGTTCTACAAGGATAGCAGATTTCTAAAAGTTATTGATCACGAGTACAACACAAGACGCAGAGAACAAGGAAGATATAAAATTGAGCAATTTTGTAATGAATATGGTAGAAAGGAGCTTAGCGTTACCTTACCAACTATTTTTAATAAAATACCGGTGCATATAATTAATGAAACCAATGTAGTAAAGAGGAAGAAATTTTTAAAAGATTATTTTATAAGTTCGCAAGGAACTTAAAGTATAACATTGTAGATTAAATAAATTCTTTTTCCTGCTGACAAGCTAATGGCTTAGCAGATTAAGTTTTAACTATCTTATATATAAAAATGATATCTGATAATTGTAAACAGTTATTTTAATAATATACCTATGTAATGAATTAAAAAAAAAAAAAAAAAAAAAACTGAATTAATAATAATAATAAATAAATAAATGAATAATAATAAATGAAAAAAAAAAAAAAAAAAAAAAAAAAAAAAAAAAACATACATACATTCATATGTCGAGTATGTGAATTATTATTGTCTTTTTTTTTATTCTTTAATTTTTAATGAATTATAAACGTCAACGGCTTTAAAAAATTTGTATAATTTTTATTATGTTAACTTTCTGTTTAAAATTTAAATCAATTTAAATTTAAATAGTGAGTGTTTATATGCCCTATAGGAACTTGAATCAATTAAATTCATAAAATATTCAATTAAAACACCAACAACAAAATTAAATAACAAAACAATGCCCCCAAAAGTATTTTGTATTATTTTTTTTTTCTTGTATACTTATAATACAATATAATTTATTTAATTTACCTTCAGCTTTAATTCACACTAAAAGTTTAAATGAAATTCATAACTGAATACAATACAAAACATTGTTCTTGTTTTTTTTCATACATATTAAAACAATTAAGCAGTTCGTAACTGAATTTTCATTCATTTCCATCTAAATATGGTTGAGCGTATCATATAAAGTTTATTATTAAATTATGGAAAAATTGAAATTGTTCCTTTGGGAGCGATTAAATCATGAATTATGTAAGATTTTTAATTTATTTGTTCTTCCCTTTTTTTTTCTTTAATATGGAATATAAATATGTTTTATTGTTTCGATTATTTATGAATTTTTATTAAGTTTTCAATTAAATTTGATTTAAAGTTAGTTTCGATTAATAATACGAATTAATTTCGTTTTCATGTTTAATAATTTGTGCTTAAGCTACATAAGAGCTATTGACTCCGATAACTGTGGCATGACAACTGAGAATATCAAAGTGAGTTGACGTTTCCCTTCAATAAGGTTTGGGCAATTCATCATTAATCGTTTACCGCCAGAACAGCGTTTCCAAATTATGGAAAGTTATGAAGTTCATAAAGCAATTCCTCCAATAAAATGCAGCTCAAACTACCATCGTTTGAGTCGCTTAATTCTAATGGTAGACTCCGCCAAACTTTCACAATATTGTACGTTTATTGAATATCCGTAGAGATTTTACAATATTTTTTAATAAATCGTTTGAATGGTTATCAATTTTAAGTCGCCGTAGTGTAGTCGGTTGTGTGTTGACTTACCAGATGTAAAGCCGGGGCTCAAACCCCAGGCCAGACATCAAAACGAAATACAAAAAAGCATTTCTTGGGCGACTTCCTCTCAGCAGATTTCTGGCAAGAACTCTGAGGGTATATAAAAAAATTGCCATGAAAAGTTTCGTTCCGTCACTCATGTATAAAATTAACACACACAACATAAGTGGTGTGAGAAGTTAGGCCGATATCCCGACTGAAGGGTTATAATGAGGTAGACTGATGTACATAGAACAGTTTATTTACTATATATATGTATATAGGGTGGACCATTTAAAAGTTTAAAATTAAAAATTCAATAAAACAAAAACTATTTGTAATTATTCCAAATTTATTTTTTTGTTGTGAAGTACAATTGTTCTCATTAGTAATGGAATATTATTTCATTCCTATAGCTGTCGCGGCTGGCCTCACAGTACCTTATTAGATCAGACCAATTTTCGTGCAAATTTTCGAATGTATGAGGTCTCGGCAATGGCATCACAGTCCAACGGTGTCAAATGGTAGCTTCCTGGAAACCATTTCGGCTAATTAAACGCCCATCAAACATTTGTCGCAATAAATCGATTGTGACATGAGATGTGTGGCAAGTTGCACCATCCTGTTGAAACTAAATATCGTTCACATCAATACCATGAAGAAAGGGTACAAATAAATCGATAATGGTGGTGCAATAGATGTATCCATTAACCGGAAGGGTTGCGCCGTCCTTTTTTCAAAAAAATACAGGCCAATGATGCATTCGCTAGACAAGCCACATCATACAGTCACTCGTAATGGGTGCATTGATGTTTGTAAGACCACATATGGATTTTTTGAGCCCCAAATACAGAAATTTTGCTTATTAACGTACACATTAAGATGAAAATGAGTTTAATCCGAAAAGATGATTTTTTGGGCAGTTTCCCGCTAGCTCATCTAGCGACTGAAAATGAATCGGATGGTTATGCGGCTTTAATTCTTGAACCAAATAAGCTTTGTAAGGGGTCATACCGAGATCTTTTCGAAAAAATCAACGTAAACTGGTGCTTGAAATAATCGATTCTTGACAACGATGACGAGTTGATGTTGAAGCTTCAGGATTGATATATTCGTGCTCACCAGAGATCAGCATTGAATCGTTTTTTCGCTACTCATAAGTACACATGAAATTTTGAGTATGAGTGAGTCAACAGTATTGAAATTCAACTACTCTTGTTTCATTCGTACTCACTACAACATCGATTTATAGGTACAGGTTTCAATGAGTATGAGTATAACACTAACATCAAACTCATAACATTCGAAATATGTTTGATTCATACGCCTACTCATTCAGATTCATAAATTTACAAAAATACTTATAATACTCATAAATGATTCGAATCATTCATCAAAATTTACAGTCTTAGTTATTGTTGCTTTACAAAAAAAAAAAGAAGAAAGAAAAAGACAAAACAAAGTCAACAAGCAAAGCAAATACACAACCTTCTAGTGGGTATTGTAGTCTTTGTACGCGAATCATACTTATTTTGTTGTTCTTATAAATGTTGAGTAAAAGAGAGTCGAAGTCAACATCTTCATGCGTACTTCAAACTTTGAATGTGAGTAGTATGAGTTTGATATTAAAATAAGTATGAATGCGTATAAGTATCAGAAATTATAAGTGTGATTCGAATCTACTCATCTTTTTGAATACTCATTGCTGATCTCTGGTGCTGACGTCTTGGCGCATCAACAATGAAACCAGTTTCACGAACTTTAGCAATAAACTTGCGTATATGGGCACTGTTGGTCCTTCACTGCGACCAAATTTTATATGACATTTTCGTGCAATTTCCGACCAAATTGTCTTGGAAATAAATTTCCAATAAATACCACCGTTACTCAAGAATAAATCGGTTCATAACATTCAGTGGGGATAAGAAACTAAATTCGGTGACAGAATAGAATGACATAAGTATTGCCAAATTCGAAATAACCGGTGGTTCAAATTTTAACCGATAGATGGCCCACCCGATATATACGAATAAGAAAGACTATGAGTTCAATGTAGCAAAACATACCATAGGCTTGAAACGTAGGACCCTTACACTAATAGACTAGAATACTAGCCACTAGACTATTAGGATACTCAATCCAAATATTGTATCTGAATAATACGCTATGTGGACAATGAGTTTGAACTATTTTTCATGAAAGTACGCATTTTAAAACCCAATGAAATTGTTGTTGAAATGAAAATGAAAATGGTCAAGAGATTTTATGCTAATTCGTTTATTCTTTATTTGTTTATTATTTCTTCTTCTTTTATTCTGCTTTTTTATGAAATGTTCTCTTAATTGTTTATTATCGTTGAGTTGAGATGGATTTAATTTTTTACGCTCAGTTTCATGTGAATAAAATGAGTTTCCTTTTAAGACCAATTATCCTGTAAGAGTAGTTCTTCCTATGAAACCTAATTTTACTCGTAATTACTACTTTTAGTACGAGCATAATGCCTCACTGAATTTTAATAAAAATCCTTTTATTTTTTTTTATTTCTCTGTTTTTCTTTTTTCATTTCTATTCTAAATGAAACAACAAATTAACAACTAAATACATACGTATGTACGTAATGCAACATAAGAATATAGGATTTCAAAGTGTAGGAAAAAAATAAAAACTTCTACTCATTCATTCAGACATCAACGGCAGTAAATTAAATGTGTTGTAAATTGTACGAGTACATGGCCAGAAAACTATTTGAGGTAATTATCCATAGGGTAGCTCATACAACAAAATCAAAGAAATAGTCGGCTTTTAAAAGAAGAAACAAAAATTCTTATTTTTCTTCCAATGGTTGTGAGCGCCACTAATCTAAAATCTATGTTTTGTAATGCAATTGCAGTAATTAAATGTAAAACAAAAACAAACAAAAAATGAAAATAAAAAACAGAAGTCTTCGTATTAATATAATTAAAATCACAGAAACTATTTACGATACACGAAGGAATATGCTACTGAATTAAATGCTGACAACGAATATCACATGGTACCCAACCCTTTTCACATATTATACATGCAATCCTAAAAATTAATTACACTGTTAGACTGTGAAAATATACTCATGACTAACGACATGGTGTACGTTGTATATTTAGTGAAGAAAAACTCAAATAAATTTCCCAAACTAAATATTAATAGTATCAGACAGCCCAGTAACTGATTTGAAAACAGACAGCATAGCTTAAAGCATCGGCTAAAACTTATGAGAAGATGAAAGAATGATAAACTATCCACAATCAGCTTTGCAGCACTGTGTGAGAGGCTGGACATGGAGACCATTGCGTCCAAAAGTGAAAGGATACTGCAACACAATACCATCACGTGCTGGTCAATCTGCGCAAAGGACTCTTTGGAATAGGCTGAAGAAGTTACCTTAGGCACCTGCACAAAAGACCAACCCCGAACGGAGCACAGAGTCAAAGAGTGGCACAATACATACATAATTGGTCATTACAACCCTTCTGCCAAGATAACGACCTAGCTTTTGTTGTATGTGTTAACTTCATTCATAAGTGGCAGGACCTACAGTTTAAAGGCGACTCCAAACGAGAAATTTTTGAGAAGGCAATTTTATTTACTCTCTCAATGTTGCCAGAAATCCGCTAAGAGAAAGTGGCCGAAGAAACATTTTTTATATATTTCATTTTGTTGGCGATGTCTGACCTAGGGTTTGAATCGTGTAATAAGCCAATACACTAACTACTAGACTATGGCGACTACAGCGGAACAATGCATAAAAATTGCACAGTCAGTTTCAATGAAGCATCGATTAAGGTGATCAAAATATTGATCAATATCATCAGCTATAGGCTATATATATAGGAGTATCGTGTTTCATAAAGCCGCTACACAAAATGTTTACAATGTATACTATTTCAAAATGCCGTCAATGTGTATTTTTAACGCAGCCAAAAAGCAATCAGGTATCGGATTTATAGTTGATGCATTGTTTGGTAACTTTGCATATCTACATAATTTATATACCGTAGTAGAACAGCATACAAACTTTGTATTGATACAATTTGAAAGTCAGCCATACATTGGTGAGATTCTATTACATGGCATTGCCACAAAGAGAAAGGAAGATCCGGCCTCTGAAAAGGGCGAAAGTCAGCATACGCAGTAAATGAAGCAAGGAACTAAAAAGTCGATCAGTAATGAAGAGCAGAATCTATATCTACTTAGAAACGATTTTTGATATTGCCATAGCCATTGTTCCAGAATTACTAACTCTATAAATGTTGGGAAGATATCAATCGTTATAGCATGACAAGTCAATAAAATTCTTCTTATAGGCCTGGACACCCTGATACCACTATTTAGAAATCCAAGAAAGATTGAGAAATCTAGAGACAAACGTAAGGTTATAATCTAGAAGAAGGCATATCAAAAACGCAAAATATTAAGAATCAGTATAAGCTCGTCGATAGTAGTAGTAGTAGTAACTTTGTTAAAGAGGGCAATAATAAATGCTTGTAGATGGCACGAGAGACCAAGACGATGAAACGGCCATATTTCTAAAATAACGAGCAATGGTAGGAATATAACACGAAGCCTGCAGAATAAAACAAAGGAAAAAGAAAAGCTAAACGGGAAACAGAAAAGCCTCTACCGGTAGGAGCATGGGGAATGCATCAGAACATTTGTGGAAAAAATCGTAGACAAAGCAAGATGGCAAATGTAATGCATTGCCTGGTGAGATTGAAAAGTAATTGTTCATTACGAAGTCAAATCTGGAGGGCTGTAATAACCAATTATGTATGTATGTATATTATGTGCAATGAATAGAATCGACCCGAATTATTAACAGAAAAGGTATCGCGTTCAATAAACACTCACATATTCCATAACCCGCCAGAAATTGACGTAGTCTAGAAAGAAAGTTTTGATGCATGCACCACAAGCCTATATTGACACACACAAATTACTATATTGCTTTACAATTCTGGAAGGACAATATGTTGCATAATTAGTGAATGAAACAACTTACATGTTATGTACTAAACGACACCACAAAAGCATTTTCCAATCCTCCATTATACACACTGAAAAATATGAAGTGACATTACTTGCATCTTCCTCAGGGATTGATGGAATAACACCTCTGAACATACTGATCAGCTCGCGAACTTTGAGTCATAGTATTGAGGCGTGAAAAAGCTCTTTACGACTAGAACTTTGGTACTCCCTCTCTCTCTCTCTCTTAAAGGGAAGAAGAAGACATTCTTTAACATCTAGTTCAATCCCAACTAGTCCCATTGATAAAGCTAACCGTTTTATCTGAAACTGAACCATGCCTGATATATTCCTTCGAGCTTGCGGAATTAAAATAGTTCTTACGACTCTCAACATAAACAAAACTTCTAAGCCGAATCGTAATCCAGCACTTGTCCACTATTAGCTAACGTCTTCAGTAGCCCATACTGCAAGATCGCTAATGCCAATCCCCAAAAAGGGAAGAAGATCTACCACACAATAGCAATATGTTTCGCACTTTCCACAGATATGGAAAGTATAATGAACCACCATCTTGTGAAATTTCTAGAGTAAAACAAACTGATCAGCGACAGGCAGAATGGTTACCGTGAAACCCATTCAACTGGTAACCTGTCGATGTTAGTCTCAAAGAGTTGGAGCCAATATATCCGACAATTTGGGAGAACAGATATTTTCGAATCATTCACGTAACTTATTGCCGTCGTAGCTTTTGCCGATTTATATCTACCTTTCTCAGGGATTGCGATATGTGGGTTATTATAGAAAGAATCCTATCAGATGAGTTCAGGTTAAAGTCGAGGATACCGCAAGATTCTGTCCTAACTTCAGCTCTGTAGATTATTTGCATTAACGACTTTTTAGACTTCTAATCCTCTCTACAATGACATTAATATTCTTCATTCATATTCATTTAAAAGTAGGCCGATAACTTTGGAGTTTAAGACGAAAAGGCTTTATATGAATGACGCACTCACATCCGACCTACAGTCAATCTTTGAATGGAGAATGATTTTGTGTGAATAAAATCGATTTGAATGCGCTGAAGGCCCAATGTTGATTACTGATAGACAAGCACAGCAATATTATTACACCAACTGTAGGTGTAGGTGTTATAAATATTAGGCAGTCGGAAGCCGTTGATGTTCTGGGCATGATGTTCTCAAGTACCAGTACATTTTGAAAGTGCCGAAAGAAGTATTGTAATGCCTCGGTTTCTTAATATGATGTAAAAACTACTTCACTCCATCTGATCTCCTTACCATTTACACTACTTGTACCCATTCGTTAAAGGAATATAATGCATGTCTGGATCTGTGCCTCGAAGTCTATTTCGAAGCTTCTTGATCGCGTGTAAGAGAGATCGAACATAATTTTTCATGGCAATAAGATATCCAACAATATTCATTCAACTCTATTGATTCATTAGAGCATCGTCGCTGTGTGTCTTGTATGTCGCTGTTTATTTCGCTGTTGTATTGGCTGTTTTTTCAACGGAATGTGCTCGAGGTAAACAAAGGAACTTGTTCCCAAAATTCATATATAGTAGGTAGTGTGTTAGCCAGGCATCAAAACGAAATATAAAAAAAAATATTTCTTCGGCGACTTCCTCTCAGCACATTTCTGACATAAACTCTGAGAGTAAATAAAACTGCCATGAAAAGTTTCTCAAAAAAAAAAAAAAATCTGTCGTTCGGACTCGACTTTAAACTGCTACTCACGTATTAAATTAACACGCACAGCATGAGTGGTATGAGAAGCTAGGCATATTCGTTTTGGAGCAACTGACCAGAGGAACGTACTAAGTATTGCAGGAAAATCTCATCCTTCAGCAGAACTATCCTTCGCTATTGAGCGGAAGTCTATTAAGATTAATCTGGAAGTGAATAAGCGCGAAACGAAATATATATGGTCCACAAGTACGACATGCGGCGTAATGGATTACGACCAATAATTATGCTTTTGATACAGTCAAGGAATTTATTTATCTTGGCTCCTCCGTTACCACCAAAAATGATGTCAATCTGGAATCCCATCGTATGTGATCAACATGTGCTACTATGATCTCAATAGCCAATTGAATAGCAGAGACCTCTCTCGTACAACGAATCCCATACTCAACTAGTCTCTCATCCTCCCCGGGCTTCTTTAGGAATCAGAAGCATGGATACTATCAAGCGCCAATGCAAAAGCCTTGAGAATATTCAAGAAAAATGTTCTACGTAAGATCTTCAGTTCAGTTCGGTTCGGTTGGCGATGTTCACCGCAACCGATATAGTAATGAGCTGTATTAACTATTCAAGTCCCCGTAGTCTAGTAGGTAGTGTGTTGGCTTATTAGACATAAGGCCCGAGTTCAAACCCCATGTCAGACATCAAAACGAAATATGAAAAAAAAAAATATTTCTTCGACGACTTCCACTCAGCAGATTTCTGTCAAAAACTCTGAAAGTAAATAAAATTCCCATGAATAGTTTCTCAAAAATCTGTCGTTCGGGGTCGACGTTAAACTGTAGGTCCCACCACTCACGCAGAAAAATTAACACACACAACATGAGTGGTGTGAGAAGCTATGCCGTAATTCTGACTGAAGGGTTGTAATAGCCAATTATGTTATGTTATGAACTCCTCAATGATATGAACGTTGTGCAGCGTATTAACATCTAGCGTACACGCTGGCTCGGCCATATCGTTCGTATAGAAATGAAAGATCCGACGATATGGGTATTTGATGCAGAGATTTTTAGAAATCGGCGAAAAGGATGACCTCATCTATGTTGGAAGGACCAAATTAAGGAAGCCCTGTGATCGAGCGGAAGAAGCAGAGGCGCCTAGAGGGATACTATATGGAGGGACTCTATTCCGATAATCGAGTTATCAATGGCCAAATAAGTATGTAAGTAAGTAATCACTACTCACTCCTCGCTCCTTTCCTTAACATAATTTTCTAATGCAATACATGAGTAGGAGTCATCCCATATTCCAGTAACTTTTCCTTACTGAAAGCAATTTTATTATTTTCGAATAATGCCTCATGCTTAATGTAATATTTAATTGCAAATAAATGTCGAATATCGTTTAGAAGTTCAGAGTATTCTGGTGTTTATTGAAAACATGACAGTTGAACCGCCATCAAAATTTCACCCCTTCAGTATTGAAAACAACAACAACAACAAAATAAAGAAGAAGAATAAAGTTTTCTTAAACTGAAAGAGCGAATAGAGCAAAGGAAAAATTGCTTGCAACAAAAAGGTTTTTATGAATTTATGAATAATTTTAATTTTTTTATTTTATTTTCTCCTTTTTTCATTGTCGCTGTCGGAAGTTTTAAACATTGTTAAAGTTAAAGTTTGGGGCAGAAAATAAAAAAAAAAGAACAGAAGAAAGGAAATTCAGAGTGTGACGTAGTTTGTTTCCTTATTTTTAGTTGGCGTTGTGCTATTGCAGGCAATTCTTGTGTCTTCTTGTCAAACTTTGTCATCTGCGAAGTATTCCTAACTGGTCTTCCTCTACTTGCCATACTTGTAAGCTTCAGTTTCTTTTATGGCATTTTGCAAAGATCTCTCTCTCTCATTGTTTGTTCAAAACGGGTCAAAGGTAGGGGTATTGGATGCAAACGCCAACAAATGTAGGAGTACATATATGAAAAATTTCTCCAGCCAGCTATAAAACTAAACTTTTATGTATTTTTAGTTTTATTTTCTATTTTTCTATTTTTTTTTTATTTTTTTATATTGACAGTCTTAAGCAAATACTTGTGAATTGTTTGTACGAGTATTAGTTGGCAGCTGGGTTGTTTGGTAAGTGGAAAAACGATTTTTTTTCATCCTTTCTTTGGTTTTGCTTGCATGTGTTGGAACTGCTTGGTCTAGAAATGATTAGTTTATGTATTCCAAGATAAAACCATTTTTTTTTGCCTCGTTGTTCTTAAGTTTATTTTGGTTTCTCATTTTTTTTTTGTTTTTTTGTTTTTTAATCTAAAACTAAAAGATTTATTCTTATGGCATAAAATATGGAAATATTATTGATCGTCCAAGTGGTATTTAACTTGTGATATTAAACTTTATAAGTGGCTTTATGTTTGTCTCCTATAGTTTAGTTAACATTTTTTTTCTTTTATAAAATTTGTAGGCAATGTCGACTATTGTCAAGAATAAACTGTAATATATTTTACCGATTTAGTTCAACGAGCTGTTCAGGATTACATTTACAGATACATCTATATACTGAACTAACTTTACATTCACTATCATGGCTATTGTACGTCGTTTAGAGCACTCAATCTACCATGTAAAGCCCTACAGCATCTCTCTAAAATCTATTGTTCTGATAAACTTCAGTATGCTAGTCTGTATCAACAGCTATTAAGAACCCTGCCAGCAATTTTGTAGTCGACTACGAAAGTAGTCCACTTTAAGTTAACTTTTGTAGATTGACTATAATCTAACTACAATTTAATGCAGCACTTCCTTAGAATTTGGTATTCGACTACGAAAATAACACACTTTTAGATAACTCTTTTACACTAACTATAAGCTAACTGCAATGTTATGCAGAACTCACCCAAATACGAAACGTTTATTTATTATTGAGAGCTTCTTGTGCGTGAGAATTGTTTTCTCGCTGTTCTCTCTTTTACCAGATCAGACTTTTGATGATTTTGTTTTTAGACTAATTATAAACTAACTACAATTTTATGCAGAATTTCCCCATAATTTAAAACGTTTATGCTATTTCTGATAATATTGTTTTTTTTAATTGCACCTTTTTCTGAACTATTTTTAGATTAACTAATAGCTAATTGAAATGTTATGCAGAATTTATTCAAAATGAAACCGTTATTTTTTTATTCTCTATTTTTTACTATTTGAATTCTTTTACATTGTGAAATTAAAATCAGTCCAGTGCGTGCTTTTAAGTGCTATTGTAGCTTTAAAAATTATATAATTTTCATTATTTAAAATGAGTGGTACAAGTAAAAGAAATTTAAAAAGACTTTAAAAAAGAAAAAAATTAATTTTTAAACAAATTAAAAACTAATAATTCAGATAATTTAAATAAACTAAAAAATAATGTTGCCAAGGATGTTCAAATATTTAAGAATTTTTTCAAGAAAAGTTTAAAGAAATGAACAGTAAGTAAATTCATATTAAATGAATTTAAATTTTATTAAATACTTATATTCATTTTCAGATAACATCCAAAAACATTCACGGATGTTATTTCGACCACTGTATGTATGGAAGTTAATGTTGAGGGAGTGCATGGAAAAAAGCGACTAAAAGATTTCCAAGCCTTCTTTCAAGCCTTAACAGGTAAGCAATACATTAAAAAGAAATGTATATTTCCAATTACATACATACATACATACATAATTGGCCATTACAACCCTTCGTCAGGATTACGGCCTGTTACATACGGCCAATTACATATATTATATTTTAAATAGATGCTTGTCGATCGATTGGGTCTGATGATGCCGAAAAAGACATCAGAAATGCGTTGAAAGTAATCAAAAACAGCACATTCACGCAGAATGTATAAAAAATAAAAGAAAAATTAATTTAGCGTATATTTTAATTTAATTATAAATATTTTATGAATGAAATTCCTAATTGTTTTGTTTTTGATAAGTATATATATTTTGTTTGTTTTTATTATATTAAATAAATAAAACACTTAAAAAATTAAAATGTTTTCAATAATAGTTGTGTTTTTCTCGAACTTTATATAAATTTATATAACTTTAAGTTACATAAAAATTAGCCAACTTTAAGCTACCTTTGAATAACCAACTTTAAGTTAGTAACTATTATATAACTGACATTAAGTTAGTTAAAATTTTGTTAACTTTAAGTCAACTATTATATAACTGACTTTAAGTTAGTTGAAAAGTTATGCAGAGTCGGACAATTGACTACTGCCAATGACACCACCATGTTAAAATAGTCAGTTGGCCCCATTAAAAATAATCTAAGAGTCAACCACAACTAGCTGAGAAAATGCTAACTTATAATGCATTAAAAGTTAGTTGAGTTGCCGGCAGGGAAGAATCAGAATTACATTTACAAATACATCTACAAACCGAACTAACTTTACATTCACTATCATGAATATTGTACGTTATCTAGAGCACGTTATCTACCACATAAAGTCCTACACCAACTCCCTGAAACTCGTTGCTCTCCAAACTTCATCATTCTACTCGTTATTAACCAAGTACAATTCGTTGCCTAGCACCCGATATGAATCCAGTGGTTTTATTCTGGGATGCAATATTTTCTCACACCTTCCAAGTAAGCTCTTTGATGATTCATTCTCATTATCATTAAATCTACTTATTGGCTTCGGGACGATCTGTATTCCTTACAAGCGTTCTTTGAGACCACAGTGCTCTCTCTCTCTCTTTTACTAATATCAGATTACTTTTGGATAGTCTGATGTATGACATAAATGTATCTTCCTGTAATTACCCAACAAAAGTTAAGTTTGCAACGGACTTATTCGGTTTGAAACGAGTATCTGCCTCTCTTTAACTTTCTTTTCATACTTCTAAACAGCACTCTTCGATCTTTAGAAAGGCTTTGGTAAACTCATCAGTCTGCTCATTGTCATGAATTCCTACAAGGCCTACCTAGCTGATTTCCCATGCAACCTAACTGTCAGATGCTATTGCACATCTTCCGACAGCATAGACTTTTGCTTTGAATATAAAAGAGAGTTTCCCCATGAGCTCAGGCTGAAAACTCTCGCTACAATCTCAGTATCTGTTCGCGATATATCCGTATTCAACTCCAAAAACGTTTATTGTCACAATAAGCGCTGGATGCTGGCCACATATCAGGTCACGAAGTCCCCTCACATTATATCCTTAAAACTCTTGTCTTTGGTACCATGTGCTACCATGTGCAACAGATTTAAGTCCAAGAGAGCCTCCAGCGCCGCTCTAGGCAGATTTTTATTGTTTCCTTTATGCTAACAACGCTAGCCTTTATATCTTGTTCCATCCACTTCAGTAGCTGCAGACTAGTTATTTAACCTTGGAGGGTTTGCTGAGAGGAAGTCTTCGAGGGAATAATTTTTTATGTTTCGTTTTTTCAAGATCTTTAAGCTGCGACTTGAGCCAAGGACTCTTGTCCCATAAGACGATACAGCGACTTCAGCTATGAGCTCATTTCTCACACGTTGGTTACTTAAACAAGCACAGACGGGTTAGTAATTTCAAAAATCTTCATGGAAAATTCTTAGCATCCGGAAAAGGTTACTGTTTGATTGATGGCAATTATGGTCTAAAGGTGTCAGAAATTGAATTCAGAGCTCAATGGTCTTATCACAACTGCATTTTATGGCCTGCAATTGAAGATTCTGTGTTCCACTGTATTTACTTACTTAGTCATTATAACCCTTCAGTGGGTGTTATAACCTAGCTTTTCACACAACAACAATGTAGTGAGTTTTAATTTTATGCTTGAGTAGCGGGGCCTACTGTTTAATCTGAACGACAGACTAGAGAAACTTTTCATGGCAATTTTTTTTATTCCCAGAGCTTTTGCAATAAGACTGTTAGAAGAAGGTCGCCGAAAGAAATATTTTTTCATATTTCTCGGTTTATTCGAGATGTCTGAGCACACATTACCTGCTAGATTACAGTGACTTCACGCTGGGCCCTTTATCTTCGTCTTCAGCAAAGAAGCCCATCTCTCACTTCTTGGTTACGCCAACAAGTAAAGCATCTCAGCATCACAAAGCTCAGAATCCGCAATACCTAATTGTTTGTTGTTCATTATGGTCATGAAGGTATCAGAAATCGCTCTGGAAGAATCCTTTGCCGTCAATTGAGTACAGAGCGTAATGACTGTAAAATAATTGACTTTGTGATAATTGATTGTGAGCTTCATGGTACATGCTCTCAACATATAATAACACAAGTCGCAAACTACTATCGATTTCGACTTTATGAAAAGTAATTTAACATTGTGACGGTATCAGATCGGACAACGAACAGGATCAGAACTTTTTTGTGGGGCTACGCCAAACACTATGCCTACTGGGATAATCTGCTAAACTTTTGAGAGTCAACATTCAGCAAATTTATTTATTAAATGCAATTATAAATTATATTTAATTGTCTACGAGCCGAATAACTTCGACCTTATGCACGGTGTAGTGTAACAAGCCAGAGTCTCTAGTGGGAATCGAACCCCTTGCGCTAATAGTCTAGCACACTACACACTAGACTACCTACCCTGGTAATCATTCATTCATCAAAGTATTTGAGAGTTACTGTCAAAAATTTGCAAAAATGTAAAAAAATTATCAATTGATGCTGCCAATCCTGAGGCAGTCATTATATTAAGGCATTATACTGCGTACATAATGGCAGGATTACAGCATATTGCTATGTTTTTACTTTTTAAAAGCGTTTAAAGTATGAGTTCGTTGATTGCAAACCAAATAAATCGGTGTTTAGTTTTAATTAAATACTTTATTGTTCGCACGATTTTTGTGTGCCACTGTTTACAACTTGATGTATCCAACAATAATTTACTTGTTCGTTATTCTCCTTTTCTTACACCCTTTGTGTAAACAATAACAATGCAGATCTTTACAACGGAGATTTTCAAACAACACGTTTTCACACAAAACTGACTGAATTCTTACTACTCGTTGCCTGCTTTGTCTTACCTTTTTATATGCCCACGTAAACAGTCTGATGAATGTTCTTAAAGCCGAATGCTCGTATTGTTGTGTATCGTTGTTGTTTGTGTATTTATCCCCTTTTGTTGCATACTGAGCAAGTTCATTGTTTTTGTTTTTGTAGCTTTTGTTTATCACTTTAATGTTAAACGATGTTACACCATTTCCATTTTCGCAACAATATCTTATCTTCATATGTGTGTGTGTGTGTGTTTGTTTTAGCATTACTTTTGAATCCAAAGAATGAATCACTCTTTTTGTTGAACACAATTCTTTCTGGCGTTCGATATGATGAGTTTAAAATGTAGCTTCCGTTTACATGATGCTTGTAAAGGGTATTGAAGTTTCCACTTGACTAGTTGCGGTTGGTATTATTACTTCTATTATTAAAATTTCCCATTATATTTCCGTTTCCCTTTTCTTCTTTTTTTTTGTTTTTTTTTTTTGTTTTTGTAATAATATTGAATATATTTTAAATGAATATGGTAAGAAAGAGATAAAAAACGAACGTCTTGCAAAACAATTTAATCTCTTGCAGCTTTGCTGTTTTCACAAAGTAAAGAAAAAAAAAAGAAAACTTCAAAATCCGAACAAAAGACAAGAATGGAATAAAAAAAAGAAACTCGCAGGATATTAACAACTTTAAGCGGCGTCATAACTTTCCCTTTTTTCTCTCTCTCTCTATCTCTATCTCGATCTGTCTCTGTCTCTTTTTGTTTTCTTAACGAGTCTTATCATCTGATTGCCCTTTCGGACCCTGCTGTAATCTCATTTTTTTCTTTCTTCAATTCGTCTTTTTCTTCCCAACGCCCTATTGCAATTGGCTGGGAGGGGCATCAACAACGTGTGGGCAACAACATGATTTTCAGACAATTTATAACATTCTTATGACAGGAAGTAAAATTGTGGCATAGAAAGGAAAGGAAAAGAAAGAAAGAAAAAAGAATTCTTTTTTTATTTTTCTTTCAATAATTGTAGGAAAACCACTGCTGTTGCTTCCACAACACAGCTGCAACACATGAACAGAACTGCCCCAAATGATTTGAAAACAAAGATTAGATTCTTTTCTTTACTTGAGCAAAAAAACAAGAGAAAAAACAACAATAAAATGTAGGAAGACAATGACAGTGTTAAAGTGTAAGACTTTAAATGTATTCGCACAAGTAAGCAAGTACAGTGGTAGGCAACAGTTTTCCCATGATAAAATTGCTACCAAAACACAAAAAATGATTTTAATTTTTGTGGAAATGTTTTCTGACTTTTCTAAATATTTTGCCAAAAAAAAAAAAACAGAATAGAATGGAAAAGAAATTCAATTGCCTCAAGAAACAGGTTAAAAAGAACAAGAAATAAAGTATTTGACTTCTTTAGGTTTTTTTCTTATTTTTGCTTTGATTTTGTTTTTTCTTTTTGTATTTTATTTTGTTGATTTCATTTTCTTTCCGATTTCTCTATTTTTTCTTTTACTTTTCAGTTTGTTTTACAAGTTTCCTGAAACTTTTTTCCTTTTACTTGAGGCTGCTGTTGCTCTTTGATTCGTATTGAAGTTTTTCTCTCTGTCTTGGGTTTTAAGAAAAATTCAATGTTTTTACACAAGATTCTGCATTTACAATTTTAGTCTTGTTTCACTTTAGGGATTTAGGCATATATCGGGTTTTTAATTATGCGTTTACTATATTTAAATTTTAATTAAAATAAGTGTTTGTGAGATATCATCGAAATTTTTTATTCATTTGAAAGGCTTATTACTTTGCAGAACACATCATCGCTCAGGTCGAACGCATTCCGAAATTATCAACTTTCCATGACTGTGGCCCATAACTCATGTTGAATATGTACGTATTTATTCAGTGGTATGGAATATGTAGGCTTTCACGATCGCTATAGTTTATGGCTCATACCTGCGACTGAAAAAAAACTTCACAAAAAAAGACTAAAGGGGTCAAATCGCACAATCCCGATGGCCAGATCATCTCTACATGAGATCCAAAAGTGAGTTTAAGAAAACGCTTCCATCGCCATATCCCATCGCTTAGCCATCTTACAAATCTCAATTACACAGTGTCTCAGACTCCAATACAAAACTATGAAGGATTCTGATCGACTGAGACCACATACATTTCTAGCACAGTACGAATGCCATTCTGTGTGAGCTTGCGGTCAACGTTTTGACTATTATTCCAATACCCATCCTTTCTCAGGCTGACAATGTTATAGTAACTTCTATTCACGTTACACTTTTTTCGCGACAGTCAGACTACCACCATTACATTATCTAACATAAAGATTATGCCTTTTTTGGATTTATCTTGGTGAGGTCAGGTGCACAGATCAATAACATAATAGTTGTATTGTCAGAAACTGGGTCAGGTTTTGCTTGACCTCACCATAATCAATATTTCATATATATTTGTAGGACACCAGCTTTTGGATCTGTTTCCCACCTCCTTAATTTTTGCAAAGATCTTTGGCCCTACTCGTACAGTGCATTGTGTTAAAACTAGAAAAGTAGACTGTGAGCGCGAGGAAAAAGAGAGTGGTACTTATGAGCATTAATTCTGAATCTATTTGTGCTTTATGTGACAGCAGGCAGTAGTACAAGCCTCCCATATGGTATAAAGTTGTGTTTATTTCGGTAACAATTTCCTTTCTTTCATCAAACATTTGATTGGTGTTTAAACAACATTGGGTTGTTCACCCATTAAAATAGACGCCGTTTACACGACTCCCATTCGGAAATTACAATTTCAGATGCAAGAAAACTGACCACAAGTGGTGCAACCATCGAACTCACTGGAGAATTCTGGACTTTGGGAATCTCTCTGAAAACCTGCAAAATAATAATTGACAATGCGATCGTCTATTCCGTCAACGAGAGATTGGCAACTTCAGACACGGGAACAATGAGGCAGAAAATCTGAATGGAGGACGCTTGGCAAGTCTACTACATGTCGGACGACCACAGCAATTAACGCACAAGCACAAAAGTAATATTGCCTCATCTGTAGTTATGGGTAGTGAAAATATTAATGAATTATACGCTCTTGATGTTCGTCGCATGAAAATTCAGTGTTCAAGTATCGAAAGAAATATTCAAGTGCCTCGGTTTCTTAAGACAATGAAAGAATTACTTCGCTTCATCTGATCTCCTTACTATTTACCCCATTTATATCCGACCGAGAATGGACTACAAGCCTCATGTATGTCCGATGCTTCAAAGATTGAGATTTCTCGACCGAGTACATTCATTGGAGCATCCTAGCAATGTAGCTTGTGTTTAACTATTCTATCCCTACCACTGATTTTGTTTCCGAAAATCGTGTATTCTTGCGTGTCACCCTGCTTTCTCGCAGGGTACATCCGTTTGTATTCAATTAACCAGTGTGTCGCACACTTCATTACAAAAAAGATTTGTACTTTTGCCGGACTATCCGTCTGTGGAACTCCCTATCAGTAGATGTCCTTCCTGCCACTTATAAAAAGATTCATATTTAATAGCCACAAACAATACGCCCTCCGTCCTCCCTCCCAAAACTTATTTTCCTAATTTCAAAACAATGCACTGCATCAATAGGGACCATCCACTGAGTGTTGCTCTTATAGAAACAGAAAGAAACAGGCTTAGTATGGTAGTCGTGGACACTGCAGGACATTGCATTATGAGCATGCATGCGAGCTGCAGTAAACTTGAACACCTTGCCCGCCACTATATCGTCGGAGAAAACGGCACCTTGCTGTCTACTCTATAGACGATTTCTGTCTTGTATAGGGTGGGCTTTTTAAATTTATTTTTTAGTTGTGAAGTACAATTCTTCCGCTTAGAAATGGAATATTGTTTCATTCATATAGCTGCTGCCGCTGGCCTCACTGTACCTCATTCGATTGGACCAATTTCACTCTTTCAAGTGTATGTGGTCGTATCTCGGCAATGGCATCACGAATGTTGGCCTTCAAAAGCCCAATTGTCTCTGGTTTGTTGGCATAACACATTTCTATAACGGCACCCCGCAGAAAATAGACCAACGGTGTTAACTCTCAGTTTCATGGCGGCCAATTGACATCATCATTTCGGCTTAATTAGCCATCAAACGATTCATGCAATAAATCGAGTGTGACACGAGATGTGAGATGTGTGGCAAGAATACAAAAATATCGGTTATCGTGGTGCGATAGGTGTCTCCAATTACCGTAATGATTGTGCCATCCTTATTTTCAAAGAAATATGGTTCAATGATGCCTCCGCTTCACAAGCCGCAACAAACGGTCACTCGTAGTGGGTGCTTTGGCTTCTGTTAAACCACGTGTGTGTTTTCTGATCCCAAAATGCGGCAAGATGAAAATGGGCTTCATCTGAAAAGATGATTTTTTTTTGCCAAAATCGACATCATAGTGGATTTTCTCGTTGGCCCATCTAGCGAAACGAAAACGAAGCGGATGGTCATGCGGCTTCAACTCTTGAACCAATTGAACTTTGAAAGGCGTCATACCGAGATCTTTTCGCAAAATTCGAAGTAAGCTGGTGCGGGAAATGCTCAATTCTTGAGAACGATGACGAGTTGATGTTGATGGATTCTTCTGGCGCAAACACTCAGCCACAGCTTCGATATGTTCGGATGTACTAGCACACTCACACCTTGACGCATTAACAACGATACCAGTTGCACGAACTTTAGCAAAAAATTGCTTATACCGTGTACTGTTGGTCCTTCTCTGCGACCAACTTTTCTACGACATTTACGTGCAATATCTTGTCTTTGTTTTGGAAATAAATTCCCAATAAATACCATCGTTCTTCAAGAATAAATCGATTCATTATGTCCATTATACATAATATACTGAATCTTGTGACAGAATAGAATGACATAAGTATTGCCAGATTTGAAATAACCGATGCACAAAGGGCATTTTGCCTGAAAACCTGGCCAAAATTAATAGAAGTGTTTTATGAGTTAATGGCTGGAATTTTTTTGATAGTGTTAGTGATAATTAGGCCCAAGAATGAATCCAACTGATTTTGGTTGAAATCGGTCCGTGATTTCGCCTAGCCCCCATACAAATTCCCCGCGAAAATGCACTTATTTACACATAATTATGGTAATAATGCAACAATCATGATAAAATTTAGCATAGATCAGTTCTGTGCACTAAGAAATCATGGTGTAAAGTTTGGTGAACCCTAGTCCCCATATAAAGTCACCTTTAGAAATTCGCGTTTGCGCTTATAAATGGCTTAAAACATCGCTATCGTGATGAAATTCGGTATGAATGTGTATTTTGTAAATCTAAATCATATTACCAAATTTTGTTATGGTCGATCCATAATTGCCCCTAGGTCCAAAATAGGGCCCCTTAAGAAAATATGTTTAGCTATTATAATTGGCTTAAAAATTTTATTACCTCGATGAAATTCGACATGAACATGTTTAATATGAATGTGAATCATTTTACCTGATTTTATTATGATCGGATCGTAAGTGCTCCTAGGTACCACAGAAAATCAAACATACATCTCATATTGTTGTAATAGTCGATACACAGTCACACAGATAATTATACGTACCCGCCCTAAAAATCATTTTTTTAAAAAGTGATGAACTTCTAATCTAAAATTTTTTTACATTAGCGTCTGTAACGACACATTTACTTAAATAAAGAAAAAAGATTCCCAAAATCTATGAATTTGTGACTGCAGTTTGCTTAAAACCAATATGGCACCACAGAAAATTATACGTACGACGTATATTTCTAATACAATTTCTCCAAGGGTAGCCCGGTATATAAAATGTATTGTGAATAAAAATCCTAGGACTACAGCCGTAGAAATACGAAATACCTCGGAAAGTGATCACAACGTTATTGTGCATTCCGAAACAGTTCGAAGTGTTTTGAGAAAGAACGGTTTCCGCAGCCGACTGCCGAGAAAAAAGCCACGATTGGAATTTGCCCAATAATATATGGACAAGTCCTCTGATTTTTGGGCGAATGTAATATTTAGTGATGAGAACAAATATAATTTGTTCGACTGTGACGGAAAACAAAAAATTTGGCGCAAAAATCAGTTGACTTGTCCATATATTATCATTTTTAAAATAATTATTTTTAGGGGGATACGTATAATTATCTGTGTGACTGTATGTAATTAAGTTTTTAAAGTTCTATGATAATTAATATTTACTTATAATATTTATTTTACATTATTTAATACTTAACTTAAATATACTTAAAAAGTGAAACTCCAATATCTTTTAAAATAATTGGTGAAATTAGTTAATCATAACTTTACTGCTAATATATCGCCATCCCCTTGACATTTTGAAATATCGCACAATTTTCTGATTAAAAGCTGCAATTTCTCGTCAATGGTTCTGGCGTTCAATTCCTTCACAATTTGGAATAATTGTAATCGTGTATAAATATTTTCCATCATATATCTCGAAGTTACGAAAGAGTTATGATAATAAAATGTTGTAATCACCCACATATATATATTAGAGCGACTCAAGTTGTATGGAAGCAAAATTCGTGCTCGATGTACCCCCCTCAAAATGAACCTTGGACTTTTTTAAGATGACATCTAAAATATTTCGGCTCTAGCTTTGACCTCTCGTGAGCTGGACCATTTTGAAAAAGGGTCTATTTTTGTATGTTTTGTTAATTTGAGAATTTGTTTCCTAACCAACATATAGAGTATGGGTGTCATAAGAAAGGTTTTTTCAAGGCGCGTCCAGCGGTATATACAATTTGTCCACGGACAATCATCCATGTCCTTTTTTTAAGGATATTCTGTAAAAAAAAACGGTCTTTGAGTTTTTTCTTTTCTTCTTTTCTAACGAAATTAACTCTAATATGATGGCGGATTTAGTTTCTAGATGATGTTTGGATGAAAATATGACTAAAGAAAGAAAAAAAGAAATGATCCACGACTTTTTGTGGGCATATTTTTTTCCCAAATTAAAAAAAGGTATTAAATTTGTTTGTTTATATTTACAAAACTATACTCAAAAAACGCAAACTAGGTCGAATTTCAAAAAAAGCTAAGACCCGTATTTAATTAAATCAACTAAAGATTAAAATATGTTAATTTGGTTATTTTATTACAAACAACCCCGAAGAAAAAATTCAAAACCCGTTCTTTTTAACAGAATATCCTTAAAAAAAGGACATGGATGATCGTCCTTGGACAAACTATACACACAGTTGAACGCGCATTGAAAAAACCTTTCTTATGACAACCATATTGTATATGTTGGTTAGGAAACAAATTCTCAAATTGACAAAACATGGAAAAATAGACCCTTTTTCGAAATGGTCCAGCTCACGAGAGCTCAAAGCTGGAGCCGAAATATTTTAAATGTCATCTTAAAAAAGTCCAAGGTTCATTTTTAGGAGGGTACATCGAGCACTTTTTTTGGTGAGTCGCTCTAATATATATGTTTCAATAACGGGGCACATAAGTGGCCCATATATTTTTTACTTACCTGGGACATATATTTGACATATTTTATTGCGGTATATAACTGTTTTTGAGTTTTAAAAATCCTGTGTGTTTCGTTTTTTGGTAGAAAAAGAGTAATTTTTGGTGCAATGGAATAAAGCCATAGGTAATAAAGCCATAAAGTCATAAAGTCATAAAGCCATAAAACCTAGCGCGCGCCGAGTTCGCCCGCCAAACAAGATCAACCGAACTCAACATTACACTGTTATTGTTTTATTTCTCATTCTATTGAGAAATAAGGCCATATGGCTTTATTGTCTATGGCTTTATTACACTGTGTCTAATTTATTTTAATTTTTCAAAAAAAAGTAAAATGTTCAAAAAATCGGCAAAAAAAAATTGCGCAAATTTGCGCAAACAATTTTTTTTTTGTTCCTGAAAGTAGAGAGTTTATATTTTCTTGTGGTGTATACCATTAAACTACTAAAAACTACTTTCACCTTTAAAATCCTTATCTTTTTTTGGGAAGGGTAAAAAAATTTGAAATTTTTATTATTTTTAAATTTTGAACGAATAATTTTAACATTAATATATGAGATATATAAATAAAAAAAAAATGCTGAAAGTAGCAGTCGCTCATACCTTTAAAATAAAAAAATAATCAATATAAAACCTCTATTCGTTTAGCCACAAAAAATATCAAATGAACCTATTCAAATTTCAAAAAAACAGCAAAAACGCATTTAATTTTCTTCACTATCCTGACTTTGACATCGTCTCAAATCTACAAATATCAACTTATAGTCGTGAAAATTCACTATACAATGCAGAATTTTGTTATCTATCGAACTGCATACTCAGTTTCTTAAATTTCTTAAAATTCATGTTTGCCTTTTTGGCCAGCTTTTGAGGGTAAATGCCCCTTAGTGCGATGGTTCAAATCAGCGATCAGCAATGAATCGGTGTTTCTCTACTCATAAGCACTTATGAAAAATTGAGTATGAGTGAGTCAACCGTTGTTGTAGTTGAATTTCAATACTCTGATTCATTCGTACTCACTGCAACATTGATTTATAAGTACAGGTTGCAATGAGTATGAGTACAACGTTGACATCAAACTCATAATATTCGAAATATGTTTGATTCATAAGCCTACTGATTCAGATTCATAAATTTAGAAAAATAATTACAATACTCATAAATGATTCGAGTGATTCGAATCATTCATTAAAATTTACAATCTTAGTTGTTGTTGCGTTTACAACAAAGAAGAAAGTAAAAGACAAAGACAGCAAGCAAAGCAAACACACAATCTTCTAGTGAGTATTGTAATGTTCGTGCGCAAATCATACTTATTTTGGGATTCTTGTAAAGGTTGAGTAAAAGAGAGTCGAAACCAACATCATGCGTATTGTTAAGTATGAGTACGATGAGTACTTCAAACTTTAAATATGATTAGTATGAGTATGATATTAAAATAAGTATGAATGCTTTTAAGTATTAGAAATTATGAGTATGGTTCGAATTTACTCATCTTTTTGAATACTCATTGCTGATCTCTGGTTAAAATTTAAACCAATACATGGCCTTCCTTAAATAATCATTTTAAGTTCTCAGGATCTTAAAAAAAATTAAAAAATTCTATATAATTTGTTAACAAATTATGAGCATGTATTAAAACACATCGCAACAGTATGAACAAGAGGCGAAAATTCATAAATTCTTTATAAAAAATTTATTTCATTAGAAGACAGTAATTAATCCTGCCTCAGTGGTAATGGCTACGAATTATCCAAATTCCTTATGTATTCATTATATTTATTTGAATAAAATTAAATTTTTGTATATTTCTTGAGGCGAATTAATCTTTCATTTCATTACAGTAGACAAAAAAAAAAAGGAAAAGAACACAAAAGATAAACAAATTATAAGTTGCATGAGAAACTTGTTAGAAAAGAAATTTGAACTCCTATTGTTGAATTTGTTTCTGCTGCTTTGGCCAAAAAATTGTTTCTATAAAATTGAAATGCACCTACATACATACATACGTATATACAAGTATACAGTATGTATGTATTCATATACATTTTTTTAATTCCTTTTTTTTGCAATTTTTCATTTATATTTCATTTGCACTTTATTAAATAAAAGTTTTCTTTGTTCCAAAAATGTTTGCCTTCCCATGCAATTATAATTCGTTTTGCATACATATAATAGCAAGGCATGAAGAAAGGGTAGGTAGGTTGTAGCAAATATTTAATAAAGAAATTAAATTCAGACGAACGTACATGTACATACATATTCTAAGATATGTACGTATGTATTATATGGAATCATAAAAATTCTTGGAATTTTTTATTGAATTTTTAATTTCACATTTCAAATGTTTCACTGAAATTTACTTCACTGTACGTATTTTAATGATTATTTCGTAAATTTTATTTAAAAACAAATCTCCTTCTAGTCATACTACTATGATCTATTGTACTACCCACAACGTATACAGGGAATCTTTATAAAAACTCCTTTTGTTAGGCTTCAGAATACTGCTCACTGTCAATAACGGTAATTCCCTGCTCAACATTTGATATGCAAGTGTTTCCATCAGGGTTCCATTAGTGCTGAATTGCTTCCAAGTAAGTGTTGTAATGATTCATAAAAATCGGTACAATCAGTGTTTGAGGTTCTTTCTTCACAAATATGGAGTGTCAACTAAGACAAGTACAGTACCCGGAGGTCGAATTGACCCATTGTAAGAGGCAGTATTTAGCTAAAAGAAATTTTTAACAGACTCTGCGATATCTTTTAAAGAAGACTGAATTGATTATGTTAAGTATGAAATAAAGTTAAGAAAAATTCTGCAATATTCTTAAGCAATATGTTGGGTTAAAGGTCAAGTTAATTAAGAACAGAATATGTACCTTCATTCAACAATAATTATGAATTTGGTACATCGGGCACTGTTCTTCCTGTTGGTAATGGTTCAGTTACATAATTGATTACTCCACCCTTTCGTCAGGATTACAAGGAATTAAAGTTAAACTCGAGTTAGAGTATGATAATGCCATTCACGGAGAAAATATTCAGCTCCTGTGAGAATTGACTTCACTGAAACTAAAAAAAATCTGAGAATAATACTGAATAGTAGCCTAACACAATAGTCTAGTAGTTAGAATTTTTGGCATATTAGACGTGAGGCCACGGTTCAAACCCCAGAACAGACATGTCGATCAAAATGAAACATGAAAATAATCAAAGTACATATCTGATATCGACAGTTATATTCAATTCATAGTACAAACAAATATATATAGTACAAACATAACTATACTATCCAACAGCCAGACTCTTACAAGGTCAATTTGAAAGTAGTATGTGTCTGTCTACGGAAGGTGAATCAGCTAGAACAAGAAAAAGATTTACCCTCTGCTGGGTTCCAGGTTATCCGGGAATTAACGACAATGATCCGGTAGGTAAGCTTGCGAGGAAGTCTAAACATACTGTTACGTGTTTACCCTATTAAAAGCGTTTAAAATATGAGTTCGTAGATTGCAAATGAAATAAGAATAAATTTATGTTTACTTTTAAATCAATTCTTTATTGTTCGCACAATTCCGTGTGCCACCTTTGGCAACTTGATTTAAACAACAACAATTTACTTTAATTGTTATTCTTATTTACATACACTTGTTTGTTAGATCTTAGTAGCGGAGATCTTCAAACCACGATAGAACCACGAGACTGATAGAATTCTTTCACATCCCGTTGCCTGCTTTGTCTTGCCTTTTATATCTCTGGGTAAACAGTGTGATGAATGCTCTCGAAGGAGAATGATTGCCTTCGCGAAATATCTATAAATGTAAACATGTTGTTTTCATTATTGTTGTTTGTGTATGTTGTTTATGTTTGTCCTTGCAGTGTTGTTGTTGCCTGTTTGTTTACTTTGTTTATCCCCTTTTTTATACTGTTGTTGCTATATTTTTGCTTATTCGTTGATCACGTAAACAAGTCCTTTTTTTTGTGTGTTTTGTTTATCATTGTAATAACACCATTTCCATACCACCGAAGATATTTTTAAAAAAATTTCTTAAAATCTTAAACACAATCCTGATTTATTTTAGAGAAATAAAACTAATAAACACACTGAACCGAGAATATGATAAAAGATTTATTCAATAATTTTTATAGTTGAATACAGTTCCAGAGAACACAACAAAAAATATCGCATGCAATAAAATGGTTGCTTTCGTTTGTTTATGTATGGAATATGAGTACAACAGTACAACAATAATAAGATCAATAAACAGTACATCTAGTACTACATATTACTTCCCAGAATGCAGTACCGCAGTAAAAGAAAGTAATTTAAGTAAGTACTTCAAGTAAGTAACAGTACTTCAAAAAAGTAAAAAGGTTATTGAAATATTTTTGGAGTTCCATAGTCTGGAAGTGTGCTGGCTTTTTATATATGAGACTACAGCGCGAAACCAAGGTCAAACATCTCCAAAAAAAACTAAAATAAAAAATCATATTTCTCCGGTGTCTTCCCCTCAGCAGGTTCCTGGCAAAAACTCTGAGAGTAAAATAAAATTGCTATGAGAAGGCTTCTCAAAAACCTGTCGTTTGGAGTCAACTTTAAACTGTAGGTCCCTCCAACCTAGTATAAAAATTAATATAAGTGGTATGAGAAGCTAAGTGGTAATCCAAACTGAAGGGTTGTAATGATCACTTATGTATGTGTGTTCGCTGTAATTGTTTGCTAATATGTCTATAAAATGAAATTCAATAAACCAGATGTTTTTGTTCATATCAAGAATACAAAAAATAATTTATAAAAGATTCAAAATGAAATGAATTTTTTGTGTGAAAACATTTGCTTTACAAACTGTATATTGTACCCACATAAACCTTATAGCAATGTTTGGTTCAAAAACCTTAGTACCTGTAAAGCTAATTACGTTAATTAATTTAAACAGTTTGTAATGAGATTTTAATAAATTCGAAATAAATTTTAGTTTCCATAGAATGTAACAAATCTTCGTATCAATAATTTTATTATCGTACCTGGGTAAAGTACAGTATTGCAAAACATTTCTTTAAAACATTACACACAATACCACATATTTATCGCAGGGATTTTTCTATTCAAAATATAACTGATCGAAAAAAGTTTTTTCTATTCAGATTGTTATTGTTGTTGTTTTCTAAGTGTTTGTGATTTAGTTGTTTTATGTTGCACATTATTGTGGCACTTGTATACTCCTCATTCTCATTACCACATTATATGCTGTCAATTGTGGCTTATATTGAAATATTCACACACCCGCACACCCTTACACACACTAACACACCATAAAACACTTTCATGCTTTCTCTTCAACACTTTATTTTGGTTTGATTCACTCCTTTTATTTTTCAAATTCAATTCGATTTTTTTTCTTCTTTTTTTTCGGTTTGTAATCCTCGTACTTGTATGTGGTGGATATTCTATCTGTTTTGATGTTGTTGTTGGCAATTGTAACAAAAAAAGCAATTAAAAATGGTTTTTGTAAACTAAATTTATCAAAATGCTGCAATAACAACAACAACAACAAATACAACTATAAATAGTATATAAAACCTAAACCACACTATAGAAGGTTTGAAAGTGAACATGTCAGTCAGTTTAGGTTTTTTCATTTGTTTTTTAGTGTTGTTGGTAATTATCTGTTAAAAATTATTTCATTTCTTTCCTCTTCTATTGTCCTTATAGACCAATTATGGTAAAAAAAAATGGGGAAAAGAATTTGTGGTGAATTCCATGTATTAGAAATTTTTTCCCACATTTATAATCCGGAGTACATACTGTATATATAGTGTCGATCAAAACTAATCTACCATATCTTTCATTAAGGCCATACAGTAAAACTCCAAGCCATGTATTCTAGTTATTAGTATCAAAGATCAGCAATGAATCGTTTTTTTGCTACTCATAAGTACTCATGAAATTTTGAGTATGAGTGAGTCAACAGTATTGAAATTCAACTACTCTAATTCATTCGTACTCACTACAACTTTGATTTATAAGTATAGTTTGCAATAAGTATGAGTATAACGTTGACATCAAACTCATAATATTCGAAATATGTTTGATTCATACGCCTACTCATTTAGATTCATAAATTTAGGAAAACTACGAATACTACTCATATATGATTCGAATCATTCATCAAAATTTACAGTCTTAGTTGTTGTTGCATTTCCAAAAAAAAAAAAAAAAATAAAGAAAAAGACAAAGACAAAGACAGCAAGCAAAGCAAAAACACAACCTTCTAGTGAGTATTATAGTGTTCGTACGCGAATCATACTTATTTTGTGATTCTCGTAAATGTTGAGTAAAGGAGTGTCGAAATCAACAATATCATACGTGTGGTTAAATATGAGAACGATGAGTACTTCAAACTTTAAATATGGGTAGTATGAGTATAATATTAAAGTAAGTATGAATGCGTATAAGTATCAGAAATTATTAGTATGATTCGAATCTGCTCATCTTTTTGTATACTCATTTTTGATAACTGGTTGGTATGCTTCAAACGATGAATAGTTTTATTTGTGTGGAATCTACAAGTTGCCTTAAAGATGAAAAAAATGTATACTCAGCAATGGCTACATGTTTTTTTTTTTCATTTTCCCATTAAAAATTATTGTTTTATTCGCGCAACAAAACACTCTTTTCATGTCGGTATACCGTTACAATATTTTCAAATGAAAAAATATTTAAAAAAGAATTGAAAAAAACATGTTTTATGGTGTTTTCTTTTCTACCAAAAAATGTGCACTTTATTTTAAAAAATGCAATTTTGTGTTTGTTTCATAAAAATGTTTCTCCCTCTCAAAGGGTGGTACGTTTTATTCTAAATAATTCGCACTTGAAAATGGTGGAGGGCATTGCATTTTACGCCCTGTATAAATCGAGAGTGTTGATAATGCCCTGTAGAGCAAATGACTTTTGTTTATTTACAGGGCTACCAGATGAAATTTAAAAAAAATCGCCTAGTATCGTTATCCAATTCTGAAGTTAATTTTTTCATTGTTTTGTGGGGTAATCTTAAGGGAACATTACATTATTAAAGCTACATGGTCAGTAATATAAAAAATTGCATTCAGTGTTAGAACTGTGTTAAAAAAAATTTATTTGGTTATAAAAAAAAAAGCCCTAAAAAATGAAATCGAAAAATTAGCGATCTGGCAACACCTTTTTCATGTTTACATATTTTATTGAAAACAAATCAAAAAATACAACATATTTTTAAGGGCACGGGGCATACCCTTTTTTCATATTTGTGTTATGTTCATCTCAAATAAAAATTACATTATAACAGGGTTGGTCAGCAATTTTTTTAATGCACCTTGTAAGAGGGTGACATTTTCTTTGTAGAAAAGAAAACACCATTAGATTTGTTAAAAGAAAAATCTGTACATTTTAGATACCACGGGCGTATGAAAATTAATTTATTTAATTTCGTATTACGTATACGCCACAAGCAAAAGAACGGATAATTATTAACTTAGAAGAGGTTTGTAAATGTAAAAAAAATGTAAAAAGGACGTTGAAAGGAATATTTTTTCAATTTTTGTTTTGTTCGAGATGTCTAAGCCAGGGGATGAACTACGTGCTCTCGTCTCATAAGCCAACACATAATTTCAATTAAAATTTTGCGTTACAACAAAGTGAACCCAAGACTTTAAATATTCAATTGCATTATGTTCCTTGACTCCACAGAGTACCCACAAATTTACATATATATGATCATTGAAATTGCATGATGAAATTGTAGTCATGAACGTCATTTTGTTTTCCTCTCAACATATCTTTTCACTCAACATATCTCTTCACTCAACTAAGCATGCTTTTTGAATTTTTATTATATATTTAAAAATACTACTTTAAATATGTATGTACAATGTCTTCTGAGAAGACAAATTAGGTTCGATTACATGGCTCTTTATAACTTTCTGAATAGAACATTCGATTCCATTTTGGTCTGAAGGCTCGAATGTTCCCAATGGGAGCCGATGATTCAAACATGGGTGGACTGTGGTACATTTATTAAAGGTTCTGGTCTTAAACTTTCATAAAGGCTGCCTAACTATTATAAAGTTTGGAACGCAGAAGTCATGGCCATTTTAAAAACGGCACAATGCTTGTTAGTTGGCGGGATTTGCCTTATAAACTTCTTATTTACTCTGACAGCTAGACTGTGATTGAGCCAATAACGAATATCCGTTCTAGTTCGTAAATGGCGAGAATTTCTCGGTGAAATTTCGGATCAAAATTTAACTCTTATATGGGTTATAGGACATAGGAAAATTGAATTGCTAATGAGCTGGCCAGAGCCGGCACTGAACTCGCAATCTCAGATATGTCTCAAGGCATAGGTATAACGTTTTCCTTGGTTAATTTGGATATTTTCCACGCTTAGTACAGTGAAGCTCAATCTCGTTGACAGCCAGAGGATACCTCTTGCTGGACACGTATTGATAAGAAGACGATCGCTTTACTTCTGTTCTTTAATTATATGGCCATCCATCCCAGCGCGGTGCACTGAAGCGATTCTCACGGAACATTGTTATTTTGCAGGAACTGTGGGTCGAAAGACAAGGAAGAAACTGTTTTTCACCTTATACCTCAGTGCCTGGCTCTTGTCAACAAGATATGGAGGTTTTTGACCCATCACTTGTTGATATCCTTGACCGAGCTCTCTAATATAAAAATGCTTGCAATAACAAGATAAACTTTAGACTCGGGTTGGGTTTCTTTAGGGAAAGTTTGATTCGTTGGTTGAATAGATTGTGGTATCAAAACGAACCTAAATGCTGGCCTAAGGGAGTTTTTTTCATTTAAGAAGTAACGTCACCTTACCTAACCGAACCTATGAACGGCATTTTAGAATTATGAGTGGTATGAGTATGAATCATAAAAGCTTAGTTCAGTTATCGGAACTATCGAAAGAAATTTTAAATGCTTATACAATTGTTTTAAGAATCAAAATGTGTGGCACAGTAGTAAAAAAAACATTTTAGGTTCATTAGCCTTCTCTTATTTCTATCTTAAACAGTTGAGCTAAACAGATCATTACACTCCCAAACGAGGCACCCAGATATATTTAATTTTATTTTACACTAAAATTACCATTTATAATCACTTTATACAAAAATAAAAACCATTCCAAATAGTGGCATTATTCGAACCAATTGAAGTATCATTTAGTGCAACATAACTTCATAAATTAAGTACCATATTGCCACTGTATAGCATTCAGCAAATTTCATAACACTTAATAAATAATTATCGATAATTATTTATTGCTATTATGGATTGAAAATATAATAATTATCGAATTCTTATGTTAAATGTACCGGCAATAAATGCTTAATACAACCAATTATGAAGGATTGTTAAATCTTTAAAAAATAAATTATTTTATAATAAAATTTTAACAAAAAATATGTTTAAATCATTGTGAATGTGAAAGGCAAAATAAAGTCATTAAATCTTACTCTCAATAGATTTTTAATGCATATGAATATCACTATAAATCATTAAAACTTTTTGAACAATTTTTCAATTTGAAACAAAACACTAATTTTGTGAGATATTTAATGCATACATACATACAGTGGCGACATCTCAAATAGCACGTTTCATAAATGGAGAAATTAATGACAATTTTTCTTCAATTGCCGCGATAAAGTTATAAACTTGTATCATATTTAAACCACCTATATTGTTGTTAATTAATTAATAGTGATTCTATTTTTATTTTTTTGTTCATATATTTTTTTACATAATTTCTAAATGGGCCTTGTCAAAATTAACTCGGTTTATTCGATTTTTTTTGACACATGTGGTTTACGCCTGGCAATACGCCCAAACAAGTTATTTTCTCGTAATCTGTTTTTTATTGTACTTGTGGATATGTTTAGTCCCAACTGTTCTTGAATTTTTTCCCGTATACTTGGTACAGTTAAAAAAGGATCACTTTTGCTCATTTTAACTATTAATTTATGTGTCCTTTGAGACGTTATTTTGGATCTTTTTCGTGTGATGCTTTCAAAAGATTGAGTTTTTTCATAATGTTTGATTGCGTTATACACTTTTTTTCTCGAACAATCCACTTTCTGTGGTATTTCGGTAAATGTCAGCCCGTCCTTGCAGTATTGACGGACAAATCTTCGAAAGCTTGGATTAGCGTGTTGGCCACGCCCCATTCTATGAGAATGGTAATACTTTTTATTTTAAATAATAAATTAGATAATAATTATCAACTTTATACCTTTTTGTCTTAATCACAGTGTTTATTTTAATCAAAATATAATTTTTTTAAATATCTTAAGACGTGTGCTATTTAAAATATCTGCGAATATAGCGAGAAAGAAACAATAACTTTCAGTTTCTAAAAATATACTTCTTTTTTTGACTAAGCTTACATTACAAATTAATAACAACATGTTATTAAACAAATAACTGTAAAAAGAATTTAAATAATTTAAGAAATAAAAGAGAAAAAATGTGTATGAAAATGTTTACACTAACCGTGCTATTTAAAATGTCGCCACTGTACATAATTGGTCATTAGGATTAGGACCTAGTTTATCATGCCACTTATGTTCTGTGTGTTCATTTTCATACACGAGTCGACTCCGAATGGAAACTCCCCATGCCAGAAATCTTCTGAGAAGAAGTCGCCGAAAAAATAATTTTTCATATTTCGTTATGTCCGAGTTGTCTGACCTGGAATTAGAACCCTTGCCTTACATCTAATAAACCAACACACTACCTACTAGATTACGGCGACTTCAGAAAGATATTTTATGTATCGTTTTATTGGATTGTAAAGGAAACAGGATGCAAATATATACAGAATAAAATATTCGTTAAAAAGCCCATCCCGTTGTTCATATAAATGGGGCTGCATCACACCGATGACGGTTTAAAATTTGGATTAAAGCTCACAAATTCATTCTAATTTGTTCGCATTGCGTGAAATGGCATAATTTTGGTAACCAGTTGACATCAGTGTGTTCGCTTATTAGACGTAAAGCTCCAGGCCAGACATCAAAATGAAATATGAAAAAAATAAATATTTCTTCGGCGACTTCCTCTCAGCAGATTTCTGGCAAAAGCTCAGAGAGTAAATAAACCTGCCATGAAAAAGTTTCTCAAAAACTGTCACTCGGAGTCGACGTTAAATTGAAGGTTCCGCCACTCATGTATAAAATTAATGCACACAACATAAGTGGTGTGAGAAGCTAGACCGTTATCCTGACTGAAGGGTTGTAATGGCCAATTATTTATGTATGTAGTTGACATCAGAATTTCGCGCATTGGAATAGTAGGCAGGCGCGGTGTTGCTTACTGTCGCCCAGGAGCATGCCATCCAATTGATGCCACAGGAACTCCGCTATCAGGTACTTGTAATTTCTGCTTTACATTCAAAAAAGCAGTTCAACTCACATCGTCTGATCAAACTCTACGCCACACAGTTTCTCGTTGTAAGCGCATTTGTTGCTCATGGAATGCCCTAGGATTTTCTCAGTTCGACATTGCAGGTTCTTTTTATGGTCTGTTTATTAAATGGTTCTGAATAAGCTGAATTTTCGCAAACATTAAGGCGAAGCTCTTCCGTAGAAACTTGCTGCGCAGTACTTCGTGAAATTTTAAGTTGTTAATAAGGAAGGCGGCGGCTCTCCAGTCTATACCAGCAATGTTTAAAAGAGATCGCTAGATATGTCAGTAACATACTCAGCTTCTGATATAACTTTTTGAACGCTCTTCGAATAGTTTTTTTCGAAATTGTCAAGGAGAAGGAGCAATAACAATTTTTAAACTTCCGTTTTTTAAAGGAAAGTAAAAGCTTTAGCTCAGCATTAAAGAGAGTGTGAAACAACGATGGTTATACCTATTATTTTAATAAATTTTTCACATTTACAACCGCTGTGGATGTAGCTAAAATTTTAACTGAAATATTCAGAAAATAATTTCTATCAGCCAGAAAGAAGTTTTGTATTAAAATTCAATACAATGTTTGCTGAAACCTGCATATTGTTCAAGTGTCCTGAATTCTTACTACGGCGCGACTTACATATATTTATATTTAGGATCATCGAAGTCGAATATTTTTATAAAATTTTAAAAGATTACATCATATCCGTTACGTTCTAATTGCCTTGTACTTGTACAATATTGTGTCCAAACACTCGTAGTTGAAAAATTACCACCAAACAACAACATTGCCGTCGCTATGCTTTACTATGTACAGAATGGACTGAGGATTGTACACCGTGTTAATTGATCGTCATATAGTATGAAAACCTCGTTCTAAATTAAACAAATTTATCTTTGCCAATAACTACGGTGTACGATATTGTGTCCAAACACTCGTAGTTGAAAAATTACCACCAAACAACAACATTGCCGTCGCTATGCTTTACTATATACAGAATGGACTGAGGATTGTACACCGTGTTAATTGTCGCCATATAGTATGAAAACTTCGTTCTAAATTAAACAAATTTGTCTTTGCTAATAACTACGGTGTAAATCTACTCCTAACACCGTAAGGCATTACTGTCCCTATAATTTTACACATCACTATATTCCAGTTAAGTTCTCAAGCCCTGTATTTGTATGTACTGTGCATTAAAATAAAATTATTATCAACAATATTACATACATACATACTACATACATAATTAGCCATTATAATCCTTCAGTCAGGATTACATCCTAGTTTCCCACATCACTTATGTTGTGGGTGTTAATTTTTATGACGGTACTTGTAGCTTATTGTCGACTACGAACGGCAGATTTTTTGAAAAACTTTTCATGGCTGTTTTATTTACTCTCTGAGGTTAGGTTAGGTTAGGTTAGAGGACGTGTACTTGTCAATTAAGACAAGTACAGTACCCGGAGGTCGAATTGACCCATTGTACAACGTCCTTAAAGAGGAAGGATACGAGAGGGAATAGGATATAAAAGAGAGGAGATAGGAAAGGGAGAATGGGAAGCGGAGGGGTCACATAGACCCAACAAAGAAGGGAGAGTGCGACTATCCTGATGAAGCCCTAGCGCCCCTCAACCAGCCTAAGCCACTAATGAATCTGTGGAGAGCCTTGATGTCGGCTCTCGACGCAGAGTTCAAACTCTCAAAGAAGGCCCTGCCAAAGGTCCTCAGCCTCAACCTACCAAGGGCTGGGCAGTTACAGAGGAGATGTTCGATAGTCTCCAACTCCTCCTCATCGCAACATGCCCTGCAATAGTCCGGCTGGGATCTGTTCCAGATCCCCGTCAGCGACCTAATCTCGCAGTGCCCTGTGATAAACCCGACAACTAACCTTAAGCTGGCCTTATCCAAGCCCAGCAGCCTACCTGTTCTCTTACTGTCCACAGCAGGCCATAGACATCTAGAGACAAAACAACCCGATCCGTTCCCCCAACGTCTTTGCTCTTCCTCCCCGACCCATCTATTGATGAGACCGTAGAGGTGGCAGACCGGGGGGTCAGGACCAACTATTAAATCGCTCCCAGAGAGCGAACCTAACCTAGCGAGGGCATCCGCCGTCTCATTGCCCAGTATTCCGCTATGACCCGGAACCCAGCAGAGACGGATACGGTCTAGTCCAAAGGTCCTCAACGACTCCTTGCACTTGCGAACGAGCCGTGATTTGCACCAGACCGACTCAATGGCCCTAAGGGCAGCCTGACTGTCAACGAAGATCACGTAAGATTCCGAATCTGAAGCTGGGCCACCAGCTATGGCCTCAATAGCTTTCAAGATTGCGAAAATCTCCGCCTGGAAAACGCTGCAGTCATCGTTCAACCTAAAGTGGAGTTCAAGACCGAGTCCCTACAGAAAACCCCAGCACCTGTACATCCACCTAACTTAGACCCATCTGTGAAGATGGGTATACCTCTCTGTCCCTGGAGTACCCCACCATTCCATTGTGCCCTTTCCGGTATAAGTATCCTTAAACCGGGCAGGAACATAGCCTCAGGCACAATATAATCGGTGGCTTTTTCCGAAAGTCGATATCTCCCGTCAGGAAAGATGACATTCAGAACTCTGGAGTGACCTGTCGAGCGCTGTTTCCAGCAGCCCGATTCCCTCAGACGAATGGCACTGCGCGCTGCACACCGCTTGACATATAAATCAAGCGGAGTCAGGCAGAGCATAGTGTCAAGAGCAGCCTGAGGGCAACTCTTCCTCACTCCAGTGATACTCAAGGAAACAATCCGCTGAACCTTATCCAAGATTTTCCGCTGAAAACTCTTATCTAAGGCACACCACCAAACAACGCAGCCATAGGTAATAACCGGTCTAACAATCGCCAGATATATCCAACGAATGGCCCTAGGCGGAAGACCCCAGCTCTTACCTATGGAGTTCCTACACTGGTAGAAGGCATTCAGTCCCTTCTTCATTCTTTCCTCGGTGTTTCGTTTCTCTGAGTTTTTGTCAGAAATCGCTTGAGAGGAAGTCGCCGAAGAACGTTTTGTTGGAGATGACTGACCTGGGATTTGAACTCTGACCTACTCAACTAATGTGACTACAACAGTATTATAATCACTTATTTGTAAAACTTATTTAAAGAACTTGTTTTCCTTAGCAGTCGATCTCTATGGAATCACATTATATAGATTTTATGCGAGTACGCCATGCAATGAATGAAATGGAAATTAAAATTCATCCTCCCTTAGTTACATGCCGCATGTTGTTTGCGAGTTTATTTTCAATTTAACGCTGAAATCAATCATAAATTCAGCTGTGCGGGGAGATATGGAATGACATTAATATTACAGTTACAAATGGAAGTGAGATAAAATGACAAATATGTATGTACATCCTAAACATCCTAAGCGAATGTCATACATATATACATACTCTGGCGAAGGCCATTATCAGAATGGCAATTCATATTACTTGTTGAATACCAAGAGCGTAGTCAAAAACGCATTAACAAAATCATCATCATCACTATCATCATCATCACTATCATCATCATTAGTTGTGCCATTATTAGCAACATTATTGTCATCACAACCAGCAAAGCCATTATTATCATCATCATCATTTGCTTATTGCTGTGATAAAAAGCAAATCAAGGACAGAATAAATAATTTGTAGACGGCCAAATGGCTTTTACGTAAAATAATCTCTGAAGGATGAAGAATGCAAGAACCACAATAAAACTGAGTGAGTCATGGTGCTCAAAACAATTTTTACTGAAGGTAAACTGCCATCAGGCCATACATAACAAGGAAATGTTTTTATGACCAAATTCATAAAAAATCATATATTTCTTGGGATTATAATTTAAGATTTTCTTTCTTGTCAGAATTTCTCTCTATTTTTTTGTTATTTTGTTTCCTCGTCAGTTGTTTTGTCCCCCATTTGATGCCATTATTTATGGCTTTTATTGTTTGGATTCTAATTTGTTTTCTGATTTTTCCTTAAGTTTTCATAAATACAATACGTATTTAAAAATTATTTTCTCTTTTTCCAGGAATTAATTCTTTTATTTGTTTTTTTTTCTTTTCAGTTCGAAAACTTATGCTCGTATTTGTTTATTTAAAATTCTACAAATTTCTTAGGATTACTTGTTTTATCCTTAAACTTGATTTATGAGTTCTGGGCCATTAACTGGAGTATGTCGGAAGATGTTTGACATACAGTGTCGATCAAAAAAAAAATTGTCGACATATGGCTTTAAAGTGGAATATCTCTGGTAATAGTATTTAGAACAGGTTATGTCATATTTTTTTAGAAGCCGCCGTAGACTAGTAGGTAGTGTGTTGGCTTATTAGACGTAAGGATGCGGTTCCAAACCTTGGTCAGACATCAAAACGAAATATGAAAAATATTTATTTCTAGCAAAAACTCTGATAGTAAAGAAAATTGCCATGAAAAGTTTCTCAAATATCTGTAGTTCGGAGTCGACTCTAACCTGTAGGTCCAGCCACTCATGTATCAACCTAACTCACACAACATAAGTACCGTATGAAACTCAGTCGTAATCCTGACTGAAGAGTTGTAGTGACCAATTATGTACATATGTATGTTATCAACAATCAGAAAGGATCTCTACCATTATACCAAATACTCGAAGGGTGTAGTTTCTAGGCATTGGTAGATGGCCATTCCTTTATCATAGGACTTGCTATAGCAGACCAATCACCTGCTTCGCTAGAACTACAAAAATTGATTACAGAAACGGAAACACAGCCATTGAAGAGTATTTCATTAAAAGATGTGTGCATTTAAAATTGATATTTATTTTCCTACATAGAAAAGAAACAATGTTTATGGACACGATGCCGTAACTAAACAACAGCAACGAAATTACAATGAAGAGTCAATGAACTCCTGCAGAAATTGACAAAGAACGGGATCGTGAATTTTTCTAGAGAACGAGACATACATCACATAATATCGCGTGGGCCATCTACCGGCTTAAACTTGAACCTTCGGGTATATCGAATCTGGCAATACTTATGTCATTTTATTCTGTCACAAAATTCCGTTCATTATCCACTGATTATCGATTTACGCTTGAGCAACGTTGGAATTTATTGGAAATTTATTTCCAAAACAAAGACAATTTGTCGGAAATTGCACGAAAATGTCGTATAAAATTTTGTCGTAGAGAAGGGCTCGTACAGTGAATACATCCGAAAATATCGAAGTTGTGGCTGAGAGTTTGCGTGAGGAGAATCCATTAACATCAACTCGTACTCAAGAATTGAACATTGAATTCTGCGAAAAGATATCGGTAAGACACCTTACAAAGTTCAATTGGTTCTAGTTCAAAGTTCTAGGTTCTAGATTGGTGCTAGATGCGCCAACGAGAAACAGCACGATGAGGTCGATTTTTCCAATAAAAAATCATCATCATCATCTTTTTAGATGAAGCTAATTTTCATCATCGAGGGTACGTTAACAAGCAAAATTACCGTATTTGGGGCTCAGAAAACCCACGCGTGGTCTTACAGAAACCCATTACATGTGACTGTTTGGTGCGGCTTGCAGAGCGGAGGCATCATTGGCCCATATTTTTTGGTTTTGAAAATATGTTATGCCGACAAACCAGAGACAGTTATCATTTGAAGGCCAACAATCGTGATGCCATTGAAGAGATACGACCCTATGCAGTCGAAAATGTGGACGACAATTGGTCGGATCGAATGAGGTACTGTGAGGCCAGCCGCTGCAGCCATATGAATGAAATAATATTACATTTCTAAAAACAAATTTGACAAAATTTTAAACCGTTTCTGTTTTATTGCATTTTTAAATTTAAACTTTTAAATGGCTCACCCTGTAGCTGTGAGCCAAAAAGGCAAAATTAAGGTGACAATATGTTATTTGCAATTGGATTCGTAAGATAAATATCATATTTTTTTATTCTACCGAAACCTTTGTTAGACACTGTACTCTGTGTAATAAAACTACTAAAGTTTTGGTTTGAACGAAACTTTAAATTTTTTATTTTAAACTTTTTCTTCTTATTTTCTAAGAAATTCCAGAAAATTGTTCTTCTTCTTCAAGAAGAAGAATTAGAATGGCAAAGATAAAGTTTCTTACCATAATCAATAATGATTTTATAAAAATCTCTCCTATAAAATATTCACACATGAAAATTGCTTTTGTTTTTATGAAAATTTATTATGCCATGCTTAACTTAGCCTCTTAAGGACAATTATGTCATACTCCGTACAACAGTACAACAGTAACCGATTTTAATTTAATTTGTGACAAATAAATGCTACAACACACATTGGAATATGTTATGCAAGAGTATTTAAGAAATAAAAAAAAACAAAAAAATAAAACAAAAATAGAAATAATTTTTAATAGTTTCTAAACAATTGGTAGCAGCATACCGGGTGTAATTTTAAGAGTTTGGAAACTCAAAATAATAATACAAGACAGAAGTATTCTTGTAATGAAATTTCTTTTATTATAATGCGAAAGAATATTTTTTTGCATGAAGTCGCCGTATTCCAGTAGGCAGTATGTTGTATTTTGATTACATTTATTCTTGTAGTGTTTGTTGGTATATTTTTGTTTACTTGTTTATTATTTTTTATGCTGGTGTTTGTTGTTATATTACGCAATGCGATAATTTGTAAACAAGTCCATTGTTTTTGTTTTTGTAGATTTTGTTTATAATTTTAATGTTAAACGATGTAAAAGCCGGTATTTAGATTTTTGCCATTTTCTTAACAATATGTACACAATTGGTCATTACCGTTTAGTCAGGATTATAACCTAGCTTCTCACATCAATTATGTTGTGTGTGTTACTTTTTATACATGAGTGGCGGGACCTAAAATTTAAAGTCAACTCCAAACGGCAGATTTTTGAGAAACTTTTTACGGCAACTTTTATTTACTCTTAGAGTCTTTTTTACAGAAATCTGCTGAGAGGAAGTCGTCGAAGAAATATTTTTTCATATTTCGATATCTGAACCATGGTTTGAACCGTGGCCTTACGTCTAATAAGCCAACACACTACCTATTAGACTGCGACGACTTCATATAGCTAAAAAAGCACACGATTGTAACGGAACGCTAAAGTCACTTTCCTCAACGTATCTCTCTTAGTATAAGTCGTCAAATACTGTGCTTTAAAGTTAATTTTGAAATTAAAAATTTTAAACTGTTTTGGCACCCTACATTATTTTCAGAGTGAAAATTTCTGAGTCCATAGGTAAGCTAACAGATATATTTCATGCCGGACACGGCGTATAAAGAGTGGGACGTAACAAAAAGATCAAACTCAGGATCAAAAAGAAATGAAAAAGGGACATATACATACATACAAACATAGTTGGTCATTACGACCCTTAAACTTCATACACCACTTATGTTGTGTGACTTTTCATGGGAATTTTATTTACTTTCAAAGTTATTGTTAGAAATCTGCTGAGGGGAAGTTTCCGAAGTAGTATTTTTCGTATTTCTTTTTGTTCGGGATGTCTGATCTGGGGTTTGAACAATGGCCTCGAGTCTAATAAGCCAACAAACTACCTACTAGACTACGGTGACTAGCAGGTGTATGTGCTCAATTTTATTTGGACACGTAGTAGAAAGGGCGCAATATGTTAACGCAATAACATTATTGTACTATCTAAGCAAGCTGAAACAGTGAGAAGTGAAATTAGATTTACTCTCTGCTAGTTCCAAGGCCATATGGGTATTCGCTGTAATGACCAAGCAGATAAGCTAGCTCGATACCACTGATAGGATGAGAATTTTTTTTGAGCAGGAAAAAAGCAAAAAGAAAGATATAGGAGAGGCAAATACACTTCTAAAGCAATCTTAACTTTTGTTGAGTAATTATAGGTACAATAGAAAGAGACTTAAGTAATCTAGAAATAATCTTATGTTAGTTGACAGAAGGAAACAGCTGGTTTTCATATCAGGTGCCGAAGAGGGAATTGTGCTTTTTGACACCGAAAGTATCCTGAAGTTTACCAGGTCAGTAGGTTTGAAGGAGTCATTATAGAGGTACCTTATATGGATTGAGGGCAGGCTGTATAATAGATCGTATGTTGCATGCACTATTGCAACTGTAGATGACAGTAACAAATAATATAAGTATTAAATATTGTTCTCATGGTGAAGAGACACATCTTACAGAGATTTTTGGCTTTTTGTTATATTGAAAAAATTTATGCTGGAAAACCAAATAGCATTACAATATTGAGATCTGTTGCTGTCTGCCTTTGTTCTTTTGCCATCTTCTTTTTTTCTATACGTATTTGATTTCTGTAGTCTTAAAGATATTGAAGACATGAGAGATAGAAACAGACAGTTTTAGGTAATAATAATGTATTCGTATATATTTCAAGGCCGGTAATAATTAGTGCATGAACTCTTCACAGATTTGTGGTATTAGTAGAGATTATTGCATTATTAACGCCATACAATGCTTTGGGTTTGTGATTATTGTGCTGCTGGCTGGCTAATATGCAGCCCCCAACTATACATAAATTTCAAATAATCGATTTTATAGGATTTTTCACATAAAGTTTACTACGTGCAGTATATTGTTACAAACAAAAAAAAAGCAGAAAAAAAAGAGAAAAAATTAGAAATATGGCTGCGGTTTATTCTTTTATATTAATTATGTGGATTATTTTATGATAACGTAATGCTGTACACGATAATAATTAAAGTTAAAATCTCAAAATCAATAAAATCAACTCCCCAACTCTTCATTTATTTTTATGAAAAATTGTGTTGCAGCACTTAATTGAATGGCTCTCATGTATGTAATTGCACACACACGCACTTTAATTGAAACCGTAAAAAGCAAGAGAGCGAGTGAGAGTGTGTTCATATAATTATTTACTTGTATTAAATTAAAAATCAACAAATTATTTGAGTTTTTAATTAAACTTTAAAATACAATCAATAAAATATTTGAAAATTGTTGATTATTATGCTAATTACGGGTAAGTGTGTGTGTAGGTGTACGAGTATTCCAATACAGACTCATATATTCATGCATGTGTGTATGTAAAATATTTGCTAAAATTAATTCGGTTGCATGCAACAATTGAAACTCAACATACATACATACATTACACACATACATACATACATGTTTTAACGTGCGTATGTAGCAATATTTGCTTAGTGGTATGTGTACGCGCATACACGTATTTAATTACGTAGAGTGTTTTGAATTAATTGCCTGAAATACTCTCTATTGAATATTTAATTCGACTAAAATACAGTTTTTAATCTCTGTGTGTGTATATGTGAGTGTTACAATAAATGATTGTGAATATTTGTTAAATACAGAGTGCGGCATTATAACTAGAATGAAAAAAATGCAGCAACAACAGAAAAAAATTGAACAAATTTTTATTACCACAACAAAAATTAAAAAAAAAACTCCTCTTTTGTTTTGCAACATGTATGCGAAAAAAATTTGTTGTTAATTACTCTTAAGAGCTCATCTTATTATAGATTTATAATATATATTGGATGGACGTTTGCGGATTTGTTATTTAATTGGTATCGTTTTTAAATTTTTTTTTCATCGACATTATGGACTACATTTAAAGAGATGGCACAAGAGCGATTACAAATTGAATATTAATATGCATACGGGGTATTTTTGTAGGAGCTTGAGGTCTTAAAATAGTAATAGAAGTGAGGAATATCTTACTTAATTACTTAATTGGTCATTACAATGCTTTAGCCAGGACCAGGAATCAGCAGTGAATCGTTTTTTCGCTACTCATAAGCCCTCATGAAATTTTGGATATAAGTGAGTCAATAATCTGATTCATTCGTACTCACTACAACATTGAGTTACAAGTACAACGTTGACTTCAAACTCATAACATTCGAAATATGTTTGATTCATACGCCTACTCATAAATTCATAAATTTAGAAAAATACTTTAAATACTCATAAATGATACGAGTGATTCGAATCATTCATTAAAACACAGTATTAGTTGTTGTTGCATTTACAAAAAAAAAAAAGCATAAGCAAAAAAGACAGAGCAGCAAGCAGAGCAAACACACAGCCTTTTAGTGTTCGTACGCGATTCTTGTAAATATTGAGTCAAAAAGAATACAAATCAACAACATCATGCGTGTTGTTAAGCATGAATATGATGAGTACTTCAAACTTTGAATATGAGTAGTATGAGTATGATATTAAAATAAGTATGAATGCGTATAAGTATCAGAAATTATGAGAATGATTCGATTCACCTCATCTTTTTGAATACTTATTGCTGATCTCTGGTCAGGACTACAATCTAGCTCCTCATACCATTCATGTTGTATGTGTTAAGTGGCAGGACCTGTTTAATTTCGACTTTGAACTTGAAGAACTTTTTACTGCAATTTCATTTTACTCTCAGTGTTTTTGCCAAAGCACTACTTTGAGGAAGTTGTCAAAGGAAATATTTGTTTCCTAAGAGCCTTGGCCATAGGTTAAACCACAGGTTCTTGCCTAAAGAGCTAACACCATACTTATTAGATTGCAGCGATTTCAGGAGAAAAATATCACTAAAATTAATTTTTTATTATAATCTGGTAGATGGTAGTCGCCGTTGTCTAGTAGGTAGTGTGTTGGCTTATTGAGGCCACTGTTAAAAGCCCAGGTGAAACATAATTTTAGGTAAATAATTACATGGTATTTATTTTTAAAACATGATACAAGGCACACAAGTTACATGGTCCATTAGATTAGTTAAAATTTCGACTAGTTTTTCGAATATGCGATCAATGAATTAGCATAGCCATATAAAAAGTAATTCAGAAGCATTAAATCACACAAAAATGAGGAGGAGCAGAACATCCTATGGTCAGATTGGAGCCGCAGACCTAGCTCTTATAAGATTTTTGCGAAGAAGTTCAAGTTCAAAGGAAGTGTTTACTTACACATACAAAGGTCATTTACAAAATGTCACTTGTGTTACATTTAAAAGACAGAAATACCCTGGTTTCTTAAAAAGAAATCTGAAATGTTTCACTCCATCTGATCTCCTCACCGCTTACAATCGAAGTCTATTTTGTGACTTCTCACGCGGGTACAAGAGGAGGCAAGAGTGCTCATTAATGACGGTAGGAATTCCAATACAAATAACTCATTGGACTACGTTAAGAATAATGTTTGTGTTTCAATATTTTATGACAACTACAACAGATTATGGTCTAGTGGAATACTGGGACATGTTCTCACACATCTATTTTATGGTAGGTAGCTCTTGTTTTTCTAGTAGAACCCTTTCCGTTCGTGAACAGTGGATTCACCAAAGAAAATTCGTTTTTTAACCGCATTATCTGCATGGGAAATTTTATTTCGGAAGAAGTCTGGATAGTAGACCTATACTCGCTTAACGCAGAATTACACGCGTTCAATTACATTACTCCAATATCACATCATTATTCTTCCACCAAACATGGGACCAGAAGAACCAGAAATCAAACTACTCTGCCGATTACCAGACCATTATTTTTCAAACTTAACACAAAGGGACTCACATACCATCACAGATAGTCAAAGGACAATAAGGGCAACAGCATTTACCATGGACTGTCCTGAACTGTAAAACGGCAATTAACAGTTTCTCCAGAAGAGATTGGAAATAAAGAAGGGAACAACAGATTTTTTTGAGGAACTGGTCATGGCAATTTAATTTATTCTCAGAGCTTTTACCGGAAGACTGCTGAGAGAAAGTCAGCGAAGAAATATTATTACATATTTCGGTTTTTGTTGAAGATGTCTGAGCTTAGATTTGAACCGAAGTATTAGCAAGGTAGATAATAATGAATACAGTGTATGTGAAGAGAACACTGAAACGTGGGAACACCTACTATATCACTGCCTAGTCTTGAGCGCAATACCTCAATATTTTATTGAGACATAACTAATCTTAGAGTAGTGGACTAGAAGAAGTTAAGGAATTGAGTACAGCATATAGACATCGTATAGAATATATGGTTGATACCTCTTCATAGAGAGTTCCCATCATAATGGAAGCAGTTAAGTACAGGATATAGATTCCGCATATAAAATATATGGTTGGTACCTCATAATGATGAGAACACAACAAGCCGACATGATGACTTAGGTGTATGCCAACGGACATAAAAACTTGAACCTGTTTAGTTGGTCCACCTCCCTACCAACCGGCCTAACGAATCACTACGAAAAATTATAGAAAATAATCCAGCCGAATGCCAATATGTCCAGGGTCATTCGAAGACGCGCTAAAGGAACGCCCAAAATAAATATTAATGGCCCGTAAGGATGTTCTATGGAAAGGGGTATTTGGACAAGATAAATAGAATCTAAAGCAAGGCTATTCGGATAATTTAGAAATAGATAAAGATGGCATAAGCAAATAAGTTGAAGTGTTTTTTTGAAATATTTTCTTTAACTAACAAAACGTGTGGGGAAACGATTTACCGCACATAAAACATACTCACTGCTCTTAAGGGGTTTTCGTCTGATGGTTTTCCCTTTGCAATATTTTCTTCGTACCAGTAAATTTATTGTCTGACTACCATAAGCCAATAATTGGAATATTGTGTTAAGCGAATCATTCAATTGATTATGCCATTCAATAATCAATGTGATGAGTATAAGACATAAAATTTTTTTTATAAAAAACATAAGAAACATTAAAAAAAAAAAAATATTAAATTGTTTTCTGTCACTTGTTGTTATTGTACTCTGAGGATTCAACACGTGCAAATGTTTATAATGAACATTGAATGGCAGAAATTTACCATTTGGTTGGCGTTAAACGCTTTTTTTCCTTCTGCAGCAAACAGTTTAATATTCCAGACAAAACAATTTTCCAACACAAAGCATTGAAAGAAGGAAGACGGAATTTGTGGAATGAAGATTTTAACAGTCCGTTGTTTGTGTTAGTAAAAGCGGCCAAGGATGAGTGATCATGGGCTATAGACTGGATTGCTTAGTTTAATGATCACGTTTAAAAGTTTTCTTTTATTTTAACTTCTTATTCCTTTTCTTGCTACTTTTAAATGCTGTACACGTACGAGATGACAATTTTATGTCGTAGCCCATAAAATGTGACATTATTTAGTAGACGACTACTACCACTACAACTACATTTAGAATCCTCTCAGCAATATACTGAAGCACATTATAAGGTAATACAAAGGCATACATTTACACATTATAACCAATACAAGGAAAAAAAAAACAATGACAGCAAACGGTAATGGAAATGGCAAATAATTTTCCAAACATGACAGGTAAAATGTTCCACTTAACCCACATACATACAATCAAATACAAACGCAAACCTTATTCCCCCTCTCAAAAAAAATGAGCACACACACAATAAAACAAAAGCCAATGTGACAAGTATAGCGCAGTAGATTTTCAAGGAAATTCAAACGCAAATGAAAATGGATGAACCAGTACAATTCCAATGATTCATGTATTTTTTAATGTTGATACAACACTGCTTAAATATTAAACACTTAAATACCCGGTTGTTAATGCTGCTGCTGCTGTTGCTGTAGTAGGCCTTAAGCCGGTTGTACTTAAAATATTTTAATTGAGCATTAAAGGCATTAAAATTTTGAAAGTTTAAAAGGCTTCCAATTAATTTGTTATTTCAGCTTAAAATGCGTTGATTGTTAATCCGATTAGTTGCATAAATTATATTGTCGTTCATCATTTGACAAATATGTATTTAGAATGGAAATTCTTAGTTTGTGTGTTAATTTTTCAAGATCCCATTCATATTGATGAGATTACACGCCGTACATAATACAGCATAATAATAAGAAATGACAGCTGAATTATGTTAATTTTCTTTAGTCTTCAGCATATTTTCAAAATCTTTAGAAAGGAATGGAAAAATATATAAGAAAACGATATTTCATTAAATGCTTCTTAACTTTAAATTTAAATAAAAAAAGTGTGCGTATGGAGTCGCCCTATACTAGTAGGTAGTGGGGTGGCTTGTTAGATGTGAGGCCACAGTTCAAACTGTGGCGACTTCCTCTCAGAGTTAATAAAATTGCCGTGAAAAAGTTCCTTACAAAAATCTGTTCAGAGCTTACTGACAACTGTAGGCCCCGCCACTCATGTATAAAATTAACACACACAACATAAGTGGTGTGAGAAGCTAGGTCGTAATCCTGGCTGAAGAGTTGTAATGACTAAAAATGTATGTATGTGTGTGAGTTATCATCGAAATCTTTTATTCGTTTGGAAGACCTTCTGATGCCATTATGTGTGGAATTACCTTCGTTCAAATGTTCGCAACGTCTTTTCTGTATAGAACGCATTCGAAATATCGAATTTCGCATCACTCTGTCGCATAAATCAGATTGAATTTAATCGATGGCAATATAATTACGTTGAATTTTACAACTGCTGTAGTTTTTGACTTATTCGTTTACATCTGTCACATAAAAAACCCCACAAGAGAAAATCTAATGGGATCAACACACACGATTTCGGTGGCCAGTTTATATGTATTATCTCTAAATGAGATGACAATGCCCTCAAATGCCTCAAATTCAACTAGACAAAAGCTGTATGACACGTACTGCCGTCCTATTGAAATACCATTTCTTTGGTGTCGAGAACATTCAGTTTTGGCCAAAAGAAGTTAATAAACTTCGACCTATAGTACTCGCCATTAACAGTGATGGCCTGGCCAAAGTAATTCTTAAAGAAGTATGAACCGATGATGTCACCGGCACGAAATCCCCATCAAAAAGCGGCATTTTCGGGATGCAATGTACATTCTTGGGTCTCATAAGGATTTGTATCGTCCCAAATCCGGCGAGATGGGTATTGCGGGAATCTGCGGAAGTTGGCGAAGAGGACCTCGTATGCGTTGGAAGGACCAAATCGGGGAAGCCCTGTCATCGATTGGTGTGACGAACTGCCGAAATCCGTTAATCAGGTTATAAATGGCCTATTAAATAAGTAAGTAAATCCAACAATTTTGATCGTTCACATACGCATTCGTTTAGAAGTGGATTTTATCGTTGAAACCGATGAATATTAGCCTACGAACTTTTCAGCCCAAATGTTATTAAGAGCACTCTTTAAAAAACGTATCAGAATTTCTCTGAATATTAGCCTACGAACTTTTCAGCCCAAATGTTATTTAGAGCACTCTTTAAAAAACGTATCAGAATTTCTCAGGATACAATTTCTCAAATATTTTACGTAGCTTTTTCATAGCAATACACTTGAATTTAAATAAAATTTCGTCTTCCTTCAAAAGACAAACTTACTCACTTAATTAGTCACTAAAAAGCTTTTTACAACCTGGCTTATCACATCATCCATATAGTGTATGTTAATTTTACCAATGAGTGGCACACAGTTGAATGTGGACTTAAAACGATAGATTTGCCTTTTCAAGACAATTTTATTAACTCTCAGAGCTTTTACCAGAATTCTGCTGAGAGGAAGTCGCCGAAGAAATAGTTTTCGTATTTCATCACCGTATTCGCCAGCAATAGCTGGTATTTGAAACTCGAGTTCTCGTCTTTAACGAGCAAATAAATTGTTTTTCATTATTATAAGTGGACAATAAGATAGAAGTGCGCGTTAAGCTAAACGGAAGATCATCCTACCAGTAACTTTTTAATTTAAGTTTATGTTAGAACTTGCCATATTATATATTATTTTCAATATGGCAACTTTAAATATAAACAAAATGAGCAATCACAACCAAAAAGGAGCTGTTCGTTGCCACTGCTTTTTAAAAAAAAATTTGTTTTATTTAGGTAATGTTATCGACATTGCTCCTGCACTGCCATATTTTTGAAAAAGTTAGCTTTATTTTATCTGTAAGTTGTAATAAATAAAAGAAGTTAAAGGTGACTTTAAAGTTCACTTTAGCTAAAGTTACCTTTAACTAAACTCAACTTTAAGAGCAAGTTGTAATAATGGTCCTTAGAGTTTTTGCCAGAATTCTGCTGAGAGGAAGTCGCCGAGGAAATATTTTTTTTTTTTTCATATTTTCTGGAGATAATTGATCTGGGATTTGAACTGTGGCTTCACGTCTAATAAGCCATCGCACTACTTACGAGACTACGGCGACTTCCTAGGATTACATTCCCATTTAAATTGAATTCCTTCTTCATACAAAAGACATTTTGATCATTACAAACCTTTAGTCAAGATTACAACCTAGTTTCTCACACCACCCATGTTGAGTATGTTGGTTTTACCGGTGAACTGCGGGTTAATATTGACAACGAATAACAGATTTGAAAAACTTTTCATTACAATTTTATTCACTCTTAGAATTTTTAACAGAAGACGGTTAAAAACTATCACTCGTTATCATAAGAAGTGCTCTGTATAATCTCGTACAGAAAATTCTTAAGGGGAGAATTGCGGCAGGTCGCTTGAGAGGCTTAATTGGCTTAAAAATATTCACAAATGAAACGACTATAAAGATGAAAAAATCTATTAATTGCTTAATAAGAAACTGAAGAAACCACTACTGAATATCGATAACATCACAATCAATTTGTTGTAATATAAGGAGAACACTTGCAATTAAATAAGTACCTACAAGAGTACCTGCAACATGTATTGTATTGTTAGCTTTATTTTCAATTGCAGATTCTTTATTCCGAGATTTGCCACTCGAATGTTTCATTGTAGCATTCTATTCAGCTGATTGCAGTCTTACCTCTTTCACAATCCATTTACGTGATTAGTACATATCATCGGCTTTTCCCACGTGCGAAATTGATTAACTAAGCAAAAGAAGAAGGAAAAAAGAAGGATTGAAAACTGAAATGTTCTCATGTACCAGGAGGACTTCAAATAAATTAATTAAGCAACGTTTTCACTGCCAACAATTGCGAAAGAATTTCCGTTAATGGTAAATCAAATGCCAGAAACTGTTTGAAAATCCCAATACAAACAGGCCAAGTGCAAGATTTTCAAATCGAACTTCAAACATGTACTCGCCATTCTAGGTTGAATGAAGGAAAAAAATTCTAAAACCTAGAAGAACTTTTCGGGACTATTTATTCTTGTTGCTCTTCTCCACAACGTTTTGGTCCTTTTTTCTCTCGTTATTTAGCCAACTAATTAAGATTTGAACAAAGTTCGAAATTTAATTAGTATTGATGTTACTTTAGTTTCCTCTTTTCTTTCTTTTTTTTCTTGTATTTATTTTACTCGTCATTGGAGAGGATTTTTAAAAGCAACGAACCGCAACAGAAAGATATTGTACGCCAAAGATAAGATGAACGAACACTTTTCAATAGTTTTCGATGGTAAGCAAATAAAAAAAAAGTACGAGGAAAAAGAGGAGCTATTTAGTCTTGTACACTGTCTCTTAAACCGTTTATAAGGATAGAAAATGTTTAAAGAATTTAAGCTTTTAAGCTTTAGAATGCATAGAATATAATTATGCTTGGAAAAGTACAGTTTCGATCAAAACATATTCGATAAAAAATTGCTTTCACTTTATTTCTAATGCCAATAGTTGCAAAAGTTGTTTTAAATAAACCTAACGTCGTCGTAGTATTGGCTTATAAGGCGTGAGGCCGCGTTTCAAACCCCAGGGCAGATATCTCCAACAAAAAGGACAACTTCCCCTCAGCAGATTTCTGTCAAAGCTTTGAGATCAAAAGCTGTGAGAAAAGAAGCTGTAGGACCCGCCACTCATGTATAATATTAACACACACAAGATAAGTGGTGTGAGAAGCTAGGTCGTAATCCCAACTGAAGGGTTGTAATGACCAACTACAGATGTATTATGTAACGGCTAATAATATTGCTAAGCATTTGTCTATTTTGTTTCATCACTATTATCTCACTTTTACTACAGAGGTGTATAACTTTTATGAAAACTTTACATTACAACTACACTAGCCCTCTGCAGTCGATACAAAGTAATTCTGCAGTAAAAGTTTACTGGGATTTCTTATTAAAACCCATGTATTAATACATTTTTTGTTTGATTTCACAAGGCATTGAAATATTGATTTTAATTCTTCAACAACTTTAGCTTTAGCAGTATGAGCATTGTATCAATTGTATCAATGTTCATAGGAAACATTTCTTTTGGTTACTTTGCGTGAATGACATCTCTTGCCGTAAGGTAAGTGAATTAAATTCCTATTAAATTATGTACAGAATTGATTTACACCAGAGATCAACAATGAGTATTAAAAAAGATAAGTAGATTCGAATCATACTCATAATTTCTGATACTTATAAGCATTTATACTTATTTTAATATCATACTCTTACTACTCATATTCAAAGTTTGAACTGCTCATCGTACTCATACTTAACAATACGCCTGATGTTGTTGATTTCGACTCTCCATAACTCAACATTTACAAGAATCACGAGAATAAGTATGATTCACGTACGAACTCTACAATACTCTCTAGAAGGTCGTGTTTTTGCTTTGCTTGTTCTCTTTGCCATTTTCTTTCTTCTTTTTTTGTAAATGCAACAACAACTAAGACTGTAAATTTTGATGAATGATACGAATCACTCGAATGATTTATGAGTATTATAAGTATTTTTCTAAATTTATGAATCTGAATGAGTAGGTGTATGAATCAAACATATTTCGAATGTTATGAGTTTGATGTCAATGTTGTACTCATACTCATTGCAATCTGTACTTATAAATCAATGTTGTAGTGAGTACGATTGAATCAGATTAGTTGAATTTCAATACTGTTGAGTCACTCATACTCAAAATGTCATCTCTGGTCTACACCCCAATGTGTCTAGCGGTGTATGGGCAATTGTTAATAGAGATCTTAAGGACAAAAACCTTCGAAATAACGATAAATGCTTTCAGCTGGTGCAAGAAAGCTGACAAAACATATCAATACAAACATGCCAACGTTTGATACAAAGTTTGCCGAAATGACTTGCAGATGGTGTTCAAAACAAGGGCTATCCGACAAAATATTAAAGAATATGCCCATTAAATGTGAATATATTTTAAGCTGTTTGTAAGAATATTTTTTGTTTCTAATTATATAACCAACCTGAAATTGGTATTTTTTGTTTTAAGCTAATTTTTTTTAAAATGATAATGATGCTGTGAATTTTTTTTATTATAAACATAAACCTAATTTGTTGTATTGCTTTTTTAGCTATTAATTTTAAAGTGAGTAACAAAAGTTTTGAAAATAAATTACCAAACATACATGTTGCCAAGTCGTTTCTAATTATAATGCCACCACTGTATATACATTATTTGTCATTACAACCTTTCAGTCAAGTTTACGACCTAGCTTCCTATACTACTTAAATTATCTGTGTTAATTTTATACGTGAATGGCAGGATCTACAGAGTAACGGCAGACGACTCCGAACGACAGATTTGAAAACATTTTCATGGCGATTTTATTTACTCTCAGAATTTTTGCCAAAAGACTGCTGAAAGGATGTCCGCAAAGAAAACTTTTTTCGTATTTCATTTGAGCTGAGATTTGAACCACGAGTTTTCATCTAATTATTTATTATTTATTTATTTATTTGTTCAAAACAATACAACAAGAATAAATCTTATATTACAGTATTGCTTAGCAATTGTTATTAACATAAAGTTTGAGTAATCTAAGTATTTTTAACTAATTTAACAAATTAAATAAAAAAAATTAAAAAAAAATAAACTTAATATTTAAGAAAATAAAACAAAATGTAAGTAAGGAAAGGGAAAATATCCCAATAATATTAAAAAAAAAACATAATATAAGACTAAGGAAAAAAAAACATTTACAAAGTTAGATAAAATTATCTATGCAGTGCTTAAAAATGGCATTTTTGAAATTGGTTGCATTATTGATTTTTTGTATTTGAGGGGGAAGTTGGCTCCAGAGGCGGATGGACTGAATGAAAAAGTGTTGTTGAGAGATGGCCTTGTTATATTTCATAGAATTTATCTTGTTCCCTCTATTCGACCTAGAAAATACTAGTCTCTCATATAAATAAGGTGGCTGTCGACTATATATTAATTTGTGCAGGAACAGCAGAGTTCGGCAATTCATTAAGCCGTCAAATGTGACATTATAAATTAGTCGAGCGAAATGTGATATACTCCTATTTCTCCTAATGCCAAAAATATATCGTGCTATAGTGTTGTAAGTTACGTTAAGTCTTCGTCTACTAAATGCATCGCAGCTAGCAAACAGCTCACATCCGTACATAAGAGTCGGTAGTAAATATGGCTTCGCCAATAGCATTCGAATATTAGTTAGTGTAAAATACTGTGACATCCAGAGATTTCGAAGCATCGCAAAAGTTTTTCCACAGTTCATTTTGACGTGATCCGACCAATTTAGTTCCCTATTCAGAGTCACACCGAGATTTTTAGCTGTTCTAACAAAGCCTATATTTGATCCATTAATTTGAATTGGTGGTAGATATGCGATCAAGGTTTCAGGTAATCCTATCAGTAACGTCATTGATTTGTCGGGGTTTATACTCAGACCATTTGCAGATGCCCATAAATAAATTTGATCCAAATCCTGGTTTAGCAAACCTATGCAGTAGGGGGCATCACTAGCATTACAACTTATGTATTGCTGCACGTCATCGGCATACAAGTGTATTAGCCAACACACTACCTACTATACTACGGCGATTTCATTTCATTCATATAATAAGTCAACTAAAATATACGTTAACTAAAAAACACACACGGATTTTTTTAAAAATCGAAAATGATCCATATAATGCTGTTTCTAGAATAGATAATCTGATAAAATTGGTCGTAAATACATGAACTCTTCAAAGAACAGCAGTTCAAGCTGGTCTAAAAGTTACAAAGCAGCAAAAAAGCCTTAATACTTCCATTAAATTGGCTTGAAAGGATTAAACTGAATGCGTTTGTATTCAGATGAATCTAAATTTAATGTTCTTGATTTTATTGGAATAAAAAGATTATTACGACACGATAATAACACACTGAGTATGTTAGCTTATTAGACCTGAGGCTTCGGTTCAATCTCCAGGTCAGATATCTCCAAACAAAAAATATTTCTTCGGCACCTTTCTCTCAGCAGATTTCTGACAAAAACTCTGAGAGTAAAATAAAATTGCCATGAAAAGTTTCCCAAAAATCTGTCGTTCCGAGTCGACTTTAAAGTGTAGTTCGCGCCACTCATGTATAAAAGTGAAACACACAACATTGGTGTAATGACTAATTATGTACGTATGTTTGTATCTATTTATTTTGTTCAACACTGTAAATACTTAAGAAAATCGTTTAAATGCTTATTTATTGTTTGTATTCAAGGACTTTCTATATAAAAAGTTTACTAAGTATGTAGTTTCTTTATCAAATCCTTAAATTATCACCCTTTTTCATATTCAAACTCTTCTATTACATGTTATAACCTACACAATCACATTTAACCGCCACATATCCTAGAGTCCTTATTTTTGAACATCATAATCATCATTTATCACCAAATGAATGAAACTCAAGAATTGACCTTTCCATTCCAACTAAACCAAACCCAACCAGTCTGTATTGCAAGTACAAATTTTGTATTTGATTTTCTTTCGTTATGTGTGTGTTGTTGTTGTTGTATTTCTTATTGTTGAATATTTAACTGAAAAACCTTTGTCCTTTTCTGTAGTCTATTTCTCTCTATCTTTGGAAATCTCTGTTAATATTTATTTTATAAACTTTAAAAAGCTTTTAAGTCAATTGCCATTTGTGGTACACAATAAATGTTTTGTTGTAAGCTGGTTAAGGCAATAATGTCCAACAAAAAAAAATAACAATAAATTCTAAATAAACCATAAATAGTAACAACTACCAAAAAAGGAAGTTGCAGTACACAAAGCCAATGCCTATGACCCATGTTCGGTAAAAGGAAGTATTTAAATGTTTTAAAGCACAACTAAAATAAGTTTTATGACTTCTGGAACTTCTATTATTCTATTATTATATACAACGTCTATCAAAGCATATGGGAAATAAAATTTATTGTCTTGGCTATTCCAACAAGGACTTGTGAAATTTTGCAGTCGATAACAGCCATCGTGTTGATGGCTAAATCCGTCAAATTAGCTGTTGTTTATGAAATCGCCGTAGTGTAGTTTGCTTATTAAACCAAGGCCCTCGGTTCAAACCCCAGGTCAAACATCTCCAACAAAAGGTAATGAAATATTTCTTGAGCGACTTCCTCTCAGCAGATGTCTGCCAAAAGCTCAGAGAGTTAACGAAATTGCCATGGAAAAGTTTATCAAGAATCTGTCCTTCGGAGATGACTTAAATCTCTCATGTATAAAATTAACACACACAGTGTAAGTGGTGTGAGAAGCTAAGTCGTAATCCTGACTGAAGGGTCTTAATGACCAATTATATATGTATGTATGTTATACAATCTGTTTTGAAAAATTACTGCGTTCGCTAAATGGGCTCTGGAGCTGTTAGTAATTGAACCTAATTCTCATCAGAGAATTACCTTCAGCGATAACACTCACATCTAGATGAATCAGTGCGTAAACAAAAAATTATCCAATGTGGGACAAGAGATACAAGATCGTCCATTGTATCCGGTGTGGATTTTGGGCTGGCGGTGTCAATTGTTCATATTACTTTGGGCACGTTATTGACTAGGCCATCAACGTCAACGGTGAGCCAAACTTCATCTATAAATTCTGTACGAACTACTGAAATCTGTTTTAACCTTTTCACACTTATTCGTGTGGAGTTTTCTTTAGTCGCAGATGCTGCTACCGTTTAAACCACAAACCACATGCCATCGATCAATTTCTACCTGTTTTATGATCCATATTCATAGAAAGTTGGACCTTTCGAATCTCGACAAGTTTTGGCGGATACTATAAGATGTACGATGTTTTAGCTCACACAGCAAATTTCATAATACATACATGAATTTAAATTAAAAAAATCCAAGTAAACCTTTTGCCGTCGTAGTCTAGTAGGTAGTGTGTTGGCTGATTAGATGTGAGGCCACGATTCAAACAACCGGTCAGTCATCTCAATCAAAACGAAGTATGAATAAAATATTCCTTCGGCGACTTGCCCTCAACAGATTTCTGGCAAAAACTATGAGATTAAATTGCCTTGAAAAATTTCTCAAAAATCTGTCGCTTAGAGTCGACCTTCAATTGGAGGTCCCGCAACTTATGGATCAAATTAATACACGCAACATATGTTGTAACTGAAGTGTTGTAATGACCAATTATGAATGTTTGTATGTATGTATATACACCTTTCTTTAAGGTTTACTTTGTATTAGAAGTCGAACTAATTTAGTTATAATCTCAAGTGTTTACAAAAGCTATTCATATCGGATGTAAAGAGATGATAGTAATCTAGTAAAATGGTCATGTCCCTCTCTTATATGGGACCGATAATTCAGTTTATACGAAATAAAGCTTATGCTTTAACCAAATATGTCACACTTATCGCAATACAACTAAATGCAACGTAACGCTGAGACACTATAAACTATTTACGTTTGCGTTAAATTCGCTATACTCTGGCTAAAGCTAGTTTTGAAAGCAAATTTAATAATAAAATTCCATACTGTTCCTCTGACATGGTCATTTGCGGAGAAACGGTAACCTTCTTTGACCTTTAAAATAAGCCTGTGGGAAGAATTTTCTCCGAAGAAGGTCATCTTTTAATATCTCTTCGTTTTTCTAACTGTAATAATGTGTAGCAGGCATAACTTATGTTACGACATTGATCCGGACTGAGCGATATCCTACTTCTAGTATTTCTAACTTGTTTGACAACCTTAAGGTGTAAATTGGTTGATATTTGCAGCGCCTTTATTGATCGAATTTCGCGTCAGTTTTATGCCAACCTTATATGGATTCTTAGCTTAAAATTTACTTCATATAATATAATATATAATCACTCCTATCAGCAATGAATTGTTTTTTCACTACTCATAAGTACTCATGAAATTGTGAGCACGAATGAGTCAACAGTATTGAAATTCATCTACTCTGATTCATTCGTACTCACTACAACATTCATTTATAAGTACAGGTTGCAAAGATCATGAGTACAACGTTGACATCAGACTCATAACATTCGAAATATGTTTGATTCATACGCCTACTCATTCAGATTCATCAATTTAGAAAAATACTTATAACACTCGCCGTGGTCTAGTAGGTAGTGTGTTGGCTTATTAGACGAAAGGCCCGTGTTCGAATCCCAGCTCAGACATCAAAACGAAAATATGAAAATATTTCTTCGGCGACTTCCTCTCAGCGGATTTCTGGCAAAAACTCTGAGAGTAAAAATTGCCATGAAAAGCTTCTCAAAAAATCTGTCGTTCGGAGTCGACTTTAAACTGTAGGTCTTGCCACTCATGCATAAAATTTAACGCACACAACATGAGTGGTGTTGATGTATGTGTGTATGTATGTATGTACTTATAATACTCATAAATGATTCGAGTGATCCGAATCATTCATTAAAATTTACAGTCTTAGTTGTTGTTGCATTTACAAAAAAAGAAGAAAGAAAAAGACAAAGGCTGCAATCAAAACAAACACACAATCCTCTAGTGAGTATTTTAGACTTCGTACGCAAATCATACTTATTTTGTGTTTCGTGTATATGTTGAGTCATGGAGAGTCGAAATCAACAACATCATGAGTACTGATAAGTATGAGTACAATAAGTACTTCAAACTTTGAATATGAATAGTATGAGTATGATATTAAAATAAGTATGAATTCGAATCTAGTCTTTTTGAATACTCATTGCTGATTTTATTTGCTGATATTACGAATGAATCTTAAATAACTTAATTTTAGATAAGCCGCTTAAGAAGAATTAATTTTGCGTAATACTGCAGATCTCCTAATAAAGGGCTATCCATTTCGTAGTTTCAAAAGTATGGGACTGGAATTCGACATCTGTCAAACTAAGTTGTGAAACCAATTTTTTTCTTTTCAGTTGAAAGTCTGACATTGGCGATAATGGATCGCTTAACTATCACACAACGCATAAAAATTATCAAAACCTACTACAAAAATGGTGATTGGCGGTGGACGGCAATTTTTCAAACAAAATTTTCTTCAGCGATGAAGCACATTTCACACTCGGTGGGTATATTAATAAACAAAATTGTCGTATTTGGGGTTCTGAGAATCCTCAAGTAATTGAAGAGAGGCCATTACATCCAGAAAAAGTCACTGTTTGGTACGCTCTTTGGTCCGAAGGTGTGATTGGACCTTACTGGCTGATATACCGCCCAATATGTTTCAAAAAGTGGTTGAAAATTACCTAAAAAGAATCAATGCTTGCAACACTTCGCGTGGAGGTCATTTAAATGATGTAGTGTTTCACACATAATGTCAACGTTCAGACTTTACAATAAAAAAATATCATGAAAAAAATATTTTATATGTGCTTTATTTACGTTTACTTTTGAAACCACGAAATAGATATTATACCTTCCAAATCTAAAGAGACTTATATTTTGGATACCAAATTATTCAAATTCTGTATATTTTTGTTAAAAAAAAAACTTTTTGCTGCAGCAAATTTGTTCATATTTTGTGGTTAATGCGTTGTTGTCAACTGAAATGGTTGTTTCATGTTGTTGTTCTTGTTAAAATTTTGATGTGAACAACACTGATAAACCCATTTACGATTTGTGTGATAATAAAATACACACGCACACGCATATAAAGCAAATATTTTTACACAAGAGAGAAAGAATAACACAAACACGCAGTCAAAGGGAATGATAGCCAACTAATAATTTTCCGGGTCGTAGTGAAAACAGTATTTGTATTTCCTTTGCTCTCTTGATATTTTAATGCGAACTTGTTGTGGAGACAAGTGGGAATATATTCAATTTCTAAACGAAGGCAGCAGTCAATTAAATAATAACGAATTGAGCCATGCTATACTATGTCCTTTTCATTAAATTAAGTCTATGCTTTAGTCAAATATGCCGCACTCGTCTCAATATCACTTAAGGCTTCTTCATGTTGACACACTCTATCCTGTCTGTGGATCGACAGGCTTTAAGTGAAATTGTATATACTCAGTCAAAAGCTGATCTTGGTAGGGGAATTCGCACTAGAATTTCAAACTGCTCCTCGACATAGTTATCTCTGGAGATTCGGCAACGGTTATAAGCTTCAGGATAGCTATCAGAAAATTTATCACGTGGTAATATTCACCTTCCTAGACATAGGCAGCTATCCAAATGATGAGTGATTGTGCCAGCCAAGCTGTTTTGTATTCTTTTGATTAAATTTTGTGATTCCATTGGCAAATCTGTTTAGAAATATTTTTTAAAATCATAAACTTTGGATTGACGCATTTAGTCATTATGAATGACATTTTCAAAGTATCTCTTCAGTTCTGGTGATAGCCAGATTTTACAGTAACCGTTGAGAACCATTCGCTTTGAGTACATAAACCGAAACGTGTGTTCATCGTGTGCTGAAAGGTACTATAACAAAAGCCTCAACCTTCTTTCGTCTATGAAAACCCTTAAGCCCTCCAATGAGTTAGAAATTTATCTACTTTAAAGATCACAGTTTTTATTACAGCAATATCTATGCATTATACTTTTAAATACAACTGACTGGCAAACTTAACTTTCACAATATTTATATTCCTTTTATTTTCATTTTGGCAACTTCTAGAACTTACAGATCTTTCTATACTGTTTTGTTATTGTAATTCATTGTTAACGTATCTTCACTGCTACATTTGTTTTATCGTTTGTTTGTCTTGTGCTTTCCTTATGATTTCAAAATGAACATATTCGACATAAATTTCCTCTCCATAACTCTCCTCTCCATATCTTCTATTTTGTAGACTATAGCCTTTGCTCTCATTTTTTTAGAACCTTCTGAAATTGGAGCGAAAAGGTTAGTATGTATGTATGTATGCAATTTTGGAAGGCTGACGTAAATTTGAACGCATATAATGCTCAATTAGTTTGATAATTGATAAATCTTATTACTTCTTTAGTTGTAGCATTGGATATAGTGCTGAGGAACATTTGCTTATTGACATCTACTATTTTTAAAGTTATAGCCCAGCCTTTCCATCCCATCATGTACTTATTGAAGTTATCCTCCTCCTCCATCAAGGGGTTTCCTAGCAAGCTTCTTGGGATATAGATTTAGTCTCTCAATTATTAAAATTCGAAAACGATGATGTAGATTTGATTGCCATCTCCCGGATTTTAGTCTTAATTTTTCGGGTTTTGTAGTCAAGCACTTTCAGCACTGCGCAACATTACCTCATGCCATATATCAGATCGAAAGTGAAACACAATTCTTAGGGATAGTATGGAACTTAGAAAGGATTGAAAGTAAGGGAGACCTATACCATCTAATCGTATATTTTTGTGCAGTAGTCTCGTGGACTATATATATATATACATATATAAGGATACGAATGTTGGTACGAAGATCAGTGGATATATTGTCAAGCAATTGTTTTTCCATCGTGTTGCTGATGAGATCATTTTAAATAGAGAACTTTTCTCTCACAGAAAGAATTTTCATAATAAATTTCATCTATTAGTCTCCTCTCTTACTAGGAGATTTCGGGAAATCTATTGGCTGGCAGCGCCCTCCACAACTGTCTCTTAGACACAACAAGTACAGTCTATGTTATTGAAATTTTGCAACGAGACTTAGTAACAAAAATGAATAGAGTAACCTGGAAGCCGCATACTCTTTTAGAAGAAGGACTATTTTGTGATATGCAGATGTATCAAGAACAGATCTTAGAACAGTAGCAGACGTTTTTAATTCCGAAATCATAGGAAACCTTTCGGGTACCTTTCAAGCGAAAGTCTATGCTATGCCATCGAAAGATATGCTCAATTCAAGTTGAAGAGAAAGTGCAAACGTCGAGATATAACAATACCATTTGACTGTCGATGTCGCCGTAGTCTAGTAGGTAGGTTCCTGGCTTATAGGACGTGAGGCCACGTTTCAAACCCCAAGTCAGACATCTCCAACAAAAAGAAATATTAAAAAATATTTCTTCGGCGACTGCCTCTCAGCAGATTTCTAGCAAAAACATACATAATTGGCCATTACCACCCTTCAGTCAGGATTACGGCCTAGCTTCTCAACACCACTCATGTTGTGTGCGTTAATTTTATACATGAGTGGCGGGACCTACAGTTTAAAGCAGGGACCGAAAATAACTGTTATTTTTGAATTTTTGATTAAAAAAAGCAACCGCAAGGAAATGTCGGAGAACAAAACCAAGTATACCATTTTGATTGTCCTGGACCAAATTTTTATAAAATGCGATGCTTTTTAAAAACATGATTTTTATTTTTTTGAGCAAAAATAACACTTATTTTTGACTTTTATTTTTTCGAGCAGAAATAAAAGTTATTTTTTAACTTTTATTTTTTCGAGCAGAAATAAAAGTTATTTTTTGCTTCAATTCATGATGAATTCATAATATTTATTAAAAAATTCTTTAAAAAAATTAAAGTAATTTATGTCAGAAAGTTAAGTTAAGTAAGTTTTGGGTATATTAAACACTAATCTTTGGTTTGAAATAACCAAAATAACTTTTATTTCTGCTCGAGAAAATATAAATCCAAAAATAACTTTTATTTCTGCTCTTAAAAATAAAAGTCAAAAAATAACTTTTATTTCTGCTCGGAAAAATAAAAGTCAAAAATAACTGCTATTTCTGCTCGAAAAAATAAAAGTCAAAACATAACTTTTATTTCTGCTCGAAAAAATAAAAGTTAAAAAATAACTTTTATTTTCTGACTTTTACGATAAAAGTTATAACAGTTACGGTCCCTGGTTTAAAGTCGACTCCGAACGACAGATTTTTTGAGAAGCTTTTCATGACAATTTTTACTCTGAGAGTTTTTGCCAGAAATCTGCTGAGAGGAAGTCGCCGAAGAAATACTTTCTGTATTTTGTTTTTGATGTCTGGCCTGGGATACGAACTCGGGCCTTTCGTCTAATAAGCCAACACACTACCTACTAGACCACGGCGACTTCTAGCAAAAACTCTAAGTGAAAATAAAATTGCTTTTGGAGTCGTCGCCGGCCACTCATGAATAAAATTAACACACACAACATAAATGATGTGAGAATCTAAGTCATAATTATGATTGAAGGGTTGTAATGACCAATTATGTATGTATGTAGATGTGTCAAGAACAGATCTTAGGACAGGAAAAGGAGTTTTTGGTCCTACAATAAAATATTCCCAGAGCATGTGGAATCTCACTGCTATCTTCCAAGCGGAAGAAAGATATGCTCAATTCATCTAGGATAGAAAGTACAAACGACGAAAGATAACAATATCATCTGACTGTCGGGCTTCCATTTGAGTAATCAGCTCTTATGAGGTTGAATCGTACATAGTATAAGACTTTATGGAAAAGCTGAATCCGCTAGGTAGGGAAATAAAGTTTATACTCAGCTAGAATTCTAGGTAATTAGCAAGCAGAGCAGCTTGCAAAAAGAGGAGCTTACACACTACTGCGGGAACCAGAACCCCTCCACGGTGTTCGAACGGATATATGTACGTAGAGGTATTCTCAAGGAAAAGGAAGCTAAATATAGCCGAAGGCTGTTGTCAAACTTCAAAGTAAGTTTAAGGCAGTCGAGACTTTTGTTGGGAAATTACAATAAAAATAGACCTGGGTCATGCATCAGGCTATCCAGGAATAACCTAAGAAACCAGAATTTTCGTTGTCTCGATCTCAATGCATAACTTCTCTCTGAATCATCGGAACATATTCATATTAGAGTCACTGTTTTTATACTGCCAGTAAATCAGTGATTAGATAAGTTCACTGTCAATCATGGATAACAGATGTGACAATTGACTCTCAGTAGAAACTTTGTGACTACCTAAGTGACTAATGAAAAAGTAATGACATCTAGTTGTACGTACATACGTCTGTTGGAACAAAATCAATGCTTCTGTTTTTCTACCATCTTTTGGTTTTGTTGTTGTCTTTCGTATTTGTTTTTTCTCTTTTTTTGGGGTTTTAATGTAGTTTTAAATTCTTTGCATTGATGTTGTTGCTATTGCTGCTACTGCTACTGTTGATTAGAGTTTATTGCCATGTTAACAAATAATGTGAACATGTGCTTTACTGCCAGTGTATACGAGTATGAGCATACGAGTAGAAGAGTTTGTTGAGTTATTTCTCCAGAAAAATATTTGAAATATTTTGTTGGCGCCTAAAAACATTCTATGTATTGTGATCATTATTAAGCAGCAGAAGGAATGGGATGTGTTATGCGTGTGTATTCGGTTATTTGTGTTATAATTTGTTATACGAAATATTTTTCGTTACTTTGCTTCACTTTCTTTATTTATTTCGCCACTTATTCATTTACAATATCTTGTCTGTTATTGCCTTATCATGTTTCTGTCATGTTTTGTCTCGCAACATGCTTTTCATTTTTCGTGTGTGTTCTTTTGGTTTTAATGTCCTTTTTTTTTGTGTTGTAGTTGTAGTATTAAATTGCTGTTATTTTTTTGTTGTTTGTTTTTATTGTATTTAAGCAAATTGCTATTTAGTTTAGTCTTTATAGTTGTTAACAAGTCTCAATAGTGTCGTTTTCAATGAAAATGCTTATTAAGGGATTTACAGAACTCCTCTCTCTCTCACTCTGTCTCGATACATTTGTCTCTTTTATTTCTTTGTTGTTTTGTTGTATGTTTTTTTGCATGTATTATTTCTGCCTACGGTTGTATTTTCTTGAGCGTTTTTTTTTTTGCTTTGTTGTTTCCTTCGAACATTTTCTGCAATATCGACAATAATTTTTTGTTTTTTTTTTCGTTTTTTGCTTTGAAAATGTTTTGAATAAATTACCAATAAATCAGTGAATATTTTTGTGTATGAAAGCAACGTGATAGAAACTTAAACTAGACTTTTGGCATTGAAAACATTTGGTTTTAAAACATTTTTATAAAAGTAATGGGTCTTTCATTACAAGTTTTCTTCTTTTCAAAATTAAATAAGTATGCGTGAGACTTTTTAGTTTGGAATACCATTTAATGCACTTATGTATGGAATGGTAACCACTGTGATTTGGAGCTTATTTGCATATACTGGCGACATAAAACAATCCTATTAGAAAAAGTATAATCGTATCAAATCTCACGATCTCGTAGGCAGCTCACACCCTTTCCACATGCAACGACCATGCCCTTAAATCGCTTATGCAAAATATCCAATGTGAAATGAGCTATTGAAACCACATGTATCTGGATTATCCAATTCAGACCAAAAGAAATTAGTAATCAACGACGAACTCGACGTACACTAATAGATGGTGGTTTGGCTTATTAGACGTGAAGCCAAGGTTTAAACCCCAGATCAAACATATCTAATAAAACGAAATATGAAAACAACCTTTCTTCGGCGACTTCCACTCAGCAGATTTGTGGCAAAAACTCTGACGGTAAATACGTAGGTAGGTAGGTATAAGTGGCCGTCCCACAAATGAATTGGATGGATGCACTTAGCCCACAAAGGGCCCAGTGTGATAACACAGTTCGCGTTAACTATCCCCTAGTTCTGGAACCACCTAGAGCTTACAATGAAGCGACTCAAACTGCCCACGTGAATGTTCGACAAATCACATAGTGCCGGGCATGTTCCTAGTAGATGAAGAACCGTCTCTTCTTCCTCCTCGTCCCTGCAGCTTCTACAGAAATCATTCGCCTCGGCGTGGACACCCATAATGCAGTGACCTGTCAAGACTCCAATGACCGCACTGAGCACGCCCCTTTGGAGTTTTAGCAGCTCTGAGAGTAAATAAAATGGGCATGAAAAGTTTCTCAAAAGATTTGGCATTCGGAGTCGACTTTAAACTGTATGCCCCGCCACATATGTATAAAATTAACACACACAACAAAAATGTTGTAAGAAGCTACGTAGTAATACTGTCTCAAGGGATGTAATGATCAATTATGTATGTATGTATGTATGTAATAAGGACGATTAGTACTCGCTGTTTACGTTGTACTCAATGAAAAATTAACCGATAAACCAGCAGCTCATTGAGATATATTGGACGCCCTTGAATCGTATACGGTTTTGCTATAGTACCAAATTCAACAATTTTGTTTTTTCACATAACCATTCAGAAATCGGCCTCATCATTGAAGATGATTTTGCGATGAAAATTTGGGTCTATTGCCAACTACTCCAGAGCCTAGTCAATGAACATACGCCGCTGTCTATAGTAGTTTGCCTTCAGTTCCTTTGTCAGTCGAATTATGTACGGGTGCATACTCAAATCACGACCCAAAATTCGCCAAGTTAAGGTCTGCGAAAGGACGAGTGCTTATGATCAATGCGAAATCGACTGCCACGTATTCTTCAGAAAAATCTTACGGACTGCACAGATGTTTTCAGCAGATATTAGATTTTGTCAACGCAGGGGTGTTGGTTGATCAAACGTTTACTGGACCAGTGGAATTTACTTGTCACCTTGCGAATAATACTCTCGGTAGTATGATTATGGCGATTGGAAACGAGTTTGTCTGAACAGACAACAAACAAACTGATTAAATGAAGAACATTTTCACAGATACAGCTTTAACACAAGGGCCGTTATAAATTTAGTTAGTTGTTTTTGGAAGACCTCATACTCGTACATCACTGAACTACAATATGTCACCCAGACGTATGCGTAATATTGGAATAACACAAAAAAATCACACACAAAATTTATTACTCATACGTTATAGTGTCCATTGTTGTATGTGATTAACGAGGAATATAGATATTCTTTATGTTTGAAATTTTATTAACTCCACACTATTTTTCCTAAAATACAAAATTTTATCGCAACAGGATTTCTTAAATTCAGGTAATTTTAATATAACATATCTTTTAAGGTTCATACTTGCGCGGCATAATGAATAATTTGCGCCTGGTATATCATTAGGTTCTGCTAAATATGTTATAGGAGATGCCATTCTTTCAGATGTCAGTAGATCTCTGAATGACTCTCTATTTTTCAAAAAGTAATCCTTCCATTTCAGACAAACTTTAGCGCCTATTATATACCTCTACTTAGCGGCGTTTTGATTTATAAAGGTTTATTCGTTTTATGGTTTTAAAGAAAATTTATTTTGATTATAATGCTTGGATATTGCCATTTTGTACGAAATATAATATAAGTTTAGTGAAGGACAACAAATATGTATGTTGCAGTAGCTAACCCCCTAGAGTTAGTTGCGGAACAGTTTTCCGAACATTTCAGGCGTTAGCTCAGCGATAACTTGACGAATAATAGTTTTAAAAGTTTTAAAGACTCATGGACGTGGTATTTAACGTGGTCTTACAAATACAAGGCTAACGGCGTCAAATCACATGATCTTGTTAACCAACTGACATCGCTAAAATGTGAAATTATTCTTTATTTCCATGCGATAAATTCAACATCGCCCCTATTGTTTAGCTCATGGCATCATGGCGTTCTGCTGAAACTACATACCGCTCAGATCGAAAACAAGTTGGCCATAATGCTCGAAAGTGTTGCCAGTCATAAGTCCAACAATCGGTTGTTGATATGGGATTCTTACCATTTCTTTCCGGCCGTCATTAGTCTTTAGTGATTACTGCTTAGACAAACTTGCATTAACATTCGTAATTGGATTACAATCCCCATGTTGACAGTAATTTCGAAATAACGTTCACTTGATCCAAGTGTATGTCTTTATCATCATCACCTTTCCTACATTTCTTTGCTGGACTTATAAATTTCGTCTTAAAATCATTTATTTGTTATGACACTAAAATTTCCATGACCTGAACATTACTAAAAAGCAATATATTGTCGCTGTATATAGCAAAATAGACTTCTTCAATAAGTATATAGCTTTTTTCAGTTTAAGTACTTTTAACACAACTAACTCCTAATGGAGGAGTTTCCACTGGCGAAATGATTTTGAACAACATTTATAAAATTTTGGGTAACTGGCCCCTGTGATGTATTCCTTGGATTAGTGAAAATCGCTGTCATCATAATCTGCGTCACGCCTTAAGTTTTGAGAATCCGTAAAGTCTAAATCCCTTTTGACACAACACAGATATATTCAAAACTAATGTCAATAAACTCTACTCCCTCTTTCCTCTGTACATTAACTAATTTTTCTAAGGTCCAACACAATGCACTTCATGAGCAGGGGCTATCCACCTAGTGATTGATTGCTTAAAAACTAAAAACATCATACATATTGACATCGGAAGAATCCGATATCAGAGTGGAGATATACGCATATTTACCTACAATATAGCGGCCATTGGGCATGGAGGCATTTAAAGTGAAAAATACGCGGAAATGGAATAACAAATCCTCTTGTAGAGTGATCAGATAAATATGGCCCATTTTAGAAATCTTATTGGAGTAGAACAGGACACAGGCATCTGTGTGCTCATGCCTGCAGGATATTAAACCTCAGAATGACTTCTGCGGGAGTTGTAACGACGCGGAAGAACAGTTGATCACGAACATCTTTTCTATCATTTTCCAGCTCTTGGAATCATTACTTTACCTAGAGTCTTTGACTGAACGCGTCTAGCCAAAGGTGATTTGGTTAGAATCATCATACACAGATGGTTGAGAGATACAAACTAAAATATATAAAAATGTGTTTCGGCTTTTGCAGAATCTTATAGGACACCATTCTCTCCGAGGTAACCAAATTAATGTAATCTTACTTATTCCAACCTCTTAGTCATGACTACTACCTAGCTTCACACCCCACCCCGGTTGTGTGTGTTAATTTTATAGATGAGTGTTGGGATCTACAGTAATTGACGGTCGACTCTTACAGATAGACTGCGTTCTGCTACAGATGTCTGAGAAGGTTTACGAACCACAGGCGCTCATCTAATCAGCCAATATACTACTTACTACACTACATTCATACACACAGAATTGGTCATTACAACACTTTGAGAAACTTCATCATGGCAATTTTTTATTTACACGCAGAGTTTTTGCCAGAAATCCGCTGAGAGAAAGTCGCCGGAGAAATATTTTTTATTTCGTCTTCTTCTAGATGTCTTCCCTAGAGTTTGAACCGTGGCCTCTCTTCTAATAAGGCAAGACTACGACAACTACTGTTACTGCACTATGGCGACTTGATCTAACTTACTGAGATAAAATCATCAAACACTTAAAAAGATTGCTTAAAAGTATTCAGGATTCAATTTCATTCTTCGAAATACATAATTATCTAATCCATCCATCGTATTACAAACACTCCAATAAATAACATGCTAGAAATAGTAAAGCTTTTACAATTTCAATGTTCAAATTGTTATTCTTGGATTTGGGCAAACATTTTGTTGGAAATTCGAATGTTTATGGAATTTTTAAAGAATTTAAATTTCCAGGTTTAAATTTTGAGTTTTTTCTTTAAATTCTGCAAGAGAACTTGTAGCTCTCTTAACAGTGCAAAGACGTACGAGTACAATCAACTGTTGTAGTAACAATACTATAAATGTAGAGTTTGAATAGCAAACACCATATGGGTCTTAATGTTGCAACATCATTTTGCCATAAATGTTTAATGGCACATTCTGAAAATATGATTTTGAAAACATTATGCATATGAATGGAAAATGTTTGCAAAATTATTGCATGCAACACACACACAAAACCCATGCAGTATAATGCAAATGCAAAAAAACAGAACCTCAAGTCAGTGTAATGTAATAACCTAGATTGTGGAGAGAGAGAGAGAGAGAGAGAGAGAGAGAGGAGGATATGAAAACATAATAATTGTATGCGATGAGTATGAATAATTACTGGATGGATTCTATTGTTGTTAATTTTTGCCAAATAATTCGGCTTTAAAGCACTTGTACAAAATCATTAATTAAAACTCAATATGTGGTATAAAAACCGTACAAGAGTTTTGATTGAGTTTGTATGAACATAGCCTGGGAGTTGGACCCACATGTTGAGTCTGCAGTCAAATGAAAAACACAGGCTGTTGATGAGATTACATTGGCAAATGTGCTTGTAGCTTCACATCAAAGCGTATTATTTTAAAGTTTTTCTTTGTAATGCTTTCTCCTCTCTTCCCTCCTCCCTCTTTCACTCTGTAAATTTCTTTACATATTTATGTATGTGCATGAGTGTAACAGGTCTGTGATTAAGTTTACATTGCTTACCAGTTTGTTGGTTTTACTTTGCGGGCTCATCATAGTGGTACACAATTTTGTTATTGTTTTCAGGTTCTGACCCTGGAACAATGCGCATTGTTTCTATGCCAAATGCCAGGCATGCTGTTTTGTCTTCTTGTGTTTTTCGGGGGAAATAGTCAATTTTGATTTTGGTGCGTCGGCATGCTCTGGATTCAAATATCATGAGCATTGCTTCTGTTCTGTTGCGTTGTGTTGTGTTGTTTTGTTTTCATTTTTCTTTGTTTTCTTGTGGATTTTTTTTGTTTTGTGTGTGTGTGTTTATGTGTCTGTGGAATGTTGTTACAAGAAACTGAATATTTAACAATGGACGTGATTTCTTCAACTTTTTTCAATATCAAGGGAAATAAAAAGTTTTTTACGTGCTGCATACACACAATAATTTGAATAAAAATTCCAAAAACTCTTTAAAATCTTTAATATTTTTCCAGGTAAATGCGTACAAAGCCGTTTGAATCCTTTAATAAAATTTGGAAGATTGTTAGTTGTCTTGTTTTTTGTTGCGATCATATCGGGTTATCCATTTTGTGGTTTCAAAAGTAAACGTAAATAAAACACATATAAAATATTTTTTTCATGATATTTCTTTTTTATTGTAAAGTTTGAACGTTGACATTATGTGTGAAACACTACATCATTTAAATGACCTCTACGCGAAGTGTTGCAAGCATTGATTCTTTTGAGGTAATTTTCGATCACTTTTTGACACGTATTGATTGAGTGGTATCTCAGCCATAACTTGACGAATGTTGGTTTTTAAGTGCTCAAGAGTTGAAGGTTTATCTGCATAAACACAGTCTTTCGCGAAGCCCCACAAAAAATTCTAATGGTGTAAAATCGCATGATCTTGGTAGCCAGTTGATATCGCCACGACGAGAAAGTACACGGACAGGAAATGTCTCTTGCAATAAAGCCATATTCGCTCGAGTTGTGTGGCATGTGGCACCATCTTGTTGAAACAACATATTCTCCAAGTCGTATTCTTCAATAGCAGGCAAAAAAAAGTCGGTTATCATATGACCATAACGCTCCGAATTGATGGTGACAATCGTTCCATCGTCGTTTTCGAAGAAGAAAGGTCCAATCACACCTTCGCACCAAAGAGTGACTTTTTATGGATGTAATGGCTTCTCTTCAATTACTTGAGGATTTTTAGAACCCCAAATACGACAATTTTGTTTATTAACATATCCACCGAGTGTGAAATGTGCTTCATCGCTGAAGAAAATTTTGTTCGAAAAATTGCCGTCTACCGCCAATCACAATTTTTGTAGTAGGTTTTGATAATTTTTATGCGTTGTGTGATAGTTAAGCGATCCATTTTCGTCAATGTCAGACTTTCAACAGAAAAGAAAAAAATTGGTTTCACAACTTAGTTTGACAGATGTCGAATACCAGTCCCATACTTTCGAAACTACGAAATGGATAGCCCGTAATAGCCCTGTATGCAATGTCTGTTATAGGGACTATAATGCAATTGCAATATATGGAAGTAAATGGAAAAGAAATATGTTTAACTCCAGAAAAATACTTCCACGCAGAGCAAATTTAATTCGAAATATTTTATCTGTTCACGAAACCCATGCAACTAGGGTTGCCAGATTCCGATTCGCAAAAAGCTGGACATTGGGTTTTAAAAAGCTGGACAAAACAAAAAAAAGCTGGACATAAAAAAATACTGAGAAAATGTTAATTTTGGTTTTGTGTAAATAATTTTTATTAAAATATCCATTGTTATCCACATATATATATATGTATATATATACATATGTTATATTATTTAAAAATATTACAATTAAATAAATTCATTGCATTCTTTAAAATTTATTTAACTAAACTTAAATTTTTCTGTTCAGTCCGTCACTTCTCCGTCTGTCAATTTCTATTTAGCTGGACAAATTAAATTTTAGCTTGAAACTGGACAAGCATCAAAAAAGCTGGATAATCCAGCCAAGTCCAGCCGGGCTGGCAACCCTACATGCAACACTTTGCCTATAATTGGCGTAGTAAGCAAGCTTTCGAACAGTTATTGTTCCTTCTTTCACTCACTTTCCTCATCCCTATTTAAGCTTTCGGCAGGACAAAGGAATGTGCGTCCTGAAGAGAAGCAGTCACCGAAATATCGATTAATCGTTCTCAACTTCTTGTGCTTTGTGCCACTATTATGTGGAAAATAGTAAGTCAGGATCGCGGCTTACTTACTTACTTAATTGAGCATTACCACCCTTTAGTCAAGATTACAACCTAGATTCTCACATCACCCATGCTGTATGTGTTTTTATCCATGAGTAGCAAGAGCTATAGTTTAATGTCAACTTTAAATGACAGGTTTGAGTCGCCGAGAGAAATATTTTTTCATATTTCATTTCGTTTAAGATATCTATGTTGTTGTTTGTACCAGGGATCGTTTTTTCGCTACTCATAAGTACTCATGAAATTTTGAGTATGAGTGAGCCAACAGTATTGAAATTCAACTACTTCAGATGTATAAGTAGAGATTGCAATGAGAATGAGTATAACGTAGACATCAAACCCAGTTATGGAGAGTCGAAATCAATAACATTATGCGTATTGTTAAGTATGAGTACGATGAGTACTTCAAACTTTGAATATGAGTAGTATAAGTATGATATTAAAATAAGTATGAATGCATATAAGTATCAGAAATTATGAGTATGATTCGAATTTACTCATCTTTTTGAATACTCATTGCTGATCTCTGATTAGTACCCTATTATTCTAAATAGAATAGACACATGGAGTAAATAAATTCTAGATATTATTAGGATTCCAAGAGTCGGGCAATGGCAGAAAAGATGTTCAGCCATCTTCTCTTCTTCGATGTCGTTACAACTTCTGCGGTCATTATTATGTGGCTTAACAGGCCGCGAGCATATGAACACAAAAGCCTGTATTCTGGTATACTGTTTTGGGATTTCTAAGATGGATTCTTTATATTATAATTGCAAACTTTGTTATATACATACACATATTAGGCCATAACTGTCTAGTCACTTTAGAAAAGTGTTCATTATTCCATCTTTTAGTTGCAAGTGTATCGGCTTAGTTCTTACTTTCAATGTTGCCTTGCCCAGGAGATACATAAGGGTAACCATCGAATGTTTCGGTATTTTTTAAAGACATACGGTCTTCTTGGGAAATCTTAAATATGGTGTACATACTCTCTATTAATTTAATGGCCGCTATACTATAGGAATTTATGAGCATATCTCTGTTCGATACACTTGGCCATCGGATTCTTCCAGTGGCAATATTTATGAGATTTATTTCATGTTTGAGCAACCAAATACTAAGTCACAACGCCGCAAAATAAAACGTGATAGTTTAAACGAAGATAGAGGAATATAATAGGCGCTAAAATTTGACAGACATGGAAGGATTACTTTCTGAAAAAGAGAGATACATTCTTTAATTAATATCCAGCCCTTATATGAGGTCTGTTGATATCTGAGACATCTATAAGAAAATATTTAGCAGAACTTGATGATACACCCGAGTTAATTTATTCACTATGCCGCACAAATAGGAAGCTTAAAAGATATATGATATTTAAATCAGCTGAATGAGAGATACAATTAACTATATTTGTTTGTAATAAATACTGTGTTGTGATAAAGTTTTGTGTTTTCGAAAAATATGAAAAGAGTTTGGAGTTAATACAATTCCAAACATAAAACATTTCTACATTCCTCGCTAATCCACTACAACCAAGGACACTATAACGTATGAGTAATAATTTTGTGTGTCTGATTTTTTTGCGTTATTCCAATATTACGTATACGTCTGGGTGACATATTGTAGTATACATAGTTGTGTATGAGGTGTTCCAAAAACAACTAACAAAATTTTATACTTCATAACAGCTATCGTATCTGTCAAATTGTTTGGCATTTAATCAGTTTGTTTGTTTGTTAAATCACCATGGACGTATATACCATTCGGCAACATGTGCAAATAATAAAGTTGTTTTCATTAAAATGGGAGATCAATTCGACAACATACGGTGCGTTTGACTATTTTCCGATCGCCATAATCATCCTACCGAGAGGACTACTCACAATTTTATGGGTAAATTGAAGTCCTTTGCTTCAGTAAGCCTCCAAACGCCCAACAACGGTATGTCAACGAAAACCAATATCTGCTGAAAACATCTGTGCAGTCCGTGAGGTTGTTCAGGAGAATTTGTGGCAGTCGATTTCACATTCATCATAAGCGCTCGGCCTATCACAGACGAATAGCGAATTTTGTGTCGGGACTAGAGTCTGCAGCCGCACAAGTGAGAGACCAAAGACGAGGACGTAAGTTCACTATTGACCCTATTGACAATTAACCCGAATTTTCACCAGAAAATCGTCTTCAGTGATGAGGCCGATTCCTGAATGCTAACGAGAAAAAACAAAATTATTGAATCTGGTACGATACCAAAACCGTATAAGATTCAAGGGCGGTGCAGTCATCGCACAGTGGTTGCACTTGTATGGGAAGGAGCGACAAAAATAATTATATTAAAGATATAGTCTTGAAATTGTTACAGTACATTTCGGATATAATAACCACAATATTCTAAAAAAATGGGCGCGGCCACTTGCCCCTACCGCCCATTCTTTAAATTTCGTCCTGATAAAATCTTCAGAATAAATTTTCGGTTTTCCAGAAGTCTTTCAAGTACGTGTTTTTCTGCAAATTAAATTTAGTACTTTATTGTTTTCAAAAAATATATTTTGAATTTGGATAACTTCTTTTCTTTTCCCTCAATATCTTTTCGTAACTAGGGAATAAACTGAAGGAAACCTTAGAATTTACAAAATTTCGAATATGCCAATACTGTTGCTTTGTTAAATTTGTGTCAATTACTAATGCAAGAACTTCAGCGGCATTTGATTCCGAACAACCTTGCTTTGGTTCTGAACATAGAGTACGTAAGGCATCCGCTGCAGTCGCATCAGTTTCTGCCAACTTTGCTACTCTTCGTTGTTTTGTTCTTTTTGAAGAACTTGAGAAATCAGATGAACGGCGACCACGTTTATTCGCTTTTAATACTTGTTCTTTAGGTGACACAGAAACGTTTTTCATTTTAAAAAAACAACCTCTTTTTTAGCTAACCAGTCTGAATGATTTTTTAAAACGTCTGATTTTAAGCGGTGATTCTTTTTCCAAATGTCAACAATTCTTTTACATAAATATTGTACACATTTCAATAAATCACAAAACGCACCTTTTTCGCATTCAAAATTAATTAATTTGATTACTTCGTCATAAACTTGCTGTGATTTCTCCGAATTTGAACCCTTCTTAGAGCACCAAAGCTCGAAAATTGTCATTCGTGAAAATATGCATTGACAGGATGTTTCTATTATGTAGAATAAAAAAAAACTATCAATAACAACAAAAATGTCAGTATTATTAAATCAAACGAGATGCACAACAAATTTTAAAAACACAGAGGTTAAGCCAGTATATTAACTATATAGAAAAAAACTGCAAAAAGCTGCACTTGAATTAAACACAATTTTTTACTATAGCTGTGTATCAATATTTACAAACCAATTTGGTCATTGGCTTTCATTGGGAAACTAACTAAAACTCTAATTATTTTTTACAAAGAACTCCAAACGGTGTTAATAAAAACACTTCTTTAAAATCAGTACTTTACGAAAGCTATAACACAATTTATTAAGTTATTATTTCCTAAAAATAATATCAATACCATTCACATTAATTTCCATTTTAATTATTTTAATTGCGCACTTTAATTAAATGTATTTTAACAATTTGATATTCACTTTGTTTTCACAGTCGCTTAGTCAACTTTCTTCATCTATATAAAATCGCAATTCAATTGTTTGCATTTAAAAATTACCGTTAGATATAATCGAAACAAATTCAGAAGAGAGAAATTTGATGACATTAGCGACTATTTATGTTCCTACAAACCAAATATAGACAAAATTTTTTTTTATTTTTGTCATATGGGCGCAACCACTGTGCATCGGTTACATTGAGAATGACGTCAACAGCGAGTACTATTCGTCGTTGATTACGTAGATGCATACATACATAATTGGTCGTTACAACCCTTCAATCAGGGTCACAACCTTGTTTCTCACACCACTTATGTTGTGTGTGTTAATTTTATACGTGAGTGGCGGAACCTACAGTTTAAAGTCAACTCCGAATGACAAATGTTTGAGAAACTTTTCATAGCAATTGTATTTCCTTTCAGAGTTTTTGCCAGAAATCTGCTTGTTTTGTTGGAGATATCTGAACTGGAGTTTAAACTGTCGTCTCATGTTTACTAAGCCAACACACTACCTAGTAGACTACGGCCGTAAGTTCCGTTTCGTTAATCTGCTGTAGCAGGTCCTAGGCTAATGATGCTGCCAGCTATCGTTGCCTAGAAACAACGCCCTCCGAATATGTGCGGAACTTTGCTAACCATTTACTTACGCTTTGCCCATCTAGGTGGCTGCACTGCCTCTCTGTGTTATTATCGTTTGGTTTGTGTTAGAGGTAGAGAAGACACTATAATTGAAATTTGAAAACCATGTTGAATATTTTTTAAATCCATTGTGATACGAACCTGAGTTTTCTTTTTTTCAATTCCATTGTAGACAAACTGTTTTGACTACAAGACTACGCCGCCAAGGCAGACTCTTAAGTTATGTGTTCATAAAATGCAGATCGTACAAAATTTGTAACTAAATGACCATTGCGAATTTCTATTCTATGTTTAGTGATGAAGTTCTTTTCGGGTTAAATGGCTACAGCATAATCGGTTCTCATTTCATTTGAAACGAGCAAGGATCAAGACTTACGTAAATAGCTTACGCTATTGACCCTTGTTAATTGAACGATGCAACTTGCCGTACAATGAGCGCTTAACAATCGACTCATTGCAAAATCGATTTGGTGACAACTTTCTTTCCGGTTTAATGACCTCCTTGTTCGTACGTTTTAACGATCTTGAATTATTTATTATGGGGCTGTATTAAGCCATGTGTTTATGCCGTTAACCGGCAGCTTTTGAAGCTTTGAAAGCCGTTACCATATGGCCCAGTGTTGCAAAATTTAAATTTTAAAATAGTACTGAACTATAACTGGAAGAGTGTGTGTTAATTTGTCATACATGAGTGTTGGGACCTACAGTTTAAAGTCGAATTCGAACGCTAGATTTTTGTGAAACTTTTTCATGGCAACTTCATCTTTTTTCCTGAGATTTTGCTAAAATGAGGCCGCCGAAATTTTGAAAATGTCTGATATTATTTATTTATATTTAATATACGTACGGTACGGAACAGAAAAACTAAAGACTTATATAAGACTTCCTCACATGCAAAACAAAAACTGTTGATTCTGAACGTATTTAAACGTAAACCTCCCATTTAGTTCAACGTCGACGGAATGTTATGGAACATACTTTCGTTTGTAGCACATGTAGAGCAAAGCTTAAAGAAATTACATTACGGTTTGACAAGAGTTCCCATTGCTTTTCGTATTCTAAAAACGGACATTCGTTTCGTGTACGTTTGGGTAATCGGGCCTAAAGACAATCTCTTCCTTTAGCAACACGTTGCTAATGCATTAATAGTTTAAAAGCCTAAGACATAAAATATTTAATAATAAAAAAATACTGAAAGCCTGGCGGAGGTACTGCGGTTTTTTGAAATGGAAAACTACTGAGAAAAGTACTAAAGTACTGAATTTTTCAACACTGATATGGCTATTGGAAATGTAGTCAAAAATTTAACTGACGGAATGGATCGCGTAACTTAGCCTCAGCGAACAAATGCCGGAATTCATATTCAAAAAGAAGTGCCGTGATTTCAGGTTATCAGATGAATTATAATAAATTCAATATTTCTGTCTTGTATTGTAATTTTAAGTACTCAAGTACTTTTGTTTTAAAATAAAATTTTTCATTAAATTTTTCCACAAAGAAATTTAAACAAACATAACCTTCTTTAAAACGAATATTTTTCATTTAAAATTTCTTTTTAATACTTCAGATTTATTCTTTATTGCCGACTTCCCTTAACAATTATACTCAAAAAGATATACATATACATACATACGTACATAGGTCTCCTTTAACGACTGATATTATGTTACAAATTACAAAATAATAATAATTTGAATAAAATTTCATACTGCTTAGCTTTATTTCTGCTTCAATACTACATTATATGTTTGCTTAAGAAGTTATTTTTGTTTCCAAGAAGTCTATCGTAAATGTTTATCTGTTTTTAATTTCCACAAAAAATCTGTTTTTTTTTTCCATTTCCTTTGATTGAAAATATTTGGAAATTGCAAATCTAAGCAGTTTGCAACAGGAAGTCTACTCAACACAGTAAAGTAAAGGTAATACGACACATTAAATTTCTTTAAATCATAACTTAGTATTACAGAAAAAGGAACTTAATTTCATACATATTTACAGAACAATACTCCAACTGCCGTAACATAGATATCCTAGTGTAATAAAAATCATAGAAAGGTATCGTATACTATATTCTTAAGGGCTGAGCTTAATTTTTTCTTATTGTACCGGATTTAGAGAAAAGCAATTAAAATAGTTTCAATTTTATTTTCCTTTTTGTTTAAAAGGGGAAGAAACCTTAAATTGCCATTATTTTCTAACTCACTAAACTCAATATATCATATGCAGTGTACTTTCAGGCTTTGCAGACTACAATAACAAAAAGTTTAATTGTGATTTATTTAATTTGTATAACCTTTAATGCCATGCTGCTATAATTTTGTGTAAAATGTGGCAGACATTTAAAAAAAAAGGTTGTAAAACTTTTCTCAACTACCACTTGCTTACAATTTAGAGCACTCTACATACCAGCCTATAGTGTTGGTGATGGCTCAATGCTTTATTCTCATATATCTCAGTAACATCTTGTAAAAAAAATAAACAATTCTATAACCAAAGTCGTGGGCAGTGGATGGCTCTAAATAAATTGCTCGAAACCTCAGCTAATGAAAGTACAAATCACAGATCAGCAATGAATCGTTTTTTCGTTACTCACAAGTACTCATAAAATTTTGAGTATGAGTGAGTCAACAGTATTGAAATTCAACTACTCTGACTCAATCGTGTTCACTACAATATTGATTTATAAGTACAGGTTGCAATGAGTATGAGTACAACATTAACATCAAACTCATAACATTCGAAATATATTTTATTCATACGCCTACTCATTTTGATTCATAAATTTAGAAAAATACTTATAATACTTATAAATGATTGGAGTGATTCGAATCATTAATCGAAATTTACAGTCTTAGTTGTTGTTGGATTTACAAAAAAAAGAAGAAAGAAAAAGAAAAAGACGGCAAGCAAAGTAAACACACGGCATTCCAGTGAGTATTGTAGTGTTAGTACGCGAATGATACTTATTTTGTGATTCTTGTAAATGTTGAGTAAAAGAGAGTAGAAATCAACAACATCATGCGTATTGTTAAGTATGAGTACGATGAGTACTTCAAACTTTGAATATGAGTAGTATGAGTATGATATTAAAATATGTATGAATGCGTATAAGTATCAGAAATTATGAGTATGATTCGAAACTACTTATCTTTTTGAATACTCATTGCTGATCTCTGGTATGTATGCACAATAGCTCGGCCTTTCGTAAATCAAAACATGTCCATGTTTGGCGTTGTGAATTGAACTGACCTATGAAATCAAGATAAACGATCATAAAAAACGACAATTGTTCGCTGAATGAGCTCTTTTTCAATAAAAATCATGTTAAGTAATGAGGTTCATTTTTAGATCAATGGGTACGTGAACAAACAATGAGATCCAATGCATCCTGAAAATCAGGCTATCACTGTCAATCTATATGTCCACTATAGATGGATGATTATCAACTTATTTATTATCTTGTGTTTTAAATTGGTTGATCTAGACATCAACGACATCTGCTTTAAACAGGATGACCTTAGGTGCCACACAGCTCATTTCACATTGTTTATCCTGCACGAGCGATTTGAAAGCACAGTCATCTCACGTAGAGGTGAAGTAAACTGACCATCACAATCGTGCGATATGATCCCATTAAACTTTTTCTTGTGAGGTTTTCTTAAGTTACACGGTTAAGTGAGAAAGTAACAGACCACAGCGGTCATCAAAACTAACATAACTCATGTTATCACTTAAACTCAGAGTAATTAATGCGCCAGAGTCATTTAAAATTTGACATTTCGGTCATGCATCACCCAAAGGAGTGGTTAAATTCCATACGTAATGGCATCAATAGGTCTTGCAAACGAATAAAAATTTGCGATTATATTCCATACACATTTTGTTCACATAAATGTAAAGATAAGAGGCGCTTAATAGAAGACTTGATTGTTTTACACTTATATAATTTATTGCACCCTAATGAAACGTATATACACATACATACGTTTATAATCAGCATACAATACAATAAATGGTTCGAGTGATTCGAATCACTCATCAAAATTTACAGTCTTAGTTGTTCTTGCATTGCAACAAAAAGAAAAATACAAAGACAGCAAGCAAAGCAAACACACAACCTTATAGTGAGTATTGTAGTGTTCGTACGAAATGCATTCTTACTTTGTGATTCTTGTAAATGTTGAGTAAAGGAGAGTTGAAATCAAGAACATCATGCGTATTGTTAAGTATGAGTACGATGAGTACTTCAAACTTTGAATATAAGTAGTATGAGTGTGATATTAAAATAAGCATGAATGCGTATAAGTATCAGAAATTATGAGTATAATTCGAATGTGCTCATCTTTTTGAATAATCATTGCTGATCTTTGGTACAAATACAAACACATACATTTCAAAATCTTTAACTTTTTCTACTGAGGCCGCATTACAATGTAGTCGTCGTTTTCTAAATGAATATTTACTCACTTGTTTACTTGCTCGATCGATCATTGCAAACCTTTAGTCAAGACTACAACCTAGCTTCTCAGACCACATATGTTGTGTGTGTGTGTTAATATTTATCCAAAAGTGGCTGGACCTTCAGTTTAAAGTCGACTCTGAATGACAGATTTTTGATAAAATTTTCATGGCAATTTTATTTTCTCTCCGAGATTTTATCCTAAAACTGTTTACGGGAAAGAACTACTTTTTTTCATATTTAGTTATGTTCGATATGTTTTAGCCAAGACTTGAAGCACAGTCTCCTATCAAAAAAGTCAACACCCTATACACTAGACTACGACGAATTTTCTGTACCAACACACAAACAAAAGAAAACTAATTGAAAAAAGTCTTCCCAAATATACAACAGTAGTTCAACATTCAGGCTTGTTTGAGTGAAAGAACTCTATGGGCTGAAATAAATATGAATGTTAATGATTTAATCTCATCCTTCCATCGTAGATAGTTGAAGAACTGATCACATATAAATCTGTTGATACTGCGAACAATCAATTTCTCTTGATATGTTGATAGGATCTTAATTTATCGTTGCCTTTAAATGAGGTTTCCACTGATTGAGTTCTACATCAAGTAGTAGCGCTATCTGGCTTTAGTATATTATACATTGGATTCAGGGAAATATCCTCATAGAATATTTGGTATTGAGATTGATTTCCCTCAATTTTTATAACTCGGTTTTGCTGTCAAATTATCTTTAATTGATACAGGAAATTCAAGAACTCTGCAGAGCGAGAATTTACAAGACAAATGAAGTTGTAGTCGCCGTAGTCTAGTAGGTAGTGTGTTCGCCTACTAGACTTAAAGCCCGGGTTCGAACCCCAGGTCAGACACAAAAACGAATATGAAAAAAATATTTCTTCGGCGACTTTCTCTCAGCAGATTTCTGGCAATAACTCGGAGAGTAATTAAACCAGCAATGAAAAAGTTTCTCAAAATCTGTCGTTCGGAGTCGACTTTAAACTGTATGTCCCGCCACTCATTTATAAAATTAAGGCACACAACATGAATGGTGGGAGAAACTAGGCCGTAATTCTGACTGAAGGGTTGCAATGGCCAATAATGTATGTATGTATGTAATGAAGTTGGAAGTAAGCCTGTAGAGAACTTTATTAATAAAAGCTTGTTCAGAATCCTGAGAATATTTGGGCTTAACAACATCGCAAGCATAGTATTATAGAGGCAAATGAATTAAATAAATGTACATGGATTAGACATAGGCTACATTTATTACACTAGCTGTAGTAGTTAAAATTTACAAGCTATCGGGGAAATGAATTGCAGCGAAGCTGGAAAGAATATCTAACTGAAGAACTGAAAATCATATCTGGATGCTTTTAATAAGAACCTATCTGCTTCAAATCATGTGATAAAACAAAATAATTTACCATTCAAACTTCAGACTTCGTTTATCCCCGTAAAATGACGCAGGAATTGATATAATATTCGGATTTTCAACATGGAATCCCGAACTCTGACAAATGATCACGGCCATCAAGTTGAAGTTGGACTACTACAGATTGCGACAGGCATTCGCTGAATTTTCACTGGAATCATCTACAAATTAAAAGCCTATTCCTGGATTCATGGATCCGTGAACAATGAAAATTGCCGAACATCAAATGCATTCCGAAATAATTACCGTTCGGTATGGACTTTAGGCTCGCGGCATTATCCTTTAACAACGATATTAAACTGGCCATTACGGTCAACGGTAAACACTATGTGTCGGTGACTACAAATATTTTTTGGCCTAAATTGTATCATCTGGATACGAACAAGATGTGGTTTCAACGGACGTGCGATAGAGTTCATGTCACATTGTATAATTTGCTCAAGCGATTTGAGGGCATGGTCATCTCACATTAAGGTAAAATAACCCGACAACTGAAATCGTGTGATTTGACCTCATTATACTTTTTCTTACTGGGTTCTCCTAGGTCGTACGTGTATACGGATAAGCTACAACCCACAGCGATCGTCAAAGCGAACAAAACCCATGCCATCTGTCGAATATTACAAAATATACATTTTAGATGCGCTCCATCCATAATGGCATCATTAGGTCTTCAAACGAATAAAAAAAATGCCGATGTTATCACATACACATTATTTTTTATTTTAAATTAAAGATAGGGAATGGCTTAAAAAAGACTCTAAACATATCAAAATCAAATTATATAAACTCTGGTACAATAATTCTAGGAAAATATATTTAAAACAAAGTTAAATTGAATTTAAAAAAAACACGTTTTTAGAAATTTTGGCACTGTTTCTCCTTTTAAACAATTCGGTCCATGGAATGGTCATAGCTACCATTCAATGTTTTATAAAAGCAAATTTTTTGGTTTATTCTATGAAATCTAGTTTAATAAAATCGCTTTCCATAAATAAAAACACCAAATTGTATACTACGTTTATTTCTTTTACACTCGCCTAAAAGTATACCAAATATTTCTTTAAAAAATATAAAAAAAAAAATTCCTAAATGTATGTGTTAAATTATTTGTGGTTGCTTTTATTGTAACCACAGCCATTCATAGAAATTGAGTGGATTTGTGGGTTTTAAGGACGCCCTTAAAATATGTTGAATGTTTTGCTAAATGGAGCAGTCTTTTTAAGTATACTTTCAGGCAAAAAAAAATTGAAAGGAAATGTTATTTTTGTTAAATTTTGCTTCTGAATGGGAATAAAATAAGAGATAATATTAAACGTTAAAGCCCACACACATACAGGCGTTTGTATTGTTGTTTTAAAGTAAGATTAACGCACATAATCTGTTTCAATTGAATTTTAATACACATTTTTTTGATTCAAAAGTTAAAAATTAAAATTATTTTGAGTTTTAAGAATTTCATAACAAATATAAACTGCGAGTTGGCCAGAGAAACACCTTTGCTTGTTGTAATTTAGTTTCCGACAGAATAACTATGAAATAAATTGTTCCAAATTTATATACTCTTGAATTTAAACTTCTTAGCAAACGTGTCTCCATTTGAAATCTTGAAACAACAATTTCGATGTGGAATGGAGCTAAGTTGTCCAAGCTCATCAACGATATAGACCATAGACCACACGACTACGCTACCAACATGATTAAGTTTTTGCAGAACAGGAGCTTTTTTTAGAATATTCTGGTCAATGTTATCAAAAACCCCACGTTACCCCTCCCAAATGACATGCTAATACCCTCAGGGTTGTTAAGCAGCGCTGTCCGCTTTCATGAGTTTTATATTTAATAGGGGTCAGAAACACCATTTTAAACACCTTGTCCAATGAAAACTAAACCGAGAACATGAAAAATTCGAGACGGCATGGTAAGATGCATACACCAGCTAACTTATGGCATAAGGCTAGATGAAAAGTATACCAAATAAATGGGGCCTCAGTGTCCCCTATACTACCGAACTATCCAACTACTCTCCCATCACAAATAAAACTTTTACAAACATATTGCTGGAACGACTTTCACCATTCCCAAAAGTATTAATTGGACCTTGTTAATGTGACTTCAGACCTAGTTGCTCAACCATCGACCACATTAGACCATATCTTGTAGGAGACTTAAGAAACCAAGTCATAAATCGGCTTTTGTTGATTATAAGACAGTATAAGGTACTTGGTACTACTGCGAAGCGGACAAGGCTGTGTGTTGAGCGAATTCTGCATGTCTGTCAAGGTAAGAAAGAGTCTCTCCGAACCTTAATCGTCATAGATAATGTTCTGCAGATGGCTTGATTTCATCGCGCAATGGCACTTCTCACTTCACTTTAAACTCAATGAGTACGTCAACAAACATTTTTGAATTTTATTTGAAAAGAATCCTGTCAATGCACCCTGATACCCCTGGTGATATTTGTTGTTTCTTGGATCATACTCCTTTAAGTACAATAAGAATTGTAACGTTTAGAAATGGCACTATACGTTCTCCAGCCTTCTGATATGTCCCAATTTTAAAACCGATAATATGACAATGCACTGGCATGGCTGTCGTATAGAACACGTCAGCTCGCATTGTCGTATAGAGGTTTGGTAATATCAATTACCGTTTCAAACCAATTCATTTAGATAGCCTAAAATACCATGGCACCAACTACGCCTTCTATCCATCAAGGGCCATGTGAGTCTAGCTTTGGTGCAGGACTCCTCATTGATCCAGAATTGGTTGGCGTCACGAAAGAATTTCCGCGCAATGGCCAACTTGGCCGAGACAAGTGGAATACCCTAGTCGAGTGAAGAGGATTCCAGAAGGAGTGCACGTCGGCCCTGCAGTTTCCCGGAATGTTATTGTGCCCTTGGACCCAGACCAGTGGGACACAGTGAAGCGCCCAGAAAAAAGGTCGAGACAGCGGCGACATTCCCTAAAGATCCTGGAGTTATTCACAACGTTCGACAGAGATCTTAAGGCAGCCTGACTATCAGAAAAGACCGAGACGCGGGTGAAAGGAGCACCGTATATGGCCATTACTTTCACCTGAAACACGCTACAGTAATCCGGCAGTCGGAGAGAAATGTTTAGGTCCAGTTTCCCAGACTAGACTCCGCTACCAATCCCATAATCAAGTTTAGAGCCGTCGGTGTATATATCCAGGAGTTCCGGGGGGAACGAACGTGTTGGGGTCCCAGTTGTCCCTACTCGGAAATAGAAATTGAAAACCTCTGTCAAGACAATATTCCGCGGGGAGATAATTGATGTTCAATGGGGCTACAGGATCAACGAGACAGGACATTAAGTCTTGTCGCAGCAAACTTAGTTGCCTGCCTAGGGAGAAGTACAGTAGGAAGCCAGTTGAGCATTGCGAAAAAGGCTTTTGTGGGGATGGTGCGTAGTGCACCGGTTATATAAATGGCGGCAGACCTTCTGACCTTGTCAAGAAGTCTAACGTTGTGTAGTTTGGCCAGAGCAGTCCACCAGAAAGCAACGCCATATAGGAGATTGGGCGCATGATCCTAGGGCGAAGATCCAATCTGATTCCAACCGCTCTACTGCAGCAGTAAATAGCATAGGCCGCCTCACGTACCCTAGCAGCCAGATTCGCCCTTTAATTAAGTTTGGGATCGAGGATCAGGCCCAGATATTTAACCTGGGACCTCGACGTGAATCTGGTCCCACTTATGCTAGGAAGGATGAAGGTCGGAATCTTACATCTCCTGGTAATAAGAATTGTAACCGTCTAGGAGGGGTTAATAGACAATTCAAATTAATAATTCGGTGTACTTAACGAAAATTATTCATGAATTGAAAATTTTGATTGTTTGATCAACCCTCGTAATAGTTCTTAATTATGAGGTTGAAGCTAACATGCTGTAAATCAGCATTAGTATCCCAATAGTTTAATTATAATATTTAATTCTGACAACAAGAGGACTTGTTAAATGAAAAAGAACAACAACAAATACAACACAAAAAGTTAAGAAATCTTAAGCAAGAAAAATTACACTCGCCTGATATTTTATGCTTTAAACTTACTGTTGTTTTTGTTGTTGTTCAATCTCTTTGTTCTTCCTGTAATACATTGCATAAAGTTTTACATTCCTTTTGTACAATGACAAGAATTTCATTTTCTTTTGTAACTAAAACTATACACAAGATGAAGATGAATTATGGTGGCGGAAGGGAGGGAGTTGCAAGCATTTCAAGTGAAGATGACTTAAGGGCTATAAAATGTCGTAAATTGCAGTTCATTTTTTCTTCTCTTTTTTCGCTCCTGAGTTTCATTATTACTTCAGTATATTAACGAAGTATTTACGTCAGTATGTTTGTGCAAGAGATTGCTGTACGTATATCTTGGCAGTTACAAACACTGACAGCATTAAATTTTCTACTTGACGCACTTCATCGTATTGTCACTGTCAACTGCGCGAACTTTAAACCATTAATTGTGTTGTGGTTTGAAGCAACGAAAATATCGCCAGATATATGAATGGAAATTACTCTCTCTCTCTCTGAACGTTTTTCTTTTCTTTCTTTTTTTTAGTAGGAAGCAAAAGAAAGAGGAAAATATAAGTGAAAAATTTTAATATGATTACAAAAGTAGCTCCATTAAAGTAAAAGAAAAAAATCGAATAGTTGTGCCCTATATTCAGATAGAAAGGTAGGAGGGAGTACATCGGTTATATGGATTTCAGTTAATGTTGAAAGCGCTTTAACACGTTGACTGCCACGGCAATTTTCAGAAAACTGGCCACGCAAGCCAATGGCAGGTTTAGTGAGTACGAGATAATTCGTAGATTGGGTTGGCAGTCAACGTGTTAAACACCGTTAATATGATTAGTGTTTTATTTTCAATTTGTTTTTCATTGCAAAATTTTTCAGTATGAAAAAGAAATCGCAACAGGTTTGAAATGAACTATGGAATATTCATGGCGCGTCAGAAGTATATTTCCATCGAAAAATAATTTCAGTAAACGAATGGAATTACTTACTTTCCAAGTGTGATGAGCACCCAATGCAGCCTGAATGATCCACTGTTTCACGTGATTTTTGCGCCAAAAATATAAGGAGTGGTGAAGCTGATCATTGAAGGTGGACACTGATCTAATTATAAAATTTGGAAAAATTTTGTGTTTTCGAATAATTTTTAGAAATATTTATTTACTTCCAATCCAACTATTCTAAAATCAAGAAGATTGTTGTTATTCCACTATTAACAACCAGAGATCAGCAATGAATCGTTTTTCACTAATCATAAGTACTCGTGAAATTTTGAGTATAAGTGAGTCAACAGTATTGAAATTCAACTATGTACTCTGATTCATTCGTACGCACTACAACATTGATTTATAAGTACAGGTTGCAATGAGTATGAGTACAAAGTTGACTTCGAACTCATAACATCTGAAATATATTTGATTTATACACCTACTGATTCAGATTCATAAATTGAGAAAAATACTTATAATACTCATAAATGATTCGAGTGACTCGTATCATTCATTAAAATTTACAGTCTTAGTTGTTGTTGCCTTTACAAAAACGGAAGAAAAAAAGGACAAAGACAGCAAGCAAAGCAAACACACAACCTTCTAGTGAGTATTGTAGTGTTCATTCGCGAATCATACTTATTTTGTGATTCTTGTAAATGTTGAGTAAAGGAGAGTCGAAATCAACAACACTGTCCGTATTGTTAAGTATGAGTACGATGACTACTTCAAACTTTGAATATGAGTAGTATATAGAGAGTAGAGTACAATATTAAAATAAGTATGAATGCGTATAAGTACCAGAAATGAGTATGAGTATGATTCGAATCTACTCATCTTTTCGAATACTCATTGCTGATCTCTGTTAATTGACAACACTGCACTCCAAATTATATTACATCATTCGTTTACTAACCGGTCACCCTGTTAAAGTCTTTTTCTTAGTAAGAAGTATGCGATGGTAAAATTTTAGGTAAGTAAGTACGCTTGAGGATATACTATATATAGCATTGGTGTCCAAAACAATATGACAAGGGAAGAAATAGGGAGGGTAAGAAGAGAACAGAAAACAAAACAGAGGTATCAGATTCGCTAGAGTAAATGTGCGAGAAAAGCCAGAATATCAGCTCATCACAGAGCGTGTAAATCCTCAAAAACATATTACCAAAGTAATCAGGCTTCACGTTCAAAGGACCAGATAGTTTCCAACTGCTTTTCATCTCTACATACTCAGTCACCAGTACCAGCAACAAGCTAGATCTATCCCTGTTTATATATTGCCAAAGGCCCTCGGCTACGTAGCACCCCGATCCATAGACATACATATGTACGGCAAATTAGGACCAGCAACCATATTACCATATCACCCAGAAATTCCACAATGCTCAACAGAAATTGATACGATTCGGTTCTCTGGAGTCCTTACAGCCATGAACCATTCAGGTCCCATTTATAAGTTCCTGCATAATCAAGAGATACAAAATGTTCAGAATAACTGGACGCTATTTCTATCAATAGCATAGAATAGTATCAAAAGCTGCCTGACTCCGGTAATACTCAAAGAGGAAAACTGTTGTGGCGTATTTGAGAACCCAATTATTGCACCATATAATTGGTCGCACAATTGCCGTATAGATGTAACGAATGACCTTAGATGGGAATCTCCAAATTTTACCTCCATTTTATAGCATTATATATATACTAAGTATTCAAATCCCTCTATTTTATGAATTTCTATTTTCCTCGTAATGTCTATTCCAATTCAGCTTAATAGTGCAAAATATCTACGGAATATTTGCCGTCAGAACAGAATGAAAGCTACACAACATTCTACATTTCTGTATTATGAAGGTATCACTCAGGTACTTATGCAAAACAAGTTGCATCTGGATCACAATTTCAAGTACATGAAAACACAATCTCAAAATTCTATAAGTTCTACAAGCATTATCAGAATGACGACATCATCGCGTTTTTAAACGCATGTTATTGTATTAACAGTATTAAACCTCGCGTTGCCAGCACAAATCTTTTCAATTTGAGCACTAATTCTCTTATTGCTGTAAACAACAATAAACATTTTAGCTTACCTTTGTTTGTTGCCGCGCTGCCTTTAAAATAATCACTTCCATATACACCCATGTATTCTGTTTTCGAGAGATTGCTGCATTTGCTGCGTTGCGTTTATTGTGTTAATAGCATTATCGCATTTCGCTTATATAAAGTTTTAATGAAATGTTTTTCACTGTCTAAAATTCATTACACTTTTTTCATATATCAAGCTGAGAGCGTATGAGTGATTTTACTTCAATCTATAATGGATAGGAAAAAAATATCAATCATACCCAATGGTGGCATATAAAATAAACCAGTATATAAATGAATTTTATTAATCCGTGCTAAAAATTATTTAAAAAGCATTAATGTTTTAAAAGAACGATCAATTTTATTAATCTATATATAAAACAGATTTAATAAATTTATCTTAATGTTATTTACGGGTCTAACGGCCTATTATAAATAAGCTGGTAACTAACATATTTTGACAAGTGAAAAAATAAAGTAGCTGTGTTGTCATAGAGAATTCGATCATTACACAACAACAGATAAATGTTAGTAAAGCCTATTAATGGAAAAATAATGGATACTCATTACATTCATACTAAATAGTAGGTAGCGCCTCACAATTCCTTAAATATAAAAATCCTCTTCCCATTACTCCTTATAACAGAAGTAGGTTTGGGGTTTCTGCTTTTAGAAGGAGGTCCAAGCCTTTATAACCATTGAGATACTACAATCAATATTTAACTCGGACTTCAAACATTCCCTAGAGGAAACCCGGTTTCAAAATAACCCAAATCGGATTCAAAAATAAACAGCAATCTTTATAATTGAGAGTTCAGCTAAGGATGACTAAAGCTGAGAGGTCAAAAACCGTCGCCCTTTTATGACAAAACCAAAGTGATAAATAATTTCTTGCTCCTACTCAGACGCCACTGCTTCTGTAGAAGTTATTTGATAGAATAAAAAGTCTTTCGGCATGCCTACCGAGAATCACTGTTATGTGACGTTTGATCAGGTAATTTAAGGATAGGAATGAGTCCGTGCTCTTCTTATCCATACATGTTTAGCAGACTCTAGTAATATGGCTCGCACCCTTTTGCTACTCACTTTAACTGAGGCAATCGGAAGATTGAAGTCGCCATAGTCCAGTAGTGTATTAGCTTATTAGATGTGAAGCCATGGTTCAAACCCCACGTCAGACATCTCTAGGAAAAAGAAATTTGAAAAAATATTTCTTTCAAAATCTATGAGAGTAAACAAACTTGCAACAAATCTGTCTTTCGGAGTCGATTTTAAACTGTAAGTCTCTCTACTGATGTATAAAATTAGCACAGAATACATAGGTGCTGTGAAAAGCTAGGTTGTAATCCTGACTGAAGAGTTGTATCTACCAATTATGTATGTATGTTATGTAATCGGAAGATCTATGCTATGTAACGGATATTACGAACTCTATACCGGCCTTAACCAGCTAATTAGCAATGCAATCACCAACGATATGCCAATGTCTCGGAAGTTTCCCTAATAAATCCTCTGCATTCATGGACAAAAACGGACGTTAAAAATACATTCGTTAGGAACTTAATTACAGCCTGCCTTGCCAAGTATGTAACTCAAGAGATCCTGAGGAAAAATACGGCACATCCAATAAGCATTGAGCCGTTTATAAAATAGCCATGATGTTCGCTTCGAAAACCTGCAGTGACCAGACAACCTAGAAGAAATCTGTGTATCAGAATCTTTAATAAATATGCTACAGGTCACCCTGACCTGCATCTTAATTTTCAAAGGAAGTAACAAAATATTCGTTGGAATTTATTTCATGGTTATTACTGCTCTTTCAAGAAAATGTAAATGAATCCAATGGACATTTCCTTTGAATTTGCCTGCGTAATAAATCCGAAATATTAATTAAATTTCTCTTTTACACCATACAACACAACGTTATTATTCGTGAATAATTTATCTCTTAAATTTTCTTAAATTGGTCCACTGACTTGTTTTCTTCTTCTTCTTCTCTTCACACAATTGAATTCTTCTTTCTTTTTATTTCATCTTATTCTCTGTTTATTTCTGAAAATATCAATTTACGAGTCACTTTCCCTTCGTTCTGCTTCTGTACTTTATTTTCTATTTTAAAGAAGTCATTCATATACTGTGTTACAAAGCTAAATGAGAGAGAGAGAGAGAGTGAGAATGAGAGAGAGGAGTGAAAGATTCATGACTATCATTATTGCTTGACCTGCATGCAATTACTCTACTCTGTTCCATTTGAAAATATATTATTCGGCATATGAGTATGTATAAGTATGTGTGCATATGTATGTGTATATAGTTTTTGAGAGAAAAAATATATATGAAAAGGATGTATGAGTTCATATGTGAGGAAGTGCTGAGTAATGACTGTGACAGCGTTAAATTTTATCTTCTTTTCATAATTATTACAGTCCATAAAAAATTATCTTGAAAACATTCATACATGCTGCATTGATTCATACATACATACTCTTACTTGGCACTTTGGAGCATAATTTCAATTGAAAATATTCTTCTAAATATACTATGTAAGGACATTTAAAAATGTATGCAAATTTTTAATTCCTTACACATTTTCAACAATTCCTATGATAATAATTCAATTACGAATTACTATCATCTCTCATTTCATGTGGAACCCTGGGCCATTATGATGATTTTTACAGTTATTTCTTCTCAGTGTTAATATTTTTATTTCATTCTTTGGCTACCCTGATAGTCTAGTTTGTAGTGTGTGCAAGACTATTAGCGTGGGGGCGTGGGTTCGATTCCCACCAGAGACTCTGGTCTGTGACACTACACCGCGTATATGGTTAAAGTTATTCAGCTCGTATATAATTAAAAATAATTTGTAATTATATTGTAATTAATAAGCAAATAAATGAATAAATTATTTCATTCTACGATGGATGAGCCTAACGTATGTCATCTAAGTACAACTTAAGTTCTCCATGTTTTAGGGGGCCTCCTCTGTAACGACTACTGTGTAGATTCAATTCAAGGGCTTCTTTGGCAATGTTTCCTTCTGGTTTCGTCTGGTATTTGGCCAATGAATTCACAATATTCTCCTGAGACGCCTGTTTGCAAATGTCTAGAAAGTCTTGCAATTGATTTTGCAAACATATTTCGTGTTTTGCATTCATAGAATAAAACAGACGTTTGAGTTGAATTTGTGTAAATTGGTGTTACGGCGACGTTTTCCAGACATATTTGAAAGCCTCAAATGCCTATTTTTTGCTCTTTTCATCCGGTTGCTTAGATCAATCCTAAAGTCTCCGGCTCATGGTAATATATTATCGATATAATAAAATTCCAGCACAACTGCTAATCTTGGACTGTCTACCGTTTATATCCAGCATTTACGCATTTGGTTTATTTTTTGATGAGTGTGCTGCAAAAACTGCACTTTTTGCATACTGCTTGCTGATTGCACTTCTGAGTAACTATGTAGATAATATACGTGTCATCAGCGTGTAATCAAGATCCATTCGATTATTAAAGTTCCTGGCAATACAGTTGGAATCGGCACTCCACGGAATCAACAAAATATTGAAGGGAAGACAAGATACCTATCTCTAAAAAATATTAATGATGAGTGAGGCACAAGCGTATGCAATTCATGCCGATTTAATGTTCTTCAGAGACTATATGGATTTGTATATTTCTGAAATAAGGTATTGGCGTAATACTTACGTCATCTGTAATTCTATGGAATTCACTCGCGATTTGCTTCTTTTTCTTCCTTGTGGAACATGGTCAGAACAGGGACTGCTTTCCCCTGTGGCGTCACAACGGGCCGCTATGCGTGCTCAAGTGAGCTACCACTCCCACCTACCTACCTACTCTCGATTGGCTGGATTCAAGATACTATATCAGTGTACTGCTATACCATTCATCAAGCTATGCTTGGTTTTGCAAGTGAAATGATGGTGACAGTTTCTCAAAAGATCCGAATAATTCTCTCGTTCTATAATTTACGGCAACAGTTTCTAATTGAGAAGAAGCCCATTGATCTTGTTTAACAAAACTTTGGCACTGTTACATTATAAGTTCAATTTAAATTAAATGGACGTTAATAATGGTACTCTTTATCCAACTAATTGAGAAACAGTTTCGATATCAAGCGTATCGTCTTCAAAGAATGCCATAATCGCATCACCAGTATTGGGACACTAGGTGGGTGGGCGTTTAATATATTAACCATGGCCAAATATATCACTCTGATACCTTCAAACGGGCCTATGATGTCTGTGGGCACTTGTTGACGAGTTTGAAACTAAATTATGCCTTCGAATATCAGACTATAGTATGGTTTTCTATGCGGAGGTACATAAACATATGCGAAAGTGAATGTTCGATCTGGACCAGTGATATCTTTACTGATAGTCAAATGACAATTAATTCGATAGCTGTCCTAAGATGTAAGAAAGCATTTAACATGTACTCCTGGCGTTGCACAATATGATTGTTTCAGTACTTAAGTATCAAGTACATACATACATACATATATACATAATTGGTCATTACAACCCTTCAGTCAACGAACAGCGGCACTAAGAGTTGCATCGGCTTATCGCACAGTCTCAGGCGCAGCAGTCCTCATTATCACCGGTGAGATACCTATCGACTTGCTGGCATTGGAGCGAAGACGATTATGGAAAGCGAAGAGGGAAAACCATGCCATTAGTACGACAGATGTCAGGTCGCAAACAATACGACGATGGCAAAGCAGATGGAACAACGAAAGAAGTGGAAGATGGACTGCTAGACTTATTCCATCTATAGAAGCGTGGATACAGAGACTTTTTGGGGAAACTAACTACTTCCTAACACAGTTTCTTTCGGGTCACGGTTATTTCTGGCAATATCTACACCGCATGGGCAAGGTGATTGACCCTGGTTGCATTTACTGCGAGGAAATAAATGACGACGCTGAACACACATTCTTCCATTGCTTCAAGTGGCAAGACGAGAAGAATATGCTGATGGTGCAGATTGGTGAATTCACACCTGACAACATTGTGGATGCAATGCTCGAGAGCGAGGCGAAATGGAACACTGTGATTAAATACGTTGAGCGTATACTCCGCAGAAAGAAGGTCAACCTTGACACTGATGATACACGAGAAGGCGAGCCAATAGCTTGAGGCTGGCTTCAAATACGGCGTACCCAGACGTGGGAGAGTAGATAACGGTCCTTTACGGGACGTCGTTCTGGGCCCTTCCCGAAGTAATGCAGATACCTCACACGCCAACAAAAAAAAAAAAAAAAAAAAAAAAAAAAAAAAAAAAAAAAAAAAAACCCTTCAGTCAGGATTACGACCTAGCTTCTCACACCACTTATGTTGCATCTGTTGATTTTATAAATGAGTGGCGGGACCTACAGTTTAAAGTCGACTCTGAACGACAGATTTTTTCAGAAACTTTACGTGGAAGATTTATTTGCTCTCAGAGTTTTTGTCAGAAATCTGCTGAGAGGAAGCCACCGAAGCAATATTTATTCATATTTTCGTTTTGATGTCTGACCTCGGGTTTAAACTGCGGTATTTACGTTTAATAAGCCAATAAAATACCTACTAGACTATAGCGACTTCTATCAAGTAGTTATGAGAAATAGCCCATAACCTAGTCACAAGAGCTACGGATTTATAGAATATAAATAGGAATAACGCAATGTCTTTTATTGCATTGAAAACCAGACTACAATTGTGAGCGGAAACATCACACAGGCTATTGTGGAATAATGACACAGAAGGCATAACAGCAGAGGTACTTTGAGACGATTCTGATGGGAGGAAAGCCATTAAGATATTAAGGCTGAATATATGTATTTAAGGGGCACTAATAAGCTTCCTTACATAACCCATCGCCTTACTTTTACACCTGAACCGTATGATTAAAGAATTTAGAGCATGTGGTCAAGACATTGATAATTTGGAATACAATTAACGTCATTGCCCGCAAACTCGGGATTACAATATTTTGGGGAAGACGTTATATCAGACATAAGCCGTCTTAAAGAAGAGAACAGCGAACCATTAAGGAAGTTTATAATATACATAGTTGGAATCTTTAATGGCATCCAAGCTTATCTGTAAATAGGCATGACAACTGCACTCTATTGCTTCTTAATATTTACTAACATCCAGGACAGGTAGAAAGTAGAAAATGAAACTTTTTAAACATTTAAAAAATTCAACTTGAAAAATGTATCTTTTGCTTTTGTTGAAAATTGCCTACAACATCCTGCCATATATTCACTATTTAATGGTGGAATTAAAAAATATGAAAACCTACATAAACTATGTATACTTAAAGGCAACAAACTGTGCTTAAAGCTTTATAAACTTATCTTTATTTTTTTTTTTCTTTGTTGGGAGGAATCCCTAAATCCCCTTCATTATGCAAATAAATCCTTCATCCATGGAGTCTATATAAAATATGTCTTCTTTTTATATTTACATGCATATGAATACGATAAACCCTTAATCTAGGTATTTTAGAGAAAAAGAAAGGAACCTTTTCTCTTCGGCCATGTAGAAAATATACTGCATAATTGTCATTGTATAACTACTAACACTACTACTGCTACTAACACTGCTACTACTGCTACTACTACTGGTGGCCATCATAAATCTTTTGTTGGAAAACATTTTTACTTTTTTTTAACACAAAAATGTGTGTTTCTTTTCGTTTAAATTTTATTATAATACAACAAAATTTTTATTTTGAATGTAAAATCAAGTTTAAAGCTATAGAAATAGATAGTCTTGAGGCCATAAATTTTCATAAAGAATTTATAGACCACACCAACACACACACACACATACACATTGCCTAAATATATACAATAACTCTGCTAACATAATATATGTAAAGTAATACATAAACATATGTATTTACAGTTATTTAAGCGTGAACATATACAGTACATACAATATATACATATACATACATACGGTCAAAGTAAAGGGCATAAAAAGCCAAATGATAAGAGATAACATTCATTATGTACCAAATTTGCTCAAACAGATTCAATCGAAAATAAGAACAACGCTTATCAATATGTACCTTTCAAACAATTTGCTAAAAGCCCTATAACACGTGCTATTTATTTCAACATTATTGTAATCATATAACATTATTTACATGCGCTTTATGTAATATGGACTACTTTTTCAACAATTTGCTAAAAAAAAACCCCTGTAACGTGTGCTATTTATTTCAACATTATTGTAAACATATGACATTATTACATGCGCTTTATGTAATACTGGAAACTGAATATTCACATGTTGCAATATGCAGCCATAAATTTTTATATGAATAACACCGATGGCGCTATTGCGAGTACCTCTTAACGCATGAAAACCTCTTTTGTATTTTTAGAAGCAGCAATAAAAACAAAAGCTACAACAACAAGAGCAGACAACAAAACAGTAACAGTATTAGAGAAAGAGTAAAAAGCATAAAATAATGTTTTTTAAAATTGTTTACATTTTAATACTCCGGTAAAAATACTTCTGAAATCTAAATGTTTGCAACACCACATTTTGTGCATGCTTCTGATGGCAACTGTCAGAAATCTGAAAATACTAAATATTAATCGTAAATGTAATGTCAAATATTTTTTCCAAATTCCAATAAGACCGTACTTTTATCACTATCAGAATCAATTTACGCATCAATCAACTTTGAGGTCCGCAGATCCTTTCGGAATACTTGTCTTTAACCCAGCCATCAAAATTAAAAATGATTAGCATGTCTTCATCTCAATTTTGTATCAGAAAACTTCAAGCAATTTTAATCAGTTCAGCCATTGAAGGGAAAATATAGGGTGGGCCATTCAAGAGTTTAAATTTAAAAATGCAATAAAACGAAAATGGTTTGATATTTTCCCAAATTTATTTTATTCTTGTAAAGTACAATTGCTCCGGCTAGAAATAGAATATTACTTCATTCATATGGCTGCCGCCTGCTGCACGGTGGTCCCAATGACGAGTTTAGCCCGAAAAAAGTCATTTTGTCGGATCGTACATATGTGAATTTTGTATTTGGGTTTGTAATGACAAGTCTTCAGCCTACATAACGGTATAAAATTTTTATTATATCAGCAATATTAATACTTCAGTACTGTTTTAAACACAAACGATAGATTTAGTTTTTTTTTAATAACAGACTAGACAATATTTTAGTTTGGTTTGGAGATCTTGTCAAATAAAGCGAAAGTATATTCCTTATTATTTGGGAGTTTTATTTATACAATTGGAGTATGTATTTTTATAATTCCTAATATGCCGGCAATTTTGCATTTCGTTCAGAAAAAAATACGTGAAAACTGAGATGTATTCATTAATTGTGCAATTTTAATTGCATTATAACTTGTGTTAGAGTTTTAATTGTGAATTTAACCCGATTTAGCAAAATGTTTTATATTGTTATCATCTATGATATGTGGCCAGTTAAGTGGTAAAAAAATTTCCTGCCGATTTCTGCTTGAAAGCTTTCATATCAAATCATTTAGTTGCGATGTCTATCACCAAAAGGGAATTGTTTAATGTTTAGTTCTTTGAAAAGGTGCAAGAAAAAAATTTAATGCTGTTATATATTACATTTTTATGAAAATTGGTATAAAAAATGATGAAAATGATAGCTATACAAAAAAATTGAAGCACGCAGGTAGAAATTTCATCACACAATTGTCGAAAAAATAGTCCATGGAACATCGAACAAAGAGTGTGTTCAAGTCTTCATTTAAAAGTTGGTTGGATGAATATTTCGTTCTTCCTAGTAAGGACAACTCGGACGAAAATACCATTGACGGACCGTCAACGTCAAAATACGGACGACCTTCTAAACTGTTTTTAGAAATAGGAGAAAGATCTAAACAATCTAAAACAAAGCATCTTGTAAACTCTTGTTCTCCTGAAGAGCTAACATTTGCTGCTGCAAGTGGCCTTTATAAATCTACAAAAGTACTGTATCAGACGTTATTAGAACCATAGATAATTCTCCAAAAAGGCCATTTAAAATAAAAACGTTCTTAAGCACGCCATCTAAAGAACCAATACCTTATAGCAGTGAAGAAGCGCTAGCGATGTATATTGACGGAAAATACTCAAAAAGCTCGTATCTTTCTATGCGTACGGGTGCCAAAAAACGTAAAAACCAAAAAAGGCTGCCAAAAAAGAATACTATCCAAACAATGGTATAAAAATTTCAGAAATATCTGCCGTAGTAAATTTGCAAAGCTTAGTTGATTATACGACAAACAGGCTAGTAAAGCTACAAAGAGAAAGGCTGGAAGAATTTACTTGTTCATCACTAATGTTGACATATAAATGGGGATCTGATGGAAGCAGTGGTCACTCAACATACAAGCAGACGTTCAGTGATCATGATACACAAATGGATCAGCATTTGTTTGCAGTGTGTTTAGTTCCTCAGGAGTTAAAAAATGATGATAAAGTTATATGGCAAAACCCAAGGCCTTTATCTACGCGCTTTTGCAGGCCAATTAAAACTACATTTAAAAAAGAAACTAAATCATTGATTACTCAAGAAATTGATATTATACAATTTTTATTAATCATTATGCTCTCAGTGAAAATATTTAAATATACAAATTAACGCAGTCATTATGTCAACTTGTTTTGTATGAAAAGTGCCACGCCCCCTGAATCGAATCCGCCCATTTTTGGCGTGATACCTGTTTAAATCCTTGGAGTGTACTGAATTTTTCTGATACATTAATCCAAATACACTCATATTATAACATGCGTCTAGACAGCATTGAAAACGTTGTTTTGAAAATGCATTTTCTAAAATGCTATAGGTTTGGCTGGGTTTTCTAAATGAACCATACTCTTTCAATGCTTCACCGATGCTCTAGTTGATAGTGTGATGAACTTCAATTGGGTGGGTTCGACTCCCACCGGATACTCTTTTTGTTTGTGATTGTCTGATTATTTGTTTGTCAATATATATGGTCAGCTACAATAGTAATAAGAAAGTGAGAATTATTACAAAGTTATTCTCGAGAAGAAATGACGAGGGTATATACACTGGTCATTAAAAAATTGTCGCACACTTCCCCCTCTATCCTTTCTCCTATAAACCATCTTCCTTTATTAAATTTATTTTTTTGCGTTTACATCAAAAACCATGCCCTCGCTGACCAACACTTGTTAAGTAATTGCCGAGCTGCCGCACAAAATACATGAAAAAGATGTTTGAGAACTGCCTCAGAAGCATCGACTTCTGCAATAAATCCGATCATTTAAATCTCGTTGTATATCATACATATATTCCAGAATGACACTACCTAAGCATTATAATGAAATAAAAGCTTCGCCGCTACTAGTAGGTAGTGTGTTGGCTTATTAGACGCGAATCGACGGTTCAAATCCCCGGTCAGACATCAAAACGAAATATGAAAAATAAAAATATTTCTTCGGCGACTTCCTCTCAGCAGATTTCTGGCAAAAACTCTGAGGGGAAATAAAATTGCCATGAAAAGTTTCTCAAAAAAAATCTGTCGTTCGGAGTCGACTTTAAACTATAGGTCCCGCCACTCATGTATAAAAAATTAATACACACAACATGAGTGGTGTTGAGGAGCTGGCCGTAATCCTGACTGAATTGGTGTAATGGCCAATTATGTATGTATGTATGTATGTATGTAAAATCATCATTATATTTTTTTAAATCAAAGAACGAATACCCACCCTGCTCGTTGTTCCCATTCTCACTTGAATTTATCGGATGCAACGAATTTTATTCCGCTTCATTTATGAACGGTCGCCCCCTTTTGACTTTTGCCCTGCTGATTGCATGTCTAGAGCTAGTAGTTCATGGTATGTTAATTACTGATGGCAATTGTTTTGGTCGATTAATTGATTTTTGTAACGAAATTTGGACAAAAGATACCCATTACACTGCGAAGTCACTGGTTAGCAAACACCTATAACTTCTAGATATATTGTATTTCAGTTAGTATCGAATATATTAAGTGTCATACAACTGGACATGGCTACCAAGTTCTATGTGCCAATATCCATATCCTGCTTATTTCGTACACCCTTTTCCAATAGTCAATTAAAAATTAACACTACTTGATATCAAATCGATCACTAGTTGTCGTTTGATTCTATGAAAGTCACTCTTTAATGCGTAGCTCTGATGCTGATTGTTTGTTAGGTCTGGTGCATCGCTTCACTTGTTATTACAACGGTGTATGTGTGTTCAGGTCGGAATCCAGTCACTCCTGAAGTGGAGGTCTGAGATTTGTATTCCACTCCAATCAGTTTCTGTGTGTATCTGTGTCTGATTAGCTATTTAACTGAAACATTTCTATCCAAGGCAGCCAAAGATATACTACGATTTGGTTAAAAACTGTACGTCCATGGTACATTGATTTGGTTTGAATCTTACTCAGGATATAAGGAGACAATATTACCCTTTAAAAACTAATAACACTTACATTAAACAGCAGCATATTTCCAGAGTATAATAAAAATCTTACTTCCCCTTATTGCAACACACACAATCATCGTAGTGCAAAAGTGATTTCATATTTAAGCTAAGTAGCACAAAGTAGACCGTATTAACCATTGATGCTGCAGCCTTACGAGTATTCAAGCAAAAAGTCCTACGTAATATCTGCGGTCCAGTGCGAGTTGGCGATGATTTCCTCATCCGATCCAATAGTGAGCTGTATGAGCTCCTCACCGACATAGACGTTGTGCAGCGTATTAATATCCAGCCGCTGCGCTGGCTCGGTCATGCTGTTCGAATGGTGGAAGATGCTCCGGCGAGACGGGTATTTGATGAGGGTATCTGCGAAAATGGGCGTAGAAGACGACTTTGTATGCGTTGGAAGAAAAAAATCGAGGAAGCCATGTCATCGATCGGTGTGACCAACTGGGGTAGGTGCGCAAGAAGCAGACACGCCTATGAGGATGTGTTGCGGCCGGCCGAAATCCATTAATCGGGTTGTTAATGGCCAACTAAGTAAGTAAAGTAAAGTAAGACAAAGGTGTTAAGGGTATCTAGAAGTCGGATTTAATCTGATTTTATTATTTCGCATTTTCAGCATTGAAGTGTGTGTATAGCCATTATAATTTATTCACACCTTTAGTTCAGCCTTTATTGGCTTGACCCCTATAACCTTTTTAATGTTGTCTATGCCAAGAAATTTTCTCAAGGCAAAAAATTATAATATTTGTTGAGAGGAATTTTTATGTTTAAAAATGTTTGCATACAACAAAACAAAACACAGCTCAGTATGTCAAAAAGAAGAAGAAAATGTGAAGAATAATGTTTTCGACACAAATACCGAAGAGACTGAAATTTATGGATTTTTCACCTGCTGTGTCGCAACGTTTTCTTCCCAAAAAAATTTTTGTTTTGTTTTTTTGTTCTTTTACTGTCAATATTAAGCGAAGCATAAGAAAGGAAAATGTAGCGAAAGACATAATATTTTAAAGGATATGAGAAAATGTAAATATTTTTGTACGAATCAAAAAAAAAAAGAAAAGAATTAAAAATATAAGAATAAAACGTGAATAAAAGCATGACTAGAAATGTAACAGAAAATATGAAAGGCAAGTGATAGGCTTGTGATAGGCTTGTCTCATATTAAATTTTGTGTTTTCCAAAAGAATATTTTTGAATACATCTTTCAGAGAATTGTTGCAAATATTTTTTCATTAACATGCCAACAAAGAAGAAACATGTACGATTTATAATGTAAATATTTTTCAAATCGCAGACAACATTCTATTTTAATTAATTGTTCGTTATTAATATTCGTAGAAGAATTTGCTTTGACTTAATTTAGAAACTTCAAAATAAACGAAGATTTCTTATCATAATCTCAGTGTTAAGTTGTGACAGTAGAAAACAAATTGGAAACGTTATGTTTCGTCAAAGACGATTATGCAGTACACTATGTTGCATGATACTGTTTGCATAATGATTAAACACACATATTTGGGTATTTCACACAAGCTCTTGTATCGTTGTATTGAATATATTGTTAGACGAATATACAACAGTGTATGATTGTTGCTGATAATATTCATATAAAAATTCGATACACTTATACACATTTTTTCATATGTTTTTAAAAGTTGTAAATGAGTACGAAATACACAATACAACATAACATTGAGCGTTCACAAACAAAAAGTATATTCAATACAACATACACGATACAAAGTCATATGAATTGGCCAATTGTAACAAACCCAATAGAGTAAATTTTTAGATCATAGCATAGCAGATGATTCTATAATTTTATAGCAAAGCTTTTGAAACTAAAAACTATTCGCTGATCGCCACAAGCAGAAATATTAAAGGAAAAAGTTTGTTAAAGTGTAACATATATCACCTAAAATCATATACATTCATTCTACCAACATCGACAGTATAGGGTATTAAACTATCATACCAACCGCGAGGTACCATCCACCTACTGTTGTATGATTAAGCTGAGCATTAGAAGCAAATTAGAGTTTCCCATTAAATAATATTGCCTTAGATTGTTATCTGACACAGACAAAATTTTTTTCATTTATCACCGTAATGTCGTTAATATGATTAATATTTAAGGAATGAAAAAAAATAGTACGTTATGGAAGGAGAGTTACGGATATTAGATATGAATTAGATTATATTGTAAGTGACAGTAAGAACTTCTTGAACGTTTTAAAATGTTTCCGAACTTATTCCTTTATTGTGAAGTACAATTGTTCCGCTTAGAAACGAAATATTATTTCATTCATATGGCTGCCTCGACTGGCCTCACAGTACCTCATTCGATTGGAGCAATTTTCGTGCACTATTTCGAATGTATGGTTTCGTATCTCCACAATGGCATCACGAATATTATCCTTCAAAAGCTTAATTGTCTCTGGTTTATCAACATAACACTTTTCTTCAACGGCGCTCGACAGAAAATAAACCAACGGTGTCAAATGGCAGCTTCCAGGAAACCTTACTTACTTAATTGGCCATTAACAACCCGATTAACGGATTTCGGCCTGCTAAGATTCCAATCGTTGGGCATACTTTCCTCTAGCCATATTTTGTAAATAAGCTGGTGCATGCGCCAAACCAGCTCATTACATCCGGTTTCAAACAATTCATCGGGGAGGTCATTAGGACCTGCAGCTTTTTTGTTTTTAAGACGAATAATCGCGACTTTGACATCTTCATGGCTAGGCGGCGGGATCTCCACGCCGTCATAATTGATCGAGTTCGGAACATCATCTCTAAAGGCGGTATTAGTGACGTCATCGCCGTTCCAGCGTCATTCCTACATCTATACATCTGGACTAAAGACGTGCAGTAGTACACCACAAAGTATTTGTAAAACAAATACACCATGGTAGATACCATGTACTATTGGTATAAATGAGAGAATGAGTGTAACTGATATTGTCTGCTTTTGCTTTTACTCATCTACTCTACCCACAAAAACCATAACAGTTCTTTATGGTTTTGCGTCGAGTATTGTATTGTATTTGTTCCTTGCTCTCAAATATCTGTTGTACTACAAATATTTTTGAGTGTTTATTGTTATTTATAGTAAAACGAATGTGGATTAGTGCATTAAGTTGAAGTATATATACATATTAATATAAAATGAATAATTTGGAAAGAAAAGAAAAAATTGTGTTTGGTGAATATAAAATTTGCGAAATAAGACGACGAAGCAAGATATGGGATTGCTTTGGTATGGTTAAAGATTAAAATGATTCGGATATTATAAATTTTGTTGGGTGCAAAAATTTTAAAAATGTATACAAGTACAATAAAAATGCACTTTCAAATTTAAATAAACATAAGTGCTTTAATGGAAAATCATTTAACGAAATATTGTTTGTAAATATAAATTCCAAAGAATAAATTTATTATTTTAACTGAATTTTAGTTTCTATTTTTAATTTTGTTTAAAAAACATTTTAAAATACTGAATTATATATTATTTTTTTGTACATTTTTATCAACTGAATTTTTTTAGTTTTGTTTTAAAAACATCTTTAAATACTGAATATTAATTTTTTGTATTTTTTATAAAAAAAAAACATAATAAAACGCAAATTATTATAGTTGTTTTATTAGTGTTCGTATTCTGCTTGTAATTTAATATCCATATGCATACAGCATACAATAAGTTACTTTTGTACCACACTCATTATCTATTTTATTTGTTTAAATAAAATATAGCAAAACAAATATGTTACTCTTATTCTCTTTATACTCACTCATACTTACTATGTTTGAGAAAGTAACAATACCAACTTGTACAAGAACTACTCAAGTACTCATCAATACACACACACAGCAGTAGACACTACGAAACTTGTGTATTCAGTTGTAACTGTGCACGTCTTTAATCTGGACTTCCTCACAAACAGCATTGTAATTTGTAACTTATTGCTATACGCCTGCTATTTAGGACAAAGTCTGACGTTATCGAATCACATATTTCTGTATCTGGTTTAAATCCCCTCCACCTGAAATGACCTTCAGAATATCTAATGTGATACGAGTTTTGTCTATGTCTATGTCACTCAATTTAGACAAAAAAAATTGGTAATTATTAACCTATAGTCCTTGCCGTTGATAGTGACGGTCTAGGCTAGTGATAGTCTTGTTGTTCAAAGATATATAGACGCCTTCAACCGAAAATCTGTACCAAACTGTGACTTTTTCAGAATGCATTGGATGCTTTTGGATTTCATGTGGATTAGTATCGTCTCAATTTCTAAAATTTTGATTGTCCGCTTATTCACTGCTCCAGAAATGGGACTCCGAAATTCATTCAGCGGAACACACATCGTTGCTTCAACAACAATCTTGAAAGTATGGAAGGCATACTACTGTCATGTAAAAGAAGTGGATAGGATTGGATTGGAAGGTAAGTAGATCATTAAGAAAAGTAAGATATAAAGTTGGAGATAGAACAGAGCCTGAACTCATGTAGAGAACGATTCATTTTAATCGACAAAATCGTCTTTCTACACTAAAAGACAAAAGTATCGGATTCTATCACTAAATCTTTGGATAGACGCCAACAGAATAGTAGATGTATCAGGAGCTGATTGTGGTATGATATAATGGAGCCATTATTCAGCTCTTGCTACATATGGATGAATATTTCTTTCGACGAATTCTCCTAAACGGTCTTAAAATTGTCATGAAAAGTTACTCAAACCTGCCAAAGTCCGGATAACTGTAATATGCGTTTATTGCGATTTACGCAATAAAGGTGCATATCTGAACATGCATTCATTTATTCATTTATGATCACAGTTTTTCAATTATAACTTATAGATACTTACGTACATTTTACATATTCAGTTATTGCTTAAAATTCATATTTATAATTTCCATGGGACACCCTGGGCGTTAATGCGCAGTCATAATAATCAAATAAAATTCCAGTATATCATTTGGCTTTAATTAAAATAAATTTCACGAATAACTTCTTAATTTATGGACATTTTAAACATACTTTCGCAACATGAAAATGGAAAGAAACATTTTGATAAATTTGTTACGCATAAATTAACAAAAACATGACAACAGTAATAAGAAGAGGAACAACAACAAACATTCCAATTTAAATACATACTGCTTTTATGGCAGTTAATCAAGTTTATAAATAGACACAGGCAGAGAAATAACAATACAAGGATTGAAGTAATGAAATGAAAATCAATTTAATTAACTTAACCCTTAAACTGTATATGAAATGTTAAACGAGTGTTGCATAAGTGAGTCAACTTGAAGCCTTAGGTGGTAGATAGCTTAAAAAGGCATAAAAAAGTTGTCGACTTGCCTAATGAAATCATTTGCATCAGATATGAATCAAATTTAAAACGTTCAGCTAACTATCCATTCAAACATTATGTTTAAAATACTGGAGGCAATATTTGTGATGATTTTGTGATAGAATTTATTTTATTTTTAATTTTAAAATGATCTTCCAATGGGCAGTTCGAAATGTAAAATTGTTCCAATAATTACAACCAAATAGAATAGGAAGTGATCATTTAATATGTTGTTACGTTTTTATCCTTTAAAAACGTTTCAAACATGAGTTCGTAGATTGCAAAGAAAAACAAATATAAATTTGTGTTTTGCCTGTTTTGCATTGCCTTTTATATTACAACGTAAACAGTCTGATAAATGTTCTTGAAGGCGAACGTTCGTGGCTTCGCCTTCTTGAGATTTCTAGAAATGTAAACATAGTTGTTTCATTATTGTTGTTTCCGTATTTTGTTTACGTTTATTCTTCTAGTGTTTGGTGTTGTATTATTGTATACTTTGTTTATGCTGCTGTTTGTTGGTATATCACGCAGTGCTATAATTCGTAAACAAGTTCATTGTTTTTGTTTTTGTCGCTTTTGTTTATAATTTTAATGTTAAACGATGTAAAAGCAAAACACGTGTATATAAATTTTTCCATTTTCGTAACAATAGGTCGATAATTACTAACTTCTTTTGGCTTGAATTGGATAATCTGGACATCAACAATATCTGGTTTTAAAAAATCGGTGCTACCTGTCGCACAGCTCACACCATATTGAATAGATTTTTACTTATGGGATCTCCTTAAGTCGCAGGTGTATGCGAATAAGACACAAATCACAACGATCCACAGTCATTAAATTATTACGTGCCAGAGTCATTAAAAATTAGACATTTCCACATCGAGACACCAGAGCGGATGTTTAAAGGATGTTATATTCCATATTCAAACGAATAAAAAATTTCGATGATATCTTACCCACATCCTGTGCTGTTTTTTAACAAAAAAAGAGAAAGCGCTTAATGAAAGACCCGATATGAACAAACATATACTATAGTTAACACTATATAATGGAAGAGTAGCAGAGCAGAACCAATAGGAAGACAATTAACATTGTAGCTACGAAACTTGTCTATGGCACGTATAAATTGTTGAACTTTTTTAAGACAGACAGACAGAATTATTGTTCGAAAGAATTTTTCTGGTAGCTAATTTCAATAATAATAACAAAAATTAATAGCAGTTCACAAGAGTACAGCACATCGTTTGTATTCAGCTTGAGCGGCTATATACGGCGTCATCCCTAAATTACAGCCCTATCGAATGGGCGTTGAACTTTATGTTCATAACCTTTCTCGGACCGAAACCACATACAGGACGAATTCAACAACTTATAAATATGTACTCAACACTACCATATAGGAATCAATGCCAATAAAATAAATGACAGTCACAGTCACGAAGAAGTTCCAAGAAGGAATTCGACTTAGTAAGGCAGAAAGGGCATTTGCAAATCCTCATAAATTATGTTGGTGCCGGCAACTAGCATCTATGACCAAAAAAAAAATATATATATTCGATAAGAACGTGAACTCTGTATTTCATTACGGAGGCTGCAGCTATTCCACTACAGATGAGATTTCGGAGATGACGCTGGATTGGGCACACATTACGGAAGCCGACATACAATACCACACAAAAGACTTTCGACTAAAATCCACATGAACCGCGAAGCCCAAATTATTCGAGAGGAAATTATTTCAGTTGGACGCAGGTCAAAACCCTGGGTACCCTACTATGCGTCACCTAAACGACGCGAAATCAATTAATAATATTTTACTTTTTAACATGAGTTCCGGCACATGTATATCGGGCGCGACTGTTAGATCTCCATTCGATTAGTCTAACTTGTGACTACTTTCTTCAAATCTGTCCATATAGTGACAATAGTATTATAAATATTTTAATGCTTCAGCAATAGCTAGTTTGTCGGCATAAACCAATAGCTTCATAAAAGGTAATTGAAAAGGCCAGTGCACAGAACCACTTCTGAAAAAAAATTTGTGACGACTAGTTGGCAATAAATCGATTGCTAAACACGGTGTTCAACAGGAGCAATATTTTCTCCAGCATACACATCTACATATTTGTCTTGTTAATGGCTTTGAATCCATAAAAATAAAATTAATGTGGCAACGATCAGTTGCTTAACGGACTGCCTGCGCGCTAGGCCGATTACGTTCACTTAAAAGGGGGAAGTGTTCTATAAATTTGGTTATAGATTTTTTTTCAAAGGAAATTTCCACAACTTAAAATCGTAGTTCTGACATTGAACAGAAATATCAGCACTATTTGATATTATCAACTATTAAAGCATAGTTATCGATATCGGTAGTGCTTCTGTAGCTAAAAATAACTCAATATAGAAAGTATTTGATATGTTCCTCAAAAATGGCTATTAAAGGTACTGCAAGTACTTAGGATAGTGCATAGGAAAAACTGAAGGCAAAGGTTTCTATATGAAACACAAATTTACTCAATTGGCCATTACAATTGATCAAGTTGTACAACAATTTGCAACTTTAAGGTGACGCATAATACAGCATTTCACTGTTTATAACACAATAGTCTGTATGCCTTACCTTTTTCCTATAACTATATTGGCAACATGTCTAATGTTAGTTTTTATGTCTGCAAAACTGTACCTATAAGAGACCAATTGAAGAGCAGCTGTAATGCACGTATTTTCTGGGACTGAGATTTGATAGTCAAACTATCTAGTCAAGCCTTACAGTTTTATTATTTTAATTGCTGGAAAGTGTATGAATTTGTTGAAAATGTTCACAAAAAAAACTTAAAGTCGCCGTAGTCACAGGTCAGAATATGACATCTCCAACTAAACCGAAATATTTAAAAAAAATTTCGGGAACTACCTCCCAGTAAATTTCTGACGAAACTCTGAGAGTAAATAAAATTGCAATGACAAGTTTCTCAAAAAAAAATCTGTAGACTTTAAATTGTAGGTCCGGCCACTCATGCATATAATTAACACTCACAACATAAGTGTTTCACACCAGGTCGCAATCCTGACTGAAATGTTGTAATGACCAATTATGTATGTTATGTATGTAAACAACTTAATAACAGTGTTGAATAATAATTTAAAATTTTTTTTTTATTTATATGTTTGTGCATCAACTCAAGTCCCTTAAAATGTTTTTCTTTTGTGGTCAGTTAAGGCACGAGATAAATTTTTTCTGACACAGTTTATGAGTGAAATGTTGACCCTTTAATGAGTTTTTATGGGTTTACAAATAAAAAATAAAAAACACGTAAATAATTAAATATCGATGTAAGAACCATATGTGCGTGATTATTTAATAATTAATTTTGCAGGATAAATTCAAATAATATTACATCGAATAGCATTATGGAAATACTTAACAATCAAGGCCTTATTATAATTTTTTTTTTTATTAATTATCACCACAGTATAAGCTTCTTTTCAGTAATAATTTCCACATATTTTTATTATTATTATTATAAATATTTTGTGTTAATAAATGAAAAAAAAAACAGAAAAAAGCAGAGTTTAACAACAACGATTAATTGTAAAAATTGTTAATTCATTCGACATACTCATTGCGACAGCAGAAGAATTTACAACAACAACAAAATAATCAGTAATATTTTCAATAAAAAATTGTGTTGTATTCATTTTAATACATCACATCAATAAAAAAAAATAACAACAACGACAACAATTGTTTTAACCAACATTATTAATGATGACGATAGCCACGTCGACAAGCAACAAAACTTTATTGATGCTGATGGCCGCCATAGTGTTTATGGTGTCCATGTTGATGATGACGATGATGTTGATGTTGATGACGCCGTAATAACAATGTTGATGAGAATAATTGTAAAAAAAAAAAATAAATATTTTAAAACAAAAACAACAAAAAATGGACCACATTTATGCATATCCAACTGATTGATATTAAGAACGTTTATGGCAATTTATGCAGCAGAAATGGAAAATAAAATTGTAAAACGAATATCACCAGCTTTATTAAATAAATGAAATCAATGTAATGAATGGAATTTCATTATTAAAGGCAATAATGTTGTACCAAACAATTTAGGAAAAGGAAGGAAAAAGAAATCATTTAATATTTCAATTTAAATCAATGTTGAAACATTTAGTAATTTAGTACTTTTTTCAATACTTTTTCTTTTCAAAAGTACCACAGTACCCCCGCTACAGTTTTAGTACGTTTTTATTACATATCTTATAGTTTGCGCTTTTCAACTATTAATTGGTTAGTAACGTGTTCAACGTAATGCGAAAGGTAGAATTAATCCTTAGCCCCGGTTAGCCTAATCACCGCGAAACGCACATTTGTTTTTAGGGAATACGAAAAGTAATGCGAACGCTTGTCTAACCGTAATATAATTTCGTTAACCATTTAATTTGGTCTTCATATGTTAAAAATTAACGTACGTTATATCAACATTTGACTAAATGGGGCTTTTACGTTCTGAATCAGATGTTTTTGTTTTGTATATGAGAAACATGTATAAGTAGTTCATTTTTCTAAACCGCCCGTACGTGTATTAAGTATAAATAAATATTTTTTTACAAAAGTACCATTAGATGCAAAAAAAAAGTACTCTTTCAATTATAGTTCAGTACCATTTCAACATTTTAATTTTGCAACACTGATATAAATGATCACGACGCATTCCATTAGTTTTATCGCCTATAAGATACGTAGATTGGTGTAAAAGTACTTCTCCACCCAGAGACCAGCAAGAGCCATTTTGGGTACCTTCACCACTGCTGATTAAGCTGAAAAAAAGTTAAAGAAACAGGGAACTAAATAAATAAGGGGAGATAAGTAACAGACCCTATTGAGCACTGATGCAGAAGGCCTTGAGAGTATTCGAAAGAAAATCCTACGAAAGATCTGCGGTCCAGTGCGACTTGGCGATGATTTCCGCATCCGGTCCAACAATGAGCTGTTTAAGTTCCTCAATGACATAGACGTTGTACATGTATTAATATTCAAGAGCTGCGCTGGCTCGGCTATGTCGTTCGAATGGAGGAGGATGTTCCGGCGAGACGGTTATTTGATACGAAGGTCTGCGGAAGTCGGCGAAGAGGACGACCTAGTACGCGTTGGAAGGACCAAATCGAGGAAGCCTTGTCATTGTTTGGTTTGACCAACTGGCGTAGGTGCTCAAGAGGCAAAGGTTCCTGTATGGATGTGTTGCGGCAGGCCGAAATCCATTAATCGGGTTGTTAAAGTAAGTAAGTAAGTAAGTGACAGAAATAAAAGAAAAGAGAAGTTAGAGGAGTATTTGTACACCAACTAAGGTGAGAGGTGAAACTCTACAGGTTAGAAATCTTAGCATTGAAGAATCCCTGAATAATTTTCATAAGCTAGACTCTGCATGTCAAAGCAAAAACAAATAACGTCCTCAGTAGATTCAGTCTAAATCAGAATTACACAAATCCATCAACAGATCCTTGCCCTTCAAGCAGAATACCCAGTTAATAGACGTATTAAGTTGAGATTATATTTATTGCTCTCACTTAGTATGAATTCGTTTTAGAGCGTTCGAGCCCTAAACATAATAAAATGAATATTCGGCAATGTTTCCTATACTACCATTAAGTTCTTCACTCTCAACTAGATCACTTGATCTATAAGCCCGAAAAAGTAGTATAATGAATACCCAATACATTTCACCAGATCTACTCAACGTCATAGTCACCAACGTCACAGTGGTCACAAAATCTACCAAAAAACCTTGTGTGAACCTTCCTGGACAGAGCACTCAGCCTTCGCCCAACTTAATATTCACTCAGAGACTTCACTACACCATCTTACTTACTTACTTAATTGGTTATTACAACCCTTCACTATTATAACCTAGCCTTTCCTAGCTGGAGATGTCTGACCTGGAGTTTGAAACATGACCTCACGTCTAATAAGCCAACACAACGAAAATTTTTAATATTATAGCCTCTAGTTTTTGAAAAGAAAACATAATCTGTAAACTTGTATCTAGGAATTTTAGGAAGTGTTAGGTTAGGTTAGGTTTAAAGGCGTCTACTCTAATTTGACTCAAAAGCCATTGTGATCTTCCTGGAGTGAAAAAAGTAAGGAAAAGAAAATGAACAACAACAAGCCACGCGAAGATAAACTTGGGTCCTTCAGTCATTATTATAGAACTTCAGAGGAATCCCTACAGAAACTTCAAATTTTCTGAGATTTTCTGAATAATTTCAAATACTTGTCAGCCCCGTAAGAAACCCAGTTACGAGTTCCATGTTTCTAAACGATTTTACCATTAACGATAGAAAACCAAGTTCTTCTGGATGCGACAAGTCCATGCAGATTGCATCCAATATCCGCCATATCACTTCCTGGTATACCACAATATTCCAACTCCCAACGCAGACAAATGCGATTTGGACATAGAATCGCACGTAGTCTTTAAAATTACGAAAAATTCATGACTTATTACGGAACGAACCACTCGCCTTCAGAGAGGCCTGAGTGTTAACGACGATTTCGTAAGAATTCGCATTTCAAGAGGATGTATCAGCTAGCTGAAGAGCAAATGTCCCTTAGCTTTATTATAAACTTCAGGAGAATCCAAATGTCGGTTCCATACAGATAGTTCGAATTTTCGAAGAATCTACCTCTTCATACCAAAAGTTGAACATTTACAAAGGAGTTGCTGTATATTCTCTAACTCCTCTTCATTACAACACAACTTGCAATAGTATTGGACAGTGAACAATTCCAAATACTTGTCGGCAATCTAGTCTTGTAATGCCCCGTAAGAAACCAAATCACCAGTCTCATGTTACCAAATGATTCTAACATTGTCGAAAGAAGACCAAATCCTTGTAGATACGATAAGTCAATGTAGGTTGCAATCGTCTATAGAAAGTGAACCCAATCTAACTATAGCATACACCATATAGCTTCCTTGTGTACCGCATTATTCCAAACCCCCACGCAGTCAGATGCGATTTAGATAGAGAATCGTACGGAGTCCTTAAATCAGTAAACATGACTTACAATAGACCATGACTTACAACGACTTCAGAGAAGCCTGACTGAACGATGATCACGTAAAAATGTCCAGTTCAAAAGGAACCTCCAGGCCGCAAGTAAGCCTGAATAGCAAACATCTTAGTTCGAAAGACCACAACGTTCCAAAACCCATCGCAGATAGACCCGACCTATCCAAAGAATCGCTAGAGTCTCTAAATCACTAAACAGTTATGACTTACGATAGACCGTGACTTACATCGGCTTCAGAGGAGCCTGACTGAACGACGATCACGTAAAAATGTGCAGTTCAAAAGGATTACTTAGTTACGGTCTGAATAAGAAACGTCTTAGTTCGAAAGGCAACAACGTTTCAAACCCCAACGCAAATACACCCAATCTATCCAAAGAATCACACAGAGTCCCTAGATCACTAAACAGTTGTGACTTACAATAGACCGCGACTTACACAACAGAGGAGCCTGACTGCAGAGGAGCCGACGATCACGTAAGAATTCGATTTCCAGAGGATATGTCAGCTACGGCTTGTAGAGCAAACGTCTTAGTTCGAAAGACGCTACAGTTATTATTCAATCGTCTTCAGTTTATACCTATCCGAGAACATGGGCATACCGTTTTGCCTTGAGAGGCTCATAAAAAATATATAAAATAAAAATTTTCAATTAATCCCTCGAGGTTGCGACATTAAATACAAAGCATTCAGGCACTACTTCATCCTTTCCTCGACAATTTTCTTCCAATTAAGATTGCTTTTTAAAATATTAGCGATAAATTTTAAAGCTACATAGCATTTAACTTGGACATACTTCATTTATACCTATGTACCATATTGTTCTTCTGTCATACTTGGACTGCTCAGGATAGGATTTTCAAATCGATATACAGTAAGAGTAGAAGCGATTGGAAATGTTTCTTTGTATTCTCGAAGGAATTACGATTAGGTGTGTATTACAATCCTTCGGTTAGGTTAGGTTAGAGGACGTGTACTTGTCAACTGTGACAAGTACAATACCCAGTGTTCGAATTGACACATTGTACAACGTCCTAGCTTCTCACACCACTCGTGTTGTTTGGGTTAATTTTATTCATGAGTAGCGGGACCTACAGTTTAAAGTTGACTCCGAACGACAGATTTTTGAGAAGCTTTTCATGGCAATTTTTACCCTCAGAGTTTTTGACAGAAATATGCGGAGAGGAAGTCGCCGAAGAAATATTTTCATATTTTCGTTTTGATGTCTGACCTGGGATTCGAACTCGGGCCTTCCGTCTAATAAGCCAACACACTACCTACTAGACCACGGCGACTTCATTATTACAATCTTTGGTCTTGTAAATTTTAAGAGTACCAAAAGACGTATCCTATAGAGGTCCAGAATTAATTACGGGTAAATAAATTTATGGTGGATATACACACAAATAATCTATATAAGGCGAACATAGTCCATCTATAGACTACAGTGTTCGTCATTAAATTTATTTTTAATTTTAAATTAATTATTCGGAAACCATTATTTATATTCTAAAAAAAACAAAAACAATACGAAATTAATTCTAATTCTTCATCGCGGGCTTCTTCATGAACGTTGATAAGTGCACCAGCGATAAAGGGCATATATAGCAAGTCCAACCACAAGCACTTTGAATATCACCAGCAATACAATGGTATTTGTACTGATATCACTGATCCACATTTTGTTTTGTTTTTTTTTTTTTTTTTGTAATACAATAACACTCCCTACCCTCTGCCTCGCCCACACAGCTGATAATTATGGAATTAATTCTTACAGTTGCTATCGGATTGAACACACTTTGATTTAGTTTCTGTGAGAACGAATAAGAACAAGAAATTTAATTTCATTTTTGAACACAAAAATTATACAAAAAATTTTATTTTTATTACCAAGTGCTGGTGGTGATGGTGGTTCTTTCACAAATTCCTTCAATTGTTTCTGATGTCGTTGACTGTCGTTGGCATGCACGCGTCCCGCGCAATAGTAACAAATCGCGATAATAAAGATTTTGACTCCAATTATCAAAATATAAAGATTGATATCAATCTCTTGTCTTGTAGGGGCTGTGACGTCCTCAGACATTTTATTTTCGTTCTTCTGTTTTTTTATTGGAATTTTTTTGTTCAATATTTCACAATATTTTTGATTTTTATTTTTGAATTGTCAATCAGTATTAACTATAATTTGACATTTAAATCGAAAGTAATTATAATCGGTATTTTAACCCTGTACTGTTTCATTTTATAACAATGGAGTTGTCAAATTAGTTATATTGGGTGGGAAATTCAAAAGTTTAAGGGCCATTATTACAACTTGCCGTTAACTAAGGGGAGGATTTTAACGGCCAAATAAATTGTTTTTCATTATTATGAGTACCCAATAAGATAGAAGTGAACGTTAGGCTAAAGGGAAAATCATCCTATTGGTTACTTTTAAAGTTAAGTTTATATTTGAACTTGCCATATTATATTATATATATATTTTCAATATGGCAACTTCAAATTTAAACAAAATGAGCATATTCAACAAAAAACGAAACCCGCGGTTACCACTGCGTTAAAAAAAAAACTTGTATAATTAAGCAGTTTTATGGACATTGCTCCGGCACTGCCATGTTTTTGAAAAATTTTATCTATAAGTTGTAATAACGAAAATAAGTTAAAGGTAACTTTCCAGCTCCCTTTAGCTAAAGGTACCTTTAACTAACCCCAAGTTTAACGACAAGTTGTAATAATGGCCCTAAATTTAAAAATGCAACAAAACAAAAACGGTTTTAAATTTTGTCAAATTTATTTTGTTGTTGTTGTAAAGTACAATTGCTCCTCTTAGAAATTGCATTCATATGGCTGGCGCGACTGGCTTCACAATACCTCATTCGATCGAACCAATGTTCGTGCACTATTTCGAATGTATGGTTTCGTATCTCCACAATGGCATCACGAATATTATCCTTCAAAAGCACAATTGTCCTTGGTTTGTCGGCATAAACCTTTCCTTAATGACACCCCACAGAAAATAGTCCAACGGTTACAAATTACAGCTTCTTGGCGGTCAATTGACATCACCATTTCGGCTAATTAAACGGCCCTCAAACGTTTGACGCAATAAATCGATTGTGGCATGAGATGTGTGTTAAAATCAAACGTTGTTCCCGTCAACACCATGAAGAGCGGGTACCAAAAATCCGTTATCATGGTGCGATAGGTGTCTCCATTGACCGGAATGGTTGCGCCGTCCTCATTTTCAATTTCCGCTATTAAGCTATTATGAAGGCAAAGAAAATTCCACATTCTGATAATGCTGCTAAATAATGAATACTCTCTGAAATATATTGAACGAACCAATGGCCGTTCGCTCACAACCACTCTACTCTACACCTTAGTTAACATACATGCATACACACATAATTGGTCATTACAACACTTTAGTCAGGATAACGAACTACCTCTCCGAACCTTTTGATACCGTGGCAGGTTTCAGACAAGGCGACCCATTATCATGCGACTTCTTCAACTTCGTCATGGAGAGTGATCTCCGAAAGGCGGGATACATCGCAATGGCACTATTTTTCAAAAGAGTGTCCAGCTGCTTGCGTACGCTGACGACATTGACATCATAGGGTTTGGCAGTAAATGAGGGCAAAACAAATTATATGTTATCGACAAGTACAGACGCGCGGCGTATTGATTCTCAGAGTACGGCCGATAACTATACTTTTGATACAGTCAAGGAATTTATTTATCTTGGCTCTGCCGCTACCACCAAAAATGATGTCAATCTGGAGATCAATCGCAGGACCACTCTTGCCAACAGGTGCTACTATGGTCTCAATGGGCAATTGAGTAACAGAGATCTCTCTCGTGCGACAAAACTAACATTCTACAAGACATTCATCCTACCCATGCTTCTTTATGGCGAAGAGGCATGGACCATATTAAGTACTGATGCAGCGGCCTTGAGAGTGTTCGAGAGAAAAGTCCTACGTAAGATCTTCGGTCCAGTGCGTGTTGACGATGATTTGCGTATCCGATTCAACAGTGAGCTGTATGAGCTCCTCAACGGCAAAGACGTTGTACAGCGTATTAATATCCAGCGGCCGCGCTGGCTCGGCCATGTCGTTCGAATGGAGGAGGATGCTCCGGCGAGACGGGTATTTGATGCGGGAATCTGCAGAAGCCGGCGAAGAGAACGACCTTGTATGCGTTGGAAGGACCAAATCGAGGAAGCTCTGTCATCGATTTGTGTGACCAACTGGCGTAGGTGCGCAAAAAGCAGATGCGCCTGGAAGGCCTTAAACAGGTTGTTATAGCCAATTAAGTAAGTAAGTACGACCTAGTTTCTCACATTACCTATGTTGTCTGGCTTAATTTTATCCATGAGTGGCGGAACCTACAGTTTAAAGTCGACTCCGTACGACAGATTTTTGAGGAACTTTTCATGGCAATTTTATCTCCGAGTTTTTGTTAGAAATCTGGTTTTTTTTTTGTTTTTCGGATTTTGTTTTGTCCGAGATGTCTGACCTGCCAACACACTACCTAGACTACGAGGACTACAAAGATATACAAGAAGAAAATGATAAGGTTCGAAAAGAAAGAAGGAAGGAAAGAGTCGAAGATAACACAGACAAAAAACACAATGATAATAATTCTAAGAAAGCACGAACATCGGCACTCGCCATAGTGTTCAAACTATTAAATAAACCACCACCTTGGGTTTTCAAACTCATTTTACAAAGGGCTAAGCAGCTATAGAGGAAGTGTCCTGCAGTCTCTAACTTCTCCTCAGTGCCGCATACCCTTCAATAGTCTGTGGTCTAATCACTCAATGGCCCATAAGAAACTCCGTAACCTTTTCTAACAACATCTATAGAAGTCCATAGGCTCCTGAATACACAACAACCTGTTCTATGTTCCCCACGCTTCTGCTTCTTCCTGACTTATCCCCCATGAGACTAAGATCATAGCGGTTGCAAATTGGAGGATTAAGATCAACCATCAAAGCAGCCTTAGAAGAGGAAGTAACCAAAGAAATATATTTTTTTTAAACTTCGTTTTTTGGCGATTTCTGACAATACACTACCTACTGAATAGGTATGATTATGGTAAAATTATGCGATTTCTAAGAATAACGTCCTTTATTCCCTGAATCATATTCTTTTAAAGTCGCCATGGACTAGTAGGTCGTGTGTTGGGTTATTAGCAGCGAGATCAAGTTTCAAACACTAACTCAGACATCTTAAACGAAACGAAATATGAAAAAATATTTCTTCGATGTCTTTCACTCTGCAGTCATCCGGCAAATAAATAAAATTGCCATGAAAAGGTTTTGAAAAATTAGTTGTTCGGTATTTGCTTTAAATTGTAGATCCCACCACTCATGCATAAAATTAACACAATCTACATAAGTGGTGTGAGAAGCTAGGTCATAATATTGATTCAAGGGTTGTAATGGCTAATTAAGCAAATAATTAAGTGGGAATCCTTCTAAAATACCTCAATGTAGACATTGGACCCTAAATACTGACAACCAGCGACTCAGAGTACTTTACACGACTTTCACAGAAGATGTAATAACACGAAAGAAGAGGAGACCCCAGGAAATTTTCTGTAACAATTTCTGGCACTTGTAAAATTATTCTATTTAAAGAAAACTTATCAAAATCCCAACAATAACTTTGCGCTTGTAATGTTAAATTTAGTTTTTATTTTTTTAAATTCTACAATACAGAGTTCAATGTACCAATTTGATGAGATATGAAATCAATAATTACCGCTTTTACATCCAACATTCTGTAATACATACAATTAAATGATAAAGCATTTTACCTGCTTATATTGTATTGTATGGCATTGTATGTATGTGTATATACGTCTCATTAGGGTGCAATAAATTATCTAAATTTAAAACAATCAAGTCTTCTATTAAGCGCCTCTTATCATTACATTTATGTGAAGCAAAATGTGTATGGAATATAATCGCAAATTTTTATTCGTTTGCAAGACCTATTGATGCCATTACGTATGGAATATAAGCTCTCCTTTGGGTGATGCATGACCGAAATGTCAAATTGTAAATGACTCTCCCGCAGTAATTACTCTGAGTTTAAGTGATAACATGAGTTATGCTAGTTTTGATGGCCGCTGTGGTCTGTTACTTTCTTGCTTAACCCTATAATTTAAGAAAACCTCACAAGAAAAAATCTAATGGGATCATATCGCACGATTGTGATGGCCAGTTTACTTCACCTCTACGTGTGATGACTGTGCTTTCAAATCGCTCGTGCAGGATAAACAATGGGAAATGAGCTGTGTGGCACCTAAGGTCATCCTGTTTAAAGCAGATGTCGTTGATGTCTAAATCAACCAATTTAAAACACAAGAAGTTGATAATCATCCATCTCTAGTGGACTTATGTATATTGACAGTGATAGCCTGGCTACCACAAAAATTTTTTCAGGATGCATTGGATCTCATTTTTTGTTCACGTACCCATTGATCTAAAAATGAACCTCATTACTTAACATGATTTTTATTGAAAAAGAGCTCATTCAGCGAACACATGTCGAACACATGATCGTTTATCTTGATTTCATACGTCAGTTCAATTCACGACGCCAAACATGGACATGTTTTGATTTACGAAAGGCCGAGCTATTGTGCATACATACCAGAGATCAACAATGAGTATTCAAAAAGATGAGTAGATTCGAATCATACTCATAATTTCTGATACTTATACGCATTCATACTTATTTTAATATCATACTCATACTCATATTCAAAGTTTGAAGTACTCATCGTACTCATATTTAACAATACGCATGATGTTCTCGATTTGGACTCTGCATAACGCAACATATACAAGAATCACAAAATAAGTATCATTCGCGTACTAACACTACAATACTCACTAGAATGTTGTGTGTTTACTTTGCTTGCCGTCTTTTTCTTTTTCTTTCTTCTTTTTTTTGTAAATCCAACAACAACTAAGACTGTAAATTTCGGTGAATGATTCGAATCACTCCAATCATTTATAAGTATTATAAGCATTTTTCTAAATTTATGAATCTAAATGAGAATGGGTATGAATCAAACATATTTCGAATGTTATGAGTTTGATGTCAACGTTGTACTCATACTCATTGCAACCTGTACTTATAAATCAATGTTGTAGTGAGTACGAATTAATCAGAGTAGTTGAAATTCAATATTGTTGACTCACTCATACTCAAAATTTCATGAGTACTTATGAGCAGCGAAAAAACTATTCATTGCTGATCTCTGATACATACATACATATTTCGTCATTATCACCCTTCCGTCAGGATTGCGACCTAGCTTCTCACATCACTTATGTTGCGTGTGTTAATTTTTATACATGAGTGGCCAGATCTACAATTTAAAGTCGACTTCGATAGACAGATTTTTTTAAAGAATCGGCAATTTTATATTTTCTCAGAATTTTTGCCAGAAATTTGCTGAAAAGAAGCCGTCGAATAAATATTTGTTCATTTTTCGTTTTGTCGAAGATGTCTGAACTGGGATTTGAACCTTGGCCTCACGTCTAACAATCCAACACACTACCTACTTGACTACAGCGGTGAGCTCTTGTGAGCGACGCAAAATTGTCTGACTCGGATTCTAAAGCACATTTTCACGGACAGCGACGGTATTGTCGGAAAATCTTGCGTTTCGTCGAGGTACGGGCGTTTGTCGATCAATCGTTTTCAGAACAAGTAGACTCTAACACATTCCTAAAAGTACTCTCGATGGGGAGATTTGGACGAACCTAAAACAATCGTACATACGTTCCCCAAACAATTTTATATTTGCTTGTGTTGTTGAATGCTATATCCGTTCATGGTGATTTGACAAAACAAACTGAATAAATCATAACGTATTTGACAGATATGGCTTAAACAAAATGGACGTTATCGAGTATCAAAGTTCTGAAGTCCCTGTATGAAAGATCTGATATAAACAAATAATTTTTTTTATTTATTAAATAATTTACTCTGTGTAGAGTTTTCAATGACAATCGAACTCATAACCCTTAAACTGTTAGATTAGCACATTACCCACTAGATTAGCGAAGCAGTAATAAAAATCAATGGATGAACATTTTATTTTGCTGTTGCTTTTTATATGTTTTACTTCCAACCAATTGAGTTTTATTATCCACAATATGTTACTACCTTAAGGATACATAGTCATAATGCATTTGTATGTGTATGTGCGTGTACGTTGTGAGAGTGAATACCATTTGTAGAGGTATTATTGAGAACTACAACACCAATTACGATTCATTAAAACATTATCAGCAGTATTGCACTCACGCTTAACAACTGTTATCTTTTTACCTTTTCAAGTAAGGCCAACCATTGTACCGTAGGGCTAAAGTTACAAAATTTTCAAGAGAATAATGATCCCAAATGTAATGCAAAGTGTACTAAAAAATGATTCGAAGATAAAAATATCAAGTGTATTAGACTGACCCACATTATTTGCACATCCAAATCCGATCGGGAACTTGTGGAATATAGTAAAAAACAGCAAACGTACGTGTGTGTGATAAGGTTTGGAATTTAATTCAGGCTACGTGGTATGATATACCGGATCTGGGAAGCCAAAATTTTGTTGACCATAAGTCTCTACAAAATATTAAACACTTTAGAACAATATAAGAACTTAAATAAGAGCAAATATATTGTTATGTTTTTACCTTTTAAAAACGTTTAAAATATGAGCTCATGGATTGCAAATAACAATAAATTTATGTTTAGTTTTAATTAAAATTCTTTATTATTCGTATAATTCTGGGTGCCACTGTTAACAACTTGATGTAAACAACAACAATTGCTTTGTTTGTTATTGCTCTTTGCATTCTTTTGCATAAACAATAACAATTACTAGTCAATTGTTCGACAGATCTTTGTAACGGAGATCTTCAATTACTCTCTTCAACGATTACTCTCTTCAAACATACCACGTCTTCGCACAGGACTGATTGAACTTTTACTAACTCCGTTGCTTGCTTTGCCTTGTCTTTATATGGCAACGGTAACAGTTTGATAAAATTTTCTTGAATGCGAATGTTCGTGGCTTCGCCTTCTCGAGATCTCCATAAAGGTAAACATCGTTCTTTAATTATTGTTGTTTGTGTATTTTGTTTACGTTTGTTCTTGTTGTGTTTGTTGTTCTATTTTTGTTTACTTATTATCATGTTTTTATATAATGGTGTTCCGTTGGTATATTTTTGTTTACTTGTTTATCATGTAAACAAGTTCATTGTTTTTGTTTTTGTAGCCTTCTGCATATCATATGTACGTACCACTTCAGTTTACTAGCCAATAACATTCCCCAATATTTTGTGAACAAACTTTGGTTGAGCTCGCCCATATAATTTAGTCCCTTGAGTTTGTTTATTGCACACATCAACTGATCAATTGTCTAACAGATTGCTTCCGTTCATATCAGTACTTCTACTAGTAACATTTTTGCCGGACATATTTCAGTATTTCGATTGGTATCAGAAATCAGCAATGAGTATTCAAAAAGATGAGTAGAATCATCGTCGTTGATTTCGACTCTCCATAACTCAACACTTACAAGACTCAGAAAATAAGTATGATTCGCGTACGAACCCTAAAATACTCACTCGATTCATTTATGAGTATTTTTCTCAAGTTATGAATCTAAATGAGTAGGCATATGAATTCTTCGAATGGTATGAGTTTGATGTCAACGTTGTACTCATACTCATTGCAACCAGTATTTATAAATCAATGCTGTAGTGAGTACGAATGAATCAGAGTAGTTGAATTTCAATAATGTTGACTCACTCATACACAAAATATTATGAGTGCTTATGAGTGCTTATGAGTAGTGAAAAAACAATTCATTGCTGATCTCTGATTGGTATCTCAAAATGGTAATATCGAAAATTCTTAAGTCACCTTGAATATTCGCATGCTGTTGCCGTAGTATATCTCGTAGTATATCTCTGCTGTTGTTGCTAGTATATCTCGAACAAAACGGAGTATAAAAAAATATTTCCTTCTGAGATTTTCTCCCAACAGTCTTCTGGCAAAAGCTCTGAGAGTAAAGAAAATTGCCATGAAAAAGTTTCTCAAAAATCTTTCGTTCGGAGTCGACGTTAAACTGTATGCCTCGCCACTTATAGATAAAATTACCGCATACAACGTGGGTAATGTGAGAAGTTGGGTTGTAGTCCTGACTGTAGGGTTTTAAAAACGAATTAAAACATGTATAAATCCTTAATTTATTTAAATAAAAACACATTTCAACTAATAATACTGTACAGTTTAGTAAACGATCTTTATTAACAAAGATCAAACTTTTGTTCGTAAATACCATTGTGCCTAAAGAGCACGTTTTACTACAATTCTCGTCTATTAATCGCTGACTTACGTTTCATCACTGACTGACTGTTCACGACTGACAACATCGTTCTTTACTCTATACTGAATTCGCAATCTTTCTATCCAATCGTTGTTTTCATTTTCGATCTTTGTTTTGTTCTTATTTTCGTAAATTCCTATGTATTTATTCGAGCATTTCTGTGCACCGTATGATGTGTATATTCCGTTGTTGGCTGTTTATCTTGTTTGCTTACTTTTAATTCATTTACTTTTACTTGTGTAGCACTACCGTCCACATAGGTGTGTTTCCAGAACTGCTAGATTATTGCAATCACCTTAATATTGTTAAGCCGTGAGGTCAATTTCAGAAATAATCCTTTTCTCTGTTTTGTGGATTGTAGAGTAAAACGAGTTAGCCAGCTTTTTTAGACGAATTAAATAAGTTAGGCAAGCAATTTTTTTAATTTCAATATCAATTGTTGTCTTTCGTATACGAAATATAGACCACACAATCCACTTTCACACAACTTAACAAATATAAACAGTGCTGTCAATGTTCTTATAAGCAGGCATCAACCAAATATTAAATTCATTACATTTTACTAAATTCTAATGAAATTATAGTACACTTTAACCCACTGTACAGTATAGTTTAAGTATCATTGAGCTGTTGTAGAAGAAATACAATGAGTATGGTAAGTGAATACGCGAGTATTTGCATTACAAGTGTTCTTACGAAACATTAAGTATTTGTAAGCCTTATGCACTTTATGCACCTGTTTTTTTATTGTTGATATTTCGTTGGTTTACTTGCGCGAATAACAGTAAAAGCTCTGCACATTATGAACATATCTACCTACAGTTCGTTTCGAGCTGGCCTTTGGCTTTAAATTATTTAAAAGTAGTCACTTACATCATTGTGATCATAAGGGATGATGTTTCCTGGATTATACCAACATACTATAAGCGACAAGAGTAATTTGGAATGCATTTCAGTCTATGTGAGACTGTATGTATGATTCAATATTACACTCAACTGAATCGCTCATTGCCCATTTCAAAAATTTCTAAAATTATGCCATCATTTATGATAATTTTTGTTTGAAAAAAACGGAAAATACTGTTAAATTGTTTAACTTTTAAAAACGATTATTTCCTGTGGATTTAAGGATTGCTATTTAAATTAAAGAAATCGTTACTATTCATTTTTGCTTTTATTTATTCACATGCTTTCATGAAATCATCGTAGTCTGTTGGCTTATTAGACATGAGGCCGCGGTTCAAACCAGAGATCAACAATAAGTATTCAAAAAGATAAGTAGATTCGAATCATACTCATAATTTCTGATACTTATACGCATTCATACTTATTTTAATATCATACTCATACTACTCATATTCAAAGTTTGAAGTACTCATCGTACTCATACTTCACAATACGCATGATGTTGTTGATTTCGACTCTCCTTTACTAAACATTTACACGAATCACACAAAATAAGTATGATTCGCGTACGAAAACTACAATACTCACTAGAATGTTTTGTGTTTGCTTTGCTTCCTGTCTTTGTCTTTCTTCTTTCTTCTTTTCTTTGTAAATGCAACAACAACTAAGACTGTAAATTTTGATGAATGATTCGAATGACTCGAATCAATTATGAGTACATAAGTATTTTTCTAAATTTATGAATCTGAATGAGTACGCGTATGAATCAAACATATTTCGAATGTTATGAGTTTGATGTCAACGTTGTACTCATACTCATTGTAACCTGTACTTTTAAATCAATTTTGTAGTGAGTACGAATGAATCAGAGTAGTTTAATTTCAATGCTGTTGACTTACTCATACTCAAAATGTCATGTGTACTTATGAGTAGCGAAAAAACGATTCAGTTCTGATCTCTGCTACGCACTATTTAACAACAAAAATACCTGTCAAGATGAAATTCGGCAATAATATAAGGTAATCTGGCTAATTAAAATTTGGAGGGATACAATTACCACACGACGGGCATGGAACGAGCTATATAACTTCGTGCTATCCCGAATTAAGATGACCAGTGTTAAAATGAAAGCCAGGTTGGACGAGTAGCCAATACTGAAGGTTTCAAAGAAAGTTAACTCTGCAACCCACAACAGAAGAAGAAGTATAATCTTCTAAATTATAGACTCATTAGGAGGGATTTCATGAAGTGTACAAACTAATAAAAAAAGTTAAATGACATGGTATTTAGATATTTACGGCCAACAGGCTTATGTGGGAGGCAGTATTACACGGGTAAAAGTAAATTAAATAAAAGTAAGAAAACAAGATAAACAGCCAACAACAAAATATACACATCGTACGGTACACAGAATTGTTCGAATAAATACATAGGAATTTACGATAATAGAAACAAAACAGAGATCGAAAATGACAACAACGATTAGATAGAAAGATTACGAAGTTGCCAGATGTGAAATAATATAGTATAAATAGAGCAAAGAACGATGTTGTCAGATATGCTGTTAATAGTGAGTCAGTGATGAAACGTAAGTCTTGTTTTAATAGGCACAATGGTATTGGGTAACGAAAGTTTGATCTTTTTAATAAAGGTCGTTAAATAAACAATTAGTTGAACTGTGGTGTGCGAAGAAAGAAAAAGACAAAGACAGCAAGCAAAGCAAACACACAACAAGTATGAGTACTATGAGTAGTATGAGTATGATATTAACATAAGTATGAATGCGTATAAGTATCAGAAATTATGAGTATGATTCGAATCTACTCATCTTTTTGAATACTCATTGCTGATCTCTTGTGCGCAGATACCCGATATGCGGCATACGCATGTACTAAAATTGTTATTAAAGCCTTACCACCTTTTTCGGATAAAATCGTTCTACCAATTCGTAGTTTTTAGAGACTATGTCAGGTTAAAGTTTGAAAACTAATAGAGGCATACTACAATCGAATCAAGGCATTCTTGTCTTAAATTTTTCCAGCTTAGCGCGCAATGATCCCCTTTGCTGATATTCATAGAGAATTCCCCTCCGTATTGCCAAATTTACTAGGCACGAATTTTTTGCGTTTGCGTATGACTTGCCAAACCTTACTGATCAGAAATCTCAATTCAGTTTGACATTCTGGACTGTCAAACTACAGTTATTGATATCGATAGTTCTTATGCTGCTAATAAAAAAGCCTCTAATACGAGTCATAATGTTCAGCAACATGTTAAAAACGTTCGTAATTATTTTCAGTTGAGCATTAAATTCCTTGTTTTTGTTAAATTTGAATTTTATTAGGATATTATTTGTGATTGTAACCGGCTCATAAAAACTTTTGTAAATTGCACTTATTTTATTTGCATTATTTTAGAAGAGACAAAAAGGAAATACAAAACCCACATGCCTACTTGCAAGTGCAAGTGAGTACGTAACAATTTCAATTTATAAACGTAGTAGTACTATGACTATGATAATTTAATGTACAGTTTACTGTCTTTCGAAACAATTTACATTTTTGTGTTGTTGTATATTGTTGTTGTTGTTATTGTTTATTATTGTTGCAGTTTAGTTTGCATATCATTAAAAAGACATTACGAGCATTATAACGTTTACAATATGCTACACATACAATCTTAGACAAGCCATAGTATGTGTACAAAGCATATATAAAGACATGCACATGTGAATCTACATACATACATACATACATACATACCATATGCTTATAGAGTTTTGTTTTTCTATATTTTTATCAGTTATATCTGCCGGTCTTATCTCTCCCAAAAGAAGACATAACGAAACAAATAAATAGGATGCGAATAATTTCACAATTGAAAAATGCGGTATGTTTTGTTGCAAATTGAAATAGTTTATGCCACAGTAATTGTGCACAATTATTTACGAAATAAAAAAAAATATGTCATCCTAAAGAGACAAATTGCTACCACAGATAATTTTCTCTATTTTTTTGTAAAATCTTTTCTTTAACAGTTAAAGTAAGGCACACTCATTACTCAATGATGCTGTTTATTACACACACCACCCCACCCCACTCCATGAAAATGTAAGGCAACGATATCAATCATACGGTATGATGTATGAGAATTTTATGTTTACTTTGAAATGCAATGCATACTCTAGGGCGGCTGTTCTGTTTATTTGTTACACATAGCATGCCTGCCGATGTATGTATGTATGTGTATGTGAGATATTTGTTGTATTACTACATGATTAATAACGATTCTATGCATTCAAATATGAAAATAATTAATTTTTTTTCTTTGAAAATATTTCCAATGCAAGAAATTAGTAGAACAGAAAATCTCATACGAACAAAAGGAAATCTGAGTAACAAACTGATGGTACCATTTGTTTTAGATTCTTACGATATTTTAGTGTTATTTCCATACTTGATTTCTGTTCTCAAATAAGGCAGCTAAGTCTGCGCGAGAACTATCGAAACTTATCCGCCACATTCTGTCTGATATTCCGAAGAGAATCTCCGAACTTTGACAGTTGATAACGATCGTCATGTTGAAGCTACATACATCTCTCAAATTAGTTGTTATTTATTTAATCTGCTTTGCACAAATCCCCATGGGCCACAGTAGACTACAACGTGTGTTTGCTGAATCGGCTTTCAAGCAAATTTTTTTTAATTTTACTTGAAAAATCATCTTCAGCGACGAGGCTCATTTACGTAAATAAACAAAATTGTCGAATTTTGGACGATACCAATCCTCAAGCGATCCAAGAGCACTCTATGCATCATTACAATCATTTCATTCATTTCGCTCATTTCATTCATTATATTCATTTCATTCATTGCATTTATTTCATTCATTGTATATATTTCATTCATTACATTCATTACTTTCATTATGTATATTTATTTCATTCATTATATTCATTTCATTCATTATATTCATTTCATTCATTATATTCATTTCATTCATTCCATTTATTTCATTAATTACATTCATTTCATTCATTCCGTTTATTTCATTCATTTCATTAATTACATCCATTTCATTCACTTCATTCATTACATGCATTTCATTGATTGCATTCAGTGCATTTATTTCATTCATTACTTTCATTATATTCATTTCTTTCATTATATTCATTTCATTCATTATATTCATTCCATTCATTATATTCATTTCATTCTTTCTACTTATTTCATTCATTTCACTCATTACATTCATTATATTCATTTCATTCATTACATTCCTTGCATTTATTTCATTCATTGTATATATTTCATTCATTACATTCATTAAATTCATTACTTTCATTATATTCATTTCATTCATTATATTCATTTCATTCATTATATTCATTTCTTTATTTGCATTTATTTCATCCATTTCATTAATTTCATTCATTCCATTTATTTCATTAATTACATTCATTTCATTCCCTTCATTCATTCCATGTATTTCATTCATTTCATTCACTTCATTCATTTCATTAATTACATTCATTTCATTCACTTCATTCATTACATTCATTGCATTCAGTGCATTCATTTCATTCATTACTTTCATTATATTCATTTCTTTCATGACATTCATTTCATTCATTATATTCATTTCATTCTTTGTATCTATTTCATTCATTTCATACATTTCATTCATTACATTCATTTAATTAATTTCATTTATTTGAATACATATTTTTCTATACTTTCTATTAATTGAATAATTTGGAACATTTCATTCATTACATCCCTTTCATTCACTACGTTCTTTAAATTCATGTCATACATTTTTTTACAACAATTTTCATTAATTTAATTATTATTTAAATATATGCATATTAACTTATGTATTTCATTACAGTTTTTTTCATTAATATATTACATTTCATTAATTAAATGCATTTAATTCGTTTCAATCATTTAATTTATTGAAATAATTTAATTAAAATATTTGTGGCAGCACCAAGTCTGTCAGCTAGTGAACGGAGTGAATCTGGCAACATTTTAGAACACAAAAGAAAAAGAAAACAAACATTAATTCCTCGCGTCGTCTTTGCTGCCACAACTATAGACAATTCTTCTCGCAACTTAATTTGAATTCTTTTGTACTTTGAAACAAAATAAAATAATAATAATTTTAAATAGTTTAGAAATAAAATAACGCGTTTTATTTACCACAAACTATATTGGTGACCCCGTGCTTGGAACAAATTACATCGAATACCAAATTGGTGAAAATTTCAGCAGAAAAAATATTTTTCGTGGAAACAGCGCAGTCGCAGCTTATTTGAAATTTTAACGTTTCAACGCTGCGATCAATTTTTTTCACAACGAGCAAGATCAATCCTGCTTATGAATTCAAGCAAATACAACTTGAGAAGTAAGCAAACTGTTTCAATAGAAAATACTTCATCCAGCAGTGACAAAATTAAAATGTCTGAAATGGATAATATTATTGCTCAAATGAGGGACCTTCAACGAGAAGTGAATTTACTACGGGAGCAACGTGAGCATCCAAATGAAGCAGCAAAATCGAATCTTCAAAGGGTGCATATACCCAAATTCAATAAGCATAACCCACACCTTTGGTTTGCTCAGGTTGAAAGGTCGTTTGCCTTGTGTGACATTACATCAGATACAGACAAATTTGATTTTGTTTCGGTTCGTCTTGAAGACGATATCCTTTTATCTGTTGAGGATTTAATTACCAATCCGCCCGCAAACGACAAATTCAATTTACTCAGGGAAAGATTAATTTCAAAATTTGCTGAGTCACCTGAATCCAAATTGCGTCGTTTATTACAAGGTGGAGAAACCGTGGGTATGAAACCGTCTGAAGTCTTGGCACACATGAAACGACTAGCGCCTGGTAAGTGCAACGAAGCGATAATCCGTACACTTTTTATTGGCCAGATGCCAGAATCGATTCGTCCACTTTTAAGTATATGGGAGCAAGACGATTTAGACAAATTGGCAAAAACGGCAGATAAAATGTTGGAGGCGAACAACAACATGGTAAGTGCGATATCACACAGTACCTCAAGTAGTGAAACGCAACTTTCGGTAAGTGCTATTAACCCTTCAATGGCTGATCTCATTAAATCAATAAATATTTTATCGGATAAGATTGATAAGATGAAAATACAATCAAGTCACAATAATAATGGTCGTAATCGTTCGAGATCTCGGAGCCGCTCACAATCGGGTCAGAATCCTTCCGAATCACAACTTTGCTGGTACCATGCAAAATTTGGAAAGAATGCTAAACGCTGTAAACCAAATTGCCCACATTATAACAATAATTCGGAAAACTAATTGAGCTGTCGTCAATCAACTCAATTGGCGACAGCGACAGCAATAATGGAATAATTTCGGAAAATCGTTTGCACGTATATGATAACTCGACGAAATCTTACTTTTTAATTGACTCAGGATCGGTGGTCTCAGTTATACCCCCATCATTAGTCAAGGCGAAACTTTTACCCTCGAAAATTAAACTTTTGGCAGCTAATCAGAGTGAAATCACAACCTATGGTCACTCGGTTTTTAAACTAGACCTAGGGTTACGTCGTGAGTTTAAGTGGCTATTCATTATTGCTGACGTTCAATCACCCATAATTGGTGCTGACTTTTTAATTCATTATAATTTGTTAATTGATCTCAAAACCAAACGACTAGTAGATGGTACAACCAAACTTGCTAGTAGTGGTAAAATTCGTAAAACGAAAGATTTTAGTATCTCAACAATTTCTTCAAGCACACCATTTGCAGCTTTACTCCAAGAGTACGTCAGCATTACGACAACAACTTTAACCCGAAAGGTCACAGGAGATTCAACCGTCGCACATCATATCGAAACAACTGGTAAGCCGGTAGCAGATCGCCCACGTAGATTGTCTGGAGACAAGTTAGCAGCCGCAAAAGCAGAAGTAGATTTTCTTTTGGAACAAGGTATATGCCGTATATCTAAGAGTCAATGGGCTAGTCCTATTCACATTGTGGCTAAAAAAACGGGTGGTTGGCGTGTATGTGGAGACTACCGAAAATTAAACGCTCAAACAGTTCCTGATCGCTATCCAATAGCTAATATCAACGACTTTGCTGAAAGACTATATGGTAAGTCCATTTTTACTACATTAGATCTAGTAAGAGCCTATTACCAAATTCCGATGGTCGAAGAGGATATTGAAAAAACAGCTCTTTGCACCCCGTTTGGTTTAATAGAATTTTTGTATATGCCGTTTGGACTACGAAACGCCACGCAAACCTTCCAAAGGTTTATGGACTCAGTTCTAAGAGGTTTGGACTTCGTTTATTGTTACATCGACGATATTATCATAATGTCAAATTCCATCGAAGAGCATAACCACCATCTGCGATTAGTTTTTGATCGTCTTCGGCAGCAGGGCTTAACAATCAATGTTAAGAAATGTCATTTTGGCCAAAATGAGGTCGAATTTTTGGGTTACACTATCAATAGCAGTGGTTGTCGACCTCCTAAAGATCGTGTTACTGCCATCGAAAATTACGCTAGACCCGAAACGATTTGTGAACTACGAAGATTTCTGGGTATCATTAACTACTATCGCCGGTGCATTCCACATGCAGCTCAACTACAAGCACCGCTTAACAGTTTTCTCACAGACTCTAAGAAAAATGATAAGAGAAAAATACCTTGGACACCAGAAGCCGAAAATGCCTTCGAAGCGTGTAAAAAAAGTATAAGTGAGGCTACTACGCTAGCGCATACTGCTCCAAACTCCGAACTGGCACTCATAACGGACGCTTCTGATATAGCTATCGGAGCGGTTCTCGAGCAAAATTTTGATGGTCTATGGAGACCGCTAGGTTTTTTCTCCAGGAAATTGTCAAAGGCGGAAAGCAACTACAGCACATATGACAGGGAGTTACTTGCAATTTACGATTCCATAAAACATTTCCGTCATATGTTGGAAGCTCGTCATTTCGTCATTAAAACCGATCATCGACCGCTGATTTATGCATTTTCACAGAAGCCAGAGAAAGCTTCCCCACGTCAATTGAGACATTTGGATTTCATATCGCAATTCACAACAGAGATAATACATTTGTCTGGTTCCAAGAATACTGTTGCTGATGCTTTGTCTCGTTTAAATGCAATTTCGATGCCGTTAACAATATCATACGAGGAACTACAATCATCACAAGAAACAGACGACGAATTGAAAACCTTACTGGAAGGTAACAATTCGTTAAAACTTCAAGTAGTCCACTTCGATTCTTCTTCAATCTATTGTGACATTTCGACCGGTTATGTACGACCTTACGTTCCTAATGAACTACGCCAACAAGTTTTCAATTCCATACATAATCTATCACATCCTGGTGGTAAAGCTACACTTCAAGAGATCCGAAAGAAATATGTTTGGCCTAGTATGAAAAAGCAAGTTATCAATTGGGTTCGTACTTGTTTATTATGTCAGAGAGCAAAGATAACTAGACATAATCGTTTAACACCGAACAAGATAGATGTACCTGATAATCGTTTTGACCACGTCCACCTGGATATTGTAATTATGCCAGTAATACAAGGTTTTAGATACTGCCTTACTATGATTGACAGGTTTTCGAGGTGGCCGGAATCAGTTCCCTTGAAAGACATGTCTGCTCAAACCGTTGCAACTGCTTTTTGGACTCATTGGATATCTAGATTCGGATGCCCAAGAACTATAACTACGGACCAAGGTACACAGTTTGAATCAGCTCTATTCAAATCATTGACTAATTTCATTGGATCTAAACGAGCCCGAACTACTGCATACCATCCGCAATCAAACGGTATGGTCGAACGTTGGCATAGAACATTTAAAACAGCTCTTATGTGCCATCCTAATACTTCATGGATTGATATACTGCCGACAGTATTACTTGGTTTAAGAACCTCTTTCAAAGAGGATATACGTTTACCAAATGAATTTTTTGAAAATACTAACGATACCACTAATCCGGATGAATTCCTTAAAAAACTTCGCAACCATTTTAGTCTTCTACGACCTATACCAACAGCTCATCATAACAAAAGCAAAATGTTTGTTTTGAAAAATATTAATGATTGTACTCATGTATTTCTTCGCACCGATTCAGTCCGAGAACCACTTCAGACGCCTTACACAGGACCTTATGAGGTAGTCCAACGTTTATCCGACCGTTTATATACCATAAAAATTAAAGGTAAAGATGTAAACGTCAGCGTCGACCGATTAAAACCAGCCTTTATCATCAATGATATTCAAGACAATTTTCAACACCAAAGACCTCAAGACTCTAAGTCAAAACAGCATACCACATCACGACAACTGGAAACTTCAATCAACAATGATCCTGAAATTACCACTGACGAAAGTGCATCGTTCCCAGCAGTTCCTGACTTAGTCACTGGAGAGGGAGTGGATGTGGCAGCACCAAGTCTGTCAGCTAGTGAACGGAGTGAATCTGGCAACATTTTAGAACACAAAAGAAAAAGAAAACAAACATTAATTCCTCGCGTCGTCTTTGCTGCCACAACTATAGACAATTCTTCTCGCAACTTAATTTGAATTCTTTTGTACTTTGAAACAAAATAAAATAATAATAATTTTAAATAGTTTAGAAATAAAATAACGCGTTTTATTTACCACAAACTATATATTCATCGATTATTAAAAATTCTAATGAATTATGGAATTGGCGGCACTAAATTGGGTGCGTATGAATTTTTGTATACAATTTCAAAACACTTTATATCCAATAATTTGAATTTATAGTTTTAAAACCATTGGAAAATTATTATTACATTGTAGGCATTATTGCCAATCTCACTGCAATGTTGAATTTTTCCCCTATATTTACCAATGCTGCCAGGAAATAAAAAATATTGCTACCAACTATGTGAAAAAGAAATCAACAAAGAGGGAAAGAAATGAATACCCAAATTTATTTAATTCATATTTTTTTTAATTAATTTTACCTGATGTTAAATTTAGATCAGAAGATAACTTTCAAACTAAGCACAAAAAAATTATAAATATTTCGGCAAAAAATGTCAGTCATACAGATGGAAATGTGAAAGAAGAAGAGTAATTATTACATTTTTTGTTTGCATCACTCTCTTTCAAAATAATTTTGCAACAAATCTTTAAGTTTCAATAGTTTTCATTTGCTATTAATTTATACTCCCAAACTCTGTTTTTGATTAAGTTGAAAAATAAGAAAAATGATCCCAAAATTTAATTTTTTAAATTTTTATATTCTTTTATGCATTACACAATATTTTTAATTTTAATTTTTTTAAATGCATAATAAATAGCATTAACTGACACAATGCAACACTACTTTCGTTGAGTGTACTTCTTTTATTCAGTGTTTGTGACTTAACTAATTGATATAAATTAATCCAGACACAACCCGCATAGTTGGTAATGCAAAGCAAAAAGGCAGTACCCACATGGCTCTGCTATTTGAAGTGAAAATACTTATTCTAGACATACATCGGTTAATTCACCAATGATAATACAGCAGTATTTATACAGTACCAAAAATGCGAATTGATGAATTTCAAATCTATAACTCATAATGTAAAAACTCACCATACTTTGCACAAACTTAACATCCTGTAAACCCACCACGTGGAAGAAATTTACTAAATTTTCTACAAAAATTAATCACGTTAGAAACACACCACACTTATGTAGAAGTAATTAATTTTTGCATGTTTTACCAATCACCAGTGTTGCCAGAGGAAAAAAATTAGTAAACTACTTATTATGTTTAGTTTACAACAATTATAGTACATTTTTTGACTACATAGAAAGAATTACCAAAACCAGGAAGACTTGAGTAAAAATTACTCAAATGGGCAACACTGCTAATTAATGTGGAATGCAGCAAATATCTTTGAACATTCTTTTATTTATTTACTTATTTATTATTATTTATAATAACTTAAATTATTGCTGAAATTAATAAAGCATTAATAAATAACTGTGGTCTTAATTATAAATACTAGTTGGATTGATTATTTTTACATAAACAAACTATAAATGCAACACTACCACATGATTTACTTCTAGGCGCCATTATTAAATGAGCGCCTTTTATTACAAACAATGGCAGTGAAAGAGTAAACTCTGCTGAATTTTCGTTAAGTTAGTCTATTGCATTCGCACAACTGAACGAATAAACTGCCCGTCCATTTAAACGCCATTACTTTCAAAGCAAACGTCAACGATTTAGGTTTGATTGGTAAAGGTTGAGTTGCACTTAAATTCATATCTTTACTTCATTTTATTTTTCTAAAATACCATCGTTTTGTATGTAAATTAATAAAAGTTTGTTCACATTATCTGTCTTAATTGTGCAATTATAAAATTAAAACTACGTTCATGTTATTTAATGTCAGAACAAAAGTTTGACAATCATATTTGTGAAAGTGTTTTAAAATATTTATTTAGAAAAGCAAAAGCAAAAAATCGATTGTAATACCTTTTTTTTTAAAAAGTAAACCAACTAATAGTCCTAATTTGAAACAAAAAATATTTAAAAGAACTACAAAATGATTGGAACCGCTGCTCTAAAACGTGTAGACGAGGTAAGTGTCAAAGATAATTCGATAAAAAGAAGGGAATATTTGGGGGCCTTTATTCAAAAACAAGCGGGAATATACCGTTTTCTTAGATTGTTGGATTGCTTTTAAATTTGTTAATATTTTTATGTTCATATGTATTACGGTGCTTTTCCCTTTAAATTATATACACTAAATATTCCTACCAGTTAGTATGCATGTGTGTATTCAGTGCTTGTGTTATTTTGCTTACTATTTTCAACTAAAGGAACTAAATTTCTTCCAGTATTTTTAATTAACCTTTATTTTTCTTTGTTTTTAGAATGAATCTACTGGTTTTAAGCAAATTAAGAAAGTTGGCGGCGTTACAACCACTGAAGTAACGAAGAGAGCTGCTTTGGGTGATCTACAAAATCGTGGTGTTGTCCGTGCAATAGCTGCAAAGGATGCTGCTAAAAAGGAGTAAGTATATATAAATACAAGTATAAGATAATATGATGGGACAGGGTTGTTTAAACAGAATTTTTATATAAAAAACACAGGGTTGTCTTAAACTATTTACATTTGTCTCTTGTTCTTTTTATTCAGCCTTTGCTACTGTATAGAGAGGCTGACTTCGTTGAGTTTAACGGATTTTTAGTAAAGGAAATTTTTTTCTACTGCTTTGTTTGTGTGTTCTTTTTCTATGTAAAATGTAAACAAACTTTAAGGCATGTGAAGAAATTGGATATTTTAATAAGAAAATGTATAAATGAACCATTGTAAAATAATGGAAGGCTTATTAATTATAAATTAATGTGTTCCTGCATAATTTGATGCTATAATATCCAGGTTTCTTAATAAATTGGTTCCGAACGATTTTTTGCGCTCGTTCTTCTGCTATTACGATCTTCGTAAGAAATAAGTTCATAAGGACGTTAGGTCTGAAGGTAGAATACTATTGTACTAAGAATGACAAGCCTACACCCGAAATTTCATTAATCCATTGTGTTTCTTCAAAACCGGGAAAACTGAAATTAGGAAACAGAATTAGCTTCCAAGAAAAAAGATATAGGGTTACAAGAAGAGATAAGAAACAAGAAAAAAAAAATAGGAATTATACCCTAAGGTGGTATAATGTCCCCTAGTTAAGCGCCATACTAAAGATGTCTCCCCAGCCAGTCAATACCGTTTATGAACACTAGAAGAACCTCAAGTTTGCAGTCTTTCAATTCCAGCGTCTCAAATCGGCTGCATGGCCGCTACTTCGTACATACCTACAGGCAAGGAAAGTGACCTTCTGTCTCTTCACACAGCTTACAGAAAGCAGGGATTTCCTTATTCCTTCTATTGCCTTTTTAGATAGTTTCGTACCTGTAGGTTTGCTCTTTAACCATAAGGTCCTTGCAATCGTACACTTCGATCTACATCCCAATGCAAGATTGGATACTGAATCGTACTATTCTCCAATAATTTTAAGGAGAAGCCTACTTGTAGTTTCCCTGACCTTTATATCCAAATTTGATACTGGTATTGCCAGTTCAACCGTAATTTAGTTGATAACAATACAAGAATCTAATTTGATAAAAAAAAAACGTAAGGTCACCCAGAAGCCTTTTACAATCCCACGACAATCAGATCTACGCTCCAGGACGACCCGATCCATCATCGGCCAAGGATTGTCAACCCAGCGAAAGCTGTATCAACCGGAAGTTCTTTTTCCCAAGGGAGAAACTTTCGGAGACAACAGCAGAACTGTTAAAACAACAACAACTGCCATATATGATCTAAAAACATATCTTCTTAAAGCCTTCAGATATAAGAGCCTAATCCAAGTTTGTTCTTTTGTTTTTCCTGATTAACTTCCTGAAATTGGTCATTCTAAACATCTAGACAGTGTTACAAACTGGCTTTTCGTAGCACCCCTGTTTTGTGTGTTAATTTTATCTATGAGCGGTTGACCTATTACCTCATAGAGTGTCTGTCAGAAGACTGGTAAGAGGAACTTATCGAAATAAAAATTTTTTTCATATTTCGTTTTGTTTGAGAAGTGTGAACTGGGTTTTGAACCATGGGCTCTCGTCTAATAAACGAACAGAAAATCTACTAGACTACGGCAACTTCAATTTCCTAATTAATGTGAATTTAAATTCCTCTAGTCTTTTCTATTCAAATTTTCGACCTGATTTTTTCATTTAAAATTTTTTTATTGAATCATTTTAGCCTGAAGGACACAAAACTTCAAAATGCATTACGCGCCACAAAGGCACGTGTTGATACACAATGGAAAAAGACAGCAACAACCACCACCACGACCACAACAACAACAACGAATGGTACTACTGCTGCAATCAAAAGCAATGCAGTAACAACGAGAGAAGTACAAAAGACTGAATCAACTGCTGCGGCTGGAGGGCAACGTAAAATATTAACACGCTCCAAATCGGTTCGCTTGGGTGCCACCAATAAAGTAATAACTGGAGTGGGCGTCACCAATAAAACAACAACTGGAGTGAGTGTCACCAATAAAGTAACAACCGGATTGGGTCAACAAGGAGTTGGACAAACTAAAACCAAGACGTTGACCACAAAAGTGATCGAAAACAAAGTCCAACAAGTTGAAGGTAAGTAGTCAGTAGTGTGTAATTAATAATAATGTGTAAGAGTAATAATTATTTTTTTTAATAATTCTCAAAGTCGTTAAAATAAAAGCCGAAGTGAATAAAAATGAAGCAGAAGGATTAGGAACCACCACCACTACTTTGCGTCGTGAAGCTGGCAATTTGTTACGCAATTCCCGGACTAAAATCCAAGCAGCAGCAATTAACCAAAAAACTACAGCTGCAGTCAAAGCAACTGTGGCAGTGAAAAAGGAAGTCGAAGTTGACAATATTGATGATAAATTAAAAATTGTTAGCGTTCAGTCACATTCAACTAAACTGTTGGAGAATGTTAAGAATATTGATGAGGGAGATAATGAGAATTTAATATTAGTTTCGGATTATGCAAACGATATATATTCGTATCTCTATAAATTGGAAGATGAACAGCCGATAGGCAAAGACCATTTGGAAGGCCAAACTGAAGTTTATCCTAAAATGCGTGCTATTCTAATTGATTGGATAAACGACATTCATGCACAATTTCATTTGGTAGCGGAAACATTTCAATTGACAGTAGCTATTATAGATCGTTATTTACAAGTGGTCAAAGATACCAAACGTTCGCATTTACAATTGGTGGGCGTTACCGCTTTGTTTATAGCAGCAAAATATGAGGAACTTTTTCCACCAGCTATAACCGATTTCATTTATATCACAGACGATGCATATACAGGCAAACAAATTCGCCAAATGGAATTGCAAATATTGAAAACCATCGACTGTAATCTCTCAAGGCCATTACCTATACATTTTTTGCGGCGTTTCTCTAAAGCCGCTGATGCTGAGCACCATCATCATGCAATGTCAAAATACTTTCTAGAATTGGCCATGATTGAATACGATATGTCCCATTATAAACCATCAGAGGTAAGTCCATTTGATCGAAATTTTACTTATGAGATAAGAAAACTAATGTTTGTTAACTTTAATTATTTAATAGATTGCAGCAGCTGCTTTATTTCTATCATTGAATTTATTAAAGGAAAATATGAATTTCTCCAACGGTCTAAACAATAAACTCTGGAATCCTACTTTAGAATGGTATTCCAGATATTCAGCGGAACACCTAAGGCCTATTACCAAAAAGATTGCCACTTTAGCACGCGATGCTCCCAATTCTAAACTTAAAGCTGTGTATACGAAATACCAGTCATCGAAATTTCAAAAAATATCCGTACGTGCTGAATTAAGCAGCAATAATCTGGATTCCATAATTAGTGTCAAGTAGAACGCGGTACATTCATATGATAAAAGAAAAGCAAGTCTTACGAAACATAAACATAAAATAAAACAAAACAAAAAGAAAATGTTTAAGACATTTGTAGTTTCACAAATACTAGTTAATCTTTTATAAATGATTCTAGAACAAAGTCTATCTTCTTCATAGAGTTAGTCTGTAATAGTTAGTATAAAATTGCGCTTATTTTTTACGCCTTTATGTTGACAATTCTAAGTTTAATTTGACAATTCAATAAATTAATTTGAATTAAATTAGAAATAACATCAAACAATTGTATAATTAATTAATAAATAAAAGAAAAAAAATTAAACAAAACTTACTAAAAACAAAAAAGAAAATTAAAATATTCTTTAAAGAAAATAAGAAAAATTATTAAAAGAAAGAAAAAATAGAAAACATTTTAAGCTAGAATTGTCAAAACCGTATGGAAATCATTTTATCATGAAATTAAGTAACTGCCTTAGAAATTTGTTTTCGTAACCATCACTACTGGTGATGCTTTGTGAATACACAGTATATTTGAATATATATACGTATAAAGAAAGCAATGCTTCTTTTTTCTCCTACCAAAATTATACGCTCACTCGGCTTTTTGTATTAAAACCCCTGATTACACAGCAACATTTTGGCTTGATTTGCTTTACTTGGCACAAACATGACCCAAAAGTAAAACTTAGCTGTTTGGTATTGTTTTAATATTTTTTTTATATCGTTTTTAAATTTTCAACAAAATCGCATTTGCTGGCTAAATAAATATGCGATAAAAGTGATGACAGATGACATTAAAGACAGTTTATTTTGCTTTAAATTTTATAAAAAACAAAAAACAAACGTCTCAACAAAATGGCTAACATTGTTTCCCTCTTCTATACCTAGCTCTCTTCTTTATCATTTATTAATTTACATGCATATACAGTATATTTTTTAAGTTTTATTATTACCATTATTATTTTACTATTATGTTCCTTTTCTAAAAAAAATATACATACATGATGACAAAGCCATGATGCCAATACACAGATACACGCACACAAAATTGTTTTAAACAATAAATATTTGTTTATAAGCAAAAAAAACCCCTTAAAAAAGAATTGTGTCTATGTGTAATTGATCTTTTATTTTTGTTAAATAAAAAATTGGCTTTTGTTATATGTTTCGATGTTGTCCAGAAGAGTGTTACATAAGTTTTTTATAATTTTTAATATTATTCTTTAATATCTTCAATTTGTATGTATTTTTGTTTTTAAATATTTTAAATTTAATATACAAAACCATGTTAACATTAAAAAAAAAGAGAAAAAACAAAACAAAAAATACACAAAAATAAATATAAATTATTTTAAATAATAACTGCCATTTCATTTACTCGTATCGTGAGAATGCAAATCATTTGCAAAGGCTTAAAATATATTTTCATTATCTTTGGTTTTTTCTAAATTCTTTTGATTCCTCATTTTCCTTATTATGACTTTCTTTCTTCTTGTATTGTACTCCTATCTTTTCGTTTTATGGTATGCTAACAACATTAGCCATTAATCATCCTTTCGCCAAAAGTAAATTGCCTTGGAGATTAAGGCGACATGTCTAATGCAAGCCTTAGCAAAATGTAATCGTTTATATTTCAGCCAGTTTTATTAATCTCTAACCTTCAGAAGGACCAAACAATAATATTTCAAGAAATGATAGATCTAAACAACTGTAAACTTGAGGATTTAATAGGATTTGTGAACAGCCTTGATCTAACAGCATCAGATTATAGTTTTATTCAATTACCACTGAAGACTTTCACGATGGACCGAAAAGGCTTCAGAGTGAGGCTTGTAACTTAGTGAGACGCTAATTTAAGATTATAACACTTAAATATTTATTTAAAGATTCTATAAATAAATACTGATGAGAGATTAATTACCGACCCGTACAATAATGTGATGCATCAAAGTTTTATTTTAAGAAGTCCTTTTTCAAAATAAATATGTGAACATCTTTACTACGACCATATACACACATCCAGGGTACCATGTTTATTTCATTATATGTTGTCCCATAATACAAACATACACACAACAATTATGCTTTGCATATTTCAGTAACAGTGGCTCAGAATTTTAATAAGATTCTATAGAACATGTTTTTCTTCATTCATTTCTTTTTCTTTCTTTTTTTTTTAAGCGCTATTCAAGAAATTTTTTTATAGCAACGGTATGTAAAATTATAGGCTTCAAATCATACACATACACATAAACACATGGAAGTAAAAATGATAATTTACTACTCCACTCCAACAACAATAAAAGAAACGGAATAGCAATTACGGCAAGTAATAATGACGGGTCATGTACTACACATACGTACTTACGTAGCCAGCAACACATAGGTACATACATACAAATGTATATATAAAAAAGAAGAATTAATGAGACTTGTTTGTAAGTGATGGCAGTGGTGGGTCACAATAAGAATGGAACAATACATAATCTATTTGAGTTGGATTTTTCGTTATACAAATAAGTTTCGTGACAGTAACGTGACATTAACAATCCGATTAACGGATTTCCGCCCGCCGCAACACATCCTTCAAGGCGCCTCTGCTTCTTGCACGCCTACGTCAGTTTGTCACACCAATCGATGACAGGGCTTCCTCGTCCTTTCAACGCATACAAGGTCGTCCTCTTCGCTGACTTCCGCACGAACGACATGGCCGAGCCAGCGCAGCCGCTGTATATTAATACGCTGCACAACGTCTATGCTCTACGCTGACTGTTGGATCTAATGCGGAAATCATCGCCAACTTGCACTGGACCTAAGATCTTACGTAGGACTTTCCTCTTGAATACTCTCAAGGCTGCTGCATCGGTGCTTAGTAGGGTCCATGCCTCTACGCCATAAAGAAGCACGGGTAGGATGAGCGTCTTGTAGAGATTCACGCCATACACCCAGATTTAATCTACGACAGCCCTTCTTTTTAAACACTCCAAAGAAAAATAAATATTGGGTAACGTTTTGCTTATAAATGTTCTGACTTACTTGGTTATTTTATCTCCACAACTTGTTTTGCTTTGTGTGCCACTGTAAAACGTATTCATTCTGTTTTATTTTATAACCGTAATAAATTTGATACTTTTTTTCTTCTTAATAACAACATGTTTTTGTTGCCGTTGCAAAATAATGTCTGCTGTTGTTGTCAGTTGAGTCCACAAAAAAAAAAAAAAAAAGAACAAACATGTTGAGGAAAATAAAATAAATGACGGTCATAAAACCGTCAAACTCGATTTTCGAATAGGCGCACAGCAAATCGTAACAAGAGAAACATTAAAAGAGCAGCAAACAAACACCTCCCCCCTCATATGTATATGCAAGTACATACACAACAACAAGTACCAACAGTGGTGTATTATTTCTTGTTCTTTTTTGGGAAATAAAAGTAGAGTGGAATAAGAAGACGAAGAAAAAAAATCTAAAAACCAAAAATACACACCTCCACTAACAAAAACAACAATAATGTTTGTTTTAAATTGTTATTGCTGGCTTTTGGGCGCAGCAATTAGAAACAGCAAGGGATGATGAAGAAATTGATAAGAGAGGTAAAGATACAGTACGTTAAGAAAAATTGATTTTTAGGATTATTTTTGTTATTGTTTTTAAAATATTACCGATTATTTCTATGATTTATTATTAAATTTTCTTTTCTTTATAGAAAACATTAGACTAGGTTAGGTTCTATGATGATTTGAAATTCGCCGTCAGTGGAGTTAGTTGCTAGGTCGTATCACTACAGGGCTGAAAGCAACAAATGACCTCAAGTGCATTATTGTGGCTGCATTGGATCTATGTAAAGCATTTATCATGGTCGATTACCCCTTGGTGTTAGGCGACATACAGAATTCGACACTTTCCTATGACGTCAAACACTAGCCCGCCAACTATCATTTCGGCAGACCTATTTTGTTTAATCTATAACTTGTCAAACTTCCAGTCCATCTTTGAAGTGTAAAATTGGTCTCTTATCCGAAGTAAAGACAGGTAATGTTTGGCCCAAGTCATCCCATACCTCGCTGCTATTGCGGAATTTGTGTTAACGATGACTCGTGAACTAAAGAGATGAAAATGTAACTTTATATATGTGCCTGATGCAAGCCACAGTATAACCAAAGTTCGTTACTTCAAACCATTCGAGCTGGTCTTTAAAATCTCTTGCAGTTTTCATCGCAGTCCCCAAACAAATGTAGGAAGGTTAAGGAGGGTAAATAAGGCATTTGCTGGTTCCTCAGGAGGAACCTAAGTAAATCATTGTGACTAAATGCAATGCAATTTAATACTAGATACTGAACTAAGCAGCCCCCAATGTAATGAATCGGCACCATATGTATTGAACTATATACCTTTTAGAATAGTACGCTCTGAATCTCTACTGGATGTAGTATCAAGACGACCAGTATTAATCATCTCCATAACAAGATCAGAATGCTTCCAATTAGACAAACGCATCACTTTACTAACTACGCAACTCCGGGCGGCGTGGATGGAAGATCTGTAGATCTTTTCTCCACTCATAACTGATGGTACATCATTTCACATGGATGCCTGTGAACAATTACAGGAACAGGTGGTAATGGATGTATTGAAAAAGTATGGGCATAATAGGGTCTTGGTTGGTCGTCTATCAAGTATTGCAAACAGCTCCTTCCCATGTAGACTAGATCACTCCTGGCTCAGCTGAAATCCGATTGGTGCTGAATCTTTAACTCTTACTGCTAAAGAATAATTTCTGAAATTCTGAAACAATCTTCCACCTGGACGGAGTTCTCATAACATCAAACGCCTCTCCCAATAAAGGAGATAAAGGTTGCATTGTTTCTATCACTTGCAATCAATGATACACAACTATTCATCAAACTTCTCTAAATTTTTACAAGCCATTGTCAATTTCTTACACCAACTAATATTTTTTTTAACCAGGAACTCTTGATAGCATCATCCAAACCGTTACAAAGGCAACAAAAGCAACAACAACAACAAGTCGCTAGGTAAAACTGAAATCATGGGGTTATTATACCAAGAAAGCCTTCCATAGCCCTGTTCAACAAAATATAATGCAACGGGAAGTAGTTGACAGTTTCCTCCTCGTCTACAACATTTTAATTTCCACAGAGATTATTATACGGAACGTCTGGACTATGTAGAACAATAGTAGGGGAGGTGGGTGATAGTTGCTCACAATTTCTCTCTACATTACCTTACAATTTCTAGTGAATGAATTATTTCAAATATCACTCCTGCTCGCTTAAGTTCATATTAAAGGATAATGAAATCATCCCACAGTATAAAAAAGATTCACAACATGTGACATATCCAAATTCTTGTATTATTATTTTTTTATTTATTTATTTAATAGATTCAAAAACAAATAACTTAAAAATTAGTATAAAAGAATAGCATTGATCTATAATTGGCTTAACTATAGTTGTGAGCCAGAAAGGCAACATTAAGGCAGCAAAAAATTCATATAATATGATCTTATTTACAATGTAATTATTATTAACATGTGAACTTACGTACATCAATATTAATATTTTCCATTTCATTTTCATTTTATATATTCATTTAAATACAAATCTAAGCAAATTCATTTAAGATCAGTTTTCTGTATTTTAAGCAAACTTCAACATAATTAATAAGTAAACTAAAACTGTGAGTGTCACCGTTGAGAACATTTATGACCTCAGTTTGGTTTAATTGGGTTTTGTTGAAAAATTTTATTCTAAATTCATTAAAAACAGGGCAGATACCAATGAAGTGAAGCGTATTTTCCGAAGAATCTAAGTTGCAAAGAGTACAGATTCCGATTGAAGAACTTCTGAACGGTCTAGCGTTTATATCCAAAAGTCCACCTCTTGCTCTTATCAGTATACTTAGCTCCCGCGAAGAGAGTTCCGAAGAAGTTATTCGCAACAAGGAATACTTTAGTTGACAGTATAGGTCGCGGAATTGAGAGTTTCTGGCATCAGAAATTAAATTATCGTATTCATACCTTCTAACGCGCTGCAAGATTGGCTTGCAATGTTTGCTAAGGGGCACCGAGCTATTTTCAGGAACAAAGTTGATTTGGTTACATAAATCCAACCAGTCCTCAGCCCAAAATGTCTGCTTATCAATTATGATTTCTGCAAGCTTGCGAGGTAATCTGTTGTAAGGCATATTGAGAACCTTATTGATATAATTAAAGTGCAATTTTAATGTATCCAGGTATAGTGGTTTTAAATCCGTTTCCAAAAAGAGCATATAGTTAGGAATGTTCTTAGGTAATAGTAACATCTTCTTAATGAAAAATCTAAACAATTTTTCCACCACGTCATACTTTTTATATCCCCATATTTGTGCACCGTAAAACATAACTGACCGAGATACGGCAGTAAAGATTTTAAGTTTATTTTTATTAGATATTTTGGGATGGTTTATATATTTAGACCAAAACGAAGATACTGCCATTTTCGACGTAGTTAGTTTATTTTCTAAGTGTTTGCTAAATGACAAGTTATAACATAAGTCTATTCCCAAGTATTTATACGAATTTACAATTTCGATTTCATTTGCTCCATACATCCACTTTAAGTTTTTTGGTATTCTTGTACCGTTACGGAAAACTAATACTTTCGATTTTGAAAGATTTACTCTTAAGTGCCATAAGTCCGAGTATTCATGGAGAGCATCAATCATGGTCTGGAGATTGCTGGGGGAATCAGATAACAAAACAACATCGTCAGCATAGAGGAGAACTTTCACTGTGATATCACCGATAGTTATTCCCATAGGAAGTGCGTCGACTAAGTCATTCAAGTACAAAGCAAAAAGAATCGGACTTAGAATACAACCTTGTTTAACTCCCAGGTTAACCTCAAAGGAGTTGGAAAAGGAGTTACCAAAAAATATTCGGCTGGTAGTGCCATCATACGATTGTTGTAGTAAACGTAATATTTTCGAAGATAATCCAATATTTGCTAGTTTATAAAATAACGAATTTCTGGGGATCGAATCAAAAGCACAGGTGAAATCCACAAAGAATGCATACGTATTTCTACCATTTATCCTATTCAAATGTACAATATTTATTAAATTTAAAACATTATCAACTGTAGAGTACTCCTTTCTAAATCCAGCTTGAAATTCATTTAAGATATTATGTTTGTTAATCCAGTGAGTAATACGATTCATAAGGACGTTATTGAAGATTTTGCACAGCGTATCAATTAGAGACAGGCCACGATAGTTTGATGGACAGTTCGGATTACCTTTTTTAAGAAGCGGAATTAAAATAGCAGATTTAAAACTTTCTGGAATAGACTCCTTTAGGAATATAGTGTTGAAGGTATAGAGGATCTCATTAATAAAGCTGACAGGTGCATATTTGAAGAATTCATAGCTGATGCCGTCTTGTCCGGGGGATTTATTGTCTTTTAAATTTTTCAAAACAGCAATAAGCTCGCACAGTTCAATGGGGGAATCAAGGAAGGCATCTACATTGTAAGGCAAGCACCAATGAAAAGTCTTAATGGGGTCTGTATTATCCAAAATCTTAGTAAAGTGTTGAAGAAAATCATCAGCACTTAAGTCACAACCAATACGTACGGAACGAGCCTTTAATTCCTTTGACAATTTCCACCAGTCTTTGCCACATTTAATATGGTTTAATTTGTTTAAATTGGAGTTGTAGAGTTCTAATTTGCTACTGCGGCATATATTTAGATACTTCCTCTTAGCTGCAACGTATTTTAATTTATTGGTATTTGTATGGTTTTTTCTGTACACCTTAAGATACATCATCATTTTTCCACGAGCACGAGCGCACTTCCAGTTGAACCAATCTTGCTTAGGTTGAAAACTAAACTTATTCGCTCTTTTAACGTAAGAGTCTAATATTTTATTTTTAACAGTGAGAACCATCATATCGACCGAATTATTTTCAACAGAAGGGGAATAGCATGCCAATTGGTTCAATTTTTCGGCATAGCTGACAGCATTGTTTCTATTCCAGTGTATTCTCTGCGATCGTAATTCAGACTTTAACGTAGGATTTCTGTTGTTTGGAATGATTAATTTGAGATCTATAGGCATATGGTCTGAGTAAGGTTTATTAGCAATTTTGAAACTGTCCACAAACATTAGGAAACTATGTGAGCCAATACAATAATCAATCAAAGAATTACCTCTACCTCCATAAAAACTTAATTGACCTTCACCATCTCCATCAATTCTGCCATTCAACACAATACCTCCCATGTTTTCAACCATATCCATTAATCTTTTTCCTTGACTATTGACAGCCTTGTCTTTAGAGCATCTAATTTCTTTAATATGTGGTAGATCTGGTAATAGGGTTGTATCCAATATACGTTGTTCTTCTCCAATTCGCGCGTTTAAATCTCCAACAATGCAAACATTTGTGGGGCACAGATAGTTTAAGAAAGCTTCCAATACTTCAAAATCACTATTCCAGTTTGTACAATTAAGATAACGTGGGATAAAGTAAAAAATATCATTATTCAGTCTTCCAGTCAACACAATATTACCATTAGCGAAATCAGAGAATTTAAATTCATAAAATTTTTCTATTTCCTTTTTGAATCCATATAAACAACCCCCACTAGCTCGGCCAGAGTTGTGACTTTTAATGGCATCAATCCAGTATACATTGTAATTTGTGAAATAATTAGCAAAAAATGATTGTTTGCTTGATAAAACATGAGTTTCGAATAGAAAAAATACATCAAATTTATTAATATACGCAACAAAATTTCCAAAATTAATACTATCCAAATTCTTGTATGTGTACGTAGAAAAAACAGAATTATTAAATTTGGTATAAAGAAGAGCCATAGGGGACAATTCAAAGAGCTGCTAATATTCTCTAAAAGATGTTTGATGCGGTCTTTGGGCCAGCGGTGTTGTAGCACCGGACATCTTCAAGAACGATAAAAATCGCAACGTTACAGTCAATAGAACAACATAACGTGTTTTTGTTGTTGTTGTAACAGTTCTGCTGCTGTCTCCGGAAGTGTCTCTCTGTTGGATATTAAGAAAAATACATACATAATTGGCCATTATAACCCTTCAGTCAGGATTACAGCCTAGCATCTCACACCACTCATGTTGTGTGCCTTAATTTTATACTTGAGTGGCGGGACCTACAGTTTAACGTCTACTCTGAACGACAGATTTTTGAGAAACTTTTCATAGCAGATTTATTTACTCTCAGAGTTTTTGCCAGAAATCTGCTGAGAGGAAGTGTCAGAAAAATGTAAGTTTTATGTCTTCATTGTATGCCTATGTGTCCTGTGGTGTATGTTGGTGGTCTTCCTAGGAAGTTCGCTACTTATGTTGGATTCAGTCACAAGTCTACTAGTCGAAGAGTTATCGGTTTGGCAGGCCAACCAAAGAGGTGCGCCGTGTCGTGTGGTCCTTGGTTGTATGATGGGCAGCTATCCAGGGTCCCCGGAATAATCCTCGCCCTGTAGCTGTTCAGGATGTTTGCACAGTCTGATCTCAGCTGGGCTAGGATGGTTTTAGTTACCCTGGGTAACTGACTTTCACTATCCGATATTGGTGGTGTGTGTTGATTTAGAACCCTGTTGTGGCTGAGTTCGTGTTTTGGTAGGCGAGATTGGTGAGCAATTACTCTCACGTTGTGGATCAGTCCATTGACCGTCTAACTAGACTATATATAGGTAAAGTCTCTCGAATAGAATGGCAAGTCAGCAACAATTCCAGTCTTGGTATACAACAATACATGTCAAAGATAGATAATCTGGTGTATGTGTGGCCAAGTCAAGCCCAATGTAATGTGTCTAGCCATCTCGTTTGGAAAAGTCCTTTATTATTTCACCAGGAGTATGATATGAAACTGCTTTAAACGGTTTCTTCGCTTTTCCTATTTGAAATGGCAATGAAAACAGTTTAGCACTCCTGCCCCTACTTACCCCTTCTCAAAAATGCAAGCCTTTCATGAACCTTTGCAAAAAGAAACCCATAAATCCATTTAAAGAGATAGCTCTTGTGTTGAAAAACTTCTTTGCCACGTCATATTCTGCATTTTATTGCTTTTTTTAGAAAGACATTGGAAACGTAAACACCTTTATAGCCTTGGTACTGTAACAGCCAACTACCCATCACTTTGGCTTCGTCGCTTCCAAGCACCCTGCAAGGCGAATTAAAGAAAGTGCCGACTGTGGTGGGGAGAGTGTCAGCTTCGTTGAAATCAAAATTCACTTAACACACATAGCAGTCCGTTGTGATATCACACAAATCGGTGCCCCATGTTCGACAATCAGTTAGGGCTTCGCTTTAAAGTGTAACTTCCTTAAAATCACACTAAAAACATTCAGGTTAAAGAATCTACTGATCGATCTGATATCAAGTAACGAAAGCTACGTTAGACTATTGAGAAGGAACAAACCGAATGGGAGAAGTTTGCGAAGTTAAGGCTACTGTCATGGACTGTATTTAAATTTGCAAAGTACAATAAAATCGAGCATATCTGAAGCGGATTATGGCTGTAACGAAGACAAAACGTTAGTGTTTGAATCCAAGTGAGGCAGGATAAACCAAGTAAGAGTTGATGACCAGGAAAGTTTTGCTGGGTGTTTTAAAGCGAATTTTTTACTATGGACTGCTGCTTTAGGATCAACCCCTTAATTCGAAAATAAAACGCTATCAAGGTTTGCTATCTATAAGATAGAAAAGAAAGATAAATTGTGTTGCCCAAGAACAACACCACATACTAGATAACACGCTTGATGCTCCAAATGACTAACTCATTATTTGGGTTTGACTTGAAGTGATTGTACCACCTACTCCTTCCTATGGTGAATTTTAGTTTATCAAAGGACGAACTTTTTATGACCATACACTATCGAATATAAAGGATCAATGTTGTTTTGCTGGATGTAACGTTACCCACACTTTCTGCTCTTGTATGATTGCTTACAAAATCACTTTTTTAATGTTTTGTTATATGTACTTTTGAAATTAGAACTGCTACGACGAGCAGAATTTCTAGAATATTGAAAATATTTTCTCCCCTAACCTTACTTAACGAGAAATGAAAACACAAAGAATTTTAAGTATAGTTTTTTTATTGTTTAACTTTAAAGATTATTTATTATTTGTATTATTATGTTTAATTTAAACATCCATAGGCTCCATAATAATTATATTTTCTTGAGTAATATAAAATAAAATTTAAAAGCAACACTTTTTCTTAAGAAATTCGTTTAAAACGACGACTTCGTAATACACTTTTCAAATGTAAGACAACATAACCATCGAGAACCTTTTCGCGCGCTCTTTTTGAAAAAGGTATTCGAAGGAATGTTGTTTCCATTTTAAATATCGGTTGAGACAAAAATCAAATGACAGTGTTAGGAGACATTTACCACTAAAAATGTATGTAATGTATGTATGTACTGTACTTTCATCGATTGGTTTTACGTAAAAAAAAAATTAAGGAAAAAATGAACGACTTTCTTTAAGTTTTTTTAGATTTTTTTTTGGAAATTTCGATTTTTTTCTTGTTAAATTTTAACATTTTATTATTGTAATTACTTTTATTAATTTTTTAGTTTAACTCTTGCTGTTTTAGCAAATGACTTGTTTTCATTATTTTTTGTAACTTTTTAGATGGTTTAAGTTTTGCTCTTTTTAAAATCTTGAATATTTTCGTTTAACGAAAATCATTATTTTTTTTTAAATTAAATTGTAAGAATAACGTGACGATCAACGGGTGAGTGTTGATGACGGTTTACACTGTGTGTGTTGAGTGTAATGCATTCATACTGTTGTAATTGTAATTTCAATGATGATGGTAATTTTCTGTTGTTGTTGTTGATGTTAAAGCTTAAGCGTTGAAGGTAGCCAAGTATTTGGTGACGACTTCCTTCAATTTAGCATCGGAAGCTGGAGAGATTTGACCTTCTTGGGCAATTTGGTTCAAAAGGGCTTGTTCGGTGGTCTTGATGTGTTGCAAGAATTCCTTTTCGAACTTGGTTATCTTAGCGGGATCCATCTTATCCAAGTGACCGCGGACACCGCAGTAGATGACAGCAACCTAAGACGTAATAATAGTACGCATGTCGTTGTTGAATCTATATTAAGTTAAATCGACGGGCAAAATGATACTTACTTGATCTTCAATGGCCATGGGTACGTATTGACCTTGTTTCAACAATTCAGTCAAACGAACACCACGGTTCAACAATTGTTGGGTGGCAGCATCCAAATCGGAACCGAATTGGGCGAAGGCAGCGACTTCACGGTATTGGGCCAATTCCAATTTCATGGAACCAGCGACCTGTTTCATGGCCTTGGTTTGGGCAGCTGAACCGACACGGGATACAGACAAACCGACGTTAATGGCGGGACGGATACCCTTGTAGAACAATTCAGTTTCCAAGAAGATTTGACCGTCAGTGATGGAAATTACATTGGTTGGAATGTAAGCGGATACATCACCGGCTTGGGTTTCAATGACGGGCAAGGCAGTCAAGGAACCGCCACCCATGGCTGGGGACATCTTGGCGGCACGTTCCAACAAACGGGAGTGCAAGTAGAATACATCACCGGGGTAGGCTTCACGACCTGGGGGACGACGCAACAACAAGGACATTTGACGGTAGGCAACGGCTTGTTTGGACAAATCGTCATAGATGATCAAAGCGTGCTTGCCCTTGTCACGGAAGTATTCACCCATAGCGCAACCGGAGTAGGGAGCCAAGTATTGCAAGGGGGCGGCATCAGAAGCGGTAGCAGATACAATGACAGAGTAGTCCATGGCACCGGAATCAGTCAAACGCTTGACAATTTGGGCGACAGTGGAACGCTTCTGACCGATGGCAACGTAGATACAGTACAATTTCTTGGATTCATCTTGACCATCATTGAAACGCTTTTGGTTGATAATGGTATCAATAGCCAAAGCGGTTTTACTGTAATTATCGGAAAAACAAGTTTTTATACGCGTTAGAAACTCCAACCACACTTTGAATGCAAATAATTTCTTTGTTTTTTAACCGAAAGACAAATTTCTTACCCAGTTTGACGATCACCAATGATCAATTCACGTTGACCACGACCAATGGGTACCAAAGAATCGACGGCCTTAATACCAGTTTGCATAGGTTCGCGGACAGATACACGGGGAATGATACCGGGAGCCTTGATACCGACACGGAAACGATCCTTGGTGTTGATGGCACCCTTACCGTCAATAGCGTTACCCAAAGCATCAACTACACGGCCCAACAATTCATCACCGACGGGGACATCGACGATAGCACCGGTACGCTTGACGATATCGCCTTGTTTGATGAGCTTATCGTTACCGAATACGACAACACCAACGTTATCGGGTTCCAAATTCAAGGCCATACCCTTCAAACCAGAAGAGAATTCTACCATCTCATCGGCTTGGATGTTATTTAAACCATAGACACGAGCGATACCATCACCAATGCTCAACACACGGCCAGTCTCTTCCAAATCAGCCTTGGGGGCAACACCCATAATACGTTCTTCCAAAATGGAAGAGATTTCAGCGCTACGTTGTGTGCTGGAGACATGGAGTTTACGTGCAGCTAGAGTGGCAGCTGGGTAAGCAGCTTTGGCAGCGATCTAATCAAAACCAAAAAAATACGAAAATCAATAAAAATATTTAAAATTTGTTCTGTTTTCAAATAGAGGGGTAGAGGAAATTTTTTTTTTTTTGAATTACTTAACATTAGACAAGGAACTGAAAGGATAAACGATCTACAAAATACTAGTTATTGTGTGTTAGGCATGCTTGAAATAATTGTAGCATCTCATACACAATTGATAGGATTTCCAAGAATCAAATCAATTGATTGCCTGTTGTTTTTGATTTTGGCAAGAATATTAGGAATTGTATCAATGTTTTGAAATCCAATTTGATACAGAGTGCACTTGCCTTTTGAGATTGTATTGTAGGGGAAAAAAGCAATACATGCACTGAGGAAATCTACTGGGATACAGATAATAAATAATGCCAAATTAAAAAAAACAACAAAACGTGTACATTTTTCAGTGGTGTTTAAGGTGGAGTTGTTGTCCTTGTTAGTTTACTACAATTTTTAAAGCATTATGTAATTTTTTTTTTTGAACCACACTCAACAAGCCCCATAGCATTTGTGTTTGCCAAATTTTACATCCCCAAAGACGAGCGAACTTAAAATCGATAAACTTGCATTACGAAAATTGTTCAAACTTTTGAATTTGCAACAATTTGAAACCTTTCACTTGATTTTGATTTGCAAATTAAAGAGGGGAATTCTTTAAATAATTTTGTTTATGCATGCCAATAAAATTATGGGGGCTTTCTGAGTTTTTGGTCTAAATTTTAAGGGTTTGAGGTGTAAAGGGAAGGAAATTATAATATTTGTGTTAGATGTTTATCAAGTAAAACTACATAATATGCACTAATACACTACATTCAAAACCGTATTATATCAGTGTGATCGAGTATCGATAAATGGTTTCTGGGAAGAGAACAAAAAATTAATGTTGGCTTGCGTGGCTAGTTTTCTGAAAATTGCCGTGGCAGTCAACGTGTTAAAATATATAATAAATTATAAAATAAAATACTACACAACCTACAATAAAATACGGTCATAATGGTGATAATTTATTATTAAAAAATAACCGAATTATGAATTATTTTTAATACAAATCATACTAATGCAGCCATCTTATCATTTCAGCAGTTCTATTGAAATAAATATCCTTTTGAAAGTTTCCACGTCTTGCATTTTACACTTTTTTATTGTGCATTCTACACTCTCTAGGAAATTAATGTTTATGGACTTTAGATTTAATTCTGTCTTTGTAGTAATTACTAAAAATATCTACTACAGGAAGAGCGTTCCACATTCGAATGCGGCGAAAAAAACGCGGAATGCATAGTCCCATTCACTTGCCAATCGAGTACATATAGATGTGCGCTACGAGAAAGACGTGTACTACGTACAAATATGATTTTCGGAAACAAGTACCTTCAGTTTCCCCGAGCACAAAATTGCGGTAGCGATAGAACAGTGAACCTCAAGGTAAAGGCTAATAAAACTGAAAATTAATATTCAACACACTTGAGCTTTGTGGCACAGAAGTATATCCGACGAAATCACTTCATTACTCCTCTACATAAGAGAAATCAATTTAATAAATACAATGTTTACAGATCCACAATTTAATACTATATGGGGCTTTCATATGTACCAGAGGGTAGTAGGAATATTTGCTAGGCGTAGGTGTCGTTTCTAACCCTTTATGTAAATTCCATGACGAGGAAAACAAATCACCGGAAAAAAATGGGAAAGTGTATGGCATTAATGGATTTCAGAAGGAAACTTCTGGGCAAGTGCAGGAAAAAATCCCTTCCAGACACTGAAAAGTAAACTGTTGAAACCACAACTGTGTTGGAATTGACATCCTATATCTATAAAACAATACAATTCACTACAACAACAAATTAAATTCAATGTAACCAGTATCAGCATACTCTTCTATACTGAATTTATTCAGAGATGCTAAACATCACTGCAAAGCCATGTATAATGTTCCTCATATCTCTAACTCTTATGCTGTGCCCTACTACAGTGATCTACATTAACAGCAATTTATGATTTTATTTCAAAAGTAATTTAAAAATTATTTCAAAGTTAATATTCTCATAAACCTAATTAATTCATATTTATTCGAAGTTTTCAACAGAGAAAAAAAAATCTTTACTTATGTAAGCAATTTTTTTCGTGGTTTAGTTTTTAACGAAAGAATCTCTTCAATATGACAGGCAGGCAGTTAAATAATCATCAAAACATACGGCAGCACATGAATTAAGAGCAATATATCAATAGTGTCATCTCTCTCTAGCACATGCACTAAGAAAATTTAGATTTTTTTCTTTTGCAATAAGAATTTTCTTGATAAATTTCTTTCAGTAAATTACAAATTTTTTCTTTAACATTAAAATTAAAGACATTACAAATTAATGGGATTGCATTGAATTTTATATTGAATTATTTTTTTAAACATAACCTCAAAATAAAATCAATAAACGAAACCGTCTCTTATGACAGCTGAGAGTGTATTATAAATGCAAGAAACCGGGGTACTAAGTGCCGCAAATATATTCGGAAGCTTTTTCCCTCACATTATGTAACCGGAAAATTGTACAATTTGTATACAATTTACTTTGCCAATACATTACAATTACATTTTAATTAAATATTATGTAATTTTGTAGCATTTTCCTCCCACAAACGGCATTTCTCTTCGTATCTTACAATGTTCACTTTACCTAGCCTTCGTCCACTAATATCATCATCACACACTTTTCTAACCAAAGGTTGCGTAACAAAAAATTTTCAACTTGCACTTTATAAACCTAAAACAACTATCATGATTTAATTACTAATTTGCTAAATCCAATAACAAATTTAACACTTTTATCGTAAATTCATGTTTTCGTTAACCAATTCGAGAAATCGTTCAATTTTTTTCGTTTTTTCACTTTCAGCACTTGTGCCGTAACTTTTGCACATTTTTTTCTTGGGGTAATAATTTTGTTGGCTTGTTTTTTATTAAAAATTATTATTACCTGTTGAGCAGCCTTTGGCAAATTACGGGCCACAGATGAGGCCAAACGAGCAGAAATCATCGACATTTTTCTTAAATTTAATTAATTTGTCGCTGGTAGCAAAAATAATTGATTTTACTTCTAATACACCCAACTCCTCTCTAGACGTATATTTTAAAGATGGTTGACAAAAATCGTTCACGTTCGCTCAACTCGACAAGAATGGTGCCTTTTCGTTAAGTCTATCATTTACGTCAAATTTTCCAAATTCAGCCACATCGTTAAGTTGTTTTTAACAGATAGTGTTGCCATATCGTAAGAGACGACGTGTAAATCAAAAAAAGTTAAATTAATTCGTACGGTTTTATAAATTAAGAAAAATCAGTGTAATTAAATAAATAATAATAAAAAATTATTTGTTACATTTATGTAGATATATATCCTATATTTCTTGAGTGCATTTAATTTAAAAAAGCCTGTTATAATGCAAGTTATAAATAAAACAGTGTTTGTAAATTTGAAAAAAGAAGTATAGCCGCTTTCATTATCACAATAAAATAATTAAAAGTGCTTCCATATAAATAAATTGTTGCAGTGACTTGTTTGGTTTATTTAACACGAATCTTATAACAAGCCTTTGACTTTGTAGATTTCATGTTAGCCTACTGGCATGAGCAAATTGCTGCTGGCAAAAGACTCTGGTGAGTAGCAATTCACAAGAGCTTTTTATATTCCCAATATTCTGCAAATTTAACGACTGAGTAATATTCACTTAACATGACTGTTGAAAATTTGAATCTTAGCTCCGATGGAGAGTTGTAAAATACTTCCTATCGTATTCCATATACATATCTTTTCAATTCTATGCCTATGCCTATACATCATATAGAGGACCATGGAACAGCATAAATAATTTAAATTTCCTTGTATTTATTCTCGTTATTTTTATTTTATCAGAAATAATTCACAACTGTAACAGTTCCTGCTTGTTTGTTAGATAATACGCAAGTAAATGAAAATTATTCGCGTACGGCAGGTCTTCCAAGCGGCCCCTTTTACGAATGTCCCTTTTAGACTGGTACACTCTTACCATAATGTCGTCCAGCACGATATGTATGTATGTGTTTGTATACTTTATTACGTAAAAAAACTTTTGTTTATCACGCCGAATATACGGTAATTTGTAACATTTCCTGACATTAAAACGTTAGGTGTGGTGTAATATGCTATGATTCATCTAAAGACGTCCTGGTAAATTACAAAATTAGTGCTAACACATAGCGCTACAGAATGACCTGCGTTTAGTTTCAAATTTCTCAGAGCAACCTGATTAGTTAATACCAATCCCTCATCTAGACATGTCCTCTTATGTTTTAAAGCCATAGCAGCAGTAATTATGTGTCCACCTAGAAGTAATAAAAGTATTTTAAAATGAATTCAGAAGCGTGGTAAGAAGAAGCATATTCAAAGCAATAATAAAATATTTTAAAGTATTTAACTGTTTTGTTTATTCGAGCGCACCATTTTCCTTTAATATTTCTCTCTATAATAGTATAATATATATAATAATTAAGCATAACTTTTCAATTTCTATATGAAAAAAACAACTGTCTTATATAGCTAACGTATCTATATTTTAATTACTATAGAATTTGTTTCAATATGGCTAATCTTCCATTGCGTATAAGTTACAACTCTGAAAACTTTTGTCAGCAAAGTCTATATATAACAGCTGATTTCTTTCGTTAAATAAAAACTTATTGACTTCAGTGCTGTCAAATTCGGATATTTTCCCCCATAATGGGAATTTTTGTGATTGGGATTAAAAAATTATTTTTGGGGAAGGGGATTTTATTGGAGATTGTGATATCTTTGAAATTGTTAATTCTTTTTAAAATACATCTTTTTCTGGCGGAAAAATTAGACGGCGATATTGTGAGAGAATAAAGGAAGCAGAGTATGATTGGCTACGGTATATCGTAGAGTTTTTAAGGAGGTCGTAAATTTCTGTATACATAACATTCTCTGCTTCCTTATTCTCCCTTTCCTGCTTCCTCTCCTTTTTTCCTATCTCCCCTATTATCATCTCCCCTTTAGGACGTCGTACGATGGGTCAACTGGACCTCTGGGTACTGTACTTATCTCAATTGGCAAGTACACGTGCTCTAACCTAAATCTAAACCGACCTAGCTTGCGTTGTGTGTGTTAATTTTATCCATAAGAAGCAGGACCTTCGGTTTAAAGCCGACTCCGAACGACAGATTTGTGAGCAACTTTTTCATGGCAATTTTATTTATTTAAATCTGCTAAGAGGAAGTCCTCGAATAAATATTTTTTCATATTTCGTCTTATTCGAGATGCCGGACCTGAGGTTTGAATCGTGGCCTCACGTCTAATAAGCCAACACACTACCTATTAGACTACGGCGACCACGTGGATTTCTGTATAGTGAGATTTAATGGGGAATTTCTATAAATGCGATGGCTTTCTTCGGTGTGGTGAATAAAATTAAAATTTACTACAAGTACCGTTAATTCAAAAATTGCATGGAATAACCGATATGTCGGTACTACCATTTTTCTCTCGTATGGTGAATTGAGCGGTTTGTATCTGGAAAATTAAATTGTAACGTAAATAGCGAAGTCAATGGGGCAAAAAATCACAACAAATTGCAAAGATGGGTATCTAGGATGGATTTATTTATCACAGATACATATACCGTATGAGCCCTACAAAAACATGATTTATTTTTGGAAGCGCTTTTAGACATTATTTTCTATGTGCCAACTGCTGGTAAAGTCGTTTGTTCAGTGCTCTAAAGCAGGGGTGCCCAAAAGTTCCTTATGGAAGTGCAAACACCAATACATTTTAAGAAAAACAAATTTTTATTAACAATTTTTTGTTGTGAAAACTAATACATACAAAGAAAAAACAAAAACAAAATCTACATTGATGCTCGCTGTTGTCAATGTTTATCAGCAAAGTATACGAAAGTGTTGTTGCTTAGTTTACAACGAAGAAAGACGAAAACACAAACAACTTTACTTTGTTAGTGTTTGTTTGTTAGTGCTGAGTGTGCCCTATACGTATATAAAATACACAGCCTACTGCTAAGCGCATTTACAAAAACAAATGTGCATGAAGTGTATAGGGCTTGGGCACCACTGCTCTAAAGGAATATTCAGTGGTACAAAAGAGTATTTTTCTGTGTCATAATCATAAGTCTTAAAAGCATCAAAATTTTATCACCGATAAGAACGTGTAAAAGTCTTACAATCAGAATGTCGATAAATCAGTGTTTTACCCCCATTAATGGTAGTGAGGTGCTTAAATTTACATTCCAAGGAGAGGATGGTTTATGGATACGAAAAAAGAAAGTCAATCTTTATCGACAAAGGGCAGACAGGGCGTGCAAGTTCTGTCACCACCAGCTACGGTGTGTTTTCTCTTTGGAATTGTATTAATTGTATCATCGAAGAAAGAAAATCTCATTTTCTTATGGAAGGAAGTGTATTTTTTTCTTTTTCATTAACCTCCAAATGATAGTGCGAATTAAAACAGTGGTGTGTGTCTTTGAAAATGTAAGGAAAAATAACATTTGTCGTAATTTTTCAGTGCTGCCACTCAAATTTTATTGTTCGTATGAAATAAATACTGTTTTTTCTCTCTCACCTTAGTATAACGCTGTAAAGTATGCTTTAGATTATTAAATGTTGTGGCGTCATTAGCCTTCACCAACAACTGTTTGTTGAAAGCGATGCTTGTAATTTCATTCATTGCTAAGCAACCACAGATGTCAGTCGGCAAACGAAATATTCCTTCGAACACCAATACACACTTACTTGTATTGGTATTGTAATAGTATTGGTGTAAACTTGAATGCTGATGACAAAATAAAATGTCAAAATTGATATAAAAGGAAAATAAAGTTAAGAAGAAAAATCAAATCACACATACACAAACATACTCATACGCGCACGTGTGTGTGACGGACGGCTAAGAAGGGGATAACTGGGAGAAACCACACAATTTCTATGCCAATACAAATGATCCCACTGTGTTAGCACACATGTATGAGTATTGGAAATATAAATGACTAAATGAGTAAACGTGTTTCAAAGGAAACTCTACAAAATATATACTCTCTCATATCATTTATACACATGTTGTATTATTCTTTGGCAAATGTTTAAAGGGAGAGAGAACAAACAAGAGAACATTTTAATGACTGTTGAATACATGGAAAGGACAAGAGAGCAAAGTGTCGGCGGTTATAAAATGTATGAATTATTTGTGGAGACTTTCAATTGTTAGAGATGCTTTTGACAACAAAGAGATTGTATGGCAAAGAAAAGAGAGAGAGAGAAAGAGAGAGCGAACGAGTGCAAAAAACTCCGGTTAAATTATAGCAAACACCGTTTTAGAGATGCCTGACAACAATCAGTCGCTGTTAGCAGCCTCAGTAGACGGGTCAAATATAAACGCATAGAGACGGTTAAACGTTTGTTGTTAACGGTGAAGATTTCCTTTTTCCCCTTTAAGTGAAATTTATCAAACAAAAAGTCTCTGCATATTTTTTTTTTGGTTCTTTTGTGGTGAAATAAAGTATTTATGGGTTATTCAATAAGAAAAGAATGTAAAATTGTTATAATTTTAATTAAAAAGTGAATTTATTTGCAATAAGCATGTATATATCAAAGGTTTTTTAAACGCCTGAAAATAGGCTAAATATTTATAGTGTCAGTGTTATAAATAAAAGTTTTGCGTATTGCTAAGGTTATTGTTATGTATAGCAAAGTGGCGGCTGCTGAGTCTGTGACGTAAAATATAAAAGTACACATACACACACAAAAAAAATATATAGAATAAAGGGATAAAAGAAGAAAACGAAAAATAAGTGTTACAATAAATAAGCAGAAAAAAACCAAAAATGTTAAAGAAAATTAAACAAAAAACAAATTTTATTAACAAATTAAAACCATTAAATGTTTTATTAAACAAATAAGAAAAATAAATATTAGAGAAAAGAAAAAAATAAAATAAAACAAAGCCTGCTTTAAGGCTTACTAAATAATACAAACACATAGGCAATGTTTTCTAGGGGGGAGCAAAAGAAAAAAAAGTGAAAGTTATAAATACGTATGCGTATACGCACTGTTAATTTTTCTATTATCTTTTGGTGGATTTGAAAAGGAAATGATTAAATAATCAAATCAAATAGAAAATAAAAAATAATAAAAAAATTATTTTAGAAAATATAACACGTGTTTATTAAAAATTCTGGAAAAATATTTAAAAAGAGAAGAGAAAAGCAAAAAAAAATTTTTTAATTAAAAAAGTAACCAAAAGAATTTAATTATTATTTCAACAAAACAATACAAAAAAGAATTCAAAGCAAGCGCCTAGAACTATGTCACACTTACAAAACCGTTAAAATCTTTTGTTTTATTACACAAAAAGAAAAAGAAAGGAAAACAAAAGAAAACCTCCAATAAAAACCTTGAATTACGTACGGGTACTTTTTGTTTTAATCACTGTAAACAATAATAAAAATAACAGTAAAAAAATGTAAAATAAAATGTTACAAAAAAAAAAGTAAAAGTTGTGTAAAAAATATACCCTTACACATATGCAACAAAACAAGTGTAAAAGTGTAAAAAAACAATGAAGAGAATACAGGCTAGATAATAAAAACAACCATCCAATCTCCAAAATTGCCTGAAAGCCAAAGAAATGTCGTTAACTTAAGAAAAAGAAAAATTGTACACACACTTTAACACAACAACAAGAATCTAAAATAAAAAAAAATAAAAAACAACAACTACAAAAATAATAATCAACAGAAATAAGACAACAAACAAACAAAATAATTAAAATCAAACAAGCAATTGCAGAATGTACCGTGTTCCGTCTCTGCCACAGTCTTTAGGAAACATTAACCCTGTATATTCAACAGCCATCAACGTAATGTCCCCCATTTTTTAAAACTCTTAGGAGAAGCAACAAAGAAAAAAATCTACAAAAAAAAAACAACAACATATTGTTGGAAGCAGCTGTCTTCTTAGAATATCAATTATATGAAATTCTCTTTGCCTCTTTTGCTCTCTGGCTCTTAATATCTCTCTGAACTCAAAACTTTATTTGTGCTCTCGGCTTGTTAATAATATAGCATCTCGTCGTATTTGAAATACACGTTGTTTTGTTTGTTCTAAGAAATGTTTTGTTAAAACAGAAACAGAGACCTGAACAGTGTACAGTGAACAGAGAGCTCAGAGAACGTATAACTGTGTATGCTCGCGTGTGTGTGAGTGTGTTTAGAAACAAGTGCGTGAACCGTGCGTAAACTCTCCGTGTTTGTCGTCATCATCGTTAACTTCAATGCTATTGTTTTCGCCAGCGCTATAAATGCCGCCGTTGTCATCTGTTTTTGAATGTGTGTTTTAAAATGTTTTTTTTTTGTTTGTTGTTGCTATTCGTTCCGTGTAAAGTGATACTTTTTTTTGTTTCTTCATGCACATATTGAATCTGAACTGAATTGAAAGTTCAATTGTTTTGAAACGTAAATAATCGCAATAAAAGCAGGTGTTGTGGCGTAAAAAAAGAAAAGAAATCAAAGTAAAGTTTGTTGATGGCGTCTTGTTTAATTTTTGTTTTGCTTTTCTGAAAACAAAAGAAATTTACACTATTTGGGCCAAAAATTTTTCTTTCTCAAGATAATCGAATTAAAAAGCCATATTTGGGGAATTAAAATTTTTTGTTCTTCAGCATTTTTTTTTAACTACGAGACCTAGATTCTATTGATTGATGGTAGTACGTGGTCCTTTTGTGGTATCGTTTGTCTAGTTTTTTTTTACAAAATTTCGAGAGTTATCTCGGCAATCTGTAGTCGCCGCAGTTTAGTAGGTAGTGTGTTCGCATATTAGACGTAAAGCGTTCAGCATTTTTTTTAACTACGAGACCTAGATTCTATTGATTGATGGTAGTACGTGGTCCTTTTGTGGTAGTGTTTGTCTAGTTTTTTTTTACAAAATTTCGAGAGTTATCTCGGCAATCTGTAGTCGCCGCAGTTTAGTAGGTAGTGTGTTCGCATATTAGACGTAAAGCCCGGGTTCAAACCCTAGGTCAGACATCAAAACGAAATATGAACAAATATTGCTTCGGCGACTTCCTCTTAGCAGATTTCTAGAAAAACTTCGGAGAGTAAATAAATCTGCCACGAAAAAGTTTCTCAAAAATCTGTCGTTCGGAGTCGACGTTAAGCTGTAGGTCTCGCCACTCAAGTATAAAATTAAGGCCCACAACATGAGTGGTGTGAGAAGCTAGGTCGTAATCCTGACTCATGGGTTGTAATGGCCAATTATGTGTGTATGTATGGATGCTAGAGCGACTAGCTTTCAATGCTGATTTTACGAATAAAATTTTCTTCAACGGTGAATGTAATTTCTCACTCGGTGGTTAATCACAGCAACTCGTATTGTCACATATAGGTCTCGGAGAATACAGAAGCGATTGTAGAAGAGCCAGTGTTGAAAAATTTAGTACTTTAATACTTTTTTCAGTACGTACTGTTCCATTTCAAAAGTACCACAGTACCATTAATTTTATACATAAGTGGCGGTACATACAGCTTAAAGTTTTTTTCCGCTAAAGTATAATGGCCAAGTCAAAGAATCACACTAATCACAACCAAAACCGCAAGGCTCACCGCAATGGCATCAAGCGCCCAATGCGGAAACGCCATGAATAATTCACTTTGGGTATGGATGTCAAATTCTTGACCAACCAACGTTTTGCCCGCAAAAACAACTTGTCTCGCGCTGAAGCCGACAAACGATTCAAGGAACGCATTGCCGCCCAAGCTGGCAAGAAGAAGCCCGTTTCTTTACAATAAATTCTTTTATTGGTGTTTTTATAAAAAGTGGTAAAGAGTGTGAATTTGCATTTGTTGCATAAAAAATGTGTTTTTAAGGGAATAAAATTCAAAACATTTTATAAAAAAAAATCGACTCTGAACGACAGATTTTTTGAGAAGCTTTACATGGCAATTTTATTTTACTTTCAGTGTTTTTGCCAGAAATCTGCTGAGAGGAAGTCGCCGAAGAAATATTATTTTTCATATTTCGTTTTGATGTTTGACCTGGTATACGAATCCGGGATTTACGTCTGATAAGCCAACACACTACCTACTAGACTACGGCGACTTATGGTCCATTATGATGACCATTATTATTACGTAATGTTCGCAAAGTGGTCACATTTGAATCACTATTTTTATGGGTTGTTAAAGTCCAATTTACCTAATGAGCGCTTGCGTACGTAAAGTAAAAAAAATTATTACAGCATTCTATCCGTATTTTGAAAATGAGAATAAAAATCTGATACTTAATTGGTCCTTCAGCCAGGATTATGACCTAACTTCTCACACCACTTAAATTGTGTGTGTTAATTTTATTCATAAGTGGCGAGACCTTAAATTTTTGAAAAACTCTTCTTTTGCCAGAAATCTGCTGAGAGGGAGTTGTCGAAGAAATGTATTTTCATATTTCGTTTTGATCGAGATATCTGTCCTGGGGTTTGAACCGTGACACCAAGCCAACAATTTATTTACTAGACCGCGGCAATTTTTAGTTTTAGACGATTAGTAAAATATTAAAACAAAGTGCAATGAAAGGATCTTTATGATCTAATGAAGTTAGAGAGGGTTTTTGAGAAATTTCAAAAAAGGAAAAAAAGCCGTAAAACTGTCGATCCTCCGTTCAAATCTGTTAATGTCGTACGTTCTTATTATATATTAAGGTAACACGACATGATGCTCCTATGATAAGTTGACGATATTATCCGCTTTTTTCTATACAAGAACTGGACATGTCGTACGACTTGTGTGATCGTCTAAGTTCATCCATAAATTAATCATTTCTGTAATTGCCACTTGAGATCAAAGACATTAATAACTGGCAGTCTTGAAAGGCTGACGCTTTTGTAATCACTAAATTAGTAACCCCGATGAAAAAATCCAGTTTGGTATTACACAATAAAAAGGTTATAATGGACTCGTTAGTAACGAAGTGTATTTTTTCAATATCCTTGCTGGTATGCTCTAGTGTGTAGAAGATTTCTATACGGTAAGATGTAGTAGGGAGTTTGTAAAGAAGTTTCTTTAGGCTTAAATAAAACATTCTTTACTAAAATTTACATTTTTGTAATTTAATTGTTTTTTCTCTGTTTAAAAATTCAAAATTCAATCGATAAAAAAGAGTGAAATAATGGCCCAAATAGTATTAAATTTCCTAAATAAATTATTAAATTTTAATATTTTTAAAATCTATTATTTAAAGGTAAATATGGAAATAGAAAAACAAAAGATAAATAACAAAAAAATAAAATAAAATAAAATAATAAGCAAAATATCAACAATAAATATTGAAAACATTTTATTGAATTAAAATCTTAAAATCAGTGAATAAAAAAAGGGAAAAAACAAAAATTTTAATTTAATTATTGTAAAAATAAAAGAAAAGAAACTACAACAACAAGAATAATAAGCAAGAATTTGTTAAAAATAAAAATAAAAACAACTACATGCAACAATTGCCATTAACAATGCTGTTCGCATACAACGTAAATACAAGTGTTTTGCATAAACTATAAGTGTGGTTAAAGCCTTTCCATCTCTCTCTCTCTCTCTCTCTGCCTGCCTTTTTCGCTCTCTTGGTATCGTTTTGTCTCTTTATGCCTGTGTAAGGCTCTTACATACATATGTATATCCATGGAGTATTGTGTAGTATTTGCATTAGCACATGTATATGTAAAGTGTTAAAGTGTATGTGATTGTGTATGTGTAAAATGAAGAGTCCATGTTGTATTAAATTAAATATGAAATGAACAAAACGTGTGTGGGTGTCAGTCGTCTGTTGATGAATAAAAGAGTGTGAGTAAGAGTAAAGCAAAGAAAGAAAAAAAAACAACCAAGTTTTCTAGTTTTATATGACTAACTCACTGTTGTTGTTGTTGCTGTTTTCTCAAAGTGAGTGTGTGTGTGTGTTTGTGTTTTTCGTTCTGTTCATCTGCTGCAGTTAGACAGCAAGACAGACAAGAAGCAGTGCTTGTAAAATTAATTCAATACAATAAAAATGTTCATAAACTAGACTGTAATTAAATTTATTAATAATTGTTGTTGTTTTTTTTCCTTCATCCATACAACTACTAAAACAACAACGATAAAGTTCAAGTGAAACAACTGTTACAACTTCTACAAACAACTTCTACTCGAAACAACAGCAATAACATCATCGTAATAATCAACATCACCATCAGCATCAGCAGCAGCAATATCAACAAGTGCTAGACGTAGAAAAAAAACGTGTTTAAATAAATACTTATAAAACAAACAAACACAGTTACACATGTTTATACATAAATATGTACGTTTGTGTATATGTATTCATTGCATGATGTGTTTGTTTGAAAGTGTACATGTGGTTTATTGTTAATGTATTGTTATTTGCTCTTTTACTCTTTCACTCGTTTAACTCTAAACATTATTGTTAAAATAATTTCAAAATTTATAATCTCCTTGACAAAAAACACACACAAAAAAAAAAAAGAGAGAGAAGAGAAATATGTACAATAATTGTAATAAATGTAAAACGCCTATATATATATACACTAAATAAATGAAATTATCATTTTTGCTTTGTCTGCGCAAATTATATGGAATTTATATGTACTTAGCGGTGAATTGTGCGTCTACCTAAATTACTGGCAAAATTAATTAAATTTCTTAAAAAGTTTGTTAATCAAATACATAGCTACAAATAAAAGGTAAGTTACTGCAAATTTGTGTACATATTCTTTATTGAGTAAATAGACTTAATCTTACATTATATTTCAATTACTTAGAAAGAGTTCATGCTGAAATAACACTGAGAACTAGAGCACAAAAATAGTTTATTTTGTATAAAAACTTAAGTAAAAAATCTACACGTGATATCATATTGTTAATACGCTGATTAGGCGATTACTGACATTTTTGTGGAAAATTGGTTTTAAGCTGAAGTAATCATCATTCGTCAAACATTTCGATATTGCTTTCTTTGTTCAATCTATGGGGTGAAAAGGTCATGGGGCTGATTGTAAATAACTTGTTTTTTGCCTTTATTGCGTTTATTGAATCTTCATTGAAATTAAAAATTTAATTTTTCAAAAATTACTTTTAACATAGTACATATACATAATTGGTCATTACAACCCTTCAGTCTGGGTTAAAACTTAGCTTTTCACTCTACTTATGCTGAGTGTGTTATTTTTATGCATGAATGACTTCTAATGACAGATTTTTGAGAAACTTTTCGTTGTAAATTTTTATTTATTCCTAGTTTTTGCCAGAAATCTATTTTCATATTTCGGTTTGCTGGAGTTGTCTGACCAGGGGTTTGAACCTTGGCGTCGCCTTTAATAAGCCGACACATAACCTACTAGTCTACGGCGACTTCAGGTATTAACTAAACGAAAATCAAAAATCCAATATCAACACTTAAAAGAAAGTTATCGAAGTTACCAGATGTGAAGGTAGTAGGTAGGTAGCGGTGGCTGTCCATCCAAGAAAATTGGATGGACACACTTAGGTCGCTTTGGGCCCATTGTGTTACCACAGTTATCCGCTATCCCCTAGTTTCGAAATCACTCGGAGCTCCTGGTGAAGCGACTTAAGCTGCCAATGTCAATCCCTGACAGTTCCTCCAGGTCATCCATGTTGTAAGCACCCAAGTACACCTTTCTCCTTTGGCAAAGAGCCGGGCATGTACCCAGCAGGTGAGGGACAGCCTCCTCCTCTTCCTCATCCCTGCAGCTCCTGCAGAAATCGTTAGCAAAGTATCCAAGGCCAATGCGCCTAGCATGCGTACCCATAATGCAATGCTCCGTAATGACACCGATAACCACACTGAGCGCGCCTCTTCGGAATCGACGATTACATTATCAATTATGAGCCTGCAGGTCCTCATAGGGATGTCCGAATTCGAGAACTCATCGGAGAGTTCGATGGTCGTACCTCGCCTGGCAAGTTTATCAGCTCTGCAGTTACTCGGAATACCACTGTGCAACGGAACCCATACGATATGTTTATCATATCGTTCCGTTATGCCGTCGAGATATCTGCGACAGTCGTACACCGTCTTTAAGTTCATCACGTCGGAACTTAGAGCCGTGATAGCCGCCTGGCTATCAGAAAGTATGGTGACGTTCCGTTTGGAGACCCTTCCGTCCCCAATAATTCTCGCCGCAGCCTGTATTGCCACCACCTCCGCCTGAAAGCCGCTGCAGTGGTCTGGTAGTCTTATAGATTGGGCTGTTCCATTCGATTCCGATACCAGACGTTAAATAAGACTATATTATTACAGCGAAGAATGATACTGTCAATCAGTTACGACTTGTGAGTCACTGGTGAGACAAATATGAGTCTGTGGTTAAGTAACAGAAAGTTGTTTTTAAGCAAAGTATTCAATACCAACGATAGTTTGAAAGTTCTGTTAATATGGTTCGTGAATAAAATTTAATAGTTCAGTGTTACCAACTGAAGCGTGTTGTTATTTGATTAAATGAACTATTTGTTGCAATAAAGATATATAGAGGGATCAGAAGTTTTTTATTTTTATTTTATTTCTTGCGAGGTGAGTAATTTAAACCTTATGTTCGGTGTAGTGTAATAGAACAGAGTCTCTGCTGGGAATCGAACACATGTTCCTCGCGCTAATAGCCTAGCTCCCTACTCACTAGATTAATGGGTCTCCCAGGACCTAAAAACAAAACAATTTCTTTTATTTTAATAGTAATCATCGAATTTAACACCGCAATAATCAAAGAAAGCACGGTAAGCAGAGCCAAAAAATCGAGATCTATTAGTTATTAATCAAAGCAATATTCTGTAGTTTGCACACTGACTGTAAGCGGTGAGACTCCTGATTTGAGTGAGTTGATCGATCACTACCAGAGACAGATAAAAATCTTAGTATGTCAAATGAATACAAGTTTTAACAAGCCATATGTAGGTGGGATTGTTATTGAAGACAATTCTTCAAAGATATTGACATTGACATTGACTTGAAAAGGAGTGAAAAATCTAAAAATTAAATACGCTAAGTGAAACTACAAAAATATGTTGAAGTATTGTGAGCTAATGCTGGACAAAATATTGAATTAGTCGATTCCATTCCGGAATTTTGATGTCTGCGCACACAACTTTACACATTACTTTGTGTTCATAATTTTTCGAAAATATTAAAATATATGAATTATTGATGGTCTGAAATACATCTGTTCTGTTCATTTAACATTGTTGATAAGTTGTGCATAAGATGCAGTTTCGACACTGTGAACAATAAGCTTATGGGTCCGTACGACTGGACTTGCGTACGATCCTTTCCAGGTTTAGATATCATTTAACTCGAAGTCACAAAATAATCTTCTGTCATGTTTCTAATATTATCAATTCCAGGAGCTTTTCTAGGATTAAGTTGAGCAATAGTAGTCTGCATCTCTTGAAACCCGAACCTTAGCGGAACATTAAGTTTGACAACAACAAATGACAATACAGTCGTACCATTGTCTAAATTTGGAGTGAAGATGGTTACTAAATATTCAACATAGAGATTACCTTTCTCACTATAATTTCTTGCCGAACACGAATGGAGTTCAGTAAAGGAGGCTGAAATACAACAGGCCATTTGAGATTACTTGCTGCTCGCCCCAATGAATAGTTCGTCAGTTAGTTTGAATAGCTCTGGTGCGGCTTCAAGTCATTTCAAAATATCTGCTAAGAAATGCCTTTCTTTGGGATTCCAAAAGTTTTTTTGAGATGGTTTGTACATTTTGATTTTATTTAAATGGCAATGTGTGTTCATGCCATTCTCTTTGTGTTCTGCTTTTTTTCAGTAAATAACATGATGAACTACTCGACTTTACAATTTCATTAAAATGTTTTCTGTTTTTCTCGACAGTACATTTTCTGTATAATCAGGACTAAGTGATCTTTTAAATTGTGACCAATTAACAAATTTACTTCCTCTCAGATCTGCAATGGTCTAAGACGCGAGATCGTAAAAATAGCAGGCCAGTGGTCAGCAGACAACTGAAGTGATGCTTCCATTTGTACCCGATTTCTGGGAATATTTTTGTTCACTCCAAAATCTATTGCGTGATGAGTCTTCTGTTTTCTGTAAGTTGGCTAGCCGATCGATATGACATCCAAGCCAATTTTGGATATTGCATCAAAAACACTCGACCTTCTAAGTGGCACAAGTCGGAATTCGGAAGCAATGTTTAGCCAGTAAACATGACCCTAGAGATTTATGTATAAAAACTTTTATATTGATCTTCAGTAATCGAAAACCTTGTGAAAGCTTGCAATGCTGTAAGGAATTTTCAATCATGCTGCCTAACAAATTATATTCAATTCTTAATTATATAAATGAATCTTCGTATGCTCTACCTTGTGGTCCATGCAGTCATATAAAGTCTATATGGAAATATTAAATCGGCTTTCTGACATTATGAATAGAAAAGGAAAAGCATTAAGTAGAGCAAAAAATTTTAATAAAATTATGGAAAAAAGCTTAAGAATTGTTTGCCAAACGGTAGGAAGATCTCACAGTTTTATAAGAAAATTTAAAAGTTATTACAAGAAAGTAAAAGAATTTGTCTCAAAGTCGTCTCCAATATAACATAACAGAGAGGGACGTTATTGAAAACTGAAAGAGGTAAGCAGGAATAGAATAGTATAACCCCAGAATACCCTAAAAAATTAGTTCATAGTATGCCAAAAATGTTGGCAAAGGTTTTGAACTCTGACATGATTAATGTATGAATATATTTTCTTTTCTGCGATATAAATAATACATTCCTTTTTTATATCATATTTATTATTGTTATTAGCAAATGTAGTAAAAGCTTGATTAGCTTACTGCTTGCGAAATGCTTGTAACATACTGTAGCGTATGAGCATTATTACTAACAATATTAATAATACGCCTACGTGGTCCAGTAATTGTTCACTCTTTGTTTTTTTTTAACGATAGAACGAATAAAAACGAATAATGTCAGCAGTTCAGTTAACAGGAAAATCATTGCAAGGCTCTTAGATAGTTATTGCGTGAAACTATTCCGGAGTATTTTGACCTTGGAGAGCAATGAGATTGTAGAAGGGGAATATCGCATAGATCTAATGGAGCGGTTAGTTTCAGGTTGATCGACTAAGTGACGAGAGGATTCTAGAACGGAATGTATCTTGAATGTGGGTAGGAAATCTATTAGAATCTTTAGGGGCATTGTATTCTAAGCGCGAGGATAAGCACCAATCTTTTCTTTTGTAGAAACACTGCAAATGTAGATAAGCCTGAGGCTGTCAAGGTTTTGTGTTTCTATATCAGCTTAAAGAGGCGATAACTCAGGATACTTGGCTAGTGTTTCTTTAGTAGTTTCGGATATTGAGAAGTTCATCTTTGCCATTAATGGGGGGATTGGGAAATGATCTTTCACTGCTTCTTCTTCTCTATCTCTTCCTTTCTTTTACTTCTATCTCTTCTTAATATTTTGTTAACTCTTTGCCATTTTACTTCTGTTTTTAGTTTTAACCTACAATACTGAATCTACCCAAAACTGATTTCTTTGATCTCTGGCTAGAGGCTAATTTTTCACTGTCTAATAGCCCAATTTAAGAACATATTACACACTCATGCAGTAATTAAAGCTGATTTACAATTGGTTTTTAATGTTGATTTTCGAAGAAAATATTTTCAGCGATGAAGCTAATTTCTTAGTCGATGGCAACTAGTAAAATACTAATGGGAATTGAAAAATTCTAGAAGTAATGTGTTTGTTTATTGTGCTTTATGACCTGGAGGCGTTACTATGCCATATTTTTTTCCAATATTGTAATCAATTTAAAAGCTTATGGTAGGTAGTATGACTCGGCTTCTTTGACCTGCAATTGAAGCTTACAAAATGAGCGGCATATGGTCACCAGCCATAACAATGCTCAATTTTGGTGACGTTAATTGGTCATCAGACCATAAGCTTTCTTATGGGATTATGTGAAATACAGTTTGGGCATTTGAAAACTAACACTCGTCTGATTATCAGTAAAGTACCGTCCTAAATTTGAGAAAAATGATAGAAATGGCTCTTCAAATGGTTCTTTTAACCAACGAATAAAAACGTTTAAGACACATAATTTGTTTCAGCTTGATGTCTAGACCGGCATGATTTTCGGTGGTAATGGTGGAATCAAGTTGGATGAATTTATTAAAAACTCTCTTCTTCTTGGCAATATACATATACAATACTTTGTTTTGCCCTCATGCACTGCTATATATGTATATACGACAGCTTAATAGCAAAAAAGGCAACCGTAACATCTAGCTTGAGACGTCAGCATAGTCAAGCAATTGGAACTCACGTCTTCTGCATAGCATGTCGAATTTGGAAAGATCGTATGATAAGCCGTCGCCTAGTCTGAAACTTCGCGCGGTATCAAAAGCTTCGGGGAGGTTCTTACCTACCTTGACGGAATTGCAGAAGTTGCACAATATTACAAAATTTTGTCAGTTTAGAAAGAACACCGAACTCGGCGAAAAACGCGGTTGCTTATCGGACTATCTAATTGGTAAGGACTTTCCAGGCCTAAAGCCACACTCATAAGGTTTCATATTTTCATTTTGATATCTGACCTGGGATTCGAACCATGGCTTTACGTCTAATAGGCCGACACACTACCTACTAAACTACGGCGACTTCAAAAAGCTCATATACTTCGGCAAAAACCTAATTCCTTATCGGACAATCGAATGCTGTCTTTTAGTCGTCAGAAATATGTTGGCTGTTGACTTGGTTTTCATAGGTTTTCTCACGGATATCTGATTGATGATCGACTTATCAGGTCTAAAGCCACACTCATATGGTCTAATCAATGATGGCAAGTGGCTAAAGTCGCTCACACAAAATGCTCCTGAGCCCCTCATATTATGCAATAATTTTTTGACCCAACCAAACGATTTTCATTAAGTTCCGGATGGTGTTGTCATAATTGTTTTCCACTGTATATGCCAACATTTTATTTTCTCAATAATTTGTTTACCGTTCCATGTACATGTGGCAGGTACATGCTATTTTTCCTGCGTGTATGTTTTATTTCTTTACCAACCCTTCGCCTAAAAATATACACAAAATATGCAAAATTTTATTTTTAACGGAATTCTTTTTATTGCTTCCAAAAAAGAATTCGTTTTTATTTATACTCAAACAATTTTGCTGTTTCTGAATGAACAAACAAAACAAATATTGTCGGTTGAGTTGGTTAAAAATATCGATCGATCGCTTGGTCGTTGGGTTCTACAACATTGTCGAAGGTTGTATGGTTTGTTTGACTTTAAAAATTAATTTTTGTGTGTAATTTTTTTCTTTTTTATTACACGGTATTAATACGAAATTTTGTAAAGATTGACGAACTGAAAATATGAAAATATGGTTGGCTTCTGCCATCAAAGAGTCATGTAGGGAAGGGGAGTGGATGGTGTGTGTGATATAGTAGAATCGATTTTAATTCGTTATTTTTAGATTTTATTAGAAAATATCGTATACAAGTTATTAAAATTTAAAATTAAAAAAATGTTTATAACGTTCTTCTTGAAAAAAATGTTTTTATTTAATTTAAATTTTTCCCCTAAAGCTCATTTCAAAAGTTACTTCTCTAGGCAGATGTTCCCCTTTTCAAATTATTAATAAATTGATTCTTTTAGCTTTTAGTTCCTTTGTTTATAATACTACAGTCCTACATGAAAATATCTAAGGATGCTCTTACAATAAATTAATTCTGTTGCAGTCCATTGAGTAAAAAATTCTAAGACATCTTGCGATCTCTTCGTTTAGGTTAGATAAGGTAGCGCGCCCTCCGTGAAAATAAAGGCTCCACTTAGGTCAGCATTTAGCCAAATTCTAATTTTACAATCAATACTCAACCTGAGGATCAAAAATTCCCTAGAGGAAACCAACCTCAGTCCACAATAAATCTTGCTATTGTAGCAACCTTTATATTAGAGAGCTTGAATAAGGTCGTCAGACAGTGAAAGGTCCAAAACCTCTGTCTTTTTACGACAAGAGAAGACCACTGACACATGATGTGAAGGACAGTTTATCCTCTTTCGGCTTATCTACCAAAGGGACAGTGGCTCGTGAGAGTCGATATTATGCAGAGGATGGCTAGGCGATGTATGGACAGAGGTGAGCTAGTCCTCTACTTTATCAAACGGGTCTAGTATGTCTAGTAGAGTCCAGAAATATTGAACGTATACTCTTGCTGGCCTCTCTTTAAAATGCATAACATACAATATAACAGAGTAAATTGGAATACCTATGCCCTGTAATATCGCGGAGATTGAGAGCTCCTAAGCAGTTCCGGCCACCTCATCAGAAGTACAAGCTGCTTTTGAGCGATGCGTAAGTTTCTTATGAGATATTCGACTCTCATTGACTTGGGCGGAGGTTACAAATACGTTCTTTGTCCGTGTAAATCAAGAGATTTTCAGCGAAAATTCCGCCGCGTTTAAAAATGATACAATCTTTGCCTGGAAAATGGTTTGTGGCTAATTCACATATACCTGCGGCTAAAGAAACCCACAAGAAACCCGAAAGAAATCATGTTTAACAAATAAATCACCATGAAAGTATCATATTAGGTTACCAATAACAAATTTCATTCCAATAACATTTCTGTCTTAAATTATGGTCTTAAGGGCCATAAGATTACAACTTGCCGTTAAAGTTGGCTTTAGTTAAAGGTAATTTTAATTAATGTGAACTTTAAGGTCACCTTTAACTTCTTTTCGTTATTACAAACTAATGATAAAATAAAGTTTACTTTTTCAAAAATGTGGTAGTGCCGGAGCAATGTCGATAACATTGCTCAATTAAACAAGTTTTTTTAAACGCAGTATTTGATCATTTTGTTGATGTTTGAAGATGCCATATTGAAAATAATATATAATACGGCAATGTTCAAACATAAACTGAACATAAACTTAGGTTAACGTTCACTTATGTAGTACACTGTATTTGTCAATTTTCAATTATATATTTTCTTTTGTAGTTTCTCACTTCCATTTCAATTGCTTTTTGTAATTTATTCTCTATGACATGATATTTTTTTTCATCAATACTTGAGGAAATGAGAGGAGTGAGAAAGGTATTATTTAAAATTATTTTGTTAACTGTCATGTTTTCCTATTGAATTGTTTTATTTTCGTTTTCAATTTCTATTGGTATTATTTTTGAAAAATTTCACACTCTCACTTTCTTTGTAACATCGCACGGAGCTCGTGACCGGGCTGAAATTAAAAAACAAAAAAAAAAATAGAAAAAATTTCTGGCATTTGTTTTGGATAACTGGCTGGCCTTACAATTGCTTTCAATATGGGGGGGGGGGGGGTTGTGCTTTAAAAATGGTGATTGTTTCTCAATTTTTGTTTTTATTTTTTGTGAGAATCATAAAATATTGTATGTGCCTGAGTATGTATGTATGTGTTTGTGTGTAATTTTGAAAAACCTTAATTTAACTTAATTTATATTTTTTGTTGTTGCTTTTTTAAAATTTTAGTCACGTTTGTGCCGCAGCAACAAATTTGTTTGTGCACCACAATCATTTTTTATCCATCCTCGGAGTAAAGCCTCAAGAAGCGACGAAATAAAGCCTGAGTATGGGAATAAAACCAAAAATTTAACCATGAATTGACAGAAAATTCGAGGTACTAGTATTATATTGTAGACTGATAATAAATTACTGCAAACGAAGCAGTTGAAGCGAGAAAGGAACAGTTAGAGGGAGAGAGAGAGAGTGTCATAGAGAAAAACAAAGTTAGGAGTACAGGCAATCAAGTGAAGAAAAACAAAAATAAAAACAAATTAAAATATCCCTGTCGGAAAAATAGTTAACTTTAAACTAACTTTAAGCTAACTATTTCTCAACTAGTGCTGACTACCACTTGGATTACTTTTCAATGGCAGCAACCAACTATTTTAACATTGTGATGTCCTAGGCAGTAGTCAGTTGTTCTATACATTACTTTTCAACTAACTTAAAGTTAACTACTTATAAGTTAGCTTTAAGTCGACTAGTTATAAGTTAGCTTTTAGTTGACTTTTTGTAGTTAGCTTTTAATTGGCTTTTTGTATCTAGGTTTCAGTTGACTTTTTGTAGCTGTAATTTAACCTCTGGGTCTTTTATTTTTATAATTAAACTAGCTGTAAACTGCGCGCGTTGCTGCGCCACCAACTAAAATAAATTTGAAGGAAAGACATTACACAAATATACAATCAATTTTGAATCACTTTGTTGATTTTGTTTCCCGTTGTCCAGATGATTCAGACGAACGGGCCTGAGTAGTACGCATTCGATCAGTTTCTAATCTCACTTCTCGTTGTAAAAGTGATTCATGCCAACGGGTCTCAACGGCATGTACTCCAAGATTTTCCTGACTCATTGCTTGTTGCCAGTCTGATTCTGAGGCTCGTAATGCTCTTTTCTTCCATGCTTGAGGTGTAGGTCGACCAATTGCTTGTCGCTTTGGAGGTATGATTACACGGTAACGACGTCAAAAATGCGTTCAAATTTATTAGAATATCACAATGTACCCAATCCAATCGAACCCAACAGCATTTTTAAAAATTTTCCAAAATTTAAATTTTCAAATTTGTGATTGACAACTGCTAAGAATATACACTTCAGTTAATGAAAACTCCGCATTGAGTAGTAGTTAGCTTAAAGTTAGTAAATAAAAGCTAACTTAAAGTTGGTTTTTTTTGTAGTTAGCTACTCATTCTCCTACAGGGATATTATGGAAACAAGAAAACATATATCCAAACAAACACACACGCATACACACATAAACTCATACAAATCCATGTATTTGTGTAGCTGCATTTGAAGAATTTTAAAATGGTTTCCTTCTCACATTTTCCGCTACCTGACTCTCATGTCCCATTTCGTTGCTTATGTTGAGGAGTACAAATATTTTTCAAATGGCGCTTATATGCCTTTGTCTTTGTCTTTCAAAATAAGACATTTGTATGATGTACGCGTATGTGAAACACTCATTAATAATTTCTTTAATTTTTTGGGTTTTTTAGTTTTAAAGCATATTTTAAGGGGGTTTAACCTCGGGGCTTTGTTTTTGTGACAGCCACAAATCCATTTATCTGTTTCGCATAAGATTATTGATTTTATTAGCATGATTGTTAAGGCTTAGGGGTTTGAAGTGTCTACACATTAAAAAAAATAATAAAATTGTTCACGATTACGTGTTATCAATGTTGTGTAAGTAAATTTTAGAGAATATTTCTTGCAAGCCAAGTTTAAGGATTTAGTTTATAATATCCTATGCCTCAGTACTTGCAGCATCGACTTCGCTAGCAGCTTACAATGTATTCTTGCTATGCAAATTATAATAATAAACGTGTATAACTTCCACAGAAGTATGTGGTTTGAATTACATACTTACTTACTTGGTCATTACCAACTTTTAGTCAGTATTGCAACTTAGCTTCTCACACCACCCATGTTGTGTGTTTTAATTTTATCCAGTAGGGACGGGACTTACAGTTTAACACCGCCTCCGAAAGATAGATTTAAGAATTTTATTTACTAACAGATTTTTGTCAGAAATCTTGTGATTCGAAGTTATTGAAGAAATATTTCTTTTGAAGTTTTGTTTGAGCTGTCTGAGCTAGGACATGAACCACGGGCTCGCTTCTAATAAACCAACATACTATCTACTGGATTTACATTTTCTAAGAAATTGAAGCTCAAAATGTTCAATTTTCGCATGACATCACCTTTAGAGATCCTACTTATAAAATTCTCAGAAACTCTTGTCGCCATTGTCTAGTGAGTAGTGTGCTCAAGAGAGCTCAAATCTCAACAGATTTATTGAAAAAGAAATATTTCTTTCGCGAACTGGTTGTCACAGAGCACCATCAAACATTCTTAGAATAAACCCGTTGCCATGAAAGAGATTCTTAGCAGAGATCAGCAATGAGCATTCAAAAAGAGGAGTAGATTAGAATCATACTCATAATTTCTGATACTTATACGTATTCGTACTTATTTTAATATCATATTCATACGACTCATATTTAAAGTTTGAAATACTCATCGTACTCATACTTAACAATACGCATGATGTAGTTGATTTGGACCCTGCTTTACTCAACATTTACAAGAATCACAAAATAAGTATGATTCGCGTACGAATAACTACAATGGTTGTGTATTTGCTTTGCTTGCTGTCTTTGTCTTTTTCTTTTTCTTTTTTTGTAAATGCAACAACAACTGGAAGTGTAAATTTTATTGAATGGTTCGAGTTACTCGAATCATTTATGAGTATTATAAGTACTTTTCTAAATTTATGAATCTGAATGAGTAGGAGTATGAATCAAACATATGTTATCGAATGTTATGAGTTTGATGTCAACGTTGTACTCATACTTATTGCAACCTGTACTTATAAATCAATGTTATAGTGAGTACGAATGAATCAGAGTAGTTGAATTGTAATATTGTTGACTCACTCATATTCAAAATTACATGAGTACTTATGAGTAGCACAAAAACGATTCATTGCTGATCTCTGATTCTTACATCTATTGTTTGAATTCAACGTTATACTGTAAGTGGTGCGATTCATAAATAAATTGAATATTGAATTACAATTCATTCATATGTTAGCGTTGCTTACGTGCGTTGTCATACGGGCTATGTGATTAATATAGTCGCTAAGGCAGCTTTTTATATGCCTTACACGGACATATAATTCGATCATAGGATTATCTTACTACTAATACTACCTACTCTTCTTATATATTGAGTTGAGATTACATTCCACATTCGATAGCACCAGGGTGATGGTCCACAGAAACTGTCTGTGTTTGGGTACCACATTGGTAAGGCTAGAACAATGGCTAGTTATTCATGTGAGATGATTTGGTCTTTAATATCAGTGTTTTTGAAGAAACTTACACATGGGAAGTTTAAAAAAGAAACCGAACAGTTGTTGGTCGGATATAATCCATAGTCGATTAGGTTGGCTTAGTTTTAATTGGTAGCTGTCTCAATGCATATATAGGGCCAGAACTGTTTGGCCTCTCAGAAAGTCAGGTATCTTCCTTGTAAAATCAAAATCGAAAGCTGGTTCAAGTATTGTGTTGTCGATAGATCCACTATAATACCCAAGACTTTGGTTCAACCATAATTTTAATACTTCCATGTTCTGTCTCGTTGCAGTATACGCAGCTACTTCTTCCATCAATATACAAAATACAGGTCATCATCCTCACATACGCTTAAACCTTGCTTAATAATTTCATGTTTTCTAAGAAAATAAGTTACTAAGTACTGTTTTGGATTATCAAACGAGTTCTCGTGGTTCAAAACTCAGCTCAGACATTCCGAGCAAAACGAAATAAGGAAAATATTTCTTCAGGATACTTTCAGTCAGCAGTATTCTGGCAAAAAAAGTTTCGCAAAAGTTGTCGTTCGTAATCGAGGTTAAACTGGATAAAAATTAACACACACAACATGGCTGGTATGAGAAGATATGTTGTAATTCTGAATGAAGGGTAGTAGTGACCAATTAAGTAAATAATCATGTCCCGAATGTCAAGAGCACCCCAAGTATTTTCGTCAATATTGAGTATTTTGCGGTAAAAGTAACTAGACGTGGAGCCACGGTTCAAACCCGTTGTCCGACATATCGAACGAAATGAAATATAAAGCAGATATTTCTTCGGTGACTACCTTACTTACTTACTTGGCCATTAATAACCCGATTAACGGATGTCGGCCTGCCGCAACACATCCTTCCAGGCGCCTCTGCTTCTTGCGCACCTACGCCAGTTGGTCACACCAATCGATGACAAGACTTCTTCGATTTGGTCCTTCCAACGGATACAAGGTGGTCCTCTTCGCCAACTTCCGCAGATCCCCTCATAAAATACCCGTCTAGCCGGAGCATCCTCCTGCATTCGAACGACATGTCTGAGCCAGCGCAGCTACTGGATATTAAAGCGCTTCACAACGTCTATGACGTTGGGGAGCTCACTGTTGGATTGGATGCGGAAATCATCGTCAACTTGCACTCGACTGAAGATCTTACGTAGTACTTTTCTCTCGAATACTTTCAAGGCTGCTGTATCAGTGCTTAATAGGGTCCATACTCTGCGCCATAAAGAACCACGGGTAGAATGAGCATCTTGTAGAGTATTAGTTTTGTCGTAAGAGAGAGGTCTCTGCTACTCAATTCAGATTTCTGGCAAAAACTCTGGAAGTAAATAAAAATTTCCATGAAAAGTTGCTCAAAAATTTGTCATTCCCAGTCGACTTTAAACTGTACATACCGCCACTCATGTATACAATTAGCACAGACAACACAAGTGGTATGAGAAGTTTGGTCGTTATCCTAAGTGAACGCTTGTAATGACTAATTGTGTATGTATTTATGTATGTGTAGACTTTACTCACACGTCCCCTTTTGGAACTTGATTTCGGTCTTCGTCGCTGCACCTCAAATTATGGCCAAAGTAATACAAATGGCCAATGCTACCACTATCTGCAGAAGAGTAGATAGGATTCAAAGTTAAAGAGAGAAGATCAGTGAGGAAAATATAAATTTCGATCAAATATGGAGACAGAATAATTGTGACACTTTTCAATTTAGGCTGAGCGTATTTGAGGGTCCTTATATTCTACGTGGCAGCATAATATGCAGGCGAAAATGGCACTTTGTGACTGAAATTAATGAGAAGGACTGCTGTCTTAGGTCTTAGACGAAGCGTTGATTTACAATTTGTTGACTATAATTTCATGGTTTGTAGGAAGTTCGATACCAATAAGACCCGGGTGTCTAGTTCGTTTTAGGGTAGTGGTTAAGACTGTTAGTGTGTGGGTTGTGGGTTCAATTCCCATCAGACAATAACAGACGTGGTTCATAATAATTAAAATAAAATTTGATATTGTATTGTAATAAATAAATATAAAAAAATATTTGTATATTATATTCTCTATATTGTGAATATTTAAAGCCATTTTTAACCCCTCGAACAGTAATCAAAGCTCGTATCTTATGTGTTTAAATTTCAACGTCGTTTTATTATTAAATATTCAAAAATTGTATGAAAAACTTGGTTGATTAAAATTTTATTTATTTACCCCACGTGTTTATTGTATGAAAAGTTTATTTTATCCCAAGAAACTACAAAACTACATGAGCTCATAAAAGATTTGTTTTGGTTCTTTTTTGCTTTCGAAACATAAAGAGAAATAAGAAAACAACACAGGTACATACCGGTATTCATATTCGTTTTTGGTAAATATTCGAAAGTCAAAAATATTTATTGTTTTATTTAAAATAATATTCAAGTCATCTGAAGAAATTCAGTAATTTCATACTCTTCAGCTCTCTCTCTACTCTAATGAAATCTATTTCCTTAAGGCAACCCCCCTGTGTAGTTTTTCAGTTGACTTTTGTAGCACAGCGAACTCTAGTTATGGAACATTTTTTAAATAGTAAAATAACACAAAAATTAAATTCAAATAACTTAATTGAATATGATTTTAATTATCGCAAAAACAAATTAAAAAAAAAACACAAAAACAAAAAATCAACCAAAAATACAAAAGCAATTAAAAAATATGGCAAAGCGAATGAAAAATAAACCGAATACAGAACTTTGAAAGTATTTTTTTTAAAAATTTTGAAAAATCGTGGAAAATTTGAGAATATAACATACATACATAATTGGTCATTACAACCCTACAACGCCTAGATTCTCATACCACTTATGGTATGTGTATTAATTTTATAAATAATTGGCGGGACCTACAGGTTAGAGGTTGTCCCCGAACGACAGATTTTTGAGAAAATTTTCATAGCAATTTTGTCATGAAATTGTTGACGGTAACTACGACCGCAAGTCGTTATCCTTCAAGAACATTAATATTACTGTTTACTCTGCCGTATAAAGGCAAGCAGACGACTGAGTTAGTGAAGTTCAGTCAGTCTTGTGTGAAGACGCGGTGTGTTTGAAGAGAGTAATCGTGGTTTGAAGATATCCGTTAAAAAGATCTGTCGAATAATTGTCTAGTAATTGTTATTGTTTATGCAAAGTGTGTAAACAGAGGAATAACAAACAAAGCAATTACCGTTGTTTACATCAAGTTGTAAACAGTGGCACACAGAATTATGTGAATTAAAAAGACTTTTAATTAAACCTAAACACAAATTTATTTCTACTTTATTTGCAATCTAAGAGCTCATATTTGAAACGTTTTTAAAAGGCAAAAACGTAACAATATGATATGTCGTATGGGTATGTCCAGAGAATGTTTCCCACAGGATGTTTTCAAAGAGTTTGAGAATGTTAAGGTGATTCGTTAATGGCTTAACAATTGTCTTCGCTCTAAAAACGCAAAATTTTGCTTATTGATGTAGGTTTCATCAGCAAATAAAGTTCCTTGATAAAAATGCTCATCTTCGGCCAGCTCCTACCCTCAGCCAAAATGCAACGCCAACGCTGGTTGCTTAGCCGCAATTCTTGTAGCAGTTGCAAGAACAAAATTCTTACGTTACATTTTGTTTTTTTTTTGTTTTGAGTCGAGAAGAGTAAAACTAGTACGAAGGCAAAATGAATTTCTGGCTCAATATGCCGATTAATCAGTAGTTGTGAACTAAAAGCAACAGAAAGTGACAAATATGGGATCAAGAAAAAAGTGATTGATTTAGAATTTTAAAAAATTATTTAACCGTGGTCTAGTAGGTAGTGTGTTGGCTTATTAGACGAAAGGCCCGAGTTCGTATCCCAGGCCAGACATCAAAAACAAAATACAAAAAGTATTTCTTCGGCGACTTCCTCTCAGTAGATTTCTGGCAAAAACTCTGAGAGTAAAAATTGCCATGAAAAGCTTCTCAAAAAATCTGTCGTTCGGAGTCGACTTTAAACAGTAGGTCCCGCCACTCATGTATAAAATTAACGCAGACAACATGAGTGGTGTTGAGAAGCTAGGCCGTAATCCTGACGAAGGGTTGTAATGGCCAATTATGTATGTGTATTTAAATTTAATACATCATTTGCCTCAAATAGCAAATAAATTTTAATTATAATGTGGCGTATGGGGAATATTTCGAATTTTATTTAAATATCACTCATACGCTCAGTTTGCCATTAGCGAAAATTTGGCTTTTTATTACAGTAGGTTGGAGGACGTATACTGCTGTAGTGTAACTGTAAAATTTAAATCGTAGGCTGTTGAGCTTTCAATGGAAAGAAGGGAAGAAAAGAAAGAGAAGGAAAGTAGAGATATAGAGATGGACATAAAGAGAATAAAGAAAAAGAAACGATAACTTTTCTCTCAAAGTCTCTCGACTTCAACTAGTGTGGTATTCCTTTTGCATTGTTCGCAAAAGTTTCGGTATATGAACTAGAGTAGCATCCAATGCTATTGTAAATTCTTCTTGATTATGATAACAGTCTCTATTAAGTAACGTTCCTTAGCTGTTAACGTCAAAATAGACGAAAATTTCGCACAGTTGAAAAAGAAAGACGTTACAGCGATGCTAACGATGGACCTACAAACTACTCGCGATTTTAATAAGAATTATATGGCGTGACGGTAGTTATCTACCATTTCTTCAGACGCTCATCAAGTTGTTCATGATGTAATTAAGACGAAGCTGCCTAATATGTGTGTTCTAATGAACAAGATTTATCGAAAACCGAATGGAAATAGTATCCGCTATAGTTTGATATTGTACATAGATCCAATGGAAGTGATCTGATATAGATATGGATATGGATAAGGAGAATAAATAAAAAGAGAAGATATACAAGTTAGAAGTTAGAAAGATCAAGAAGAAGGTTTAGTATTTTCTTACTTACAACCCTTTAGCCAGGAATACACTCCAGTTTCTCGCACCACCAATGTTGTGTGTGTTAATTTTATCCATGAGCAGTGGGATCTAAAGTTTTTTAAAAAATTTTTTATAGCAATATGGTTTACTCTCAAAGGATCCTTGTTAGCGATCGAACCTTGTCAATGTCACTTGGAATTTGTCCATTCCAAGCTAGCTCAGTTAACGTCGATAGAAGGCCAAAGGCTTTTGGGCACGCAGTATCCCGATATATTCACTTAATGCTTCTGCTACTTCACCATAAACACACAGAATTTTAATTCAATGTTGCAATATCTTCTGCCATTTTGTTCCCAGTTGTGCTATTCTGCCTCTGAACTGTATGGAGACAGATCCGATTGGTCTTAGTGCTCATATGGAATACATCAGAATAACATACAGTCCCTAAGACATCGTGACTACCACTGAAGATCACATAGGAAAGTGTATTTGAATAGGATGGACAACCTTCGTAGGGTTCAATATAGCAATTATCTTTGCTTTACAGAAGCTGCAGTTATCATCCAATTTAAAGTGGAGGTCCGTATGTCTTAGGTTAATTTTACTTTAATAAATTTTTATAATTTTTTTCTGTTAAATTTTTAATAAATTTATTGTTTTTTGTTTGTTCATCTACTTCACTTAAGAATTCATTCTTTTTAATCAAATCTCTCTCTCTGCCTGATGCTTTAACTTTTGAATTATTTATTGTAGTTGCTGTTTCAGTTTCTTTTTTCGTTTGATTTGCGTATATAGTTGTTATTGTTGTTGTTGCTGTTTATTTTATATTTATTGTTAATGCGTTGCCTTATGCTGCTGCTGCTGTTGTCGTTGTTTTTAGCATTTCATGTCTGCCGACCACAATTTGTTATTTTTCATAAACATGTTTCTTTTGCAAGAACAACAACAACAACAACTACAACTACAGCTATAACAACAAACAAAAAAATTGTTGGTGGTTTCATTATTAAATCAAGAAAAATGTATATTTTAAGCCCCTTTTATCCTCTCTAATTTGCCATTTGATTGCCATTTTTCATGAAATATTTCTCTTAATATAGCAGCAAATAACTGTGAAAATATTTTCATAACCTGATTATTAATGTCGGTTAGTGAAGGTATATTATGTTTGTAATGGTATTTGTAAGCCATATAATTGTTGATCCAATTGGTGATCGATTTGTCAGCTCTGTTCACCTGGGTACTCGCCTAGCAATCTTGATCCTACGGCAGAATGAGTGTAATAGCATATTCGTTATAGATGTGGAAAGATTGGTTTCTGGAAAATGAGTACTCAACGCCACTATCAGCAGTAGAGATTCCATTAACATAAAATCAGGCTTAAGAAATATACACAACGGTCCATAGTATATTAATGGTAATAATTTTATTAATAATTTTATTACCAACTACACTAAAGTGTTTCGAAAACTGCTCCTGTTTCAATTACTGTTTCCAAAAATGCTAGGAGGTGTATTCCGAAAGGTCATCAATGATATTCTGTCCAACAGCAATGCTGGAGACTCTGCCGGATTTTAGTCCATTGCACATAATGCAAATGTCCCTTAATTGTTCCTTGTAGAACGAGGAAACCTTTATATCTTTTTCCTTTAAAAGAGGCGGAATTCTCCTTAAGATGAATTTCGGACAAATATTGAGACAGGCGTGGGAGTTTTTGGTTGCAGATCAAAAAATGTCGGGCCTATAGAGGCAACTAAAGGTTACATCCCAAGTTAAGGTCTATGTCATCGAAAGATTTATTCAATTCAACTTGAATATGAGATACAAAAGATAGTCATAGCAATACTATCTGGCGGTCAGCACTCATTTCTTATGAGAATGTTTCAAAAACAATACAGAACTGTCTGCCAACAACTTGATTTTCAGTAAGTATATGACCTCATATTATATGGTATTTTTTGCAGAAAAAGTTCACTAACCACTCACTGAGTATAACATTGCTATTAAAGGCGCAAGATACAACAGCAAACAGAGCATCATTCAGGGGACAGTTGTTGGATCTTCTATTGTTGTTATTCACACAAATTCATTTGTTGCTTGCTGAAAAACCCATTGAGCCGAAAGTAAATATGTATCAGAAAGACAATTTCTTAATTCGATAATAAAACATAACGATTTGCAGGCGTTGTGGATGGGGAAATGACTAATATGACTGACCATTTTTGAATCACGAATCTTTTTTATACAGATCAAAAAATTTGAACTGAGAAGTGATATGGTACTATGCTAAAGGCTTGGCGATTAATTAAATAGATATGAGACTGTCATATTCAATGATAATAGGAACAATACTGGGTCCAATAAATACGAAGAGTTTGCACCTGGTTGCATCTTTAATGGAGAATGCCTTTATTTTGTTCGATCTCAAACGGTTCTCCAATTTTTGGTTGCGAGATATACCTTCTTAACCTCTATTTGAATAATTACGATCTTATCCCTCAAGATTCGATGATAAATTCATGAATACGCTATTGATTTAATCACTTTTATCAGCACCACGTAAGGAGTGACTCTGGCGACCTTTTTTTACAACATAGTCATAGTCTAAGTATATAGCAACTTATTGTTTGCTGTTACTCCATCTATCTAAGGAACTAAGAGTCTCAATAACTGGCATCCGTAATACTATGTTCACGTATGCACCTTTATTGCGTAAATCGCAATTAACGCCAATATTGATCTCAATACTTCATATAAAATCTCAATTAATTATTGATCAATTAAATACTAATTGTTATAATATTGATTAAAACTTTAATTACAGCTCTGTCATAAGTCTGTTTAGTGGGCACATTATAAGTACCCGAACACTTCCTGTTGATATTTGACAACTCAAATGTCAACAACGACAAACAAAAATGGCAACTTACAAACAAACACATACAAAAATTACAAAAACACGCGGCCAAAATAAAAACAATGTTGTTGTTTATCAGCTGTTAAATGAATATTGCGTATATTTATTATACCTGAACGGTTAAAATATTGTTATCAATTAACCGACTATTGTTCTCAATTAAATTGCATACGTGAACATAGTAGTAGACTTTGTTAGGAACTTAAATTCCTTGAAAAATTGCAACACTGAGGTAGTTGAGGCGTTGTTACAGTGTGCCAAGTCCTGTTCGTCGGCTTTTACGACTGCGACAACTTTGAGGGCTATACTGCAGTTCAGCCTTTGTAATCCTGTTGTTTGATATCAATGTGTGTCCTATCTGTACAAGCTATCTACTAAGGATGTTATATTGGTATAGTATTTGGTTTTTAATAAGCTGCACCTCAGTTTTATTTATAGTGTTTGGCTATTAACAACTTGGGAGACGTGCTCGTTTTGAACTTTGACGGTTGATAACGGACATATTCTTGCAGTTTCTTAATAAAAAAAAAAATCTGCCAAATCATCATGGACGATCATACACAACGACGGCTGTTTCTGAATTTGTTCTGGATTTAACGAAAGAGTACGTTAACCAACAAAATTGTCGAATTTCAGGTGATACTAATTGACATAAGATTCAAGAAAAAGTCACTGTTTTGTGCGGATTTGAGGAGTCAACGGTCATATGTTTCTTTAAAAACCACGGTCAAAGGCTACCATTATAGGTCGATGATTACTGACTTCTTTTGGCCTGAATCGAATGATCTAGACAACAAATGTCGCTAACATACCACATTTGATATTTTGAATGTGTGATTTGAGGGCATGGTCAAACATACGTGAAAGTGATATGAACTGGCCATAGAGATTGTAGATACTGACCCTGTTAAGTTTTTTTGTGGACTTTTCTTAATTCGCAGGCCAATGTAAATAAGCCATAATTCAGCGGTCCTCAAAACCAACACATTCCAAACCATCGGTTGAATTCAGTATGATTTACGCGCCAGAGTCACAGATTGGATATTCCGGATGTTCTTCACTCATGGAAGCCGTGGCGCCCATATGAACGATGTTATATTCTTACACAAACTTTTATTTAAATTTTAAACTCTGACTTATTCAGATAATAACATTCACAGATTCAACAACAAATATGTGGTCGGACGGGCTTTCTTGATGCATTCACGCCTTTGGGTTAAGCAGCCCTTAATATGTCTATAAATGTTATTAAACATTCGTGCGGTGAAGTGTTTCCCCCAATCTCTAGGAATTCACATCAAGCCGATTCTATAATTTTTGCAAAAGCCACCTCTGGCTACATTCTGAGAGACATATGTTTTGAATGTCAAATATGGACAAAAGGATTGGTAGCCCTAAAACTAGAGAATACAGATGAAAATCAAAATGAGAAAACTTCAGTAAAATAAAATAACTGATGCTCTGACTAGGCTTTACAAAAATTAATGGTGTAGGGATATCACATAGTCGTACTTGAACGTATCTAAGTTTCTTCATTTGCTTTTCATTTTTCCTCTCAATATAGCCAATAACTCTGCATAATTTTTTTTTGTTGTTGATATTTTTTGCAATTTCACCGTAAGCATTTCATTGTTTATTTGTTTATGTTTTGTTTTGCTTTACTTGACTTTTTTATTAATAAATTTCTATAAAAAAGAAAATACACACATACATACACCTATAGGTAAATACATACAAACCCTGCATATCAAAAGTCACTCTTTACGTACACAAATACAAAAGCTGGTACAACACAACAAAACACAAAACTAAGTAATTGAGAAACAGTTATGCGTACAAAAAAAAAAAAGGAAAGGAAAGACAGAATAATAATAAAAAAAGAGGAAAAACAGCAGCCACAAATAAAAAACAAGTTTTTCTTGCTCTTACCCTCTCTCATTCTCTCTCTTCCTTTTTATCTACACGTGTTTTTTTGTGTATGTTAATAAATAAATACAAATAAAAGATAACAAAAGGAATACCTTAATAACAGAAGAGATGGCATTTGTGGTGTTATCACCGTATAAGTCATAATCGAATTTGCTCTGTTGTGTGGGCATGTAGCAGAGATCAGCAATGAGTATTTAAAAAGATGAGTGTAATCGAATCATACTCATAATTTCTGATACTTAGAAGCATTCATACTTATTTTAATATCATGGAACTTCACCTCATATTCAAAGTTTGAAGTACTCATCATATTCATACTTAACAACACGTATGCTATTATTGATTTCGACTCTCCTTTACTCAATCATATAAGTATGATTCGCATACGAACACTACAATGCTCACTATAAGGTTGTGTGTTTGCTCTGCTTGATGCTCTGTCTGTTCTCTTTTCCTGTAAATGCAACAACAACTAAGGCTGTAAATTTTGATGACTGATTCGAGTTACTCGAATCATTTATAATTATTGTTATGCGTTTACCTTTTAAAAAACGTTTAAAATATGAGTTCGTATATTGCAAGTAAAATCAAAATAAATTTGTGTTTAGTTATAATTAAATTCTTTACTGTTCTTACAATTCTTCGTGCCACTGTTTGCAACTTGATGTAAACAACACAAATGCTTTGTTTGTTATTCATCTTTACACTCTTTTGCGTAAACAATAACAATTGTTCGACAGATCTTTATAACGGAGATCTTCAAACTACGATTATTCTCTTCACACGCAACACGTCTTCACACAAGACTGACTGAAAAGGCTTTAGGTATAAACACATAGACGACAGACAACAGTTCGGCAGCTCGACAGAAAATTCTGATAACTGTTTTTACTGCCATATGCCGACTGCTTAAATTTTTTTAAAGCAGAGCAGAAACTTCAATAATTCAATTATTCAATAATTCAGATACAAAATTGAATCTATAATTCTCTTTTATATTATGAATACATTGATTGCTTTTGATTTCTTAATTTTAGAATTGTTTTTTCTCTTCAATAATACAAGTATTTTTAGCTGTTTTTTATTATGATTTTATGTTGTATTGGCATCACTAATTTGCTTTTAGCTGCTCACAAAAATAGAAAATATTTTAATTTGGGCAGGAGCTGCTTAGGTTGTTGGCTTGGCTTTTTCTGTTCTGCCTTCAATATATGTAATCGTTTTCATATAAACGTGTGTATTCTATACTTGGCAGCTTTCTGTTGTCTGTCGTCTGTCGTCTATGTGTTTATACCTTTTGTCTTGCCTTTTTATATGCTCGCGTGAACAGTCTGATGAATGTTCTTGAAGTCGAATGTTCTTGGCTTCGCCTTCTTCAGATCTCTAACGTTGTTTCATTGATTACAACGGAGATATTCAAGCCACTATTATTGTCTCAACACGTCTTCACACAAGACTGACTGAATTCTTACTATGTACTACTTGCCTGCTTTTTCTTGCTTTTTGATAAGCCCACGATCAATGTTCTTGAAGTCGAATGTTTGTGGCTTCGCCCTCTCGAGATCTCTATCGTTGTTTGTGTATTTTGTTTTCATTATTTGTTGTTGCCTTCTTCTTTTTTTACTTGTGTATCTCCTTTTGTTTCATACTGCACTAGTTCATTGTTTTTGTTTTTGTAGCTTTTGTGTATCATTTTAATATTAAACGATGTTACACCATTTCCGTTTTCGTAACTGTATGATAAGTATTTTTCTAAAGTTATGAATCTAAATGATTAGGCTTATGAATCAAACATATTTCGAACGGTATGAGTTTGATGTCAACGTTATACTCATACTCATTCCAACTCGTACTTATAAATCAACGTTGTAGTGAGTATGAATGAATCAGAGTAGTTAAATTTCAATATTGTTGACTGGCTTATATTCAAATTTCATTAGTGTTTATGAGATCCATTGCTGATCTCTGGTATGTACATAGATAACCTGTGTGGCTTATTATAACCTCTCCATACTTTTTACCTTCCTTGTGTGTTGAATATTCCTTTTTTTCGATTTTTTCTCATTTGACTTCATTTAATTGAAGTTAATTTAAATTAAAACAATAAAAAAAGAAGAAGAAAAACAACATTAACCGCAATAATAAACGTTTGATGGACAATATTTTTTTAAATGCTAAACCAGAAAACGACAAAAAAGAAAATTTAAATGAAAACATAAAGTGCAGCTGAGGTTTTTATTTCTTTTTTTTTTAACAAAAGCCAGGATGTGTAGATGTGGGTTGTTTTTCGTTTTGTTTTCACTTTATAGCCTCATAATTTTTTTTTAATAATTTAATAAGATGAATACGATTTCATCGAATTTGTATTTGTGAAGCCACAGTGAAATAAAAGTTGTAGTGTTTTTATGTTGCAAACTAATTGGATTTAATTGGAAAGTTTGTTTGGCATGGTGAAGAGGTGTAGAAAAACTGTATGTTTTTAGCAGCAATAACACTCAGACCATTGAAGCCTGAACATATTTTTTGTTGTGTTTTATGCGGAAAGAGATTAAAAGTAGAAACGATAGATGATGGGAAAAAACATAAATCCTTTAAACACGAAAAAATTGCACACAATGCGCTTTAAATACATACATAGTTGGTCATTGCAACTCTTCAGTTAGGAATACGACTTAGCTTCTCACAATAGTAATGTTGTGTGTGTTAATTTTATACATGAGTGGTGGGACCTACTGTTTAAAGTCGACTCCGAACGACAGATTTTTGAGAAGCTTTTGGCAATTTTATTTACTCTCAGAGTTTTTGCCAGCAATCTGCTGAGAGGCAGTAGTGAAAGAAATAACTTCAGGATACTGTTCGGTGTCAACAATGACAATTGCTTGTCTAGCACTTGATATATACCCAGGTGTATCTTCCTGGGATGCATTAATGCCACGCAGAATGTGTTTCAATAATGCATTCTCATCGCTACTGAATCTTGATGTAGGGATTGTTACAGCTCACATTCTAAAAAAGTTTAACCTGAGTCAACCATGCTCTGTCATGGGATCGGTTATCAACGTCAGATTATTTCTTGACTATCTGAGCTGTCGCAGCTTCTTTTATTTTAATATCCTCAAACATACTAGGTTTAGGTAGAGTTTTTGCTTCTCTTTTATCTTCCTTTTCGTTCAGCGTACTTTTTCAAACATTCTACCACACTCCACAAAAGATTTTCGATCCCATCAATTGAGTGGAAGCTTACCTCCTCGCTAACTGCCGAGAATACCCACATAACCTAGAACCCAGGAGAGGGTAAAAGCATTTTGCTATACCTAGCTGATTCAGCTTCCCTTGGCAGTCGCTTACTATATTCGATTTAACCTGAGAGGAGCCAAATATGCGAATGTCGGCGTCACTTTCAGATAGTATAGATAGTGTCCTGTCTGTAGTATCTCCTATCCAGACTGAATTGAGCAAATCTGTTGATGACACAGGATTCTGCTTGAATACCCTTGAGTTCTTGACTTATTTATTATATACCACAAAATAGTCTCCCCTTTAAAAGAGTATGCAGTTTACAGATTTTTGGTATCAAGTTTAATTGTCGCTATGACTCTATGATTTTGAAAAGCATTTCACAACAAGGGCTTTGACTTACAAGCCTAAAAGGACAACTCATTTAAAAATTGTAACCAAACAACTATCGATTGTGTTGCAGTCTTGCTGGCTGAGTTCCATACGGTCGCGTTGTGATACTAGGTTCACAAGTGCAGGTCAATTCTATAGAACAGATGCTGTGACCTTTCTCTCGTTATTATAGTTCCTTTATAAGCAGTTGTGAGCTGTTCGCTTTTGATTGCTTTGAGGTTCTTGAGATGGATTAAGAGTAGGTTTGTATTAACATTGTTCTATGTACAAATATCCAGATTTGTCTTTCCTCTGTTTATTTCAGTTGCTATGATTCATTTTGCCATATTCCGTTGGAAAATGTGTTAAAGCTTGTAAGCACTGCAGCTGTAAGATTATTGTCAATGCCTCTGTGGCCAAAAACCTACTTGAGATAAGTTTAGAATGTCCTCTATCTCCTCTACAGACTCATTGCATTTTAAATTAATCGATTTGATGTACACAGTCTTTAGGGATGTAATGGCGTAAACCCACAATTAGTCTTTCTGGAAACTACGTATGCAATGAAGCGAAAATCGATCGTAATGTGTAGTTCATTGTATCGTCTTGCTGAAACCACATGCTCGCCAATTGTAAAGAAAATGAGTTGCTTATCATATGGCCTGTACGTACATGTCATTTAGTAAAAAATACGACTCAATGTCATCTCTAAACAATAAGCACTCCCATTTAATTTGGAAAAGTAACTAAATTTAGTTACTCGGTGGCCACATCGGAAACCAAACTTTTTTAACTAAATTTAGTTAGTTTTCCAAATTAAATGGGTTCTCCACAATCACTTCTCTGTGTTGTCCGAGCTCTATATGCGAGAAGTTTAGTTTCCGATGTGGCCACCGAGTGCGAAATAGGCTTCAGCCCTTTAGAAAATTTTACTATGAAAATTAGCATTGAAAGTCTGATTCTCTGTTGTAAATGATCAGCAAGTTTTGATTGTTGCATGAGATGGCCTTTATTTAGATGAAGAAGTTGATACGAAATTTCTTAAAATGAGGCCCAAAAGGACTCAAACAAGTTCTAAACATATATGGTCTAGAGGTTTTCAGTCTCATTTGCATTGGCTGTAGTCACGTAATGCTAACAAGTAAAACCTTAGGGGATATGTATTCCATTCATGGATTAACGTCTCAGCTTAGAATATTTTAGTGAAGACAGTTCTCTATTTGTTTACTGCATATCTCACAGTTTTAAGTAAGGCAACCAATATTTCATTTCCTCCACCTTTTTATATTCGCCTCTTAAAAATTGTTTAACATTTCACTGAATTGCGAAGATGCACTGCTTTTTTTTATCAGCTGATCGTCATTAATGCATTATAACGTTATGGGAAATATAGGTCATCGCACATGGATTTCCGATCTTTAACAGATGGTAACGACTATATTGTTAAAGCTGCATCTGTCATTTATTCAGTCTGTTTTTCCTTATGAAAAAGGATGTTTTGTTCTTTAGCGATGAAGTTCTACAGTGAATGATGAAATTACCGAAATTGGGAAGATGCCAACCTACATAAGATCCAAGAGAGGACAGTGCATTCCAATGCTGGCGGTATCATCAGTCCATATTTCTTTGAGAACGACTGTTTATGGCTTCTTTTGGCCTGATGAATTAAATGATCTAGACACCAACGACATGTAGTTTCTACAGGACTACACTATACGTCATACAGCTCATCATGTTCTCGTGGAGTTTTATTAAGTCGTAGGTGTACGCGGATAAGCGGGTTTCAAAGCCAATATATTCTATGCCATTTATCAAATTCAGCCAGACTTAGGCATTAGAGTGATGAAAATTGAAATTGCCGTAGTCTAGTAGGTTGAGTGTTGGCTTATTAGACGTGAGGCCCCAGGTCAGACATCTCCAACAAATCGAAAATATGAAAATATATTTCTTCATCGACTTTCTGTCAGCAAATTTCTGACAAAAACTCTGAGATTAAATAATATTGCCAATAAAAAGTTTCTTATACATTTATCGTTCCGAGGAGACTTTAAACTGTAGGTCCCGCCACTCATGTATACAAATTAACACACACAACATAAGTGGTGTGAGAATATAAGTCGTAATCCTGACTAAAGAGCAACCCGCACTGTAATGACCAGTTATGTATGTTTGTATGTCTCTCATAGAAAATTTAATATTTAATTGGAGTTCTATCCAAGGAAGTCGTGGCGAACATTTTAAGGATGTTATAATCCTTAACAAAACAAAAATTTCGATGATATTTCGCTCACACATTGTTTTATTTAAAGTTAAGCATAGAAAGGTCTTAATGAAAGATCCTTTAATATAAAATCTTAACATCTGTTTCAGGCGAGTGTTAAACAAAGTCAAATATTCTTGCGAAAGTCTTAAAAATATTACAACTTGTTTTAAAATTGCTTTTAGCGTGCTGTGTTGAACTTCTCTAGCAAGGCTTTATTACTACTTTGCTTACTCACTATGTCCTCCCCTCTCTCTTTCTCTGACTCTCTCTCCCTGCCGTTCTTCAGTGTAATGATTTTATAAAAATTTTTTATTTGTAACCTCCAACCGAAGTTAACCAGCAAACAACCAACAATTTCAAAAACACATGCTTAATGAAATTGAAATTTTTAATGAATAAACACTCGCAAACGCTCACATACATACATATGTACGTATATGTATACATACAACTTACAAGGAAACATAAAATACCAACAGCAACAAAAAAAATAAAAAAATATGAGAAAACAAAATAAAGCACAACACACACATGCAAGTGTTGAAAGTTTATTTTAAAAGAAAAACAAGATGCATGGGTACGATGTGTACGTGAGAGAGAGAGAAAGATAAACAGAACGCATGAGAACACATGTGTGTATAAGAGAGAGTATAACACACAAGGGATACATATTATTAAAACAAGTGCTAACTTAAGACTCATGACATTTATACGCACACACAACCATATTTACTAAAACTTCATATGCATGCTGATACATGATATATACACACCTATACACACATGCTTACAATACACAATTATTTACAAATGGTTACTTTGCTTTTCCTTTTCCTTCCTCTTCTTCTTACTCTTCTTCTTCTTGTCTTTTAAATGCTGTGTGTGTGTATTACTTTGCTCATGTGTGTTTATCTTACATTTATCTGTGCGTGTGTATAACAAAGTTTATTGTTGGTTTCTCTTCCATTTCTGTGTGTGTGTATTTGTATATTAATTTTGCTTTTTTCACTTTTCCGGTTAAATGTCAACGATTTTTCTTAAAGCAACAGCAGTTTTATTTGCTGTTGCCTTATAAAATTAAAACAAAAACAAAAATAAAGAAAAACCAGAAGGAAAATTAAAATTAAACTTCGTAAGCAAAATAAACGAAAATTTCAAGATAACTGTTTTTGAGCACAGTAATGTGTGTGTGAATGCGAGAGAGACAGAGAGAGAGAGAGAGAGAGCGAAATCTGTAAAGCATAACCAAAAACTTCTTATGAAAAATTGCTGAAAACCGCGTATTCGTTACAGTATTTGCTGTTATAGTCGCACAGCCGTGAAATGTTGCGTTTTGTTTTTATTAACCCTGTTATGGTTGTTTGAAAAAGATAAGCGAGTAATTGAATCACTATTTCTTCTTTATCAACTATCACTTGTTAAAGTTAAGCAGTTAAAATACGTGTTTTTGGTTAACAAAACATCCTTTTTTTGGTAGAAGTTATAAGTCCATTAACAACATGTTTGAGTTTTATACGTCAAAAAAATTTTTTTTTGGAGTTTAAAATTTGTAGAAGCTAAATTTGGTGTGCCGTGTCACGAAGAAGTTAGTTTTCTTAAAGGTTTATGCGTGCTCAAGCCAGCGATAAAGCTATGTACATACTTATGTATGTCTGATGTTGTAAGTAAGTCCAAGCCGCCATAGTCTAATAGGCTATCTGCTGGCTTATTAGACTACAACTCGTAGTTCAAAACCCACAAGAACGTAAATAAATAATTGAATCAGCAACTCTTTCTCAAGAACTCTACCACAAACTACGAGCGCAAATAAAATTGTCATGAAAAGTTTCCTAAATCTGTCATTCCGCCACTCATGAGTTCATTCCAAATTTCGGCTCTATTCTACACATCTTCAACTCTACTTAGCTTACGAGTTCATTCCAAATTCAGGCTATATTCTAAACATCTTTAACGCTATTTAGCTTTCGATTCTCTCTACTGTTAGGCAGATGATAGTAGGTAGTAGGTACTTGACAATTATATTCCTTACCTCAGCACCTTTTAAACTACTTTTATACAACCGACAACGGAATGCAACTCTTGCGTATGGCCGGTGCCCCTAAATCAATTTCAAAGCTTCTCGGTTAAGTACAAAAGAGGACGTAGATGCTTATTAAGGACAGTAGTGTCTAACTCTATTGATTCTCTAGACTACAGTCACAGTGTGATTTGTGTTTCACGGTGTTTTGCTACTTCAACGGATTTGGGGTTTTAGATCGACCATCGTACAATGGTGCTATATTCAACTGAGTGGGATCGAACGTTGCCTAATAGTGTATATGTTTGCCGAACGGTATGCAAATTCAAATGCCACTGCCGACTGATAGAGAGAGTACGCAAAAGTATTATTTACTGTACTGAAATGGCTCTTGCCTAACATTCTATTGAAGCAGAAGAGTGAGATGTGGCAGTGAGATAAATCCATTCCTAACATATATACTATGGGCATGCTATTCTATAACATGGACCCGGGTTGATTATCTTTTTTTTCATAATTTCATGATTCCTGGTCTAAAGGTTCGAAGGTACCCCATGAGGTTCGTGAGGTGTATACCGTTGACTCAGAAATGCATGACAGGGAGGGCTCTGGTGTATATTTTTTTTTTGATACCAAACTTTCTTATAGGCTAACTGGCCACTGTAGTGCTTTTCAGGCGGAGGTCATGGCCATTTTGCAAGCGGCGTAATGTTTGTTGGGTGGAGCGGTTTTCTCTGGAAATCGCTTGATTTACTTGGAAAGCCAGACTACATTAATTCCCCGACGAACGTATTTTGTCCATGAATACTGAGAATTTCTCACACAAATTTCGTATCATTCAAAAAGAAATGCAATATTGCTAGCCTTTGATGTAAACTTATGTATAAGAAGAGATCGACTCACTTTCATCACTAGATCGCATGGGCATCCTTCGCATAATGGCGATTCTTAAAGGCCGCTGACCTTTTGGTTTAAGCCTGCCAAAAGACTAGGCATCCCGTCAAATAAATTTTGAAAGAACTGTGGATCTGAGGAAGAAATTATCTTGACATCCGTGTGTTAGTGTACTGCTCTGGCCATAAATAGACAGAGTTTTCTGATCTCTAACTTCCTGAAATCCATGCTTGAGCTCTCTAATGTAAAGATTGCTACAATAACAAGATATATTCTGGACTTAGGTTGGTTTCTTCTAGAAAATGTTTGAATCCAGGGTTGAATATTAATTATGGTATCAGAACGTGCCTAAATATGTTGCTTCAGTGACGAGGCTTACTCTTGTTTCAATGTCAATGGATACGTGAAGAAACAGAATTGTCGAATTTGATGTGAAAAGCAAACAAAAGCAACTGAAGAGCATTCAATGCAACTTGAACGCCGCCATCTTTGGTTTGTGGGCTGACAACACCCTTGGACAGCCACTATATAGACATGGAACCCATAAGATACCATAAAATAATTACACAAAAGGGAAGAATTAGATTTGGTTGACATGTGGTTCTAATAATAGGGTGCCATATGCCACACGGCGGTAGAATTTGGACAGTCCATTGGATGCCAATACTTGCTATGAAACATTTTGGAATAACTTTCCAATTCTAAACCGAAACAACCATTCAGTCAGAATTACAACCTAGCTTCGCACACCATTTATGTTGTGTGTGTTAATTTTATACATGAGCGACGATTACTACAGCTTAACGTTGACTTCGAACGACAGGAATTTTCCCATGGCAATTTTTTTACTCTTAAAGTTTTTGCCAGAAATTTGCAAAGAGGAAGTCGTCGGAAGTAACGTTTTAAAAACGTTTAAAATATGAGGTCGTAGATTGCAAATAAAATAAAAATAAATTTGTGTTCAGTTTTAATTAAAATTCTTTATTATTCGCACAATTCTGTGTGCCACTGTTTACAACTTGATGTAAACAACAACAATTACTCCTCTTTGTTAAACTCCTCTGTTTGTACACTTTGCATAAACAATGACAATTACTAGACAATTATTCGACAGATCTTTGTAACGGAGATCTTCAAACGCACCTCGTCTTCATACAAGACTGACTGAACTTTACTAAACCGGGGTTTGAACCGTGGCTTTATGGTCTGATAAGCCAACACACTATGAACGATACTATGGCGGCTTCATCTATCACTCCAAATAAATTTCTCGTTTCCTTTTACAAATTTTTCGTGATTTTCTTCAATTTTCAAAGCCCAAAATGTTACACAACCATTCGCTAAAAACGATATTCGTTTAGTGTAATTGCTATTCCAATAATTACAATTGAATTGAATTGAAAGTAGAATTAATTATTAAACAAATAATTAATTTTTTTCGTGTTAATATTGTATTTAGAACTTAACTTATTATGTTCTCCAGCACTGTATACATATAGAAGTATTTATAAAATCGGTTTCTTACTTCTTCCTGCAAATTACTTTCCATTCATTTTATTACCGTTTTAACTTACACAAGACACAGCAAACTATTACAGTTTTCGGGCATCACTTTATAACACAGTAATAAATATGTTTGTATATGTATTTAAAACACGCAATGAATAAGTAAGAGAGTAAATAACTAGTGTGTCCGTCTGTGTGTATGTGTTTGTGGAAGAGAAAGATAATACTAACAGAGGAAGACAGTGAGATTTACAGCATGAGTGTATAAAATGAGTGCGTAAGTGTGCATATGTACAACAGAGTGTTCTGTCAAATAGCAATAACGTTACGCCAAAAAGCAAATAAACAGTGATGGCTGATAATGAGAAAATTTCGTATATAGTATTCGCATCCATAAAAAGGGTGTTTTTTAAGAGCTTGAATGATCTTACATACATTTACATACAGTTGGTCATAACAATCCTTTAGTTAGGATTACGGCCTAGTGTTGTGTGTGCAAATTTTATCCACGAGTGTAGAGGCCTACGTTTTAACGTTGACTTCGAACGACAGATTTGATAAAGTTTTCATATCAATTTCATTTAAGTCGCAGAGTTTTTGTCAGAAGTCCGCTAAAAGAAAATCGCAGAAATTTTTTTTATTTTGTTTCGTTCGGGATGTTTGAACAGGGGTTTGAACTATGAGCTCTCGTCGAATAAGACCACACACTACTTGCTGGATTACGGCAACTTTATACAGCTTGAGAACTTGAAATGTTAAATCAAGACAAATTTGATTTTTTGAAATGAAAATCTCTTTATTATAATCTAATAGACAATCAGTCTTCCAATAGATCTAACGGTAATGGTGACTTGAATATGGGCCTCCAATACTTTAACAGTTACTGGTATGTTTCTATGTTTTAATGTCACTGCCGACTTTTCTATTTCTGCCGATATATTATAACATTAGGCTCAACCGCTGGCGTGTTCCTTGCCTTTGCATTATTTTTTGATTCTAATCGCGACTAAAGAACAATGTCGACCACTTTACATTGTTCTTTCACATTTCACCGGATATTTTAATAAATGGCGTTCCATATACGTGGTCAAGAGACATCAACTATTTGTTTACATATATAGGTGTAGTATTATAGTAATCTTGTAGCGACTCGCTAAGTTAATGTTCCCTAGCTTGAAGATATTGTTGTTGTTGTCTCCAATTACTACGCTGAGATAAAAAGAATGTTCCTTACGTGTGGTCCATTTTTTTTTGTAGTTTTTGTAATATTTTGTTGTAGTAAAGTAAATAAACATATGTTACGTTTTTACCTTTTTAAAAACGTTTAGGATATGAGTTCGTTGATTGCAAACGAAATAAAAATAAATTTGTGTTTAATTTTAGATTAATTCTTTATTGTTCGCACTATTTTATGTGCCACTGTTCACAACTTGATGTTACAACAACAATTTGCTTAGTTCGTTATTCTTCTATACACTTCTGTTCCCGTAAACACCAACAATTGTTCGGCAGGTCTTTTCAACGGCGATCTTCAAACCGCGACGGTACTCTTCACACGCAACGCGTCTTCACACAAGACTGACTGAATTCTTACTACTCGTTGCCTACTTTGTCTGATAAATGTTCTTGAAGTCGAACGTTTGTGCCTTCGCCTTCTCGAGATCTTTGTCTATCCCCTTTTCTTTCATACTGCTATTGTTGGTATATGGTTTTTGTAGCTTTTGTTTATCATTTTAATGTTAAACGATGTTACACCATTTCCATTTTCGTAACAATATATTCAAACTTTTTTCTACATCTAATGTAATCCAGCCCATTAACATATATTTAAGGGCCAAAGCCAGTGAGAAGGATAGTGTTTTAAGACGTTCATATCGTGTCTTTCAACTCCGACTTGAACGCCTTGAAATTTGATAGGGTCCATCTTGTTGAAGATACATCTGCCAAATTAGTTGTCATTTATTCAGTCTATTTGGAAATCGTGGACTATCATAGACAACGGCGTATGTTCTCTAAATGGACTCTATAGCAGCTAGCAAATGATCCTAATGTTCTTTAAAAAATCATATTTAACGATGAGTCCCCTTTGAGTACGTGAATAACCAATATTATCGAAATAGGGACGATACCAATTCATATGAGATTCAAGAGCGTTGGCTTGGATTTTAGGTTGGCTGTTCATATTTCTTTAAAGGCGACTTTGGCCAAGTCTTCATTGTCAATAATTTGAAATTTAGCCTGATTTACGTTCCAAAAAGGGATTTTTTTACGTATGTCCCGTATTTATTGGATATTCTAGTACCAGATTCCACTAAATGATTGCGTTACTGAGTAGCATTATCAGTGATAAGTTTTCTAACAACTCTTCATTATCAAGGGAATTATATATTAATTGAACTTGATCTCCATGTCACAGTCATTAAAGGATAGCCGAATCCATTCTACTACGTTTTCAACCAAATATGTTCGACGCATTTGCACAACTCGAGTTTCGTTTAAAACCATTTTAGCACTTAAAAATTTTTGTAAATTGTAACACATCAATGCATAAGCTTGTACGTTCAACGATACTTTCACTTTTAGAATATTGCCACCGATAATCGAGATTTCGTTTAATAGAGTATTCGTTTTACTTTTCAAAACTATACCGATCGCTTCCATGTTATGTGGACAATGAATTTAAAGATTCCGATTTGTCTTTGTAAGTCATCGTCAGTGCTTGAATTCGAATTTTTTATATTTTTTTTTAATCTTTTCAAAGAATTCCTTTTGCTAATGAATACATCTACTAGCGAATTTAGTTTAGGTACCTTAATATAGAAATTATAATTTCCAAGGGCCTTGGCTACAAAACTACTTCCTACTTATTATCTGATAGTGCTCAGCTAATGCAGCAATTGGAAGATTATGGCATCAAATTACCATTCCAGTATCATATTAAGAATATTTTTTATTTTTTCTTTTTGTCATTTGAATTTCAACTTGTAAGCCTTTAAACAACACCCTGTACTATTTATTTTTCTTTTATTTTGCTTTTATTTTTGTGTAAATTATTGTACAAATGTATACTGTGTTCTGCTGTTCGTGCTTCTTTTAGTAATGCAAACTTTTCGGTTTTAATATTGAAAAGCATTTTTCTTTCATTGTATCTGTTGTTGCATCCTTGCAAGAATTGTTTTTATTGGTATTATTAAACCAAACCTAATATTTACAACTATAATTCATAAAGATTTTTGAGAAAATTTTCATTATTTTTTGGTAATGGTTGGTGATACAGTGGAAACTGTAAAAACATAAACTGTTCACAAATATTATTTACAAATTCTTCTTCCTAGTTTAAGACTATTTCTCAAGGTATACTCGATCCATTCTTATTCCTTCAGTTTGTTGGTTTTGTGATATTTGTTAGCCAGGGGCATTAATTTGCACGAAAAAAGGAAAATAGTCACCAAATTTATTTTGAAATGTCTCGATTCTTAAGGGCGTTGTTTGGTAAGTTGCACAGTCTTGTTATAACCACCTTAACGCAGATTCCTGCCAATTTCGAAAGGCTCGATGATGATGTCAGCGTGGAATCTGTACCAAACATACATACATACATTGATCACTACAACCCTTCAGTAACGATTACGACCTAGCTTTGCACACCACTTATGTGTTGTGTGGTACTTTGATACATGAGTGGCGGGACCTGCAGTTTAAAGTCGACTCCGAACGACAGATTTTTGACCGCACCAAACACGTAATTTTAATGGATATCTTCTTATAGAGGATTGTATTCCGGTGGTCATTTTTTACGTGATGGGTTTGTAGCCCTACGCATAAGCCAAATTTAAAGCCCAGGGGATTGGACTACGCTGAAGGTATTAGTAAACGTCTAGCGGCTGCTTGTTTGCGATCTAGGAAAAGGCTGCTTGAATAAAGCAAGACAAGCATCTTTATGAGGGTCTGTATGTTTCCTATAACCAGATACCTTACTTTACCTTTACATCCCACATTTTAATGGAGTTCGTTTATAATTCCTTTGCATAAGTCGGGTAATAAATCCAATATTTCCAATTACAGGGGTATCGCCAAACTCAGTGCTATTCCCAGGTTGATGGAGAAACTCGTGACGGATTATCTCTTTTTTAATACGAAATCTTTAATAATAATGGCAATTTAGAGGCGGTTTAACGATTGCTCTCTCTCTCTCTCTCTCTCTCTCTTAGCAATATTGCTTGTTAACCTCGCCATAAATAAGAATCATCATTGAATATAATTCTTCGACAAAAACGCACGTTTTTAGACAATTTCAAATGAATCCAATCAGCGAAAGTCAATTGACTTTAATTCTTATACAGGGCTGTATGTAGTAGATCCTTTCTTAAAATTCTCCATGTAGTCGACGAACAAATTTCAACATGCTCTGTATGTAGACAAACCGACATTTCAGAGAATCAATACTTGGCATTACAGTAGAAATATTCATTCATGTTTGCACACGTTTTTGACTTGGTGATGCTTTGGAGTTGAAAAATGTGAAATTAGTGAGAAAGTGAAATGAATGCAATAACGGCATGTATTGGCTATTTATGTTGATTGTAAAATGGACGAAGTGTTCTATGAACTCTGTGAATGGATTTTTTTTTATTCAAAATAAATTCTTTTCGTGTTAAATTCATGATAACTTGGTAAACCTTACTGACTAAATATGGAGTAACATTTCTTTTTTCTTAAAATTTTTATGACTTTCTCCTTTGAATTTCCTTTGAATTCGAATATGAGCTCAAGAATTGTTTGTTGTTGTTAAGTCGCATGATTTTGGTGGACACTTGTTATCAAAATTGTTTGAGATAATTTATTCTGGAAACCGTTGCTGCAATAAATCGCTTCATGCACTTGTAGTTTGCCAGATGTCGTCGTATTGTTTAAACCACAAATCGTTGAAATCCATGGCATTCAGTTAGGTTAGAGGTCAGGTTAGAGGACGTGTACTTGTCAATTAAGACAAGTACAGTACCCGGAGGTCGAATTGACCCATTGCACATTGGCATTCAGTTGCAACCACAAAAATTCCACTATCACGTTCTTGTAATCAATGAAATTTATAGTCACTACAATTTCAGCCTCATCTTAAAAAAAACAAGGCCCAACCTGACTGGAATGTGAACTAGACTCTTTGTTCCTGCATTCATTTTTCATGGATTGCATATGGGCTTTCTGAGCCACGAATTCAACAATTTTGTGTCTTCACTAAGCCATTCAGATGGAAATACAGTTCATCGGAGAAGATCACTTTCTTCAAAAAATTAGCATTGAATTCACTTTGCCATTGAATGAATTATCTGCTGGTGTATGCCACTGAGGAAGCAAACTTTAATCAAAAATCGTTGCGTAGAAATTTCTGAGCTTTTTGAGAATTGATATTTTCAAGACACTGAGCAGTACAGTGAAGCACAGGAGTCTTACTGTGTATAATTGCAATATTGGCTTCATTTTCTCATATAAATATTCTTCAAAGTTTGCGAGCAGTCTTACAAGGACTTTTTAAATTTTTGTAATAAATTTTCACTATTATAACGCGTTGTCCTTTAGTAAAGCGCTCCCTTTTTCATAATTAGAGTAAATATATGAAACAGCTGCCAAATTTCAAAGCTGCCACCTATTTGTACAAAAACAGTGGCATTAAATTTTAAAAGTGCACTCTTACTGGGACACCGTTTAATTCGAATAGAAATGATCGATTGTAATATCGGTATTACATTTACCGCTTTTACTTACTACGCAGATCTATAATAATAATCTCGAACGTCGCCGTAGCCTAGTATGTAGAACAAATCGATATAAGGATAGATATTTCTTTGGCAACTGCCTCTCCCTAGATTTCCAGATTCCAGAGATTAAATAAAATTGCCAAGAAAAATTTTCTCAAAAATCTGTCATTCGGAGGCGATTTTAAACTGTAGGTCCTACCACTCATGTATAGTATTAACACACACAACATAAGTGGTGTGAGAAGGTAGATTGTAATCCTGACTGAAGGGTATGACCAATTATGTATGTATGTATGATCTGCCGTTGCGTATTTAAAGTGAACGAATTGACAAGGAATATAAAATACAAAAGAAAGTAATAAAGCCAGTTTGAAAAGTTGCCATAGTCTAGTCGGTAGTTTCTTGGTTTATTAGTCGAGAAACCGTGATTTAAAACCGAAGTAAAAATTGCTTCCTTAGCCGTCTTCTTATAAACACTCAGAGTAAATAAATTTGTCACGAAAAGTTTCTGAAATCCATCGTTTGGAGTTGACTTCACTTGTTCGGAGTTTGCATACGCAACGTTGGTGAGACGATAGGTTGTAGTCCTGACTAAATGCATGTAATTTCCAGTTAAGAAAGGATAGATTTTACTGTTGTCAGTGTTGGAAACTTAACAAATAGGTAGAATTACTGAAAAAACATTTTTTGAATGAAAAGATTACACACTTTAGGTAAAATATATCCATGGCATATATTACATAACCTGCATTCTCGACCATCATAAGCACTCATCAAATTTTGAATATAAGTGAGTCAACAATATTAAAATTTAACTGCTCTGATTTATTCATACTCACTACAATATTGATTTATAAATACAGGTTGCAATGAGTATGAATACAATGTTGATATCAAACTCATAACATTCGAAATATGTTTGATTCATACGCCTACTTATTCAGATTCATAAATTTAGAAAAATACTTATAATACTCATAAATGATTCGAGTGAATCGAATCATTCATCAAAATTTACAGTCTTTATTTGTTGTTGCATTTGCAAAAAAAGAAGAAAGAAAAAGACAAAGACAACAAGCAAAGCAAACACACAACCTTCTAGTGAGTATTGTAGTGTTCGTACGTAAATCATACTTATTTTGTGATTCTTGTAAATGTTAAGTCATGGAGGGTCGAAATCAACAATATCATACGTATTGTTAAGTATGAGTATGATGAGTGCTTCAAACTTTGAATATGAGTAGTATGAGTATGATATTAAAATAAGTATGAGTGCGTATAAGTATCAGAAATTATGAGTATAATTCGAATCTACTCATCTTTTTGAATACTCATTGCTGATCTCTGTATAGCAACTATCAATAATTAGTAAGGAACTTTTCCCACCACCCAATAATATCGACTCTAAATATCAATCGGTATGTTTTCATCTTTTGTTATGCTGGTTACTGCTGTTGCTGTTGTTGTTGTTGATATCATTATCATGTTGACACTTTTTAACGGTTCTTCTTTTTTTTTTTTCTTTTAATTCTTGAACAGACTTAATTTTCTCTGTGTTTATATTTTGTCTCTCTTGCTAACACTTATTATTGTTTTGTTTGTTGTTTTTGTTCATATTTTCTGTACTGGCATCAGAAAAAATAAAAAAAAAACGAAGAAGAAAATTTCTTAATTAAAAAGTTGTCTTATTTCTTTGCTCTGGCATTTGCCGTTACAATATTTTCTCTCGCTCTCTCTGTCTCTCTCTGTGTTCTATGGTTTCTTTTTATTTATATTTCGTTTAAGTTAAATATTAATCCTTTGGGAGGTTTTTCTTTTCTTTTTCTTTCATTTCATTTTATGCTTTTATTTTGCTGAAGACTAGGAAAAGATGGAGAGAAAGGAAGACAACCAGAACGTAAGACTACACTACCACAAGAGAAATAAGAATAAGACACACACACATAATTTTTGTTTTGTTGTTATTTTGTTTTATAACCATCATTATTATTTTTAGCTATGGATGATAAATTTTCTGTTTTTTAGCTGTGTTGTAAGAAAAATATGACAACAGCAACAAAACTGCAACAACAAAAACAAAACAAAAAATAAAAAAAAAAGTTTAATTTTGTCGTTTTTCCTTTCTTTTCTTTTAATATTCAAAAAGAAATAAATGTTTTACTGTGTAAAAGAGAGAAAGCGAGAGAGAGAGAGAGAGAGCGTGAGAGAAAGGAAGAAACCCTCATAACTGGGCTATTTTTATTATGGGCTTTAAACGGGGCGTATGATTCATATCAATGCAACAAAAATTAAATATTAATTATGCGCCACCAGGGTTAAAGGTTAATTTTAAAAAGAAGACAAAAAACAAGTCATTTGTCACAAAAAAATTAACTGGCAACTCTTGAAGCTAATGAAACTTAAACATTATGGAACAATAGCCTCTAAATTGAGTACATTTCTAAGCATATTTCACATGTAAGGAAAATTGTACACACTAAAACGTAACGGACTTTGATGTTAACTCCAACAGAGGGTGGGCCTGCACTACATGCATGCTGCTATTTTGGGAAGACATGGACACATCCTAGTCGATTATGTATTTACTTACAACTTTCTGAAGAGAACATTTAATTTTAGAATTTTCTTAGGGACTTCTGGTCAGAGGCACTTGAGGTGTATAACAATGGCTCATTAAAGATGCCTGTTACGTTGAGCTGTGGTTCTGCTTTAAAAAACGTTCCTGTAGATTGATTGACTACTGCAGTGTTTTCCATGCAAAAATCATGGTCATTTTGAAGGCGGCACAATAATTTTTTGAGTGGCGTAATTTTCTCTTGATTTGCTCGGTTAGCCAGGACCTAATGGATGTATTTTCAATGTGCGTCCTTAACCATGAATGTCGAGGATTTCTCAAGAAAATTTTGTATTGTTCAAAGGTATCTCTTATGAGTTCCGGGACATGGGAATTCCATAGGAAATTGCCTTGTTGATGAGCTGGCAAGGACCACTACGAAGCTCGCAATCTCCAATATTCTGCATAGCATATGTGTTCCTCAGTTAAGTTGAATCTGATTCATTCGTTTTACACGGAGGCTTAATCTTGTCGGCAGCAAGAGGTTGCATGTAATAATAATAGACTCTTCGGGATATGTATGGATAAGAAGACTTGCATTTTTAAATCGCATGAATATCCATCGAACAATAGCGATACTCATGAGTCACTGTCCTTTTGGTAGGCATGCCGAAGAACATGTTAACTTGCAGAGGTTATGACCTCTGCAGGAGCTGTGAGTCGGAGAAGGTAGAAGACACTGTCTTTCATGTTTCAGTAACCTAAGGTTGTTGACCTCTCACTTTCGGACATCCTTTCCCGAGCTCTCTTATATAAAGATTGCCAGAGTAGTAAGATTTATTTTGGATTTGGGTTGGTTTCCTCTCGGAAATGTCTGTTCTCGGATTTAACTTTGTTTATGACATCACAGTAGAGCTAAATGCTATGCAAAATGGGACCTCTTCCTTCAGGCACGCGTCACGACGTTACCGAACTTAACTTAGTGTTTAGGAACGATCGGTTTACCTTTTCAGTTACACGATTGAAGTTGTGAGATCCTTGCTCCTTGGATCTAATAAAGAATATTTCGTGTCTTTTAGCACGAAGACATGGCCACGAATTGCAAACTGGAATGTGAAATCACTTTCATAAACTGGTAAACTGGTAAACCATGAAGAGCGTGTACAAAAAAGTCGATTATCATGGTGCGATAGGTGTCTCCATTGACCGTAATGGTTATGCCGTCCTCATTTTCAAAGCAATATGGGGCAATGATGCCTTCGCTTCACAAGCCGCGTCAAACAGGCACTCCTAATGGGTGCATCAGTTTCTGTAAGACCACTTTTGCGTGCGTACGAAAATTTTGCTTAGTAATGTACCCACCAAAATGAAAATGAGCTTCATCTGAAAATATTAATTTTTTTTTTTGTAAAATCATCATCATCATTCAGTTTCTAGTTTGCTCATCGAATGCGAAAGCGAATATGGAGCGTGTTGTTATGCCGCTTTAATTCTTGAACTTGTTGAACTTTGTAAGGCGTCATACCGAAATCTTTCCGCAAAATTCGAAGTAAACTGGTGCGTTAAAAGTTCAATTCTTGAGAACAAGATGTTGTTGGATTCTTCTCACGCACATTCTCAGCCACATATTCGATATTTTCGGGTGCACGTAATGTACTAGCACATTCACGTCTTGTCGCATCAGCAATGAAACCAATTTAGCAATAAACATGCGTATACAGGGCACTGTTGTTCCTTGTCTACGAACAAATTTTGTACGATATTTTCGTGCAATTTCCGACCAATTTTCTTTATTTTGGAATTAAAGTTCCAATAAATCCCAACGTTACTCAAGTGTAAATCGATTCATTACGTTCAGTGGAGATAAGAAACTGAGTTTTGTAACAGAATAAAATTCCCAGATTCGAAATAACAGGTGATTCAAATTTAAACCGATATAGGGTCCTACCTATAGATCCATTATTTATGTCATCCACGTGCATTTTCAGAACTATTAAATAAAATTAATATTGTTACGTTTTTACCTTTTTAAATATGAGTTCGTTGATTGCAAACAAAATAAAAACCAACATGTGTTTCGTTTCAATTAAACTCTTTACTACTACTCGTACTACTTTTGTGTGTCACTGTTACAATTTGATGTATCCAATAATAATTGCTTGTTCACTATTCTTCTTTGCTCACAACGGAGATCTTTTCAAAGGAGATCTTCAAACAACGACCATTTTCTTCAAACGTAACGCGTTTTCACACAAGACTGACTGAATTCTTACTGCTCGCCGCCTATTCCGTATTGCCTTTTTATATGCCCACGTAATCAGTCTGTAGAAGGTTCTTGAAGTAGAACGTACGTGTTTTCGCCTTCTCAAGAACTTTATCGCGACTTTATGGTTGTTTGTGTATTTTGTTCACATTGCTTGTTGTTGCGTTCTCGCTTACTTGTTTATCCCCTTTTCTTTTGTACTGATGTTGTTGATTTACATGTACCAAGTTCGTTGTATGTGTTAGTGTAGTTTTTGTTTATCGTTTTAATGTTAAACGTTGGTACACCATTTTCATTTTTGTAACAATATTTTTCATTTCATTTTCTAAAAGGCCGATTTATTGTGCTACAATTTATAAAAAAAATTTTTTTTTTCTGTCATCCATTTGGCGTAATTAAAACAAACAAAATGTAGCAGCAAACTTTGTGGCAGCTTAAATGAGTAAAGAAAAGTGTAGAATAGGGTGAGGGAGGTAGGAAGAGTGAAAATTGAAAGGAAAACTATGAAAAACTTTAGACGTTCCATCAATCTATATTATGAAGCTGCAACAAATTCATCTTGGATTTCATATCCCACTACTTTCTCTACATTAATGCTGTTGTTTTTCCAAAACAGAACATTTTCAATTGAAAATAAAGCACATGAGGGTCTAGTCGAGAATACAGAATGCAACAGGAGAGAAGAAAAAAGAAAAATAATTAATTTTGTAAAACCATCAGAAGGGAAAACTAAAAGGCAAATTTACAAAACAAAACATAATAGCAACAGCTAGAAACTTAGCCAGTAAAATACTTGACATTTTCATTTCCATTTTCCACTTTCCATTTGGCATTTGTTCTATGTCTTGTTGATTTCTTATAAATTTCGCGAATGTTCTGCTCGCTTCTTCCATTACATTTTATTTGATAGCTTGGCTACCAACCACCATAGCAGGTGTTGTTTTGTATACATTAAATGGGGTTCACTTTTCTCCTTACATCCACACTCATTCAGCTTGAACTGGATGTGCAACTTCAAGTGGCTATTTGTCTTGTATTTGTTAAAAGCGAGAGAGAGAGAGAGAGAGATACAGAGAGAAAAAGAGAACACAATAAGTTAATGGCCACAACTTCTACTCAAGTAGAATGCCAACTTTGTTGTTTTATTTTCTTATTTTTTTTTCTTAAAGTGGCTTAAAATATGAGACTCTCTTGTTGCCTGCCTCGTGTTGTTTGAGTGCCACAATAACTACAAATTAAAACGGCGCAAATTATACTGTCCGCCTAGGCGATCAGACCCTTTAGCTGATATGTCTGCTTACTGTTGTTGTGGCATTTTTCTATATTCAACAGAAAAATAATTAATCTTGTGAGAATTACAGAAACGAAAAAAAATAGTAAAAAACGAAAAGAAAAACTCAAATAAAATTTTAACAGACGCACTGCAGGTGTGTTGTTTAATTAAAATTTACCTTCTGTTTTGGCCTGTTTAGGTGCGCGAGTAATTTTATTCTGTTCCAGCTCACAACGGTTGTAAAAGTTGTTGTCGCCGCTGTTGTTGTTGTTGTTGTTGTTGCAGTAGCATGATAAACATTTTTCAAAAAACAAAAAAGTGGCTTAAATAGGATTAAGTAAGTAATAGACTTATAAACGCGGGATTTGCACAATGGCATGAAAATGTTTTTAAAAAATTCTAGAAATAAATTTGTTGAAAATTTAATTAAATTTTAGCTCCGTCCGTTAGAGAATATTTCTGCATATTTTGGCTTATTTGATATTCAACGGCATATAAAAATATTTTTTATATTTTTTAAAGAATTTAAAGAAGAGTTTTGTATCAATCAATAAAATCAATTCCACGACGATGATTTTCCGTCAGCGGATTTCTGGCAAAAACTGCGACAGTTCGACACCTTTTGCACGTTCAAAGTACTTTGTTTCGCTTTTGCGAACTTACCCTCGCTCGTTTTTCCCTTCTCTCCTGCAAACTCAAGACTTTTGAAAGTATTATGCAAAGTACTTTTAAAGAGGAAAGGGCGTCTAAATAAAATTGCCATGAAAAAGTTTCTCAAAAATCTGTCGTTCAGAATCTGTAGGTCCTGCCGCTCATGTATTAAATTAAGACACACAACATAAGTGGTGTTAGAAGTTAGGTCGTAATCCTGATTGAAGGGTAGTAATGACCAATTATGTATGTATGTATGCAATAGTACGCATACCTCTGATCCTTAAGCAAGACAGTTTGCGATTCAGCGTTTTCTTTTGCCAGCATTAGTTTTGCTTAGACCAGATCAGTAAACTCAACTCCTTGGTAGAAGCCCAGGTTTTCACATCTCCCACGCGATGAAATGCTAGGCATGTATGTACTCAATAAATGAACAACAATTTTCTCTCCTTCCTTGTCTCCTTAATATTCAATATTATCGTGATCAATGCATCTCATGTCAAAAGCGCAATGTTCAGTACTGACTTAAGCAACAACGGAGTTTCTGCTACTTTGAATGGCTTTCCATACATCTCCTATCTTGTTGATCAGATTTGCAGTATCTTCACCTTATCCAAATATGTCCATGTGGCGTTGCCTACATCTTCCACTAAATTGGCAAACTAAGCTTGAAAGCTCGGGAATTCATTCAAAATATGATACTTATGCCACATCTGGTCAATTCATCCAATCTACAAAATACCGAAATACCACTGTGTCCGCGTACCCATATGGTGTGAATGTTGTGTCACTCTGTCATCTCAATGAGAGACACTAGGGAGACGAAAACGGTCCCGGAGGACATTATTTAGAACCCAGTGCCTCGGCAACTGTTATCAGGAAGTGTGTATATTAGTATGTGTGTATATTAGTATAAAATCCTTAGTAATCACAACCTCAGCCCGGTATAATGAAAACTTTTGCGTGAAGGGGGTTGAAACATTGTTGTTGCAAGGATCCGGTAGCATTAAGTAGCCTCTAATACTCTACAAGGCGCTCGTCCTTATCATGCTTCTTTATGGCGCAGAAGCATGGACACTTGCAAGCACTGATGTAGCAGCTTTGAGAGTATTTGAAAGAAAAGTCCTACATAAGATCTTCGGTCCAGTGCGATTTGGCGATAATTTCCGCATTCGATCCATGAATGAGCTGTATGAGCTCCTCAACGACATTGACGTTGTGCAGCATATTAACATCCAGCGGCTGCGTTGGTTCGGCCATGTCGTTCAAATTGATTAGGATAGTTTAGCGAGACTAGTATTTAATGCGCGGATTTGCGGAAGTCGACGAAGAGGACGACCTTGCCTGCGGTGGAAGGTCCAAGTCAAGAAAGCCCTGTCATCGAAGTTTGTGATTAACTGAAGAAGGCGCGCAGGAAGCAGAGACGCCGGAAAGGATGTGGTAGAACAGGCCGAAATCCAATAATCGGGTTGTTAATGGCCAATTAAGTAAGTAAGTATTTCAATCGACTCCAAACAGAAGGCAGTTTGTATTTTCTGTTGAAGAGCGGTCTACTTTGTGTAGGTATTCTGCTATGATGCTAGTGATAAACGAGGTTTCTCATATCATATAGCTTGTCTTTTTGATATCTAGGCCACTGAACGGTCTTTTTTGCAATTGAAATAATTCTGAATTGTGGCACGTAGTATTCTGTAATAACCGCTCGAGCTAAGGCAGTAACAAAATGCATTCAATCTGGCTTGTAAAAAATGTTCTTAACTTCTTGGATTATGACTACATACTTGTCCTGTGGATTGCTCTTTTAAACACTTTTTCTGTTATATCTGAACATGTTCTGCCATGTACTTCTCGTTTTGCATACAGTTCTCTGGCGTTCATACAGTTCGTTGTAAAGTCTTTCATTATATCATCTGGGTTTGTCAAGTCTTTGGCAAACCTTCTTTTTACAGTGGAAGTAAAAGTATTGCATGTCTTAGACATTTGCGCTACTAAGAGTCCAGATATGTCCATCGCTACACCTTTTGGTTTTTATCCTTCAATACGTGAGGCGAAGACAAACATACTTGTCTTCCGTTTCTTCAAATTGTACTGCCCATGTCGCACCCTTGTTTTAATCTTCTTTAGAATTTTTTTTCTTAAATTTCAATACGTGTTTTACATGAATCTCATGTTTTATTAATCCTAAGAATATTTCAATTTTCTTGTTTTTCTTTTTTTCTTTTACTGAATTGAATTCAAATTCATCAAAATGATTTATGGAAAAAGTTTTTCTCAATTTTCTCTCCTATTAATTATTAATTGAACAGAGATTTTTCTCCTGTAAGGCTCATGAGAAGGGGGAGCGAAAGTAATGTATTTTTGGGAAAATTCATAAATGCGTACAAAACTGTTTGAAAATGGAAAAATTAATTAAAAAATATCTCTTAATAACACTGTAAAATTTTCCATTAGATATAACGGTTCCTTCAAGTTTGAGTTTGCTTAACAGACAGGATTTTATTGTGTATGGCAAGGAACAGATGTGGTAGACTGTAATGCACTAAAATCACTTAAGAATTTAATTTTTTTAACAAACCGGTTAGATAGTTCCTTGCTCTACTTGATTACTTTAGTCCAATTTGCAAAGACTTTTACCTCATATGGTTTCTTCTTTAGTTTTTCAAAGATCTTTAATATTACTGGAAATGAACTTGTGGGTCTGTATGACACAGCTATCGTGTGATTACAGCCTGGCCCAATCTCATTTTAAAAAGTACAACCTTCTACCCTTTCGGGTAGTACTTCTTACTTAAAATTGCATTTAAAAAGAAAATGATACATACATACATACATAAATAATAGGTCATTACAGTCCTTCAGTCAAGATTACAACATGGGTTCTCGCATCACGTATCTTGTGTGTGTTAATTTTATGAGTGGCGGGAGTGTTCCGGCGGGGCGGAACTGTTTAAAGTCGATTACGAACTACAGATTTTTAAGTTTTATTGTCAGAAATCTGCTGAAAGGCAGTCGCCAAAGAAATATTTTTTTATATTTCGCTTAATTGGAGATGTCTGACCTGGGATTTGAACCTTGGCCCAACGTCTAATAAGACAACACACTCCCTACCAGACTATGGCGACATCAATCTAACGATAATCGATATTCGTGGCAGCTCTGTATATTGCCACCGATTTTGTCCGAAGGCCATCCACAGCACTGTTCTCAAACGGGATATCCGTTACAGTTTAGCTATCTCTGACCATCTGTCAATGTCCTTGTATCGCAGTGCTCTCTGTTCTCTTTCAACTCCACTTTTAAACTTGTGTTGCAAACAGTTGGTTGGCATTTCACCTGCAACTCGATGGATTCATCCTTGTAATTGAATTTTAAAGGATTAGTCTGTAACCAAAAACCTTCTCTAATGCACGACGTTCTTCTGTGAATCTGTCCCCAACTACGGAGATTTCGTTAAGTTTAGTCTGCGAATGCGTTAAATATGATATGATATGAGCGCTGAAGTATTTTTTTTTTAAATTTAAAGTTATTAGATTGCTTACTTATTTTTGGTCATTTTAGCCCTTTAGTCAGGACGATGATCTAGCTTCTCATATCATTCATGTTGTATGCGTTAATGGGTTGTTGTATGGTATGGGTTATCCATTTCGTGGTTTTAAAAGTAAATGTAAATAAAACACATATAAAATATTTTTTTCATGATATTCCTTTTTTATTGTAAAGTTTGAACGTTGACATTATGTGTGAAATACTACATCATTTAAATGACCTCCACGCAAAGTGTTGCAAGCATTGATTCTTTTGAGGTAATTTTCGACCACTTTTTGACACATATTGGGCGGTATCTCAGCCATAACTTGACGAATGTTGGTTTTTAAGTGCTCAAGAGCTGAAGGTTTATCTGCTTAAACACGGTCTTTCGCGTAGCCCCACAAAAAAAGTCTAATGGAGAAATTACGCGGCCAGGAAATGTCTCTTGCAATAAAGCCATATTCGCTCGAGTTGTGTGGCATGTGGCACCGTCTTGTTGAAACCACATATTCTCCAAGTCGTAGTCTTCAATAGCAGGCAAAAAAAGTCGGTTATCATATGACCATAACGCTCCGAATTGACGGTGACAGTCGTTCCATCGTCGTTTTCGAAGAAGTAAGGTCCAATCACACCTTCAGAGCAAAGAGCACACCAAACAGTGACTTTTTCTGGATGTAATGACATCTCTTCAATTACTTGAGGATTCTCAATACGACAATTTTGTTTATTAACATACCCACCGAGTGTGAAATGTGCTTCATCGCTGAAGAAAATTTTGTTCGAAAAATTGCCGTCGACCGCCTGTTGTTCAAGCACCCATTCCACGTATCTACGACGTTGTGAATGGTCAGCTGGCTTCAGTTGTTGCGTGAGCTGGACTTTATATGGATATAGGTGTAGATCTAAATGCAAAATACGCCATAATGTGCCGTAAGACAGTCGTAATTCCTGAGAACTACGAGGAATCGACACATTCGGGTCTTCGGCAACACTTTCACTTACAATAGCGATATTTTCAGCGGAACGAGCGAAACGATGATGTACAGGCCTTTCAATATTTGTAACCACTCCAGTCTCTTCATAATCTCCTCTTAAAGCACGATACGTGGCTGTGGCAGAATCACCATTTTTGTAGTTGGTTTTGATAATTTTTATGCGTTGTGTGATAGTTAAGCGATCCATTTTCGTCAATGTCAGATTTTCAACTAAAAAGAAAAAAATTGGTTTCACAACTCAGTTTGACAGATGTCGAATTCCAGTCCCATACTTTTGAAACCACGAAATGGAAGCCCTTTACATGAGTGGTGGCACCTACAGTTTAAAGACGACTTCGTACGACAGATTTTTTAAGAAACTTTTCACGGTAATTTTATTAACTCCCTAAGTAAGAATTTTTTTTTTCATATTTCGCTTTGTTGGAGATGTTTGACACTGGGGTTCGAACCGTGGCCTCACAACTAATAAGCCAACACATTACCTACTAGACTACGGCGATTTTAAGTTGGTAATCATTTTGAAGTCAGGATTACGATCCAACTTTTCCCACCATTCATGGCATGGGTGTTAATTTTTCCATGAGTGGCAGGACTTAAAGTTTAATGTCGACTCAGAAAGACATTTGTGAGAAAGTTTTCATAACAATTTTATTTACTTTCAAAGATTTTACCTGCAAAATGCTGAGAAGATGTCGCCGAAGAAATATTTTTTAATTTCATATACCGTTTCGTTCGGGTTGTCTGCGCAGGGTAGTAGATAGACACTATGGCGATTTCAAATCGGTCGTTACAAACCTTTAATTAGGATTACTACCTAGTCTCTCACACCACTTATGTTGTGTGTGTTAATTTTATACATGGGTGGTGGGACCTACAGTTTAGAGTCGACTACGAACGACTTTATAGCAACTATATTTACTTTCAGAGTTTTTGCCAGAAAACTGCTGAGAGTAAGTCGTCTAAAGAAATATTTCTTAATTCTGATTTCGTTCGAGATGTCTACGCCGGAGTTTAAACCACGGGCCCGCGTTTAATAAGCTAGTATACTACGTACTACACTATGACTAATTTAAAAAAAGTTATTAGATAGGTTAGGGTATAATTTCTAGCAGTGCTAGTGTAGAATTTCGCGTAAGACCAGCAAGTACTTAATTTTAATTTTTCTTTAGAGATTCTGCCATTTTTAGTCTCCTCAAGAGATGACAATCATAAATTCAAATGCGTTTAAAAAGTGCTTATTTCAATAAAAAAAGTATACTTGAACTTGACAGTCCCCGTACATGTACAACCAAACGATGCAATTAAAAAATGCGTATGTATGCAGTGTACTCGTCTAGTATACATACATACATATGTGTTTATAGTAATCGAGCTATAATATGCTCTTGTTAGTTTTATTGCTTTCAATTTGCTTGTTATTGTTTTTTTCTCATTTGTTTTTTGAAACTAGAATTTCATTCTGTATATTTCTACAGCTGTTTGAGAGAATTCACGTTATTATTTTTATGTGTGTGTTATTTTACTGTTACCCTTTCTCTCATCTCTTTTCTAAATTTTGTTTTTTTCATCGCATTGTTCTTGTTAAATTAGCTTTAAATTGTTATAATTATTATATTAACCTTAATTCATATGCACATATACACAGATGCACACAGATACAGATATGTGGTATACACCTATGCTACACCCAACTACACCCAAATAAACATTGAGTGATGATAACAACTAAACAAAACCACTACTTGTGCATGTTTATAGCCTTTAACCAAATTAGTAAAATTCATTCTTCTCTCTTTTCTCTTCTCTTATGTATGGTCTCTCTCGTTCTATCTCTCGGTATCACTGTGTTGATTCGGTTTATATTGCAGTTATTACTGTGAATGAATGTATGTGTATGTGTTAAGGAGTGTTTGTGTTTATTAGTGTGTTGGGCTTAATTTAAATTTTAAAATAAAATTCGTGGACGTGCTTAAGCATTTGTGCGGCTATAAAAGAGATGTTTGTTTTGTTTTTGTTTTTGTTGTTGTTCTCCTGGTGATAAATTGCTGAAATAAATATTTGTTTTGTTTGGTTACAGTCTGTTGTTTTTATAATTATCTTTAATTCAGAAAAAAAAGGCTTGGACTTTGGTGACCAGTTAAATAAACGTTTTTTTTTTGTTTTTTTTTTCATTTTAATTTTTTTAATAACATTTAACGCCATTGTTTGCGGTTAATATGACATGTTTTGTCATTAAGCGGTGAATATAGACAAAAACAAAAGAAAATAATTTTATGTCATTAAAATTATACAGGGTGCAGTGTAAAGTATGTTTAAATTTTATTATTTAAACAAATGTTTTACTTCTTGCAGAGTTAAGTATTTCGAACATATTACCAGAGGAGTTTTTTTTGGTGGCTGAAATTAAAGAAAAATAATCTTTAGACCCCATTTGAGCCTATTACCACGATGGTGATAATTTTAATAACAGATGTTTTTTACACCAGAAATATTGATAGCGTGATAATGATAGTGAATGCCCAAAAAGCATGGAAATATGGGAACTATGGTCAAGATATTGTTATGAAAATGAATAATCTAAATACTGATGTTTTGCTTTTACATCAATTAACATTAAAATGGTAAAGAAGTAAACAAAAATGCTACAACAAACACTACAAGAATAAATGTAAACAAAATACACAAACAACAAAAATGAAACAACGACGTTTACATTTATAGAGATTTCGAGAACGCTAAGTCACGTATATTTGCCTTCAAGAACATTCATCAGATTGTTTACCCTGCCATATAAAAGGCAAGGCAAAGCAAGCGGGTGAGTTAGTAAAGTTCAGACAGTTTTGAGCGAAGACGCGCGGTGTTTGAAGAGAGTAATCGTGGTTTGAAGATCTCCGTCACAAAGATCTGTCGAGCAATTGTCTAATAATTGTTATTGTTTATGCAAAGGTTGTAAACAGTGGAATAACAAAGCAAAGCAATTGTTGTTGTTTACATAAAGTTGTGAAGAATTCTAATTAAAACCAAACACAAATTTATTTTAATTTTATTTGCAATCTACGAGCTCATATTTTAAACGTTTTTAAAAGGTAAAAACATACCAACATATCTTGGGTGTAGTGGGTTTAGACAAATGTTTTATCTATACGATTTCGGCACTCGCTTTCAATCCTGGCTTTACTACGCCAGTTGGCTAAATTGCTGTATTTGGAGCGAAGAATTTCCTCATGCCATTCGGGAATCACCAGGGGATCCACAAAAAATTACTGTTTGGTGTTTGATTACACGCTGGAGAGATCATCGATCCTTAATTATTAGCAATAAGCAGGGACCTACGATTATGATAAATGGGAGCACTATCGAAATCCACATTAAATGAAACTAATCAGTGAAAGGCGGCTCAACTTGTATTACTTTTTATGAGGCCATGTTAAGTCATTGATTTATGTAGGCAAACCGGCCACTCGCGAACTTTTGGAATATTGATGCCACCATTAATGGCATACGGCTACGATTACGTTTAAAAACTAAATGCCATAAAATTATCTACAAGATTATAATAAAACATTTTCGTTTCAAATTTTCTGTCTGAAATTTTTCGTTTAGTATTGCCACTAAGAAACAAATACTTGTTTGATTTTAAAGAAATTACATGTCAAACCTTATGGACACTAGTATTCCATTTGCGTTAAATGATTATATGATGCCATACATCCTCCTTTTTGTTTTCACACCCTGTCTGTCTGTCTGTCTATTTTGTATGATTTTTAATTTCAAAATTTTAAATTTAAAAGAAAAACGTCATAAAATTGTGAAAATATTTAAGCTGATAAGGAAGTAATTTATGAGAAGACAGTATAACAAATTGTTTTCGTTCTACTATTCCTTTATTTTACTTCTCACTCACTTTTTGACTTTTTGTAACATGCAACATGATGTCAGTTACATGACTGTCTTGTTGCCTTTTCACGAAATTAAAAATAAACACCAACTGACACAGACACACCAACAACAACAAAAATTTCCATTTCCTGTCAATTTCTCTTATTTTCTAAATGTTATTTCTTCTTCTTCTTCCTTTTATTTTGCTTCATTTCCAAGAATATGACCAGCCCATATCTTCGCCTTAATCTTCGTCTTCGTATTTGTTGTTTTTTTTAATATATTTTCGGTGGCAATTCCATTTTGTTATTGTTGTTGTATTTGTTGTTTTAGTATCTTAAATCCAATTAAAATGTAATGTTTTCCCAACCATCCTGTTTATGGCTGTGGTCCTCTGTTTTATAGAAGGCGATCATCCAGCCTTATTTGAAATTAAACGGTGTTGAATATCCTTCAAAATTTCCTTACTGTTGTTGTTTTTTGTTTTTTTACTGCCCGTAAATTCTAATGAAAATGTTGTAATAATAGTGGATGGTGAATAGTAGTGTTGTTTTTTTAATGACACCCAGCTACAGGAAAATATGTTCGTTATCGTTGCCTTTTTAAAGTCGTTCGTTATAGATATTTGCTATAAAAGATAGTTGTACTCAGTTTCTCCTTAGCATCTCTTTGCTAGGGTCATAGGCATCTATCCTTCGCTAACGAATGACTAAATATTCCCTCATAATTGTCGGAGCAGGTGCTTAGACATCGTTACCCCAAGTAGTTACTATTACAACGAGCAGTCAGATTCTCCTCCTCGGATGAAAAACTGGATTCTGGTGCCAACTTGGAGTAATGTACTGTCTTCCAGGCGAGAACCTAAGCCTTTAGGAATATACTTATCTATTCAGGCAGCCAGGCTAAAATAAAGCACCGTAAAGCTTTTTCACTATTGTCGTTTATTTCTCTGCGACATGGCAGATTAATCGAAGGCTTGCACGATTTCAGGTATAAAGCCATATCCGGAAATTTCTTTCATTTTTATATCAGTTTTACACCAATCTAATTCAGCTGTTGTACCACCAACAGCAATCTTATACTGCTAATATTAACACTCGTATATCATTCTACTACTGCTCTTCTATACAATATAATAAAACTCGTACTACCGGTATACCACTCCTATAGTACTTTTATGTCACTTGTATGCTACTGTCATACCACTTTTAAACTAGTTTCCCTCCTACATCACTATTATACTACTCTTCTTATACCATTTTATATACTACATTTATACGACTCTTATACCACTCTTATATCACTCATATAATACTCATGTACTACTATTATACTATTCTTATACTACTATTATACTGCTCTTATACTGTTCTGATACTTTTCCTATACTACTTTTATGCGACTCTTATACCACTCTTATATCACTCATATAATACTCATGTACTACTATTATACTATTCTTATACTACTATTATACTGCTCTTATACTATTCTGATACTTTTTCTATACTACTTTTATACGACTCTTATACCACTCTTATATCACTCATATAATACTCATGTACTACTGTTATACTATTCTTATACTACTATTATACTGCTCTTATACTGTTCTGATACTATTCCTATACTACTTTTATACTACTCTTATACTACTCTCATGCTCCTCTTATACTACTCTTATGCTACTCTTATACTAGTCCTATTTATGTACTTCTATACCACTTCAATATCACTTTTATACCATTATTATAACATTATCTTACCATTCTTATACCACCCTTATACTACTCTTATATTACACTTATATTACTCTTATAATACTCTTATATCAGTTGTATACCGCTATTGTAACACTGTCTTACCACTCTCATGTTACTCTTATACTACTCTTATACTACTCTTATATTACTCTTATACTACTGTTTTATCACTTCGATATCACTATTATACCATTATTATAACACTATCTTACAGCTATTATACCACTCTCATACCTTACTTATACTGCTCTTATAACACCCTCATATCACTATTATACAACTCTTAAACCAGTCTTATACCACACTCATACCACTATTGTTACCAAGAATCTCTGTCTTCTTATTAGGAATCCGCTTTATTTTTCATTGACTTTACTCATTCCTGCTGTACTGTTGCACCTCATAGGATGATAGGCTTGTCCTCGGCTGTTGCTTAGAAACAGGGCTCTCTACAAATATATATTGCTTTGTCATAAAGAGTGCACTAGATAGGAAGGAACCTTTGCTCAGTGAACTCAACTTTTTCCGAAAGTTTACGTCGCCTGTTGTTAGTCTCATATTTTCTCTGAGGAATGAAGGCGCTGTCATCGGCGTAGAATGCCACAGTGCGACCTCCAGGTACCACAAAATCAAATGGAGACAAAACTTAACCACTATTGTGGAAATTTTGAATATTAAGCCTTAATGAAATTCAGATGATATTCTTACAGAACAAAAACTGTCTAAAATCCCTAAATCCTTATCCCAAAAAAAGTTCCGCCAATGCTTGATTGTGTTTATCTATTACTAGTGTACATATGTATTTATACCTACAGTCTAGAACGCCCCCTGTTATATTTCTGCTTCCTAGAAAAGGGTTAAAAGTCATTAATTTTATTGTTATTGTTGTTGCCGTCTTTTATTGTTTATTGTTTGCATTTTAAAACGCTTAATATATTGTACAAAGTCAACGCTGTCGTAATCATGCCAATATTATGACAGGATTTTCTTTATTAGTTTTTCCATTATTTTTCATTTCTTTTTTCCTTATCGTTTTGTTGTAAAATCCACCTTCAATCGTCATTTATGCAAACATTGACAACCTGTCTCTGTATTCTTCATTTACATTGTCATTGCGACCATACCCACCCACCTTGCTTGCCATCTTGTGCTAATAGAGTGACAAGTAAACATTTCATTATTTTCTTTGTGTATATATTTCTCTAATTTCTGTATAATTTTGCTGTCTTTGCTTTGCCTTTTACCGTTATGATAATGAATAGCCAATAAAAATTGTAGGGGAAGAAAGAATTGGAAAGTGAAGAACAGGAAAGAGAAATGCTGGAGATGAATTGTTATTTTTAAAGGAAAAACAGGCGATTTAAAATGAATTTCAAGAAGCTCTCCCTGGCATATGGTTTACATGATAGATAATGTTCTCTGTAAACATAGGGAGAATGATTTCTAAAAATAGAAAAATATAATAGGCAACAACGGACGTTAACGTGACATAAAATCAGAGTTAAGGAATGCACAAAACGACTGAATAGTATCGATGGTACACCAGAGTCGTATTACTCATTGTGGCATGCACCCAGGAATCTTAAAGGACTTGAATTGATTCTCAAAAATACAAATTGTTTGCTGACCACCAGATATGCGTTTTATGAATCTCAATGAGTATGCGTATGAATCAAACATATTTCGAATGGTATGTGTTTGATGTCAAAGTTGTACTCATACTCATTGCAACCTGTACTTATAAATCAATGTTGTAGTGAGTATGAATGAATCAGAGTAATTGAATTTCAATACTGTTGTCTCACTCATATTCAAAATTTCATGAGTACTTATGAGTAGCGAAAAAAGGATTCATTGCTGATCTCTGGTTGGTAGTTAGTTGGTGGTATCTGCGTACCGAAAGGCCTTGCATAGCCACATTTAGAACATTAAGGGCCCATTGTGTTTTACGTTTCCTTTTAATCTGTATTTAATATCGATACGCTTTCATGAGTGCCTATAATGGAATGCTCAGTAATAACTCCAATAATCATACTGAGTGTGATCCTTTGAGGATTAAGCAGACTTTCAGTGCGCCCTCTATCTAGCTATAGACATATGTAGCTAGTATAGAATTCACAGTTCAACTGCTCTACATTTACTCGGTACCCACATGATATGATAGTCACACAGCTCTGCTATCTCATTGAGATGTTCGCGACAGCTATATACCGTCTAGCTATATATCTCGGAAAGTGGCTGTTTGACACATACATACATACACAACATACATAATTGACCATTACAGCCCTTCATTCATGATTACGGCCTAGCTTCTCACGCCACTTATGTTGTGTGCGTTAATTTTATACATGGGAGGCGGAATCTACAGTTCGGACGACAGATTTTTGAAAAGCTTTTCAATGCAAATTTATTTATTCTCCACGTTTTTGCCGGAAATCTGCTGAGAGGCAGTCGACGCTTATGTTTCGTTTTGGTAGGAGATGTCTGACCTGGGGTTCGAACACTACCTACTAGAGTACGGCAACTTCGCCATGCAGTTATCCGGAATGTGTTTTTTTCGCGGTACACACATTATATGAAAGTCATACCGATTCGCTGTTTCATTGAGATCCGCCTTTCGAGTTTATTACCTGGAAAAGTAACGCTTTGACAGGCGTCTGGCAATTAGAAAAAATGGTAATGCTTGTACCAAAGATCTTACCGCATCGCCGCAGCTTGAGTTAGCAGCATTACCGCCTGGAAGATGCTACAGTCATCAGGTACCCTTATATGTATATTTCGCTATGCCCGACATTTTCGAAAAAGTACCATAACCTACAGCTTCGTTAAATTCGAAGCTATCAGTGAAAATCTGAACAGAATCGTTTACAATGTACGCTGCAGTGTGTGCCAAACTTTCTCGATTACATTGTTGTGCCCCATAATCAATACTTCTTTTGGTTTGAGTTTGCTCAGAATCTCCACATGACCAATATTTGATCCAAAGCACTGTCCAGACGCCCAGTTAGGGCAATCTTAGTCGCCCTACAGTAAAAATCAAGCGGAAGGAGGCATAAAATTATCTTTAATGCTAACGTAGGTGTGGTACTCAGGGCAACACTAATATGGATACAGGCAGATCTCTCTACGTCCTCCGTATCAGGTTCAAGTTCGTTGTTCTGTCAAGGTATTCTTATTACAAAAATATAGGTTTCCAAAACAGCTTCCTATTCAGAATAAGATCTTAGAAGTCCGCTTCCTCGTTGAGTTCCGCCCCATATAAACTCAGTTAACGAAAAGGTAGCGGCTTATATCCTTTAGTTTAAGAGTAAAACCTTCGTTAACACCCAATTCGCGATTACTGTTCATTTACTAACTTTAAAGCCTGTAGACTTCAAGAGCTAATTCTGTATTATTGGGACAATATGGATTCTATGAGTACTTAGTCATTAAGTTTTTAGGATGCGAGTAATCAAACTAATAGAAGAAAATATAGGATACGTTTCCTCCTCTTCAACCTCTTTATCTACCTACGTTTATATTTTTTTGTTGGTGGAGGACCACGTTTAAGAGAAAGGAGTTCTACTTACGCCAGCATCAAATCAACACCGGGATCAAACATTCCCTTGAGCAAAACCAATTCGAGTCCAAAATAAAGCTTGCTATTGCAGCAGTCTTTATATTAGAGCGCTCGGTTAAAGATGTCAGAAAATGAGAGTCTGAAGCCCTTCATCTGTCTTTATGACAAGAGCAGGTCACTGTCACTGTCACATGAGATCAAGATCAATTTTTTTCCTCCACCTCAAAGTTTCGGAATGTTTACCAAAACAACAATAATCGTTAAGAAATGCTATTGTGCGTTGGATGTCCTTACGATTAAGGACAGAATTGAGTCGATCTTTCCAACAGAGTTTAGCTTAATTGCACGTACCTTCCTGCTGCCAAGGAAAGTGAGCTTCCCTATAAAACGCATGAGTAATACCCACAAATGAGTAGATGCTGTAGTCTAGTAGGTAGTGTGAGGTCACGGTTAAAAACCCAGGTCAGACATCTCCAAAAAAAACGAAATATGAAACAAATATTTCTTCGGCGACTTCCTTTCAGCAGATTTGTGGCAAAAACTCTGAGAGTAAATAAAATTGTCATGAAAAGTTTTTCAAAAATCTATCGTTAGGAGTCGACTGTAGGTACCGCCACTTGTGTATAAAATTAACACACACCGCATAAGTGGAGTGAGAAGCTAGGTATAATGGGTTGTATTGACCAATTATGTATGTTATATATGTAATACCGGTATTAATTTAGGCGGTCGGTGTAGTTATGCCCTGTAATGTGTAATATGCGAAGTTAAAGAATACACTCTGGCCATTTTCCTGGATATTGAGGGTGCATTCAACAATGTCACGGATACTTAACTGGCTTTCTACTGAGCTCCTCGCTAAGTAGGTGGCTAAGTTCACTGCGACAAGACTCAATGCCATGTTTTGGAGATTGATCTTGTGACCCCACTGGATATCGATTATCTCCCTGGGTGACATTCTGGGAAACTGCATTCCGGGAACTGGTGCACTACTTCCGGAATCCTCTTCAATCCACTTAGGAAAGCAGCTTATTTCTTTCAAGCCGGTCATCGCACGGAATTTCTTCTGAAATGCCAACCTATTCTGGATCAATGAGGAGTCCTGCTCCACCGCTAGGCTCACTTGGCCCCCAATGGATAAAAGGCGCACCAAGCAATTACTTGGACTTGGTCGTAACATCATCTCTATCATAGTGGCCATGCTTACAGGTCACTGTGTTATGGGTAGACACGCTTAAAGAATGCGGCTCCCATTTAATGACTTCTGCCGTGGGTGCAGATCCACTGAGGAAGAGGAGACTGTTATCCACTTTCTTTGCCAATGTCCATCACTTGCGAGGTGCAGATATAGGTTATTTGACTCTCTAACTCTTGTGAGCTTTGCGAAGCTATCGTCCATTGATGTCAAGGATATAGCCTCGTTTTTCAAGCTTTCGGGCTGGTAGCCGTGCTTTATATGTGTAGCCCTTGCGCTGACCAACTTCTCCCTTCCTAGTTCGGACGAACTTGGTCAGTACAGAGAGGGCATGCTATGCGTGCTCAAGTGAGCTTTTGGTATCGAAGCTACCACACTATCCTAACATAACCCTATGTCCCGTATTGAATAAATATCATTGAAATTGCCTTTAATAATTTAATAAATCAGTCACCCATTTCATATTCATATTTAAAGCCTTCATTTTTTTGATGGTCTAGGTTTAAGGCAAATAGGGCTGCAATAGTGAAAATGATTCTGAGTTCTGAGACCAGATTCTTAACCTTAATACTCGTAGTGTTGTAGTTTATAATAATTACAATGTACACTGATATTTAGCCTATACTGTACTAAACGTATTGACCGTTAAAATAACAATAACAACAACAATAAAATAATAATAAAAAAACTGTTTTAAAGCTGCTTAAGTGTATGTGTTTTCTGTTCTCCTGTATGGACAATAGAAAAATACCAATAACCACTACGCTAACATCAACTATGGCGGCGGGCATTATGGCAGATCTAAAGGACAACAGGGTGCAGCTATAATTTATTAAATGCTTCATTTGCATAAAAAGCAATGGCAGTTTCTCTAAAAAAAAAAAAAAAAAATTGAAAATAAAATTGAAAAAATGTTGAAAATATTTTATTTATTTTATTTTTCTTCTCCTCCCTCCCTCTGTTTAGGTGTCATAGGGATGGAATTTTTTTGTTTTTTATTATTCCCCTCAGAGAGAAAGAGAGTACTGTTTAGGTTGATGGCTATTAAAGGCCAAAAAAAGTGGTCGCTAAAGGTGGAAAAAGTTGATAAAATGTTTCTTGTTTTAAATTAAGTCAGTAAATTAAAATGGGAAATAAATAAAAATATATGTACATACATACAAACACACAACAAGAGGTGTCAGTGTAAAACCATGCTTTAAATATTTAATATATTCGAGTGAAAACTTAAATCCTGTTTGAAGCATACAAAATAAAAAAATTTGTTTTTTAATTTTATACGAATACTTCTCTACATAAGGCATTAAAAATATTCTGTTTTTTTTTAAATGGAATAAAATCAATACTCAACAATACAGGCTGTTTTAATTAGCTCATGTCAGTTGCGTTTTTGAAATGTTAGCCACCAGCTAACAGCGCTTGTTAAGACATTTTTACGCATATTTTTACTGTTGATTACTTTTTAAATGACGAACGTTTTGATGGAATAATATCACGGTGCTACAATCAAAATTCACCCCGCTAATGACATAGTGTAGATTGTGAATTTTATTGAGCAGAACTTAAAAATATTTTTTTTTTATTTCTCGAACCCTGCAAACTTGTTCTATTTGACATAAACGATATTTTTGATCTTTCCACACAAAATTATTAATTACCCAAATATTTTTTAACCGATTTTCAAAATCCAAAGTTTTTTGAAAAGAGGACAGATGAGCGTTTAAAACGGTACACATAAACATATGGTTCAAACGTAAGTGTTATGAGTTTTGATGGGGTACATTTTAAAAATATGATTTTTTTTCTCATTTAGCTATTCTTAATTGCAAAATTTATTTAAAAACAATAAAATAAGTGATGACATTCTGAAAGAGCATTATCTTGGGAGGAGATTGACGCTTCGTTTGATCAAATCGAACAAAAATTACCGTAGTTATTATTTAAATAGTATAACAGTCGAGTTATATTTTTGTTATATGTATATGTCATCTTATCAAATGAATTTTTCGTTCAAAAATTTTCAAAAGTTTTGATGGATTTTGATTGTTTATCGGAAAATGTGACAATTTCACGTTTGTACACAACAAATGAATGCAAACTCTAACATAACGTACTGAACAGAGTTCACAAACATTATTTTTTACTGTTTGTGTACAAAGTATACTAAAAAGAACAGTACACAACGAAAAAAATTGGGTTTTAGTAAACTATTTTAAGTACACTAACATTTTTAGTGTACGCAAGAGTTTATGTTCTCATTCAATGCTTTCCATGTAGATGCACATGAGATGGTATTGAAGGCTTCCTTGAAATCGATGAATAGTAAACACAAGTTAATATGACACTCTGTAGATCAAAGTATTTTTCTTTACCAGTTCATATTTCAGATTGTATTATGACTGCCCATATCCATTATATTGTTGCGTTTTAACCTTTTAAAAACATTTAAAATATGAGCTCGTAGATTGCAAATAAAATTAAAATAAATTTGTGTTTTATTTTAATTAAAATTCTTTATTAATCTCACAATTCTGTGTGCCACTGTTCACAACTTGATGTAAACAACAACAATTGCTTTTCTTTGTTATTCGTCTCCTCTTACTAGACTATTGTTCGACAAATCATTGTAACGGAGATCTTCAAATCACGATTACTCTCTTCAAACGCACTGCGTCTTCACACAAGTCTGACTGAACTTTACTAATTCAGTCACCTTCTTTGCCTTGCCTTTTATATGGCAAAGTAGACAGTCTGATGAATGTTTTAGAAGGCGAACGTTCATGACTTCGTCTTCTCTAAATCTTTATAAATATAAATATCGTTGTTTCCATTATTATATATATATATTATTATGTTGTTGTTTACTTGTTTACCATTTTTTTATGCTGGTGATTGTTGTTTTATTTTTGTTTACCATTTTTTATGCTGGTGTTTGTTGTTATATTAAGCAGTACAATAATTTGTAAATAGGTTTGTTTACTGCATTGTCTTGTTTTTGTGGCTTTTGTTTATAATTTTAATGTTAAGAGATGGAAAAGCAAAACACCAGTATCTAAATTTTTCATTTTCGTAACAATATGGTTTCATAAGCGTACACTTTATAAACGGTTGAGTATACGAACGTTTTGTTGCTTCCAGTGAGTGGTGTTTTATTGTGATTGAACTGTAATTTGGTGCATACTGAATATAATAATTGACACAAAAAAGGAATAAAAAAAATTCTAAAATCGTATAATGTAATGGTCTTGAATCGTAAATGGCTAATGTTTGTCTTCATCGTCATCATCATAAATACGTTGTAAAAAAGGCTAAAACCTCTCAAATATATTTTTTATTTTCCTTTAAAAGTAAAGTCCAAAGTACCAAAATACGAAAAATAAAAGAAAACATTTGAAATCATATACATAAGAGATCATAACAGGTTCTGTGCATTGGTATGGGCAGAGGCAACGGGTGATTTTTTAAAAATTAAAGAAAAAAATACACAATCAATTTGCAAAAGTGCCATCTGCTTTGCAAAGATTATTTCATGTACTCTACAATAAAGCTGCGTAATAGTTTGTTGCTGGCTTACTTTATCTTTTCAAGACAATCGTTGAATATTATAGCTTGAGTATCCCAATATACTTTTGCATCACCTAACCTTGCCTGTCGTCTAAAAATCTGACGGCTGTTTAAATATCATACAGGCTTAGCAGCAGTAATGCTGGAGATAGCGTTACTGCCTTCCAACAGTGATTTGCCATCTTTGGCTGTTGATAACGGCTATCTTGTTGAAGTAACTTCTGTCAAATTAATTGTCAATTATTCAGTCTGTTTTGCCGAATCAGTCGCTGGAAACTGATCCAATTTCCAGTAAAAAAACCGGTTTCAGCGATGAGACCTATTTTTGGATGAATGGATACGTGAACAAAAGAAATTGCCGATTTGAAACGAAAGCAACCCAGATGAAATCCAAGAGAATTCAATACATTCCAATAAATACATTGTTTAGTGTAGATTTACATTTCTTCTGAGGATTACGTTGGCCAGACCCTCACTGTCAAGCAATATATGGCGATGATTACCAACTTCTTTTGATCTGATTTGGATGATCTAGCGCATGCCACATGGAGTGTTCTGAGCGATTAATTTGGTGGTTTGGTCATCTCACTTGCAGGTGACGTGAGCTGGCCACGGATAAAGCGCGATTTGAATCAGTATGAGTTTTTCATGTGGAGTTTTCATGAGTTGCTGGTGTGTGCGAATAATCTACAAACTACAGCGAACCTCAAAGACAACATGGCACATACCATCGGTCAAATACAGCACATTCCGTATGCGGTTTAGTTAGAAAAGTCGTAACAATCATTTGAACGATGTTATATGTCACACACAACGAGATTGATAGGTTTTTCAGACTCATACAAAATTTCGATGATGTGTCACACACACTTTCCTTTTTCTCTTTTAAATATAGGAAGTGTTTAAAATAGACTTTCGATATGTTAACCCGAAAACTTTATTACCCAATTGATATTGACAGAGGCTTTGCCATAGCTGGTCCAATAAGGCATGTATTTATCAGCATTTTAGCCGGTATTTAACCAAGAACAGCTGAAATGTTGTATTCCTGCCTTGCAATTGTCACACATGAGAACAAACTAACTCTTTTGAGAGGCTGTACGCTGTGTGATTTTTGGCGTCGTCTTGTTGAAATGATTTAATTTCTTTATTGACTGTAACGTTATAATTTTCATTGTTGTGGCGTCAACCCACAAAATAGGTGGATTGCTCAGGGTACTTTGTCAGATCTTGAAATACAGCTGCAATTGCTTAATCTTAAATCAAACGAATGGAGTCATAGTAGGTCACATTGCGTCAGTGCTATATCTTCTATGGCGATACATACATACATACACAATTGGCCATTACAACCCCTCAGTCAGGATTATGCCCTTGTTGTGTGCGTTAATTTTAAAATACCAAATACCAAAAAAAAGTCACCCATTACTTGGCATGCAATTACACTCATCATATGTGGAGACATTTAATAAAAAGTTGTAAAAACAAAAGTACAAAAACAACAACAAATACAATATTTTATTATTATTATTAACAAAGACACAGGCTTTTTTTTCAATATATCGCAGTATTGTTTCCTTTTCTTTAACATTTTTATGGTATCATTTGATATTTACAAACGAGCAAAAAGAAAATGCAAACAGACATAAGAAGAGATATGGAAGGCAGTAACATTCAAATGTCCTGTTGATAGGACATACAGGGTATAGTAATTGTGAGTTTTTCTTTTTTGAATTGGCAAAAGACTTCGCGTTTGTTGCTACCTTATGCCAGAATGGTTAAAGAGTATCTCCTCATAATTATGGTCTTATTCTGAATATTTCTCTTCTGCTTTTACGTTTGAAAGCTGTAATACTCTAACTTTGGGTGAGTTTTACACTAAGGGCCATTATTACAACTTGCCGTTAAAATTGGGTTCAGTTTAAGGTAACTTTAGGTAAAGTGAACTTTAAAGTCACCTTTAACTTATTTTCATTATTACAACTTACAGATAAAATAAAGTTAACTTTTTCAAAAATATGGTAGAGCCGGAGCAATGTCGATAAAACAGCTCAATTAAACATTTTTTTAAACGCAGTGGCAACGACGGGCTTCTTTTTTGTTGTGTTTGTTTAGTTTGTTTATATTTAAAGTTGCCATATTCAAAAAGTTAAAGGTAGGATGATCCTCCCTTTAGCTTAACGCTTACTTCTACCGTATTGTCCACTTATAATAATGAAAAACAATTTATCTGCCCGCTAAAGTCATCCCTTTAGTTAACGGCAAGTTGTAATAATGTGTTAAACTTGGCTGTTTGTGAACGCCAGCGTGTTCAAAACTTTCGTGATACTTCTAATGAATTTCAAGTAAAAGACTATAAAATACAACCTCAAACGTATCCCCCTTTGTATTTTGTCGATTAAAATTGATGTTTAATAAGATGACAGCATACAAATAACAACTTGTGTAATAAAATTAAAAATAAAAGACATTTGTAATGTTAATTAATTGTGGTATAAAATTTACTAGAATTTGAAGTCATCATTTCTATACTTTTACTTTTACGTACGTCACTACCTATTCTTATACACTCATTTCTTTCACTTGACATTCGTATCATTTCTTCATAATTAAATGTAATTTTTATATTTCGTATCTTATTTCTTATCGTCATAAAGACTGACAGTAAGTTTTATTGGTTTTCGTGTCATTCGGTGTATCATAACTGATGATTTTATTGGAATTGAATTATACCCTACACTATTACTCCTATATCGTAGCAGGAGCAATGTGTGTAGCGCTTGTATATATGTATGTTTGCAACAGCTAAAGTTGAAGTAGCTTTAGAACTGTTGATTTAGAACTTATCTTCTGAGAAATGAATCACATTTTTTCTAAACTTTTCGGAACAGTATGTTTGAAATTGTTTCAGAAGTTTCCTCTGTCTATAAACTTTTCTTACTACTTATAAACTTCATAAATCCCAAAAATTTCACAGGTAATTTTCGGATTATTCAAAGGTTACTCTTATATGGGTTGTGGGATATATGGATGAGCTATAGCTGGCGAGAGAATATACGGAGCTCGCAACCTTCGATATATTGTAGGACATGGGTTATCCGATTACGTACGTAATTGGCCATTACAACCCTTCAATCAGGATTACAACCGAACTTCTCGCGCCACTTATGTTGCGTGTGTTAATTATATACATGGGTGGCGGTGTCTACAGTTTAAAGTCGATCCTAAACGACAGATTCTTGAGAAGCTTTTCATGGCAATTTTTTTTAACACTCAGAGTTTTTACAGACATTAAGTCGCAGAAGAAATATTTGTTCAAATTTTGTTTTGCTGGGGATGTCTGACCTGGAGTTTGAATCATGGCCTCACGTTTAATAAGTCTGCATACTACCTACCATACTATGCCAACTTGCTCTAGTTAATTTCGAAAGTAAAGGGTGTTTTTTTATAGAGGTATAGAACTTTAAGTTGCAATAAAACAACGATGGATTATTCGATTGACATGAATTTTATTTATCCGAAAGATAATCTTGTGGCAATAAATTTTAAATATGATTTCTGGCATATGACCGCCACGGCTGGCGCGGATGTAGTCCAATCTGGACGTCCAATTTTCGATGACTTTTTCCAACATTTGTGGCCGTATATCGGCAATAACACGGCGAATGTTGTCTTCCAAATGATCAAGCGTTTGTGGCTTTACCGCATAGACCAATGACTTTACATAGCCCCATAGAAAGTAGTCTAGCGGTGTTAAATCACAAGATCTTGGAGGCCAATTCACAGGTCCAAAACGTGGAATTAGGCGGTCACCAAACGTGTCTTTCAATAAATCTATTGTGGCACGAGCTGTGTGACATGTTGCGCCGTCTTGTTGAAACCACATCATCTGGACATCATGGTTATTCAATTCAGGAATGAAGAAGTTAGTAATCATGGCTCTATACCGATCACCATTGACTGTAACGTTCTGGCCGCCATCGTTTTTGAAAAAGTACGGACCAATGATTCCACCAGCCCACAAAGCGCACCAAACAGTCAGTTTTTCTGGATGTAACGGTGTTTCCACATACACTTGAGGATTACCTTCACTCCAAATGCGGCAGTTTTGTTTGTTAACGTAGCCATTCAACCAGAAGTGCGCTTCATCGCTAAACAAAATTCGCTTATGAAAATCGGGAAATTAAATTGCACTATTTGCAAGCGTTGTTCAGGCGTGAGTCTATTCATGATGAATTGAAAACCAAACTAAGAATAAATCGCTTGACAGCTGTTAAATCGGTCGCCATCTTGAAAAGTAATGCCAACTTAAAGTTCTATACCTCTATAAAAAACACCCTATATTCACAGGAAAGCTAAATCTCATTGGCAGCAATATTGCTAGTCCCTACTTGACACGTATCGCTTGGCTATTCATCCCCCAATGGTGATTCTCACAGCATGCTGAAAGATTTGTAATTTCGGAAAATAATTTCTGCACGAGTTGTGAATCTGAGACGGAATAGACTCATTTCTATTCTTAAATCGCATGGTTACCCAAGTCACAGTAAAGGTTTCATGGCCGACGACTCTGTATTCCGTCAAATGTCTTCTGCAGAAGATGTTGGTTTGATAGAAAAAAGGCTCACTTCTACCTTTGATTTTATCTAACAGTAGCCAGCTCTTGTACTGAAAATGTCGGAAGTATTTGAACTCTCACTTCTGATTCTCACCATGACCTAGCTCTGTAATATGAATACTGCCTCGATAGTATGATTTATTTTGAATCAAACATCCTACAATAAAATTATTGTCCATGCACAGAGCTTCGTCTATCTTGGATGTATAGAAACGTAAAAATTAAGCTTCAAACAAAGCTCACAGTCTTTTAAGGCAGATATATTATCACCAGAAGACGCCGTAGTCCAGTAGGTAGTGTGATGGATTATTTCATCCCATCTCAGACATTTCGAAAAACGAAATAAAAAAACTATTTCTATTCTTCACAGCGGTCTTCTTGGAAAACTCTGAGAATAGATAAAATTGCCATGAAAAGTTGCTTAAAAATCTATCATACGGAGTCAACTTTACTTTGCAGACGTGGGTGGTATGAGAAGTTTGATCGTAATCTTGACTAAAGATAATAATAATAATAATAATAATAATAATAATAATAATAATAATAATAATAATAATAATAATAATAATAATAATAATAATAATAATAATAATAATAATAATAATAAAAATAATAATAATAATAATAATAATAATAATAATAATAATAATAATAATAATGACCAATTAAATGTGTAAGTAAGTAAGCATTAGCACTCTTCTTCTACTGCTTTAATAGCTGACAGTATAGTTTGGAATCAAAGCTTTGATGGTGAGCAATTGTAACAAAATACACACCAAAATTACTCGAGGCTGCTAAGGGAGATTATGATGGATTTTACTGAGTACTTGATCATTGTGTCGTGGCAACGAAGTTACGGATAAACTGGTTTTCCATCGTCTGGTTGATGCCATCACGTTTTCTTTAAATTGACTATCGATTTTGAAAATAATTAGATCGGATTCAATTCATTTGGATTCCATTCGCCGAAATTAATTTGAATCACGAGAAGTTGTTTCCGCGGAGTCTACAATTTTGTTGTGTAAAGGTACTAAGGCGTTACGATCAGAGCAGCTATTAGGCTGCCTTCAATCTATAGATATAGTGATATGATATCGTGATGGAGTGTAATATGGGTAGAAGTTGCTGGTTTGTCGACATAAGATCAACTTACTTCACATAACGGCAGCTTCTTGTTCTTAAATAAAAAAAGAAATATTATGACTCCCGATGATGCTTTACGCTAGAGCATCTAACAGTCGAAATAAAGGGGTGCAATGGTGGTTCGTGAACGGCTTTAAAATTCTTTTTATTTCACGTATGACAACTTTGCCTATTAATATTGCCCAAAACATTATTCTTTGATAAAACTTGTTCATCTTTGGCCAGTTATAAATGACTGTGATCAAAAATTTAAACAAACGATGGTCGTTTTGCTTCAATTCTTGTATTAGATGTATTTTAAAGGCACTCAAGCCAAGGTTCCTAAGTAAAAATTTCCACTTAGTCGAAGGTCAAAGGTCAATAAGTTGAGAATGGCAACATATCGATATTTCGGCGTTTTCTTCAAGCCTTCGCGGTACAGCAGCAATATTCTCTGCCGTAAGCATATAAGCTTGTTTCATTGATGAATTTGATTTGAGAAGAGTAAAATTACTTCAAAAGCGTTCAATGACTGCAAGAATTGCTTAGTCACTATGACGATTACGTTGAACGTAAAATGAACGAGCGTAAAATATACACGAGTTTTCAAAGAAAATTTATACAATTTGGAGGCATTGTTCTGGCGCGAAGCGATTCACGATGACTTGCTTTTATTGGTCAGAAATGATAAACAAAGTTTGACCTTCTCAGCTTTAGAACAGTTAGTTATTGATAGTTAAATGAATTTTTTTGACGGTCTTAGGATAGTGATAATTTTTAGAAACATCAATTCATTAAGAAAATTCTTTTGTGGTTTAATTAGATGAAGATTTTCTTATCACTTTATAGGCTAATTAAACCAGTAAATATAATAATAAGGAAGAATTTATTTCTACTGTATAGTGATATCATACAGTCTGACATTGACTGTCTGCATATTGTATTTTTTATCTGCTTCGTTTCGAAATGCAAATATTATTACACTATCATGTCTTAACAAATATTTATGTCTTCATTTTATTCGTTTTCCTTTTTGGTATCTCTTTCACTTATTCATTCATTGGCCTTAAATAAATAAATAAAAGAAGAAGAAGAAAATCAAATTAATTAATTAATTTATATATTTATTTGCCTATAATTTATTTTAATTGAAATTTATACAAACGAAATGGAAAATTTCCGTAAAATCAATTAAAAATTCAAAGCATGTCGGGATCCGAAAAACGCATATATTTGTTACGTGTTGACTTAACAATATTTGTTGCTGTTGTTGTTATCGTTGTTGTTGTTGTAGGGCAACAATAGATTTTTATTGTTTAATTGAAATCATTTGTTCTCAATCAATTGTAATTGCAAACATAAATCCAATAGGTTAGCGTGAACCCTAAGTGGCAATTTCAATATTTTAGAGCCTATTGCTGACGGTAAAAACCTCGCTTAAAGTATTTTAATGAACAAACGGGTGATTTTTCAGCTTTAATTTATCCAATACAGAAAGGGAGATTAGTAACCTTTGGCAATCCGGAAAATTCTCAGTAAGTTAGTAAAATGGCAACACCATTATCATATACTTCGTGTTGAGTAAAAAATGCGTTTCGTAAACGTCATATTTGATCAAATTTTGAAGCAGTATCTCGTTATTGGGCATTAAATCATCCACCGTTATGTAAACAGTACGTACATACCTAATTGGTCGTTACAACCTTTCAGCCTGAATTACGACCTTGTTTTCCATACCACTTATGTTGTGTGTATTAATTTTTATGAGTAGCGGGACCTACAGTTTAAACTCGACTTCAAACGCCAGTTTTTTTGGAGAAAGTTTTCATGGTAATTTTTAGTTATTCTCAGAGTTTTTGCCAGAAACCTGGTGAGAGGAAGTCGCCTACGATATATTTTTTCATATTTCGTTTTGTTGGAGATGTCAGACGCAGGGTTTGAATCGTGGGCTTCACATCTAATGAGCAAGCAAATTGCCTACTAAACTACGACGATTACAGTATACCGATTAAAATATACTGAAGCCATCAGAAACACCACTTCTCACAAACGCATCCGTCTTCTTATTGACGTGAACGAGTCACCGCATATCTCATGTTAAGCTGATTTAACTTTGCCGGTCAGTGTCATACTAATCTCGGTCTGACTGTAGGATGGCGTTTTCATTTCAAGTTAAGCCTTTCGTTGACGTAAACTATCGTTTCGAAGATACTCGCAAGTATAAATTATTTCTCTCTGGAATCGTATTTTTTTTTGTGCTCGTTCGTTACCGCATGGTAAATAATTCTTGTAGTTGTTGATCACTTTTGTACTGATTTTACTTTTTTCGATTCAAAAGCATCAAAAAGCCAAACGAATGTGCTTTTAGAAGAGAATATTGCTGGTGTAGCGCAAAGTCTTTCAAAAGACGTCGAAGGACCGGTTCGTTGCCATTCTCAACTTGTTCACCTTTGGCCTTCGACTATGCGGAAATTTTTAAGTAAGAATCTTTGCTCATGTGCCTATAAAGTACAGTTCGTATAAGAATTGATGGTATTGAACATAGTTTGCGCCACAGTTTTGTTGATTGGGCAAAATATGAGTATTGTAATGAAAGTATTGTTTAGTGATGAATCGCATTTCTAGTTACAATGGCTACTTCAATGAGCGAAATTGCTATATTCGAAGCGAAGATAATATTCAACTCATTAACGTATTATATACATGCATATACATATACATACAGAATTACGACCTAGCTTCTCACGCCACTTATATTGTGTGCTTTGATTTTTATATGTGAGTGACGGGGCCTTCAGTTTAAAGTCGTCTCCAATGACAGATTTGTACCAGAAACCTGCTGAGAGGAAGTCGCCGAAGACTACGGCAAATACTATACTACATTACTGCAAACTGGCTTTTTGTTGAGGTTTACATACCATAAATACATACCATACATCCTAGATCATGATTTCTTTCGAAATGAACAGCAAGCTGCCTTTGCTGCGAACGATGATCTATTGAGCAATATTGATTAAACTTTTGTTTTAAAAAATTCATGTTTGGTTCCAAAAAGACAGTGCAACTTGCCATACGACGCACACTGTCGCGAGCGTGGCCAAAAATGGTTAAAGTCAATGTGGGAAATTCATTATTTTTTTACCTTTATCTTATAGAAAACACTTCTATTAGTTGATATGTAAAATTTTTTTATAAACTTTTGCGTAGTTTTTTAGTTATTGTATCTCAAAGTTAAGAATTTCTATGCATATAGAAAATTTGTTCGAAAACTTGAAATTTGACATATTTTTGTCATAGTTAAAATTCAAAATATTTTTTGGGAATGGCTAAATTATTTGTAATAGAATTGTAAGCCAGGTATGTAATTGTAATTACAACGCTAAAATTGTTTACAAAAATTAATCATATGTGAAATATCGTTAGCCAAAGTACAGGTCTTCAAAAAATTAAGATTTTCATACATTTATTAACTTCAGTAGTGAATTAAAAAAAAACACCCAATATCACTTTTGAAATTTTTTGATATTTTATTGCCACAAGTATGTACTTTAACATATATAAATTTCAGCTGCTTCTGACTGCTTTTGTGGGCGTTATAAATGTTTTCAGAGTCAACATCATTGCAGATTCGTGATATTTTTGAGCAATGGGCGCAGCTTAAGAAAAATAATACAACAAATGTGTTGCATCATATTGTACAATTTGTGGAAAGTCGTATTCAAAGATTTCTAGCAGATATAGAGAAGGACTAACTAAAATTCATTCTTTTAAAAATTAGTAATAATTGGACAAAATATAGACGTGGAAAAAGTAGGTTTGAAACTGAGTTGAGGAAGTGATGTAAATTTTTCTAGATCATCGATTTTTTATATTTAAACATAAATAAATTCAATTAGGAACGAAGTACAAGTGTCTTTTAACTTATATGTATAAATTTAAATATTTTAATATATATAAACAAATTTTAAATCGTTTAATAAAATATTGTTTAATTAGTATTTCAGCTATGGTAAAAATTTATCATTAAAATTGTCTAAGGATATACGGAATGTAAGAAAATTAAATTTTAATGAGTTAGTAAAGCATTTAAATCATAATTTGCGATTCGAAAAAAAGATATGTATATTAAATTTTTTTGATACTTTTTTGAAAAAGGACATTTTTAAGGTGGGCGTATCCTTGCTCCAAATTGAACGAAATTTAGAGGAAGTATTAAGCATGTTAAAACTAATAAGTGTACTAAATTTTATTAACATATCTTTTTTTTCCTCCAAGTTATAGCAATTTTTAATTTCAGGATATATGGGAAGGACACGAATCCTTTGAGTTTAAATGACCAAATTTTTGGTATGATTATGTTTTACCAATTAATATAGGTGTGCCAAATTTCATTACTCTACTATTACTCCTTCTATTTTTGGCCACTCGTTATATGAAATCGCGACAGTGTGCGACGTGCATAACAGTCGAGTGTATGGAATTTCATGATAATTTTCTTTTAAAAAGTGATCCTGTTCACTTGCTCCCTCGTTCATGCAATTAACATTACTCAATTACTTCGAATGGGACTATTTTCAATTATACCGACAAACCAGCAGCTCAGTAACCTCTGCAAATAACGCATATGATTGGAATTCTTGAGCCAGAACTCAACAAACTTGAACATTTTCAAAAATACGAAGAGAACCCTACGGTCGTTAAATTTCCACCCGTATTTTCTCTCAATGTTATACGCTATCATTATATCAGGTAGGTCATTTATCGGTTTAAATTTGAATATGTGCAATACTTATGTCATTCTATTTTGTCACAAAATTCATTATATTATCTCCACTGAACGATGATGTCGATTTTGCCAAAAACAAAATCAACATTTTGAAATCACTATATGAATAACTGGATATTTAGAAAGTTATTAGACTCAGGGCCATTATTACAACTTGCCGTTGACTAAAGGGAGAATTTTAATGTTCAGATAAATTGTTTCTCATTATTATGAGTACCTAATAAGATAGAAGTGAGCGTTAAGCTAAAGGGAGGATTATCCTACTTTTAACTTTTAAAGTTAAGTTTATGTTTGAACTTGCCATATTATGTATTATTTTTAATACGGCAACTTCATATATAAAGAAAATGAGCAAATACAACGAAAAAAAGAGGCTTTCGTTGCCAATAAGTTTAATTGAGCAGCTTTATCGACATTGCTCCAGCACTGCCATATTTTTGAAAGAGTTAGCTTTATACTATCTGTAAGTTGTAATAACGAAATGGAGTTAAAGGTGACTTTAAAGTTGCCTTTAACGGCAAGTTGTAATGAATGGCCCGCAGTGTTTTTATGGAATTATGAAAAAACCCGGCTTGGCATACGGCAGTAAAAAGGTTAGCCAATGATTTAGTAAATAGCGAAGTGTACTGTTTTATTACCCTTGCTGGTAAGCCCTTACGCCTAGAAGATTTGTCGTACGACTTCTGCGATCGTTTAAATCCACCTTTAGTTTCGAAACGTTACATATGAGTCTTATATTTCTTTGATCGATTTTTATTAATTTCTGACTGATTGGCGAATAACGCGCGATATGATATTTTCATCAAATATGTACCTGAAGAATACCAAAATAAATTGGCATTTTCATTCGTGTTTTTTTTTTTGGCTAATGACTGTTTTGTAATCGTAGTCTCATAAGCTTTATGAGTTTTTATTTTCCAGCAATATTTTTATGCGATCCTTTGAAACATGTATCCTGTTCTAATATAAACAGCACTCACACAGTATCATGTATAAAAGTGTTCTCATATATTGTAGTCGTATATTAACTGGCCTTAGGATATTGGTTTTTTGAAGAACAAATAATAGAATGAATAAAACGTTTGTATGTATGCAACTTATGTGTGTGTGTGAATAAGGTGTATTTGAGTTTGTTTTTTTAACATACGATTTATTTATTTATTTTTTTATATTTTTTATTTATTTTTATTTATATTTTTCCAGTTGTTGTAAATAAAATATAAAAATTGAAAACAAAAGGAAAATAAATAAAAAAACAAACAAATTTTTTATTTATTTTGTTTAGTATTCCATATCAAAACGTTCTATGTATGTTCTCTTTGGGAGTTTTTGCAATAAAAAAAAAATAAAAAAAAAATTAAAAACAATTTTGTGGTTACAGGCAATATGAGTTATAATTTAAAAACAATACATAATAATAAATGAATACTGTTGCTTGCGTTTCTTTAACGGTAGAGACTATAATCCCTAAATTTAGTTGCGATTCTATTAGAGAATCCATGGATTTTTGAAATGTTATGTGTTGTCACTCGTGGTTTTGGTTTGTAGGGTAATACTAAACACTGTACAAAGTGTGTTTTAAAATTTGTTTAAGTATTATTTTTAAACTTATGATTTTAAATTAAATTAATAGATTTATTCTCTAATTTTTCTTATTTTTTCTTTTTTTCATTTCAGGTATGGAACACTCTAATTAATGGGTAAAGAATTGTAAAAAATTTGGTTTTTATTTTTACAAAAATTTAAAGTGAAAATGAATATGCAAACTTTTAAATATTGAATTTGACAATTTCAGATATTGGACAATATTTACAATGAATTTGTTCTAAAAAAATTAAATTTTGTTTGATACCACTGAGGAGTTAATACAAAGGAAATCAAGTGAAATATTTTGGATTAGCTAAGGTTAGTTAAGGTGGCAGACATTTTTTGAAGAAAGAGATTCCACTAAGGCTCATTGTGGTACTTACTCAATTACCTAATTATTCATGACAACCCTTCAGTCGGGATAAAAACCTAGCTTCTCAAACCACCCATGTTGTGTACTTTAATTCTTATCCACAGTTTAAGGACGACTTCGGTGGCAATTTTCCTCAGAGTTTTCGTCAGTAGACTGCTGTCAGGACGTCTCCCAAAGTAAGACATTTTTTTATATGTAGCTGCGCTGGATGGAGTTTGAACCAGGTCTCACGCCAGCACACAATCTACCGGCGAATTCATTGTGACACCACAATCTATATTGAACGGCTATTAAACGTTAACTAGAGTAAGCCAGCTCGAGTCCAATATAAATCTTTCTATGGCAGCAATATTTATATTAGAGAGCTCCACCTAGGATGTCAGAAAGTGAACGGTGAAAAATTTATAACAAGAGCAGGTTACTGACGCATGAGGTGAAACATAGTCTCTTCCTCCTCCTCTGAACCCACAGTTCCTTTGGAAGTTATTTGATGGTATGCCATGTCTTTTGACATGCCTTCGAAAGGACATTAGCCCCTGAGAGTTGTTATTGTGCGATGCATGGCCATAAGGACAGAAGTGAGTTGGTGCTCTTCTTATCCATACTAGTCTAACAGAGTCTAGCAATGTTGCACATACTATACTGTTGCTAATGATATTGAGTCTCTCTGTACAACGAGTGGAGGGTATTTAATTTAACTGAAGCAATAGGAATACCGATGTACTGTAACAATGGAGACTATGAAGTCCTTACCGGACCTGGCAAGCTTATTAGCAATGCAATTTCCAATAAAAGTTCTATGTCTCGGAACCCATATAAAAGTTTTTCTTGAATGGTCTGAAATTTCCCTGGGAAATCCTCCGCATTCAAGGACTAAGATGTACATTGAAAATATGTTCATTAAGGGCTTACTCACAGCCTGTTTGTCCGATAAAATTAAAAGATTTTCTAAGAAAATTCAGCCACCCAAGAATCATTGTGCCGCATTCAACATGGCCGCGATTTTCGCTTGGAGAGCACTGCAGTGCTCATTTAAGAATGTTTAGTATCGAAATCTTTAATAAATATATCACAGCCCATCTAGTCATGCGTCCTTGAACCACAAGAGTTCCATGGGAAACCTTCGGATCTTAAGTCCCGAGTTGGAATTTTAAAATCAAATTTTCTATTCAGATAGAAACCAGGAAACATATCTTAGACCCATGTCCATGTCCTTCTAGTATAGCAGCAAGTACGTAGTCCATGTTGGACCAGGAGTTAAGTGTATTCAGCTTGACTGCCATCATCTCAACACTTTGCTTTAATACGAGGTCAGTGGGAAGTCTATTAATGCCTTGATTAGAGTGGAACAGAGTACACTGGTGATCAGGACAGTTGACTGTATGCGTAATCTTTTTATCAATTGCATTAGTGTTTGCACACCTTCCATCAAACATATGGTGTGCATGCAATATTACTTCATCCACGATGAATCCAGTATTTAATGGTTTGTTTAAAATCCGAAATCTTGCCTGCGGTCCTTTTGCAAGTGTAAAGCACTATTGCCGCATTATTAAGCCTCTCAATTAAATTGTCCTTCCATGAAAGCTTAGATACTTTATATTCTTGAATAAGGAGAGTTCGATTTGATTTAGGATCATTAAGTTAAAAGAAGTCATCTCATATCTCCTAGTAAAAAGCATCAACTTCCTTTTTAAGTTTTCTGGCCCGGTTACATTTCAAAAAGAGGGTGCGCACATGAAAACCTGATACCATAATGGCCAGATCATCCACATACTCATAGACGTCGAAACTACATCGCTACAGCTCTTTAACAGGTCCTCTACAGAAATATTCCATAGCATGGGCGCTACAATTCAGTTTCCTTGGCATATGGAGGCAGTACTAATCCTTGTAACATACAAACATACATACATAATTGGTCATTACTTCAGTCAGGATAATGGATCTAGTTTCACACTCCCCTTATATTGAGTGTGTTAATTTTACACATGATTGATTGAACCTGCAGTTTAAAGTCGAAACTTTTTCAAGGCAATTTGACTTGCTCTTAGAGTTTTTGCTAGAAAGCAGTCGCCGAAGAAATATTTTTTCATATTTCGTTTCGTTGACTATGACGACTTCATAATCCTTGTAAAAGATTGGGTTAAAAAACTTACAAAACAGCCATAAGTTGTTATTGGAACGGACAATCATATCTCAATTATAGTCCAAATAGTTTATTCTGATGCCGATGTGTCAACTTTCGATGTATTCATCTCTTTAGAATTTCCCGCAAATAGTCTATGTTTTCTCAAATTGTATGAATGGGTGCACCATTGCAAGACATTATAGCGTTTTTCGATTAAAAAATCCCTTCACTAATTTCTTCGTGTGTTTTATGGTCATTGTCGTGTTGGAATTCATGATGATGATTTGGTACAAAAATTCAAGACTTAAAACTGACAATCAGATTCACACCATATTTATATTTAATAGTTCCAGAGCTATAACGAGAATTGAGTTTTCTATTATCAGGTAGTCGTACCTTTCTTATTCCACCGGCATCAACAAAGTAAAGTTTTGATTTGTCGAAAAATAAAATAGTAATCCATTACTATGTAGTTCAGAGTTAATTATATGCAAGTCTTAACTGTATACATGATATCTTTACTGCTCTGAAGTCGCCGTAGTCTATTTAGTAGTGTGTTGAATTGGTTCAAATTTGAAAAAAACTAAATGTGAAACAAATATTTCTAGCGGCGACTTCCTCTCAGTAGGGTTCCGACAAACTTTCTGAGTGTAAATGAAATTACCATGAAAAGGAAAAAACCTGTCGTTCAGTATCGACTTTAAACTGTAGGCCCCTCCACTCATAGATAAAATTAAAATACACAACATGGCTGGTATGAGAAACTAGGTTGTCATCCTGACTAAAGCGTTGTAACGATCGATTAAGTAAGTAATGCTCTGCAACGTTTGAGTTCAGCTTGAACTGCTCTCCTTCTTTGACAGTGTAATTTAGAGAATCAATTGCTCTTGAAGCTGAAATATATCGAATGAATGAATGTATAAGTCTGATACATACTACATACATACATATATGGTAATTGTCTTAGTCGACTCCGAACGGTTTATTATTTATTTACTTTCAGAGTTTTTGCCAGAAATCTGCTGAGAGGAAGTCGCCGAAGAAATACTTTTTTTTCATATTTCGTTTTTATGTCTGACCTGGGATACGAACCCGGGCTTTACGTCTAATAAGCCAACACACTACCTACTAGACTACGGCGACTTCAAAAGCTTGATATACAGTTTTGTTAAAAGCTTGCACCCTAATTTAGAATCCTTTTAGTCAAAATGCTTAAAGTGCCTTTAAAAAACTGAAATAAGTATTTAAAACATTTCCCTTGCAAAAACTACTAAAGTACATAACAACGGCATAATAGCAACTGATTTCAAGAAACCTGTAGGATTTATTACTCAACTAAACTGTTTCAATTTCTTTAATCACTTGAAATGAGTTTGAATAGCACTTCCAGTGTATCTATAAGAACTGCAAGCGACAACAACACCTAACATTACTTTCGAAATCATTTTTTTTAACACACACACCTTCAATGTTGCTGCTCTATACCTGTCTATCAAATAATGAGCAAAAAACAAGAACGAAAGGAAAAACGAAAAGAAGAAAGAAAAAAAAATATGACTGAGACCTGGTGTTCATCATCTCTTTTTGAAATGAATGACATGTGTTTCCTTCGCAATTCAATTGTTTGCTTCTCAATTTCTTCTCTTCAAATCTATTACATGAGTTTTAAATCTTCAATTTCATAAACTTGTAAAAAAAAAAAAATGAGAAAGAAAATATTAAAAAAATATTAAAAATGAAATAAAAATTCCGCACAGAAACAGCAAGAAATGTCATAAAGAAGGAGAAGACAGAAAGAAAGAAAAAAAAAATGGAATCTAAAATAATTTTATGAAATCATATAAAAAAAAAGAAAAGAAAGAAGAAAATCAATACATCCGCTTAAGTACTATACTATAAGAGAGAGAGAGAGTGAGAGAGAGCATTAGAAAGTGATAAGAGCAAAAGATACGTAGTTATAAATAAATGTGCTTGTGATTGTGTTGGTGGATGCTTTTCTACTAAATACAGGATATAAATATTCTCTTCATGTATGCAGGGAAATGTCAAAGGAAATTTCATCGAGTATTATTACAGTTAGACATACATACAGACAGACAAACATACGCACAATTTTACATTTTTTACATTTTAATACTCATAGACATAAACAAATACCATATACTACATACATATTATGTAAAAAACAAATACTCTGTTGTACTTACCACCATATAGGCCACATACATACATACATACGAACGAACAACGCATTATGTGCGATAAAAATCAAATGTTGTGTGAGTAAGAAATGAAATGCAAAATAAAACAGCAAATCGTTCGTCATTTCAATGATGAAGGTCGTAACAACCAAAAAACAAATAAAATTTTATGCGATATAAAACATACTCTCTATTAAACAGGAGTACAAAACAAAATCGAAAAGAGTTCAATTGCGGGTGTGTATTGCTTTAATGTTACGAGATTATTTGGATTTTTGTGCAGGTATACCCAATACTGAAAAATATTACTCTAATGAGTACAGTTCGCTTGGATCCTTTAGGTTCTCACTCTACTAACGGTTGTATAAGATCAGGTATGGGGCCTTCTTAGAAGGGATAAATCGTTCTTAGACTACAGTACATTGCGATACTAGAATGTACGATTTCAAACGATTTCTATTGGAAGCCCATTAAACTTCTAAATAAATCTTACTCTTGAGGAATAAAGAGTTATTTGAATTTGCAGAAACTGTCCACATGTCGTTGGTGGTTAGATCATCCAATTCAGACCAAAAGAAGTTGGTAATCACCCACCTATAGTGCAGGCTATTGACAGTGATAGCCTGGCCAATGTCGTCCTCATAAAAATGTGAACCGATGAATCCATATCAAACAGACTTTTTTTGGGATGCACTGGACACGCTTGGATATCATGTGGAGTATCGTCCTAATGCCATTTATACAGAAATGGGCCTCTTCGCTAAAGATGATTTTTTGTTTAAAACTAGGATCAGTTACCATCTTCGGAGTCCATTCAGCGAATATACAGCGTTGCCTATGGTATTCCATAGTGATTTGGCAAAATAGACTGACTAAATGACAACTAATTTGGCAGATGTAGTTTTAGAAAAATTACCGTTACCAACTGTCAAATTGTGGAAACCTCTGTTCGAAGACTCTTAGCCATTAGGTTGGATAACGTTTTGCCAAACTACAACGAAAGCGCCCATCGATTGACCTTAAGTTTTTCATAGCTCCACACGCGATAGTTCGCAGCTAAGAGATGGTCGTTATCTCAGATAGCAGAGACGTTGAGAGAGGACATCTATACTCAATTTAATACAATAATGTAGATTCCTAAATATAAATTCTTTTTTTTTACTCTTCAGAGTAGTGTTTAAACACGATGTTCTATTTTAAACCACAGCGTAAGAAAAATTAAATCGCCACTTAAGAGTTTTGTGAAGCCTTTGAGTTTATTTTAAGCTCACAAATTTCCCAGACAGTTCCATACTATTTGCGAGTTAATCATAGAAGAGTTGAGCGCTCGGATAGCGTATGTCCTATCTTTTGTTCATTTTTTCCAAGTTAAATTAAGTACATCCTTCGTTAGCATAGACGTTTGCTTAGAAGATACACACGAATTTTTCTATCACTCGGAATATTTCACTCTGGGACCAAAAAGTCTCACTCGTGTCCTCATATCTGCCCTCGATTCATTTGTATAACTCTTTTAAAAGAAGTCTAGGTTACTCCATTTACTTCTTTTGCTTCTCGCTGTAAAACAGTTACCAATATCTTGGTCTACTGGTTCTTTCCAAGGGTAGTTAATGAGGGAGCTTTAATTCACTCGATTTATTAGGTCATGAAGTATCCTGATAATGAGAGGGTAGTTCTGATACTTTAGTTTCTTACAGGCTGCGTGACCACTGCAAATTTTCAAGACGAATCTCATGAGTAGTTTGAAAGCGGCGTAATGCTTTTACCTGAAAATCCCTGGATTAGCTCGGGCTGCCAGGCAGCGAGTAAGCTCGTCTTTGCCCACGAATGCAAAGAATATTTTAGTGAAATTTCGAACCATTCAAAAATAACTCTTATATTGGTTCCGAAACATACAAATTGCATTGCTTATAAGCTTGCCAGGTCCGGAAAGAAGCTCGTAATCTTCATTGTTGCAGGGCATAGGAATTAAATATCATCCAGGGAGGCTCAATCGCATTGGCAGCAAGAGGATACGTGTAATATTGCTAAACTCTGTTGGACACGTGTGGATAAGAAGAGGACCGACTCACTTCTGTCCTTGAATTGCATGGCCATATATCACACAATTGTGATTTTCACGTTCCACTAAGCATTTGGTCGACATGCCGACAGACTTGTCATTTCTTCAATTGACTTCTGCAGATACTGTGGATCTGGCGAAGAGGAAGAAATCATTTTTATCTCATGCGTCAGTGACCTTCTCTTATCATAAAAACAGAGAATTTTAACTTTTCACTTTCTGACATCCTGGGCCGAGTTCATTATTACAAAGGTTGCTGCAATAGTATTATTTTCGATTCGGGTAGCTTTTCTCTAGAGAATGTAGGACCAATTTGTTGGTATCACAATGGGCCTATAGCACTGATGAATCTTTTATTAGAATTCTCTCTAATTACGGTTATAAATCTCCAAATCTCTATCAGAGTTTCCAATGCCGGCGTAGAGCACGTTCACAACGGGCCTAAAAGTTTGCCTAAGCTACCTAACCTAACCTGATCGATCTCGTAGAGCACGTTCTTATTCCTCCGGCCATACCGACACATTCTAGACACATTCTAGTTTTGTTTCAATCGGAGTTGTTTTTGTATGTGTTCTGCATACCCAGACAATAGCTCTATAGGTCTCTATTGGTCTGACAACCGTGGCATATGTTTAAACTCGTTTTACTCTGAACTTAGTTTCCGGTTTTCTGTTTTTTTTTTGTTGTTGTTTAAATTTGTCTTTTGTGTACCTTTTCCTCTTTGGCAATATGAGTATATAGTACTAAATGAGTAACTATCTATGTTTGTTTGCATTTGTGAATGTGTTTGTGACACCCAAATTTACGACGAGCCTGACAAGACGTCAATAAGTCAGGAGTAGTTTAGATATTCAGGTTTTCTTCTTTGCACTCCAGTGGCAAGAAAGGAAAAGAAAAAAAAATAAAATGTGTAACCTAACGATGTGTTGGTATAAATTGTTTGTCGAAGTATATTTTAGAAAATGGAATAGAAAAATCATAATAAACATACAGCACAAAAAATAAATAAAAATAAATAGAAAATACAAAAAAAAATACAAAAAAATATGAAGAAAAGCACAAAAAAAACAGAAATATGAAAGAAGCCAACATTAAATTGATAGATAGGTAGATGGATAGATAGATAGACAGATGATTACGGGTGTACAGATAAATTCATTTTCTCAATGAAAACCTGACTACAAACATGGTATTTGTGGAAATAAAGTTCGATTTTCTTTAAAACATTTTAAACACATTCTCACATGACAGACACACACTGTCGTCAGAAAATGAGAGGTCAGATATCTCCGTCTCTTTATGGCAAGAGCAGCGCACTGATATTTGAGTTGAAAGATAGTCTCGTTCTTCTCCACAGCCCCACAGATCCTGCAGAAGTCTTTAGTCATTAGTTGGCAAGTCTTTCAGTGTGCCTAATAAAAGAATATTGAGCCGTGAGAATTGTTATCGTGTGATGGATAGCTACACGATTCAAAGACAGAAGTCCTCCTCTTCCTATACATGTCCTTACTAACTACAATCAAACTTTCCGTGTTTAATACCACTGTGCTTAAGTGCACTTTTATGAATACAACTCTCGATTAGTTACTCAAAGACTCACTTACAATTTATAACTGACTAGTAGCATCTCTATTTATATCTGGCAACTTCACTAAAAATTCTATTAAATTATGAAAAAATTGAAGAACAGGGTAACCTGCTGGAAGGAACAAGGATTTACAAGACAGTTGGATGTTGGTATCACAGATCAGCAATGTGTATTCAAAAAGATGAGTGAATTCGAATCATACTCACGATTTCTGATACTTATACGCATTCATACTTATTTTAATATCATACTCATACTACTCATATTCAAATTTGAAGTACTCATCGTACTTAACAATACACCTTATGTTCTTGATTTCGAATCTCCCTTACTCAACATTTACGAGTACTGGAACGAGAGCTAAGAGAATTAAATCTCATTATAATGGTGAGATACGAGGCGGTATAAGTTTAACTACATAATTACTGTGTGGTACAGAGATCACCAATGAGTATTCAAAAAGATGAGTAGATTCGAATCATACTCATAATTTCTGACACTTATACGCATTCATACTCATTTTAACATCATACTCATACCACTCATATCCAATGTTTGAAATACTCATCGTACTCATACTTAACAATACGCATGATTTCGTTGACTTCGACTCTCCTTTACTCAATATTTACAAGAATCACAAAGTTTGATTCGCGTACGAACACTACAATACTCACTAGACGGTTATGTGTTTGCTTTGCTTGCTGTCTTTGTCTTTTTCTTTCTCCTTTTTTGTAAATGCGACAACATCTAAGACTATAAATTTTGATGAATGATTCGAATCATTTATGAGTATTATAAGCATTTTTCTAAATTTATGAAACTGAATGAGTAGGCTTATGTATCAAATATATTTCGAATGTTATGAGTTTGATGTCAACTTTGCACTCATACTGTACTTATAAATCAATGTTGTAGTGAGTACGAATGAATCAGAGTAATTGAATTTCAATACTGTTGACTCACTAATACTCAAAATTTCATGAGAATTTATGAGTAGGGAAAAACGATACATTGCTGATGTCTGGTTTGTATGCCACATGAATTAACAATAAAACATTTATGAGAACGAATTTCCATTTTAAATTCAGTGCCAAAATGGAACAAAGTCCAACCATTTTCGAGGCAAATGATTACGATAATCATGTGCTGTAGGACCACTTATGTGTGTATGTATATATGTAAAGGTATGTTCAGTGGGATTGCAAGGGATACATTAGTAATATTTGTTGAAACCAGCACATTTTTCAAGTGTCGAAAGAAGCATTCATGTGAATTGGTTTCTTAAAATGGTGCAAAAATACTTCATTTCATCTGATGTCCTTAATATTTAGAAGACTTATATCCAACCGAGATTGGAATACAATTCTCATGTATGAGCCGGCGCCTCAAAGTCTATTATAAGGCTTTTCGACCGCGAACAGTAGAGGGCGAAGGTCCTTATTAATGACCGTAGGGTATCTAACTCTATTGACTCATTGGAGTTACTATAACGTATTTTGCTCTAGCGAGATAAAGTCGCAGTAGTCTAGAAGGTAGTATGTTGGTTTATTAAGTGTAAGGCTACAGTTCAAACCCCAAGTCAGACATCCCCAAACGAAATATGAACAAATATTTCTGCGGCGACTTCCTCTCAGCCGATTTGTGTCAAAAACTGTGAGAGTAAATAAAAAATTGTCATTCAAAGTTTCTCAAAAAATCTGTAGTTCGGAGTCGACTGTAAACTGTAGGTCCTGCCACTCATGTATAAAATTAACACACATAACATCAGTGGTGTGAGAAGCTAGATCGTAATCCTGATTGAAGGGTTGTAGTAACCAACTATGTTATGTTCCCGAAAATCGTATATTCTTACGTAGCATCTGTCTTTCTCGCAGGGCATATCCAAACGTGGGCGCTTGACCAGTGGATCGCATACTGCATTACAGACAGAATTCTTTCTTTAGCCGGACTATCCAAATGTAGAACTCCTTCTCTGCGGAGGTGTTTCCGACCACTGATAATGTAAAAAGATTAAAATCTAATGACCACAAACACTACTCCCTATGTCCTCCTTCTCATAAGTTATTTTTCAAATTCCAACTCAATGCAGTGCGTGAGTAGGGCCCATACTCCGAGTATCGGTCTTAATATTATCACACGTTTTGATCTCTACAGAACTTTCTAAATGGTGCAGACTTAAGTTCTGCTGAGTCTTGAAAAACTGAATAGTTTTTCGCGTAGAATTTTTTTCTCTTTGTATGCCTTATGGAAGAAGATATATTATTAATGGTTCAGCTGATAAAGACAGAAGAGTGTCGGAAAAGTTCTAAGCAACACAACAAAATTGTCAATGCCAATATTTTGAAGGGCACAATGGAAAAACGTATTTGAAACTGTGTTGGTCCAATTTCAATTATACCTCATGTCAAATTCTAAATTTTTAATAAATTCTTGATGATTTTGATTAAAAGGCCTCTACGAACGGCCGGATGAAGGGAGTGTAGGTTTATAGAGAAATGCTGAAATTAAAAAAAAAAAAGAAAACAATTCAAAAAGAAAAAATAATACAACAACAAAGTAATAATGAACTATAAAAACAATAATGAGAGATGATATTGTTTACTAATACCTATACAAAAATCACACACACACATACACACACAAACGCACATACCATAAATATAATTGACATTTTATTTTAAGTGACAGAATGATGGACAGCTTATACAGTGTAGTGAGCAAAACAAAAAAAGATTCATTAATGTGACGCCTAATGGTAGGCACTATTTTGTTGCAAAATTAATAATAAAAGAGAGACTAATTTAAAGGAACAGAGAGACGCAAAAGTAAAATGAAAGGAAATTTATTGATTTTAAGAAAAAAGAAAAAGAAAAAAATATGTTTTCGTTTGATTTAAGTACGCAATCAGCAATAGGTCCTCAACCCTCCTACTGATACATGTCCTTATAGGTTAGTGTTTCTAAGCAATGACACATTGCTCTAACCATAACATTCTAGAGCCAGATATAGGAGACCAATCTCCTACTTTGCTAGAATGTTTTGATGAAGAACACTCAAACAAAGTAAGGAGATATACATATACAATGGCGCGAAGTTTCCCTCTGAAACAATTTACACGGAATAAACCCGGATTTTTACTTAGAAAAGTAGGGAGTGCTGAAGCCTAATAACTGATAAGAAAAATTATTCCAGAAACGATTATATCCTCAAATAAAACCGTTTCCCATACGTCAATGGCCTTTGCATTTAAGAAATATAAATAATTCCTACATGTCACATCAGAAGTCTATCGAACTCATCCAGATTGGAACAAACCTCCTGTGAGATGTCTGCCTTCAAACTGTCGATTCCTGAAGCGACGCGACGTGAGACGATTTTACGTAGGATATTATTATCCTCAATTTGATTACGAGTTCCCTTCCAGACGGGGATTATAAAAAATTATAATTATGAAAAAATTATTTGTAGTCTTCGTCAACGTGTGTTGACGTTTTCAATTTAGGCGGCACTCATTGCAAACATATAAACATACACAACTCTGCATATGTGGCAATCCCCGTGCGAAAGGTCATGAAACTAAATTAGCTATGTTGTGGTGAGAAAACTGTTTGTCGGATGGTTGGATGTTAAGGTGCACCGAGTCGCAGTTATCAACATCGAGCAATTAATTCTTGCTTGGAAACTTTCTGTTTCATCCTGTAGCCCTAAAGAATATGGAAAAAGAATGCAAATAGAACATCGAACATTTGCTGAATAAAGCGACTGCTCTGAGAACATACACGGTAAAACGTAGTGAATGCATACGATGAAGCGTTGGGAAATAATGGTTAAGTGATGAAACGTGGACTGAAATTTAAAACAGCCAACAACAAAATGCTTGTATGGGTACTGGCCGTTTTACCAATGAGACTGGGAGTCCGCAAGCTCGGTGTGGCGTTACACTCTTAACCACTTCCATGAAGGAGTTTAGATAGTCTCAAACACTAACCAAGACCGAAGTTATGTCCAAATGTATGGCTTCGAATTGGTACTTACGTATGGTGATGTAATTAATGATGTGATTATGCATATCATGTGGTTGCATCATTATGCATGGGGGCGCTTGTAGACGAATTGTTTCCACTTGTGCTTTGAGCACAGTGGGGTATGCCGTCATGGCGAAACTGACGTTCAACCTTGGACTAACTACACATGTATATAATTATCACAAACAGCATAAGTGGTGTGGGAAACTAGGTCGTAAGCCTAACTGAAGCGTTGTTGTATGTCATATATAACAATATGAGAATTGAGTAGTAAGAATACATATAAGCAGCATATCAAGAAAAAAAATTTAGAGGGGATATTCAAGTTACTTCTTTTACCGCATAATTAACTTATTTTGATCGTGTCTTATGTCAGAAACCAGTCAACATCTTCTCAAACCGTGATCGATTTCAGTGCTTTTAAGGCGAAACCTACAAATCCAACGGCACTTGAAACTGTGAGAAATGAAGAGAAGTGGGTAAGAACTCCGAGAATATGGTGCACCAACGTTGCCATGCGTACTTACACGAATTATAGGCCTGACTTAGACAGCATCATAAATGCCGTTCTCAAGGAGGAAGGAAGTAGTTCCGCAACTTCCATAAATGGCGATTTAAAAGCAAATGCTAGAATTGGAGGCGCATTTTTTCTTTTGTCTAAACCCTTTCCACAACTTACGACTGTCTTACGTCCAGCAGCGAAGAAAATCTTACGACCGGAACAGGCTTGCTTTTGCTAAAGGAAATCAAGCATTAGTTACTTTAACACATTACTTACTTACTTAATTGGCCATTAACAACCCGATTAACGGATTTCGTCCTGCCGCAAAACATTCTTCCAAGCGCATCTGCTTCTTGCGCGCCTACGTTAGTTGGTCACACCAATCGATAACAGGGCTTCCCCGATTTGGTCCTTCCAATGCAGACAAGGTCGTCCTCTTCGCCGACTACCGCAAATACCCGTCTCGCCGGAGCATCCTCCGGTGATTTCGAAACAGATATTCTCTGAGAGTGAAACAGACATATAAAAAATAAAAAAGGATTGCGCAAATGCTTCGTGAGCGCCCTATGCTTCCTTAAGGGAGTTAAAAAAATAATAAAAAAAAAAACGGAATACAGTTTAAATCACTTTCTGTTTTACATACAAACCGTCGCACTGGGATAATAGTGAAGATTGGAAAATAATTTGCTTCTCATCATTTTTAAGTTAAACACTGATACTCGTACTGCCACTGCCACTGACAATGATAATGATTTTCTTGTTACAACTCCTTATTACTGCATGACAAAGTGGAAAACAATGGAGCAGCAGCATATAATGGAAATTGAAGGGATAACAAATTATGACAGTATTTTACTAGTCGTACTACACTGTGTCTTTATGCTGATGAACTTTAGTTCTCCAAAACAGTGTGTGTGTATGTGTCTTTTGAAACATATGTAATACCACTTGCCGTGTCCTTATCCTAACGTTTATAGACATGCATGTATGTAGGAATTTGCTTTAATGCTTTATTAATTCATTGATTTTCTTAAGAGTACAAAAATAAAAATGGGAATACCCGTTATAACTTAAATAATTCATTATCTTATTTCTTCTGCATTCACTTGACAACTTAAATATTCTAATCTTGTTGCTTCTGTGTCTACTTTACAACTAACTAACTATAGATACAAAATCCGTATTGTGTATCCGATCGTCCACTCGTCATTCGTCCGTTGTCTGTGGAAATTTCCAGAGTCTGATGGCGTGATTTGTTGAGATGAACGTTCGTCCGTTTGTTGGTATTCATTAGTGTAGTGTGGGTTAGAGCAGGATCGCTATATTGTTAGTGACAAGTGAGAGATCTAAACATTCGACGAGTAAGAGATCTAACGGGCGGACGGACATTATACTCGGTTCTTGCTCTACACAGTGGTCTGATTTGACTCACATCCCACATTCGGCCTTTCTGACGGGGTATTCGGCTCGAATACTGGTACCCATCGCTTCATATGTTCTGCCACTGAAATTGTCTTTCTTGGACCTTCGCCTTCTCCAACTTTCTCAACTTCGTATCTGCCACGGTTCATTTTGCGGACGATTCTATACGGACCAAAATATTTCCCCTTGAGTTTGAGGCCGACACCGTATTGGGTTCGTTTTATGGCAACCAGGTCATTAAGTTCGTAATTGTCTTCCGTTCTGCGATTCTTATTAAAATTTCTTCTGTTTTCTTCTTGGATCTTGACGATGTGTTCTCTTACTGCTTCTCGTTCCTTATTTCTTTCAATTTGTAATTTCTCAATGGCCTCATTTTCCATAATATCTCTTAGGTTTGGAAATTCTTCGAGTCGCATTTCACAGCCGGTAAGGATTTTAAAAGGTGAGCATTGCGTCGATCGCGGTGGGCTGCTGTTTATATATTGCTGGACCTTGTTTACATGCTTATACCATTGGTTTGGGTTTCCACGAGATAGTTTCGCTAGCATTGGCACTACAATTCGATGCATTCTTTCAACCTGCCCATTTCCTCTTGGCACTCCAGTAGCTATTTGTAAATGTTGAATCCGTTTCTTCTCGCAATATTCTTTAAAGGCGTTAGATGTGAATGCGGTGCCTCTATCAGAAATAATCCTTTTCGGATTGCCAAATACCGCTGATTGGCGTTCCAGCCGCTCAATTACCGCGTCACTGCTAGTATCTTTGGTAGGGTATAACCAAACAAATTTGGAGAATCCGTCGACTATTACCAGTATATGATTGTATTGCTTATTTGTCGATGCCATGGGACCAACGTGGTCAACATGATAAGTACCCAGCGGTTGATCTTCTTTATCGATGGGATTCAATAGACCCTCCTTCTTGCCGGATTTTGAGTTCATCATTATACAGTCCACACAACTCATTACTACTTTGCCTACTTTTGCGCCCAGATGCGGAATATAAAAATATTTCTCGACAAATTCTTGTGTTTTCTTATTGCCGAAGTGACCTTTTCTGTGAGCTGTGGCTATTATTTCGTCTTCCATCTGTGATGGAACCACTATTAATTCCCGCGTAGAATCTTTATATAGAATGTCGTGGTAGATGTAATAGTCTTCACAGTGATCTTTTTCCAGAATTGTCCTTACAGCTCTCACCCACATGTCCTCCAACTGAGCTTCTTTTAGTCTGTGCCGCAACGAATCTTCAACCAATAAACAAGTTATTCTGCTCAATGCATCTACATGTCTCATCTTTGTGCCAGATCGGTGTTCAATTTCATAATTAAAGTCTTGCAAAAATATTGCCCATCTCGAAACACGAAGTGGAACATCTGACTTCTTCATGGTCATGGTGAAAGCGTTACAGTCCGTAACGATCTTAAATTTCAAACCCATGAGGTATATCCTCCATTTCTTGAGTGCCTCTATTATTGCTAAGACCTCTAGCTCATAGGAATGATACTTTTCTTCAGTTGGCGAAGTCTTCCTGCTCATGTATTGAACTGGATGAAGGCACTGATCCTCCGAGTCTTTCTGCAGCAAAACCGCACCATATCCAAACTTACAAGCATCTGTGTGGACTCCCGTTATTGCTCTTGGATTATACAGTTTCAACACAGGATCTTTTATCAGCGCTAGTCTCAACTGTTCAAAAGAAGCAATTATCTCTTCATCTACCTTGAACTCTCTTCCTTTCCGCAATAGATCAGACATCGGTTTAGCAATTATTGCATATCCATCTACAAATCTGCGAAAATAGGAGGTCAACCCTAAAAATCGTTGCAAACTTTTCCGGTCATGGGGCAGTGGAAAATTTTCAATGGCCACCGTCTTTTCCCTTGAAGGGCGTGTAGTTCCCTTTTCTATTATGTAACCAAGAAAATTTACCTTCCTCTGTAGGAATTGACACTTCTTCCACCTTACATGCAACCCATTCTTCTCTGCTATTTTCAGTACCATTTCTAACTTCATTATTCCCTCAGCTTCATCCTTCGATGGAACAATTACATCGTCCATGTAGGTTACTACTACACCTTCCGCTATCAAATCTCTAAATATGGCGTTAATAAATCTGCAAAATACCGCGGGTGAGTTCGATATTCCAAATGGTACAAATTTGAACTCATACTGTCCATTTCTGGTGACGAATGCAGTGTATTTAGTAGATTCTGGATCTACTGGTACGTGGAAGAATCCATCCTTCAAATCAAGTGTGGTGAACACATTTGCTTCCTGCAACCTTTCCAAAACGTCATCCATGATCACCATCGGAAAATTATCGCGCAAAATTTTTTCATTGAGCTTTCTGTAGTCGCAACATAGCCGTTTTGTACCATCCTTTTTCGGAACCAACACGATCGGTGAGGCATATTCGGATGAACTTGGTACCACGATACCCTGCTCCAACCATTCTGTCACTTGTCTATCTATAATCTTTTGGTGCTCGTATGAAGTTCTTCTAGGACCCTGAGCTACTGGTACATCATCCTTCAGCAAAAGCTTCATACTAACAGGAGCAGCGTTCATCTGAATGGGGTTATACTTTTCTATCGTGCGGCTTATCTCATCCTGAAGGTCAGCACTTAGATGGTGTAAATCAGCCACTACCTTCTCATTATCTTCGATATTCAGACAAACATCCCGAAATTCTTCTAACAACTCCGGAGTACTAATGTGTTCCTGCAGAACCTTACCTGTGATGTTTTCAACCGCATTTGGTACCTTGGGGATAAATTCAACACCATTTTCCTTAACTACGAGATCCACAAACTGCAATAGGTTATTGCCCAAAACAGCGGGATACCCAATATCTTCAGACTGCACAAGATCGAATCTCAATTTTAGGGAAAGACCATCCATTTCTACTGGGGCTTCGAAATATCCCTGAGTATAGAAAACTCCTGCACCAGCCCCCCTCAACCGTCTTCGTTCCGGTATAAGTTCAAATTTTTCCCTCAACTTCTCGAAAACATCGCATCTAATAGTACACATGTTACATCCGGTATCAATTAAGCCATACAAATCGATGCCTCCCAAGGACATTTTCTTAAATATCATTCCTGGCTCAAAAGGTTCTCTATCGTAGATAAACGTGTTGACATTACTGCGCTCCTCTTTGATTTCTGGTTTGTAGACCCTGCAATCAGACGCGCGATGTCCTGCATTGTTACATTTGAAACACTTAAATTGCGCTTCCTTACAATCCTTAGCCAGATGATCCGGACGTCCACATTTGAAACAATTTTTAATTTTGCTACCGTTACTTCTTCCCATCTTAATGCCAGTTTCCATATTATTAGAAGTCTGAGGTCTCCGACTATCCCTACTGAACGAAGTCCGAATCTTCTCATATATCTTAACATTTTCCTTCATTTCCTCAACTGTCTTTGCCTGGTACAATATAGTCTTGTTAAAACGAGAATCTGGTATGCCTTCAACAAAATAGTCCAGCAGACTAGCGACATCTAAATCTATAGGCTTACCAATCTCCATCAAAGCAAATAAATACTCGCGGTAGGTCTCATTCTGGCCCTTACGACGGTCTCTTAACAATCTGTGAATTTCTGCAGCTGAAACTGATTCTCCGAATTCCTCTTTTAATGCTGCTTTTAACGACTCCCAACTCTTTAAGCCAGATTGGCTTCTGACAAATAATTTGGCTTCACCACTCAACAGCTGCTTCGCATAAATGAACTTCTGTATGGAATTCCAGCCAACCGTTTCAGCATTTTCCTCAAACTCCTCAATCCAAGTCCCAATATTAAGAGAATCGCTACCACTGAACGTAGACAAACTTTCAACAATGTCCTTCAATGTAAAGACAGGTCCACTAAAGCGGATTTCCGGCGATGCACTAGCACCAAGTTCCTGGTACTGCGAATTTGTCGATCCAGCGCCAGCCCCGTCGGTTTGATGACCGAAATGTTGGAGGAGCCTGCCCTGTAACACCGCCTTCGACCCAGTCGTGTCCAACCCTAATTCCCTCAACTTTGCGCGCAAACCATCGCAATTCATCAACATTATGCTGTCTACGTCCATTGTCTAAATGTCAAACTAGCAACAACGTTACAAATTCAAATTAAAGGATCTCAAAACAATTTAAATAGCCTACTAAATTAAAACTTTTACAGAAATTAAAAAAAACATAAATCAATTCAATCAAAATTATAAACTTAAATAATAAAAAAAAATTAATTTCAGTTAAAATTCCCCATAAATCTACTTATACATTATTTTGACTCATCTTATACAAACAAAACTGCATCAACACTTCAATTGTATATGTTGTTGTTCCTTGTTTATAGTCTCTCTTCAGCTTTTACCAGTTGTTCTCTCTTTTACTCGCTAGCTCCTCATTAGTCACAGCTTCACTCGTTGTTTTCCGGCTTTCACTCGTTGTTTTCCGGCTTTCACTCGTTGTTGTTTTCTCTTTTATCTTACAAGTAGACGCTTCGATACTCAAACTGTTGTCTCATATTCAGGCTCTTGTTGTTGTCATAAATCTTTATGTTCTTTGTTCTTTGTCTTTCTATTTTTGTTGTTGTTTCTGTATTCTTCTATTGCTAAAACTCGATGATGGTGCAACGAGAAAAGACCACAGGCGACTTATTTATTTGCTATTGTTATTGTTGTAGGCACAAACAAAGGTTTCGTTTATTTTTCCTCTCTTATACTCTTTCGGGAACATTTTCTTTCACAAAACACAAATTCAATTTTAATTGCAATTACGGAGTGAACAAAAATATCAGCGTTTTCAACTTTTTTTGTTTTTGCTCTATGTTTCCAGCTTTTATTTGTTTATTCAACTTGTTTTCCATTATAGTTCATTTTTTTTTTTAATTATCACACACTACTACTTCCATTAACTTGTTTTTTTTTATCACTTTCATGTCTCTTTTAAACGGGTATCCCGGTTGAGCCCCCAAATTTGTAGGAATTTGCTTTAATGCTTTATTAATTCATTGATTTTCTTAAGAGTACAAAAATAAAAATGGGAATACCCGTTATAACTTAAATAATTCATTATCTTATTTCTTCTGCATTCACTTGACAACTTAAATATTCTAATCTTGTTGCTTCTGTGTCTACTTTACAACTAACTAACTATAGATACAAAATCCGTATTGTGTATCCGATCGTCCACTCGTCATTCGTCCGTTGTCTGTGGAAATTTCCAGAGTCTGATGGCGTGATTTGTTGAGATGAACGTTCGTCCGTTTGTTGGTATTCATTAGTGTAGTGTGGGTTAGAGCAGGATCGCTATATTGTTAGTGACAAGTGAGAGATCTAAACATTCGACGAGTAAGAGATCTAACGGGCGGACGGACATTATACTCGGTTCTTGCTCTACACAGTGGTCTGATTTGACTCACATCCCACATTCGGCCTTTCTGACGGGGTATTCGGCTCGAATACTGGTACCCATCGCTTCATATGTTCTGCCACTGAAATTGTCTTTCTTGGACCTTCGCCTTCTCCAACTTTCTCAACTTCGTATCTGCCACGGTTCATTTTGCGGACGATTCTATACGGACCAAAATATTTCCCCTTGAGTTTGAGGCCGACACCGTATTGGGTTCGTTTTATGGCAACCAGGTCATTAAGTTCGTAATTGTCTTCCGTTCTGCGATTCTTATTAAAATTTCTTCTGTTTTCTTCTTGGATCTTGACGATGTGTTCTCTTACTGCTTCTCGTTCCTTATTTCTTTCAATTTGTAATTTCTCAATGGCCTCATTTTCCATAATATCTCTTAGGTTTGGAAATTCTTCGAGTCGCATTTCACAGCCGGTAAGGATTTTAAAAGGTGAGCATTGCGTCGATCGCGGTGGGCTGCTGTTTATATATTGCTGGACCTTGTTTACATGCTTATACCATTGGTTTGGGTTTCCACGAGATAGTTTCGCTAGCATTGGCACTACAATTCGATGCATTCTTTCAACCTGCCCATTTCCTCTTGGCACTCCAGTAGCTATTTGTAAATGTTGAATCCGTTTCTTCTCGCAATATTCTTTAAAGGCGTTAGATGTGAATGCGGTGCCTCTATCAGAAATAATCCTTTTCGGATTGCCAAATACCGCTGATTGGCGTTCCAGCCGCTCAATTACCGCGTCACTGCTAGTATCTTTGGTAGGGTATAACCAAACAAATTTGGAGAATCCGTCGACTATTACCAGTATATGATTGTATTGCTTATTTGTCGATGCCATGGGACCAACGTGGTCAACATGATAAGTACCCAGCGGTTGATCTTCTTTATCGATGGGATTCAATAGACCCTCCTTCTTGCCGGATTTTGAGTTCATCATTATACAGTCCACACAACTCATTACTACTTTGCCTACTTTTGCGCCCAGATGCGGAATATAAAAATATTTCTCGACAAATTCTTGTGTTTTCTTATTGCCGAAGTGACCTTTTCTGTGAGCTGTGGCTATTATTTCGTCTTCCATCTGTGATGGAACCACTATTAATTCCCGCGTAGAATCTTTATATAGAATGTCGTGGTAGATGTAATAGTCTTCACAGTGATCTTTTTCCAGAATTGTCCTTACAGCTCTCACCCACATGTCCTCCAACTGAGCTTCTTTTAGTCTGTGCCGCAACGAATCTTCAACCAATAAACAAGTTATTCTGCTCAATGCATCTACATGTCTCATCTTTGTGCCAGATCGGTGTTCAATTTCATAATTAAAGTCTTGCAAAAATATTGCCCATCTCGAAACACGAAGTGGAACATCTGACTTCTTCATGGTCATGGTGAAAGCGTTACAGTCCGTAACGATCTTAAATTTCAAACCCATGAGGTATATCCTCCATTTCTTGAGTGCCTCTATTATTGCTAAGACCTCTAGCTCATAGGAATGATACTTTTCTTCAGTTGGCGAAGTCTTCCTGCTCATGTATTGAACTGGATGAAGGCACTGATCCTCCGAGTCTTTCTGCAGCAAAACCGCACCATATCCAAACTTACAAGCATCTGTGTGGACTCCCGTTATTGCTCTTGGATTATACAGTTTCAACACAGGATCTTTTATCAGCGCTAGTCTCAACTGTTCAAAAGAAGCAATTATCTCTTCATCTACCTTGAACTCTCTTCCTTTCCGCAATAGATCAGACATCGGTTTAGCAATTATTGCATATCCATCTACAAATCTGCGAAAATAGGAGGTCAACCCTAAAAATCGTTGCAAACTTTTCCGGTCATGGGGCAGTGGAAAATTTTCAATGGCCACCGTCTTTTCCCTTGAAGGGCGTGTAGTTCCCTTTTCTATTATGTAACCAAGAAAATTTACCTTCCTCTGTAGGAATTGACACTTCTTCCACCTTACATGCAACCCATTCTTCTCTGCTATTTTCAGTACCATTTCTAACTTCATTATTCCCTCAGCTTCATCCTTCGATGGAACAATTACATCGTCCATGTAGGTTACTACTACACCTTCCGCTATCAAATCTCTAAATATGGCGTTAATAAATCTGCAAAATACCGCGGGTGAGTTCGATATTCCAAATGGTACAAATTTGAACTCATACTGTCCATTTCTGGTGACGAATGCAGTGTATTTAGTAGATTCTGGATCTACTGGTACGTGGAAGAATCCATCCTTCAAATCAAGTGTGGTGAACACATTTGCTTCCTGCAACCTTTCCAAAACGTCATCCATGATCACCATCGGAAAATTATCGCGCAAAATTTTTTCATTGAGCTTTCTGTAGTCGCAACATAGCCGTTTTGTACCATCCTTTTTCGGAACCAACACGATCGGTGAGGCATATTCGGATGAACTTGGTACCACGATACCCTGCTCCAACCATTCTGTCACTTGTCTATCTATAATCTTTTGGTGCTCGTATGAAGTTCTTCTAGGACCCTGAGCTACTGGTACATCATCCTTCAGCAAAAGCTTCATACTAACAGGAGCAGCGTTCATCTGAATGGGGTTATACTTTTCTATCGTGCGGCTTATCTCATCCTGAAGGTCAGCACTTAGATGGTGTAAATCAGCCACTACCTTCTCATTATCTTCGATATTCAGACAAACATCCCGAAATTCTTCTAACAACTCCGGAGTACTAATGTTTTCCTGCAGAACCTTACCTGTGATGTTTTCAACCGCATTTGGTACCTTGGGGATAAATTCAACACCATTTTCCTTAACTACGAGATCCACAAACTGCAATAGGTTATTGCCCAAAACAGCGGGATACCCAATATCTTCAGACTGCACAAGATCGAATCTCAATTTTAGGGAAAGACCATCCATTTCTACTGGGGCTTCGAAATATCCCTGAGTATAGAAAACTCCTGCACCAGCCCCCCTCAACCGTCTTCGTTCCGGTATAAGTTCAAATTTTTCCCTCAACTTCTCGAAAACATCGCATCTAATAGTACACATGTTACATCCGGTATCAATTAAGCCATACAAATCGATGCCTCCCAAGGACATTTTCTTAAATATCATTCCTGGCTCAAAAGGTTCTCTATCGTAGATAAACGTGTTGACATTACTGCGCTCCTCTTTGATTTCTGGTTTGTAGACCCTGCAATCAGACGCGCGATGTCCTGCATTGTTACATTTGAAACACTTAAATTGCGCTTCCTTACAATCCTTAGCCAGATGATCCGGACGTCCACATTTGAAACAATTTTTAATTTTGCTACCGTTACTTCTTCCCATCTTAATGCCAGTTTCCATATTATTAGAAGTCTGAGGTCTCCGACTATCCCTACTGAACGAAGTCCGAATCTTCTCATATATCTTAACATTTTCCTTCATTTCCTCAACTGTCTTTGCCTGGTACAATATAGTCTTGTTAAAACGAGAATCTGGTATGCCTTCAACAAAATAGTCCAGCAGACTAGCGACATCTAAATCTATAGGCTTACCAATCTCCATCAAAGCAAATAAATACTCGCGGTAGGTCTCATTCTGGCCCTTACGACGGTCTCTTAACAATCTGTGAATTTCTGCAGCTGAAACTGATTCTCCGAATTCCTCTTTTAATGCTGCTTTTAACGACTCCCAACTCTTTAAGCCAGATTGGCTTCTGACAAATAATTTGGCTTCACCACTCAACAGCTGCTTCGCATAAATGAACTTCTGTATGGAATTCCAGCCAACCGTTTCAGCATTTTCCTCAAACTCCTCAATCCAAGTCCCAATATTAAGAGAATCGCTACCACTGAACGTAGACAAACTTTCAACAATGTCCTTCAATGTAAAGACAGGTCCACTAAAGCGGATTTCCGGCGATGCACTAGCACCAAGTTCCTGGTACTGCGAATTTGTCGATCCAGCGCCAGCCCCGTCGGTTTGATGACCGAAATGTTGGAGGAGCCTGCCCTGTAACACCGCCTTCGACCCAGTCGTGTCCAACCCTAATTCCCTCAACTTTGCGCGCAAACCATCGCAATTCATCAACATTATGCTGTCTACGTCCATTGTCTAAATGTCAAACTAGCAACAACGTTACAAATTCAAATTAAAGGATCTCAAAACAATTTAAATAGCCTACTAAATTAAAACTTTTACAGAAATTAAAAAAAACATAAATCAATTCAATCAAAATTATAAACTTAAATAATAAAAAAAAATTAATTTCAGTTAAAATTCCCCATAAATCTACTTATACATTATTTTGACTCATCTTATACAAACAAAACTGCATCAACACTTCAATTGTATATGTTGTTGTTCCTTGTTTATAGTCTCTCTTCAGCTTTTACCAGTTGTTCTCTCTTTTACTCGCTAGCTTCTCATTAGTCACAGCTTCACTCGTTGTTTTCCGGCTTTCACTCGTTGTTTTCCGGCTTTCACTCGTTGTTGTTTTCTCTTTTATCTTACAAGTAGACGCTTCGATACTCAAACTGTTGTCTCATATTCAGGCTCTTGTTGTTGTCATAAATCTTTATGTTCTTTGTTCTTTGTCTTTCTATTTTTGTTGTTGTTTCTGTATTCTTCTATTGCTAAAACTCGATGATGGTGCAACGAGAAAAGACCACAGGCGACTTATTTATTTGCTATTGTTATTGTTGTAGGCACAAACAAAGGTTTCGTTTATTTTTCCTCTCTTATACTCTTTCGGGAACATTTTCTTTCACAAAACACAAATTCAATTTTAATTGCAATTACGGAGTGAACAAAAATATCAGCGTTTTCAACTTTTTTTGTTTTTGCTCTATGTTTCCAGCTTTTATTTGTTTATTCAACTTGTTTTCCATTATAGTTCATTTTTTTTTTTTAATTATCACACACTACTACTTCCATTAACTTGTTTTTTTTTATCACTTTCATGTCTCTTTTAAACGGGTATCCCGGTTGAGCCCCCAAATTTGTAGGAATTTGCTTTAATGCTTTATTAATTCATTGATTTTCTTAAGAGTACAAAAATAAAAATGGGAATACCCGTTATAACTTAAATAATTCATTATCTTATTTCTTCTGCATTCACTTGACAACTTAAATATTCTAATCTTGTTGCTTCTGTGTCTACTTTACAACTAACTAACTATAGATACAAAATCCGTATTGTGTATCCGATCGTCCACTCGTCATTCGTCCGTTGTCTGTGGAAATTTCCAGAGTCTGATGGCGTGATTTGTTGAGATGAACGTTCGTCCGTTTGTTGGTATTCATTAGTGTAGTGTGGGTTAGAGCAGGATCGCTATATTGTTAGTGACAAGTGAGAGATCTAAACATTCGACGAGTAAGAGATCTAACGGGCGGACGGACATTATACTCGGTTCTTGCTCTACACAGTGGTCTGATTTGACTCACATCCCACATGTATGTGTGAGTGCATGTGTGTATGTGTGGTGTGTGCAATCAAAACATTTAATTTTCCAAAAATAATATTTTGCCGACAGACAGGACATTGAGAAGACATCCAATCAAATTGCTGGGAAAATTGTTTCAAAATAAAGTGGGAAACAAAAGGCATGAAGTGGTGAATGGGCGGCGGTGTCTAGGATGTGGTATTTAAATTTTAAAAACTTATAATTTAAGGTTTAAGCGGAGAGTGTAAAAGATGAGTCTAGATTTGCTTCAAATATAAAGGGTTTCGTAAATGCAACATAATAATTCGCCGTTCATGTATTCACATTTAGTTTTGGACGGAAAATATTTCGAAAAGCCACGGTGTTGTTTGTAGTAATTTATGGAGTATCATGAGTGCTTTTATGAATTTTAAATTAAAAATTGCTACCAATTAAAACATAAATTATTTTTGATCCTGAAGACAGAGAACATTGTATTTCATATAGTCTCCTGTCAAATGCTAATAAAAGCTAAGGACCATCGATCAAATTCAATCTAATTTATGCGCCAGAATCATATTAAATTGGATATTTTGGTTACCCTTCTTCCAGATAAGCTGTGGCCTACATATTCCACATATAATGGCATCAATAGGTCTTTCAAACGAATCGAAAAGTTTTGAGTACATTCATGCATAATTGGTCATTACAACCCTTCAGCTAGGATTACGACCTAGCTTCTTACGTTACTTATAATTTTATACATGAGGGGCGGTCCGAACGACAGATTTTTGAGAAACTTATTAATGGCAATTTTATTTTACTCTCAAAGTCTTTGGCAGGAATCTGCTGAAGAGTAGAGTCCGAAGGAATATTACTTTGTATTGCGTTTTTTTTCCAAATATCTGACCTGGTATATGATCGGTGGCCTCACGTCTAATAATTCAATACACTATTTACTATTATAGCGACAACTACATAGAGGCTGTGAAATACTGCGACCAGACAATTTATTGTACTTTTCTTTATGAAATGTCTCCTGCAATCCTATTGCCTTGGCAAGCTTCAAAATGCTGTTCTTATAACTCCTTGATTATTACGATAAACAATAATGTTGCACTGCCATGTTGCACAGATTCCAAGTATGTATTCTGTTGATTCGTTTCCACATCAAGATGTTACCTACTGGGCTACGGCGACTTTTATTCCACACACGCACTTTGTTTTATTAAAATTTAAAGATAGGATGCCCTTAAAAACAGACGCTTTACACGAAGGTTTGAACGCATTATTTTAGAGCTTAAACGCTCTATGCCTTTACACTAGTTGAGGCATAAGTGTCCATCTTCTAACAGCTGATTCCCTTATACTTATTTTGTTTTCTTCACTCTCTTTAAATCATTCTTTCCTATTTTTTAGGATCAACAGAAATGTTTCGATTACGTTGGGTGTTTTTCGATTTTTACATCTGATGTTGGAAATTGGTGTTAAAGGATGTGCAATGTTAAAAAATATTTGTTTCGGTGACATCCTCTCAGCAGCCATGTGATGAATACTCTGAGAGTAAAATAAAATTGCCCTGAAAAGTATCTCACAACTGCCGTTTGGAGTTGACGTTAAACTGTATTTCTAGCCACTCATGTATAAAATTTACACACACAACATGGGTGGTGTGTTAAGCTAGGTTTTAATCTTAACTAAAGTGTTGGAATCACTACTGAAATAAGTAATGGAGTGACAAAGTGTGAATTTATTATCGTGCAAACGTTTTCTATGGAAAAACTTTCTCCATGATTTTACCGATTAAGGGCCTATGGATTTGAGCGTGGGTTTGTTAGAACCGTGCTGTACAATAAAGCTGTGTTGTTTTCGGTTGTGATTCTTGGGAGCTGTGAGAGTTAATTTCTTTAGTTTTTATAGTTTATTTTTGGGTATCATCAGCGATAATTCGTGTCTTCTTATCAGCCGTATAAACCCAAGCTTTGTTAACAATGTGATTCATAGCGTGTGCCGTATTCATACCGATTTCCATCATTCCAGTAATTTTCGCTTCTCGGAATGGCCACTTGCTTTTACTTTCCGAAGTATTTAACTTAATCTGCTGAACTTCTTTCCATACATAACATAATTGGTCATAATTGGTTATAACCCTTCAGTCAGGATTACAATCTACCTTCTCAAACCACTTGTGTTGTGTGTGTTCATTTTATACATGAGTGGTGGCAACTACAGTTTGCAGTCGACTTTGAATGACAGATTTTTGAGGAGCTTTTCATTTTAATTTTATTTGGCAGAAATCTTTCCGAAGAAATATTTTTTCCTATTTTGAACATATATGTACATATGTCGGCGTGGTGTGTTGGCTTATTAGACGAAAGGCCCGAGTTCGAATCCCAGGCCAGACATCAAAAACAAAATACAAAAAGTATTTCTTCGGCGACTTCCTCTCAGCAGATTTCTGGCAAAAACTCTGAGAGTAAAAATTGCCATGAAAAGCTTCTCAAAAAATCTGTCGTTCGGAGTCGACTTTAAACTGTAGGTCCTGCCACTCATGTATAAAATTAACGCGCACAACATGAGTGGTGTTGAGAAGCTAGGCCGTAATCCTGACTGAAGGGTTGTAATGGCCAATTATGTATGTATGTATTTTGAACATGAGTGTTGGAGATGTCTTATCTGGAGCTTGAACCGAGGCTTTGCATCTAATAAGCCAACACACTACGTACTAGACTACGACTACTTTAAATACAGTTTTCACAGCGAATAAAATTGTCATGAAAAATTTCTTAAATTTAATGGTCGGAGGCAACGTTAAACTAAAAGTTTCGCTATTCATGGATAAAGTTAATACATACAACGTGGGTGATATGGGAAGGCAGATCATAATTCTCACTAAAGGGTTGTAGTGACCAATAAAGTCAATTCGTAAGATTTCCAGGTGTTGTTTCTAGTCTACTGTAGTCTAGGCTAGGCTAGTTCAAGTCTATTTCTGGTGAAATGACGAACTTTCCATAACACTTTTCGTATTGCCGCATGTCATGAATATCTTTACGTTGAAAAAATATCTACTCAAAGTCCAAATTGAAAAAAAATCGTCCGTTACTTACGCAAATAACACTTAAAACATATTCTCCTAGAAAGCACTTAAGACAACTCACAAGAAAACAAGAAAAAAAACAGAGAAAAAAATAACAAAAACGAAGTAAAAAAGCAAACATTAATGGCAAATATTAACAATAATTAACAACAACAACAACAACAACGACACAAACAAACGAAATGTTTGTAATGTGAATGCAAACTGACGAAATAAAAGAATGAACAAATGATGGAATGGCTATGAAATGGTATGAATGGTGGGTGACTGGGCAAATAAACATGAGTCATGCTTTCAGAATTAATTTGGCAAATAATCTAGAAAAACAAAAAAAAAAAACAAAAAATTTATGAGAACGCATTAACAAATGCAAAGAAAAACCCTAAAAAAGGAGAGTCTAATTATAAAGGGTTTTGCATTGTGCGATTTCACAAGTGAAAGCCATGAAAAGCTTCTCAAAAACCTGTCGTCTGGAGTCGACTTTAAACTGTAGGTCCCATCACTCGTGTATAAAAATTAACACACACAACATGAGTGGTGTGAGAGGCTAGACTGTAATCCTGACTGAAGGGTTGTAATTGTCAATTATGTATGTATGTATGTGGTCGATCCTTTTGGGGTAGTTTTTGACCATTTGCATATTTGACCCAGTATTTCTGTAAAAATTTGGACTGTTGGTTTTAAAAGGCTAACATGTCAGAGACTTATCCGCCTAGCTACCCACCTAGGCGGGTAAATAACGTAAAATTGCATGATCTTGGAGGCCAATTGGCATGGCCAAAATGTCAAATTACTCATTTTGGAGACATTAAGTGCAATATGCCACAATAAATCGTTTTGTGTGTGGCTTCTGATACCATCTTACTCAGGTCGCATACTGTCCACTTCATAACCTTCAACTGCAGGTTAGAAAAAACCGATTATTATATGGCCATAGCGGTAATGGTTCTCCTTGGGTAATTTTCGAAATATTACGGCCCCAATGACACCTCCCGATAATCATGCGAACAGAACCGTCACCTTTTTTCGGATCGTTGAAGTAAATTTTGTTTGAAACATTAGCTTTGAAAGCAGGTTGCCCTAGTCCCAATCTATGTATACATATGTATATCTGTGGCGTTGTGAATGATAAGCCGGTTGTTGTAGATACCAATCCATACATACATAATTGGTCATTACGATCCTTGAGGTAGTATCATGATCTAGCTTTTCGCACCACTTATGTTGCGTGTTAATTTTATACACATACATTTTGAAGTCGACTCTTATGACAGATTTTCTAAGAAACTTTTCATGGAAATTTTATTTACTCTCAGAGTTTTTGCCAGAAATCTGCGGAGAGGCAGTCGCCGGAGAAATATTTTTTCGTATTTCGTTTAGTTAGAGATGTCTGAGCTGGCGTTTTGAACCATGGTCTCACTTCTAATAAGTCAATACACTATCTAATAGACAATGGCGGCAGATACCAATCGAAATGTAGAATATGCCATAACGAGTTGTAATATGGGGCCATTTGCTGAGTGCGCCATTCAATCGACAAATTCAAATTATTCACTAAACTTTCTCTGGCAGAAACCAAGTTTTCGGTAATGCATTCATTGCGGTGGTGTACAGGCTTGACCACATACTTTATTTTTTTTTATAAATCCTGACAATTCTTTGCATTCTAGGACGATTGGGACAATCATAATCACAGTGTAATGCTCAAATAACTTACAAAAGCTTTTTGGGCGTTAAACGATCCATTTTCATAAATGAGACTTCGAACGAATGCTGACCGACTTGTGAAACTGGAGATTTTTAAATCACTAAATGGAGAACTCGTTATCACCCTTTTTTGCACTTTTCTCTTTCTGATTTGTTGACATTTTGGAATATTAAACTTTTAAACTGCCAACGCCATCCAGTATATCACTTATCATACTTACTAACTACTCCTCTCCTCTTCTCTCTCTTCATTTCATTTACTTTCTATCATTCACTCTCTCTCTCTCTCTCTCTCTCTCTCTCTGTAACTATTCTTGATGCTGTTGTTTTCTCTAGATACTGTGTAATGATACAAGTATTACAGAAAGAAAATATTACCGAAAATTTTTAATGGGTCACACGTACACGCTCATACACACACACACACACACAAATGCATGTAAACATGATTATATTGTTTGCACTTGTACTCATAACAGGGTTGGCAAATGACATTTCTAAATTGTACAGACCAGCGTTTTAAATTGTACTTTTTTGACCCTAATTGTACAAAGCACATTTTTTATTGGAAATATATATGTTTATTAGAAATATATATTTTATTGTAATAAACAATATAAAAAACATAACAAAAAAGTACAGCCATGGACATTAAATTAGCACAAAATCCATATATACTTTGATTGTGATATTTTTCTCATTTGTATCGTAATTAGGCCAATTGTTTTGGTCTCCAATGTTTCACGATGACATCCAGCGGTTGTTAACCAAAAAATATTACCATTATCGTATATATTTTTTATTTTGACTGCTAATTTGTATCGGTACCTAAATTCGAGCTGGACAGTAAATTAGCACAACTTGCCTAAAAGTGTTTTAGGTACAAGTTTTGTTCGAGTATTTTTATTTTTACGGTATATTCTTTTAATTTTGTGGCATTTAAAGTAATTTTTGAAAAAATATGGTACGTGGAAAAGATTGCTCACCAGAGGAGAAGCGCATTATCGTTTACTTGTGGCATGATGGGAAAAAGCTGGCTGAAATTGCCGAAATTTCGAATTGCTAGCGAAAAATGATTTATAACGTCATCATTTCATTTAAATCAAACAGAATAATGTCGCAGAAAACAAAAATTGAAGGCCACGTGTCAAGAAAACAAACCGAAATCGTTGGTCGTGCTATTGTTCGGAAGTCAAAGAAGGAGCTTCTCATGTCGTCACGCGATATTTTGAACGAAATTAACTCCCAATTCAGATTAAATTTATAGGACAGGCTCCTATAAAGACGTCTTAATCACAAAAAGCTCTTTGGACGCTCTTGCCGAAAGAAGCCACTTCTACCAAAAGAAAAATATACTCAAGCGTTTAACGTTTGCTCGCACCCACAATGCTAAAGACCTCCCATTCTGAAAAAAATATTTTGGAGTGATGAAACAAAGGTAAATCGTATGGGACCGGATGGTAGAGTGGTTGTTCATTGGCCAAAATGTCAAACTTTTAATCCACGCTATGCTCAAAGGACCATAACGCATGTTCGAGGAAACTCAATGGTGCGGGGAGCGTTTTCAAGGCACGGTGTAAGTCTCATTGTAAAAATTAATGAAAAAATGGACTGTTATCAATATTTGGACAATACAAAGAACAAAATGGAACCATAAGCTTCTAAATACATGCCAGTTTTATTCATATTTATGCAAGATAGTGGCCCCAAACACACATCTAAGCAGGCAAAGGATTGATTTTATGAAAAGCACATGCCCGTTTTAGACTGGCCATCGCAAAGTTTTGACTTAAACTCGATTGAAAACCCCCTAGAACGATGTGAAATGTACAATTGCTCAACAAAAGTACACAAATTTGGACGATTTGAGCATTGGAATACGGAACGCTTGGTACTAGATTCCCAAAGAACTTTCCCGAAGAACATTGTCCCGTAGATGCCATGCGGCGCTTGAAAATAGGGGCTACTCTACTAAATTATAATCAAATAAGCTGAAAACATTAATATTTTTACTATTTATTACAGCACATCATTTTTATTCCAGAAATTTTAATTTGTGCTATTTTACTGTCCAGCTAAAATCTGGCGTTTGGTACGTTTCAGGTCTTAATGAGCAAACGACTGGCAATATCGTCAAAATTTTTGTTTCTTTTTAAAGAAGAATATGTATTTTAAGTTCCTATGTTTAAATTTTTTTATGAGTAGACCTAAAATACTATAAAAAATATGATTATTTTTATGACGAAGTTTTGTGCTAATTTAATGTCCATAGCTGTACATACGAATTCATTAGGAAACATTTTTGCTAATATTGGTACGACGCTGTTAGTTTCTGCAGCGGTAAAATTTCTGGGGAAAACTTATTAAACCAGTTTAAGGTTTCATTATCAAAATTGAATTTTGTTTTCAGAACTTCGCAAAATTTTAAATAAAAATTTTTGGCATTTTTTTAAACTGAATGATAACATTTTCTTCAATTTTATTATTTGATATATAAATATCTACCTGGGTTCCGCAATAAACATCTTCTATTGGATTGGATTGATTATCTTCATCATTTAAATATAAATTTGATATTTCATACTTATCAAGTACATATTTTTTAAAAAAATTGTGACCCATTTGGCGGAATAAAAATGTTATTTGTTCTAAAATTATATGAATTCGAGCGTCTTCTGCTTGCATTTTTAAATTTATTGAATTTATTATTTTTAAAATCAAAATTGGGAAAACTTTGAAATTGTACAAAATGGGTGATTGGTGTACCATTGTACTATTGATGTTTGAGTTGTACCAAAAAAAGTACAATTGTACCAATTTTGCCAACCCTGACTCATAACCCTACTGCCTAATTCTCTTTCTCTTTCTCTCGCTCTCTCTCTCTCTCTCTTTGTCTCTGCGTGTGTCATATGTAATGAGTAAGTGAAAAATGTTGTTCATTTTCTAATGTTTTTGTTGTAAAATATAACTGTTTTTGGCGTGTTTCATATACACATCACTCTTAACGGGTTTAATAGTGTGTGTTTGTGTATTCACTTATACATTTTCATATGAAGCACTTTTTGTTGTTTTTTTGTTGTTTCTTTGTTTTTATTGTTAATGTAACTCCATTTGATTATTCATGTTTAAGAGACGAGTAGCTGCTGTAAATATCGCAAAAAGAATACAAATTAAGGGTGGTTATTGTCATACTATACGCGTTGACTGTATGTATGGAGGTTAGCAAATGAGAGAGAGTATTTTAATAATTGTAAGGAGGAGGAGGAGGTACAGTGTGTCCATAATTGTGTTTGCGTGTATTAGTAACTGAGTATGTACTTAAGTTTTTGGCATGACATTATTAGATTACAAGACAAATGTTTGTTGAAATTATAGACAGTTAAAATGGGTATGAACAACAACAACAACAACAATAATAACCAGAACAAGATGAAAAGTGTATAATAAAAAATAGCTGATGTACTCTTTCTTACTGTTTTTTTTCTTTTTAATTTTTTGTTTTTGACGAAAATTAATAGAAAAAGTAAACACACATACACACACTTATACTCATACTCATTGAAAGAAAAAGAAAGAGTTAAAATGATGATAATGAAACGATATTAAGAATATAAATTTTCTACAAGGTGACATCCATTCCGGAGAAATTGTCTGGAGGCCTCATAGGAGATTGTTCAAATGTTCGATGATGGTTGGAGAACTTTTTTCGGAATCGATTGGAATTGCTCAGCCCATCAGGCTGCTGAATTACATACATATGTACATAATTGGTCATTACGTTAATTTCTTACATGAGTGGCATGACCTACAGTTTTTAAAGTCAATTCCGAATGACAGATTTTTTGAAAAACTTTACATGACAATTTTATTTGCTCTCAGAATTTTTGCCAGAAATCTGCTGAGAGGAAGTCGTCGAAGAAATATTTTTTTAAATTTCGTTTTGATGTCTGACCTGGGGTTTGAACCGTGGCTTTACGTCTAATAATCCAACACACTACCTACGAGACTACTACGACTTAGCTGCTGATATAATGTAACGTATTTCAGGAAGTCGCCGCAGACTTCTGATTCTGTCAGAATCTGTCGCTTGGAGTCGACTTTAAAAGTGTAGGTCCTGCCAGTCACATATAAAATTATAATACACTCAACATAGGAAGGGTGAGAAGTTAGGTCGTAGTACTGACTGAAGATTTGTAATGACCAATTGTGTATGTATGTATGTAAGTAATTCAGGCATAAGTGTCTGCTATACAGGTTGGGCGGAGAATTATTAAACAAGACATCTCCGGGGGAATATTATAACACTTAGTGATAACCAGGCGGTTATTAAAGCACAAAGTTCTAACGTAATGAACGTCAAGATAGATATCTTATCGAGGTTGATATATTGTTCATATCGTATGACTATCGGGATACAATTGTATCCCGCACAATTGTAGAGGTGATGTGGCAAAATTATACTATGTTCAGATATGCACTTTTATTGAGTCAATATTCGCTTTTTTGAGTACAATATTTTAAGTGTTCAGACAGCAATATTCGTAGTTCAGCTGATTATTCAATATTCATTTGACAGCTGGTTGTTTCAACTACATTGTTTTTATTTCGTTTTTTTTTGTTTTATTGTATTTTTTGTTTTGTTTTGTTTGTCGTTTTTGACATTTGAGTTGTCACATATCAACAGAAAGTGTTCGGATAATTGTAATAAGCCCACTGACAGTGCTACATTTTAAGCTTTACTCAATATTATGACAATTTGCGTATTTAATGCGCAATAATTAATTGAAACTTTATGTGAAATATTGAGCTCAATAATGGCGTATATTACGATTTACGCAAACACCGTATAATGGAGCTATCAGAAGAGTTCTCTATACTAGGAACCCTGCGAACTAAAAGGCTGACAATGCAGTCATGAATTTAGTCAATGCCGTATGGGCGACTTCTCACCGGCACTTAAGAAGTACAGCTGAATTTAAATATTGTTATCCTAATACTGCGGAACCGCAAGATTTTAAGTTAGGCTTCGGTATGCTGTGCCTCTCAAGCCTTTGTCTAGAGGATGAATACAAGAGATAAGATCTTAAAGAATTTACCTCGAAATAGGTCAGCTTAACAAAGTATATGGCCATCTGAAATACTATATTATGCTGTTTTAGTATGTACCTTCTTCCTGAGAAAAATCAAACCGAAAGGTTTACAAAGAGCACAGTACAATGCATTTAGAACAGATCATTTATACGAAGAGACAAGAGTTCTCCCAGTGAGGTCACATAATATGATTTTTACTGCCATGCTTTGACCCTCACAATACCAATAACAACATCTTTCATGGCAGTACTTCTCTACGGCATATGCGCGAGCGATATCAGAAGCTTTCTTGTGAACATAAGCTTGTTTTGGACAGAGTTATACTAACTAAAATATGAACAGGATTTTTAATATATAACCATCTTAGATCGCTGAATGTAAGAGTTAGCTCCCAAGGCTGATGTAAATAACACTCTCAACTAGGGATGGGGTTTTGTGGCATGCGAAATGCATATCAGCCTATAATAATACCAGATTTTTAGATGCTTTTAAAGTTTTTGAAAACAATATTGGTATGCTTCTTTGGCTTATTTAGTGAGCAATAAATTAGGAATAAAACAAAATCTGAATACTATTCTGTTAAAGGAAGTAAGTCCTCCGACCAAGTAGATCTCATTCAAATAAATAATTTCTTCATGAGTTTTACAAGGACATCTTCAATTATCAAAAAATCTCTCTTTTCTTTAAAATTTGTATAATGATTGCAAAGAACAAAAAATGTTAAAGAACTTTGTACAATTTTAATGCTTGTCAATGTACCATCAAATTTGGTGGGTGTCAGTTGAAAAGTTTTGAACAAAAACTTCCCCAAAAGCAATACATAACAACACCAGTAATCACTGTGACGGATTAAGTTCTTGTATTGTACCTCGTCAATAAAATACCAGACTTTAATGACACGAAATTTTTTAATTCCTTATGAATAATAACAACAAACATATACTACATTCATTTCAAAGTAGGTTTATAATGATTACAAACACATACGCAAACTACACACATGCACACATACACTCATAGAAGTTCTTAAGGAGAAGAAATTAATTTTTTATACAAGTTTTTGATAAATAAACACGAGCAAATCGTTTTTAACAATTATGGGAGAGAGCTTCGTTCCGCCTTTTTTTTTTGATACAATAAAAAAACAACAATAAATATATTAAAATTGTTGTTAGAAAATCAATCATTTAAAACAATAAATAATAATAACAACAACACCACCAAAAAAAATTATGCCGTTTATATTGGGTGTTCAGTTCAGTTCGGTGGCGAATTTAACTGGGGAAAAAAACAAAAAAAAAAACTGTACAGCTGTTCCTGTTGCAATCACATATCATTGGCGTCCATATCTTCTAATTTAAGGTAAAAGAATTTGGTGCTCGCCGTTGACAGTGGTTGCTTGGCCAACATTATACCCAAGCAATCCACATAAACAGTCACTCTTTCGGGATGTATTCGGACGGTCTTGAATAATAACAACAACACAACAAAAGAAAAAACTTATGACGTTTGTATTGGGTGTTCAGTTCAGTTCGGTGGCGAATTTAACTGGAAAAAAAACAAAAAAAAAAAACTTACAGCTGTTCTTGTTGCAATCACATATCATTGGCGTCCAGATCTTCTAATTTAAGGTAAAAGAAGTTGGTGCTCGCCGTTGACAGTGGTTGCTTGGCCAACGTTATACTCAAGCAATCCACATAAACAGTCACTCTTTCGGGATGTATTCGTACGGTCTTGAATTTCATGTGGATTCAAATTTGACAATTTTGCTTGTACCCATTCATCCAGAAATAGGTCTCATCGCTGAATTTAATTTTTCGCTGAAAATTGGGTTCCAGAGACCATTCAGCGAACACACGTCGTTGTCTATGGGATAAACTACTACTCCATCTGCCTTGAACTTCTATGCACGGGGCAATGGAATATAAATTTACACCATAATGGGAGTTCTGTAGAGATCGCGGAGATCGTGTGGTGTATTCAGTTTCTATAGTGTTCTATAGTGGAATATATCAACTTTTCTGTTGATTAGTTGTAGTCGTTTTAATGGAATTGCCTTGCCTCAATGTCAATAACTGTTGACAGTAGAGATCAAAATTAATTATTTGACCAGGTTGTAGAAACTTATTCCCTTCTAATACTACCAGACACAAAGCCATTACTTTTTTTGTTCTCAATTCTTGTATTATTTCGTTCTTTTATTATCTTTTCAATAAGCTGTTGGAGTAAGTGATTCACTTTTCATTGCCAGCAATCATTCGCCTCAGGAATGATTTGACAACCACTTCGTTTTAGCAGTGGAAATGGAAATTTATCCTTTGACTCTTAAACTAATTGCCATCAAACATAGTAATCAATACCTAGTTTCCTAAAAAGTCTACGCTGCTTTTGTGCCGGTCTTTAGAGTTTTTTTCTATAATCTCATCGATTGGTTGCAAATTTAACCTTAAAATGATCATATCGGAGACAAGGTACTTTAGCTACAGCAGCCTGCTGTTCTTCTGTCTTCTAACAAAGTTATACTTCAGTTCAGATATGCACTTTTATTGAGTCAATATTCGGTTAATTGAGTACAATATTTTAAGCGTTCAGGCATAATAATACGCAGTTCAGCTGGTTATTCAATATTAATGTGAAAGTTGGTAAACAAAACAGCTGGTTGTTTCAACAACATTGTTTTTTTTTGTCGTTGTTGACATTTGAGTTGTCAAATGTTTGGTTAATATGCTCACTAAACACACTTATGACTGTGGTGCATTTAAAATGTTACTCAATATTATAACAATTTGTGTATTGATTGCACAATTATTAATTGAAACTTTATATAAAAGATTGAGCTCAATAATGGCGTTTATTGCGATTTACGTAATAAAGGTGCATATGTATATGAAGACCGTATTAACCTTTAACAAGCTATACATCTGCTTAATGTAGTTAATATTACCCGACACATTATTTATTTATTTATTTATTTATATTTAATCGCCCTATACTTACAATTTGAAGCCAAACTTTTTTGAATACCCAATATAAACAGTGAGACACACGTACTTTAACATTCTAGTACTTTTACTCACTCACTCTCTTCGGCTCGTTAACAATAAAAAGCAATGCGAATACTAAAAAAACAACGAACAACAACAATAAACACATTTTTTAATATATGGAGGGAGAGAGTTTTTATTTTTATTTATTTATTTTTGTTGTTTGTGTTATGTTTTACATTTTTTTGTATTTTTGCCTATACACACGCACATGAATACATATACATATACACTTACTTACGCACGCACGTTTATTTATTAAAAAATTCTTTGAGAATAGCGGCATGTGAGGAAGAGCATAACTTGACAAATATTTAAAAGACAGCAGATGTATATGTGTTTGTGTTCGTGTTCGTGTGCGTGTGTATATGTGAAAGAGACACATTTAACATATTTTACATACTTTTTACCAACCGTCGAAAAACAAAAAGAAAAATTGCGGTTTTGTAAGAACAAATTTAAATGCCGTTATTTTCTATAGACATGTGTGTTGTTAATATTTGCGCTCTATTTCATAACTTGAAAGGGAACGTTTCCATTTTTTCCCTTCAAAAATACAACAACAACAAAAAATTGTCAGAATGCTGATAAAATGTTAACATTGTTGGAATATATTGCACAGTAGTGTTAGATACAACCGATAAGTTGAATTTTAAGTGTAGACGATTGAGCAGGATCAGGTTGGAATGCTGCATTCTGTTTAGTGGCAGACCATTGGACCCTCTTTCAATGTTCCTAATTTATGAATGCCGTGAATCCGATCGGAATTTCAGAGTCTATTTAGTTCCATTACAGTAGTACTACCACCAATAATTTTCTATGGTTTCATATTCTTCCATATTAGGATAGCTTCTGAGCTACTAAGACTCCTATGAGCTGAAATGTATGTATGTCATAATGCTTAGACTCTTGTAATAATTACAAAAAAAGTTCCTCTTGCCCTATGCTCTATTTATGCCTTTTAATATCTTTAAGGAACATAAAGCTCATGAATAAAATTAACACCCACAACATGGGTAATGTAAGAAGCTAGGTTGTAATCCTGGCTAAAGAGTTGTAATGACTAATTTAGTAAGTTAAGTAAGAAAGAAAATCCTCTGTATACCGTTCGCTTACCTTATTTTTTGTTATATCTTTGCTTTGCTACAGTTTCATTATGCCAAGAAAGTGGGTTGGTCCACTGTAGCAATAAAGATAAGCTATGACCTCTATGAAAATTGGATGTATTAAAGTTTTGCGGGCTGAGTCCTGTTCCTTACCAAAGGTGATACTGCCAGATCCTTCTATAATGTTCTGCTCTTAATTTTTAAATTAAGATGTTACGTTAGGTTAATCAAATATTTTAGCGAGTTTTCGCACCACCATGTAGGATTTGTTAACTTTATCTATAAGTGGCAGATACTGTAGTTTGCAGGCACCAGACAATAGATTTAAAAAGCTCTTTTGTGGCAATATGTATACCTCAGAGGATTTGCTAAATGACTGCTAAAATATGTAACCGAAAGAAATTTTTATTTCTTTTCGTCTTTTCACACTCCTATTTATTTTTCGAGAAACTTTTCATTGCAATTTTATTTACTATCAGAGTTTTTTGCCAGAAGTCTGTTGAGAAAAAGTCACATACAGAAATCTTTGTATATTTTTCGTCATGTTCGAGATGTTTCAGCCAGGAGTTGAACCACGGGCTTTCATCTAATAATCCAACACAGTACCTAAATGATTAAGGCGACAGCTAGGGAGAACGATATCAAAAAAGAAAGATAAGAGCTGCATTAGATGCAACAATTTTCTAAGAAATTATTTTGCTTCAGAGATACCAGTCTTGATTACTGAGATAACAATACCTACTACAAATGTTGCCTATGGAGGACAATTATACATCGAACAACTTTTACAAACTCCACATTTTTGCCATCAGATAACATAATTGGTCATTACAACCCTTTAGTCGGGACTACGACTAGCTGTGTTAATTTTATAAATGAGTGGCGGAACCTACAGTTTAAAGTCGACTTCGAACGACAGTTTTTGAGACACTTTTCATAGTAATATTTATTGACTTCCAGTTTTTGGCAGAAATTTGCTGAGAAGAAGTCGCCGGTAAAATATTTTTTCATATTTCGTTCTATTGAAAATATCCAACCTGGAATTTGAACCGTAGCCTCACGTCTAATAAGCCAACACACTACCTACTAGACTACTGCTACTACTGTTCTTATACCACTGTTATACTGCTTTTGTACCACTCTTAAGCAACTCTCCTAACATTCTTATACGATTCTTATTTTCGCCATCACAGATCCACCAATATTGTTGAATGTCCAAACTAGGAGTCACAATACTCACAAACGATCACTATGTTGTTTGACTCTAAAACCGTAAAAACTGCGACACTAAAGATTAGCAATGCATATTCAAATACTCATAATTTCTGATATTTATACACATTCATACTTATTTTAATATCATGGAGCCTCTATTTATATTCAAAGTTTGAAGTACTCATCATATTCATACTTAACAACACGAATTATGTTGTTGATTTCGACTTTCTATAACTCAACATATACACGAAGCACAAAATAAGTATGAATCGAGTGTAAGCACTGAAATACTCATTAGAATGTTGTGTGTTTGCTCTGCTTTCTGCTCTGTCTTTTTTGCTTATGTGTCTTTTTCTTTTGTTGTAAATGCAACAACAACTAAGACTCTAAATTATAATGAATGATTCGAATCACTCGAATCATTTATGAGTACTATAAGTATTTATCTAAATTTATCAATCTGAATGAGTAGGCGTATGAATTAAACACATTTCGAATGTTTTGAGTTTGATGTCAACGTTGCACGCATAATCATTGCAACCTGTACTTATTAATCAATGTTGTAGGGTGTAGGAATGACAAACAAATTTCAGTATTGTTGACACACTTATGTATACTGAAAATTTCATAAGTGATTATGAGTAGCGAAAAACAATTCATTGCTGACCTTTGTGCGGTACTATCAGAATATTCAACGCATTCGATATGACTGCTAACGTGTCAAAAATACGATTGTACTGCTGTGTTATTATTCCCATTATTATGTAGGCTGAAAGATCCAACCGTATTCGGCTTACCCGATTAAATAATGCATTTGCAGGCCTTTGTCTTCATTATACCGTTCAGTTATCTGTAAAGAAGAACTGTAACTCGTTCTTGAACTGCAGTAGCGCATCTGCTCATCTTTAGTATGGCACGTTTCTAATGCAAATATTCGGAAGTGGTAAAGGAAGAATAATCTGCAGAAAATAACATAATTTGGAAATATCGTTTGATCACCTCCGGAATAAGTGACCGAACCAGAACTATTTACGACTTTTACCTTGTTTGATAGAAGCAGGTAATCAGTCGTTCGTCAGAACATATAGACGGATATGGTATTTGATCAGAATATTCAAAAATTCTTGAGAAGACAACGGTTCATGAATTCGCGTGATTTCCTTCGTCACAGGTCAAAGAACTTCAGGTTTTACAACTGTACAGGAGGATTTGAATTTTATTTTGCGATTAAAAATTAAACGGTTCGTACGTGTGGTAGAGATAAGAATGATGGATTCAAATTGTATTTTTAGCAACCAAATATCTGGCGAGCTTATAAGAAAGTAAAACAATTTTTAATTTTTCTAATCATTTTAACACCACTGTACCATTCATTGTTATACTGACACACACACACACACCTAAACAAGTGCTCTCAAAGGCACATAAATTTTACAACATTCGTGTGTATTTTGTGTGCATCATCGTCATCAGTTATTTCGTTTATTGATTTAAACATAAATAATGTTTGCTCCCATTTATGTATGTGTGTGTGTGTGTGTTTGTGTGAGTATTCTCAGAGGGTGTTCCTCTTAAATTTGGCAAATATTAGAACCAGTCTGTACCAAATATACAACGACAAAAACAAAATTATTGGGGATTTTACAACTTCAAATTATTGTTGTTATTACCGTGTTGTTAGTATTTATTAGAGTTGTTAAATTGATTTGATAGAGTTTCGTAAAGATTTTTTTGGATAGCAAAACCTTATGCTTTAACAAATAAAACTTCATTTTAAATTTTAAGTTTAAAGTTAGAAAAGAAACAAGTTTCTAAAAAATTACAGAAATTCAGTTTTAGCTTGCGTGGACGGACAACAATTATATTTTTAGTATTGTTACGCTTTTACCTTTTAAACACGTTTAAAATAGGAGGTCATAGATTGCAAATAAAATAAAAATAAATTTGTGTTTAGTTTCTTAATTAGAATTCTTTATTATTCGCACAATTCTGTATGCCACTGTTCACAACTGGATGTAAACAACAACAATTGCTTTTGTTTGTTATTCCTCCCCTTTGTGTAAACAATAACAATTACCAGACAATTATTCGACAGATCTTTGTAACGGAGATCTATAAACCACGATTACTCTCTTCTTCATGCTAGATTAATTGAACTTCACTATCTCACTCGCCTGCTTTGCCTTGCCCTTTATATAGCAGGGTAAACAGTCTGATGAATGTTCGTGAAGGCGAATGTTCGTGGCTTCGATTCTTCGAAATCTCTATAAAAATAAACATCGTTGTTTACGTTTGACCCATGTTATGTGTATTAATTTTTTATTCATGATTCACGGGACCTACAGTTTAACATCGCCTTCGAGCGATAGAACCTTTTCACAGTAACCCTATTTAGTCTTGGAATTTTTGCCAAATTAATAAATGGACACTGAGGGTAATGTCTCATCTCTAGATTGCTTAGAAGAGTCTCAGGTTTAATTTTAGTTCAGGCCTCTAAAAATTGTTAAAATATCATTGACAAAGCAATACGCATTCTGGCTTTGTTTTATAAGACCAAAACTCAGGGGATGGGCTCTACTCATGCAATGCATTTTATTGGAACTAGAAAAATATGGTAGAGGAGGGAGGAAAGGGGAAATAGTGTTTAGGAATAGAATAGATTTCAATCTCTTTCTATCATAAGTGACAAGAAAGACCTCTACAGGAAGGGAGCTCCACACACGAATAGTCCGGTTAAAGAATGAATTTTGTTTGTAGTGCAGTGTGGGTGTGCTCGACGAAAAAAAAGAGTGTTACATTGGAATACATGATTATCGGGAACAAGTCCCCTTATTTCGCTCGAGCCAAATCCATTGTAGTAGCGATAGAAAAACGAATCAATAGAGTTGTGTAGCCTACGGCCCCTCTTCTGTAAGCAGTCGAGAAGCCTTGAAATAGACTTCGAGGCACCGGCCCATATATAAGAGCTGTAATCCATTCTCAGTCGGATATAAGTGATGTAAATAGTAAGAAGATCAGATGGAGTGAAGTATTCCTTACGTCATCTTAAAAATAAAGGCACCTGAAATCTGCTTCCACCATTGGAATAATGTGCTGGTTTCAGCTCACATCACATTGAATTTTCATGGCTAAAACACTAGAGCTACTGACGCCCTTGTATTTTTAACACCCATAGATAAAGGTGATGCAATATTGTTGCTTCTCTTATGTGTCAATAAACAACACTGAGATGGATCCCATCTAGGACAACCTGTATGGTGCGAAAGCAATAAGTTTCGATAGAAGTACAGCGTCCTCCACTCTGTCAAAAGCGTTGGAAATATCTCGCCAAATTGTCGGATAGGCAGGTTCTACTTTTATGAGAATAATAGTAACAGATCACCAGTAGAACGGACACTACAGAACCAGTGCATTCCAATTAGTATGCCAATTAGTTGTGCCACTTCTTAGGTGAAACATAAATTCTTTATTTCCTCATTTCCTATATTCAAGGAAAATTCGAATCGAATGTCCATTATCTTGAGTACCACTACAATCTAGCCCATGAATATGAATGAGCTTCTTAATAAGGCTCAGAGGAGAGATTAAATTGTCTCTTTAAACACATTAATATTCCTTTCAATATTAAAATACACTGCAACTATGTTCATAAGGTGGATACTGGGTTTGCCATCATTTTTTATATTGAATTTCATATTTTGAAAAGCTATTAGAAAACGTGTTTCATCATATTTTTCTTTCTTCGAATGCCATTGATGTTGATACTGATGCTGATACTGAGACGTTTATATTTTATAGGGAATATTTGCCATTAATCATCCGTCGATAACGAGATAGTCATGGCATAAATGCATTTCGGAAACAATTTATATTGAAAGTAAAAAAACAACAACAAAATAAACGCAATCCAAAAACAATAAATTCCTTTACAATTCAAAATTTATATGAAATAAAATGAACATAAAAAAGGAAAACAGAAACAGAAAGGAAGAATAATAATTTAAATTTATGCGAAAACAAACGACAGGATATTTTCTAATGGACATGTTCTATTCGAATTGTTATTTGATTAATGGTTTGCCAAACAAAAAACAACAACAACAAAAACGTAAAAGAAAAGCAATTCAAACAAACATACGTGCAAAGGAAGTTATAAATATTTGAAACAACAAGTTTTCAAAATTTTTGTTATTAAATTGTTGTGTTCGAAAAAACAAACCAAAAACTTTCAAACATATTTCAACGCCTCCCAGCTTTAACTTTAAAATATTTTAGGGCGTATGAGAATTACGTATGAAAGAATAATTCAATATTAATCATACCACTCAGTGTCCAAAAACTATGGATTATTTGCACGAATATAAAAAACAATGGACATTAGAAAAGACGGCGAAATTTTTGTCGATTCAATGTATTTGCAGGCAAGCATCGATGTTATATCGATTTATGGCAAAATGCATCGATGCTTTCTGTGCATCGATTTATTTATGTAACAAATTGGAAGTAAAATAACAGAATCGGTAGTCATATGTTATTATAACCCTTTAGTCAGGCTTATGAACTAGCTTCCCATATCGCTTATCGTTGTGTGTGTTAATTTTATACATACGTGGCGAGTCCTACATTTTAAAGTCAATTCCGAATAACAGATTTTTAGGAAGCTTTTCATTGCAATTTTATTGACTCCCAGAAAACTGCTGAAAGCAAGCCGCCGAAGTAAATATTGTCATATATTTCGTTTTGTTGGAGATGTCTGACTGTCTGCCTCGCGTCTAATAAGCCAAAACACTACTTACCAAACTACGTACTGCTCTTTATAAGCGGTCTTCTGCAATTTTGCAGCCTTGGCAAACTTCAGAATGTTCGAATAACTTCTTGCTTATTACTTGATAAACAGCCATATTGCACAAACAATTTCAACGGATTGCAGGTATATATCCCGGTGATTCATTTCGACATCACCTATTCGGTATTGTGTTTTAATCCATGCGTATTCTAAAACAAGTTTTCTTTAAGTCTACGTTGATGACACTCTTCCATAAAAATTTAGACCTGAGTTCACGTTTCACTTCAGCTTTTCTTTCGCCGAATATATCTTTTCAAACCTCTGGCCTCATCAGTGTCATAGAAACTACCCATCTGATCACTCGAATCAAGATCATACTCATAGAAGCCAAGAGTTCTGTTGACGGACTAACTGTCAGTGGTGTTGCTATATTCCTTTATATCAATTTACCTTTATTTCATGTTCAAGTTGATTGAAAATCTCTTTCGATGTCATAAACTCTCGATTTTCCCCATTATATTTGCATACTGCACTCCCCAACCGAATGATCAATTTGTATACCACAGAAAGTTTTCTATTAAAGTATGTAGGAATTAATTTATTTTTTCAACAATCAGTAATCCCTATTCGTTACAAAGTATTTCTCATAATTATAGAGTTTGCTGATATTGTCTAGGTAACAGTTAAAGGGGACTAAAGTCAGCCATTCGATTTGTCAGGTGAAGAGGCTTCCGGATGTATCTTACTATAGACTTGTTTCCATTAACCTAACCATAGTTTCCAGCGGGCATAAATCCAACAGAGCCTTCAGATCCGTTAAAGGACAGATTCTTTTTGCCACTATTATATCAACTCCGTCTGAGCTGTTTTTAGAAATGTACTTACTAAACGTGATACTTTATTTATAGAACGATCATTTATGACATATTGCGTTTGTATATGTATTGTCATTCATAAATAGACGTGGAAGTCTTCTGATTAGATTAGGTCCAACTTCTATGAATAAGAAACGATCTGTAGAACAATACATTCATCCTTTTCTATGTTACTATATTAATTTAATCCAATCGTAGCTTCACAACCATGGAAAGATGCTGTTTAACTTTGGAAGATTGTTCTTGGCGCTAAATCACAAATATGCAATCATTATTACCTGAAAATTTGTAGTATGACATACGAAAACCTCCCAAAAAGCTCAGTAGTAAAAAAAAACGAAGGTCAAAATGCCATCAGCCCTAAGAGTTTAGCGCATAGTGTAGACTATTCGAAATATATTTGAATGAATAATTTAAAAACCTTTAAAATATAAGCTCGTAGATTGCAAATAAAATAAAAATAAATTTGTGTTTAGTTTTAATTAAAATTCTATATTATTCTGTGCGCCACTGTTCACAACTTGATGTAAACAACAACATTTGCCTTTCTTTATTATTTCTCTGTTTATACCCTAACATTAACAATAACAATCACTACACAATTGTTCGACGGACTTTTGTAACGGAGATCATCAAACCACGATATTTCTCTCAAACACACCTCATCTTCACACAAGACTGATTGATCTTTTACTAAATCACTCGCCTGCCTTGTCTTGCCTTTTATATGGCAATGTAAACAGTCTGATGAATCTTCTTGAAGGTCAATGTTCGTGGCTTCGCCTTCTCGGTATCTCTATAAATGTAAATATCGTTGTTTCATTATTCTTGTTTTTGTATTTTGTTTACATTTATTCTTGTTGTTTACTTGTTTATCATTTTTTTATGCTGGTGTTTGTTGGTATATTTTTGTTTACTTGCTTATCATGTAAACAAGTTCATTGTTTTTCTTTTTGTAGCTTTTGTTTATAATTTTAATGTCAAACGGTGTAAATGCAAAACACCATTTTCGTAACAATATACTTGGGTGAGTTTACGGATGACTTTGACAAAATCAGTAATTATGGAAATATACGAAGACGTCATAAATAGATCAACTAAAATCATATGAATCCTTCGGAATTCAAGCAGACTTTAGTGATCCTTTGGATTCAAGCAAAATTTTTGCCTACTAAGGCCAGATTGGGTGTACTAGCTTGCCGGTATCCGAAACCAGTTTTCAGATTTGGCGGAATTTGTTACACGATTGTTAATTCTAAGATTGCAGGTTAGCAATAGGATTCCGAATAAAGAGACAAAATTTCGATGGTTGGGCATTTCTCTCCAATCCATCATCATTGCTGTTTCCTAAAATTCCACTGTGTCACGATACCTATACTATGTGAAAATTGCACCAGTCTGCCATCATGCTAAGAGACTCTTGGTCGTCTAAAATCCTCATAGAGGATGCTGGATGTTAGACACTAGCTGTCTGCTGTCAGATAGCTGTCTGGTTATTACAAATTGTGCCAATATCTCTCAAAGAGAGATTGCCATCATATGGCCGACACTTAAATCTGGAAGATTGTCCGTCTGCCATCATATACTGTTGTTCTATTTTCAATCTTCTTGTAAATCTGTACGAAATCGTTTACAAGTTACGTTGTACCAATTTTGCTTCCCCTTTGTTTGAAATGGACATATTGAAATTGCTCAGGATTTTTTAATGTGGTATCATACAACACATATGTATATTGCTTGAATTCCCAATGCCGCCAAGATTCTGTAGAGGCAGATATTCGATTCGAGTTATTGCCCAATCACCTTGTGACGTTGCTAAGCATAGCTTAAGTAACTTCAGTTTTCTACTATGAATCGATTCATAGTTAATGAGATTCTATTGCGAAATCAATACCATAGAAACTCATTTGATACCACATTAGGTTTCTGCTCTTGCAAAACTTAAGCCAGAATCTATGGATTTTTAGTTACACAAGGGCTTCAGTGTAATGCGGAACAGGCATTAAGGCTTAATGTTTGCATTTGTAATACAAAGTCCGTATGAAACAACCAATTCAAGGAAAATATTTTGCAGCCTAAAGTCTTAAACTTCAACCTCCACGTTTAAGTCTTCTTCGAAAAGTTTCAAAAAAATTCTCAAAATTCCCTACCAAAATTTGAAACTTATATTCATGGATGGGAGAGGTACTCACAGTTTGCATTTCTAATACTACGTTTATGCAGGATTTTTGCCTAAAAGTCGATACCATTTAGTGCTGATGGTAAGTAATATTGCTGAGTAGTCAAAAAAAAACGAACGAAAGAGAGAGAAAAAAAAACTTTTTATTCGCACAAGTAGACTTTGGACAGGCATAGATAGATACGCATCCATTAGATGGAAAATATTGTGTGGTAAAGCATTGAGTACAAGCCAATTTCTTCATGAACTTCATGTTCATGGTTGTCTTATGATTTCAGCAACAAAAATTTGTTTCACAGACAGCTGTGTATGGCATGAAATTTAATTCATACAGTCAGTCAGTCATTCAGCCGTTTACTCTATGCGAGGGTGGTTTCAAAAAAGATTTGAAGGAACAATCTGAGATTCAGCTGGTTGGAAAAGATCTCACATTCCACTTTGTAGTATGATTATGATGCATCAGGGGTTACTGACTTTAGACTTGGGCATTATAAAAGCTTTTGTGCTTCCATACTAATTCACAGAAGTATCATGTAGATCGTAGCCTGTTAAGGGCTATGAAACGTATTTCTTAGAGCACTGACTGTCACCTTTCCCAGAACACGCTTTCCACCATTTTAGCCATTTTTCTTCTGCAAATTCAAACACATAACCAAGCTCCCTTTAAATAGAATTTGTTGGATTAGGAAGTCATACAGCCAGTAAAGGTTTTTAATTCAGGGTTTAAACCCCTCCCATCTCCAACTAAACAAAATATTAAAAAAATATTTCTTCGGCGACTTCCTTTCAGCAGATTTCTGGTAAAACTCCGAGAGTAAATGGAGATTGCCATGAAAGGTTTCTCAAAAATCTGTCATTCGGAGTCGACTTAGAACTGTAGGTCCCGTCGCTCATGTATAAAATTAACCCACACAACATAACACACAGGTCGTAATCCTGATTAAATTGTTGTAATGACCAATTATGTACGTATGTATGTATCGAATTGAGTTCTACTAATGAATACCAAAAATGTTGTGCAGTTTAGAATAATCCCCAGCCTTCATTCGCTACACTACTTTGATAACAATTTCAGGATAAAATACTAAAAAATTCAAAAAGTAAGTCTGCAATTGTCACATAGCCTGTATTAGGTTTCTAATTGGCTTTTAGAAGAATATATGGATTGAAGTTATAATGTGCGTGCACTTCGAAATACCACCTATGCAACACATGTGATACACAGGACCTTTCTTTAGAAAGTTAACCAGTAAAATAAACGCTACTCCTTTAGCTGCAGAATAAACTGTCTTACCTTTCTTCGGATAAGATTCTTCAAAAAAGATTGACTTTATTACTGAGTACCATGGCCTAAAGCTCTGTTGAATATATCTTAACGATACTAGTTTTGTTCTACTGTGACCAGAAGATCAGTATGATACGCATTGCACATTTGAAAATGCTTATCATTTTGACTAGATGACGAACCATCATCCGACTATCATCCATCACTACTTAGTTGACTTTCTCAACCAATTCTAAATTGTTCAATCTGTATGGTTTTTGTCTTTTTAATTGTACCGACCCATTTATATTTTGCCAACCACTATTTAAGCACTAGGTAGCTAGATGAGAATATCTACCCAAAAAGAAATTGGGTAGATGCACATAAGCTACATGAGGCTTATTGCGACACGACAATTTTCGATTTTCCTCTGGCTCCGGAATCATTTGGAGCTTCTGATGAAACGACTCACGTTACTGGTGTCCATGCCTGACATTTCCTTTAGATCGTCTATGTTGTAGACAGTAAGATTCTTGTAGTAGTGCTGTTCATGCACTACGGCACCATCTGAATCTTCTCATGAAACATCTCAGGCTACTAGTATCCATGCCTGACATTTAATTTAGATCGTCTGTGTAGTAAACAGTAAGATTCCTTGCCTTCCGATATAGTGCCGGGCATTTGTCCAATAGATGAAAAACGATCTCATTCTCTCTCTTATTTCTATAGTTTCCGCCAAATGTACTGGACTATGCATACGTCTCTCATAGATGCCCATAATGTTGGGCACAATAATAACTTTAATAATCATACTGAGCATGCGTGAGGTTAACTAGAGCTTTTGCGTGCCCTCTATCCAACGTTGGCTAGATTTTCTGAGCCGTTCTGTCCCTATTCGAATTCACCCATTCGGCGTTTGCGGAATACATGACTGCATTGTCATTTAAAAGTTCACAGATCCTTAAATGAGTTTCCAAACAACAGAATTAATCGAAGAGCTCAATGGTTGTGCCATAATTGGCCAATTCATCCGCTCTGCAATTACCCGGAATATCGCTGTGTCCTGGTACCCATACGATATGAGCAACAATTCGCTCCGCAACCTCAATGAGATATCTGTGACAACTATACACCATCTTGGAATTCATTACGTTGGAACTCAATACTTTAACAGCCGACATGTTATTATTCTGGTAATATTTGCGTGTAGCATTTTGCTCGATTTTAATAGTGTTTTTCTCCCTTTTCTCCTTTTCCAATTTCACTATCTCCTTCACTAACCTCCCTTCCACTCTCTCTCTCCTCTAGGATGTATTTACAATGAATCATTTTGACCTCTGGGTATTGTACTTGTCCCAATGACAAGTATACATCCTCATACCCAACCTAGCCTAACCTAACCTAATAGTTGGTTGGACTGAGTTTTGAGCGTATTGAACTATATAAAGCTGACCAATTTCTTCTGTGTTTAGAACCAAATGGCGCTTAAGTTCATAAAATTGTAATTTTTCAACAGAGTAGAGTTTGGCTAATTTAGTTAACGCCTACGTACATTGCTAACAAACATAGTTAAACATTTGCTACTCAATGCAAGAACGATAAACTCTGGTTAAAACTAAATTGGAATTTTTCTTTGATTTTTTTGTCTGTGAGTTTTTTTTTCCTGTAGACATTTGGTTACTTGGCTTATTCAGCCTTAAAGCCATTCAAACTTCAACTTTAAATGCAAACGAACGCATAAAAAATGAAAGAAAAAAATAATGAAAATATGGAGAAAAAATTGAGAAAAAAAATTAACATGTTAGTCACACATAAACACATGTCGTACACATACTCATTTGCACACTTGCGATCACATTCATTTTCTCACACACTTACATAAAGACCGTATCAAATGAAGGCTAGTACTAGTTGTATATAAATGAAAATAGAAGAGAGCCAAGAGAGAGAGAGAGAGAGAGAGAGAGAGAGAGAGAGAGAGAGAGAGAGAGAGAGAGAGAGAGAGAGAGAGAGAGAGCGAAAGAGTGTCGGTGTCATCTGTATTCAAAGCAGAAAATTGTTTTGATGTTCTTTCAAAATACTCACACATGTGCTACGGACACATAAACACAACCATACAAACACACACCCACACACTTTCATACGAACATATAAACTGTTGTTCTCTTCCTTTCTCTCTGTTTTTCCTTTCGAACACAAGTTTGTTGAAATTAAAAAGTTTTTCTAGTTTGAAAATGTCTGGTTTGCTGTTGCTACCACTATTGCATTTTTTATTGTTGTTGTTGTTGTTATTGTAGTGTTTGTTGCATTTGATTTGTGCAAGTGATTGAGTGCTTGCATCAAAGTATGTGTGTGTATTTTCGAGTCAATTTTTCCTCAAGTGTGGCAGCTAAAGTTCTTGTAATTTCAAACCTAATTTGGTATACTATTTTATTACAAGAATTTCCCCCTTTTCCTTTTCGTTTCCATTTTTATTATCTTACTTTATTATTTTTCTTAAATTTGCACCCAAGTTTGTTTAATTCGAAATTTGTTTATTTGCTTTTTATTATTCTTTTTTTGTTGATCGTTACATAAAGAACACAATCGGAAATTCGTAGTTTGGCTTCATAGAAGAACTTGTAACTCCTATCTTGACGTAAGTTCAGGTTTTATTCAAACTGTAAATAAATAATATAACGTTTTATAATCTTTTAAAAACGTTTTAAAATATGAGTTCAGAGATTGCAAATAAAATCGCACAATTCTGTGTACAACTGTTCACAACTTGATGTAAACAACAACAATTGCTTTGTTTGTTATTCTTCTTTACATTCTTTTGCTTAAACAATAACAATTGTTCGACAGATCTTTATAACGGAGATCTTCAAACCATTATATGATGAAAATAACACCGTTCAAATGTTCACTTTACTGGATGGAGCATAAAAGAAATGACCAATTTTTCTCGACTCTACTGAATGAATCAGGTTGAATTTCACTGATAATACCCATTGTATTGGTATTGAAAACACATGTGCCTTTTGGCTTTTCCTTATGTAGAGCAGTAACATGCGAGTTAGGTTGTTGACAGACTCCTCAATTGGTGTTTAAAAAGCTGTATCAACCGAAAATGTACTCCTAAGAAATACACATACATAATAATACATATATAATTGGTGTGTTAATTTTATACATGAGATATTCATGTAAGCCCCGCCAAAGTCAGCTATTAACGACAGATTTTTGATCAACTTTTCAAGGCAATTTTTATTTACTATCAAAGTTTTTGAGACAAATCTACTGAGAGGCAGTCGCCAAAGAAATAATTTTTCATATTTCGTTATGTTCGAGATATTTGAACCATGGCTTTGCGCCTAATAAGCCAATACACTACTTACTAGACTTAATCGACTTCCAAGAGGTTTAATAGAATTCCCAGTATGAAGCTCTAGACATTTTTCCAATGGCTTCCAAACAAAACAATAGTGATTGGCAAATCTAGAATCCTTTGGTTAAGTACGTCAGCCTTCAAAAGGGCAAGACAAAATAGGCAACGGAGTCTGTCAAAATTCAGTCAGTCTTGAGTGAAGACGCATGGTGTTTGAAGAGAGTAATCGTGGTTTGTCGAACAATTGACTAGTTGTTGTTATTGTTTATGCAAAAGGAATAACAAACAAAGCAATTGTTGTTGTTTACATTAAGTTGTAAACAGTGACACACAGAATTGTGCGAATAATAAAGAATTTGAATTAAAACTAAACACAAATTTATTTTTATTTTATTTGCAATCTACGAGCTCATATTTGAAACGTTTTTAAATGATAAAAAAGTAACGGTATGTAAGCAGAAGTTTTTTTTTTTGATCAAATGGGTCACATAACTCGTAACTTTGGCAGACTTTGCCGAGACTACAACAAAATTAACATTTTAAATTGGCAAAACTCTTAAAAAAGAACACCCTATATTAGTTTAGTCATTGTTATTTATTTTCTTTTCTGTCAAACCTTAATGAAAAATGAATGATAATTTAATGCAGTCGGTAAGGAATACGAACAGGAGAATATTGTCAGCAAATTGTACTAGAGGCAGTATTCATTTAATACAGAAATTATACAATTTGTTAACAGTTTTAGGAAAAAAAAATGAAGACTTTTAACATGTGGAGTAGGATGGAGAATAAGGCATTGAAGGAATTGTAATACGGAGAGTAGATGTTATTTTAAAATGAAAACAATAATCAAGAAATAAAATAATGAATGCAGCTTTAAGTGGGTTAAATCAGTTTCATTTGGAGTGGAGAACAATTTAAAAGCTTCTTTGGTATCCATTATGGTGCAGAAGAAACTGACAGCTGTAGGTGATTGATGATAATATGGCTGACCCACGCCAGTGCGATGTGGCGGCAGACATTAAATTCAATGAAGTACTTAAACTTCTCATAGCATACCCTCAATTACATCTACAAACTGAAAGAATTTTTGAGTTTCCTCTCGTTCTGTTAAGTTGCGTAAACTACTGTTAGAAAATAAGTGTTTTTAAGCTTGTCCATGCAAAAATTATGAATAAATTTAGGCGTGTATCATAAAAACGAATAAAAATATTCGCAAAAATTACAAATTACAGAACGAATTCGAATGATTAAACGGTTTTATATTCATAAGCCAGCGCATTCAAGCATTTCGTTCTAGACATAACAAATGAGACGGAAAATGAAAATAAATGGAAACGTTTTAATAAATGATTTCCAAAAGGAAACAAACGATGAATTCAGTCGTATAAAAACAAGAAAAATAAAAAAAGCTGTATTCTTATTACCTATGGAGTATTGTTTCTAGCCGCATGAGAAGTATCGCTATCAATAACTATGGTTTGATAGCTGAGCATAACAAACTGTGATGGCATTTCTGTTCAGCAGGGTTTAGCAAGTCATTACAAATTATGGAAATTTATTTTTAAAGTGTGTGTGAGATATTATCGAAATTATTTGTTCCTTTGAAATACCTGTTAATTTCATTATGTATGGAATATAACATCGTTGAAGTGTCCGCTACGGCTTCTCTGAGTCGAGCTCAAACAATTTGTTATGACTTTGACACATAAATAAGGCAGAATTTGACAGATGGCATGGGTAATCTTGTCTCTAAGGCCGCTGTGGTTTGTGACTAATGTTCAGAGCACGATAGACACAACGCAGTAAATGCAGCAAATTCTCAAAAATAGAATACAGGCGTGTACATATATGGAAGTGATTATTTTAAAGACAGCTTGTCAACAGGAAGTCGCCGTGGTTTAGTAGGTAGTGTGTTGGCTTATTAGAACAAAGGCCCGAGTTCGAATCCCAGGTCAGACATCAAAATGAAATATGAAAAAAAAATATTTCTTCGGCGACTTCCTCACAGCAGATTTCTGGCAAAAACTCTGAGAGTAAAAATTGCCATGAAAAGCTTAAAATTAACGCACACAACATGAGTGGTGTTGAGAAGCTAGGCCGTAATCCTGACTGAAGGGTTGTAATGGCCAATTATGTATGTATGTATGTATGTTGACAACATGCAAATTGTTGATACAAAATTCCTGTGTTTCCTGTATTGCGCACGGTGAAAGTCTAGTCAATACCGTTCTCCAAGAAATTCGCTCCAAATACTGACTTTTTCGAAATACTTTAAATGCCCATGATCTTTCTCGTGCCATATTGACTGAACGGAACACCCATTTTCATAGAACAGTTTTATTATTTACACGTGTTGTTAATTGCTATGGGGATTCATCCATGGTGGTTTGATAAAACAGAGTGTAAAAATGAAAACTAATTTGACAGATGTGACCTCAACAAGATGACTGTTATCAACTGTCAAAGTTCAGAAGTTCCTATTGAAAGACCCGATACATATTTTTAACTCTCTGGGTCGGATATTTCTTCCAAAAAGCATCATATTACGGGATTTGTTGATGTAATTTCTTGTCTTCAAATGTGAGTTTGCACTGTTCAAGTTTCTGATATCTTGTACGTCTCCGAGAGCTTTTTAGCTGACAATGCCTTTTTGAGTCGTGAGGTCTCCACTCTAGTGTCATCCTTGTTATACTCTCATGATTCTTTCGCCTCATTTCCTTCGTTTTATATGTATTATTATGGGTTCCTCGTTAGTAATGTCCCAAAGATCCATATTGAGAATGCTATTAAGCCGGAATATCCTATGCATACAATTCTGAGGTACTTGATGATGAGTATCTGTAGACTTTTTACGTAATTATGCTCGTTTAACATCCTAAGCTCTATTTTTTTTTTTTTTTTGATTCACACTGATTGTCTGAATAACTGTTAATTACATCTCTTTTTTTACTATTAAGGTTGGCAAGTACAAATATTATCTGTATAATCCAAATCCGCTGTTTGGCATGAGGAACTCCAAGTAATTCCTGTTCTCTCAGAACTTTTCGCTATGCTATTCGCTCATGATATCGTTTAGCATGACGGTGAATATCATCCTTGTTTTATTCAAGTGTTTGTTTGTAAAGGGCTTAAAACTCTGCATCTTAGCAGTTCTGGTGAATCGACTTATTTTATGGGGTATTCTATTACTTCCCAATGGTAGGCCGTCCAGTAGCATCGAAGACTTTCTTGTTATCTACGAACAGTAAGTATAAAGGTATACGTCATTCGAGAGATTGTGCTAATGTAATCTATATAGTGTTGGACTGTAATTTTACTCCTTCCCTGCATAATGGCTGCGATATCGAAGACTTATCCATAGTTTTGGACCGATACTGTATTAAGTACAAATATCTTAGATTTTGATTAATCACTCTCACCGGCGGTGATTTAACTTGCATCATTTTATTTCTGTGTATCACAGAACGTGTCTCCACGTAAGTGATGATGGACTTCTTCCTCTATTGTCTCGGGAGTTGCTTTTGATGGTTTGATTCGCTATATCCGTAGTATGGGCGGCTTAAACAAGTATCGACTGTTGACTAGTATCAAAGCTGAATATCTGCTATTGTCCATCATAGAGAAAGGATCTTACCAAAGGATTTGTTCATGAAAGCTTGGGCGGACTGCAAGTTACATTCCACGTCTCGCTTGTGTACAGTAACGTAGGCTTTATGGCAAATTGGTTTTAGATGTTTTGACTTCCGTTCGTATAGAGTTTTTTATGCGCTTTATTTAAGCGACTAAAGATATCTGAATCTACATTTTCTAGGTAGCAAAATTCGTCAATAAGTTTGGCCTAGTATAGTCGTTGCATTGTTTTGGTTAACCTATTTTTATCTTCAAGCCTATCTGTCATATAGTTGTCTGAAACCGTCCTCTGGACCTGAAAATATATGAAACTGACGTCAATAATTAGTAGTAATCGCTTTACCTTGTACGTAGTTTAATAATAGAGGTAATATAACCTTCGGTAATATAACCCTAACAAAGTAGCGATGGGTAGTGCACACACAATGGAGAGCACCAGGATATAGATTGAATTCCCAATTCTCAAGAAAGATGAGTTGTTACACTGGCTAAATGTTGTTGGGCTGAAATCTATAAAATCGCTGTTGATGCTATCTCTTAGCAAGATTGTGTAATTTTGTTCTACAATTTCCATAGTAACATAAGGGAAGATTATGTCAGTATCTTTGGTATCGATTTTAAGGTTAAATAAATCGACGTGTCACACACAGGCACTTCATAACATTTGGACTTTCTTTATTTATTTATTTATTAATTACAATACAATTACAAATTATATTCTAATTTTATACGAGCGGAGTAACTTGACCATATGCTCGGTGTAATGTCACAGACCAGAGTCTCTGGTGGGAATCGAACCCACGACCCTCACGCTAATAGTCTAGCACACTACCCACTAGACTACCAGGGCACCCTGGACTTTCTTAGATTAAATAATTCTTAATAGCATCATCATATAATAGATATGTGCATGACCTGCATACCACTGAATATAGTCATTGAACATAAACATACTTCATTATCATCAATATGTCACTCTGCAATAAGTCCTTATGAAATTTCTTTTTTCACCATTTGATATACAATTTTATCTGCTTCCACACACAATTAATTAAGCCTTTACCCTCTTATTCAAGTCTTAAACTTAATTCCGTATATATATATCGTCCTTAATAGTATGCGCACTTTACGTTTTATCTTAATTAGTCCTTTTAAGTTGTTTGAATGGTCCATTGTCTACTCAAGCAGTTGCTTTTTTCATTTCTTTTCTCGTGCAACTAAAATGTTTAGCATATCATTAAGGGGTCTATATTATAACAGAAAAACTACAACATAATATAAGGCTGTTGCTTTTTAAAAATGCATACGAAGACACATTTGAAAGGAATATTGGTTTTTTACTGAATTTTGTAACACTTTCGTAACACTATTTCAATGGTTTGTGTCACATTTATTAACTTTAAAGGCAGTTTTATTAGGGGACGATACTAATTCACATAAAATCGAATATCCTCCACTGCATGGCGAAAAAGTGTTGTATGCATTTAGGGCTGGGGGCATGAATTTTTTCTTTGCTTTACTGCTGACGGCGAACCCTATTTCCAACATCTCTTTGTTTGAACTAGATGATCTGGATACTAACGCCATATGACGCTACGTGTCACGCAGCTCATGCCACATTGGACATTCTACCTGATCGATTTGAGGGCCATGGTTTTCTCATATGGAGGTGATGTGAACAGTATACCAAAATCATGCGATTTTAATCTGTTAGACTTAATTCGCATATGAATGCGAAGGACAGAGCTCCTCAAACTCAACATAACCAATGAAATCGGTCGAACACAGCCTGATTTCGGGTGCACGGCCATGGCGGACATTTGAACGATATTATAATCTACAAATAATGGCACTAATAGATCTTTGAAACGAATAAAATATTTCGATGAAAGCCTTCACACTCTTGTCTTAAAGAGTTCGAGATGTCTGTACCATGGTCTTTTGTCTAATAGGCCAACACATTACCTACTAAATCAAGGATCTTATATTTGTAAAGAAAATAAATTATATTATAGGGCATAACAGAGTTGCTATTAACCAACTGTAATTAGTTTAATTGTGTTGCATATCATTTAGGGGCCTATAGAATAACACAAAACTTAAAGCATACCATTAAGCTGTTGCATCTAATAAGGCTTGTAAGAGTGCATGTAAATTCATTTCAAAGGTTTAAGTTTGTTGCGAAATGTTTTCTAAACATTAATTCTACAGAAACATTTCAAAAGTCTTGAGACAAGACATTTAGTAGCAGATATGGAATGCGACAACCTGAAAGCTTTCAAAGCGCAACAAGACAATCTTCAAGCACTTTAGCTGTAAACTACAATATGAATAGAAACTATTTTCAAAAAGATAAAATGCAAATTATTTAAAACATAAAGAGAAAAGTAGGGAGGAGAAAACATCGCCTTTCTTCGCACTTACACACAGTATACAGTGAGGGATCAATTCATGCTCTCCCATTTCGTCCACTCTAAACAAGTGCATAAAATAGCATCGCTGGGAAAAAAAGAAATTTAAAGCAGACGTTTAGTAATAAAAATAATGACGTTCGTTGGCTGCAGCCATAAAACAAACGATAATGATAATGACCTTTAAAATATTAAAGTGCAGAGTAGAACTCCAGCCCATTTTTCTGCCCTGCTCAACAGCATGTGAGTCTCTGAAGGAAAAATAAAAAAAGAAAGTTCGTAAATGCCATCAAAAAATAAAACAAATTTTATTGACTTATTTAACGTTAGAAAAAAATCAAAGAGAGAGAAAAAGAGAACATAAAAAAGATAGAGAGAGAGAGAGAGAGAGGAGATGTACGGAGAAGGATATATCGAATGGAGAGAAAATAAAATTCCTTAAATGTGAGTACGTATCGGGGCATTTTAATCTTTTACTCAACAAAAATATAAAAAAGAGAACTGCATAGGTTGTCAGGAGAAGATTTATTCTACCCTAAAGCCCTGATTAGCCAAACGTCCACGGAACGTACGTTCGTTTTTAGAATACAAAAAGCAATGAGAGTAATTACCGAACCGTAATGTAATTTCGGTAAACATTTACATTGCCCTCCATATGCTAAAAACCAACGTAACTTATAATACGTTCAGGTGACGTTTGTCTAACCGAGGCTTTAATCAATGCTTAATAAAGAGTGGGTGATTCAAAGTTTAAATTTAAAAATGGACAATAAAACAAAAACGGTTTGATATTTTGCCAAACTTATTTTTGTTTGTTCTGAAGTACAATTGTTACGGTTCAAAATCGAATCTTACTGCATTAATATGGCTGCCACGGCTGGCCTCACAATACCTCGTTCGATGGAACGAATTTTCGTGCACTTTTTCGAGTTTATGGGGTCATAAAATCGGCAATGGCATCACGAATTTTGGCCTTAAAATGCTCAATTATATCCTGTTTGTCGGTGTAACACTTTCCTTTAAGGGTGTCCCACAGAAAATATTAAAACGGTGTCAAATCGCAACTTTTCGGCTGCCAATTGACATCCCATTAAATGGCCATCAAACGTTTGACGCAATAAATCGATTGTGGCAGGAGATGTGTGGCAAGTTGCACTATCCTATTCAAACCACATCGTTCACATCAATACCATGAAGAGCGGGTACAAAAAAATCAGTTATCACTGTAATGACTGTAATGGTTGCACCGTCTACATTTTCACAGAAATATATGCCAATGATGCCTCTGTTCCACAAGTCGCATCGAACAGTTTCTCGTAGTGGATGCATTGAATCAATTTGAACTTAATAAGGCGGCATACCGAGATCTTTTTGCAATTCGCCGTAAACAGGTGGGTGAAATGTTCAATTCTTGAGAACGACAAATTGTGATATGATTTGTTTGTTTAGTAGTTTGATGTATATTGAATATGAAAAATAAATTAAGTGGAGATTTTTATATCTTGACGTTCACTTCATATCGGTACACCTGGTGGTATGTTTTTCATCTTTTCTGTTTTACCAACCAGAAAACAAATAAATTCACACACATCGCACCTGTATATAGTTGCACTTCATTATCGTTTAAAAATAATTTTTCAATTTTTTTGCAGCATAATTAACTGCAACATAAATCTATACATCATCATTATCATCATCATCATCACTATCAACTACTATCATTTCATTTCATCATATTGATTGATATTTTATTCTCCCTTTTTTTCGTTCTTTTAATTCCATTTTTATTTTCATCTTTTTGCATATTTTGTTATTATGGTGGCATAAAAAATAAGAATAACAACAACGAAAAATAATCAATCATATTCAATAAGCAAACCATCACATCATTTCACAGCACAAATATTTTATGAAATATTTACTGGCAATAATACATGAGTAAAACTGGCAACAACAATAATACTTTCACACATAACATGCACATACACATGCACATGCTAACAATCTCTACCACAATCACATAAAATATCCTGTCTAAAATGAGAGGAAGAGAGAGAGAGTAAAAGAAAAACTGAATTTGTCAGTATAAAAAATAAGTGATGAATTGTGTTATAAAAAGTGAACGCACACAGTGTGGACTTCTCACCAAAAGGGCTAACTAAGCAAACTAGCTATGATATATGAAAGTGGTTAATATTTCATGAAATATTTGTATTCGTTCTTGTTTGACAACTGTTTACATTAAACTGAGTTGGAGAAGTGCCAAGGTGAACCCAAAGACCCAACAGACCTCGTTGTTCGGTTCTATTGATTACATTGAAGAAAATCGATTGATATAGTAACTCATACACTTGTCTTACGGGGTGAAAAAACCTTGCAAAAAACTGGGTGCTCTAGTCAATTGTTTTGAGCAAAAAAGTCCTTAAACAACAAACACTTAAATTTCGTTATAAGCGTGCCTGATTCACTATCTCGAAGGCGGAAATCTTCGATGTATGATTCAATTCTGCTGGTGCCACTACATAGCTTGGCATCTATTATGTCCATATCTTTGCAGGAATTTCCTGATGCAATCATTCGTAGTCAAGAACTGCATTACGTAAAAGTTCATCTCGCTGCATTTGATCTCCAAACAAGTAGTTATATTAGAGATAATCGAAAATGTCCACATTCCCTTCAAATTGTTTTAACATCGTAACATTTAATGTCACGTTGGCATTGTCTTTGTCAATACCAATGCTGCTTCATTATCCTGAAGACACTTATCAGTCTAATAGGGCTTAAGCAATACATACATAATACATAATTGGCCATTATAACACTTCAGTCAGGCTTCTCACACCACTCATGTTGTATGTGTCAATTTTATATATGACTGGCGGGAGCTACAGTTTTAAAGTCGATTCCGAAGGACAGATTTTTGAGAAACTTTTCAAGGCAATTTTATTTCCTCTCAGAGTTTTTGCCAGAAAGGAAGTCGCCGAAGAAATATTTTTTATATATTTCGTTTTGATGTCTGACCTGGGGTTTGAACCTTATCCTTACGTCTAGTAAGCCAACACAAATAAGCCAGACTACTGCGACTACTAAGCAATACACCGAGGACAATTTACTTCTTGTCGTCTTCACGAAGAGTTCTTCTGAACATGTTAGGCAAGCATATAACATTATCGACGTTATGACCCTCGATATTATCGATGGAGGAGAGTCGCTTTTTACCCATCGCTGACTAAACTTATAAATTTTCGTCGGAACACTTACTTTCTTAATTGGTCACTACAACGCTTTAGTCAGAAGTACGACATAGCTTCTCACACCAATGTGGTGTGTAGTATCCAAACGGCGGTACCTACAGTTCTAAAGTCTACTCAGAACGACCGATTTCAATTCAAATTTCTTTACTCTCAGAGTATTTGCCGCCGAAGGGTCGCCGAAGAAATATTTTTTCCCCATTTTGTTTATGGGGTTTGACCACGGCTTCGGCTCACACTATATGCCAACACACTATCACCTAAACTACCACGACCTCATTGCCAGACCCAGCTGGTCTTACTTGGTTAGGAGGCGTAGCTATCAGCTATATGTGAATCGTAGGATGATCTCTATTACAGTGTCTGTTGTTACTAAAGATTGCAAAATGAGTAGATATGAGGATGTTAACCTCTTCTGAAAAGTTGTAGTTCGGTTAAGGAAGAAGAGGTTATTGCCCGGCGCTATCGTTTTTTTTTTTTTTTTTTGATATCAGATAGATCACTAGATTTCTGAAACTTTTTACTCAACTGGTACTTCTCAGTTAGCTCTGTGGATCGTTTTGTGTGCTTAAGTGAGTTTTGGTTTCAATGAAAATGTCACTGTCTTCTATCCTAAAGCATTAAACTCATCACACCAAATTTTCTTATGCTGATTACATACATACATACATAATTGGCCATTACAACCCTTCGGAGGGAAAGGATTACGGCCTAGCTTCTCACACCACTCATGTTGTGTGCCTTAATTTTATACTTGAGTGGCGAGACCTACAGTTCAACGTCGACTCCGAACGACAGATTTTTTGAGAGACTTTTTCATGGCAGGTTTGTTTACTCTCAGAGTTTTTGCCAGAAATCTGCTGAGAGGAAGTCGCCGAATAAATATTTTTTTTTCATATTTCGTTTCGATGTCTGGCCTTGGGCTCGAACCCGGGCTTTACGTCTAATAAGTGAACACACTACCTACTAGACTACGGCGACTTCAATGCTGATTACAGCGGTTTTTGTCTGCGCTATTTAAACCATGTAGTCGCTGTAGTCTAGTAGGTGGCCTGTTGGCTTCTTAAACGTGAGGCCTTGCTTCAAACCTCAGGTCAGACATCTCCAAAAAATCGAAATATAAAAATATTTCTGCGGCGACTTCCTCTTCGCAGATGCCCGAACATCGTGTTGTCGAATGCTTTATCCGTCCAGGGAGATTTGGCAAAGCAGACTGACTGAATGTGGCCGTTATCAACTGCTTGAGGTCGCCGCAGGTAGTATGTTGGCTTAGTGGACATGATGCTTCGGTTCAAAACCTGCAAACAAAATGAAATATGAAAAAATATTTCTTCGGCGACTACCTGTCAGCAGACTGCTGTAAAAAACTCTGAGAGTGAAATAAAACTGCCATGGTAAGCTTCTCAAAAAATCTGTGGTTCGGAGTCGACTTCAAACTGTAGGTCCTGCCATGCATGTACAAAATTAACACACGCAACATAAGTGATGGAAGAACCTAAATCGGGCTGTAATGTCCAATTATGTGTGTGGTATGCATTGAAACCATAACTGCGGTGTCATGTATCACAATAATCTTTCTCATGTAATCGTTATCATTATCCCTTGGCTGAATTTCTTCTTTTCGTTTACATTATTCTTATGCCCCTCCAGCATTGCCTTTAGTTATAATATTTGTGTTGTTATTCTCTTTTTTCTTCCATGTTTTATTAAAAACACTTTTCAATCAAACATTAAATCTCTTTGTCTGCTTTTAGGTACGTAGCCTTTTTTTGCCTGCTGGCATGCCATATTTCTCTGTGTGTTTCACATTCCTTGTTGAGCGTAAGTATTCTTGTTGTTTTTGTAGCCATTAAGCATTAAAAATAAATCAATTTTAATTTAAAAAATTAATCTTTCATTTAAAGCTTAATTGAATAATTATTTTTAATTTTTTAAGTGATTTTCTGTTTCGTTTCTTATTAACCTGTATCAATAACTCAAAACGAAAGCTGGCACCACCTGCGTGCCCATTGGCATAGTGTTTGGGAATGTTTAATAGACAGACCTTTTTGGCTTTATCAATTACTTATAATGGTTAAAATACTGGCCATTCTTAGCCATTCATTTATTCTTATTCCTTCTCCCTGTGTTTCTCCAAAAATTGGTTGAAACTGTAGTTAAACGACGTCATCGTGCATATTGTATGAGAAACCTCGAATCTGTCATAACATTGCCTTAAGGTTTGTTTTCATTGTTTTAATTTTCTTGTTGTTGTTGTTTTTGTTATTTTGTATTTTTGTTTGGTATTTTGTTATGTTATTGTTATTGTTTTTGTTTTTGTCATCGAAAGTAAACAAATAAAACAAACGGCCTTACAGTCAATGCCTTTGGCCTTAAGGATTAATAGCAAAAGGATTCCATAGTAAAAAGGGATGACGAATCAGTAGACGGAGATCAATATTTAAAATTAGCATGATTAAAAATAGAAGCAACAGAGAGGGACAGAGAAAGAAAGAGAGAGAGAGTGTGTGAATGAGGAAGAAAAAGTATTGCAATTCATATTTTGTATACCCCAAGTCATGTTATCATTCATTATTTTTAATTTTCTTCAATGCAAGCCTATAGTTGGCAACAAATTTTGTAAACACGAGTAATTGCAAAGCAGAAGTTTTGTTTTATTCATGAACTACTGCCCAAAACGAAATTAAATATGCCTATGGATCTGTGTATAAGGTTTGCTTTTAATATTCAGGCAATGAAATGGTCTGTCAACATGGATTGCTGTTTGTATTTGACGACAATTTTTTTAAGGAAACTTTTCTTTTTATTTTATTTTTCATTAAATTTTTCTTTTCTTGTTATTCTTATTTCTATGGAAGACATTTCTCCTTTTAAAAAACATTTAACATATGGGCTCGTAGATTGCAAATAAAAATAAAACTAATATTGTATTTAGTTTTAATTAAAATTCTTTATTATTCGCACACAGAACTGTTCACAACTTGATGTAAACAACAACAATTACTTTCCTTTGTTATTCCTCGGTTTATATCCTTTGCACAAACAATAACTATCACTAAACAATTATTTAACAGATATTTGTAACGGAGATCTTCAAACCACGATTACTCTATTCAAATGCATCGCCTCTTCAGACAAGACTGATTGAACTTCACTAAATTCATCGCCTGCATTGCCTTGCCTTTTATATGGCAAAGTAAACAGTCTGATGAATGTTCTCGAAGGCAAATTTCGTGGCTTCGCCTTCTCGAAATCTCTATAAAGCAAGGCAATTAATATCCAGTATATCCTCGCATTATTCTCGAGAACAGATTTTATTCTTCTAGGCATAGATGAAATTAATTTGCGACTAGTATCAACCGGTATTCCCTTTTAATATTATTCCATAATTCTTTTTTATTTCTGCACTTCGCTGCAGCTAACCCCAAAGATTTTCTATTGGGTTGAGGTTAGGACTCTGACTTCCACTTTATGTTTGTGGAACCATTTCTCTACCAACTGCCACGAGTGTTTTGGATCATTGTCCTGCTGAATCTTCCTAACGAGTGACATATTTTCTTCAGTATATGGAAGCAGATATGGAAGCATGAAATCGCAGTAGTCTTATAGGTAGTGTGTTGGCTTATTACACGTAGGGCCACGGTTTAAACCCCAGGTCAGACATCAAAACGAAAATGTGAAGAAAATATTTTCTGACAATAAATAGAATTGCAATGAAAGGTTAGGTTAGGTTAGGTTAGAGGACGTGTACTTGTCAATTAAGACAAGTACAGTACCCGGAGGTCGAATTGACCCATTGTACAACGTCCTTAAAGAGGAAGGATAAGAGGGGGAATAGGATATAAAGGAGAGGAGATAGGAAAGGGATAATGGGAAGCGGAGGGGTCACATAGACCCAACAAAGAAGGGAGAGCGCGACTACCATGATGAAGCCCTAGCGCCTCTCAACCAGCCTAAGCCACTAATGAATCTGTGGAGAGCCTTGATGTCGGCTCTCGCCGCAGAGTTTAAACTCTCAAAGAAGGCCCTGCCAAAGGTCCTCAGCCTCAACCTACCAAGGGCTGGGCAGTTACAGAGGAGATGTTCGATAGTCTCCAACTCTTCCTCATCGCGACATGCCCCGTCAGCGACCTAATCTCGCAGTGCCCTGTGATAAACCCGACAACTAACCTTAAGCTGGCCTTATCCAAGCCCAACAGCCTACCTGTTCTCTTACTGTCCACAGCAGGCCATAGACATCTAGAGACAAAACAACCCGATCTATTCCCCCAACGTCTTTGCTCTTCCTCCCCGACCCATCCATTGATGAGACCGTAGAGGTGGCAGACCGGGGGGTCAGGACCATTAAATCGCCCCCAGAGAGCGAACCTAACCTAGCGAAGGCATCCGCCGTCTCATTGCCCAGTATTCCGCTATGACCCGGAACCCAGCAGAGACGGATACGGTCTAGTCCAAAGGTCCTCGACGACTCCTTGCATTTGCGAACGAGCCGTGATTTGCACCAGACCGACTCAATGGCCCTAAGGGCAGCCTGACTGTCAACGAAGATCACGTAAGATTCCGAATCTGAAGCTGGGCCACCAGCTATGGCCTCAATAGCTTTCAAGATTGCGAAAATCTCCGCCTAGAAAACGCTGCAGTCATCATTCAACCTAAAGTGGAGTTCAAGACCGAGTTCCCTACAGAAAACCCCATACATCCACCTAACTTAGACCTCTCTGTCCCTGGAGTACCCCACCATTCCATTGTGCCCTTTCCGGTATAAGTATCCTTAAACCGGGCAGGAACATAATCTCAGGCACAATATAATCGGTGGCTTTTTCCGAAAGTCGATATCTCCCGTCAGGAAAGATGACATTCAGAACTCTGGAGTGGAGCCAAGAGCAGCCTGAGGGAAACTCTTCCTCACTCCAGTGATACTCAAGGAAACAATCCGCTGAACCTTATCCAAGATTTTCCGCTGAAAACTCTTATCTAAGGCACACCACCAAACAACGCAGCCAAAGGTAATAACCGGTCTAACAATCGCCAGATATATCCAGCGAATGGCCCTAGGCGGAAGACCCCAGCTCTTACCTATGGAGTTCCTACACTGGTAGAAGGCATTCAGTCCCTTCTTCATTCTTTCCTCGGTGTTTCGTTTCCAGTTCAGCTTGCTGTCCAGGACAACACCCAAGTACTTGACCTCAGAAGGCAACGGAAGCTCCCTACCAGCTAACCTCGGCAACCTGAAGGGTTCAATTTTGTACCTACGCGAGAACAAGACGAGGTCCGTTTTATCCGGATTTATACCCAGGCCACATTTCGTAGCCCAAGAGGATAAAATTCCAAGAGCAGACTCCATCAGTTCCCCCAGCGTCGGTAGAAATTTTCCACCCACCAAAATAGCCACATCATCGGCATATGCCACAACCCTAAAACCCCTACTCTCTAGAAGCCTCAGACCAGCATTAGCAACCAGGAGCCACAAGAGAGGGGATAGGACACCCCCCTGCGGTGTACCCCTGGTCGCACGCTTTACGATAGAACATCCACCCAGATTCGATCGGATTAGTCTATTACCCAACATGTGGATGATAAACCGCACCAGAAAATCTGGGGCATGTATATCCCTCAGTGAATTCTCAATAGAAGAAGTGGTGACATTATTGAAGGCCCCCTCTATATCAAGGAAAGCCGACAGTGTGTACTCACCCCTAGCCAGATTCGTCTCAACAAAACCTGTCACATCATGAAGAGCGCTCTCAACCGACTTACCCTTAATGTAAGCATGTTGCGACCCACTCAACAGAGACCGGTCCATGTTTGACCTCAAATGTAGATCGATAAGTCTCTCCAATGCAATGAAAAGTTTCTCCAAAAATCTGTCGTTCAGAGTCAGCTTTAAACTGTAGGTCTAGCCACTCATGTATAAAATTAACACACACAACGTAAGTGGTGTGGGAAACTAAGTCCTTAATCCTGACTGAAGGGTTGTAATGACCAATTATGTCTGTATGTAGGTATGTATGTATGTATGTATATGGAAGCATAACTGTTTTCAACAAATTTTAATAGACAAATCTATCCATATGAGCTGTATTGGGCGCACACTTTCCCAAGACTACCTCATACCATAACATTTCCCCCTCAGTGTCTTTTTAGTAAATTTAAGGTGAAATTCCTTTCCTTTAGGGCATCGTTACCAAACAAATAAATCTTTGTTTCGTCGCTCCAGAGGATATTTCGCCATTTTTTTTTTTGAACCTTCAATACGTCTCCAAGTTTTATAAGCCAGGCAAAGTTTTTCCTCTTTAACAAATTAGCATGTCCAAGCAGAGGGACTTTACGAGCTATTCTACCTAAGATTTGCATATATTAATCTGCGTCGGACCATTCTAGACGACACAACGTCCTCAATTTAATTTACAATCATTTTCGATATCATGAAAGGATCTAGTTTTGCTAAAGTGACTATACGATTATCAGTGCTTTTGGATATTTTTTTTATTGTCCCGAGTTTTTCAATACCTTTTTCTGGCTTTAGAGCATTAGTTTCAAAGTTCTGAGATTGCCCTAATGATGTGGCAATGAATTTATAAGTTTTTCTTTGCTTTCGAAGCTCCCAAAAGAACTTTGACAGACAATTATCCTGATCCTGGAGTAGGGTTGGTTTCCTTTAAGAATACCGGATCCCCGGGTTGAATATCCAACTAAAAGCTGGATTCAGGTCTCTTGAGAGAGCGTACGCTAACTTGTTTATTTAAACAATTTTATTAAACCAGTTGAGAAACCCATCCTTAGGGTTTGAGCAAAAACAATTGATTTCCAGTTTTCCAACAGAAAAATTTACAAATTTAGCAATAATTCTTGAACAACAACAACTAAGTTGGGAATAAGACATGGCAAGATGTGAAACAAACTCTATAATCGTTAGCTCAAGTTATTTATATGGTAACTTTGTTGCGGCTGGTGTATGTAAGTATGATGGGCTGATGGCTTGCATTGCAACTATTCATGTTGCAGACAAAGTTTTTTTGTAAGGAAAAAAGAAAGCCGCAGCAAAAATGTAGAAGAAAAAAATGATGAAACGAAAAAATATTTCAACGAAAACTAAACAAAGTTTGCTTTCCGATAAAGAGAAAAATGATTTCCAAATAAAAGAAAATTTAAACTTGCAGATAATTTTTAATTTTTTTTTCTTTTGAAAAGAAAGTTTTCCATAAAAGTTATCTTCAGAAAAAACAGAGAAAAACAAAACAATAAATCAAAAAACCACTTTGTAGTGCTAATGATGTCAAATATTTTAAAGTTTCGAAAGCGTTAAAAGAAAAGAAGAAAAAAAGAAGCAAAAATTGATCCCGCCAGGTGTTTTCGGTTGCGTGTTCTGATACCAACAAAAATAGCTTCAATTTGATTGATTATGGAATTTGATTTTCTGTGCAAATGCATGCGAAAAACTTTTCATACTTAAGAAATATTTTCCAAAAAAAAAAAAGCTTCATGCCAAAAACAATTTGTTTTCTATTCAAGAAAACGAAGAAAATAAAAATGATTTTAAATTCCTTTAACTCTCTGTTGGTTTATGAGGGACAAAAATGTTTTTGCACAGAAACTATGAAAAATATTTTCTTTTCTAAGCAACATCAAACACGTATACTTGCCGCCATTCAAAAATTTCTGTAAGAAAAAAAAGAAACACAGAAAAACAAGAAGGAAAACTTTTATTGCCATTGGGAAATTCTCTAAATAATAAAGCAAAATACAAACTGTAGACCAAACGCTTGTATGGGTTGTACAAATCGATGTTGTTAATAGAAATATTCGTGAGGTATTGTCGTTTACAGGTTTATACAAAATTCGAGCAAAATTTCTTTATTTACTAATAGCAAGGATTAGTTGTTAAGGTTCTTGACCTCATCGTAAGGAGAAAGCAACCAAATTTCATTATGCTGACATCATGGAAGGTTTAAATAATCCTTTCGAACACTGCTCCCACGAAGGCTAAAAGGCCACATTTTTCTGTCAACATGTTTCGTCAACAAGTTTCTGTTATCATGTTTCCGGCAGCATGTTTCTGGCAGCATTTTTCTGGCAGCATGTTACTGGCAACATGTTTCTGGCAACATATTTCTCTCAACAACAAATGACCTGGTTCTTTCAGTATACCAAGCAGGTGTTTATCTGGAAAAACTTGATTAATTAAAGTGCGACAGGGCAAACGAATAACAAGACGATGAGAACATGCTACGTAGTACCTCTTGGTTCCTTAAAGGTTTTCGCATTCGAATTTCGAATGTCCACGAAAAACATTTAGTGTAGTCGCCATATTCTAGTAAGTAGTATGTTGTCTTCTTACACGTGAGGCTTCGGTTCAAATACCAGGTCAGACATCTCCCACAAAACGACATATGAACAAATATTTCGCCTGCGACTTGTTCTCAGCAGATTTCTGGCAAAAATTCTCAGAGTAATTAAAATTGTTATGCAAAGTTTCTCAAAAATCTATCGCTCCCCCGTCTCTCATGGGTAAAATGAACACACGCAACATAATTGATGTGAGAAGCTAGTTCGTAATCCTGACTAAAGGGATGCAATGACCAATTATGTATGTATATAAACGCCTTTAGAAAAGTGTAATCAAGTTTCTGACTTAAAAATTTTGTCGACCCACTACGACTCTTTTAAACTTTTTATTAAAAGTGGTGTGGATAGGAATACGTTGTGTATAGTTGTCATATGTTGACGTACTAGACGAAAACATGTGAATTTAATCTCCAACTCTGATTCTGACACTTCGAAAAAAAGAAAAATAAAAAAAATACTTCCTTGTCGCAATCCTTTTAGCATCGTTCTGGCAAGAGTTCTGGGAGAAAATAATTGCCATGAAGAGCTTGTAAAAGCTGACGTTTGAAGTCGACATAAAATTTGAGGTTTCACACAACATGGTGACTAAAGAGCCAATTAAGTAAATAAGTACGTAGGGCAATATGCCCTCCATGGTGAATGAGGCAGGCGGTCCCATGGCAATGTTTTTGTCGTTGTAGGACAGGATGTAGGATGATACGATTATTTTGAGGCTTTGCGTTTTCCTCTCTGGAGTCTTTACGAGAAGAAGTTGCCGTTGTTGAATAAGTATTGTGACAGCTTATTAGAAGAGAGCCATTGGTTCAAGTTCAAGCTCCGATATCTTAAGTAAAACTAAATATGAAAACAGTATTTCTTTCGGTCACTTCCTCTCGTCGATCGTTAGGTCCTATCACTCATGGACAAAATTAGCGCACACAACATGTTCGGTTTGAGAAGCAGGGTTGTAATCCCGACTAAAGGATTGTAATGACTTTGCAAGTAAGTAAGGAGGCGTAGACCCATCACTACCATGCAAAGGCTTTGAGCTTCTATTGTGTTTTATGTTTTACTAGCTCGATATATTGTTAGAAATGCTTCTCTTACATTTCGTTTTGGTCGTTGATAAATTTACGACCGAGTGTTTTTTTTCCACATCAAAGTCAACTGACAAAATTTTTAACTTGGTGCAAAGCGGTTGAAAGCCTCAATTAGTGTGGAACTGGTAACCACCAAAATCCCACCGGTATCGGAGGGTGAAATCCTCCTACAAACACCGATTTAGTATTACTTCAGCTGGCCCAACATGCAGCACTATGCTTTATCTAAAACGTCAGCCTAATCAGTTGCCATTGTCATTGTAGATTTAGTTGTCATTGTGAATACAATTGTCAAGTCTGCTCAAAACTCGTCTGGCGAACGATTGGTATGACTGGTCAAAAACCTCTGAATCTGAGATGGCATAGAACAACTTAAAAATAGAGCTTTCTCTTCAAAATAACTCCGGATGACGTTACTGAATTACTCAGAAGAGAACCAGTATGATACCACAACAATTACATTCAATTTCACAAGCATTTAATCGATGTACGCTGTACATAATCTAACAAGACACGCAAACTTTTTATTTTCAAGAGAATATTTGCTGGAACTTTTAAAATTTTTTCGTTGCAAATTTCTCCCATAACCACGCATTGTATTGCTCCGTGAATAGTTTATAGAAAAAGCTACAAAAGTTTTATTTGCCTCTGGGAAAATTCTAAACAAATACAAGAAAAACTTTAGTTTAACGGCAGAAATTTGTTACTGATGCACAAACCACCACCATCCCCATCACCACTACCACCGCAATTTATGCCAAACCAAAATTTGCTAAACAGAAGGAAATCAACGCAATAATATTGTGTAATAAAGTTTTCAACGCTTGAAATTGAAGATTAAAAGAGAAGTTTAAAAATTAGTCATTGAAATTCGAAATTTGCATCACTTTCATAATCGTTTTCCGCTCATCTCTGTTATGAAAATAATTCTGGCTGTCATACGTGCCTCATGGCGTATGAGTGTTAAATATGCACCGTGTTCATTATAAGCTTATTTGAGAATTTAATCGTAAAAACCCATAGAAAGTTCAAGGATCGTTTTAATCGGTAATTTGGTGACTAACTGACGTTTTTGCAATTAAGAAATCCTCCATATTTATAAAGCGTTAATATATGTAGATACCTCCACATATGGATACAAATTAACACACACAACATGGGTGGTGAGAGAAGCTAGGTCGTAGTGCTGACTGAAGTGTTAAGTAAGCACACAATATCAGAATTTGTCTCTTATACAACTGGCCAAACTTTTTATGTTGGTCTAACCATGGTCGTATACAACTAATGGTGAGAGAAGCTAGGTCGTAGTGCTGACTGAAGTGTTAAGTAAGAAAACAATATCAGTATTTGTTTCTTATACAACTGGCCAAACTTTTTATATTGGTCTAACCAATATTACACCCTCAAGTATTTTTCTTAAAGTCTTTTTTAGGACAAGGTTTGAGTCTCCATTAAATCCTCACTCATTGGCCAGTAATACTCTGTATTTTTTACCTCAGTCTTGCATGACCTCACTTCACTTTAGTATCGAATATTCTTGTGCTTGCTAGGGCTTGATATTATGTAAGGAATGAAGTATCATTGAGATAACTGCCTATGGATTGTTTGTCGTTTCAAACCGATACTATCAACCATTTCCCTAAACGCGCCCAAAGACACAGTGTGTATCTCTGCTTGAGACCCATTGAGCTAGATTATTAACTTTTCGCAAGAACACATTTTAGACCTTACTTGTAAAGGAATGGATTTTATGCCGGTGCCCGTACTCCTTAGGAGAGACTCTCTTTTACTTCTCATCGTTACATTGCTTTGTTAGATCGCAATTTTTTCTATCGAGGTAGCTGGTATTACTTAAATACAGTACCGGCAAAATCGACTATTGAAGCGAAGTAATTGTTAAATATTACTTAGCACTGTATTCGAATAGTATTGTTGCGTTTTTACCTTTTAAAAACATTTAAAATATGACCTCGTAGATTAAAAAAAATAAAACTAAATTTACATTTAGTTTTAATTAAAATTCTTTGTTATTCGCACAATTCTGTGTGCCACTGTTCACAACTTGATGTAAACAACAACAATTGCTTTCTTTTGTTATCCCTCTGTTTATATCCTTTGCATAAACAATAACAATTACTAGACAATTATTCGACAGATTTTTGTAACGAAGATTTCAAACCGCGATTACTCTCTTTAAACGCATCGCGTTTTCACACAAGATTGACTCAACTTTTACTAACCCGGTCGCCTGCTTTGCCTTGGCTTTTATATGGCAACGTAAACAGTTTGATGAATGTTCTTGGAGGCAAATGTTCGTGGCTTCGTCTTCTCGAGATCTCTATAAATGTAAACATCGCTGTTTCATTATTGTTGTTGTATTTTTGTTTACTTGTTTACCATTTTTTTGCTAGTGTTTATTGTTATCTTACGAAGTGCAATAATTTGTAAACCAATTCATTGTTTTGTTTTTGTAGTTTTTGTTTATAATTTTAATGTTAACCGATGTAAAAGCAAAACACCAGTATCCAGATTTTTCCATTTTCATAACAGTATTTCTAATGCATGCATTTGGTGTTGTGCCTCGCATTATGTATGCTGTAGTGGCCATGGTTTCACTTTTTAAATTAACTTTCGCTCTGCTTTGTTTCTGTTTCACATTTTAAAAATTACAATAAATTACTGTGATAAAACAAAAGACTGGTAATAAATAATCATCATTTATATTCTTCTTCTTCATCTTCTTCATATTTCTTTTTCTGCTTGCTTTATTCTTTTGTTTACAGTGCGATTTAATTTATCAGGACAATGAAATGATTACTTTAACACTCTTAACCAACAGCCAAGAGCATCTAATTAACGTTTTTCGTATGGAAATAAAAGAACGAAAAAAAAAAAATTATTTCACGAATAATTTCTTTGAAATGGGAAAAAAAGAAAATGGAAAAATGGGTTAAAAGTACAACAACAACAACAACCATAGAAAAATGTTAAGCAGAAAAAAATAATAATTTTTCAAATTTTTCTACTTTTTTTTCTGGGTTGCTGGCGACAATTCGTTGTGTTTGCCCTATGTAAAGTCTTCTGGCCAAGATTTTTATTCACAAGAAAAAGGAAAATAAATGAAAACTTTTCTTTTCTGTTGACTTTAACAAGTGGACAGAAAGTTTCCCCGCTTTGGAGTTTTTCAAGTCGGTAGCAAATGCAGGCAAGTACATGCAACTGGCCAGACGTTTTGGCAGACACTAAGCAGAAAAGACAAATACGAAGAATTTTCTAAAAACAAAAAGAAAGAAAAAAATTCCTTGTTTCTGGTTAAAACTTCGTCAGTTGCATGTGGCAAAATTGTCACATTTTTTTATATTCAATGGAAACTTTTTTAAACAAACACAAATAAAAAGGAAAAAAGGATTCCGAATGATCAAACCCAATGACTTGTTATTGTATGCGTCAATGGTTTAGTAAAAGCGTCTATGTCGTTTGCATTTTGCATGATTTACACTTGGAAAGTTTGATCAATTGGAAATCTTATAGAGAAATAGTTTGCATCAGAATTTATTAAATTTTCTTCACTCTCACTCTAAATTTTTAAAGCTTCAATCATTTCCTCTTTAACGTTATACAACTCCGACAACAAAAATTCTTACAGAATATATTGAGAACGCACTGTATACTGCAGCAAATATTGGATAACAAACGATAAGGAACTCAAACATAAACACGAGATCCAATACTTTCGTGCTGCAAAACAAAAACACTTAGCATATTTCAGGGGCACATTTACGGTTACGAAATCTCTTTAAAATTTCCGGTATGATATTGTGGGCTTGCAAGAGAATAGCGATGAAGATTAAGGCGTCAAAACCACCATCAAACACCAAGCATCAGCATTGGCAGCTTTTATTAGAATATTGTAATGTTCTCTGCTCATAACCGACTTTCTTAATTGGTCATTACAACCCCTTTAGTTAGGATTACAACCTAGTTTCACACACCACCCATGTAATGCATGCAAGGGCTGCTTTTCAAAAGTTCGACTACCCTTCGGTGAAAAACAAGCCAAATAATAAACGAAACTATATACTTGACAGCTATGGATGATAACTCCTCATGCTGACAAGGAATGGAGAGTCAAATAATCTAAATCTGCAGCTTGCATGAGATGGGCATTGACATTGAAAATTGATAGTAGTTTCCTCCTCTTTAGCAGATCTACATCCACGGCAGAAGTCGTTAGATGGGAGCTGCAGTCTTTCTGCACGTCTTTCCATAACGTAATGACCTGTAAGCATGGCCACTGTGGTCGAGATGACATTGCGATCAAATTCGAATAGTTGGTTGGTAGGCCTTCTATCAGTCGTGGGCCAAGTGAGTGTGGCAGTGGAACAACATTGCGTCTCGAAAGAATTTTCGAGCAATGTCCAATTTAACCGAGGTAAGTGGCATATTGACGGGGGTTCCGGAAGGAGTACACCAGGCGAGCTCATCGGCCCAGCAGTTGCCTGGAATGTAACAGTGCCCAGGAACCAGAGATCAGCAATGAGTATTCAAGAAGATGAGTAGATTCGAATCATACGCATAGTTTCTGATACTTATACGCATTCATACTTATTTTAATATCATACTCATACTGCTCACATTCAAAGTTTGAAGAACTCATCATACTCATACTTAACAATACGAATGATGTTGTTGATTTCGACTCTCCTTTACTCAACATTTACAAGAATCACACAAAATAAATATGATTTCTGTACGAACACTACAATACTCACTAGAATGTTGTGTGGTTGCTTTGCTTGCTGTCTTTGTCTTTTTCTTTCTTCGTTGTTTGTAAATGCAAGAACAACTAAGACTGTAAATTTAGATGAATGATTCGATTCACTCGAATCATTTATGAATATTATAAGTAGTTTTCTAAATTTATGAATTTGAATGAGTAGGCATATGAATCAAACATATTTCGAATGTTATGAGTTTGATGTCAACGTTGTACTCATACTCATTGCAACTTGTAGTTATAAATCATTGTTGTAGTGAGTATGTGTAAATCAGAGGAGTAGTTGAATTTCAATGCTGTTGACTCATTCATACTCAAAATTCCATGTGTACTTATGAGTAGCGAAAAAACAATTCATTGCTAATCTCAGCCAGGAACCCAGACCCTGAAGTGCCCAGAAAGAACTTCGAGACAGCAGTGGCACTCCCTAACGAGCCCAGAGTTAATCATAACGCTAGAAAGGGGTGAAAGCAACACCATTGATGAGGATCCATTAAGCGGCCCGGTAAATGGCCATTATCTCTTATGTTCAGTTCCAGTTTCCCAGAGTAGACACCGCTTCCAGCCCCATTATCGAGTTTAGAGCCATTAGTGTATACATATAGGAGTTCTGAGGGAATGATCATGTCAGGGACCCAGTCGAACCTGTTCAGGATCAGAAAATCAAATTTGGTATGGATCTGTTAAATAAAGCACAGCTTGTGCAGTGTCTAGTACTGTTTTGTGCTGGCGCCTGTATTTGCTCGACATTAAACGATCGACAGCAGCCGTTGACTTGTCATTTACATATGTTTGCTGTTTCGTCAGAGAGTTACTTACTTACTTAATTGGCCATTAATAACCTGATTAACGGATTTCGATTCATGCGCGCCTACGCCAGCTGGTTACACCAATCGGTGACAGGGCTTCCTCGATTTCATCCTTCGGATACAAGGTCGTCCACTTCGTCGACTTCCGTAGATCGCCGCATCAAATACACATCTCGCCGGAGTATCCTCCTCCATTCGAAAGACATGTCCGAGCAAGCGGAGCCGCTGGATATTAATACGCTGCATAACGTCTATGTCGTTGAGGAGCTCATACTGGTCACTGTTGGATCGAATGAGGAAATCATAGACAACTCGCACTGGACCGAAGATCTTACGTACGACTTTTCTCTCTAATACTCTCAAGGCTGCTGCATCAGTGCTTAAAAGGATCCATGCCTCTATGCCATAAAGAAGCACGGAAGAAGCACGTACGAGAGAGGTCTCTGTTACTCAATTGCCTATTGAGGCCATAGTAGCACCTGTTGTCAAGAGTGATTCTGCGCTTGATCTCCAGACTGACATCATTTTTGGTAGTAACGGCGGAGCCAAGATAAATAAATTCCTTGACTTTATCAAAAGTATAGTTATCGGCCGTAATCTGAGAGTCAATACGCCGCACGCCTTTACTTGTCGATAACATATACTTTGTTTTGACCTCATTTACTGCTAGCCCATCCCAGTAACATCTCGCTAGGTACGCCCTATAATATCAACGTCGTCAGCGTACTCAAACAACAGGACGCTTTTTTGAAAAATAGTGCCATTGCGATGCACTCTCCATGACGAAGTTGAAGAGAGAGGTCGCATGATAAGGGGTCGCCTTGCCTGAAACCTCGCACGGTATCAAAATTTTTGGAGAGGTCCATTCCTAACTTGACGGAGGAATTGCTATCGAAGGCACCCTTATAGTCGACAAAAAGATGGCGTGTGTCGACTTGTTGTTCATGGGTCTTTTCCAGGATTTGGCGTAGTGTGAAGATCTGGTCGATGGTGAATTTGCCAGGTCTGAAGCCGCACTGATAGGGTCCAATCAGTGTTTTGAGGAGCGGCTTCAGTCGTTCACACAATACGCCTGTTAGAACCTTATATGCGATACGGAGAAGGGTTATACCCCGGTATTTGGCGCATATCGTAGAGTCTCCATTTTCTTGTCTCAGAATAGGACAGAGGACACTGATGTTCCAATCGTTGGGCATACTTTCCTCTAGCCATGCTTTGTAAATAAGCTGGTGCATGCACTTTACAAACTTATTACATCGGGTCTTAAACAATTCAGCGGGGAGGGTTATTTATCTCGTCAAAAATTACTTTCTCAAGAGTCCAAACATATGTTTATGAAATTTTTATTGTACATTTTTTGATATTTTAATACGAAAATGATTTCTTTATGACGTTTAAAGTGACCATAAAGCTCATCTATTTTAAACTACTGATACTGAAACCAATTTATTTTATTTGTAGGCTTTTTATTAGGAAAAAAACAACACAACAAAATATTATTATATTTTTGTTTGAAAAACCAAACAAATAAACAGCAAAACAATAACATTAGAGTGCATAAACAACAGAAAACCTTGATAAAATAAAATAACAAAACATATAAAAAATCATAGAAAAAAAATTATCAAGTATTTCTCTATTTATGCACTTTATTTATGGAAATAAAAACAAAACTATCAACGTATTATTCTTTTATATTTTTTATCATTACTTTTTTTTTATTGTTTTTATTGTTGTTGTTGGATTATTCTGTTGGAATACTTCCAAATTTTCAGTGTTCCCAAAGCCATCATGTCGTATGATTGATGTGTGTTTACAAATAATAAAAACACAGTCGAATATATTGAAGAATGCTAGAGCTACTGTGTGAAAGCGTATGCGTGCATACATATCGGTATGTGTGTGTATATATTTTTATAGATGAACTCTTATGCATTCATGCATATAAAGAAATGCTCTTCTCAATGCTCTTCTGTTGCTGTTGAAACTACAACAATGACACAATGTAAGTGTAATATTTCCCACCCTAATGGTTCGTATATTCTCTTGCCTGTGCTATGCTCTTGAGGAGAAAGAACGACAACATGTGTGAGAGCACAAGAAGAACAAAACAATAACATTGAAAACAAAAATAGGAGAGTAAAACAAACAACAACAATAAAAAGCAAATAAAAAAATCCTACGAAATATATGCACATTCGATACTTTCTTATTTTATCCTTCGTCTCCTTACTTAGTCTCTCTCACTCTTTTTCATTGTATAAGTGTGTGTCCCATTCTGTTTATAACTGTCTGCTGTTTGCAACAATCTCACTTATGCTGCCTTTGAGTAAATAATGACACGAACAAAGTTGTTCCATCACTAAACAATGTTATGAAAACCTTTTCTCATACATCCTAAGAAGTGAACAATTTCTCCGTATACTACACGGTTACATTCTAATGCACACCTACACCTACACACTTATGTAACCTCGAAAGTATGCTTTATTTTTGATGAATTTAATGCATCTGGAAAGACACTTTTTGAAACAAAGAAATCATAACCTGCTCTACACTGCTATCCTGACTTTTGTTTATTTTCTCATTTTTCATTCATTGTATTTACGTTTCGCTAGGGAAATAAGATTCTTTGCATATTTTTCGTCTTTATTTTTCTAAAGACTTCGTTTTAAAACTTTTCAATGGATTTTCTTTTTTTTCATTTTCATCTTTAGCAGGTAAAAAAATGTTTTTGTTTTCTGTCAACGTAAAAACAAACAAACGAAAGTTTTTTAGTAAAAAGTTCAAAGCAAGTTTTTGAGTAGTTTTCAAGCTTAAGTGGGGAAAATATGAATAGAATTTATTGGCGAAAATAAAGTTAAAGAAAGGAAGTCATCAGAAGCTGTAGATTATGTAAAGCAATATTATGATGAATTTCTGTTTACCAGCTAATGTTAAAGTAATAAAGAAAAGGTAATAAAAATTCATTCTTTTAAATACTGTTTATGTTTCATTGCAACAAAATAGTAACAGTGTTTTGAATGTGTTGGTAGGTTCACATTTAACAGAAAACAGCATTAGGTTGGGTTAGGTAAGGTTACGCAGAGTGCTATTTCAGTCGCCCACCTACAATAGGAGTTACAATTGGTTCATTGGGAAAAAAAACTTCAGAAAAGGAAAGAATAAAAAATACTTAGCACTAAAGAGGAACAGAATAAACAGGGAGGTAGAGAGAAAACTAACGATAGGAAAAGAAAAGGTAGACGTCTTCTCGCCCTTATGTACAATGCTACATAATGTTTCATGTTTCCTATCTTTAAATTACAAAAAAAAAAAAACAAAACAAATTATGTGTATGAGATATCATCGATATTTATTATTCGTTTGAAGGAAACATCTGCGACTTAAGAAAACCCCATAGGACAAACTCTAACGCTTTTGGCTCTCATGGTGTGGTCCAGAGATCAGCAATGAATCTTTTTTTCGCTACTCATAAGTACTCATGTAATTTTGAGTATGAGTGAGTTAACAGTATTGAAACATTGATTTGTAAGTACAGGTTGCAATGACAATGTGTACAACGTTCACATCAAACTCATAACATTCGAAATATGTTTGATTCATACGCCCACTCATTCAGATTCATAAATTTAGGAAACTACTTATAATACTCATAAATGATTCGAGTGAATCGAATCATTCATTAAAATTCACAGTATTAGTTGTTTTACAAAAAAAAGAAAGAAAAAGACAAAGCCAGCAAGCAAAGCAAACACACAACCTTCTAGTGAGTATTGTAGTGTTCTTACGCAAATCATACTTATTTTAAGCTTCGTGTATATGTTGAGTTATGAAGAGTCGAAATCAACAACATTATGCGTATTGTTAAGTATGAATACGATGAGCACTTCAAACTTTGAATATGAGTATGATATTATAATCAGTATGAATGCGTGTAAGTATCAGAAATTATAAATATGATTCGAATCTACTCATTTTTCTGAATACTTATTGCTGATCTCTGGTATATGTTGTGTAAAGGAAAATCGAAATCAACATCATCATGCGCATTGTTAAGTATGAGTATGATGAGTACTTCAAACTTTGAATATGAGTAGTATGAGCATGATATTAAAATAAGTACGAAGTTAGCAATTTTTTCTTGCTGCTTCTTTTCGTTGCTTTTTTTCTATCTTTTCTTTTCTACTTGACACTTGGCACATTATCGTTTCTTTTATTCATTCAGTGTTTCAAATTTTGTTTGTTTTTGTTTTACTTGTCGCCTAATAAATTGATTAATTTATCATGTGTCAACGTATTAAAACCGCTTTTTAATTTTTGTTTTATAACAACACAAACAACAATAACAAATGATTGAATCTAAAGCATAAACACTGCTGGCATAGACACGAGTTTACGCTGGATTGAAATTTATAAAATTTATACTGACAAGAAGCTTTTCAGCAATAAAACTAAGGCTAAATGCCAAACGTGCTGACTGGAGAGATGACATCATTAACATCTTCTTTCACTTAGATTCGCACCAGACATCAGCAATGAAAAGTTTTCTCGCTACTCATAAGTACTCACGAAATTTGAATATAAGTGAGTCAACAATATTGAAATTCAACTACTACTCTGATTCATTCATACTCACTACAACATTGATTTATAAGTACAGGTTGCAATGAGCAACAACAACGTAGACATCAAATTCATACAACTCGAAATAGGTTTAATTCACACGCTTACTCATTCAGATTCATACATTTAGAAAAATACTTTTAATACTCATAAATGATTCAAGTAAATCGAATTCACAAAAAAAAGAAGAAAGACAAAGACAGCAAGCAAAGCAAAGACACAACCTTCTAATGAGTACTGTAGTGTTTGTATTCGAATCATACTTATTTTGTGATTCTTGTAAATGTTGAGTAGAGGATAGTCGAAATCAACAAAATTATGCGTATTGTTAAGTATGAGTGCGATGAGTACTTCAAACTTTGAATATGAGTAGTATGAGTACGATATTAAAATAAGTAGGAATGCGTATAAGTATCAGAAATTATGAGTATGATTCGAATCTATTCATCTTTTTGAATACTCATTGCTGATCTGGTGTGGTATCAAATAAAAAAAAAATTTAATGCCTTCAAATGTAATTTGTTACATGTAGCTGTAACAAGATGACCGTTACTCAATTTTAAAATTCTAAAGTCTCTGTTAGAAAACACTTTACATTGTCCTAGCCAGACAAATCCGTTTGCAAATCCTTTTAGATCTCCAAGACTACAGTTTTTATATCCACCATTTCCTTAACGTGCCTGCAAACAAGTATAAGTATGATCAACTGTTTCTTATTCTTTTTCACATGATCTATGGAAGAAAAGGATATTTCTGTTCCATCTATTGATTAATTTTGTGTTTAAAGGGGTCATTGTCCCGTTCAAACTCCAATAATATATTAATCATGCTTAAGCCACATAATAAGATACATACTTGAAAGATTAAGCTTTGACTATAGGATTCTTGTAACCGTACAGTCCGATATAAGTATGTACGTCTTCATGATCGATTCCACTGTGATTAAAGTGGCTATATTTTATGGCCAAAACTATAAGGAATCATGAAATAAATATATAAATCGGTATACAGGGGATTTTGAAGTCTCTGATTTCGAATTTGCGGAGAAATTAGCCAAATTCAAAATGGGGCATCCAATATGGCGGGCTATGCTTTCAATTTTCTTTAGATTTACATGAAAATCGGTATACGGAGGGTTTCGAGGTCGCTGTTTTCCAATCTGAGGTACATTTTTTCATATGTAAAGTGGCGGATCCAATATTTGATTTGAGTGGGTAAAAAACTGTTAACTGTATACAATTTTTTTATTTTTTTTTTTGAAAATATAAATATATAAGTAATAAATAAATAAGTGGAAACTTTGTTAGTTCAGATTTCACCTGAAATTCATTCGTTGGACGCCCAATTGAAGTTCAAGTTGGCTTAGTTTTTATTGTGAAAATAAATTCAATGTTTAGCCAAAGTTCGTTTTGCCTCTGAAATAGATCAATTGTCCTGTGAGATCTCGCCCATGTATTTGAAATATTTCTAAAAAAAATCGCAGCTTCTTGTTCACATAAGTCGATTGTGCATTTAACACATTGTCGCAATTAACTTTGCTAACAACCAATTTGAAACCAGTCAAACTTCTGCAAGCTTGCAATTTTGCCAGCGGAGGCTGTCTACAAACAATGACTTCCATTAAAAAATTCAAAAACTCGTCACAAGAAATTGACATAATTAAAGTGAAAATTCTTCATCTAACAGGTTTTTTTTATTGTTTTAACAGGACCAAATTCGCTCAATAGCTTGTTCAAAAATTGCAATGATCAGGTACCAAGTATTGTCTAATTCCGTAATCCGACATACTTAAGTACAACTAACGATCTCTTTCAGTCCCAGGCCAAACGGTTAAAAATCATTTGTGAATTGACCGCAAGCTACAAAAAGTATACAGAAAATATTTTCAAATGTAACTGCCTTGACGTTGTTGGAGCGAAAAGTCCTACTCAACTTTATGGACATTCTTCGGATTTCGGTTAGGTCATGAAGTTAATGAGTGTATATGTGTATATTATATAGTCGCTGTGGTCTAGTAGACCTCAGTCCAAACCCCGGGTCAGACATCTCCAACAGAACTAAATATGAACAAATTTTGCTTCGGCGACTTCCTCTTAGCAGATTTCTGACTAAAACTCTGAGAGTAAATAGAAAAATTACCATGAAAATTTTCTCAAACTGGAAAAATCTGTCGTTCGGAATCGACTTCAAACTGTAGGTCCTGCCACCGATGTATAAAATTAACACTCACAACATAAGTGGTGTAAGAAATTAGGTTGCTATCCTGACTAAAGGGTCTTAAAGATCAATTATATATGTATAAATGTACATATATGTGATGCTGCCAGTCACTTGTAACAAATTGAGCCTAGTAGGTCTGCGTAAAAACTGTTCTCAATATTTACAGTGTCAGTGTTTGCTGTCAGAAGCTTTGCAACCAGAGCAATAGAGTCAGAAGAATATGAAACTGGAAATTGATGCAAAATGGAAGTACCGCCCTTAAAATGCACCGATTACTTTTCTCACCCCATCACCGCCAGTTGTATTGGCCATCAAAAAAGAAATAAATAAAACAATACAGTAAAATTCCCAGCTCTGCATATGAATAACATTATATTTCTTGAATGTTATTTAGTTTTTGACAAAAAGATCCGACAAGAGTAATCATACTCTCCCACAGGGCACACCCATTAAATATAATGACGAATAACTCATGCAAATAAATAGGCCACTTCATAAATTATCATAAAATATTGTACGAAAAATGAAATACGATATTAAAGCACAACGATATCAACAACAACAACAACAACAGCAACAGCAAACAAAATGCAAATATTTTAAATTGAAAATGTTACAAATACAAATACACGGATATACCAAGAAAGACAACAATGAGTGTCAATGTTGAATACCGGAGTAGTTAATTTGCATAAAAACATAATGGAGTACGAAATACGAAGTAAAAAAAATATTTAAAATTTTCATTGGCGACCATAATTTGTGAAAATATACATGAAATCGCCATTTATTACATGCAGAGTACATTACACAATCGAATCGTTTAAATGTTTAAGTGTAATCATGTTACACTTACATGTTCGTGGATACAACGAGTAAATGTGGGATATTTGAAATTATAGCGTCATCATTGTAAAAACGTTTAAAATAGGAGCTCATAGATTGCAAATAAAATAAAAATAATTTGTATTCAGTACTTGACGTAAACAACAACAATTGCTTTCTTTTCTTCTTCCTCTGTTTATACTCTTTGCATAGACAATAACAATCACTAAAAAATTGTTCGACAGATCTTTGTAACGGAGATCTTCAAACCTCTATTACTCTCCTCAAACGCACTGCGTCTTCATACCAGACTGTTTGAACTTCACTACCTCATTCGCCTGCTTTGCCTTGGCGTTTATGTGGCAGGGTAAGCAGTCTGATGAATATTCTTGAATGCGAATGTTCGTGGCTTCGCCTTCTCGAAATATCTATAAATGTAAACATCATAATTTTATTATTGTTGTTTGTGTATTTTGTTTAAATTTATTCTTGTAGTATTTGTACTTGTATTTTTGTCTACTTTTTTAAACATTTGTTATGCTGGTGTTTGTTGTTGTAGTGTTTGAAGTCGCCGTGGTCTAGTAGGTAGTGTGTTGGCTTATTAGACGTGAGGCCTCGGTTCAAACTCCATGTCAGGCATCTGCAACTAAACGAAAAAAAAACTCTGAGAGTGAAAAATTTGCCATGAAAAGTTTCTCAAAATCCTGACTAACAGGTTATAATGATCAAAGTCTCCAAAGAGTTGTGAACTTTGAATTCTGATAACCACCATATTGTTAAAGTGACATCTGTCAAAATAGTTGTCATGGCGAAAAAATTAAGGAAAAGATAGCCGAGAATAACTATATCTTGAAGGTGGATGGTTTTTGTCTTTCCTTGTAACGCCTTTTATTCCATGTCCTAATGGAATGCATGTGGCGCTAAAATCCCGTCGTCTGAATGTTTTCTGTGACTTAGGCTTTCAGAAACTTTCTTTCAGTTCGAAAGCCATACCTAAACCGTGCTTTTCTAAATATCTTCTTTGGGCATCCTAAATGTAAATTCATGTTCCTGCCTGTTGGGACAGCAAAATCACTTTTTCTATCTCCTACTTGTCGATATAGGGCATCTGCCATTTTCTTGCTGCTTTATTGGCTGGATTATTCCAACTACCCATGCATTGGCTGGGTGGTACATTAGATTTGACACGCACTTTGTATCATAAATTCTCTTTCAAATTCGTTATTTTCTTTGCCAACTTGAGGGCTATAAAAACATGTTCTTCATTTTCTGCTAACACAGCTCAAACTTAAAAGAGAGAAACGCGAAGGAAAATGAAGAAGAATGTGTGAAAAGAGAAGTGATAAGGAACATAAAATATCACAGCCATTTATTAATTAAGCCTGTCACCACAATTTTAGCCAATTTTTTACTGTCTCTCTCTTATCTTTTGCAAAATATTTATCATTGTGATGGAAACAAACTTGCGAATAGAAGAGGAATAATTTGTGCTTTAAGAATCCATAAAAATCCTTGAAGTGCGTATGGCCAAGATATACTCACTGTGAAGACAAATTTTAATGGTAATTAAATGGTAATATTGTGGCGCATTATTTCAGTTTCATACAGATTGTTTTATGCGCTATATTCCCTCGATTGCAGATTATAGTAAATCGAGGGACCTTCAAATGCTTTAAGTACGGGCCGTCCTTTAAGTATGTATGTACATATTTCAAAATGGTTTTAAGGGAAGTGTTTTCAGCATTATATAAGTAGTCGCCTTGGTCTAGTAGTTAGTGTGTTGGCTTATTAGACGTGAAGCCGTGGTTAAGATCACCAGGCCAGACATCTCAATCACAACGAAATATGAAAAAAATATTTCCAGGGCGGCTTCCTCTCAACAGTCATCTGGCAAAAATTCTGAGATTAAATAAAATTGGCATGAAAAGTTTCTTAAAAAATCTGTCATTAGGAGTCGACTTCAAACTGTAGGTCCCGACACTCATAGATAAAACTTAACACATGCAACATGGTTGCTCGTAATCCAGTCTTAAGGGTTGTAGCGACCTAGTAAGTAAGTTAGTTAAATAAGTATCAAAGGAAATGATAAACGATATCCGTCTCAACAAATTAATTAAAGTTTATTAAAATTTATTGTTTTACTAACAAGAGCTGTCGAAAGAAACGTCGATTTTTTTAAGACAGAAGAGAGAAAGAAAAAGAGAAGGCCGTTAGATAGTTAGAATATTCGGCAGCAAACAGTATTCGGAAGGAGCTACATCTGGTAATAACGACTATTGTTCACTTGTTTTAAAGTTATCCTGCAACATGAAAAGCGACCGTCACTCTAATCGATTGTTTGGGGTTCAAGTTCCATGTGATTGTTTGGATCGGTTTGGAAATAAGAACCATACGAAGAACATTAATGACGTTATCGGGCTTTTTTATACAATGCCTTACGATTACCATTCAAAAATGAATTCCTTATCACGTTTCAGACAACTTCTGCTTCAACGCTAGTGGTGTTCCTCGCTGCTGCATGAAACTATTATTAGGAATTTAGTCAAGGATTGCAGGAAATTTAAGGTTGAATACAAAAACAGGTCACTGACCCATCAGATAATCACTTGCTCGTCTTTAAATGCATAGCTCCTGCGGAAGTCTATTGGCATGAATTTCAATTTAGAAACAGAAGATAATCGGTTTATTCTTGTATTCACAGAATTCCAGCAAAATCTAGCAGTATTGCATGTAAATTCCTGCTAAAATCGATGTTGAGCCTCCCTATATAACTATCGGAGAATACCATGCTCAATTGCATATATATTGGAGATTATTAGGTCCTTACATGCCCTGGATAGTTCATCAGTTAAGTACGCAATTTGCGACTATTTTCGTTTGCTGGAACCCATATAAGAGTTATCTCTGAATGACTCGAAATTTCCTTGTAAAATCTTTAACATTTATGCACGAGGATGTAAGTAGAAGTAACATGCGTTAGTGACTTAAATGCAGCATTGCCGTGCAAAGAAAATTAGAGATTTTCAGGAAATACTGTACCGTAAAACAGACGTGGAGCCACTTTCATAATGGACATAGGCAAAGTTGGGTCTGGCTTTAACTGCATTGAGCCTTACTACTACTAGCTTAGCTTCAATAGAAAGTCATAGAGAAGTCAAATACATACATGCATACACATACATAGTAAGTTATTACAACTCTTCAGCTAGGATTACGATCTAGCTTCTCAAACCAGTTATGTTGTGTGTTAATTTTATGCATGAATCTACAGTTTAAAGTCGACTTCAAACGACAGATTTTTGAGAAACTATTGATGGCGATTTTATTTAAATTTAAAATAATTTAAACTGCAGCTGTCGCCGCTCATGTATAAAATTAACACACTCAACATACGTAAGTGGTGTGAGAAGTTAGCTCGTAATCCTGACTGAAGGGTTGTAATGACCAATTTATGTATGTACGTAGGGAGAGTTGAGTCGTTTATCGTCTGGTGAAAAGCATTAAATCTGTTTTCTAAAGATTGTTGTTAAGTTAATACATTAAGCATCAATTAGTTTTAGCCTTAAAGCCTGGTTGCAAAGACCCAAAGAAAGCGTATGCTGATCAGAGATCAGCAACGTGTACTCAAAAAGATGAGTCAAAAAGAATACTCATAATTTCTGATACTTATACGCATTCATACTTATTTTTATATCATGGTACCTCTACTTATATTCAAAGTTTGAAGTACTCATCATACTCATACTTAACAATACGCATGATTTTGTTGATTTTGACTCTCCTCTACTCAACATTTACAAGAATCACAAAATAAGTATGATTCGAATACAAACACTACAATACTCATTAGAAGGTTGTGTCTTTGCTTTGCTTGCTGTCTTTGTCTTTCTTCTTTTTTTTGAATTCGATTCACTCGAATCATTTATGAGTATTAAAAGTATTTTACTAAATTTATGAATCTGAATGAGTAGGCGTGTGAATTAAACCTATTTCGAGTTGTATGAATTTGATGTCTACGTTGTTGTTGCTCATTGCAACCTGTACTTATAAATCAATGTTGTGTGAGTATGAATGAATCAGAGTAGCAGTTGAGTTTCAATATTGTTGACTCACTTATATTCAAATTTCGTGAGTACTTATGAGTAGCGAGAAAACTTTTCATTGCTGATCTCTGGTGCGAATCTAAGTGAATGATGTCATCTCTCCAGTCAGCACGTTTGGCATTTAGCCTTAGTTTTATTGCTGATAAGCTTCTTGTCAGTATAATTTTTATAAATTTCAACAGCGTAAACTCGTGTCTATGCCAGCAGTGTTTATGCTTTAGATTCAATCATTTGTTATTGTTGTTTGTGTTGTTATAAAACAAAAATTAAAAAGCGGTTTTAATACGTTGACACATGATAAATTAATCAATTTATTAAGCGACAAGTAAAACAAAAACAAACAAAAGTTGAGACACTGAATGAATAAAAGAAACGATAATGTGGCAAGTGTCAAGTAGAAAAGAAAAGACAGAAAAAAAGCAACGAAAAGAAGCAGCAAGAAAAAGTTGTTAACAAAGTTTTTTATGTGAATCCTTTAGGTTTACTCTCCTCTCATTCTTCCTTCATTTTGGTAGATACTAAAGGCTGACAAAAAGGAAAAAAAAACATCTCAATTGAACTGAATGTGGTTTATTGATTGCATTTGCAGCTGTTGCCACAAATTGTGGCAGCATAAAGTGTTTAACAAATTATGAAACAATCAGGCAAACCAACAAAAGCAACAAACAAAAGGATAACAAAAATCCTAGAAAACCCACAAAAAAAACACATCTCAGACGAGGAATAAAAACACTGGCTGTGGGAAGAAAAGGAACGCAAGAGAATAGAAAAGAAAGAAGAAATGTCGAACAAGTATTTGTTGGCAATTAAAAACAGTAGAGTGACAAAGCTTGAAACATTTATACACATACGTACACTCGTGCGTTTTTAATAGTTACATACGTTCGATATGCTTACTCCCTGTTACGCCAATGCTACATGGAAGGCGTTTAAAAACAAACGTAAAGTTCAGCTTCCTCTACTGTTTCTTTCTTTCTCTTTAAGTAAGGATTTGTTTCCATTGCAGATAACAGAAGAAGGAAAGTAGAAAAAACAAACAAAATATTTTTCAAAAAATCTGATAAAACTGATACACTTGGTTAGAGGCAGGTGGGAAGGGATGGAGGAGGCAAACTTTTATTTCCAAAACAGCTTCTAGTTACCCCTGACAAGCAGCATTTCAACACATTATTTGTCACACTGTGGCAAGTGATAAATGTGTTCAAGGCTCTGTTACGTTACGCTTTTTCTCGTTTCTCGTTATACATTCATTTCCTCCACCATCATCATCATCTCCATTCAACCAAAGTGTGAATTGAAGAGAACAGCACAGCCAAAGCAAAGTAACGCTTGAAAGCTACAAAAAAAAAGAAAAAAAATACTTGACACCAGCCAACAAGTTGAGGTTCCTTTCAACTCATCTCTACTCACTGATTCCACTTGTATGTGCTTTCTTCTCTCTCTCTCTCTCTCTCTCTCTCTCTCTCTCTCTCTCTCTCTCACTCTCCCAACTACTTTTATTCTTTTCTGATATGGTTTTTGGTCCCCTACTTTTTATTTCTTGTTTTTTATTTTTTTGGTTTCTTGTTGTTGTTGCTGTTCTGGTTTTCTGCATATTTTTGTGTTTTAAAAAGCAACCAAAAAAAAGAAAAGAATTGAAAATTTTTCTCAATTTTTCTCTGCTTTTAAGCATTTTGACACGATTTGATTAACTCCTTAGGGGGTGACACAAATATTTTAATGCATCTGTAGATATGCTCTGAGAAAGAAATGGATTTATATTTTTGAGCAGAAATATAGAGTGATTTTTTGAGAGCTTGAGAGCTAATGAAAGTGAAATGTGTGAGGACTATGGATATAGAAAACTATGGCGTAACAGCTGAGCTTGCTTTCCGGTCAACAATGCTTAGCAATTTGACATGAATTGTTTCACGTCAGTTCAGTGCTTCCAAATTGTGAAGATTTACTTTGGAAAACTTAACTTTGTTCGCGAAGTTGTTTGGGTAGTTAAGTAGGTTAGAGTGGTAGCTTTGACAACGAAAGCGCAGTCCCCGTACTGACCAAATTCCACCGAACTCATAGAGGAAGTTTTTCAGCACGGGAGCTGCGCACTAAAAGCACAACTCTACTAAGCTGGAAACCAGTCTGAAAGAAAGTAGATAACAATTTCCATCTCTTCAGCAGACCCACAGCCTCGGCATTAGTCATTCGAAGGGAGTTGCAGTCTTTCCGAATGTCTTCCCATAACACAGTCACCTGTGAGCATAGTCACTGTGATTGAGACAACCTTACGATCGATTATGTTTTCATATTCCGTTTTGTTGGAGATGCCTGACCTAGAATACCTACAAAACTGCGGCGACTTACAATAGGTTAAATTACCGTATTTGTAGCGAAACAAATACTCAATCCCTTAACGACTCACTACTGCATCCAGTATTGCAGAATTGCATGTTGGATGCAATTTAAGGGCTCTCGACGTCATCAAACGTTACATCCTTCGAATTAATCCAGAAATAGGCCTCATCGCTGAAAATGAAATTTGGATGAAAATCAGGATCAATTCCCAACTGTTTCTGAGCCCATTCAGCGAACATACAATTGTTAGGTGTGGTCATACAAGGCGATTTGGAAAAACAAGCTGACAACTAATTTTGATAGATGTTGCTTTAATAAGTCTGTTGACAGACTGTAGAGTAATGATCGCAGATGAATTGAATTTATTGCACTGTCTTAAGCAGCGAATGCTTTTTTTTACACTTGAAAATTCTGTGGATTCTAGCGCATTTTTGGTGGCCAAAATTTCTAATTATTATATATTTGGATAAAACTAATACACACAATATTCGATAGAGTGAGAAAACGCAACGTTTCCTAAGAATTGTAGTCTAGTGTTGAAATCGCCATAGTCTAGTAGGTGGTGTGTTGGCTAATCAGACGTGAGGCCATGATCATCAAAACATCAATGACTTTGGGGTCAAATAGCTCGCTTAAGAATTGATTTACTGCTTAGTTTCCAGATTATCTTGCCAATGACCACACGTTTGTGAGATTTAAAGCCTCTGCAGTTCTTTTTACTTTTTATGGAGTCATTGGCTTTTGCTGACAAACTTAAACATAGTAGAGTAGTGTTGAAGTCGCTGTAGTCTAGTAGGTACGAGTAGGTAGTGTGTTGCCTTATTAGGGGTGAGGCCTCGGTTCAAGCCCCAGGTCAGACATCTCCAACTTAAAACGAAATATGAAAAGATATTTCCTCGGCCACTTTCTCTCAGCAGACTTCTGACAAAAATTCTGAGATTAAATAAAATTGCAATGAAATGTTTCTCAAAAATCTATCGTTCGGAATCGACTTTAAATGAGCTCCCACCAGTCATGTATAAAATTAATTCTGACTAAAGGGATTGTAATGACCAATTAATTATGCATGTATATATGTACTATGTATCTAATGGCCAAATATGCATTGCGAACTTAATTTCAATTTGAACACTATTCATAAATAAATTCTATTACAGGAGGGAAACTACATTTTAAAAACACTTTCCAATTGCAATTTAATATTAAAAGTTTTTGTTTCATTTATTTAATGGTAAATGGCACTATAAATGGTACTCCATTAGTTTATCTTTTTTTGTTTTTGGGAAAATCAAATTTTACAACACAGAACTAATTAAAATGCCAAATGCAGTTACAATAATATGTTACATTTTCTAGAAATATTTTATAATAAATTATAAAAAAAAAACAAAAACAAAAACCAACGAATGAATAATTTTGATTTGAAATGAAAACATCTCCCATCATGTTTATTTGATTTGATGATAATAATTTTACATTTTCTATGTTTTAGTAACCGCTATTAAAAGTTTATTGTGGCACAATTGTAATGCATAACCATCATCATCGCCAACACATCATCATGTACAACTGCAGCATTATTAGCATCATCATCATTATGTGTGTGTGTGTGTGTGTGTGGCAGGAATAATGGCATTTCAAAAATTGAATTTATTATGGATTGAAAATGAAATAAGTTTTCAAATAAACATGATAAATGATAAATACAATGATGCTCTCTCTTCCCCTCACTATCTCTCTCTGCAATACTTTGCTAACATACTAATGCTGTGAGGCTTGTTAGCCAAAGTAAGGCGAGAGTGGGTATAAAACCCTTTCCTAAGCTTAAGGAAATCATGTGAAATACTAATAATTGAATGTTTTTGCCACATTTACCACGTACTGTATTACCACACACATACACTCCATTAAAGAAAGCGAGAGAGAGAGAGAGAGAGAGAGAGAGAGGGAGGAAGAAAGTTTTAGTTGCAGTGGCACAACATAACATAAACATTTATTTTGTTTAAGTTTTGAATATTTGTTCATCTAGAATCACACACAGGCATACATACAAATATTTATTAAACACACTCATTTATATTCCCTCTCTCTTCCCTTCCTCCCCTCTCTCTCTTACACTCTCTTAAACTTAACAAAATAATTGGTTTTTTTGGTAAAATAAAACACTTAATTTGTTTCAATTGTTAAATGATAATGAACGTGTGCAACATTGTTTTATTATTGTTGCTACATAAGTAAACAAAACATTTACGGTTTCAAAACTACCAATACAAAGTGAGCGAGAGCGTGAGTGATTGTGTGTGGGAGAGAGTAACATTAGTGTAGTAGGAAAGGAAATGAAAGCATTATACTCATACTGTAAGAGAATATATTTTAATTAAGAAAACTTGATGGAGTGTTAAATTGTATTCTGTTGCATACATTTTAAAGTTAAATATTTAGTGGCTGTGCTAGCTGGTATTTGTTTAAAATTGTAAATGTATTTGTGTGTGTTACTGTAAACTATGGAAAATAAATGTTGACGGCAATTTATTTACTTAGTTGTGCCTGCAACAATTTAACAAACATTGGTAAATAATGGAGAGAATTTTTGTAAAACAGTATCAAGGCATAGCAGTAGCTAATACGGGCTGTAATGAAACTGTAATAAGGCACTTACGACTGAAAAACCAGGGCTTGGAAGGGGTTAATTTTTTTTATATCTTGAACCGCTTACATAAACTTAAAGTGTTCTCCCCCGATCGAGTTTCTATTAAGCGCTTCTTATCTTTATATTTTAACAAAACACAGAGTGTGTGATAAGCCACCGAATATTTATTCATTTGATAGACCCATTGATGTCTTTATGTGGGGAATATATAACATAATTGATCATTACAACTCTTCAGCCAGGATTACGACCTAGCTTTTCACACCACTTATGTTGTGTTAATTTTATGCATGAGTGCCAGGGCCTGCAGTTTTAAGTCGACTCCGAATGACAGATTTTTAAGAAATTTTTCAAGGCAATTTTATTTCCCTCACAGTTTTTTTTCCAGAAATCTACTGAGAGTATGTTGCCGAAGAAATACGTTTTCATACTTCGTTTTGTTGAAGATATCTGATCTGGGATTTGAACACTGGCCTCATGTCTAATATGCCAACACACTTCCTACCAGACTAATATCAAATTGAGGAATTTACAATTGAAAAGGCAGGCTTTTAAACGGATTCCTTTTTTATATCTTGCAGATAAACTCAAAGCGGTTTCCTTATAATGTGTTTTTCATTAAGCGCTTCCTATCTTTAATTTTAACAAAACAAAGGAAATTTTGTATTCGTTTAAAAGGCATATTGATGTCATTGTGTGTGGAATATAACATCGTTAAATTTACGTCATGGCTTCTTATGGGTAGATCACACCAAAAATATCTAATTTTCCATGACTCTGGCACATAAATTAGACTGAATTTTAATGGTGGCATGAGTTAAGTCGGCTTTGAAGCTTCGAGACTTTGTGGCTTAATTGCATACATCTGCGACTTAAGAAAACCCTAACGTTTTTGGTTCTAATGCGGATTCGATATCTGAAATTCGTTCCAAAACAGATCTCAACGCTGAAAACTATTTTGCGATACAAATTATGCGTAGTTGCCATCTGCCCCAGAGCCTATTTAGATTATCGTTTATCATCGGTTCCTGGATGAGTTGAATTTAGTGCGGGGCAGCCCCAAGCCAAGACGCAAAATTAGCTGAGTTGTGGGCTGCGAAAAGCCGAGTTCCACTGAGCAACTCAAAGTCGACTGCCTTAGATTTTCTTGTACAATCTCTTGTGTTTCGTCGATGTTATTTGAAACAACGTTGGTGAAATAAAGTTTAAAAGGAAGTATTTATATAGGACCTGAAATCTTTTCATCTACAAAATTCGAAAATAAAGAATGTTTATTTCGTTTGCATAAATTTTTATCAAGTGTTCCATAGGAGCTTCAGAACTTTACCAGTTTACCGTAGCATTCATAAACATGTGCAACATAATAAAATTGTTTCATCAAAATGGATTTTCTGGAGCATAGAGAGCGTTTTCCTCGAAAACTTGTCTTAAGCGATGAGGCCCATTTCTGGATAAATGGGTACGTGGACAAATTAAATTGGCAAATTCTTGACGATACCAATCCGCATGAGATACCAGGGCGTTGAATGTTTACCGATAAAGTTACTGTTTGTAGTGGATTTTAGAACGGCGACACCATCAGTCTATATTTCTCAGAGAACGACTTTTGCCAGGCCATCATATTCAACGGCGACCACTATTGGTAGATGTTTAGCATTTTTTTTTGTCCAATGACAAATACATAGGGTTTCAACAGAACTGGGCTACGTGTCACATAGCTCATAACACATTGCATACATTTTTTCCAAGAGTGATTTCAGGCTATGGTTATCTCACGTGGAGGTGATATTAAGTGGCCAGCGAGATCGAGCGATTTGACCCCATTAGACTTTTTCTTGTGGGGTTTTCTTAAGCCACAGCTGTATGTAAATAAGAGATAAGCCACTGCATTCCTCAAAACCAATATACCATGAGCAATCGATTAAATTTAGCCTGATTTATGCATAAGGGTCATGGAAAATTTAACCTCTTTATGTCACTTAGCCAGAGAAGCCATGTCGGACATGTGAACGATGTCCACAGGTTATGGCATCTGCGGCCGTAGTTTAGTAGGCATGCTGTTGGCTTAGTGGACGTGTGGCTACTGTGCAAACCCCAGGTCAAATATCTGAAGCAAACAAAATGCGAAAACAATATATTTCTTAGGCGACTTGCTCTCAGCAGATTTCTGGCAAAAATTCTGAGAGTAAATAAAACTGTTGCAATGGAAAACTCCCTCAAAGATCTGTCGTACAGAGTCGACTTTAAACTGTAGGCCTTGGCACTTATGGATAAAATTAACACACACAACATAAATGGTGTTAGAGGCTAGTTCGTAGTCCTGACTGAAGGGTTGTAACGGCCCGTTATGTATGCATGTAATGGCAACTGTATGTCTTGCAATCAGTCGCTTTGTTTTGTTGCATACAAAGAAATTTTATATTTTAACTGTTAAATTCTCACATGTACTCTGTTTCTTGCTACCCTCTTGCTGACCCTAATTTACACTTTTTCTCTATTTTCAGCTCAATGAACTGCATTCGTGTAGACTTTTAACTGAGTGTTGATCCCATAAAGATGCATCATACATTTGCATTTATCTTTTAAAATTGTAGAATTGTTGTTCCTGTAATAACGCTTATGGGGTTTGGGAAAGGCTTGATGTAATTTATAAATTTTGATGCAACAATTATGTATTTTTTTCTGCGTACATCAGTATTTTGTTTTTTAAATAAATCATAATTTACTACATGATGAATCCTAAATTGGCCAAATTCGTTGTGGAACTTTACCTTTTCAAATCCCTCCATTATTCCCAAGTGGATTATTAAAAAGTCTTCACAAATAATTTCATTCAGAGGTTTTTCATTTTCGTTTTCGTTTTTTTTTCATTTCTTTTTTGCTAAATTAATAAATTTTACGTTTTTATTCGGAACTTCGGAGTGATAAAGAGAGCGAAGGTATCATCTCCCTATTCCTCTACTATATGTAATGGATACACCATGCTGTTAATTTTCCTTCCTTCCTTCCTTCGCCTAAAAGGTAAATCTTTTATTCTTACAAAAAAAAAGGGAAGAATATTTTTTCATAAAACATAATACAAAATAATTCATTTTTGTAAAGAAATATTTTTCATTTCTTGTGACTGTTTGTTTGTGTGTGTGAGATTTTCTATTTTTATTAACACCATCCAGTCAAAAAGAGAAAATTATCTTCATTTCATTTTTATTATTGTGATGATTATTACTTTTTCTTCTGTGGAGAGAGAGAGAGATAAAAAAAGTTAAAATAGACCAAAAAATATTTACAGTTTCTCTCTTTAGATTATGAGTAATAAGGGTGTCGGTTGTTGCATATTAAGCTGTGGTATTTTTCTTATTTGGTTGGCCCTAGAAAGAGAGGAGATGTTGGCGGAAGTAATGTTAATAAAAAAAGAAAATTTCTTCAGATAAAATTTTATGAAATTTCAATAATAAAGAAAGAAGAATTTTTTAATAATTTGAAAGGCCTGATGCTGTCTAAGATTTTAAATTTAAGGTGAATTTAATATTCGAATCGGTTTTTATATAAACCGTGGCATTCAAGTAATGCGCTATAAATAGGCTCAGTTATGTAAAATGTATAAAAATTATTAAAAATTAATGTTGTTTGCTGGAAACAAATTATATTTTTCATAAATGCAACCGTAAAGTAAAAGTAAAGAAATTTTGAGTTTGTAATTCAAGGATATGAACAAACTTTCATTTGCGTATGGCTCCTTTACGTATGGTCCTTGGATTTTGGAAAGGTACATCATCTTTGTCCATTTATTGATCCAAACTGACTGGAGGTTCACCCTCATATCTTTCAGAGGAATGTGAGAAGGTGGCCTTTTTTTTTTTGTTTTGTGTGTGATATTCACTTCCATGCTGGGTACAATTGATTGTTTTATATTTGTATAAGGCCTCAGTAATACGTATCATAAGCGCATAAATAAGGCTGAATTTGTTCGTAGGCTTGGATATATTGGCATCGAGGATCGCTGTAGTTTGTGGTTTATTCGCGTGCACATACGGCTTAGGAAAACCTCACATGAAAAAGTCTAACACGGGTTCAAACCGAATGATCTCGGTTGCCATTTCACGTTATGTCCACATGCAGAATATCCAATATGGCATAAGCTGTGTCGTACGCCGCACACTGTCGCGAGCGTGGCCAAAAATGGTTAAAGTCAATGTGGGAAATTCAATATTTTTTTACCTTTATCTTATAGAAAACACTTCAATTAGTTGATATGTAAAATTTTTTTATAAACTTTTGCGTAGTTTTTTAGTTATTGTATCTCAAAGTTAAGAATTCCCATGCAATATAGAAAATTTGTGCGAAAACTTGAAATTTGACATATTTTTATCATAGTTAAAATTAAAAAATTCTTTTGGTAATGACTAAATTATTTGTAATAGAATTGTAATCCAAGTATGTAATTGTAATTACAACGCTATAATTGTTTACAAATATTAATCATATGTGAAATATCCTTAGCCAAAGTACAGGTCTTCAAAAAATTAAGATTTTCGTACATTTATTAACTTCAGTAGTGAATTAAAAAAAAACACCCAATATCACTTTTGAAATTTTTTGATATTTTATTGCCACAAGTATGTACTTTAACATATATAAATTTCAGCTGCTTCTGACTGCTTTTGTGGACGTTATAAATGTTTTTAATGTCAGCATCATTGCAGATTCGTGATATTTTTGAGCAATGGGTGCAGCTTAAGAAAAATAATACAACAAATGTGTTGCATCATATTGTACAATTTGTGGAAAATAGTATTCAAAGATTTCTAGAGAAGGACTAACTAAAATTCATTCTTTTAAAAATTAGTAATAATTGGACAAAATATAGACGTGGAAAAAGTAGGTTTGAAACTGAGTTGAGGAAGTGATGTAAATTTTTCTAGATCATAGATTTTTTTATATTTAAACATAAATAAATTCAATTAGGAACCAAGTACAAGTGTCTTTTCACTTATATGTATAAATTTAAATATTTTAATATATACAAACAAATTTTAAATTGTTTAATAAAATATTGTTTAATTAGTATTTCAGCTATGGTAAAAACTTATCCTTAAAATTGTCTAAGGATATACGGATTGTGAGAAAATTAAATTTTAATGAGTTAGTAAAACATTTAAATCATAATTTGCGATTCGAAAAAAATATATATTCAATTTTTTTTTTGATACTTTTTTGAAAAAGGACATTTTTAAGGTAGGCGTATCCTTGCTCCAAATTGAACGAAATTTGGAGGAAGTATTAAGCATTTTAAAACTAACATGTGTACCAAATTTTATTAACATATCATTTGTTCCCTCCAAGTTATAGCAATTTTTAATTTCAGGATATATGGGAAGGACACGAATCCTTTGAGTTTAAATGACCAAATTTTAAGTATGATTATGTTTTATCAATTAATGTAGGTGTGCCAAATTTCATTACTCTACTATTACTTCTTCTATTTTTGGCCACTCGTTATATGAAATCGCGACAGTGTGCGCCGTAGTCTAGTAGGTAGTGTGTTGGCTTATTAGACGTAAGACCTGGGTTCAAACCACAGGACAGACATCTCCAACAAAACGAAATATGAAAAAATATTTCTTCTGCGGCTTCTTTTCAGCAGATTTCTGGCAAAAAATCTGAGTTTAAATAAATTTTCCACAATTTCACAAAAATCTGTTCTTCAGCTCGACTTTAAACTGTATGTTCCGTCACTCAGGTATAAAATTAACACATACAATATAAGTCGTTTAGGAAACTAGGTCGTAATCTTGACTGAAAAGTTCTAATGTCCAACTATGTATGTATGTGTTTGGCACGTAGCATCATACTATTGAAATATATCGTTGGGATTCTAATCATTTAATTCTAAGAAAAAGAAAATGGTAATTAGCGACTTATAGTGCTCGCTGTTGACTGTTGTGGTTTTGCCAACGTTTTTCATAAAGAAATATGGACCGATGATGCCGTCATCCAATGTCATCAAACGGTGACATTTTTGGGATGCATTGGACGCCGTGAAATCCCACAATTTTCATTGTTTCCATACCAATTTATGCAGAAATGGGATTCATTGTTGAAGACGATTTTTCTACATAAATTAGAGACAGTTTCCAACTGCTCCAGAGTCCATTTGGCAGATGTAGTTTCAACAAGATGCCAGTAACTAACTGTAAAAGTTCGGAAGTCTCTCTTGAAACCTGTATAAAACCCGTGAATTGCTCTTAGTCATGTCTAGGAAATTTAGTACCAAATCCATAGATATCAGCCTATGCTATGCTGCTTAATTTTGTAGTGTGCCACAACATTGTCTAAAAGGTTTCTGTCAAATCTACTCTGCTACTAAGTAGTTTCCTTATTCTACGGCATCCTATCTTCTGATCACAGATGTTGGGTACTTTGCTGCGAAAATTTTATAGTCTTTTCAAGCAACAACAGCTATGTATATCAGATCCACTACAATATCCGTATTGTTCTATTGATGTATTTTGCAGATAGGCGCCTACTACATTAGCTGATGCCCCAAAGATAAATTCGCAGTTGCAAATCTGTTTTCTTGGCTACGAGACCTACATATATATTTATTAATGCTTTTGGTGTTAAACTATACTATAGGCTGACTGACCAGTGCAGTGTTTTCCAAGCAGAGGTCATGGCAATTTTAAAAGGAGCGCAAGCCTTGCTGATTAATTCCCTAAAAATCGTAGTTCCTACTTCATTTATTGTCCATGAATGCTCAGAGAAATTCCGGAGCATTCAAAGGTAACTTTTATATGGGTTGCGCAAAATATGAATATCGTTGAATATTGCATTGCTGGCCACAGCCAGTAAGGAGCTCACAATCTCCGACTTATTACAGGTCATAAATATTCCGATTGCCTCAACTAATTTTGATATTATCCACAGTTTTATAGGGAATCTCAATCTCGTCGGCAGCAAGAGTGTACGTGCAATATTGCTGGACTCTGCTGGACACGTACAGACATGAGGAAGACCAACTCCTTCAATGGCGATTCACCATAGGCCACTGTTCTTTTGTCGAGCTAAGGGTATAAAGAGATGGAAGAAACTGCCTTTCACTTCAAGAGGCAGAGGGTTTTGATCTTTCACTTTCTGACATCTTTGTTCGAGCTCTCTAACGTAAAGATTTATTTTGAATTCGAGTTGTACCATGTTTTTATAGGGTAGAATTAAATGCCTAAGTAGGAGTTCTTCCTTCGAGGACGCCCGTCACCTTACCTAACCTAATCTAACCTACACTACACATAATAAATAGTTTGAGTCTCTATTTATTAGGCTTACATGGTAAATACTGAAATACTTTGATGCCGATTTGAAATGTGTAGAAAAGTGTATCCAGTTATTTCTAATGCACGTTTCGAGTATATCCACATTGAGGAGGAATGTTAAGAAGGTCCTCCTATGTGTACCATCACTAGCTATGCGTTTGCTTCCCTATTAAGGGAATCATCACTTTTTAGGTATTCTTCCAATATTGTTGCTTCGCTTTCATGAGAGCCTGTTGCAAGCCCTATTGTCCTTCGTCCGTAATACTACACCCCTCTCTCTGATTTCTTATTTCCAACAGATTCTATTCAGTTTAAATATTGCATAGATGGGCACTTTGCAGTACCAGTAAAATTTCAGTAAAAATTGATTTTTACTGATTACTGAAAAAAATTTCAGTATTCAGTAAAATTTTAATGTTAATGCAATCTAAATTTAAATGAAATTTAAATAAAATTTAAATGAAAAAAGTAAAATTTTACTGTTAATGCAATCTAAATTTAAATGACATTTAAATGAAATTTAAATGAAATTTAGATTGCATTACCAGTAAAATTTTACTTAATACTGAAATTTTTTTCAGTAATCAGTAAAAATCAATTTTTACTGAAATTTTACTGGTACTGCAAAGTGCCCATCTATGAAATATTGTAATTTGGTTCCACGAGAGTGCACGTTATGAATCGATGACCGAGGACAATAATGGCATTCGCGGACTTGGAAGGTATACGAACATACATACATATATACAAAAGAACTCGGACGTTATAGAGGAGCTGGTAGAGACTATCGCCTTGCAGGATCCAGGTGCTGCTTTTAATCAACTTGATGTTGAGGTGTACCCGCATACAAATATGTATTGGGTTCACGATTGTCCCTAGAACTTTAGAGATAAAAGTAACATATTACTGAAATTTTCATGCCTCCCCTATTATTTCCTAAGCAATAGCACAACTTTTGTGTCACACTGTACTCATGGAAAAGAGCAAAAAGAGAGCGTAATCTCATAACAAATAAAGGAAGTATTTAACGTATTCAAATAAATCCTAAACACAATATAAATGAAAATGAGCATTTTATGCTCGATGCTCTGACGAGATACTGTGTATGTGTATATATGTAGGTGTACATAGAGTATTATTGTCTTATTTTTATATGGATAAGTGAAGCAAGATTTTTGTTACAACAAAAAAAGAAAGGACTACAACAAACTCTTGCCTGTAAGTGTGTGTTTATATGCTACATGTGTTTCTATTTTTTTTTGTTACTCTGAGCTTAAGTAAAAACATGAGTACTTTTTTTTTCCAACTTTGTTTGTTGCCTACTTTTGGGGGTTTAAGGGTTGAAATTTCCATGCTTTTCTCTTCATTTTCTGCTCGTTTCGTTTTTTTTTTATTTTCTCCGTAAAAGGGAATTATAAACTGTAACATGTAAACATGTCTAACACTGTTCCAAGTGGGGCTCAGTAAGGGACTCGTATTGCATGTTATTTAAAGTTTTTTTTATTTGCTATGCAAAGCTTTTACAAGATAGGAAGTGAGAGTGAGAGAGAAAGTATATGGAAATTGTCTACGATTGGCTTGACTTTTTTTGGTAATGTTTCAATAAAAAAATGGTTGTAACATAAATGGGCCTCGTCTTGTTAAGAGCGAACGAACTTAGCAAAGGAAATTCAAGCATTGAATAATTAATGTTTTGACTTTGATTTCTTGTTTCTATTTTTCTCTTAATTGGTTATGTTATTGGAAGAGAAAAGGTATACCATTTTGTAAAGTTTCTGGTTACATTTTATGGTATAATAAGGGTAAATTGATAAAACATGTTCACTTTTTTTGTTCATATTTTTTTTCAGTACCTGAATTAATAATTTATGGTATTTTATGGAAAGAAACTGAATTTGTGAAATATGGAATGGAAAGACTTTTCCCAATAAGTCTTATGAAGTCGAAAACAGTGTCACTAAATGTTTTTATAGGGTACGTTGAATAAGCCCCAAATGTTTTGTTGTGATTGAAATTGTGCAGTTTGTGGACCAATTCAGAACAGAGATGCTCAGAAAGTGGAGTAATTATAATGAACATAAATCGAGAACATTGTGTATCGCAGTACTTAGGTGTGAAGAAGGTCTTTACGTTCTTTTTTCTTTCCATTTGAAAGAAAGCATTTCGTAAACAAGATTTATGGCAGTATTCTTGGTGATCTTTTTATAGCCTTATGTTTTTGTAGTACTTTCCCTTAATGGTTTGAGGCAAGAGAATCATGCAGTCTGATCAGTGACATGAAATCCGGTTTCGGCAGGGTCCGAAACCAGTAAATGTCCAAATTTGATCTGTACGGCCCGTTCTACTGTTAACTGTACAAAGCGGCGCCGAAGGACAGATTTTTGAGAAGCTTTTCTTAGGAGTTGTTGCCACAAATTTGCTGACAGGCAGTCGACGATGAAATATTTTTTTGTATTTCGTTTTATTGAAGATGTCTGACCTGGTTTTTGAACCGTGGTCACACGTCTAATAAGCCAACGTAATACCTACTAAACTACGGCGACTACGCTAGGTGGAAATCAGTCCATCTAAAAATTTGATGAAAGTAAACTCGAGGTAAAAGTTTTGGTTTCTGCAGGACCTGTACTACTGTTAACTTGATGACATTACTTACAGGAAGGGGGAACAAGTCCATCTAAATATTCGAAGCTCTAGATATTTCATAGTTCTTTAACAAGTACGGTGTGGTTAATTTTTTCCTTTTTTCCTTTATTTCATTGGTCATCACAACCCTTTAGCTAAGGCTACAATCCAGCTTCTTACTCCACCCATATTGTATTTGTAAATGTTATTCATAAGCGGCGGCAGCTACAATTTAACGTCCACACTGAACGACACATTTAAGAAAATTTTCATTGCAATTATGTTTACCCTTACAGTTTACGCCAGAAGACTGCTGGAAGAAAATTGCCGAAAGGAGTATTTTTTCGCAATTCGTTTTGTTCGAGATGTCTGAGCTGGAGTATGGACCTCAAGGTCTCGTGCAATAAGTCAGTACACTATTAACTAGACTACGGCGATTTCAGATGAGTTAGGCTTTTATTCAGGAGAGCCGCAAGGTTCAGTCCTATTATCAACTCTCTATTTCTCAAGTTTGTTTTGATTTTCTTTTCCTTCAAATCATTTCGAAACCTTTGTCAGTTACAGTCGTGTCAGTCATTCATATTGCTTTGTCGGTACATCAAGCCTTTTGGTGATTAACCCATTTCCGCCCGCCGTACTATATATAGTACACAACTTAAAGTCGAAGTAAAAATTACAAAATGTAGTTTTTTATTCTGGAAACGCTTGCTACCAGTCAAAAAGAGTACATGCAACATCCACGCAGCTGTTGTAAATCATAGTTCAAAAATATCAATGAGGAGAATCCCCATTTTGGCTACCGATTTATTTCTTGTGGGACTGTGAATGGTTATTTAGTTTATTTTACATTAGTTAACTTTAAAGAACGTTGAAAAGCAGTTTATTTACTGGATAACATCACATTCTAATAAAAGCAATTTAAAACGGTTTAGTTCGCATAGGATTTTTCAAGCTATAGCATGTTAAGTGTTGCTGTACTAAGTTTAGTACACTGGGCGTTCAAGGTAAGATAAAATAGTGCAGTGGAGACGTTTTCATTCCGGCATTGTGCTTTAGAATCAAAGTGTTTCCTGGTTTTTTGATTGCTTTTTTTTGAATAGCGTCTTGTTATTAATTAAAAATACTTTGAAAGATATAAAATGGCGAACCGACGTAGCAAAAACTATTTTAGGTTGGAAGAGGCAATGTGTGACATTATTAGCCAAGATAATGAAAATGACGTTACTTACGATGTAGTTATGCTGCCACCCGATTTAGATGTTCTCACTGACGAAGAGGAAGGTGGAGACGATGAATTATATGAAAATAAACTACCTCGAGATGTGCCCGGTAATATATAGGTGGTTACTTACAGACCTATTTATCAAAAGCGCCAACAGAACCCGAAGAACATGCAGTTTACTTTACTTTTTTACAAATTACGATCTTCTTGTAGACCTGAAGAGCCTTGGATACAGAGCTACTGGAACCTTGCGTGAAAACAGGACTAAGCGATGTCCATTTATTTCATCAAAAGATATGCGTAAAAAGCCTAGAGCTGAATATGACCATAGGTTTGATAAAGCAAATGAAATTCTTATGATTAGATGGAAAGATAGTAATGTTTGCACGATTGGAACAAATTTCGATACCTTGGAGCCTATCGGAAAAGCTAAAAGATGGTGTTATACAAATAAGCAAAAAGTTGACGTCAGCATGTCTCACGTTTTCCAAAGCTACAACAACGCTATGGGTGGGGTAGATCAGATGGACCAGTCTATAGGAATGTACCGAATTGCTGTAAAAGGTAAAAAGTGGTGGTGGGTCTTGTTTACTTATTTAGTGGACTTGACTGTTTCAAATGCATGGAGACTATATTGCATTGCAAACCCTAATAATCGTGTGGATCAATTATGGTTTCGCAGACATATAGAACGAACATATCTCAGTGACAAAAAGGACAATAAATGTAGGCAAACATCTTCCAGAACTGAAGGAGAAGAAAAAAAAATAATGGCCACAACCCCCAAAAAATTCCAGATCAACTTCGATGTGTTATATGCTCAAATCGAGTTAAAACATCATGTTGTAAGTGCCTGAAAACACTTTGTTTGGAAAGAGGATGTTTTACAAAATACCACACGTAACCGCCCATTGTACTAAACTTAGTACACCTCAAAAAACACAACTTAGAATATTTTTTTGTTTTTTTTTCTTTTATAGTACTATAAAAAATGTTATTTAAATCTAAAAATAAAGATTGAATTTTAAAAATTGTTTGCGGTTCTCATTTGGGCGTTAATGGGTTAAAGCGAAGCAGCTTCATATAATTAACTCGCTCGCATTCCACCCACAATCAATCTCCGAATGTTTCTAATTGATTTATAATCTCAACCTCCATAACATGTCATATGTAACATTGGGGAACAGCTTTCTGTAATAAGAATTAATTAAGGAAAGTAACATTCAAGTATTCTGTTTTCTTAAGATGGTGCAAAAATACTTCACTCCATCTGATCTCCTTACTCTCACTGTTTACATCACTTATATCTGATCGAACAGAAAAGGGTGAAGGTGCTTATTAATATTAATTTTGTTTCGCTGTTATATGATTACTTTTATGGAATCAGCTCGAAGAAAATAAGGCAACTTTTTTCCGAAAATCGTATATATTTTCGTAGTATTCTCGTTTAGACTCATCTGATGAATAAATATCATCATTGGACTGAAAGCAGGTAAACCATTTGGCTCTAGTTTTGATTTTGATTTCTAGTTTTGATTTGAAACAATTAACATCATTAGCGAAATGTACACTTACCCAGTGGAACATACATCCTATTGGGCCCACAGCTTGCAAGGAAAAGAAAAATTCAGACATAAGAAGTATGCCTACCTCTGCCATTAGGCCTTGAGATATGGTAAAGGTTTATATATCAACAGAGATAGAAGAACGCCTGCCTACACAAGACGACTTTGAGTTGACTTGGAGTATATTGCATACTTATAAGTAAAAAAAGACCCTTTAACATTGTGTGTGATATTTTAGTCGCCGTAGTCGAGAAGGTAGTGTGTTGGATTATTAGACGTGAGGCCACGGTTCAAACTCCAGGTTAAACATCACCAACAAAACGAAATATGAAAACATATTTCTTTGGCGACTTCCTCTGACAAAACCCCTGAGAGTAAAATAAAATGGACATGAAAAGTTTCTCAGAAATGTGTAGTTCGGAGTTGTCTTTAAACCGTAGGTGCCGCCATTTATGCATAAAGTAAACCCACATAAGTGGTATGAGATGGTAGGTCGTAATCCTGACTGAAGGCATGTTATGATAAATTATGTATGTTATAACACTGAAATTTTTGTTCGTTTGAAAGACCAAATGCCATTACGTTTGGCATATAACAGTGTTTCAATGTCCGGCACAGTTGCTTTGTATGGAGCACGTCCAAAATGTGCAATTTCATATGTCTTTAGCGCGTAAGTCAGATGGAAGTTGGCCGATGGCATGTATTGATTTGTGGCTTTTTTGCATGCACATGAGACTTAAGAAAATCCCACAAGAAAAAGTCAAAGGAGGTCAAATTGCACGATTGCACGTTTACACCTCCTCCATGCCTTCAAATCATTAGTGTAGAATATCATATGTTGCATGAGCTGTGTGGCACTTTGCGCCGTCCTGTTGAAACCGCATGCAATAAGTACCCGTATCATTCAATTCAGGCTTAAATATGATGCCCCAAATATGGCGTTCGCCGTTGAAACATAACCCTCTTACGCCGCTATCCCGCTAATTCATTGATACATTCAATGCAATGCATTGGACGTTCTTGAATTTCAGTTCCAGTTTAATAGAACAGCTTCTAACGTTGCTCCGAATCATCAATTGATTGTGTTTTTTGTTTGAATGTGAATTTTCGGCGCATTAATTTTGAAAAGATCTTTCAAACCCCATGTCAGATATCTCCAACAAAACGAAACACAACAAATATTTCTTCGGCAAATACTCTGAGAATAAATAAAATTGCCATGAAAAGCATCTCTCAAAAATCTGTCGTTTGGAATCGACTTTAAATTTTAGGTCCCGCCACTCATGTATAAAATTCACACAACATATGTGGTGTGAGAAGCTGGGACGTAATCCCGACTAAAGGGTTGTACTGACCAAATATGTATATATGTATGCAATTGCCAAATACTCTGTTATCTAATTCAGGCTTACTTGCCGGTCCTCGCTTATTATTGTGTATACTTTATTGACGTTTTTAGCGATGACAACATTGTTTAAGCTTAGCAAACTACTTCTTAAAGGGTCCTGATGCAAGGTTCGAATGAACTTTACTGAGCTTAGCCAATATAAGTCAAGCTATTATTTTCGTCGAAAAGCAATGTTTTATTGGTACACAAAATTTATAAAGGTTGCTTTAATCAAAATCTCCCTCACACAGCCATCTAGGTTATGATTAACTGGAAATCATACGGATTTCATACTTTTAGTGCAATCTGTGTGTTAGCCAACTAACTTTTCAGTCACACTGTTATGGAGATATAAGAGAAATTCGTGTGAAAATTGTCTACAACTGTCTCTGTCTACAGATTTTGTGTGTGTGTGGAACTTAGTTGATAAGATTTCTATGAAATTGTATTCGAATTTTCAAACTTTTTTTAAAATTCAATATTTTTCTTTTATTTTCTATTTGCAGGCATAATTGAAACAGAAACATTGGTTGTTTTCTATTTTAGTTTTCTTTTTGTTTTCGATTTGTTTTTTGTTTGGGTGAATAAACTGTAATGTCCACAGCCAAACGGCTGGTATTATCGCTACGAGGTCGCAAAAATTCTGAAAGTAATACAGCGACTTCGTCGACACGTTTAGTATCGGCTGGCGCATCGCCGGGACACGAGCTGGATGAAATTGCAGTAGTCTCTGGAACAGGTGAATCAAGTCATCATTTTACGTATGGTGGCATTGGTGCAAATATAAATAATGGACCCCGCTATTCAACAGGTATGTAAGAGAATATAAAAACGTGAAATGAAAATAAATTCAATGTATTAAACTGTAAAATAACACCAAAAAAATTCCTTGATTACACTTGGTCAGCAATTAAAAAAAAAAAATCTAATTTTTTAACGCTTTAAATACACCCCCCTTTAGAAAAAAAAAACGTAAATATTTTTTTTTGTGTAATAAATTATAGTGAAAAACGTATAAAGAATTGTAACCTGTATTAACAATGTTTTGTGTAACATTTTTAGCCCGTAGAAAATTATAAAATTTATTACTCTCTTAACAACACCATTGAAACCCCAGCTAGAAATATTCAAGCCAAACACCCAACCAACCAACCAACACCCATCACGCCACTTTAACTGTGAACGACACGCCTGCTTTTTCTTATTTTCTATTTATTTTCCATTTTTTTTTTGTTGCAATTTTTTTTTACACTGTTTCCCCTGGGGTTCTTGAAATTAAAAGTAAATATTTGACTTTAATGCACAGCGTATAACGCAGAACGCTTCTTTCTTTTTTTTCTTCTTCTATTTTTCTTCATTTATTTTTGCCTTGTTTTTATACACCCCCACGCGCCCTAGCCTAACACAAATGAATTGTAAATGAAGTGAGTAGCTAAGTGTGTGTGTGTGTGTGTGAGTGTAGCCAAGTCAGGCCTGCCTTTTTGTCTTAAAATCGTAAATTAGTGCTGGTCATTTGCTTTCATAGACATTATCTTTGTTATGCCCACCAAACCAAGCCCTCTAATCCCAGTCTACAGTAGGAATACATGTTCGAAATTACCTTTAACAAATACCATCTACTAGTGTACCCTTACTCCAGTGCTGGCAACACATGTACATGCTTGACATTGTATTTTATCTCATTGTCAAGTGTGTAGGTAAGTGTAGGTAAGTGTGTGTATTTGTATACTTTTCTAGGTCCTCTTCAAGTTACATGTGTTGCTACTTAGTTCTTAAGCTTTGTTTAGCGACATTCTTATCTCTTACTCTCCCTGTCTCTCTCTGTCTCTGTCCCTGTCTCTGTATTCCCTTTTTCACGAGTTCATCTACTAATTTATCATTTTCACTTCGCTGGTCTTCTTCTACGCCATGGCCAAGAGACAATGACAAAGCGATACATAAACTAAGAGAGAAAGTAACTTTGTGTACGTGTGCGTGTGTGTGTGTTTGTGTTGGCAGTGAAGTAAATTAAATGAAATGTTAAACAGATGTTTATAATGAATGGAATATGCCAAGGCATTCGTCGTTCTTTGCCTGACTCAGGAAGATACAACAGCCTTAGATGAACGATATTGATCAGTTGTGTTATGGTGTCTTGACCATGTGGAATTTATTTCAGATTTACATGTAATTAGTCATGTATTTAAGCAAAGTTTTTCTGAGAGGATTATGACACAGCAATGCATGTATCAAAATTAGAAAGTTTATGAACAAATAATCGATTAATTATGTTGTAATTAAAAAAAAAACAAAAAAGGACACTCAATGAACCTATGTTTTCTTAAGATACACTTATTAGTTCTGATATCCAGACACCCTGTATAAACTGTGTTTGTTCCGTGTTGTACTTCTTCTCCTCCTACAATTGAAGGACAAAGCTTTTAATTACTGTTTAGATTCGTTCAACATAACTGCTGTTAGTATATTGAGTTGATAATCAATTATTTCTCAAAAAAAAAAAGAGTAACTGTTAATGAAACAAGCTGCATGCCACAATCTGTTGTATAATAAAAAACATAGCTAAATACACTTGAGAACAAAAAGTATACATACACCTATTTACATTGAAAGTAATTTTAAAAACTAAAAGAAACATGAGCCAATGATGACTCCGCTTCACAAGCCGTAACAAGCAGTCACTTGTAATAGATGTATTGGCTTCTGTATAACCACGTGTGGGTTTTCTGAGCCTTAAATGTGGTAATTTTGCTTATTAATGTACCCATCAAGATGAAAATGGGATTCATCCGAAAAGATGATTTTTTCTTGGCAAAATCTACATCATTGTGCAGTTTCTCATTGGCCCATCTAGTGGAGCGAAAACGAAGCGGATGGTCATGTAGCTTAAGCTCTTGAACCAATTGAACTTTGCAACGCATCATACCGAGATCTTTTCTCAAATCGCGACGTAAACTAGTGAGTTAAATGTTCAATTCTTAAGAACAACGAGGAGTTTATGTTGATGTATGCTGACGTATACGCTTAGGCACACTTTACGATCACGCTTACGTCTTGGCGTATCAACAATGAAATCAGCTTCAAGAACTTTGGCAATTAGCCGGGCGTATACCGAGCTCTGTTGGTCCTTCTCTGCGACAAAAAATTTGTATGACATTTTCATGTAATCTCCGATCAATTGTCTTTGTTTTGGAAATCTCAACGTTGCTCATGAGTAAATTGATTCATTACGTTCAGTGGAAATAATATACATCCAGTATCTTATAAAAATGAATGTGTGTTTGATTGTATGTTTGTATGTTTGTATGTTTGTATGTTTGTATGTTTGAAGTTTATAGACGACTAAACGGCTGAACCGATTTTCTTGAAATTTTCACAGTATCTTCCTATAAGTCTGGAAGGAGTTATAGGCTACTTTTTATGTTGATATTCCAAATGAGCGAGGGGCCATGCCCATGTATACTACATACTACATACTTAATATTTAATTGCATTTGAAATATATTACTCATACGCATAGTTACCCCTAAAGTATGCTATCTATGATTCCTGATGTATAAAACCAAAGAAAATAAAGTATAAAGAATGTGAATTTTGGTATATTTTGGAATATTTTTCAAAAATATTTCACGACGCGGGAGGAAAGATAGAAGGGAAAGATAAAGAAACCAAGAGCGTAACAATGTTCTCAATTGTTCTCATCGTGCGTTTTTGTTGTTTGACTAATTTTTTATTTATTCTTCTGAAACAGTGTTGCCACGAAAAAAATTTTGTAACCAACATTTGTGAAAAAATCACCAAATAAGAAAAAATATAACCAAAATTAAACTCACAGACTTTTGTTTTATACTATATAAAAATGAATGTTTGTTTGTATGTAATTAAAAGAATCGTAAACTATGCATTTGATCATGTTATGATCTTCAGGAAAGTTGTTGCTCATAAGCCCGGGAAGGTTCATAAGTTGGTATGACCAATATCCGACAGGTGGCGCCACTTTAAATTACTAAAAATTAATTAAATCGTAAACTGTGTATTTGATCATGTTATGATCTTCAGGAAAGTTGTTGCTCATGAGCCCAGGAAGGTTCCTAAGTTGGTACGACCAATTTCGGACAGGTGGCACCACTGATAATTTATAAAAATGACTTAAATCGTAAACTGTGCATTTAATCATGATATGATCTTTAGAAAACAATCAATTCCCCAAGTAATTGATTGATTTCACATTAATTTTGCTTTTGCTTGCTCTATTCAAAATTATAAGCAAAACAAAGATCTATGCTGCTGTAGCGTGAAGTCTTGACGAAGACCCCGAAATATCGATTCGTCGTCATCCTTAACTGGTTGGCCCTCTGTTTTTCGACTACGTAGCTTACATTTCTACATAAGACAGCTCATATAAGCACTGTAGCCTAATGACCATGACTATCCATGAACAACGGAACCTACAGTTTACCGTTGACTCCGAATCGGAGATCAGAATTGAATCGAATTTTCGCGGTACATAATCACTCATGAAATTTTGAATATGAGCCAACAATATTGAAATTTAACTACTCCTCAGATTTATTCGTACTCACTACAATATTGATTACAGTACAGGTTGCAATGAGCAACAACAACGTTGACATCAAATTCATACAACTTGAAATAGGTTTAATTCACACGCCTACTCATTCAGATTCATAAATTTTGAAAAATACTTTTAATACTCATTAATGATTCGAGTGATTCATAATTGTGTTGAGTTAAGAAGAGTTAAAATCAACACGATCACACGCGTTGTTAAATATAAGTAGGATGAGTACTTCAAACTTTGAATATGAGTAGAGGTTCCATGATCATCTTTTTGAATACTCATTGCTGATCTCTGACTTTTCCAGAAAAGTGCTGAGAGAAAGTCGACGAAGAAATATTTTTTTCTAGATTTTGAATAACTTGCTCCCGTTGTAAATGTATACCAACTACACTGCGACGACTTTCACCATTTATGAATAAAATTAACGCACACTACATGGGTGGCATGAGAGGCTAGATTGTAATCCCGACTAAATGCGGGCCATTCCAATTAAGTAAGTAAGTAAGCGAATTTGCTTACGTATTTGGAGCTAAGACAATCCTTAAGTCATGAACGAATCACCAATGTTTATAAAATTTTTCAATAAATCTGGCCATATGGCGTCAATATTAGCTTGAATATTGGCTTCCAACATAAAATGAAGAATTACGTCGTCGTGTTAGAACCAAATATAAAAAAAATTCAAGTTGAATTCAGATGCCCTTCAACGTAACGGCTTCCCTTTACAAAGTTCGAAAGCATCAAACATGACTATTTTACTTACTTACGGAATTAAACTGCTTCACTAAACACATCACTTTGTTGAAAATGCTGATCTTTGGCTAATTTGGTAGTTTGGTTTAAGTTGTTGTAGGAGGACAAAGATCAACAATTTGAGTTCGACGTCTGTCCTACATTTCACCCTCTTATTGACTCCGCTCCACAAGACTCGCCAAACAGTCACTTGTAATGGATAGGCTTCAGTAAGACCTTGTGTATTTTTTGTTACCCTCAGAGTTATTGCCAGAAAGCTGCTGAGAGAAAGTCGTCGAAGAAATATTTTGTCATATGCCATTTAGTTGGAGATGCCTGATCTGGGGGTTTGAACCGAGGACTCACGTCTAATAAGCCAAAACGCTACTTACAAGACCACGGCACCATACACCTACACCTAGAAGACCTAAATGCGGTAATTTTGCTTATTAAATTTCGAAAAGATGATTTTTTCTTGGCAAAATCGACATCATCGAGCAGTTTCTCGTTGGCCCAATAAATCCCTACGTTGTTCAAGGGTAAGTCGATTCATTACGTTCAGTGGAGATAATATACTGAATTTTGTGATAGAATAGAATGACATAGGTATTGCCAGATTCAAAATAACCGATAGTTTAAATTTAAATCGATATAACATCGATTACATTGCATCGACGTTTTTGCTAATGTAAATTCAAAGGAACTGAAACTAAATAGTCAATATATCTGTGGGAATATAACAATTATTTCTTTACTTAATATTTTTCATATCCGTATACTCGTGTAAATAAGCCATAGTTTTTGGACACGGGGTGGTATGATTAATATTCAATTATTCTTTCATATGTAATACTCATACGCCCTGGTAAATTTTAAAGAAAAGGTTGTGAAGTGTTGAAATATGAAAATATTACCCATAGATATAGAAGAACAATTTATTCTAAAACGTTAAACTCTTATGACTCTTATGTAGAGTTATAATTGTAACTTTTTTCCGCTTTTATTTTACATGCAGTATGTAATCCAGTGTGTGGCATATCAATTTTTTCTCTCAAATGTCACACAAATTGTATGTTAAATTGAGAATTTTTTTCTTGCAGTTCAATAGTTATAATTTTTATGACATACTTATCTGTTGTACACCTCCGAATAGGAATTATCGATTACCAAAAAAAAACTATATTTTTTCACAATACTTCGCTCTTAATATCCCACGTAGATTGGGTGCACAATTCATTTTTACCTAAACAAATGCATATGTATGCATATTTACTTTCACATTTTAATACAATATTTATAATCCTTATCTTTGACAAGCATTTTAAATTAAAAAGAAAGAAAAAAAAAAATAATTTTTTTGTTGGCGAAAACTGCGATAAATATGACATTGCTGTATTGGACTTATGATGGCTTTTGGTAAAATTGCAATAATTTATCGCTGTGTTACAATTATACACACGGTAGATTTCATTTTTTTAGGCAAGGGATATAGAAAAAATATTTCCATGAACCCCAAATGTAGTATGTCACAGTAACGGTTTATTCCTTAACCATTTACATACACACACATCATTGGCCATAACAACGTTTTAAATAGGATTACGGCTTGGCTTCTTACTCCACCCATATTCACCCTTTTGGGTTTTGAATACTAAAAATGTAGACAAAAAGTTCTTTATGATGAATGAAATATTCATTTTGAGGCATTTACTGAATGAATTTACTTTTCAAGGATTATTGTTTGCCGTTTTACCGTTGGTGGTTGTAATTGAGGATCTAACCAAACCATATCAATTTGGAATTGTAACTGATTTGTCTTCTTAGATGAGAGACTTAACGTATAATCAGAAAAAAAAATAATCAAGTGTAATCCAAATGATTAATATTCTCTAAACTTGTCTTGTAAACTAGGTTTCGCATGATTTTCAATTGTAATCGCATGGTTGTAAACCAGAAAAAATGGAAACATATTTTTTTTTCTCTAATTCTAGAACCATGCTCAACACATGACAGAGCCCCTGAGTTTAATAATATCCACACCGTGCTACACCGTGTGTGGCTGCCTCTGCTACGATGAAACGATGTGCGTGTACTCAGTAGATAAAAAACGTTTCCTCCTCTTCCTGTTCACAACTAGTGTCTCTCGCTTGGATGTTCCAGTCTAAAATTGTAGCCGATGTCATTAACATACATAAATGCATACATACATAATTGGTCACTACAACTCTTTAGAAGAAATAATTTTTCACAAGTTTTTCACAATTTTTCAAACCAACACACTACTTACTAGACTACGGCGACCACATGTCATTAAGTAAAAACTAAAAGTATGTCAATATCTCCCACAAAGATGTTTTCGTCATTAATAGTCATTACAGATTTTTTCGATTAGAAGACGCTGAAGTGCTCCAGTAGCAGTATTATATGAGCTACACTTGCTGCCCTCGAACGGAAACCTCTACTGACAGCTCCATAGAGCATTGAGTAATTCGTGAAAGTCTATACTTCATCGTTGATAAAGTGCGCCGTAGCATTTTTCTATTTCCCCATATCTGAATTGGTCGCCATAACTTTCTTTAAGATACCATAGCATGCTGTCATGTCTAAAAAATTTAAAAATTCGTCAGAATTCTCGAGTGTACAATATTTGATCCGTGCCGGAGAGCTGCATGCATGGCTTAGAGACGCTGACCAACGTATCTTCCTAGTCTCCTAGAGCATTCTGCATGCTCTCAAATTTGTGTAGTGTTGTCACCTGGGTCTAAGCGAATAACTTCTGCCAATTTAGGTTGTCACTTAATAAATCGCTACAGGTTATGCTAGTGTTTTGGCAACTACTCTTTGCTTCCTTTCAGTTAATTACGGTCTATTGATAGCTACCTTCACGGTCGACTTTTGTTTGTCATTTATCTGTAGCTTAGGTAAACAACTTGTTATTTCGAGTTGTTTTGCGGTCTTTGAGATCCTCTCAAAAAGCAATTGTACGTTCTACAGCTACTTCTACTGCAACTTCCGTCCTGTTAACCTTAGCATTACTTTGGTCATCTGTGTAAAGCTCCAGCATTAGTAATCTTTGTTGTACTCCAACCTACTCTTTGGCCCAATGATGCTAGGTTTCACATACTTGACATTTGCTTATGCTGTTGCTTACGTTGTCGACCGGCTTATTGGGGAAGTCTTTCCGTCTTTCCTATACATACGTATTTGGTTACCTACCTACTGAACTACTAAACTACGTCATAATTCAGTTTTGGTCCTACGAGCTCAGGAGGCGATCTGCCATGCACACATAAGACTGGTTAAGGTCCTTGAGATTATCCGGTATACATGATACCATCTTTCTGACTAATGTATGTTTATATGAGCTATCTTGCTCGATTTACTCGTGGTTTTTACGATCACTGGTGGAGAGAAGCCAAACCATAAGACGGAACATCAAATAAGGAAAGTCAGTCAAATTTGTGGTTATCCTTTTAGCAATCATTGATTCTCTGAAGACGCCATGATTCTCGTAATGTCATACTGAATTTATTTACTCTCAGAGATTTTTCGGGGGTTTAAAACAATTGCTCTCGTCTTATATGCCAGACACACTACTTACTACACTGCGACAACTTCCACCATTTATGAATAAAATTAATGCACACAACAAGGGTGGTGTGGGAAGTTGGATTGTAATTCTGAGTAAAGTTTGGGCATTCCAATTAAAATTCTCGTATTTAAAGCGAAGATTTTCTTCAGGTCTGGAACGAATCATCAATTTTTATTATGTTTTGCAATTAATGTGGCCATATTAATCTTCTGATGTGTCTTACAGATGTATGGAACATGGTCTCAAATGATCTGCGCCTCCTGTGGTCCTAATTTTCTTTTACTTTTTAAATAGCAATTGTTTGAATCCTTTTTCAAATTAAGGCCAATCATCGTTTTTGTGTTTCAAAAGTTTTGATACACTTGTCTGTCTTCTAAAGTATGCCAACAAGTTACTCTCTAGAGTATTTGAATCCTTCCCGTATGCACATCTTACTGTAATTCAATGTTTTTCGCTCTCTCTCTCGCTCTTTCTTTCGTCTATGTTTTCAAACGAACCAGTATTTGGCTTACAGCGTACATATGAGGCTAAAGCCTCAACCATAATTTCTAACATGTCATATCAAACATTAAGCGGATTATAACGTTTATATTAAACTACCTTTTGAAGCAGTTGGACAGGCAAAAACAAAACCGAGAAAATAACCATGCGCCTCATACATGTGTATGGTTTGTTCTCCTGCCAACCACTCGGCAAAGTTATAGGCCGTAATAAAGTTCTTCTTTCATTCTCTTTCTTTGTTTTTTTTTTGCTGTTGAAGTTGGTTAATATATGACATGTTGTAGGTGGATTTTGTTACTCTTTCTTTTTGTTGTTGGATTTTCTTTTTTACGTGGGTTTCCTTACAAACATTTCTGTCATATTTTCATAATCGCTCTTTCTTCTTTTCTGTTCTGTTTGTCTGTCTGTCTGCCTGTCTATCTGTCTGTCTGTCTTTTAGTTCTCCTATTTTATATGCCAGTTATAGTTTCAGTTTTAGTTTTATTTTACTATTATCGTGTATCGTCTTCGTTGTTGCTTCTGTTTTTATTAAATTTGTTGCTTAATTTTCTTTATTATCTACATACCACTACCATATCATATACACTGTGACTGGGGTTTTATATAATTCATAACAATTTATATAGTTTTAGCAACAACACCAACACCAACTACAATAATAAAATGTTTAATTTTGTTGTTGAAATGCTGTTGGTGTGTGAATTAATTTCGGCATTTGTTGCCTTTAGGTGTGATTCTCTCCCCTTTTTCATGCTTAAATTACACTGAAACTGAACAGCCAGATGAAATTAAATACCATAATCAATTTTCTTATACAGTCAGTTAGTCAGTCAGTCAGTTAGTTACAGGAATGGTAGTTAATTTAAATATTTTAATGAAATATCGTGTGCACAAATGTTGCTTAGCTACAACGGCAACAGGTGATTTAACTGGAACTGAAACGGTTTTTTTTTATTACTAAATTCAACTTCATTTACATACGTTTGTGAATAATATTTTTGCATAATTTAAATATTTTCTAATTAATTAACTGACAGAGAGTAAAGAAAAACTTTTTCTTTCAGTCATTTGAATTTTAATTACATGGCGTATGATTAATATTTAATTCATGCTTTAATTAATTAATCATCATACGTATGGGTGTGCGTTTTTTGCTTATTACAAACAAATTTAAAATGCATGTACTATTGTATTATGCTGCATGGGGACTATCGATATCGATAACTGTGGTATAAATAAAATATGGCAAAACCTCTGAGAATAAAAAATTTGCCATATGAAAAGTTTCTTCAAAAATTTGTGGTCGACTTTAGGTACTGTTAAAATTAGCACACACAACATAAGTGCTGCAAGAAACTATGTAACCAATTTGTAAATAAGATCTAGCAAGTCATCAGGAGTTGCTTAACGGCCGTATAAAGCTGTCACATTGTGGACACAAAAAATAACAAATGGCGAAAAGAATATTGCTGCTGCGCGGTGAAGTCTTGAAGAAAACGCCGAAATGTCGATTCGTGGTCATTCTCAACTTATTGGTCAATGTCCATCAGTTCTTTCCTTCAGTTCCTTCCTTCAAAGTTTTATGAAAGTTTTCGTATAAGAATTGCAGTCAAACGACCACCGTTTGCTTCACATTTGTGGTGATTGGACTCAATTAAAACTGGCCGAAGATGAACATTTTTATGAAAACCTATTTCTAGCCATAAGTAAAATTGAATTATTTTAAGCGAAAAGAATTCCCATTTCTAGTGGGAAAGGTGGTTTTTTTCTTTCGAAATAAGTAAATACCTAAATGAAGAGCGAGAGCCGTGCCATGCCATTAAAAAATCAATCTACTAAACATTACCAACTTTCAGTTTCAACAAGACGCCGTGTTGTCATACAGCATGCTTAGGTTGAGCAAGGTTAGCGGGTAGCTTGCCATTCACAGGGAAGTTTACTATGTGGCCCGTGTGGCCCAATTGTATAAGGTAAGCTCCCTTGTCATGATCCGCTAGTGGTGGGTTTGAACCACCACGTGACAAATTCGTCACCATGTCCAGATCTTCAATCGTTCTGTCACGTTCTGAAATGCACAGTGTGCTTAACAAACAATTTATTTCAAAATCAATTTCGTTTCAGAAGTGCACCTATTTACTGACCCCACCTCCCTTTGTTGAATTTAATTCTTCTGATCTTCTTTTCATGCGGCTATGATGCGTTATTGAAACAGCAACTCTTGAAGAATTAAAAGCATGATTGACGTCCGCATTGACACCCAAAAAACATTGTGTTTGGTGAGATCTATAATATGATTAAATCATTGATTCTGATCTCTACGGTCACTAATTAATGGAAAAATCGCCAGAATTGATGTCAATTGATAATTTAACAGAAAGTTATTTAGAATGTACCTTCACTCTTTCAGTTTATTACTTTCATGAAAACCGTGTATGCGAGGAAAAATGTGTTGATGAAAATAGGGTTGTGGAACTTATGATAACGGATAGGATTTAAGCAGTAGTAGTCAAACCTATCATAACCTACGGATGCCTAATACGGCAGAAATCTCTCAATGGTGTACATTTAAAGTCCATAGAAATTTGCAATACTCAAAAGCTCTACACCGATGGAAAATGGCCAAAATGCTGTCGATCGAAACGGCATATATTTGGTTTAATAAAGCTTGTTTACCACAGTAATGCATGACGCCAATTCATCAAGCCATGCGGAGCTTTTTAAAATCTCAATATCCAATCTCGAGGGATCAATGACAGATAGGCTTACTCTTCTTCCTTATCTGTGTAACACCTGAAGACTTCTCTCTTGGGTACCAAAATTCAATGTCCACTAATGACTGCAACAACGACTTTAAAAGTTGCTGCTATGGAATTTGGAAACTATGTCGTAATCCTGACTGAGGGGTTGTAATGACCAATTATGTATGTATGTGCTATGGAATTTGTATAGCATTTGAGCATTGTATAGCATTACTGCATTGTTTATTTTAAACTTACAGGTTGGCAAATGTAGAAAGTGATGAATGAATCTGAAAGATTGATGATGGCTCTTTTGGCCCCTTTGTAGATTTCTGGGTAACTGATAATGTGACACAATATCATATCCGTAAAATATGTAAATAGCTTTGTACGTGATGTTATCATTCGCAATAATTATCAGTGCAGCAATGTGTGACATATGTCGTCATTGTGCTTTATTCTCAAGTAAGAGATGGAATTTTGTTTTTTTTCGGATCCGTTACCTTAACAAAGTTATGTGTGTTGGAATTTATTACATCATTATTGAATTTATTATATGTGTGGAAAACAAAACAAACAAAATCTTCTTAGATGTGTAAAAATGTTTAATTTGTTTGGAATTGCCATTCAAATTTAAAGTTAAGAGCGGTGTTGCTTTGATCCTGCCAGAAGATATCGATTAAGAAGTCATTATTCGAAACTTTTCTATGATGAAATATGAAGCATCGCCATTGAATTGTCTGGAAAGAGCGCTCTAAACAGTTGCTGAATAGATTGTGTACTCACACAGATAGGTCAAGCGCGTTGCGTTTGGTCTTCAAACAAACTATGAACAGGGTTTATGGAATAGCAGCGTGAACTTAAAAACATAAAGTTCTTGTATCCTCCTTGATATCCTTAAATTTAAGTTTTCTGATGTGAAAATAAAATTCTGACTCATATACATACATATACACAGCATTTGTAGTCAGTCTCCAATCACCTTTACTGCTGCTACAGTTACATACCATTATGCAGCTTACTTTGGCTGCGTTGTGTAGGAACTCATAAAATATTCCCTTTCTGCCTTATAAATGCCAATGATAATGACACTTTTAATGGCAAAAAGGAAATGTTGAAAACGTCAGAAAAGCGTAAAAGAAAATCAATGGTTTTAAGGAAGGCAACAGGAAAAGAAAAATAAAATAAAAATCCTAAAAGAAAATAAAAAGAGAAAAACAGAGTGAGAGAGACAGAGGTAATGGCCATTTATAAAGTAAGGTTTTAAAACAACAAAACCTTAGCAGTAATGGCAGTAAACAGATATTATTTTAAAGCCTTTAAAAAAATAATAGAAATTGAAATTCAACCCCTTTTTTTCGTTTGAAAGAAATAATAACTTAAGGGCTTTAGCAGTTTTAACATATTCTGGGAGACAATTTTTTTTTGTTCCAAACCCCCTCCCTTATGTGCTTGTTTTACACTGTTTTATTTTATTAATGGCTATAAAAATATTTTGTTTAAATATTTAAATAATTTTATTTCATGGTTTATGTGTGAGTGAGTGTATGTGTGTTTAACAGAAAACCTTCTGTTTTTGAAATGTACAGCCATGGAGCGACATAAAATGATATGAAATTTTTTTAGATGGTTTAAGGATTTCGTATTTGTAAGGACACAGAGAAACAATAACACTTTGAGGCATATTTACTTGGCAACATAATCAACATAAACGGAGAAGTGGCAGCAAGGTATCTACGATTACAAACCAAGGGATCGGATATACAACATTCCAAAATAATTTTTATTTCGCTCTGTTGGAACAGTTGAAACACTTTTCAACCGTGTTACGGATTAGATTTAATAAGTATCCGCCCGCCATCTCACTTAATTCTGTAAGGATGTTATTGTAATACCGATGTTAACTCTTGGTTAAATATTTCTCAGTCATGTTAATGGTGTTATTAAGGTCTAGATTTTAACCAAATCACCTTTGGTTATACTCGATCGGTCAACAATTTCTGATTGCAGAAGAAAGATAATGATAGGAAATTCTTCCTCGAAGGTTACTGCTTCTGCAGAAGTCTTTGTGAGGTACTTCTAGTCTTTGTAGCTGAGCTCCCATATGTTATAGAATCGATATAACTGATATGATGATGAACTCTGCTTAGGTTTAATGCAATATTTATTCCCATATATCCGTAAGTACCAGGTGTACCGGGTGTACCGGTACGAAGCGAGCGAGTGAATGAGCCTTAGTTTCTTTTTTTAATTGTATTGGCCATGATATCTGTCAAACATATTCAATATACATCCAACATCATCATGATTATTCATCTGCAAGAAGCAAAGCCAGTTCAGGATTTAATCAAAACATTAGACTGGAAATTGCTACCCCAGCATTTGTTTTAACAGGCTTTACTCCTTATGACTACTTGTTTCCATCGATGGTATACACGTTGGCTAAACAGGACTTCGATTTCTACAAAAGACGAACAGATTTATTGACATAGTATCCCGAATTTGTCTGAAGCATGGAAAAAAGCTAGTAGCGAGTGTGTTGGCTTATTAGACGTGAGGCCACGGTTCAAACCTCAGGTCAGATTTGAAGATTTCTTCAGCGTCTCTCTCTCAGCAGATTTCTGGAAAAAACTCTGAAATTCAAAATAAAATTGATATGAAAAAGTTCCTTAAAAATCTTGAGTTTGGAGTCGAGTTTAAATACTCATGTCTAAAATTAACACACACAACATAAGTAGTGTGAGAAGTTAGATAGTAATCCTGATGGAAGGGTTGTAATGACTAATTATATATGTATTTACTCGTATGTACAATCTACTGCTGAGTAGACACCAGAGGTTAGCAATGAATTGTTTTTTCGTTACTCATAAGCACTTATGAAATTTTGAATATATGTAAGCGAGTCAACAATATTGATATTTAAATACTCTAATTCATTCGTACACACTACAACGTTGACTTATAAGTACAGGTTACAATGAGTATACGTACAACGTTGATATCAAACTCATAACATTCGAAATGTGTTTGATTCATACACAGACTCATTTATATTCATAACTTTAGAAAAATACTTATAATACTCATAAATGATTCGAGTGATTCGAATCATTCATCAAAATTTACTGTCTTAGTTGTTGTTGCAATTACAACAAAAGAAAAACACACAGAATCAAAAAAGACAGAGAAGCAATAAGAACAAACACACAGCTTTCTAGTGAGTACTTTAGTGTTCATACGCGAATTATACTTATTTTGTGATTCTTGTAAATCTTGAGTTAGAGAGTCGAAATCAACAACACCATATGTGTTGTTAAGTATGAGTATGATGAGTACTTCAAACTTTGAATATGAGTAGAGGTTCCATTATATTAAAATAAGTATGAATGCGTATAAGTATCAGAAATTATGAGTATGATTCGATTCTTCTTATCTCTTTGAATACTCATTGTTGATCTCTAGTCAGGAGCCATCGACTGATTGGTAATCGTATTTTTTTTATAAATGTTAAAATTTGCTTTTTTCAATAAGTATTCAGATTTTTTTTTCAAACTATTGCTATACACAAGACTGGAATACCTCTTGTATTTTGTCGCTAAAAAGAAAAATGGAATGATAATAATAATGAGAACCTGCTGTGTTCTAGCGTTCTAACGGTCAATCACCTCAACATAACATATACAGAATTCAGGAATTTTTGTTCAACCATGTCCATTGCTTGAAATGGACATTTTAATTCTATCATTTGTTCTTGATCTCCGTCTCTATACGACTGCATATTGTATGGTATGCTATGTGAAGGTATGTATGTGTTGCATGGGTATCCAGTATGTATCCAGCATTCCTTTCAGAGCACAAATGGATTTTATCCGTTTCTTTTGTAATACAACAACAATGAAATTGTAAATCGTTTAAAAAAGAGCAGACAAAACAGACTAAAAGGAAAGAATAATGTGCCACAAGAATTAAACTTTAAAAGGTAAAACAGACGAGCACTTAGATATTCTTGTGGTGCAAAGGACAAAAAAAAAAAGAAAAAGAAAAAAAAAAAAGAATAGAATGTAATAGAAAAGGGAGAAAAACGTTTAACGTTGACCCTTGTGTGTTAGAGAAAACATAAAACAGAGAAGCAAGCAATGTTTTTATGGGCTGCTTAAATGAAAATAAACTTTGAAGAGAAATAAACAAATAAATAAACCATAAAACTGTCGCACACACATATACTCTTACATTGTTAACCTCTTCAGATATGTCCACAGAAATATGCTGTAAATTTAATGCATAACTTAAAGCCTTAAATGTTGTTTTGCTTCTATCCTATGATGACAAAATATGCTTTTTGGTATATTGTGTCAACCAGTTGTTTTGTTCTCCATACATTCCCATCCAGGGTACTACAGTATTTACCACATGCAGTTACCAAAGATAATAGTTTTTGATGTTTGAGGCCGGCCAACTACAATTGATAATTCCTATAAGCAAGCAGCTGCATCTACAAGCTCCTTTTGAATTCAGCCTCCTTCTCGAATGCAAAGTAGAAAATCACTTAATGTGTATACTTAACGCATTTATTAATAACGTTTGAAAAGAAAACAGAAAATTTACAAAATCGAATGCAATATTTATTGGGGCGGTAAAGGAATGACCCCTATTTATATTGTAATGATTAGTTCATCTGAGCTTCAGTGATTTCTTATTTCTTTTCCAGCATTTTGGATGGCATCCAACCAGAAGTAGTTGTTATTATATCCTTTACATCAGCCAGAAGTTTTTGATTTTCGGCTCTAGAATAGCTAGCTTGTGGTTTGCTACTTTCATTTTTTCCATCATAGCGACTAGCACCGAATTTATATCGATACCGTTAGGGCTTGCAGAGGCCTGTAACTCTCGTTCCTCATCGTCTGCGAACTCGTAGGAATCGATGTCAATGCCCTGAAGCTGCAGTTGTTCCCTTAAGCGCCTTTGGAGTTCATTCTTCGTGCCCGTTGTTGGCAGCTCTAGTTTACCCCACTCTCGTTTAAGTCGTTCCACTTTTAGTTCGGAGAGTATAATTTCATTTATTTATTTTTACTTTAAAATTTTGCAATCCCACTTCTGACGCCAATTGTTACGTTTTTACCTTTTTAAAACATTAGTTCGTTGATTGCAAACAAAATAAAAATAAATTTGTTTTTAGGTTTAAATAAATTCGTTATTGTTCGCACAATTTTATGTGCCACTGTTCACAACTTGATGTTACAACAACAATTTGCTTTGCTCGTTATTCTTCAACTACACTCTGTTTGCGTAAACACTAACAATTGTTCGGCAGGTCTTTACAACGGCGATCTACAAACCACGACTGCTTTCTTCACACGCAACGCGTCTTCACACAAGACTGACTGAATTCTTACTACTCTTTGCCTGCTTTGTCTTGCCTTTTTATATGCCCACGTAAATAGTTCAATGAAGGTTCTTGAAGTCCAATGATCGTGGTCTCGCCTTATAGAGAACTCTATCGCGGTTTTATTGTTGTTTGTGTATTTTGTTGTTGCGTTCCCGCTTTCTTGTCTATGCCGTTTTCTTTCATACTTATGGCTTTTTGTTTTCGTAGCTTTTGTTTATCATTTTAATGTAAAACGATGTTACACCGTTTCCATTTTCGTAACAATATGTTAAATTTGAAGACCCATTGTTTAAAATAACTCCTTATTTGGTTTATTAATTTAAGTTATAAATTAACTCTTTTCAATCATTTTCCTTTTTGGCTGTGATCTTTTTCTGGTAGCGCAATAAATACTCATTAATTTAATAATGATATCTCATCACATCATCTCATCTCATCTCATCCATCATACGTTCATGTTCATGTCATATTCTGGTTTTTTTTTTTTGGTTTTCTTGTATTCCTAACCTCAAAACATGTGCGAAATTATTTTAAATTTTATTGGATAAACGGAATGTAACGACTTCGTGGTCATCATCATTCTTGAAAAATCCTTTATTTTCCTACACACACATACCTTCATACCCATAACATGCTCATAAGTAGTCATCATTTGTCTTGATATTGTTTTGTTTTGTTTTGTTTTGTTGAAACAAAATTGTATTTCTCATACGTTAGAACCGCAATTCTAACACATACACACTCTCACATATATTTACACTTTCTAGCAAAAGTAAAACCCACAACAAATCCATCACTTTTTAAAGAAAACACAGAAATGTTTTTAGTTGAGCAACGAGCAACGAGAAACATTTTTTAGGAAAAAAATTAATGTCATGCTTAGTTTGTAGCTGCATGTGTGTGTGTGTTAGTATACAAGTATAACATGATTTTGGTCTATTGACCGTTATTTATTTTTTATGCTCATAATGTGGTGGCTTGTGTTGTTGTTATTTTAACTGTTTTTATTTCTTTACGCCATTATGTTGCTCTCTTTTGTTTTCGTTTTTTCCTTTTTTGAATGTTCAGAACTTCGTTGCAAAGGGAGAGAAGTTATATTTTCAGAGCCAGTAAACAATAGAGCGCAAAACATTTGAAATACAAGCAATTGTTCAAGTATTGGTTTGCGGCTGTGTTCTCTCTCTCTCTCTCTTTCTCTCTATAATATTGTTGTTTTTGTTCAAGCTATTGTCAATACATGTATTTGTTGTTTTTGTTGTTGTTGTTGTTGTTTCTCTTATTAAATATTGGTAACATCTGTTATTGTTTGTTTATGTTGGCCAATGCTAAACCTTATTGCCATTGTTGTTATTGTCTCTTATATATGTACACCACAAGAGCCTAAAATTGTTGCCGCATTATGAAGACCATATGGTACGTTTATTTGTTGTTGTTTTTCTTCTTTTTGTTCGATTACTTTCTTTCTTTTATTGACTGCAATAAGTCTTATTGACCGAGTTGTTGAATTTTTATTGCTGCTGTCGTTTTCGTTGTACGATGTACGACGAGTGCTAGCAAGAGAGTAGAGATTTTTTTGTTTTTATTGCTGTATTTCTTATTTGTTGTAGCAGCAGTCATTTATTTGTTCTTGTTTGGTTTTCTGTTATTATTTTATCAATAATAAAATAAAATTTAATATTAAAAAAAAACAAAAAACCCTATCTTGTAACTGGAACAGGAGTAGAAACGAGAATAAAATAAAAACGTGGTATATTTTATGGCCGATTATGAGCCTTTCGGTTATTGGTTTTGCGAAATGTTACCCATGAATTATTTACGCTCATAATGAATTTTACATTATGTAGACAAGCCAATCAGATGTGGCAATTTAAATTGCATTTTTTAATTATTTCGACTTAAGCACACGTATTGTTAAAGAATTTAAAGTTCTTCGTTAGAATTTTGAGGACCATCAGATTTCTGGCAAAAACTCTGAGAGTAAATAAACCTGCTATGAAAAAGTTTCTCAGAATTTGTCGTTCGCAGTCGACGTTAAACTGTAGGTCCCGCCACATATACATATATACATAATTGGCCATTACAACCCTTCAGTCAGGATTACGGCCTAGCTTCTCAACACCACTCATGTTGTGTGCGTTAATTTTATACATGAGTGGCGGGACCTACAGTTTAAAGTCGACTCCGAACGAGAGATTTTTTGAAAAGCTTTTCATGGCAGTTTTCACTCTCAGAGCTTTTGCCAGAAATCTGCTGAGAGGAAGTCGCCGAAGAAATATTTTCATATTTTCGTTTTTATGTCTGACCTGGGATTCGAACTCGGGCCTTTCGTCGAAAAAGCCAACACACTACCTACTAGACCACGGCGACTTCAGTCCCGCCACTCATATATAAAATTAAGGCACACAATTTGAGTGGTGTGAGAAGGTAGGCCGTAATCCTGACTGAAGGGTTGTAATGGCCAATTATGTATGTATGTAGACCAGCAATTTCAGATTAGATTTCTTCACCCCTAGTTTGAAAATTGAAAGCTAACTTATTTCTTTTCAAATATTTTTAATCAATGAGATCTTCCAGGTAAATGTTAAGGTTATGTGGCGGTGTCCTCTTGAAAGACAAGGTCCCATATAGGCACGCGTTTAGAATCATTATGTATGTATGTATTTGTATGGCCACAATTAATATTCCATCGGAGGATTAAACATTCCCTAAGGGTTATTAATTCGACTCCAGAAGAAATTCAGCTCGTCAAGGCAAAGGTTAGACACTGCCTCATGAGGCGAAACACAGTGTATTTGCTCTGTTTAGCTTAGGTTAGGTCAGCGGGTAGCTCGTCATTCACAAACAAGTGCACTCGGTGGCCATATGGCCAATTATGTTACCTATTGTGAGGTAAACCTCCCTATCATGATCCGTTAGTTATGGGTTTGAACCACCTCGAGCTTATGGATAAAGCCGGCCAGTTCCCTTAGTGACACGTTCGCCACCATACCCAGCTCTTCTCACGTTCTGTCACCCAAAAACCGATGACGTCTGCTCTGAAGCTCAGGGTACTCGCATAAAAGGTGTTGCACCGATTCTGTTTACTCTTCATCATGGCGGCTTTGGCAGTAATTCTGGTGAGGCATAGAGTAAAATTTCCAAAAGCGCAATGTCCCTTTGTTAGAGTTCTTGGTTTTCCTGCTCTTCACTGTTGAATGCAGCAATTATGTTGGACCATCCACGGTTTGTTGAATTCTATGTTACCTTTTCTAATTTGGACAAGCATTCCTGTAGATACACATATATCCCCTCTATAGTCTCCTCCTAACGCAGCTCCGATCCCTTCCGTGGCATTTCGTCCGCCTTTTCGTTCCCCTCTATACCATTTGCCCTCTTTAGCTCCAGATCTCTTGCGGAACTTATTAGAGGGTCTGCTAATAAGTTAGTGGCCAGTGGTCAGTGTTGACATAATGTTTAATTTGATTCTCAATTAAAAGCCCACAAGTCTTCTAAAGGGTTATTCGTAGTATAGGGAATTCACTAGAGAATTCGATGGCTGTGCTATGTTTGGACATTTCATCCGACCTATAGAACATTACTATGTGCCGGTGCACATATGTATGTTACTATATCATGACGATATTAGCGGCAGCTATAAGCCGTCTTGGAGTTTATTATGTTACCCTTTGCTTTCTCATAGCAATTTTATTTATTCTCAGAGCTTTTGACAAAAATCTGCTGAGAGGCAATCGCCGAAGAAATATTTTTAGACTATGGCGACTACAAGTAGAAGACTATGGAGGCCTTTTTACGCTGTTAAGTGTTGTTACATTTTTACCTTTTAAAAATGTTTAAAATATGAGCTCGTAGAACGCAAATAAAATAAAAATAAATTTGTGTTTAGTTTTAATTAAAATTCTTTATTATTCGCACAATTCTGTGTGCCACTGTTCACAACTTGATGTAAACAACAACAATTGCTTTTATTTGTTATTCCTCTGTTTATACCCTTTGCATCAACAATAACAATTACTAGACAATTATTCAACAGATCTTTGTAATGGAGATCTGCAAAACAAGACTGGCTGAACTTGACTACCTCTCTCGCCTGCTTTTACTTGGCTTTTATATGGCAGGGTAAACAGTCTGATGAATTTTCTTGAAAACGAATGTTCATGACTTCGCCTTCTCGAAATCTCTATAAATGTAATCATCGTTGTTTACATTTATTATTGTAGCGTTGTTTGTGTATGTGGGTTTTTGTTTTCTTGTTCACCAGCCTTTTTTATGCTCGTGTTTGTTGTTTATCAAGCAGCACGATAATTTGTAAACAGGTTTCTTTAATGCATTGTTTTGTTTTTATAGCTTTTGTTTATAATTTTAATCTAAAGCGATGTAAAAGCAAAATGTACATACTGCCTCTGATAGAATCCACAAATCACCATCTCATTCGTATGGGTCATAGCCCCATATGTGGTATGTTTTCACAACACTAGCAGCTCGTTGATCACTAAATTATGTAGCAGGGAGAAAGCACATATTATTCTTATAATAAATAAGCTCATTAGCTTCGGGTATACTATATATCCATATTTACATTTTTATAAAAAAAAAAATTTTAAAAACATTTTAATTTTCCATTAATTCGTTGGCTGTTTTAGGCATTTAAGCATGAAATTCCCAATAAATTGTTGAATTTAATTTAAATAAATTCTAATTTCAACTGTTTAACTAATTATTTAATAACTTTATTTATTTTTTACTTACATATGTATTTATGTGTGTATGGTATGCAGATGTATATGCATATTTCAATAAATGACGATGAGATTATTGTGGCAGCTTAATTGCTTATTTATACATGCAACACAATTACATGTTGTTGTGTTGCATTATTAAATTTTAAAATTATTGCCACATAATTTATAAGGATTTAACATTGTTTGCCGGTTTTTTCTCTTTCTATCTCTCATATTTTTTCTATCTGACCTATGACACACACCTACACTCACACATAAACAAGGTGTATAGAATGTGAGAAATTGAAACCAATTGGAAACACTTTACAAAAAGTAAATCGTTTGTAAAATGGAAATCTGATATCGAATTGTGGCAAAGAAATCGTTTTGATTTTAATTGATTTGTTCTCTCAATTTCAAAGAAGGTATTGGAAAGTATGTATGTAGGTGCCGGTAACTACCATAAGTGATACGGTTTATTAACATTTTTCAGGTTGACATTTCAAAATTGTTTTCAGATTTGTCTGAGTGTATTCATTTACTCGTTTTGTTTTTCATTTCTAATCCTAATTAAGTTTAGTTTGTATTTACGTATTAATGTTTAGAAAAATCTGTGATTAAATTAATTTCACATTGAATATTCGAATGTTATTTATGTATGTGAATAAATTACGGATAATATTTTAATCCTAGAAATAATGTGCATTTAAAATTTCGATTACTTTAAATTAATTTTTTTAGAAAATAAATTTGTTTTTTTTATAATATTGTTACGTATTTACCTTTTAAAAATATTTAAAATATGAGTTCGTAGATTGCAAATAAAAACAAATTTGTGTTTAGTTTTAAATAAATTCTTTATTGTTTGCACAATTCTGTGTGTCACTGTTCACAACTTGATGTAAACAACAACAATTGCTTTGTTTGTTATTCTTCTTTACACTCTTTTGCATAAACGTACATGCATACGTACTTACATAATTGGCCATTACAACTCTTCAGTCAGGATTACGGCTTAGCTTCTGACACCACTCATGTTGTGTGCGTTAATTTTATACGGGAGTGGCGTGACCTACAGTTTAACGTCGACTCCGAACGACAGATTTTTGAGAAACTTTTTTATTATGGGTTTATCTACTCTCACAGTTTTTGCCAGAAGTCTGCTGAGAGGAAGTCGCCGAAGAAATAATTTTTTTTTTCATATTTCGTTTTGATGTCTGACCTGTGATACGAACCCGTATCACTTGCCTTGCCTTTTATATGCCAACATGAACAGTCTGAAGAATGATCTTGAAGTCGAATGTTCGTGGCCTCGCCTTTTGGAGATCTCTATAAATGTGGGCATCGCTGGCTCATTATTGTTGTTTGTGTATTTTTAGATTGGCTTTCCTTTGAGGAAGTGCAAACAAATGACCTCACATTTTCAAAAGAAAGGTGGAATAGCGAATGGACTTTTCTGGTTTAATATGGATACCTGTGGAAAAAAATTTGCCCTGAAACCAAACCATAGTTCATCTTTGAATTGCAGAAGCTGTAAAGAAATGGGAGAAGAGAAGATCACAGAACCTGAGAGAAAGGATTCTTGGTTACCCAGAGTGTGTCCATAGAAAGTGTCTAGCCAAAGGTGATTTAGATAGAGGCCTTTATTTATTTTTTATTTATTTCCATAAAATGTTTCATAAAGTGGCAGGGATAGTTAACATATGCCAGTCAATAATCATACGTAGTTGTTTGATGAAATAAGTGTTATCAGGATTAGAATGGGACTTTATAGGACCCTCGAGTAAATAATGCTATTTGAAACGGCTACCAAATTAGGACCACCTAAACTAGTAATCTGCTGCGGCTTTTCTAACTCTATTTTAGGTGTTAAGTCTGCGTGTGAATGTTAAGTTCATCCATATACTTCGCTTGCCATGCAAAATGAAAAGCATGTTGGTAAATGATAGTCAATCAGAAGTCCGGTTTCCTGATTTTCGTATTGAAATTGATCTTATGGTCTGAAGAAAACCACAGCCATACAGTAGATAATAGGGAATCGCCCAAACCAGCGGGGGCTTCACTTTAAAATTAGACGCAGATGTTACTGGTTTCTCTTTAATTTTTGTCAACAGAGGTGAGGATATGGGAGTTCTCTTTAAACGACAATTTACACGTATTTTTGTAAGACCCACCATTTGTTTAAATTTTTTTTCTGATATTTTTGGAATTTAAATTTCCTCTTAATGGTTTTCCTTCTCTGCTCTATCATAGAGTCTCTCTCCAGTTAAAAGCAGAAATTATTAATCTTTTGCTAGTTCTTTTAGTTTTATTTCGTTGGCATTTAAAAGAGAGCGAGAGACAATAATTTCTTTTTAATTGAATAAATAATTAAAAAATTCGCTGTCCAGCTCCCTATTGTGAGTCGCAAAGTTAATTGAATAATTAAAACTGTATTGTAAGATGCGTACTCCCTCTCTGTTTCTCTTTCTCGTTCTCACTGTGTCATTTAATATCTCTTAAATAACCGTTAACTGAATAATATTGTTGGTAAGAAAAGTTTTCCACAACAAACAAAATGAAAACAAGAAAACAATATTTAAACAATCAATAAGTAAATATGCAGTACGACGAGGTATATACTTTTCTAATGCACTATATGTATATGTATGTACGTGTATGTGTATCACTGTTATAATGCTGTTTCCAAAATACATTTCAAACTCTTTGAACATTTTCAATTATTTTTGAAGCGAAAGAGCATAATCTGCTTAAATTGCTGCCTTTTAATATTGTGTGTACCTATGTCTGTAACACAACCCCCCTATTGTAACATAATCAATTGCCTATGCAGCCCAATTACTATCAATGCTCAAAAGTATAATTAGGCTTAATGACTTTAAAGCCATCATACACACTCCTAACCACCACCCCCAAAACCATTTTCAAAAATATGTTGAACGATTTCATTACCACCAGCATTTAAATTTACCGAAAACAAAGACAATGACGATGAATGATTGCCGAAAGATAATTTTAAACAGCCGCGGGTCAATGCTGCTCTAATCAATTGTAACAATTGTTGTTCATCTTCAATTTTTGTCTTTTGGCTCATGTTGTCGTATTCGATTAGGGTTTAAAGTGATTGAACAACAACAATATGAAGAGAAAGATAATATTATCAAACGGCTGTAGGGTGTATTGCACAGTGTGTAAATTTATCCAAAATTGATTTGGAGGATAAGGCTGGAAAACTCTACAAATACTGTATCCATATATAAAAATGTAAAGCTGCACATACGGCAGTTACATATTGCATTCGAATCTCAATCTAATCGCTTCCACTCTGAAGGAATTGATTAAATATAGCCACTATTATCAAAATATCGGGTGGGCCATCTATCGGTTCAAATTTGAACCATCGGATATTTCGAATCTGGCAATACTTATGTCATTCCATTCTGTAACAAAATTCAGCATATTATCTCCACTGAACGTAATGAATTGATTTACGCTTGAGTAGCGTTGAGATTTATTGGAAATTGCCAGTAAATGTCGTACAAAATTTGGTCGCAGAGAGGAGCTAACAGTGCCTGGTATATGCAAGTTTATTGCTAAAGTTCGTGAAACTGGTCTCATTGTTTTGTGCACCAAGACGTGTGCATACTTGTACAGTGCGTACATACGAAAATATCGTCATCGTTCTCAAGAATTGAACATTTCACGCACTAGTTTACGTCGTCTCGGTATGACGCTTTTCAAAGTTCAAGAGTTGAAACAGCTTTCGTTTCGCTTGATAGGCCAATACGAAACTGCACAATAATGTCGATTTTTGTAAAAAATGTCGTCTTTTCGGATGAATCTCACTTTCATCTTGGCGGGTACGTTAATGAGCAAAATTTTCCGTATTTGGGGCTCAGAAAACCTTCACGTACCCTTATAGAATCCAATACATCCATTGCGATTGCCTGTTTGATACTTCTTGTGGAGCGGAGGCATCATTGGCCCATATTTCTTTGAAAATGAAAACAGCGCAACCAATACGGTCAATGGAGACACCAATCGCACCATGATAACCGATTTTTTTGTACCTGATTTCATGGTATTGATGTGAACGATGCTTGATTTTAAATTGATGGTGCAACTTGGCACACATCTCATGCTACAATCGATTTAATGCATCAAACGTTTGATGTAAACGGCCATCCAAAATGGTGATGTCATTATTTTCTGTGGGGCTCGGTTAAAGAAATGAGAAAGAGACAATTGAACATTTGAAGACCAACATTTGCGATGCCAGTACAAACTAAAACACAGAGATTTAAATATCTACGCTGGTGAACTAATGACAATTCGGGCAATAGTATCCAAGAACATGAGATAAAGAATAGTCATGGACTATAATAGGCCAGTTTTTTTCTGTCATGGCGAATAATCTATCAACTAGAGCTAGAGAATTACAGAACTGGAACCTTTTAGTGCGCTGGGCTACAAAAGTGGACAGAAACGTCACGTAGCTAGACTATTATGAAGAAATAACACAACAGAACAAATTGCGAAGATACTCAGAGGCGATTATTATGAAAAGAAAACTAAGAGTGTATCAAGACTATGTAAAGACGTGTTAAATAAACTGATGAGCGTCCCTTATACTCTGATTTGTGTATTCATTTGCATTGGAAAGGCGTTGTAGGTAATAATAAGTAAAGGGCATGTAATGATGTTATCGAAATGATGGTGAAAATAATATATCAGACGTAACTCATATCAGAGAAGTGAACTGTAGGAAGTTTGTACAGAGTTTTTGCTTCCTATAGAAAGTGAGGTTAGAAACTCTTACTTGTGAGTACACAACACGCCTATATGTTGGCCTAGGTGTACGTCGAAAGACATGAGACCAATCTTTCTCTATATACTTGCCAGTTATTTATTCAGTTGCTGGTTTCTGGATTTCAATGTTCCATGTTATTTATAGGGTATTTCATTAAGAGTTTCCTATTCTTAAATGTATATAAAAAGCATCGACATTTTCAATTTTCAATTTTTCATGATTCTAATGTATACATAAGACAGAATTTGACCGATGGAATAGCTTGGGGGAACGCTGTGGCTTGTGGCGTATTTGCTTACAGCTGCGACTTAAAAAAATTTCATTTCTTAAGTGAAATTGTGTGGTATTCGTGGCCAGTACACATCACCTCCGCGCGAGATGACCGCACCATCAAATCGATAGTGCTGAATATCCAAATCATTCAGTTCAGGCCAAAAGAAGTTTTCAATAATTGACCTATAGTGCTCGCAACGACTTCTCTCTTGTTACTTGACAAGGACTTCTAGATATTAGACGGAGGATAACACAGTTTTTTTTTAGCAAGTTTTATCAAGCTCTTAGTGACGTTCTTCAAAAAGGTTTTGTGACTACAGGTCTGTGGGGTATGATATTGCGACTGAAAATTAAAATGGAAGAATAATCGTACACTATGTGAAGAGAGACAAGTGTGATATGTACATTGATATGCAGTAGGGTTGCTGGAATAGTTCCGGATAATTTGCATTCAGTAAAGATAAGAGCAACTGAAGACTGGTTAGTCTTACCATAAAATTTCTTAGAAACATGTGATGTGATAGATCAAGTTCCTTCTCTTGGAACCAACTGAGAGAAAGTTCGGCGGGGGAAAGTAAGTTGCATTCGTCAAATGGGAATTTAAGGCAATGAGGAAGCAGTGCGGCAAAAGTATACCAGGAGAATGGGATGATAGAGGAGACGCGTAGACTCTTCTTAAGACAAAGGCTATAGTTATACTGGGAAAAAATGGGAAATAAATTTGACTCGTTTAATATTCGACAATCAGCACGATAGTCCAGTTTCGTAGACTCCAAGAACAATAATTTTGAAAAAAATTGCATGAAACCCATTATGTGTATTCTGTTATGAGAATAAGGAATGAATAGAACACATGCCTACTTAGAATCTATGCGACGTTAATGCACTTTAGAAAGAAATATCTCGATGCCTATTACATGCTAGGGAGGAAGTTATTCTTTGACATAGTGAACAGTAAACTGAGCCTTACTAGGCATCCGATTCAGGTCATATATTGTAGGATACCCATATAACTATAAATCGATGAGAGTAGAATAGATTGTCTGGCGACTGTCTTTTAGTTTCTTAAGATAATAATATTAAATGAGATTGCTTGGTTGCCTTTATACTCGAAATTACCACCCAATACTCGTATCCATAAGGGTTCTTACCAAAAACTTTGAACTTTTTCTGGCAAAATGGCCCATTGTTCACGATTCTATTGTAATGTTTTTGACTTTAATTATTAAAACGTTAACGTTTATGCCATATTGCTGTAAAATATTTAACAATGTATACATAGGGTGTTGTGCCTTTTTGGGTATGTATTTTGTATTTTGGAATATAACTGCTGCGTGAATGTATATATGTATGTGTATTTGTGTGTGTATGTATATTCGCTGGCGTAATGAAAATGATTTATACACTGGAGAAACATTTTACAATTGTGCTGCAATTAATTTTCAATTGACATTTTAATTATGGACTAAAGACATTTGCTTCTTGTCGTTTATGTAATATTAAAGGTGGCCACATCAATTTAAATTTGAATAAAGTAAAGTGTAGTTACTAGTCTTAAGAGGATTTAAAGGAACTCAAATAGATATGGCATAGAAACCTTTTTTTTATTGAAAGACTTGTGTTTTTTTTATGAAGAAGGCTTTGCACAATGGCTTTAGTTTTACGAATTTTTATCAACAAATCACAATCCATTTATTTGGCCACCTTTTTTCTATGTGAAATAGTTTCTCATTAACATAAAACGTTTTCCATATGCCTAGTAAAGAAAATCTTAACGTAAGTTGTATATGTGTGTGTGTATGTACTTATGTCCTGTGCCTAAATGTATGCTTTAATATATTAATACTGAAGCGTGTTTGTGTAAATAAATGCCATTCACCCTGTTTAAATTTGTATCATCTGTTTAAACAGCGTATATTAATTTAATATGTAAATGCAGAATGAGAGAGAGGCAAAAAAAAAAATTTGTAGGAAATATTGTATATGTATTCGAATAACGACCATTAAGATTATTTTAATTATTAAGAAACAAAAAAGAAAAGAGGGAAACTATACCAGGCTTGTATTGCGTATTAAGGACATCCATAAAATATTTTAAATGTTGCATTGCCGTTTAATGCAATGAAATTATTTGTTGTAATTACTACAACAATGTTTTGCTTCGACTATAATTTCACTTTGACAAGAAACTTATCGCTTTCAATAAAGCGAATTCACTGAAATTATTAAAAAAAAAGAGAAAATAAACTACAGAAGAAATTCATTAAGAAGGATTTTTAAGAGAATAAAATATGTGACAGGAATGTAAGTGAATAATCCATTAAGATTGAGAATTAGATAGGATGGATTGAGAAGGATGGAGGGAAATATAATAGGTTAGGAACGATAGAATAGTCGGAGTGGTAACTTTGTTGAATTTACAGATGTAGCAACACAAAAAACGATGTTCTACAGCTAATTAAAACAGATTTCCGCATAACATTTTGGATCATTGCAAGATGACAGGCTACTCAAAGAAGCGCAATGTTTATCACTATCTTTCCAATATTATTTTTCAGTTTAATAAGAAAATAGTTTTCGGCCGAGAAAGGCAGGATCTGTGAAAATTTATTGGATTGTAGTGAGAGGTGAAGTGATTCTTATTTTTTTCCAAAGCATGAAATAAAGCATGTACTTACCATTATGTATGTTCCCATACAATCTACGTATAGCTTCAATTAATCAACCACATCCACATCCAACAGGTTCATGAACATCCTTGCATCAGGATTACTCCAGAGTGCCAGCGTAATTGTTTCTGTTGCACAACAAACAATTTCATTTACTGGTTTTCAGTGCACTGGTTATTATTATTGGATTATTGATTTATTCAGATTTATGTTTTTTATTTCTCTTACGCAGTTCCTCAAATCCGATTACTTGGTGACTACTTATCCATATAATCCGAATTAGTTCATGTTCGGAGTAACTAATAATCACCAATTAATAATCCCTGACTGCTAATGATATATGGCAGTGCCATAGCTTATCTCATCGCACATACCTTAAATAGAAAACTGTGTTATGCTCCAGTAGCTCGAACCTTCTTTCGTATAGTCTCTATATTTAGAGCCAACCGCATGTGTGTATATAGCTTATAGCTCAACCTTGCCTTAGACGGTTGAAAAAATAGCATTATTTCCAATGCCTATGTATCGACCTCCACTCGCACTGCTGGAACGTAAGTAAGTAAAGGTCCTTTCTATGTCATTCTCGGAGTGAGGCACCATTTAAAACCTATGGCACTTATACATAGGTACCAGCAACAGTGTAATTTTTCTATCCTGTCCTCCAGCTTTTCTATCTAACATAACACCCAAGCATAATATATAGACATACATAATTATAATCCTTCAATCAGGATTACGGCCTAGCTTTTCAACATCACTCATGTTGTGTGTGTTAATTTTATACATGAGTGGCGCGACCTACAGTCTAATGTCGACTCTGAACGACAGATTTTTTTAGAAAGTTTTTCATGGCGGGTTTATTTACTCCCAGAGTTTTGCCAGAAATCTGCTGAGAGGAAGTCACCGAAGAAATATTTTCTCACATTTCGTTTTGATGTCTGACCGGGGATTTGAACTATGGCTTCGGGTCTAATAAGCCAACACACTACCTACTTGACCACGGCGACTTTTTCATGCATTGTATCCGGGTAGATATTCCATGGTACCTTTCCTGTTTAGAAAGCGACGACTGCCTTTATGAGCGATCTTCTGTAATCGCATGTTATGTTCAAAGCGAGTCGTATTCTTACCCCTCAGAAGTATTAATACGTCGTCATCGTGGCAGACTAGTGCAAGTCCTACACACCTAAATACATAATTGGTCATTACAACTTTTCCGTGAGTATTCAGACCGGTGAGTAGTGTGACCTACAGTTTAAAGTCGATTCCCAACGGCAGATTTTCTTTTTTGATAAAGTTTTCATCACAACTTTATTTACGCTGAAAGTTTTTACCAGAAATCTTCATTGTATTTCGTTTTGTTGAAAATATCTGACCTGAGTTTTGAACCGTGGACTCTCGTTTAATAAGCCAACACACTACCTACGAGACTACTGCGGCTACAAGTCGGCAAGCCCACCTGAGTTATTGTCCCCGGAACACTATAAATAGTTGTGAGCTACATTGGAAACTAGGCCTTCCTGTGATGTTTCATTCTATACATTTTCTCTTAATGTTGTGTTGTATGCACTATTCTGTTGTATTTAGTTAGTTACTCGTGAAAGAAAGTCTGTTTTTAAATTTAATTGATTATATTTTTAAAAGTACATATTCTTCCTTTTAAAAGGATTTAAAGAATTTCAAAACATTTTTTAGTTTTATTTTCATTATCAATCTATTTGTTTTCTAGTTTTGCTTCATATCTTTTCATTTCATCCACATTTTTGTGGTTGTCCTTAACAATTTAATGCAACTAATACTCTCTCTCTCTCTCTGTATGGCTTTGCTTTTCTCTAACAAACTCGCGTATAAGTTAAAAAGAGAGAGGAGAAGAGAAAAAGGATTAAATATAATTAATCTAATACTTTTGACAACTATTGCTTGCTCTATTCTATTATCTTCTATTTTATTTTAATTTCTTTTCTTTTATTTTTTTCTTCTTTTGTTTTCGTTTCACAATTTAAACAATTTCCGTAATCCTCTAACCAAAATATGTACCAAAAAGCAAAGGAAATAAAATTGAAAATGAAGCAAAAAAATAAGAAAAAGGCATTAAAATAAATGAAATAAAGAGAAAAAATTGTAAAAGAGAAATACAAACTAAACTTGAACTTAATGCCACTTCAATTTCTGTTGACTGCATTTAGATTTACAAAAAAATTCATCTTCTATTGAAATTGTTTTTAGGTTTTTTAAACTGTTTCCATTTCCCTTTTTTCCCTTTCCTTTTTTTTTATCAATATTTGCTACACTTGTCTGCCCAACTATATAAAGCAGACATAAAATACATGCACACAAACGCAGTTAAACGTTAATACTTATTGTAGGGAGTAGTTTTATACTGCATATATCATATCAGTAGTGGTTTCTCTATAAGTGTGTCTGTGGGTATGTGTGTATGTGAGCAACATATCAACATCATCATCATCATCATCATCGACATCATTGCAGACGTGCTCATATAGTATGCCTTGCTCGAGCACGTTTTATTTCAATTGAAACTCTTTTTCAATATACATACACTTACACTTGCATATACACTTGCATACATTGTACAAGCATAGTTGTGTACTCTCCGTAGAGACCACAAATAAGCTTATTTTCTCAAGTTTTATTTTATTTTTTTTATATTGAATTAAAAATTCTCTTTTTTCTCCTTTTTTGCTTTGAATTTCTCTTTGTGATCCGAGTAAATGAGTGTCTCGTGTCTGTCATGTGTGTTAATAAGAGTGTACATGTTTAAATATGTAGGTATTGAATGGCGAATATTGTTAATATTGATTTGGCTTAATCCCTCTCTCTTTCTCTCCTTCTGTCTGTTTCACTCTCTCTCTCTCTCTCTCTCTCTCTCTCTCTTTTATTACTTTTTATTTAATTTTTCCATAGTTTTTGTGTCTTGACATCAGGAAGATAATTTATCACAGAGAATTCGAACAATTAAAGAAATTGCTTTTCATACAATGTGTAGGACTGTGTAAATTTTAATTACAGGGTGTTTTTAATAGTTTGAGAGCTAAAAATTATAATGCACAACTGAAATATTTTTGTAATTGGTTTTTTTTTTAATTTAAATTCGCCGCTGCTACGAACGACATTTTCCAATAAACCTGTTTGTATGGCATGAAAAATGGCTTGAAAATTGTCTTCGAATGCTTCAAGAGTTGCTGGGGCTCACTGGTTTAAATACAATAAACAACTTAACATAGCCCCATAAAAAAAGTAATCCAATGGTATTTTACACGAGAGTTGTGGATAGTGAACGAGTCAAACTTAACTTTCGTTAAATGCTCTGTATGACAAAGCATGCTGAGATTTTTTTTTGGAATCTAATGTCGCTAGTGCTTAACAGATTGATTTTTAAAACCAAAAATGTCAGCACGCTCGATAGCCCTACCCATTCACTATAATGGCAGCTGATTATTAATTTCGAAAGAAATAAGTATTAAATACTTATGCTGCCAGTATGTAAGCCGCAGAAAATACTTAATTTTTGTATAAAGGGTGGGCCATTTAAAAGTTTAAAATTATATTTGTGTTGTGAAGTACATTTTCGTGTGAGATATGCAGTATTATTTCATTCATATGGGTGCTACGGCTGGCCTCACTGTACCTCATTCGATCAGACCAATTTTCGTACACTTATTTCGAAGTCGCCGTAGTCTAGTAAGTAGTGTGTTGACTTATTAGACGTAAGGCCACTGCTGAAATCCCAATTCCGACATCAAAATGAAAATATGACAAAAAAAAAAAAAAATTAAAATAAAAATATTTCTTCGGTGTCTTCCTCTCAGCAGATTTTTGGCAGTAATTCAAAAGTGCCATGAAAAGTTTTTCAAAAAAATCTATTGTTCGGAGTCGACTTTCAACTGTAGGTCCTGCAACCCATTTATCAAAATTAACACACACAACATACGTCATTTGAGAAGCTAGGTCGTAATCCTGACTGAAGGGTTATAATGACCAATTATGTATGTGTATGTATTCATTTCGAGTGTATAGGGTTGTATTTCGGTAATGACATCACGAATGCAGATCTTCAAATGCTCCATTGTCTCGGGCTTGTCGGCATAACACTTGGTCAATTCACACAAGCTGTTGTATCGTTGTATTCATTGTATTGTTGGAAGAACATACAACAGTGTATGATTGTTGTATGATCCAATACACTTATACACATTTTTCCATTGGTCAATTCACACAACTTTGTATCGTGTATGTTGTATTGAATACATTTGTTATGTTTATGCTATGCTGTATTGTGTATTTCGTGGCATTCAAACAAGTTGATAGCCCGAAACCAACACAACATATGAAAACATATACACATTTTTTTCATTCACGCAATTTGATAGCACGAAACCAATACAACTTTTAAAAACATATGAAAAAAATGTGTATAAGTGTATCAGATTTTTATATGAAAATTATCAACAACAATACACTGTTGTATGTTCTTCCAACAATACAATGAATACAACGATACAACGGCTTGTGTGAATTGACCAACTGTTTTTTAACGACGCCCCACAGAAAATAGTTCGGCGGTGTCAAATCGCAGCTTCTTTGAAGGCCAATTGACACTAGCTTGAGGGCTAATTAAATAGCCATCAAACGTTTGACGAAATAAATCGATCGTGTCATGAAATGTGTAGCAAGTTGCACCACCCTCTTGAAACCAAACATCGTTCACATTAATCCCATAAAAAGGGGCAACAAAAAATCGGTTGCCATAGTGCGATAGGTGTCTCCATTGGCCGTAATAGTTGCGCCATTCTCATTTTAAAGGAAATATGGGCCAATGATGCCTCCGCTCCACAAGCCGCACCAAACAGTCACTCTTAGAGGGTTTATTGGCTTCTGTAAGGCTACATGTGGGTTTTCTGAGCCCCAAATACGGTAATTTTGCTTACTAACGTACCCACCAAGATGAAAATGAGTTTCATCCCAAAAGATAATTTTTTGGCAAAATCTACATCATCGTGCAGTTTCTCGTTGGCCCATCTAGCGAAGCGAAAATAAAGCAGATTTTCATGCGGCTTCAACTCATGAACTAATAGTACTTAGTTAGGCGTCATACTAAGATATTTTTGCAAAATTCGACGTAAACTATTGCGTGCAATGTTCAGTTATTGTGAACGATGACAAGTTGATGTTGATGGGTTCTCTCACACATACTTTAAACCACAGTTTCGATATTTTCGGGTGTACGCACTGTATGAGCACGCCTACGTCTTGACGCATCAGTAATGAATCCAGTTTTGCATACCTTAGCAATAAACTTATTTATGCCGGGCACTGTTGGTCCTTCTCTGCGACCAAATTTAGTACGACATTTTCTTGGAATTTCCGACCAGTTGTCTTTGCTGTGGAAATGAATTTCCAATAAATCGCAACGTTGCTCAAGCATAAATCGATTCATTATGTTCAGTGTGCATGATATACTGAATTTTGTGAATAGAATGACAAAAGTATTGTCAGAAATATTGTCGAAATTACCAATGGTTAAATTTTAAACCGATAGATGGCCCACTCGATATGTAAAGGCTATTCCTTAATGGCTTGAAGATTGTCTTTATTAACAATTTCAATATGTCGCTTATTGGCGTAGGGATTAACCCAAAACTGATCGTTTTTCCTAAACACAATTTTTCGATTATTCAATTCTTTTACGAACTGCAGTTTTTAGGTAAGTAAGCACGTAAAGCACGTAAGGCCATTAACGAATTGAAATTTCGACGTTACCTTCAAGATTTCGCACTACAGCAGGTATGCACATTTGCACGCACCAGAGATCAGCAATGAGTATTCAAAAAGATGAGTAGATTCGAATCATACTCATAATTTCTGATACTTATACGCATTCATACTTATTTTAATATCATACTCATACTACTCATATTCAAAGTTTGATGTCCTCATCGTACTCATACTTAACAATACGCATGATTTTGTTGATTTCGACTCTCCATAACTCAACATGTACAAGAATCACAAAATAAGTATGATTCGCGTACGAACACTGCAATACTCACTAGAAGGTTGTGTGTTTGCTTTGCTTTCTGTCTGGGCCTTTGTCTTTCTTATTTTTTTGTAAATGCAACAACAACTAAGACTGTAAATTTTGATGAATGATTCGAATTACTCGAATCATTTATGAGTATTATAAGTACATACATACATACATAATTGGCCATTACAACCCTTCAGTCAGGATTACGAGCTAGCTTCTCATAAGTACATATTATAAGTATTTTTCTAAATTTATGAATCTAAATGAGTAGGCGTATGAATCAAACAAATTTCGAATGTAATGAGTTTGATGTCAACGTTATAATCATACTCATTGCAACCTGTACTTACAAATACGAATGAATCAGAGTAGTTGAATTTCAATACTGTTGACTCACTCATATTCAAAATTTCACGAGTGCTTATGAGTAACGAAAAAACGATTCTTTGCTGATATCTGGTACGCCCACTTCTTTGTCTTGTTGATGGACTTGTACTGCGATTATGTGTACCAAATAAAGTGGACAAAGTAATTTCTGAACTTCGTTAACAGTTTGAAATTTTCAGCTATCCAGCAATATATACCGATGTTTATATTTAGTTCTCAAGCATCATTGATGCATCTTAGAATTTTTCCAACAGATTAAGATATATTTTCGAACCTGTGAAATTCGTTCCGATAGAGGAAGATAATGATTCTGTATCTAGGGTCACTACAAACCAGAAGAGTTGTTAAAGAAAATTCAGGCTCATTCTAAATTAATTGCCTAGTAATTGTGCAGTCAGGTTTAATCTGATTTGTCCGCAAAATTTTCAAGTTTCACCACCTGTATTTCACATTCAGAAACAAGAAATTCATGAACGCTTTGTTTTCATCTACCATTGTAGACTGCATGTCGCAAGTTTGTGTCTGCTGCATAAAAAATGTTTGTGTTGATTAAGATTGGAGAGAAAAAATACACTTTAATTTACCACAATTTGACTTGTGGCTGTTTCAGTTAACAAATGGATTAGTTTTCTTGCCCAAACGCCCATGACTTGACTTTGTGATATTTGTAATGAGGACAACAACAATAACAACAACTGTTACTATGAGGCATCATAATTAGCAGTGTTTGCATAATGGCAACATTCATAATGATGATGATAAAGTAACAGGACTACTGCTATTGGCAATGATATCATTATTATTGAGCACTCAACACTCTTTACTCACCATCATCACCATCATCATCATTATTATCATCATTAATGTAACGGGATTCAGTTTCCAATACTCGCCATCATCGTAATTACGGTTGTTAATAACCATATCATACGAAATATTTATACACACACACGCACATTTTAACACTTATACAACATTAAGGCAATGTGGTTGTGCGGGCAATTTATGTGTAAAAAAGTAAATGCTTTTGTGTATACATAAGTTTGTGTTTGTATATGTATGTATGTTCCTATCAAAATCTCAAATATGCAATTATGGTGCAGTATCACCACCAACATCATCATCATTCTTATGCTCAACACACATATGCGCTGTAGTAATACAACAACAGCAAATTTAATGTATATGTGTGTGCATAAATACACATGGCTAAAACGGTTTCTAAATTAGGGTGAAACATAATTGAAATCTAAAATTTAAAACAAACAGAACACAATAATAATAACAATGGCAAGTCAACAGTAAGGTTCTAGAAGTTGCCTGATTGAAATAAATGAAGTAAAAATAGAGTGAAAGGTAAAGTTGCCAGTCAGTGGTAGCAAAGAGTTCCACCTGTAACCATTATGTAGTTTGATCGTTGTAGTAAAAGATGGTTAAATTTGAGGAAAGTGAAGGATGTCTGTCAGTCTATAGTAATGCTTGTGAGATAGTTATCGCATGGCAGTGATACAAATTCAAAGAAGGCTAAAAGTTGGAATTTTGAATAATGCGTCGCGCATAGTTGCTATTAAAAAACGGATCAACATTTTGGGACGAATTTAGCAGACCATTTAATCGAGATCATTCAGAACTTATCGGAATTATTATTATTATCCTGCAATTAGAAAGTAATATTAGCTCTTAAGGTAAATGCATAGGCCATCATCATATAGCAAGCCACGATTAGAAAATGTCAGTAATTGCAACAATTGAGCACTGTTCTAAGTTTATGAATATGCTGCTGTCGCAACTGTAACAAAATCATCGAACGGAAACGGCGGCGTGAAATGCCAATTATACCCCGTATCGGCCAAATTTTACTGCGTTTGAAAATTCACGTGTATACATACATTATTGACCAATATGACGCTTTACTCTGGGTGCTTACACCACCCATGGTTTGCGTAAATTTCATAATTGAGCGGCGGGACATAAAGCTTAACGTCGAATCTGAGCTTTATCCAAAAGATTTGTGAAAATGAGATTCTGGTCTAGATTATGCCAAGTATGTGCCCTTGTCTAAAATGCACTGCGCTACGTGGATTCCACCTACTGCGCGATGTAAAGCGGAGATTAAAATTTAAATAAACAAATTGGATCGTTCATTAGGATGTTCCTATCTTTAAAATTATATAAAACAAAGTGTGTTTGTGAATTATTATCGAAATTTTTTTAGTCGTTTGACTGACCTATTAATGCTATTGTGTAGAATATGTATAAAATCGTGGATCCTAAATGTTCAATTTTCATTGACTCTAACGAATATATCAGCCTGAATTTGTCCGATGACATGCGTTAAGTTGGCTTTGAGTACTCTTGTGCTTTGTGGCTTATTCGCCTACATCAGGGATTTAAGAAAATCCCATAAGAAAAAGTTTCACGAAGTCAAATCACCCGATCTCTGCAGTTAGCTCACATCAACGCCACTCAAATGCAGTCGTGCAAAATATCGAATGTGGCAGGAGTTGTGTGCTACGTAGCGTCGTTCTTGATGTCCAGATTATCAAATTGAAGACAAAAGAAACTGGTAATCATTGAACCGTTCACAGTGAGTGCCTGGCCAATGTCTTTTTCAATTATCCACTAAATAGTAAGTTTTTCCGGATGCATCTTCTCGCATCGTACAATTGTTGTTCGACGACCAACATTACTATTTTTAGGCTTCCCAAGTGTATATCAAATTATTAACGTATGTTTTTGTAGGGCCAGTAGGCATTAAAAATACGAAATCGTTAATCGTATTGATTTCTGTCATCTTTAATCGAATATATCGATTTCATTCTGTTTAATTTTACGTCATACCAAATTTTTCAATAGAGATTAGATGCTCCAATAGAAAAGCTTAACTATAAGGCTTATCTAAAGTCAATTTTTTGCAAAAATTTGTTCAAAAATAGCCTTTAACCAATTTTTATTATTTTTCAATAGGTTTAGGTAAGGTGACAAACCTCATTGAAGGCAGAAGTCTCACTTAGACCAGAATTTGGCCCGCCCTATGAAACCGTAATCAGTATTTAACTCATTCGTAATCGAATGAAATGAATCTTGCTATTGCAACAACCTTTATGTGGGATGTCAGAATGTGAGGGGTCAAAAACCTCCGTCTTTTTATGTCCTTTTAGAGAAGAGCACTGACACATGAGATGAAAGACATTCTCTTCCTCCTACTTAGACCCATAGGACCTACAGAAATCATTTACAGAAACACCAACTCTTTCAACATGCCTACCAAAAGGATATACAGTCACACAGATAATTATACGTAACCCCCTAAAAATCATTTTTTTAAAAATGATAATATATGGGCAAGGCAACTGATTTTTGCGCCAAATTTTTTGTTTTCCGTCACAGCCGAACAAATTATATTTATTCTCATCACTAAATATTACATTCGCCCAAAAATCAGAGGACTTGTCCATATATTATTGGGCAAATTCCAATCGTGGCTTTTTTCTCGGCACTCGGCTGCGGAAACTGTTCTTTCTCAAAACACTTCGAACTGTTTCGGAATGCACAATAACATTGTGGTCACTTTCCGAGGTATTTCGTATTTCTACGGCTGTAGTCCTAGGATTTTTATTCACAATACATTTTATATACCGGGCTACCATTGGAGAAATTGTATTAGAAATATACGTCGTATGTATAATTCTCTGTGGTGCCATATTGGTTTTAAGCAAACTGCAGTCACAAATTCATAGCTTTTGGTAATCTTTTTTTTTATTTAAGTAAATGTGTCGTTACAGACGCTAATGTAAAGAAATTTTAGATTAGAAGTTCATTACTTTTAAAAAAAATTATTTTTAGGGCGGGTACGTATAATTATCTGTGTGACTGTATATTTATAACAATTTCAATTGTGGGATGGATACCCATGTGGTTTAAGGATATAAATGAGTCGATACTCTTCTTGTCCATGCGTGTGCAGCTGAAACTAGTAATATTGCGTGTATCCTTTGGATGCTCAATCTCATTACCCATGTAAACCGAGTACATAATATCCAATTTAACTGAATCAGTTGGACCTGTAACATCAGTTGCCCTGTAACATCTGGTATATTGCGAGCATCATACCTAAGCTCTGGAACACATACGGGAGTAACCTTTGCGTGTTTCAAAATTTCCCGGAGAAACTTATTTAAATAGCTCTTAAGAGGTTTAACATTGAAAGGATTATTCTTACCATGGCTTTAACCATGTATTATGAACCCACCCTAATAAATACATACATACATATGTACATATACGCATTAGCCCAATTACAATGTTTTGCCATCATTAAAGTCGTCATCATCATTATGTACTGCAGTTTAAAATATTCTCTTTCTTTTTTTGTTGTTGTTGTTATTGTAATTGTAGTTGTCAGGATATCATTTAATATTTCGTTGCTGATGGAATGCTGTGAGGAAAAGGACTCACTAACAAATGCACTACAAATAATAATTTTTTCAATTTTGTTTCTCTTTTTTTGTTGTTGTTTTTTGCCTACTTTTGGTCCACATCATTTACCAAATGAGACTTACGAGTGTGTATGGATGATTATACTCTTTCGCTCTCTCTCTCTCTCTCTCTCTCTCTCTCTGTTTTTCTATCACGTAAAGCAAGTGTATTAGTAGCAGTAAGAGCTACTGCTATTGCTATTGTTAGTGTGAGTGTAAGAGTAGGAATGAGTCTACGGATAATTGCTCTATCAAATGGCAAAAAGAGTGTCGGAGAAGTATGTTTAGTATGTGTGCAAGAAAGCAAATTTGTTCCATGCCTAGAAAGCTATGAGAGAATGAAATGTATGTGTATCATGTATTTTGAGTTCATCATTGGTAGCATTTAAATTGTCTAAAAACGTTATTGTACAGGGAGTGCGGTTTATTTTAACCGTAGTCTCCCTTTATCCCGACACACTCTGTCACTTGTTTCCCAGAACTGTTGAAGGCACAGCACTTTTGAAGTCGGCTTTAGTGATACCATTGTAATGTATTCTTGCTTTGATTTTTCTTTTTCTCTCTTCCATTATTGGTCCTACTCAGTGATGTGGCTATCCAGACCGCTGTTACCCAATTTAAAATATTATTTTGCTGAGGTGACATATTTTTTTGCTTTCGTTTACTGTCGCATCCTTTTTTCCTTTTTTTTTGCATTTTTCCACTTGTGGTTTAAATTGTTGCATTGCATTCAGCCACTGTCGCATTGGTAAGTCACTTGCTCTTGCTTTTATTGTTTTTGCTGTTACAATAGCAACTGGCTTTTATTGAAAAATTGGAAAAAAAACAGAAAATATATTCACAAGTGCTTTATTGTCTATCTGCCATACAAGTCGTCTGCAACTTTGCCTTTAGGATTCTAACTTGCGGTCAACTTTACCCATCTAGAGGAGATATTGAAATGAAATTAATATTTTGCTACACGGCATTATCATTTCATCTCATTTTATGCTGAATGTTGAAATTCTACCAGTTTCAGGTTATCAAGAAATCACGAAAGCCACACTGGGGTGATACAAACACACATAATTGGTCATTACAACCCTTCAGTTTAGACTACAACCTAGCTTCTTATACCATTTATAATTGTATAATTTTATACATGAGTGGCGGGACCTGCAGTTTAAAGTCGACTCCGAACGACAGATTATTGAGAAACTTTTCATGGCAATTTTATTTTACTATCAGAATTCTTGCCAAACGGCTACCGAAAAGAATTAGCCGACGAAATATTTTTTCTATGATTTGAACCGTGATCTTACGACAACACAGACAACACACAGCCCACTAGACTTCGGCGATAGTTTAACTAATCAATACGTGTACACAACCAGTGCACACCACTTAGGTTACATCGCCAGGATTTCACTGAGGGCCTTATGGCATATATATGTATATGGATTTTCCTTAAATGATCTCTCTATAAGCCCTCCATGTCAATTTACCATGTATACCGATATGAAGTGAAAGTTTTTTTTTTTTTTTTTTTTTTTTTTGTCAGAATACTAATTTTTAAGAGGAAAGTAAAAAACAGTTTATTCAACCTATTACCAATTGCTAGCTACACATTTTTTCCATCTTTCAGGCAATTTCTGTATTCTACGCCAACATAACTTCTTTTGAAGCAAACTAAATAGTCATCCAATTCTCAACTTCCTCGTAGGAATCGAATAGCTGCTTAGCCAATGCGTGTATCATCCAGGAAAACAAATAGCAGTTGGAAGAAGTCAAGTTTGGTGAATGATGAGGGTGAGGTAGCAACTCCCAACCTAATGTTTGCCCATTCTAGTGGTTTTTCGATCAATACATGCTTCACATTGACTATATGTTGTCGGTAGCGATATGTATTAACGGTTTCATCAGGTTTTAGGAGTTCATGTTACAACTCACTTTTCTAGTCCTACCAGATCTGGTTTGGCAGTTGAAGTTGATAGTTGTCTGAGATTAACCCATGACTTTTTTCGTTTAAAACTCTCAAATAAATCCATATTCTATTACCAGCAACTATTCGATGCAACTCAAACTTTCTATCGTGTCTTTCAAGCAAAATTTCGGTTTTTCGGTTTTCCATCTGTCTGTCATTCAATTAATGTGGCTTCTATTTTCCAGACCTTTGTATCTTTCCCATCGCTTTTAAACGGCCAAAAATTGTTTTTTGTGTAACACTTAATACTTCTGCCATTAGTTTCTGACTTAAAATGACATCTCCTTGCAATATTGTTTGCTTTTTGGCGTCTTCAAACATTTATTGCTTATCTTCTACGTTCTTCATATCACACATCAAAATTGTGTATCTCTGAACCGTCGAAATCGTCTTCTGCATGTTGTTTCTGATAGAGCATGATTACCATATGTCTTGACAAGAACTCTATGTGGCTCTCTAGCACTTTCCTTCAAATGAGAGAAAAAAAAATGAATGCTTTCAGCAAATAATTTGTCCAATTTACATGACTTTGTATTGTGTATACTGTATCGAATGCACGTTTTGTTTGTCAACGCTCAATGCTATTCTGTATTGTGTATTTCGCTATGTATTCGATGCTATAACCTCTTGGCGCACAACCACAGAGACTATATGTTTACATATTTCCGCTCCACACTCGAAGGGCGGGAGTGGGTAGCGGAGTCTACTCTGGGAGATTGGATTAAATATTTCACTTCGGCTGCCGGACTATTGCAGCGTGTTTCAGGCGGAAGTAATGGCCATCTACCGAGCCGCTCAATAGACCCTCGCATACGGTGTTCCTTTCACCCGATCTTGATCTCGATCTTGTCTGATAGCCAGGCTACCATAAAGTCTCTGTCGAACTTTGCGAATAATTCCAGGATCGTCAGGGAATGTCGCTGCTGTCTTAATCTTCTTTCTAGGTGATTCAGTGTCACACTTATCTGGGTTCCCGGACACTGTGGCATTCCTGAAAACTACAGAGCCTACGAGCTCGCCAGAGCTGGTGCACTACTTCCGGAATCCTCTTCAATCAACTTAGGAATTCCACTTACCTCAAGCTGGCCATCGCGTGGATATGCCTCTGAGACGCCAACCTATCCTGGATCAATGAGGAGTCCTGCTCTACCGCTAGGCTCGCTTGGTCCTCAATGGATAGGAGGAGCACCAACCAGTTACTTGGACTTGGTCGAAACATTATCTCGAACACAGTGGCCATGCTTACAGGTCACTGTGTTATGGGTAGACACGCGGAAAGAATGCGGCTCCCATTTAAAGACTTCTGCCATGGGTGCAGATCCGCTGAAGAAGAGGAGACTGTTATCCACTTTCTTTGTCAACGACCGTCTCTTCTGAGGTGCAGATATAGGTTATTCGGCTCTCCAACCCTTGCCAGCTTGACGGGGCTATCGTCCATTGATGTCAAGGATATAGCCTCTTTTATCGAGCTTGCGGACTGGTTTTTCAGCGTGGGGTACTCGTGCTTTAAATGTGCAGCCATTGCGCTGACCAACTTATCCTTCCTTGGTTCGGAGGAACTTGGTCAATACAAATACTGCGTTCACCTGTGGCGTCACAACGGGCCGCTATGCGTGCTCAAGTGAGTTTCTAGTATCAAAGCTACCACACTAACCTAACCTAACCTATATGTTTACATATCATTATGCATTTCTGGGTTTTCCCGAAATGCTTTCTATATATATGAGCCTTTAATGTCAATTTACTATCCAAAAATCTGTTGAGAGAAAGTCGCCGAAGAAATACTTTTCTCGTATTTCGTTTTGGTTTGAACTGAGGCCAACACACTTCCTATTAGACTGCGGCAACTTCAGAGATATTTCCAAATATTTTAATTCCACATTTTATTATTTATTATCACACCCAAGAGTTGAATATTTTTGCATTTAGGAAGTTATTTACTTTGCGTAAATGGTATTTTTGTGGTCTTGCCAGGATTTATCTTTAATCCCTCTGACATGAATCCGTCTAAATCTTTTCAATACTTAAACTAAATATTTTCGTTATTGAGCTGACTCTGCATTACTTTAGATTTTTAGTGTCTTTAAGATAAAAATGTTTCTGGTCTTTATAAAAAAAAACTTGACTGCCTCGAACATAAGGCTTAAAAATAACTTTTAAGAATATTTTCACTCGCATAATTATTGTTCCTTTTCCTGAAAAATCAATTTCCCCGTAAAAATCGAAATAAATTGGTTTCCCACGAAAATTCTTAAATTTTATTTGATGGATTAAGCAATATCCATCAAATGTATTGACTTTCAATTTTTCATTTTACAATTTATTTTCAATGTTTATTTTATTTTCTAAATATTTTACTTTTTCTCTTTTCCCTTTTTTTTCTTTTTTCTGAATTTATTAACCTTCAACTTTGTAACTGTATTAATTTCTCACATCCTATTTTATTCAATTTTCAACTTTGATTTTTTATTTTCTTCCCTTTTTATCTCTATATGTACGTATGTATGTGTATATATGTGTGTGTGTTGGGTTTTTTTTTAATAAGTAATTTCGTTTATATTTACCAGACAAACGAAATCAAATTCAAAACCCAAATCAACTCAAGCAAATCAAATATTCAAAAGAATAAAAAAACAAAAAAAAGAGAGAAACAATAATAAAAAAAAACCCACCAATATAACCAACTCTACACCATCAACCAAAATAACATTTAAAGCAACAGCAGCAGCACCAGCACCACCACCACCATCACTACTACCATCAACCAACTAGCAAACAATCAATCAGACCGTCAATCAAACCAGCCTGTTTACTTACTTACCCAGTCACTATCTCTCTCTCTATTCTCTACCACCACCACTACTACGACTATCTCCATAACCAAAAAAGACAAAATAAACAAATAACCAACAATAACAACAACAAAAACAAAATGACCATCAAAACGGAAGTTCAAAAAGGAGAGGTTTTTGGCCAGAAAAACTTTTTTTTTAATTTGAAGGCAAAAAGAAGAAAATCTAGGAAATAAAACTATTTTTACAACAATTTACAGAGTCATGGTCTATTGAAATGAGTAACACTTACCACCCACACATAGCATATATACCATACGTACATATGTACAAAGTGTACATAGACAATTACGAACAACTTCCATTACGTCCAGTAAATGAAATTCTATTGTGACTGATGTTAAGTGTGCATATGTGGGTTTCAGTTTATTGAACCTTTTTTTCCTTTCTTTATTTTTAATGTGTGTGTGTATGTATGTTTTTAAAGCTAATGTAATATATAAAGCTTGGCAAAATCCTTGAAAGCAAATCCCTAAACAAATCCTATCCTGTAGAAAAAATAATACCTAAACGAGAACAAGGCTGCTCATTTGGAAAGTTACCATTGAGAAAATCTGTGAGTCTTCGCCTTATGGTAATAATCAATAGCAATTAAGGTTGGTCACCCAGTGACCAATGAATGGTCTCTAAAGTTATGAATTTGAAAATAGAATAGCAAAGGATCTTCAGAAATTTCTGTGTGTAACATTTGTCATATCACATCCTGGGGGTTCTGTAATAGTACAGTGTCCGATGGAACGCCAACTGCTCTTTCCGTACATGCAAGAAAATAATTCCACAATTTTGCTCTTGACGACAGACTTACGACAGCAAATGTGCGATCAAAAAGGCGTCAGAATCTTTTGGCAGGGCGCTTTCAGCTAATTCATTATACACACATACGTAATTGGTTATTAACACCCTTCAGTCTGGTTTACGACCGAGTTTCTCAAAGCACTTATGTTGCGTATTATGATTTTATACATGAGTGGCGGGACCTATAGTTTAAAGTCGATTTCAAACGATCGATTTTTTGAGTAACTTTTTCATGGCAATTTTATTTACCCTCAGAGTTTTTGTCAGAAATCTGCTGAGAGGAAGACGCCGAAGATATATTTTTGCATATTTCGCTCTGTTGGAGATGTTTGACTTGGCTCATGTCTAATAAGCCAACATGCTACCTACTAGACTACGGGGACAACAGCCAGTTCATTAACTTTATGATATTCCTCGATGCCCTCGTGTTCCGGGCTTCCCGGCGTGCTAACGATATGATACCAGGGCATTGTAAGCTGCTTGACTGTCAGGGAAAATTATAATTTCTCTAGAAGAACTCCAATCTCTCAGCAGTTTATGCGTTTGCATATTTGCAACAATCTTCGTCTGAGAAAAACTAGAGGTCTCCGATAATTTGCAGAATACTTCAACGTTACCAGGTTTACTACCATTTTGGATGCATCTCTGAAGCGTACAGATGTTCAAGCTCTCATATAAACCATTTTTTTATAGGATATCAGAATTAGGACAGTAATTTTTAACCTTTTTTCCAGTCAACTCCTCAGACATGAGTTATGTTTAGTACAGTAGCTTCCTTAAAATCTTAGGACATTAAGCTTACGAAGTTTAGACAGAACATAAAAACTATATACCTTCCACATATATATGTTCCTTTTACTCCTATTCTCCCTAGATAGGGACGCAACAAGTTGATTACGATGAGCTCGATCATCAGCGCGATGTTTGCTACGTTCCACAAGGCTGTCATTTATTATTATCTACCACGTCTTTGAGGCGTGCCTGTAAGGACTGTTATAAGAGTCCTCAAGTCGGTTTTCTTAGTTTTTTTTTGGTTTTCTTCTTTTATCAGGGTTAGCCTATAGTGTCTTTAAAAATTTTTCCTGTTGTGTCATTGTTCCACAATAGTCTTGATGGCGTTACTGCCTATTTTTGTAGGCCCATTTTCAATGCCCTAAAAGGTATTTGGTTATCGAAGCTCTAGAGCTGTTAGATCATACGCCTCGATCATACGCCTAGTCATACAATGCGTACTCTGGTGGAGTAATTGTTAAACGCCTTTCTAAAGTTCTGAACAGTCCTTGATCTCTTGTTCCTGGATGTTAATGTTCTAATTGTTACTTGCCGATCAGTGTGAGTATCTCTAACCGCACAAATATTTATTTGAAAACCCGTATTATGGTACGGTAGTCGAGGGCACAGTGTGATGCGGTTTTTCTATATATGAGTCTATTCCCTCTCAGAATCTCCTGCGTAGCAAGACAGTCGCTCTGATATAAGAGTGATGCAATTTCTCGCGGTTGAAATATTAGGCATCCAGTTGCATACTTTCGTATAACACGAATATCTGTCAACAGTATTTTTGTTAAACGATTTGTAGCTATGGTTGATCCATTCCCCTGTAATCTGGACTACCTCATATCGCAGCATTATCTAAATCAGTTGGATAAAGAGTATTGTTTCCTATGCTTTTGCAGGTAGCATCCCTACTTCCATCAATGTCAAATGTACTACTGAAATATAAGTTAGCAAACGTTTAATTAAGTTTCTGTAAAGCCAGTGTGTCATTCTTGAAGTGAGGTTCGATTAAGAAGCAATTGTTCTTCGTCATATAGGCTAGCTTCAGTGGGGGTTTGTCATCCAATCGTCTGGATGTTGCCTGCACGTATCCAAGTTAACGCTGTAGTATTTTACCTGATTTTATATATTGTAGTCGGTGTAGTCTAGTAGATACTGTGTTGGCTTATTAGATGTGAGGCCACGGTTCAAACCCCAGGTCAGACATCTCCAACGAAATGAAATATGAAAATTTATTTCCTTAGCGACTTCCTGTCAACAGATTTCTGGCAAAAACCTTGAGAGTAAATCAAATTCCCTTGAAAAGTTTCTCAAAACTCTGTCGTTCGGAGTCAATGTTAAACTGTAGGTCCCGCCGCTTATGGATAGAATTTACGCACACAACATGTGAAGTTAGGTCGTAATCCTGACTGATGAATTGTAATTGGTTGCAAGAAAGCGAGAACAGTCATAATGTTCCACCTTTGGTTTCCATGTAAACAAGCGAATTCCGATCTTATTCGGGTTCACATTTATTCCATATGGTGATGTCCATTTAAGTGATATATTTTGGAGTTTTATGCCTAAAAAATAATACACCGTCTGCATATCATACTGGTAAGTTTTCCGTTAGTCTATATATTCAGAAGACTGTGAATAGTTGTAATCTATTTAAGAACTGAAAGTATACATCGATGTAGTGTTCTCCGCTTTACATTGTCTCTTAGTGTTGTGTTACATGTACCTTAGCATGTGTTCTCTTCTGTTCATTGCATCGGTTTGAATTTTTTAGGGAACTTCCACAATATCAATAATGCCTACTGCATAAGAATATAATTTGTCAAAAAAAGATCACTCTATGCTATGTTTTCCTTTATGTAGAACAGTCTCCAATGATGTTTCTTTGGTGTAGACGTGTTGTTTAAATTTATGTTTCTTATCTGCTAAAGTGCTTTTCTATATGGTCTGGACGTATCCTTTCCATGATTTGAAGCAAAGGTAATTGAAAATCTTTGACAAGTTTACCATTAATTCCTGACACAAGTATTCCAATGAGAATACAAACGTTTTAAGCGTATTCTTCGAAATTGCTTTAAAAAATATTGTTACGTTATCAGAAATTAAAAAAATTTGAATTGTAGTTGAATTGAAATTGATTGTATTTTTTCAGTATTTAAAGACTTTAAGTCATTCATAGTTTTCTTAATGTTTGGAAATTCACAAATTAAAGTCTTCTTTATTTCATTCTAATGCTGCCACTTTAATGCGAATGCTTGAAAATAAAACTCACAGGCATCAACAAAGAAAAGAAAACCAAAATAAACTCCACCATAAACGTATACATTTATGGTGCTCACACAAGCAAAAACAAAACCCCAAAATGAGAGAAAATTAGAAAACAATTCCAACAATGAGAGAGACACCACTACCACACACTTTTAAATGCAATTTTATACTCCAGTTATAAAACTCTTTACGAGTTCTTTGGTCTCTGCCATCAAACAAAAGTAATTACAAATACTTCTAAACATACTTAGACGTACACACAGACACACACATATATATAAGTGCAGAAGTTCAGAGGGTTCCTGTTTGTCGGAAGAAGCGATTAAATATCCTGGCAGAGATTGAAAATACGATATGCACCAGTGACACCAACGTTTCAAGGCGAGACAATGCCGATGAGAGTATGCAATTACCATGGAACCTCATGTGAGCCACTGTCTATGTGAATAAAGGTAGGTTAGCGGATAGCTTGCCGTTCATAGACAACTTAACTCGGTGACCCATATGGTCCACTGTGTTACCCAGTGTATTGTTATGAACCATTAGTGGTGGGCCAGTTCTCTTATTGCCACTCTTATTCGCTACCAAAGACCAGTTTTTCAAACTTTCTCTCACCCAAAACCGATGTCTTCTGTTCTAAAGTAAAGGCACTCACGTAAAAGTTGTACTGATTCCGTTTCTTCTACATTCTAGCAGCTTTTGCAGTAATCTGGTGTGACAGACCGAGGATCTCTAGTCGAACTTAAGTATTTCCTTAATAGCTTTATATATCTGCACCCAGATATCTTGGACCACCTGGGATTTGTTGAATTCCATGCTGCTATTTCCAATAGATCCCCGCTAACGTCTCTTCCTCGGATATCACCGTTCCCTTCCGGGTCATTTCCCAGTTGCTGGATAAAAGCGCACTCAAAAAATAAATGTTGAAAGCCTAAAACTAAAGACCTTAATATTGGAATCAGTTAGATAGGGAGGAAGAGAAAGAAGTTTGTCACCCATATGGGCTGGAATGAAGCCTAGTCAAGACGTATTTTAGGGTAATGCACCGTCTGTCTCTATCGACAAAAAACCTGCAAATCCTTGAAGACAAATTAACACTTACCTCGTTGAGTTTAGATAACAATTAAGTTTCCGATTTGATTTAGAAGTTTTCTGTATTGGAATCATAACCTTGAGTTCACAGCAAAGTTGACATACTCAGCTATAAAACAGAGCTAAACAAACACATATTAATATAGTCGACAACTCTTTCTATCTGAAACTCATTTCTGTAGGCTTTGAGAATATTCCGGTTGCTGCCTCAGATGCAGAGCAGCGATAGACCCTATTCGCCCCTATCGGAGTTGCAGGCGAATAAGACACTCGAAAATAAAATTGATGACTTTATCATACTAGGGAATAAACTTTCTGAGTTGAGAATAATAAAACGGTTAACTTCTGGATTTTTCTATAGTAGATGCTATAGAACTGTCCCTAACTATGGCAAAAAATGCTATGAAAGGCTAACGTTAGTTCGAAGATAATATGAAATACTACGTCACTATCTGCTTGGACTATAAAAACGTCTTTAACCCGGCAGTCTAGAATGCTACGGTAGCAGCTAACTGAATTAACAGCTGAATAATATTGATCGCGGAGTATTCGATAAGGATTGCAGCACGAAATCATATGCCAGGCGCGTTACAGGCGAAATTGCACACAAAGCAGTCGTCAACCGTTCACACATGAAAGATAGCATATCGATTTAAGTATGAAGACGGCATGGTTGAAAGTTGCCCATAATGCTCAAATATGGGAGAAGTAGGTAAGTGGGTAGTGGCGGCTCTCAGTTTAAGAAAGTTAGGTGGACACACTTAGGCCATTGTTTTACCACAGTTTTTCGTAATACCTCTGAGCTTCTGCTGAAGTGACTTAAACTGCCTATGTCTATGCGTGATGTATTTGTCCAGGTTATTTATGTAAACACTAATCACCATGTTACCTTTTTCTCCTTTGAAAAAGTGGCGGACATGTGCCCAGTAGTTGAAGAACAGTCGCCTCTTATGTGGCTTCTGTAGAAATCATTAGGAAACTGCCCAAGACCAATGCTCCTTGCATGCATGCTTATACTAGAATTCCGCGTAATGATCACTACAACTACACTGAGCGAACCTCTCTGGAGTTTAAGCAAACCTACCGTGCGGCACTTATCTAGCTACGGACAGATCAGATTTTTCGCACCGTTCGATTCGTGTTCGAGGCTGCCCATCTATTGTTGGGTTAATATTGAAGAAATGGTATGCATATCAGCTTTAATTCCTAGCGATATGCTAGCCATCGAGAAATGCCATTCAGGCAATCTGCTTAGAAACACTTACATCAAGTGCAAATTGAAACGATTTGTGGGTATGAGACGATTGAATGAAAGAATAACGTACGAGATTATGTACGCGCTTAAAAAGCCTAAAGAAAGTCTTGTAATTGTACACGTTGGCTAGTCCTGGCTAAACATATTATATTGGAAATTCCCCAGCACATATACACATGAATAAATAGTTGTTTATCCGAGTATAAGGATTAAGTTCTATTTCAATGCCTAAATGTATGCAATTGTATTTGTTGGCTAAATACTTATGTATGGGTAAATTGTATACAAATAAAGAAATGAAAGAAATGAAATACGAAATAAAACGAAGCGTGAAATTAAATGCTTTTACGCATGCTGTTGTTATTGTTGTTTGTTTTTTCTTTCTTTTTATCTTAAATTGTTCATTGTTGTTCCAAATTCTACGTGCTGCATTGTGTTGTATGCAACAGCCATTATCGTGTTTAAAATGTTTAAAAGAGTTTTTGTATTTAAAGTTTTATTTTTTGGTCTTCATTGCAAGAATTTAAAATTTCTTTCCTTGTTTATATGGCATCACGGAGAATTTTTTTTATTTTTGTTGTGTGGTCGTTTGTGCTCTCCTTATAAATGTTTAACGATTTTAAAAATGTCTTCAGCTTGTGTTGCACTATTAGCAGAGCTTGTTTACGGTTAAATTTATAAGAAACCAACAAATATTTTCTTGTCAAAAGGACATTTTAAAAGAAAAGTCTTAAAGAAACATAAAACCTGCTATAAGTTTTCGGAATTAATTCTAAATAAAGCCGAATTTATTGAAGCAACGTACGTTTTAGGAAACTTTAGGAAAACATTTTCCAGCTTTGTGTTGTGTTGATATTGTTCGGGTGCGAAAGCTATGTCTATGTCATAGCATACTTGGATCCTATAAGTTTCAGTTGTAGCATCGATTGTACCTATTCAGTCATACACGTATAAATCCTGGCTGACAGTTCTTAGCCATTACTAGAGTTTTATTAATGTGCTGATTCAATCCAGAACACCTTTAAGTACATACGTTCTGTCAATAAATTCTGGATGGGTGAACAATTCTACGTCTTAGGTCCTTAAGGACCGCACAATGAGAAAGAAGATATTCTGTAGTCTCCTCTATATCCTCGTCGTTGCGTTTTCTGGAGGAGTCAGTGTGTGACATTACTAACCTTTGGACGAAAGCAATTCATTATAACTGCTCTCAGATTCCTAAAATGTACTTTGGTCAGATTAAACCCAAATTTTGTTCTACATATGTACACCCACATCGGGCCAGATCTAACTGGTTCCCCTAAAAGTACATTCATTATCTATTTTTTGCAAATGAGTACGGTTTGTGTGACACCATTTCAGGGACAAACACTGCAGAAAAATGTCAACCTTAAGTGTGAATTCCATTAAATTCTCCATTGTATCACCCTGTGCAAATGCGTCGGGTTTCTGTTACATTAAATGTCCTCGAGTCGAGGCAACCAGCATTCGTGGATAATTTTAGATTTGGTGTTTACATCCTCTAGGCCTCTAATGACCGATTTACAGGCCCCACTCGCTATATGTCCATACATACATAATATCTCCTTACAGCCCTTCAGTCAGGACTGCGACCTAATTATGCGTGTTAATTTTATATATGAGTAGTGGGACCTACAGTTTAAAATCAACTCCGAGCGACAGATTTTTGAGAAGCTTTTTTACGACAATTTTATATACCTTCAGAGTTTTTGGCAGAAGCCTGCAGAGAAGAAGTCGCCGAAGAACTTCGTTTAAGTTGGATATGTCTGACTTAGGGTTTTAACCGAGATCAATGCTGCATGCTCCTTATTAATACGGTATCTGATGTCTCCAGTTGTCTAACTTTGGAAGTAAAAACAAATATTATCGGTTACTTCAGCAGAAACTTCCGAACTTTGACAGTTGATAACAGCCATTTTATTAAAGCCCGATCTGTTAATTTTGTTGCCATTTATTCAGTCAGTTTAGGTAAATCACTATGAACGTATCATGGTAGTTTTGATACCAAACCACCCTTGAGCATGCAAATCGGCCCGTTACGATGCCACAGGTAGGCGCAGTCCTGACCAAATCCCACAGAACTCATTGCAGAAATTGGAGAGCACAGAGGCTGCACACTAAAAGCACTACTCTCCAATGCTGAAAAACAGACTGAAAGTCTTATAAACGAAGCTATGTCCTTGATGACATATCCTGGATGATAACTGCTTTAAGCTAACAAGGAATGGAGAGTCAAATAATGAATTTTTTTTATCACTTTGAGAGTTCTGTCTTAGTGAAAACTCATCTTCAGTGTGAGGGCACTTTCTGAAGGAATGGATACGGATGATACAAATCCACATGAGAGCCAACAGCATGCAATACATCCCAGGAAAATCATTGCTTGGTATGTATTTCAGGCTTGCGGCGCCTACGGTCCATATTTCTTCTTTTAGAGCGATGTTGGCCAGGCCATCATTGTCAACGGAAAGTAGTACAGGGTGATTATTTAAAAATTCTTTTGGCCCGAATTAGATAAATTGAACACCAGCGATATGTGTTTTCAACACAATGTCACACAGCTCATGTCACATTGAATATTCAGCACGAACGAATTGTGGGCGTGGTCATCACATGTGAAGGTGATGTTAAACTTTATCTTGCGAAGTTTTCTTAAGTTGCACGGGTATGCAAATAAGACTTAAATCACAGCGGTCTTTAAAGTCAACAATAGCCCATGCTTTCGACCTAATTTAACTTGATTTATGTGCTAGTGAGTTCCATCCAAATCAGACTGGCGGTTATTTGGAAGTTGTTGTATTTTATACAAAACGACATCAGTAGGTTTTTTTAAACGAATGACAATTGCGAAGATATCTCACACACATTGTATTTTATTTATGATTAAAGACAGAAAACACTTTATGAAAGACCCGATAGAAATATTTACTTTCAGTTCAACTGAAAAGCGTTAATGTTTTCAGGTATACGGAACTTGGAATTTGTCTCAGCAGTACAAGTTATTAAAATGAAATCCTTTTCCTTTCAAATTTGTCATGATTTTCTAAATTAGAGCGGCCAACTCCTCGTACTGTGGTATTTGCAAACCAAACCCCTTTATAAATTAAAACTTTTTTTTGACAACTTTTTTCATTTGTTTTCTGCGTAATTTGAAAACTTATTTGAATTTTTTTAATTTCATAAACTTTTAGCCTTGAGGGGGTGCTGTAGGTTAGACGTTTTTGTTTTTCCTCTTCCTTTTCTCCTTTTTGTTCTTTTGATCTCCTTTTTACTTTCACTTACAAACCATTTCAGAGTTAAATTGCCCTCAGGTACTAAAACAATTGAATACAAACGTACTTTTTAACTCGTTGTTAAACTTTTTGTATTTTTCTTTGCAATTTTTCTCTCTTTTTTCCTGTTTTTTTTTTTGGTTTCAATTATTCAAACCACCAGTATTGTAACACGGGTTCTCTGAAAATAAAAATGAATGGTGTGCAGTTAAAAGCACGAGATTTCATTTCAAACGAAAACTGAAATGTCAGTAAAACAAAGGATTTTTATTTTATAAGCTGGACCATGACTAAGAAAAATAAAAATGAATAAAAAACAACTCAAAAAAAAAAAAATAAAAGAATACGCTAATCCCCAAGTATTCGAAGGAGTAGTTTTTAAGTACAAAGGGTTTCTTTATCTGATAAAAACGAGTCTTGTCATGCCTTATCAAACTCTACAGGTATATTGAGGAAAGCAGTTAAACAAAATTCTTTGAAATCAATGCCGCTGTTGATTGGCTTTCCACAATTTAGCTTCTCACGCCACCTATGTTGTGGGTGCCAATTTTATCCACGAGTAGTTAGAGCAACCGTTTAAAGTCGAATCCAAAGGACTAGTTTTCAAAGAAACTTTTAATAACAATTTTGTTTTACTCTCAGAAAAATGACGAAATGTTTTTCAGTTTCCGTTTTGTTTGATATACCTGAGATAGGCTTGAACCACAGGCTCGTGTGTAATAAGCGAACTACTACTACTACTAGACTGCGGCGATTTGAAAAATAATACAGACATATATACATAATTGGTCATTACAACCCTTTTGTCTGGATTACGATCTAGTTTCTCACACCACTGATGTTGTGTGTGTTAATTTTATACATCAGTTGCGTAACATACAGTTTAACATCTATTCCGAACGACAGGTTTTCGAGAAGCTTTTCATGGCAATTTTAATTACTCACAGATTTTTTGCCAGAAATCCGAAATATTTTTTCACATTTTCGTTTTAATGTGTGACCTGGGGTTTAAACCGCGGCCTTATATCTAATAAGTCAACACACTACCCACTTGACTACGGCAACTATATATAACACTAGAGGTGATTTGAAAACAGACAGCATTGTTTGAAGCATTGGCTCTACCTGATGAGGAGCTTCATGAAGAACCAACCACATCTGATTTCGCAGCACTGCGCCAGAGTGTAAGCATTTCGCCAGCAAGTGGGACTGAAAAAAGGATACGGTAACACAATACAACATGAAGACTGGTGAGAGAAAGTTGTCGCAGAAATATATTTTTTTTCATGTTTAGTTTTGTTCGATATGGCTGAGCTGGAACACTACCTACCAGACTTCGGTGACTTGAAAAATAATTAAAATATTGGCCTGCAGTTTTGTTAGTATATCGAATCATTCCAATTAGCATCCGAGGCGAGTTTGTGTGTGTTCTTAAAAGTACTGACTTTAACGTGCTTTGTGTTCAAATGCCAATAGACTTAAGTCTTCTTTTCTAGCATCTTGCTGTGTTTAGATAACGGCAGAAAAATGTTAAATGGTGCTCAACAAACAATTTCCAGGCGTTTAAAAACTATTTCCAAAAAGTATGGAAAATTGATGACACTTGAATTGAATGACAGGCAGATGGAAAACCAAAAATCATTTAAGAAATTTAGCTTCAAAGGCACAATAGAGAATCAGTGTTGCATGGAATTATTACTGGCGTTGAAAAATGGATTTATTTCGGCATCTTAAAAAGGAAAAAATCATAACTTAATCGGGGACAATAATCAGCTTCGACTGCAAAACCAGATCGATTCGATAGAAAGACAACGCTGTGTGTCTGTTGGGAGCAGAAAAGTGTGGCGCACCACGAGATCATAAATCCCGGTTAAATCCTTAATATATATCGTTATCGACCACTAAATTCTAAAACCTGGACATCAAGTGATCAACTTGAACCATACATTGATCGATAAACGATCGGCAATTTTGCAACATAACACTGCGCCTGCACACAAGGTAAAACCGGTTCAGGATACAATCAAAGCATTAAGCTAAGAGCTGATACTCCCCCCAATGTATTCACCAGACTTAGCTCCTTGCGATTATTACATCTTTTCATCGATGAGGCACGCATTGCCGCCTGAGCACCACTTCGATTCGAGGAAGACAAAAATTGAATGACAAAATAGTTTGCTTCAAGGGACGAACGGCTTTATTGGCATGGAACTCGAATGGCCTGAAGGGTAGAAGAAATTTGTAGCCAGCAATGGCCAATAAAAATGCTCTTTTCAAACCAAATAAACAATTTCTTTGTACTTGACTTTAGAAGATAAAAACCTGGCGGTATTGTGAATTTGTTTGGTTAGAATTTAGTTTTGAAATTAACTTGTTATTCAGATAAATATTTTAATAAATTATGTTAACATGTAGTAATTTCAAGAGAAAATCCTGAATATGAACCCAAAGCCAAAGACCCAAATCACCCTAAGGGGCTCACTAACCTTTTGCAACAGAGTACTCTACCTGAGTACACTTTAGAGTTGGAAAATGATGTTCTCCCTTTTTTTTGACGGTAATGGAATGGAATTTCTAAATATCCCTTTTCCATTTAATCCTGTTCAGGCTATTAGGAATTTTTAAGTCGGTTTTTAGAAAATTCTAATTAAAATTGCCATTTCATTGGCCATTAAATTGTTTGTTATAAGCTTTTATGGCCGCAACATATAACAATGTCAGCTCATCATAATTGACATGACAAACATTTTAAAAGCTTAACAGCAACTAGACAAACGGGAATCATTATTACCGCCCTCCAGCGATGGCATTACAAAAATGGTTACCTTATCAACAGGCTTTCCAAGGAAGCTTTTTACAATCGTAGAGATTTTTTTCTCATTTTGGGTTGCTTCTGTTTTCAAACTCGTTAAATGAATATTTTAAAAAGAAAATTACAGTTATACAATCACATTACTTGTTTACCTTACTTTTACTGTTATTTTATAGCTCTGCTCCATTCTCTCTCTCTCTCCCTCCCTCTCTCCCTCTCCCTGTTAGCGTATAGCAATTAGATTTTATTTTATAACTTTAATGACATACACACTCTTACACAAATACAGCTATTTAAAATGCTTTTATGACGTCAAAACAAAAAAACACAAAAACTCTAATAAATGTTAGAAAGACGAACAAAAGTACTCACATAAAAAAAAAAGGTACTTTAAAAGTTAAAGTACTCTTTTGAAGCATAGCGAGAACACCAATACAAAAGCAATAAAAAAGAGGGATGGCGGGAGAGAGGGAGAGATCAAGAGTCACAAAAAGTGAAAGAGTATGAAATTATGATAACACACGCACGCACACACACATCCAGTACCATTCATATTTTTGTTATGGCATGTTTTCGACATCAAGTCAATAAACTCATATCCTTGAATATGTACGCTTTGAAATATTTTAATACAAGGTCTGCCAAGTTCAAAGTTCTTATTCAGTAGAGTTGTCTTTTACTATTGACAGTTTTGCGTATGTGGATTAAAGTTAAATTGACAGCAGCCTCAATGAGCATATTATAACACCGACATTACCTATGCCAATAGGTTGCCATCACAACAGTTTTGTAAAGGTTTGTAGTCTGTTAATAAATTTTAGTTGCCCCACAATTCGTCTACTTTTCTGTATTCCTCGTCGTTAGCTAGCTTTTCAGCGAAAGCGTCAATAGTTCAGTTTCCCGTTATAACTACTACGAGTTACTTTAGATAGATTCTAGTCAGGTTTAATGCAGTCGCTTCGATGTTTTCACCACATGACCTGCATTCATCATTTTCCACCGCATCAATACGGTTAAGGTCTATATGTAGCCGAAATGTCCCCTGGGTACGCTCCTTAACGTACTCATGTCATCCTTACCTACATACATAATTGGCCATTACAACTCTTCAGTAAGGATTACGGATTAGCTACTCATACCACCATATCGTGTGCGTTAATTTTATTCGTGAGTGACAGGACCGGCAGTTTAACGTCGTCTCCGAGCGACAAATTTTTGAGAAACTATTCATGGCAATTTTATTTACTCTCAGAGTTTTTGCCAGAAATATTTTATTTTAATGTCTGACCTGGGGTTAGAACTCGGGTCTTACGTCTAATAAGCCAACACACTACCTACTAGACTACGGCGACTTCTTGTCATCCTTATTAAGTTTTAAAATACTCATGGCTCTCTCCTCATTAAAATCGCCCCAAAGTATTTTTGTAATTCTACCTATTGTGTCATTAGTCCACAACAGAGATCAGCAATGAGTATTCAAAAAGATGAGTAGATTCGAATCATATTTATAATTCCTGATACTTATCTTAATATCATACTCATACTACTCATATTCAAAGTTTGGGGTACTCATCGTACTCATACTTAACAATACGCATGATGTTGTTGATTACGACTCTCCTTTACTCAATCGCAAGAATCACTTGTGATTCACTTCAAGAATCACAAAATAACTATTTTTCGCATACGAACACTACGATACTCACTAGAAGGTTGTGTGTTTGCTCTGCTTGCTGTCTTTTTGTCTTTATCTTTCTTCTCTTTTTGTAAATGCAACTGTGATGACTGATTCGAAGCACTCGATTCATTTATGAGTATTATTATATGTATTTTTCTAAATTTATGAATCTGAATGAGTAGGCATATGAATCAAACATATTTCGAATGTTATGAGTTTGATGTCAACGTTTTACTCATACTAATTGCCACCTGTACTTATAAATCAATGTTGTAGTGAATACGAATATTGACTCACTCATACTCAAAAATTTCATGAGTGGTTATGAGTATCGAAAAAATGATTCATTGCTGATCTCTGGTCCACAATAGTCGAAGTGACATCTCCGCCCACATTCTTATATGGCTTCTCAATGCAGAAAAATGCATTGGGTTGTCCAAGCTTATGGTGTGTAGTGTACAATGTACATGCATACAAAATGGTCATTGCAACTCTTCAATCAGGATTACAACCTAGCTTCTCCCACCACTTATGTCGTGGGTGTTAATTTTATACAAGAGTGACGGGACCTACAGTTTAAAGTCGACTCCAAACGACAGATTTTAATCTTTGAGAAAGTTTTCATGGCAACTTTATTTACGTTTATTTTACGTTCCTTGCCTAGAGTAATTGTTAAGAAGCTACGGTCTTTAATCCCGTATTTCTGTATGTTTTTGTCTGAAATGTCATTTGACTATCTGTAGAGATCTATTAATTCCTCTACGTTGAGTTTAATTAGTTAATTACTAGACCATATCATACATTCCCGGTTCGCACGTTTCTCCGCTTGCAAACCTATAGTATGGTCTGGTTGCCGGAGGCAAATTTTGGTTTCTGGTTCTTCCATACAGAGATTTAGTCCTGTCCTATTACCATGTTTAGAGCCCTCCATGTAGCAACCGGTCCCCACGAGCATCTGTGACATGGATCCATTTGAATAAGAGAGTCGATATGATATTAGAGTGTTGCAATTGGTTGTTATTGAAATATTGGTTATCTTCACTGCTTACTGCTTGTCAAGCGAGAGACTGTCCAGTATCACCTTTATACATACTCTGACGCGTTTGGTTGATCTATCCTCATAAAGCCTGAAGACGATACGTCGTAAGAGCCACCTCATATTGAATCCGTATCTCTATCAGTGGTATGAAAAGTATGGTTTCTAATGTCCTTGTAGGTGATGTTCCCATCGGAGTCATTGAATCCTTGGAATTATTCTAATGTTGGATTTCCTTTTCATCCGCAACCACCACATTACTGAAGGATAAGTTATAATTGTACTAATTATGCTTCTGTGGAACCATTGTGTTGTTCTTGAAGTGAGCCTAGCGCTCTCTTACATATGCGCTAACATATGTGCATTTGCTGTAGGAATTTAATGGCCGCTTTACTGTTTATAAAGATGTATTTATCTTCATTCTATTGTCAGTATTCTAATACCGGGTTCTCATAGCGACAATATTTATTGCCATTATCTCACCCTGTAAAGGACTGCAGTAATTTGGCAGTATAAGGGAAAATCTGAGACTTTGTCGCATGAATACTTGGATAACGTTCCAACCAACGTGTTCCTGTAGCCTACAGATATCGGGTTTTTCAACAGTAATAGGGACAAATTTAACAGTTAATAACGGTTATTTAGTTCAAGCTATATCTGTTAAATTAGTTGTCATTTGTTCAGACTGATTTCCCCAATCACCATAGACGGTTATAGCATTTAACTGCACGTGGAAATCAAAATTGTGGAAAATTGTTCTCTCAAAAATTTTACGATCGCTGTAAACTCTTCAACCGCTATGCGTGTACTTCGGTGATCAATGCTACCACTTCGACCTAACCTATAATCGTCTTCCTGAAAGCACTATATGCAATGTGGTGTATAAATTTGTAATAATTGGTTCAGTAAACGAAAAGCTTCTCAAAAAATCTGTCGTTCGGAGTCGACTTTAAACTGTAGGTCCCGCCACTCGTGTATAAAATTAACGCACACAACCATGAGTGCTGTTGAGAAGCTAGGCCGTAATCCTGACTGAAGGGTTGTAATGGCCAATTATGTATGTATGTAAACGATCGACTAACATTCGTACGTCGATCTGCATGCAACATCACCGCTGTTGGTCAGATTACGAGGCAGTTGATTTCGTGTCGCTCACAATCGGCCATTTGCAACCCTATCTTAAAGAGAAGTTTAATTGTTAATTACATTCGAAAAGTAAATTCAGTTTGCTTTTAAAAAGCAAATTCGAACTGGAACGACTATACAGAGAAGAAAACTGAGTGTGAGAGAGAGAGAGAGACAACAGAAAAATTTGATAAGAGTTGTTTCATCTAAGCGTGTTAATGTGTTAATTTTTACATGTGTGCGTAACTGTTCTGCACGAGAAGGAAACGGAAAAAAAGCCCGTATTCGTGTAAGTAAAACAACTACTTGTACATACACATTTTGACTAAAGAATTCTTATTTTTTAAAAACAAACAAGTGTGTGTTATTTAAAAGTGAGACGAGAGATGGAGAGAGAGAGTGAGTAGCAAAAGGAGCAAAAATAGTTGTAAAGAGTAAAATGCTTGGGTGTATAAAGTAATTGCATTATTTTAAGTGTCACAACATATTTTAATGTAATGAACAGCGTCACACCGCCATACTATATATTCATACATACATTTTATGAGTTAAAGGGTGTAGCCCAAATTGTTCAATCAAATTTTTTTTTGAAGAGTCTTAAAGCAAAAGGAGCTTAGTAGGTAGCGCGATAAGTAAGTTGGAGAGGAACAGACTCAGCCATTTTGTCGCCTTGTTGTGAGCTAACCAATTAAAGTGCACCAATGAAATGAGTTGTATCTGGTATTGCATTCACACAAAAATTCTGACAATTTTTGGAGCTTACAAAGTACAGGTAATGACATAAAAAATTATTCATAGTTTCAATGACCTCTCTGCAGTTCTGATTTACATACATGTAAAGTGGAGTGTACTTAAATTCTTCATATTCAGTCTTAATATACTCATGGTTTTCAACTCATCAGTATAACCCCAGAGACCTTTGCAATCTTGCTCGCTGCGTCAGTGTTTCACAATAATCTGTGTGATGTTTCGGCTCACTTTTGTATTCTGATTTCAAATACACTTAAGTGATGTTGGTTTTTCGAGTTTAGTTGGTCATTACAACCCTCTAGTACAGATTGCAACCTAGCTTTTCACATTACCCATGTTGTGTGTGTTAATTTTAGAGGAGAGTGGCGGGATCTACTGTTTAAAGCCGACTCCGAATGTCAGATTTTTGAGGAATACTTCGAGACAATATGTTGTGTCTGAGTTGGGGTTTGAGCCACCGGCTCGTATCTAATAAGCCAACACACTATTTACTAGACTACGACTACTTCCATCTCTAGTAGTTTGATTCTTCACTTTCTGTTTTGCAACCACTTCCTGTGGATTTGTATCCATATAAAGCGTATTGCGCCTTGCTTGGAGAATCGTCTTTTGGACGTCTTTTTACAACCCAAGACACTCCTTGATCCCGAATACCTACATATGAATATACATAAATAATTGAACTTTACAACCAGAGATCAGCAATGAATATTCATAAAGATTAGTAGATTCAAATCATACTCATAATTTCTGATACTTATACGCATTCATACTTATTTTAATATCATACTAATACTACTCATATTCAAAGTTTTATGTACTCATTGTACTTCTTGATTTCAACTCTCCAAGAATCACACACGACACTTACAAGAATCACAAAATAAGTATGATTCGCGTACGAACACTACAATACTCACTAGAAGGTTGTGTGTTTGATTTGCTTGCTGGCTTTTCTTTCTTCTCTTTTTGTAAATGCAACAACAACTAAGACTGTAAATTGTGATGAGTGATTCGAATCACTCGATTCATTTATGAGTATTATAAGTATTTTTCTAAATTTCTGAATCCTGAATGAGTAGGCTTATGAATCAAACATATTTCGAATGTTATGAGTTTGATGTCAACGTTGTACTCATACTCATTGCAACCTGTACTTATAAATCACTGTTGTAGTGAGTATGAATGAATCAGTGTGGATAAATTTCATTACTGTTAACTCACTCATGCTCAAAATTTTATGAGTACTTATGAGCAACGAAAAAACGATTCATTGTTGATCTCTGATTACAACCCTTCCGTCAGAATTATGACCTAGTTTCTCACACCACTCATGTTGTTTGATCTGTGCTTTGAACCGTGGCCTCACGCTCAACCCTTTACATACCAGACTACGGCGACATCTAGATGCCCATACCGTAATTATATTCTGCTTATCAGTGAATATACTCAAATTCCTTTCTGCCTAGTTTGTCTAATTTGCACTGGTCCAGATCATATACTCTCTGGAAGGAAGTACCTCCGCTTAGTCGAAGGTATAAATTGTTTTCCTATTGTTCTATATAGAGACACAGTCACATCCTATCTTCCAGTTGAAATCCATCCATGTAGCAACATGTTCTATGGACATGTGATTGCATTTGATCAAAAAGGTCGATTAAAGGTTAAAGTCACTCAATTGGGTTTGACTGGTATTTTAAGAATCTTGTCGCATAATTCCACGCTAAGTATCCCTATTATCGTCTGATTAAACGATTTATGGTTCCGGTTAATTTATTCCCTCATAAACTGAAGATGATACGCCGCTAGTTGAGTAAAGAGTGGCGTTTTCCATACTTTTGCAGATGCTGACTCGAAACAATTCATCTTTTTAAGAAGAAACGTGATAATCTGTGAAGATATCACCATGTAAACAAGTGCATAGCAAGTGTCCTCTTGTAAGCAATTTGAATCGTTATAAGACTTATGCTTTCAAATTATGATCCACCCTTTTCCCACTAGTTTTTTGTTTTGTTTTGCTCTCTTCAAATCCAATCCAAAGGATTGTAGGAGTGACTTCCAAACCCACAGGCTCACATCAACAGCAAATGTTTGTTGATGACTGTGTAAACACATACACTCACTCAGTAGGCGGTGGTTGATGGTGTGCAACTAACAAACTAATGTTTGTAGATTCTGTTTGAATTTTCTCTAGCCGCAGCTTAGTGCTGTGTGCTCTTGTGTAACTCTGAGCAGAGATGCGGGCGACAAAAGAACCGCTTTTGTTGCTATTTGTGTGTTCAAGCTGTTCTAGGGAGTGAAAGCAGTTGTTTTCTAACCACACGATTGTGTTGGTTAAAGTGTAGAAAGTTTTACTTGGAAATCACTGTGCAAATAAATGTTATCGAAAAGCAGGAAAAAAAAATGTGGGTACTTATTTATTTTCAAAAAACGAGGGTATACATCGAAATTATGAATGTCAGTGGATGTTTGAAAGAGGTATTGTTTATTAATTTTTTTTTTTTTTTTGTTTTTATAAACTTTTTTTAAAGTGATAACAAACAAAACATAGCAAAAATTGTCCTTACTTTGCAAAGTAAAATTTTTTTTGGTTTAATTTTACTCGTACCAGTGATATTCAAGTGTTTCTTAAAGTTGTTTTAAGTAAGAGGCCAGGGACATATTGTTAAGTCTGACAATGAATACTAATTCGAGGAAGATAAGTATGGTACATAAGGAACATGATAATACCATTTAATTGTACCAGATCGAATGCCTGATCTAGTGATGAAAGTAATAGTGATCAGAATAAAAAACTCGAATGTATCTCCTTAATTCAATAACTTGCAATGCATACATACATATATAATTGGCCATTACATCCCTTCAATCAGGATTACGGCATAGCTTCTCACACAACTCATGTTGTGTGCCTTAATTTTATACTTAAGTGGCAGGGCCTACAGTTTAACGTCGACTCCGAACGACAGATTTTGAGAAACTTTTTCATGGCAGCTTTATTTACTCTCAGAGTTTTTGCCAAAAATCTGCTGAGAGGAAGTCGCCGAAGAAATATTTTTCATACATATTTCGTTTTGATGTCTGGCCTGGGCCCGAACCCGGGCTTTTACGTCTAATAAGCGAACAGACTACGTACTAGACTGCGGCGACTACTACTTGCAATGCAGTCCCTTTTTTTTAAGATAATCAGCAAAAAGTAGGCGACTTCCCCTCATCAGGTTTCTGGCAAAAACTCGGAGAGTAAATAAAAATTGCCATGAAAAGTTTCTCAAAAATCTGTTGTTCGAAGTCGACCTTAAATTTTAGGTCCCACCACTCATGTATAAAACTAACACGTACAACATAAGTGATGTGAGAAGCTTGGTCGTAATTCTGATTGAACGGTTGTAATGACCAATTATGTATGTATTGTTACGAAAGTGAAAAAATCTAGATACTGGTGTTTTGCTTTTATATCGTTTAACATTCAAATTATAAACAGAAGCTACAAAAACAAGTAAACAAAAATATACCAACAAAACATCAGCATAAAAAATGATAAACAAGTACACAAAAAAGCAACAACAAACACGACAAGAATAAATGTAAACAAATTGCACAAACAGCAATAATGAAACAACGATATCTACATTTATAGAGATCTCGAGTACATGCGGCTTCAAGAACATTCATCAGACTATTTACAAAGCAGAAACTGAGTCAGTGAAAGCTCAGTCAGTCTTTTGTGAAACACGGTGCGTTTGAAGAGAGTAATCGTGGTTTAAAGATCTCCGTTACAAAGATCTGTCGAATAATTGTTTAGTGATTGTTATTGTTTAGCATTACTGCAATAGTGATTGTTTTGTTATTATTTGAGCAAAGAGGAATAACAAACAAAGCAATTGTTGTTGTTTACATCAAGTTGTGAACAGTGCCACACAGAATTGTGCGAATAATAAAGAATTTAATTAAATCTGACCACAAATGTATTTTTATTTAATTTGCAATCTACGAGCTCATATTTTAAACGTTTTTAAAAGGTAAAAACGTAACAGTAACAATATGTACATATATATGTATATATATATGAATCTAACAAAAACTGTCGCACTTGTTTTTGAAAAAATCCGATACGATGAGCTCACCCGCTGTTGGAACTCTCCTCTTTGCAATCTGTTGAAACACTTCCCGTCATTAAATCTAATACTTTGACTGGTCGTATATCTCAAGATGTAAACCTAGCCAAATCCAATCCATGGTTATGAATCGAATCAAATACTCTACTTAAACGTTTTACGAATTGGCTGGATGAAGCTGGCGATGACGTCTGTCCTGAAGTACAGGGCATAAAAGGTGTTTCATAGATTCCGTTTCCCCACTTCATGGCAGCTTCTACAGTAATCGCGGTGGGAGCTTGTCAAGGAAATTGCCAATAGCGCAGAGTTCAGTTAGAATTCCTGTTAAAATGCAAACCGTTTTTTTTTTATATCAAACTCAAGTAGTTGCTTGGGTCTCCTAGAGTCCACTGCTGACTGATGAGCAGCTGTTTTGAAATTCGACAACCAGGTCTGTGGGGCCACCCACAGTTTTTTGAACGCCGTGCTGCTTTTTCCGATTTGGAAAAGTATTACCGTAGAGGCGAATTTATATCCCCTCTATTGCCTTTTTCGTAGACATCATTGATCCCTTTCGTGCCAGTTATAATGTTTAATTAGCTTGCATCTTGATTACTTGTCAAGCCATATGTTAAACCTGTCGCAATGTGACTTAATGCCAAAACACATTTCTCCATACTATTTGAGTATTCCCAATACACTTGATTCTTTTGAAACTAATCCTGATAGGATATCGTAACCAAATCCAAACAGGTAGGTCTGGTTCTCTGACATTGTCAGATGTTCTTGAAAGCCTAGAAGATTTTTCGTGGAGCTTAATCATAAAATATCTTATCGTCATCCAGACTACTATTGTCCACTTCTGGCTAATGTGATACTCATTTATTATACTGCGAAAATGATTTTCCTTCTGACTTTCGTTCATGTCGTTGAGCAGCTCATACATCTCATAGTTAGATCGAATGCATAAACCATCGTCAACTTACACTGAAGCGAAGATAAGATTTTTTTCTCAAAGTCCAATCTCAAAGCTGCTGCATCGCCGCATAACAGCGTCCATGCTTGTGCGCCTATTAAAAGCACGAGAAGGGTGAGCGAGAGAGATAGAGCATTAGTTTTGTGAGGCCTCAATTGCCTATTGAGGCCATGAGTGGCCCACCTATTGGCTAGAGTAGTCTCCTATGCTTAATTTCCAGACTGATATCATTTTTGATGGTAACGGTGGAGTCAAGATAAACCAATTCACTGACAGCAGCGTAAGTATAGTTATCGGCCACAATTTGGTATCTAATAAACCGCATGTCCCTACTTCTCGACAACATACTTCGCTTTGATCTCATTAATTGCCAAACGTATCTTGATAGATTCTCGTTCAAGAATGCTAAAGGCAGCAGTAACATCTCGCTGGGTTGGTCCAGTGATGCTGAAGTTGTCAGCGTAGACAAGCAACTGGATACTCTTATGGAAAAAATAGTGTCAGCGCGATGCAGTCCCGCTAACCGTGGTATACTCTTCACTTTGAAGTTGAAGACGGTATATGATAAGAGATCGCCTTGTCTGTAACTACATATGTATGATATGAAAAGTTCCGGAGAAATCCATTCCTAACTTGATGCAACTGCCATGTTCTACCATTAACACATTAATTTCGGAAAATATTCCGCCTTTTTGGTTATTCATCAAATACTACCGCGACTACGCCTTACTTGATGTATCCGTTTTGTAATAAATTTTTTCTAACTTTTTAAAACTGTTGGCTTTTTGTGGTTAAATTCGAAATGAATATACGATAAATTAATTTCGTTTTAAATCTAAGAAAAGCAAAAGGAAAACGAATTAAATTTTCTTCTGTTGTTCATAACCGGGTCGATGGCATTAATTTCTTTCTGTTTCTTGTTTTGTTATGTACTTTTAGAAGGTTGTGGTTTTACGTTATTTCATAATTTATTTGCAACTTTTCTTAAGATTCTCTAATTTCTCTCGTCGCCCACAGTTCATTGTTAGCGGTATTGTCATCACGAAAGGAAAACAACAAGAAAAGAATAAAAAAAATTGTACAAAACTTTTAAAGTACAAAACAAAAGAGTACAATTAAATGATTTTTGTTTTTAAAAACTTTTTTCTTAACTTACTCCGTGGCATTGTCTTCACTTGGTCTCGTATTTTTACCAAAGAAATGAAGAAATAGAAGAAAAAATATTCAGAAGGGGAAGAAGACATTCACTTGGCTTCTTTTCTTTTTTTCTTTTTAACCCTCACTTTTTTCGACTGTTTCTCGGTTATTATTATTTTTGCTGTTGTTTTCCTTCTGTTCTTTACGCTTCTGTGTACATGTTTCGCGTTTGCATCTTCTCAATTTTTCCGAAGGGAATAACCTACGTACGAGTTGAATTATATGGTCATATAAAAAGTAGCTGAGACTTTCTTTTTCAAGTTATATTTTTAGTTACGTTTCTTAAGTTGATGCTTTATTAAGTTCCTGATAAATCTGAAGAAGAAGGGGTGCCCTGGCAGTTTAGTAGTGTGCTGGACTATTATCGTGAGGGTCCTGTGTTCGATTGCCACCAGAGACTCTGGTCTCTTACACTATATCCAGCATTTTGTCGAAGATACTCATCTCGAATATATTTAATTCAAATTTGCAATTGTATTGTAATTAATAAATAAACAAAAAATAATCTCAAGAAGTAGGGGTTTTAAGTCGCCGTAGTCTAGTAGGTAGCGTGTTAGCTTATTAGACGAAAGCACAGAGTTAAAATCCCGATTCAGACGTCTCGAATGAAATGACATAAAAAAGAGGATTTTTACCGCGACTCCATTTCTCTGGATATCTCCGGCAAAATCTCTAACATTAAATTGTAGGTCCTGCAACTCATACATAAAACTAACACACAACATGGGTGAAATGAGAAGCTAGGTTATGATCCCATACAAACGGAGGAAAAACTTATTAAAAGTTTTCTAAATACTGTAAGTGAAAACCAAATCCAGGAGTAGTTTAAATGATTTTGTTTTAAATTTGACTCTTTTCCGATAGTCGTCGATTAAATTACGAGATCGGTACGTAAGTACTTATTAGATCGTGCGAGCACTAAATGTCAATTGCTGGATCTGGCAATAGATTGAAGAATCCCATTATAAGAATGTTCACACCAGTGAGGCAATCATAAAATCGGAAGTCCAGCCTAGACGACTGAAGGACACAAAAGAAAAAAAGCTGCATACCACAGTTTGGCTTCGATAGAAGCATATAAACAGAATATGTAATGGCCCCACGATTCCTAAGGTACGATAAAAGAATTTTGCTTTTATGTTACTAAAAATAATGGATGGAATTTTGCTAATGGAACTGCAGGGCAAGAAATGGCGGCTGTATGAAATTATTTAACAAATTTTGAGTACCCAAAGAAGCTCAATGTTGGTGTGCCATGTAAATGAACACATACATATTTTATTGATTGGGGTACGGTCCATGAAAGGCAGAACGCATCAAATTATAACATAGGCAATGAAAAATGGTCTAAGCCCGCTGATCCAAATTTACCAACAATCAAGCCTATATTTAATGAGATGATAGACTCAATTCTGATTTTTAATCCCTCTTCCAAAGTTAGATATGAGAATTTTCCAAATTTTCCATTAAAACGATACCACACCATTCATGTATAAAAATAACAAACACAACATAAGCGGTGTGAGGTGCTAGGTTGTAATCCTCTCTGAAGGTTTATGCTGACCAGTAATGCACATACGTAATACCATACACACATACCATCATTGGTAATCCATTCAAAAGTGTTTACACTTGGCCTGGTGGGTTTGTAATTCGTCTTCAACAATCTTCTCAGTTTAGTGTTTGAAATAAATACATGTCAATTACTTGTCAAAATGACTTCTTGTAAATGTGATTCGTATCTATGCAACAGACATAATTTTTCCAGCAGTTTGGCCGGTGTATCATCAAAAGTTGGCTTCTACAGCTTGAGTTGTAATTTAATGCTGAAATATGTTTTAATTGGGCCAAACCACATGACGTTGGCAACCAATTGTCTGCTCAAAAGCGTGAGACTAATTTTTCAATCATCATGTGACATATGACGTCATCAGCATCATTGACTGAAACGGTAAGATTTTACACGCTCCTGATAGAATACAATCAAATGACGTCGCCGCATCACAAACATCGTCAAACAGTGCATCTTTCAGGATATACATATGTGCAGCTCTTGAACTACCTCCGGCTGATTTTCCCTTCAAATGCCGGAATCCGGTTATTAGCATGCCCATTGAGCTCTAAGTCACTTTCGGCTTTCAATCGAAGAAATATGCTTAAAAATAAATAATATTGAACGTTTAGTTAGAAGGTATGTAGAAGTCGCCCTAGTCTTTTAGAGAACCAGTGGTTCAACACCCAACTAAGGCTTTTCGAACATAATAAAATATAAACGAAATATTTCTTGCAACGACTTCCTTTCAGCAGTCTTCTGAATAGAACTGTGAGAGTAACAAGTTTCTCAAATTTGTCGTTCAAACTGTAATTCAAGCCACTCATAGATAAAATTAACATGGTGTGAGAAGCTAGGTTTTAATCCTAACTAAAGGGTTGTAATGATGAATTAAGAAGTAGATTTAATAGTAGTCCCTTAATGGCAAATCGTAATGAGCATTTTTGGGCATCGTCACATGTCATGAACATTTTGATTGCACAGAAAAACGAAAAAGCAAAGAAACCACCCGTTGTTTAATCATGGTACCCTTGTTTTGAATGAAACAACTTTGCCAACAGAGAATAAAGTACCACAAGAACTTTTTGTATGACCCCAATACAAGCTGTCTGGAAACTCTTCGAGGGTGTTTTCATGTTGTTGTTCGCTTTTTGAAGAAAGTTTTTTTTGTGTTTTGCTTCTCATACTTTTTTACACCTTTTGAGTTTTTTTTTGTTGTTGTGGTAATTCAAAAATTTCCACTCAATTATTAATGGCAACAGAAAATATTTCATTTTATGAGGTTTTTTTGTATTCTTCTTAACAAAAATCATTAAATTACCCGGGCTTAAATGCAAAATATGAAACAGAAAAAATTCCTTTTAAGTGTTGTTGTTTTCGCCTCTTTCTCTAATGATGAAAAAACGGGAGTAATTTATTGCCAAAGAGTTAATGATGATAAGTATGACACAGAAAGCGTAACTCTTTTCCTTTTTGTGGGCTTGTTGTTGTCGTGAGTAATATTTGATACAAAATGTCGTCAAGCACACTTAAAACGCGAAGTAAATAAAAGAATTGAAATAATTAAATTAAATAAAAAAAAAAAACAATTAAATAAATTAGCTATTAAATAGATAATAATAACAACATAAGCAAAATGTACCATAAGAGTGATTAGAAGCGTTGAAATATCATCTGACAACAGCGGAACAGTTTTTTAATTGTAGACTACAGTCTACAGACAGACTAAGTTGACTTTTTTTATTTTTGAAATCTAAAATCAAAAAATTTTTGACCAACAATACGCATTTTTTTTGTAATATTTCGGCATTTCGTGTTCTATTATTTCTGAAAAAGATATGCCACTTCGATGCGTGTTCGAACAAAATACTCTTTAGTCAGGATTAGAACCTAACTTCTCAACACCACTCATGTTGTGTGCGTTAATTTTATACATGAGTGGCGGGACCTACAGTTTAAAGTCGACTCCGAACGACAGATTTTTTGAGAAGCTTTTTCATGGCAATTTTTACTCCCAAATTTTTTGGCAGAAATCTACTGAGAGGAAGTAGCCGAAGAAATATTTTTTCATATTTCATTTTGATGTCTGACCTGGGATTCGAACTCGGGCCTTTCGTCTAATAAGCCAACACACTACCTACTAGACCACGGCGACTTCAATTAGTACAGAAACGATCAATAATTGTGTTGACATTAAAACTTGAAAACTGTTCTGTGAACATCGTTAACAGATTTTTTTTCAATATTTCATGAAGATCTACCAAACCTTACTGAAAGCCTAAAATAAACAGACTGTACTAGTAAGCAGGAACCACTAATGATTTTAAAATCAAATTGATTTTTTACTTCAGTATGTCAAAAATTTAATTCGGATGATGCTCGTAGTCGTTTCACGCTCCCATGAAGTTATAGATACCGATGATGCCTAAAATAAACAGGGTGTACTAAGTAAATCGGAATCACTGGTTTTAAAATCCAATTGACTTTTTACTATAAGTATGTCAACAATTTAATTTGTAATAATACCCGTAATCGTTTCACACTCCGAATTTTGTGTTACCCAATGTATGTGCAACTACATCTTCTAACGCAAACCTAAAGATACCAGGTGGTTCTTCATGTTCACATTTTTATATCATGAAGGAATAAGAACGTGTTACGTATGAATAACATTTAAAAGAAAATTAAACCGATAGGATTTTTTTTAGTTGAGTGCTACTTAAAGAAATTGCATGTGTTTAACTTTTCAGTCGTTACCCCTCCCTGTTGGTATTAAACACTAGACAGGAAGAGCATGAGGTGTAGCTACTCACCTAGATGGTATAGTGTATGTGGAGGATATATTGCGTGTATGTCTTAGTATCACAATTTCAAGTTTTCAAGCAGCAAACATACACTTGACATTATTAAAGACTTTTCTGTCGCATGCAATACAAATGAAAATAAAATGACTTACCGACCATATGCCAAAGAGGCGTACTTCATAAAATAAGTTAACTGCTTAGCCGTGATCTTCCAAGGAAAGAAAAAGACTTACAAGTTAGCACACGACTATTTTCTAAGGAGGCAAAATGGTTTTTATTTCTAATCTCATAGAGTTTTAGAGTAGAGTAATAGGTAATGGATACTTTCATATGAAATGTTTTCTTGTGATTTGAAGTTGTTATTGTTATTTTTATTTTTCTATGTATGCTTTTATTGTTATTGCTTTGTATGTAAAGGTTTTTTCCCAGTTAAAGAAAATTGCTCAAATTGTTACTTTGTTGTGATCGTTTATTATTCTTTTCCATTTTTTTCTTTCCTTCCATTTTCTAAGTTTTTCTTTTCTATTGTCGTAGTTTAAGTGAAAACATACATCGTAAGAATTGCTACAATTGCAGCAATTGTTAAACCCCATTAATGACAACAACAGCTAACATAGTAGCTGGTAGTAGCTGGTAGTGGCAGCAGCAGCATCTCTAGCAACAGCAGCAATAAATAATTGTTACAATAAACAGAGCAAAGAAAATCCAAGAAGAAAATTTCGAAATTTTTTTTCAACGCCTTCGCTTTGATTTTTTATGTTTTTGCCCAACTTTTATGTTGTTATTGATATCGTAGAGTAGTAGGAAGTGAAAAAAAAAATGTACAGAAATACAAGTATTATGGTATCGATTACATTTGAGTGAAATTTATCGATTACATTTAAGTGAAATTTAATCGATTTTTTAAGCAACAGAAAATTCTTTGTTAACGATTGCTACCTATGAAAGAGAGGTGGATACTCCTTTTGTTGAGAACTTATTTGCAGAGTCAAGAAAAAATAAATAGAGGGACTTTGAAGTTCGAGTCCATTTTCAAATACTGCATTAAACAGTAAATTTTCATCAATATTATGATGATTGGGTAACTGCTTGAGAATTCCAAATATGCTGTTTTGCTTGCTGCTGTAGCCTTTTACCCAGAAGTGAATTTTAACGCCAATGCCTATCTTTGGTCAGTTTTAAACGAGGATCGTTTGCCTGCAATTATCGTTTGGTCCAGTTGTACGAGCTGCACTTTGTAGGCATGTAAGCCAAGATCCTTACATAAAACTTTCCACAAAATCGATGGACAAAGGCTAACAAATTAAAAGTGACGACGAATCGAAATTTCGTCATCTCCTACTGCAATAATATTCTATTCGCTTCTCACATTTCTTTGTCCAGTTGATGGCCTTGGCTAGAGAAGAGTAGAATTAGTGCTAAAACAGTAAAAAATTCTACGAATTGTTTGCTCATTAGGGATATTAAGAAGACCGTAAAATGAGTGAAGTATTCCATGAACTTGGCGAAAAAATTTTTATTTTTTCAAAACGATGATCTAGAGCAGTGATGCTCAAAATCGAAATTTCCTATCACATGCAGCGTTGCCAAATGTGCAGATTTATCTGCATTTTGCAGTTTTTCTGAGCATTGAGCAGTTTTGAAGTTTTTTGTTTAAAAAAGTAAGTTTTTCTGTAAATTATGCAGATTTTGGAGTTTTTACATTTAAATTTTGAAAGAATTTTTTCACAAATTAATATTAATAAAAATAAAACTAGGAACAGATTAGAAGTGCCAACACTGTGTGGCATTTTAAGAACTAAAGATTTTCTTAAAAAAATAACAGTAATTGCAGCAATTTCGTGCAATCAAAAGAAATGACAATCAAATTTACCAAAGAAATGTACAAATCTAATTAGTATTAAGTGCCAGGAGAAATTAACTCAATTTACGAAAATGCATGTTATTTCAAATACTTTTTATAAAACTGAATTGTATTTATATTTTTTATTATATGCATTTAATTTAATTTGTTTTGTTATGTTTTAATAAAAAAATATATGAACTGAATTATCAATTTTTTGGATGTGCAGTTTTTTCAGTTGAAAATCAGTTTTTTTTCTCTAAATTTGCAGTTTTTGAAAAAAAAATTATGGCAACGCTGATCACATGTGATAGGCAAAGAAAAATCTGCTGACGCTGCGTTGGCACACGTACACTATAAGCTTACTTGTGTGGTTTCTTATAATGATCGTGTGTTTGTTGCTTTGTTTGTTGTTTTGTGTTGCTATCAGAGAACAAAATCAATTCAGTTGACGTTTAGCACTTGATGAGGCAATACCACGCTACGCAACTTTTTTGAATGATTTTTTGTCTTTTGCAAATACACGCAGCAAACTGTTTGATGAAAATTGGGAATATGATTTTTTTTATAGAGAATATGGATGGTAATGCACAATGTATTGTGTGTTATCGCACTTTATGTCGTAATTTTTTTTTTTATAAAAAGACATTACGAGGCTAGCCATGGATTTTTCGACAACGTTAAAGGGAATGATAGGACTTTAAAATTATTGCAATTAAAAGCAGAATTTTTTTTTTAAATCATGGTTGATGAAACTCACGTACCAAACTACAATAATTTACCATGTAGTAACGAGAAATTATCTTAAAAAGGCATCATGTACAGTTGCTATGGCTTTAGCAAAACAGGGATCGATGATGGAAATTTCTTCTTGAATTTGACGACAGACGTATTGAGTTCTTTTGGCGAAAAATGTGTTTTGATTTTTATAATAACATACACACAACACAATAAACCAATTTTTTTCTTTTTTTTATTATTTTCCCAGTGTACGATTCTCAAAAATTAAGTTGAATTTTGCTCTCCGCTGCTTTACCAACACACCCAAACCTATGATAGTATGTGTTTGAGCACCACTGATCTAGAGGTTTCAGTTATTGTACATCTTCCACTTTGTTGGTATGTAAGTGAAGACTCTTACGTAAAATTTTTCGCAAAGTTGATGGACAAAGGCTAAGAACGTCGATTTTATGAAATTTCCTTTAAGACTTCAAGCTATTGCCGAAAATATTGCGGTTTTGACTCCAGAAGAGTAGAATTGGTGCAAAACAATTAAAAATTCTAGGTATTGTTTGCTCCTCAGAGCGATTATAATTACCGTATTATGGGCGAATTATTCTATGAAGTCGCCATAGTCTAGTAGGTAGTGTGTTGGCTTGTTATACGTGAAGCGACAGTTCAAACCCCAGGTCAGACATCGGCAGCAAAACAAAATATGAAAATATATTTCATCGGCAACTTCCATTGGCCAAAACTCTGAGACTAAATAAAAACGCCATGAAAACTGTAGTTCCCTCCCCTCATGTATAAAATTAATACACACAACATAGGTGGTATGAGAAGCTGGGTCGTAATCCTGACAAAAAATTCAACGTTTTGGAAACCTTGGCTTGGCGTTTAACGATTTACCATAACTTATTAAGCCTTACTTAACACAAATGTCAGTACAGTTTGATATTCTCAACTGACAGCGGCTTTACCCGGTGATAGATTGTTACATTTATTGTGCAATCACTGAACATCAACTATGTAACAGTTTTAAGAAACAGTGTGAGCTGTGTGAGAAAGGCGGTTAAGACGAAAAATTGTTTGCACAGGCGAAACGTCAATAAACAGAATTACCGAATTTGGTGTAAAGTTAGTACCCGCAAAGATACGGTATTTGCTGTGGCTGGTGGACCGGTAGCATTACTGGACCGCTCTTTTTAAAGAACGTTAATATATGCAACGTTAAAATCAATAGAACTGGAAGCATTTTTGGAGCCTACTATTTGCTGCCATGATCATGCAATGACTCATGAAGAAGGGCAAGTTAGTTACAATTCCAGCTGTAGAAGTCAACATTACAGCTGCCATTGTTTTGTTACAGACCGAAATGCTGGAAGAACTATACCAAAATTGGAGACCAACTATGAACCACCTATTGTCAGTCATTGTACTTTGTCATTACAACACTTCACTTAGAATTACATTCAATGCAATACAACTCTCCAGAATTTTTCTTCAAATGAAATCAAAAGATTTCTGCTTTACGTAAATCATAATTTTCTGGTATGAAATTCCCCATCTTTAACACGATGACAAAATATGGTATGATGTTGTTTGTTCACTGATTTGATGTAAGTATACTGAATATGCTTGAAGATGTCGCAGTCTAGTAGGTAGTGTATTGGTTTACTAGGCTGCGGTTCAAACCCAAGGTCAGACACCTCGAACAAAATGAAGTGTGAGAAACAAATATCATCGGTGATTTCCTTTCATCAACTCTAAGTGTAAATAAACAATTGCCATGAAAAGTTTCTCAAAACTCTGTCATTCGGAGTCGAACTTAAAATGTAGGTCCCGCAACTTATAAATAAAATTAACGGAATATTAAATATTCCGAATGCCATGAATCCTGACTGAAGGGTTGTAATGACCAATTATGTATGTATGTATGTACACTGAAGATGTTTGACTGATGCCATCGCAAATATAAAAAAAAAATCCATCACAATAACGTTCCCCGTGGAAACATTTGTGTCCTGGCGCTCATTTCATATCGGTACACCTGGTATATTGTAACAATTCTTTACAAGTTCCTTAAGTTTGCCAAAAAATCCCACATTTTATTTAGTTATACACCTAATACTTAACAATACTACAAATATGAAATTGAATTAAAAACATCTTGAGATTGTATAGTTCTTATTACAAAAAAAAAAAAGAAGAAAACATTATGAAAACTTTTCTAATGGCTTTTTAACAATAAACTTGTTAAAGGACATAAAAAGACTGTAATAATTTTACTAAATGGACTCTCATTCACTCACTCCCTCTCTTTCTGCCACACTCTCTTTTACGTACAATACATAGTATCTAGGCTTCATAGGGAATACAGACGTAAAAGTATACAAAAAAATAATTTTCATTTAATTTTTATAGATTTTGGACCCATACAATACAAAAAAATAAAATTAAATTTCAATTTCAATTTACATGGGCAAAGAATGTAGAAAAAGAAGAAGAAAAAGAATAAGAAGAAAAATGGGGAAAAAATAAGCACAAAAATTTATTAAAAAAAAAAAAAAAAATGAAAATATTTTGAAAATTATCTCAAGTCTAAATCAGTAACAATAGACGCAATTCTATATAAAAGTGCTTTAAAACTTTACATGGATTTGTTAATATACAGTGGTGGTATTTTAATTAGCACACCGTTCCATATGACACTTTTCCAGTAACAAACAAAGATGAAATGCTTTTTAGAAATTATTTAAGGACAGTTAAATATTCTATGGGGTATACTTAAGCAATGTAAAGTTAAAGGGAACTTTTAAATTGTAAAAGCGAAAAATTCCCTGGTAATGTAATTAGCACACCGCCGTTGAATGCGGACAAAATCATCATTTGGGTTTAACTCTTTTTAATATATTGTGGAGGTACTCCTTCTTTTTAATAACCAATTATCTCTTGAATGGCGTACTCCACTGTACATACTGTTTAAAGATTTCAAGAAATTCTTCAATACCCTCAGGTGAATTGCCATAAGGAAGGCATTGATAGGAAATTTAGTAGCCCAGAAGATAATACAAATCATCGGAAATATATACAGGGACGTAACCGCAATATAAATCAACCACTATTCACCATCGTGCTGGAAAGAGGCCAATGTTACAATGCCACACAGTCCCTAGCATGCAAACAAAGCTAGAGGATTTAGACTGAATGGAGCGCAATGTTGGATAAATACCAAGAAAACCGACAACAGTATGGTATAGTTACAGCAAATGGCGGTGCAGAAACAAACGTAATCAACAGGCTCAATAAAGGGAGAGCGTCATTCTGAGGACTACAGCCAACCAATCTCAGCTAAAATCGCCCTTGTTGTACAGAAGTAAAATCTGGTTAGTATACTCATTATACACAAACTACAGCTATTCATCAACAAGTGCCTCAGAATCATATGCAAACTTATTCTAACCTAATAACATCAGCAGTATGGACCACTGGAATCTTATCAACGAGGAACCTATAATAACGCAGATAAAACGTACGAAATAGAGTTGGATCGGCCATACTCTTAAAAAAAATACTGGTAGTAAAACAAGAATGGCACTTGAGTGGAATCCCCAAGGCGCAAGAAGCCATGGACGACCAAGGAACACCTGGAGACATTCGATACTTCAAGGTCTGGGACAGTGCAATCTCACATGGAAAGACGCAAAAATAACAGCAGTCAACCGGATAAGAAAGATGTGCTTTGCGGAAGCCATATGCTTCCAAGAGGGGTACTGGAAAAAAATAAATAAACTTAGAGGAAGACTTTCAAGAAGCCTCTAAGATTTAGCACGTTTGCATCACTTTCCATATGTCTTGAAGATTTTTTTAGTGCTTTCTGTTCAACTTGTGCCTCAAGATCGTTGCATAATTTGGATTGCAATCAGAACTACAATATCAACTTATTGGTCCCTTACTTACTTTATCTAATCGTGTGACGTATCATCATTATCTTACATTAAAATCTATTTTACATACAAGTTTTCATCCTTCAGTTGTACAACTTCTCTGCTCCTAGTTGCCTTCAAAGCAGAGTGTGGGCTTAAAACTTGCTTGGATGTATGCTACACACTTTCATTTCAATTACAATCAAGTTGATTAACTTTAGATTCACCACCCACTCTTAATAATGCTTCCCCAAAATAATGTTAGCTTATGAGAGTCAAAATGCAAAAATTGTTGTTTGATACCATAGGTTTGTGTTGTGCTATATACACAATTAAGTTGGTTGCCTTTAGTCTGCGACGAATAATTTTTATTAAAATTAATATTCTGTGTTGCTTCATAATGAATTTCTGCATTTCGAAGACATTATGAAAGGATTCTCTTCGTATCCGTAGTTATTAAGCGACCTGCGCGACTAGTACCGTTTCCTGGTCGTGGGTTTCTTCTAATGACCGCAGATGTTTTGTGATAATTTGGACTCGATAGTATTTTGGATCCGACAATTTTTTAAATGTCTGCTACTAGTTCTTACAATTTCAGAAACAGTTCTTACAATTTCAGAAACATAAACTGAGATAACACTGGGAAAATAATAACAATTACGACCTAGCATCTCACACCACTGTATTAATTTTATACATGAGTATCAAGACCTACAGTTTAAAGTCGATTCCGAACGACAGATTTCTGAGAAACTTTTATGTGGAAATTTTTATTTACTCACAGAGTTTTTGCCAGACTACAGTGGCCCAAAAAGCCAACACACCACCTACCAGACTATGGCGACTTTTAATAACAAAATACATGGTGTGCTAATTACATACATATATGTATGTATGTATGTCTTAAAATTTTTTTGATCTTTTCAAAACAGAAAGTTCATTTTCATACAGGTATGTGATGAAAAACGATTTCGATCAAAAAACGATATAAAATCGGAAATAGTTGTGATGGCACCACTTATTTCTGTTTCGTTTTGGTTTTGTTCTTAAACCGAATTCGATTTCATTTTTCATTTTGTTCTATAAAAATTTAAAAAAATAAGAATGTGATAGAAAACGAAAATTTAGTTTGATTTTCGTTTTTAAATCGAGCAACCATTTGTATACGATTTGCTAAAATTTTTCTGTTTTAATAATAAAAAATACGGTTTATATTTCTAATTTATTTACTATATGAAATTATTTAAAAATAGGCTTTCTGCAATTGCATCTCGGTTTCTGCTTGCCTCAGTATTTGTTCGATTTCACTAGGATCAGGTTCTTCAAGTGGAGTAGTCGTAGTATAAACGATTCTAAAATGAGTACCATCGATACAACCAATTACGCCAGGAATTTTGTATTTTTGAAAAAAATGGTGTTTCGAATAAATGTTTGCATAAAACATTTTTCAATACAACTATCATTTTAGAAAATTATTTAGAAAATGTAGTTCTGTGCATTACTACAATGGAGTCATTCCCAACGGACCGTTGAAAACTGCCTCCTGCCAACATTCTTAATGTGGTTGCTAATTCGATTACCAATGGAATTGATTTCGATTGTATATGGGGTTCAATTTTGTTTAATATATAGGAAAATCCTTCCTTATTTAATCTAAAGCATTCTTTAAAACTAAAAATATTTGTATTATATACTATTAAACTCATTAATTTAGATTATGACGATTTACCTTTTTTCCGGCATATTTAATGGGTTCGATCCATCCCTTAACCTTTTTCGTTCAATGTTTTCAGAACGATTGGAATTGTTGCTTATTAAAATTGAGGTTGATAAAACAAATGCCATTGTTACGCTTTACAAATTAAAAACTATTTTTTTTTTTTAATAAAAAGTTTGTCATTTTACATGAAACGGTTCAGAATAAAACAAAAAATGGAAACTAAACCCGTTCGGAATTCATCACATCTTATAACAAAACGTTCGTTTTCCAAATTCGATTTTACTTGAAATCGAATCGATTTTCATCACATACCTGATAATTGTTGTTGTTACTATTTGCTAGGTTTTATTAATTGCAGTCCGTGATTTATTTTAAATAGCATGCGACAAAAAAGTTAATCCTTTGAACAATAAAATATTCAACACAAAGGTTTTGGTAGATAAGTGTGCTAATTAGCTGACCACAACTTTATATTGTATTGCCTTTATGTATGTATGTACGTATATGTATGTATGTATGTGTGTGTATTAAAAAATATTTTCTATGCCCACTTACTAGACCAGATTCTTCTTCATTCAACTGCTGTAATTGTATTTTTAAAAAAATATTTTGTTTTTAAATTTTTTTTTTGTTCATATTAAAATAAAGTCTGAGATTTTTGTCTTCTCTCTTTCAAATCCTTGTTGCTTATAAATGATTTGATTTCTTTTTTCTTTTATTATTTCTTTTATTGTATTTTTGTGTTTAATAATAAAAGTACATCTTAAATAAAAGTAAAAGAGAAGGAACAAGGGAGTGAGTGGGAGAGAGAAATAAAGATTTATTCTTTTGAATAAGCAACATAAACATTTGGGTCAAGAGAGATATTTTCTTCTTTTTTTATTTCTTTTTAGTTTTAATATTAATGGACTTAAAAAATGAACGAATGAAACGAATGAATATTTACAAGTGCATTAATATGCTAGTATAAGTGTATGTGTGGGAGACTGTGTATATGTGCTGTGTATATGAGCTAGTGTAAGATGTAATAGACACGCAAAACTTATATTCATAGGAACTGCTACATGGTATTAAGGCAGTTGCCGTCTCGAAGAGCATAGTTTACTTGGGTTCTATAAGGTCTTTTTGATTTCTTCAGATTGAATGCAACTATGGTTGATGGAATCATTTCGTTATCGGTGGACATTGCTCAAACCATAAGTCTAGCGTACAACTGAAAGTTTTGGCAATACGGAGGATAATATCTCTGCAAAAGAAATTACCATACTTTGTGATACTCAGGAGGCAATCAAAGCACAGAGTTTGGGAACCCCTTCAAAGACCGAAGGTTCTGCCACTTCAGATACGGGCAGAACAATGCATTAAAACTCCGAATGAATATAGCCAGTTGGTGAAATTATTACTGGGCATTGCATTGCAAAAGACATTCTTCTCGGATACATCCTTAGAAATTTCATTGCTGATGCTCTGGTCCGAGCCGGTATGAAGCTCTCAATTTCCAGCATGTTAGTGGACATAGTCAACCTGGATATTACCGCCCTGTTTTACAGGGAAGCTCATTCTTGCTGAAAGCAAGAGCATACGTGCAATATTACTAGACTCTGTTGGTCACGTTTGGATAAGAAGAGGACTGACTCACTGCTGTCTTTAAATAGCATTGCCAACCATATCACAATAGCGATTCTTGCAGGCCACTGACCTTTTAGTATTCATTCCGAAAATCTCGGCATTTTGACAAATGACTTCTGCAGAAGTTGTGGGTATGAGGAAGAGGAAGACACTTGTCGTAAAGGGATGGTGGTTTTTGACCTTTCAAGTTTTGACATCTTTAACCGAACTCTCTAATGAAAGGATTGCTACAATAGCACAATTTTTTTTTTTACTTCGGAAGGTTTTCTATAGAGAATCTTCGACCCCCGAGTAGAATTGATTATGATATCACAATGGAGGCTAATGGCCTAAGTGGGACTTCTCTCTGTAAGGGAGGTTTGCCACTTAACCTATCCTAACCCAAATAGGACACTTCTAAATGATGTTGGAAAATGAGTTTTGCAAGAGATGTAGATGTACGAATGACTCAGAGACAGTTCTTTACCCATTGCGCACACGCTTACCGCTCCTGAAGAAAATGGTACCCTAACGTCTACTACAGAGATGTTTTATACAAACTCTCAATGATAGGTATTGACAGTTACTTCATCAAGATCTCCATATGGTTTAGGAATTAGGTGAAAACGTGAAATTGTGGTATCATAATGGGCCTTATACTATACGTCTTATTAACTTCTTTGTATAGACATCCTACCGAGACCTTCCATGCATACTCGTTGTAACGCCGATAGTATCAATTTCGTCATAGAATTGTAGCTCTTAGTGTTTCCGATAGTCCTGTGTACCCAAGAATCCTAAGTTTTAGGTTTCAAAGAGTCGAACAGTGCCAAAGAAAATGTTTTGTGCTCTCCATTTCTTCCTCGTCATTGCAGCATATCTTTGGACATTTATACCTAGAGCCCAGTATGCCATTACAACCACTGATGGCAGAATTATCCAAACGTTCACGGAACTTACCTTCGTTTTTAGCATATGAAGACCAATGCAAATCGCTTTCGTTGCTTTTCATATTTTTAAAACGAATGTACTTTACATTCATTACGTTACGAGGGAGCTAACGAAGGCCTCTCATAAGGTTGTACACAAATTATTTCGTGCATATATTCAAAATGGAAAAGAAAGCAAGACAAAACTTTAAAAAAATATGAAAAATATTTCTTCGCTAGTGCCCCTCAGCAGATTTTTGGCGAATACTCTGAGAATAAATAAAAATTGCCATGGAAAGTTTCTCAAAAATCTGTCGTTCGCAGTCGACTTTAAACTGTAGATCCGGCCACTCATGTATAAAATTGATACACATAACTAGGTCGTAGTCCTGACTAAAGAGTTGTAATAATGTATGTAACAGAGATCAGCAATGAGTATTCAAACAGTTGAGTATTCATAATTTCTGATATTTATACGCATCCATACTTATTTTATTATCATAATCATACTGCTCATATTCATATTGTGAATTACTCATCGTACTCATACTTAACAAAACGTATGATGCTGTTGATTTTGACTCTCCTTTACTCAACATTTACAAGAATCACAACATAAGTATAATTTCGTACGAACACTAAAATACTCACTAAAAGGTTGTGTGTTTGCTTTGCTTGCTGTCTCTGTCTTTTTCGTTATTCTTCTTTTTTTATAAATGCAACAACAACTAAGACTGTAAATTTTAAAGAATGATTCGAATCACTCGAATCATTTATGAGTACATATTATAAGTATTTTTCCGATTTTATGAATCTGAATGAGTAGGCATATGAACATATTTCGAATGTTATGAGCTTGATGTCAACGTTGTACTCATACTCATTTTAACCTGTACTTATAAATCAATGTTGTAGTGAGTACGAACGAATCAGAGGAGTAGTTGAATTTCAATACTGTTGACTCACTCAAAATCATGAGTACTTATGAGTAGCGAAAAAACAATTCATAGCTGATCTCTGGTATGTAAGGCTAAATCACTGCTTAGAATTCGCCAAATTGTGGTTTACAGAAGGCCCAGTTCTTGTGAACAACGCGAAACCGACTGCCTCGGATTCTCCCGAACAGCGGCGATGTTTTTCGTAGACCTTGCGTTAGTTCAACGTTTCCTGAACCAGTGAATTCGAATTTTTGCATCATATCGCGAATAGTCCTCTCGGTAGGGCGATTATGAAGATCTCATAATGGGCGAAGTGACAAAACAGACTGTATAAATGACAACTAATTTTGCAGAAGTAGCTACAACAAGATGGCCGTCATCAACTGTAATTTTCCGTACTCTTTGTTGGAAAACACAATATTTTAAAAACTCTTTCGTTTTTCTTTGCGACTTTAAATATGAATTTCTTTTAAAGGAGTTTACTTGCTCTGCAAGGATTTTGTTACTTTTTCTGAAGTTTTAAGTGGCTTTGAGCTTAAGCCATATTCTGTTACAAATTTAAGATCTCTTTAGATTTTCATTATTGACTAGAGATTTAGTAAAGAAATGAAAGAAAATTCGATTCTTATAAAGAAGGACTATGTGTTCATTTTTTTTAGCTTGCATTGTCAAGTTTCATTTCGTTTGAGAACAATAATTCAGAAAAAGAAAAAAAGCGATTTTTTCCTGTATTTTTAATATTCCATGCATGGCATGCCATGCATTGGCTTTAAAGGTTTTACCAGTTATTTATAACATTTCAATTTTTTTCCCTAATTTCATGCAATTTGTCTGACAAGTATGTTTCCCTTTTTCCCTCTATCACCACTGTATCAATAAGTGTACTTCCTATTTTTCCTTTTCTTTTTAAAATTTTTTTTTCTCCAACTTCTTCTACTTAGGAATTCTTAGACTATTTAATATGCAGAGTATCGTATGTTTACTTTGATATTTGAATTTCGTTTCTGTTTGTTTCCTCTTGTTTTTATTTTTGTAGTGTTGTTTTCATTCTGCTTCTGTTCAATTTGTATTCCTTTTGCCATTTTTTGTGTCCTGCCATTGAGTATTTGGATTCTCTTCAATTATTTTTTCATCTTTTTGTGTCTCCTAATACTTGTTATTCTTTCTCTTTTTTATTTTTTTATTTTTTTTTTGGCATCCGTATTATGGCATTCTGGTATCCCCAAAAAGCTACTGCGTATTGAATTCGTAACAGAAATTCGATTACATATGATAAAACTGTGGGCCTTTATACACGGCAGATAATGAATTACGGAATTCTGGAAAAGTTTTTTGTCCAAAGCAATAGACATCAGCAGAAACATCTTAAGGGCCGTATGCTATTTGACATGTTTGACCATTTTATTTCCAAAAGAAATTGTTTCTTTTAAACCCAGAGAAGTACTGTGAAACAATTTCTAATTAGTCTGGCCGTAATGAGTCAATTTTCTTGGCCAAAATAAAAATATCGCGTGTCTTTTGGTAAATTTTTTAATCACTCTTTTTTATACAAAATTAACAGAGATCAGCAATGAAATTTTTTTCGCTACTCATAAGTAATCATGAAATTTTTAGTACAAGTGAGTCAACAGTATTGAAATTCAACTACTCCTCTAATTCATTCGTACTCACTACAACATTGATTTACAAGTACAGGTTGCAATGAGTATGAGTACAACGTTCACATCAAACTCATAACATTCGAAATATGTTTGATTGATACGCCTACTCATTCAGATTCATAAATTTAGAAAAATACTCATAATACTCATAAATGATTCGAGTGATTCGAATTATTCATTAAAACTTGCAGTCTTAGTTGTTGTTGCATTTACAAAAAGAAAAAGAAAGAAAAGGACAAAGACAGCAAGCAAAGCAAACACACAACCTTCTAGTGAGTATCATCATATGTACTTATTTTGTGATTCTTGTAAATGTTGAGTAAAGGAGAGTCGAAATCAACAACATCATGCGTATTGTTAAGTATGAGTGCGATGAGTACTTTGAATATGAGTAGCATGAGTATGGTATTAAAATAAGTATGAATCAAGTATCAGAAATTATGAATATGATTCGAATCTACTCATCCTTTTGAATACTCATTGCTGATTTTAGGTCGCCATAGCCTAGTAGGTAGTGTGTTGGCTTATTAGACGTGAAGCTTCATAAAATTACACGTGGACTGTGCTGAAATGTCATTTAAATACCCATCCCTGGAAAAGTTGTATCAATCGATCCTTGTGAGATAATTTGCGAACACTTTTTTGAATATTTCAGGTGATACCTTGATGAATACATACATACTTACTTGTGTGATACTGTAAAGAAAAAGGCTGGTAGTTTTTCTTTTATTGCCTAAGTGCGCCTTGAAATGCGCACAGTTTGGCTTTAGTTTATTAATTGATTTCTTTGAGGGAAAATGTCCCTTCTTTTATACTAAAATTTGACAATTCCAAGTCAATCCCTTAATTCTAATACAATATTGTATTGGCTTAATACTAAACATATAGGTTTGTGTGTTTGTTAAGTGCTTAGCTATATTCTATAGGTTTGTGTGTTTGTTAAATACATACATACATACATAATTGGCCATTACAACCCTTCGTCAGGATTACGGCCTAGCTTCTCAACACCACTCATGTTGTGTGCGTTAATTTTATACATGAGTGGCGGGACCTACGGTTTAAAGTCGACTCCGAACGACAGATTTTTTGAGAAGCTTTTCATGGCAATTTTTACTCTCAGAGTTTTTGCCAGAAATCTGCTGAGAGGAAGTCGCCGAAGAAATACTTTTTGTATTTTGTTTTTGGTGTCTGGCCTGGGATTCGAACTCGGGCCTTTCGTCTAATAAGCCAACACACTTCCTACTAGACCACGGCGACTTCGCCGTGTTTGTTAAAGGCTTAACTATATTCTATAGGTTTGTGTGTGTATTAATCATGGGACAAGTGGATGTAATATGACACGCGCCCGCTGTCCACAATAATTCCCACGGTAAAGTGTGAAGAGAGCCACACACGATGACTTGCAATGCAATACAACTACAACACACATTGTGCATATTATATGCATATCAATACTGCCGGCGGCCACTCAGCAAAGTGTCAAATGATCCTCGCGTGTACGCATACGCAGCAGCGACGGTCAGCAACATTGAGTCAAGTGGTCGCTGCTCATATCGATGGCTTAATATATCAAAATCAGGGTTTTTACATATTCTGGTAGACAAAACCCCCATACACATCCTCTGAAAAATTCAGGTTCCTATGTTGACGAATAGTTGATTTACAGTAATTAAAAGAAACATAACATAACCTTTTTGTTTTAGATTTTATTAAGTTTTTTCCTTCTCCTGTAAAATACTGAAAATGTAAGATACGACCTTTCTATATTAAGCCATCGATATGCAATTTGATAATCTTTTGTTTATGCACATGAAATGTTGTGCTGGTATTGACAACTGTAAAATCATGCTTCAGTACATACACATACACAACTGATTATTACAACCTTTTAATCAGTACTACAAACAAGTTTTTCAAATCATCCATGTTGTGAGTGTTAATTTTATCCAAGAGTGACAGGATAATCATTTTAAATTCTTCTTCTTTTCTTTACTCACAGGACATTTTTCAGAAGACTGCTGCGAGGTAGTTGCCGAAAGCAATGTTTGAGCCGAGGTTCTCGTTTAATAGCTAAAATAATACGAATATTAATTTCAAATGCTTCAACGTTGTAGTTCTACAAAAAGCTCTAACGACGTCAAGTTATATGTTAGTGGCCAATTGATGTTCCCAAAATCTGTAAATTTTGAAGACATAAAATCAGAAGCGGTAGCTTTGTGTGGTTTGCAACATGGGTTTGTTGAAAAAATATCCCTTCCACTTCCTAATCTTTAATTGCAGACCAAAGAAGATTTGTTTGCACACGGTGCTCATTTTGTACTGCATTCTGAAGTCACGGGAGAGGTTCTTGCAGAGTCATTTTCCAGATTATAATGCGGACCAATCAATCACATTTAAATTTACCGTGCCACAATTTAGCTTGTTCGCGTAACCACCCGCTCACTGCGACGAATTCACAAATGATTTGGGATCCAACCCTACCTTTCAGATGTAGATTTCCGTTATAATCTCTAGTTGGCCTCATAGGAGCTGGCTGTCTGTCAATGAGTGTTTCTATGCCCTGTCTTCTAAACATTGTCTTCTATACCTCTTCCCTCTACGAATATCCCTATCCTATGTCTCACTATGTATTTCTAATATCTATATAACACCGTATTGTTCTTTCCTCAAAAGGTCTTAGAGCAACCAATTTATTCCTTTCACTTAACGCGCTCTCTCTCTCTCTCTCTCTCTCTCTCTCTCTCTCTCTCTCTCTCTCTTTGCGAAGTATTTCCCAAAATCATAGAGGATTCAAAGTAAATCCACACAGTTAAGGGAAATATAGGCACCCATTGAATTTGTCGCGGGACGATTCTTCTTCTGATAAATCTTACGTTACATTTGTTTCCCATTTCCCTGCAGTATATATGAATATGACGTTATGTGGAGTTTTATTAAATGTAAGAACTGCGACCCGATGACCCCTAGGACCTACCAAAACTTAAGATGGTGTTCGATAACAGCAAGGAAAGATTGCTGTTTTGTGCTTGCTAAGCAGACATATATTTCTCTGCAATATTTTACTTTTCCTCCACGGGTTCCATGAAGGTGTTCTGGTTATTTGTTTTAGCCATCGCAGAATCTGTGCCTTGGTCTTGAATTGCTTTCTTATCGGAACAATTGTTCCTTAAAGGGTCTCAGAATTCCTAATGAAAAGACAGACAGTCTGATGAAAAACTCAAATCTCTTTCCATTCTAATTACCTGGAAGAAGAATCGGCTGTTCAAGCACTTTTAACTTCTTCATGTTATCGGGTTTAAAATGAAAGCTAACCTTTAATGAGGGCTTGCGTCTGAGGCAAACAATTTTAATTTAAAAAACAAAGCTTTTCTTTACTTTCCTTTAAATTGTCGTTTAGAATTTGAAACGTAAATCTCATTTCATTTCAGTTAAAAGTCTTTAAAGTGAAACCAATTAATGTCCAACAAATCTTGTTTAAATCTCTAGGAAATGTTGTTTAAATTTCTGTCAACGTGTATAAGTTTTTTTCTGCTGTTTGATACATGCCAATATGTCTTGGACACACTTGTATGCATGTAATCAAGTGTGTGTGTGCGTGATGTCGTTGTTAAACATTCGTTAGTCATTTCCTGGTCATCCATTAAAAATTTGTTGTTCTTGTTGTATTTTATGTTGTTTCCATTCAACTTCAATTTTCTCAGATGCTTGTTTTTGGGGGAATAAAAAAAAAGCCCAAAAAAAAAATTATTTTTCTTTGAAACATGAATTGGGCACAAGACATTAAAATGAAAACATGTTTTTCCGTTTTCCTTTCTCATTTTTCTTTTTGTTTTCTTTTTTTCGTATTTTCATTTTTATTCGTACTCATCAACTCTGTCTCGTATTGCTTTTTCCTTATTCAACAAACAGTATGTGTCCTTGTGCGTATGTGTATGTGTGTTTGTACACAATAAATGTAATTGCATTAGTGTTTGTCTATTTACTTACAAATCAAACCAAATCAAATCAAACCAAATAATTGTGTATTTGTCTGTTTCAGTTTATTTTGCTCTTTTCTTTTTTTTTTTTCTTTGCCTATTCTTTACATGTTTTTTTTTCTTCTATTTTCTTGAATGATTGTTTCTGTTTCGTCCTCTTTCTAATCGTCCCTTTTGTAATGTGTAGCTTATGTGTCCTTTACCTTCCATTCAGACTTTAATCTCTCTCGGTATGTTTTGTGTTGTTGTATAGGTTTATAAAAATGTATTGCCGGGAGTATGTGAAGGGGAAATGTATGTTGAAAATTATGTGTGGCAGTGATTATATAGTGACGTTCCAAATATATGAGAACTTCTTTTCTTTGTCTGGGTCGATTTATGTAGGTTCGGTTAGGTAAGGTGGCTAAACCCCCATACAGGAAGAGGCTAGCATTTAGGCACATTGTGGTACCACAATCAATTTTACCCGGCGATCAAACGTTACCTAGAGAAATCTAACGCGAGTTCAATATAAATCTTGCTATTGCATCAATCTTTTTGTTTATAAGTGAGCTTAGCCAGAGTTGTCAGAAAGTGAGAGGTGAAAATCCTTTATGACAACAGCAGGGCACTTCCACATGTTGTGAAAGACAGTTTCTTCCTCCCACGCAAACCTTCAACTCGATGAATAGCCATACAATTTAAGGACAGAAGTGAATCAGTACTCTTCTTATCCATAAGTGTCCAACAGAGTTTGACAATATTGCAAGTGCCCTCTTGCTGCCAATGAGATTGCTTAATAACCCGATTAACGGATTTCGGCCTGCCTTAACACATTCTTCTAGGCGCCTCTCGATGACATGGCTTCCTCGATTTGGTCCTACCAACGCAAACAAGGTCGTTTTCTTCGCCGAATTCCACAAATTTCAGCAAATTTCCTCCATTCGAAGGACATTGCCGAGCCAGCGTAGCCGCTGTCCATGTCGTTGAGTAGCTCATACAGCTCACTATTGGATCGGGTAAGGAAATCATCGACAACTCGCTCTGGACCGAAGATCTTACGTAGAAATTTTCTCTCGAATACTCTCAAGGCTGCTGCATCAGTGGTTAATAGTGTCCATGCCTCTGCGCCATAAAGAAGCAGCGTCTTGTAAAGTATTAGTTTTGTCGTAAGAGACAGGTCTCTGCTACTCAGTTGCTTGAATTGAGACCATAGTAGCACTGTTAACAAGAGTGATCCTACGCTTGATCTCCAGATTGACTTCATTATTGGTGGTAGCGGCGAAGTCAAGATAAACAATTTCCTGACCCTTCAGTCAGGATTACGAACTAGCTTCTCACACCACTAATGTTGTGTGCCTTAATTTTATAGTACTTGAGTGGCGGGACCTACAGGTTAACGTCGAATCCGAACTACAGATTTTTGAGAAACCATTCATGGCAATTTTATTTACTCTCAGAGTTTTTGCCAGAAATCTGCTGAGAGGAAGTCGCCGAAGAAATATTTTTTTTCATATTTCGTTTTGATGTCTGCCCTGGGGTTCGAACCTGGGCATTACGTCTAATAAGCGAACACACTACCTACTAGACTACAGCAACTAAAAAGTTATCCGCCGTAATCTGGGATCCAATAAGCAGAATGCCCCTACTTGTCGACAACATATACTACTTCGTTTTGCCCGCATTTACTGCCAGAGTCATCTAAAAGGGAAGAGGCTTATACCTCGGTAGTTGGCGCATTTCATAGGGTGTCCCTTTTTCAGGACAGGACAGAGAACCAATGAGATTGGGCTTCCCTAATAATAAGTGTGGAAAATATCCAAATGAACTGAGGCAATCGGAATACCTACGTCTGGTAACATGTCAGAGATAGTGTAACCGCTCTGGAGAGCTCATCAGCCACGTATGTCAATGGTATCCTTATGTCCCGGAACCCATATAGAATTTGCGTTTGAATAATCTGAATTTTTCCTGAGTAAACGTCATCAGTGTAAAACTTTAGGGTTCCACTGGGAACCTCCAGATCTTTAGATCCCCAGTTGGAATTCTAAAATTGAATGTTTTATTCAGAAAGATTTTAGGAATCATATAATCAACCCTTATGCGTCTATAGTATATATTCCCATAATACTCGCTTGTCATTTATCCAGATTGAGCCAGGATTTGACTGCATTGATTCTTATTTCATTGCCACCAACTTAGTCTTCTGCTTTACTAGGAGGTCAGAGAAGAGCCAATTGTGTATTGAAAATAATGTCTTAGTTGAAGTGTAACAGCGCGCACTGGAGATCAGAACAGCTGCCTGCCTATGCACCAGCAGACATATACCTCAAAGAGCTAGCTAGGTCGGCTCCACCACGGTCTAATAATCCCAGTATGGTAAGGTTGCTCTGTGGAATGTGCTTGCTCACCACTGTACTTCAAATTTTCAGTGGTAGCAAGGCTGCGGATCATGTTATGTGCTGGTGCAAACGAATATATGTAAATAGTTTTGCCTTCTCGGCATAAATAAAATACAGTTATGGAGACATAATCTTTTCGACGAATTACATACCATGAGAGGAAATATGAATGAAACAGCTCCACAGCGGCAGTTTCCCGGAAGGCAAAAATTTAACAACAACATTATTATACGGCTTATATGCCAAATTTATTTCTCCTCTACTAAAAGAAAGAGTGTGACCAATCTCGGATTAAGAAAACCTGCACAATTTTGTTGTCAAAGTTTTCATAGTCCTTCTAACGCTTATTATACGAAGAAATAATCCCACAATAATCACTTTGTAAACCACAATAAAGGAAATACAAATAAAAGGAGGATCTTTTCACAAGAATTTCCTGCGAAACGAAAACAAAAGAAACTTCAAAGCGTATTTAGTTTAAAGGCTCAAATTAAAGCGAAAAGAAAAAGTAACAGAAAAAACAAATTTCCAAGTAAAACTAACAGGCTTGAGAAACATAACATAACATGGAAATAACGGAAGCCTGTTTACCGTTCAAGTTTATGAACATCCGTTTTAAGTCAACTACTACATCAATATTGAATGTGCACGTGTATGTGCATGTATGTCTAAGTACAATTTGACGATTTAAACTTCGACCAGAGATTTAAAAGAATCAATTCCCCCAATAATTTTTATCTTTTTATTGTAACCGTAATCTTTTTGGAAACAGACATTCTTTTCGAAAAAAATTCTAAAACATATTGTCGATGACAGACTTTGAGCCGGAATAGGAAGTGAGAAGTATTTATTATAACTTGAAATCTCTCACATTTGGTTTGTGTCTTTAATAACGTATGCCGAGTTGTATGACTTCGGGCACAGTATCTGACTTTAATAATTTTTTATGATGACTTTTAAATCTGTCATCTACAGTCACTGATATGATAAAAAAAAATACAATATCTAGGACAGCTAAAAGTTTCATAAATGAAGTCATTATGCTACGAGGAAGAAGAACCTGCCACATGTTTTCGAATTTGTTGCAACACGACCGAAAGCCCTGTCACATTGGCACATTATCTCGTCTGGACGGTATTTGTGGTTTTCCAGTCACATTTACTGCCTTTTCTGAAGCTACATATTCCTGAAACACTTCCATGCATGGAATTTTGGTTATCTCACATAATTATCGGTGAAGGTTTACTGGAGGATTAGTGTGTTGGCTTATTAGAAGTGAGGCCACGGTTTAAACCCAAGGTCAGACATGTCCAACAAAACGAAATATGAAAATATGAAATATTACTCGAGTCGACTTTAAATTGTATGTCCCGACACTCATGAATAAAAATGAACACACACAAGATAAGTGATGAGAGAAGATAAGTCGTAATCCAGACTGAAATAATAATTTTGCTTCAATCTTAAATGGATTTCTGGTTACCGTTACAAGCCGGGAGATTGTGCAGCCGATGAGATTGTCAGATTTACACTTTTATCGAATATATTATGTAAGTTCACATATGAAAGAAAATCCTTCTTCCCTTAGGTTGTCCATCAGCAGAGAAATATGTTGGATAATGAGAAATTCAGAGGAAGGAAAAAATATTGGATCATTAACATTAAGATAACGGCTTAAATTGAATAGAAAGTGTACCAATCAACCAATAAATTGAATTGTAGTAATATCTATCTTACTTCCTAATAAATAGGCATGCGGAGAATACTTGGCTTTGCTGTTAATGATTTTTGCAGAGTTTGTAGATTGGTTGAAGATCGGCTGTCAATATCATACAATGGTTCCACTAAGATTACGCTGCCGAAATACATGTGATCAACGTACAGAAGCAAACATAATCTGTAATATTCTATTCCATTTAAAATGCAGGAGTTGCACTCACCTTATGCATACGTATATAAATAATTGGTCATTATATCCCTTCAGTCAGGATTACGACCTAACTTCTCACTCCACTTATGTTGTGTGCGTTAGTTTTATACATGAGTGGCGGAACTTACAGTTTGAAGTCAAATCCGAACGACTGATGTTTAAGAAGCTTTTCATGACAATTTTATTTACTCTCACAGTTTTTATCAGAAATCTCCAGAGAGGCAGTCACCGAAGAAATATTTTTTCATATTTCGCTTGGTTTGGACCGAGGCTTCGTGTCTAAACTGCCAACACGCTACCTGCATTCGCCTTATATTCCACTCTAATCCTCCTTATGCCAGAAGAATGCGGAGAAATCTTGAGCAATGATAGTCAACACTCTGAATAAATTGACAAAGTATTGGCATTTTATCTGAGATTTAATTCCCCATCGATCGATAGCATTTGTACTCACAGACTGGATTGTTCTAATCGTTGATTTTGCCTTTCTAATGTTATGTACGCTGACGACATTGATATCATAGGGCGTACCAAGCGAGATGTTACTGCTGCCTTTAGTGCTATTGAACGGGAGTCTAGTAAGATGGGTCTGGCAGTAAATGAGGGCAAAACAAAGTATATGTTATCGACAAGTAGAGACGTGCGGCGTATTGATTCTCAGATTACGGCCGATAACTATACTTTTGAAACAGTCAAGGAATTTATTTATCATGGCTCCGCCGTTACCACCAAAAATGATGTCAGTCTGGAGATCAAGCCTAGGATCACTCTTACCAACAGGTGCTACTATGGTCTCAATAGGCAATTGAGTAGCAGAGGCCTCTCTCGTGCGACAAAACTAACACTCTACAAGACACTCATCCTACCCGTGCTTCTTTAGGGCGCTGAGGCATGGACCCTATTAAGTACTGATGCAGCGGCCTTGAGAGTGTTCGAGAGAAAAGTCCTACGTTAGATCTTCGGTCCAGTGCGTGTTGGCGATGATTTCCGTATCCAATTCAACAATGAGCTGTATGAGCTCCTCAACGACATTGACGTTGTACAGCGTATTAACATCCAGCGGCTGCGCTGGCTCGGCCATGTCGTTCGAATGGATGAGGATGCTCCGGCGAGACGAGTATTCGATGCGGGTATCTGCGGAAGTCGGCGAAGAGAACGACCTTGTATCCGTTAAAAGGACCAAATCGAGGAGCCTCTGTCATCGATTGGTGGGACCAACTGGCGTAGGCGCGCAAGAAGCAGAGGCGCCTGGAAGAAATCCGTTAAACGGGTTGTTATGGCCAATTTAGTAAGTAATGTAATGCAAAGAGGTCTTGGCATACTATATCGTTTAAATAAAGCAGGAGTGTGCTTGATAGTCGCCGACATCACCAACAAAACGAAATATGGTAAATATTTCTGCGGCGACTTCCTCTCTGCAGATTCTTTCAAAAACTCTGTGAATAAATAAAAAATCGCCATGAAAACATTTTTAAAAATTTGTCGTTCACAATCGACTTTAAACTGTAGGTTCCGCTACTCATGAATAAAAAATTTACACCCACAGCATAGGTGGTGAGAGAAGCTGGGTTGTAGTCATGAAGAGTTGTAATGACCAATGATGTATGTATGTGTGTTCAACTAAAATGATACATACGTCTGGGTAGTAGAAACGATAGAGATACCGTTAGGTTTCCTATTAAATTATAATCACTATATGATACGCGTCTGAAATGTGAAGGACATGTGTATATTAGCCAAAGCAAAGACTTTCTTTGAAAATTTATTTTAAATTTCTTACATTTTTTCCCATACATTATTTGTGTTTATAATTCCTTTTAACTTGTGTTTAGTAAAGGTCCTGAAGGAAGAAAAGTTAAAACAGAACGAAGAAAACATAAAAGTAAATAAAACTTCCGGTTTTATTGGGAAACTTTCGAGGGCAAAGAAATAAAGCATACCTAAAGGAGTGTTTAATTAAAAGATAACCTAAAAACTATTCTCTCTCTCGCTCCCTCTCTCTTTCCCTCTCTTGCTGTTTTATTTACAACAAACTTTTATTTTATTTACAATATTGTTGTTGTTGTTGTTTTTTTAAATCCGATGTCTTTGTTCATAGTTTATGGATCCTAAGAAAAGAAAAAGAAAATCTCTTGAGAAAAATAAATTTCTTTTCTAGAAATTTTTAAATACTTTCCATAACTTCATAAGAAATTCTAGACAAAAATGTTAAACAATTTAAATAATTTAAATAATTTAAATACTTTTGAGCAGGCATTAGTTAAAAATAAAGGAAACAAACAAACTAAATTAAGTTGAAAAGGTAAATAAAATGGTTTCAAAACAGCCAGCAAAACAAACCCCTTAAGCAGTTGATGAATGATAAGTTGCCATCCTTTGATGATTTGTGACATTTCCTCTGCGATAAGAGATGTCAAAATACTCTAGCTAGCACAGCATCATGTTTATGATGAACATTTAGTTTAACAAAATAGTTTAACTAATACACTTACACAACATCGACACAAATTTACAAGAACACATACGTTTTAATGATAAATTTCATGTATGTGTGTGCTTAAAACAGTGTGCAACGAAAGCATGTCTGACAGACTTTTTAATCTCAAAGAGGCTTTTGTTCCCCAAAATTTGTATGTGTGTGTGTGTTAATGTCATAATTTTGATTTTGGCATAGAAGTCAAAAAGAGCAGAAGTAGGTTTGTCCAGTTCTTACCAACTTAAACTATTTCTAAGGAGTGATACTGCGGTTTAAATGAGCAAAAGAAGGCTTGGGCATGCTTTATATTAAAGCCTTCAAATTTGTTCATCTGCATGCACATATAAATTTTATAATCAAGTTATTGTCTAGTTAATGGAGTGCCTACAACTTCTACAGGTTGTGGCAAAAATTATTGAGGGGCATTACTATTTCCGATAGTCAGGCAGCTACCAAAGCAATTCCAATTGGATGATGTCCAATGGGATGATGTCCAAGACAGTGTAAAGCTGTCACAGATTTTTCAATGAAGTGGCAGAACGATATAATATTCTCATCGTATGGCTACCAGGTCACAGTGATATTCCTGGTAACTGCAGAACAGAAATGGTCGGGCGTGGCAAATCCATCAATTTCTTCGATGAATGCTCAACTTTTGGAATTTTTATGGTAATTTAATTTTACTCTCCAATTTTTTGCCACAAATCCTCTGAGATCTGAGTCACCTAGTTGATCAAGATGTCTGACCTGGTGTTTTAACCGTGGTTTTATGTGTAATAAGCTAACAAACTAAGGCCACGGCGACTACAATTTACAATGCGATCATCAAACCTGTTAACAATAGATGGGTGGCTTCAGACGAGGGAAAAACGGCCTAGAAAATCTGGCCACAACTGGATGGAGGACGCACGCCAAGTCTTAAACTTAACCTTAAACTGCAAAGAAGCTCGACTCTCATTGGCCTTGGACACCTAGCAAGTTATTTCTGCAGAAGCTGCAGTGATAAGGAAGAATATTAGCCTGTCATTTACTTACTGGGTACATGTTGTGGGAGGAAAAAGGGCATTTTGGTGCCTACTATATAGGCGATTTGGAAAAACTATCACGCATTGACATGGCAATCTGAGTCGCTTCATCAGAATATTCGAGTGGTTGCGGGACTATGAGATAAAAAAAAACTGTGTATTGTTGTGTTAGTGTGTCCATTCAACCTCCTTGGATAGACAGCTACCTCTACCTAGCTACCTAAGCCTATTTGAAATATAATGCTTGCACAGTTCGTTGTCTCTACCTCTTCATCCAGAAAATTTCTGCTGTTTAATGCCTTCTGTTTTGGTTTGATTTCCTGTTCATTATTGTATCGAAGATTGAAATGAATTAAAATCCTATGAATGCTTACAGTGAAATCGCCGTAGTCCTGTAGATAGTTCGTTGGCTTAAGACGTGAGACCACGGTTCAAACCCCAGCTCAAACGTCTCGATAAAATGAAACATGAATTCTTTCAGCAGATTTCTGATAAAAACTCCGAGAGTATATAAAATTGCTATGGAAAACTTACTCAAAAATGAGTCCTTCGCTGTCGACTTTAAACTGTATGTCTCGCCTTTCGTGTATAAAATTAACACTCACAACATAAGTGATCCGAGAAGAGAGGTTATAATCCTGGCTAAAGTGTTGTAATGATCAATTGTTACAGTGAACCTTATTGATTATAATTCTGTTGCAAGACTCCCATCAAATGATGTTCTTCAATCTTGAGGCCAAATTTAATTCTAATGCACTCGGATGTTTTTGAAGTTAATTTCTATTACATGTAAGACGATCTCCAAAAAGAAGGAAAATTCTCAAAGTCTTCCCATGTGATCCATCTTTATAAAGACATATACTACAGCTCGAATATTAAATCTACTCGGTGCCGTAAATGTAGCGTGGAAAATTTAAATGTTTAAATTTAAAAATGCAATCAAAGAAAAATGTTGTAAAGTACAATTGTTTCGGATAGAAATGGAATATTATTTTATGCATATGGCCGCCGCAGCTGGCCTCACAGTACCTTATTCGATCGCATCAATTTTCGCGCACTTTTTCGTATATATGGGTTCCTATCTCGGCACGAATGTTGGCCTTCAAATGCTCAATTGTATCCGGCTTGTCGGCATAACACTTTTCTTTAATGGTGCCCCACAGAAAGTAGTCCAACCGTGTCTAATCGCAACTTCTTCTAAACGGCCATCAAACGTTTGACGCAATAAATCAATTCTGGCATGAGATGTGTGGAAGGTGCACCATCCTGTTGAAGCCAAACATCGTTCACACTAATACCATGAAGAGCGGATACTAAATATGGGTTATCATGATGCGATAGGTGTCTCCTCCATTGACCGTAATAGTTGTGCCGTCTTTATTTTCAAAGAAATATGGGAAAATGATGCCTCCGATCCGTAAGCCGTACAGTCACTCGTAATGGTTGCATTATCTTCTGTAAGACCACATGTTAGTTTTCTAAGTCCGAAATACGGCAATTTTGGACCACCAAGGTGGAAATGAAATTCATCCGAAAAGATAATTTTTTCTTGGTAAAACCGACATCATCATGGTGTAGTTTCTTGTTGATCCAAAAAAAGTTGCAACATTGCTCAAGCATAAATCGATTCATTACGTTCAGTGGAGATAATATTGTTATGTTTTTACCATTTAAAAACGTTTAAAATATGAGTTCGTAGATTGCAAATAAAATAAAAGAAAATTTGTGTTTTATTTTAATTAAATTCTTTATTGTTCGTACAATTCTGTGTGCCACAGTTCACAACTTGATGTAAATAACAATTGCGTAAACAATAACAATAACAATTACTAAACAATTGTTCGACTGATCTTTGTAATGGAGATCTTCAAACCACGATTACTCTCTTCAAACACACCGCATCTTCACACAAGACTGACTGAACTTATTTTTCTCTTCTACTCGCTTTGCCTTGCCTTTTATATGGCGACGTAAACAGCCTGATGAATGAGCTTGAAGTTGAATGTTTGTGCCTTCGCCTTTTCGAGATCTCTATAAATGTAAACATCGTTGTTTCATTGTTGTTTGTGTATTTTTGTTTACATTTATTCTAGTAATGTTTGTTGTTGCATTTTTGTTTACTTGTTTATTCTTTTTTGTTGTACTGGCTGGTTGTTTATATGATAAACATGTAAACAAGTACATTGTTTTTATTTTTTGTAGCTTTTGTTTATAATTTTAATGTCAAAGGATGTAAAAGTCGCCGTGGTCTAGTAGGTAGTGTGTTGGCTTATTAGACGAAAAGGCCCGAGTTCGAATCCCAGGCCAGACATCAAAAACAAAATACAAAATGTATTTCTTCGGCGACTTCCTCTCAGCAGATTTCTGGCAAAAACTCTGAGAGTAAAAATTGGCATGAAAAGTTTCTCAAAAAATCTATCGTTCGGAGTCGGCTTTAAACTGTAGGTCCCGACACTCATGTATAAAATTAACGCACACAACATGAGTGGTGTTGAGAAGCTAGGCCGTAATCCTGACAGAAGGGTTGTAATGAGCCAATTATGTATGGATGTAAAAGCAAAACACCTTTGCCATTTTCGTAACAATATATTGAATTTTGTGACAGGATAGAATGACATAAGTATTGCCAGATGTGAAATAACCAAAGGTTCAAATGAAATCGTTAGATGGCTTACTCAATATAACTTAAATGGGGATTCAAAGAGCTTTTGAAAAGAATCATTTAATTAATTTATATAATAAAAGTAGGGAAATGAGTTACTTTATATGTAATATATCACTGGCTACCTTTCCCAGGAAAAGAATGAAAGAAAGAAGTAAGTTTTAATACATTTTCAAATATTCAAATAATTTTTTAAAGCTACTTAAATACGAAGGATTAGGTGAATCAAATATTCTCTTTAAATTTGAAACTAATCTGTTCTCTTAATTATTATGAAAACATTTTTAAATAATTAATTGGTTTTGTTTGTATTCATATATTATTTAGAATATTATGAAGAACAAATTATAAAGGAATGTTTTTGTCAAAATAAATTGAAATAAACTGACGTTAAAATAAAACCAAGATTTTCTACTCACATTCTTTGAAAATGTGTGCTACGATGCATATGTTCTGCATAAATTTAATCTATTTTGACCACAAACAAATAAAAGAAACAAAAAACCTAAAGACTTGTTATTTTTCTAGTTATCGAATACATTAAGGAAATCAACTGTAAAATCGAAAAAAAAGCAAAAAAAAAAAAAATTATTTTATAATAAATGCCATGGACATTGACTTCCGGGTATGAATGTGTTTCAAAATAAAAAGGACATTTTACTCTCGTACATTTGAGAGTGTTAACATGAGTGAGAGCATGTGTGTGTATGTTTTTATCAGCATTGATTAAGACAACGTTTGCAAAAATAACACTCTATTGAATGTTAACCAGTCAACCAATCCACACATAGAAACAATTGAAACAGTCGCAATCAAATAAAAGAGCACAGGATTTATCAGTCATTATATATTTGCATGACAATATTTGTTTTCTGTTTTTTTCTCGATATTATTTCCATAAAAAATAAATGAAAATAAGAGAGAGAGAGAGAGAGAGAGAGCTAACCACATTTAAATTCCAATCATGAACACATGAGCCACTATTTAAACACTCTATCATACTGATGCAGTACGACAAATACACCACATAATGGGTGATTTTTTATTGATAATTTTTTTAAATGAAATTCTATTGATTATTTTAGAAATTATTTTTTAGCATATTTCCAGCATATGGTCCACATGACCACTCTAATTTTTTTTTTTACCTTTTTCAAAGGTCTTTATTCCGACAAACCAGCAATTCCTAAAGAATTTAAAGTTAATACTTATGTTTTCAATGATGCCAGATTGACTACATACATACATTCATACAATTGGTCATCACCACCCTTCAGTCAGGATTACAACCTAGCTTCTCACACCACCTATGTGGTGTGTATTAATTTTATACAAGAGAAAGTCGACTCCGAACAACGGATTTTTAAGAAACTTTTCATGGTAATTTTTATTTAATCTCAGAATTTTTGCCACAATTCTGTTGAGAGAAGTTGCCGAAGAAATATTTTTCATATTTTGATTTGATAGAGATGTCTCTCCTGGGGTTTGAATCGTGTCCTCACGTCTGATAAGACAACACGCTACCTACTAACTACGGCGACTTCAAATGAACTCAATCAGAGAAAATTCGACGCAAACCATAGTTATTGTATAGAGCAGTATTTTAAGCTAAGATTTTGAAGACATCATAGTCTTGTGGTTGTGGAGTGTTGACTTATTCGTCTTTGGTGCACACCATAGTTCAGATATCTCAAACAAACCAAATATGCAAAAACATTCTTTCCTCTCGGTACACTTCTGACAAAACATCTGCGGGTAAATAAAATGGCCATGAAGAAATTCTGCCGTCACTCAATGATTATATTAACACACACACCGAAATCTAGCTTGTCCATCTAAGAGTTGTAATGAACGTAAGCTAAGATCCTGATGTAAAATATTAAACGTAGTTGAATGGCAAATTTCAACAAGTCCACAATGAGTAATCGATAAGCGTTTAAGCTATAGTAGCAATATTGAACCAAGCGTTCTTGTCTAATAAGCCAACACACTACCTATTAGACTACGGCGGCTACAAAAAATCACCCGTTATAAAATACGACCACTAACATGCATACATACGGAGGTAGTCCCAATATTGAAGAAAAAAGTAGACTGCTTTGAGTGAACAGATTTCAAAGAGAGTTTCATCTGCTGGATGAGTATGGAATAATTTTTTTTTTTGATTTTTGCATTGAAGGAATCATTAAAGAGTACATACTAGTTCCAGGCAGAGATCAGCATTGAGTATTAAAATACTCATTGTTTCCGATACTCATAATTTCCGATACTTATACGCATTCATAGTTAATTTAATATCAAACTCATAATACTCATATTCAAAGTTTGAAGTACTCATCGTACTCATACTTAACAATACGCATGATGTTGTCGATTTCGACTATCCTTTACTTAACATTTCCAAGAATCACGAAATAAGTATGATTCGCGTACGAACACTACTATACTCACTAGAAGTTTGTGTGTTTGCTTTGTTTGCTGTCTTTGGCTTCTTCGTTCTTCTTTTTTTGTAAATGCAACAACAACTAAGCCTGTAAACTTTGATAAATGATTCAAATCAGTCGAATCATTTATGAGTACTATAAGTATTTTTCTAAATTTATGAATCTGCATGAGTAGGCGTAAGAGTCAAACATATTTCGAATGTTATGAGTTTGATGTCAACATTGTACTCATACTCATTGCAACCTGTACTTATAAATCAACGTTGTAGTGAGTACGAATGAATCATAGTAGTTGAATTTCAATATTGTTGACTCACTTATATTCAAAATTTCATGAGTCATTATGAGTAGCGAAAAAACGATTCATTGCTGATCTCTGATTCAAGGTGACTGTCAACTAGGAATGATAGAAGTGGTCTTTCATAGTTAAGCGCTAAAACTATGACAAAAAAAAGTTATGACTTGGCCAAAAGGAATGACCGTTAATGCAACAGTTGAAATCGCCATAGTCTATGAGATAGTGTATTAGCTTATTAGACGCCAAACCTTTGTTCAAACCCTTAGTCAGACATTTCCAACAAAACGAAATGTAAAAAGTCTTCGGCAACTTGCTCTCAGCAGATTTCTAACAAAAACTCTAAGAGTAAATAAAATTTGTCATGAAAAAGTTTCTCAAAAAACTCTTGTTCGAAGAATTAACGCATACAACATAATTGGTGTGAGAAGCTAGGACGTAATCCTAACCGAAGGATTTTAATGACCAATTATCTATGTATCCATGTGCTGCAACAGTTCACACATCCCCAAATGCGATGATCGAAGTTAATAAACTTATGTTCGCCGGATTTTGCTTCCACGAGTTAATTTCTACTCCCATTTGCAAATAATCAAAAGGCAAACTCTGATGTTGATAAACATTTTCGGAACCTCCCTCGTATTTGTGTTTGCAATAATAGAACTTAATAAAATAATAATTTAACAAAGAAACTCAGTTTTTTTCTGTTCAATAATGATTGACTGGCATAGTAATCGAACAGAAAAATTCTGTAAAATAATTTTATTTTTTGTGATACTGTTGGAATGGAAAAAAATCAATAAAGATTTCATAATTTGAAGTAAACCTTAATGAAAAATATATAAAAAAACTTCTTTGAATTTTAAAACTTCTTTAGGAACTAATTTCTAAGAATAACCCAAAGAAAATGTAGAATTTTGCAGCTTCTTCTTAAGGCAAACGACGTCTGGTTATTTGAGTATCCATTACAACATAAATTGAAGTTGTAACGAAGTGCAATGAAAAGAATAGAAAGTGCTCCATAGACTAGAATAATAAAAACACTTTTAATCATAACATAACATATTCACGTCTTCAACAGTTCTCTTTCATAATTTTTGTGGTAAAATCATACTCCACAGTGCCAGTAATGTACCACTTAGTTTAGATTAGGCTAGGTTACGGACACCCTTTAAGAAAGAGGTCTCAGTTCGGCCAGCATTTAGGCCCATTGCGATAATATTGCCAGATAACTTTATTTATTTTCGATCTGGCAACTTCTAGAACTTACTGTTAGTTTGTTATTGTTATTTTAAATTTTTGTTTACTGTTATTTGTGAACCAATAGATAATATCTTAACTTTGGCTTCATCCGATAGAATATGGGAAAGTATAAAATGAAATCCTTTAGTTAGAGTTAGTACCGTGTTGTACCACAGAAGTAAAGATAAAAACCCACCTTGTAGAGTACACCACTTTACGATGTTCTCTTACTTCGTCTAACGGACGAAGTTGCCAGTTGAGGTCATAAATACTTGAAGGTCACTTAGTGTAAAGAAAAAGACCTGGTGATATATACAGGATTAGGTAAGATAAGATAGTGGACCCCACTTAAAGAAAGTGGTCCCATTTAAGCCATTGTGATACATACACATACCAACCCTTCAGTCAGGATGACGTCCTAGATTCTAACACCACTCATGTTGTGTGCCTTAATTTTATACTTGAGCGGCGGGAGCTACAGTTTAACGTCGACTCCGAACGACAGATTTTGAGAAACTTTTTCATGGCAGGTTTATTTACTCTCAGAGTTTTTGCCAGAAATCTGCTGATAGGAAGTTGCGAAGAAATATTTTTGTTTTCTTTTCATATTTTCGTTTTGATGTCTGGCCTGGGTTTCGAACCCGGGCTTTACGTCTAATAAGTGAACACACTACCTAGTAGACTACGGTGATTACGCCATAGTGATACCACAATTTATTTTATTGGGGAATCAAACATTTCCTAAAGGAAAGCAGCCTGTGTTAAAAGTAAACCTTGCTGTTACAGAAATTTTTATAGGATGTCGAAGATCAAAAACTGTCGGCACGAGTTGAAAGGCAGTCTCTTCTTCCTCCACAGACCCAAAGCTTTTGTAGAAATCTTTCGCCGGAATGCCAAGACTTTCGGCATGCATTTCAATCCTTTTCTGATCCATATGATCCAGAGTCTACCAATATTACATACTGCTGCAAACGAGATTCAGCTTGTCTATAAAACGAGTGGTTATTATCTAAATTAACTAAAGCAAATAGAATACATACATGTCCTATAACATGTCAGAGATTGCTCATCGGCAATGCAATTTTTAACGATATTCCTATGTCCGAAAAATCCTCGACATTTATGGACAACTACGAACGTTGAAACTACGTTCGTTGAGGACTTAATCACAACTTGGTTGTACGAGAAAACAGATTTTCAGGGAAAATCCTGCCACTCAACAAGCATTGAGGCGTTTTCATATTTCCAAGACCTGAAAAACACTACAGTGGTCAGGCAGTCTATTAGAATGTTCGACATCAGAACCCGTCATAAACATTTTACAGCCCATCTTGTAACTTTGAGCCATCAATATAAACCTCAAGAGTGCTTTTCAGACAAGAAATTGCTATGTAAAATTCTAATCCAAATTAACTGAGACAACCGAAATACCCACGCCCTGTAACATGTTAGATATTGCAAACTTTGTACCGGCTTTGGTCAGCTCATAATACATAAACATTTTACAGCCCATCTTGTAACTTTGAGCCATCAATATAAACCTCAAGAGTGCTTTTCAGACAAGAAATTGCTATTTAAAATTCTAATCCAAATTAACTGAGACAACCGAAATACCCACGCCCTGTAACATGTTAGATATTGCAAACTTTGTACCGGCTTTGGTCAGCTCATCAGTAATGCTTTGCCTGAACCCTTATAAGATAGATAGATGAGATAGCCTCGTCGGTGTATACCAGAGATCAGCAATGAGTATTCAAAAAGATGAGTAGATTCGAATCATACTCATAATTTCAAATACTTATTCATTCATATTTATTTTAATATCATGCTCATACTACTCATATTCAAAGTTTGAAGTACTCATCGTACTCACACTTAACAATACGCATGATTTTGTTGATTTCAACTCTCCGTTACTTAACATTTACAAGAATTACAAAATAAGTATGATTCGCGTATGAACACTATAATACTCACTAGAAAATGGTGTGTTTGCTTTGCTTGCTGTCTTTGTTTTTTCCTTTCTTATTTTTGTTTTAAATGCAACAGCAATTAAGACTGTAAATTTTGATGAATGATTCAAATCACTCGAATCTTTTATGAGTATTATAAGTATTTTTCTAATTGTATGAATCTGAATGAGAAGGCGTATGAATCAAACATATTTCGAATGTTATGAGTTTGATGTCAACGTTGTACTCATACTCCATGCAACCTGTACTTATAAATCAATGTTGTAGTGAGTACGAATGAATCAGAGTAGTTAAATTTGAATACGGTTGGCTCACTTATATTCAAAATTTCATGAGTACTTATGAGTAGTGAAAAAACGATTCATTGCTTATCTCTGATGTGGATAGGTTAGGTTAGGTTAGGTTATAGCACGTGTACTTGTCAACTGTGACAAGTACAGTACCCAGAGATCGAATTGACCCATTGTACAATGTGTGTGTGCGTTAATTTTATACATGAGTAGCGGGACCTACAGTTTAAAGTCGACTCCGAACGATATATTTTTGAGAAGCTTTTCATGGCAATTTTTACTGTCAGGGTTTTCGCCAGAAATCTGCTGAGAGGAAGTCGCCGAAAAATATTTTCATATTTTCGTTTTGATGTCTGACCTGGGATTTGAACTCGGGCCTTTCATCTAATAAGCCAACACACTACCTACTAGACCACGGCGACTTCAATTGACAGCCGAAAATTTCAAAATGGCTGATCTCTGGTGTATACCTCAAGCGTCCTAGTGGAAACCTGCGGAATTGGAATTCTAAAATCGAATGTTCTATTGTGAGTGTTTTTAGGAATCTTATAGTCGACCTCAATATGTCTATATCTTCCCAAAATAGCAGTATCTCTATAGTCCTTTTTGGGCCAGGATTTGATTGCATTGAATCTAATTGCCACCAACGCAGACTTCTGTTTTAATACAAGGTCGGAGGTGAGCCAATTGAGTATAACAAATAATACCTTGGTTGGAGTGGAACAGAGTGCACTGGTGATCAGAACAGCTGACTGCTTGCATACTGTGTATATCAGTCCACCACACCGTGCACTAGATATGTACTCGGCATATAAAAAAACCAATAGATTTTAAAGAACACGACAGATTCAATTTCAATATCACATCCCAGAATGGGGAACGTAGAGAGATGTAGAATTTAGTGAAAACATACATCAATTTAAGATTTGATTTCGTAGCCTCTTACATTTTTTTATCGTTTTACAATATAAAACTCTTCTATCAATTTGCCAATCTTTCAAGCAATAACCTTATTTATTACTTATAAATATTAAACACACACAAAAGAAGCATTTAAAGAGAAACAAAAATAAAAACAAGAACTACAAATGACAGAGGAGAAGCATTACTAACATCAATTGCTAGCTTTGCAAACAATGTTCTGGAAACTTGAAAAAAACTCTTCCATTTTGCCGGCATCATATGTATGACATGCGTTTGTGATGTGCAAGTTTGTGCAGAACAAAAAAAAAACTAATTTTTATTTCTCTCTCTTTTACTTGGATTACTTAACTTTTCCTTTTTTTTTTTTGCAAATTCTAACAGAACAACAACATTTTTTTATGACATTCTTAAGCCAGTAATTTTACTTTACTTTACAAAGCAAAGCCTTCTCTAACAAACTCTGACATACTCGACTCGAATTTCTCATATAAAACATGCAAGTGTTGGGTTATAAAAACTGGATGTATAACAGATGAAAGGAGACAGGAAGATAGAAGAGAGAGAGAGAGAGAGAGAGAGAAAGAGACAGGGAGAGAGCTATAAACTATAACTTAAAATAAGGTGATGAAGTATTCGTTTCCTTTTGTTCGTAATTCTGAATTTTCTTCTGCATTTTTTCTTCTTTTTTTTATCATGTAAATTTCCTGAAAACTTTGTTATTGTAGTTGTAAAAAGTTCACATATACACACATACACACACACAAACATGAAACACATCCATTTACTTATATGCCATATATGTACACATACACAAAGGCACACTCAACATCACTTATTTGCTCTTAAAATATGTAACATTGTTATCCAATTTGTCATAAATCCAAAGTTATACAGGCTCACATACATACGTATATAGCTAAATAGGGTAATACTACAAAAAATAATAACAACAACAAATCAACAACAAACATATTAAGTATGCGTTTATGTGTGTGTATGTTAGATAGAATGCATTTTAAGTTAAAGCAGTGTGTTATACCATATACGAGAGCACACACGGATACAAATGTGCATAAACAAATTCATATGCTTACTTAACTGCTTTAGACGCGTAGAAAGAGAGAGAGAGAGAGAGAGGACAACATACAGAGATACAGTGAGTTGAAGGTAAAAAGACAAAGTGTATGAGAAAAGTGGTGATAAATATAACGGGTGAATTTTTAGCTGTTTCGTTTTTGAAAAGTGACAGAAAAAAAAAATTAATAAAATCTTAGTATGGTGGCGACGAATTTTCTCTTTAAATTCTATTTCAAGTAAATGTTACCCGAGAAATTCGTCATAGGGTTTTCATATGTCAGAATTAGTGACAGCATTTCGGCTGATGCTCACTATAGTGACAGCCGTAATTGCAGTTGTATGTTGCGATATATGTATGTGCATTAGTGCAGGGCTTAACGTAACGGCATATCCCACGGTGTTGAAAACAAAGCGTCCATACGCACTGATACAATCCATGATATGCATAAGCGTCAACATAATTGAGTACATACACACATTCAAGGCCATGCATTTTTGCATGTCTTCCCTCTTGGTTAGGGGTCGGAGACTCCTGTGAACTTCTCTGTGAAACTGGTTAAGAGTGTAATGCCACACCGAGCTTGCGCTCCACAGCCACCACGTTGCTCCCATAAGGGCGCCTCACCATTGTCGGGCAGATACAAGTCTCTGGGGCTTCCGACACTATGGTACCAGAAATAAACCTCCGGTCAGGCTTCGTAGACCAGTCTGCTACCAGTTGAACCTCAAATAGTTCGGGACTGGTGTCCTAAGCAACATATATACACTATGCACGATTCAGTATAACACTATTTATAGCCGCTGGCTATCCTGGATTCTCATGATGACTACATCTATCTTCATTCCTTCCGCCAATTTGTTTATCAATGCTGAAATAAATTATAAGCCTAATCGCACTTAAGCGTAAGGCACTTTTCTCCTGATCATCTTTACGCAGAGGGCTACCTATCATATTATGCAGGCTTACGCAATTGTTGATTTCATGAATCTCGATATGATTCTACTCTTCACTGATGAATGTTACTTGACCATAGAAGTTCAAGCTAACGTTTGATGAACAAATTTTATAACCTTCTCGCGGTATGTTCACGTACATGTCAGAATGCATTGGCTGCTTTTAACTGTCGCTGGAGAAATATTTTTTCATATTTCGTTTTCCTGGAGATGTCTGGCCTGGGTTTTGAACCGAGGCCTCCTGTGAAATAAGCCAAACCACTACCTACTAGACTGGGGCGACTTCTAACTGATGCTTAAGAATAGTTTCGTATATAGTACGATTTACATACTCACGCATTAATGATGAATGAATAGAAAATTACATCAATAGTAGTAACCTATAGGCAGTTTTATCGATCTCTCTTCTGTCTTTATTTCCAAAGCATTGCCTGGTCTTGCCATTTATTCTACATTTTCCAACTGGCCAGTTGCCCAACATAAGCTAATCCGAAAATCCGTCATATGGATGCATAGCAACATCTAACACTGTCAAATCAGATACATATGTATGTTCTAAAGTAAGTCACTTCAAAGCCTCCAGTGCTGTTTAAATAGTTTTGTGTGCTTTTGTGTGCTTCAAGAGGTCTATACATTTATCTGAAATTGGTTCAATGGAGGAGGACGCCTACTCTTTTTCTTTATACACTGAAAAACCATATAACAAACGTCCACAAAAAAATCACCCGTTAAAAGAGATAGATTTAGGATGATAAAAAATTGTGTTAAACATTACAAAACAATATTTTACGTGTTAGTGTTAGTTTGTAGATGTCAATTGATTGTTTAAATTCGAAAAATACCTTCAACGACGAAAACTGAAAAAAATGTATGTTTTCTGGACGATAATTTGTGGAAAACAGTTAAGATTCCAAATTTAAATTTAAAAAATGCAAGAACTGGTAGAAATACTACCATCTCGATATTCTAAAATTTTTTTAATTTCAAGTAGGTATTTCAAATTTATTACTAAATCAGGAATACGTATTCATTATACACTGACAACTACTACAGACACACAAGTGATTAATACTTTATCGAAATTATACGTTTAAGGGACATTATTACAACTTGCCATTAAAGTTGGGTTTACTTAAAGGTAACTTTAGCTAAAGTGAACTTTAAAGTCACCTTTATCTTCTTTTCGTTATTACAACTAACAGTTAAAATAAAGTTAACTTTTTCAAAAATATGGCAATGCCGGAGCAATGTCGATAGCACTGTTCAATTAAACAATTTTTTTTTTGAAACGCAGTGGCAACGATGGTCTTCTTTTTTTTTTGTATTTACTTATTTTGTTTATATTTGAAGTTGCTGTAATGAAAATAATGTATAATATGGCAAGTTCAAATATAAATTTAACTTTAAAAGTTAAAGGTAGCTTAATTCCACGCCAGTAAAAGTGTTCGTCTTTTAAAGCAAACCAACCAGTCACCAAATTTTCGACTACCTCATGGGAATCGAAGTGCTGCTCAAACAATGCGTGCCCGATTGATAAAAATAATAAGTAATCAAAAGGAGCCAAGTCTGATGAATTCGGCGGGCGGGACAGCAGCTCCCATGCATTGTCATGCTTCAAAATAACTTTGCCGTACCTTCTGGCCCATTCTGGTTGTTCTCCGATCACTGCACGGTTGATTATTTGTTGTCGGTAGTTTTCTGTATTAACGGTTACACCGGGTTTTAGGATCTCGTGGTACACCACACCCATCAGACTCTCAGTGTTGTCATCCTGCCGAATCGATTCAATTTAGCATCCTAAGTTGATAGTTGTCAAGGTTTAACTCATGATTATTTCCGTTTAGGATTCGAAAAATAAATCAATTTTTCATTACATACACATAACAACTCTTCAGTCAGGCTTATCGACCTATTTTCTCACACCACTTATGTTGTGTGTGTTGAGTGGCGCGACCTACAGTTTTTTTTTTTTTGACAATTCTATTCACTCTCAAAATTTCTGATAAGAGGAAGTCTCCGAAGAAATATTTTTCATGTTCGACCTGGGGTTTGAACCGTGGCCTTACGTCTAATAAGCCTACATACTACCTACTAGACTAGGGTGACTTCATTTTTCATTGCCAGTAACAATTCGATGCACACTGTTTTACTATCGTATCTTTGAAGCAAAATTTCACAAGTGGATTTTCGGGTTTCTTTCTGTCTGTCATTCAATGCATGTGGCACTTATTTTCCTCGACTTTTGGATCTTTCCCATAGCTTTTAAGTGATGAGAATTTGTTTGTTGTGTAACATTTAACATTTCTGGCATTTGTTTATGACTCAAAGTGTCATCTTCATTTCATATTGTTTGAAGTTCAGTATCTTTAAACTTTTTTGGTGGTCTTGTACTGTCTTCATTTCTCATCTCAAAATCGTTATCTCTGAACCATCGAAACCATCTTTTGCATCCTGCTTCTATTAGAGCATGATCATCATAAGCCTCGACAAGCATTCGATGGTACAAAATTCGCCATCATTAATACGATGAAAAATATTGTGTTGTGATCAGTAGACAAGATTCGATGTGTACTGAATATGTTTGATTAACCGTAAATGTTCCCTATTGAGATATTTGTACATTGACGCTCACTACATACCGGTACACACCAGATGTATGTTAATATTTTTTCAAAAACAATTTTATTAAAACAAGAATCGTAAAATGAACGCAATAAATATTTTATGTTTTCATTTTTGTTAACTGAAAAAAAAAACACTTCAAATTTTATGACAAATGTCGTCATATATTAATTTCATTAAAAAAAATTGTTTTGTAAAGACATTGCCTACCACACTTAAAAATTTGATTTTAAAATATTAAACATTTCCTTCTAATTTATGTATGTATGTGTACCATAAATAAAGCAATTCTCTTAATAGCTGCCATTATTTTTGTCGTTTCTCTGTTTTACACGATTTGTTGCTCCATAATCGTTACGACAAATCTATGCAAAACTGCTCAATATTAAGCAGAGCGACAATGTAAAACATAAATTACCACATATACACTGTGTGCATGCATTTAATTGCATAAATATTCTCTCTGACCAAATTAACATTAATTTTCGGCAATATTTTCTACAATTTTTTCAAAAAACGTATCTACAACAGCAATTGTTGGCAATCATTTTAAATGTTCAAAGACAGATAAGCACGAATACAATGAAATTAGAAAATTAAATGAAATTAAATGTTTCGTTGGATTTTCAATTTTTGGGAATTGTAAACATTTGTTAAGTTATGGTATACGACTGGTTAATGTATCTGGTGGGCCATCATATCGTTTTAAATTTGAAACTGCGGTTATTTCGAATCTGGCAATACTTATGTCATTGTATACTGTAACAAAATTCAGTATATCATCTCCACTGAACGTAATGAATCGATTTACGGTTGAGCAGCGTTGGGATTTACTGGAAATTTAGTTCTAAAACAAAAACAATTGGTCACAGAGAAGGACCAACAGTCCCCAGTATACGCAAGTTTATTACTAGCGTATGTGAAGCAGGGGTCATTCTTGATGCGACAAGACGTGAGTGTGCTTGTATAGTACATACACCCGAAAATATCGAAGCTGTGACCGATAGTGTGCAGGATATAGAATCCATCAAAATGAACTAGTCTTCATTTCATCTTGGTGGGTACGTTAATAAGTAAAATTGTCGTATTTGGGGCTCTGAACAATCGCACTTCGTCTTACAGAAGCCATTACGAGTGACTGTTTGGTGCTGCTTGTGGTGAGGAGGCATATTGCCTCATATTTCTACCAGAGATCATCAAAGTGGATTAAAAAAGATGAGTAGATTCTAATCATACTCATAATTTCTGATACTTATACGCATTCATACTTATTTTAATATCACACTCATACTACTCATAGTCAAAGTTTGAAGTACTTACCGTACTCATACTTAACAATACGCATGATGTTGTTTATTTCGATTCTGCTTTACTCAACATTTACAAGAATCATAAATTAGTATGATTGGCGTACGAACACTACAATACTCATTAGAAGGTTGTGTATTTGCCTTGCTAGCTGTCTTTGTCTTTTTCTTTCTTCTTTTTTTTTTGTAAATGCAACAACAACTAAGACTGAATTTTTTTTTAATGATTCAAATCACTCGAATCATTTATGAGTATTATGAGTATTTTTCTAAATTTATGAATCTAAATGAATCAAACATATTTCGAATGTTATGAGTTTGATGTCAACGTTGTACTCATACTCATTGCAACCCGTACTTAGAAATCATTGTTGTAGTGAGTACGAATGAATCAGAGTAGCTGAATTTCAATACTGTTGACTCACTCATACTCAAAATTTCACAAGTACTGATGAGTAACGAAAAAACGATTCATTGCTGATCTCCGATTTCTACGAAAATGATGACATCTATATAACCGATTTTTTTATACCCGCTCTTGATGGTATTGATGTGGCCATTTATTTTGCCGAAATTGTGATGTCAGTTGGCCTCCAAGAGGCTGCGATTTGACACCGCTGGACCATTTTCTGTGGGGATGAGGACCAATAAAGGACACAAAAATTGGTATTGTGAGGCGAATTAGGTACTGTGAGGCCAGCCGCGGCTGCCGTATGTATGAAATAATATTTCATTTCTAAACGGAACAATTGTACTTCACAAGATAAATATAAATTTCAAATCATTTTTTGTTTTATTGCATTTTTAAATTTAAACTTTTAAATTTCCCACCCTTTATTTGCGGATTATTTTTGATTTCTTCGCGTTCTTTGTTTTGTAACAAGCTATTGCAGATTCTAGATTGATAGGGTTGCCATAGAGTTGCCAGAACACAGTCACCATTGGAAAGTTTATCAGGGGCCTATAGTACAACGCTTTCAGTTGTTTTAATTTCTTGGTTAACTTAATTAAATTCTTGAATATATTAACCTGGTTTCCGTATGCAAAAAACGAACACACATTCGCCGAAATAAATTCATTTGTATTGTCCTACCGTAAGCAACTTTAACTTAACAATTGCTTACTTTTAGGCCCAAGAAAAAGTTAAGGAAACATGGAAAAATAGGAAAAACAAAGTAAAAAATTCTTCCTTTTTTATGCTTAAAACAACAACTTATTCAAACAATATTTATACATACGTATATACAGTACACACACGTAATTATACTTACGGGTATGTACCGCAAAATAAATGTAAGTAAAGGCATATGGGTTATTCCATTTGGAATTAAAGAATTTTAGGAAGTTTAAATTGGTTTTTGGATCGAAAGAAATTTTTGGGTTGAGTTATAAATTTATAGTCTTAGTTGTTGTTGAATTTACAAAAAAAAGAAGAAAGAAAAAGACAAAGACAACAAGCAAAGCAAACACACAGCCTTCTAGTGAGTATTGAAGTGTTCATCACACTTATTTTGCAATTCTTGTAAATGTTGAGTCATGGTCTGTCGAAATCAATAACATCATGAGTATTGTTAAGTTTGGGTACGATGAGCACTTCAAACTTTGAATATGAGTAGTACGAGTATGATATTAAAATAAGTATGAATGCGTATAAATATCAGAAATTATGAGTATGATTTCTAAGCAATTCCTCGGTACCGGTTGTACTGTTTACAGATATTTAGGCACACATTTCTGAAGTAACACCTTTTATGCGAGTGCCTTGCACTTCAGAAAAGACGTCATCGGTTTTTGGGTGGCAGAACGTTTGAAGATCTGCGCATGGTGGCGATCATGCCACTAAAGGAACTGGCCGGTTTCATCCGGAGCGCGGAGCGGTTTAAATCAACCACTAACGGATCATGACAAAGGGACTTACCGCACACATGGTACCATTAATGTGCCATATGGCTACCGAGTAAACTTGCCTGTTAACGGCAAGCCACTCGCTGACCTAGCCTAACCTATCCGAAGTAGAGACTACTAAAACGCCAAGCCTTTGGAAAAGAAGACGGGTTACGGAGTATATATTAAGGACGTGGGGTGTCATCTAAGCGTACGTACTGACTATTCACATGGCAATCAGGGTATACAGATTTGTTCGGATATTTAGAATGCCATAAAGCTCTTTTCGAACACCATATCGACGTACAAAATTCACCGAGGAATAGCAGGTTTTTATTATTTGGCTTGACATAGAGTCGTAACGTTGAAGACAAAAAGTAAAGAGAACCAGATCTATCGCTAGATAGAGCTGTCTAATCTGATCTAGGCTCTGGCTTGTCAGTTTCCATAAAGTCTCAGTTTCGATGGAGATACCCCTTTCGTAACTTCGACAGAAGTTGTGAGGAGGAGGAAACCGTATGTTTCTTCTTGTGTCTCCACCTAGCACTTCTATAAAAAATATACGAGGTTAATCATGCTAAAACACATTGCCTGATATATATGGGATTCGAAGGAGCTTGGACTAATCTACTCTACTCAATCGTTACATTAGCACCATTTTCATCGCATAAAACTTGGGAATCCCACAGGATTATGTGCAGTAAAGCTAGCCAACCTAATGCAGCGAATAAACTGCTGAATGCTTGGAAGTGAAAAGACTCTTCTTATTCGATAATGTTTTTTAGCCGCTTATTATATGTGTGTACTAGGACTACTCATTAGAAGTAAAAATGTGTTCATTTATTGTACATTTTTACTCGCCTTCTAGATACCTCTCCCTCTCTCTCTCTGATTCTTTTTCCTTCTTTTTTTTGTTGAGTCGCACTTTATTTGTACAAGAAATTTCGGTTAATGTTTGTTTATATCCGATTTAGTTTTTTTTTCTTCCTCGTCTTTTTCTTCTCTTCTTTTAATAGCTTTTCCTTTTGTATAACTTACAATTTCAATTGCATACTTTTAGGTTTGTTTACATGCTATATATACTCATTTACTCACGTATATGCAACGTACACTTACTAATAATCTGTTAAAAAAGATGTAACCGAAGGAAAATAAAAGACACACAGTAACAAGGATATAGAAGAGGAAGGAGGCAGTAAAGGAAATTGAAAAGAAACCCGTTTTTTTACTTCCTTGTTTTTACACTTTTGTTGGCCACTTTGATAGCCCCTAGGCTGTCTACATAGAGTCAACTATCTCAATGATTAACACTTTTTAAACCTCGGTAGCCATTAATCTATCAATTGTGTTTCTTCATTAAGCTGTTATTGCTCAGAAAACTTTCCGATTACCTTGTGACAATGCCAAAGATGACAATGGTCTGCCAGACTTACTTCTACCTGAATGGAGCAAAACAACAGGATTTCAAGGAAGTGAAAAACCAAAATATAGTTTCGCTAAAAAATGGTTCTTTGTGGAGAATTAAAAATCAAAATAATTTTAAGCCAGCCGTTAAATGGAAATACTGTAACAGTCACTAAGTGCCTTGTAAGGATAAGTTAAACGTTATTTAGTCTAGGAGATTTCGTCAAGAATATGGGTTCCACTAAACATCTCCACTTTAGAAGGTTTGTTCATGTTATTATCCTAGATCCACAACTACTTGAGCCTAGAAAATCTCAGCACCATCCTTGTTATACGTTTAGGATTTGCTTCTACAGAAAAATCGTTTTATCTACATTACCTAGGTTACGTTAGCTATGTTATGAATTTATCTGAGTCTACTAGGTCAAAATATTCTGGATACTATCCTGAGGCACTTGTTAATAAATGCCAGTAGTTTTTGCGTGACGTTATTTGTAACCAATCATTTTTCACTTCTGTATATCACAGTTGACTTTACATAAACTAGAACATACTAATCCGAATTCATGTGGAGTCACCGTAGTCTAGTAGGTAGTATGCTGGCTATGATATGAAAACCCGTGTTTCAAAGCATAATTCAGACATAGCGAACAAAGTGAAATACGTTAAAATATTTCTTTCGGCAAATTCCTCTCAGCAGATTTCTGCGAAATTGCCATGAAAAGTTTCTCAAAAATTTGTCTTTCGGTGTCGACTTTAAACTGTATATCGCTCCACTAATGGATAAATTTAATACTTACAACTTGGGTGCTAGGAGAAGCTAGGTAGTAAGTGAGACTAAAGGGTTATAATGTGCAACTAAGTTGAGTGTGTGATTCGTGTTGATATTTGCAAGTTTCTCCACACTGAATGAAGTTGAACTCCGCTGGCTCGCCCTGTAGCATGATGTTATCGGTGATAGCTTTGTGAATTCTCATTATATTGTTACGTTTTTACCTTTTAAAAACGTATAAAATAAAAATAAATTTGTGTTTAGTTTTAATTAAAATTCTTTATTATTCGCACAATTCTATGTGCCACTGCTCACAACTTGATGTAAACAACAACAATTGCCTTTGTTTGTTATTCCTCCCTTTGCATAAACAATAACAATTACATACATACATAATTGGCCGTTATAACCCTTCAGTCAGGCTTACGGCCTAGCTTCTCACAATTACTAGGCAATTATTCGATGGGTCCTTGTGACGGAGATCTTCAAACCATGATTACTCTCTTGAAACATACCGCGTCTCCACAAAAGACTGAACTGAACTTCACTAAGTCCGTCGCCTGCTTCGCCTTGCCTTTTGTATGGCAAAGTAAACAGTCTGATGAAAGTTCTTGAAGGCGAAGTCAAGAACGTTCGAGAAATCTCTATAAATGTAAATATAGTTGCTTACGTTTATTATTCTAGTGTTGTTGGTATATTTTTGTTTGCTTGCTTACTATTTTTTATGCTGGTGTTTGTTTGTTCATTTGTTTACCATTTGTTTTATGCTGGTGTTTGTTGTTATATTAAGCAGTACGATAATTTGTAAACAGGTTTGTTTGTTGCATTGTTTTGTTATTGTAGCTTTTGTTTATAATTTTAATGTTAAGCGATGTAAAAGCAAAACATTAGTATCTAGCTTTTCTCAAATCTAATAATATCCGCTAGACTTTGCTTCAGTTCTGCTTTCACACTGAACATCCAGCCCCAGAGAATCATTTGAATAATTCAAAGCCCATGTAATTTCAAATCTCTCTGACCAGACTTTGGTTATTACATCGTCCATGATGGTTTAAAGGTGAGGTAATAGGGGGCACCTCAGTAGTCTAGTAGGTAGAGTATTGGTTTATTAGACTATAGCCCAAGGTTCAACCCCCAGCTAATATATCTTCTTCGGCTATTTTCTCTCAACAGTTTTCTGGCAAAAACTCCACGAATACAATACAATTGTCATGAAAAGTTTTTCAAACAATCCATCGTTCGGAGTTGACATTAAACCGTAGATCCAGTTGGTCATGGATAAAATTAACACACATACAGAAGCTAGAGCGTAATCCTGACAATGACGGGTTGTAATGATAGAAAGTATCCTTGTTATACGCCTGCGCTTGTGATATCAACGTTTCTCTTAATGGAAAATTGTGCATTCTCCTCCTTATAATTCAAATCATTATCTGGTGCACTGCTTTTCTTCTCACCGTTTCCCATATGACATACATACATAATTGGCCATTACAACCCTTCAGTCAGGATTACGGCCTAGCTTCTCAACACCACTCATGTTGTGTGCGTTAATTTTATACATGAGTGGCGGGACCTACAGTTTAAAGTCGACTCCCAACGACAGATTTTTTGAGAAGCTCTTTCATGGCAATTTTTACTCTCAGAGTTTTTGCCAGAAATCTGCTGAGAGGAAGTCGCCGAAGAAATATTTTTTCATATTTCATTTTGATGTCTGACCTGGGATTCGAACTCGGGCCTTTCGTCTAATAAGCCAACACACTACCTACTAGACCATATGACAGTTTGTCTAATAGAATCGATGGCTTGTATAGGGATGGTTTGCCTAGAGATTATTTTATTACAATGCGTAGAGTGCTGGCCAAGCTTAAGCAGCCTGCCTGAAAAATTTCCCTATTTTATTTCGAATTCTTTCCCTAATTATACTCTTCACTACATTAACAGAAGATATCGAATATGGTTTGCTTTCTTTCCCTTCTATACGATATATGGTATCATACTGCTCGTTTATAAGTGTATAAGTTTGATATTTTAGTTCTTTACCCCATTTTGTTTACTTAATATACGTTATTTCCTGTTTCACATGTTCACATGCAATACGAAAATATACAACCACTTTCGTTTTTACAATATTTGTTTTGAATTAAGATTTCTTCTGTTTCCTTTTTCTGTTTTTTTCCTCTATTTTTTCTATTTTTAGTTTCATTTTTTGTCCAAGTAGTAGTTTTTTTTCGGGGATTTAGTTTTCGCCATAAGACAAGTGACTGACTCACACCACACACTGTTGAGTAGTGCAAACAAAAAGAAGCAAAAAAACGAAACGAAACGAAAGTGTTCATGTGAATAAAACATTACGAGCAAATAGAATAGAATAGAATAGTGGAGGCATAAATTGCTGTCAATATCAATGAAACTAGCATACACACCCACTTTTGGCATTTATAGCCACATTAGTTAGGTATTATGAGTGCTTTTTGGTCACAGATGATTATCGGAAATAAATATTTCATGTCAATTAATCTCATACGAAATTAATGAGGCGGTCTATTATAGCCTGACAATGCTTTATTGTCTTTTGATATTTTTTTAGGCGAAGAAAATAATTTTTTGAGTTTTACGCAGAATTATTGGCTCTAACGAACGAAGTTGTAAGAAAATTTCTTTTCTCAAAGCCTGATTTATTTTCGCGTCTAACATACATACATACCAGAGATCAGCAATGAATCGTTTTTTCGCTACTCATAAGTACTCATGAAATTTTGAGTATAAGTGAGTAAACAATATTGAAATTTAACTACTCTGATTTATTCGTACTCACTGCAACATTGATTTATAAGGTTGCAATGAGTATGAGTATAACCTTGACATCAAACTCATAACATCCGAAATATGTTTGATTCACACGTCTACTCCTTCAGATTCGTAAATTTCTAAAAAAGCTTACAATACTCATAAATGATTCGAGCAAAGCAAACACCCAAACTTCTAGTGAGTATTGTAGTGTTCGTACACGAATCATACTTATTTTGTGATTCTTGTAAATGTTGAGTAAAGGAGAGTCGAAATCAACAACATCATGCGTTTTGTTAAGTATGAGTACTTCAAACATTGAATATAATAGACTCCACAAGAGATATGACACCGTGCAATAGCTTTTGAACTCGTACCTTAACACAATTGAAATCGCCGTATTCTTGCAAGTGCCACTCTAGAACAACAAACCCCAGCTTAGAAATTTCGAATAAAGGGATGACTTTCCTGCAGCAGTCGTTTGACAGGAACTCTTGAAGTAAATAAAACAGAAATGAAAAATTTCGCAAATCAGTGGTGCGTAGTCGATGTTAAACTGGTCTCGACAATGGTGTGAGAAGCTAGGTTGTAATCCTGACTCTGTTTAACATTCTGAAGTCGCCACTGTCTAGTAGATAGTGTGTTGGCTTATTAGAAGTGAGGCCGCAGTTAAAAATCCAGGACAGACATCTCCAAATATTGAAAAATATTTCTTCGTCAACTTCCTCGAAGTCGGCCCCGAACGACAGATTTTTTGAGAAACTTTTCATTGCAATTTATTAACTCTCAGAGTTTTTGGCAGAAAGATTTTTTCATACTTCGTCTTGATGGAGATATCTGAACTGTGGTTTGAACCGTGACCACCCGCCTGATAAGCCTATACACTATCTACTAGACTACGGCATTTTCTTTATAGTCTTGCCAATTCCTTGAACAGTATATCGATTCTATATCCAATTATTACGAACTTAATCAGTTCTTTCGCATTCCTAAGTGGTAATGGGCGCTCTATTTAATATATGTATGCCAGCCTTATCAGACCCAAGTTCTAAAGTACTTTATATATTGAAATCAACATATGTAGTTTGTATTTTCTTCTTAACTTCACAACTATTTTCAATCAAAGTGACGTCAGAGAAATTTCCATTTTTTATGCTCATAATTGCTGACCGTTTGATACCATTTCCGTTGCAATTATTTTGGAATTATACTTCTAAAGATATTTATTAGAAACTGTTATTAACAATTCACAAAATAAATATCAATTTAGCGGAAAATAAAATTATGAAGTAGAAAATAATAATTCTTTAGAATCGTTTTTATTTCTCTAATTTCCATGAATTTTCTTTTAAATGATTTAAAAAAAAAATATATATTCTATCAATGGCAAAGGCAAAATGAAAATGACTTCCAACCAAATACAAAAAAAGAATGGGAAAAATATTTTAAAATTCTTTGAAATCTTTTCAATAAGAATCTGTGAACACGATAATATCAAGAGAAGGGCATACACTACCCAGAGGATAACACTCATTTCAGCCGTAATACTGTCTTTCAGGGGGGAGGGGGGTCAAAATAGATTTATTTTATTCAAACAAAAATATCTGAGCATATGTATCAATCACTTGTCAACCAAGTCGCCGTGGTCTATTATTTAGGTAGTGTGTTGGCTAATTAGAGGTGAGGCCTCGGTTCAAAACACAGGTCAGGCATCTCCAACTGAAGGAAATGTGACAAAATGTTTCTATGGCGACTTCCCCTTAGCAGATTTCTGGTAAAACCTCTGTGAGTAAAATAAAATTGCCATGAAAAAGTTTTCTCAAAAATCAGTCATTCGGAGTCGACTGTAAACTGTAGGTCCTTCCACACATGTGTAAAAATTAACGCACACAACGTAAGTGGTTTGAAAACTGGGTCGTAGTCCCAACTAAAGGATTGTAATGACGAATTATGTATGTATATCAAGTTAATTTCTTCCATTTTAGGCTAAAAAAAAACTCTAACCATGGCACGATGTTTTGCTCTATTGACTGCCATGTTGAAAGTTGCATCTTCTTGAAGAAGAAAAAAAACCGCAATAAACGGTACATCTTTCAGGATGTGCATGATATGCTCCTAAATAGACTTTGGCTACCCTTTTCTAAAAATTGGACAATTCCCACTGCATCAGAAAAGAGCTGCGACTTTACTTAATTTTTAAACACACACAACATATTTGTGAGCTAAGTGAAATTAGATGTTCGCTTGTTAACCGAGAGTCGCCATAGCCTACTAGGTAGGATGTTTTCTTATTTGAAATGAGTTTGTGGTTCAAATCTCAACCTAGACATCTTGGACACAACGAAGTATGAAAGAAAAAAAATTTTTTTCTCGACGACTATCTCTCAGCAGATTTCTGGCAAATACACTGAGTGTAAAATATAACTACCATGGTCTGTCGTTCGGAGTAAACTGTAGGTCCTCCCACTCATGGATAAAATTAACACACACAAATTTGTCGGTGTGAGAAGCTAAAAGTTTGTTATGGACAATTAAATTATAAGTTGTTATTCCATTCATTATGAAACGCCAGTTTTAGCATTGCCACACGTCACGAATGTTTTTTATAACTGTTATTTTTGAATTTTTGATATAAAAAGCAACCGCAAGGAAATGTCGGAAAACAAAACCAAGTATACCATTTTGATTGTCTTGGACCAAATTTTTATCAAACCAACACACTACTTACTAGACTACGGCGACTTCTGCATTTCGTATATGGTTCCTATAAATACTATGTGTGGCTGAAAACATACCAATCCATGTTTAAATCTCGAAGGAGTTAAAAAATCTTAAAAATGGCAAAATGCCTCCACGATAGCACTTAATACAACAATCCAATGCAATTTCATAGAGAATGATCGTCTACAGATGACAAAGGTCAATAGTAGATCAATTGCCAGCCAATTCCTTAGGCGCTTTATCTGTGTGACTTTATTTAATGAACACTGCATGCCGTTAAACAGCAAAACAGCACTGCATAGAGGAAGGCTACAAGAGATACAAAAAATCAACGGCGAGATTCTAGAAGTTACCAGCATATTTGACGATTAGCAAATTAGACAATTTTATGCTCAACAAACCTGGCAACTGTGTATGCCTCACGCATAAAAAAATTTATGCACACACATTAATTTGTCAATGGTATGATGGTCGATTGTACAGAAAAATTGTGAATGTTCATTCAAAGTTCCATCTACATTTTTTATAATTCGCATTTAGTTTTTACGAACACGCATTCATATATGAATTCTATGATCGTCGTCTATAGTGATATTTTCATTAATGGGGGGGGGGGGGGGGTGGATCTGCATATTATATAATTCGCATGTGCTATTTCCGTTTTTTGGTAGTTACATATAAAGGAAAACATTAAAGATTCCGAAGTGTGTTTGGTGCCGTGTTTGATGAATGAATATAAAATAAATAAATAAATAAGATATTTCAGTAAGACTTGGGTGTAAAAAAATCCACTGCATTGACTAACTTCATATTGACAATATACATACTACTTTATATTGAATTCTATTTGAAATATATTACTTATACGCACCCGTACTACCTATACTGGTACTATTACTCTGAAAAGTATGCAATAAAATTCGAGTTTAATATTGTATACGAATTAGTATAATATCACTCATACGTATACATACTTAATATTGAATTCTATTTAAAATGTATTACTTATACGCAACCTGGTATCCCTACTGGTATCAGAATAATTACTCGGAAAAGTATGTAATAAAATAGAATTGAATTTTATCCAATAATGGAATTAAATATCACTCATACGTTATGTGTATTTCAATATGAATTGTTTTTGGGAAATTTATGTAAGTATATTCGTAAATGCTGGCTACTTACAATGTATGTATAAGTAGAGGGAAAATTAACGTTGAAATATAGAACAAAGTAAATCCAAGTTGCATTAAAAAGAAAAAATAAAAAACTTTTACACTTAAAATAAGCTCTTATCACCTATTGTCACAAAAAATGCCATTTTTTGTATCATAATTTCGCATTGAAAATAACTATCCAGTAAGCCTTTCCCCCTTAGCATGCGTTTTGGGACTAATAAAGTGTCTGACGAAAAGTGTCAGTTGAGTGGCAATAGTTTACATTGCCCATTTGAAACTGTTAAATTATAACAGCACACAAATAAACTCATTACTGTAAAACAAATGACTGTTTACGGTTATGCACTCTCTCAAGAACCCGTGCCAATGTGCTAAGCATATTCTCAAAGGATTGAAAAAAATTAAAAGAGGACAGAAGAACGACATCCTCATCGACAATAACATCTAAAAATCATGTTTTCAAAGTGTTGAAACTAAAGTGCTGTACTCAATACAAAAAGGAAAGGAAAAAAGAAAATCGAAAATGCTTGCATATAAATGAATCAAGAGGTTCAAAACCAAAGAAAACAAAAACAAGGCGAATGAAAACTGTTAAATCTAAGCATTGACCCCCGTGCTTAAAAGGAAAAGATGTGAAGGTTTTCCTGCAAATTTTATATTTAAAGTAGAAGGGCTGGGAGCAAAAAGCAAATACCAAAAATTAGGTTCAAAAGTTTTGTTAGAGAAAATACAAGTAAAAGTCAACCAATCTGGTTAAATATGAAGTTGTTTTTATCAAATCCATCTCCGTAATTAGAGTGGAGGCATCGCTGTCCCATATTTCTTTGAAAATGGGGACGACCAAACCTATATGGTCAATGGAGACACCTTTTGCACCATGATAACCGATTTTTTTTGTATCCGCTGTTCATAGCATTGAAGTGAACTATGTTTGGTTTCAACAGAATGATGCAACTGGCCACACACCTGATGCCATAACCGATGTGAGTGATGGCTGTTTAATTAGCCTAAATGTTGATGTCAATTTCCGCCAAGAAGCTGCGATTTGACACCGTTAGATTATATTCTGTAGGGCGCCGTTAAAGAAAAATGGTATGCCGAAAAATCAGAGGCAATTGAACAATTGAAGGCCAATATTCGTAGTTCCATTGTCGAGATACGGGCTTATACAACCGAAAAAGTGTATGAAAATTGGTCCAATCGAATGAGGTAAGCCAACCGTGGTAGCCATGTGAATGAAATAAGAAAATACCGGAATAATTATACTTCACAACGAATCAGTAAATTTCGCTTTTGTTTTATTGTATTTTTAAATTAACTTTTAACTGGGCCACCCCATATAATCCAGCAGACAAATTCATGACATTTATTTCTTACAAATATACAAATTTATAAGTATTTTTGTCCCAAATTGTCTTCAGCTATGAATACCATGTCCCGTTGAATGGGTATGTGAACAGAAAAAAATTTGTTTCAAGAGATATCAATCCATCTGATGTCCAAGATCATCCAAAGCATTAAAACATACCGTTTTAATAGGACAACTCATTGCATATTCTGCCAACCAGGTTTTCTGGGCTTATGATGTGCCATTGAAAATGTTTAAAATTAGGCGTTGTCACTGATGGAAAACAAACAAGATTTTAATGCAGAATTCCTTGTTTAACTTTAGAGGTCCAGTTCAATAGTTTGAAGAGATTGTTGGGATTTATAATAAACAATTCGCTTTGACCCCGCAGACAAACATTATTACTCAACCTGGTATGAATTCTGTCATTGTTTTGATTATTATCGCACGTACTCCCCTTCTCACTACTCTTAATTATGTGCTTGAGAAGGGGATTGATTTTGTTCCGTTGTAATCACAAATGGAAATTTGTTTCACTATTAACTCATGTGGCACCCAAACATCTAACTTTTTCGTGTATCCAGTTTTTCTAACATTGTTGATAACATTCTGCCGATGATGGCGGCTTAATGGTACCTTTTTAATATTGTTTACTTTTGTTAAGCAGTGTACTTCATAAATTGTTTATTCATAATCATTTCCTAAGAGTACCGTTATCAATTTTAAATATCATGTGTTGGCATTTAAATTTTTATTTTTTTAATGCCAAATCATACTGGGCTGAACAAAATATTTAAAAACCTTAAAGTAAAGTAAAGCCAATGAAATAATGTATTTGGGTATGTATTGCTGACTCAGAGAAAATAAAGAAGAAGAAGATAGGGAAAAAAAATCCGGAAGATTTTTCAGTTTTAATCCTCTTAACAAATATTCATTAAAATAAAAAGATATATACAGTGGAATCTCGATAAAGAGGAAGTTTCTCGCTGGCTTAGTTTTCAAAGGATCCAAAAAAGGAACTTAAAATTCAAAAGAAACTTTTGCGTAATAGCTCTCGAGCATGTTTTTAAACAAATTTTGTCAACTTTCAATTGCTTTCGTGAAGGCCATTTCTTGACGACAAATATTGAACACTTGGAAAGCATTGTTATTTCTGGTAGCAATCTACAATGCCAACAATGCAAATGAAAACATTTGACGTCAGCATTTAAAATAGTTTATGTTCACCATTGTATCGGCGCAACACCTTTAATGCGAGTGTACTGTGTAGTCGTCGTAGTCTAGTAGGTGGTATGTGCGCTTATTAGACATAAAGTCCGGGTTGGAGCCCCAGGGCAGATATCAAAACGAAATATGAAAAAAAAAATTCTTCGGCGACTTCCTCTCAGCAGATTTCTGGCAAAAGCTCTCAGAGTAAATAAACCTGCCATGAAAAAGTTTCTCAAAATCTGTCATTCAGAACCGACGTTAAACTGTAAGTCATGCCACTCAAGTATAAATTTAAGGCACACAACATGAGTGGTGTGAGAAGCTAGGCCGTAATCCTGACTGAAGGGTTGTAATGGCCAATTATGTATGTATGTATGTATGAACGTATGTACTTTGAAGTGCAGTACACCGTCATCTATATTTCGGGGCCGTCATCTATTTTTGGGGGCGACAAAACGTTTAAAGACCTGGGCATGGTGGCGAATGTGCCACTAAGGGAACTGGCCTGTTTCATCCGGAGCTTGGGGGCAGTTCAAACCCACCACTACCGGTTCACGGCAAGGGAGCTTACTTCACACTTGGTGGCACATTAAGCGATATGTGCCACCGAGTGAACTTGCTTGTGAACGCAAGCTCACTGCTAGCCTCACCTATCTTAATCGTTGTATCTTATTCATTATCGTTCAATTTTTTCATATTCAATGAGAAAGTTTTAATATATTTTGCAAGTGCATCAGCTATATTGATACAGAAACTCATATGAGAGTATGCATAGAATGTCTAGCCATGTCTTCCAGAGATACCTAGCATTCTTGAACAATCAGGTACCTTTTAGTCAATAAAGAGATCTATGTCTACTATACACAATACATATTTAAAATTAATTGCGGCGCCTATCTTCCAACGATCTTGCGGTAGAATAGCAGCCTTCCTAGCCATTTCTTTCGCTGACATGCTTTGTAATATCCTGTTGAAATATATGCTTGGTGAACTGGATTTCATAATTTCTTTTATCCAACGTCAGATATCAAACCGCGGCCCCATAGAATACAGTTGGTTTTATTGCAAATTTTAACAACAAATGCTGCCTCATATTCCAGCTTAGTTTGATTTCTAATATGATTTCAAGATTATTAGTGTTGTCAGATAGGGGAGAGGTTTACTCTGTTCTCATCCCAGAAATATCTCTTTGTAATTAGAAATAACTTGGATTTAGTGGGTTAACTCCCACAATATCAATTAAGATTCGACATTTTTTTAAAGTGAATTTGAGTGTTCGATTTTATTACTGCCACGTTGTTTGCATAAGTAATACGGCATGGCTTTTGGATGTAAAGTTCGTGGTTAAAATATAGTACAACTTGATCCATCATTTAGCAAACATTTGGAAAATGCAAACTAAATTCGGAACGCCTTTACTTTTAGCAGTTTATCAACAAAAGCGTCTCATTTCATTAAAGACTGTAACTTGAGCGAACGAGAATAATCCAGATTTTTGCTCTCCAATTACATGTGGAAGATGGGTGCAACCAACATATCGCTGGATATGGTGAATGCAATACTTTCTCTTAAAATTGTGAATTGGACTTTTCCAGGCCTTTCCTCAAAAAACTGTCAGCTTCGCTAATTCTACAGACGACCTGTAGACAAGGATAGAGACAAGAAATAAATATCTCAGCGGAGCCATAATATAATAGCATTCATCTTCCTCTAATTTATGCTTAAGACCTGTACAATTGAGTTTTGGCCATAAGGCTCGTGTAAACCAAACATTCGATCTACAAATTCATGCACGACAGCTAAGCGAATAGAGCGTGGTCTCTCTGATAGCGAAACTGGTGAAGATCTTGCCAGTTCATCTTCAACTTCGTTGCTAATAATGTTAAAATGATCAGTGTATCCTTATTAACCTTTTACATTTCTATATCAGATAGTATCTGTATGTCGCTTCAAAACGAAAAAAAATTATTTCGGCGACTGCCTCTCAAATGCCTTCTGGCAAAAACTCTACTTAAAAGTGCCGTGAAGAGTTTTTCTAAAAATCTCTAGTTCGGAGTCGACTTTAAACTGCAGGTTCCGCGACATATGAATAAAATTAATACACACAACATGGGTCGTGTTAGAAGTTGGATCGTAATCCTGTTTAAAGGGTTATTATGACTTGTTAAGTAAGTAAGGAGTTCGCCGGTTTAGTTCCAAACACATACATTTTATAAAGGATTTTAGCTACCATCCTCTTTCCTAAATTGACAGTCACGAATCGACAGTTAGTAAGGAAGGCTAACATAGTACTTGTGCTGTACATCTCTTATGAAGAAAGTTCAAGGAATACAAAACTTTTTAAGTGTTTTTTCTGATAAGCACTCGTTTAAATAACGTTTAATAGCACAAACAATCAACTTCAACGTAAATTAAGTTTTACGAGATTCTACTGTACATGGTATGTACACTTCATTCATATTTAAGTTACTTTGTACGTTACATTCGTTTTCAATTCATTTGCCAGTATCATCATCATCATGAGCATAGCAAACGTCATCTTCATCATCGTCGTATCATTATTATCTTCTGTAGTCATTATTATTTAATTTCATTTACTCCACTAACTTCGTTTTCTTAGATTCTGATTCTCATTTTTTCTTCTTCTACAGTTTCTCTATGCTCAGTTATAAGGCAAATTTTTCCCCCTTTTTTAAATTTAGTCGTCAAAATTTCCCTTCATTCTTGTTGTTGGTAGTCTAGTTTAATATTTTTTTTATATCTGTTATGAAGAACTCATAGATACAAGCAGAAGTGATAGTTGAGTAATAAAAAAAAGCAGGACGTATGAAAAGGAAATTGGAAGAAAAGAGAAAATTGCATGTAAAAGATTCCAATGAATTCAAATGTAACGATTTAAGAGGATTTTTATTATTTAAAAACTATTAATATTCATATTGAAACAATTTTTGCAACAAAAAAATTAAAAAAATCAAAAGAGGGAGATAGATAGATAGAGAGAGAGATAGAAGTCATAACAAATATTTGCAAGCAATCGTTAAGTCGAAAGCTTGATTTTAAAAATTTCAAATTAACTTAAGAATGTTTAGTTATTCACTTATGAACAGGAAAATTTAAAATAAAAATTTAATAAAAAAAATGTTTTAAGCCTGGTTAAGGTTAAGGACTGGTGGTAAACTAACCTTAATTAATGAGACATCTCCCACAAAAATGAAATATGAAAGAATATCTCTTCGGCGACTGCCTCAGAGCGGATTTCTGGCAAAAACTCGAAGAGTAAATAAACCTGCCATGAAAAAGTTTGTCGTTCGAAGTCGACTTTAAACTGTAGGTCCCGCCACTCAAGTATAAAATTAGGGAACATAACATGAGTGGTGTCACCGATGACCGGCACTTGACTGGGCTACAGGACTCTCGTAATTAAAAATTCACATTGGCGCCTTGGGAAAACCATAGAAAATGTACCTGCCGGTCAACGTGTTAGGAACTATAGTCAGTATAACACTATATATATACGTCGCCATTCATGGTAACAGTAGCTCCTTGCTTATTTCGAGAGAAATAAATAACGAGAAAAATGGTTACTCTTATCTGCGTCTTATGTCATGAAAATTTTCGGCAATGATCAAACAGATAAGCTTGGGAGTAAAGGAGTTTCCAAGCCATTAATGGGGCCAGAACTCTGCTATGTAGTAGGGGAGGTTGTTTAGGAAATGTATGCTCAATGAAAGGAAATATAGTGAAAGACTCTTCAAGTCGAGGCAATCAATCAAAAGTTTTATTGGGAATTTAGAATCGGAGCATTGCATTAGACTATCCAGGAATAATCTGAGGTTGGTAACCGGCCTTTGGCAGGGCACTATTGACTCAGAGTAGAGCAATTCAGATTGGATGTTGTCTCACGCCCAGCGTGTAAATTCTGTGGCGAAGATTATAAAAGATTGGAACACATTTTTGGAATCTGCGGTGCATGACCACATCCTAATAAAAAACTCCTGGTTTTATATCAGATGCTATCCAAGTAATTGCCATTGTTGATAGCGAGTGACACTTCTGAAATTTGTCACTATAGGGAAACATTACAAAGTTATTCTCAAGAAAAAAAGTGACGAAGGTATTGTATACATTGGTTATTTAAAAGAATTGTTGCACGCTATCCCTCTTTCCTTTCTCCTATTAATATTTTTCCTGTATTCCAACACAATGTACAGCATGAATAGGAGTCATCTCCTGCGTTATAATTAAACTAAAAAACTATAAAGTTGGAGGGAAGTATAATAAACCATACGGTCACAGCACTAAGGCGCCTTCATCACAATACCCTTTAGTTATCATCTTTAAGTTATCATCTAACATCCTCAAACAGTTCGCTTTTCTCTAATTTACAATATTTTTTTATAATATTTTCAATTTAATCAAAAATGTTTTGAAAATATTTGAATGTCATAAATTAATGAACAATTTCATTACTGCGGTCAAACGAATTTCTTGCTGAAAGCAGCAGCAATATTGCAAAAGCAACGTATAATTATTTTAAACAAGAAAAATAAACAAATTTGATGAAGTACTCATCGCAATCATACTTAACAATACGCATATGTTGTTGATTTCGACTCAGCTATACACAACATTTACAAAAATCACAAAATAAGTATGATTCGCCTACGAACACTACAATACTCACTATGAGGTTGTGGGTTTTTGCTTTGCTTTCTGTCTTTGTCTCATTCTTTCTTCTTTTTTTGTAAATGCAACAACAGCTAAGACTGTAAATTTTGATGAATGATTCGAAGCACTGGAATCATTTATGAGTATTGTAAGTATTTTTCTAAATTTATGAATCTGAATGAGTAGGCGTTGTGCTAATATTCGTTGCAACCTATACTTGTAAATCAATGTTGTAGTGAAGTCGAATGAATCAGAGTAGTTGAATTTCAATATTGTTAACTCACTCATACTCAAAATTTCACAAGTCGCGAAAAAATGATTCATTACTGATCTCTGATGCTTACCTCTTACATAATTGGTCACTACAACCTTTTAATCAGGATTACGAACTAGTTTCTCACACCACTTATTTTGTGTATGTATTGTATACATGAGTGGAGTATTAAGTGGTCCCCGAACGACAGATTTTTATAGCAATTTTATTTCGCTCACAGAGTTTTTGCTAGAAATCTAAAGAGAGGAAAGTCGCCGAAGAAAAATTTTTTTATTTCATTTTCTTGGAGAAGTCCGACCTGGGGTTTGATACGTGGCCTCACCTCTAATATGCCAACACACTACCTACTAGACTACGACGACTTCAGAAAACAAAGCAAATTAAGAACATAAAATTAAGTGAGGTCAAATGCAGGTCAAGTTATTAAGTCAGTTTCCCAAGAAAATACAATTAAAAAAATTGTAAAATACATCAGTTTATGACTTCCTCTATTTTCATACAGAATTTGAAAAATATTGTAAATATCCAAAGCATCTGAAACCTAATTTATTAAAATTCAAATTTATAAAGAAACAACAACAACAACAATTTCAATAAAACAATCTTAATTATTTAAATAGTCAATTTCAAGCAAAATTTTTTTAATCCCAATGCATAAGAAATAATTTCCTAACAATAATTATTATTGTTGCTATTGTTGTTATTGTTGTTGTCATTATTATTATTATCATTATTGTTATTGAATATTTAATTAAAATATTCATTAATAAACGAAACAATTACCCAAAAAGCGGATGCTAACAGAATAAACTGAAACAAAGCAGTCGCTATCTTGCTCTCTCCCCAGCTCTCTGTCTATGCCTACTTCTCTTTATTATTTACAAATTATTATTATTATTGATATTTTTGTTGTTGTTGTAAGAATTATTGTTATTATTTGTTTGTTTATTTACATGGAGAATATTGCCTGGTATTTGTTTATCATCTCACTTGAGAGTATTTTGACATCATTAGAGTGTAAAATGAATAAAATCTCATACATGCACGCACACATTTGAGCACTATGAACTGATATACACAGTTAGACGTTAAGTACGATGCTACATTGTGTGTATAAATGCACAAAATTCAAATGAAATGCAAGAGTATTGGGAAACGGTATACGTTATAACATTATCCACATATAGATACACATACACATCCATTCTCTCAAATATTATTATGTGGGAAAATCAGAAACGAATTTGTATTGTTGTGTTGAACAGTGGCAAAGCAAAGTAAAGCAAAGCAAAGCAAAAATAATTGCTTGATACTGTGGTTTATTAAATAAAATGTCAGTTTTTCTCTCTCTCTGGTTTTAACCATATGTAGGTATACTTTTATAACACATTGTTTAGTTTAGTAGCATATAATGTTTATGAGTGTACATGTCTGTGTGTATACATACATACATATGTACGTATTTGTCACAATCAATTACCATAAGGACTGACAAATTCAATTGCACTCCAATACTTATATTTACATATTTCAAACGACTTTATTTCAATACTTCAAATTGCATTTGTATGTTTTGATTCTTATGTTGTATTAGGTTTTGTTGCTGTATTTTCTCTTTTGTTGTTTTTTTATATGGAAAACATGTAATGCAAGTCACACATTAACAGAGACACAGTCATGTAAACCATAACTCCAGTGATGTAGAACAAAAGGTTCCACGTAAAAGGTAATGAAAATGGAAAGTTATTTTGATGAAAATTTGGTTTTCTAAAGAAATTTGTAATAAAATTTGAGTGTCCCTTTACTTCATTCTCTCTCTCTCTCACTCTAATAAACCGTGTCATTTTTCTTGCTTTGAGGTAAAGTCAACACAGAAATTCTGTGAGTTCTGTGAGGGTGGGCCATCTGTCGGTTTAAATTTAAACCATCATTCTATTTTCTCACAAAATTCAGTATATTTTCTCCACTGAACGTGATGAGAATCGATTTACCCTTGAGCAACCTTGGGATTTCTTGGATCAACGAGAAACTGCACGATGGTGTTGATTTCGCCAAAAAAGAATAATTTTTTCTGATGAAGCTCTTTTTCATCTTGGTGAATACGTTAATAAACAAAATTGCCGTATTTGGGTCTCAGAAAGCCCACATATGGTGCGAAGTTACTTGTGGATCAGACGCATCATTAGCTCATATTACTTTGAAAATGAATACGATGCAACCATTGTGGTCAATGGAGACCATGATAACCGATTTCTTTGCACCCGCCCTTCATGGTATTGATGTGAAAGTTGTTTAATTTTAAGAGAATGGTGCAACTTGCCACATATCTCATGCCACAATCTATTTATTGCGTCAAACTTTTAATGGACATTTAGTTAGCCGCAATGGTGATGCCAAGATGCTGCAATTGGACTATTTGCTGTGGAGCGCCCTTACAGAAAATACTTATGCAGACAAACCAGAGGCAATTGAGCATTTGAAGGCCAATAATTGTGATGTCATTACCGAGATACGACTACGTTCACTCGAAAAAGTGCACGAAAATTGGTCCAATCGAATGAGGTACTATGAGGCCAGCCGCCGCAGCCATATGAATGAAATGATATGCCATTTCTAACCGCAACAATTGTATTTCACAGCATTAAAATAAATTTCTTAAAATTTAAAACCGTTTTTGTTTCACAGTATTTCTAAATTTAAACTTTTAAACGGCCCACCCTATTTAAGCTATTCAAAGAGTAATAATGATGTCGAAATGCATGATAATCTTAGGGTTATAAGGTGGATGCATTCGTCTTTTTACCGAGTTATTGTTCAATCAATTCTGATCGTTTTAGTTAGATTACTGGCTTTAATACCCTTAACTATTGACTGTAGAAATAAGAATCAATTCTTAGAACAACTAATAAGAGTTTCTAATGAGCAATTCTCTTTCATAGCATTAGCTTTGTTCGAGTCAATCCTGGCTTTGCCACCGCTAAAGAAGTTTCACCCCGCCTACTATCTTTTCAGCACATTATTGTCGTACATTATATACTTTTAATCATTCATAATCATTTAACGGTATTATTTTTAATAATTACATCGACTTTTTAGTGTTTAGAAGACCAGAGGGGATTTTTTTTGCCATATAATGTTTGCCTCATAGACTGATATACCGTTAATGAAATACACCATTGTATGTAGACTTTTTCTAATGCGATTTCGTATTGGAAAAATGATTCCACGGAATATAAAAAAACAAAAATATTACTTTCTGCAACTTTCTCTTAAAAATAAAATAAAATTGACATGAAAACTTTCTTAAAAATTGTGTTGTTATAGCAACTCATGGACACTCACAACATGACTTCTCATACCACCAAGATTGTTGTTGTTGTTGTTGTTGTAACAGTTATGCTGTGTTGTCTCCAGAAGTATCTCCCTGTGGATATAAGAAAATTTAGTTTATGTGCTTGATTGTACGCCTATGTGATTCTGGTGTAGGTGGTATGGATAAGAGATTAGAAATTAGAAATTGTGAGTTGTGTATCTTGATAGTCGTTGTTACGTGATCGGTTGTCCTAAGAAATCCGCTATAGCGTTGGTTTTTAGCCACAAGTCTATAGGTCGAAGGATTGTCGAATTTGGACCGTATCATGTGGTCCCTGGTTTCATGAAGGGCAGCGATCCAAGGTCCCCGGAATAATCCTTGCCCTATAGCTATTCAGAATGTTTGCCCATCCTGATCTTAGCTGGGCCAGGATTGAGCTAATAAGCCTGGGTAGCCGCCTTTCATCATTCGAGATAGGTGGTGGATGAGGATTTAAAACCCTGCTGTGGCTAAGTTCGCCCATTGCTGTCGTTACTGTCGTTAGTTGTAGGGAGCGCTGTGTTTCCCTTACTGACTGGACTGGTCCACTATTGTATGTATAAGATGTATGATGTCCGTGTTGAATGTTCTGAAGAGTGTCTGATATGGCAGGGAGTTGGTTCGTGCATGACTATATGATGGTTGGGATGTGTGGGTAAGTAGCAACCAAGGATAGGTCGAAGAGGTAGCTCTGATATCAAAGAGCTCACTTGAGCACGCATAGCGGCCCGTTATGATGCCACGAGTGAAAGCAGTCTCTCTACTGACCAAGTTCCACCAAAATCACGGAACTTGTAGCAAGCTACGAGGTATTGTTTCATAAGGAGCTCATTGCGTTTCCTCACTGACAATATTTGGGACTCTTCGTGTACGTGATCTACACCGGACATTTTCACACAACCTGTGGTACGTACGTAAGGCGTTGTTTTGTGTCATCTATAGCATACGCCACTGTGTGTCGCTCAAGAATGATGTTCACATTGGAGCAGCATAATTCAGGAGCGATCGTTCGTGTAATAGACTTTGTCCATTCCTCATGTAGTTAATGATAGCGCCTTCAGTACCCTGTTTCATATCCTAGCTTTAGCGTTGATGTTGGTCGCATCTGACGCGAAGTGTAGTAGACTGGCGAAGGTAGGATTGTCAACTCATTTGTCAACTCAGCGAAAGCTGTATCAATCGGAAGCTAGATTGTAATCCTGTTTAAAGGGTTTTGGGAAAATTATCAATAACTTCACGAATTGCTCACTAGGCCGATTATAATGACCTTAAAGTGGACGAAGGTTAACCTTGTTTTTTTTTATAGACTTTAAACGATGTGCGATTATTTTCAAAGCCTAAATGCATAGAAATCACAACACAGTTTGAAATTATATGCTGTTAAACCACAGTTGCCATTAACAACAAAAGAAACTTACCCGATATTCAACAATTCTTTTACTCCCCCTCAAAGCTAAGCATCTGCTATTTCTTTCGTTTCCCATCCGTAGAGAAGAAGATGTCTATGATGATTATATTTTTGCATCAGGCACACACTTGTATTGTATTGACACACAGTTCACTCACTCAGTCACCGGTTTGGGAAAATAAGTGTGAAAGTTTTGATTCAACAAAACGTAACTCATCTTCGTTGACAATACTCGAGTGTATGTTATCGTAAATATGAATTATTATGACTGAAGATGTACGTACACACATACGTATATGCAGGTATATAACTGCGATCGTAAGCAAAGAAGATGATGATGAGGACGCTCTATGAGTCTCTATGACTTATATATTGTATGATTACCGTTATGAAATAAGTACCTAAGAAGGTAAACGTAGAGCAAACTAAGCTCTTAAAGTCAAGGCAATTGCTACTAACTTAACGGTTATTTAATTACATTCTTAAATTATATTGAAATACTAAATATTCAAGAAATTCCTTTCTCAAATTCTTTTGTGTTTTGTTGATCTATGAACTTAAATAAATTAATTAAGCCGTTCCAGTCCATTAATTTTGCAACAACAAAAATGTCAAACTTTTCCCTTTCTTCTCTTCTTTTCCATTTTTTGTTTTTTGGTTCAGAAATCAATCTGTAAAGTAAAGATTCTCGACAACCTGTTACCATTATTTTAATTTTCGCACGTTCTATTCTTCTATTATTCTTCTTTTCTTTTTATTTTATTCAGCCAAAGTTTTTGTAGTTTTTCTTTCGCTTCCTTACTTTTCGGTCTCTTCTTATGTGGCCATTGTGGTGGTTTTTAACGTTGAATGGGTTTCTTAGAAATCGACATTTATATGCCACATTTGGCAAATTTTCTTAAGAATTGGAAAAATAAGCACAAAATTAAATAAAACAAGAAAAACAAAAAACTTTAATGAATAGAATTGAAGAAGATGCAGGATAGAGGAAAAATTATTCAGCTGCCGGAGTAGTTTTCAAAATTTAATATTCTAACACTGCCAAGGAACTTTGACTCAATAAAATCCAATAAATGTAGAAGGCTCTCCATAAAAAGCAGGCTTTCACATCAAATAAATTGCGGCAGTAGTAGAGAGCCTCTAATAATTTGATGGAAATTTGTGTTTAAAAAACAAATAATGAAGACAACAAAAATGTTCTCAATTAAGGGATGTTTTTCAGCTGCTTAGGTTGGGTCGAAATGGTAGCCTTGATTAGCAACGCACACTTAAGCACGCATAGCGTCCCGTGTTGACGCCACCGCTGCTTAAGAACTATTGATATCGACAACTTTGGCTTAAGAGCACTGAGAATGTCAAACTGTATTGACATTTTTGCTCATTACAACCTTTCAGTTAGGCTTACGTCCTAGCTTCTCACACCACTTATGTTGTGAGTTTTAATTTTATACATGATTGGCCGGATTTACATTTTAAAGTCGACTCCGAACGTCTGATTTTTTGAGAAACTTTCATAGCAATTTTATTTAGTCTAGTAGGTAGTGTGTTCGTTTATATATCGCCCGGGTTCGAAGCCCAGGTCAGACATCAAAACGAAATATGAAAAAATATTTCACCGGCAACTTTCTCTCAGCAGATTTCTGGCAAAAAACTCTGAGAGTAAATAAACCTGCCATGAACAATTTCTCAAAAACCTGTCGTTCAGAGTCAACATTAAAACTGTAGGTCCCGCCACTCACGTATAAAATTAACGTACACATCATGAGTGGTGTGAGAAACGTAATCCTGATTGAAGGGTTGTAATGGCCAATTATGTATGTATGTTTTGCTGCTGATAGGATAATTTTTTCTTTGAACCAGGTGTCTAATAAGACAACACAATACCTAATAGGCTACGGTGATATACTGCATCTTTTATTTAAGTAGAGCTGGTAATTTGAGAGCCTGTAACTGGAATGGCGAAAGGACAAAATGCTATAAAATATCGGCTGGGCCATATATCGATTTATATTTGAACCACTGATTATTTCGAATTTGGCAAAATACTGATGTCATTCTATTCTGTCACAAAATTCGGCATATTATCTTCACTGAACGTAATGAATCGATTTACGTTTTAGCAACGTTGGAAATTATTGAGACAATGAGAAACTGCACGATGATGTCGATTTTGCCAAAAAGGTGTCATCTTTTCGGATGATACTCATTTTCATCTTGGTGGGTATGTTAATAAGCAAAATTACCGTATTTGGAGCTAAGAAAAACTCATACATGGTCTTACAGAAGCTAATGAACCCATTACGAATAAATGTTTGGTGTGGCTTGTGGAGCGGAGGCATCATTGGGCCACTTTTATTTGAAAATGAGGACGGCGCCACCATTACGGTCAATGGAGACACCTATCACACCATGATAGCCGATTTTTTTTGTACCCGCTCTTCATGATATTCATGTGAACGATGTTTAGTTTCAAAAGGATGGTGTAACACATCTCATCGATTTATTGCGTCACACATTTGAAGGCCGTTTAATTATCCGCAATAGTTATATAAATTGGCCACCAAGAGGCTGCAGTTTGGCAATGTTGGACCATATTCTGAAGAGCGCCGTTAAAGGAAAGTGTTATGCCGAGAAATCACAGACAATTGAGCACTTGAAGGCTAATATTCGTAATACCATTGCCGAGATATGACCCCAGGCACTCGAAAAAGTGCACGAAAATTAGTAGAATGAGATAGTGTGAGGCCAGCCGCGACAGCCATATGAATGAAATAATATTCCATTCCTAACCGCAACAATTGTACTTTACAAGAAAATAATGAACTTGGCAAAATTTCAACTCGTTTGCGTTGTAGCTTTGCATTTTTAAATTTAACCTTTTAAACCTTCATCTAGAATTTCAGTGGAAGAGTTCCAGGAGAAGCTGGACAATCCAGACTGAAATCAATGGTAATGGAGGACAATACACATTCAATGTAAATTGCATACGTTCCTGATGTAGTAAGGCAATGTACATAAGTATGTATGTATGTAGATATATGTGTATAAGTTCCTCAAACAGGGACTTCCGAACTTTGATAGCTGTATTGTGTTGTCGTTTATTCAGTCCGTTTTGCCAAATCCCCTTGAACTACTATAAATAACGACTTGTGTTCACTGTCTAGGCCCTGGAGCAGTTGGCAACTGAACGTAATTTTCACCAGTCAATATTGGATCTAGGAGGGTTAAATGCATCTAGAAAAAGTCGTTACGTTTTTACCTTTTAAAAACGTTTAAAATATGAGCTCATAGATTGCAAATAAAATAAAAATAAATTTTGTGTTTAGTATTAATTAAATTCTTTATTGTTCAGACAATTCTGTGTGCCGCTGTTCACAACTTGATGTAAACAACAACAATGTTTGTGATTCCTCTTTGCACTGTTTTGTGTAACCAATAACAATTACTAGACAATTTGTTCAACTGATCTTTATAACCGAGATCTTCACACCACGATTACTCTCTTAAAAACTCATCGTATTTACACAAGACTGACTGAATTTTTACTCAATCTTTGCCTGCTTTGCCTTGTCTTTTATATCGCAGGGTAGATAGTCAGGCTCTTGAAGGCAAATGGCTTGGCCTTCTCGAAATTCTTGTTTGTTGTTGTATCTCCGTTTACATTTATCTTTGCAGTTTTTGTTATTCACTTTTTTATACTGGTGTTGTTTGGTATAGTTTTGTTGACTTGTTTATCACGTAAAAAAGTCAATTGTTTTTGTTTTTGTAGCTTTTGTTTATAATTTTAATGTTAAACGATGTCAAAATCTAAACACCATTTCTATTTTCGTAACAATATTTACTTGGAAATGACGCTGACTAGTCGAACACCTTAGGAGGATGATAACCAACTTCTTTAGATCTGAGTTTCATAATCAGGTTGTCAACGACAAATGGTTTCAATATGCTACTTTGAATATTCTGCATGAGTAATTTGGGGGCATGGTCACCTTACGTAGATGTGATGTAAACTGGCCACCGAAATCATGCGATATGACCCTGTTAGACTTTTTCGTGTGAGGGTTTCTCAAGTAGCAGGTGTATGCGAATATGCCACAAAATACGGAGGTTCTCAAAACTAACAAAACTCATGTCATCGGCCAAATTCAGCCCGAATTATGCCCCAGAGTCATGGAAAATTTGATTTTTTGCTTTCTCTCCATCCAGAGCAGTTGTGGCGGATATTAAAACGATTTTGTATTCCTCACATCAATAATAGAATAAATGGGTCTTCCAGACAAATAAAAAAATATTCGATAATTACTTTCGGGTCAATTTCGAAATATGAAATACATTCCGTCTGTTCTTGATATTTTTTTTATAATAGAGGGTCTTACATAATTCCTCAGTTGTAAATATCCACATCCACATGATTTACGATATGTTGGGATATCTCAATGTTAGAATCGATGATAATATCGTATAAAAATGTTGGTTTTAAGGCGTAAAACGTAGAACAAAAATTATACCAACAGCAAGTAAAGGATAACAGGATAAAAGGATGTGTGTATGCGTGTGTAATAAATTAATATTGAAATAAAGCGAAAAGCAAAGAAAGTAAAGAATAAAGAAAATCTACAAGATAAACTAAAACTAAAATTAAAGACAAGTTTACCATAATAAAGTTGGGCCGGCGACGGGATTGGTTATTTGCCCATCACCTGGCGAAACGACCTAATAACAGAGCCTGCCTGTTCATGTTGCCAAACAAACTTTAAGATTTAAACACGTATTGTGTGTATAGCAATTGTCCTTTAATGCTCTTGAAGGATAAGGAGATCATAACAAAAGGAAAACTAACCGGCAATGGTAATGCCTTATTTATGGTCGACCAATGGCTTTGGTAAACAACAATCTCTCAACAAGTTGCTGCGATGAAAAAGGGCTGTGGTAGTTTAGCCTACAAAGCATTATACTTGGCTCGATTAAATGGAAAATTGAAATTTTTCTCGTTTATTTTTCTATTTGTTTAGGCTGTTTAGATGATTTATGAGTCTTGGCCAGTGCTTATATTGATATTCCGAAGAAGAATTTGTCTTTCCTTCTTTAGTTTCTTTATTTATAGTGTTTGTGCCAGTTTTTGTATGAATAATTTGAAACATTCAAATGAAAATTACTTTGCTATTTTCCGCTTGAACATCTCATTTTTCCCAGCGATGGGTTTTCATTGTCATTGTCTCCTAATTCTTATGTTGAAATTGCTGGTTGATTATTATATACTGTCAGTCCCTTATCACGCCAATAAATAGGCAGTTTTCTATATGTAAACTAAAGAAAAACATAAACTAAAATATGTTGTATATAGAAAGGGATAAGCATCTAATGCGGATAATTCAATTGCCCATATGCAGGGATGTCTAAAGAAGAGGACTGTGTCATGGATCATCTGTGACATGGAGAAATAGATAGGTGTTGAAGAGGAAACGTTCTCATGTGGGCCCAAATAGATATAGTAATTAATACTCGTATAAAACATACATGCTATGCCTCATATGGTATCTCTCTTCATTACGTTATTTAGGCTGTCATCCACACCAAATGAAATTTAACTACAAAACAACGGAATTTTTCATAATCTTGCAGATACTAGATGAGCGGCTGTTTTCACTAAAATCTTGGCCGCTTATTCAGAGCAATAGCAGCAACGGTTAGATCAGGTTGAATTGGCATAGTTCATGTGAGTCTCGTTATAATTCAGACAACATCGCCCTGATCATTGGACAATGCTGTGGATATTATCCAAATCATTTTTGGCTAGATACTTACTGTAAATAAATTTTGGATGAACAAGATTTTTTGCTATCATGTTCGCAAGTGCCGAACAATGATGGGATGATCTGTGGAGTATGTTGAAATTGTTGTTATAGGAATAAGTCGGATGGGATTTTCAATATCGATAGTGGGTCAGGCTTTTCTGGTATGTATTTTATCTCTCTCTATCTCTATTTATCTCTGTCTCTCTCTATCGCTCTCTCTCTCTCTACATATCTCTATCTCTCTCTCTCTCTCTCTATCTCTATTTATCTCTATCTCTCTCTCTATATCTCTCTATATATCTCTATATATCTCTCTCTCTCACTCTCTATCCCTTCGTTTCTCCCATTTTTTTGTACCAAATATAAGAAGTTTGTGTGAGATCAATTAAATTATGTGCGTCCAGTAACCCCTTGAATGTCCTGCTTTCTTCTCCAGAGGTAGCCTAAATTCCTAAACTATCTCAGATATGGTGTATGCACTCTTTATGGTATAATTGCACTGTTGCTATCAGCAAATACTCGATATATATATTCTGAAACCGAATTCGCACATTTTTACAGCCCTTATTTCATCCCCAATTGCACTAGTCGAAGATATAACTCTATAAGGTTCCACTTTCGACATTGTTGCGAAATTTAGATGCTTTAGTCAATAGTCAATTGAGATGTAAAATATTATCGTAGGTTATTTTCCGTTAATTTTCCTGCAAAACTAGAATCGAAAGCGGGTTCCTGTAACCTGTAGTCAAAGGGTATTTTCAGATGACATATAAAGGGTGTTTTTTATAGAGGTATAGAACTTTAAGTTGGCATTGCTTTTCAAGATGGCGACCGATTTAACAGCTGTCAAGTGATTTATTCTCAGTTTGGTTTGGCAATTCATTATGAATAGACTCGCGCCTGAACAACGCTTGCAAATAGTGCAATTTTATTTCGAAAATAATGGTTCTGTGCGGAAAACGTATCGCGCACTACGTCCATTTTATCGTCGACAAAATCGTCCATTAGAGCAGTTAATTCGATAAACCATGGAACGTTTTCGCACCACGTTTACTCTTATTGATAACTCGCATCCCCAGAGACGCTGTACGGTGCGTACAGAAGAAGCTATTGCTGCTGTAGAGCGTAGCATTGAGGAAGACCCGAATGAGTCCATCCGCCATCGAGCACTGGAATTGGATCTGTGTCCATCCACTTTATGGAAGATTTTGCGGAAGGATCTTGGTTTGCGTGCTTAAAAAATCCAACTCGTGCAAGAATTGAAGCCAAACGATCATCAAGTATTACCGTTGTTCCCGATTTTCATAAGCGAATTTTGTTTAGCGATGAAGCGCACTTCTGGTTGACTAGCTACGTCAACAAACAAAACTGCCGCATTTGGAGTGAAGGTAATCCTCAAGTGTATGTGGAAACACCGTTACATCCAGAAAAACTGACTGTTTGGTGCGCTTTATGGGCTGGTGGAATCATTGGTCCGTACTTTTTCAAAAACGATGGTGACCAGAACGTTACAGTCAATGGTGATCGGTACAGAGCCATGATTACTAACTTTTTCATTCCTGAATTGAATAACCATGATGTCCAGGAGATGTGGTTTTAACAAGACGGCGCAGCATGTCACACAGCTCGTGCCACAATAGATTTATTGAAAGACACGTTTGGTGACCGCCTAATTTCACGTTTTGGACCTGTGAATTGGTCTCCAAGATCTTGTGATTTAACACCGCTAGATTACTTTCTGTGGGGCTATGTAAAGTCATTGGTCTATGCGGTAAAGTCACAAACGCTTGACCATTTGGAAGACAACATTTGCCGTGTTATTGCCGATATACGGCCACAAATGTTGGAAAAAGTCATCGAAAATTGGACGTCCAGATTGGACTACATCCGCGCCAGCCGTGGCGGTCATATGCCAGAAATCATATTTAAAATGTAATGCCACAAGATTATCTTTCGGATAAATAAAATTCATGTCAATCGAATAATCCATCGTTGTTTTATTGCAACTTAAAGTTCTATACCTCTTTAAAAAACACCCTTTACTTAACATTTTGGAGTGACCATATGCAGCAATCTGCAGGTACATAATTAGCCATTACAATGCTTCAGTCAGGATTACGGCCTAGCTTCTCACTCCACCCATGTTGTTTGTGTTAATTTTATACATGAGTGCGGAAACCTGCAGTTTAAAGCCGACTCCGAATGATAGATTTTTGAGAAAAATTTCCATGGCAATATAGTTTATTCTCAGATTTTTTGCCAGAAATCTGCTGAGAGGAAGTCGCCGAAGAAATAATTTTTCATATTTCGTTTTGATGTCTGACCTGGTTTTTGAACCGTAGCATCACGTCTAGTAAACCATACTGCAGAATTTAACTCAGCTATAACTTATTACTATTTTGTGTTTTCAAATGGTCGAACGCTACTGAACTTTCCACGCAGACACAATGTTGGAGGTATTAGGACGTGAAACAGTCTTTTTCAGAAGATGTCTCATGGAGTAAAATCTAAGGCACCATATTTTTTGAATCACTTTTCATAGCTCTTAGAATTGACGGTGACTGCACTTCCTTGAATATTTTTGAAAAATATGGCTCAATTACACCTCCCTACGCTGACCTACTTCTTCGATGAGTTTGGTGAAATTCGGTCAGTACAGACGCTGCGATTACCTGTGGCATTACAACGGGTTACTATGCGTGCTCAACTCAGCTCTGGTTATCAAAGTTACCACTCAAAACTACCTACCCTACCTTTCAGGATGTTATGTTATGTTATGACTTTTCAACAGCCACTTATATTTATTAAAGACTTAGATATTAAACTTTCTTATAGGCTGCCAAACCGCTCCAGTTTTAAAAGCGGCTCAATGTTTTTTGAATGGCGGCATTTTCCTGAAAATCTTTTAATTAGCCAGACAGCCAGGCTGAGATTAAGTCTCTTACGAATGTAGTTTCAACGCCCGTTCTTGTCTTGTCATGGCCAAGGATTTCTCAATTAAATTTCATATTATTCAAAGGCAACTCTTATAAGGGTTGCGAGACATCGGAATATTGATGGGAACTGCATTGATGCCGGCCAGAGTTGGTACGGAGCTCGCAATTTTTGACATGTTACAGGATATAGGTATTCCGATCGCTTCAGTTAATTTTGATGCTATCCACCCTTATTATAGCGAAGCTCAATCTAGTAGGTAGCAAGAGGGTACGGCCAATATTGCTAGACTCTGCTAGGCACGCATAGATTAAAAGAGGACCAACTCACTTCGGTCCATAAGCCGTATGGTCTTTTATGGCACAATTGGAATTCTTTCTGCCCTTTAGTTAGACATGCCGAAAGACTTGGCATTCCGGCAAATGACTTCTGTATCACTGTATTTTTTCATAAAGAGACGGAGTTTATTGACTTCCCACTTATTGACATCTCTGGCCGAGCTGTCTTATATAAAGATTGCTGCAATAGTAAGATTTATTTTGCACTCGAGCTGGTTTTCTCTAGGGAAATTTTTGACTCACAGATAGAATTGATGGTGGAATGGACCTAAATACTCGCAAAATTGACACCTCTTGTTTTAAGGTGGTCCAACACTGTGCCGAACCTAACCTTCCGTAATATCTTCTATATGCTATGAACCTCATATTAAGCAATTTTCTTGTTGATAACTATCAAACGGTCAATATCAATATTGAAAGCCTGTTGCTGCCTGTATATGCAGCATTGTGAATGGTCAACTGGTTTAAATTGTTTCGAAAGTGGAACTTTATATGAATGAGGGTGCAAATCCAAATGTAAAATAAGCCATAACTTAACCGTAAGTTAGGCCTGATTTCCGAGAACGTTTTCTCTTACAGAGACAATATTTTCGACAGCTTATGCATGGTACACAGGAATGACCACATATGTAACGCTTTCAGTCTGTTCAAATTTCTAGATAGTCTTGCAAATTTCTCGCACAACGTGTTGATTGTAAATACTACAATCACCCTGTAGTGCTTGAAAAATGGTCACGTTTGAAGCACATATTTTGCAGCAAGTTTTACTCATTTCTTTTGGATTTTGATTATGCATAGCGTAGCATATTTGTAAGTGATAAACCTTTCACCAAATAAATGACACGCCGTACAATAGATATTCACGTTTGTCAAGGTATACTCATATTAAAGAAGAAAAACTTTTAAACGATAACCAACCGTGTATGTACTACGCTTCATATAATTTTCCCCTATAATTTCCATCGTATAATTTTCTTTATTAAAAACCCCTTGAAAGCTGAACATTAAGTTTTACTCCTTTTGCTATGAAATTTATAAGTAAACGTCCTTAAATGAAATCATAAAACTCAGCTGGGATGTACCTATAAAAAGAAAAGAGTGAAAGAAAATCAAGTGAAAGCAAGAGATTAATAATATTGGTGTCCAAAAATATAAGTTTTATAACAGTTTCCTTGGCATTAAGGATACATATAAGGATACATAGAACGGTTTACGTGTCAACAATACCCCCATACATGTATATGCTTCGCATTGCATGGCCAGTAAAGAGAGCAGAAGGAAGGGGGAGACTCTTACCTTTCCATTGAAGTTTAAGTAAATACGTGACGCAATAAAATTCTTCTTTTACGAATATCAATTAGTTGGTACTGTAATCGCTTGTAAAGATTAAGCGGTAACAAATATAAGCAATATTGCTTATGTTGTCGTATTTTTAGTGTCATCTTACCATACCTAATGCTTACGGTATGAGTATTTACTACGTTGACTCATAGTTTAATAACGTTTTGTGTTTCACATGCAAGCAAGTTTGCAGCGTTATTGGATGTTATTTTTTAACTGCATTGTGATATAAAAACAAGTTGATGAATAGTCAGATTCTTTATATTTTTATGCAAGTACCTCACGTCTTTCGGATTTTTTTTTGTATATAATTTGGCATAAGCGAACACTTCTAATTAATTCGTATCGATTTGAACAAACAGTGAAATAAATAAGCTTGATTATACTACTCTATAGCTTCAGCATATGGTTTGAGAGACTTTTCTGGAGCTACTTATATATCTGAATTTTAGAACATCAATTCCAAAATTGTATAACGCACCTCGTTAATGACTCTGATGGCTTGAAACTTAATAGAACTATAGCAGGTGGAATTCTTGACAGATTCAAGCCTACCGATCTCATTCCATAGGGCTACTGAAATACTAAAACGTATTACCATAAACACAATAAAAGCAATGCAGCAAGCACAACAATTTGGCAATTGCAGGCTAAGGTAAGCTGCATACGTATTCATTATGTGTTTATAGCATATTTCTCAACGACAGAGGGGAAAGCTAGGACATCCATATTAATAGGAGTAACGGGACATAGTGGCTCGGGCATGGCACATGCATTAAACTCTGTGGTGAATCCTATAGCTATTGAACAGCTCTTTGAAGAGCTGTGAGCAGTTATTTATGTCCATTTTTAAGAGCTTCCTTCCTAAATAAAAAAAATGTGTGTGTGGCATATTCTACTCTAAATTTTCTACTCATTTGCAAGACATATTGATGCCAAATATTGTACACTGTTCAAATGTCCACCAGGGATCATTTCAATGACTGTTGCATAAATCTGCATAAATTTGAACAATAGCTGAAGTTATGTTGGTTTTGAGGATGGCTGTAGTTTGTGGCTTATTCATATACATCTGCGGCATAAGGAAACCCCACAAGAAAAAATCTAAGTCTACTAGGAACTTGCCGCGCACTGTCACAAACAGTAAAATGGAATAAAAGCCTCACTAAACATTTAATCGATTACATGTTCAAAATACGGACAGAATTATACAGAGTTATAAATTGGCTCGAAAGCCTTCTTGCTCCTTTAGAAGTTTATTTGCAACTTACCCAGCTTCTATTTGTACTCATGCTGTGTGTGTTAAATTTAACCATGAGTAGCGCGGCCTACAGTTTGACACCGACTATGAACAGCTGGCCTGACAAACTTTTCATTGCAATTTTATTTGCTCACAACATACGTCTGAGTGTAAGTCACCAAAAGACAATTTATTTAATTTAATAAAAATATATGAGACATTAATAGGTTAGGTTAAGTCAGGTTAGCGGGTAGATTCCCGTAATTTTACTCGTTTACTTCATAATGACTTATTGTGTTACCCATTGTAAGATAAGCTCAGTGCTTGTCATTGTCCTTTAGTGTTGGCTTAAAGAAGTTTGAAGAAGCTTCGGAGAAAACGGCCAGTTCTCTTAGTAGAACGTTCACGTTTCTTTCCATGTCGCAGTGACCGGGAAAACAGTAGTGGCCGGTGTGGTGTCAACGCGTACGGTGTAGAGGCCCTTTGATTTGATTTTGAGGTGTGATCCTAGCGCTTGATTGCTTCTTGACTGTCCACACATATGATTCCTGGTTTCAATTATACATGCAACTTCTCAATAGCAAAAATCTCCGCCTGAAATACGATGGCCTTGGTTAGGTAATCTGTATGATCAGTTCTGTGATAGCTTATAGTGATGCCCAAGCCCGCTTAATAAGTCAACAGGTTTCGACTATATTAAAAGCTATATTGTAATCCTGCCTAAAGGGTTTTAATGATAAATTTAATAAATAAGAAGTTTTATAACAGTGTACTGCAAGGTTCTTATGCTAGACAAATTTTTCTCTCTCCTTTCACATGTCCAGAACAGATTCCAGACTCAGTCTTACCAAAAGTAGGTAGCTTAACTTTTTATTTTTGTACTTTTTAGAGTCGTTAAATTTTGGTCATGAAATGGGGGATTAATGGCACAGTTTCTTATATACTGACATCTACTCTGCAACTAAGAATAAGGGTAGACTTATTATTGATTTATTAAGTCCTCGGCGCTGATCAACGTCTTCAATGGGATAGGTGGGTTTTGGTCAGTACTGAGGCTGGGCTTACTTATGGCGTCACAACATGAAGCTATGCTTGCTCACGTGTTCTTTGGTAATAAAAGCTGCCACTTCAACCTAACAAAACCTAAACTGATTGAATTTAGAAATTCTTGCCAACGCATAAGCTCTCGTCAGACATCATATATGTATGTATGTATGTCTCTGCCATTCGCGTCTTTAGTGTCATCTCTGTGTCTAAGATTCTTTATAGCAGCTAAGGTGTTCCCACTGCGTTGATCTTTATATCGATAGCCTCTTCAACCTCGATGGCAACAACGATCCCTTTAGACTGATTTTTTAACTCCCACAGTCTCAGCGTTCTACTTTAGTATTCTGATAGTCGCCGTAATTTAGCAGGCAGTGTGTTGGCTTATTAAACATGAGGCCACGGTACAAGCCTCAGGTCAGACATCTCGAACAAAGCGAAATATATATAAAATAATATTTCTTTGGCGACTGCCTCTCAGCAGATTTCTGACGAAAACTCTGAGAGTAAATAAAATTACCATGAAAAAGTTTCTGAAAAATTTATCGTTCGGAGTCGACTTTAAATTGTAGGTTCCGCCACTCATGTATAAAATTAGCACACACAACGTGGTGTGAGAAGCTAGGTTGTAATCCTGACTGAAGGGTTGTAATAATCAGTTATGTTATGTTATATATACTGCTTAGCTTAATCGATCGTGAAGATGAAGAACTTAGCTATGCTTCCCATTAAGTAATTTCAATTCATTTTCATTTGTTTATTCATCGTTAAAGTAAATATTTTTCTGCACAAAAATTTTTAAATCGTTGCTCTGAATTTAATTACATCGTAAAACAAATACACATAAATATTTACGATATAAAGAATACACAACCAAATTTTATTTTATCGCATGCAATACAAAAAAAAAATCCAATTATATTGTGTGTAGGGTTATGTTGAACATTTACAAACAAAAACTTTTTTGTTTCAATGCATAAAAACGGTAATAAAATTACCTGTAAAAATAATAAATATCTACCAGTCCCTTAAATAGAAATTGGAAAAGAAAAAAATTTTAAAAATATCACTCGCTGCCACCAATTATAGCGAAAAACCCGTGAATTTGAAATTTTATTACTGCAATCATACCACCACCACTCACCAAGAGTACAGCATCGTTTGAAATACACCTCAATTGACTGACTGACTGACTGCCTGACTATCATGCAAGCTCTACATAATGATGAGCAAAAAAAATTAAATTCAAATTTATTTACAATCCAACACTTTTTGCCTCATACTAGACTTACAGCCTCTGTAGCCCCTCACTTGATGCTGGTCATCAGTTTACATTCATCATCTGCGGCTTATTTTGTTTTTTTCTCCATAAAATTTACTTGTTTTTGTTATTTTATTTTTGATTTCGAAGTATACTCTGTAAGCAATTAAAAAGTAACAAAAATTGTACGAATAGTGTAAAAATAAGTGGATACACTTGTAGAATTTTTTTTATTTCCAATTTATTTTCATTTTTTGGTAGGCATCGTAAAGGCTGAAGTGATTTAAATACCTAGAAGGGGAAGGTTTCCCAATAAACAAATTTTATAAATTATTTCGTTTTATTCCAATGAAATACAATTGTGGTCTCTAATATTTTTATAACTTGAATGTTGGCTTTTGGCGGCCTGTGCCTTTTAAGGCCTTATATCGTTTAAATCGCAAAATTTAAAATAATCAAATCCTATGAATAATAGGGAGGCGTAAAGTCTTGCATTCAAGTTTCAAAGCAAAAAAATTTTAGGGGTATTTTCTAACAAATCTAGTTTTGTTATGTTGCGTTAGATGCACCAACATGTATATTGCGGTGATCAAAACATTACATACAGACTAGAGATCAGCAATGAATCGTTTTTATTGCTCATAAGTACTCATGAAATTTCGAGTATGAGTGAGTCAACAGTATTGAAACATTACCACTCTTGACTCATTCGTACGTGATTTATACAATATTGATTTATAAGTACAGGTTGCAATGAGTATGAGTACAACGCTGACATCAAACTCATAACATTCGAAATATAGTTGATGCATGCGCCTACTCATTCAGATTCATAACTTTAGAAAAATACTTACAATACTCATAAATGATTCGAATCATTCAGCAAAATTTGTAATAGTTTTAGTTGTTGTTGCATTTACAAAAAAGAAGAAAGAAGAAAGGAAAAGACAAAGACAAAGACAAAGACAGCAAGCAAAGTAAACACACAACCTTCTAGAGAGTATTGTAGTCTTCGTACGCGAATCATACTTATTTTGTAATTCTTGTAAACATTGAGTCATGGGGATTCGAAATCAACAATATCATGCATATTGTTAAGTATGAGTACGATGAGTACTTCAAACTTTGAATATAAGTAGTTTGGGTATGATATTAAAATAAGTATGAATACTTATAAGTATCAGAAATTATGAGTATGATTCGAATCTATTCATCTTTTTTGATAAATCTATTCTGTCTTATATATACTAGCACAACAGAATCTAGAAATATTACACGTACTCTCTTTATGCAAACGAAGTTAAAGCCTCCCTATAAAAGTGAACACGCGTAGAGATACACCTTACCTTATATCCCGAAGTTGTCTAATATTGCAAAATTTGTGCTCGGATTCTTCTTACTAAATCATTATATTCACATTAGCTCTCCAATTAGCTACAGTGTATGCAGTACAAATACAGTACACTACAATAAAATCTCTGTTTCTTTATTTCCAAGGTGAACTGCGCATGAAACACTATGGACCTCGTTTAAAACTTTTTTCGCCCTTGAGTACGATATTACAGGATGTTTTTAACGCTGCCTATATTTTAAGTTATGAAGTCGTTGTAGTATAGTATGTAGTGTGTTAGCATATTAGACGTAAGGCCCCACTTCATACTCCAGGTCAGACATCACCAACAAAACGAAATATAAATCAGATTTTTTATTGCAACTCGTTCTCAGCAGATTTCTGGCAAAAATTCTAAGAGTAAATAAAATTGCCATAAATTGTTTCTCAAAAAAATCTGTCGTTCGGAGTCGACTTTAAACTGTAGGTTTCGCCACTCATGTATAAAAATAACACACACAACATGAGTGGTGTGAGAAGTAATGTCGAAATCCTGACTGAAGGGTTGTAATGACCAATTGTGTTAAGTATACATGATTTTTAGTGGCCTCATTTCAAATTTGCTCTTTTTTTAATCGATTTTCTCTTTTAAAATATGCTCCAATGGAGCTTCAATTCAGTAGTTATTAACCCGTTGTACGTAGCTATTAAATATTTTTTCTATTAGAATATACATTTTGCTTTATATTAGCCCTTAAGCTTTTTTGATGTTATCTAAACGCTTTTATGATCCTGCATATTTGCAGAGAGTGCACTTAAATTTTACACAAATTTGCTTTCATATTTATTTTTAATAAAATTTTTCATATAAAATGTTGGAAAAAAAAATGAAAAATAAATTTTTTTTTGGAATTTGATTATTGTGGTCAAACGAATGTCTACTAAAACATATTTACAAATCAAATAAAGTAATTATTACAAGAAAAAATTAAAGGAAACAAATTAAGTAGCACATATTAAGTACGGTCAAACGATATAGCAAATATTCTTTTTGAATGCCTTAGTTTGTATTGTGATTCATGTGCATAAAATTTTTTTGAATTTTTTTTATTACTGCGGTCAAACGAATTTGAATTAAAACAAATTTACAAATCAAATAAAACAATTTTTATAACAAAAAAAAAATTAAAGGAAACAATTTAAGTAGCACATATTAAGTGCGGTCAAACGATTATTTATGACTATATAGGAAATATTCTTTTTGAATGCCTTAGTTTATATTGTGATTCATGGGCATAACCACATGCAACCCTGCGTTTGTTCCTGTAGAAATTGTTTAATTGTGATGTGATATAAAATGTAAAATATTTTAAGAAATTTTAATTGTTTCTTCTTTTCTCTTTTTTTTAAATTAATTTTTTTGTACAATTAGTTCTTGTTTTATTATTAATTTGGTTTTTCTTTAAATTCTTACCCTTAAAACTAAATGTCACCTTAATGTATGTGAATAATGTTGCACGAATTCCTCAAAATTTATATTTTTTTTTTGTTGTTGTTCAACATCCTTTCGTTAAAAATCTATTTATGTAAACAATGTTGCAAAAATGTTACAAAAAAAAGAAAAAAAAATCCAATTGAATACAAAACCAACAACCTGGTGTATTCTGATTTCATTTTAATAGTCAAACAAATAAAACAACGGCAACAACTACAACTATAAGTACAGTTACAACTACATAAAACAACAGCAGCGGACAATACAAAGCGGAGGTGAAGGATATACATACATACGTTTGTTGTTACATACATACACAGGTGTATGGTATAGGCATTTGTGTGGATAACAAATAGCACAATAGATGAATGAACGCGTTAGTTTGTATAAGTATTTGTGTGTGTGTATGATTTTTGGCAACGTAAACATAAAAACCGTCAACAAGAAAACAACAAATTGTGTTGGCCTATACAGGGCAGACAACTGGCTTAAAAAAGCAAATGTTTGACAAGCAACAACAATAGCAGTTAGAACAACAGTACAGTGACTACAAAACAGTATCAATACAATTGCTGCAGCTGTTATAATATGTAACAACAGCAATAAATGCTGTTGTTAGTCTAACCACAATAACAATAACAACGTCAGCATCAGCATCGGCAACAGTATCATCATAATGTGCATTTACAATATAAATAGTAAAATAAGCAACAACAACAACAACGTCTACAATACACAATCTTAGCAAGAACTAAACAAATAAGTGGCATAGATTCCCACACACTCCATACACATCCACAGATACGCGACAATGCAGGAAAATCATGGAAATAGTTACAGCAGCTTTTCAACAGCCACTAACTCATTAAGAGTACCAACAACAGCAACAGCAGTAGCAACAGTAGCAGCACCAGCAGCTGGCATAACCACAATACAGCAACAGCAACAAATTAATGTCGCTGCCATGCAAAAACCACGTGCCAGCTATCCGGAAATTATGAATCCACGCTTATCATTGAATGGCACTTTGCGTCATTTGGTGCCATCACCTCGACCACTATATCGTGATCATAGTTCACGTTCCATACAACCTCTTACGGCTAACGAGCAACAAATGTCCGAACTGGAAGGCACATTCTATGCTAGTGTAACACGCAGCGGCTACTTAACCGTGCCACGACCCACCACCACAGCAACAGCAACTGTAAAGACAAGCAAATCACATTTTTTCCGCAACAGTGGTGATGGTAGTGTTGGTGGTGGTGACGGTAGTGCTGGAGATGGTGTCTGCCTCTTGGATTTATCCTCCAGTAATACGGGTATAATGACTACCACCACCTCTTTGGATTATGGCAGTGGTATTGGTGGTGGCGTTAGTAGTAATGATGCTGCACCAACTACTCTTTATCATACAACGGAACTCTCTATCACACCCTCTATGACTGGTGATGAGCAATGCATTGATTTGGGTAGTTTACGTCGTTTCTCCATCGATCGTCATAGTTTTTTGGGTAAGAATTTCTGTTTCCTTTCTCTTTTTGTTTTTCTTTCTATTTCTGTTGGTTTTAAATTTTAAATGAATTTTTTGTTTTGTTTTTTGGTTTCTATGTTTTCAAGTTTTTCTGAAATTGATTTAATTTTTCATTTGTGTTTTTGTAATTCTGATTGAAATGAAAAATTATTTGTTTTGCAAATGTTTTGTTCGAATATATTTTGGCATAAATTGTGGACTCTTTAAAAACCTTTACACAAAATATCGCGTAAATGATGGTATTTTGCCAAAAGCAAGACAAATTTTTGATTGATTTTCAAACATAAAATTACCGAATTTAAAGTGTAAAGCTTATGCGGATAGCCTTAGTAAGCTGTAGTTTGCATTGAATTGCATTAAAACTTTAAATTTAAAAATCCAATATAACAGGAACGGTTTGAATTTATAGCAAATTTATTTTTTTGTTGTGAAGTACAATTGTTCCGATTAGAAATAGAATATTATTTCATTCATAAGCCTGCCACAGCTAAGCTCACAGTACCTTAATCGATCGGATCAATTTTCATGCACTTTTTCGAGTGTATGAGGTAGTATCTTGGCCTTCGAATACTCAATTGTCTCTAGTATCTCCGCATAATACTTTTCTTTAACGCCGCTCTTTCTTTTACAGTGTCTTCCTTAAAACCTTAGCATCTCGAAAGCAAAGCAATGATATAAAAAGTCTTCCATTTTTTCTTGCATTCATTATAACCTATCAAGCATGTTGGGTTCATATATACAACTAAAGCGAAGTGTACTCGTTATTGTACTTAAGTTGCCGATACTTGATCGTAGTGATCTCATGGTTTTTCCACCCATTAGAATTGCCTCAAAGTACAGGGAGAGAAATTTAAAAGGTTTGAATTGAAAAATGCAATTAAACAAAAACGCTTTGAAATTTTGACAAATTGTCCATGGTTTTGAAGTCGCCGTACTGTAGTAGGTAGTATGTTATGTATGTAGTATGTTATTAGACGCCAAGCCACGGTTCAAATCCCCGGTCAGACATCAAAAGCAAATATGAAATATGAGAAGTTTCTCAAAAAAATCTGCGGATCGTGTATAAAATTAACACACAGCTAGCTAGGCCGTAATCCTGACTGAAGGGTTGTAATGGCCAATTATGTATGTATGTGTGTATGCCTATGGGTTGTCGGCATAACACTTTCCTTTAACGACACCCCACAGAAACTTGTCCAACGGTGTCAAATCACTGGCATCACCATTTCGGCTAATTAAACGGCCATCAAACTTTTGACGCAATAAATTGATTGTGGTATGAGATGTGTGGCAAGTTGCACCATGCTGTTGAAATCAAACATTGTTCATATCAATAGGATGTAGAATGGGTACAAACAAATTGGTTATCATGGTGCGATTGTTGTCTCCAATGACCAACAGGGTTGTGCCGTCCTCATTTTCCAAGAAATATGAGCCAGTGACGCCGTTACTCCATAAGCCACATCAAAGAGTTACTCGTAATGGGTGCATTGTCTTCTATAAGACCATATGTGGGTTCTCTGAGCTTCAAATACGACAATTTTACGTATTAACGTATCTACCAAGATGAAAATGATCTTCATCCGATGAAAGATGATTTTTTTTTGCCAAAACCGACATCAACGAGCATTTTCTCGCAACGTTGCTCAAACCTAAATAGAAATATACTTCATTTATATACAAGCATTTTCGGTTTTCTTTTTACTTTCCTTTTTGTATTGAGTACTTTTAGTATTGTCGATCTTTTTGTTGTTCTTTCGTTTTCTTTTGATTTTTTTGTATTTATTGTACAATCGCTCAATTTATCGAGAATATGGTTCGCACATTGACAAGGGTTCTTGAGGTAGTGCATAACCATAAACAGTTATTTGTTTTACAGTAATGAGTTTATTTGTGTACTGTTATAATTTAACAATTTCAAATGGGAAATGTAAACTATTGCCACTCAAGTGACACTTTTCGTCAGACACTTTATTACTCCCAAGACGCCTACTAAGGGGGAATGGCTTACTGGATAGTTATTTTCAATGCGAAATTATGATACAAAAAATGGTGATTTGTGCAGGGCAGTAGGTGAGAAGAAGTTATTTTAAGTGAAAATTTTTTTAATTTTTCATATTAATGCAAGTTGAAGTTACATGTTCTATATCTCAACTTACTCTCAACGTTAATTTTCACTCTACTTAAATGTACTACATTGTAAGTAACCTACCACATGCGAATATAAATTTCCCAAAAACAATTCATATTGAAATACATATAACGTATGAGTTATATTTAATTCCATTATAGAATAAAATTCAATTCTATTTTATTGCATACTTTTCTGAGTAATTATTCTGATACCAGTAGTTTGGTTACGTATAAGTAATAAATATAATTCAATATTAAGTATGTATACGTATGAGTGATATTAAATTTGATACTAATTCATATACAACAAAATTAATCACAAATTGGATACATACTTTTCTGATTAATAATACCAATATAGGTAGTATGGGTGCGTATTGAATTCAATTTAAAGTCAATATGAAGCTAGGCCGTAATCCTGACAGAAGGGTTGTAATTTGCCAATTATATATATCGTTAGTATAATTCGCAAATGTGTTATAGTGTTTTCACACCGAGTGGTTTTAACGCAAAAGTTGGTTTTAACGTTAAAATCAAAAATAAAACCTGCTTTTACCATACAAAATTGTTGTGTTAAAATCAACTTAAACCCTTTTTTGAATTGGTTTTAAGTTGATTTTATGAAATACAACCTTGTTTTATGTACTAAATCAGAGCTACCAGCTCTGAAATGGTAAAAACAGCTGATAAAAATTAAATAAAAACAAAATAAAAACAAAACAAATGTAAAAATATAGAAAGCCGGTTGTATAAAAATGTAAAATTTCAAATAATGAATGCTACAACAATAATAAATAACAATATTTTAACAATAATATTAATATTATTTCTTAATTTTTCATATTTTTTGTTTTTTCTTAAACAAAAACATTTCTGTTCCGTCATGAATGTATGAAAGTTAAAACCTGATTTAAGAAAATTTGCAGTGTGAACGCAAAATCAGCTGATTATGGTTTTAATGCTAAAATCAGGTTTTAACTTTTGGTGTGAAAACACTATTAAGTCCCTTTTTTCAAATTGTACAGGAGACACAAAAAACATTGTAGCTTTTTCAGTTTTTAAAATTTTTAAACTTTTTAAACGCAATTATTTTTACAAAATAGCTCTCTTTGAATGACTTAGATCAAAAATTAATAATAATTAATAATTAATATTCGTGAAATTAGCACGTGATTTTAATATTTTTCGTATTTTGTGGACTTAGCGTTTTTGCTAACCACAAAATTACAACAACTTTAAACTACATACTGACATTTTTGTTGTCGTAAAATATGTATTTTGTATAGTGCTACCGTTTTGCATTAAAATCTCAAGTTTGGAAAAAAGTGGACTTAGCGTCTTTGCGAATTATACTAACGATATATGTATGTATGTATGCAGTTGGTCAATGAAAACTTCAGTGGATTTTATACACTCAAGTCTTACTGACATATGTATTTTATATTATTAATTTGCTTTATATATATTTATTTTATATTCAATCAGCACCAACCACACTTCGCAGTCTTAATTCTTTTCCTTTATATGTAACTCACAAAAAACGGAAATAGCAAATGGGAATTATATCATATGCGGTTTGGGGCTTGAATGAACATTCAGAATTTTTCTATACCATCATAACATTGACATATGAATGTGTGTGAATCACAGATCAGCAATACTCATAATTTCTGATACTTATACGCATTCATACGTGTTTTAATATCATACCCATACTACTCATTTTCAAAGTTTGAAATACACATCATACTCTAACTTAACAATACGCATGATGTTGTTGGTTGCGACTTAACCTTTACTTAACATTTTCAAGAATCAAAAAATATGTAAGTATGTTTCGAGTACGAACAGTACAATACTCACTAGAAGGTTGAGTGTTTGCTTTGCTTCCTGTCTTTGTCTTTTTCTTTCTCCTTTTCTTTTTTTGTAAATTCTGTAAGACTGTAAGTTTTGATGAATGATTCGAATCACTCGAATCATTTATGAGTATTATAAGTATTTTTCTAAGTTAATGAATCTGAATGAGTAGGCGTATGAATCAAACATATTTCGATTGTCATGAGTTTGATGTCATTGTTGTACTCATACTCATTGCAACCTGTACTTATAAATCAATGTTGTAGTGAGTATGAATGAATCAGAGGAGTAGTTAAATTTCAATACTGTTGACTCACTCATACTCGAAATTTCATGAGTACTTATGAGTAGCGAAAAAAACGATTTATTGCTGATCTCCGATTTATGTCCAACTTGAATCAACCAAATCTCGGACGATAGCCGAGTTATCTCATGGGTAAAAAATGTTTCATTATGAGGTCAATAGCGTTCACTCCGATCCTAATATTTGTCCTCAACCCTCTAGCCTCTAAGTTACTCAATTCACTTTAGTTTAGTTTTAGTTTAGTTGTGGCACTATACGATCGGGTGCCATTGCTCTTATTATACCAGCTGCTCTTTAACAGGTTTTAAATGCATTCCACTTACAATAATAGTGAACCCATTGGTCACTTTTGATCTCTGATCATCGCGGTAAAATTTGGTGCGCAATTCTTGGGCTACATCTTCAATTTATTCCCAGAATTCTGTTTCATATTATGTTTGGCATTTCTTGATATGCTTTCTATATCATGTCCATATCCTTCTAAATCGATTTATTATTCAATGATGTTCTCACATTTTTTACCTTCAGTTTCCGTAACATTATCTCAACCAATAGTCGAATATTTTTCAACTTATAACGTTTTCTTCACCTCTTAAATGATAGTATTTTGGTTTTACCCAGTCACTTACCATCAACTTTCACTCTGAAAACCTTACGAAGTAGGTCTTAAAATTTGTTTTTGGCTTATAGAGCTTTATCATGTGCATACCCTTGGCGGCCAGTAGCCGCTTCAGATGATTTCACCAAGAGTTCATGCCTCACCAAGCTCTGCGTTGGTGGCTAAAAAATAGCATCATGTTTGACAAACTTAGTACTTGGTTCACCTACCATCCATTTGGGTATCATAGGATCCATACTCCTTCTATTCTATTGACAGAAAAGGGTCCGTCCGTAGCTGTGTGGAAATACAAACTTTTTTTAATTGTAAAATAAAATAATTTGGACGACCTCTAGGTTTATAAGTAAATATTAATCAAAGTTTTCTTTTATAAAATTATTCACAAATTTAATAGAATTTTCTTTAAATTGTTGTTGTTATTTTATTACAGATTTAGGCTCAAAATTTGGCATGTCACAGCCAAAATTTGGTCAAAGTGTTTCACAGCAAGGTTTCTTTACATCACACGATAGCCTCGCCACACCATGTGCATCACGAGCTTCCAATTTACATGTGGCCAATACAAGCACTGCCTCCGATATGGATCTTTTACACAACAAACAGCCGAACGATCGACGAAAATCGCGTGGCCGACTGAAAGACAACGAACAACCGTTGTTGGGGACATGGACACGTTCGACGGGTCGTGGATCACAGGATAACACTTTCAATGGGCCTCATCAATTTATGGGGAATTTTTGTAATGGCACCGATCGGTAAGTATTGAGAAATTCTTTTGAAATTTTCCTCTTAAAAATTTTCGTTTCATTGATGATGAAACGTTTGAATAAAAGTAGAAAACATTGACGTTTCATCCTGCATATATATATGTCAGTATACACCCTCCTTCTTGTACTATCTTAAGCACTTAGATGGTGAGAGTGTATTACTGGCATTTGGATGGATTTTACTATAATTTATTGCAAGTTTTTCTTTCAACTCAAGTGCATTTAAACTGCAAAATAAAACGTTTTATATGAATTCGAGCAAAGCATAAAGGCGGTCTCAAATTCATGTCATGGACCCAACCCATTCACCCTCCTTTTGTCGTTATAAACGAACAAGGTGTGTGTGTGTGTATGTCAATACCACTTGTACTATATGTACAAAGTTGAGAAACTCTTGTGTGTGCTTGTGTGATTGTATGTTTGTATTAGAATTACTTTGCAGGTGGTACAGTTAACACTGTAACTCACTGTCAAGGTGAGTGCAATTTGAGCACAACTGAACTGCTGCTATTGTTTATTTCCGTTATAAACGGCATTAAAATTCTTACTTCAATGCAGTTAAAGGGTCAATTTAGAGCTCTTTTTACGTTTTCTTTGGACATTTAGTATATAAAACTAATAGAAGTGTTTAAAATATGATATAGTATTATGTCCTACCTAGCTTCACGTCCTCTTTGAAATAGCAAAACAGTGATATAGCAGAAATAGCAAGACAGTGGCCCCCCTGTGTCAATTTGTACCAACAAACTATCACATACGGTCATTTTCTGCAAAAAGTATATCAAAGGCTTGAAATAAACATCTTCTATATATGCTCTTCACCTTAATTGCAGTTCATTTCGACTGAATTTTTCGAAAATAACGAAAGAGTTTGAAAGATGATTTTCTGTGTATTTTCGTCTCGATTATTGACCCCATCTCGACTGCATACAACGCAAGAAAGCGTATGAAAAAAGCTACCAGAAGACTCTACACAGAAGTTGAATACCACGTCAGGGTGAAATTGAAGATCGCCATCTATTGTGAGCCTGAATTCTGTCCAAATGGTCACAGCTCAACTAAGCACAAGTGATACGTCTGGCATTGATCGAACAACACCAGGAAGCCAGTTAGGTAGATTGATGAGCGGGAGACCAGCGATAGGGGTTATTGATTTCATGTCTATCGATGTACCAGTCAGCTAAGTCATCAAGTCGGCTTGCTTGCTATTAAGGGGAACCAACCATAATTTCTATGGGAGGCCGTGGCGTATACAAACTTCGCTAGCTTCTGTCAATTCACTACTCTAATATGAGTGTTACTATTGGCATCTCGAAAGCAAAGCAATGATATAAAAAAGTTCCATTGTTTCCATATTCAGTCTTTATTCCCTATCAAGCATGTAGGGTGTATTCCATAAAGATTCCATTGGTGTACATAAGTCGCTAATACTAAATTTTTGTATTCTCATGGCGTTATGCCTAGCAGGATTGCATCAAAGTATCTTTGAACTTCCATGAGATGTTTCTCAAAAATCTGTTATTCGGGATCGACTTTAAACTATAGGTCCCGGCGCTCATGTATGAAATTAACACACACAACAGAAACGGTGTGGGAACCTAGGTCGTAATCCTGACTAAAGGGATGTAATGACCAATTATTTTATTATGCATGTAGAGTTCATATGTACATGTAAAGATGCTCATTAGTATACTTAAGTAGCTGATACTTTTCTTCCCATCAGGATCGCCTCAAAGTATCTTTGAAAACTTTTCTGCTGTGGCATTATTTTCAGCAAATTTTCTGGTCTTTAATGCACTGAAATACGTTGGGTTATCCAGGTTTATGTTTCTTAACTCCTTATCGCTTTCTGTAAGAAAATTTGCTTTCTTATCTCCAATCACTCATTGTTGACTCAAGTAATGCCTACCTAATCGTCTTCTTATATCTCAGTACAGTGTTTGATTTGATATTCCAAGATGCTCTGCACTATTTACTGGTTGTTTAAGTCCTGTTCTGTCTCTAGGTTTAAAGCAATACTTGTCCCGCCGGCATCTGTGTCCTGGTTATGTTTGGCCAAAATACCCTAATATTTCAGTATTTCAGACTTACCCAACTTATAATCCAGACTTTTCATTGTCTGAATACCATTTATTCTGATCGTAATAGACTGTTTCACTGCAATACGTATTACAAGTTTCACTGCAATAGGCTTCATAAATACTTGCCCTTTACTTTCTAATGATTACTCATGTAAATATTGTCCACGTCCATCCTGACTCTATAATTTTCTTTTCATAATATTTAAAGCACTTCGGATAACGGTTGTAATGTTATTCTCCGGGTTTGTTATTCTCTCAGTAATCATCGCATCAGAATATCACGTACAACTTTCATCCTTCTAGAAGAAGCATGATCATCGGTCCACAAACTGCACCAAAGAGTGCGTCTTTTAAGATGTTTTGATATGTTGCATTTGACTGCTCTGTTTTCAATGCCCATAGACCCGAAATTAGCTTAAGTGCTGAAGAATATTTCTTGACATGTTGCGATTTTTTTATACTTAAAATTTGCAAAAAAATCTTCACACGTCTCGAATTTTTGTATGCTTAAAATTTTCAAAAAAATCTTGACATGTTGCGAATTTTTTTTAAACTTAAAAATTTATACAAGAAATAGAATAACAGAAAAATCTCCTCTACTTTCATTGACCTCTGAATACTCAATTGAGTGATGTCAGAATGAAATTGAAAGGAAGGATATTTTTCTGAATGATGATGAATTTTCATTATTTCTTTCAATGACTTGCAGCTTCGATCTTAATCTGCCATATGTCTTTTTTTAATTTCATATTTTCCCTTATTTCAGCCACACCCGCAATCGTTCCGGTACATCAACAACGACAACAACGGCCACCCAACAGCATTTTCAACAACAACAATCCTCAAATAATAATTCCTCGCATCATTTACAACATTCTGCCTCCATGTCACATCCCCATCATCATCAGCAGCAGTCACAGCAACATAACCAACAGCAATCCCATCAATATCAGCATCGATCGTCGACAACACAATTGCAACAGCAACAAATGTCGCATCAACGGAAACAACCGCGACGCACACCATCGCAACGTTTACGTGCCGCAACGGCAGCAAGAAAATTCAATTTTGTGTTCGATCCGGCGGGGCGGCTGTGCTACTACTGGTCAATGGTTGTCTCGTTGGCGTTCCTATACAATTTTTGGGTGATAATGTATCGTTTTGCATTTCAAGAAATCAATCGTCGCACAATAGTGATCTGGTTCTGTCTCGATTACTTTTCCGATCTCCTATATCTCATAGATATCTTTTTCCATTTTCGCACCGGCTATCTGGAGGACGGAGTCCTACAAACCGATGCCACGAAACTGCGCCAGCACTACATGAACTCGACAACATTTTACATAGACTGCCTGTGTTTGCTTCCATTGGATTTTTTATATTTATCGATAGGATTTAATTCAATATTGCGATCGTTTCGTTTAGTCAAAATCTATAGATTTTGGGCATTTATGGATCGCACCGAACGTCATACAAACTATCCGAATCTGTTTCGTTCGATTGCTCTCATACATTATCTACTTGTGGTATTCCATTGGAACGGGTGTCTCTATCATATTATCCATAAAAATAACGGTTTTGGTAGCCGCAACTGGGTCTATCACGACTCCGAATCAGCGGATGTAGTTAAACAATATTTACAAAGTTATTATTGGTGTACGTTAGCTTTAACAACGATCGGCGACCTGCCGAAGCCCCGATCAAAAGGTGAATTTGTATTTGTGATATTACAATTGCTATTTGGATTGATGCTATTCGCTGCGGTATTGGGTCACGTAGCCAACATCGTTACATCAGTTAGTGCGGCACGAAAAGAATTTCAAGGTAAGTGGCAATCGACTACCATAGCAATACGATATACGAGTACGAACCATTTTTCTCAACTCTTATAAAATAATCGATCGAATTAAAATTCTTTTGAATTCTTTAAAATTCTGTTCCTTTACCACACTTTATTTTAATGCATTTAAAAGAAGACGACGATAGAAACGAGAAAATTGAAGAAGAAAAGAAATGAAATAAGAGTTCTGTTGCATATTTGTTTTGTTCTATGGATTCTATAATCATTTCTTATTCTTTCTCTTTTCTTTTCGTATTCTTTCCCACGCAACTGCTTAAGAAAATGAAATTTTTTTCTTGTTCTTCGCACATTTTAAAGAGTTCAAAGTGCGTTGACCCAGAATAACGAATGAAATGTTTTCAACATAAATACGTATGTATGTATGAGTGAGAGAAACGAAGCAACATGAATGCGTTAAAAAGAGAAGCAAAAAAGAATAGAATTTCTTCTCTACTCAAGCGTAAACTCATGACATTAAATTTTTAGTTGAACTCATGCTAAAGCATTTCAAATCATTAAACACTGGCCACAATATCAGCATTTCTTTAGTCATGGAGAATTTTATTGGAATAAAATCCTCTACTAGGTGTTAAGTTAGGAATAAAGCTGTGAAAACAAGATATAGAAGTCTTATCAGGAAGGTGAAAGCCTCGTAGCTTTGTATTGCGCACATACACGGATATTAAACTTTTCAGTGGCTTGCGTTGTCGTCTCTGGTGACTTGGAGAAAACCCCGACTTACTTGGCGTTTTGTTTTCAAATCTTTAGTATGCTTAATTACTAAACTAAGTATACTGCTTGAACCCCTAATAGAAAAAGGCTTTGGAACGGCTACACTGCAGTTATATATATATCTGATTGTTGAAGTGATCGGACGTGTTTATGTTTGTGCTCCTGCAAGATTTTTGTGTAGTATCTGTGTTTTTGAAGTTTTGCATCCTGAAAATATTTTCTATAGTTGCATTTTGGGCAATAAATCGTGACATAAAAATAGTCAAAATAACATAAAAATACCGATTTGAAATTTATCAAAGTGAAATAACGCATAGCAACAGAGTCTAACTCTTCATGCAATATTTATTTATAATTTACAAAAACAAATATAAACGGACAATCTTATTCTTGGTGACTCATCCTCAGAATTAAAACAAAATTAAGTAACTGAAATTGAACAACAACAAACTTACACAGTATCTTTAATCCTAACACCTACATAGCAACATTATCCTAAACAAAATAAAACAAAAACAAAAGTAAACAAATTAAAAACAAGCAGCTGTTTTACACTAATTACCGGTTTATTAAGTGCTGCCAAATTTATCTAAAGTATTGACAGTCAATTTATATGTTAAACATTGTTACTTTTTGTAATCACTACTATTTATTGCAACTGCCTTGGTTTGTGAATTTGCCAAAGGTCGTATATTGCGGTTTATACTTTTAAATTAATATAATGGAGTGTTCAAAAGCAAATTGTTCCACTACTGGGAATCTTAGGATGGTCTCATGCTGGCTATGTATGAGCCTCTATCATATAACTTGTAGTGGTCTTAAGGCTCGTGATGCTGATGCGTTAGCTGATCCACAGAAGTTCCTTCAATGGACTTGTCCTGATTGTAGAAAAGTCAATATCGAATTCTACAAACTATTTAAGGACTCTAAGGTTAAATTTAACACAATTAGTAATGATCTCATGGAATTGCAAAAGAAGTTTACAGAGTTTGGTGAGTTATTTGCTAAATATCCTAATTTGGATAAATTTGTTAGTAACCAACATTCTGCATCACCTAAACGTAAAAGGGATGGTCTGAGATCTGCTCAAAATGTTTCTCCATTACTACCACCTGCTGCTGATCCGAATGAGAATGTTGTAATGACTCCATCTTGTGAATTGCAACCGTCATATTCTTTGAATAATAATTGTACATCACCGTCCACAAATTTAATTTCACCTTTACCTCGCGCTGCTGATATTTCGTCCGTTACTGAAAATCCTACTAACTCACAACCTACTTCAAGTTACTCGAAAGCTGCTGCAAAAGTCACTGATATTAATAACACCTTGATAACCACACCTAAGCCGTTAAGAGTCATACCACCTGCTAGAAGCATTTTTATCTCACGTTTAGCTTCTGACACTGCCATAAAGGACATTGAATTTTATATAAGATCTAAAATAGGTGACGGGATTAATTTATCGATTCATAAATTTGCATACTCGCAACCGAGAACAATAGCGTCTTTTAAAATTACAGTTCCGGACGAATACTTTGAAAAAATACAAGATTTTAATTTTTGGCCTGCAAAAACATATGTCCGGGAATATGTTTCTTCGGAAAGACAAAGGAATAATATTGTACGTCTACCTACACCGCAGATTACAAAAAACTAAATATTCACTGTGATAGTTTATCAATAGTATATCAAAATGTTCGTGGATTGAATACTAAATTGTCCAAACTCTTCGTTAATAGTCATGATTTTATGTATGATGTAATTGTCTTTACGGAAACTTGGCTTAATGACGGTGTTTTTAATGCAGAAATTCTTTGTAACAAATATCAAATTTATAGATACAATCGTAATACACGCAGAGGAGGTGGTGTATTAATTGCTGTCTCTTCATTATATCCATCAGAACAGTTTGTAACTGACACTTCCAATATTGAATTTGTTGCTGTTGTTGTAAAATTAAAAACGTCTAAAGTCTACTTCTCGTGTTCTTATGTTCCCCCTGATTCTGACTATGCTGTTTACTCTGATCATGTTGACGCAATAACATCTGTTGTCCAATGTGCCAAAAAAGACGATTCTGTTTTTGTTATGGGTGATTTTAATCTACCCTCAATTATATGGAAACATGTACCTGATGTGCCTTTTTTAATTCCGATTAAAACTAAGACTTGCCATGACGTATTCCTAAACGATATTTTTGGACTATCACTGTATCAAATAAACTCACTTTGTAATGACTTTGGAAAAATACTGGATCTTATATTTGTTAATGATGTTAATCACTGTAGTGTTTTACGTTCTGAACCTGTAACTTTGCCTGAGGATCGATATCATCCGACCTTAAAAACTAATTTTTCCTTTCCAACGAATTTCAAAGCTAAGCCTTCGAAAATAAGTAAAGTTTACTGTTTTAATCGAACCAATTACCATTTATTTAATGACATGATGAAAAATACTTGTTGGAATGAAACCTTATCTATTCCTGTTAACAATGATTCTGATATTGACTTGATGATTTCTAACTTTTATAAGAAAGTGCATTCAATAATTGAAAATTGTGTTCCCTTAAAACCTTCATATACTCTGGTTGGTCCACCATGGAATTCGAAACAACTGTCACGACTGAAAAATCAAAAGAACAAGTATTACAAGAAATACAAAAGGTCTGGCTCGATTATTGATTATGGAAGATATTCTATTTGCCGGTCTGAATATAACATTCTAAATCACTTATTATATAAAACATATATGGACAAAATGAAAAATAATTTTATTAAGAATCCTAGATCTTTCTTTACGTTTGTAAATTCCAAGAGAAAATCAACTGGTTATCCATCCTTTATGAAATTTGCTGATAAAGAATCCGGAAGTGTTGATGTCATATGTGATATGTTTGCTGATTTCTTCGCCAGTACTTATTCTAACTCCGCTTACATGGATACAAATAATTACCCTTTCCCGCTGACATCGGCTCCAGTAATATCTATTCCAACTTTTAGTGACTGCGATATTTTAGTAAACCTGAAAAGGTTAAAGATGTCTTTTCGTCCTGGTCCTGATGGGGTTCCAAGTTGTATTTTAAATCGATGTGCAGAATCATTCATCACACCATTAGTCATATTGTTTAATACCTCGATTAATTATGGATATTTTCCTATGTTTTGGAAGGACTCGTATATTATACCGCTTTTTAAATCTGGCAATAAGTCTGATGTTACAAATTATAGGGGCATTGCAAAACTGAGTGCTATTCCAAAAATGTTCGAGAAACTGGTTGCCGATTTTTTGATCCATCATACTTCATCGTTACTATCACCTCATCAACATGGTTTCCGAAAGGGCTGCTCAACAACGACTAATGTGCTTCAGTTAACATCCATGGTAAATGTGGCCTTTTCTCAACAGAAGCAAACTGATGTAATTTTTACGGATTTTAGCAAAGCGTTTGATAAAGTGAATCACAAACTACTGTTAACTAAATTGGATTTAATGGGTGTAAACCATAGGAGCTTAAGATGGCTAGAGTCGTATTTGACTGGTAGAAAGCAGACTGTATGTGTGAACAATAGCTTATCTAAATATATTTATGTGCTATCTGGTGTTCCTCAAGGCAGCCATCTTGGTCCACTTCTTTTTTCGCTGTTTATAAACGATCTTCCCAACATAATTAATTTTGCCAATATCTTAATGTATGCTGACGATGTAAAACTTTTTCTCTCCTTTAATAATTTCATTGAGCATATTTATCTTCAAAGTGATCTCAATAATTTCTATTTGTGGTGCGAGTACAACATGATGGAGCTGAATATTAAAAAATGCAAATGTATGCGGTTCTCAAGAAGTAATTTTGTCGCGGTTAATTACTTGCTTGGAGGTTATCAACTGGAAATAGTGGACTCTTTTATTGATCTTGGGATTCTATTAGACACAAAATTAAACTTTAATGATCATATCACTTTGACTGTAAATAAGGCAAGAAGCACTCTTGGCTTCATAAAACGTTGGGCAAAGGAATTTACTGATCCATATATTACTAAACAGCTATACATATCGCTTGTCAGACCTATTGTGGAGTATGGTTCTATCGTTTGGGATCCTCACTATAATGTTTACAGCGAACACATCGAATCTGTTCAGAAACAATTTCTACTCTTCTGCTTGCGTGGCCTTGGATGGAATTATTCGGACATGCCTTCATATACTAGCAGACTGGCTTTAATAAAACTGCCTACCCTTAAGAGTCGTCGAACGATGTTAAATATATCTTTTATGATTAACCTGATCAATGGTAATATTTGCTGTGAATTTCTGTTAAGATCTGTTAAATTCAATGTTCCTCGTCGTAACTTCCGCTGTTATAATCTTATTTATATTCAATTCTGCAGAACTAATTATGCTGTTGCTGATCCATTAACTAGAATTTGCCGTCAATTTAATTATTTGTCAGACTTTGTTGATTTTTCTTTAAATTCTTGCGTTATAAAACGGAATATTATTGTTTTTCTTAATTCTTAACTTTTCCTAATTTTTATTGTAATAGTTACGTTATTTTTGTAGAAACTGTTTGTAATTGTATTTAATTTTATTCGTACCAATTTTTGTTATTAGTCAGTAAGGAATTTGTCCATTGACTTGAATAAATAAATAAATAAATAAATAAATATATGCAGACCATGGATGGGCACTTTGCAGTAGCAGTAAAATTTCAGTAAAAATTGATTTTTACTGATTACTGAAAAAAATTTCAGTATTCAGTAAAATTTTACTGGTAAATGAAATTTAAATGAAATTTAAATTAAAATTTTACTGGTAAATGAAATTTAAATGAAATTTAGATTGCATTAACAGTAAAATTTTACTGAATACTGAAATTTTTTTCAGTAATCAGTAAAAATCAATTTTTACTGAAATTTTACTGGTACTGCAAAGTGCCCATCTATGATGCAGACCTATAGTATTCTCATTATTTTTACTATCGTAGTGTTGAAGTGTTTTCTTACAGCGACCATATTGTATTGCCCTCAACCCGGATATGGTATGACTATTAAGTCTCCTCTAAACCTATTGCTCCGACAACTTTCAGGATGCTCCACGGTTTTAAGAAGAAACATTCTCTGTCCAGTATTCATGCCGCACAAGTTCCAAGTATATATTCTGATCGTTGATTCTCTTCATTACATCTTCATATTGGGTATGAGATGATTCCCATTCTGAACAAATATACTTTGAGTCTACCTCCTTCCTTTGGTTTCGATCCTTGTAAAAATTTCTTCCACTCCACAGAAATGTTTTAGGTCATTAAATCGCGAGGGTCCCCCGACTTAATTTGCGATCCAGTAGAGCGTAACCCGATCTCCTCTACCTCACTATTTTTGAGTTAACTTCAGAAGAGCCAGGTGCTCGGATTGCGATTTGACTGTCAGCCAGTACTTCTATGTTCCGTCGATTGAACTTTCTGTCCAAATTGAATTGAACACATCTTTCGATTGTATAGATCTCCGCTTGAAATATACTCCCTGTTGCCTCATAGGCTCGGAATATAAAAAAAAACTCCCTCTTCTTTCCCAGAACTTCTTCAAGATCCATTCGAAAACCAGGTTATTGCATTCACTCTAAGTTACTTCATTCACTTTTGTTACTAAGTCTGTGTAGCACTTCCCAAAATCATAGAGTCCATTGGTTCTGTAGAAGGGATAGTTAAGGAGGGAGCTACCAACCGCCCAATTTCAGCTAGTATCCTAGTGAATCTCGTGTTATACTGCTCTCCCATTATTGTAACCGTGGTCTATCTTTGTGTAATGGATTTAAATCCGCACAGCTTCAAAGTCTCAGTAGGACAGATTTTTATTACCCAATCAATAGTAACGTAGGCTACTCTCTAAATCTTTCCCAACTCCATTTAAGCCATTCAGCATATTATTATGTTATGTCTAGACCCATTGAAATACTCTCTGTATGAGCGTTTCATGTCAATTTACCATGTAGTGATGTTCCCAGGTATGTTGCCGCCAGTTTTTGCAATTTTATATCATCCGAGAGCCGTATATTTTAAAATTTTTTAAATTTTCTCATTCTCTATTTTTGCTTTCATCAACTTCTCTGCTGTCGTTGCTTCAGCATATAGAAATTCAGATGGCAGTAAAGTCCCAATGATTAATTATCCAACAAAGTCTAAGTCAATAATTCGAAATATTTATCCTTTTAATCCTGCTTGATGATTCATATGAACTATCAGCTTTTAATTCTTCAGCATATGTTTTCTTACTATTTCCGTCTGAGGGATACTACGTTGCGTTGGCATTAGTTTTATAGATGAAGCCACGTTCTTTTGTGACAGTCAGTTAAGATAGCCCAAGCATTGAAGAGTTTATGTGAACCTATTCAGAGTACAGTATTAAGTATTATCTGTCATATCACAGCCGATGTTAAATTACGAGTCCCGCCTCTCATGGATAAAATTAACACACACAACATCGGTGATATGAAAAGTAGATCGTGATCCTGACTAAGGGCTTGTAATGATCAGTTAAGTAAGTATCACAGAAGCAAACTTATCCACCATTTCAAAATGATAACTGAACTCGGTCAGTTTAGTTTCTTCAGCAGTACTGAGAGGTATATCCCAAGGAACTCACTAACTCTAACTTATCAGACTTAAAAGCTTCAAAATTCTAACATCTTTATATATACTTCAATAGGCTTAAAGTGCAGGATATCATTGTAAGCTACTTACAGTGGGATTCTACTGGCGTACCAATATCGTACCTATCATATCTTGTTGTCTATGCATTCTACCATAGCGTGTACCTTAAGCTGAGAACAGGTCTAATGACTAATATATAAATCCATTTTACAATACTCGTTTATAAGCCGCCGTAGTTTAGTAGGTAGTGTGTTGCCTTAAGACCACGGTTCATATACCAGGTCAGACATCTCAAACGAAAAGAAATATGAACAAATATTTCTGCAGCGACTTTTTCTCAGCAGATACATATTTGGCAAAAAACTCTAAGAGTGAGTAAAATTGCCATGAAAAGTTTCCCAAAAATCTGTCGTTCGAAGCCGACTTTAAACTGTATGTTCCGCCACTCGTGTGTAAAGTTGACACACAGAACGTAAGTACTGCGAGAAGCTAAGATGTAATCCCGACCGAAGGGTTGTAATGACCAAATGAATAATGAATGAATAATAAATGACCGCCGGAATAATAAATTTTTCCTAAAATTGATACATTTTTAAAATTAAATAAAATTAATCCGATTCAACAGATTTTAAAATTTGACACACAGAGATATTAATAAACATTACATCACATAACATTATTATTCATATTAATGCGGTTTTGATACCCCCATTACAAGCAACTGAACATGGAAATCATTATTAAATTGAACACCAGATGTTTATTGATTCCTTTTTTTCAATTTTTTTTATTTATTTTGCAAAAAATCGTTTAGAAATTCCATAAAATATTTCTCATTATAAATGATTGCATACGTATCTTTGTATACTTTCACATGACTCAGTATACTTCTATCAAAGTACCACATACATATGTATGTATGTATATGTATACGTATATCTTTTTTAATGTGCCCCTTTATGCTTGCGTCAGTGATTTAATGTGAGTGTATGTATGTATGCAAGTGTGCGGTTTAGTTCACAAACCCAATTTAACATTAAAACGCTGTGTGAAATCAAGCAGAAGTATCGATATTCACTGTGTTAATCATCCATGTTTTTTCTCTCTCTCTCTCTCTCTCTCTGTTAATGTTTCTTTTTCATGTTTTTTTCTATTTCTCAATTCTTTTTTCCCTTTCTTTTCTTTTTTAGTTGTTGTTGTTCTTTTTCTAATTTTTTTATGATATTTTTCTCATGCTTTGTTTGAGTGGCTTATTTTTAATCAAATCATTAGTTTCATGAGATTAAAAAGTTTACGGAGAGGAAAGCTTAGAGACAAACAAACCATAGAACTTTTAATGTTTAATTGCTTATAATCGCATTTAAAACAATAATGTTAATGCACAATGGGGCGAAATTTATAATGAAAATAAATAAAATGTAATCAAAAATTATTAACAAACCAAAATGCTCCAAATAAACCCAAAATAGTATGACAAATATTTATTTGTTGGCATTGACCTCTGCCTTATTGACTCGCCTTTGTGCAGACACCATAAATTGGGTTATGTTACATTTGCAACTGCCTTAAAGGTCGTAGCAGACTATGAGGTCCTGTTGTAACACCTTATTCACTTAGAGCAATACAACTTCAAGCTCAGCCATTCCATTAATTTTATGAATCCATGGATTCTATACAAATCTGATTTGACTACTCACGTTCTACGGTGATCCTAATGACGAGTTTAGCCCGAAAAAAGTCGTTTTGTCGGATCGTACATATGTGAATTTTTTGTTTGGTTTTGTAATGACTAGTCTTCAGCCTACATAACGGTATAAAACGCGTTCTGGCAAATAAATTCTCAAATGCTCGAATATTATTCTTCTCAGGTTGGTGGGAACCCACGTACACACATAATTGGTCATTACAACCCTTCAGTCAGGATTACGGCTTCTCACATCACTTCTGTTGTGTGTGTTAATTTTATATGTGAGTACAGTTTAACGTCGACTCCGAACGAAAGATTTTTGAGAAACTTTTCACAACAATTTTATTTAATCTCAGAGTTTTTGCCAGAAATTTGCTGAGAAATATTTTTTCATATTTCGTTTTGATGTCTGACCTGGGCTTTGAACCGTGACCTTACGTCTAATAAGCCAACACACTACCTTGTCGACAACGGCGAATTTTCACAATAACAGACAAGATGCTGTGTAGTTGTCTTCTCTTTCTCATCGTTACAGCTTCTAAAGAAATCGTTGTGAAGCTTTTCCAGATTCTGACTGTGTGCCCTCCATTATAACTGCTGTAAGGTTTCTAAAATAGATTCTGTTCAGGTTTAAAACAAATTTTGTTCTGCATTTATTTATATAAAGGGCCAAATCAGCATTCTTCTCTTTCATTACAGCAGTTGTTTCAAATGTCTGAAGTATTGTTAAGACTATTTGTTTACCCCTTTGCTGAGGAATGCCAGTATCATATATGAATTCAATTAAATTTTTTGTTCTATAAGCCATTGCAAGTGTGTTGGCTTTGTTATTACTCAGTGCCTCCATGCCCAGAAACCCACATGGGGGCAATTGTCTGCTGCAAAGAAATCTATCATTATTGAGTGACATTAGAAGTGATGGATGCACTCACTCTTTTAGTCAACATGTCTGGTGTTAACCAAGTAAGGATATTAAACAATGCCTTAGATTTTGTACTCCTAAGGACAGCTATTATCACAATTGCCACCGCCCTCATTAAAAGTTCAACACTGATTTGATAATTCATATTCTCCAAAGTCAACCACCAAACCACGGCTCCATTGATTTTATTACGAAGTCGTTAAGCCAGTGTTTACTTTTTGGTTGGTGCCTCAGTTTAAGTCTATTGTTGTTTTATAACTACTAAGAGTTTTCATAGTGGTTCTGGGTTATATGTTCATTGCAACATATTTATTTGTGACAGCAATTCGGTATTCTTAGATATTTGCCTGTAGTGCTACTGCCACTTTTTCACACAATCACGACTTGAGAAATCTTTTGCAATGAACTGTAAACCAGTATAGGGCCTTACACTATACTCTGTATATTGATAGTTCGAAAAACAAACCTTAAGCACAGAGCCTTAGAATCATGAGAACTATTGGGGAAACTAGGTGGTATCTTCCATGTGGAAGTCTATGCCATCGAAGGATGTAATCAATTCAACTTGGTTTGGAGCTACAAAAGGCAGGACTTAGCAATGCTATCTGACACTTGACTACTCGGCTTTTACAAGGTTAAATCATGGATACCGTGGAACTATCTGGGTAAGCTAAATCAGCTAGCTAGGCAAAGCAAAATAATTCCCTCCGTTAGGTACCAACTCTTAAGGGAATTTTCTGCAATGAGAAAGCAGACGAGCATGCGAGGAGGAAAGTTTCCATGTCATTGATGAGGCCAGAATCCTTCTGTGGCATGGTAGTGGATGTTTGGCAAGTAATACCGAAACAACAGTGAAGATAAAGAGAGCCGACGACTGTGCTTAAACCAAGTGTGTTGAGGCGATGGGAGACCATCTTCATCGGGAAATTATCTAAGTTTAGTAACTGTTCTTTTGACAGAGATATATAGGTTTAGAGGGCACTTAATAATAATGTGGATTATCTTGAGCCTAACATGTACATTTTGTGATGATTAAAATGCATCATCGCAACACATTCTTGTATGCTGTGGGGCCTTAATGCTTTTCAGAAAATTAGAGTATATCAGGTGCTAGGCAGGAAATTGTCATTTTTGGTACCGGGCAGTATGTCCTGCAGTATGTCAGTGCTTGGTTGAGACATTGCAGGGATACTTTACAAAGTTTTGATGGGAGTACAATAGAGGGCATGATGGTTGTACCAAGGGCACTCCTTTATGAAAATAATAAACTTGTACAGATTCTTAAGAGCTGCAGAATGATTTAAGTGTGACTGCTAATTGGGCAAAAGATCATACTATTCATTACTAATTTTCTCTCACAGGAAAGTCATAATAATTATCATTTGTTTTTAGATAAACTGCTTTATTTTCTCTAAAAATCACGAAACGTGAAAGAAGAAAATAAATTTTTATTTTTTAATTTTATTACACGTTAGTGTTAGCAGCCATTGTATGTTGCATTGTATGCAACACAACATACAAAATTAGCTTAAAAAGTAAATAAAAAAAAATATTTCATTTATTTTTATTTAATTAACAAAATTTTAATTTTCTAAAAGTGCCAGAGTGCAAATAATATTTTGTCTCGACTATCATCAACGTCATCAGCAACGTCATCATCGACATCAACGTCAGTAGCAGTAGTAGTATTAGTGGTAGTTTGCTTTAATACAACTCGGGCATCATGTGTATGTATGTGTTGCAGTTAAAGTGGCTTATAAGTTCATTCATCCTGGCCAACTAAAAAACAAACACACACACTTACACTCTTCTAATACTTGCACATCCATGGATAATTCATTTTAAACTTTATATTTTTCGCTCATTTTTCTCGTGTTTTCTTTTTTTTTCGTTTTTTTTTTTTTGTAAATTTTTTTGTTTTCTAGATTTCTAGATTATTTATGTTGTTTTTTTTGTTTTTTGTTTTCATATTTATGCATCAAAAAAAAAAAAGTATACACAGAGAAATAATAAAATAAACAGAGAAAAAAGACAAAAAAAACCAAAAAAAAGTTAAAAAAATTCTATGAAAAGTAGCAGAGAGTTTATGTGGCAAATCGAAAAAAAATTCTTGCTTCACTTGACTCATATTGAAATATAGATGAACTAAATTCGACTACTAACCTAACGACCAATATTATGCTGTTTTCTACTCTATTTTCTCTCTCTGTACGAGAGCCAAGCTTATCCTCTTGCTTTTTTAATATGCATAGAGTGATTCCTATATGTAGGAATACATATGCTAAGTGTAAGAGTGAGTGTATGTTTGTTGCAGTGTGAACATGTTTTTGTTTTGTTTGTACTGTAGTGTGTGTACGTGCAACATAAAATATCTATGATTTGAAGTGAAGAAAACAGCTGCTGGCAATGAATGTCCTTGTACCTCTTTATTTTGTAAATAAGCACACAAATACCACCACTATATAACACACATATACACAGCTCACACAAACACTTTTTGGCATCTAGATATTCATACAAAAATTCACACATTCGCATACACAAACAACACTTTCACATCCTCTTTGTGAACACGTTCTCTCTGTGTGTACGTTTTGAAAATTTTATGTGTCTTTTTCTCTTCTTTTTTTTTGTCTTGTAAACACCCTACAATGCGTTCATTGGATTGAATATTTGAATCATTTCCATTGGAAAATTGCAGCTTAAAAAAGGCCTCAAATTAGAAAAATAAAGTTAAGCAAAATTAGCCTCGGTTGGATATGTTACTCAACATTTAACTGAAAATAGTTTCACTGTTGCGTCTGTATGAGCTATATAGTCCTTCTAAATGGAAGTTGTTAGTGAGGCTATTCAAGTCAGTTTTACAATATATTTGATATCCTGAAAATAATTTGAGAACTCTCAAGTATTTATGTCTACGTTGTCTTTAATAAGTGCAGTTATTGTGAAAATTCTGTAGGGTTTCCTTCTTTACTGTGTCTTCAGATATACCTTGGACCAAGCCTTGAAATATGTATATTGGGCCTTCCAAAATGAATTTCTAATGCTGAAGCAATCAGCATCTGCCAAAGTAGTTGTCATATAATCAGTCTGTTTTGCCAAATCACCGTGGGCCATAGAGAACAACGTGCGTTTTCTGAATAGTTTCTAAAGCAGCCAATTTTCATTGAAAAACATCTTCAACGTTGAGACAAATTTACATAAGATTTTAGGATATTTATATATTTCTTTTTGAGAACAACGTTGGCGTCGGTGAGCACCATGCTTCAAAGATTATCCACTTTTTTGTCTAGAATTCAATGATCTGAACACCAACTACATGTGCTTTAACAGAAAAATGTTGAATATTCTGCGCGATATTCCCCACGATCAATTTGAGGGCATGGTGGTAGAGGTAATGTAAAAAATTATGTAATTTAAAGCTCCCTTAAACTTTTTCTAGTGGGGTTTTTTAAGCCCCTGGTGTAAGTAAACTTTAAAGCGACCATACGATCTATTTCATTACTCTCAAACCTTTGGATGCTCCTTGGCGTCAACAAGGACAATACCAGTTGTAGAATCTGAGATGTACTACGCATGTCTTGTCCTAGAATTTATTCGGATGATTCTTTCTTTATTGAACGGAATCTACACATTGAGCTCAAAAAGATTTCCAGAATTAGTGTTATTTATGTTTACAGTGTCCTCGTGTTAAGTCCTACTCGTTATCTAACTTTTCTCTAAGTGTATCCACAAAAAAAAATCTATTTTCATTCCGCAAAAAGTTCTGACCTCCTGTTCTAACAGGCCTATCTATTTATTTATTGCCACTAACTGCCACAAGATCTAAAATTGAGCAGTTGGTTACCCCATTTCCGTTACTGAACTGATTCAGCTTCTCACGAAAGTCGCATAGTACTTTCGAGACAAACTTCATCTCGTCGTCTTCATTATTGGGCGTCTTTAAACTTGAACCATGTGCCTAGACAAGCATTCGATGCCAGTCCCCGTATTAGTATCGATAAAACAGTTCATACTGCGTTAATGCTTACATACATAATTGGTCATTACAACCCTACATTAAGGATAATACCTAGCTTCTTTTTTCTTCTTTTTTTTTAAGCCGAAGAGGGGTGAATGTACCTAACCGTACCATAGAGGAAGTCGTCACATCCTCCGTGTGTGGGGCCATCACCCACTAAATTCCCCCTCGTCTCGTGGACTCGTTGTGCCCACTCCGGAACTACGGTGGTATTACTTCGGAGTGGAGTCCTTTTGGTCCTTTGGCCCTTGCGTGTTAATATCCGCGTCCGGATTACATGTCGAAAGTTGATGAGACACCTACGTGTCTCCACTATTTCTTTCGTCCAGGTCCCTGTGTCGGATTCCGTTTGACGCGTGTGCAAGTATCATCTATGCCGGCGTGCCTACATGTTCTGCAGCCTCGAGATCTCTCTTCTTCAGTCTTAGGATACGCTCCACGTAATTCGCTACTGAAGTCCAATTCTCTCCACTCGCAATCATAACCCCGACAATGTTAGCGGCCGTGATTGATCCAACACGGTAGCTCTACCAGCGTGCACATTCGAAAATAGTGTGCTCTGCATCATTAATTACTTCCTCCTCTTCGTAAAGGCACTCTTGCCCATTCTATGCAGCTACTTCCTAAAATACCCATGCCCCGATAGCATCTGTGTATAGTAGTGTAGTAGTTCACCTCTCCTATTTTTCGTCCAATCCATAGCTCAATATCCGGGATAAGTCTCGCCGTCCACCTTCCTCTGTCCTCTTCATTCCATTGGCGTTGCCATTTTGAGATGGTGTTTTGCCTGAAGGAACCCGTTGTATAACTTCCGGTCAATTTCGCCCTATAAATCTCCATCCGCTCTGCGGCCTGCAGATCCACGGGAATTGTACCTGCAATCACAAGTATAGCTGGCGCGAATACTGTACGATACGCCGAAGTGATATGCAATGCAGCCATTCTCTGTACCGATATAAGTGAGTAAGCTCGCTTTCTAAGATTGAGAGCTTCGGCCCAAATTTCACTTCCATAAAGTATAATGCTGTTACTAACCTCCATCAGGAGTCTCCTTCTCGCCGGTAGCGGACCTCCAATATGCGCCATTAGTTTGCTAAGCTGTCCCACGATCTTTGGGGCTCTGTTAGCCGAGTATTTTATCTGTTCCGCATATTTTAGTCTGGATCCAGTCTTATTCATAGGTATCTCACCGAGATCTTAGTCCTAATTACCTCGTTTCCAATACTCACGTCCACGTGCAAGGGGATATGACGACCAGTGATTCAATAATTCCGTTTTATGCATGGCCAGGTCTAGGCCATGGGAGTCTAACCTTATTTTCGTTTTTAGCATAACGCGTCCCAATTTTCGTTGTGCCTCTTCCGTGTTCCTGGCCGTGTATAACAGCTGCGATATCGTCTGCGTATCCAACCAAAAAAGTCCCGTCCGGCATACCTTCTCTCAAAATTCCATCATAGCTAACGTTCCATATGACGATAGATCCTTGTGCCGCTCCAGATGTTATTTGTTTTGCCCTTGATCCCGAGCTTGTGTTATACACCAGCTGCCTGTTACTCAAATAACTGCTTATAATGGCCAGAATGTAGTGTGGCACAGAGAAATTGTTCTCCAAAGCATCCAGTACGTCGCTCCATCTAAGACTGTTAAAGGCGTTTTTAACGTCTAAAGTCGCAAGCAGTACCACTCTGAGGGTTTTTACCAGAAATCTGCTGAGAGGAAGTCGCCGAAGAAATATTTTTCGCATGTTTCGTTTTGGTGTCTGACCCGGGATTTTCCTAATTACCCAACACACTACCTATTAGAATACGGTGACAACACGTTGTATACCGTACTGAATTTTCATGTGCATAACATCAACAGCTACTGAGTTTCGACTTCAAGACATCTTGAGATATTCTTTTAATAAAAATATTTTGTTTTTCTCTGTGATTATCATAAAAGAAGTAAATGACTTGAAACCTGATACTAAAATGTACATAAAATTCCTTTAATTTGTACTGAACAGCAGTTAGCCTTTAACTTGTAAACTTCCCAGAGGACTCTGTTATAGGTTAACATTTGCTCCTGTTTGCTCATCATGGCATATTTTTTTCTTCTTATTCTATTTTATATTTTTTGCCACACACACAATATAATGCAATATAATATTGTACAGAGTGTAACATATAGCAACAACCTATTAAGAAGCATCAACAATTTTCTCTGTTTGTATATGTACATATGTTCATACATTTATGTTTACGTATGTACGCATACATGCATGTATAGTCTTCATTACGTCAGTATATTTTTATGCAAATGCACATATATGTGTGAGTGTGTGAAAAAAAAGAAACAAGCAACACAGTGTAAAACAGATGAACGAACGAACACTTTTTTGCTTCTGTATACTGAAAACATCAAGTGCATGCTCTCAGAACTCATCTTTTGATACTCTTACTCGGCTCTCTATACTATGTCTGTATGAGAGTATTGGTGAATGTATAAGTGTTTCCTTTATGAGTACGTGTATACTTGAGTGTATTTGTTTTTGTATTAGTTTAGATTATTTTTTTATGTGTATCGTAATATAATAAACGTATCCATAGTTATGATTTCTAGCAAAAAAAAAAAAAAATTATTTTCGGAAGATGTTAAACGAAGTATTGGCTCAAGGAAATAGACAATTTCCTTAAAGTTATAGATACGTGTTTAATACGTATGATATTGTAAAATGAGAGGTAAATGTGAATGAAAGTGAAATGTGAACGACGCGATAATCCTTCTAATATAGTTTTATGAACTAGGAGAAATAAGCTGTGTAGGATATTGACTACATGGTACCACACTATGACTTTTAAAGGAAGCTTAGAACATCCATTACAGAAAGAGAGGTTTCTGAAAACGGTTTAAGGTTTCTAGTGAATCCATTCAGATTTTTAGAACGATTTAAAACTGGATGAAACTGTGAGTGGTGGAATTTTGTAAAAGTCTCTGGCCTTAGCTCAATCCGTAAGACTCCAGGATCACTGCAGCGTCTTCCATACAAAAGTGTTGTATAGACTGCGGTAGGTACTATTAAGGAAGGAAATATCTGTTGAAAGCATATTAGAAGGGTAAAGAACTCTAAGACGATTAAAATGACTGCTAACATCTCAACGATGTGGCGGAGAGGAACGGCATTAATATCGTATGGATTCTGTGGCATAGTGATCTTCTGAGAACTTTCTAGACATAGCATGGCAATCGAATTCTTTATTGATTTTGCTGCATTGAATACACCTCTGAAGCCGTTGTTAAGTGGTAGGTAGTGTGCTAGCTTACTAGGCGGAATATGATAAAATATTTCTTTTCTTCCTCTCAGCAGATTTCTGTCAAAAAATCTGAGAATGAGTAAAATTGCCATGAAAAGTTTCTCAAAAATCTGTCGTTCGAAGTCGATTTTATGCAGTAGCTATCGCCACTCATGTATAAACTTAACAAATACAGCATAAATGGTATGAGAAGCTATGTTTTAGCTCTGACTAAAGGGTTGCTTTCAAGTGCTTTGTTTTTTTCAAAACTATGCCAGAAATGTTCACTCCCTCTGATGTCTTTAGGTTTTGCACCACATATAGTCAAACGAAAATACACAGGCCGTAATCTTAATAAGCAGTCTGTTTAAACAGAAGTGGGTGAAGATTCTTATTAACGATAGTGTGGTGCTAAGCTTTATTGGTTCAACTTTCGCAATACGTGTTGCTCTAATGAAATTATGAATATTTTAATATAGGATTCATCGATCTATCTTATAGAGTCCATCAGTCCCTAGTCGGTTGGTCAGTGGATCTCATTATATAGGGTGGGACATTTAAAAGTTTTAATTTAAAAATGCAATGAAACAGAAACGGTTTGAAATTTTGCCGAATTTATTTTTTTTGTTTCAAAGTACATTTTCTGCACTTTTTAGATCGCATGGGATTGTATCTTGGCAATGGCATCACGAATATTGGAATTGAAATACTCAATTTTCTCTGGTTTGTTGACAAAACACTTTTCGTTAACGGCGAAAATACTCCACCTTATCAGGCAATTAAAACGACCATTTCGGTTAATTAAACGGCCATCAGACGTTTGACGCAATAAATCGATTGTGGCATGAGATGTGTGGCAAGTTGTACCATCCTGTTTAAGCCAAACATTGTTCACACTAATACCATGAAGAACGGATGCAAAATATGGGTTATCGTGATGCGATAGGTGAAATATGAACCAATGATGCTTCTGCTCCACAAGCTGCATCAAACAGTTATTCATAATGGGTGCAATGGCTGCTGTAAGACCATGTGTGGAGCCTCAAACACGGCAATTTTGCTTTTTAACTTACCCACCAAGATGAAAATGAGCTTCATCCGAAAAGATGATTTTTTTTCGGAAAAATCGACATCATCGTGCAGTTTCTCGTTGATCCAATAAATTCCAACGTTGCTCAAGAGTAAATCGATTCATTACGTTCAGTGGAGATAGTATACTGAATTTTGTGGCTGACTAGAATTTCATAAGTATTGCCAGACTCAAAATAACCGATGGTTAAACCGATTGACGGCTTACCTGATAGAGCCCATCTGTACGTAGTCGATTGGTTAGTGGATCTAATTTGCTTTACAGAGAAAATACGTTCTTTAGCCGTACTATACTTTTGGCAAAAGTCCTACCAGTTTAGTATATCAACAGATTCAAATCTGGTATTCATAAACACTTCTGCCCATGTTTCTGCCTTTCACAAGCTGTTTTCTTAGCTCTAACACTATGCAATGCATGAGCACTGAGTAACACTCAGCACCCTCTGAGTGTTAAAGTGGTATGAGTGAGAGAGGAATCAATATTTTAAGTGCCACGAGTATTTCGATTACAAAAGGATACTTGGGCATTAAAATATTGCAATTTTTTACATGTCTTTCGACCTTTATTTGTTGGACATAAGAAAATTACTTTTTCCATTACCTACTACTAGCTGTATCATCGGTAAGTGCTCATTCATACATTTGCAATACACCCTTGACTGTATACGTATGTATGTACATATGTATATTGTACGTTCTGTATATGAAAGATGGTTTACCGGGTAAATGTCTTTTAAAACACCAAACAACTATGTATAGTAAGTAAATGGATGTGTACATTCAGTTTCCCATGCGCCCTTGTTATGTGTATGAGTAAAAGTGTCAATATAGAATGCAAGTGCATATGTTCTGTCTCTCTTAGTTTTATGCTTTTTTTCTCTCTCTGTCTCTCTTTCTTTTCTGAAGGTAAAAACTAAAAATAGCACAAAAAGAAAAGCAATTGTCGTTACTATTTTTAGCATGAATGCTTTAAGTGCCTCGGCCACGTTCAAATTCTGGTGTTCAAATTTTGCATATGTGTTGGTAATATTTGTTTGACTCAGCACAGCAACACATCAAATTTCAACCTTCAAATTTCATTTAAAAAATGTTGTGGAGAAGACAACATCACATGGTTTTCATCGGAAAAAGTTCTTTTATGGTTTTCTTTTTTTTTTGCAAACATTTTTTTTAGGTTTTCTGAAAGAACATATGGGCTTTTGGTTGGGAGATTGTTTTGTTTTTGTATGTTTTTTAGTTTTTTCTTTTAATATGACAAATAATTGTTTCATAGTCATTGCCCTGGCGCAGGCAATTAAAAAAACAGAAAAAGGAAAGTGCGAAGGGTCTTTGGATGAAAGAGTGGTTGGAGAAAAGAGATGCATTTACGCACCAAAATGTTCTCAATGAACTCAAATTGAGTCCTCCAAATGATTTTCAAAACTTTTTACGGATGGATGAAGGCACATATGAGGAACTTCCAAATTTGGTTGGGCCGAAAATTCAAAAACAAGATACTCAAATCTCTCCGAATCAACGTCTATCTATAACATTGCGTTTTCTTGCTACAGACAATTTCTTTTCTGATTTAAAATTTGTCAGCGCTATTTCGGAACGAGCAATTGGTCGCATTGTTATAGAGACTTATGGAAAAATAAACAAGATTTTAAAATATAATATAAAAGCAATTAAAACAAATTATTAATGGACTTAATTTTATAAATAAAATAATTTTTATTATTATTTTACAAAACAAAGTTAGTAAAAATAAAGGAACGATCATAAATAAATACAAAAATACATATACAAAAACAAAACATCCACTTCTTATTATTTTTATTATCATTTTCTGCTACACATTTTCAAAACATCCGCGAACCAGATGGTGATGTGTCTCCTATGAAGTCTGCAGAAAAATGAAATTTGAAGTAATTGCCCGCACACACATCAAATTTGCTTCCAATTTCTGCGGAGCAGGTAGCGAAAATCAAAAGTATTTTGATATTCTTCAATCTCTTCTCAGCCTGTACGTGTGAGGACAGTTTTCTGTACGTGTGAGTACAGTTTTACCAATACAATCACAAAAATGGCAGATTGATCAATCTAGTTTGATCGTGGCTGTGCTGCTTTAAAAAGAAGAAGATGCACACATATACAGTCATATAAACACAGTGTCATACATATATACATACATACAGTAAATTATAGAATGCGAGAGTTGTATAGTATACGTGTGAGTGTATACGAGTTTTATTAATTTACTTGCATGTATACGAGTACAGATAGAGAGAGAGAGAGGGAGAGAGAGATGTTGATTTATTGCTTTGTATGTGCTTTGGCATGCATCTCTTGCAGACACATACACACTCACACTTACACACAGCCAAATGTAAACCCATAAACAAATGGAATTTAACTTCTTGGTGTTTTATTTTTAGATGTTTCCCTTTCGTACTCTCCTTCTTGCTCTCTGTTATTATGAGATTTTCTAGGTAAAAAAACGAAAATAAAAAAACAGAGAAAAAAAGCAAAAAGAAAGACGATAAAAACATCAACAACAAAAAAAGATAAAAAGAAGGATTTTTCTTTTATGGTTTCTTTAGATTTACGTGCTTTCAAGTAAAGAGTATCATCAAGGTTAAACTCTTATACTTTCAAACAATTTATAATTGTATAACAGTTATCTTCTATCCAAAGCGTATAAGAGATTGAATAAAATAGTGCTGCCTGTGTCAGTGCTGCTTGTGTAAGAGCAATAGCAGACGTAATACCTTTAAACGTAACGAAAATTGTTTAAGTGTTTTTCTTCTCCTTTTTTCTTCTTCTATATCCAAGCCATTTATCTTTATTTAGTTGATAACATTGTGAATAATAAAGTTAATAACAAGAATAATACAAGAGTTCAAAAGACTTTTGCCACTTAAATGATTCTAGTTAAAGATGTTTAGTTGATTCAAAAAATGATCAAAATAATGGACATGTTGTTTAAGTGATGACCTAAAGCTGACTGACAAGTTACGATTAATCGCTGTCGACAATAAGAATCAGGGTTTTGCCTTAAAGCATAGCCATCTTAGAATCAAGATGAAAACTAGTCGCATAGAATTTATATGCCCATAACATCAGGAGCTTCTAACTCCTCCATATTTACACCGTCCGTGGTATATTATGTTATTAATTGAACGCTTATGAGTCAATAGACACCTTCTCTGCCTTTTCCTTGTCTCTACAGATACTTCAAAAGTTCTTTGCTAGGATCGAAGACCAATACATTTTGAACAAGTGCTTATAATGCAATGTCATAGGCATTAAACCAATGCGACTGGCATAAGTGCCCACAAGGCGATGCCCCGTAATGACCCAGACAACTCTACTTCCTTGGAATTTAAGCAGACTTGTCGTGCGTCCTTCATCAGATCCTTCAGTCTCCGATAACGACCGCATTGTCATATGTATAAGTTTTCAGCTTTTCAGTGGGGTTACCAAAATTGAGAATTCATCGGAGAGTTCGAAAGTTATGCCACGGTTGCCTGGAATAACACTGTGCCCTGGTACCCAGAAGTTATGGACATCTTATCGTTCTGCAACCTTATTGAGATATCTGCGACAGCTGTACATAGACTCGGCGGTCATCATGTTGGAATTCAGTGCTTTGATAGCCGTTTGCCTACTAGAATGATCCGCTTGGGGATAACCCTACTAACTTTCACAACAGCCTGTATTGCCGATAATGTTTCGGTAGAAATATTGGTATTCATTCAACTTTATGCCACCTCGCTTCAGTTTCGCTTCAAAAAGTATTCAGTATTTCGTACCAAAGCTCCTATTTCGACTTAATCTAACTTAATCTAACCTACCCTAACCTAAATTAACCTAACCTAACCAGTATTTAGTAATGCTTCCGATAAGTTTCACGTAAAATATTTCACGTTGCCAAGTGACCGAAACCTAATTATTGACGACTAGTCGCCGTAGTCTAGTAAGTAGTGTGTTGGCTTCTTAGACGAAAGGCCATGGTTCAAGCCCCATGTTAGGCATCTCCTATAAAACAAAATACGAAAAAAAAAAATTATGAAATATTTTTCAGTGACTTCCTCTTAGCAGATTTCTGTTAAAAACTCTATGGATAAATAAAACTTTCATGTTTCTCAAAAATCTGTGGTTCGGAGTCGACTTTAAACAGTAGGTTCCACTACTAATGGATAAAAACTTACACACGCAGCACAAGTGGTGTGAGAAACTAGGTCGTAGTTCTGATTAATGGGATGTAATGACCAATTATGTACGCATGTAGGTCAAATTGGCACTTAGCAATATTCGTTGATACTGGCCGCTACCGCAGCAATATCCTTCACATGTGAAATTAGCACACAAACGATCGTACGGACCTCAAAATTAATTCACACAGCAGAAATTCTGATAATAAAATTGAATGATTTACAACCATTTATCGGTCACATATCGCAAATATTTTTTTCATATTGCAAATATATATAATGAAATACAAAACTAATAAAAATAATCACCCGTTAGCATGTTAACAGTGCAGCAACATAATTTCATATTTAATAAATGCATAACTTATGCAAGCATACCATCCATTATTTTTCTTAAGATTTTTCACTCTTTCAAGAATAACATGAGCTCCGCGAAATAGTTTCATAAGTAAATAGCGAAAATGAATTCTTTCATTCTGTTGAATACCTAACTGCTGTGGTTATTCATAAAAATATGCCTTTGGCTGGCTTGCTGGCAGCTTAAAGAAGAGAAAACTTTTAGTAGTTTTCCGCTTAAAAGTGCCTCGGAATACTTTTATGTTACTGCCTCGTAAATTTCAGCCGTTGCACCAGCAACATTATTAAACAATGATAACAATTCCATGTAATTAAACTTTATATGAGAAGAGTTAAACAATTTTCTTTTCTTCTTCTTTTTTCTCTTATCCTTATCGTAGTTTTTCCCATTACAGTGCTTTTCTTTTTTTTTTTTTTTTTGACTATTATTTTCAACTTGAGCGTATTTCTTCTTTAGAATTCCTTACAATTTTTCGATTTTCTTAAAATTTTTTCTCTTCTTCTTTGATGAAGGCGAAGGCATACATCATGTATGTACGTGCTTGTAGCTGAAAAGGTAAATTGGATGAAGTGCATGAAGTATATGAAGTACATCACGGGTTTTTTTTCTCAGGACTTTTATTTCTTCAAGTTAATGTATGAGAAAAACTTTATGGTTTTCCAATGGCGCTTTATGTTTTTACTTCGCTGCTTCGTATTTCTTTCCTACGTTTTTTCGCTCATTTTATACTACCTGCACGTTAATATTCGAACATAAAATTCAATGTTCTTAGATTAACGATACAAGTAACGTGAGTGCTGCAATGATATACGAGGTGCGCGCTCTAACACATTCACTTGGGTGCTGTAAGGTTTCGCTGTATTATCGATTATATCTGATTCCCTATTTACTGCGAACTTCTTGCTGGTATTTCCTATCATTATATACTGAAGTAGCGGTAATATAGTAGAGGTTCAAACCAGAGATCAGTAATGAATCGTTTTTTCAGATTCATAAATTTAGAAAAATACTTATAATACTCATAATCCGAATACTCTAATCATTCATCAAAATTTTTAATCTCAGTTGCTGTTGCTTTTACAGAAAAAGAAGAAAGACAAAGACATCAAGCAAAACAAACACACAACCTTCTAGTGAGTATTGTAGTGTTCGTACACGAATCATACTTATTTTTTGATTCTTGTAAATGTTGAGTAATGGAGAGTCGAAATAAACAACATCATGCGTATTGTTAAGTATGAGTATGATGAGCACTTCAAACTTTGAATATGAGTAGTATGAGTATGATATTAAAATAAATATGAATGCGTATAAGTATCAGAAATTATGAGTATGATTCGAATATTCTTATTTTTTTGAATAATCATTGGTGATCTCTGGTTCAAACCGCTGGTCAGACACCTGGAACAAAACGAAATATGAACAAATATTTCTCCGGCGACTTCCTCTCAGCAGCTTTCTAGTAAAACCTCTGGGAATAGATAAAAATTTTTCATGAAAATTTTCTCAAAAATCTGTAGTCCGAAGTCGACCTTAAACTGTAGGATGCACATATATATGTCTAAGCAGAAAGCGAAAATTTTTATCAAAATAACCTTTGTCTGGACACATTTCAGGTTTCCAATTGCGTGGCAATAGTAGAAACATACCCTATGTTCTGTTCTCATCCTATTCCAGCTTCTGCATGTGTGCCCAGGGGCCAGTGTAACATTAAAACTGTTACGAGGTTTTCGCAAAATGGATTCTGACTAGATTTAACAAAAAATCGTAGACAAAGTTAGGTGTAGTATACATAATACGTGGAAGTCGCCGTAGTCTAGTAGGTAGTGTGTTGGCTTATTAGATGTGAGGCCATGGTTCAAACTCCAGGTCAGACATCTCCAACAAAACGAAATATGAAAAAATATTTCCTCGGCGACTTCCTTTCAGTAAATTTCTGGAAAAAACTCTGAGAGTTAATAAAATTGCCATGAAAAGCTTTTCAAACATCTGTCGTTCGGAATCGACCTTAAAATGTGTAAAATTAACACAAACAACATAAGTGATGTGAGAAGCTAGGTTGTTATCCTAACTGAATTGTTGTAATGAGCAATTATGTATGAATGTATACATCCTAACTAACGATCTCATGGTTACGTTGCTGTCTGATACATTATTTGAAGCCCTGTTGGGATTTATGCATCTCAGAAGGAAACATTTGGCGCTTATAAGGTGCGAAACAGAGAATTGCCATTGCGGACAGCGAGCAATTGAAGTTGGTCAGGGCAATAGGCTTAGAGGAGACCTTATAGGGATACCCTATAAAGTTTAAGATACATCTTCACGTCAATAACAATAACAATAACGCCTGATATGCTGGATTCACACGCCAACAGTCTTTATTCCTCACAAGTATCACAACAATAATCAAGGATTTTTGCACTCGATTTTCTTGTAACTGGATGTGTTTGCCTGCCTACCAAACATGCAGTTCGTGGTATTGCTAATTGGAACTTAAGTTGTGGAAAAGGGGACAGAAATTCATCGAATCAATTTTAATCAGCTTACATTGGCAAACGCAAAAATATTTCTGTAGAAAACGAATTCACCTACAAATAGTTCGACTGAAGTACGAAAATCGTCTGTAATGCTTCTAGGAATTCATTGGACTGTTGAACGCGTATGTTTCTATGATGAAGACAATTACTATCGAAAACATAAAGTTTTGTGGAATATGTTCCCTCTTTTTATTAAAACTCATACAGATGGTAATGATCATTAACGTACACTTTTTATACTCCTGAATAGGCTCAAAAAGTTGCAAATTATCGCGTGTTTCGTTCTTTTTTTAAGCTTAAGTACTTAAAATACTAATCCGATCGATAAATACGATTTCAAGCATATCTCTGCGGTTAAAAATCCAATTTTTTTCTACATTTTCCACTAAAAGTGGTCGTGGCGTCAAAGGCTTTCATTGCCTTATTTGATGTTTAGTTGGTATGCATCTGCTAAACTTTTGCAAACACCACTACGAAAGATATATTGACCGATGAATGGCGATTCGTTAATGACTTGAGGATTGTCTTCAGACAATTTTGCATATTTATATTGGCCACATAACATCAAATAAGTTTCATCATCAAACACAATCCGTTGATGAAAATGTTCATCTGTGGCCCGTTTCAAATAAGCCAGGTTAGCTAAAAGGAGACGAGCCTTTTTTCATAGGCGCGTAAGCAAACACAAAGGAAAACAAATTTGAATCGGCATTTCGACATCCCACGCCTTAGCGGAAATATTTCTAACGATACGCACATTTCTTTGCAAGCTTTTTTGTCAAAAAGATCAAAAACTGCACGAATTTCTGACGCACTAGGCCGATTATATTGATGTAACTGTTCATTGCAGCCCATATTCTGCCTGATAATGATGTTATTCATGAGTAGTGGAACCTACTGTTTAATATCCGATTCAAACAGTATAGAGAAACTTTTTACGGTAATTTTATTAACTCTCCGAGTGTTTGTCAAAAGACAAAGCAGCCGAAAGAAATATTTTTTCATTTGTTGTTTAGGTTCGAGATGTCTGAGATAAGGTTAGAACCACTGGCTCTCATCCATTAGGATAATACACTACCTACTAGTCTAGATCGACTTCTAGGCCGAGTATATTTAACACAAATTACTGTATGCACTTAGTTTTGTTTTTTTTTTTATTGTCAAACGACTCTCAACCGAATGCTTAACTATATTACATATTTATATATCGGATCTTTTACTAAACGCTTCCTGTCAGTTAGTATATAATAAAGTATTTCCTATTGATGCTATTATTTAGAGCGCCACTGCATCTCTAGCTGGAGCGCATTGCTAAATGTCCAATTTGGAGTGATTCTGGTGCATAAATCTGGCTGAATTTAGTCGATAGCATGGATTATATTGGATGTGGGCCTCTCTCTTTTTTATGGTTGATTTACTTACACCTTCGACTTAAGAAGTCCCGACAAGAAAAAGTCTAAAGGGGTGAAATCGGCCCATATTCATGTGAGATGAACATGCCCTCAAATAACTCCTGCAAAATATCCAATGTGGCAGGAGCTGTATGGCATGCACCGCCATCCTACTGAAACCACATGCCAAATCATCCAACTCAGGACAAAAGCGGTTAGTAATTATTGACGTATAGTATTGGCCGTTCTCAAAGGCCTACGGACCAATGACGCCCAAAATTCATTTTAAACTTTGAATTTTTCGAGATGTTTTGATCGCTTTGGGATCTCATGTGAGTTAGTATCTTTTCAAATTAGACAACTTTGTTTGTTCACGTAACCACTCATCGCTTTTTAGGGAAAACACTTCGTTATCTATGGTCGTATGGTGATTTGGCAAAGCAAATTGAATAAATGACACCTAATTTCAAGGAAAATGGACGTTACCAGCTGTTAAAGTTCAGAAATCTCTGTTGAAATACCCGTAATAAGTAATGTGCTGGCCTATTAGACGTGAGCCCGTAGTTCAAACCTCAGCTCAGAGATCTCCAACATAACGAATTATATTATATTTCTTCGGCGACTTTCTCTCAGTGGATTTCTGGCAAAAACTCTGCGAGTTAATAAAATTGCCGTTAAAAGTTTCTGAAAAATCAGTCGTTCTGAGTCGACGTAAAACTGTAGGCCCCACCATATATGGGTAAGATAGATACAAGTGCAATGGCTGTAGTGAGTTTAAGAGAGTCGTAGCATCATCTCGATCACAGTGGCCATGATTACAGGTCAGTGTGTTATGGGTAGACACGCGGAAAGAATGCGGCTCTCATTTAACGACTTCTGCCGTGGGTGCAGATCCTCTGAGGAAGAGGAGACTGTTATCCACTTTCTTTGTCAATGCCCATTTCTTGCGAGGTGTAGATATAGGTTATTTGGCTCTCCAATCTTTGTCACCTTGACGGACCTATCGTCCATTGATGTCAAGGATATAGCCTCATTTATCAAGCTTTCGGGCATTTGCGCTGACCAACTTCTCCCTCGCTGGTTCGGATAAACTTGGTCAGTACAGAGACTCCGTTCACCTGTGGCGTCACAACGGGCCGCTATGGGTGCTCAAATAAGCTTTTGGTATCAAAGCTAAAAGTCTAACCTAACCTAAAACTTGTCAGATTATCGTTCTGTTTTCCTTGTTATATCCAAAGCCATAGCATAACAAAGAGAGGTCCTGTGAGTGTAGTGTGCAGATTGAAAAATAAAACAGAAACTCGTACATTTTTTGAATGCAGTTTTATCAACAACATGAGTTTTTGTTTATTAAACTTTTTTGCAGAGTTTGATCAACACTCATATCAAAAAAAAAAAAAAAAAAGGATGAAAATAAACCAGCCAAGCACTTGACATAAAAGTAAAAATAACAATTGATTCTCTGATAAATTCAAAGTAATGGTGTCAAGTAGAAAAATGAACAGGAAATCATGGCAACAAAAAACTAAAAATAAATAAATAATGCCGCATAACGAAAGACAAATTTTCACACTATCATCCATCAAACCGCTAAGAAAATATGTTTCGACTAAGTTGATGGCTTTTACACTGAAAAAAAAGCACACAAAAGTATTGTGTTCCTATAATAAATTACTTGAAAATATTGTGGCAAGATATCCAATAAGTTGCACATACACACACACAACAGTGTTTTAACACTTTCAACGAACGAAAGTTTGACAATTACTCTTCGCTTTTATCGGGTGATAGGTTTTTATAGTAGAAAAATATAAATGAATTGTTTTAGTTTTTTTCCTTCTTTTATGTTTCAAAATATTTAAGTTTTGTGATGAAAACTCTTAAATGTTTTATGGTTTAAATAAAAATACACGTTTATGGTCCTGACAAATAGCGAATTTATGTGTGTAGTGGAAGTATAGCATTTGCAGCACAATGCACAAGCGTACATTGCTTTCAATTTGAAAAAAGAATTTTAGAGCTTAATTTTGTAATCCATTTTAGGTCGTTTCCATCCATTTAAGTTGTGTGTGAGTAGCCAAAAATCATGGTGAAGATATTCTACACGAATACTCTCACCCTTCTAAAACATTTCACATGACAACTTCACAATGCTAGAGAAGCTTCTGTTTTGTTGAGAGCAAGCCAATAGTAGTCATCCTAGTCCAGTAGGTAGTAAGTTGGCTTATTAGACGTAAGGCCACGCAGAACGAAATATGAAAAAATGTTTCTTCGCCTACTTCCTCTCAGCAGATTTCTAGCAAAAGCTCTGAGAGTAAATAAAATGTCCATGTAAAGTTTTTCAAAAATCTAACGTTCGGAGTGGGGTTTAAACTGTAAGTCCGGACATTCATGTATAAAATTAATTCACACAGCAAAAGTGGTGTGAGAAGATAGGTCGTAATCCTGACTGAAGGGTTGTAATGGCCAATTATGCATGTAAAGGTCAACATCATACATACCTAGTTCCTGTTGACATTGGTACACAACTTCATCGTTTTTAGGCATTGTCAGGCAATACGAAGTTTATCTAATGAACCAAAGTGCGTACAAGAACACCGCTTCAGGCATATAATACGGACCAAAGAAAATTGTTCATATTGAGAATCGAGGGAATCCTTTGAAAAGCAAAAAATAGAAAGAAAATACTAAGTAAAGTTACTCATTAACAGGCCTTCTCATATTACATTACAGCCAATTGATATTCTTTTTTGTTTTGGGACTAAGGTCCAGACGATGACCTCTGTTCATGAAGTGCATTGTGTAGGAACACTAGTGTGTATTATATTGGTTTTCTTTTTTTTAGAATTGCTTTTTAGTAGTAATTCTCACTTTATTTTTTCTATTGCGAGTAATCAAATATAATGTCAGACACACAATTAGACAATTACAAACGGCCAGTGTCTCTGGTGGGAATCGAAACCGCAGTTAGCACACTTTCAGCTAGGTCATCGGGGCAACCAAATAGTGAAATTTATTTAGGCACACTTTGATTGTAAATTGTGCCTCAGTAAGCGTGCCAGTTGTTAAAATTATTGTCAGTTTTTTGTGTCAATGACAACTCTGGAATTTAATAGCTCTCACATACGTCTATTAAAATTACAACGCTTTACGAAAGATCAACGCATTATAATTGAAAGAATTCATTACAACAATTTGGAAAGTTCTGCTGAAATTGCTCGAAGAATTTTCAGTCGAGAAATGTATCAACCATACCAAAAGTGGTGAAAAAATTTGAAGAAACTGAATCGGTTATGAACAGTAAGACTGCTATGAATTAATATACCGGTCGGCTTCTTGAAAACTGTGCTGCTGTAAACGATGTCGAAAACCAGAAAACATTCGTAATTCGTCATTGTTGCCGATTACTTCAAATATCACGAACTAATTAGAAACAAATATTGACAAAAAAAAACTCAACTTTCAGGAGTCAATGCTAAAAAGCATATCTTAGTCGATGAAGCATATTTCGATCTGCAGAGCTTAGTGAATAAACAAAATTATCGAAGCTGGAGCTCAGAAAATCTTCATGCAATTCATAAGAAACAAATGCACCTAAAAAGTGTTTGGTACGATATTTGTTCAAGCGGCCTGATTGACTCGTAATTTTTTTTTTTTGAAGATCTGGCTTAAAATGCAATGATTGTGAGCAGCAGTCATTACAGGAACATGATAACGGAGTTCCGGCGGCCTCAATTGGATGGCATGTAGTTTCAGCAAGTTTGTATTACCTACTACACTATCAGTGCAACAGTCGGTTTATTGCATCAATGCTTTTCGGACAAAAATGTTCACAAGGAATTCTGAAGGCAACAGGCCATCAAGAACATGTATTGAATCGCATGCAACTTTTTTCTCTTTGAGGTTTTCTTCAATCTCAAGATACTACAACGCATCATTGGTATGATACAGACAATTCTCTGTAAAGAGGAAAATGAAATTTTCACAAAAAGTGTAATGTCCTGTTATCAGAGCCCTGACGGACGTTTGAGTGATATTTTTTACATACATGGCTTGCTTACAATCCAATTAAATAATCACAATTATCTCTTACTGAGACACATTTTATAAAGGGTGGGCCATTTAAAAGTTAAAATTTAAAAATGCACTCATACAAAAACGGTTTGAAACTTTGACAAATTTAGTTTTTTGTTGGGAAGTACAATTGTTCCGGTTAGAAATGGAATATTAATTTATTCATATGGCAGCCGCGGCTGGCCTCATAGTACCTTATTCAATCGGAACAATTTTCGTGCACTTCTTCGAGTGTATGGGGTCGTATCTCGGTAATGGCATCAAGAATCTTGGCCTTCAAATGCTCAATCGTCTCTCATTTGTTGGCATAACACTTTTATTTAACAGCGCCCTACAATAAATAGTCCAAATGTATAAAATCGCAGCTTCTTGGCGGCCAACTGCTAATTAAACGACCATCAAAAGTATTTAGCAATAAATCGATTGTGACATGAAATGTGTAATAATTTGCACCATACTGTTGCAACTAGACATCGTTCACATCGATACCATGAAGAGTTGGGTACAAAACAATCGGTTATCATGGCGCGATAGGTTTTTCCATCGACCGTAATTGTTGCGCCGTTCTTATATTCAAAGAAATATGAGCCAATGATGCCTCCGCCAAACAAGCGAAACCAAATAGTCACCACGTGTAGGTTTTCCGAGCCCCAAACATGACAATTTTGCTTTTTAACATACCTACCAAGATGAAAATGGACTTCATGCAAAAAGATGATCTTATTTTTAGTAAAATCGAACGTTGCAACATTGCTCAAGCGTAAAACGATTCATTACTTTCAGTGGAGATAATCTATTGAATTTTCTGGAGGAATAGAATTACATAAGTATTGCTAGATTCGAAATAGTCGAGGGTTCAAATTTAAAGTTATATGTGGCCCACCCGATAAAACACCTATTAAATCACCAAAATTTTGTGAGGATGACTTAAATTCCAAACAATTGCTTGTGCGATATAAGTGTGCGTTCGTTTGGGATTTTTTTTAACTGTTCGCGCGTTAAAAATGCAATTTTTAACGGTTAAAACCTTTTTTATTTCCTTTCTTTCTTTTTGGGAAACTTTATCTCTTCGTACCTGCAATAATGCTTTTACACTTGTTTGCTGTGATGAAATAAAAAACAAAAGCGAACACAAAAAAAGAGTGTAAAAATGTCCAACTGATATATGATGGCCATGACGGGCACCTGTCAAGTAGACCACAGGTCGAATATTTATTTTTCTACAATATTTTCTGTAAACGTTGAACGTGTACGTACCTATTTTTTTTTCTACAAGTATTCTATGATTTTATTCCGAAAAACAATGCAAAATAAAAACCATTTTCAATATTTTCTCTTCTTACCCAACGCTAGAGTATGGGGTGCTCTGGCAATATGAATCAGCCATTAAGTGAGCAGTTACTGACTGCTGTGCCTGTGCTGCACATGAATGTTTGTTGAAGAACTAACGAACGAACGAATACCTTTAAGCCTTAAAAATATTTTTTCTTTTTTTTTTAATCTTTTTCTCTCAAATTGTCCAGCAGCCATGCAAAAACCTGTAATAAGAGATCATATCGCTCATATCATATGACGTTCGTTTATTTTCCATTTCTCACTCGCTCACTATATGCTGTGTTGTTGTAGAGAAAGAACATTTCGATTTCCATCAAATTCTAGTTTTAGCTTTGAGGGTTCGAGAACACAATCAAAAAACTGAAACTGAAAATGAATATTTTTTTCGAAGCCCCAGGTAATGCCTCTAACGCCGTTATTGAATTGCATTTTATTTTTATTTTTATTTTTATTTCATTTTATTTTATATGAAAACAAATTCCATGACAGTATTCGATTTTAGAGCAGTTGTGTGCGTGTGGCTAAAATATGAATATTTTATGAACGAAAATGCATTTGCGGTGTTAAGTATTAAATTTGTTGGTTAAATACCACCACACCAAAGAGTGAAATGTTAGGAGTTAAAATATAAACGAAACCACTATATTAACGTGTTGAGTGTTTGCATGAAATTTTGCCCTTTGCTCTGTACAGATTATTTCATGAACAGATCATCCGCTGTTAAACATTATATGGTGCATGTGTCAGCTTCAATTTGGAAATAATTTTCTTAATAAGTCGGCCAGTAAAACACCGATTGTAGAACTATTGTCTTTCCGTGTAAGATTTTAGACTGCTTAGGTTTTGCCAAGAAGGATCCCGCGTCTTCCCACAAAAAATAGTTTAATGGAGTTAGGTCGTATAACTTTTGCGGAAAAAAAACTGCTCAAAATATGAAATGGATTGCTTAATTCATTATTCCCTTATTTAATTCGAAATCATCGCGCGGTACCTGCCTGATAATATTTGGTATTGCCAGATATCACTGACGAGTTGGACAAAATACAGACTGGGACGATGAAAACCTGTCCTACAGCGACAATTAAGGCTCTGATATAAATACATACATACATATGTATATAATTGAGCTTCAGTCAGGATTACGTTCTAGCTTCTCACACCACTTACATATGTTGTGTGTGTTAAATATATACATGAGTACGTAGTAGGTAGTGTGTTGGTTTATGAGACGTGAGTCCAAGGTTCAAACCCCAAACGTCAGACTTCTCTAGAAAACCGAAATAGAAAAAAAAAATATATTTCTACTGTGACATCCTCTCAATAGATTTCTCGAAAAAACTCTCAAAGTAAATAAAATTGCCATGAAAAGTTTCACAAATCTCAATCGTTCGGAATCGAGTTAAACTATAGGTCTCGCCGCTCATGTATAAAATTAACGCACACCATATAAGTGTTCTGGGTGAAGGGTAATCCAGACTGAAGGGTTTGTGTGCGACAATTATATCTGTATGTAGATATCACCATGATGATCAAGCCAATTGTAACCTATGGGGCCATTGTCTAGGCAGACAGTACCCTATTAGACTCAGAAAGTGTGGTAGACTCATTACCAAGATATAGAGCTCAGATGGAGTTGTACAAGATACAGAGACCAGCAATTAAAACCTGTCCTACAGCGTTTGGGGAAATTCGCGGTTATCTTCTAAGTAGAAGTCTATGTCGTCGATACTGAGAACGTCTGTTTATCTTGGGCAAAAAGCACAAAGGACGGGCCTTAGTACTGAATCGTTGAAGTGTAGTAGGTGGTGTGATGGTTTATTATACAAGAGACCGTGGTTCAACCCCTTGCTCCAAAATCTCGAACAAAACGAAAAAATATGTTTCCTTCCATGAATTCCTCTCAACAGTCTTCTGGCAAAAACTGTGAGAGTAACTAAAATTGCCATGAATAGTGTATCAGAATTCTTTCATTCAGAGTCGACTTAAAACTAGGTCGCGCTATATAGGTCATGCTACTCATGGTACAAATTAATGCACACAACATGGGTGGTATTAGTAGCAATGTTGAAGTCCTGATTTTACAGTTGTAATAACCAATTAAGTAGCGAAGTAAGGCCTATTATGGGGAAACTCAACCAGCAAGGTGGAATTAATAGGGTTTTAACGAACTGCGAGGCAGATGAGCATGCCACTAATGGTATAAAAATAATTCTGTGGAGTGGGAAGATATAAAGGGTCCGCCAAATAATTTTTTTTTTTTTTTTTTTGAAAATGCTTTAAAAAAACTAGTGAATATTTTCTCAAATTTCTTTTTTTTTATTTGAAAGTGCAATCCTTCCAGTTAATAATGGAAAATAATTTCATTCAAATGAATGCGTCGGCTGGCCATGCAGTAGCCTACACGATCGGTCCAATTTTTAAGCACATTATCGATTGTGTGCAGCTGTATTTCACCAATGGCTTCACGAATATTGTCCTTTAAAGCGTCAATTGTCTCTAGCTTGTCGACGTAACACTTATCTTTGACGGCACCCCACAAATAATAGTCCAACGATGTCAAAACGACACGGGATGGGCAAACGACATCAGCTCTGCGGCTGATAATGCGATCTTCAAAAACAGGGCGCAAGACATCGAGTGTAGCTTCGGCTATGTGGTACGTATAGCCGTCCTGTTGAAACCAAATGTTGCCAATATCCTCCTCTTCAATTTTTGTGAACAAAAATTCGTTCAACATGGAAGGAGATTTGCGGCACGCTTCTGGTTATCCAAAAAAAATTGGGATTAGTAAAAGCTTTTGACAGAATATTTATCAAAATGAGGTCCGTTTTGAACCAAATGTAGTATGAATTATACGGTAAAGCATTAATGTTTTCAAGCAGAAAATAGCAGAGAGCATATCGGGCATTAAGCAAGAAATTGTTGCTGTTGACACTTAGTAGCATCACCTTTTGCCTGCTTTGTCTTGCCTTTTTATAAGCTGGCGAAAACAGTCTGGTAAAAGTCCTTGAAGTCGAACGTTCGTGGTTTCGCCTTCTCGGGACTTCATTGTTGTTTTGTGTGTATTTTGTTCACATTGCTTGTTGTTGCGTTCTCGCTTACTTGTCTCTCCCTTTTCTTTCCGATGTTGTTGGTTTACTTGTAAGAAGTTCGTTGTATATGTTTGTGTAGCTTTTGTTTATCATTTCAATGTTCAAGGCAGTACAATGGATCATACTATAGCACCTCTAGACGACTATAAAATTTAGTCTTTCAGTTATCAGTTTAGATGAGTTTTCTTTTCATCAAAATGTTATTTTTCTTTTTCTTGGGATTAGAAACTTGGCAAGAGGGCTAGCCATGTCCGCCATTCGACCTTCTCGTATTGGCTATTGTGTCAAGACTGCTACACAACTTGCTTTATCAATTTTTTCTTGAAATATTACTTTAATTGTGAATTGGCAGGTAGTTGCCATATTTCTTTCCATATTTTTGAACATATCGCTGTTATGCTTATTTGTAAAATGTTTACACAAGAATGCATACTTTTAAGACACTGTCTTAAAATATCGTATAAACATTAAACAGGCATTTAAATGCATTTAAACTGAATTGCACTGTTAAGTCAACATAATTTGCATAAATGGGGCTACAATCATAATATGGGTATTCACATACTGCTGAAATACTGGGCCTCAAACCATTGACTTCTATCAGTTCTACATGAATTTTATATACGCAATACTTTCGCACGCATACATACATATGCACTTTGTATGTATGTAATCTATTTACGTATGTATGGCATATAGTGAATTGAAAATAACAACAACAATTTACAGAATGATGTCACATTTAATGTGCCAACATGACAAAGGATAATGGTATTGATTTAAGAATGCTTTTCTTTACTACTTTCTCAACAGAATGTTTATTGATTGTTTCCTCTCTTTTCTCACTCTCTATCTCGCTCCGTTTCTTTTTTGCATCTTTGAGTACACATATGTATGAGAGAATTTGTAATAAATGTCGGCAATTCTATTAAATTTCTATAAGCAAGTATGTGTGTGTGCGTGTACGTGTGTATGTGTAAAATAGAAAAATTTAAATGCAAACTTGCATTAGTGGTTGATTGTTATCTCGGCATCTCGGTATCTTGGTGACTGTGTGACAGAATGGTATGGTAACCTAACTGATTGATTGACTGACTTATGGATTGGTTGATTGATTGATGAATTGATAGAATAATTGATTTATTGTATGTTTTGCATTTAAATGACAACTTTACTGTACAATTGACAACAGAATCTATTTATTTTCTGTGTATACAAAGTGCCAATAAATTTAAATGTGTGTACGACGTTGTGCGCCGCTGCTGTAGCACTTTTAGAAAATATTTTCCTTAAAAGATTTTTTCTACCAATTTTTGATTTTCTTTTTTAAAGTTTCCTGTATAGTTTTCGTAATAATAACAAGTGATGTCACTATATTCTGGGGTAACAAGATAAATGACAAGTTAAGTGTCAGTTTTCTTGCGGTAACAATTTTACCGCACATGGATGTCAGATTATATTTTCAAATTTTTGAAATTACAAAAGCTAGTTGATGCAAAAGCATTTTTTTTTTGTGATTGATAGTTTTTTAAGTGGTATGAACTGCTTTCTCTTGACCTTTCTCTTGAATCCGCCGGGTGGATTGGTAGTCAAAGGTGGAAAGAAGTTGGTTTAGACATACGTACTTAGCGCCATTATTACAACTTCCCGTTAAAGTTGGGTTTAGTTAAAGTTAACTTTAGCTAAAGTGAACTGGCAACGAAACAATTTTAAAATAAAAATAACGGTAATTTATTAATTTATACTTTTTTTAAATGTACAATTTCTTCTGACGCTCACTGTGCATATTAATTAGCGCTTTCACCTTCAAAGTGTTTTCGCCTGCAATGTCCAATAATGTATTACCAGTACTGAACATGCTTCTTCGCAGTTTGAACAAACTTTCCGCGCCCATTCTAGTTCTGTTTTGTCGGATTTTCTACTGTCGACACGGATTACATGATTTGAACGAGAATGGAAACGGTGTACCATCGTTTAACATTAAAATGAGCAAAAGCTACACAAAACAAATACAACGAACTTGTTACAAATAAACCAATAACATCAGTATGAAAAAAAGGGGATAGACAAGTAAACGAACGCAACAACAAGCAATGAAAACAAAATACACAAACAACAACATTCATTAGACTGTTTGCGCTGGCTTAAAAAAGGAAGACAAAGCGGACCTCAAATAGTAAGAATGCAGTCAGTCTTGTGTGAAGACACACGCGCGAAGAAAACAGTCGTGGGTCGTGGTTTGAAGATCGCCGTTGTAAAAATCTGCGTTGTAAGCAAAGAATAATAGCGAGCAAGCAATAATTGTTGTATTCGTCAAGTTGTATACGGTGGCATACAAAAGTAGTACGAACAATAAGGAGTTTAATTGAAACAAAGCACATATTTGTTTTTATTTTATATTCAATCAACGAACTCAAATTCTTAACGTTTTTAAAAAGGGTAAAAACGCAACAATATTTTCATTATTCCAAATTCCCTTAACAATCATAAGTATGCAACATTTGATTTGTGCCACTATCCTAGCGCCCAGAGATACCGACGTATTTTAGCTGCTCAGTACTTGCAACAGTAGTCAGTTAGGGAGAGACCTAAAATTACCTCCAGCTTCGACGTAGGTGTGGTGCACAAGGCAAGTTTAACAAGGTTACTCTCAAAATTAATATTTCAAAACACATGTATTGAGTATCTGTGCATAATCTATGTCCTTTCAACAAATTCAAGAGATTCAGTAAATTTTTTTGTCGAAATCGGGATATACTTGCAAAGGGATATACAATTATCATCGATTCCGAGCTGTCGAGTTGTCGTAGCTTAGAGTAACTTTTCATAGCAATTTTATTTACCCTCAGAGTAAAGTTGCCGAAAGAAATATTTTTTTCATACTTCGTTTTATTCCAGATGTCTGAGCAGGCGTTTAAACCACGTGCTCTTGCCTACAAGCCAACACACTACCTGAGAGCATGGCGATATCTATTCGTCACGTATGTAGGTAACACGAAATGAACTACAATTTTGGTTTTAAACGCTGACTTTTTATTTGCAAAAACGAGGGAACATACCTTCCTTTGTACATGTACATTAGGGTGGGTCGAAAAAAAAAGTTGAGCCAGTCACCCCCTAGGATTAAAGGTATATTAATAACGTTCCCAAAAATATAAAAATTATTTTTTTGCCACGCCTAGAAATACCGCCCTTTTTGTTTTTTATATACTACGTCGTCATTTTAGGTCCGATCATAACATATCATATATCAGTGTTTGTGGCTTGAGGGCAGCTACATTTCACTCTAAGACGATTTTTTAATTCGACATCATATTCTATGCTCGACTTCTGGTATTTCGGATCCCTCCCCAAAATTAGTAATTGTGGCTATGCAGGCATAAAGAGCATTTAATTATATAAAATATTCGCTTTTAAAATGCTCACTTTTATGCATTAACAGCTATTTTACAGATATTTTAAAATGTTCAAATATTCATTCACAACCTTTCTCGGAACAAACAAAAAATGCATTAAAATGTATCGAAAACATCATTAAATAAGTTTCTAAAAAAAATATATGTATTTATTTTTCCGTTACAAAGCAAATTGGATCTTCTGATTCTTAAGTCCCATTATCAAAAACAAGAAAGGCCATTTTATTCAGTAGTAGTTGTTGATAAGTAAGAAAAATGTTATTAATATATACTTAAAAATAATACAGTTATAAAGAAATTACAAATACAGTGAAAGCTCCACTGGCGGAGATCTCCGCTAGACGGACGCTTTTCTAAGTCCCATCAATTAGGTCTTGAAAATATGGTAAAAACATATTTTTTGAAAACAATGTTTCAAATAGTATAGTATAATAATAAAGACAATTAATATAAATAATAAATGTTCCATTAAAACATTATTACTTAACAGAATTAAAATAAAATTTCTTAAATATGTGGCATTAAAAATATAAATAATTTTGAAGTAAATTTTTGAACGGTTGTGAATGAATATTTGAACATTTTAAAATTACTGTAAAATAGCTGTTAATGCATAAAAGTAAGCATTTTAAAAGCGAATATTTTATATAATTAAATGCTCTTTATGCCTGCATAGCCACAATTACTAATTTTGGGGAAGGATCCGAAATACCAGAAGTCGAGCATAGAATATGATGTCGAATTAAAAAATCGTCTTAGAGTGAAATGTAGCTGCCGTCAAGCCACAAACACTGATATATGATATGTTATGATCGGACCTAAAATGGCGACGTAGTATATAAAAAACAAAAAGGGCGGTATTTCTAGGCGTGGCAAAAAAATAATTTTTATATTTTTGGGAACGTTATTAATATACCTTTAATCCTAGGGGGTGACTGACACAACTTTTTTTTGTCCATAGAGAGCGACCCGCTCTAATGTACATACATATCAGATATAAGCAATAAATCGTTTTTTCGCTACTCATAAGTACTCATGAAATTTTGAGTATGAGTGAATCAACAGAATTCAACTATTCTGATTCATTCGTACTCATTACAATATTAACTTATAAGTACAGGTTGGAATGAATATGAGTACAACGTTGACATCAAACTCATAACATTCGAAGTATGTTTGATTCATAAGCCTACTCATTTAGATTCATAAATTTAGAAAAATACATATAATACTCATAAATAATTCGGGTGGTTGGAATAATTCATCAAAATTTACAGTCTTTGAATATGAGTAGGATGAGTATGCTATTAAAATAAGTATGAATGCGTATACGAGTAAGTACCAGAAATTATAAGTATGATTCGAATCTACTCATTTTTTGAATACTCATTGCTGATCGCTGATACATATATACATACATACAACCTTTCTGTCAGGATTATAATCTAGCTTCTCACGCCACCTATGTCATGTGTGTTTATTTTATACATGAGTGGTTAGACCTATAGTTTAATGTCGACTCCAAACAATAGAAGTCACAGAACTTTTGCCAGAAATTTGCTTAGATGAAGTCAGCGTTTTTGCTGGAGATGTCTGAACTGGGGTTTAAACCAGGGTTTCGCCTATAATAAGCCAACACACTACATACTACATTACGGCAACTTGACTTGCCAAATGCTATGCCAATGAACCATAACCAAATTCTTGTGATTTGTTTTGATTGTAAGCAAGCATTTCAGCTAACACTGGTTAAATAAAATGTGCTTCATCCGGAAAGATGATTATATTTTTGGTAAAATCGACATCAACGTGCAGTTTCTCATTGGCCCAATAAATCGCAACGTTGCTCAAGCGTAAATCGATTTATTTCGTGATAGAATAAAATGACATGTTGTATTGCCAGATTCGAAATAATCGATGGTTCAAGTTTAAACCGATAGATGGCCCACTCGATAGTTGTTTCTAAAAATTAAATTTTCCAGTCACACTGTGTCTGCTACATCCTTTCAAATGGCAGTGGCTTAAGTAAATATTTCCTTTTTGTCTTTTGGTTTACTTTGGTTTTGTCCAGTTTTGTTGTGTTTTCTTTGCATTGTTGTTTGCATTGCGTTATGTCATGTATAATGTTTCATTAAAAATCTTGTTCTCCACTTTGTTTACAATTATTTTTTATTTTGTTGTGGGTTTTGCTGTTGTTATTTTGTTGTAATTGTATCATTTTAGCCAGAAACTACAAATAACAGCATGTAAACACACACACATACTATAGACGAATGTATATACATATCAGTGTGTGTGTGTAAACTGATACATCTATATAGTATGGATGTGAATGTTGTGCATGTATGTATGTATTGCCCTTATTGTCAATGTTGCTTTAGTTATTGTTACTGGTGCTGCTGCTGTTGCTTAACTTTGTTTGTTTAGGCCACAGGTCACGTTTATGCAATTTAACCATTCCAAACAATTAACACAACACAATTCAAACAAAACTCACTCACACTCTCTCTACTGATCTCTATTTTGTCAGACGGTCAGAGGAACTATACATTTACAGTAATATTTACATAAACAGACAAATTGTAACGTAAACTTCCCAAAAACAGCACCACAGTAGTATTTGGACTCAGGCATACTTTATTATTATTACATGCCATAGGACTGGAACTTGGGTCACAATAGGCCTTCATAAACAAATGAGCAAAAAAAAACATGCCAACGGAAATGTTCCGCTGGCTGCTGCCAGCATAAAAGCATTGTTTTGTTGCAATTTTATTTCAATAATTATGAATTTTAATAAACATTTTTTGGGTAACCAATTACTATTAATACAACCATAAAATAATTGGGAAGTTACTTTCAGGAAATGCTGGATTGTAGATGTTGGATTGTGAAAAATTAACAGAAACCCTGTATACTTCGCTTTTCCTTATTTACATGAAACTGTGGTTTACACTGCTCAATTCATAAGCGTGTCTTCTTCATTTATGTTGGGTGCTTCTCTTTATGCGGCTGAGCATTATGTGTGATAATACATGTTGTAGTCGTAGTAGTCTATTATATATGTACATATTATGTGAGGCTACGGTTCAAACCCCAGGTCAGACATCTCCAACAAAAATATAATAAAAAATATTGCTTAGACGTCTTTCTGGCAAAAACTCTGAGAGTAAATAAAATTGCTATGAAAAGTTTACAAAAAATGTATCGTTCGGAGCCGACTTTAAACTGCCTGCCACTCATGTATAAAATTACATACAAAATAAGTTATGTGAGAAACTAGGTCATAATCCTGACTGAATCGTTGTAATGACCAATTATGTTATGTATGTATGGCATCAATCTTGGCTTGACGATTTGCTTACAACTGTTCAGAAATGATTGTTTTGTGAGTATAAATCAATGATTTTATTATGACATGAATGAAGGGATCAATGAATTTGTCCTGGATCTGGAAACAAAATTCTCATCAAATTGGTTTTCGATAAATCCATTGTTAAAGGTACCGACTGATCAGTTGCGCTGTAATTTTTTTCAAACCAGGTGTCGTTAAAGTGTACCAGTTGTTTCGGTATGAAGTGAACGCCAAGATACCAATGTGTGCATATGGACATTTATTGCGAAAGATTCAATCTGTCAATTATATTCAGTATACATGAAATCAGTAAACAAACGACGTTATATTTTTTTATCATCTTAAAGACAGCATTAATTTTTTATTTCTATTTGAAGAAAAGGGCTGGAGAGTTGCATCGAATGCTTGTCGAGATGATCATGCTCTATCAGAAGCAATATGCGAAATTATATGTGCAGGTCAGACATGTACAACAAAATAAAATATGAGTCACCAGAAAACTGCTAAGAGTAAATAAGTTTCTCATAAATCTGTCGTTTGGCGTCGGTCCCGACACTCCTGTATAAAATTAACACACAGAACATACGTGGTATGAGAAGCTGGGTCGTAATCCTGACTGAAGCGTTGTCATGACCAATTATGTATATATGTATGTATTTATTGGATGAAGATGACACTGAATGACAGACAGAGGGGAAACCGAAAGTTTTCTTTAAAAACATGATACAACATCAGTATTGCATCGAATTCTTATAGATGATAAAAAAAAATGGAAACTGTGGGTTAATTCGTCAGCAGCTTCCAGCCTAAGGCTTTGATTGTGTTGTGTATCTGTTTTGCTTTGTGTGCAGATGCGTTGTAATGTTGGAATTTTTTTTTGACTTGTCTTGTGGCCCATTCTGACCGTTTCTCTATCAATTTATGGTCATCATTATTCTTTGTTATCTTTAGCAATCTACAATATCGGTTTCACTACGTTTTAGGAGTTCGTTGTACATCACATCTATCAGGTTTCACCAGATACTTATCATTATCTTCCTATCCAATCGATTTTGTTTTGCAACCGAAAATTAAACCATAATTTATTCCATTTAGGATTCTAAAAAAAATCTATTTTCATCGTCTGTAGCAATTCCATTCCACACTGATTTTCTATCGAGTCTTTGCAGGAAAATTTCTCAAGTGGTTTTTCGATTTCTCATGTGTTTGCCAAGTCGCGAAGTCGGCGTGTTCACATTTTTTTTGGTAGTCTTCCACGTTCTTCATTTCTTACATGGAAATTGTTATCTCTGAACAGTCGAATAAATCTTCTACATGTTGCTTCCGCTAGAGAGCGATCACCATATGCCTCGGCAAGCATGCGATGCCACTCTCCAGCACTTTTCTTTGTATGAAAATAAAAAATTAATGCTTTCTGCAAATCATCATATTCTGGTAGAATGTTCGACATCTTTAACACGATGAGAAAATATGGTATGATGTTGTTTGTTCACTGATTTGATGTATACTGAATATGTTTGAGGGAAGTCATCGCCAACACAAAAAGAAAATTAAAACTCATTCACATTAAATGTTCCCTATGAAGACATTTCTAGCTTCATGCTCACTTCATGCCGGTATACCTGGTAATTAAATTCGCAATAATAAAAATTGCTGGATTTAAAATAGAGTGTATAATATGATGACATAAACAACTAAAGTAATGGTGTATGGATTAATGTGTTGGTCTCCATTTGCCTTAATACTTGAAAATATTTTGTCTTGTACTTCGATTTTGTTTCCTTCAGCCCTGTTATCTTTCGAGTCAAACATTTTCTTCATCTTTAATTTCAATTTACAATAGAAGAAAAGAAATAAAAAAAAAGCCCATACCTAATTGAATTACATTTACTTATGGTACAATCTTATAATCGATAACATTTGCTTGGGTTTTGTTCAACAATATGATGCCACTGCAGATAATAAAAACCACTCAATTGCAGCAGCAGCAACAACAACACCAGCATCATGAACAACAGTGACAGCATTTTTAAACAGCCAAAGTCAATATGCTTTTAACAACAACAATAATAATAATGGTCAGGAAATTATAATAAATGATTACAGGCGTGTTGTACATGTGAATGTAAATAACGTTATTAATAAAGAATGCCTCTTAAAGCAGAAAATGATTTTTTTTGTTGTTTGCTGAAAACAATAGTGTATTGTAGAGAGAATGCATATATGTATTGAACAATTTTTCAGTTTTCCTTCTTTCTTTTTTTTTTTTTTGATGACCAGACTTGTACCTTCTTTCTATCACATCAAAGACTCTTGTGTGCATCTAAACTCCAAGACCTCCACATTCATTAACTAATGTATCCGTAATTTAATGACCATCATTGAGTGGAAATAATTTCTGTTTTGCCAAACAATCCATTAAAAATTTTGTAACCAAAACTTAGGAACTGCATATACTATAGAAGTTTAAATCGCCACCTTCAAAGTGGGGTTTCTTTAAAAATTTGCAAAGGTTACGAATAAAACCATATCGTCAAACTCTTATACAGAAGCCCATTAAACCATATTATATCGCTTGAGAAGTTAGGCCGTAATCCTGACTGAAGGGTTGTAATGGCCAATTATGTATGTATGTATGTGTATCGCTTGATCTACTTTCAAGAGATGATACAAGTGTATTCCAGGTTGCTACCACTATGCAGATCGAGATTCTCTGATCGAGATTTCTACTGATTTGAAAAATGTATCATTTAAGCAGTCTGCATATCAGTTGAGGCATGATGTACATAGTCAATCAATGCATAATAATAAACAGTAAATATAAGAGAGTTTATAGTCGCCGTAGTCTAGTAGGTAGGTTGGCATGTTAGACGTGAGGTCTCATTTCAAATCCCGGGTCACACATCTCTAGCGCAACGAAATATGAAAATATTTCTTCGGCGACTTTCTTTCAGCAGATTTCTGACAAAAACTCTGACAGCAAATAAAATTGCCATGAAAAGTTTCTCAAAAATCTGTTCTTTGAAGTAGAATTTAAAATGTAGGTCCCTCCACTCATGTATAAAATTAACACACACAACATAAGTGGTGTGAGAAACTAGGTCGTAATAACTAACTATATATGCATGTATGTACCAGAGATAAACAGGTGAAATAATCCACCCTACCAGAGCTTTCAGTTGTAAGCAATGGAGCGCAACAGACAGTATAACTCTTATAAAACATGTTTTTGAGCTCATTTTGCAGCTAGAAAGTTGTAGTTGAAGGGCCGTAACATAAAGAGTAATATTGTCACCAAAAATTTGTTGCACTGCTCTCAGCCTACAAATGATTAACCTATACTGTCCCTCCAAAACCTTTCGCAATGAGCTCAGGATGCTATCCAGAGCAGAGATCAGCAATGAGTATTCAAAAAGATGAGTAGATTCGAATCATACTCATAATTTCTGATAATTATACGCATTAACACTTATTTTAATATCATACTCATACTACTCATATTCAAAGTTTGAAGTACTCATCGTACTCATACTTAACAATACCCATGATATTGTTGATTTTATTTTATGACTTTAGAAATACTAATATGAAGGAAAAACCAGAATGAATGGAGTGAATAGTAGGTTACATATGCGTTCAATAGAGAAACTATTGTATAGTGGAAGAGGAGTGCGGGAATGCACCATGGGACAGGACATTAGACAGGAAGTACAAAGGGCGAAACTTAGCAATACAATTCGACGGTCAGACAGCCTTTCGAGCACTTAGTTTCTACAAGATCAACTCGAGATGAAAATGAGACTATGAGGACCAGCTTAATCAGTTAGATAGGAGTAACAAAATCACTCTCTGCTGGATTCGCTGTCATGGAGGAATTCAAGAATTGACGGGTATACATGATAAAATGAATGACGGAAGGAGAATTGTGGATTATTCTCATATTTACCTGGGTAGATAAAAACGGAGGAGATTTGACTTATGCTTAGGATATCCAGAAGTCACAGATACATGGTAAAACGAATGACGGAAGGAGAATTGTAGATTATTCTAATATTTACCTGGGTAGATAAAAACGGAAGAGATTTGACAGAAGTCTCAGATTATTAAACGGGAGGCCACAGTTCAAAATCCCAAATCAAAAAATGCATTGATTGCTCCAAAAAAATTTTGTTGTATTAAGGGGTCTGACACAAGTCTTTTCTATAAGCTACCTGTTTACTACAGCGTTTCCCAGATGAGAGTTGTACACGAACATACATAATTGGTCATTATCACCCTTCAGTTAGGATTACGACCTAGCATCTCACACCGCTTATGTTGAGTGGTTTTATTTTATAAATGAGTAGGGACCTTCTTCGGTGGCTTCCTCTCAGTAAATTTCCGGCAAAATTCAGAGAATAAATAAAATTGTCGTGAAAAAGTTTTAACTGTAGGTCCTACCACTTGTGTATAGAAATAACAAACACAGCATAGGTGGTGTGAGAAGCTACGTCGTAATCCTGACTGGAGTATTCTAATGACCAATTCTGTATGTTAGGATATCCAAAAGTAGCTTCAGAATACTAATGAAACTACGAACAGGGCACTGCAGAATTCTCTATCCCACAATATCTCAAGTTTTTGTACCAGTTGCCTTAAGTCACTTTTGTAGAAAACCACATAACGGTTAAAGTTTAATATCAGGCTGTCTACTCCAACGTTACAACAGACATTTTCAAACAATCTCAAATTGGATTCCCAATCTCTAGTGGCAGCTTTGCTGTCACAAAAAGTTAATTACGTTTAAGAGTTTAAGAGAGAAGAATGTACTAATTTAAAAAGTACACCGTTACACATCCTATCACATACCTTAACCCTCATCTTTCAGAGAATAATGCCAAAATTTTAAGAAGACAAGAAATTTTCACACTTTTCCCTTAAAATTTCGTCATACGGTAAGTCAAAAAGACAGTGTATAAAAATATCTCAATTTGCTTCTCATATTTCTTGGTTCATAATACCACAAACATTTTCTTTCTTTTTATTTTTGCAATCATTGACTAGCCACTGTACTGTATTGTAGTGGTGTTGGTGGTAGTGGGCGCGACATTAATTTCCGCACATTGCACAGGAAATGATTTCATGCTTGTATTTGTAAGTGTTTGCCAGCCAAGCGCTTGCAATTGGCCAACATTACATTTACAGCCAACATATTTTATCAGATTTTCTTTTTATTGTTTTATTTCGCTGTTGTTTTAATAATTCATTGCCGCAACGACACATTTCACACCCACACAATGACATATTTTTGCGGTTACCTTTACAAAATTATAAATAATTTTGTTTTTGTTGTTGCTATATACTTTATACGTTCACACATATGTAAGCACAATGCTTCAACAGATATAGTGTGTGTGTATGTACATTTTTTAATGCATGTTTTCATGTCCTGTAATCCACGTTTTTTTTATAATAAATTTTTCAAAAGTTTATTGGCTCTTTGATTGCTAATGCGGAAAATTCGAGAGGGAAAAAGATGAATTTCCAAAAATTCCATTTACTTTAAATGCATCTCTTTTATTCAAAGAAATTTGAAAGAAAATGTTTAAAAAATTAGGAAAAGAAAATGCATTTAAGAATATCCTAGGTAAGTAGAGGTTTCTGTCCAACTAAGAGAATCGAATGTACATACATAGGGCTACATAGGGCCCATTGTGTTACATTAAAGTATTTTTTTTGTCGAACGTCCCCGGCCACACACTAACCCACCCTCACCCGACCGCGGAGGGCTCGTCCCCATTACGAAGGGACACGTACACACTACAGTCCGGACTATAGCAAGTAAGGAAAAGTAATGGCAACAAGAACATAAATCAGCTACAGAACTTAATCACAAGCTGAATAAAGTAACAATAAACAGGAAACTAACTATGACAAGCACGAAAATACATTTTTATATAATAATTTACAAATTACAAAATTTTACAAATTTACAAATATTACAAACACTACAATTAAAATCATAATATAAGTTAAAATCTTTACATAATCTACGAAAAGGAAAATTACATCCATAGTTCGTTCTATAGAAATCTAAAGAAAGAGGGCGATAGTGCCGTGAAAATCTTGCAGGAATACTGAAATTCAAGTTACGAAGCAAAACCTCAGAATCGATATCACCTTTAAGCAGATTAAAAACAAAACAAACACAGTATACCCTAAGATCCTAAATATTAACTCGTAGATTACAAATAAAATAAAAATAAAATTCTTTATTATACGCTCAATTCTGTGTGCCACTGTTCACGACTTCATGTAAACAATAACAGTTGCTTTTCATTGTTATTCCTCTGTTTATAAACTTTGCATCAACTATAACAATTACTAGACAATTTTTGACAGATCTTTGTAACGCAGACCTTCAAATCACGATTACTCTCTTCATACACACCGCGTCTTCACACAAGACTGACTGAATTTCACTAACTCAGTCGCCTGATTCGCCTTGCCTTGTATCGGGTCCGCCATGTAACGTTTTATTTTTTTCAAATAGTGCTTATTTCGTGAATGGTAACACTTAGCTTATGTCTGATTTGACAGATAATTAGTTTTATCCTTCCGCTGAACGAATATGGTTGTGTATACGCTTGAACAACGCTGGGAAATATTGCGACATTACTTTCAAAATTATGGTAATGTTGCAGAATCAGAATCATCTTTTCAGATGAAGCTCATTTTGATCTTGGCGGGTATGTAAACAAGCAAAATTGTCGCATTTGGGGCACAGAAAACCCGCACGCATCCTTTGCATCTATTGAAAAGCCGACGCTTTGGTTTGATGTTTGGTTTCACCAGGACGGCGCTACGTGCCACACAGCCGAAGCTACACTCGATGTTTTACACCCTGTTTTTGAAGATCGCATTATCAGCCGCACAGCTGATGTCGTTTGGCCACCTCGGAGCTACGATTTGACACCGTTGGACTATTATTTGTGGGGTGTCGTCAAAGATAAGTGTTACGACGACAAGCCAGAGACAATTGACGCTTTAAAGGATCATATTCGTGAAGCCATTGGTGAAATACAGCTGCACACAATCGATAATGTGCTTAAAAATTCTTTGAGAAACTTTTTTATTGCAGGTTTATTTACTTTCAGAGTTTTTGCCTAAAATCTGCTGAGGAAATTTTTTTTTTTCATATTTTGTATTGATGTCTGTCCTGGGGCTTGAACCTGGGCTTTACGTCTAATAAGCGAACACACTACCTACTAGACTACGGCGACTACATTTTTAATTTTCGTAACAATATTATAGATTTTCAACCAATGCACTTCATATTGGTCCCTAATATACTAAGCATTTTATTGTTATTCACTTCGAAGGGAGTTTTAAAAAAGTTCACATGGTAAAAGAAAAACTGTTTCTTTTTTTAAGCCTGTGTGTGTTTATGTTTAAGTTATCTGCTTCTTTTTTGCTGCTTTTTCAAAACTTTAATTTTATTTTTTTAATACGTTTTGCCTGGTATTTTTTTTTCAAGTACCTGCCTGCTATTGTCTAATCACTTAACTTGCCTTGGGCTTAATGATGCATTGAAATTGCCTGTTGAAATCGGAAATTAAAACGAATGACAATCTTCTCTATTGTTGCTGTTAAATATCGTCAACTTTTCAATTAAATTTTGATGTTTGCCAACACCTTGACATGTGTTTCAGTAAATGGATGAGTGCGTGTCAATCATATAATATTTCCGTAGATATGGGTGATTTAACATCAAGAGAAAATCGAAATTACTTTACTTTCATTATATAAAAATTAAATTTTCAACTTAAAGACCTTTTCTTTTGTTATATAAAACCACTCTTATTAACCGTGAAAAAACAAAAAAAAAATCACGGCTCATAATTTTTAAAGCAATGCCATACACTCACTGACAAACAATGTCTGACAATTAGTATCTGGTTACACAGTGTTTCAATATTTTCATTTTCTGCGACTAACATTCGACATTTTCCAAACGGACAACGAAGAGATTTTTTGTCTTCTCTTGTTGCCTCTTCTGTAATTTTCCCAACCAGAATGTTCGCAGTAGAAGCACGAAAAAAAGTAATGAATCGAGAGAGGCAATGGGAAGAAACTAATGTTGTGTCGTAAGTATGAAATTTTCCATGTTGAATGGAAAATGACAGCGACAATGACACAATTTTCGTTTTGTTCAAAACAAAGAGAGAGAGGGAGAGAGAAAAAACTGAAAAAAAAAATTTTTAAAAAAAGAGAGAATCAGTGAATGAATGTGTGAAAAAAGGAACAAAACTACGGCATTACATGTCTTTACCATTAAGGAAATTGAATGTAATTGTTTTTAGTTTGAAAAAGAAAAACACAACGAAAAGCGAAAGCAAAAAAATGTGCGGACAATGGCACATGGACAATGGCAAAGTTGTCCCAACTAAAGTGGGCGATGTATTCGGTTCACATTGTACCATTCAAGAGCAGACTAAACAATCATTTTCACATTTAGTTTTGACAAAAGGGCTTGTCATTCATTATTTGCTTTGGTTGTGCAAAGAGAGAGACAATTATGGGCTATTTTGTTACAAAAGCATAGATTTCGTTTGGGACAAAATATTAGTAGAGTACACAAACATTAGAAATACATTAAATGGGGGAACAATCTTTAACATCCCTTTTTCATTTGAGACAAGCCTTATTAAGACATATACAACGAGCTACTGTCCAGCGTGATTTTGTCAAGCTGCATGATTGGGCCTTACATAACATACATACCAGAAATCAGCAATGAATCATTATTTTTTCGCTACTCATAACTACTCATGAAATTGTGAGTATGAGTGAGTCGACAGTATTGAAATTCAGCTACTCCTCCGATTCATTCGTACCCACTACAGCATTGATTTATAAGTACAGGTTGCAATGAGTATGAGTACAACGTTGACATTCGAAATATGTTTGATTCATACGCCTATTCATTCAGATTCATAAATTTAGAAAAATACTTAAAATACTCAGAAATGATTCGAGTGATTCGAATCATTCATCAAACTTTGCTGTCTTAGTTGTTCTTTCATTTACAAAAAAGAAGAAAGACAGCAATCAAAGCAAACACTCATACTCGACATTTCATGAGTACTTATGAGTTGCCAATAACGCAAAAATGTAAAACTCAGCAATAATTTTCTTCGCCTAAAATATATCAAAAGACAGTAAAGCATTGTCAGGCTATAATAAACCGCCTCATTAATTTCCTAATTGCTTTTTTTTTTGCTCCCAGCCATTCCACTCCAAATATAAAATTTGCTGGAAAAAACATCTTTTTCTTTAAATCAGGGGTCAATGATTGGATTTAATAGTTTTCATTCTGCTTGTTTTTTGTTTTCCTCAGTTTTGAAGCTCTTGATTCGTTTGTAGACAAACATTTTCGATATTCTTTTTCCTTTAATTTTTGTATTGAGTACCGTATTTTATTTTCAAAGCTTTCAGGAAATGATTTTTAGATGTTATTGCCGATGTTCGTGTTGTTCTTCTGTTTTCTTTTGAATTTTTGTTTTTTTTTTTTTTGTTTTTATTGTACAATCGCACAATTCATCGATAATATGCTTAGCACATTGGCAAGAGTTCTTGAGAGAGTGTATAACCGTAAACAGTTATTTGTTGTTTTACAGTAATAAGTTTATTTGTGTACAGTTATAATTTAACACTTTCAAATGGGAAATGTAAACTATTGCCACTCAAGTGACACTTTTCGTCAGACACTTTATTGGTCCCAAGACGCATACTAACGGGTGTTTTTTTCAATGCAAAATTATGATACAAAAAAATGGTGATTTGTGTGACAATAGGTGATGAGAGGTTATTTTAAGTGTAAAGATTTTTTATTTTTTCATTTTAATACAACTTGGATTTACTTCGTTCTATATTTCAACTTACTCTCAACGTTAATTTTCCCTCTACTTATACATTGTAAGTAGCTAGCACTTACGAATATACTTACATAAATTTCCCACAAAACAATTCATATTGAAATACACATAACGTATAAATGATATTTAATTCCATTATTGGATAAAATTCAATTCTATTTTATTGCATATTTTTCCGAGTAATTATTCTGATACCTGTAGTATGGTTGCGTATAAGTAATATATTTTAAATAGAATTCAATATTAAGTACGTATACGTATGAGTGATATTAAGTTTTATACTAATTCGTATGCAACAATATTAAACTCGAATTTTATTGCATACTTTTCAGAGTAATAATACCAGTATTGGTTTAAATGGGTGCGAATAAGTAATATATTTTAAATAGAATTCAATATAAATTGAATATATTGTATATTGTCAATATGAAGTTGGTCAATGCCAACTGTACTGGATTTTTTACACCCAAGTCTTACTGAAATATCTTATTTATTTATTTATTTTATATTCATTCATCAAACTCGGCACCAACCACACTGCGGAATCTTTAATGTTTTCCTTTATATGTAACTACCAAAAAATGGAAATAGCAAAAGCGAATTATATAATATACAGATGGGGGCTTGAATGAATTTATCAATATAGACGACGATCAGAGCATTCACATATGAATGCGTGTTCGTAAAAACCAAATGCGAATTATATAAATATAAAATGCAGATGGAGGCTTGAATGAACATTCACAATTTTTCTGTACAGATGACCATAAGAACGTTGCAATATGAATGTGTGTGAATACATTTTTTTATGCGTGAGGCATACACAGTTGCCAGGTTTGTTGAGCATAAAATCGTAAAATTTGCTAATCGTCAAATATGCTTTTAACTTCTAGAATCTCGCCGTTGATTTGTGTTAGTTTTTTTATATCTCTTGTAGCCTTCTTCTATGCAGTGCTGTATAGCTGTTTAACGGTATGCAGTGTTCGTTAAATAAAGTTACACAGATACAGCGTCTAAGGAATTGGCTGGCAATTGATCTACTATTGACCTTTGTCATCTGTAGACCATCATTCTCTATGAAATTGTATTGAGTTGTTGTATTAACTGTAATGGTGAAGACATTTTGCCATTTTGAAGATTTTTTTGTCTCCTTCGAGATTCAAACCTGGATTGCTTGAGTATATTTTCAACCACACATAGTATTTATAGGAACCACATACGAAATGCAGAAATCGCCGTTGTCTAATAAGTAGTGTTTTGGCTTGATAAAAATTTGGCACAAGGCAATCAAGATGACATACTTGGTTTTGTTCTCCAACATTTCATTGCGGTTGCTTTTTTAAACAAAAATTAAAAAATAACAGTTCTTTTCGGTCCCTGGTAACAAAAAAAAAAGATTCGTGACATGTGATAATGCTAAAACAGGCGTTTCATAATGACAGGAATATCAACTCATAATTTAATTGTACATTACAAGCTTTTAGCTTCTCACACCGACAAAGTTGTGTGCGTTAATTATTATACATGAGTGGCGGGAGACCTTAAGTTTACAGTCGACTCCGCACGACAGATTTTTGAGAAACCTTTTCATGGCAATTTTATTTCATTAACAGAGATTTTTGGTCAGAAATCTGCTGAGGGGAAGTCACCGAAGAAATATTTTGGCATATTTCATTTAGTTGGAGATGCCTGTCCTGGGGTTTGAACCGATGCCCTACTAATAAGCCAATACACTACCTACTGGACCACGGCGACTTGGTTGACAAGTGATTGTTATTCTCAGATATTTTGGTGGGAATAAAATAAATCTCTTTTGCACAGGGGCAAGCCATATAGAATTCCACCCGTGAAAGGCAATATTACGACTGAAATTAGCGTTATAACCATCGAAATGCTTAAAAAAGTATGAGAAGTATAGGTGAATCATCCTAAATGGAAAGCATCGTGTTTGAATATGGGACAACCATTAACTACGGCTCCAAAATAAGATCGATTTAGAAAGAAGATAATGCTGTGTGTCTGCTGGGACGAAAAAGGTTTGGTGTACCACAATCTCCTAAAACCTGGTGATATCGTTAATGCAGACCGCTACCGACAACTAATGATTAATTTGGATTATGCATTATGGATCAAAAAACGACCAGAATGGGACACAAAGCACGGCAAGCTAATTATGCAACATGACAATGTAACTGCACACAAAACAAAATCTGTTCAGAATGCAATCTAAGCATTAGGCTGGGAGCTGCTATACCCTCCAACGTATTCACCAGACTTTATTTCTTCCGACTAGTATACATATACGCTATGGCTAGGCAACACTTCGATTTCTACAAGGGAGTTGACTGTTTTTATAGTGACTATTATATAGCCATTTTAATACAATAATAATTGGATAGTTTAACGTACAATTAAATATTAAAACGATCCGAATATACTCCTCATCCTACCTTAGTGTGCCATCTGGAACCATTTGTGAATACATCGTAGATATTCTCTGATAGGTGTATGCCTTTCTCTTAATATTTACGCGTTCGCAGATTCTAATTGAAAAGATTTCAAAGAATTTAAAAATATTTTCCCCCTCTTTTTTTGTAGTTGGTTGGAAGTCATTTTCATTTTGCCTTGTTATTGCTTGAATATGTTTCTTTTGACTTCATTTGAAAAGAAAAGTAATAAAAATTATTGAAATACAAATAATTCTTAAGAATGATTAAGAATTTTATTTTCTGTTTCGTAATTCTATTTTCCGCTAAATTGATATTTATTTTTTAAATTGTCAATAACAGTTTCTAATAAATACCTTCAAACGTTCAATTCCAAAATAATTGCAACGGAAATGGTATCAAACGGTCAGCAATTATGAGAATAAAAAAGGAAATTTCGTTGATTTCACTTTAACTGAAAATAGTTGTAACATTAAGAAGAAAATACAAATTATGTTGACGTCAATATATAAAGGACTTAAGAACTTGAAGTCTGACAAGGCTGACAGATGTTAAATAGAGAAGCCATTACCAATTAGGGATGCAAAAGAACTCTGATTAAGTTCGTAATAATTAGATATGGAATTTACCTACCGTGCTAGGAATTGGCAAGACTATAAAGAAAATGCCGCAGTCTAGTGGATAGTGCGTTGGCTTATTAGGCGGGTGGCCACGGTTCAAACCACTGGTCAAACATTTCCATCAAAACAAAGTATGAAGAAAATATTTCTTCGGCAACTTCTTCCCAACAGATTTCTGGCAAAAACTTTGCAATGAAAAATTTCTGAAAATTGTCTGTCAGTCGGAGTCCAACTTAAACTGTAGGTGCCGCCACTCATGTATAAAAAAAATTAACACAAACAATTATGTACAAAGAAAATACCAGAGACTGGAAGCCTTACACCTGTCGCCAAGTAAGTACGTCACCCCGAAAGTAAGTACGTCGTTCGAAATCGAGTTTAAAATATGGATCCCGCCACTCATGTATAAAAATATACATACACACACAATACAATCCTGAACTGAAGGGTTGTAATGACCAATTATGTATGTATGTATCAGAGATCAGCAATGAGTATTCAAGAAGATGAGTAGATTCGAATCATACTCATAATTTCTGATACTTATACTCATTCATAATTATTTTAATATCATACTCATACTACTCATATTCAAAGTTTGAAGTACTCATCATAAGTATGATTTGCGTCCGAACACTACAATACTCATTAGAAGGTTGTGTGTTTGCTTTGTTTGCTGTCTTTGTCTTTATTCTTTTTTGTAAGTGCAACAACAACTAAGAATGTAATTTTTGGTGAATGATTCGAATCACTGGAATCATTTATGAGTGTTTTAAATATTTTTCTATATTTATGAACCTGAATGAGTAGGCGTATGAATCAAACATACTTCCAATGTTATGAGTTTGATGTCAATGTTGTACTCATACTCATTAGAACCTGTACTTATAAATCAATGTTGTAGTGAGTACAAATGAATCAGAGTAGTTGAATTTCAATACTGTTGACTCACTCATGCTCAAAATTTCATGAGTATTTATGAGTATTGATACATACAATATAGTGGGAAGTTACCATAGTCTAGTAGGTCGTGTGTTGGCTTATTAAACATGAGGCCGTGATTCAAAACTCAAACCAGATAACTCGGAGAAAACTAAAAAAGAAAAAAAATATCTTCGGCGACCTTCTCTCAGCCGGTTCAATCCCCAGGTCGGACATCTTGAGCAAAACGTAATATGAAGAAAATATTTTCTTTGCTACTTCCTCTCAGTAGATTTCTGTCACAAGCTTTGAGCGTAAATAAAATCTTAGTGAAAAGTTCCCCAAAAAAATGTGTCGTTTGAAGTCGACTTTAAACTGTAGGTCCTGCCATTCAGGGATGAAATTAAACACACACAACATGGTTGGTGTGATAAGCTATGTTATAATCTTGACTAAATCGTTGTAATGACTAATTAAGTCAGCCATAGAGGGAGTATATTATCGGTGGATCCCATATATTAAACTCTGAATAATCGAATTTTCGTAGAATTTATAAAGCCTAACACATAAACCTAGCCCTCCATAAGCCTAAGTTAACGTAGTTGCAAAGAAACACATTGCGTTCACGTGCATTATGTTTCGAGAATATGGTCTCAAGATTGGATACGTGAACCAACCGAGGTTATCATACAGATTCATTTTTCAAAGAGAAAATTTGTATGATTGAAATTCTGTTAGGACGCCAGATAATGTTTTCATAAAACAAAATCAATGTTTTAAACAAAATAAATACCACTCCTTCTGCTATTTAATGCCATGATTTTTTGGTATCACAATCTGTGGTAAACGAAAAAAAAAAAATATTTCATTTCCAGTAAAGCAATAAAAAAGATGAGAATCTTTTATTGTTTTAAAACATTTAAATTTAATTTTCAACCATGCATGAGTGTATGTATGTGTGTGTACTGATGAGGGTTTCGCCTGCGTAAGTGTAAATGACATTTGCTACATTGTATGTATTTAAATGACAGTCATATAAGAACATTTTCACTCTCTTTCTCTTTTGCTCTCCATCTATCTCTAACTCTGTTGCACTGCACATGCATACATACTTTTTATTTTGTAAAGCAGCATTATAAACACATTCACACAAATTCCATTCAACCATTCAACTCTCTCCCCACAGAGGACAAAATTACAATTTCTATTTGAAATTCTCTCATACACACACTCACATAACTTTGTATGTGTAGTAAACTCATATACAGATGAACAAATGAATATAAAAAATGTTGCTGCTGTTTTTTCTAAATTGATTTTGATTGATCGTTAAACGAAAAAATTATTAATTTTTTTTCTATTTTGTATTTAAAAATTTTAATTTAATTCACATTAAAATTCATTTTGAAATATTTGAAATGGAATTTGTTGCAGAATTTAACTGCTAACGATTGAAATTGAAAAAAAATAAAATAAATTGAAATTATTGCAATTAATTCAGTTTTTTATTTTACAAGTATTGTTTGGAATATTTTAAATAAAAAATTAACAAGGTTTCCTTTTGAAGTAAAGCACGCCTACCCTTTAGCAGTGAGCTTTGTCGATGCTTTATTATTTCATTTTAAAGGGAATATTCTCACCTAGCCTTGTGCAAAATTTTTTTAACTGAATTTCGTGTGGAATATTTCTTATGAGCCGCCGATATCAACCATAATTTGCTAGTTTTCGAACAATATTACAATTATAGATGGTTAGGCCATAAATAACGCTGAGAATGGTGTCCGATTTGTTGACTACTTGAGAACTGTCTTCATTTCGAATCTGTCTACCAATACAATGACACTACTCCATACATACCTTACATACATAATTGGTCAATACACCCTTTCAGTTAGGAGAAGATATACTCTCACTACCATCTACATATGTATGTCTGGGTATACTTTATATTAAAACCTTATATTTTGTTCGTCCTTATGTACGTATAAATTTTATAATAAAATAAATAATATATATATAGGTGTAGGCAATACAGGCTGTGACAAAAATTATTGGATACACAAATATCTTCAAGCGGAACATTGCCATTTCCGATAGCCAGGCGACTATCGAAGCACTGAATTCCAACCTGGTGAACTCCAAAGACAGTGTTGATCAGTCTCAACACTTTAATGAGGCAACGAAATGATATTATATCCATTTTATATGAGTACCAGTACACAATGATATTCCAGATAACTGCAGTGCGGATAAGTGGCACAACCATCCACATCTCCGATGAATTCTCGGCATTATTACCGGTTTTACCTTCAAAAGACAAAAGTCACTGTAGTTAATACGATAGCTAAGCGTGACAAAAGTCATATGATAGTAGAGTCATTTTGTGCCCAACAATATCAATATATTTTTGGAGAACACTGGCAATTTTGAAACTAAAACCACTGCACATATTGAATGTATTCTTGGAACATTTGTTAGACTTCAGGAGAAAGCACTGTACTATTGCAGAAGACCCATAAAGTATTGCGAACAATAAGAAAAGCTTTCGTTGTAGTTCTTCTTTTCTTCTTATTGACGGTTCTTAAGCTTCCCACAAGGTTTGGCACGTAGGTGTAATACATAATCATTTCTACTCAGGCAACTTACCACTCTCCTCTCATTCCAAAATCATCTCCATATTATTGAGGCTCATTTCTCATTGTTAAATTGAGTACAATGCCAATTAACAAGAGATCTAACAACGTCTATTGAATTCCATAAAAAATCACTGTTTGGTGTGAATTTTGGGCTCTTTTTTAAATTGAAACTCTCTGAAATGCCTTGACTTAAACTCATGCCTGAAACTAGACTGCAAACCCTTGCTACATACATAATTATCTTCAAAAGCTAATAAGGTATTACAGTATAAAGTTTAAAGTTTAAAGTATAAAGTTTTGAGAACTTCAAACCAAAATGCCCCTTAGAAAGTGTCAACTGGTTCGTCCTATGAAGAAAACATGAAGAAAAAGAATAGCTAGTGTTTTGGCTTATTAGATATGAGGCCTCGGTTCAAGCCCCAAGTCAGACGTCTCCAACAATACGAAATATGAAGAAAATATTTCTTCGTGAGTTTCACAAAATACTGCCATTTGGAATTGACTTTACACTGTAGGTCCCACCACTCATCAATAAAATTAACACACACAACATAATTGGTGTGTGTGTGTGTATGTACATGTATAATATGAAGAAATGGATTGGCGGAAAGAGGTTTGATTCTAAGGATATCACAAACAAATATACTTTTAAAATCTGTAGTAAGTGTAGATTTTGGAGAAAGGTTGCATTGTGTGTATAGGGTTCAAAGGATACTCTGTTGATGAAAGCAAAACGCTTATTATCCAAAAATTTTTTATTCAAAAAGTCACATTTCTTTCTACCCACTCTCGTATTTTCTTGTTGCATTCTTTCCGTTGATACCATCCTTTATGTGTCTTACATTTTTAATTTTTTTTTCTATTGTGTTGTAGTAGTTGTTGCTGGTGTAATATTTTTGTACCAATTGTTGCTTTATCTCAAAGTTTTTGCTCAATTTAGCACAGCTACAAGCAGATGATAGAAAAACAAGAATGAAATGTACAGTGGCGCACACTCATGTGAACACTATACCCCCTGTTTCTTGTTGTTTTGGAAATTAAATTTCAAACACTTAAGCCACGAAAATACAGAAAATATGATTTTAAAAACTGATGTTTTTGAGTCCTTATGGCAAATTGTTAGAATAGTTTTTAATAAAAAATAATTTTCTGACTGATTTCTCCGTAAAAGAGGCTCAAGTGTTTTGTACTTAATACACTTGCTTATCATGTTTATTTTGGAACATTTTATTTTTGTTTTCGTTTTTATATTTCTTTTAGACGTCATGTATTATTTATATAACGGTATTGTTTTACCGGAAACGGATATGCTTCTTTTATACACAATCAGACTTTATTTATTTATATCATACAACACACACCCACACATTCATAAATCTTAGTTTTATTTTTGCTTCACATAAGATTGAGTGTTGAATTGCTAAAAGAAACAACAAAAACAAACAATTTAATTTTAACGTAATTGATTAATTTGTATTAAAAACATACAAAAATTTAAAAAGAAAACTGAATTTCATTTCATGATCCTCTACCACCTTTAGATAGCTGTTATAAGAGCCCCATCTCCACTACTAAGTACGCAATTGGTCATTACAACACTTCAATCAAGATTATGCCGAGCTTCTCACACCTCTTCTGGGCATTTTTTTAAATTAGAAACTAAAAATTAAAAGTACGTTTTCCAATGCCACTTTAACAATTGAAAAGATAAAAAGAAATTCATTTCGTATGCACTTTAATTAAAACAGTCCCCAGAAAGAATTTAAAGACTTTCATCCTAAGTGCTGTGCTTTATAATTTTCTTAAAAACTTCAAGTTAAATTGGTATTGCATTCCGCCCTCGCCCCCCTATAAAATTTGTTGTCGTATTAAATATTACTCATACGCACCCAACATACATATACTGCAGCAACCATGCAAGCAACTTCTTTAGAAAATTACAAATTTGCATATCCTTTCCTTTCCCCTTTTCCGTTATATCCGTTTTTATTTTTCTTTATCCGGCTTATTTTGTTAAAAATAAGAGAAAAAGATACTGGAAATGTGTGGAAGACACAACAACTACCTGTGTATGTGTACTTGCATGTAAATTTATGTCGTTTTTGGTTTAATTCGTAGCTTTTCTAGTTTTTTAACACCTCCGGTATAGAATATTTAAAACGTGATTTTGTTGCTGTTGTGGTCGTTGATGTTGTTGTTACTATAGAATAACCAACATGTCTAATAAATACCCAAGAATCTGTTTTATGCATACAAATTGGATATGTTTTGTACATGTAGCAGTAGATAGCACTTCTATACTTAAAGCTCTACTTGGATAACAGGAGGCCAGCTGTGGGAGAGGAAAGTGAGAAATGAGAAAGCAAGGCCTTTAACCAGCCAGCAAATAACTGATGAGGTGTTGGCCTCTACACCTGAGCTACAAAGATCCTCTCACTTTGTAATGGCAAACAAATGTTGTTCGTTGCCACTTAACCGTTGTCAGATAAAACAAAGATGCATGCAATGATGCATGGTATTCAGATCTAAGGCTGTGTTAATCTGTTTGGGAACCTCTGCTGAAGTAATTGTGTGGGGAGATATTTTAAAGCTATTATTTGTGTTAAGGATTACATGGCCTGGGAAGTCCTGAGGATATTTTCTAAAGAATATCAGTTTTGGTCTTAAAAAAAGCAAGCAATTCTGTCGCCACAAAATCAATTTCAAGAAATTTAATTGGTAGCGCATTACTCACTAGGAGCCTTTATTTAAGTAGAGACACACACAATATAAGTGGTGCGAAAAGTTAGGTCGTAATCCTGACTAAAGGCTGTTAATGACCAATTATATACATATGTAGGTGGTTCTAATTGCATCAGTTAGACTAAGTATTCTTCGCTAGCAGAGAGACTCATATTCGTGGATAGCAGTATAACAGGTTAGGTTAGGTTGAAGAGGTAGGCAAAGCTCACTTGATCACACATAGTTTTATAAACGAAGCTCTACCTTTGATATCAATGGCTGATAATTCCGTTAAGCTGACAAAGAATGGAGAGCCAAGGAACCTAAGCCAGCACCTTGCAAGCAATTAGTGTTCGCAAAGAAATTGGATAACGGTTTCTTCCTCTTCCGCAAACCTACAACTTCGGCAAATGTGGTTTGATTGAAGTTGCAGTTTTTCCGCGTGTCTTCTCATAATACAAGGACCTGTAAGAGTGGCCACTGTGATCGACATTGCGATCAAGTTAGAGTAGTTAGTTGGTACGTCTCCTATCCATCGAGGGTTAAGTAAGTCTGGCAAATTTTCTCGGAAAAGACACCGCTACCAACCCTATTATCGAGTCCGGAACCGTCTGTATGTACATACAAGGATTCCGGTTATCTCATGTTAGAGACACATTCGTCTCTGCTCGGGATCGGAAAATGAAATCTCTACGATTCTGACTTAATGCAGTGTTGATTGGCATTCCCTTGAATGAAGGTGTGGTTCATAACCTCACATTTTCTGTCATGCTTAACTGAACTCTCCAATATAAATATCAACACATTAGACATACATATGTACATGACTCTTCAGTCAGGATTACAACCTAGCTTCTCTGTGCTTTAATTTTATACATGAGTTGCGGGATCTATGGTTTAAAGTCGATTCCAAATGACAGATTTTTGAGAAACTTTTTTAATGGCAATTTTATTTCATTCACAGAGTTTTTGCCCATGTAATATTTTTTCCTATTTCTTTTTGTTGGAGATGTCTGATCTGGCGCTTGAATCGTGACCTCACATCTAATAAGCCAACACACTATCTACTAGACTATGGCGACTTCGAGCCATAAATATATGAATAAGAAGCGATTGTCTTCTGTCGCCAATTTGAATGTTTATCCACCGTACAATTAGAAATCTGACTGCTCGCTGTCCTGCTAATGAATTGTTGATTGTGACTTGACATAACCTCACATTTTTTATCGTCCTTAACTTAACTCTGAAGGTCACCTTAGTAAGACGATTTATTTTGGAATCCGATTGGTTTCTTATACTGAATGTTTGTTCGCTGTGTTCGATATAATTTGTGGCATTACCATGGGCCTAAACTCTGCTATAAGTGGGAGCTTTTCCTTCCATCAGAGTCTGCCATCTAGGCTAACCTCAACTAATAAATATAGGTAGGCATTCTGTGGTATCCAGAAACATATTTCATTTACATTTCGTAACTGAAATATATTTCTGAAATACTCCTAAGAAGTCCAGGGAAAATTCACAATGACCCAAAGTTACGCTGGGTGTGGCCACTGCTGTACAGGTACAGTCCCAGACACTATTTTTTGCCAAACGCCTTGTTACACGTATGGAGGACAATGGAGGCCTTTCTGTTGACCCTATTAAGGATAACATTTCGGAAACACTTTGTTTGTTTACAATTTTTATACATCCTCTAGCCTTTACAAGTTTACATGTACAAATCTGTTGATATGTTTTATATGCAAATATGCATGCGTCTCGGAAAGATACATGTGTGTGTGTGATGTGTGCACAGGTGTACTTTACGTGTATGTACATGTGCTAAAAGGTAATACAAAACCAATGTTAATGTTAAAGCTAAGACCACTTAACAACTAACCCAGCAATTTCTTTCTATCCTTTCTTTCTCTTTTTTTTTCTTCTTTGCACTCGTTTTACTTCAACAGCATTTGTATGTTTAAATCATGCAGAATCCTTTACAACAGCTTCAGTAAGCAACCGTCCTCCTGTCTAGTTGCTGTTGCTGAACAATTTTCCTTGAAATATCATGTGTTGGGGTTATTCGGTCGCTTGTTCTGCTGACATAAAGCCGGTACTATAATTTAAATATTTTATTTAATTTTATTTCGCAAAACAGAGAGAGAGAGAGAGAGGGGAGAAAATAAACAAAAAAAATATACTTTAAACGTAATGTTGGCTAAACTTTACGTTATACTGTCGTTGGTTTGGCTTGCACTGGTTTGGCTTGGCTTCGGCTTTACTTGGCAAATTGCTGTTGCCGTAGTTTCGAGTAGAGGTTATTGCCTTCTTCTTTCTTGCTATCAACTCCCAACTCAAACTCCAGCTGTTTACAGTGTGTGTTTGTGTTACAAGAATTTAATTACTATTAATGGTTTAAGACAATTTAATTTAAACAAAAATTTTTTTGTGTTGCCTCAACAGCTATTTTCATAAGTAATAGAGTTTATAAAATGAAGTTGTTGGCAAACTCATTGCAACTAAGTTTCTTGGATTTCATAATAATATTTGCGAATACTTTGTTGGCATTAAATTTGCTGCTTTTAAATTTTCTAAACTAAATAAATTTCTCAAGAAACTTACATGTTAATTAATTTGTAAAAGGGAAAACGAGAAGTATTTAAAGCATTATATGGAGAGTGAAAATGATATTTAGACACACAGGCAATCTTAGTTTCCATTCGATTCATAGCAGAGACAGAAGGCCTAAGTTACTAATGAAGGAAAGAAACTCTGCTTTTAAATGAAAAATATATCGGATGTTTTTCTAAGATCTTAATAACTTAGGTTAGGTTAGGGAAGATGGCGGACCCTCCTTAAAGGAAGAGATCCTACTTAGGTTAGCAATTAGAGCCATTATGTTATCACAATCAATATAATATAATCCGGGAATTAAACATTCCCTACAGGAAATGAACTCGAATCCAAAATTAATCTTGCTACAGCAGCAATCCTTATATTAGAGAGCTGAGTTAAAGATATCAAAAACCTCCATCTCTTTCGACAAGAGTACGGCACTGACACATGAGATGAAAAATAATCTCTTTCTCCTGCTCAGACCCTTGGTCATCTTCTTATCTACACGTGTCCAGCAGATTTCAGCAATATTGTATTTACCCTCCTGCTGCCAACGAAATTAACTTCCCTGCAAAATGACTGGATAATATTCAAATTAACTGAGGCAGTCGTAATATATATGCCCTGCAACATGTCGGAGCTTGCGGGATTCGTAGCAGTTCTGGTCAGTACATCAGCAATGCAATTTCCAACGATATCCCTATATCCAGGAACCAATATAGGAGTTATATTTGAAAGATCTAAAATTTCTCTGAGAAATCCACGGCAATCGGCACATGACAAGTATTTTTTAAATATGATGCCGGCATCTACGAAGTACATAGTCAATTCGGTTGACTAATTTTTCCAATAAATCTAATCGTTTGGCATCAATTGACGCGTGTATGTAGATCTCAAATGCTACAAAATTTTCTATTTTGCCGCCAAACTCAAATGAGTTAACATTGCCCCTTGAAAGATAATCCGTTGGGCGTTAAATTATACGAACAATGGGATCAGTACAACAGATTTTTTGAAAAATTTTTTATGTCAATTTTTATTAACTCTCAGAGCTTTTGCCCAGCTGGGGCTTTTCTAGTTGCCGAAGAAAAATTTGTTCATATTTCGTTTAGTTGCAGATATCTGAACCGAGGTTTGAACCGAGGCCTCACGTATAATAAACCAACGCACTACCTACTAGTCTACGGATTGTTTTTGCCAAATTTTTGTTCCTTTCTTCATGTTCTTTTAATCTTTTTACATCAACTTACACTCACTTAACGCTCAATTACAAGCGTTGGAAAATACTTGTTTAGTGAACCCAAGTAAATTTTTTAACTCAGCAAATTTTTTTTAATTTAGGTGATTAGGCTGTTTTTCGTAATTTTCTGAATATAACGATTAAAAATAATTACCGCTACAGCGCCAAGGATTGGACTGGTAATGTGCAGAAATCAATGTTGCCAACTGATTGAAACAGATTGAATCTCTGCTTTTGTTACCCACATTATTACCCTTTATATAGCAAAAAAATCACCATATTTCAGATTTCAAATGTTTATTCTTTTTGAATGCAAAATAATGTAGTTAAATAGAGTGTTTTATTAAGTGCTTCATATTTTTAAATTTAAATAAAACAGAATGTGTGTGAGACAAATTAAAATTTTTTATTTGTTTGACTTTAAGGACATACATACGTATCAGAGGTCAGCAATGAGTAATCAAACAGATGAGTATGTGGGGCTGAGCAAGTGGAGAATAAAATAAATTTTTGGCGAGATTTCGGGGAAATAAAAAATACAAAAGGTATTAGTTTTATAATAATTAATTATTATTTATTTGTACACAAATGTACCTTTCGGCTGGGCGGTTGATCGGGTATTGATTTCTTTTCAAGCATATTCTTACCAATTCACAATTAATAAACGTAAGTACAGGGGTGGTTTATACACTTAAACTAAATTTATATCTAAGCCTTATAATTAGGGTGGCCAGCGTGAACAGAGTAGATTCGAATCATACTTATAATTTCTGATACTTATACGCATTCATTACTTATTTTAATATCATACTCATACTACTCATATTAAATGTTTGAAGTACTCATCGTACTTGTACTCAACAATACGCATGATGTTGTTGATTTCGACTCTCCTTTACTGAACATTTACAAGAATCACAAAATAAGTATGATTCGCGTACGAACACAATAATACTTACTAGAAGGTTGTGTGTTTGCTTTGCTTGCTGTCTTTGTCTTTGTTATTTTCTTGTTTCTTTTTCTTTGTAAATGCAACAACAACTATGACTGTAAATCTTTATGTATGATTCGAATCACTCGAATCATTTATGAGTATTATAAGTATTTTTCTAAATTTATGAATCTGAATGAGCAGGCGTATGAATCAAACATATTTCGAATATTTAAGTTTTATGTTAACGTTGTACTCATATTCACTGCAACTTATGAGTAGCGAATATACAATTCATTTCTGATATACGTTATTGGTCATTACAACCATTTACTCAGGATTACGGCCTAGTTTTTTGCACCCCACTAATGTCATTTGTGTTCATTTTATACATGAGTGGCGGGACCTACAGTTTAAAGTCAGCTCTAAAGGGCAGATTTTTGATAAACTCTCATAGCAATTTTATTTACAATCAAATTTTTTGCAAGAAATCTGCTAAGAGGCATTTGCCGAAGAAGTATTTCATTTTGTTGAAGATGACCTTTGAACAGTGGCTTCAGCGACTTCATTTGAATCCAAACACCTCACGTAATTCTCAATCCCCAGTTTTGTGACGTACTTTTGAATCCTTACTAAGGCGTATAGATAGACGAATACGTACTAACTAATTAGTCTGGATTACAACTTAGCTTTTCAAACCACCCATGTTGTTTGTGTTAATTTTATACTTGAGGTCATTTTTTAATGACAATTTATTCTCAGCGATTTTAGCAGAAGACTGTTGGAAGAAAGTCGCTAAAAGAAATATTTTTTGTTCTATGTTCGAGATGTCTGAGTTGGGGTTTGAACCATGGGTTCGTGTCTAATAAGCCAACACACCATCTACTAAACTACGTTCGTAGACGAATAATCTTAACTTTATTCAGAATATTTTCTATTACTTCTGTATTGCAAAAAGAATTTAAAATAATTCTTAAACATAAAATTTCTTCTCAAAAACATAAAAAAAAATTCAATTCAATTTGCAATCTCCCCCGAAAACCTGTTGAAATGTTGTTATCAGTAAAATATTGAAAAAAAAGAAGAAATTCTTAATGCTTTTCATTTTACAATCTATTAAATATTTATTATTATACCAGAGCATAAATTTTCCTACAATTCAGTTCCGAGCTCTTCTTTTTAATTTTTAATACTCAACCAGCTTCACTTGGCGCAGTGTGTCAGTAAGCTACAAGCATAGCAGCAGCAGCGGCATTAAAACAATGAAATTGAAATAAAATATTATATGCGGACGATTTATTTTATTTGCCAGCTATCACTGCCACCAACACCACCACCGTCACACAGTTACCATATATTTTTGGCCAAAGAGTGTTAAGAGATATACTATATGTGCCGTGACCCCAAAAGTGTTGACGGGGTATTAAAATATTAACGATATTGATTGAAATACAGTAAAACGCAATAAAAATTGGAAAAAAACAAAGCCACTGCCACTGTTATACACTGTGGCAACAACTATATGTTGCATAAATAATAAAATAAATACTGTCTGTATGGCAATTATTTTTCCTTATGTGGCAAAATTAAATTGAATTAAAGTTATTTTTGTTTTGTTTTGTCTGATTTATGAGACCAAAGTTTAATAAAAATAGCAGTTATCGCCTAAGCTTTAATTGACCTCAATTGACACGAAATTCAGCGTTCAGATTTTTGTGTGTTGTACTTTGTCAGATATTTTTATAAATTGCAGTAGACTAGACTTCCCATTCAAAGGTAATAGCCTAAAAAGTTCTTAGGCTACCAAACAGATAGCACTACGAGTATTAACTCCATACATTCACAGGCAAATTTTACAACTGCCGGACTATGAGTTTATGGATATGAGCATTCCACGTTAGAATAAAGCTTTGGGTTTTGGCGACTAGAATACTTGAGGTATTCTAGACCTCTCCAAAAAGACGAAATACCAAAAAAATTTGTTGGAAAAATCTCTGAGATTAAATAAAACTGCGATGAAACGTTTCTCCCAAATCTGACATTCGGTATCGACTTTAAGCTGTAGGTCCCAACACTCATGTATAAAATTAACACTCACGACATAAATGGTGTGAGAAGTTAGGTCGTAATCATTACTGAAGGGTTGTAGTGAGCAATTATGTATGTTTTTTTATAGCTTTACGAGCTAAAGGCCGGGAATCTTCAAAATACATTGGCAGCCCGGCCTACCAATGTGCACGATTCGCCGTAAGACTTACTCTCGGCTTGCTAAGCGCCTGCGTACTAAACCCAACCTCGTTCGTCACACTTCCAACCACTTGCCCCCCGGGACCACAATCAAGTATTACTTCGGGGGATTGGAGATTCAGCGAGTGCTGCCTTCCAATTTTGCTGACCTTGCTCTCTCAGCCAATCATTGCTGCATCAATATCCTCCTTGCTAAAGCACATACTGCGTTCCAATTGTCATATGAGGTTAACTACATCGTCGGCCGTTGCCTGGGATCCTATTGTCTTCTCCAGGCAATTTCGTTGGTCATCGTATCTCGGGCAGGTAAAGAAAATATACTCCGCCTTCTCCTTTTTTTAACGGCATTCTGGGCATGTTTCATCTACGTCGTGACCATACTTATAGAGATATACTCTGTAACATCCATAGCCTGTTATGTATGTATGTTAGTATGTAGTATTTACGTATGTGTGTGTGTGTGTACTATTAAAACCAACGCTTAGATGGATAAATATTATTCGCATATTTTAACAGAAAAATCAACCTCTGCGAAGTGGTTTGTCAGGTTTAAACCAAATGAAATGACCAAAGAGGCTTGGAAATTAATTGGTCAAAGAGGACTGGATGCCTTATAGATTATGTTAGCTACAAAAACATTAAAAAGTCTAACAAATAATTTCGGATGAGAGTATCTGGTGTATTGACAACATTATACCGCAACATTGTTTTGTCAAGAGGTTCAGATCATTTATTCCGAAAAGAGAAGTTTGGAAAAGTAGCGAAATATACAACTCGATTACGACTCGGTTTAGATTTTTACGGATGGTTTGATAAGGTTACCATAAGAATTGTCTGCCACACAGGCTTTTCACGCTTCACCTCGAGTAGTACATTTTTTATTATTATGTCCGGCACGTATCCGATAAACTGGAAGCATGCGAAAATAGTTCCGGTGCGCAAGTCTAACGGGGATTATCGACCAATTGCTATCTTATGCTTTCTCTCTAAGGTTCTTGAGAATATACTTTATATGCAAATGATGAATTACATCGAACTGAACAGTCTCCTTTCTAGGATGCAATCTGGCTTTCGATCAGGTCATAGTTGTATTACTGCTCTAGTGGATGTTAGTGAGAATGTCAGAAAGGCCTTGGAGAATGGCGGTGTGAACTTTTTAGTTCTCTTGGATCACTCAAAAGCCTTTGATACGGTCGATCATAATATGCTTGTTAGGAAACATAAATTCTTTTTCGGATTTTCTAATACATCTGCCAAGCTTATACACTCATATCTTTCCCAACGCGCACTATCTGTTGTTTTGAAGGGCAAATGGTCTGTTTCTCTACCTTTAGACAAAGGTGTGCCTCAGGGCTCTATCCTTGGACCTCTTTTTTTCTCCCTGTATGTCAATGATTTACCTGGATATCTTTTGAATAGCAAAATCCACTTGTATGCAGATGATGTGCAACTTTGCTTAAATAGCCCGGTGGATGATATTTCACGCGCCGTTGATTGTTTGAATGCTGAACTTGCACGGATCTTCTTATGGGCAACTGCTAATGGTCTCTGTTTGAACCCCGGGAAATCTAAGTGTATTTTATTGCATAGGAGAAGTGTCGTACCTACAATATCCAGGGATGTTGTGATGAATGGTGAGAAAATTGAGATAGTTCATACGGCGAAGAATTTAGGAATAATTTTTAACTCCTATTTGACATGGGATAATCACATAGATTCACTTGTGAGGCAGACGTATATTAAGTTGCGTGCACTTTGGTCCACGCAACTTTATATACCTTTGAGAACTACAATTTTAATTGCGAAGACTTATTTGATTCCCTGCTTACTGTATGGATGCGAGCTGTTTGGTAATTGCGATTCTAGCAGCAAACATAAACTGAATGTTCTGTTCAATAATATTGCTAGATATGTTTATAATTTGAGAAGATATGATCATATCTCTGTGGCAGCTAAGAGTCTTTATGGTGTGATCTTTGATAATCTCCTTAATATTCGTGTACTTTTATTTTTGCATCGAATTGTAAACAAGCGGATACCGAGTTATTTATTTGACAGGATACGTTTTGTCCAGTCACCCCGTAGTAGGAATATTATAGTTCCTCGACATCGCTATTTATTCTCCGAATGGCAGTTTTATTTACATGCTATTCGACTCTGGAACGTTCTTCCACAACATCAGCAATGCAACACCAACGCTAATAGCTTCAGGAAATTTTTGTTTCAATATTTTCTATTATTTTTTTCTTTTTTCTTTATATATATTTGCAACTTTATTTTTTCTTTCTCCTTTTTCTATTGTTTTTTGCATACCTTGTCATTATAAAGTCAATTACTTATTACTAAATTAATTTATTACTAAACTAATTAGTTACATATTACGTTCCTGTACTTTAAATATAAGATTTTCATCTTGTTGTACAGGGGGCTAATTCTAGCATTCGTATACGAACGAATTTTTACTCGAACGTGCGAGTTTTTTTAGTTTTGGGATTCTCTTACTCGTTATCGAGTAAAGTGTATCGAAATTTCTAATGATGGCATTCGATAACGTGTGATTATTCGAAAGCAACCTTGCGAGTTTTTACTCGTAGGCACTAATGGCCTCATTAGTCTTTACTTTCCGTGGCTGTTCTGTTCAGTTCTGTTCCGTTCAGTTACGTTTGCCAGTTAGTTATTCTGTGACAATTTGCCAGCTGTTTACGGTTATCAAATAAAAAAAACTAATTAAAATAAAAATTGTTTAATATAAAAAAAAATAAACGTTTGTAAAAAAATGAATAATAATATAGACCAAATTTCGGATTATTTTTTGGATTCAGATGTTGAGGATGTGTCTATTATTGGCAGTTTTTTAACAGTGTATAAATTATACAAAAAAAAGTGTTTAAGAAAGTTGCGCCGTAAAAGAAGATGGTACGCTCGACCTATAAACCGTAATTGGTTATATTCGGGATACCATCAAAAAGTTTTTAAACAAATTAAGGAGTTGGATGAAGAACAATTTTTTCTGCATACCAGAATGACCACAGAAGTTTATGAACTTTTACTAACTCTCGTGATAGGTTCACTAAGAAAGCTAGGACAACGATTATTACCTGAAGAAAGGCTCTCAATAACACTTCTGTAAGTTTTATGTTGTTTAGTATTGTACAGCAATACCTTGTCATATTTTTGTAGTTATTTGGCTTATGGTAACTCGATTCAGTCTATTGCATGGAGTCATAAGTTAGGGAAAAGTAACATTATTTTGGAGACGTGTGATGTGTTGTGGCGTTTAGTGTCTCCAATTTATGTTAGTGAACCTACCACTGCTCAATATACCGATATTGAAGCAGATTTTAAAAATATGTGGAATATTCCCAATTGTGTAGGTGCGATTGATGGGAAACACATAGCTTTGAAATGTCCGCCTAATTCAGGATCTATGTTTTTTAATTACAAAAAGTTTTTTAATTTATTTAATACTTTTTTCCAAATTTATGTTATAATTAATAAAATTTCCTATTTTATTAAATTTTTCTTCTAATTTTTCAAATATAACTGTCAGCTGTTTGCTGCTGTCACTTACAATTACTTAACAAATTTTATTTTTCACAGGTTCGTCCGAAACAGAACGGAACGAAACAAAAAAACTAACTACTCATATATGTTTTCTATTAACGAAATAAAATCAGCTGTTTCGTAACGGAACAGAAAGTAAAGACTAATTCTACCTTAAAGCTTTCGAATTAACCTTTTTTTTGCTGTAAAGGATAATATAAAAAAACGAAAGTAACAAGTTTATAATAATTTATGAATAAAAAATTAATTCCAATATTTGTAGGTCAAAACTTTCAAAAATGAATTACACCCAGAAAAAAATTCTTGGAAATTTCATGGTTAGGTTAGGTTAGAGGACGTGTACTTGCCAACTGTGACAAGTACACTACCCGGAGGTCGAATTGACCCATTGTACAACGTCCTAGCTTCTCACACCACTCGTGTTGTGTGCGTTAATTTTATACATGAGTAGCGAGACCTACAGTTTAAGGTCGACTCCCAATTCAGATTTTTGCGAAGCTTTTTATGGTAATTTTTACTCTCAGAGTTTTTGCCAGAAATCTGCTGAGACGAAATTGCCGAAATTTTTTTTTTCATATTTTCGTTTTGATGTCCGACCTGGGATTTGAACTCGGGCCTTTCGTCTAATAAGACAACACACTACCTACTAGACCACGGCGAATTAATTTCGTGGTTAAGCATTCAGAATTGGCAAAGAGTATTTTACCAAATACTCCTCAGGGAAAGACAAGAGATCTAATCAGCTGTGGGAACAGCTCACAACTAAGCTCAATGCTTCCGGCGCACCAATCAAAGATGCAAAATTGGGGCGCAATGTAGTTTAACAAACTCTTGTTTTACTTTACATAACAGATGTATAAATATATGTAAAAAATAAAAGATTTATATTTTGTTTTTAAATAATATAGGTACTTCACGTTTTTATTTTTATTTTTATCCACAATAGTTTTTATATAATTTGAAAAAATTTTAATTTTAATATTTTTATAATAATTTACAAACAAATAAATTTAGTTAGTTTTTTTAAGTATTTCAAAATTTAGTTTTTTTCTTTTCAACTTTATTTAATTTGCAACTTGTCTTTCTTTTATCCTTTAAAACTAAAATCAACTGTCCCAACTGAAACAACTTCTTTTCAACTTTTCTTTTTTCTTCACAACTTATTATTTCACTTCTTACTTTACGACTGACTGACTACTACTGACTCTTCTAACTTGACTTTTCTTTTCCCTATTCTCTTCTCATTCTCTTTCTGTTCCCGATCGTTCGGGGTTACCATCTTACACTCGGCCATTCTGATAGTCGTCTGTCCCAGATGACAGTACTGACGCAACATCTTCATTATCCACCCATCTCTTCATGCAGTCGGAACTGGTTGTTGTACTGCTTGGCCCTTCGTTTTCAGCTACTTTTCTCACCTCATACCGGTTGTTTCTTTTGACTTTTGTTACTTCGTATGGACCGAGATACTCGCTAGCAAGCTTCCTGCCTGATACAAACTGCGTTCGTTTTATAGCAACTAAATCACCTTCTTTATACATCACTGCTTCTTTTCGCTTCTTATCAAAATTTCGTTTATATGCCTCTTGCGCCTTTTCAATCTGTAGTTTTGCTTCTGCTCTTAATTGTTGTCGTTCTTCGTTAAAATGTTCAATCAGTTCGCTTTCAAGCATTTCTAGAATGTTTGAATCAATGTCTGTTTTCATTCTTGTACCAAACATTAGTTCAAATGGCGACGTTTTGGTAGAACTATGAACATATGAATTTATAGCTTTTTGAACTCTTCCAATATATTTAAACCATTTAGCTGGCTCATCTTGCGAAAGTTTAGAGATGATTGACAAGATGACTCGATTTACGCGCTCGATCTGCCCGTTGCCGCGTGGTACACCTGTTGTTGTTACGACGTGATCAATGCCTGATTTACTGCAAAATTCTTGGAATAGTTTTGAGGTAAATGCAGTACCTCGATCGCTGATTAGTCTGCAAGGAAAACCGAAAACATCTGACCAGGTTTGTAGGTGCCGAATTACTTCTTCGGAGCTTGTTGTTTTCGTCGCGTATAACCAAGCAAATTTTGAAAAGCTATCGACCGCTGCAAATATATATTTATACTGTTTTGACGTAGCATCTAATGGACCCAAGTGATCGACGTGTATGGTGTGCAGCGGAATAGTGCCTTTTCCAATACAGTGCAAAAAGCCATCTTTTTTCCCTGTTTTCTTGTTGTAAATGATACATTCTACACAATTGTTTATGACTTGCTCCACTTTACGCTCTAAATGCGGAATAAAGTATTTTTGGCGTATTGCATGCATTGTTTTTTCCTTGGCAAAATGGCCATTCATATGTGCCTTTCTAATTATTTCTGATTACATAGCTTTTGGCACCAGCAACAAATCATTGCCTTCCATACATTTATATACGAGGCCTCCTTTCAACTGTAATACGTTTGTTTGGTCCGTGTGAGTCTCCTATAGTTTCCTATAGTACTCTTATTTTTTTTAAGAGCCTTTGAGTAGTAGTCGGCTCTATAAGATGGCAAAGTCAATTGCCGAAGTTTGTGAGAATAAAGACAGTTGAGTTCTGAATTGATTCTGAATTTTATTTCAAATAACTATGGCTTATATACTATTCTTATTCTATGTTTCTTATAATAATCTTAAAGTATTTCCCCTACTTATTCTATGTTTCTATATTTTTCTTTCTCCTAATTTGTTAATGATTTAGTGACCTACAACAATATAAACAGTAATATCAAATTCGTTTGTAAAACATTTCTAGTGACCCATATTAATCAACACAAGCCACTTGAAATTGCATAGTCTGCATATTACGGTTATACTTTGTGAAGTCACTTTGTATTTGTTTATTTTATTTTTGTTTGTCTTTTTATTTTTACATATGGGTGAATGCATACATTACATCCCTACCGTTCAAAAGAAAAAAAAATATTATATTTATATATATTTTTTTGTATAAAAGTATTAAATTACAAATTTTTAGAATTTTAAAGTGGAAGTACAATAATTTAACATATACATAATATCTTAAACTAATTTTAATCTATTTTTGTGTATAGTCATTGGTTTATTATCTTTTAAGATTGTGATATTTACATCTTGTGTGTTTATTACATTAAAAGGGCCAATGTATTGATTTTCGCTTTTCTTTGCGTTTTCTTTTCTTAAAAATACTTTATCTCCTATTTCTATTTGAATATCATTAGTATTCTTATCTTTAATATGTTTTTGTTTTATTTTGGTTTCCAATAAATTTTTGTTTGCCATTTCATGGGCATGTTTTAGTTTTATTTTTAATTCTGTGACATAATCTTCATAGTTATAAAATTTTTCATTTGGCATGGGTTCGGTTGGCATTGACGCTAATCTTCCATATACGAGTTCAAATGGAGAAAAACCTGTGGATGTGTGTGGTGTTGTGTTATACGCGAATGTATAGTACGGAATCCATTCATTCCAATTGTATTGTTCCGTGAAGGAACGCATATATTCGTTTAATACCTTATGATTCCTTTCAATACTACCTAAAGTCTCATGGTGGTATGCTGTGGAAGTTACATGTTTAATTTTCATAAGAGTACATATTCTATTAAAAAGTTCGTTTACAAATTCAGTTCCTCTATCTGTTTTCACTGTGTCAAAACATCCATATCTTAATATAAATTTTTCTACTAAGATTTTTCCAATTTCAGATGCTTCTTTAGTTTCTATTGGGAATGCGTCAATATATTTTGTTAGTTCGCATTGTGCTGTTAGTATATATCTATAACCGTTTGATACTCTTAAAGGTCCTACAGTGTCTAATTGTATAACTTGAAATGGTTTTGTAGGTGTGTTAGTAATTTGCATTGGTGCCTTAGTGTGTCTAATAATTTTATTCTTCTTACAACTTTCACAATGACTGATAAAATCTTTAATCATTTTATACATATTTTTCCATATATATTTCTGTTTTAATCTAATGACTGTTCTACGTACTCCAGCGTGGCCGCCATGTGGAGTTTCATGATATTCTTTTATAATTTCTTCTTGTCTACCCTTTTCCAGTATTCTTTCTGGTTGTTTAAATAATATAATTTCTATAGGTCTCTGCCTACATTTATCCTTATTCTGCATGCTATTATATATTTTAATTAATTTTTCCTCACGTATGAGCTTAAAAATGTCATCATCCTTTGCTAGCGTTATTGTAAATATTTGATTATCCCGTAAAATCTTAGTTAACTTCTGCAAGACTGAACCTAAATTCGAGTATGCATTTTCATTACCAGATACTATTACGCGATTTTCAAAAATCTCAATTTTTGGCATGCTTTTATTACCTTTGTTTATAATAAATTTTAATCTTGGGTAGCCTTTAATTTGTGAAAACGAAATACTATTCCACATAAAGAGGTTATTAGTCTCTGTCTCATAACTTTCTCTTTTCTTATTATTTTCATCTTTGTTCATTACTGTATTGTCTTGATTACTTTTCTTTTCAATTAATTTTTCAGTCATTTTCCTAGTCATTATATTTATAGATTTTGGCATCATTTCCTTTAGGTCATTGGAATCTATTTTGATTCTTGATAATGCATCGGCGTTAGTATTTATTTTTCCTTGTTTGTATATGATCTCGAAATCGTAATCCATGAGATCTAATCTAATTCTAGTTAATCTTGATGAAGGGTTTTTGTGGGTAAATAACGATACCAGTGGTCTGTGATCAGTCACTACTTTGAACTTTCTACCGTATAAGTATGGTCTAAAATGAGTAATTCCCCAATGAATAGCTAAGAGCTCTTTTTCTATGACAGGCTTGTTAATTTCATGTTTATTAAGAGAACGACTTGCATATGAGATTGGTAAATCACTGTTTATTTCACCTTGTGAAAGTACTGCTCCCAAGGCGAAATCTGATGCATCAGTAGTGAGAATAAATTCTTTCTTAAAGTCTGGATATTGTAATATTGGTGGATTTGAAACTATGGATTTTAACATTTCAAAGGATTTTTGGCACTTTTCTGACCAGATAAATTTTTGATTCTTCTTTAATAATTCATTGAGAGGTTTAGCAATCTGAGCAAAATTTTTAACAAAACGTCTGTAGTAATTACAGAAAGCTACAAATCTTCTTGTGTCATCCGCATTCTTCGGGATTGGATAAGTTTCAAGTACTTTACATTTATTCGGGTCTGTCATTATTCCTTTGTCTGTAATAAGATGTCCTAAGTAAACTACTTCTGGTTTAAAAAAATTGCATTTATTTGGATTTAATTTAAGGTTGTTGGTTTTTAGTCTTTGAAAAACTTTTCTTAAATTATCATTATGGTGTTGTAAAGAACATCCAAAAACAATTATATCGTCTACGTATATAAATGCATTGGAATCTAAACCTGTTAATGCTATTGTCAGCATTCTTTGGAAACTATTAGATGATATTTTCAGGCCAAAAGGTAATCTTTTAAATTGATAATGTCCATTATTTGTAGAAAATGCTGTAAGTGGTCTAGATGTGGGTTCTAATTCTATTTGATGGAAGGAGCTTGTCATGTCTAAGGTTGAAAAATATTTTGCTCTTCCTATCTTGTCTAACACATCATCTAACTGAGGTAATGGGAATTTGTCATTGACTAATTTTTTATTTAATTGACGATAATCGACAACTAGTCTCCACTTCTTTTCATCGTTGTCACTTTTCTTTGGGGCTAAAAGTAACGCGGAATTATAAGGACTAACGGATGGTTCAACTAAATCTTCTTTTATCAATTTATGAACTTGTGTTTTGATTTCTTCCTGCTGTGACTGTGGTAATCTATAATTTCGTGTGTAAACCGGTGTATTGTCTACAGTTTGTAGTTTTTGTTGATAGAAATTATTTGCTGTTAAATGATCTCCTTCTAAATGAAAAATATCTTGGAATTCTTTACATATTTTCTCTATGGTTTGTCTTGCGTTAATGTCGACTGTATCTATACTTAGTAATTTTCTTAATTTTCCCCATCTATCCTGTTGTTTATCATTAGTAATTTCTTTTTTATTATATAGAATGTTGTAATGTGATAAGCGTTTGATTTGTAAATCTAATTGTGATATTGTTACCTCTTCGTCTGAAGTATTTAAAATTCTAATGTGCTTTGTCCCACGTTTTGGAATTATTGTATTACCAATAAAAATATTGCTACCGATTTGTTTTGCACATACTACGCTATCTTCTTCAATCTGCAAGTTAACTGCTTGTATCATTTCAGTTCTCGGTGGTATTGTGAACCTATTGATATTTGCTCTCATTGGTAGAACGTACTCTGTTTCATTTATTATGATAGCTAATGTGTATGTCTCATAATCTATTTTTGCCAAATATTTAGTGAAAAAATCTCTGCCTAGAATACCATCTGTTGCTATTGGGAATTCTGTATTCACTATTTGATATTCGTGGCTTATTACATCCTCCGGAAGTACCAATTTAAGTATTGAAGTACCCATTGTTTCAATTGATTTGTTTTCTATTCCTGTAATTCTGCAAGCGTTGTATTCTCTTATTTCTTTATTTCTTACGAAATTTTCCTTACATATGGAGATGTCTGCACCTGTATCTATTAAAAATTTTATGAAAAATCCTTCATCAGTTTTGAATGTAACAAAATGTGGTGCGTCTGCATGTGAACTATAAGTCTTTAAGGTATATTCTTTTAATCCCCCTACATCTTCATTAAAATTTACTCTTGAGGATTGCAGGGGTTTCCTTCGTTTCCCTGTTCCTGAGCAATATATATTCTTCTTTGATTTCTATTTCTATCTCTAAAGTCTGTATTTCTGTGGTTATGATTGTTATTACCATTGACGTTATTACTTCTTGGATGATTATTGTTGTTTTTTCTTTGAAAATTGTTATTACCTCTATAATTGTTATAATATCCCTGATTATTGTTATTGCTCCTGTTATTATTGTACGTATTGGTATAGTTACGTTGTCCTCTGTTATTAAATGGTCTTTTATTTTTATTGAAATGCATTATTGAATTTTGTTGTGGTATTACTTCCGAGGCTATTTGAATTGCTTCATTTAAACTTTTGGGACGAGCAGCTAATACCGTGGCTCTGTGTGGTTCGTTTAAACCATTTTTAAAAGTACTAAGTGCCACCTGGTCATTCATTTTAATGACTGTTTCCCTATTTTGAGATCCCAATTCAGCAATTTGTAATTCATTGAGGCATGCTACAAGTGATTCAATTTTGTTAGCAAATTGTGTTACTGAGCTATTGCCTTGAGTTTGCTTTGCTAAATCAGTATGTACGGAAGATAATGATTTTCTGGGGGAGAACACTTTCCTGAAGGTATTTTTGAGTGTTTCTAGCGAATCTGGTACTTTTTCTGAAATTAACTTGTTCCTCACTCTGTCTGTCAATTTAGTAGCTAGAACAAACTTAATCAACTTACTAATTTCTGTATCATCTTTAAGTGTTTCAGCATAGTACTCTATTATGCCCAAAAAATTATTCATTTGCCCGAGGTCACCATTGAACTCTGGTATTATTTTGGATGCGTCAAGAATACCGAACAATGCCATGTTTTTATTGTTGCTTACTTTTAAATATTTTAGAATTTTATTTTCAATTTCTTTTATTTCTTCTAAGGAGTAGTCCTCATACTTTATTGCAAAATGTTTTAAGTCTTGAATTGCTTTTATTGTATTGCTTACATAAGTTAGTGTGTAAGTTCTATTTGGATTTTTCTTCAAATTATTATAAATTCCTACTAACCTATCCATTAATTATACATTTGTTAAATTGGCATTAATTTTAACTGCCTTTTTTCTCATATATTCTTTATAGTAGTCATTTATCTTTCCTATACCTAATACTAATAAAAGAATTAAAATTATCTGTTGCATGTGGTCATTTGTAATTGTCAACACACTGCCGTTGTTATTGTTTGTAATAATGGCTTCCTTTGAAAACCAGCCTCCCATATTTCTAATTTTTATAACAAGTTTTTATATATTATATGTATTTATATATTATATATTACATATTTAAAAATTTTTTTTTTTTTTATCTTATAAGTTTTTTTTTGCTTCTAATATCGGCTATCTCCCGCAATATCGTAGATTTCTCGGCCTTGTTGCCTGTGAGATGCAGTCTTCTGTAGGCTTCCGCAATTTGCTTCCTCCTTTTCACTGCTTTTCCTCCTCTTTTCTTGTGGATTTTGGTCTCTTCCTTCGGTCTTTCGGGTTTTTCAGGTTTTGGGACCTGCGCTTTGGATTTTTGCAGGCGTTTAAGATACTCTTGGATGGGTATCTTCTTTTTGCTGGCACAATATTTTGGGGCTTCTGTAGTAGGAACTACAGGTTGAGGTACATATTCATCCTCCAGTAATCGTTCCCACTTCTTAAAAAGCTGGTCGATCTCCAGTCTGGTTACCTCCAATTGTTCTATATTCATCGGATTCGAACGTAAGCACTTTTAATTTTCATAACTTTGGCAATGGAAGAATTTTATGTTTTTTTTTTTTTTTTTTTTTAGTTTGGCAGGATCGCCATGTAATACGTTTGTTTGGTCCGTGTGAGTCTCCTATAGTTTCCTATAGTACTCTTATTTTTTTTAAGAGCCTTTGAGTAGTAGTCGGCTCTATAAGATGGCAAAGTCAATTGCCGAAGTTTGTGAGAATAAAGACAGTTGAGTTCTGAATTGATTCTGAATTTTATTTCAAATAACTATGGCGTATATACTATTCTTATTCTATGTTTCTTATAATAATCTTAAAGTATTTCCCCTACTTATTCTATGTTTCTATATTTTTCTTTCTCCTAATTTGTTAATGATTTAGTGACCTACAACAATATAAACAGTAATATCAAATTCGTTTGTAAAACATTTCTAGTGACCCATATTAATCAACACAAGCCACTTGAAATTGCATAGTCTGCATATTACGGTTATACTTTGTGAAGTCACTTTGTATTTGTTTATTTTATTTTTGTTTGTCTTTTTATTTTTACATATGGGTGAATGCATACATTACACAACTTATAGTTTTCATAGGAACCCACCTCCAACGCTTTTACAACTGCTTTGATGTATTCATCTTTATTCTGAAGACTTTTAAATCTGGACGATATATCTGACGAGACAATCATTATATCAACTGGATAACGGCTCAGGTGATCAACGTGTTTCAACCGATTTGCAGTACGATGCTCGACGGTGTATGTGAAATCCTGTAGATACATCACCCATTGTGCTACATCGCGTGGTATGTCTTTTTTTTGAATAGTTTGCTTAAATGCAGAACAATCTGTCACCAACTTGAAATTTATTCCCAAAAGATAATGACGAAATTTTTTGAAAGCTAAGTATGCCGCTTTAACCTCCAATATATAGCTATGTAGGCGACTTTCCTGTGGAGACGTCTTTCTGCTATAAAAAAATACAGGGTGAAATCTACTCTGATATTTCTGCATTAATGCTGCTCCAAAACCATTTTTTGAGGCGTCAGTGTGCAGCTCAGTTTCCGCTTCCCTATCGTACAACCGCAAAACTGGTTCCCTTATCAATGCTGTTTTAATCGTGCTTATTGCATCCAATTCTTTTTGGCCTATACGAAATACCGTATCTTTCTTCAACAAATCGGTTAACGGACGAACAATTTGTGCATAACCTTCTATAAATTTGCGGAAATAACCTGTAAGGCCCAGAAACGATTGAATATCCTTTACATTTTTAGGTACTGCAACGTTGGCGACTGCTTTTATCTTCGTACTGCTTGGAGATATTTTACCATTTTCGACGGTGTGACCCAAAAATTCAATTTTTGTCTTTAAAAACGAGCATTTTGCCCAATTAAACTTTAAATTGTAGTGTGCTGCTGTGTTTAAAACGCGTTCAAGCTTTTTGATGCATTCTTCTTCTATTTTGCCATAAATAATGATGTCATCGATGTATAAGTCCATAACATTTTCGTTTATCAAGTCCTGAAAGACATAATTTACGTAGCGTACAAAACATGCTGGAGAGTTGCAAAATCCGAATGGTGCCTTGTTAAACTCGTAAAGGCCTCTTTTCGTGACGAAAGCTGTATATTTTCTGCTAGACTCGTCAACTGTAACGTGGAAAAATCCGTTTTCTAAATCCATTGTAATGAAAAACTTTTGGTTTGCCAATTTTTGCAAAACTTCATCAACAATGGGTACAGGAAATGCATCTTTTAGCACCATAGTGTTTAGCTGACGGAAATCAATGCATATTCTAAAGTTTCCATTTTTCTTTTTGGTGACCACTACTCTGCTGGCTGTATCGGACGTAGATTTTCTTATAATACCACCTTTTAACCATTCTTCTACCTGGGTATTTAAAGCATCTTCTTCTGCGGGTTCTAGTCTACTGGGAGCATGCCTAAATGGTTTCATTTTCTCATTTGGTACTATATACATTTTTACCGGACATTCTCCTGTGGCCTTTTGAAAATTGTAATTTTGTATCAAATTACTTACGGTATCCTTGAATTTGTAGTTGGCATCGATTTCTTCAGCGGTTACGTTGTAAACTTTAAGTTCATCCTGCATTACTTCTTTGGTTTTAAAAACATACCCGCTATCGTCCGCCATGAGAGTAAAATTTCTGATAAAATCGTGTCCAAGGATTCCGTCCCAGACTAAGCTGTTATCTGGTATTACAACAAAAGTGTGAATAGTTACTATGTTATCAACGCGGACCGTACCAGATAAACACCCGATTGGTTGCGTCTTTGCATTGCCTAGACCACGCAACACTGTTTTGCATTTTGCCAACGATTGCGGCGCGAAATGTCTTTTGTATATGCTGTTCTTTATGATAGAAATATCCGACCCGGTGTCTACTAAGCATTTGATTTCAATATTGTTAAAAAAAATTATTTTACAACGCGACTGATCGATCACAAATTGCACATTTCTTTCAGTGTCTTTAGTTTTATTGCAATTTTTAGCAATATGCCCGAACTTATTGCAATTAAAACATTTTGATAGACTCTTACACTCACTCCGCTTGTGCTCTGTAGAACCACAATTATAACAATGTTCCAATTTTTTGGTTTTATTTTTTATATTATTTGCGCTGTCATTCGCTTTATTGTAAAAATCTCGGTCAAAGTTCATCGCTTCGAATATTTCGTATTTTTCGCGTAATTCTTTGTAATTTGTTGCAGTGTACATCTGATATTTTAGTTCTTTTCTTATTTTTAAACCGTCTATAATATACCGAATTACCGATTTTTCTTCAATATTGCCCAAGGCCGCAATTTTTCTCATTTTCAACATGTATTCATGGAAACTTTCACTTTCCTTCTTTTTGTTGCTTTCCAACATTTTGTGAAGCTCAATGCTACTGTAACTTTTTTTGAACTCACTTAACAAGCAATCTTTTAACGATTCGAAATCACTCACTGTAACCGTGTCGAGAAACAATTTAGCTGTGCCGACAATTTTATTTCTGGCATGAACGTATTTTTGTTTTTCACTTAAATCATATGCCTTACCATTTTGTTCAAAATTTTCGAGCCATTGCTCCACTGTAATATTCTCACCGTCAAAATCTGCTACTATTTTGGCAAAATTGCCCACCATGACACCAACTTTATTGTTATGCTCTTCTTCTTTTTGTATTTTAATCGTAAGTAAACGAATTAAGTTGTTTAGTTCCGATTGATCACTGTCATTTAAATTCAAATCATCGTTTTCAAAATTTTTTGCCATGTTTGTTACTCTACTATTTTCAATTTTTGTTTTGATATTTGTATTCCCGTTTGTTTTGATTATTTCTATTGTTTCTTTATATGTCTTATTTGAGTTTTTCACCACACTATATGTTTGTACATTAACTTCGAATTTGTCACTCTCACTTTTTGTTCTCTCAGACTCGCTATGTACCAATTGTAAACGCCCAACTGAGTTTGTTCTTTCTTTTGCTCGTGATCTTGTGTTATATACTTTGATATCGTCTGAATTTGTGAAACCGTTATTTTGTAAGTCATCTATTTGCATATTATTTTCTTTTGTTTTTTTGCAACCAACTGCATGTACAGTTTCTCAAAAATTTAGGTACATACATGCAATTTTTTTTCTGGATTTCTCTAGAACTTTTTTTTTTTTAATACAATATGTATGCACTTACGGTACTCTAACACACTTCAAACCACACTCGGATTTTATATTTTAAAGGACCGGTTGAGCCCCCAAATGTAAAAAATAAAAGATTTATATTTTGTTTTTAAATAATATAGGTACTTCACGTTTTTATTTTTATTTTTATCCACAATAGTTTTTATATAATTTGAAAAAATTTTAATTTTAATATTTTTATAATAATTTACAAACAAATAAATTTAGTTAGTTTTTTTAAGTATTTCAAAATTTAGTTTTTTTCTTTTCAACTTTATTTAATTTGCAACTTGTCTTTCTTTTATCCTTTAAAACTAAAATCAACTGTCCCAACTGAAACAACTTCTTTTCAACTTTTCTTTTTTCTTCACAACTTATTATTTCACTTCTTACTTTACGACTGACTGACTACTACTGACTATTCTAACTTGACTTTTCTTTTCCCTATTCTCTTCTCATTCTCTTTCTGTTCCCGATCGTTCGGGGTTGCCATCTTACATATATGTATGTCTTTAAGTATACGCTTTCTTTTTCCTCAGAATCAGAAGAAAACGAGTAAAATCAGAATATACTATCCATTATATGAAATATTACAACTTTAATAAAATTTTCTTCCTTGGATTAATTAAATTTCTTTTATTTTTGTAAGAAAGCATATGTTTTTATTTACAACTAGCTGTACCCTGCTCGCGTTGTTGCGCCAACAACTAAAATAATTTTTGAAGGAAAGACATTACACAAATATCCAATTAATTTTGAATCATTTTATTGATTTCGTTTCCCGTTGCCTAGATGATTCAGACGAACGGGCCTGAGTAGTACGCATTCGATCAGTTTCTAATCTCACTTCTCGTTGTTCAAATAATTCATGCGAACGGGTCTCAGCGGCATGTACTCGAAGATGTTCCAGTTTCAATGCTCATTGCTCGTGTTGCCTTTTTTTTTGTTATTTCTAACCAAAATTGGTTATTTTTTTGATCAATGTGTAGATGTGTAGGTTTTTTTGGTTTTGGTTATTTTTCTTTCTTATAAGAAAAGCTATTTTTTGTTTCTTTTTTTTATTAATTATAATTTAATCTTGAAAAAAAAATAAATAAAACAAAAGTCTATGAATTTAATTTTGGTTATATTTTTTCTTATTTGGTGATTTTTTTCACAAATGTTGTTTACAAAATTTTTTTCTTTCCCTTCTATCTTTCCCCCCGCGTCATTCTTTACACTTTATTTTCTTTGGTTTTATACATCAGGAATCATAGATAGCATACTTTAGGGGTAACTATGCGTATGAGTAATATATTTCAAATGCAATTAAATATTAAGTATGTAGTATGTAGTATACATGGGCATGGCCCCTCGCTCATTTGGAATATCAACATAAAAAGTCGCCTATAACTCCTTCCAGACATACAGGAAGATACTGTGAAAATTTCAAGAAAATCGGTTCAGCCGTTTAATCGTCTATAAACTTCAAACATACAAACATACATAAATTTTTGAATTTTAGTCAGTGCTCTAAAACGAAATAATTAACTCGTTTCACAACACTTAAGTAACAAATCGATTCGTTTCGTATCGAGTAACATCATCAGAAAATTTCTCGCTTTCGAAATTATTTTCTATTCGAACACAATTTCGATCACGAATGCGAGAATTAGGCCCCAGGATTTGGGCAAAATTTCATTAATAAATAAATAAATAAATAACAAAAAAAACCAAAATATACTATCCATTATACGAAATATTACAACTTTAATAAAATTTTCTTCCTTGAATTAATCAAATTTCTTTTATTTTTGTAAGAAAACATATGGTTTTTGTTTACAATTTTTGCATTTTCGTCAGTGCTGTAAAACGAAATAATTAACTCGGTTCACAACACCTAAGCAACTTATCGATTCGTTTCGTATCGAGTAACATCATCAGAAAATTTATCGCTATCGAAATTATTTTCTATTCGAACGCAATTTCGATCACGAATGCGAGAATTAGACCCCAGTATCTAGATTTTTCATTTTCGTAACAATATGTTCCATAACAATCCACCATTCATGTTTCGAACAGAATAATTGAATAAAAATATTAAAAAAAGAAATATTTTTCATTTCATTCAGCATATTGTCCGCGTTCCTCAAACTCGTTATTATTTATTTTGTTAATTAAAAACGATAAAACGATAGTAAACATTATCTATGACAAGAAGTGAAATTTTTATTGCCAAACTATAAAAACCAATTCCCATAAATCATAAACAATTTTATGATACACCCTACACTGGCACTGCATTGGGAGATATGGCGTTAAAGTGTATGCATGGGAAACTCATCAAATATACAAATTTTTATTGGAGGATAAACTAATTTAACCATTTGACATTTCTTTCTTTTTTTGCCAGGCTTTTAATTTATTTTTCTAGCAATTTTATGGTGTGAATAGCGAATATTTATTATTCTTGGCCATAAACATATCAAATAAAAAAATAAGTTTTTCAATATGATTTTTATGATACTTTTCGCCACAAATCGATCATAAATTGTTTAGTTGGCCATAGGGGAAAAATATTGGCCATAAAAATTAAATATTGCCACGCTATGACCACCTGTGGTTGCACAGTGACAAAGTCAAGTGATATAATTTCCCTATTTTTATTTTTATTTTTATTTCTATTTAAAAAAAAAAAAAATTAAAAATTTCTTAAAAAAGGAAAAATAAAATTTTAATTATCGCCTGAATTTCTCATTTTTCTTTACAGCTAAACTGGATGGTGTCAAAACGTATATGCGTATGCGACGTGTACCAAATCATCTGCAGGTGAAAGTCATTAAATGGTTTGATTACCTGTGGCTGACGCAAAAATGTTCCGATGAGGAACGTGCCGTATCATGTCTTCCTGATAAACTAAAGGTAAATACCAGTGCCCAGCCATGTACGTACATACGATTGCAACGTACGTTGTGCTCATAGCAGAGGATAAGCAACAGATTTAGTAGTTAATTAAAAACTAACGTTCTTCACTTCAAATTGAAAGGCTTGTTAGGGTATAACATTTAAATTTGTGCAGTTTTTAAAGGGTTGAAGTTAAGTATTTCAAAACGAGATGCACATTTGGTTGGTGAAACAAAACTTACAACTTCAAGTACTTTAAACTGTTTCATAAACTTAAAATTTGTTTCAAATTTATAATGTCCAAATAAATAAGCATCTACAGAAAGTGTCTAGAAACTGGAAAACATATTTGGATTAAATATAAACACAGGGTGTTTTTCAAGAGCTTGATAACCTAAAGTAATAATACAAGACAGAAATATTTTTTTTAAATGCTAATTTCAGGGCATGTGTTTGCTTAATTCAATTTTTTGCTACTTCTTGTAATAAACTTAGACATATGCAAACTTAAAAACCAATCATTTAATATAACCCCATTAAAAGTAATTTACAAGCACTAAATCGCACCAACGAAATGACCTTTTCTGGAAAGAAAGATGAAAACAAATTCATTTTCCAATATCGGGTGGGTCATCTATGGCTTTAAATTTGAACCATTGGTTATTTCGAATCTGGTAGTACTTATGTCATTCTGTTCTGTCACAAAATTCAGTAGATTATCTGCACTGAATGTAATGAATCGATTGAGCAAATTTATTTCCAAAACAAAGGCAATTGGCCGGAAATTGCACGAAAATGTCGTACAAAATTTGGTCTCTGAGAAGAGTCAACAGTGCCCGGTATACACAAGTTTATTGCGAAAGTTCGTAAAAATGGTTTCATTTTTGATGCGCCAAGACGTGAGCGCACACCCGAAAATATCTAAGCTGCGGCTGAGAGTGTGCCTGAGGAGAATCCATCAACGTCAACTCGTCATCGTTCCCAACAATTGAACATTTCACGCACCGGCATAAACTGGTGGGAAAAAATCTCGGTATAACGCCTTACAAAGTTCCATTTCATGAGTTGAAGCCACATGACCATTCGTTTCGCTTTTGCTTCGCTTGATGAGCCAACAAGAAACTACACGATAATGTCGATTATGCCAAACAGATCATCATTTCGGACGAAGCTCATTTTCATCTTGATGGGTAGATTGATAAGCAATTTGCCTTCTGCACCTACGACAGTGTGCCGGGCATCTAGCCACTAGATGAAGAACAGTTTCTTTCTCTTCTTTATCTTTGCAACTTCTGCAGAATTCATTAGCAAGTTCTCCAAGACCAATGCGCCTCACGTATGCGTACCGACAATACAATGTTTAGCAATGTATAAAGACTTGTAGTGCACCCTCCGTTCGGCCGTGTCCGAAGTCGCTAATTTCAATTGAATGACATGGACATCAGCGACATGTATTTAAAGAGTGTGACCAGCACCTCGTCTAAGGTTGTCCAAGAATACCGGGTGGCCCTGAAGAAGATAACGATCTTTCAAAGAAGACGAGTTTCTGGCCACGGTGATATTGAACCGAACATCAAAGCCGACACGATTACTCGCCTAATGGAAAATTCAATTAAATTCCTACGTGGTATTGGCACTCCTCTACCGAAAAGCAAAAAAACTGTCTCAAACAAACTTCATCTGTTTGCAAAAGAATGATGGAATAATGAACACACTTGCAGACGGATCTAGTATGATATGGATATACTCAAGCAAAATATGAGCACATTTCATCCTAGGGACCTAATAGCAGTTGTAGCAATACTCGTTCGTGCTTCCGCCTGGAGAGTGGGAATATCTCATAACGAGGCTTGCAGAAGAACATCTTCTTTGTAACTGACCAACACTAGAACTAGAACTCGTGGATACCCAGAATTTATTGACTATACGTGTCTGTCTAGTTATAAACTATCGGAATACTTGAGATATGGCAATTAGTAGTTAAGATTTTGTGACGAAATAAGTAATGTTTGGTATTTTAAATGGACCATACAGGACAATCTATGCTCTTTACAGAGGCTGACGATTTAACCTCAACTAATATATTGCCAAGACGACATAGTCTAGTAGTCGCCATTGTCTTGTAATCGTCGTAGTCTAGTAGGTAGTATATTGGCTTTTTAGTCGTGGGGCCACGGTTCAAACCTCTCCAATAAAGAGAAACATGAAAATATATTTCTTCGGTGACTTCCTCAGCAGACTCCTACCAAAAAGTCTGAGAGTAAAATAAAACTGCCATTAAAAGTTTCTCAAAAAGCTACCGTTCGGAGTCGACTTTAAACTGCAGATCCCGCCACTCATGTATAAAATTAACACACACTACTTAAGTGATGTGAGAAGCTCGATCGTAATCCTGACTGAAAGGTTGTAATGTCGAATTAGCTATGTAACTTGACCTACAGACATTTATTGCAACAATACTTTGATGAGAATTTGCTTTCTAAAAGTGATCCTGTATACAGGCTTCCTTGTTACTGGAATTTTTTGCTGCGGGAATAATGTGAAGTTTTTGGAAGCATTGCACGCGAATTTTGGAGAAAATTTGTACTCATGGAATTGACTATGTAACTCGTAGCCTAGCCGAGCATTTAACAGAAGTCACATTCAAAAATTAAATGCCATATAATTATCGGTCCGGTTATAATAAAAACAATTTCATTCCAACAATATTTCTGCCTTGTAACGGGTGATTTTTTAGCTATTATCTTTTTGGCAACACTGGTTTAAACAGCTCACGCTCGTTTCGTGTTTTGTTTCACTGTCAAACATCTTCAGTTTGGTTTATAATTTAACCATGAATCGTCTTACAAACGAACAACGCTTGCAAATCATTGAATTTTATTATCAAAATGCGTGCTCTGTTAAGAAAGTTCATCGCGCGCTTCTTCCATTATATGGTCAGTTAAATCGACCCACTGAAGCGGCTATTCGGGATACGTAAGTAAGCAGAATTATCGATTTTGGAGTGAAGATCAGCCAGAAGCATTGCAAAAGCTACCAATGCATCCAGAAATAGTCACAGTTTGGTGCGGTTTATGGGCTGTTGGCATCATTGGACCGTACTTCTTTAAAGATGCTGCGAATCGTAACGTAACTGTGAAAGGTGAGCGCTACCGTGAGATGATATCCAACTTTTTTTTGTCCAAAATGCAAGAGCTTGACTTGCATGACATGTGGTTTCAACAAGACTGTGCCACATGCCACACAGCACACGTAACAATGGACTTATTGAGAGGCGAGTTCGGTGAACATTTTATTTCATGTTCGGGACCGGTCAATTGGCCGCCTAGATCGTGCGATTTAACGCCTTTAGACTATTTTTTGTGGGGCTATGTTAAAGCTCATGTCTATACAGACAAGCCCGCTTCAATTGACGCATTGGAAGACAACATTGAAGCATTTATTCGTGAGATACCGGCCGAAATGTTGGAAAGAGTATGCCAAAATTGGACTAAGCGGATGGACCATTTGAGGCGCAGTCGCGGTCAACATTTGCAAGAAATAATCTTCAAACATTAAATTATATGGACCGTACTATCGATTCAAATAAAGATTTCATGCATTTTTCTGAATTTTATGTGTTTTTTTTTAAATTTTCCTATAGCTCTTAAAAAATCACCATTTATTATCACGTCCTATTATCAAGTCCTTAAAGAAATACCCAATGTTTCAAGTTCAATGAGTCTTCACTAGAGCGTTCCTACATTTTCTTAAATTAACAAATTAATCTTCCAATGTAATTTTACTTAAAATTTAAGAATAATGCTATAAACACGATAAAGGCAACGCAGCAAATGCTGTAATCTCTCGGAAAATGGAATACATGGATGTATATGGAAGTGATTCTTTTAATAGCAGCGCGACAACAAGCAAAAATTCTGCTGCTATGCTTTTAATTCTATTTTTATTCTCAGTAATGAAAGAATTAGTGTTTACTGTGTGCTGGATTTGTGCTGGAAATACAATCACATACATGTAATAGAGGTTTTAAAAACGCGCTGTATGAAATATAATACGGAAAGACCTTTTAGTGGCATCATTGTTAAAGAAATTAATAATTTGTTTATTATTTCTTTTTATTTGTTTTTCCAAAGCTTTTCTGCCGCTGGCTTTATTGTAATTAGGCTGCAACTGCAAAATTATTGTGCTTGCTGCTTTTCTTTTATTGTGTTCATAGCATTATTTTTTTTTTCAATGTTAACATAAACGTTCAGAAATAGATTTTAGAATCAGTATTTAAGGGTGTTTAATTAAATTTAAATCTTTGTATCTTAATTTGCTTTTAACATTTTCTCCTTCTGTTGTATTTTTAGGCTGAAATAGCAATTAACGTCCATTTAGATACACTTAAGAGAGTTGAAATATTTCAAAATACCGAAGCTGGTTTCCTGTGCGAATTGGTGCTACGTTTACGTCCTGTGCTATTCTCACCAGGCGATTATATCTGTCGTAAAGGTGAGTGAATTTTAACAATTTTTTCTCTCCACCTCTTTTTTTGTTGGAATTTTAAACCCCGTGTTATAAAGAGTTACGTTATTTATTTATTTTTTTCTTCTTCTACTGCCTACTGCAATAATTGTTCAATTGAATTAATGTATTTCTCTCGTTCTGCGTTTTAATTCTCCCGGTTTTTTCTCTTCCTTTTTTTTGTTTTTTTTATTTCTTCAACAATTTTTCATGTTTGGAATCAACTGCTATGGTGCCCTGCTACATGTGTGTGGGTCTTAAAAAATTGAAATGATTTCCACAATATTGCTGCTGTATTGCTAACGCTTTATACACGTTTACTTAATGCAATTTTGTGCCGTGGTGGTGTACGGTGCTATTTATTTATTAAAAAAAAATATGAAATAAATTTTCCTTCAAAACTGTTTACTTCTTTCCGAATCTTGTTGCTGACTGTATATGGATGATGTTATTCGTTTTCGTGAAACTGCTGTTGCTTTTGCTGCTGATGTCCTTTGGTGTTGCATGTGTTGCTGCTCTTGCTGCCTGTCTTTTACTGTCTACATGGGACATTTAACATTCGAACAACTTAACACTCGACGGGTGTTGAATCTTTTGTAATCATGTTGGATATTTTGCATCGCTGGACATGAACATTTTTTTCGATTTCTTTTTTTGGCGTTACGAATGGCCAATTTTTTCATTCATATTGCCAACAACTTTGATTGCCTAAAATGAACTCACAACTTAATTTTATATTTTTATGTCTGTGGGGTAATGCAACCACCAAACTACCATTCATTTACCAATACAACGTCAAACAACACCAAAACGTTCACGTTAATAACTTACTGGAAACAAATTGCTCAATAAATCACCTGTACTTTCAACCGCAAACTGTAAAACCACTTAATAATTCATCTTACCAAACATATCTTCAAAAACACCAACCCAACAACTACAACCGGTCAACCGTAATTTTCACAACAACAACAACAATGAACATCGTTTTACAAACCCTTTCACTTCACAAAAAAAAAAAAAACGATGACTACGGCCCTGGCCAACAACTGCCAATTGTACCGAAATACACCCTCATTCGCTATCTCCATACAAAACGATTCAATATCTGTAACTGATGGTAATATTGCCACGACTGCCTATTTAATGTATTTATGGTCGTGGTAAATTTTTTCTTTTTTGTGGCTCGGGCATTTGTTTTTGTGTAACATCACCACCATCATCATCATCATCATTATCATTATCTTCTCACCTTACCAATGCCATGCCATTCGTGATGCTATGGCAGGTGAAGTGGGCAAAGAGATGTACATCGTTAATCGTGGACGTTTACAGGTAGTGGCTGATAATGGCAAAACCGTAATGGCTTCATTAAAGGCAGGTTCCTATTTCGGCGAGATAAGCATATTAAATATGGGCACAGCAGGTAAAGAACTTGGTAAATATCAGTTTTAGGATGCCAGGCGGAACAATACAATTTAACAACAAAAACAGAAAAAAACAAAAACAACAAAAACCAAAGTTTATCTATAATTTCAATAATTACCTTTATATTGCAATTAATTTCTCAAATTCCAATTACAATTATGATTCCAATTAAAAATTACGATTTAAATTTAAATTCGTTTTAAACAAAATTAATTTTTATTGTGTATGTATGTATTCGATTAATTCTTTATGTTTTATGTCTCTTAAATGTTTACCACACTTTCTCTCTCCCTCTCTCTCTCTGTCTCTGTATCTCTCTGTCTCTGTCTCTCTGTATCATTCTCTTACCATCTACACTGTAATCGTACTTAACGTTTTAATAAGTATATGTGTGCGTGCGTGCGTGAATGTGTGTGTGTTTATTGTGTTAATATTGCATAAGTATTCATGCCTGTGTATTATGTATCACTCTTTTAATTATTCTCTCTCTCTCTGTCTCAACATTCTCTCTGCAAGTAAATGTTTTTAATATATGCATTGGTATTGGTACTGGTTAATGCTTAAGTAATTGAAATAAACTACAATTTAATAAATAATACTTAATAATTAAACCAACATTTTGAAGGGTGTAATTAAAAATTACAAAAAAAAAGATTTTCTTACCTCTGTATGTGTATGTCTTAGATTACCTTTTAAATCCTGTGCCACTTACCATACAAACAACACTAAGTAGTTGTACAACACTTATGTATACAATATAATCACTTAATTATTAAAATTAAATCATAATTAATTATTTCAATTAATAAATAACACCGTATATCATACAAGAATATAATTAATAGAAGGGTTCTAATGGAATGCCTTAATTTTGATTATAATTTTAAAAGATTAATAATTTGAAAAGCGATTTCAAAACAATTTTATTGATTGATTACATTGAAATGGCCTCTGATGTATAATATACGGCGTTTTCTACGAGCTTGATCACTTAATGTAACAACACAAGACAGGGTGGATGACTGGGATATATTTTTTAATGTACCAGAATTTCATGGCATGAAGTTTCTTTAAATGATTTTTAGTGTATGTCCTGTACGGTTTTTCTGCTCACCGACTTACAGTGATCCCAGTTAAAATTTGTGGTCTTGGCAAAGTCGTTCCCAAAAAAGACACGTGGATCGATAACGTTATAAATATCGCAGATGGTTGAACTGCGCACATATCTTAAATATCGTAATTAATAAAAATGTACATATCTTTAAAACTACGGACGCATTTAAATACTTCGTGGGATAGCACTTCATGTCTAGATATTACTTGCTATGAAACTAAGAAAAGCGTAAGGTTTTTTGGGGCGGTATGAAAAATGTTAGCCTTTTAGATGCTAGTAGTGGTTCCAAATGGTTTATAATCAATACGTTCTTCTCTAACAAATGATTCAACGTTCGTAGTACCATCAATGACAACTACTACGGCGTCATAACTCGAATGTGAACATAAAATTTGTTTGGTCTGGTCGAAGGCGGAAGGAATGAACACGGGATGATTCACTCATTTTAAACCAGAATACTGTTTTCGTTTTTATTTTTCAATGCAGATTTTTCCAGACAAGAGCCATTAACATTTTCAAATCGGCTATTCTGTGGCGGTAATTTCACTGAATACCTTTTGTTTAGCCTGACATATTGGCTGTAATAAAATGTCTAACGAACTTTTCTCAACGTCTGCCATTGTCCATGAATGCCGAGGAATTTTCAAGAAAAATTCGAACCATTCAACGATGAGTCCGACCAGTACGAAGCTCACAATCTCCGACATGTTACAATGCATAGTTATTGCGTCAGTTGTATTGGATATTATCAATTCGTTCTACAGTGAATCTCAACATCGTTGATAGCATTAAGGTATGTACAACATTGCTAGACTCCGCTGAACATGTGAGGATAGGAAGAGAAGCGATTCATTCTATCCTTAAATAGCATGGTCATCAATCGCACAATAGCTTTTCACACGCTGGCTACTGTCTTTTGGTAGGCATGCAGAAAGACTTGACATTCCTGGAAATTACTTCTGCATGAGCTTTCTGTCTGAGGTACAGAAAGAAACTGTCTTCCACCCCTGGTGTCAGTGCCCTGCTAGCTTATACGTAGAACCTACGCAGAGTTGACCTAAAGAAAATCTCGGAACATAACTAAATCTCATCTCTTGTTTGGCCAAATTCGAGGCATCACCATGAAGTGTGTGCAGATACAGACATTCTTGGTGCACTAACCTTTTAAATATTTGCATTGTCTCTGATCTGGACAAATATATAAACTGAAAAGAATCGGGAAAATATATTAACTTATGGTGTTTAAAGGACTAAGATTATAAGTGATGTTGATCTCCATAAACTTGACAATATCTTCTGCATAAATGGTTTCCATATAGAAGACGGTATAGGTTGGAATACAAGGGAGTGACAGGTTTATTGAAATAAATGTCGATCTGGGCACACATGTACCGATACGCCACATTCACAAGTCTTGATTAACTGGCTTCTAATCAGCATTAGGACTTCGTATTAAAGCATGAGGTGTAGATTTACAAAAGAAGTGGACAATATTGTCTTTCAATTCGATCGATTTTCAACAGAAGTCATTAACATGTACAGGAGGTGTAAATACGTTCACTGACACAATTTCTATATGTCTTTGACAATAAAGCAAAATTCTTCTTTTGCCAGCAATTGTTCTGATCAACAGCCAAACAGACGTATCATATAAGGATTAGTATTCGTTTGGTGCGTGCTGGCTCTAGCAAGTTCATGGGCAACAAAATTTGTTATCAGATTGGCAAAAGCCTGCCGTGAAAGTTAGTACAGTGACTTTTTCAGGGTGTATTAGACTAAAGATGATTTTCCGATGAAAATTAGAGTCCATTGCAAATGCTCCAGAGTCTATTGGACAAACACACATATTTTTATATTGTCAGACTCAATGTCAACCTTCAACAAGACGTTATAAAATTTCAAACTTTGGGTGTTCTTGCTGGAGGAGCCTCAATTATTAAATTCCTTATTTGGTATCATATCCTAATTACTAGCATAGAAATGTCTGAAGATAGATTGCTTTGTAGAAAATTCAATGACTCACCATAGTCTTACGTTCAGAATCCTCCATTGGCATTGGCTTCCAGTGAATATCGTAAGATGACTATGTCTCTAATGTGAAAAAACCTATTAAGATTGGGTTCAGAAGAGATAATACTAAGAACTCAGAAGAAATTTGCAATTGTCTCATGTGGCTTGTTTCCGTATAAATATTCGTAAAAATGCTGCGTTAAGCAAAAGGCTACATGAAGGTGATTAATAATACTTACTTATGGTCATTAAAGGGTTAAGATGCTAAGTAATCTTGATCTCCATATAATTGTTACCTTAAATGATAGCGTTTTGGTTGCCAAAAACCAAAAAATAACTCGCACTGAGGCAGATTTAAATGCAAATATCGATGGCTTCTTTAATGGCGGCTCTACACAAAAGTTGTTAAACTTAAACTGTTAATTAATGAAGAGCATTTTCCTTAATGATCCGGACAATTAATATTTGAATACGTTTCACTAGCAAACAAGAACTGGAGCACAACATACTTTAAATAATTTTAACAACGTTACTGGCTGGTAAAAACCAATTAATTTTCTTGGCAAAAAGTTTGCCAATTGCATTGGAAAAAAAATTTTGTTTTAAATTGCAACTTGCCCGGGTAAAACATATTAACCGAGGACCCATAACATGAAAAAATGCCAATGAATTGGTCATTTGTTGTATAATTTTTTGTGCGTGTGTGTGCGATTTAATGAAGCATTAATATGTATGAAATTAAGAATAAAAATAAAAAATAAAAAAATGCCAACGAGAAATTGAAATAAATAACTTGTATGAGTATCATTAAATATGCAGCAAGTGTTGGAATGCTGCTGCCGCAGCTGCTGTTGTTGCTCATGCTGTTGCTGTTGCTGCAAAAATGCATAATAATCTCGGCTTACAAGAGTACATTTATCTCATAATTATGTAGGCCTATGCGTATACCAATATTTATATAAAAATTAAAATTAATACAATACCAATTACAAAAATTCCCCAACCGCATTAACAACAACAGCAGCAACATCATCGTAATGATGCATGTAGTGGCATGTTGTGTATGCCGGCCAGAAATTATTATATCATCTCGTGCTGAATATTAAAACAAAAAAAAAAACAACAAAAAAGTCAGCAGGCAAGCATTGCTCAGTTCATTGGCAATTGTACTAAAAAACAAATTTTAATTGCCATTAACGCTCCATCGTAATTAAAAGATGAGTGACATTAAAAATGCCAAGCAATAGTAAACAATAATCGAATAAAAACAATTCAACAATAAGAAAAAATGATCATATTTTTCAATTTCCATTTAATTATGCAAGTATCAGTGCACCACCGTCATCATCATCATCAGCATGAGCATTAACATGACCATTACCAACACGATCCCATGACAACAGGACAGGGAATGCACTGTAATTTGCCAATTTAAATTTGTTTATGTGCATACTTCTAACGAGCTCATGGCAGTAGTAAATCGCAAAAAACAAAGAATTTTTTCTTCGCATTCCCTCATAAAATGTCAATTTCATCATTATTTCGTATTTAATTAGTGAAGTTATTGCGAAACGATTTCAAGAATAATTCCCCCTATAAAAAACTACAACAACAACAAAATAATGCCAATAATTTAATAATAAAAAATTTATTTTATTTTCCTTATTAACATTGATATAAATTTATTACGTCGCAAAAAAAAAACAAAAGTAATGATGCCCTGAAACGTATGAGTGATTATCAACTGCTTATTGTATATTTCATTGCTCATACGCACGGTTGTACTTCTTTTAAATTTATTGAATGTATTTTCTATGTATTTTTTTTTTAATTTGTGTTTGGCGTATGCACTTTGGACAACGAGAGAGTTTTCTAATATGTGGCAATACTAAAGGTTACTTACTTAGCCAAAAGGACTCAGTAAGATTGGGCATCTCATCTGAATAGACTTGCAAAGCGTTGAGGGTTTGTGGCCAAAATTTGTGCAGCCTAAGAAATGTGTTTCTATCGAAAAAATATATTCAGCTGCAGAGCTCATATGTCCATCAGTAAGTACGTGAAAAGAATTTCCGAAATTGATGCGGAGTACAGCCTGAGTTAGTTCATGAGCTGCAAATGTGGACTAACTTCCCCATTTCTTTTCATGAAATTTATTTATTACTTACTTCCTAACTTAATTGCCTTAACACATCTTTCCAGTAGTCTCTGCTTCTTAAGCACCTTCGCCAGTTGATCATAGTAATTGATGACAGGTCGTCCTCAATCGGGTCCATCCAACGGGTCGTCCTCTACGTCGACTTTCGCTAATCCAAACGAAGTGACCGCGTCAGCGCAGCCTCTGGATATTAATGCGCTACCCAACGTCCAAGTCGTTAAGGAGTTCATACAGCTCATTAATGAATCGACCGATGATCTTACGTAGAACTTTTCTCTCGAATATGTTCAAAGCTGCTGCATCAGTGCTTAATAGTGTCCATGCATCTGCACCATAAAGAAGCACGGGGAGGGTGAGGGTCTTGTAGTATATTAGTTTTGTCGTACGATAGAGGTCACTGTTGCTCAATAGCCTACAATCCTAAGCTTGATCTCTAAACTAACATAATTTGTGTTTGTAAAGGTGGAGCCAACATAAACAAAATCATTGACCTGGGATTCAAAATGTTGCTTGTCCTTATTTCTTGACAACATACTTAATTTTGCCCTTATTTACTGCCAAACCCATCATAGTCTCGCGTTCAATAGCTCTAACATCGGTGTCAAAAATAAATCTTGGTATTGCAGCAAACCTTATATTAGAGAGCTTGTTAAATGATGCAAGAAAATGAGAGGAGCTCCGACTCTTTATGACAAGAGCAGGACACTGAAACGTGAGGTGAAAGCATTCTTCTCCTCCTCCTCCTCCTCAGACTGCAGAGGACCTAGTGCTGAATTCATTTGCTGGAAATGCAAAGTCTGTGGGTAAGCCAATCAAAAGAAGAGTGGCACGTAAGAATCGTAATTTTGCGATGGGTCTTCGTGTGATTTCTTCCTCTTATTATCCATACGTATCCAGCAGAGCCTAATATTACGAGTACCCTCCTGTATAATATACAGTTAACTGAGGCATTCGGAATATCTATACCTTATAACATGATGATAATTACGAGCTCTGTATCTATTCTAGTCAACTCGTCAGCAATGTTATTTTCGATTATATTTCTACATCTGGAAACCCATATAAGAGTTAGCTTTGAATGAACTGAAATTTCGATGAGAAATCTTCGGCAATCATGGGCAAGAACGGACGTGGAAACTACGTTTATTAGGAACTTAATTGCAGCATTACTGTCTGAGTAAATCACAAGATTTTTAAGAAAAATCTCACCACCCAAACAGCGTAGCGCTGCTTTCAATGCTGTAATGAACTCTGCATGAAAAACACTGCAATAGTTAGGCTGCAAATAAATAATAAGTTAGGCTGTCAGAATCTTAATTTTTGAGATATCAGTATAAAGCTCAAGGATTCCAGTGGGAATCCCTGGATGTTTAGACCAGAAGTTTTATTCAGTAGATTACCTCGTTACTGAAAATAATAAATTTCAGTATTGGTACGGATTTTTTTCTAATTATTTCGTTTTTCTTTTAAAAATGTTTAAAATATGGGCTCGTAAATTGCAAATAAAATAAAAATAAATTTGTTTTTCGCACAATTCTGTGTGCCACTGCTCACAACTTGATGTAAACGACAACAATTGCTTTTCTTTATTATTCCTATGTTTATACACTTGGCATAAACGATAACAATTACTAGACAATTATTGGACAGATCTTTGTAACGGAGATCTTCAAACCACGATTAAACGCACCGTGTCTTCACACAAGATTTAGTGAACTTCACTAACTCAGTCGCCTGCTTTGCCTTGCCTTTTATGGCAGGGTAAACAGTCTGATGAATGTTCTTAAATGCGAAAGTTCATGCCTTCGCCTTCTCGAAATCTCTCTAAATGTAAACATCGTTGTTTAAACATCGTTGTTTACATTTATTCTTGTAGCGTTTGTTGTTCTATTTTTGTTTAATTGTTTACGATTTTTTATGCTGGAGTTTTTTATTATATTAGGCAGTACGATAATTTGTAAACAAGTTTGTTTACTGCATTGTTATGTTTTTATAGCTTTTGTTTATAATTTTAATATGAAGCGGTACAAAAGCAAAACACCAGTATATTAATTTTTCATTTTCACTTAAGCCTGTTCGTCCCGAATAGGTTTATTATCTCTTCTCGACATATTTCGCAAGTCACTCTATGTGTACGACATTAATTTTTGCTCGGAGACTGTTATCTTTCTGTATCCTGTACACGACATCGTTTAATTTTTTAGTTATTTTATAAGGTCCATCGAAGTCGCCGTGGTCTAGTAGGTAGTGTGTTGGCTTATTAGACGAAAGGCCCGAGTTCGAATCCCAGGTCAGACATCAAAATGAAATATGAAAAAATATTTCTTCGGCGACTTCCTCTCAGCAGATTTCTGGCAAAAACTCTGAGAGTAAAAACTGCCTTGAAAAAGCTTCTCAAAAAATCTGTCATTCGGAGTCGACTTTAAACTGTAGGTCCCGCCACACATGTATAAAATTAACGCACACAACATGAGTGGTGTTGAGAAGCTAGGCCGTAATCCTGACTGAAGGGTTGTAATGGCCAATTATGTATGTATGTATATATAAGGTCCATCCCAGCTGGTTTGTAGCTTGGAAGATAATCCTTTCATCTGCTGGAAATGTAGTGATTTTGTCGACAACAATGGCAGCGTAAATTAAGTTTTAGTTTTTTTAATTTTTTATGATGATTACAATGAAGACATTGAAAAATATAATTGTTTGTACGAATTAAGTCTTTATAATGAACCTGTTTGATTATGTGATACTAGATGGTAAACATGTTTCTTTAAGGCCCTTGTTTGTTTATATTTACACTGTATGAGAATATCCCAAGGCACCTCAGTGGCTAATTAAAAAAAATGTTTTTCTAATAAAAAATATGGTTATTTATATGTCTGTATGTATTTTTATTTATTTAAAACAATTATATTTTTTCTTTAAACACCTATATTTAAATACAATATATGTATGTATAAATATAAAATAAAATAAAATAAAAAAATTATTTAATATTCCATTTATAATAGCTCTTAAACCCTTTTAAAATATAAAAACAAAAACAAAAAAAATGATAATTTTTTTCCCATTCATTGTATTGCTTTGCCTGGCCGTACGAAAAACCCAAAACTGTTGTTTGTATTTGTTTAGTTATTCATTTCTCTTATAAAAATATTAAAAAAAATAAAAAAAACAAAATAAAATCATTTAAAACAAATATTATTTATATGGTATTCCATTTAATATTTTCTGTACCATTAAATGTAGTTTAATTCATTTCTTTTTTGGTTTGTTTTATTTAATTTAATTTCTTTTCGTTTATTTTAATTACAGGTATTGAATTTGTTAATTTTATTATTTATTTTTTAATTTTAAAATGAATACATTTGGCCAGTGATGGCCAACTGAAATGTTTTCCTATACGACAATCGAAGAAGAAGTAGATAGTAGATGACCATCAGGCCAATAGGATAGACTCACTAAAATGTTGCATGTCCATTGTGAAACTGCAGTCAGCTTGTTCCTTTAGTTTAGAAATCACCCGGGGCTTTTAATAAAGCAACTTAGTTTTCTAATGACCAAACCTATTAGAAATGTGAAGCCAAAGGTTACCGTCTGTAGAACAGTTTCCTTCTTTGTTTTGACAAAGTTAAAGGCCTAACGATCAAAATCAATTTGTTTCAAATAACTGCCCAGAATGTAATGTCCAATAATGTCTCTAACAACGACGCTAAGTGATCTTTTATGCTTTTGCTACCCTCTCAATCTAAATGGCATTTAATCTCTTGTTAGGTTTTTTGAAGCAACCATAGATCGTCTTAGAAGTCACACCCAAACAACAGCTTTTTTAACAGAAGGTATTGTAAAAAGAAGTCGTCGTAGTCTAGTAGTAGTCTAGGTAATGCATTAGCTCATTAGACGAGATTCCTTAGCTTAACCCTGATTCAGACATCTCCAACAAAGCGAAATACATAAAAATATTTCTTTTAGCAACTGCATCTCAACAGTTTTCTTGCGAAAACTCTAAAAGTTATATAAAAATTGCCATTAGAAGTTTCCCAAATCTGTTGTTCACAGTCGACATTAAACAGTACATTCCACCATTTATGGATGAAACACACACCCATGGTGCTGTGAGAAGCTAGGGTGCGCCTCTGACTAAAGGATTATAATGACCAATTAAGTAAATAAGTAAGAATGGTAAAATACTTCCTGAGATATTGTCATTCCCAATTATCTTCACTATACTTCTTATGACCGGGATTCCGATTGAAATAATCCAGTAACCTTTTCGAATAAGATATACCTACCGATTTTGAAAAGGCTCCATAGATATAAACAGTTTTGAACCATCCGAAAAGATTTATATGGTCCTTTATGCCATCCTCCCATTCCCTTTTATTAACGTATCTGGATCATCAGATCCATCATATTAAATTCAAAATAGTTATGCTGCTAAGGAACTGGCACCATACCACGCTTTCCAATATGAGTCATCCCAATGTAAGTCAATCATCAATATAAGTCTGACTGCTACAGCATATATTAAACGAGTCAACACTATACTACGATCATAAAGAGCGTTGGAGGCCATTTTAATAAAATGTGGTATATTCAGCTTTCAGGGTAGCTTCGTATACAAATCAGGCCACTTCTAGGAATCACTTCTAGGGATTCTTTAAATCAAGTTGCGTTTTGTATTCACCAGAAACTAAAAAGCTACATAAAATTGTAATTTGTAACACCATTCGAATTGAAGGCCATGCCAAACAGTCACCATGCTGGTGGTATGTGATTCAATATAGTGAAGATGAGAATGTTTTCTGTAGTAAAATGTTACAGAAAGGAGGGACATTCCTTTTGGCCCTGGACACGTACACGTTACGTACTATGGTTACGTTACTATACTGACGGTTGTCTATCGAAGATTGAAATTGGAAATAGTTTTTATATGTGAGGAGTGGATAGAAGACCACTGTAGTGCAGATAGTCAATCAACAGAAAAGGTTTAGAAGCACTGTAGTGATGGTTAGGTTAGAGGACGTGTACTTGTCAATTAAGACAAGTACAGTACCCGGAGGTCGAATTGACCCATTGTCCAAGCACTGCAGTGATACTCAATTGAAAATTTTCTTTGTTTTCATTTACTTGTTATCGATTTAGTATGGACATATAACTCGACTTATGGCCCCCCTCCCCCTTGTTAGTTAAATTCAAATAAATTGTAGATCTCTGCATGGTTTGGTCATTTCTTCTGGTATCACAATTAAACTAAAGTGCTTTTGATAATTTTCTTAAGTGTAGGGTTTCAATTGATTTTGATTTCTTTCGGAATTATTTTGTTTTTTTTTTGGAATTTTAATTTTTCTTTTTTTGTTGTTTCTTTAATTGTTGTTGATTGATGTCACTTCATTTAACATTTAAAAAAACCTCATATTTTTACACACACTTGAATAGAAATAATTTCCATATTGAAATTAGTAAAAGAAAAAAAAACACTTTAAAATAAACAGAATCCAAAAATAAAAATTAAAAGTTTTGTGAATGCAATTAGAATTTAAGAGAAGAAATTTGTTTTTTTAATTTTCAATTAAAAATTTTCTGCACGTATTAAAGAGTTTCACTGAATTGATTGACTGAGAAAGAAAAATAAAACAATTATTGATTGGACTTTGCTGGTTTAAATTACCAATTTAAATTGATTTTAATTTAAAATTCATTTTATTACGGGACTTATAAATCGAACCAACAACATATATGTTTATTAATTACAATTTTATACAGCACTGGTCAACAAAATATTAACATTGATTGGACTCTAAGGTATAGAACATAAAGAGATCGATTTCGGAAGTATGATGCGAAACTGAAAACTTTTCCTACTACAATTGCTCACTAAAATTTGATATTGTCTTAACCTAGTGTGATTAGACTAATTGCTTAGGCAATTCTACACTAATATCAATGCAAACAGAAAGATGGTATTGTAAAGTCCCGTCCCTTGTACTTTTTTTCCAATTTGAATTAAGCACATGTTTTGGTAGCATATGTTTCCGTCGTTTAGTTGATAATGTGTTCGCTTATTACACAAGAGCTCATGGTTCAAACTATAGTTCAGACATCTCGAATACTTTTCTGGCAAAAATTCTAAACCTAACTAAAATTGTCATGAAAACCTTTTCAAATCTTCCTTTTGAAGTCGGCCTCTCATCAACATAATTAACACACACAACAATCGAAATGTGAGAAGCTAGGTTGTAATCCTAATTAAAGGATTTAGTTAGTAAGTTTCCACTTGAAAAATATGTACAAGTTTCGCTTTGCAAATAATTTTTTTGGAACAGAAATCTGGAACTATCTGCCTTCTTACTTACTTACTTACTTACTTACTTAATTGGCCAATTAACAACACATCCTTCCAGGCGCCTCTGCTTCTTGCGCGCCTATGCCAGTTGGTCGCACCAATCGATGACAGGGCTTCCTCGATTTGGTCCTTCCAAAGCATACAAGGTCGTCCTCTTCGCCGACTTCCACAGATCCCCGCATCAAACACCCGTCTCATCGGAGCATCCTCCTTCATTCGAACGACATGGCCGAGCCAACGCAGCCGCTGGATATTAATACGCTGCACAACGTCGATGTCATTGAGATATAGCTCCATACAGCTCACTGTTGGATCGGATGCGGAAATCATCGCCAATTCGCACTGGACCGAAGATCCTTCGTAGGACTTTTCTTTCGAATACTCTCAAGGCTGCTGCAGCAGTGCTTAATAGGGTCCATGCCTCTCCGTCCTAACGAAGCATGCGTAGGGTGAGCGTCTTGTAGAGTATTAGCTTGGTCATACGATAAAGGTACTGCTACTCACATGCCTATTGAGACCATAGTAGCACCTGTTGGCAAGAGTCATCCGGCGCTTGATCTCCTGACTGACATCATTTTTGGTGGTAACGGCAGAACCAAGGTAAATAAATTCCTTGACTATATCAAAAGTATAGTTATCGGCCGTAATCTGGGAATCAATACGCCGCACGTCTCTACTTGTGGATAAGATAGATTTTGTTTTGTCCTCATTTACTGCCAGATCCATCTTAGTAGACTCCAGTTCAATACCACTAAAGGCAGCAGTAACATCTCGCCCTATGATGTCAATATCGTCAACTACGCAAGCAACTGGACACTTTTTTGAAAAATACTGACATTGGGATGCATTCCCGCATTTCGCAGAACACTCTCTATAACAAAGTTGAAGAGGTCGGATGATAAGGGATCGTCTTGTCTGAAATCTCGCTCGGTATCAAAAGGTTCGGAAAGGTCCATTCCTACCTTGACGGAGCTGCAGGAATTGCTCAACCTCATTGTGTATAACCTTATTAGCATCGCAGGTATACTGAGCTCAGACATTGCGGCAAAAACGCAATCCCTTATGGGGATAGCGAAGGCCTTATAGTCGACTAAAAGATGGTGCGTGTCGACTTGTTTTTCGTGGGTTTTTCCAGGGTTTGGCGTATTGTGAAGATCTGGTCGATGGTGGAATTGCCAGGTCTGAGGCCGCACTGATAAAATCCAATCAGTGTTTTGACGAGTGGCTTCAGTCGTTCCCAATCCCTAATGGAGCTACCGAAGACCTTATAGTCGACAAAAAGATGGTGCGTGTCGAATTGTTTTTCGTGGGTACTTTCCAGGATTTGGCGTAGTGTGAAGATTTGGTCGATGGTGGACTTTCCAGATCTGAAGCCGCACTAATAAGACCCAATCAGTGTTTTGACGAATGGCTTGAATGAAATGGTAAGAACCTTATATGCGATAGCGAGAAGGCTTATACCCCTGTAGTTGGCGCATATCGCAGGGTCTCCCTGCGATACTGAGGTTCCAATAGTTGGGCATACTTTCCTCTAGCCATATTTTGTAAATAAGCTGGTGCATACGCCGTACCAACTCCTTACATCCGGTCTTAAACAATTCAGCGGGGATGCCATCAGGATTCGCCGCTTTATTATTTTATTTGTATTTATTTATTTAGGCGGCGGAATCTCCACGCCGTCATCATCGATCGGGCATTATCTCTAAAGGCGGTATTGGTGTCGTCATTGCCTTGTAGCAGAGTAGAGAAGTGTTTCCTCCACAACCTCAGCACCCCTTGCTGATCTGTTACCAAGTTTACATTCTCATTTTTGTAATAAGACGCTCCGGGCTTATAACCCTCGGTTAGATGCTTAACCTTTTAATAGAATTTTCGAGCGTCATTCCTACACAGACACAGCCAGACAAATGGTGAGAGAAGCTAGACCGTAATCCTGATAGAATTTAGAAGCCTGTAATATATGTTATACGTGAAAAGCGGCATGAATAAAATCCTCTGAATCCTTAAATTGTTTTTAACAGGTCACACAGGATTCAGAATAGGATTCTTAGTTGTAAACAAACTGATTGCTGAGATAAATTCTAACAAAGTAATCCAAAACTAACTAATAAGCATTGTTTGTTCGCCAATCAAATTTTTAAAATGTTATCTAACATGACCAGTGTTGAGCAGTGCAATTAAAAGTGTAACGTAATTAAAATTTTTCTTTGTTTTCATATCTCAATGAAATTTGGAGTGTTTTCCCCTCCAAAACATTTGTAAACAAATAATGATGATGCCACATTATAGAGTAGAAATCTGTTTAATTTGTAACAAAAAAAAAATTAGAAATTTATTTCAACAATTCCCCAATGCATGTTTATTTATTTATTTATTTACTAACAATGAATCGATAGAAAATAACAACAAAATCCAATTAAATACGAGTAAATATCGAATAAAACACAATCTAGTGGAAAAATAGCATATTAGTTGGCTATGTAGAGCCACCCCTTGGTTCACCACCACCTGCTAGTAATGATATATGGTAGATGATTAGTAAATATCACAACAACAAAAACAATAACAACTACATTATTAGCATAATCATTTAGAATTTTCAACCAAAAAAAAAAAAAAATTAAAAAGCATGTTTACAATTTAAATTATTTATAATTTAATTATGATTTTATGTACTTATTTAATTAAATTTTAAACTCCATTAAAAACATCACAGAATAAATTTATAAACAAAATCACAAAAAACCGAAAAATTAAAAGAAAATATTTTCGAAAAATTATTTTTCTAATGACTTTCAATCTCTTTTTTTGTTTTTGTTTGTACAACATCCATAACCCCCTCCCCTCAAAAAATTTTCTAATAATAACATGCTGCAGGTAATCGTCGTACAGCATCTGTACGTTCCGTAGGCTACAGTGATTTATTTGTGTTGAGCAAAAAGGACATGTGGGATGTTTTAAAGGAGTATCCAGCAGCAAGAGTAAGACTCGAATCTATTGCGGTTAAACGCCTGGAGAAATACAAGAAAGCACCTCTAGAAAAAGGTAAGAAAACGAACGAAACGAAATAGAAAACCATTTTCAAGCATTCGCCTACATCACACTTTATCTCACATTTTAAGAAATCACTTCTTCACTTCACTTAAACATCTTAATTTGATTTCATATCCCACCTCTCGCCCCCACCCCTCTTCCACCCTTTCACAAAAAAAGACAAACAACAACAACAGCTAAAAAAAAAGCGAAATTTAAATTGTAATTTTTATTTGTAATTTTGTGTATGTAAAATACAATACAGTACAATACTTTAATACAGTTGCCATGGGCCGTTGTCAATCCACACCGGGTTTAGTGGAGAGTTGTGGTCGTACCACATTAGAGGACATGTATTTGCCTCAACCACCATTAGTGCCACACTCAGTGCTGTCTACGCAACAACAGCGTCAAACGCCACATGACCAACAGCTACAGCTACAGCAGACGCAGCAGCTACTGCTGCAGCAGCAACAGTCCCAGCAACTACAGCAGCAACAGCAACAACAACAACAACAATTGACTTTTAGGTAACTATCAAATCAATTTCTATCAAATATTTCCTAGTTGCTCTATTCCTTTAATTTTCCATTTTCAGTCGTGCTCCTAGTCCACGCTCCAGTCAAACGTACATTGAACGCATACAACGCGCCACTGGATCGCCAGGTTCTTTGAGTCCCAGTGTGCATAGTTCAGATGATCGGCCACGTAGTAGAACTACCTCCCATCATTCAACGCGGCCTCAATCTCAACCAAGTAGGACAGGTAAGTTCCTAAAATTATTGAAAATGAGCAAAAAACTGAAAATACTAGTGGGAGAAATACGGCAATTACTTGCCTCCTAGTCTACATTATGAATAGTGCTTCTTTGTGCTCCAATGTTAGTATTCTCATTGCAAAATCGTTGAATTCCAGAATGGTTCCAGAATATCAAACCGTTTGTCTTCAACCACCAACCTAACTTCTATCTTATAGACCATAATCGTTGAGGCATGTAAGCCTCAACACACCAAAGTGCATTGCATTCCACAAAGTTGGCCCAAGTTCAGAACCCTTTGACCCTGTGTTCTCTGACCTAAACATATACATATTCTGTACTTTTTTGTCTTGAGGCGGAAGTGGAAATCTTTGTTGAAAGAAAAGTGTGCACGATTCACCAAAGGGTTTAGCCTACGTGCTAAACCCACCCCCTATATCCTTCAACCACTGTACCCCCGAGGGACCACAGTAGGATATTACTTCTCGGAGGGCTGGTTAGTTTTAAAGCTTTCTCATATTAAATTCGATTTTGTCTTCGTTCATCCAATCTTCGGAGTTGCAGTATAACCTCAGCTTTTTGCTGACTGCATTGATTCCATAGAATTCCAGAAGTCAATATCTCCCCCCTAAGCCGGTTTGGTCCTAAACTCGTCTCTCCGGGCCATCTAAATCTGGGGCAGTATGTTAGAATATGCTGCGCATTTTCCTCTTTATCGAAACAGTTTGATCATATAGGGGAAGTGTCATGTCCAAATCTGTGCAGGTACTTCCTGAAGCATCAATGACCAGTTAGAAACAGGGTCGCGTAGTAGTTCAGCTCACAGTGTTTGTTCTCCATTCAAGGGGTTATATCAGGGACAATGTGAAATGTCCATCTTCCCTTTAAACTGCTGTCCCATCGTTACTGCCATTTGTGCATGGAAGTCCTTCGTTCCTCCTCTTTTATAGCTGTCGTATATCCTGGATACTCGAAATAGCAAAAGTATATCTTCCTCATCTCATCCGCCAATATGTCTCTCGGTATTGCCTTTGCCAATACCAGTACCGCTTCATCAGTCACTGTCCCTAAGCCCCTTATCTGTCTAATCGCGCTTAGACGATACACCGAAGACAGTTTCCTTCTTGTCGTCCCCATGGTGAATGTCTCCGACTATATTGGCAAGCATATAACATTATCGACGTTACAACCCTCGATATTATTGTCCTCTTAAATGGACAATATTTGGCATCATCCTCTAATATTTGGCATCATCCTCGCCAGTGTTCCCTGAGTTACAGATACCTTTTAGTCAATGTATTTCACGTGCTCCTTGGAGATCAACCTATCATCGATAATTACTCCCAAGTATTTTATGGCCCTTTTCGATTCGATCTTAGTGCCTCCAAAGGTCACTTCCATCTTCTCCACTTTTTTCTGAGCACTTATCAAGACGGTCTCCGTTTCGTATGCAGCAAGTGTCAATACGGCCTCATCAAGCCATGCTCCAATTTGAACCGCTGTGTTTGCCGTCTCCTCTTTTGCCTTTACCGTCTTAGCACCCGAGACTATGGCAATGTCATTTGCAAAGCCCACAATTGTAGTCTCGTTTGGTAATTGTAGCCAAAATACTCCATCGTACATAATTTTCCATTATAGTAGCCCAAGTACAAAATACAACAATAATTGCTTGTTCGCTATACTTCTTTGCTTATAACGCAATTCTTTCCAACGGCGATCTTCAAACCATGACACACAAGACTGACTGAATTCTTCACGTAAACAGTGTGATGAAGGTTCTTGAAGTCGAACGTTCGTGGTTTCGCCTTCTCGATAACTCTATCTCGACTTCATTGTTGTTTGTATAATTTGTTCACATTGCTTGTTGTTCCGTTCTCGTTTACCTGCCTATCCCCTTTTCTTTCATACTGATGTTATTAGGTTTACTCGTAACAAGTTCTTTGTATTTGTTTGTGTAGCTTTTGCTCATTTTAATGTTAAACGATGTACACCGTTTCAATTTCCGTAACAACATTACATCGTTAAGAATCAACAGTAAGTATGACGGCATAGCCATGTTAAAATGGGCTTTCACAATGCGCTCCCAATTTGTCAAATGTGACAACCGAGCATTATTCCTTGGTGATAAATCTCAATCTTTCGCCTTTTATTGCGTCTCTTGCAATGTCGACCACCATACTTATAGCCTCTACAGTGAAACGTCCCTGCCATAATCTATCCTGTACTGTACTATTCGGTGACTGAAGTAACTACTTATTATATCCGTAATAAGTACTCCGGTAGCCAAAACTTTTTAGAGATAACAACTTGTTGTTCTAGTTTGCCGACAACGAGTTGTAGTTCCTGACAACCACTCAAATTTTGTTTAATCATATAACCACCGCTGCACACTTTCTATCATTATCACCATTATGGTGGCATTATCTGTGTATTTTGCTCAGCGGACCCGAAATTTTTCGAATTGTCCGGAGAGATCATTAAAACATTTTAGGTATTCCTGGAACCGATTACAGATTATTTTTTCCAACACTTTACGAACTCTGCTGTACAATCTCTAGCTTCGACAATACCATAACTTTAAAATCAAAGTTGCTTACCCAGTCTGGCCCAAGGGTGCTATTACAGAGTATTAAAGTTAGAGTTTGCAAGGCCTCGTCTTTGTTTATCTCGAGCATGTTTATCAAGGCTCTCTGCACTTTTCTTTGATACCTATCAGTTTCTACTGTGGCGGAAAGTGCGCGGACACAGTCTATTACAATACTGTAAGTCAGGTCGATAGTCAAACCCTTCGTCTCTGGAAAAGTTTCTTCTGTCAGGTAGCTTTTAAACATTTGCAGCTTCGCCACGGATTGAGTCATTAAAATTCATCTTCGGCACAGTAACCTAAAACAATCTGTTTCAATACGGTAGGGCAGATCGGTAGGGCGCCTCTTGATCAACTGTATCGTAAATGTAAAGTAAAATATGTAAAGTAAAATATGCAAAATAAAAAAACTTGATTAATACATTGTAATTAATTAAAAACATTATATTTATCTCCCTCTCTCTTTCTATTCTCTCTCATTTTCCTTTTTGCTCTTTATAGGTCACATTTGCGATTCTAGCTCCCATTTAGACTGTTATGTTACTGGCACTTCGGTAGCCAGCGTTGTGGGCGGCGGTACAACACCCCTACTTGGCTCACACGAAGCCTTAGAAGATGAAATCAAACGTTTGCGGGAACGTTTGCATACGGTGGAATCGGAAAATCAAGCTTTAAATACGAAATTGTCACAGCAACAGTGGGACTTGGAGAATCGTTTGGCTGAAATCGAAATGCAAATCTGTGGTGTCTCATCGACATCGAGTCTGGATCCAGAGCATGAGACGGAAGAAATGGAAAGAAATCGCGAGAGTATCATATAACACGGGAGCGAGCTGCCCCATCAGCCGATCGGTATGACGATGATGTACATATCATGCTTTTCATGACCACGCCACAAACAACACTCTTTAACTCGCTCACAACTTTCTCTCTCTATCTCTCTCTATCTCTCAATCTCTGTTAACATCTCCATATCAGTCAGTCAGTCAGTCATCATTATCATCATCAACAACATCAACAACAACAACATCTATTGTTTTGCTGTATCGATGTTTTGTAACAGTGCATAACAAAAATATTCAAATATACTAAAAATTGTTTTATTTTTTGATTTAATTTTAAGAGAAATCTAATATTGTTGACAATTCATAACTATTTGTTAAATGTTTAAGTGTTACAACAACAAGTTTGTTTTTGTTTTTTTTTATATATATTAAAACAAAAAAAAAACGGGAATTTATTAACAAAAAATTACTTTTTATCTTTAGTGTAGGAGAGTATACCATATAAATACTAGTGATTAACTTTTAATTTAAGCTTCTTATCTAAATGTGAAGCACAAGCAAATGTTATTGAGAGTGCGGAAAAGATTTTAATTGTCATATTGAATGTTGCAACCTTTTGCTGCAAATAAAAAATAATTTAAAATTTAAAAAAACACTGTAAATATGGTACACAGCCGATTGAAATCTCCTTAATGCCCTGATGAAGTTCAGAATGCTGTTGGATGTCAGTAAGGCTTACTACCTGACTATTACATGATAAGTAACGCCAAGCATAAGCTCACATCACAGAATCTAAAACCGTGAAAATATTGTCATCCAGTACAAATGTTCTTTGAGTGTACAAGGCTCGCTCACAAGCAAACTCTTCCCATTCAGCAACTTTCGAGCACCATCAGCGATACATAAGCTAATCTCATTCGAGGGGAGGTATTCAATTGCATCTGTCCATTCGTTGCCTTGAATTCGCACATGACATGAGTCAATAATTTATCCTGAGTTTTCTCCGAACGGTCCATCGCGCAAATGCGCACATTTGGCTAAAATTACTGCTATTTTAAGAGCATTTATATGCGATTTTTGGATAGCGTCCGTTGCAAATAACTTTACATTGTAGCAAGAAGTGTTTGAAAATGAAAAAAATAATAAAATAAAATCTGGCGGTAGCATACAAATCGAACATCAACTCATGAATTTCATTAGAAATTATATGTGAATCCCATGAGTCCAATATAATACTTTCAATATAATAGTTTAGGATGAGAGAGTTAGGACGTATCCAGGTTAACTTTTTAGTAACTTGAACTTAACCAAAGGAAATTCTGATTTTGAGCGTTAATTCTTAAAGCAAGAAACATTTCAAGTAAGTACTTACTTACTTAATTGGCCATTAACAACCTGATAACGGATTTCGGCCTGCGTTAACACATTCTTCCAGGCGCCTCTGCTTATCAAAGACCTCAAAGACCCTTCTCGCCGGACCATCCTCCTCCATTCGAACGACATGGCCGGGTGTTAATACGCTGCACAACGTCCATGTCGTATAGGAGGTCTTCGAGTTTATTGTGGGATCGGATGCGGAAATCATCACCAACTGGCACTGGACCAAAGATCTTACGTAAGACTTTTCTCTTGAACACGCTCAAGACTGCTGCATCAGTACTCTTCGAATTTTCAAAGTCTGTACAAAACAGTCGGTAGTCTAGTAGGTAGTGGCTTGGACATCTCGAACAACATGGAACATGAAAAAATAAATCTTTCGGTGACTTTCTCTCAGCAGTCCTCTGACAAAAACTCTTCGATTATATAAAATTGCCATGAAAAATTTATCAAATCTCTCGTTTGTGGTTGATTTTAAGCTGTAGGTTGGACTACAGACATAAATGACGTGAGAAGCTAGGTTGTAATCCTGACTAAAGGGTTATAATAACCAATTAAGTGAGTACACAACATATGTTGTTACTAGAAATTTACAAGTTAAAATTGCTACGTTTTATTGCGTTGGTAGTAGTTAGAGTGAAGGGGAGGAGAGCAAATATAGGGTACCTATCGTGAAATAACTAAGCAACAGGTCGCCTTGAAGAGCGCTCTCCATTAAGAGGTACCAACCCTATATTTTATGTAGGAAGCTTGCATCCTATACAAACTTTCTTCAAAGTTCATTAATTTTCTTAACTATTAAGTTCAAAGTTCAGAAGTCGCAGTAGTCCAGTAGGTAGTGTGTTGGATGACATGAGGCCTTGATTCTCTAACAAAACAAAATATAAAAAATATTTCTTTGGCGAATTCCTCCCAGCAGGTTTCTGGCAAAAACTCTGAGAGTAAATGAAATTGCCATGAAAAGTTTCTCAAAAATCTGCTGTTCTTAGTCGACTCTAAACTATAGGTCCCGCCGCTCATGTATAAAACTATCACATAGAACATAAGTGGTGTACGAAGCTAGGTTATAATCCTGACTGAAGGATTGTAATGACCAATTATGTATGTCATGAATTGTGCATGGTAAAAATGCTCCGGACAAAAAATATTAGGATATAAAGCTTGCGAAGACTAACTATAAATTACATAAAATTGTAGTGTCGTTTTGCTGTACTTCATGCGATTTTGATGTAAGAACACTCCCTTCCTTTCTCTATATGATGAGAGTTTTGTATTCATCAGAGTTACCCCTGTCCTATCCTGTTTCCTTTTGTGGTCTTATTCCACAGTAGTCTATGTAACGATTCCGCCCATTTGTGCAGCCTAATACTCAATTCACTAAAAGGCATTGGCTTATTCATAATCGTATATATTGTAAAGTAAATTACCTCCATTAGCTAATTTGTTCACTGCCTACTAGGCACCCTTATAAATTGTACTCTACCATGCTTAGACAAATTGTTAATCACCTGTTTACAGTCTAAAAGTGTGATTTATCCCATATCTGGATCGGATTACCATAATTGTCAGTTGACTATCAGCTAAGATATTTGTGTTAAGTTTGCCAAATTTTCCTTCGATTGGAAAGCCGTGTTATGGTCCAATATTTGCAGGAAAGTTTGCTTTCTTGTGCTTCTATAAAGAGTCTCAAATCAGCCTTACCATCGTGTTTAAAGCCATCCATGTGGTAACAAATACCGTCAGGCATCCTTGCTATGATTACGTTTGTTCAAGAAAGTCGTTTTTGTGTCCGAGTGATGAAATTAGCCGTACAGCAATTATCCAATAACGTCTACAGGACTCGACAATAACAAGTCAGCAGCGAATTAATTGAAAGGAATTTATTTTATTGGAATTAATAGGCATTACCTCAACCACGACTTCACTGAAATGATCTATAACTATTAAAACAGTTAGCGGAAAACTCTAAGGCGTATGTTACACGTTCAAATTTCACCTGCAAACACTACTTGATGAGACGGAGTGTTTTGCTTTTACACTATCCAGCGAATTATCAAAAATTTTGGATATTTAGCAGGGCAAGCATTATCCGATGAAAGACAGTGTTTTGCTGTTGCAGTATCCAGGTTAAGTTTGCAAACACGAATTTTGCCCAATTACACGAAATGGATGGTTTGCCATCAGGTAGCGTTTGCAGGCGAGGTTCGATCGTGTAATAGAAGCTTTAGAGAGTTGACAGAGCTCTCACGTCTTAACCTTTCAACATTGGATGGTAAAAAATTAAAGGTTGTTATAGATTTAGTTTCAAATACGTCTCATGGCAGCAAATGTTTCTAGTTGCTAACAGATTTAGCTTTTCGCCTCCTAGACATGCGATAGCGCTTTCACGCTTCAGCATTTCAACCTTGAATTGTCAAAATTTAAAAATTATTACAAATTTAGCTTCTAATGTGCCTCAGAATAAATGATTTGCCGTAATCACTTGAATTCTTTTTAACCTTTTAAAGAAACGAACAATTTTGTAAAAAATTTTCTGTTTTTAATGCATTTTTAACAGTGCCGTCTACGATGACCACTCAATAAAGATTCTGCGGTGTACCCAGCATTAAATTGTATTTGCATAATCGTTGCTAAATTAAATGGTTTTACAACAACATTAGCACCGTTATTAATAATAAATGAACAAAAGTGTTACGCCATAAACGCCCTGTAGATATGTATGTATTTCTCCTGGTGATTCAATTGCTTGTAAAATAAAATCCACAATTCCATACGGACAATAGAAATTAACACACTCAAATAACATTTGTTAGTGCAACAAAACAAAACAAAAACAACAAATAATTTATTTCATTTGCTATATGCTTGATGGCTTTTCAATCATACAATGTTTAATTAATTAACTCTTCTTTTTTTATTTTAAATGTTATAAACATGTTAAATTTTCAACAATTTATAGCAATACCCTACATCGATGTATTTAGGTCAAGAGTCACTTTGATGCCCAAATTAAGACATACAAGAAGAAAGCTAAGAATGTTACTTTTTTCTACTTTCACATGCCTTTTCCTGATGTTTTAAAGCAGGTAAACAGTTCGTAGTTTAACATACTTTAAAATGCTCCAATAGCCGTTGTTATTGTGCATCCCATAATACGCTGCTCGTAATTCTTTTCTGTCGATAGTGAGCTCGCACAACAACATCTACCCTAAGCAAAGCTGTAGCATACCCAACTATTTCTTTCGCATATTTTCGAACCTCAGCTATTGCAATCAAATTCGTAGACCAAAAATAATTTTGTGGGCTTTCTTTATATTTTCATTGTGTCATTCGCAAGCTTAAAACTTATTAAGCCACATCCTGACGTTTTGTTTTCTTGGGCTAAATTCCGAATAATATTTGCCAACTAAATCTTTAGTTTGAACGCCCACACTGCCGTAAAATTTGTATACTTGTCTTCTGAAAGCCAGGGTTAACCGAGAAGCATATGGAACAATCAAGTCTGCAGCCCAACTCCAGCAACTACTTTCATGAGTATTACCTAGAAATGGAAAAATTCTAGCAAATTCATCGGCTATACAATTACTTTTAATGTCCACAATATCAGGAATCCACGCTAGACGGATACAATACTGCTGCGACTATCAGTTTCCGACTGGTTTAGAGTTAAAAGTTGTTTGATTATTAGAATAAATATATATATTTGTAGTAGGAGATTACTTAGTCAAAACTAATTCCGTAATATGGTTAGTAGTACTTGCATTGGTCTGAAACGTACAGCCTATCAACAGCCTATAGTTTTATCAAGTCATTAACCAACTGTGTAGACTGCTACAAAATGTATGTGAGTGCGAAGCAGTGACTCTACTTTCTACTCCGAATAGTAACTTTTGCAAATGGAGGAACCAAGCACACGAACATGCAGTGTAGACAGTTCGCGTGACTTTTATCTTTTTGCCTCAAGAGTTTCGTAATGCTTCAAGAGAAGCTCAGAAGAAAGTCAGTTCAACATGGCATGAAGTACATTTATGGGCTTCCTCTTCAGGGCACCCAGAAATAACATTTTTATTCTCACTATTATCAAATCTTAGTTGAACTGGTAGCCACACAAAATTGGACTGACAGATAACGAAGTCAAGACAAGTGGTCGTACGCACAAAGAGTGCACAAGAAGTGGACAACATGTGGAAGTTAATGGCTATCATATGTAGCTTCAATGCTGTAGAAAACTTTATTTATCACCGTGACTAAAACTAACAACATACATACATAAGAAAATAAAAAAATTTTCTTGTCACCGCATGAAAAAAGTTTTTGAAAGTAATCCTATAGGTGTTTAAAGAAGTGAGGCCAAAGCTCCGGTGAACTAAGAGTTTAAGGAAATGTGCACAAGACCAAAGAGTATAAAATCCTATTTTGTTCTCGGCCCATGACCCAATCAGTTTGTAGTAATGATCATCTAAATATTTCAGTGATATGTTTAATGCAAATGCTGCTTGGTATATCGACTACGATAGTGCCGTAGAGCCTTTTAAAATTAACACATCCAACATGAATGTATGAATGAGTAGCTAGTTCGTAGCCCTGACCAAATGGTTGTAATTACTAATTACGTTAAGTATGTAAGTCTAATAGCATATAGTGAATACTTCCCCGATTATCCTTACTGTTACAGAGCTGCATCTTTGTATAAAGCCCTCTAAGCTCTTTCAAATGAATAACTAGCGGCATCTTTCGGCAGATTACAGTAACTGCCTATTGAGCTATTTTTGTGTATGCGATGAACACTCTCAATCTAATATTAAAGTCTAACGATGTACGGTATTAACTAATTTGTATTTGTTTTCTTTCTCTTTTTATTGTATTTAAATTGTTATTAAATATTTTGTATTGTTTTTTTTTTTTTTTGTGGAAAAATAATAAAATTTTATTTCAATACATACATGTTTTGCTCTTATGAATGTATGAATGAATGAATGAATGTTGCGATTTTATTTAAATATTTATTTAATGTTTTATAAAAAAACTAATTGTATGTTAAACATTTAAGGGTTTTTGTTTTTGTTTTTGTTTTTTTTCTAATTGTATGGTATTGTTTTATGAAATTTATAATTGTATTAAGCATTTAATAAACACGTAAGCTAGTATAACAAAATTTTATAGAAAAAAAAGAGGAAAAACAATGAAAACAGAAATTGAGGAAATTATAAACAAATAGTTGATGTTCTAAAACACTAAAACCAAAATTCAATTTATATAGAAACCAATAACAAAAAACCAAAACAATTCAAAAATTAAACCGAAAAAAAAGAGGAAAAAAGGTAAAAAAAGTCATCAATTATTGAAATGTACATACAAAAATTAAAAAAAAAACTTTTTAAATACTATACAGACATACTACCATAAGGGAAAAATATTTCAACAACAACAATGTTTAATTAATTAAAAAAAAAAATCAATAAAAAAGAGAAGAAAAAAAATTAAAAAAGAATTTATTTTTGTTTTTTGAAAATTATATTGTATTTAATTGTTACAGACACTTGTCTAATGTATGTATGTATTTTCATACCAAAGAAAAACTCTTAAAACTTTATAAAAACAAAGGAAAAAATATTTAAAAATTATTTAAATACCAAATAATTCATAAATACTTCATCATTTGCCTCATTTTTTTAGTAAAAAAACAATAAAAAAAACCAATTAATTAATTACTTTATCATAAAATTTACAATAACAACCACTTAAAAAAATACAACATAATAAAAAGATTAATAATAATAATTATTAAATTAAATTTAATAAAGAAAAGAATAAAAAAACTATAAAAAAAAATTTTTAAATAAACATTCAAAATAAATGGCCCACAACACCTCCTTAATATTATTATTATTTAGGAGCAGCAGCTGCAATATTACCCACAACAACAACAACAACAGCATCAACATTTTCTACAACAAAAGGAGCTTTAACTGGTGGCACTAGTGGTGATGCAGGTGATGATCATGGCGATGAGGATGTCTCATCGCCTCATTCTTTTACGTTCAATAAATACCGACGTTTCTCGAATATGGCTACGCAAACGCCCACCTCATCGACGAAAAGATTTCATTTTACCAACGACGCAAACCAGCCATTGACACCATTTTCAACGTCTTCCTGTAGAAGGGGTCGCAAGGTCATTATGTCTTCAACCGCTAGGGATTCAACAACAGATCGGCACATGAATTTGGCAGCTAAATATTCTTCCATCTAAAAAAAAACACAAAATATCTTTAAAAAAAAAAAATTACAAAAAACAAAAATAAAAACAACAGTTAAAATCATTGATAAAAAAAAAAATTAAATAAATTTTTTATATCGTATAAACGTAAAATATAATATTTTAGATGCCATATTATTTAAGATGAAAAAAACAAACAAAAATTGGAAAAAAAAAACTCTGAAAAAGTAGTTTAAAAATTTTAAGTGTCTACATTTAGCGTAAATCTAAAAAAACAACAACTTTTATAAACTCGTAAATTAATGTTTGATTTCCCGCATTGTATATAAAACCATAACGGGTCTTACGGGCATCATCAGTGTTTTAAAATCTCAATAAAAAACCCATAAGAATAGTTCTTAATCTTTTGTTTTTCTTTTTCCAATTCACTGCCAAATTATGAAGATTTTTTGGTAAATTTTAATTTTTTTTTGAAATTTTTCATATTTTCAATTTATTCAATTATTAATTAGAATAATTCAAGCGATTTAATTAAAATTCAAACTTAGAAGAAAAAAATGGGAAATGTTTTAACGAAAGCACTATTTGATCGTGAGGGTTCTATGGTTTATTGGGCAATTATTAATTCTACAGGGATCGTCATACAATATAAATCCATACACAATTTGACATTACAACCCTTGGGTCAGAATTACGAGCTAGCTTCTCACACCACTTATGTTGTGTGTGTTAATTTTCTATACATAAGTGGCGGAACCTACAGTTTAAAGTTGACTACGAACGACATATTTTTGAGAAACTTTTCATGGCAATTTTATTAACTCTCAGAAGTATTTGCCAGAAATCTGCTGAGATGAAGTCGCGGAAGAAATATTTTTTTTTCATATTTCGTTTTTGATGTCTGGCCTGGGGTTCGAACCCGCGCTTTTCGTCTATTAAGCGAACTACGGTATAGTATTTTCTTGTTTTTGTGTTAAAGTCATTATTCCTTCAGTGTAGAATTTCGAAGTTTTTTGAAAGGAAAACTCCTTTAATTACGTTTTGCAAACAAATTCCAGGGCCATGAAAACTTCCCTGCCCAAGTTCGCTCAGATTTAGCTGGGCCAACAAATGTGTGTTGTGGTTGGGCATTGTCATAATGGAATACAATACCTTATCTGTTGATCAAATCTAGCCGTTTAGCAGAATAATTGCTTCAACTCATAATAAATAATTGCCTTTCAATCACACCAGATATACTACACTGCTTTTCTTGGTTTCAATATTAGCTCTGCAAGGTCTCACTTTGCAATAACTCATTGCTCATAATCATGTACTTCAGACATAGTTCGATGTAACCTATAGATAAACCGATTGATATTAACAAAGATATAATATTTCAATCAATTTCAATTTGTAACCGAACTTGTTTGAGAAATATTTTTTATGGTCTTGTGTTTGTTGTCGACTTTAAACTCTATCTCACTAATTTCTTGAACATACTCCTTTTAGTTGAGTAAGAAGATATCTGTAATCCTGTTTAAGGGATTGTGATGGCCAACGAGATTTTTTTAAGGCAACTTTAACATGGCTGTCCGCAAACGTTAACATTAACATGGTTGGTCGTGAGCACAACAGACCTTCTGTACTTTAAAAAACTGGTACAACAGATAGTTCAAACAGATTCAAAAGTTAGATTTGCATACCTCTGTAGAACAGCAAACATAGAATATCGCAACGGCTTCAGTTTTTGCCGAAGGCGATGGCCAAGTGAAAACTCTTGTATAGGATGAGAAAAAACTGGCGGTCTAAAAATAAAAGGGAATTAAAATTTGCGTTAAACATAATCAATCAAGTCAATCATAACGAGACACTGGTCGTGGTAGACGACGTATTCCCTAACATATTCCGTGCGGAAGTAATAAATTAATGGCACAATATGTTTGTACATAACGTGACCTTATAGAACCCAAACGAGTTATTGTGTTTGAGATGACTGTCAATTTAGCTTAAGTCCGTTGAAATTTTTCCTATGCATGACAGTACGTTGTAGTTACAGGGTTTTATTCTAACATCTTATACGAAACTCTAGAATATGTTTTCATTTAATGTGCAGGGTTCAGAGAATACTGGAGGATGATAGAACCCTTCATCGACCAATTCCAATTGCATTTAATGCAATTTTTTTACACTTATCAATAGAACCGCCAGTAGTCGTCAATATACTGCCCAAGTAATTACATTTGGAGACATCTGCTGTACATCTTTACAGTAACAGAATATGATGGCAGACTACCATTTTGGCTGGATATTGGAGGAAAATTCTTTGCATTAGTATTAACACACTAAATGGAGTCAGTGTCATTCATCGGGTAGCTTTTGACAAATGGGTACAATTGGCAACCACTAACACTAGATTTTATACGCATTTTAAGCATTATTTTGGACAAAAAACTGTTATCTATCGATACATTATACAGCTGCATAGTAAGATACTCAATCAAAGTAAAGATTTCTGAGTACTGGTATAGTTTAAATCTAAAATAGTCGCCATAGTCTAGTAAAGTAGTGCGTTGGTTTACTAGACGTGAGACCACGATTCAAACTCTAGGTCTGACATTTCCAACAAAATGAAATATGAAAAAATATTCCTTTGGCAACTTCTTCTCAGCAGATTTCTGGCAAGAACTCTGAAAGTAAATAAAAATTTCCATGATAAAGTTTCTACTTTAAACTGTAGGTGCCGCCACTTACTGGTGAAATTAACACACACACATACAAGTGGTGTGAGAAGCTACATAGGTCGTAAGCCTGACTGAAAGGTTGTAATGACCAATTATGTATGTGTGTTCTGAATCAATATTGAATAGTTTAGAAATTATAAAACATACAATAAAAGTAATTCTAATGCCAACTATGGCTAGAGCTTATTCGATAGTTTCGAAACTGATTGCAAATTATTCTAAAGCTCTAAGGAAATGAATAATAAACGCAAGCTCTTCTACTTATAGCTCTGCAGCTATTTTCAAATTCATTTGCTGAGAAAATCGAGTCTTCTGACAAACGTCTAACGTAACGATTTGTAATCGGTGCAGTTAAAAATATAGACGATCACTAACGATGATTATAATGATCGAAATCTGTTGACACATAATTTAAGCATGTTTACTAAACAATTTTTTGCTTTACACACAGTCAATCTTAATTTTATGCAAGGGTTGTGATATTGTCCAGATGTGCAGTTGCAGTTATGAGAGAGTGGGCAAATATAATTGCCGTTCAAAAGTGTTTTTTGAAAAAATATACTCAAACCATTGAATCTCAGCGTCAAATAGAGCAGTTATTTTTCTTAGAATTTCTTAAAATTTTATTACGATTTCTCTTACATTAAATCGAAAACAAATTGTTTCTTAGAAGATTTTAAATTTTAATTTAATAATAAAAATAGTAATAATAGTTTAATAGTTAATTAATAAATTAATGTATTTAATAATAAATATATTGTATATGTATAGTGGAAACGATTTACTTTAAAATACAAATAAATATCGTATAAATATTTAATATTAAATTTAAAAAGAAACAAAAATAAAAAAATTATTAAAAAAAACAAAAAATAAGAAATAATTTCGAAATAAGGAAAGAACTGCCAATGAAGAAAAAACCAATTCTAAAAATAAAATCATAGTTACAAACATTACAAAGACAAAAAGGAAAAGAAATTATTGTAAAATTTAAACATAATAAAAATAAAAAAAAATAAAATAAACAAGGCTCGATACTGAGAAGACCAATTAAAAAAAAATTATATAAAAAATAAAAACATAAATATTAATGAATAAAAAAATAAAAATAATAATTTTTTTTGTCTAAATTATAATGAAAATTATTTATAAAACAAACGTATGTTATAAAATACAAATTATTAAAAATAATATTGTAATTATAAAAAAAAAAATATAGGAAATCTTATACAAAAAATTGGGAAAAATTTTTAAAATTAAAAATTGACAACAAAAAAAAAAAACTTTGTATGTCTTTTTATATAAAGACTTCATAAGACATTAAATTTAAAAAAATATTTATTTATTTAATAAACAATTCAAGAAAACAATTTTTTACAAGACAAACTTAACACATAATTTTCATTTTTGCTTGAATATTTTTTAATTCCATTTATATTAAGAATATAAATTTTAAATAATTTTTTATTAATTTTAAAGAATTTTTTATTATTAAAAAAATTAATTTCTTAGATTTTATTTATAAAAAAATAATAAAAAAAATAAAACGAAAAAACAAATTCTGTTTTAACTTACTAAACCTAGGACTTAGTTAAATTTATAAAAAATAAAAATTATGAATTAATAAATTTTTAGCTTTAAAAAAATTAAATTTATTTTGTTTTTATGTATTAAAGAAATACATATTTATTAATGAATAATTTTGTTCACTAAACAAGAGATTTATCACCAGAAAAAAAACAAAAAAAAAAAAAAAAAACTTCAAAGCAAAAGGGGTTTCAATGTTATTGTAAAAATAATTAAAAAAATTAATTAAAAATAAAATGTGTTACTGAACGAATGTTATAATAATAAAATTTACTTATTAATTTATTAAAATAAATCAAAAAATAAAAAAGAAAAACAAAAAAATTTTAAAGAAAATTATATTATAATTGTATGAAACATAATATAAGTGAAAAGCAACGCAATTAGTTAGCTGAATAAATTTATGATTATGACAGGATGTGTGTGACAGTGGTGGTAGGGGAGGGGGCTTGTGAAAAGCCCTTTAGAAAAAATTATTATTATTAAAAATTAGTTAAAAGAAATAAAGCTTTGCTTATATTTAGTTTTAATTAAAAATTTAAAAAACGTTTTGTTAAATTATTAAAATGACTTAATTATGGTATATATTTATGAAATAATTAATAAAACTTGAAACTCTCTTGCTAAAAAACCAAAAAAAAAAATATGAAAAAAGAAAAACAAATAAAGAAATTAAAACATAATTAAAAGCATATACACATACATACATTTGTATGCACGTAAGTTTAATAAAATAATAATAAAAAATCAACATTTTATTTAATTATTTACACTATAATTTCTCCCTTGTTTTGATTTTTTTTAGTCCCAATAAATTCAAGACCTAATTAATCGAACACTCTAGAATTGAAACTGGTCATGTGACAGGATATCTACACTTTATGAGTAATGAAAACTTATTTCGTCTCTAAACGCCTACTGCAAGAGAACTGATCCTTATTTTATATCTACGCATGCAATATTGTATTGTACTGCCCTCAGTCTACATAAGGGATCTCTCTTTTCAGCCTATTTTTTATCCCAATAGTAGTCGCCATAGGTTAGAAGGTAGCAGAAACTCTCATAAGTACTCATGAAATTTTTAGAATGAGTAGGTCAACAGTATTGAAATTCAACTACTCTGATTCATTCGTTCTCATTACAACATTGATTTATAAGTACAGGTTGCATTGAGTATGAGTACAATGTTGACATCAAACGCATAACATTCGAAATATGTTTGAGCCATACGCTTACTCATTTAGATTCATAAATTTAGAAAAATACTTATAATACTCATAAATTATTCGAGTGATTCGAATCCTTCAGCAAAATTTACAGTCTTAGTTGTTATTGCATTTACGAAGAAAGAAGAAGGAAAAATACAAAGACAGCAAGCAAAGCAAACACATAACCTTCCGTACGCGAATCATACTTATTTTGGGATTCTTGTAAATGTTGAGTAAAGGAGAGTCGAAATCAACAACATCATGCGTATTGTTAAGTATGAGTACGATGAGTACTTCAAACTTCGAATAAAATAAAATAAGTATGAATACGTTTAAGTTTCAGAAATTATGAGTATGATTCGAATCTACTCATCTTTTTTAATACTCATTGCTGATCTCTGGTACGTAGCATGTTGGCTTATTAGACATGAGAACTCGGTTCAAACCCTAGGCCAGACATCTCAATCAAAACAAAATATGAAAAAATATTTCTTCGGCGACTTCCTCTTTTAAAATTGCCATTAAAAGTTACTCAAAAAATCTGTCGTTCGGAGTCGACTTAAACTGTAGGTCCCGCCACTCATGCATAAAATTAACACAAACAACATACATAAGTGATGCAAGAAACTAGGTCGTATTGCTAACTGAAGGGTTGTAATGACCAATTATGTATGTATGATACTCTTACATATTTGTCGTATTGCAACTCATACTCATCAGATGTTTTCTAAAATATCATAATCACAGCATTCAGTAGGTAGTTAGTTTAAAAGAAAGAAGACCAACCAATGGCACTTAAGATCCCATGTTTATCGGTAAACACCTAAGCCATCATGATGACTTATTGTGAGATACTATTACGAGTAGTATACTATATTGCATATTGAAAGCCTCTGTCCTGTACATACTTATTCCACTAGACCTCTCTAAGATGAGTCTGACTTACTTTGCACATACCCTTCATTTATTATTATCTGCCTGCATATGCGATTTAACCCTTCTGCATCCCTTGGATATGTGCCCTTCCTATGATCCTTTGGGTCAATATGACCCAACATTAAAATTTAAACAAAATTTCATATTTAATATAAGAAATTCATTTGTTTTGTTATTTTTTTATTTAGCATAATAAAAAATAATGATAACTAAAATAAATAAGCCCTTCCTGAGCAATTATTAATTATTATGACCTAAAACTGCACCGACCTCGAAATGGAACCAATTGTTCATCTACAGTAATATTTTCATGAGGATTATAAAAAACTTTGAGCTGATTACTCCACTTATCCCAAACGTTTCTTATCGGTGCTAGTTTGTCACGAAATCTTCTTTCCTCTCTATCTTCAGAGCTGTCAAACCGTAGACACTTTGATATGCTCGCGAATAGCTTGAGATTCATTGTTGCTCGAAAAACAGGTCTTCCGTTTTTTTCATACGACAAGCTAGTAAGATTTTCTCCATGAGATTTATAAACCCCAGCAATTATTTGTAATCCAATATATGCATCAAGTTCAATCATATCAATGTTTTGCCAATTATTTCCATATAAATCTACACCTTTTTGATTTGTCATTTGAATCACAATATTATTTATATTTGGTAAAATAAACATATCGAACGGAGACTTTATATCTGTTACCACAGATGTTGCTCTTTTGGTAGGTCCAGGCTTATTCAATGATTTATCGGTAACCTGCCTGTTTGAAGTAGTGATAGTTCTTTCGAAACTACACTTTTGTCCTTTGATAAATATGCAACTGAAGTGCTGTGATCTATTTCTACCGCATCTTCCACCTCCATGCTTTCAACGCTGATGGAAAATGATGAATTTGGTTCGTCTTTTGCATCGCTATCGGGTGAAAAAATGTCGTCTTCATCACTATCATCAAAAATATCACCATCTTCGTCATTCATTATTTGTTGCAACTGAAGATCACTAAGAATCTGAAGCAATTTCATTATGGAACAACCAAGTATTAGAAATTTTATTTTACAATACTTACTTTTCTTCTTTCTGACGTTATGTAAAAATCTTCAATTATGATGAATTACAAAAAAAAAATATATGTATATGTATTCACTCTGATCAGCAAAAATTAAGCTGAACTCATTGAAAGAAAATACTCTAATGAGACAAAAGTTCGAGCATCATCAAAGCGAAATATTTTTATTTCATATACTAAACGGGGAATCATCGAATTGCAATTTGAATGAACTCTTTTGTGTACACAGTTCAAATGTCAATGCGTTGGCATATATTTAGTCATAAAACAAATTTCAAGAGATACCTTTGCGAGTTTCTCCAAATCCTCACTTTGAGTATAATAAAATTTTGAATGAAAAGATATTAGTTGAAAGCGATTTTATTGATTATTTGACTGAACAAATTATTGATCGAAGATTCTGAATTTTAAACTTGTAATATCGCATGTTGGGTCATATTGACCCAAAGGATATTAAATGTGTGTAAATCGTGTTTTGAAATGTGGAGGGGGGAGGAAAAATTTAAATTTTATTGTTTTCTTTTAAAAGCATAGTTTTTGTGCCTGTGATGGATAAATTAAAGTTTCACGATCATATCTTATAATTAAAGGCAAAAATTTTGCGTTTGAAAATCGAAATTGGGTCAAATTGACCCAAGGAGTGCAGAAGGGTTAAAGGTACATGAAAAACAGCGTTCTGTATGAACACTCATCAGTAGACTCAGGTCGCAGGTTCCACGGTTCAAACCCCAGGTCAGGCATATCAACGAAATATGAAAAAATATTTCTTCGGCGACTTCTTCTCAGATATCTTCTGGCAAAAACTCCGAGCATAAATAAAGTAAAGTCAGCAATAAAGTGCCATGAAAAGTTTTTCAAAAATCTGTCATACGGAATCGACTGTAGGTACCGTTACTCATGTAAAAAATTAACACGCACAACATACAAAGTGATGTGAGAAGCTGACTGAAGGGTTGTAATGACCAATTAAGTAAATATAATAGGCCTATTATCGGATAATCCACTTGTTACATAAGAAGAGCCCTTTCCAAGTCAAAGACATTGGCTTCCAACAAATGTTAATTATTTTTTCTAACATTTAGATTAGCATTCCCCCCATTAAATTATTATTATTTTTTTTGTGTTTTAAATGTTTATGTTTCATAAAGATAATAATAATAAAACGTTTAAATTAATTGATTTGAAAACAACAACAACTGAAAAAAATAATAAATAAACAAATAAACAAAAAAGTAATAATAAAACCAGCATAAAACATTTATTTTAGCTTGAAGCGCTTATTTTTAAATTGTTTGTTTAATAAATCGACAAGAAAAAAAATTTGTAGAATATATTCATGTCCCAAAGATTAAAAAAAACATATAAAAATGAATTAAAAATAAACAATTTGTTTTTAATTTAAACTCATAGAAAATAATTTCATCCAAACAGTTTAAGTTTAAAATTAAAACGATTAATTTAAATTTAAAATAAAATTTTTATTTAAAATAAAATAACAAAAAAAAAATTAAATTTAAAAATGAAAATGCAAACAAGGAACACATGTAATTTCTATGAAATAAATGATGTAAAATATAAAAACAATTAAAAAAAGAAAAATCCAAAAATAAACAAATAAATATAGGCAAACAAGTAAAAACAAATAAAAAAATTAAATAAAATTAATTTAAATTAAAATAAATGAAACCATAAACAAGGACAACTAAATTTAAAATTTAAAAAGAAAAATTATAAAAAAAAAATTTATTAAAAAAAATATTTAAAAAGAATAAGAAAAATAAAAGAATTAAATAATAAAAAACAAATTAAACAAAAATAAAATAAAAAATTATTAATAAAATTAAAAAAAAAAATTATTTGGTTTTTATGATTGCAGTTAACAGGTACGAAATGAGCGATTTTTGTGAAAATGAAACAATAATTTTAAAGGAGTAAGTATTGGCCTTTGCTAGCTACCATTTAGGGAATCTGTTGATTCGGGGCAAAAAAAAACTGTTCGCCTATTAAGCAACTCAATTATTCACCCAATTTTCGACCTCCTCGTATGAAGTGAAGTGCTGCTTAGCTAATGCGTTTACCATCGATGAAAACAAATAGTAGTTGAAAGGAGCCATGGCTAGTGAATACGGCGGGTGGGGTAGCAGCTCCTACACTAATGCTTTAATTATATCTCCGCTTATTCTCCTTTTTCTTCTTCGAAACGATCAAAGTTATGAGCTAATAAGCTATCTAAGTGGACGTGACATTACAGGGTGTTAGAAGAAAATGTAAGTTTAGGTTTTCGCTTTCGTTTGCTACCAGATTTCAGTCGCCGAAGAAATATTTGTTTATATTTCGTTTTGTTGGAGATGCCTGACTTAGGGTTTGAACCGTGGCCTCGAGTCTAGTAATCCAACACATTACCTACTAGACTGTGACGACTTTAAGATATCATCAAAACTTTTTTGTTCGTTTGCAAGACCAATTGATGTTCCTATGTATGGAATAAAACATCATTCAAATGTACACCACGATTTACCTGGGCGGAGCGCATTCGAAATTATTCTGGCGTATAAAACAGGCTGTATTTGACCAATTACATGGATTATGTTGTCTTTTAGGATCATCGTGGTTTATGGGTTATTCTCATGTTAGAGAAAATCCCACAAGGGAAAGTCTAACGTAATCAAAATGCAAAATGTTGGTAGCCAGTTTACACCAGCTTCATTTGAGATGATGGTGTCATATAAGCGCTTATGCAGGATATGTGACAATTAGCGCCGGCTAATTATAACCACTTCACGTTGGTCTGCAGGTCATGTTAACCATGTTATCAAATCATTCGTGCAGACTATTCAATGTGGCAACCACATGTTGTTGGTATTCAGATAATCTAATTCAGGATAAAAGAGATTAGTTATGTTTGCCTTATAGTGACAATCATGGCCTGGCCAAGGTCTTTCTCAAATAACAACGGACCGATGAAGCTGTCATATCGAAATGTACAACAGGCTATGAATTTTTCTGCATGCATTGGATACTCTTAGATCTCATGTGGATTGTTATTGTCCCACATTCAACAACTGTGTTTAGGCACTTGGCCCCACTTATCGTACGAACTGTATATTTTAGAAACGTAACCCAAGCTCCTTATTTAAAATTTTGCTATAGGCGAAGGACAAAGTTAAACGTTATTGTCTTCTTGTGATATTTCAATATAGAAGAGTTGGACAAATACAATCAATCAATCTCACAATAGAAAAGCGTTGTTCTGGTGTTAAATAATTCATGATAATTTGTCAAACTCTAGTGCACTACATCAGCTGTCTAACCACTGTTATTGATAAGTATAGTTTTCATGAAACTACAAAAGGATTAATTGCTGCAAACAATCCACTCCACATTGTACTTAATGGTTAAATGAAATTTAAGTTTCATTGAAATGATAGTTTTACGAATTTTTTATTTTACGTTAATTTAGAAAATGGATAACGTCTTATTAATTTTCATTCATTATCCTTTATTCTCTGTATTTTGTGACTTTTCTCTCGTAGTTCTCATTATATTCGAATACAACTCTTTAGTTAGGATTCAAAACTAGCTCCTCTCACCATCCATGTTGAATGTGTTAGTTTAAGAAACTTCCATGCCAATTTCATTTTCTCTGAGAGTTTTTGCAAGAATACTGTTGTCGGCGAAAAAAAATTTGTTTTTTTTCACATTATGTGTTGTTCGAAATGTCTAAGCTGAGGTTTGAACCAGAGGCTGTCAAGACGCAACCACTAAGCTACAGCGAATTTTTTAACAATATAATGCTATGAGTTTACCGCATTAAATAAAACTTTTTACTTTACTGTATATGCAACAGAGGTCAGCAATGAATCGCTTTTTCGCTACTCATAATACTCATTAAATTTTGGAGTATGAGTGAGTCAATAGTATTGAAATTCAACTACTCTGATTCATTCGTACTCACAACAATATTGATTTATTAGCACAGGTTGCAATGAGTAAGAGTACAACGTTGATATCAAACTCATAACACTCGAAATATGTTTGATTCATACGTCTACTAATGCAGATTCATAAATTTAGAAAAAAACTTATAATACTCATAAATTATTCGAGTGAATCGAATCATTCATCAAAATTTACAGTCTTAGTTGTTGTTGCATTTACAAAAAAAAAAAGAAAGGAAAAGACAAAGACAGCACGCAAAGCAAACACACAACCTTCTAGTGAGTATTGTAGTGTTCGTACGCAAATCATATTTATTTTGTGATTCTTGTAAATGTTGAGTAAAGGAGAGTCGAAATCAACAACATCATGCGTATTGTTGAGTACAAGTATGATGAGTACTTCAAACTTTGAATGTGAGTAGTATGAGTATAATAAAAAGTATCAGAAATTATGAGTATGATTCAAATCTACTCATCTTTTTGAATACTCATAGCTGAACACTGATATACAGTACATGACTTGTTTTCCAACGAAAACAAAATTTAAAAAATTACAAAATTCATGCAAACACCCATACTGTGCTTAGATTTAACAAGAATTGGCTTTAAACTAATAGTACAATCACTTGCCATATAGAAAAATATAAACATAGAGAGAAAACAGAAAAGAAAAAATCTGAAAAATCTCTTTTTGACTCTCTAAACAAAACAGTAGTAAAACAAAATAATTAAAGAGACGCTAAAATAACAGAATGAAGCAAATAATGAGAGAAGAAAAAAAAACAAAGTGGATACTGATGATTACAAAATGAAATAAATAAAAACAAAAACAAAACAAAGTAGAGAAGAGGAAAACTTAGTTAAAGTGCATATGACTGGGTAAACAACTAAGAAAAATGAAAAACAAGGAAAACATGAGCAGCTAAAAAAGTCATTAAGCCAGTAACTGAGAGTGTAAGCAGCAGTAGGGGAGAGAGTAGTTACAACCACAATACATGTACCACATAACCAGCCGCAAATGACATCATGGCTATTAAACAGATGATTTTTATCGTAAAAAAGCTTGGCTTAAATTAAAGCTCTTTTTAACGCTGCTTATAGATGCCAATTCTGTTGACTAGCTAAAGCCGCTTTACATCCAAATTCTGTAGCTTTAGTACATGATTGTAAGCGAATTGAAAAAGACCTTTTGAGCGGATTTAAAAGTGAAAAGTAAATGATTGTTGTTACAAAAGAGATACAAATAAAAAAATATAAAATAATAATAAAATAATTGTATGTGTTTAAAATAGAAAATAACATCAAGTATTTAATAAGTTTTATGCAACAAGTTTCAATTTCTTTACAAGTTAAAGATGTATTCAATTTTTTTTTTAATTTTTTTTTGCCTCGGATGGGAAGTGCAAAAAATTAAATTCATTTCAACAAATGTAATGAAGTAATCACGCGTCTTGTTAAAAAAAATGTTCGAAATAAAGTGCTTAGAAAAACAAACAAAAAATATAAATATTATACTTTATATACTATGTATATATTTATAATTACACCATATCCTACAATAGTTAAATTAAAATTAAAAATACTTACAAGAAAATACTTCAATTCTTTAACGGCAATATAGACAAAAAAATATCTTTCAAAACCTAATTTTTCTTAATGTTCCTTATGTTTTATCATAGTATTCTTTTTTTTTTTCATTTAATGCATCTCAATTTCAATGGGTGCAGCACCTATTGTATGTACCTATCGGGTGTTTCATTAAGAGCTTCATATGTTTATCTAAACAAAGTGTACGTGCAACATTATCGTCAATTTTTTTTTCGTTTGTAAGACTTCTTGTTTCCATTGAGTGTAGAATAAAACATCGTTCAAATGTCCGACAAGGCTACTCTATCTAATTTTCCATAACTCTGCTGAATAAATGGGTAATGTTGCCTTTAAGGACCTCTGTGTTTTGCAGCTTATTTACATACATACATTTGCGACTAAACATTTTAACGTATGTCGAGTCGAAAGCTTAAGAAACAATAATAATATGCAGAGATTTAAATTTAACAATGTCTGTGAAAAACCTATTGCTGCTCTCATGTATGGAATATAAATTTATTCAAATGTCCGCGACCATATAACCGGTTGCAGCGCATCCGAAAGGACTAGGGCGCATTAATTTGAATGCATTTGATCGATGGCATGGGTCATGTCGACTTTGATGATCTCTGTGTTTTGTGGCCTATTCGTATACACTTGCGCCTTAGTATACTTAATACTATGCAGAGGATCTCTTGCATGTTTGGAATGGAAATAGCAATAAGGTCTTGTTTAAGCGCTTTTTAAGTAATCAATGACATTTTTTATTCGCATGTAAGCAGTATTCATACTTTTATTTGTGGAACATAATATCGTTCAAATGTCTGTCACTGTTATCTAGAAAAAATATCGAAGCTGTATTATTATTCAATGAATCTACTGAAAAGTTAAAGAGTTAAGAAAATTCCATAAGAAAAAATGTCTCATAAAGTCATATCGTCCTATCTTGGTAGCCAGTTTACCATACTTCCTCGTAATTGGTCATTACAATTCTTCAGCCAGAATTACAACCAAGTTTCTCACACCACCTGAGTTGTGTGTTCTAATTTTAAAATGAGTTCGGGGCCTACGCTTTAAAGTCTACTCCGAACGGCAGGTTTTTGAGAAACTTTTTTACTCTCTGACTTTTGCCAGGGAAAAAATATTTTTCGTATTGAAACGTGGCCTCATGTCTAATAAACGAACACACTTCTTACTAGACGATTTCCCAATAAGTTCAATAGAAGTTCCTAATTATCTACGTCGTTTTCAACGTCCGACTAGCGCGCTAACCCAAAATCAATTTTAGTAGATGCAATGCATTAGGCATTCCTGGATCTCATGTGGATTGGTATTGTCCCAAAGTTTTGTTTGTTCACTTACCCATTCATTTAAACATTGATCTCAACGCTGAAGATAATTTTTAGATGAAAATTTGTCTCAATTGGAAACTGCTTCAGCGACCATACATCGAACACATGTCATTGTGTACGATTGCTGTTAGAACATCCTAAATAAGCAGCTCTAGAACTAACTTGTTTTTAATTTGGACAAGGAATTTTATAACGACTCGAATTCTATTCAAAGCTGCAATTTCATAGAGGATTTGGTGCCTTCCTGTATGTATGCCCAAGTTTTTTTTTCGCATCTGCTATTTACGACCAACGCTAACGAGAGGGGCATCATGTTGGAACTAAGAAAATAGATTATTGGAGGAAAACAGAAGAAATTAATGTTTAGGGATTTAAAAGTTATGGGCAATACTTTCATGAAAGAGACTTCAACATTCAAATAGTTGGTACGTAATTCCATAAGGCGAATTTGGTAAGCAATTAATCTCACTTTGTCGTAGTCTAGTAGGGATATATTGGCTTACTAAACGTGAGGCCACAGTTCAAAAACTAGGTCAAACATCACTAACGGAACGAAATCTGAAAAATATTTCTTAGGTGACTTCCTCTCACCGGACTTCTGGCAAAAACTCTGGGAGTAAATAAAATTGCCACGAAAAGTTTCTCAAAAATATCTCGCTCGGAGTCGAATTTTAACTGTAGTTCTCGACATTCATGTATAAAATTAACGCTCACAGTATGCGTGGTGTGAGAAGCCAGGTCGTAATCCTGACTGAAAGGTTGTAATGATTATTTATGTATGTATGTATGTATTGTTTAGGGATATTTGATTTTGAAAGTGATAGGAAATACTTTGACAAAAGGGAGTTCCCCATACAAATAGTTCGGTTGAAGGATAAATTCTGCCTGTTATTAGTTCTTGGGACCACAACCAAGAATGGTTATTCTCTACGTAAGAGTATGAAATTGTCGTAAATAAGATTCTTATAATTCCCTCGAGCATATTCCTCTGAAGAAACAATGAAACACAATTCACATTGAGACGATAAGCGAATGAATCAAGAGAGTAGGATATAAGCACTTTCGCCCTCATCTAAACATGATATACGTGTGATTGCAATAGGACCGTGCTACACGCCATACGTAACTCCATCAGTCGAATTTGGTAAGCAATTATTCTGAAAATTTTCGGTAGTCCGTTTTCCCCAATGTTTTATAGGAATACACGACGATTGTCGTGTACAAGTGCAGAGCAGCTTCAATTCCAAAACTGGAAGTCAATATTACAATTGAAATTGTTGAGATACCGGCATGAATACTAAAGAAAAAGTATTTCAAAACTGAAGTTCATGGATAGTTAACCTACGGCGTTGGCACTTGGTTGCATTTGTCTATAGAGCTACAAAGAGTTGATTGAAACCCAATATCAGCACCTTCTATATGATTCCACAATTTGCAGCTACCATATTAGGACTCCATATTTAAGTATGAACCTAACGGCCATGTTAAAGAGCCATAGAAAATTCCAGAGTTTTTTCAAAGGCAAGAACTTCATTGAAAGTTTTAGACAATATCCTCTACTGACAAACAAAAGCCAACGTATTCACATCAAGGTAATTAATACTTCCTATACAATGTAGAGCAAGTGAGTCTGACAAATGAAGAGGCCATACTCTAGTAGGTAATGTGTTGGTTTATTAGACTTGAGGCCATGGTTTAAACGCCAGTTCAGACATCTCCACCAAAACGATATATCAACAAATATTTGTTCGGCATCTTACTCTTAGCAGATTTTTGGCAAAAACGGAGTCGATTTTGAACTGTAGGTCCGGCCACTCATGTATAAAATTATCGCACACAACATAAGTGGTGAGAAGCGCAAGGTCGTAATCCTGACTGAGGGGTTTTAGTGGCCAATTTTGTATGTATGTATGTATGCAATTAATCTCACGTTTCTGTGTAGAAGTCATTTACAGTTAAGCGAAATTTCGTAAACAGATATTCTGACAAAGATGTGGTATACTTCCTATACAACCTAGTCTAACGATGAAACAAGACTCTACAATTTGTCAGCGGCCAGCGGGGAAGAATCAAAGCTGTTTCCTTTTGTAATAGTCCTCCTACTTTAAATATTTACAATTTTCAATAATATTTAAAGAATTAATTTTTTAAGTTGAAATCGTTGACATAGTCATAGTAAATATACAGTCAGAAGTAAATATACAATCGGTTAATATAACTTTCGTATTTACCTTACTTGCCTTGCCTTGCCTTGCCTTGCCTCTATTTTTGTTTACCCGGTTAATAACCAAGCACGTCTTTGTATTTTAATTTTATGTTGCCAAAGCCGCTGTAAGAAAAATGATCATTAAGAATACGTTGAATGAACAACACACACAAAAATATCAAGGTCAGCAAAACCAATTTATAAAGAAAGAGAGTACAAGAGAGAGGGAGAGAGCGGGAGAGAGAGAGCAAAGAAATCTAAAGACAGACTTACAAAAAGATGACATAAATGACCGGCTTTGATTCATTTTCCATTGTCTCTGGCTCTTTCAATCTCTTTGTTCACTCTCCGACTCTCTTACTGAAAATAACTTTGTTATGCACAGTCGGTTGTACACCAAGTCATATTAGATTGTTTGTACGTGTGTGTGTTCAAATTTTAGTAATTATTTGATAAAAACAAATTCATTTTTCTATGTTTATGTTTATGTTGTTGCTCTTTTTGTATTTTTTGCCGTAAACAACTGTTTTAAAGTTCATAGCGGTTTTTGTACTCGGCTTATCGTTTAGTTTCTGTTCTAGTTTTTTTCTTTGGCTTGTGTTTTTGCTTTCAAAAATTGTTTTTAAATAATTAAAGTGTTCTTTTCATTTTTCATTTTCCTTTTCGGTATTTTTCTATTTGTATTTCAAAATTTTCAAGTATTTTTTTTATAAAGCAGGTGTATGGTATGTGGCTGCATAATGAAATTGAATATTCGTGGTCTAGAGAACGAAAGACTTAAGACACATACTTGCCAGCCAGCTTCATCAATTACTATAGATTTTTTTTTGATATTTGTTTTGTGTACCTAAAATAGGTTAAAAATAAAAATTTTAAACATTTTTGAAGTCATTAGAAAGCATTCGTCCAATCATTTATTTCTACGTTTTCCTAAAGGCGTATAGAAAGAATACCCATGGCTTAGAACATAAGTTCATTAAGAAGTTGAAATAAATTAGAATCCATGTATACATTTTGAAAACATCTGGTAATTTCTTACAATTCTTAATTGTTTAATTCTCTTCAATTGCATTACTAAGCTCTAAGAGGATTTCTCCACATTTATTCAACTTGTTTTATCTCGTTGTGTATGCCTATGTCCATATCTGAGATCGGCAATGAATCTTTTTTTTCGCTACTGATAAGTACTCCTGAATTTTTAAGTATGAGTGAGGCAACATTCAATTCAACTACTCTGATTCATTCGTACTCACTGCAACATTGATTTATAAGTACAGGTTGCAATGAGTATGAGTTGACAACGTTGACATCAAACTCATAACATTCGAAATATGTTGGATTCATACGCCTACTCATTCAGATTCATAAATTTAATACTTCAAACTTTGAATATGAGTAGTATGAGTATGATATTAAAATAAGTTTGTATGCGTATAAGCATCAGAAATTATGAGAATGATTCGAATATACTCATGTTTTTGAACACTCATTGCTGATATGGATAGCAAAGAAATCTTAAAAGATTCTTAAACCATTTAAAGTTCAAAGGTATGATCTCATAGCATTATCAATACAATGTAATAATAAATCAACTGTCAGAAAACCGGTATTGTACAAAAGCACTGTCCAAACCAATAGGGTGGTACATAATATTGCATACATATATATGTACATAATTGGTTATTATAACCCTTCAGTCGGAGATTTCGACCTAGTTCCTCAGACCACTTATGTTGTGTGTGTTAATTTTGTACATGGGTGGCCAGAACCTACATTTTACAGTCGAATCCGAACGACAAAGTTTTGAGAAACTATTTCATGTACTCTCAGAGAGAAATCTGCAGAGATTAAGTCGACGGAGAAATATTTTTTTTATATTTCGTCTCACACCCAATAAGCCAATACACTACCTACTAGACTACTGCGACTACAACATAATATTTGTCGTTATTATGCGGAAAATAAAAAAAAGTCAGACAGATAACTCCGCAGTCATATCAAATCTTTCTCTGAATCTTTCTCTGAATCGAATCAAAACATAATAGAAATGATCTTACTATGATGTGCCACAAAACCTAGTCATTTGCTCACCAGTTTGCGATTCTTATGCAATTATGTCGCCTTCGAACGCATACAGACTTTACGACAGCTTGACTGTGTCTACTGTCTAGAAACCTGTCACTAGCTGTAGCTAATGCCAGACATCAACAGAAGAAGTGAATGATAATATCATTCTGCTCCATAAAGTGACAGCTTCTACAATACTTATGATGTAGAAGATCCAGTTTTCTCTATTACTATTCCTGAACTCCACCAGCATTTAGGAATTCTTATCAAAACAAATCATTGCTTATGATTGTTTTAAAAACTGATATGCAACCACAAAAATATATGTAGGTTATAAATTACAGTTAATGCTCTTATGTGTGGAATATATCAGACTGCAGTCTACCGATTGCAATGTTGGACCGATGGTTCATGTTGGCTCTGGGGAGCTCTGTATTTTGAAGCCCTTAAACTGTTTATGTCGGGTCTACTCGTCATAGTACATAACGCTTAACGCATAATGTCGAGTATACTCGTCATATAGGCAAATTGTGATCAAGTCACACATTCCCTGGTAGAAACCAATCTGACTCCAAAATAAAACTTCCAATTGCAGTATTCTATATACTAGAGACCTCGGCGAAGGTTGTCAGAATGTGAGAGGTTAAAAATCTCCTACTCTTACTAACAAAAGCAGTTCACTGACACATGTCTATTCCTCCTCTTCACGCACACAACTTCTGCAAAAGTCATTTGACAGAATGACAAATCTTTCGGCATGTTTACCCAAAAATAGTGGCCCGTAAGAATTGTTATTGTTTGATGGATAGCCATGTGATTTAAGAACTTAAGTGAGTCGATCCTGTCAATCAAGCGGATAATATCCTAAATAACTGTGGCTATCAGAATACTTAATACCCACCGTAGTCCAGTAGATAGTAGGTTAACTTACTAGACATAATGAAATATGAAACGACATTCCTTCAAGGACTTTCTGGCAAAAATTCTGTGAATGAAATAAAATTGTCATAGAAATTTTCTCAAAAAATGTATCGTTAATCGTCCCACACGACATTAGTGGTGTGGTTAGCTAGTTTGTAACCTTGATTGAAAGTTTGCAATTAAATATTAAGTAGGTAAGTAACTAAGTAGAACACCAAGGCAAAACTATATACTTGCGGCAGATCAGTAGAGAGCAGCCATAATCAACATTTGAATGAATTAGAATGAGCCAAGAAGACCAATGCTTGTTAAGTTGACAGGGATTATCAAAATGACGGGAGATTCCATTTTTAATTCATTGTTCAAAGAGAAGGAAATGGAAACATTTCTGAAGCGAATGCTTACCGGCAATGGAAAATTGATCATAAACGAGAACGAGGCAAGCTTCTTACTACCATTTCGAAATGGTGTTAAAACAAGCATTGATCCCGTAAGGGATTGGAACAGAATTGCTCCTTATGAGCTTCTGCAACCTGATTAAATGATTGGTTGTGGTCTCTATTGTCACCATTTAACATTATTAATATGTTTCAATTAAAGCAGTCATATTGATTAATTATAACAATCCAAAGACCTCTTTGATGACCTGGCAAAAAACTGAGAGAGTTTAATCGAGAAAATTTTATGTATTCATAACAGAGCATGGACTGTTGCTCACTTTCTTTGTCAATGCCCATATCTTGCGAGGTGCAGATATAGGTTATTTGGCTCTCCGACCCTTGTCAGCTTGACGGAGCTATCATCCATTGATGTCAAGGATATAGTCTCGTTTATCAAACTTTCTGGCTGGTTTCTCAGCGTGGGGTAGTCGTGCTTTGGATTTGCAGATCTTGCGCTGACCGACCTCTCCCTCTTGGATTCGGGAGAACTTGGTCAGTACAGGAACTGCGTTTACCTATGGCGTCATATGGGCCGCTATGCGTGCTCAAGTGAGCTTCTGGTATGAAGCTACCACACTAACCTATCCTAACCTATAACAGAGCGGAGATCCAGCAGCCCCTGACTATCATTTGTAACGATTTTTGCAGAAATGTTTTTATGGTGTAAATTTATATTCCATTTAAGCTTGCGAAACGTATTTGTATCTGATGTTTTACACTGTGGGCATATACTTATTCCAATATAATGAGAAGGTGTTTTAATATTTGGTCAAATTTGTAATCGTAATTCAATAATGCATGACTTGAAATGTTTGTTTTGGAGAAGTATTGCAAAAGCAACAGGTGGGTGCAAAATAATTTTGAATTTATAAACTCGAACATGAAAACAAGCTTTTTTGAAAATTTCGTTAAAAAAAGAAACAAAAATTGCCAAAAATACTTAGAACTTGAAATTCGCACCTACTCATTTCAAATTTATGCTGAAATAAAAGAAAAAAAACTTAAGCTTTAACAACGTAAACGTAGCAAAAAAAAAAGAAACTTGTAAACGTTACACCCACATGTTGTTTTTAAATATTTTATTTTATTTATTTAAAATATTAACAAATGACAAAAGAAACAAAATCAAACAAAAATCATTCATAAATTATTTTTAGCGAATAATACGTGAATATGTGCCATTTAAATTCGGGGCCTTTAGTAATGAAACTCAAACTATAAATAAAACATCATTCACAACGGCTAACAATGTTAGAAGTAGAGAGAATAAATAAAAAAGCGAAAATAAATAATAAATTTTTTTTATTTTTATTATTCGTTTCGTTTGTTTGTTTTTTTTACTTTCCAACATTTTTTTAACAACCCACATATTGAACATGAATTGCTGTTGCTCTTCTTATTTGTAAATAAAATATAAAACAAGTTTGTTGCTTAAGTCTTTTGTTTTTCATTACGTAGCCAACAACCACGTCCACTGTATGGTGTATGGTGTGCATGCATTCGATTTGATTCTTTAAATTTTCAATTCTTTTTTTTTTCGTTTTTTTTTGTTATTAGAATTCAAAATTGAATTGTTTTAAATTTGTTTTATGGTTTATTAATAGATTTTTGTTGTTGTAATCAATGTTTTTTTTATACTGTTGTGGCGTGTTTAAAGTAAAAGTGCAAATCATTTTCAGTGTTTAAAGATGAAAACATTACTCTTTATGTGTGTATGCATGTATGTTCATGGAAATTCTCATGTTGTAGACCAGAAAAAACAAAAAAGAGAAACGAGTTATTTATTAATCTCCCGTCTTAATAATATTTTCTAGAGATTTCCAATTCTATGTGATTAATTCACTGCATTTTTAAAATCATGTTCAAAAAAAAATTCAAAAAACATTTTAAATTTTGTTACACAAACTGGCTGGTAACTCCACTTATCTTGATTAAACGATCAGCTTGTTTTTTCTTCTTTGTATTAATGGTGTAGGCTTAAGTAATTTTAAAAAAATTACTCATAATAATTAAATGAATACTTTTTTAATGGCTTAAGAGGATTATAAAGGTCAATAATACTGTATTTTAATTAAGATTTCATACATTAACTCATACCGAAAATTCAGGAAAAAGGAGAAGAATAGCCGAACTACGATTAAATTCCTAACGAACGTAGTTTCAACGTTCGTCCTTCTCCTTTCATGGGTTCTATGACACAGGCATAACGTTGGAAATTGCATTGTTGATGAGCTGTAGTCGCCGTAGTCTAGTAGGTAGTGTGTTCGCTTATTAGACGTAAGGTCCGGGTTCGAGCCCCAGGCCAGACATCAAAACGAAATATGAAAAAAATATTTCTTCGGCGACTACCTCTCAGCAGATTTCTGGCAAAAACTCTAAGAGTAAAATAAGATTGCCATTAAAAGTTTACTCAAAATTTGTCGTTCGAAGTCGACGTTAAACTGTAGGTCCGGCCACTCAAGTATAAAATTAAGGCACACAACATGAGTGGTGTGAGAAGCTAGGCCGCAATCCAATTATGTATGTATGTATGATGAGCTGGCTAGAGCCAACACGAAGCTTGCAATCTGCGACATATTATAGTTCATAGGCATTCATATTACTTACTTAATTAATTGGTCATTACAAACCTTTAGTTAGGATTACGATCAAACTTCTCAACAGCACTTATGTTGTGCGTGTTAATTTTTGCCCATGATCAGCGGGACCTACAGTTTAAATGCAACACCGAACGACAGATTTTTCGGTTTTTGCTGCAGGTCTATTTTTACAGTGTTCCTGCCACTTTTTATATGAAATATCTTTTGTGCAAATGCTAAATTTATCACGGTCGAAAGCTAAGAAGCTAGATTAAAATTTACTCTGCATTAGAACATACTTGGCGAAAAAAACGTTAGAAAGAGAACTGCGATTAAGGAAACTTTCGGTCAGTAATTATGCAGGAAGAGATTTGATTCTTGCATTGAATAATTCGAAGATAGTAGAGAACCTTATATAATTTCTGTGATGAAGATAACGAATCACTAAAAGGAAATATTTGGATGCTTATCAAGCACTAGGCAGGGGTGTGGCTTTACTAATATCAGAAACGCTGAACTATATCACATCTAGACTTTATAAAGAGAGTCTAAATAGATTGAGAAACTAGGTCTTAATACTGACTGAAGGCTTGTAATGAGCAATTATGTATGTATGTAAATAGGTTGAGAATAGATTGAAAGATTCATCACATAATTTATAATTTCTGGATTTTTTCAAAACAAAGTACATACATCAAAAAAACGAAAAATTCGCGGTGTTGCTGAAGCCACCATAAAACTTAACTAAAATTTTTTCTCTTAATTTTAAATCATTTTCTATATTTAAATGAAACGTAAGACGGATTTCCGTTCGTTATTATTTTAGCACTTGAGAGTTTTTTTTTTTTGTTTGTTGTGCAGAGCGTTTATTTTTGTTTATTTTGGTGCTTCTTTCTTAAGTCTTTTGTTTGCAATTGTTTCTTATGTTAAATTTCAAACTTGATATGCAAATTTTTGGTTTTTTTTTATTTTTGTTAAATAAATAAACATTAATAACAGTTAAAAGTATATTTATATTAACAAGGGTCATGGTTTTTAACTAAATTTTAAAGATAAGACAAATAAAAAAAAAGCAGTTAAAACGAACACAATGGGGAAGCATAATTATTTTTAATATTAAACACTGTGCGTTTTGAACAAAATAAATTTTTATTATTCGTTTATTTCGTTAATTTGTTTTGGATAGAATATTAAACTTATCATTTCAAGCGACTTAAGAGTCGTTTGAAAACCTAACAAAGCGATTAGAAGTTTGTTTGTGGGTGAGGGGGAACAGGCAAAGTAGTGCGTATGGATATTATATTCTATTTTCATTGAAAACATTGTTCAAATATTATAGGAGACTGTAAAGAAATAATGTGTACCAAAACATAAATTGGGCAGCTAAAAATAGAATTTCTTGTGAGTAGGAAATCCTTCTGTATTTACACTATTTTAAGCTAAAGTTGACATATTATTAATGCCGAGATTACAATGGACTACATTTGATCTTGAGTACATTTAAACCTGTTCTTACTTTATTTAATTGGTCAGTATTACGACCTAGTTTCTCACAGGACTGCTGAGAGAAAGTCACCGAGAGAAATTTTGCATTTCATATTTCATGCATTTAAAAAGTAGTAGAGAGCATTCACAAACTCCTCTTTCCAATCCACACGAAAGCTATAGCCCTCCTAAAGACTAAATTGCACGATAAAAACTTATGTATGTAAAGTCAGAAAGAAAGTATTACAAAATTCCTTACGTATTTTCAAAAGTCAGAGTAAATATCTTACGACAGATTTCTTTTACCAAAACAAAATAAAATTAATACATGCCAATTAATGTCAATTAATGCAATGTCACAGCTTACTTGGGTCCTCTGAAGTTCCGTTGTATCACTAATATTAACTTTTTCGTCATTTAGTTTAGCTCTGGTTGGCATCTCTCGACCATCCCGAAAGACTTATAGAGGTTGGCATTCTTTTCAAATCGTCTGTGGCACATGTTTTGCCACCAAATACTGGATGTCCAAGAATTCTTCTTAACACGATCCCAAGCGCCGGACAATGACAGAGAAGATGTCCTGTGATCTCTTCTTCTCCTTTGTCGTTGCAGAATTTAGGCAAAATCCCCTGAGAGTATAAAAAATGTCCATGAAATGTTTCTCGAATAATCTGTTGAACCGAATCGATATTAAACAATAGGTCTCGTTAGTCAGGTATAAAATTAACACATACAACATCAGTGGTATGAGAAGCTAGGTCGCAATCCTGACTGAAGGGCTGTAATGAACAATTATGTTATGTTATGTGGAAGTGATTGACATGAGCCTTTAGTAAAACGATGCCACATGCCGCACGACCAACAATACCATGTACATTTTTCGGGAGAAGGAAAAATTACTCGTGCATAGTGACAACTCAACTACGAATCTAGCGCTGAAAGACAACATTACAGCTGCAACTGCCGAGATATCGGCCGTAAGGCTGAAAAGTAAAACTAAATTTTAAGTCAATGACATTTGCATGAAATTGTCTCTAGAATTTCTCTGAATCATATGCAAAACATATGCAAAATATTCTGGCCTAACGAGGAACGCATAATAATGCACATAAAACGTCGGAAATGGAGATGGATCTGACATACTCTCAGAAAGAATACTGATAGTATAACAATAATGGCACTTGAGTGGAATTCAGAAGGCTCTTAAAGTTGTGACCGGCCAATTAACACCTGGAGACATTCGATACTCAAAGATCTGGAACAGCGCACTCTTACATGGGAAGACGCAACAGCAGTCAAGCGGAAAAAAGGGGGTCTAGAATGATATGGCGATCACAAGTATTTCTTTAATTTATGAAAATTTTGTTATTCTTTTCACTTTTCAAAACCAAAACCAAAATGTTTAATTATGAACAAACCATGACTTGTGGAACACGGCGCAAGGATTTTTAACACATATAAAATAGAAAGTTTAAAGCCTACCAAGCCAAGTATTCAGAAATGTTTTACACGTAATCCTAAAACAAAATTTTATTTTCTTTTGGGCTTTCTTCACTGATTTCGTCGAAATTATACAAAACGATGTAAAAGTATCATAAATTAATTCGAAAGCTTTAAGACGTTCATAAATTATTAAAATCGTTGTTTTTTTCTTTAAATGATAAATAGGCCTTCAAGCTAAATAAATTAAGTATTGGTTTCATTAATTAAAATGTAAAATTTTTTTTATCTTAAAATCGATTCGTATTCTCCTGTTTTGAAAGGTACTTTTTTTCATAATTTTTGCTTTGATTTTCCATATTTGTTCACAAGAACTTGGCATAAAACCAATATGGCCATAACAATAACGATAACAATAACAATCATATAAACAACAAAAAACAATAACAACAATTGTTAAAAACTTATTAGAATTATAACAGAAAATTAACCTTCTCCATTAACTGACATTACAACTTCCTACATAATATTGTTTTATTTCTACGATTTTTTTTTCTACCATTCATATTATTAAAGTTGTTGTAGTAGTTATTAATGCTAAAATCAAATACAAAAACCAAACAAGCAAAAAATGGAGAAATAAAAATACTGTTGCTCTCCAAATCGCTCTCGCTCTTTTACAATCAAATTATGCGCTGAGCAAATATCGGAATAAATAAACAGAGACTGGAAGCTTTGTGCAACCGCATTTCAAAGAGAAAGAGAGAGACAGAGACAGACGGAGTAATAAAATAATGAGAAGTAACGAATGATGACGGACCACCATATGATGATACCCTACAGCAGTTATATTATGAATTTACGTTCACTTAGTTTGTTCGCATTAAAGCATCACTTCTGGTTAGAATTGATTAATCAATTGGATCCAGAGGCTCGAAACTTATGTGGTAGTCAAAGGACAAAGGCCTGAATGGGTTAGACATATAATATGGCCTCTGGCCTATCCAAGCAGTACTTAACTAGCAAGATCAACTTTGCTAACCACCAGACTTTTGCAGCATTACATAATAGCCCTATTGATGCTATTATGTGCGGCATATATCATCGTTCAAATGCCCGCCACTTCTTTTCTGAGTAGAGCGCATGCGAAATGTCCAATTTTCCATGACTTGGTGCATAAATCAAGTTGAATTTAGCGAATTTTGTGGCTAATATTTGCTTTGGGGACCGCTGTGGTTTAAGCTTTGTAGTTTATTCGCATACACCTGCGAATTAAGAAGACTCTTTAGGAAAAGCCTTAAGGGAATCAAATCGCACGATCTTGGTGCCCAATTCATATCAACTGCACTTGAGTTGATCATACTGTCATGTAGTTCGTACAGACTATCCGGTAAGACATGAGTTATGTTGCACGATCATCCAATTCAAATCAAAAGACGTTGGCAATTATTGATCTATAGTGCACGCTGTTGACAGTGGTGGCCAGGCTAACGTCGTTCTCAAAGAAATATGGATCAGCCAGTCCAAAATTCGCAGCAAACAGTAAGTTTTCTCGGATCCAATGCATCCTCTCAATGCTCTTGGATCTCATGCGAATGGATATCGTCTCAAAAGGCGATAACCTTGTTCGTTCGTCTACCCATTTATTCTGAAAAGAAGTCTCATCGCTGCAAATGATTTTTCGATGAAAATTATGGTCATTTTACAACTGCTTTAGAGCCCATTCTATGAGCATACGTCGTTGTCATATTGGTAAAGACCCAAGACACACCGTACAATTCGCCAAATTGCGGTTAGCGAAATACCACGGATTCTCCTACACACTATCGCTGACAGCTGCAATGTTTTCCACAGATTTAGCGATTCGTAAACGTGCGGATGAACCAAAGGTCTCGAATTTATCCACCTCCTTTCGAATAGACCTTTTTCGAAATGCATTGGATGCTCTTGGGTCCCATGTGAATTGCTATCGTTATGTTTACCTGAGGAAACCTAATGATCTGATGGAGAACAAGATCTTGAAATCTTAGATCAGTCACTGCAATCTAGTAGGTAGTTTATTAGCTTATTAGACCTGAGGCTACGGTTTAAAAACTAGGTCAGATGTCTCCAACAAAACGAAATATAAATAAATATTTCTGTGACGACTTCCTCTCAGCAGATGCGCGAATATCGTGTAATTGGGATGCTTAACCCCTCCATGTGGTTTGGAAAAGCAGGCTGAGTAAATGTGATCATTATCAGCTGCCACAGTTTCGAAATGTTCTATATGAAAGATCCGATACATTAAACTCCGTAAAACCTACCCGTGGTCTAGTAGGCAGTGTGTTGGCTTATAAGACGTGAGGCCACGGTTCATACTCCAGGTCAGACATCTCCAATTAAACGAAATATGAAGAAATATTTTTTACTTTGCGGCAGTCACTCCGCAGATTTCTGGCAGAAAAAAACTCAGAGAGTAAATAAAATTTACATGAAAATTTTATTCAAAATCTGTCGTTCGGAGTGAATTTTAAACTATAGGTCCCGCCACTCATGTATAAAATTAAAACACACAAAATAAGTGGTGCGGGAAGTAAGATCGTAATCCTAACTGAAGGGTTGTAATGAACTATTATGTACCAGAGATCAGCAATCAATCGTTTTTCGCTACTCATAAATACTCATGAAATTTTGAATATATGTAAGTGAGTCAACAATATTGAAATTTAACTGCTCTGATTCATTCAGACTCACGACAACGTTGATTTATAAGTACAGGTTCCAATGAGTATGCGTACGACATTGACATCAAACTCATAACACTCGAAATATGTTTGATTCATAAGCCTACTTTAGAAAAATACTTATAATATTCATAAATGATTCGACTGATTTGAATCATTTATCAAAGTTTACAGTCTTAGTTGTTTTTGCATTTCCAAAAAAAGAAAAAAGACACACAAGCAAAGAAGACAGAGCAGCAAGCAGAACAAATATACAACCTTCTAGTGAGTATTGTAGTGTTTGTACGCGAATCATACTTATTTTGTGATTCTTGTAAATGTTGAGTAAAGGAGAGTCGAAATCAACAACACCATACGTATTGTTAAGTATGAGTACGATGAGTACTTCAAACTTTGAATATGAATAGTATGAGTATGATATTAAAATAAGTATGAATGCGTATAATTATCAAAAATTATGAGCATGATTCGATTCTATTCATCTTTTGGAATACTCATTGCTAATCTCTGGTATCTATGTATGGTATTTTGAAGCAAGTAAGCAATACGTGTGAGAGTTCCTCAAAAATTTTCCAGAAGAGATTTTTTTTAGTTGATGTATTCGACCGGTTTTACTTTGTTTTGCATCTAGTAAAACCATTACATGATTAAAAATATCGTTTAATTCTTTGCATTTGTTTTAACCTGCCACTGACCACAACACTAACTCATTACTTATTATGTGATTATAGGGTATACAAATTTCTTTAAAAATCTAAAGAGAATATTTGTTTAAGCCAAGTTTACTTTTTTTCCCGAAACAAAGAGAGTAATTTTTAAGGCGAATTTGTTAAGCCACAAGTGCTTACAGCGAATTTGTTTGGCTATGATTTATGGCAAGACAAAAAAAGCACACACTCTTATTGCTTTAAAGTCGTCGCCTCATCATCATCATCATCTTAAAGAAAATAAAACAATTTACTGACGTCATTTTAAGGCTTAAATACAAACATTTTTTGTAGATATTTTAAAAGCGTTTTTAACGATTTTGAAGTTTTTTTGTTGTTGTTGTTGTTTTTCCTATGTATCAGTATTTCATTTAGTAGAGTCCGTAGGTAGAATTTGCGTTAAATATGAGCGAATGTGTATGAGTGTGTGCGTCGGTATAAACTGCGATTGCAAAATTGAAAACAAGACCCACCTGAATTTTTTCAGTCTGAATAAAACGATCGATGTGTAAGCACGAAATACCTGAAATAAAAGAAAGAAAATAAAAAAATTTTTTTTAATTGAATGGAATCAAACGAAACTGAAACTTGTTAAATAAAAAATTAGAAAAAGAATAGAATTATTGAAACGAAATATTTTACGACGATAAAATAAATTTATATAAGAAAAGATTGAAAACATACCATAAATAAATAAAGCAAAAGAGGAAAGGCAAATTGAAAAAAGGCACTAAAAAGCTTAAAAAAACGAGAGAAAATAAGCGAAAATAAAAGTGACAGACACAGTATTATTGAATAAAAAAAATAAATAAATAAAAAAATTTAATTTTTCTTAAATTTTGTTAAGAAAACCTCGAATATGAATTTAAAAATTTAATAAAAAAAATTAAAATTGTTTGTAAATATAAATTAAAAGTGATTTGTTAATAAACGAAAAAAAAGACAAATAAGTCAAGAGAAAAGCAAAAAAAAAATTATTCAAACCATGGTTGGCACCATGGATGTTAAAGATTTGAAAGGCGCAAAAATTACACATGCCGGCCTTTTAAAACACAATAGCGATGGCACAGTGGAGACACAAAAGATTACACATGCCGGCTTAGTCGCACGCAGTCCCGAGGGTACTGCGGCCAAAGGTATGAACATACGCGGCAATGAGGATTTATGGGTGGAAATACAAGCCAATACGTTTCGTAATTGGGTAAATGAACATTTACGTGGCACCGGTATGCAGGTAAGTTCAGAAAGACAATTTAAAATTTATTTCAAATCATTTAAAACCTTATAATTTCATATTAAATTTATTGAAAGTCTGAAAGAGAGTTTGAAAAATGAGAATTTGTATTCATTTTTATTCATTAAATTTCATTCATTCATATTTAAAAATAAAATTTTGCGTTAAGCCATATATAGGCAGTTTGCCACTCATTAATATTCCACACATTTTCTTACCAAACTTGGTTAAAATGCTAATAAATGAGAAATTGTTAAAATGTTTAAAATTGTTTTTAAAGTAAATGACGTGAGTGTTTTTATAGAAAAAATCTTTTATTCGCAATTGACACAGAAAAAGGCAGTAATACATACGTAATTGGTCACTACAACCCTTTAGTCAGGGTTCTCATATCACTTAAGTTGTATGTGTTAATTTTATACATGAGTGGCGGGACCTACAGTTTAAAGTGCCCTTAATTGATCCTGAAAAGTAATGAAATCTTCAAGTTTACAAAAAATTCCTTCCAAGGTCATTTAAGGGTAGACAGATCAAATACTTCAATAGAGTTTCAATTCAGAAGTCTTCTTCTAGAATCATTTATCTGGAGTCATATCATAACTTTCCTACACAGGAGTGTTTGCCTATTCATTAACCAAGCAAGGCAATGATAGAAGAAGTGAGTTGGAAGTAATAATAGTAGTACTAGTTAATAGGAAGTACTAGTTAGTAGCCAGTAACCAATAATTATCGCAATTAAAATATACTGTGAATACAGTTACATAAGAACTCTTGTGATCACATTATGTTATAGTAAAGACCGTAGCTCTAAACCATCTGTGCTATAATTTTTAACGTTTACAAAGATTATCTTAGGCAATGTATTGCTTGAATTTGGTAATCTACTTACAACGAATTTACTACCGTTAATGTCTGCTTATCTAAGATCTTAAACTGGAGTCAAAATCTTGTTTCCCGGCAATTTATTTATAAGTCAAGATATTAAATTCTATCAAAATTCTGTCGACTCAAAAGCAGCTTACAAAGTTCTTTCTGTATTTGTAAGAAGCTGAACATATCTGGCGTACGCTCAGTTAACAAATCCTTCTTCTTGATGAAAATTGTTGATATCACTCAGTTTGAAATATATCCTCTTTTCCATTGACAGACCTCTCTTTGAGATCCATACCATTTGGTGTGGTGGTGGAAGTGGTTGTAGGCTGAGACAGAGAAATCTTTTTCGTATGAGAAATTAAGACCGTAGTAGTCTACGGTACTGGATCGAATGAAGGTACATTTGAAAATACTGCAATACCTACTCCAATACCTCCATACATAATATGTTGTATGTGTTAATTTTATACATGAGTAACGGGACTTACAGTTTAAAGTCAACTCTGTAAATCGCATTTTTTGAGCAACTTTGAATGTGAATGTTATTTTTACAGTTTAAAGTCGACTCCGAACAACAGATTTTTTGAGAAACTTTTCATGGCAATTTTATTTACCTTCAGAGTTTTTGCCAGAAATCTACTGAGACAAAGTCGCCGGAGAAATATTTTTTCGTTTCGTCATTTGTCTGAATCGTGGCCGCATGCTTTACCTACAAGGCTGCGGCAACTAAGCAAGATTATAAAAATATTAGTCTCCATCAGATTAGTAGGACTGTTAATCAATTAACAGCAACCTCTCTTTTGACTCAAACCGGATGATCTGGACACCAACGACATGTGATTTCATGCCAAATTGGATATTTTGCAGAAGCAATTTGAGGGCATGGTCATCTAACGTAGATCTGATGTGAATTGCCCACCGATATTGTGCGATTTCACCTCGTTACAATTATCTTATATCGCAGATGGAAGCGAATAAGCCGCAAATCACAGCGATCCTCAAAAGCAACATTGATCAAATTGTTTGTCAAATTCATGGGCATATCATATACGCTGCACCCAAATAATCAAGTACAGTTTAGAGCCAAAAATAGATTGTAAAAATCACACACCATCAGAAAATATTAGATTTTCTTAAGAAAGAATATGAGATATAAAGAAAACAGTTGGTGTTACTATAGGAAAAAGTTGTGAGAAATTGAAAATTATTTCAACTAAGTTATGGAGACTCTGCTCTTCTAAAGTTTTTTAGTGGACCTAGCTTCTCACACCACTTATGTTGTGTGTGTTAATTTTATGGCGCAACCTACTGTTTGAGGTCGACTCCGAACGACAGACATTTTAGAAACTTTTCGTGGCACTTTTAGTTACTCTCCTAGTTTTTGCCAGTAATCTGCTGAGCAGAAGTCGTCGAAAAATATTTTATCAGGTTTCCTTATGTTGGAGATGTCTGACCTGGGGTTTGAACCGCTGCTCATGTCTAATAAGCCAACACCCTACCCAGTAGACTACGGCGATATCAAAACAATAACAAAACAACATTTGAGGGCATGGTCATCTCACGTAGGTCTGTTGTGAATTGGCCACCGATATTGTGCGATTTGACCTCGTTACAATTATCTTGTATCGCAGATGGAAGCGAATAAGCCGCAAATCACAGCGATCCTCAAAAGCAACATTGCTCAAATTGTTCGTCAAATTCATGGGCATATCAGATACGCTGCACCCAAATAATCAAGTACAGTTTAGAGCCAAAAATAGATTGTAAAAATCACACACCATCAGAAAATATTAGATTTTCTTAAGAAAGAATATGAGATATAAAGAAAACAGTTGGTGTTACTATAGGAAAAAGTTGTGAGAAATTGAAAATTATTTCAACTAAGTTATGGAGACTCTGCTCTTCTAAAGTTTTTTAGTGGACCTAGCTTCTCACACCACTTATGTTGTATGTGTTAATTTTATACGTGAGTGGCGCAACCTACTGTTTGAGGTCGACTCCGGACGACAGATATTTTAGAAACTTTTCATGGCACTTTTAGTTACTCTCCTAGTTTTTGCCAGTAATCTGCTGAGCAGAAGTCGTCGAAGAAATATTTTTTCAGATTTAGTTATGTTGAAGATGTCTGACCTGGGGTTTGAACCGCTGCCTCATGTCTAATAAGCCAACACCTTACCTAGTAGACTACGGCGATTTCAAAACAATAACAAAACAACAGTGAGTTTCTAAAAGTTGCCAAACCGATCAAAAATTGAGTGTAAATAGGGTGAAAATGTAACTTTGCCAGTTAGTTGCAACAAAAATAGCAATATTTATACACTGTAGTTTGAAGTATGATCCTTAAAGTAAGAGGGTCGTGTAATAAAGTCTATAGCATGGTGTTATCAGTTCAACTGTTTTATTAAATTTGCATAAAAGATAAACCAACAGTAAAGTAAATAATTTCTTTTATATCCAAATTTCAATCTTCCAATATACAAAATAAACATGCATAATTGGTCATTACAAGTACTCAGTCAGAGTTACAACCTAGTTTCTCATACCACTTTTATTGCGTGTATTAATTTTTATATATGGCAGAACAATAGATTCTCGAGAAGCTTTTACATTGGAAATTTATACAGAAAATATTTGTTTATAAAATGTTAAAAACATAAGAACATTTTACAATTCTTTTTGCGTTTGGAAATGGTGTATAAAAATTTGTTTAAGGTATTCAATCATGCAAATTATCGTTCAAATGGATTCTCCATATAACACACCTGAATTTTGTTATTGTTGTTGTCGTTTATCTATCCAATGATTTAATTTTTAATTTGTGAAATTAAACAAATACGAGGCAATCGACTGTAGTAGTAAAGAGAGATGATTTTGATGTCGCCGTCGTATTTGTTGCCCAACGAATCAGACGTGCATTCAATCGATACAAACATCTCCTGTTAATCTATTCATTAAACAGACACTTTTTAATGTTTGTAAAAAAATTGTTGGAATTTTTATTGTTTTTTTCACTTTTTTAAGTGTCATGACAATGGTTCATTAAATTTCTAATCGAAAAAAAATAAAACAAAAAAATTTTAAAATTAAATAAAAAAATATATGTTAAGTTTTGAATTAATTTTACTCCGATGATTTAGTTACGTAGTTAGTCAAGCATTAAGTATAACGAAATTTTTTTACACAAAAAAAAATATTAAAAAAAAACGACATAAATTCTTGGTATTTGTAATAAAATATGAAATAAATTTGAAAAAAATTCATGCCAAAATATAATTAAAAAATTAAAATTCTTTCCATTTTCTTCTCAATTAAAATTCATTTTTTAATAAAAAAAAACTTTTCCGCCAATATTTTTAAACAATTTTTTTTAAATAAAAGCAAAAGTAATTAAAAAAAGTTTTTCTTTAAATATTAAGTAGGTTGCCTGCTTAGCTGATTGTCTAAAACCGGAAAAGTGCGTAATAAGTCATTCAAAAAAAAAATAAAGAAAACAAAGCTTTAAAACTAGTTCTTGCATAATTTTCTAGTTTTAAAAAAATTATATTTTTTTTTTATTTTCTTTAAGAATTTAAAACACTTGACATATTTGTCAAGTTGATTTGAAATACATTTTAATTAGACAGACAGCCTACTAAAGATATGATTTAAATAGAAAAACGACAACTATAAATTAAGCGTGGTCTTAACAAACATGGTCATTATGATAAAGTAGGTCTGAAACAGGAAATTCATTTTGAAATGTGCAGTTATGAAAAAACTGTCTAAACACCCATACACCAGAACACAATTCCGTCTCAATATTTTGTAGCAAAAGTTCTCAACCATACAATGAGATTTCAAATGTCAACTATTCTCTGTAAACAATTCCAATTTTCCTCCTACCAAGCCACATACATACGTAAGCAAAGACGGAAAATCCAACATTTCCCCATCATGTCAGATTTTTTTCTCTATGGAGCAGAATTTTTGTAACAATCGATTGATTTTTGTAACGAAATGGGAGTTATAGGGTTGGTCATTTAAATATTTGAATTTAGAATGGCAATGAAATAAAAACGATTTGATATTCAGTCAAATTTATTTTTTTATTGTGAAGTACAATTTTTTCGGTTAGAAATTAAACATTATTTCATTTATATGGCTGCCGCGGCTGGTCTTACAGTACCTCATTCGAACCAACTAATTTTCATGCACTTTTTCGAGTGTATGGGGTCGTATGTAGGAACCTCATCACAAATATTGGCTTCAAATGCTCAATTGTCTCTGATTTGTTGGCATAGCACTTTTCCTTAACGGCAGCGAACAGGAAGAAGTGCAACGATATCAAATCGCATCTTCTTGGCGGTCAATTGACATCACCACTTCGGCTAATTAAACGGCTGTCAAATGTTTGACGCAATAAATCGATAGTGGCATGAAATATGTGGCAAGTTGCATTATCCTGTTGAAACCAAACATCGTTGACATTAATACCACAACAGCGGGTGCAAAAAATTGGTTATCTAGGAATGATATGTGTCTCCATTGACTATACTGATTGCGTTGTCCTCATTTTTAAAGAAATATGGGCCAATGATGCCTCCACTCTACAAGCCGCACCAAACAGTCTCTCGCAATGGGAGCACTGGTTTCTGTAAGACCACAAGTCATCTTACTGAGCCTTAAATACAGCAATTTCGATTATCAACGTTTGCAAAATCGACATCACCGTGCAGTTTCCCGTTGACCCACTAAATACCAACATTGCTCAAGCGTAAATCAATTCATTACATTCAGTGGAGATAATATGTATATTGAATTTTGTGACAGAATAGAATAATATAAGTATTACCAGATTCAAAATAACCAATGGTCCAAACTTAAACTGATAGATGGTTCTATATTCTTCTGTCTAAGAATAACTTCCTGCCTATTGCTCAATGAACGTCCAGCTGTTTCCTTCTGAAATACATAAATATGTGTCCAGTGATTCATTCTTCTCACCATTCGGCCTTCAATTGATTTCAATACTAAAATAAACGTTCTTTGGGTTTATTTGTCGATAATGTGATGCATATGTTCGGTTAGGTTAGTCCATTTTGTGTAAGGTAAGCCCCTTGTTATGATCCATTATTGGTGGGTTTAACCACCCAGAGCTCTGGATGAAATCGGGCAGTTCTCTTAGTGGCAGCTCGCCACCATTTCCAGATTTTCAAACGTTCTTTCACCCAAAAACCGATGACATCTGTTTTGAAATGCAAGGCACCCTCATAAAAGGTGGTATATTGATTCCGTTTCCTGTACGGCATGACAGCTCCTGCAATAATCCTGGTGGGACCGACCGAGCTTGTAGCGAAACTGCCATTAACACAGTGCCCCATTCGAATTTTCGTCTTTCTTTCTTTCTTGGTTTTTCTACTACTACTACAACAAATAATGTTGGACCACAAATACTACAAACATGTTAGACCACCTACGGTTTATTGGGTTCCATGCTGCAATTTTCCGAAAGACTTGATATAATTTATTCTTATATATTTTTATTCTCTGTAATTTATTCTCATTATACATATACGTATATGTGCATTATTGATCATTACATTCCTTCAGGTAGGATTACGATCTAGCTTCTCACAACCATTTATGTTGTGTGTGTTAATTTTTGTCCATAAGTGGCGGGGCCTAAATTTTCAAGTCGACTTCAAAGGACAAATTTTTGAGAAAATTTTTCATGGCATTTTACTTTTCTCTCAGAGTTTTTGCCAAAAATCTGCTGACAAGAAGTCGCCTTAGATTATTTAATTTTGTTGGAGATGTCTCACCAGGACCTCAGGTCTAACAACTAATAATGACTACATTATATCCGTGCTTGTACGATTTTCGTTGGCGTTCACTGTATGCGCCACTTAATGAGTGTATTTCGAATGGTTGGGTATTCAAAATTGTTTCGAACATAATTAGCCCTAATGACATTAGTAGCCCTTGTCATGTGTCACAAATTAGCTTTGTATACAAAACAAAATATAATGACCAATTTCAGTCATCTTATTTACTTTTTTTTTGCTTTTAATTTAAATAATTATTTTATTTTAAAAAACAAAACAATTTTTTAATGGAATTTAAATTATTTAAAACAAAAAAAAAGCTTGCAAATGACGTAAGATTTTTATTATTTATTTACTTTTTGTTGTTGTTTTATTAATTGCATATAAATTAACAAAAAAAACTGAAATAGTGTTTGTCCTTAAAATATTTTTGTCAAGATTTAAAATAATTTTTTGTTGTTGATTTATTAAGAAATTAAATAAAAACAAAAAAAAAGATGTCACCCCGCATTAAATGAAATGAAATGATTTTCAAAAATTTTGTCATTCCGACAGTCTAGAAAAATCACAATGAAATGTTTTTTTCCAATTTTTTTTTTTTTTTTAATTTCAAAACTTGACCTTGGCATTCGTACTGCCATAATAGGAAAGTTCACAATTTTCAATGAACACAAAAAAAAACTCACTCACTTACTCGATTACATGCATACATTTGTATGTATTGTATGGTATGTACGTGTATCATGATTAAAAACTGACAATTTTTCTGACAATATGTTGTTTTAAAGGTTACTATTGTTGTTGTTGTTATGATAGCATTATTGTTATTGTTTTTGTATTTATTTGGTCGGAAGGGGGGCGAGGGCCTTTAAATTGTCTGTTTCAATCACTTTTAAATATGGCGCTTTGAAAACAATTTCAACTTTAATTGCCGGTTCTCATACATTCGTTTGTAATTGTCTCAACTAAAAACAAAAGCAAAAAATTTAAAAACATTTTTTTAACTTTAATTTCTACAATAAAAAAAATTACAAAAAGAAAAATAAACAGTCATTATAATTTTATATGTGCATTAATTTGTTATTGTTATTGTTTAAATTAATTATTTTAAATGTTTTTATTTTTTTAATTTTTTTTTCCTTTAAATATGAATCATTTCATTAAAATTCTTAGAAATTACAAATAAGTGCCATGTTTTTATTGTTGTCATTACAATGTTGTTATTGTTGTTTTTAATGGCAATAATTAATGAAATATTTTGTTAAACTAATGACAATTTTTTTTTGAAATATATTGAGCATCACATTATGATTTCATTGAAAAACCTTCAAAATCTGATCAAAAAATTACTAAAAATACTGAGGATTTTAATTTAATAGAGGCTTTTTAGTCTACTAAACTGGTTTTATATAAGTTCACTTAATATAGTGTCTTCAAACAGTAAATTCGGAACTTTGACAGTTGATTACGGCCATATTGCTATATCTGTCAAATAATTGATGATTTATTCGATCTGTTTTGTCAAATAACCATGGACGTCTATAATTTTAATTGAAGCAGCCATTATGTTCATGTTTTCATCTCCGAGAACAAATCTAAGAGAGTCCAATGCTTTCCGTACAGGTTACTGTTTGGAGTAGATTTTGGCATCATTTATCTGTATGTAGCTCACCGTATCTAGAAGTCGCCGTAGTCTACTAGGTAGTGTGTTGGCTTATTAGACGTGACGCCGCGGTTCAAACTCCAGATTAGACATTTCCAACAAAATGAAATAAGAAAAAATATTTCTCTGCGACTTCTTCTCAGCAGATTTCTGGCAAAAACTCTGGGAATAAAAAAATTGCTATGAAAAAATTTCTCAAAAATCTCTCATTCGGAGTCGACTGTAAACTGTAGGTCTCGCCACTCTTGTATAAAATTAATACACACAATATAAGTGGTGTAAGAAGTTAGGTCGCAATCCTAACTGAAAGGTTGTAATGACCAATTATGTATGTATGTACACTATCTATAGTTGTTTATGAGCGATGTTGGCCACACCATTGCTATTATTCTGCACGAGCTATTTAATGGCATAATCAGCCCACGTGGAGGTGATACGAACTGATCACTGATCTCGTGCGACTTAACCCCGTTAGGCCTTTTCTTGTGTAAACTTTTTAAGATATATGCAAATGTATGCGAATAAACCCCAAACAATGGCGGCCTTTAACCCTTTACCTGTTTACTTTGGTTAAAAAAAAAAAAAATTCTGTCTGCTTACTTATTATCCAGCGAAAACGAGACTTCTCCACATAAACAGAGTTTGTTCTTTGTTATTCCAGCACAACACAAACTATTGTTGAAATACTAACGAATGTTCTAAAATGAGCATTTTTTAAAAGAAATTTCTCTGGGAAAAAATTCCAGTAGATTGATTGAATCTTTATATTCAAATGCGATCTGTATTTCTTATGGACGAGTATACTCGACATTGTGCAAAAAATTTTCGCTCTGACGAGTATACTCGACAAAAACAGTTAAAGGATTAGAGAAACCATAAGCCATGAGATCGGTCAAATTCAGACTGATTTAAGCGTCATGGTCATGGAAAAATGGGACATTTCAAATGGGGGTCGGGGTGGACATTTAAACGGTGGCATATTCCACTCATAAAGAAATCAGCAGTCCTTTCAAAATAATAAAAAAAAATCGAAGATAACTCACAAATACTTTGTTTCAGTTAAATTTAAGGATAGAAAGCACTTTAGGAAAGACCCTATACTTATTTTTCTCGTGTAATTTTTAAAATCTAAATCGTCTTATGAAAAGTCGGACTTATGGATCTATGTTTCTAGATTACATAATTAATTTTAAAGTTCGCTGTAAAGCACTTCCCACATTCCAAGATTCTCTACAGGTTAAGAAGTGATTCAAAAGACATTTAAGGAGTGAGCTGTTAGTCATTCGATTCATTAAATCATGAAACCTCAGAATTAATTTTGTGTTAAATTTGTCTTCCATTATTGTAACCACAGTCGCTAATGCTTTGGTCCCTACTACCATGTGAAGCGAATTTAAATCCAACAAAAGTTCCAGCGTCGCTGTAGTGCAGATTTTTATTGATCCTGTTGTTTTAAAAATCTTTAGTCCCTGTTTCTTCTTCACCTCCGTTTTAGCTGTTTTTCATATCTATTCTCTCTGCACAGACCATGGCATTGTGGGTCAATATTAGTCTAACCATTGTGGTATACATCTCATGCATAATTGCTGGGCTATATTCGCAAGATTTCTCTACAAGCCCCTACAAATATATCTGTTTTCACCTGATATGTTCTTTATAAGAGCCTTTAATTGAGATTTACTATTGTATTTACAGTGTTATTTTCCAATATTTTCCTTCTATTGTCAGTGATGTTATTTCATAGTAGTATATTCATCAAGTAATCGAATATTCTTCAATTTAGTAAGTTCTCTCGTTCTTTTAAATGGTACTACTGTCGCCTTAGCCAGGTTCATTCAGAGGCCCTCTATCATGCACCAATGACTTTCAATCTCAAGATGTCGCAGATGACCTGTTCAAATTTTCCTTTAGCCATCTAGACTACATCTTTGGCAGTCGATGCCCATCTTACATAGTTTTGTCAGGCTCCACATTAGTGGTGAAAATACAATACACTGAAGGCATCCTGTACTTGTGCTGACCGTTATTATCTCTTTGTCTTCAAATGTTTTCGAAAACCTCGTGAATATGGTACTGCACTCCAATTTTTTTTTTTTTTTGAACAACTTCAGTTTTTCTACTTGATTCCAAGTTGTCTTGTACGGATTGAGCTATGCTGTGACAGTTTGTTTATCACAGCCAGTTGGATTTATGACATCAATATTCTGTAAGAAAACACTGCTCATACTTGCATGATGACATATTACGTCATTTAAATTTATTTTTAAATATTAATCATTTCGTATTTAAATTTCAATCAAAGACATCCAAGTTAATAAAGCCAGCAATTTAATAATTTCTTATTGAAAATTAAAATATAAAAATAGAAACAAAAACGAAAACAAGAATTCATTTAACATTGGCTGTGATTATGTTGACCAAATGTTTTTGCTATTGAGGTTGTTATTCTTGTACTAACCACTGCTGCTGCTGGTTTTAGTCACTTTTTATAAAATTTTTAGTGCGTTGGCCTCAATTAAAATTCATTTCACTCTCGTTTCGTTTTTATACTAAAAAGAAACACGTACACACACATACAAAATTTTAAAGAGAAATAAAAACAAAAAGGCGACAAATTTTTTTCTTTCGGCTTGTTTGAAATAATTTTCGTCATCTCGATTCTATAAAGAACTTGAATATGTATGCAACACACATACGTATATATACACATGCATACAAACATAGACATAAAGCACACGTACTTGTTGTTAAACTAGACTAAAAGTTGCAGCAGCTAAAGTCTAAAGTATTACTATTAGTTGGAAAGACTGTGTGTCTATTGAAAAAGTACTACGACTACTACGACTACTACTACTACAGCTGCTACCACTACCATTACAATTATACTATAACAGTACTCTGTATCGTTTTTTATAAAAACGAGTCTATTTTTTCTTCTTCTTCTTTAATTTTATAAAGTTGTTGTTAAAATTTTAGTTGATAATGGATCTGCTGCAGTGTATAAATATTAGAAAAAAAAACAAAAACAAAAAAATTATTTGAAAACAATGTCTTTTTTTATTCACTTTTTTGTTTATTATTATTAACGCTGCTGCTGTTGTTATTTTATGGCTGTATTGTGTGATTTTGTAGCCAAAACTTAAGGAGGAAATAGAACAAGTTTAAGTTGGGCAAGTTTACCATGGATTTTGTTCTAAGATTTCTTTGGCTCTTGTTTGTTTGCTGTTTTGTTTGTGCATTGGTTTGCGTTTATGGTTTAAAACATTGGAATTATTATAATTATTATAAACAATAAAAGTTTTCTATTTTTTGTTGTTGGTAATTGTTATTGTTTTTAAACAATACCGTACGTTGTTCTATGCTATTATAAATTAAAGAACTTTGACATTTACTTCCAAGTTTTTTGCAAAAAAGTTTTCAGAAACACAAGTACAGAATCTTTTAAGCATTGAGTTGGTATTCCTACAGGATTTTCAATTTCAAAATAATCAAAATTTTCCATATAAGACATTTTCTAAAACACAATTGAAATATTTTTAAGTCTTATAAGATGGCCAACTTCTCTGTAAGATTCAAAATAAATGTATCTGATTTTTGTCACAATTATACCAAAGCGTTATGATTTCAACTTCGAATTTTTGGATACTATTTGATTTTTGAATAATTTCAAAGATCCTTTCTTTAAACAATATGTAATTTTCAGAAGTTGTAAGGGCACTTACCTTAAACACCTCTGCAAAAACTTGGCATAATATTGTCTTGCTGTCTTGGTTATGAGTTCAATTCTCAAACAGCTACTCTGATCTGCTACCATATTTTAAATTTGAAAAAAAAAATGATTACAACCCTTAAGTCAGAATTACGATCTAGATACTCCTACAACTTATGCAGTTTAAAGGCGACTCCGAATGACAGATTTTTGAGAAACTTTTTCATGGCAATTTTATTTACTTTCAGAGTTTTTGCCAGAAATCCGCTGAGAGGAAGTCGCCAAAGAAATATTTTGTTTTGTTGTAGATGACTTGGATACCTCACGTCCACCTACTAGACTACGGCCAAAATAAAAAATCAACTTCAAATTCCCACAAAGTACTACTCCCTCAGTTTTCACGTTCCGGAACTCCAACAAGTGTACAAATTCAGTCTAATGCTACCGCTGTTAACCAACTGTTCATCGCACTGTGCGTATTACAATAAATGCACCTACAGTTTGGAAACCTCTAAACCTCCTCCATATTACTTGTAGATTTATCATTTCACTAATTATATTACAGCTACGAAATCATTATATCTTTCTCTGTCAAGAGCACTTCCAAGATCGTCTATATTATCGGCATAGAATATAGGCCATCTATCGAGTCTTCCAACAGCGATTTCCGAACTTTCATCTGTCAAATTAGCTGTCTTTTATTCAGTTTGTTTTGTAAAATTATCATGAACGCATAGACATGCATTATATACAACGAAGTGTGTTGGCGGAATGGGCTCAAGAGCAGTAGACAACAGATTCAAAGTTTGATCGAAAAATCATTTTCACCGATGACATCCATTTCTGGATGAATGGGTACTTGAACACACAATATTGTGGAATTGAATCGACAGCAAACCACAGGAGAGAGCGTCCAATGCATACCATTGGTATGCATGTTTGGCGTGGATGTCCAACTGGTGGCGTCTTCGAACTTTAGTGCTTTGAAAACGTTGGTGGGCGCTGCCAGGAGATGATTATCAAGTTCTTTTGACGTGAATAGTATGTTTTGCACACCAAGCAACATGAGGTTTTAACAGGATGGTGCGATGGCCACCCAGGCCGCCCGTCGTGGGTATATAATGCACGATCAATTTAAGGGCATGGTCATCGCACATGGAGGTGATATAAACTGACCACCGAGATCGTGCGATTTGACTCAGTTAGTCGTTTTATTGTGGGGGTTTTTCTAAGGTCGCTATAGTCAAGTAGGTAATGTTTTGGCTTATTATACGTAAGACCACCTTTCAAACCCCAGGTGAGACATATCCTACAAAACGAAATATGAACAAATATTTCTTTGGCGACTTCCTCTCAGCTGATTTCTGGCATAAGTGCTGAGCGTAAATTAATTTTCGATGAAAAGTTTGTCAAAAATCTGTCGTTCGGAGTCGACTTTAAACTGTAGCTCCCGCCACTCATTTATAAAATTGACGCACACAACATAAGTGATGTGAGAAACTAGGTCCATAATCCTGACTAAAGGGTTGTAATTACCAGTTATGTATGTATGTAATCTCTTAATGACTGACGTGAATTATTGCATATACAATGAGAGTAGAATAATTCATTTCTAACCACAAAACGATACAAATAATATCCGAATAGAACATGTCTAGACGACAGCTGAGGTAGTTAAGTGTCTATTGCAGGATAACTTTACTCGAGTTACTCCTCCAGCTACAGTTGCAATTGCATAAAAATGTTCATGCGTTTTCGTTTAACAATACTTACGTAACTTTAAACTATTTACGGACTTTTCCTTATCAAACGCTTCTTCTTGTATATGAAACCGCATCATTAGATTTGCAAGGAAGGAATTCTTAACAAAAAATTGCAATTTTTGCCACCAAAATGTCAATCCAAGCGAATGCTATTGAAAATTAATTCCGTAACATGTGTTACTTAGCTTGACCATTTCAGTACTAGACTTGTGAGCAATACAACAACAACAACAACAACACAAAAATTTATTTGTAGAAACACCTTTACTTGAATGAAACTTGTTTTTGTCGATACTTTTGGCAAGACTTTGATTTTTTTACTATGTATTACTATGTCTAAGAAGGAAAACAACTTAAAAAACGAACGTGGTTGTTTTAAATACTTTTAAAGAGGAAAGTCGTATGCAAAAAAACAACAACAACAAAAACAAAATACTCAACAAAATGAAATCAATGAAAGACAAGACATGCTAAAAATCCAACAACCCACATACAAGCAAACAAACACATTAACAAACATTGCAGAAATATTACCAAACACATGAATGAAATACTACGTTTGCATGGATGTTCGTGTGTGTATGTGTGAGCAAAAGTTGCTACAAGTAACAAAACTATATACGAGCAGTAGTGCTAGTCATTGTCATAGCAAAGCAAAACTGAAACTGTATATGCAAATACACACACGCAGATACTCATGCAGGCATGCATACCATTTATGAGCATATAACACAGACTATGAATGAAATTATTTGTGTTTCTGTGTTTTTTCTCATATTTTTTTTGGGAGACTATGAAAAGGGAAACAAAATAGGAAGAAAAATTTGAAAACATGTTGGTTTTTAAAGAAATTTGGCTTTAAAACAACTTGGCAACATGAAGTCTAGTAGCAAAACTAAAACTAACAGTATTAAGTTTTACTAGCAGGCTGGCATGCATAGCCATTATCAAACAAATAAAAAAAAAATCCCCAAATAGGCTTACTATACCCATACAGTGTGGAACAAAAGAGTGTGAAGTTTTTATTTTTGATAAGCTTTATAGTTTTTTATATGAAAAAAAAAAACAGTTACAGAAATCATACTTATTAAGTACTGTGTTAATTAATATAATGAAAATACTTTTATTTTTATTGAAGAGCATTTTTTAATAAAAGTACGCCGAAGAAATATTTGTTTATATTTCGTTTAGCCTGGGGTTTGAACCGTGACCTGATGTCTAATAAGACAGCACACTACCCACTCTACTATGGCGAAATATACACCTTCATAAAACTATCGGAAAGACTAAGAGATGTCAACCTGGAGTTATAATTGTATGACCGCCATCTACCGGGCTGCTCAATGGATCCCCGTCAAGAGTGTTAATTTCACCCGCATCTCGATCTTTTCTGATAGTCAGGCTGCTATAAGATCTCTGTCGCATATTGTGAAAAACTTCAGGATTGTCAGGAAATGTCTCCAGCCCTTTTCTGGGCGCTTCAGTATCACACTTATCTGGGTCCCCGGGCACAGTAATATTGCGGGAAATAGCCGACGAGCTCGCCATGGCTTGTGCACTACTTCCGGAATCCTCCTCTATCGACTTGTGGATACCACTTGCCTCGGTCAAGCTGTCCATCGCGCGGAAATTCTTTCGAGACGCCAAACTACCGTAGATCAATGAGGAGTCCTGCTCCACCGCTAGGCTCACTTGGCTCTCAATGGATGGAACCAACCAGTTACTTGGACTTCATCTTTATCACAGTGGCCATGCTTAAAGGTCATTCTGTAGTGGGAAGACACACGGAAAGAATGCAGCTCCCATCCAGCGACCTCTGCCGTGGGTGCAGATCCGCTGAGGAAGAGGAGACTGTTATCCACTTTCTTTGTCAACGCTCATCTCATGCGAGGTGAGATATAGGTTATTTGACTCTCCAACCATTGTCAGCTTGACGGAGCTATCATACATTAAAGTCAAGGGTATAGCTTTGCTTATCAAACTTTCGGTGTAGTTTTCCAGCGTGGGGTAGTAGTGTTTTAAATGTGCAGCCCTTCTTCTTCCCTGCGACTGCGTTCTCCTGCCGCTGCACAACGTTTGATATGAAAACTACCACTACAACCTAACCTAGCCTATGACCGATTAGATACTGTCGGTGTTCGAACGGAATCTTATAGGATCTAAGTAAACTATGCTCTTTGGGGCGGTCACCAATTTAACCTAAACTAACTGGAAAATGTGTCAATCTCCAGACCATTATATCGACGAGCTTGTGTGTCTTCAGCCCAACCACTTGCAGCAGTTATAATACTTGAGATGCCTCTGTTATGATGCAATCGATAAACAGAATGAATCTCCAGGAATAATTGGGTATCACCCACAGTAATCGCCTAAAGACTGTTGGCGTTGATACGCATAAATTTAGTTTTGAGGAATGTGGCTGGCCAATCCGACGAACGAGAAAAGTTTCTCATGACTGAATGCTTATAAACGAGAAGATAGATATCCTCAGAATAATTGAGATTGACAACAATATTAAAAAATACTGAGGATAGTTGTCGTAGTCTAGTGAATAGTGGTTCCTACCCTAGCTCAAACATCTCGAAGAAATCGAAATTTAAATAAAATAGTTCTCTAAGCGACTTTCTCTCAGTGGTAGCGAACGTGAGAACAGGCTAGTTTCATCCGGAGCTAACGGTCATTTTAAGTTGGCTTACCTTACACATACCCTATTGTGAGCCACCGAGTCAACTTCCCTGTGAACGGTAAGCAACCCCCTAACCTTATCTAACCTAACCTGCTCTCGGTAATCTTCTGACAAAAATAAAATTGCCATGACTAGTTTCTCAAAATCTGTTGTTCGAAGTCGCTGTTATAAAATATAGGTCTCACGACTCGAGGATAAAATTAAGCTCTTAAAAGCGTACCAAAATAAACCAACTCCATAACCACATTTTTGTCCCTCACTGTACATGGTATGCAATTTTGTTTTTATTGTCTTGTAGATTAAATACTAAATGTTTAATACAGATCGAAACTATAAAAATCCAGTCCCAGCATGAGTTTATTTTTTTTTATTTAAGACCAGAGCCTCTCTCTACTTCCTAAATAATGGCCACTCGTTTTGGGTTTCGTTTTATTGCCATAAAATACAATTGGATTTTTCTAGTTTCGTCTTGTATAAAATTGCATCAGGAGTAAAAGGGAAAGAAAGGGAAAAAACAATATCGAACACCAATTAATAAATAGTGTTTCTTAACAAAAATTTATTTGCTGTTGTTATGTTAGTTGGAAAATTTACAGTCAATTAACATGTTTAAACAAATAATCGAGGCCATATTTTACATCTGCTGGTTGTACAACAATTTATTAAAATTTTTCATTTACATTTACGAGCAGGCCTTCTACTCTCTGTTCATTAAAACAAAACTGATTATGGTGTGTAAAATTTCAAATTCAATTGGGGGGTCATTAAAAGGAATTTTTTTTAAAAATAAAACCAACAATCGATAACATCGATAGCTTGTAACAGTGAAAACGATCACTTTGTATCTGAGCAAATTACAGCAGATCAAATAGACTTTTCTCATTAAATATATCAACCCAGATCGTTTGCTAAAATGCTGTATGTGGCAGTACAAGCGCAATTAGTGACGCACCCAGTAGTATTAATTCAATAGACAAACAATTTGTAATTTATATCAAATGCTTATATCTGAAAAAATCATTCAATGCATAAAAAGTTATGTAAAATATTAGGCTTATCGACCGGTAGGCTCCTAAAATAGAAACTAACCAACAGTTGTCTTTAAAATCCTTCAATCAGGATTAGGACCTAGCTTTTTACACCACATGTACTGTGTGTTTTAAATGCATCCATAAGTAGCGGGACGTGCAGTTAGTAAAGTCGACTTCGAACGACAGATTTTTGGTAAATTTTGAATGGCAATCTCATTTTACTCTCAGAGTTTTTGCCAGAAATCTGCTGAGAGGAAGTCACCGAAGAAATTTTTTTCACATATCGTCTTCTTGGAGATGTCTGACCTGGTGTTTGAACGGTGTCCTCACGCCTAAGAAGCCAACACCCTGCCTACTAGATAACGACGACTTCAGTTGCGGATTCTAAATAATAATCCATGAATCCGTCTGACAATTAACGATATTGGATCACCCAGTTCATCGAGAATGTTATACTCAGTAAATATTTTCTAATAATGTATAATGCAGCATAATACGAGAGAATCTAAGCATTTATTTCCACCTCATACATCATCCCTAACTTCTCCTTCTTTCTCATGAAGAATGATACTCACTAGTATGACCTGTAATCAATCGTAAAATATAGGAAATGTTCTCAATGATAGCCAATGCAAAAGACCTTGTTGTAAAACACTACAAAAATCCGATGTATTGTATGCAAAAAGGATACAATTCAAACCATAAAATATATGTCACCATGCAGAGCATAGCTGGCTTGAGTTCTATAAGGTTCTGTTGTAACACCGATATTACACATTCTATCATACAATTATAACTACAGTAAACCCTCCTATAATGCGGTCAGTGCGTACCGCGTTGTATAGAAACCACGCTATAAGAAACTCGGATTTAACCGTACAAACCAGGCTAATTCGTAGCGTGTTCTACCGTTTTGTATGGAAACCGCGCTATAAGAAACTCGGAATTAGTACAAATCACATCATTCGTTCCGCGTTATATGGAAACCAAGACAAGATAAATTATAAATTATTTTTAAACTAAACTAAAAGACTGTTTTCCAACAAAAATAAGAAAGACTTTTGTAAAAGTATGCAATTTTTCAACTGTGAGATAGATATGTGTAGCCTAACTCGTCTTTTTTTAATGGGGAAAAATGTCTTCCTCACATGGTTCATCTTCACATTGGTTTTCTATTGTAGCTGCGCAAAAAACTTTGGTACAAAAATTTATATTATCATTGGTTTTATCATCAGGCTCTCTGATAGATTGCTGCACACATTAAGGGTGGTACGTTGTTTTGCAAGTTTAAACCCCTGAGCACATATTTGATTTTTCAGAATGAAGGTCCTAGATGATAATTTTTTCCAATTTTTTCCGTCTCATCAGTGTTAAAAATCTGATCACCTCCTTCATTGACAATTATAGCGGAAGGAACTTATGGGATGGTTGTTGAACGGAAACCGCGTTGTAAGAGGGCTGGCGCAATTTCAGCTCCTCGTTATATGGAAACCGCGTTATGGGGGTACCACGTTATAGGAGGGTTGTCGCAATTTCAGCTCCGTGTTATATGGAAACTACGTTCTGAGAGTACCGCGTTATAGGAGGGCTGACTGTATATAACTTGCTGATGATTTCGACAGTGACCTGACGTCTAATAAGCCACCACACTACCTACTAGAATATGGTTACTTCAATATCGTTAAATAAGTTTTTTTTATCGCATTTCCAAATTTCATCATAAAAAAAGTTTGTGTTAATTTTGCGAAATATTTTGAAGATATAGCACGACTGAATTTGAAGTCAGAACATTTCTTAGAATGAAATGAAGTCACCAGTTGGAATCATTTGTTTAGTGAGTGATTACTGATAATTGTCATTGCGACACAAATATCTGTAGTATTTTATATTTATTTTATGAACTTTTTTGTTGTTTTAGTTTTAACAAATATGTTGTTTACTCTTCTATTTTCAAATGCTGAATATTAAACAATAAGCAAAACATGTTAGAATTTATAATTTTAATAACAAATTTAACAAAAAAAAAAAAAATTGAAAAAGATTTTAATACACTACAAATGATTTCACATGTTTGTTGTATGAACTTTCAATAATAAAAAGTTTACAAATGTCTGTTGAGCCATATCGGCAATCGTTTGTAATGAATGGAAAAAAATACGCGGCCATTTGCCCATAAACGTGCAAATAAAGACAAACAAATGCGCAATACTTGTTCGAATTACGTGGGTGAATAAAAATATATTTTTAAGATTTAATTTTTTCTTTTTTTTATATTTCAATTGGGAATTTTAAAACAGAATAAATAAAAATTAAATTGCATATTGGTTTAGTTTTTTTTTTCAATAAAAAAAAATATTAAGTCAACGGCATCTGTAAATAATCCTTTAAATATATCGTTCCCTCTTCAATATTTGATGGATTGCCATATAAATTTAAAAATAAGTTATGTTTTCAAATAATAGGTCTTTCATAATACAAATCACAGGTCCGACATCTCGAACAAAACGAAATAAAAAAAATATTCTTTTAGCTGACTTCCTTCCTGTAGTTTTCTGTCATAAACTCTACGAGTAAATAAAATTGCGGTGAAACGCTTCTCTTTTCTACTGTTCGGAATGAATTTTAAACTGTAATTAAATAAATAAATAATTAACACACCCAACATAGACGATGTGGCAAGCTAGGTTGTGATCCTGACTAAAGGATAATAATGAGCGATTTAGTAAGTAAGTGGATTAACACAAGTCCACTATGTAGTTTAGTAAATAATTGGCCAATATCGCCAGGTCGAGAGTAGTGTAGGAGAATCCGTGACATTCGATTTCTCGTCAGTCTCTGTAACATGTTTCTTCGCAGACCACATCTTACACAACTCTACGATTGTTCGCTGAATGGCCTCTGAAACAGTTGGCAACAGACCATAATTTTCATTGAAAAATCATCTTCAGCGGTGATGCCCATTTCTGAATAAATGGGAACGTGTACCAACAAAGTTGTTCAATTTGGGACGATGTCTTGAGATCTAAAAGCGTCCAATGCATACCGAAAAAGTTATTGTTTTGTGTGCAGGTTTAATGTATGGCGTTATCGGCCCATATTTTTTTGAGAACAACAACAGCCTATCACTGTCAAAGGCGAGTGCTTTTGACCTACATCTTAAGATTATGATTCCAACAAGACTGTGCTAGGTTTCTCACATCTCAAGCCACTTTGGATATTCTGCTCGAGGGATTTGAGTTAGGTACCAGTCACCGATGTAGTGCGATTTAACCCCCTTAGATTCTTTCGTGTGGTGTTTCCTTAAGTCGCAAATGTATGCCAATAAGCCATTGGCTACAGCGGCCCTGAAAGGAAACATAACCCTTGTGTTCAGTTTATGATTAACGCGCCAGATCGTGGAATATTATGCATGAATAAAGCATTCCCTATTTTCGTAAGCTGTGTGAATATCATTGCAAATAAATGCAGGCCTATTTCTGTTAACATTTGTATCATTCACAATCGAGTTTGAGTTATGGTTCCCTATAATTATTCATATAATTTACATTTAATAGTCCTCTTTGCCTATTTCTTCTTGTTTTTTTTTGTTGTTGTTTTTCATATTTTATTTCCCTGTATTGTGTAACATTTTTGAATGAATTTTTCTCAAACATTAATTGAAATGCATTAAAAATGTTGAATGATGTGACACACACAAAAGCCTACTGAAAATTCCCTCAAAATTTTTGTGATTATAAAATAATTCAAATATTTTATTACAACACGGTCTTTCAGTTGCAAGTTTTCTTTTTTTAGCCCCCGTTGCATAAAGTTGTTAAATACCTTAAACGGTCGGACCGCCCATGACCAGTTTGAACACCGCAGGTCATCTAGGCTGTCATGTTCTACATCAATGGCAGGACCTACAGTTTAAAGTTCGATTCCGAACGACAAATTTTTGAGAAACTTTTGATGGCAATTTTATTTAATCTCAGAGTTTTTGCCAGAAATCTGCAGAGAGGAAGTCGCGAAGAAATGGCCTTATGTCTAATAAGTCATCACACTACCTACTAGACTTCGGCAGCTGTGATAACAAAATGGGCTTTATATGTCCAAAGTGTATCTATCCCAAAGTGTTATGTTAACAGCCACCTCTGCTTACTTATGAAGAAATTCGATTTAAAGAAGTCTTAATAGAAAAGATATTGAAAACTAAAACTGCACCTAAAACACTGTGTGGCATAAGTACATCAAAATCAAAAATAGTTAAAGAAAAGGAAAAACAAATGATGACTTTATTTAACATTTTATGCATAAACAAACAAAATAAAACAAAAAAAAATATTTTTTTTAATGACATTATTTGTACAAGGAAATCAGCATTAATAAGGCGAACAACATTTTTTAACACACCGTTTTTTTTAAATTTTTTATTTATTTTTTAAGTTTTTTCTTTTAATTTTTTTTTTTGTATTCGTAATAAATGTGTGAAATTATTTTATTAAAAGCAAAATAAACTTTTTTTCTTCCTTTATTATGCCATGTGAATTTATATTTGGTAGTAATTTGTTTGTGTATTTGTTGTTGTAATTGAAAAATTTCTTTTTTTTTTGTTTGTTGTAATTTTCGCCAATTTATTTCACACAATAAGAGCAGGCAAGGAAGAAATAATAAACAATACTCTGCAACATAATGATGATAATAATAATGTTTTATTCATTTGGTAGTAGCATAAAATAAACACGAATCGAATTAAAAAAGAAATATTTACTTTATAATACAATAACAAAAAAATATTACATTTTAACTGTAATGGAAAGTTAGGCCACTTACAATAACATCACACCATATGTGGCACATATTGTATACCGCATTCCGTTTTGATTTTTTTGTTTTTTGTTTACATAATTTAGTGTGTCATTGTACAACGTGAAATATTTGGGGATGATTATTGCATTAGACTAACACCATGTAAGATAGCGGTGACACTTCTTTCACGGAAGTTATAAGTGCAAGGAAACTAATGCTTATCATGGCAAAAACATCAGACCGTGCTATCATTTCAGTACAAAATGGCATTTGTTGGCTACTATAAATACTTACTTACATACCCATTAGAGATCATCAATGAGTATTCAAAAAGATGAGTAGATTCGAAACATACTCATAATTTCTGATACTTATACGCATTTATATTTATCTTAATATCATACTCATACTACTCATATTCAAAGTTTGAGCTACTCATCGTACTCATACTTAACAATACGCATGATGTTGTTGATTCCGAATCTCCTTTACTCAACATTTTCAAGAATCACAAAATAAGTATAATTCGCGTACGAACACTACAATACTCACTAGAAGGTTGTATATTTGCTCTGCTTGTTGTCTTTGCCTTTTTCTTTCTTCTTTTTTTTTAACAACTAAGACTGTAAATTTTGATGAATGATTCGAATGACGCGAATCATTTATGAGTATTATAAGCATTTTTCTAAATTTATGAATCTGAATTAGTAGGCGTATGAATCAAACATATTTCATACTCATTGCAACCAGTACTTATAAATCAATGTTGTAGTGAGTATGAATGAATCAGAGCTGTTAAATTTCAGTACTGTTGACTCACTCATACTCAAAATTTCATGAGTACTTACGAGTAGCGAAAAAACGATTCATTGCTGATCTCTGATACACACCTAACTGCTCACTACAACCCATCAGTCAGAATTACGACCCAGCTTCTTTGCTAATATCTCTCTGTTGTGTGAGTCAGTTTCATACATGGGTGGCGGGACCTACAGTTGAAAGTCTACGCCGAACGACAGTTTTTTGAGAAAGGCAGTTGCCGCAAAAATATATTCGTTGGTGATGTCTGATCTTGAGTTTGAACCGTTGCCTCACCCTACCTACTAGATTACAGCATCTACGATAGAGTTGCGTGTTAGTTTTATACGTGGCGGGTCCAACAGCGTAAACTCGACTCCGAACAACGCATATTTAAAAAGCTTTTCAGTTACTTTTTTTCTCAGGGTTTTTGCCTGAAAATTGGTGAGAGGAGGATATCCTCGAAGAAATCCTTTTTCATATTTCGATTTGATTGAGATATCTGACATGAGGTTTGAACCGCGACCTCACTTCTAATAAGCTAACACACTATTACGGCGACGGGGAGAATAATAATTCAAATAGTCAAATGAAGTACCATAATATGTACAGATAAAGAGACGCTGTCATATCAGCGATAAGCTTCAGTACTTTATTACAAACTCAGCTCAACTCTTATTTGAAAATTGCTTAAACACTGCCATTAGCAGATTAACTACAACTTAAGGTCGTAACCCTGACTGAAAGGTTTATTACGTATGTATGTATGTAATTTGACAGCTGTTGCTTTAACACGAAAGTTCCAGCTGGAAGGCGTTTTAGTTTAAACCAACATTATTCAAGTTCCTAGTCAAACAAAAAACAATGATAGTTGCAATTGAACATTTTCAAAATGACTTTGATTTCAAGTTAATTTTCATATGGCAAGATGTGGCAAAAATACATCAGAGTGTAGTAATTAATTTTATTAATGAGACCCTACAAAGTGTTATTCTGGCATTCTTAACCTGCCTATTGGCATAAATGCAAATAATATGGCACCTGCAGTGACTGTAAATTTTACTGCAGCTACTACTTATGATGTATTACCTCTTGACAAAAACAAACCAAAGATAATGAAGTTGAAGACAATTACTGCTGACATAAATATGTGTATGTGTTTGTGTTTGTGTTTATCTAATAAATATTTGTCAACATGATTTGAATAATAAATTTTCTTTAATTGTAATTTATGAATTATGTTCATAAATGTTCATAAAATTGTTATAAAATTTTAAATTTTCTAAAATACTCTTCACAGGCCCGAAGTATTATTTGGCCAAATAGACACACTGCTAGGCATGCATATTATGACAATGCATGCGAAGATAGAAAGAAAAACAAAATGAAAAAAAAATATTCAATAATTATTTCTTATTTAAAATTAATGAATACAATTAAGAATATTTACCAAGTGTGTGACACATAAATTGGCTGAAATGGTTATACAAAGAAAAAAAAAAGATTTTTAAATAACAAAGAAAAAACAAAACAGGAGAACCAAAGGTACACTACAATGATTTTAATAAACAAAAACAATATCTAGGAATTATATACACACATATACACACATACATACAGAAATATTCCTTACAACCCTTCAGTCAGTATTACAACCTAGCTTTTCACACCATTTAAGTAGCGTGTATTAATTTTATACATGAGTTCCGGGTCCTACAGTTTAAAATCAACTCCATGCAACAGATTTTTGAGAAACTTTTCCTTTGTAGTTTTATTTACTCTGAGAGTTTTTGCCAGAAATCGGAAATATTCGTTCATATTTCGTTCTATTGGAGATGTCTGATCTGGGGTTTGAATCTTGGCCTCACGTCTCATAAGTCAACACACTAGCAGCTGGACTATGGCGACATCTAGCAATGGAAGTCCATTATTTGTCAATGTGAAAATTTATACTCTGCTAGAGTCCAGAATGCACCACTAAAATCTGTACTCCATTTAGGACCGTGAGAATATTGCTTCGCATGGGGGCTTGGAGCATTATACATATGATTATCAGTAACCATTTTAGTCTTCTTGGTTCTTCAAACTTTGCTTATTTTGCTACTTTTGCCGAATTTTTCTGGTTACGGAGCATTTAATTTACGCTCATTTCATCTGTTGCAGGACCAATTTATTTTTTTTTGCATTCCCCATCGTTTACATTTGGAGGATCGTATTCCTATCCTGTCAAAATCTTCGTCAGTGTAGTAGTTACCGTCCCTCTCTCCCTCTCTTCTACTACACCATTCATCTATCATGGTTTTGTTTTCCTTGCAGTTTGTTTCTCTTGCAGTTTCCTCAGAGTTTTTTTCATAGCTGCGCCTCATACACTTCGTCAGCTTCGTTCAGCTCGTATTTCGATTCTCTCTGAAACTGTAAGGTTCTTTACAAATAAGTACTCTTAGCGTTAATATACGTTTTACAGTCGTAGTATATTTCATCTGTCTTGTTTGATGCACTATTTTGTGCATCAATGTCGCACATGAAACCTTACAGACGAGAATAGAAAAAAGCTAATGGAAGAAATTTTATTGAAAAACTGAAATAAAAGCAAAGGAGAAATAGATGAGGAGAAGTAGTACAGAGGAATCTAATCTAATCTACTAAATTGTCATGAAATGAAATTGTCCAAATCAGAACAACAGAAGCTTTAACTCTTTGAGACCACTGTACACTGTGATCAAATTTACCAAATCTCAGATCTCATCCAACATTTTCACAGAGGAATGGCATACATACTTACATAAGAATTATGGACCTAGTTTCTCGACATTGAAATCCTTTCGCTCAAAGACTCAATCAGCATGTCTACGGCTTTGATTGTTACGTTAGTTAAACTTTCTATGGATGAGGGTGGAAATCCAGATGTAAAATACGTCATGATAGTTAAGAGAGACTCATCTGCTGAGAACACTGCTGTCGAAACAATAAATTTGAATTATTTGCTACAGTTTTACTAACAGAATCGATATTTTCAGCACGACATAAATAGCGATGATGCACAGGCCTGATCATATCTTCGTTACCAATTTTATGCACAGTAGGCCGATAATGGTACAATGGGTCAATTCGACCTCCGGGTACTGTAGTTGTCTTAATTGACAAGTACACGTCCTCTAACCTAACCCAGGCCGATAATGACGGCCATAGTCACTCCACTTAACTAAATGTTTCGCGTTCAATGGTTGTTAATCAATTCATATTCGAAAATGGCAAAACTTTAGCTACAAAATTTAACATTTCAGGTGTATTTAACAGCTATCAGACTGGTAGTTTTACAACTGTTATTGCAAAACGTACGCCGATATTATGTCAGAAAATATAAGAAAAATTTTGCAGAAACTGGATGTAAGGTTCTTAACAGGACTATCTTTAAAGCTTTCAATTTCAAATCCATTTCTAACTGCTTAATAATATAAATTCTGTTGACATTCTAATAATGTTTAACATACAGCTGAGTTATATATGTTAATAGATTACCAGTAAAATATGGTTTCATTAGCATAAACTACAATTACAAGCTCTTTAAATATGGTATATCGTATACGTACAAGGATATATGGGTGTTTCCATACACAAAAATATTTTAAGAACATTAAAAATAAATGATTTACGTATATAATAGAAAACATTGAATATTTCAAATAATATTACACAAAATCTCAATTTAAAACATGTGTATGGAAACACCCATATGTCATTAGATGTATGCTCTGCTTACAAATGAAATGAATTTATAATTTCGTATTTATTTAAGCATTTGACAAAAACAAACACTAACACGTTAAATGAATATGAATACACTGAAAAGGTGGGGAGAGTGTGGGTGTACACCAGAGATTAGCAATGAATCGTTTTTGGGCTACTCAGAAGTACTCATGACATTTTGAGTATGAGTGAGTTAACAGTACTGAAATTCAACTACTCTGATTCATGCGTACTCACTACTGCATTGAATTATAAGTACAGTTTGCAATGAGTATGAGTACAACGTTGACATCCAACTCATAACATTCGAAATATGTTTGATTCATACGCCTACTAATTCAGATTGATAAATTTTGAAAAGTACTCATGAAATTTTGAATATAAGTGAGTCAACAATATTGAAATTCAACTCTCTGATTCATTAGTACTCACTACATCATTGATTTATAAGTATAGGTTGCAATGAGTATGAGTATAACGTTGACATCAAACTCATACTATTCGAAATATGTTTGACTTATCCGCCTATTCATTCAGATTCATAAATTTAGAAAAATACTTATAATACTCATAAATGATTCGAGTGATACAAATCATTCATTCAAATTTACAGTCTTAGTAAAAAAATAAGAAAGAAAAAGACAAAGACAGCATGCAAAGCAAACACACAACCTTTTAGTGAGTATTGTAGTGTTCGTACGCGAATCATACTTATTTTGTGTTTCTTGTAAATGTTGAGTAAAGGAGAGTCGAAATCAACAACATCATGCGTATTGTTAAGTATGAGTACCATGAGTACTTCAAAATTTGAATATGAGTAGTATGAGTATGATATTAAAAAAAGTATGAATGCGTATAAGTATCAAAAATTATGAGTACGATTCGAATCTACTCATCTTTTGAATACTCATTGCTGATCAAGATTTAAAGATTTCGAATGAAGCCAACACTGTGGGTTAGAATACCATGGATTTGCAAACCTAGAAAATTATTAGAAATTCGTTGAACAATTTTGTTTCAATTTAAAAAGAAAATTAATTTTCCTTTCATTTCCACATTGCAGGTGGTGGATTGGGCAACAGATTTCTGTGATGGCACTTGCCTGTGTGCATTGGTTGAGAATCTACAGACACGGCCGTTGAAACCATCCTGGAATCGTCGACCGGCTAATCAGCATCATTATTTGGAGAATGCCACGACAGCTTTGAATGCCATAGAAAAGGATCACATTAAGCTGGTGAATATAGGCAATGTTGACATTGTCAATGGCAATGTTAAGCTGATATTGGGTCTTATATGGTCCTTGATTGTGCGCTACCAGATCGGTCGCAGTAAATTCCCGCCGCGTAAATTAATGTTGGCTTGGCTGCAGGCCGCTTTGCCCGATTGTAGGATAACAAATTTGACCACTGACTGGAATAGTGGCGTTAATTTGGCTGCCTTATTGGATTATTGTAAGCCCGGCTTGTATCCCCATTGGCGTTCCATGGATCCTAGTCAGAGTGTACGCAATTGTACGGTCACTATGAATTTGGCTCAAAGTGAATTTGGTGTGCCCATCGTTTTGGAGCCTGAGTATTTAGCCTCACCTTGGCTGGATGAATTGTCGGGTATGACATATTTGTCGTATTTCATGAAACCTGGTGGTCCCGGTTATAATGCCACCATGAGGTGGGTTAACACACAAGTTAGGGATCCAGTTAAGAATTTTACGGTAAGTTTTGATTTAAACAAATTCTTCTGAATTCCTAAAACTTTTTTTTTTAATTTCAGACCGATTGGAATGATGGCCGTGTAATGTGCGAAATAATTAAAGGTTTGGGCGGTCCTGCCCCGGCACCTGAAAAACTCAGCACTGATCCTTTCCATTATGAGAATAATGTCCGCAAGGCCATAGATGCTGGTGCCAAATTGGGCATACAGCCCGTATTAACAGCCAAGGATATGGCCAATCCAGAGGTAGAACATTTAGGTATTATGGCCTATGCAGCCCATTTGCAATGGGTGCCGCCCAGACCTCCCCTGTCGGATCTAATAACTGTACATTTGGAAAGTTCTTCGGGACGTGTGGGAGAACAGGTAAGACATGCCTTTTAGGAATAAAGATTTTCCTTGAAATCCTAACAAATTTTTATTCCACAGACCCATTTCAGCGTGGATGTACACTCACGCGACATTAGCTTGTCTAGTGTGAAAACATTTGTGGTGCCACCCTCCGGTAATCCTCATCCCGTTAAGCTGAATGCCCATGGCGAGGGTGTCTATGTACCTGATAAGTATGGCATGCATGAAATTGTCGTACAAATTGGTGAGGATAGCTTGGGTGGCCACTTTTTCCGTGTTTTGCCACGCTTTATACAAGTGGCACCACCCGGCATGGCTCCATGTGCCTTAGGCAGTTTGGTAGAAGTATTGGTTAATGCCACCGGTGCTCCCAAGACCGAGGACATTCTGGTGACTGCTGTTTCACCCACAGGCATATCACACAATTGTCCTCTCAAGAAGGTGGAAGAGGGCCACAGTGCCATATTTAAACCAGATGAAGCCGGTATATGGGAAATAGCCATTACCTATCAGGGACGTCATATACAGGGCGGACCTTTTACCTGTGCCGTGTTTGATGCATCCGGTGTGTCGGTACATGGCCTGGATGGTGCCATGCCCTTAAGAGCCCATTCCTTTGAAGTGGATGCTCGAGGTGTAGGCGTAAGTGGTGAGCTGCATGTGGACATAGTGCACGATAAACGTTCATTGGTTTGTTCGGTGGAGAAAATTGTGGAAAATAAATATCGTGTTACCTTTATGCCCAGGCAAAATGGCAAATATCGCGTTTATGTCTACTTCAATGGCTATGATGTTAAAGGTTCACCATTCATAATGCGTGTAGGCACTAAGGGCCGGTCAGGTAAAACACGCAGTAGTCCTTTGCATGATAATAAACATCGTTCCGAGAGTCCTTCTATGCATTATACATCAACGACATCAACCAGACATAATGATTATCGTAATGCGGCCACCTCATCATTGTCCCGCAGAGATTTACTACAACACAATCACAATACAGCAACGGGAACAACAACATCATCATCAACAACAAACGCTGGCAACAATTTTAATACCAGCGAAAGGCAACGCTCGTATTCACCACAGTTTCCAGCCAAACAGGATACCACAGATTATCGCACCAGTTCGAGTAGCTACTATAAAAGGGAAAGTGAGGTAAGCATAGTATTGCAAGAAACAACAACAACAACAACAGAAGAAAAAAGAGAAATTTATTTTCAAGAAAAACGGGGTTTAAGGGAAGGTGAAGGAATTTTTTTTTTGTTTTTTTTTCTAATTTTCATGCAAATTTATTACAATTAAAGCAATGCCGTTGTTGTTGCTGTTGTTGTTATTGTTATACTCAAAGTTTAAATAACAAGCGTTGAATGTAATACATATATTAGAGGAGCAGGGGCTTAATTGAAATTGCGTGTTGCATGTTAATAATCGGTTGTATGATGGTATGTATGTATGTACATGGGAATAACCTGCCAATAACTACATACATGCTGAGTTACTTTTCTTTTATTATTTTCTAAAACGTTATTAAAAATTTTAAATTATTTTTCTTATGTTTTGTTTTTGTTTTTAGTGTCTTTAATGTGTTTATGTATCTTTTGTGAAGCTTATGTTAAAGATTAATTCCCTTTATGTAACATTTTTAAAATTTTAATTTCTTTTTTAATTATTAACAAATTGTTTGGCAAATTTATCCACCATAAATATTAAATAATTATTTCATTAATTACCACATATAAGAAAAACGATAGAAAGTAGGGCCTTCTTCTAAGAGCTTGAGAACTTTAGCTGACAATACAAGAGAGAAATAGTGGTGGCATGATGTTTTTTAATGCAAAGTGGCCCATCTATCGATTTAAATTTGAACCATCGGTTATCTCCAATCTGGCAATACTTATGTCATTCCATTCTGTCAATTAATCCTGCCACTTATCCATAAAATCAACACACAACATAAGTGGTGTGAGAAGCTAGGTCGTAATCAGGTTTACAACTTAGCTTCTCACACCCTTATGTGTGTAGTAATTTTATACATGAGTGGCCGGTCCTACAGTTTAAAGTCGACTCCAAGTGACTGATTTTGAGAAACTGTTCATGGTAGATTTAATTTACTCTCAGAGTTTTTTGCCAGAAATCTGGTGATAGGACATCGCCGAAGAACTAATTTTTTGTATTTCATTTCAACTGCAATAAGCCAACGCACTACTTATTAGACAACTGCGAGTTTGGTACACTTTCCCGACTAAAAATTCCGCAAAGTTTGCGAGCAATCTCAACAGAACTCTCCAAATTTTTGTCACAAGTTTTCATTATTTCATAATAATGAATAATGATCACAATTAAATCGTAAAACCTTAAACAGACTGAAATCTAGACTAAGTTATAATTTCTTTATAAGTGTGAGTTTCAGAGTGCTAACAGTTTCTCATGCTTTGCTTTAATAGATTAAAATAAGTATCAACCAAGACCGTTGGACCTATAAGTATGATACAATCTTGGATTTTCGTTGCATTTAATTCGTGGAATAACTTTCATTAACTTAGTATGAAATGATCGAACTCTCATTGACAAAGTTAACTTGCTTTATAGATAAATAATGTTGCTTTAGGTGTATAATATTAAATTTGAAAACTTTTTAATAAAAATTCCCACTTTATGCTTCGAACTAAACCATACAAGCCCACACAAATGTTCACCACACAATCATTATAATCACCGCAATCATATGTAATGCTATTAGCAATCAAACCAAATAACACTCACTTGATTAGTCATATTCGAAATTATTTTGCAAAACAAAAACAAAAACTAATTTTAACAAAATTATCATTTACAATTCGAAACAATGAAAGCAAAAAAAACCAAACAAACACCGAACCATTCATATACACATTTTAGGACAAATTGGCAACATCACCACCGCCACCACCAGCACCTCAGCCGTCACTACGTGAACGTGAACGTGAATGGGAACGTGAACGTGACCGCGAATACAATGAGTCACCCAGTATAAAATACTTGAACTCAGTTGACTTGTATAATGTTAGTCCCAGACGTGATTCGAAATCGTCAAACACATCGCTTTCGAAGAATGACTACTACTATGACAAGGAGAATGAATTGTATTCGATGCGTAAGAGTGACCGTGAACTGAAATTGGCGCCACCACGTGAGGATCGTGAAGTGGATTTGTATGAAGAGCAGAGACAGCATCAGCATCATCATTATCAGACACGCACAAATACAACAGCAACACGTGGCTCAGTATCGTACAATAGCACGAGATTGAGTCCCATAATGTCCAGTCCCACACATGATGTAACTAAAACTGTCTATATTTTCTAAAAAAAAACCAAACATTTTCTATTTAATTTTCTTAATTTTCTTTTAGTTTTTCTATGTAGAAAAATATTTTTAATTTAAAATTTTTTTATTTTTCGTTTTTAAATGTTTTTTTTTTATTTTTTTATTATTGATTAACCCTTAATGAGTTTGACTAACATTTATGGTACTTTGTTTTATGTATGTGTATGTGTCTTTATTTTAAATGTACTTTTTTATTGGTACTTTTTTTGGTACTTTTTTTCTAAGCAAACAAAATTGTAAACTTACTAACTCATGTTTTTTGTATTTTGGCTTCAAATGCTCTTGTTATTCATTAACCTTAGATAAGATCTAGCGAAATTCGTACGAATAGTCCTTTGACTATAAAAACATCGCTGCCTTATGAAACGGCTACGCGTACTTTAAATGCCAGCCCCAGACACATGTCAGCCTCACCGGTGCAACGTTATTCGCCCAATAGTAACTACGTAACCACGGCTACACATCGCATGAGTCCCAGTACCACAGTAAACAAGGTAGGGAAATGATATTCTCTGTTACACAAATACATTCACTTCCCCTTTCTTTCCCCTCACAGAATGGTTTTGAATCACGTACCGTGGAAAAGTCCTCCACTTATAAGTCCACTTCAAATTATGTAAGCGATACAAATATACGTGCCAGCCCTTCTTTGTACGGCACCGCAGAACGTCAAAGACGCACGGCCTCACCGGAGCCACGCATAGATCATTCATCCAATGTGCGTGTATCCTCCATTAAGCCCGCCTCGGCTAGACGTGATAGCTGGGATGTTATAAATAAAACGAAACATATGCTCTCTCATAACTCTCTGGAATCATTGGCGAATATGACCGAATCCCAACTGAATACGGATTTAAGTTATGCCCGTCCCGATATCGATAATGAAACGCATCGTAATACCCAATACAATAAATTTGCTTTGAACGAACAAAAGTATCACTCAGATCGTAGAGGCTCTAGGGACTCTGTAGACGATACGGAACGTTTCAAGTTAGTTTTTGCTACACCCTACACACTTTAAATTTAAAATAATTTATTTTATTCTTCCCTAAACAGACCCAGTGCCATCACTGTTAAGTCACAATCGAATAATACCTATACGGACAAATCTGGTGGCTATATACGCACTGTTAATGAATCCAGTCGTCAAATTGTTACCGAAAGCACTAGTTCCAGTAATAATGCGGGTGTTGGTGTCGGTAGTGGTGGTGGTGGCGGTGGCTATAGTTCTTTATCGCGATTTCGCCCCATTGAAAGCACCTTGACGGGCGTAATTGGGGCGCGAGCCATACGTGTCCAGGATATACCAAATGGCGCTATAGGACGGCCGGTTGAGTTTGAAATTGACGGCTCAAAAGCGGGTTCTGGTAATTTGGAGATTTTGGTTAATGGTGGTCGAGTGACCTCGTCGGTTCGCTCGTTAGGCGGTCAACGTTTTGTGGCCAGCTTTACGCCACATGAGCCCGGCATACATACAGTGCAAATAACATTTAATGGAGAAACAGTACCAGGTAAGAGGTCTTAATTTAAGTTTGCACACGTCTCGAATAACGATTGATATTTTATATTGAAAACAGTGAGATAATCTCCCATAAAAGTTGATTTATTTAACCGCAAATATAAATTAAATTCTTTATTGTGTGTTGTTGGCTGATGGCCAGAAATTAAAAAAGTTTTATCGCCGTTATTAATATTTTTTGGTCCCTACTATGAACTTAACTGCACATTGTACACGCTATTTTTTATGTTTCTCTTTGAAAAAGTACTTTTAATGCGCAAATAGAATAAAAAAGCAACCGACACTGACGTGTTCACATGCTTGCTTATAAGACAATTTCATTCTACTTTTAACAGTGAAGGTGTCATATATAATATTCATTATTAATATTCACTTTAATATTACATTCGAAAAACAAGCAAGCGTTGTTGGTTGCTGGCCCTAAATTATTATTTTATTTCCCTGCTTTTCATATAATTTTCTCTTTCTTTCATTTAATTTTCAACGACGTTGCAAATGTTGCGTTGTATACTAGGAACTAAAAGTAAAAAATTAAAATCAATGACGAATGGAGTGGGGTAAATAGGATCGTCATCAATCGATCGATGTCGCATTGTTGTTTGTTGGAATTGTGTTCGTAGAGGCTCAAAAAATAAAAGCGAATTGATTATCTAAAGTTGTATTTCGCCTTTTCTTGCCATACTTATCAGAAATCAACAATGATTTTTCAAAAACATGAGTAGATTCGAATAATACTCATAATTTCTGATACTTATACGCATTCATACATATTTTACTATCATACTCATACTACTCATATTTAAAGTTTGAAGTACTTATCGTACTCATACTTAACAATACACATAATGTTATTCATCTCGACTCTCCATGACTCAACATTTACAAGAATCACAAAATAAGTATGATTCGCAAACGAACACTACAATACTCACTAGAAGGTTGTATGTTTGCCTTGCTTGCTGTCTTTGTCTTTGTCATTTTCGTTTTTCTGTTTCTGTAAATGTACCAATGTAAATGTAAATTTTAATGAATGATTCGAATCACTCGAATCATTTATGAGTATTATAAGTACATATTTTTCTAAATTTATGAATCTAAATGAGTAGGCATATGAATCAAACGCATTTCGAATGTTATGAATTTGATGTGAACGTTGAACTCATACTCATTACAACCTGTACTTATAAATCAATGTTATAGTGAGTATGAATGAATCAGAGAAGTTAAATTTCAATACTGTAGACACACTCATACTCAAAATTTCATGAGTAGTTATGAGTAGCGAAAAAACGATTCATTGCTGATCTCTGATACATATACATAAACAATCCATTAGTAAAGATAACGGTTCAGTTTCCATTACTTTGGGTCTTAGGTTAAGTTAGGTTAATAGCACAAGCAAGTTCACCCGGTGACCCATATGGCCAATTGTTTAAACCAGTGTGAGGTAAATTTGCCACTATTCCCAAATATTTAAACGTTCTGTCACCCAAAAATCAATGACGTATGTCCTTGAAATGCAGGGCTTTCGTATAAAAGCTATTGTACGGATTCATTGTCCTTCACATCATGGCGGCATCTGTAGCAATCCTGGTGAGACAGACCGAGCCTGTCAGCGAAACTGCCAATAACGCAGTGTGCCCTTAGAATTCCTATTAGAATGCGAACTGTTCTCTTGTCGAACTCAAGTAGTTCCCTGGTTCTCTCGCTCTCAACTGGTGGGAACAGGAGGTTTGAAATTCCTTAATTCGTATGTTGGACCAACTATGGTTTGTTCAATTCCATGCTACTTTTTCCGACTAGGAAAATTATTCTTGTAGTGGCATATATATTCCCTCTATCGTCTCCATTATCTCCGATCCCTTCGATACCAGTTCCTCCCGCTTTTCGTTTTCCTCTATGCGACAGTGGCCCGGACCCAATAGAGGTGGGTGTTGAGAAGAAAATACTGTTCAGCGACATCTCAGAAAAGATGCCAAAGTGTTGATTGTTGTCCTTTGTTCTTTGACTACATGGAAAATTTTACATAAAGAACTTGGCTTCTGTACGTATAAAATGCAACTCGAATAAGAATTGGCCATTGTTTTCGACACGTGCTTGCTATTTAGGAACATTTGATACTGACATCATCTATCCTTTCTTCTAAAGAAATGTAGTCTAGTTCACTGAACTTATAATGGCGCTGCGTTAACTCATTAGTTTATGTCCAGCATAAACCATCAAATCATGAAGGGTGGAAGCCAATATTTAAATTACCATTGCCGACGTTCAGTTATATTTTTGACAATTTCGCAATATCGAAAACTTAAAGGGAAATGAAAATTGATTTATACTGAGTGCACTTATGACACCTCTTGTCCTTTGTTTCTAAAGATTAAACTTTTATGGAAAAAGTTTAAACAGATTTTCTTCCATTTTATACTAAAAAACGAAAAAAAGGATACTAAATACGAACGAAGGTAAATTGATTGATAAATAGGCCTCTCCTAATCAAAAATGTATTAGAAGAAATCATTTTTTCTACAAATTCCACTAAATCCACATTTAGTTCAGACCATCACCGTAAAATACATGTGTACGTCCTGAGTACATAGTCAATATTACAACCTATTTTTTCCAATACAGAAACCATAACGCTTTTCAAACTGTTCCAACACTATGTGTGGTTAGCAAACATAAAATAAGTTTCACACAAACACATGACCGAAATATTTTTAGTTTTACAACACTGTATAAAATCCTATAAACCAGTGTTCGGCACTAATAGCACGCTGATAGTACAATGATCTATGATAATACAGTACCTAGTTCGAATAATAGTACATACTTTGGTGAATTTCAATTTTATTCACCACAGCTGACAAATTCACCACAGTTTCGAAAAAGCTCACCACCCTGTAAACTGACCACACTGTAGAATTAGACTACACTTTATAAAAACTCACCACCCTGGAAACTCACCACACTTTTCAAAAATTCACCACGTTAGAAACACACCACACTAAAAGGTAATTCATCCTGGCGTCCATATCCGTCCGTCAAATTGTTTAATATTTAATTAAATTAAATTTGTTTGCAACAAAAAGAATAATCAGATAAATCTACACATTGAACAAAAAATAATCATTTTTTGTTAGAAATAAATAAAAACACGGGAACACTGCTTACGGCTGTTGGGAAAAAAGTGTGTTAACAAAACAAATTGTGAAAGAGAGTGATAAAGAAGATACAGAAAATGCAGGTAAAAAAAATAAGCAACAGGTGTGTAAAATATATAACAGTTGTGCGGAGTGGGAGAAAGAGAGAATTTCTGTGATAATGAAATACAAAGAGTATGATTAGAAACTTACAGAGAGTAGAGACACACAAAATATCTGCAGCCATAAAAAATGGCACTATGGGGTATTTGACAATAAAACATAATTTCTCAATAGGTGATTTAATTGTACTGATGAAAATTTACACTCAAGATTTAGCAATTTTCGAATCAAAATGGTTTTCATTATTTCTTCAACAATTATTATGAGGTTCACTAATCCTCAACTACTTTGGTATTTACTCAGAAAATTTTCTGTTTAGTTTGAAAGTAAAGCCCTGGTTAGTTAAACGTTCACGAAACATAACTGAACGTAGATTCATTTTTTAAATATCAAAAGCAATGCTAGCGATTAACCAACCATAATGCTATTTCCGTAAGCACATTGCTCTTCATATGCTAAAAACGATATGTAGTATGTTTCATGAACGTTTGGCTAATTGGGGCTTTAGTGAGTTTACATTTTGCCTTATTATATACTATAGTATGGAGGTAGCGCATTATACTGATTGAAACTAATCAAATCTCCAAAAGATTTCAAAGAAATCATGATTTGCAAATTTCAGAAACTAGGAATCTTCAATCCTCTCTAAACCATACATCCCAGAAGATCACTGACTGCTACTCCCCCAGAGAGGATAATATCAACAACGAGTATTATGAGAAGATCAGTGTCACCTTTATAGGGAATAGTAAGCTCTTCTGGAAATTATCTAAGAACATTGAATACTTGGTACCACACACTTATCGGGAATGTTTATGCGGATGATGGCAAAGTCAAGGCATATATGGTCTTGAATTTTAAGCGGTCGATAAACATTACGCCCAGATATTTGATGGATTTTAAGAAGTATTTTTTTTAATATTTAGTGCCTGATAAATTGAAGAAAACTTCTGTCAATAATCTGCAGATTTTCTTACACAACCGCAATGATATCATCGATATTCTCAAGTCGCATTTATTTCCATTTATAATGTTCCGCGATAACAGTCTCAGATGCCCACTATATAGTACCAAGCTCACAAGAAATTTCCGGATGCATTCTTAGCTAGTTCTAAATCCGCCGCTCTGATAAGGTTGAAATTTTTTACCAGGTTTTGCCATTTACGAATAAAGATTGCTTAACCCTTAAGACCTCCATCTATGTGAAGTCCTAACTCATGCAATAATTAAGGACAGCCGACCGTTAGCAACGTCGTAGATATAAAAACAGGCTTGTCCAATGCTGATTATTCAAGCAAATTTCTCTTCAGCGAAAATGCTTATTTGCTGCTCGGTGATTGGTTCAACCACCAAATAGTCACCTATGAGACTCTCGAAATACAAGAAAGAAAAAGTGACTATTTGGTTCGTATTATGGTCTGAGGGTGCCTTTGGGTCATATTTTGGTGATGACGTCCACGGATACACGGTTGTCACAAAGTCATATGGTCATGATCGTGTGATAGCAATTAAATATTGTGACCCTAGATTGTATGTGCAATCAAACGGCCTCACGAGGCAGACAACACGACTGATGTTTGCTTAATTGAATAAAAAATGTCAAGAAAGAATAATTTCACGTTTTGGTTGCGTCAATGAGCCACCAAGATCATGCGCTTTATCGCCGATAGACTTTTTTGGTGGAACTACACCTAAGACCCTATAGGTTACCTTAGCGGTAAAGCTTGCCGTCACAGGGCATGTTCACTCAATGGCCATATGGCCCATTGTGTTGCCCAGTGTGGTGTAAGCCTTGTTGTCAATATCCGTTAGCGGTGGATTTGAACCACTTCGAACTTCGGATTATTTTTAAACCATGTCCAGATCTTCAAACGTTGTGTCACCTTAAAAACCATCTTTTCGCATATTGTACAATGCGCATTACTTAGCTGTTTTCATTTCAATTTTTTTTTTCTTAAATAAAAAAACCTCGTCATTAGCCATACCATTGACTAACAGATACGTTTTGATCATCGTGAAAAGAGAATATTTTTAAGAGATTACCTAGAGAACTAAACAGCAAATCAGATAATAAGTAAGAGACAAAGAGAGAGAGAGAGAGAGCAAGAGACAGTACAGGTTTTTGTTAACGATGTTCATAACTTAACAAATATTGGGCCTGCATAAACCAGGCTTAAACACAAGAGCCGGCAGTTATAGATCGCGTTTTCAACTAAACTGACACGTCAACGGAAAGAAAAATACAAAATTTTATATTTAAATAAATACCAAACGTCTATATAATTAATTAGTTGTTGTTGTTACTGGTGTGTGTTGTTGTCGATGTTTTTTTTTTCTTGTTGCTTGAACTACTACTACTTGCCTGAGTGTATTGTTTTCTGTGTCTTGTCTTGCTTGTAGTATGTCTATACAAAGTGAAAATAAAATAAAATACATAAGCGCGTATGCATTAAATAGCAAAGAAAACAACAACAGAAATAAATACTAAATAAAGAAATTAAAATAAAAATAAAAATATTTTTAAAAATAATAATGAATATTAAAAATATAAATAAATGAAAAAATAATAAGAAGAAAGAGAAAATAATAAAAGAAAAGATTTTATAACAGAATTAAAGATAGAAATACATCTTCTCATATGGAATATGAATGATTTAATGCAAATAAAATGTCATAAAAAAACAATAAAGGAAATAGAAAAAAAAATATAAAATAATAACAACAAATATTATAACAAAAAAACGTAATGAAAGCGTTAAAAAATTTTCAATGAGAAAATTAAACAAATAAATTCTTTAAGCATGGAGAGCCCTGTAATTTTCTGTTTAATACATTAAATCAACAAGAAATTGGTGTTACTCGTCTGTATAACATTAAAAATAAATCCAAAAAAAAAACATAAAATTGTTTAAACAAATATGCAAATATGCTCTCCGAGTCTCTTAGATTTCTTTAAGAAACTCTTAAAATATAAAAAAAAATTTTAAATCATCCACCACCTTTAACCATTTGGTGCCTTTATTTCACTCACTCACTTATTGAACAGAAAAAATGCGGTTTTATGTCGTTCTGTTGTTGCTTTTTTTTCATACTTTTTTGTCTATTAAACGCGTATGAATATCGTGGTGCTGTTGAAAACCAGTTTAATGAACTTAAAAAAAAATATGCTTTTTCATTTTTTTTTTCTTTTTATTTAAAATTTTTTTTTAAGTTTAAACAATTTTTGTCATTTTCAAATGTCTTCATTTCGTTTAAGTTGTTGAAAAAAATTAAATGTTGGCGTGTTTTTCAACATAAAACAATGAATTTAATTGTTCAAAAAACACAAAAAAACACATATAATTGTTGTAAATTATTTAACAAATTAGCTCTTGAACTTGATATTTATTTATTAAGGAGATTTTACTTGCAATGAAAACTTAATTAAAACTATGTCATACAAGGTGGCCATCATGCTCAAATAAAGATTGCAAACATAATTTCTATTTACACTACATTTCTTTTGATTAATTCCGAAAAAGAATTTCTTTTAATTAAAAACAATTTATTAATTTCAATTTTAATTAAAAACTATTTTATTTAATTAACACAAATAACAAAATAATGTTTTCTTTGATTTTTAAGGTCATATATTTTGTGTTTTTTTTAATAAAATAAAACAAAAATTATTAAAATAATGAATAAAATGGCAATAATAGACGGAAATATTTTTGTTATAATCTGGCATACAATTTCAAGGCATTTGGTTTTAAAATCTGATTTCCCATATATGTTCTATGCGGTCACAAGATGAATGTTCAAGGCATATATGAAATATGATTTAACAAGGTGAATGGTCCATTCTATCAGTTTTATTTTTCAAAAATTTTTCAAATTGTATAATAAAACTAGGCGAACAGAGTCAAGTCGCCGTAGTTTAGTAGGTATCTTCCTCTCAGCAGATTTCTGGCAGAAATACTGAGTAAATGAAATTACCATGAAAAATTTATCAACATTTTATAGTTCGTAATCGTTTCTCAAAAATCTGTCGTTCGGAGTTGACTTTAAATCCTCTCCACTCATGTATAAAAATTAACACACACAACATAATTGTTGTGCGAAGCTAGGTCGTAATCCTGTCTAAAGGGTTGTAATGACCAATTACGTTTATTATGTTCATTGAACGGACTCAATGTTGGCTTAAAAATTCACTTCTGATACTACAAGAGTTAGACATTTATCGACATTAACCAATGGTCCAACATAGTTATCTTTAAAATAATACTAGAGACATTAATTCTCACGAAGGAAAGGGCCAGTGAAAAGAAACACTTCTGAAGTGAAAATTTGGATGAAGTCGCCGTCCAGATACACATTTCATTCCGAAAAGAACGAAATTTTGTAAACAATATTTCCTTCGCCGACTTCTTTTCAACAATTCTCTGTTAAAAACTCGCACGGAATCGTTCTTAAACTGGGCCCATTAATGGTCCCATCTCTTTTTGACAATATAAAAAACCAATTCTAATTGATGTAAACATTTGTTTCAGTCGATTTAGTATATAGGTAGTCTAGAACCCGTAATTAAAACCTCTCCTCAGCCTTAGTCTAGTATGTAGTTTGTTGGTTTATTAGTCGAGAGCACGTAATTAAAACATCTCCTCAGACAATCCGAACAAAATGAAATTTGAAAAATATATTTCTTCCGTCGACTTCTTTTAATAGTCCTCTGCTAATAACTCCTTCGAAATCGTTGTAAAATTGTAGTTCCCGTCTCTGTTAAGTAAAATTAAAACACGCACAACATGGATGGTGTAAGAAGCTATATTGTAATCCAGACTAAAGGATTATAATGGCCACTTAAATAAGTAAATAAATAATCGTGTTTTGCTAATGACTTGAGGATTGTAATGGAAAATGAGTTTCATCACTAAATAAAATTCTTTCATGATAGTTTAATTTAATCATCTTCGTTCAGTTTCAAATAAACGAAATCAACAAAATTCGTCATTAACAATTGTCTTGAATACTTGTACAAGCCAAGTGTTTAGGCACATAGTCCCAGATCCTTATGTAAAATTTTCCACATAGTCGAAGGACAAAGGTCAACAAGTTGCGAGTGACAAGGAGTGGACAAAAGTTCCCAATACAATATTATAATTGTTGTAAAGAGCGGCCATAGACTATGACCATGGGATCAATTGTACTACCTTTCATCTACATACAGTAGTTCTATCTTTCCTCTAAACTTATTGTTCTGACAAACTTCAGGAAGCTGCTCATTGTCAACAGGGGCATTCCTCTGCCCTGTGCCTGATATGGTGTTTCCTTCCATGTTCCAATAATGTATACTGTTGATTCATTCTCATGATCACAGAATCTACAAGTTGGTTCGAGATGATCCTCATTCTGTTAAAGTGCACTTTGAGCCTCAGGTTATTACTGGATACACTGTTACATAACTCAAATCTCCTCTTATTGTAATTTGCCCAATAAAAGTTTTGATTACCTCAAGCCTTTGCATTCCTTTTCCTTCGCTTTCATGGAGAATACGTTTTCAAACGTATGTTTCCAATCCACAGAAAGATTCTGACCTCATAGGTGGTGTGGAGTCTCGTACTTGTAGAAACATCCTTTCTTTTAAGTGATACTCTTGTGGTCTTTCCTCTTTATTCTCAATCCAATTGACATGTATCTTCGACTTCCAATCTCAAGACCTGGTTACATGATACCGCAAAGAGTCCAGTGAAATTTGTCTTTAATCACCAGAATTTTATCATCTGCAGAATAATTATACCCCTGGCAGTCAAAGCTCGTCTCAAATAGCTTCGTTAAAATAGAGTCTCCACCCCGTGGGCATCTTATAATTGTGTCAAACCTTGCTATTTCATTATCTGTTCATGTTTTCTCAAACCATGTTTATAGGCCTTCTACCATCCACGAGGCTTCTATTCTATTCGCACTACAGTAGCAAAATTTTCTTCGATAATAACATTTATTTGCTTTGTTTTGAGAAGTTTTGCATCGAAAAGCTCAAAATTAGTGCAAAAACGATCAATAATTAATCGAACTGTATGAATCTATTGAACGTAAAGTGGCCAAGATGGTCCGCAATTGGAATGCTCTGCTCTGGCATTAAATGATTCGTAATGATTTGCTAAACCTGACTGAAGAGAAATGACAACATAGTTTGACATTCTCAGCTGTGAAACCACGGTTATCGATATCGATAAATCTTATGTACCTATAATAAAACGCGATACATAGATATCGCCTCAGTCTAGCAGGTAGTGTGTTGGCTTATTAGCTATGTGGCCATGGTTAAAACCTCAGGTCAGACATCTCCAACAAAAGCGAAATTTGAAAACAATATTTTCTTCGGTGACTGCCTATCAACAGATTTCTGACAAAAACTCCGAGAGAAAAATAAAATTGCCAATGAAAGTTTCTCAAAAACCTGTCGTTCGAAGTCGACTTTAAACTGTTGGTCCCGTCACTCATGTATAGAATTAGCACATATAACACAAGTGGTGTGAAAACCTAGGTCGTAATCCTGAAGAGTTGTAGTGACCAATTATGTATGTTTGTATGTATGTATCTATGTATATTTAACCTAAACTATCTTCTAGCAAGTTGTGGAGATATTGCTACAATATCACTGCACTCGTGCGAGCAACTATAGTTTTTAAAACAGGCAAACCATATGTATTTACCCAAAAAAACAGGTTAAAGTATGTTTTCTTTTTACATTCAAGCCAACCAAAAGATGTTTTATTCACAGTATAAAGTTAATACACCATCCCACCCCCACTCACTGTTTATTATAGATTGTGGTTTGAATTTTATTACTCAGACTTCTGTTTCGAAATGCACAAGAGAATATGCAACTACAGAATAACCATATGCAAGTACTGAGTCATTCTGGCATTATTTTTCTTTCTTAACAAATGCTTTTAAATTTTATTTTTAAAAACAGTCACAGTTCAAAGTCTAAAAACTGCTTTAATATTACCTTCGTATACGTAAAGTATTCCTTTGGCAAAATCTTTAACACAGAATCCCACACTGGCAGAATGATAAATGCTGTTACCGGAATGACATTTTAATTGTCTAAACAATTACACACAGATTCCCAGGCAGTTTTTGTTGATTGATATGGGAAATATTTTTCTTTTTTTATTTTCTTCATAAATTTCCATTCATTTTGATAATTTTTCTAGAAAAAAAAACAAAGAACAACAATGAAAATTAATACAAACAAAAGAAAATTACGGCATTTTAACCTCATTACCCTGTATAATATGTTGTTATCATACAAGCGGAAAATATAAATTAAAATGAATTTCCTTTTGCATTTGATTTGTTGTAAAAAAAAATATGTTTTCCTTGGTGCAACAACAATTTATTTTATTTAAAAAAATTACACTTTTGAGCCTCTTATTACTACCATACTGCGGCTGCGTTCAACTTCCTTTAAAGAAATTTGAAAAAAAATATATTCTACTCATGCGTGTATTTAAGGAAAATTTTCTTAGAAAATAATTCAATGCCGCCTTTTCAAATTCCTTTATGTTACAAAATTTCCTACAATTATGAGTAATTGTAGGCTGGTATTGTTGTATGGTGACTTACACTATCCGAACAGGTAGAAAATAGTTCGAAAATAATGTTTCACGATAATATTATTAATATTTAGTGCCAGTCAGATTATAATAATTTTTTTCAAGTAAGAAATATAAGACGTTGTAAAAAGAAATCCATTATTTACACATGAACTATGTAAATTTTATTAATAACAATGAGACTAATCACCACCAATCGACGACGTTCATACCACTCTTATAACAACCATTGCCCCTATTCTACATATATTGTCATGAATCAGACCACGAGCACTGTGACTAAACATTCTCAGTACACTAGAATACAACTATATATGGTATCTATATGAGGCTCGGAGAAGTCCTATTGCCCTGAAAGACTTTGGAATGCTGTTTGGTGTCAACAAGAAAACTTGATATGCACGGATGCATTAATGTCTCACACACACACAGCGCACTGTGAAATAATCGGCTATCATGCTTAACTTTATTCCTGTATAGTCTGATGCGTGATTTTAATCTGCTCCTATTGAAATATTCCAACAAACGCTTAAACCCCTTTCGTTTCAAAAGAGTCTCCACCTCTTTTTATTTTCTTCCTTACTGAGTATAGCCTTCTAGATATCTCTGTCTATTACATAGGACTTCTCTCCTAGCTAGCTCATCCGTCTTCTCATAGCCGCGAATTTCTACATGACCTGGAATCCAGAAGTGGGTAACCTTACTTTACTTTACTACCTTGGAAATATGGCCGACCTAAAAGCCAGATAGTATTGCTACGTTCCCATTCTTCTTGTCTTCTAACAAAGTTGAATTGAGCACATATTTGTAATATCCCCCTGAGTTTATTCATGCAGTAGAAATATTTCATTCCGGAAACAGAAGCTGCTGCTCCTGTGCCAAGATCGGTTCCTGACTCAACCGTTTACCATAAAAGGGACCCACTTTTAAAAGAGTGTGTAGCTCCCAGCTAAAGAATGTGTAGCTTTCAGCTTCCTCAAACATCTCCAACAAAACGAAATATGAAAAAATATTTCCTCAGCGACTTCCTCTCGGTAGATTTCTGGTAAAAACTCTGAGAGTAAAATAAAATTACCATTACAAGTTTCTCAAAAATATGTCGTTCGGAGTCAGTAAATTAACAGTAAACTATAGGTCCTTCGACATTCATGTATAACATGAACACACAACATACGTGATGTGCGAAACTAGGTTCCAATACTGAATGTAAGGTTGTAATGACTAATTGCAGACGTAAGTATGTGTAGCTTCCATATTACTCCATTCAGTTTTGTTATTATGTTTTGTTTCAAAGCATGTCCCAAAATCATGGGGTCTACTGGCTCAGTTTGTCAGAAATAGGTTTCAGACTAAACATAGTCTTTAAGGCTCCGGTCTGTACTGCCATGTGCGGCAGACTTAAATCAAATGCAGGCTCCAGTGTAACTGTAGAACAAGATGTTTTGTATCTTGTTAGTTTCCATTTGAGCGGTTTTCAGATTTGTGCTGTCTTCCTAGTCAGTGGCTCCATAGGTCACTATTGTTCTAATCATCATGGAATACATTACATGCATAATCCTTGGGTTATATTCCCAGGATTTATTTGCAATCATTTTCAATATCATCACGGCATATCTGTCGGACCCCACCCACAGTGATATTATTATAAATTTTACCGCTATATACTATATATACATATATTCCTAACCAATAGTCGAATATTTTCCAATAATGGTTTGGTTATGTCCCTAGCGTTTTCCTGCTAACATTTTGCATATCTTCACAGCATATCTGACCTTCCTTAAAATGCTTTCTATGTTAGCTCTCCCTGACAAATTACTATCCAATAATATTTCCATATATTTACCCCCAGTTTCTGTGATATCTTCTTAACCGTGAGTCGAATATTTTTCCATTCAATAAGTTTTCTCATTTTTGTTAATCGTAGTACTGTCATCTTGCCCGAGTTAGTCCCAATAGCAATGAAGGCCAGAGATCAGCAATGAATCGTTCTTTGCTACTCATAAGTACTCATAAAACTTTGAGTATGAGTTAGTCAACAGTATTGAAATTCAACTACTCTGATTCATTTGTACTCATTACAACATTGATTTATAAGTACAGGTTGCAATGAGTATGAGTACAACGTTGACATCAATCTCACCACAACATTGATTTATAAGTACAGGTTGTAATGAGTATGAATACAACGTTGAAATCAAATTAAAACATAACATTCGAAATATGTTTGATTCATACGCCTACTCATTCAGATTCATAAATTTAGAAAAATACTTATAATACTCATAAATGATTCGAGTGATTCGAATTACTCAACAAAATTTACAGTCTTAGTTGTTGTTGTATTTACAAAATAAGAAGAAAGAAGAAGACAAAGACAGCAAGCAAAGCAAACACAACCTTCTAGTGAGTATTGTACTTATTTTGTGATTCTTGTAAATGTTGAGTAAAGGAGAGTCGAAATCAACAACATTATGCGTATTGTTAAGTATGAGTACGATGAGTACTTCAAACTTTGAATATGAGAAGTATAGTATGATATTGAAATAAGTATGAATGCGTATAAGTATAAGAAATTATGAGTATGATTCGATTCTACTCATCTTTTTGAATACTCATTGCTGATCTCTGATGACGTACACCATCGACTTAGGATCTCAAGATGTATCTTGTATCTCTAACGCTTATTTAAGTACCTTCTCTCATTCACTTCGAGATCGAACTTCTCATTTACAGATCATAACTCTAGACTTGGCTTTGGCTGCTTTACACCACAAATTCGGCAGTTGTGTTTGATGACATATCATACCAAAATAAGCTCTTTCGGTGAAAATAATTTGTTATCTGAGATACCAAACCACGAATCTGTTTTGTGTTGAAATTTTTTTTCCATGTTTATTGCTTTTTTCCATAAGCATTGCATAGTTATACGGTGAAAGTTTTGTTCTACAATTTCTTTCTTTGCTTATTTGCTTACACAATCCATGGTGATGATGTCATTTGTTTGAGATAAATTCAAATCCAATTTCTTTATAAGAACTGTTCGAACACTTTTACCATACATACTCAGTAGCCAGAACATTTATTTGTAAAAACTTGAAAAATTATGTCAACTTTTGTACAAATAAATTTCGATTTTTTTTTGTTACCAAAAAAAGTTTTATTATATAAACGAGTTTATTTGAAATTCTATTGTTCGATTAATAAGTTAAAAAAAATTGTAAATTTCTATAACAAAAAATATTTTTTTTTTGTTAACAATTTATTAAGCAAATATGTTGTTGTTTTATTTTCTTTTATTTCATTTCAAATAAAAATTTCACTCTCATTTTATTACCTTGTTTTTTTTTAATGAAAAACAAACAAAACAAAAATAATAAAAATAAAATTTAAAAAAATAAAAAAAAATCGGGCAAAGAAAAAGCGTTAAAAATTTTTTTAACAAGTTTTTGTCATGCAAATCCAAACGTTGAGATGATGATGATGATGCCATGACGTATAGCTCTGCACGTTTAAAATTCATCAATCATTACGCCTGTTAAATTGTTTCGAGGTTTGGCATGCAAATTTGACTAGATAAACAGCATTTAAAGTGAAAAAATATTTATAAATAAAAATAAATTAATTTTACAAAAATGTTAATATTAATTGTCGTGATTTGGTTTTTGAAAATTACTCGAATTTTTCTAATAAAACTGTTGGTCTTTTGATGCAAATTGATTAGCTACTCAATTTTCGTATTTATTTAAAGTATTTTTGAGGGTTTTCTTTGAATTTAAAAATATGGATTGTTTTTATAACTTCGCTAAAATTAGGAAAAGCTTTTAAGAAGAAAATTAAAAATTATTTACAGAATTTAACAAATAAAAGTACAAAGATTAACTTCCATATTCATAAAAACGATTTTTGATTTATGAAGGGTTTATGAAACATATTTTCATATAAATTTTGTTTTATAAACCTTTTATAAACCAAAAAAAAAAAAAAATATTTATGAATATGAGAGTAAAAAGTAAAATTATGGGCTCCAAATGTTTAAAGCAATATAAAAAATTAAAATTAAAAAACATCAAATAAATAATAAAAATAACAAAAATTACAAAAAAATAAATCTTAAATAAAATCAAATACAAGAATACTATACAGAATTTATTAAATATTGTTAACATATATCAAAATGTAACAAACATTTATTTAATGGCTCCTGTAATTAATTAATCGCAATTTAAAACGCCATTTCTTATTAAATCAAGAGATAATAAAATACATATTCAAACAATTTTGTAAAAAAATTATATTTTACAAAAAAACTATATTTTACAAAAAAATTATATTGTATTATAATTATAAATAAGCAATAAAATAAAATAAATAAAAAAATTATTAAAACAAATTTCATAAAATAAAAATAAAAAATAATAATATTAAAAAACTCCAATAAAATAAAAATAATAAAAAGAACTTAACGATAATATAAAAAGCATACATATACAAATAGTACAAAAAAATATATATATAAATATATAACAAAAATGTGAAAAAATATATGAAAACATATGCTAAAACTATTAAATATCACAAAAATAAAATCAAATATTTTAAAGAAATATTGTACGAAAACAATATAAACGCAGCATAAAAATAAAATAAAAAAAAATACTATAAAACTAATACGAAAAATATTAAATTTGTAAATAAATATATTATATTATAATAAGAATAATAATTAATTTGTTTAAGCCGTTTGATATAAACACAATATAAAAAAATTATAAAAAAAATATGAAAATAATATCAAAACAATATAAAAATAACCTAAAAATAATATTTAAAATACATAAATATAATATTAAAATAAAATAAAAAAATAATATAAAAAATAATACCAATGATGTAAAAATAAAAACAATAATTCACAAATAATAAATAAAACATAAATCCAAAAGGATATAAAAATAATAATTTTACATAAGTAACATAAAAAATAATAAATAAAACATATATATATGTATGTATATAATATCAAAAGAAATAAAAAAAAAATATTTTATATTACAATAAGAATTTATTTGTTTAAGCGGTTTAATAATTATGTTTATACCAAAAATAAATAAATATTATATAAATAAAATATTTCATAAAATAAATAATAAAATAAAAAGAAAACATATAATATTTGAAAAATATAAAAAAATATTAAAATAAAAAAACAAATAAAAATTGTATAAAAAATAATGCAAAAACAATATACAAATAATACAAAAATAATAAAAAAATAATAAAAAAATAATATAAAAATTAACATAAAAATAATACGAAAATAATAAAAATAATATGAATATAATACAAAAAAAGATTAAAATTATAAAAAATTATATTTAAAATAATACAAAAGCGATATGCAACTAATACAAAAAAAAAAATTAAAAAGTAATGTATAAATAATATAATAAATAACATAAAAATACTACGAAAATAATATCAAAAATTGTATATAACTAACACAAAAATAGAAAATAATATAAAATATAATATAAAAATATAATATAAAAATATAATATAAAAAATATTAAAATTATAAAAAAAACTATGTTATGTTGTAATAAGAATTAATTTGTTTAAGTGGTCTGATAAAAAACAATATAAACAATACCTAAAAAATGTTAAAATAATATTAAAATGTTAAAAAAAGCAAATGATATAAAAATTACAAAAAAATTATACGAAAATAATTTTAAAATAACGTAAAAAAATAATATAAAAAAAAACAAAATTGTCGATAAATAATAAATAAAAACAGTACAAAAACATTCAAAAGAATTATAAAAATGATATAAAAAATAATTCAAAATAATAGAAAAATATAAATGTAAAGAAAATAGTATTAAAAAAATAAACTAATAAAACAACTACATATATAAAATAATAAAAATAATAATTAATTTATTAAAGCGGTTTTGATTAAGAAAAATATTAAAAAAAAAATATTATAAAATTAATATAAAAATAATAAAAAATTAATATTCCACTAAATAAAACAATAAAAATAATAAATAATAATTTTATTTCTTCATTAAAGCAGTTCTTAAATAAAAAAATAAAATACTAAAAGAGAAAAAGGAAAATAAAAAATTAAATTGTTTTTTGTTGATTTTTTAACCATAAAAATAAAACAAAATTTATAAAGAAAAAAATTATTATTTTTTAAGTATTTAAAAAAAATAAATACAAATATACCTGCTAAACGTAATCCTGTCATTGTGATTGTAAGATTCTACGCATATAGTCTTACACTTGATTGCAAAACAAAAGAATTCCAACGATTTTATTTTTTACAACGCTGCTGCATCCATCTGTGTTATACTGCCCCGCTCTGCTTAAATCCTTTCAACATCCGCACACTGTTTGTGTAACAACCTGTTACTGCTGCTCCGTTAAATCTCTTACGCTCTTGCAATTTAAACTTGAAATTTAAACCGGAAATACACGTATTGTACTGTGTGCTCTGCTCTACTCTTTATTTAAGCCTTAACCATAAAGAGAGAGTGCGTGTGTGTGTGTTGGTATTTTATTGAAAAGTGTTTTGAGTGCATTGAGTTCACTAACACTGTTACGTGCGAACGACGAAACTAAGTTGTTGTGTTATCGAGTTAAAAAGAGGTGTGTATTTTATTTTGTTTTTGTTATTTATATTATTATTGTTTTTATGCTAGTTGACCCCTTCATGTCTATCCACCTCCTCTGTCTATGAATGAAAAACCGTTTCATAAGAGATTTTTCTTTAACTTCGTCTGTCCTCTTCATTATCTTTGTCTGCTTCTAAAACTTGTAAGTTTTCTTGTTAAAATGTGTGCGTTTTTCTGCTTTTTTTTTAATTTTTCTCAATCGGAAAACTTGTTTTATGAAAAATATTGCATTCTACTAATTTTCTATAAAAACTTACGTGTGTAGTATTAATTAAGGTGGCCAGCTAAGTATTATTCATAATTTTTCGGTACATATTTGCTTAAACTCTGCCAATAAAGAAAAGCATGCCAATAGACTCGGCATTGAATTGCATAAAAGTTACAGATCAGAGGATGAATAGGACAAAATCGTTCACCTCAGGTCTCAGCGCCTATCTCTTGTCGTGCAGAGGCGGAGATCCTTGAGCTACTATTTCCTATCCTCTCGGACTGAACTCCCCAAAACTAAAATTACCACAATGCGTGATTTATTTATGCATCGTGATGGCTTTCGGTAGGAACTGTTTGAAATTGCTTTGATTTATCATTGCCCAGAATCTCAAGTGCTGATAACTCCACAATATTTACATAACAGGTTTCATGTTTTAAATGTTGAGCTTATTATTCAATAAACAACTTGGGGGGGTTAAACCTTTTCACCTCAATCTTCAAAGAGCTTAGTCTACTGTCGCAGGACAAATGTCGCTGTTGTCTTCAAAAGAGTAGATGGGTTTTGAAGAGAAAGAGTGTACAGAAGTAAACTTGAAATGATTCGAGCTGCAACCTCGCCCTCACCAATCTATTGGATGGATTGTAAGTAATGCCCAGCGGTAGAACAAGCTATGTCGTACTATACCGTACTACCTGATACTCATACTCATGAGGAGGGTGGACGGAATAATGACGCAGGTTTTAAAATTAGAAAAATATTTTGGGGATATCTTGATAGGAGAGAAACAAAGTTAAGACATTTTTTCCAGACTTTCGGCCCTTCACGTATACTTTAACCACATAGGCATGGTACATAATGATGTATGCAGGTCATGTTGAATGAGCTCAACACTGTTTATGTCATTATACAGCCTTCGAAAGCTTGCCTTACCAATATTTTAGGGAGCATATTATGCCAGACAATTCTCTCTCAGAAGAGTGCGCTGGAACAGGCTATGGAAGTTTGTACATGATGCAGACCAGAGATCAGCAATGAATCATTTTTTCGCAACTTATAAGTACTCATGAAATTTTAAATATAAGTGAATCAACAATATTGATATTTAACTACTTCTCTGATTCATTCATACTCAGTACAACGTTGATTTATAAGTACAGGTTGCAATGAGTATGAGTACAACGTTGACATCAAACTCATAACATTCGAAATATTCATTAAGATTCATAAATTTAGAAAAATACTTATAATATGTACTCATAAATGATTTCTAGTGATTCGAATCATTCATCAAAACTTACAGTCTTAGTTGTTGTTGCATTTAAAAAAAAATAAAAAAAAAAAAAAGACAAAGACAGCAAGCAAAGCAAACACACAACCCTCTAGTGAGTATTGTGGTATTCGTACGCGAATCATACTTATTTTGTGTTATTTGAGTAAAGGAGAGTCGACATCAACAACATTATGCGTATTGTTAAGTATGAGTACGATGAGTACTTCAAACTTTAAATATGAGTAGTATGTGTATGATATTAAAATAAGTATGAATGCGTATAAGTATAAAAAATTATGAGTATTATTCGATTCTACATATCTTTTTGAATACTCATAGCAGATCTCTGATACAGACTTCCAATGAGAGACATGGTACGTCCTCACATTTGATGAGTGAATAACAAACCAACTAGATGGCTCAAATAATGGCCTGCAACCTACATCCAGTGGTGAATAGCGAAATTAAATAAAATGCGGCTCCTTTATTTGCTTACTTTATAAATATGGTCACCTTATTAAAATTCTTTATAATAATATGGTAAATGCAAAAAAAAACAACTAATTTCTTAGAAATACCGTTTTATAGTTTAAATATAAAAATAATAATAAAAATGAACACTATCAGTTGTGGTTACATTTGAAATAAAATATGCAATGGCGTAGGCTTGTATCTTCTATTAAAAAAAATGTATGTATTATTCAGCATATGCATTGTAACTGTTTTGCATTCTATGGCCTAAAATAAGCATGAGAACGACAACAACAAAAATAAAATTAAAAACATGGCTTCAAACGGCAGTTTTAATGTGCCCTGCAAGCATACATATGCGTGGAGAGTTAATGGAAATATTTTTTATGATTTAAGAGTTTAACCTTAATATGGTACACACACATACACGCAAATGCATAAAGAAAAAAATAAATAATTTTTTTTTATTTTTTTTATTTACACAACAAATAAACAAATAAATAGAAACGAGTAAGAATAACTCAAAAGCAATGAACTTTATTTAAACTTGAATAGAATAATTAAATAGAGGCGCACGATGATGGTTTTTATTTAATTTAATAGAGAAGGCAGGGTAGATATTTTTTTTTAATTTTTTTAAACAAAAACAAATAATAATAATAAATTAAAGCCGGTAGTTGTTAGGTGATAAAGAAGAAACAATGTTTGTTTTTTTTTCTTGAAATTTCTTTGAGAAAATCATGAACTTTTTCCAGAAACATTTTTTAATTGTTTGTAGGCTTCTTTCTATTTTGAAAATACAATTTATTTTCTTGTGTTGTCGATTGAATTTTTAATTAAAAATTTTTTAATTTCTTTCAATTAATTTTTCACTTTCTAAATCATTAAAAAAGCTTTTAATTTAATCAATTTTATTTAATAAAAAAAAAACATTTTTTATTACAATAATCTGCAATTTATTCCAACATAATTGTCACTGTTAGAAAGAAAAAAATTAAAAAAACTGCTCATGAAATAAATCATTTTCTATTAAATTGCAATCATAAGGAGTTTGTCTTTGACTGGCAATCTTTGAAATTTAAAGTCTAGAGAAAGGTATTAAAAAAAATTTACTTTTTTTCTTTAAAGAAAAAGTAAAATTGTTTGATGAATTGCTGTAAAGTCTGGTGCCTTGTATTTCACCTTTTTGTCTCCGTTTTCTTTCATTTCATTTCTTTTTTCTTATTTTATCTTGTTATTTCAAAATAAAGCCGTCATTTCATTATGGCCATAATAATTGTTGAGACGTGTAATTGTGTGAATGTAGTAAGAGACATTTTTTTGTCTAACAGTTGCTGCACCTTAAACAGAAAAATAAATATCAAACTAAACATTCACTTGTAATTGAAGAAAAAGAAAAAACCTATTTGCAAAGCATTCAACTTCAATCAGCAATCAGTTTATATATATTTTTTTGTTTAATTAAAAGTTAAGAATTAAAAAAAACAAACAAAATAATTAATTGCTTTAAACTGAGACAGTGTTCCAAGGGTTCTATGAAAAAATGGGACTTAAACCCCGATTAGCCAAACGTTCATGAAACGTTCAGGGAACATAAATTCATCTACAGGATATGAAAAGCAATAAGAGCTATTACCGATCCGTAATATAATTTCGGTAAGCATTTACATTGCTCTTCATATGATACAAACGTACATACGTTCCATGAACGTTTGGCTCACCGGAGCTTTAGCCCTAGCAGTCTTCTGGCAAAAACTCTGAGAGTAAATAAAATTGCCATGAAAAATTTCCTATAAATCTGTCGTTTAGAGTCGACAATAAACTAAAAGTCTCGCCACTTATGAATAAAATTAACAGACACCACATGGGTGGTGTGAGAAGCTGTGTTGTAATCCTGACTCCTTGTACTCAGATGCGCACAAGACATAATGTGGAACACCAATTGGCGTAAACTCATTTGCGATCGGCAATAACTACTTCTGCGAATGTTGATTTCCACGTGGTCAATTGCTTTTGGTTTACCGTTCCATAACCTCAAAGAAAATAATCCAATGGAGTTAAATAACATGTTCTCGTAGGTCAATTAATTTGGCCATTACATGAACTTTACTTTTCCATCAAATGTTTTCTTGACTAATTCAATTGTAGTACGCGCTGTGTGCCAGATAGTTGAGATATGAAAAAATGTGTAATCATGTCGCTCTACCGTTTATCGTTGATAGTCTTTGAAAACTTATGGACCAAGCCTATAAAACACTTTAAAACGTAATTTTTTGTCGTTGTAGATTATTCTCAATCCAAATGCGGCAATTTTGCTTATTTGCATATCCAATAAATCAAAATTAAGCTTCTTTGGAGAACAAAAACTTTAAAGTTTGTGCTCAAAACCATTCGCAGAATCGATGACTCATAGGATGGTTGCTTGGCTTTAATTCCTGCCCAATTTGAATCTTGAAAATTTCTATTACAAGATCGTAGCGATCATAACTTAAGTTACTAAGAATGATCATTAATGCTCCTCTAGGCAGGGTCCACCAGTGTTTCAGTGCGCACTGCTTGACGCCTTACGGGATGTAGTTGTCAGTCAGAGTAAATGTGGTCCGAAAACGAGCCAATGTAATATGAAATAGCTGCTCTGAGGGATGATTGTGTACAATGATATGGTGTACAATGATAAGTGTTTTAGTGATAGGTAGTGTTTTGGCTTATTTGACGAGGATCAAGCCCCTGCTCAGTTATCTCAAACAAAATGAAATATGAAAAAATATTTCTTTGGCTACTTTCTCTCAACTGATTTCTGGCGAAAACTCTGAGAGCAAATAAAATCGCCATGAATAGTTCCTCTAAAATCGCAGTCGATACACTTTAAAGTAGGTACCGCTACTACTGGATCAATGAACACATTTTAAGTGGTGAGCGAAGCTAGGTCGCAGTCCTGACTGCAGGTTTTAATGACCAATTATGTATGTATGTATTCCCAAAAACTTCAAGGCCTTTTTTGGCACCGTTTCACCTCGAGATATGCATTGTTTTTACTGCTATTTGTTCTGTGATATGTAGTTCTGGATCCTGGGGCAAAATGTAGAAGAACTGCTGTCCTATAATGCAAACTGAGTTGACAGGAGTATTTCTGACAAGGTTGACAAGACTATGTTGCCAAGACTATGTTGACAAGACTATGTTGACAAGACTATGTTGACAAGAGTATGTTGACAAGACCATGTTGACAAGACCATGTTGATAAGAGTATGTTGACAAGAGTATGTTAACAAGACTATGTTGATCAGAGTATGTTGACAACTCTATGTTGACAACTATATGTTGACAAGAGTATGTTGACAAGAGTATGTTGACAAGACTATGTTTACAAGAGTATGTTAACAAGACTATGTTGACAAGACTATGTTGACAAGAGCATGTTTACAAGAGTATGTTGTTGTATCCTGGTTTTCTCCACACTTAAAAACATTGGAAAAACTCAATACTACTGCAGTTTAACAACACCGCACACTCTTAAGAATTTTTCACAGAATTTATAATCATTTGTGAGCATCAAACTCTGATTTTGAGGAAGCTTTTTACTTAGGCTTACTGACTTATAGGCATGAGAAGTAGCTATGACTTCCACAATCTCACACATTTTCAATCTCCGATCGGCCAACAACATATCTCGAATATTTTCATTTATTTGGCGTGTAGAAACCTCAACTAGTCGTCGTGTAATGTTCAGTATGTCTTGTGCTAGCATTGTACCACAATGAAAAATCAGTAGAGCTGTTCGCTTTTGCAATTCATGATAAAAAGTTCCCATGAACACCGGGTAAAAAGGGATTCATATGAATTGTGCTTAGTTTTACGAGAAAACATTTTCGATTTAATGAAGGCCACTAAACGATTTCGTTTTAATATGAATACAATTCTTTTTCTACACTTGGTTTGATTGCCTTTCTCTTAAAGTTTTTGCTTACTGATCTTGCCACACATTTAGGTAAGTACACTTTAAGCATTTTATCTTATGATGAAAAAAAACTTTCATATTTGTTAATAACCTTTTTGCCACCGCTGTAAACCATTTAATTATTGAAATGTTTTAAAATTATAAATAATTTTTAATAATTACACCATTTATGGTAAATAGTTTACATTTAATTTAAATTTCATCACAGATAAATCAAAGTAATGAAACTGAAAAGAGAAAGACAAGGTATTTTAAAATGAAACCCGGTTTGTAAAGCCCTACTAAACTACATTTACTTTTTTTTTGGTTATTTGCCATGATTTTGATAACTTAAACGATGATCTTCTGTCTTATGTCATCCAAAATATTTTTTTTTAATAAATTTTTACTTCGGTATTTCTAAAGCGTGTATTTTTAATTTCAACAAAAACCTTTGCCAGCCAATTTAACAATGCGACAACAAAAGGTAAAAACAAAAGTTTTTTTTTTTTGACAAAAGATCTACAATGTTTTTATGATAACAGCAGTCAAAACAAATATTTCATCTTTTTTCTGTTTCTTTTTTTATAAAAATTAATAACAATAGTGAGTGCATGATATAAAGCAGAAAAACACTTTCTAGTTCTCTTGTTCTTAATATTTTATCTTTGCTTTGTTTGTTTTTGTTTTTATTTCTTGTCTTGTTTAAATATTTAGAAAAAAAAACAGAACATGACAATTACAGGCCCTTGTTTCAATTTTATACACGAATTACCTCGAGGAATGGGTACTGAAAGCCAGTCTCTCACAGCTTTTGGCAGAGTACTGCTAAGGAATGTTTGTCGAAAAAATTTTTTTTTACACTTTTTCCATATGCCAGAAGAGCTGAGATTTTAAATCTCAACTCAACTGACTTAATTGTTCATTGCAAGTCTTTAGTCAGGATTACAACCTAGCTTCTTACACTACCGATATCGTATGCGTTAACCTTGTATATGAGTCACTGTAGGTCCCGTTTAAAGTCGACTCCGAACGCCAGATTTTTTTAGAAACTTTTTTTTATTTTATTTGTTCTGAGAGAGAAAGCTGCTGAGAGGAAGTCACCGCAGAAAAATTTTTGTATTTTCGTTTTGATGTCTGACCTGGGGTCTGAACCGTGGCCTGAAGTCCAATAAGCCAACACAATACTTACTAGACTACGGTGACTTACTAAACAGTCACTCGTAAGTGGTGCATTGGCTTCTGTAAGATCACGTGTGGGTTTTCTGAGGCTCAAATACGGAAATTTTGCTTATTAACGTACCCATCAAAAATGAAAGTGAGATTCATTCGAAAATATGTTTTTTTTTTGGTAAAATCGACATCATCGAGCAGTTTCTCGTTGGCCTATCTAGCGAAGCGAAAATAAAGCGGATGGTCATGCGGATTCTACTCTTTAATCAATTGAACATTGTAAGACGTCATGCCGAGATCTTTTCGCATAATTCGACCTAAACTGGTGTGTGAAATGTTCAATTCTTGAGAGCGATGCTACGTTGATGTTGTTGGATTTTCGCGCAGACTTACAGTCACGCTTCAATATTTTCATGTGTACTTACTGTACGAGCATGCTCACCCCTTTCGCATCAACAATGAAACCGGTTTCACGAACTTTAGCAATAAACTTGCGTATAACGGGCACTGTTGGTCCTTCTCTGCGACCAATTTTTCTTCGACATTTTCATGCAATTTCCGACCAATTGTTCTTGCTTTGGATATAAATTTCCAATAAATCCCAACGTTGCTCAAACGTAAATCGATTTATTACGTTCAGTTGAGATAGCATACAGAATTTTGTAACAGAATAGAATGACATAAGTATTGCCACAATCGAAATAATCGACGCTTAAAATTTAAACCGATAGATGGCCCACCCGATAGAAGAAACTGCTCGCATTATAGTACTGGGTATTCGAAGAAATAAAATTATCCATTAAACATGAATGTTAATTTGTACACGATTCATATTTAAACTTTGCTTTTATTTTATGTTTATATTTTATGAATTAAAGGCCTATTTTGCCAAATAAATTAACTTAAAAAAATATAACGCTAATCTCCTTCTACATTTCCTAGGCTTTCTAAAGTGAATTGATTTCTTTTATTTATAATTTAATGTAATAAACATTATTTATTTATTTATTACGTGCGGGCCTATCACAACAATACATTTCACTTCAGCATGAGTTCATTCACAGGAAAAACAAAACCGGAATTGAATAAAAATTTATTTTTATTTTCAATTGCCACAAATAAACTCATGTAACGTGCAAATATTTAACCAAAAAATAAATATAAACTTACATGGCTTAAAGTTAAGGCAGCTAGAAAATGAGTAAAAAAAAATCCAACAAAAGCCGTCAAAATAAATTACGGCAAAAACCACAAATAGACAGACACACCTGAATTATGGGATTTTTCTTTTGCTTCATTTGAGTCATTAAAACGAAACAAGTAAAGAAGACCAAAAACTCAAAAACCAACAAAAATAACAACAACAAATAACAACATAACCAAAGAGAAGCTTGAAGTCTATGTTAGAAAAAAATGTTTAAAAAAGTAGTTAAAACTGTAAAACCGTTGTAACGGGTTTTTAATATTTTTTGTTGATTTTTATGCTGCTGACTGCAATGGCGGTTGGCAGTTGTTGCGGTTATTCTGTTGTTTCTATTGTTGTTGTTATTTGTTTAGGCCAAATGTACATAATTTTTTACATGTAAATTATCACATACTGCCAAGTCATTTTCACAGTTTAAAATGATGATGATGATGATGATGATGTGATGCGAACATTTAACCAGTTTTTCTAAAACAATTTTTTATTTTTATTTTTCTTCTCTTGTCATCTGAATAGCTGGCCTTATTTAAACATTCAGAAAATCCAATTGATTTTATTTTATGGCAAAAAATTTACTAACCGAACGGCTTGAAATGTTTTACGGTCAAGCAATGCATTACCATGGGGTGCATGAGTACGATTGTATTTTAAAGCTCAAGAGTTTTCCAATTGAATGATTTGAAAAAGGAAATGAATTTTGATGGTTTTTTTTGCAATATTTAATGGTAATAAAATATTTGTGGTTCGTTTTATTGGGACATTCTAAAAGAAACAAAGCCTCAAAATATTTTTATGCAATGATGACCGTAAACTAGGTCTCACACCATATTTACGGGGACTTCAGTTTTAAAACCATCATCTTCAATCGTATAATTTTTATATCTTTTTTATTGTTTCCCCTGTAATTTTATTTTTATATTTGAATCATGCTATTAACAAAGACATTGAGAGTATTCGGCAGTTGAATTATGCTCCACTGTCGATTGCATTAGATTGTGGTCTTCAACTTTTGAACTTTTTATTGCCACACAAACATTTTGATGCCCACAGAATCATTGGAAGTTAATTTTGCACAATTTTATCTCATTCTATAGCTGTAGGATTTTTAGGCCAAGTGACTATAAAATTTACAATAAATGAAATAATGAAGGTCTCAGAACAACCACTCCAGCAATATTGGTATATTATCAATGATGTTTTAGACGAGACATTATTAGGATGAAATAGAATACATATTCTTCAGATTTTTTTTATTGTTAAGTTCGAGCGATCATTTTCATTAAGCTCAATTTTTTTTGATATATCAAACGCCCGAACGCTTCTCTGTTTGAAGCACATCAGAAATGATACATTTTTCATAACTCAGGCGTATAAATTAGTCTGAATTTGATCGATAACATGGATTGTATTTGCTTTAAAAGCCACTATGGTTTGTGGTTTATTTGCGTACACCTTCGACTTACGCAACCCAACAAGAAATAGTCTAACGAGAACAAAGCACACGATGTAACTTCACATCACCTCCGTGGGAGATGACTGTAACCCAAAGCGCTCGCTCAATGCTGCATGAGTGGCTATGTGGCTCATGCCATTGGTGTTTAGATCAACTAACGCAGACCAAAAGAAGTCTGTAAACATCGACCTACAGTGCTCACCATTGATAGTAATGTCATGATTAAAGTGTTTCTCAAAGAAATATGCACCGATGACGCCGTCAGCTCAAAATACACACTAAAGAGTGATTTTTCCGGTATGCACATGATGCTGACTGTTGACAGTGATGATGAAAATCCATACCAAACAGTGACTATTTCGGGTTGCTTGGGACGAGGCCATGCCATTGAAAATTTTATTTAGTCACGTAACCATTTATCCAGAGATGGCTGAAGATGAAATTTTAATGAAAAGGACGTGGTAGGTTGCCTGAACAGAACATCCAATACGATAAAAAAAAATCATTATATGCATGTGTTGTTGAAGGATATATCCGTCCATGTTGATTTAGAATAAATGACAACTAGTTTGACGGATGTAGCTTCAACAAGATGACCTTTACCAGTGATCACAGTTCAGAAGTCTGTGTTGGTAGACCAGACATGTAATTCAAGTCTAATCCGTCTAAAGACTGAGCAAAACACATCCTTCCACCAACCTTTCTCCATGAGTTTTTGCCTTTCATGTTATCGTAAGAGAGTAGGGTAATAAGTTGGCTTATTGGACCGGAACTTAAAGTTTTAACCCCAGCTCTAAATCTTGAAAAAAAGACGAAGAGAAATTCACAAAAAAGTTTTAAATCCTGTCCCAAAATTGCCATTTAAAAGTTTCTCAAATCTGACATTTGGAGATGACACTAAACTGTAGGTCTAGCCACTCATATTCTCGTGACTAAAAATTAATACATGAGAAACTATACCGTACCTGACTAAATAAGTGGTAATAACCAATAATATCACTAAGTATTATATTTCATATAGTCTATGTCGCTACAGTTGCGTTCAGCGCTTTTATGTCCATGCGTTAATCCAACTTAGAGTTGCTTTGACTAGTCAAACTTTATTCAATTGTTCCAAATTATCATTGCTTCCGACCCCCTACGAGCCGGTTTTGACTCACCAGTTGTAAACATTTCAACGACTTTTTAAGTGACTGGTATATTTGCCATGTATATTTGCGTGTGTTAATTTTAAAGGTGAGTGGCAGTTTGAAGTCGATTTCGAACAACAAATTTTTGGAAAAATATTCATTCCAATTTTATTTACTCTCAGAGTGTTTGCCACGAATCTGCTGAAAGGCAGTCGCCGAATAAATTTTTTTGTATTTCATTTTGTTGGAAATGTCTGACACTGCGTTAGAACTGTGGTCTCAGGTCCAATAAGCCTAAACACTACCCACTAAACTATGGCGACTAATGGTATAAAGCTCGTATACAGAAACCGGCTGTATTCCTGAACATTTTCCGAATTTCAAGAGGTATTTTTCGGTGAATATTTCTAAAAATCTAGAGTTTCAAAGTATGAAACGCAAAAAAGAATTTTCCTAACTTTTCAATCACCGCCGGTTAAATCTCATCATAATAAACACGGAAACAAATTAATTTTTATTGAAAGTAATTGACACGCTTATGTAGTTTATGTGTTTAACCCATATTTTATACGTTTGTTCTTCCAAATAACTCTTCGAAACCAAAAGCCAAAAAAGAACACAATAAAATACCACAACTAAATACCAATAAATTAAAAAAAAACACAGTAAAATACAAACGTCATCAGAAAAATAAACATATGTACATATGAGGAGGTCTCAACTGCCAACGGTCACAATTCATTTGTGTTTAAATGTTAAAAATTTGGAAAAAAGACCAGAGAATTAGAGGAAATAAACATTATTGTGTTTCTTTTATTTTCAAATTCTTTTTTTTTTAATTTAATTTTTTTGGTTAACATACATACCATAGTTGGTCAAAATAAACAGTTGCTTAAAAATAGAAGCCAAAATTAAAATTGTTAACAAAATTCAATCACAACAGAAAAGAACTAAATAAGCCACTGTAAGCTAATATTGGCTGTTGAAAACCCTACGCCAGAATGTAGTTACAAAAAGAAATTGGATCTTCCAACAGGCATTTCTAAACTTTTGTTGAGGCTACATCTGTCCAAATTATTTGTCATTTATTCAGGCAGTCAAAAACAAGTGTAAACAAAAAAATTTTTTTTTGAAAATGCGTGTTTTATTGGGGCAATGTACCGCCCCTCTTCCTCATTTTACGATCGCCCTAATCATCCTACCGTAACAGCTATTCGCAATACATACATGCATGCATAATTGGTCATTACAACCATTCAGTCAGGATTACAACCTAGCTTCTCACACCACTTATGTTGTGTGTGTTGATTTTATACATGAGTGGCGGACCCTACAGTTTAAAGTCAACTCCGAATGACAAATTTTTGAAAAACATTTCATTACAATTTTTATTTACTCAGAGTTTTTGCCAAAAATCTGCTGAGAGGAAGTCGCCGAAGAAATATATTTTGATGTTTGACCTGGGGTTCAAACCGTGGCCTTACGTCTAATAAGCTAACACGCTACATACTAGACTACGACGCTATTCGCAATATGATAGATAAATTAAACTACACTGGTCAGGTAAATGATCTACCAACACTTTATGTAGACGAAACTTAAGATCTGTTGAAAATATCACCGCTGCCCGTAAGAGTCGATTTCGTGTCGATCACAAGCAGAAAATGGCCTTTAGCGGACGACGGGCCTGAACTCGTAAAAATTCAAGTGAACCAGGAAATCAAAATAAAAGACCATAGACAAGGATGCGTGTTCGCTGAATGGGTTCTGGAGCAGTTGGAAACCCACCCAAATTTTCATCAAAAATTCGTCCTCGCCGTTGAAGTCCATTTTTGGTTGTGTATAAACAACATTTCCAATCCACATGCAATCCAAGGGCATCAAATGCAACACGAAAAAATCCCTGTTTGGTGTGGATTCCGAAAAGGCGGCGTCATTGGTCATTCTTTGAGAACGACGTCAATCCGGTAATCACTATCTACTTCGGGCACCAAATTCTTTTGGACTAAATTCCGTGATCTGGATACCAACAACATATTGTTTCCATAGGAAGGCCCAACGTGCCATATACAGACTATGTAGACTCTTTTCCCGCTAATTTTCTTATATTTTGTCCCACCAATTTCTACGTTATATTCTTTTCAAATTCGCTTTTTCTTCAAATAATCTTTACTGTAAATGCCTTCAACATCTTTTTCAATTTCGAATATACCATCGGGAAGCCACTGTGTATGTAGTGATGTATATAGACCTTTTCCTTTGACTGTAGCTCATGCCATACATTATATTCTGCACCAGGATGCTGCAGCATAAAGGTGATGGTAAATGGCCACCGTAGTCAAATCGTAGTGCGATTTGACCTCTTTAGACTTTTTGGTGGGGGTTTGTTAAGATTTATGTGTATGCGAATAATCCACAAACTACAGCAGTCGTCAAAGCTAATATAACACACGCCATCATTAAAATTCAGCCTGATTTATGACGTATGGTAACACTGAAGATTACTTCATTTTAGATAAGGACGAATTTTTAGAACAAGACATACTACCCGTAGTCTCCAAATTTATTGGTTTTGCTGTATTGTAGAATCTAATAAAACTAGAAGCACTATTCGATCAACTTTATCTAATTATTGTTTGCGTTCCCATATCCAATTGTAAAACTCGGCCTTACAATTTTCCTGAACGTTATTTCGAATTTGATAAAAATAAGTACTGTTCCGGTAGGGTATTGACTTATTAGATGTGAAGCCACGGTTCAAATCCCGGCTCAGACATCTCCAGCAAAAGCAAACATAAAAAAATATTTCTGCGGCGATTTCCTCTCAGTAGATTTCTAACAAAAACTTTGGGAGTAAATAAGAAATTGCCATGAAAACGTTTCTCAAAAATCTGTCATTCGGAATCGACTTTAAACTGTAGTTCTTGCCAATCATGTATAAAATTAACACACACAACATAAGAGGTGTGAGAAGCTAGGTTGTAATCCTAACTGAGTGGTTGTAATGATCAATGTATGTATGTAAATATTGTTGCGGTCAACAAGTATAAAAACCGAGGAAGTTACATAGAAAGGTTAAGTGCGGTCAAACGAAGGCCTGTGCCTGTACTAAACATTTATTTTACAATAACAAAAAAAATTAAATTAAATTAAAAAAATGACTTAAGCAATCCATTGAATTCGTAGCGTTTAATTTGGTCAATAACATCGTATTAATGAATCAGCTTAAATTGGTTTTTTTCTTTGTTATGACTTCCAACTTTAATTAGAAATTTTTACCATGTTTAACACTATTTTGTTACTGCACCTCAGTTGCCTTCTTACACTGGATTTTAAAATGTTTATCGGTATTGTTCTCTTGGTGGGTATGTTTCATGCTGAAATTTAGTTTTGTTTCAAGTGTTCAGTCATGGTTTTTCTTATGATTTACGATCTATGCTCGCTCTGTAATTATTTTTTCTCGTATTTTCGTATTTCGAATTGCAAGTTTAAATACATAGTACATCCCGGGGGATTTCTATCAAGTCTTTGAAAATGTTTAATTTTCTAAACATTTAATTATGTTTTCATGATGGTTTCTCTCTATCTTAAGAAAAACTCTATTAAAAATTACGAATATAAACGTAAAATAAGACGATAATAATTTAGAAAAAGCAGAAGAAAAAACAGAAAAAAAAAAGTAATAAAGAATTGAACCACTTATTATGCTGACGACGGTTCATGTCTTATGAAACAATAGCAAAAATTTTGCCTACATTCACTTTTTTGTTGTTGTTGTTGTTATAAACCAACTTAATGCACTTTTAACATGAACCATTAAATCATAATTATTTTTGAAAACAATACGAAAAAAAACAATAAAATAGGGAATGAAATAATGACAGCAGTAGGTAAGAAAAAAATAGCACAAATTGAAAAATAAAAATCAAAACAAAAATATTTCTTTCTTAGGCTTTGAATTAAAACAAAGAAATTCAAAAGCCTCTAGAGTTTCATTACTTTTGGCTAGAGAAAAATAGAAAATAGATAAACTGTTTTATCACTTTGGATCACTAGCTGTCTCTACCTAATTCCTTAGCTACCTACAGTGTTCTTTTTCATAGCCACCAATATTTTACAGTGTAGATATCTGCAGGTGCAGCGCCTGTGCTGACCAACTTCTTCAATGAGTTTGATGGAATTCGGTCAGTACATGGACTGCGCTTACCAATGGCATCAGCCGGTTTGCATGCTCACGCGAGCTTTGGTATCAAAATTACCATTCCAACCTAAACCTAAAGGCATCTGAAAAAAGGTTTCGTTTCAAACGACTTATTAAACGATTGTCCAAGTTTGGGGCATGAACAAAACTAAATATGAAAAAATATTTCTTTGGCGACTGCCTGTCAACAGATCTCTGACAAAAACTCTTTGAGTAAATACAGTTTGTCCACCACCCACTCATGTATAAATTTAACACACACAACATAAGTGGTGTGAGCAAGTAGGTTGCAATCTTGTTTTAAGGGTTGTAAAGACCAATTAAGTGTATGTATATCGAATGTTTTTCTGGCAATTATTGATTTCTGTTTAGTGAGGTTTTCCAAGTCATCATGAATTGTTTAATGTCACAATAATGCTTCTAAATGGTAGGAAATCTTACTTTAAAAGAAGCAATTTGTACCGTAGTTCATACAGTACTTCGCCCATTTTACGGTGAACATAATCAATTCGTGCAAATATTAACGAAGGAAATAAATGTGCGTCCTCCGTTCTTCCTTTCTTAATTTGCCATTAATAACCCGATTATCTGACTCGAACTGGACTGAAGATCTTACGAAGGACTTTTCTCTTGAAAACTCTCAGTGCTCAATAACGTTCAGGCACCATGCATGAGGAGGGTGAGTCCCTTGTCGTACGAGAGAGGCCCCTGCTAATCAATTGCCTGTCGAGACCATAGTAGCATCAGTTGGCAAGAGTGATCCTACGTTTCATTTTTGGTGGCATCGGCGGAACCAAGATAAACAAATTCCCTACTTAGTTCGTTTTGCCCTCATTTACTGCCAGACCCACCTTAATAGATTATATAAGTAAAGTACATACCGAAGAAAATATTGCAGTTGGAGCACAAAGTCTTATAGAAGAAGCCGAAATGTCGATCAGAGATCAGCAATGAGTATTCAAAGAGATGAGTAGATTCGAATCATACTCATAATTTCTGATACTTATACGCATTCATACTTATTTTAATATTATACTCATACTACTCATATTCAATGTTTGAATAACTCATCGTAGTCATATTTAACAATACGCATGATGTTGTTGATTTCGACTCTGCATTACTCAACACATACACTACAATACTCACTAGAAGTTTGTGTGTTTGTTTTGCTTGCTGTCTTTGTCTCTTTTTTTCTTCTTTTTATGTAAATGCAACCGCAATTAAGACTGTAAATTTTGATAAATGATTTGAACCACTCGAATCATTTATGAGTATTATAAGTATTTTTCTAAATTTATGAATCTGTATGAGTAGGCATATGAATCAAACATGTTTCAAATGTTGATGTTAACGTTGTACTCATACTCATTGCAAACTGTACTTATAAATCAATGTTGTGGAGAGTACGTATGAATCAGAGTAGTTGAATTTCAATACTGTTGATTCACTCATATTCTAAATTTCATGAGTACTAATGAGTAGCGAAAAAAACGATTCATTGAGATATTGTGGATAAATAATTTTTTACAGTATTTTTAATAAAGAAAACGATTCGGAAATGTTCATTTCCAAATAATTTTTTTTCCTTTTCTTTCTATGATTTCTGTATTAATTTCATGCTATTGGGAAACTATTCATCTGATACCTTTATCAACAGGTTACAAATTAACCACTTTACTGGGTATAATTTTTATGTCACAATAACATTTTATTTTTCAATTATTTTTAAAAGGCAAAAAGGAAAACAGAAAATAAAAAATTATATTTTCCGTCAACCATGATAACCATGAAAAAAAAGAAAGAAAATAAATAAAGAAATAAAAAAAATTGAAATCACACACTTGTTTAACATAAATTCCAACAACGGGGAAATACGACATATGGAAACGTTTGGAAACAAAAAAACTTGTGTTCACATATCAATTACATGTGGCTGCTATATGAGTTGTAATGGGAAACTCAACAGCCAGCCCAGGAAAATAAATTTCACACTAAAACGACAAAAGTAGAGAGGAAAAAATACGACGACAATTTCAAAAGCGGCACACAAACAATTTACAACAATTTCAACATCAAACAACTAAAAATAGCGATGGAAAGATATTTAAAGTATTCAAATTACCTGAAGACCTTAAATAGTTTGCAATTTTATGAGAGACTTGGTGGCATTTCAATTTCAATGTTAATGCCAATAGACTTACTTCTCCCCCTCCCCACGTTTTAAGGTTAAATAGACCAGATCAAATCACAATACGATGAGCATGATGATGATGAGCACACATTCAGAAACAAAAACCCATAAAAAATAATTACAAACACAAAAACAAAAATGAAGAGATGCTCTGTACTTAACCTCTATGCCATATGCCCATATATAAGCCTAATAAATAACAATGCTAGAGACCTTAACTAACACAGGAGACCCCTTTCAAATCGTGTCATCATGATATGTCTTAAGCAATCGTTTTGGTTTGTTAAACATGCTTCGTGGCAGTTTATCTACGCTACTGATAAGATTATTTTGAAATTATGGAGTGTTTTGATGACTTTTTCCCCCTTTGTTTTTGTTTCTGTTCTTTTAACCAATGATTTCCGCTTTCGTTAGGTGAAAAGCTATCAAGTGCAACACCATCAATAACATTTTCTAGAAACACAATACTTTTGAAAGGGGCAGGGGGTAACATTTTCTATTGAAATTATTTTCTTTATTTAAAGGCGTTTATTGTGGAGAAAATATTGTGCTTTCATACTATTAAACTATTGTTTAAAGGCTTTTAAACAAGTTAAGTCGTAGTATTATTAGCACAACCAATTTGCCAAGAAGAAATTACTCCACTCAACTGTTAGCTTAGCTATCCAACCATTGCTAAGAACACTGAAATTGAAATCAACAGTTTAGATTAAAAAAATATTCGAAATAAGTTCGCTCACAAGCATTTTTAACAATTAATGAACGATGTACTCTTAACGTAAACTTTCAAAGTTGCGAGGCTTCAATTTCTCTACAAATAATTCATCCAAACAACTCAAAATTTCAAGCAGCACCATCTCATGTGAAAATAGTTTACAAAGGGCGATGTTTCTTAGAAACGACGAGTAATAAAACTCTCATACGCTCTACGATCTGGTAAGACAAACCACGTCAAACCCCAAAGGCTAATGAACCTGGATACTCATTTTTAAAAATCATAGAAGTCATGATTAACAATCGTCAAAACTAAAGCCTAATAATCTGCTCTGTTGTACTGTTGACATTACCCTTCAAAAGTTAGAATCAGTCCATTCGAAAATTTGGTGACGGCGAGACTTCTGTCAGGACATTTCCTATCCCTGTTATCAAAACAATTTACAGATTCTTGTAGATGTAGTCCCATAATAGGACTTGAAATTAAACTCAGCTTTAAAACAATGTTTCCTTTTATCACAAGCCTTCTCAGCTCTAACATTAGATAATTGGTGATCACAACCCTTCAGTCAGCACTACGATGTAGGTTCTTACACCACTTTATGCTGTGTGTGCTAATTTTATACATGAGTGACGGGAGATTTTTGAGAAACTTTTTCATGGCAATTTTTATTTATTGACAGAGTTTTTGAAAGAAATGTGCTGAGAGGAAGTCGGCGAAGAAATATGTTTCGTATTTTCTTTTTTTTTTTTGGAGATGTCTGACTTGTGGTTTGAATCGCAGCCTAACGTTTAATAATCCAACGCACTGCCTACTAGACTACGACGAGTTCAAGGTAGAGGATGGTAACATTTCACAATAATGTTCCTTTGGCCATAAGTCAAGCCTTTTGTAGATTGTCTGCAGGAGATTGTCTTTATATCGGATATTCCAATAGGCACTTTCGAATTTTGTCAGTTGAAGCTCCATCTGCCAAATTAGTTGTTCAGTCTGCTTTGCCAAATCATCATGACGGAATTAGAATTCCACAACTCATGGATCGAAGAGCACCCTCGAAACATTACTGTTTTATATATCTTTGAGGGCGCCTTTGTCCAGTTCATCAAAGGTCATCAGCGTTGTGCACCAGAGATCAGCAATGAATCGTTTTTTCGCTACTCATAAGTACTCATGAAATTTCGAGTATGAGTAAGTCAACAGTATTGAAATTCAACTACTCTGATTCATTCGTACTCAATACAACATTGATTTATAAGTACAGGTTGCAATAAGTATGATTACAAAGTTGAGATCAAACTCATAACATTCGAAATATGTTTGATTCATACGCCTACTCATTCAGATTCATAAATTTTAAAAAATACTTGTAATACTCATAAATGATTCGAGTGATTCGAATCATTCATCAAAATTTGCAGTCTTAGTTGTTGTTGTATTTACAAAAAAGAAGAAAGAAAAAGACAATGAGAGTCGAAATCAACAACATCATGCGTTTTGTTAAGTACACAGAGAGAAAAAAGACGTTCTAAAATTATACACGTTTGGTACCAAATTGACACAAAACTGTTTATAATTTTTCAACAACAACTGTTGTTGACTTGATACACGATGTTATCAAATCAACAAAAAAAAGTAAATAATACACGACGTTGTCAAATCATAAACGTTGTCGTTTATTCGTTGTCGAAATTTCAACGAAATGACAACGAAGCGTTGTCGAAATAACAACAATGCATTGTTTCAATGACAATTATGTGTTGTCAAAATTACCACGGTGGTTGTCAAAATGATAGCTGGGTGTTATTAAGATTTTATACACATCCGTTGTCGAAATGTTAACAAACGTGGTAAGCTCACTTTTGACAACGGATTGTATCAATTTCGGTACTTTTCTACCGGTTTTTTCCCTCTGTGTATGAGTACGATGAGTACTTGAAACTTTGAATATGAGTAGTATGAGTATGATATTAAAAACAATAAGTATGAACGCGCATAAGTATCTGAAATTATGAGTATGATTCGAATCTACTCATCTTTTTGAATACTCATTGCTTATCTCTTGTTTGCACTATAGGTCAGTGATTACCAACTTCTTTTGGCTTAAATTGGATAATCGAAACACAAACAATATTTGATTTCAGCTTGACCGAGCTGCGTTCCACAAACCTCATGCAACAATGTATATATAATCTGGACAAGCGATTGAAGGGAAAGGTCAACTCACTTGATGTGGCCCTTAGACTTTTTATTGTGCGGTTTTCTTAAGTCGCAGCTGTCGCATATTTAAACGATTTAATACCCAAGAAATTTCAAAGAAATAATAAATTCACATATTGGCTGTCGTAGACATTTCTGACCAAAATCTATTTGTTGTCAGTGAAAGCTTTCTCAGGTTTTTTCTATTTTGGGTCCTGTAGAAAAGGGCTTTGTGACCGAAGTTTATAACGTACAGCATTACCGAATTTGTCTCTTCAATAGAGGCTTCTGACTATTAACAAAACACAAATGAGTTTACAAAGTTCACTGGGAGTTAGGTTAAGCTAGGCTGCACTATTTTTCGATTCTATTTGTCATCACACTAGAACTGTGTAATCGCCAATTTGTCTTAAGTATCAAACCAAAACTGTTTTACCGACAAGTCTATGAATATTTGTTGAAGTACAAAAATACCTTCTCCTTCTTCTGTATATCAAAGTCCAGAATGTTAACGTATTTCTCTTAATTTTTTTCATTTTAGGTTCACCCTGGCACGTTGAAATCATGTCGACACCCGGTATAACTGCATTGGGCGAATCGACCCGTTTGGTACCCGCTAAGACACCGGCGGTTTTTGATATACTGCCGCCTCCTGGTCAAAGCCTTGCGAAAGGCGAGTGCGTGGCAACAGTTTTGGGTCCTAACAAGACCAAACTGAATGCCAGAGTCACCCACGAGGCGGCAAATGGTGCCGCACGCATCGAATTCGTACCCACCGAAGTCGGTACGCACATAATTGAGGCATCCATAAATGGTACAAAAATTTCCGGTGGCCCACTGATAGCCAAAGTCTATGATGCCAGCCTAATACAAGTAACCGATGTTAATGGCGGTGTTGTGGGCCAGCCATGTCAATTTCGAGTAGATGCCAGCGCAGCTGGTGAGGGTCAATTGGAAATTTCTATTAACGAGGGTGAAGTGCCCAATCATGTACAAGTTGTAGGCGGTGGCCGTTGTTTGGTGTCCTTTACACCCGAACAGGCTAAACCGCATTTGATTGACATTAAATTCAATGGTGAAACGGTAAGGGGATGTCCATTTGTTTGCCAAGTGGCCGATACATCACGTGTAATGTTGAATTTAACAAATCTGGAATTGGTACCTGTCAATAGGCCAGCCTCGTTTCATATCACCGTAAGTGGTGGTGGTGCTGCTGAATTGGCTGTTAGTGTACGCGGCCCCCATGGTGAACTACCGGTTAGAGTAACCGGTGATATACATGCTGGCTTCACCGCCGAATTTACACCCACCGCTGTGGGTGGTCATTCCATAAATGTCGAATATAATGGTTTCCCCGTACAGGGTACACCGTTTTTGGCCAAATCGTACGATGCCACTAAAGTGGTTGTGGGCAGTGTGTCGCGTGGTACAGTCGGTCGTCCAGTGCAATTTACCGTTGATGCCGGTGATGCTGGTGAAGGTAATTTGGAGATTACCATCTCGGCCAAGGGACAGAATATACCAACACAAGTACATCCCCAAGGCAGTGCAAGGTGATTATTTTAATTTAAAGTTTCCAGTTAAAAATAAAACAAAAATTAACGAAAATAATTTCTTTCTTATCAATTTTAGATTCTCCGTTTCGTTTGTACCAACCGAGGCTTGTGAACACACAATAAATGTGTCGTTTAATAAAATGCCTGTACCCGGTTGTCCGATTACGGTTAACATTAGCGGCGGCATGTCTGGCCCCCAAGTATCCTTGGGCGGTCCCGGACCAGTGCATCAATCGAATTCTTTTGTTATCAATCACAATGGCGGTCGTTTAGAGGATATTGAAGTGAATGTTGAAGGTAAAGTATTGTCATAATGAAATGATTTTGTTTCTAAGTGTATATGTATACTATGTACGTGTATGTATTTTTGTATGTTTATGTGTATGATTTTTACTAATTTTAATTTGTTTCTAATTGGTTTTAATCTCAGCAACCTGTTTCCGTTTGGCAAAAGAAATTATATTTTCCATTTTAATTAATGCATGTGACCGGCATTTCATATTTTTTTTTTAATGCAACTCTGTTTCACAAAATTATTAATCACCCTTAAAGCACCACCTTATTATTATTTAAAATTAAATTAAATTCAAAATATTCATATTAATCGTCCTTCAAACACTATCAATTTCATGAATTTCTTTTGCATAATTTCGATCATACCCGCTGTTAAACTACTGTGTTAGGAATACCGAAAAGTACCGTATCAGAGAATAAACGTATTGAAAATCATATTTTAATCCTCCGCATGCTAGGTCCATACAATTTTATAGAACTAACGTCCCGCCTTTAGAATTGATCAATGAACCCAAACTAAACATCTGACCCTTAACAAAGACTCACGCTTATCATTTCCTAGGTCTTACTACACTGATAAATTGTGTTTGATAAGCCTTCTGTGAAGCTGTTAATTTTCGTTTATTATTTGTATTATTTTATATGAAGATTAGGTGCTCATCTATTACTAACCCTTTCTCAATATGGTAAGCTTATGAACTACTTCTGTTGCTCATAATGATCAGGATATGTGACCGCCTTAAACCGTATTTCAGATTTTAAGATATCTCCAATCCTTCTTCAACGTTTTTAATACACCAGTTTTTATTCGTCTCAATTTTTACTATCGCTCATTGGGAACCTTTCTTTTCGCTCTATTTATACTTCATCCATTTTCTGTTTGGCAACATCTAGAAACTTAGTGTTGATTTGTTATCGCTTTTCTCTCCTTTCTGAAGTCACAGTAGTCTAGTGGCTAGTATGTTGATTTGTTAGACGTAAGGCAACGGTTCAAACCCCAGGTCAGACATCTCCAATAAAACCAAATATTAAAAAATATTTGTTTGGCAACTTCTCCTCAGCAGATTTGTGGCAAAAACCCTGTAAATAATATTGCCATGAATAGTTTTTCAAAAATCTGTCGTTCGGAGCCGACATTATACTGTAGGTACCCTATAAAATTAACGCACATAACATGAGTGTGAGAAGCTAGGCAGTAATCCAGACTGAAAGGTTGTTTTGGCCTATTATATATATAGTTTTTACTGGAGCTTATTGACAACCTTTATTTTTGCCCTATTTATACTTGATTTACTTTCTGTCTGGTAACGTCTAGAACCTTACTATTTGTTATATCTCCGTTCTGATGTCGCCGTAATCCAGTAGGTAGTATGTTGGTTTATGAAGTAGTACAGTGCAATGATTAAAATAAATAAATTTGGCTGAAATAGCCGTAATCAAGTAGGTAATGTGTTAGCTTATTAGACGTGAGGCCACGGTCCAAACCCCAGGTCAGACATCTTCAACGAATTTTCAATAGATTTTAATCCTGACTGAAGGTTGCAATGACCAATTACGTATGTATGTTTATACATCTCACTTTTCGCTCTATTTATACCTTATCCATATTCTATCTGGTAACTTCTAGAACCTTTCTGTAGATTTGTTATTCCTTCCTTTCTTCCATAATCTTCCTATTTTTGTAATTTGATCATAATTTCTTTGCCATTTCATCATTGCTTGTTTTTCTGATTTGTTTTCCACAATAAATTTTTCATATTACTCTGAAGGTGGCATACGTTACTTGCGATTAACGCACAGTCTGTGTTGAACTTGTAGTTTAAGCCGTACCAACCAACCATTACATCGCACACCCAGTACAAAAGTGACTCAAAATTTTAATTTTTCGAGTTTATATGCTTAAACTATGTAGAATACATTTGTTTATTTATAAAAAAAATATTAGTGTATTTTGTTGTTGTTAACTGTTACTAAATGGTCCAAAGAATTTGTTTTTAACTATTTTTATTTAAGTCAAAAATAGTTCTTAGTCGATTTCTGAAAAATGAAAAATTTTGAGTTGAGTCATTTTTGTACTGGGTGTACGATATGCTGGTTCTATCGAGTAGTGGTGGAACCAATTTGCTTTATGTTATACATGATTGTTGAATGGTATGGAAACGCCAATACCACTGCCGGCTGACAGAAAGAGTATGCAGGCAGTTTCCTGATCACTAGTGCACTCTGTTCCCTACTATGCTACTATGCAGAGTCCTTAGTGGGTGGCTGTAAAACTCAATGCAAAAAATTTAATTTAAAATTTAACAAATATATGGCCAAAAGCGTGATTATATTGTGATTATAGCAAATCAATGAAAGACGTATCGATGAAATAGTACTCGATAGCCGAGTACGCTAAAAATGGAGTGTGGAGTGGCTGCTTCCAGCTTAATGCCTTTATTATATTCTGAATCGCTTTTGCTTTGGGTGTAGGAGCATTATTATGCTGCAGAATTGGATTGCGTTGTCTTTTGGCCCATTCTGGTCGGTTTTCGATCAATGCATGGTTCAAATTGATCATTTTTTGTAGGTAATAATCTGTATTAAAGGTTTAGGTTAGGTTAGATTTTAGAAGCTCCTGGTGCTCGGCACCATTCTGATTCCACTAGACACACAGCATTGTCTTCCTGCCGAATTGACGTGGTTTTCCGACCGAAGTTGATAGTTGCCCCAGAGTAAACAATGATTTTTTCAATTCCATCTGAATGTCATTCAATTTATGTGGCACCTATTTTCAAGGTTTTTGGATCTTTCCCATAACTCAGCAATTTTTTTCCCACGTTCAGCAGTTGTTTATGCTGCAATTCAGCCACTTGTTTCTGACTTAACGTATCATCTTCATCCAATAGTGTTTGCAATGTGGCGTCTTCAAAAATTTTTGGTGGTCTTCCACGTCCTACATTTCTTATATCAATCGTTATCTCTGAACTGTCGAAACCATATTACTTTTGACACAGCATGATCACCACATGCCTCAACAAGCATTCCATGTACTTATGTATGTTTATACATCTTACTTTTTACTGAAGGTAATTGGCAGCCTTTCTTTTTACCCTATATATACTTCATCCATATTCTGTATGGTAACTTCTAGGATCTTTCTGCTGATTTGTTTTTGTTATTTCTTCCTTTCTATCTTCCGTGATCTTCCTATTATTGTAATTTGATCATAATTTCTTTGTCGTTTAGTCATTGTTTGTTTTCTGAGTTGTTTCTTTAGCATTTTCTTTAAATAAAAGTAAATTTTAAGGCTTTTCGCAAATTCAAATTAAATTTCTGCTACAAGAGTTGTCATCTTTAACACGGTGAAGGTGAATGAATGTTGTTTGTTCACTAAATACACTGAAATACACATCGAATTTGTTTGATAGGCAACAGAAAGTTAAGGCTGATTCACAATAAATGTTTCCTATGTAGACTTCTTATCTTAACTCACACTTTCTACCGGTACACCTGATATTATTTTTCGATATCCTAACAGTACTTTTCTAAACTTAGTTAATATTTGGGTTTTACTTTTAGGGCCGACTATCTCCACTTTATGTACAGCTAAAATTTGTTTTCTAAATCTAAACCTATCTGTTCAATGTTTTATGTTAAGTGTCTAGGTATTGTTAGACTTATACAGTCAAACACAAAATTAATGATACTTTAAAAGAAATATTAATTTTATGTTTCACTTTAAATGAGTTGAAGTATATTATCCTTTACATATATGTTTGTATATTTATTTCTGTATATGTTTGTATTTATTTATTTATTATTTATTTGTATTATTTTAAAAATATCAAAATTTTGTTTTTCTTTCTTTCTCTTTACATCTGTGTGTGTGGGTGTATTATTGCAGGACGGCGAAAATTATTGTACTAAGAAAACCAATTTCTAGCCTTTACAAAAAAAAAACACTTATTTGCCCCCGTCAAAAAAAAAAGTTTTATTTTATAAAAAAATTTTTTTTCTTTATTATGAATTTGAAACTAATGGTTATATAAAGAAGAAAAAAAAATATGAATCTATTAATACATATTATTGTTTATTAACAAAAAAATCTATTTTATATCCTGTATACACATACTATTTTAAGTCGATTATATAAATAAACAAATTAATAATAATTATTACGATTATTATTATTATTATTATTATTGACTAATACAATGACAAGGAAACATATTAAAAAACAAGTAAAATAAAAAAAAAAACTAAAAATAATAAATTCCCCACCACCATTTTTTATTTCTTAAAAAAAAGGAAGAAAAAAATATTCGATTGGAAGAAGTCCTCTTACTAATAAAACAATTTATTAAAAAATTATAACAAATTTATTTTTGTATTTCTATAATACTTGTGAGTGATTTATTGTATTAAATTTATAAGTGGTTGGTTTAAACCAAAAAAAAAAAAAAATATGGAGTGTATAACTAAGAAATGCGGCAATTACAAGAGCTCGTTTATTTTTTACTACGTTATTAAGCATTTCGTAAGATAATCATCAACCATTTATTCATAATAATCATAATATTTTATACTCCTTTCATTATTAATTATTTTGTGACAATAAATCTCGTACGCATAAATTAAAATATCTGGAGGGTCAGCAATGAGTATTCAAAAAGATGAGTAGATTCGAATCATACTCAGAATTTCTAATACTTGTATGCATTCATACCAGGGACCGTAACTGCTATAACTTTTATCGTAAAAGTCAGAAAATAAAAGTTATTTTTTGACTTTTATTTTTTCGAGCAGAAATAAAAGTTATGTTTTGACTTTTATTTTGTCGAGCAAAAATAACAGTTATTTTTGACTTTAATTTTTTCGAGCAGAAATAAAAGTTATTTTTTAACTTTTATTTTTTCGAGCAGAAATAAAAGTTATTTTTGACTTTTATTTTGTCGAGCAAAAATAACAGTTATTTTTGACTTTTATTTTTTCGAGCAGAAATAAAAGTTATTTTTTAACTTTTATTTTTTCGAGCAGAAATAAAAGTTATTTTGGTTTTTTCAAACCAAAGATTAGTGTTTAATATACCCAAAACTTAATTCTAATAATTTTCTGACATAAATTACTTTATTTTTTTTAAAGAATTTTTTAATAAATATTATGAATTCATCATGAATTGAAACAAAAAAAACTTTTATTTCTGCTCGAAAAAATAAAAGTTAAAAAATAACTTTTATTTCTGCTCGAAAAAATAAAAGTCAAAAATAACTGTTATTTTTGCCCGTAAAAATAAAAGTCAAAAAATAACTTTTATTTCTGCTCGAAAAAATAAAAGTCAAAAATAAGTGTTATTTTTGCTCGAAAAAATAAAAATCAAAAAATAACTGTTATTTTTTTTCTAAAAAATAAAAATCATGTTTTTAAAAAGCATCGCATTTTATAAAAATTTCGTCCAAGACAATCAAAATGGTATACTTAGTTTTGTTCTCCGACATTTCCTTGCGGTTGCTTTTTTTAATCAAAAATTCAAAAATAACAGTTATTTTCGGTCCCTGATTCATACTTATTTTAATATCTTACTCATACTACTCATATTCAATGTTTGAAGTACTCATCGTACTCAAACTTAACAATACGCATGATGTTGTTGATTTCCACTCTCCATGACTCAAAATATACATGAAGCACAAACTAATTATGATTAGCGTACGAACACTGCAATACTCACTAGAAGGTTGTGTGTTTGCTTTGCTTACTGCCTTTGTCTTTTTCTCTCTTCTTTTTTGTAAATGCAACAACAACTAAGATTGTAAATTTTGATGAATGATTCGAATCACTCGAATCATTTATGAGTATTATAAGCATTTTTCTAAATTTACGAATCTGAATGAGTACGTGTATGAATCAAACATATTTCAAATATTGTGAACGTTGATGTCAACGTTGTACTCATACTCATTGCAACCTGTACTTAGAAATCAATGTTGTAGTGTGTACTCAAAGATGCTAAGAGTTGCTAAGTCAGATACGAAATTGATTCGAAATATTCCATTAAAACAACACTCAGCCAGATGCTGCGATACGAATTAAAAATTACTTTTTGCATTCAATTGCCATTGGTCTCAATTGATGCTGAAAGCATTCTGTTCGGTACAAGATTGGCTTGTTTCTCTTGGCTCAGAATCCATCATATATTATGTTACCAGAAAGATAGTAAAAGTTTGTAGCGAATGGCGTCCATACTTAAAGTGAATTAATGCTAGGACAGTATTATGCAACCAACCAACATTTTTAAGTTATACACCCAATATTTTTTTAAAGAACAAAAAAGAATTTAAATATTCGTTGTGTGAATTAAACTTGTACAGTTGTTAGTGTAACTAACACATACTTATAAAGCATGTAATATACAATGTAAGGCTCTCTCTTTCTCTCTCTCTCTCTCTTCTGTAAATTAAACATCATTGTTTTTCTTACTGTCATTCTCTCCCTCTTTCTCTCTCTTGTCATTATCTATCTCACATACACACCAACACCCAATAATTATTTTAATTATGTATTGCATATGCTGCTAACCTAAGAAAAGGATATACTTCCCTTCCAACATAACCTTTAAATCACATTTAATGAAAGGATTGTAAATTAAAAAAATATTAATTTTGAATACCGATACCGACATTTTCATTGTTTAATTAATATTTTTAAATGAATAATTTCTTTTTATATTTATTTTTTTCCAAATTTACTCACAAAAAAACCAATTACAATTACACTACAAATTAATATTAAAAACAAAATAAATAAAATACATTCAAACAATAATAATTAATTACTAATACATTTATGGTAATTTAACAAATTTTTCAATTATATTTAAAACTATAACAACAACAAAAAATCAACAAAAAACAATAAAAAAATTTAACTCTACAAAAAATTTTCCATAACTCAACAACGCGTTCGTAAAATAAAAATTTTAAAAATATAAAATAAAAATCTAAATCAAATTTAATATTATAAAATAAAATAAAAACAACAATATTGTGCCAAAAAAAAAAACAAACAAATAATAATACATCAGGACCCGCTGGACAATCTGTGCCAGCACAGGTTCATCAGTCAGCAGAGGGTGTCTTCAAAGCCGAATTTGTACCACGTGTTGTGGGTGAACATCGTGTACATGTCACCGTATGTGGCTTAGCAACAGCTGGCAGTCCTTATGCCGCCAAGGTGAGTACATTATATTGCTTTCATTAAAACGGTAGAAAAGTAAAGACATTTTGTACCTCAAACTCCAAACATGTGACTATATTGGGTGTGGATTTGGGATCAGCAATGATTCGAATCATACTCATAATTTCTCTTACTTATATGCATTCATACTTATTTTAATATGATACTCATACTATTCATATTCAAAGTTTGAAGTACTCATCGCACTCATACTTAACAATACGCATGATGTTGTTGATTTCGACTCTCTTTTACTCAACATTTACAAGGATCACAAAATAAGTATGATTCACGTATGAACACTACACTGCTCATAAGAAGGTTGTATATTTGCTTTGCTTGCTGTCTTTTTCTTTCTTCGTTTTTTGTAAATGCAACAACAACTAAGACTGTAAATTTTGATAAATGATTCGAATCACTCGAATCATTTATGAGTATTATAAGTATTTTTCTAAATGTATAAATCTGAGTAAGTATGCGTATGAATTAAACATATTTCGAATGTTATGAGTTTGATGTCAACGTTGTACTCACACTCATTGCAACCTGTACTTATAAATCAATGTTGTAGTGAGTACGAATGAATCAGAATAGTTGAATTTCAATACTGTTGACTCACTCATACTCAAAATTTCATGAGTATTTATGAGTAGCGGAAAAACGATAAATTGCTGATCTCTGGTATGGACTGACAGCCGAAAATTTCAAACTGTGTAGACATTTCTATTAAGCAAAGTTTGAAGCTCATCAAGAATCGTTCAATGCGAAAAGAGTGCATCCGTATATTTACAAACTTATTCTCGAAAACATAAGTACTGTTAACATTATGCAATTCGTATAGTTGACCTTTTTAACATTTATAAGGCAAGGGAATGTGTGTGTGGAAGTCTTGAAGCGAAGTTTAGTAGGTAGTGTGTTGGTTTATTAGAAGTGAGGCCACGGTTCAAGCCCCAGGCCAGATATCTAACGAAATATGAAAATACATTTCTGAGGCGACATCCTCTCAGCACATTTCTGGCAAAAACTCTCAGACTAAATAAGAATTTCCATAAAAAGTTTCTTAAAAAATCCGTCGTTCGGAGTCAACTTTAAAATGTAGGGCCCGTTATTGATGTATGAAATTAAACACACAGATGTCGCCAAAAAAAATATTTTTTTATATTTTTCAATTGATTTCCTTCCGCTTGAATGGTCCGATAGCCATAAAGGTTCAGCGGAAAGGAAGCGTACAGTTGTCTCCAGCAGTGTAATACACAGTCTACAGGTAATTTTATTGTCAAGAGATTTCCACCATACTTGGCTTACATAGGACAAAATTTTTAGGCTTTTTTATTCCTTTTTTATTCCTTGTAACTCCTTAGAGATCTGAGTCTGATGGTCAATTATGGGTACTTGATTTGCTGGCGCATAACTTAATACGGTGTTCAGATATGCACCTTTATTGCGTAAATTGCAATAAAAGCCATTATTGAATTCAATATTTCATATAAAGTTTCAGGTAATTATTGCGCAATAAATACGCAAATTGTTATAATATTGAGTAAAACTTAAAATGCAGCACTATGATAAGTATGTTCAGTGCACATATTACAATTATCCGAACACTTTCTGTCGATATTTGACAATCCAAATGTCAACAACGAAAAACAAAAAAAAAAAACAAAAAAAAAACAAAAACAATGGTGTTGAAACAACCAACTGAATATTGAATAAGCAGCTACGCAGTTCATATTATTATGTGTGAACATGTTGTTATGTCTGAACACTTAAAATATTGAACTCAATAAACCGAATATTGACTCAATAAAAGTGAATATCTGAACATAATATAACATCGTTGTCCTGTATAAACTGCCACTTCAAAGGCAATCTCGGCAAAAAGAAGCATTATTCTGCATAGAATATCCAGATGACAGCAGCGATAATTCTCCACTCAGAATTCAGAATTGTGTCCCAACGCAAAATAATCTGGGGGATCACAAGCAATCCGCTGCTTTGGGGTGGGGTCGACGTGAATACTATTTCCACTCGAGCCAAACATTTTAGTTTTCGTTCACATCACGGTTCCTGCAATAGCTTCCAGGACATTTTGTTTATAAGTAGACCAATAAAAGTGTTGCCTACTCGAGAATACTTTTAAATTCAACCTACGGATTTATATTCGATCCTGAAGAGGAATTCAAAAACGTTGAAGAGTTTATTTTCGAATCAACACATTTTGTTTTTGTCGAACAGCTCCATTTACTGTTTAACAGCTAACAGAGGCCTATTTACTACGTTACTTAATCCTTTGCTTTCAACAACATTAACTTCCTTCCATTTTCCGTTGCAGGTTTATGACGTTGGCGCTATTAAAGTGAAAAATGTCAGCAGTGGTACAGTGGGTAAATCTGTTACCTTTCTGGTGGAGACTTCACAAGCTGGTCCCGGTAACCTAGAGGTCACCGTCAATGGTGGTCGTGTACCCACATCGGCACAGGCTCAAGGTCAGCATACCTACGCCATTAGTTTTACACCGCGCGAAGCACAAAATCACACCGTCGAACTACGTTTTAACGGACAAGATGTGCCAGGATCACCATTTACATGCCGCGTATCAGCAGCAGCACGCATACAATCACCCGAAACTATGGATAAAGTAAGCGTGGGACGCATGTTTGATTTTGTCGTAGAATCCGATACAAAACCAACTGTTGAGGTATTGGGCCCTGCCAGACGTAGTGTACCCGTAAAGGTGGATGCTGTCCATATGGGTTATAATGTCAAGTTTGAACCGGTGGAGGTGGGTGATCACTCGGTAGAGGTGCGTTTGCCTGGCGGTGGTCATGTTGAAGGCAGTCCTTTCCTGTTGAAAGCCTATTCAGCCGAGAAGGTTGTGGTTACCGATATACGTCCCGGTGTTGTGGGCAAAAGTGTTAGTTTCGGCATTAATGCCAGCCAGGCAGGAGCCGGTAATTTGGAAATAATCGTAGCCGTGAATGGCAAAAATGTACCCAATTTTGTGCAGTCCGAGGGTAATGCTCGCTTCAAAGTGAACTTTAAGCCTACGGAAGCAGCACCTCATTCGCTGTCGGTGCGTTTTAATGGTCATCCTGTTCCAGGTTCGCCATTTACCTGCCAAATCGGATCGGCTCCGATTAGTTTGCCTAGAGCTATGGCCTCAGGAGAGGCCTTAAAACAGGCTGCCATTCGAGTGGACAATACATTCGATTTGGATGGTTTTGAGGGCATAGAACCGCAAGTTTTTGTTACTTCTCCCACCGGCGATAATGTGCCCGCCCATGTTGAGGGTCATGGTGACTCTTATACCGCATCCTTCCGGCCTTCAGTCGTAGGCAGGCACTTGATAAGTGTTACGGCTTCCGATCAGCACATTAATGGTTCGCCATTTTCTTGTAATGTCTTCGATGTCTCACGCGTTACCATTAGTGGCTTGGAACAGCAATATGGACCGGCTGCCTTAGGTGTTCCGGTAACATTTAGCGTGGATGCTGCCGGCGCTGGGGAGGGCACTTTGGAGTTGGTTGTGTCCACCGACACTAGTACGGTAAAGGCTGAAGTGGTGGCCTGTGCTCGCGGCTTATACGACGTGACCTTTGTGCCTCAGTCCACAGAGCCGCACTACGTCAATATAACGTTCAATGAAGTGCCTGTAGATGGTAGTCCCTTCCGTGTGGATATCCAGCAAACTGCTCAAACCATTCAAATCGGCAGCTTGGCCATGATAGATTTTCCCTCTGATGATCAAATTGCCGAAATTATGGGACCCGATCACAAGCCAGTGCCGTATACAATTAATCGTCAGACGGCTGAGTTTAGAACCCATATGACTGGCAACTATTTAATACGTTTTATAGATCGTGAAACCAGACAACATGTTGGCACCCGTACTTTGACGGTATTTGATCCATCACTGGTTAAGATTACGGAGGTAGGCGAAGCCTTATGTCATCGTCCAGCCAGTATTTCCGTATCGTTGAACGAAGCTGGCCAGGGTGATTTATCGGCAAACGTTAAATGCGGTGCTTCTGAGGTGCCCCATACCATTAGGGGTCCCTCCAAGAATGGTGTCTACGAGATTGTCTTCCATCCCACAAGAGTGGCTCCACACAAGGTCACCATTTTGTTCAATGATGTTCCCATATCGTTGAAACCCTTGGAAATTAATATTTTGCCTGCTGGTGCTGGCAAGGAAATCAGCGTAAGCGGCTTGGGCTTATATCAGGCTCGGGTGGGTAAAACTACGAATTTTGCCATCGACACTATTAAGCGTCCAGCAAGAGAATTTGATGTTGTGGTATCGGGTCCCGGTGGCCAAGCCTTACCCGTAAGGTGTTACCAGACCAAGAGTGGCCATCTACAAGCAGAATTTAATATCAATAAGCCGGGCCAGTGTATAATAGGTGAGTAAACGAAAGACTTAAGAAACGAACTTGAATTTCATGAAAATCTCTTTTTTTGTTTTGCAGAGGTTTTGCATCAATCCAAACCCTTACCGGGCAGCCCGTTCACATGTGAGGCATTCGATATAAGTAAAGTTATTGTTCAGGGAGTACCCAAGGGATCCATGGCTCTACACAGTCCCATATCATTCTCCGTGCGCACAGAAAATGCCGGTTTGGCCGAATTGGAGGCATTCTCTATCTCGCCCACGAATCAAAATGTGCCCGTACACATTAACGAACAATCGGAGGGTATTTACAGTGTTGAGTTTATACCCACCCAGCCTGGAAACTACAAGTTGACTTTAATGTATGGTGGCGAGACTTTACCAAACTCACCCTATACGTTTACCGCCTCCACCACTGGTGCTAAAAATGATACACGAGCCTCAGGCAATGGTCTGGAGGTATGCCATCGTAATAAGGAAGCCTCCTTTATTGTCTACTGTCCTGTGCAACCGAACGTTCAGATCGAACGCACTGACGAATTTGGTGAACGCATTGAGCCAAAAATTAAAGCCTTGGGCAATAATGAATGGCGTATTTCGTATACTATATTAACAGTGGGCCGTTATGAGATACGCGCCAGTTGTCCGAATCGTGGCAATTTACCGGGTTCTCCTTGGCATATATCATGTGTAGAGTCTTCAAAAGTCACACCCGTTGGTGGTTGGGGCACATTACTGGATCACGAGGGCCGTTTAATTTTACCGGCACGCATAGTATTCGATGTTGAAAATGCCGGTCCTGGGGAATTGAATTGCACTATCGATGGCATTGAGATACCGGTGGACAAGTTAAACGATGGCAAATTAAGACTTTTCATAACAGGAGAGAATTTGACGCCTGGCGAGCATGATTTAGATTTGACTTGGAGTGGCCTAAGTATTGTACAATGCCCCAGAAGTGCTTTTGTTACCGGGCAACAGGCAGCTGATAAGGTGGTTTTGACGGGACGCGGTTTGGCTGCTGCCCAGGCTGGTGAGGCGGCTCACTTTACCATCGATGCCACAGATGCTCCCTCAGGCAGGCCCGAGGTAATTTTAGTGCATCAGGATAACACCTCTGTGCCCGTTAGTTTGGCTCAACCCCGACCAAATGAAGCCATATGGTTGGCTTCATATACACCACAGAAATCATCGTCCGGCACTTTAACTTTATCGGTTAAATGGAATGGCCGTTTGGTTAAGGGCTGCCCGCTTACGGTGGCTGTAGGGTCTTCTATGGATGCTTCAAAGGTTATATGCTCTGGCGAAGGTTTACGGCATGGCATTGTGGGCAAGGATATTAAATCTTGGATTGATACACGTAGAGCGGGACCCGGTGAACTAACAGCCCACTGTGCTGGACCACGTAAAGTGGCCTATTGTGAGCTGTATGATCATGGTGATGCCACATTCACTTTGAATATAAAACCCCAAGAGCCGGGTAGACATATGCTGACCATTAAGTATGGCGGACAAAATGTGCCAGGCTCACCGTTTGCCTTAAAGGTTGCCGGAGCACCAGATGCCAGCAAGGTAAGCCAACTAGCCTCATCCACCAGTGATATTATCGATTAATTTTTTTTTACAAACAGGTACGCGTTTATGGTCCTGGCATAGAGCATGGCGTTTTGGCTACCTTCCAATCACGCTTTATATGCGATACACGTGGTGCCGGTGCTGGCCAACTAACCGTGCGTGTACGCGGCCCTAAGGGTGCCTTTCGCGTGGAAATGCAACGTGAATCCCAAAAGGACAGAACCATACTGTGCAAGGTACGTAGAAGTATTTGAAGTGACTCGGAAAATTTTATTCCAATTCTTATTCTGTTTCTAGTATGATCCCACGGAACCGGGTGACTATCGCGTAGAAGTGAAATGGGCTGGTGAATTTGTGCCTGGCTCTCCATTCCCTGTCATGATTTTCGACACTGAAGAGGAGTTGCGTAGGTTTCTGCAGGGCATATGAGGCCAAAGCAGCATTAGCACCATTATATTGCCAAGCCCTGCCCTTAGTCCACAACAACAACAACAACACCAACACAATTATCATAATCACCAGCATCATCATCATCATCATCAGCATCAGTATCAGCATCATCAACTCCAGCAACATTTAGCCCACCAGCCAACAACAACTACAAACACAAACACAAACACAGCAACTATTCTGCCTTTATTTTCTCACCATCAACAAGGCACTCTATTGCGTTTATCGCCAGTCTATCTTAACGCAAGCGGCGGTCTGAGTAGCGCTTTAGGCTGTAATACCAGCAGTCGTACACCCAGCCATCAGTATATAAGTAATCCTGAATTGACATTTGAAATTGGCTCACGTAGCTGTCTGAGTCGTCGCTGTAGACAGGAGTCTTCATGTCGCATACTATGAATTGTCAATCTCTCTATCAATTTGTCTCTCTGTCTATCCAATTGTTATTGTTTAATTTATTACTTTTTTTTTTGTACTTATTTATGGATTTTCGTTTTATTAGTTGCGCCTTAATTTTAGTTTCTTTGTTTTACTAACAACGAAAGCTTTTCTTTCTGCAATTTAAGAAAAGCAAAAAGTAACGAAATCTGAAATAAAATTGTTTTCGAATGCTTTAATTAGTTTCTTTTTTTAAACTATTCAAAAAAAAAAGAAAATTTATATTAATTTTATGTAATCAAAAAAATATTGTGTAACTAATTTTAGTTTTAAGTTTAACCGCTGACTACAATTATATTTACATTCATATTCTCTATCGTATTAAATTATATGAAGAAAGTGCATATTTTTTTGGATATTTTTTTTTATTTTATTTAATTTTTTTTTTGTTCGTTTTTACAAATATTTTATTACATTTTTTAATAATAATTAAAACATAAAAATGTATTCAAAATAATTTTTTACAATAATAAAAAAATAAATATTTTTAAAAGATAAATTTTGATTTCAAATATTTTGGATGAAATATCATTACAGAGAGGTATTGCATGAATATAAAATTGGTATTTAAATATCTGACAGCTAGCTAGTAAATTATTTGTTTTATTTTCAAAATCAAAAAAGATTGGGAAATTTATGTTTCAGTTCTTAAATCTAAATCTTAAACTATTTCAATTACAGCTGTTAAATGCACAAATTTACGATTTTGGAAGGAATACATACAGACATTACTGGTAATTACGACCCTTTAGTCAGTCACAACGGGTTGCTATTCGTGCTCAAGCGAGCTTTTGGTATCAAAGCTACCAAACCTTACCTAACCCTTTAGTCAGGATAACGACCTTTCTTCTCACACCACTTATGTTATATTGTAAATTTTATACATGAATGACAGAACCTACAGTTTAAAGTCAAATTGTACTGGTATGAAGTACGTGCTTTTTTGTAAAAATAAAATACGAACTTTCAAGGGAAAGCAATTCCCGGCAATAAATATGTTCGCCTTTGGAAGCCAACCAATTAGTCGTCCAGCTTTAGACTTGGTCATAGGATTCAGACTACTGTTCAGCAAATGCATGTCTCATCACTGTAAACAAATAGTAGTTGAAAGGCTCCAAGTCTAGTGAATACGGCGGGTGTCAGCTATAGCTTGTATTGTATTGTATCTTTGTGTGCAGGAACATTGCCGTATTTGAAAATTACATTGCCATGTCTTGTGGCTCATCCTGATCGTTTTTCAATCAATGCATAGTTCAAATTAAGCATTTGTCGATACTGATCCGTATTAACGATGTATTAAAGGTTTTAAGGGCTCGTGCTACGCTACACCTTTCTGGTTCCACTATAAGCACAGCATTCCTTGCATATATAATTGGTCATTAAGCCTATCTTCTCACACCACTTATGTTGGGTGTGTTAATTTCACACATGAGTGGCGTGACCTACAGTTTAAAACCGACTCCGAATGCCAAACTTTTTTTGGAGAAAATTTTCAAGGCATTTTTCTGCTCTCAGAGATTTTGCCAGAAATCTGCTGAGAGGAAGTCACTATTTTTTCATATTTCGTTTTGATCGAGATGTCTGACCTGGTGTTTGAACCGGAAGTCCTTTTTGAAAGACCCTTATAATTAAGCGAATTATTTGTTTAACTAAAATTTTAAATTGAAATTAAAACAACTCTAAATAATAATAATAGTCGCCGTAGTCAAGTAGGTGGTGTGTTCGCTTGTTAGACGTAAAACCCGTTTTCGAGCCCCAGGCCAGACAGCAAAACGAAATATGAAAAAAAAATATTTCTTCGGCGACTTCCTCTCAGCAGATTTCTGGCAAAAGCTCTGAGAGTAAATAAACCTGCCATGAAAAAGTTTCTCAAAAATCTGTCGTTCGGAGTCGACGTTAAACTGTAGGTCCCGCCACTCATGTATAAAATTAACGCACACAACATGAGTGGTGTGAGAAGCTAGGCCGTAATCCTGACTGAAGTGTTGTAATAGCCAATTATGTATGTATGTATGTAAATAAAAAAAATTACCGCGATCAACGGACGTCAATGGCGGACGAACTGCGACTAATAATTCTTTGTTGTTTTTAATCGATTGTAAACTTTTGGACACTCACATTGAACAGGTCATTGCATGCACGGAGTGTACACAGTTTTTAGAGATGTAAAATGAGCTCCTGGTATTGGTTACCTTAGTCGTAGCGTAAAACATTCCTCTTTCCATGTTAGTATAGAAAATAAATTTTAAATTACAAGTAATTTTAAACTCAATTGAAGTAACAACAACAACAATAACAAAAAATATCGAAACAAATTAGTGAAAGTACCATAACTAATATGGGTATGCGGCTTAATTTGCAATATGATTTCGAGTTAAAACACAGCAATATTACGCCATAAAAAATAATTTGACCCACTTTCTACAAGTTCAAGTTCAAATCGAAATAAAAGTAAAATTTGCTGTTATTTTTTTCTTTTGTTTTAATTAAAAACAAATTCATATTATAAATACCGGAGTATTGATGAAAAGTAAACACAGTTCCTTTAAACAATTATTCACAGTCATAACGAGTACAATCACGATGAACTTCTTTCAAAGTTTAGTTCTGCTTTCGGTATTTGTTGCTTTAACTTTGGCAGGACATATTCACCATAAGCATACTCAAGCTGATGGTGCTGTAGCAGTTCATTATTCTGTGGTTACTGAACACAAAATCCAAGATGGTGGACAGAAAGATCACGAAGGACATCTAGGACATGAAGTGCAACATGGTCATGAGGGTCATAAAGGTCATGAAGGACATGGAATGCAACATGGTCATGCCGGACATAAAGGACATGAGGGACATCATGACTATAATGATCACCACAGTGCCAGTCATCGTGCCTGGGGTCACGATGAGGCTCATAAGGCAGGCAGTCATGATGGCGGCCACGATGATGGTTATGATGGTGGTCACCATGATCATCATGCATATCCAAAATACGATTTCAGTTACGGCATTAAAGATCCTAAAACTGGTGATATTAAAAGTCATAAAGAAATCCGTGATGGCGACTCAGTTAAGGGTAAGTAACTGTCATACAATTGTTGTTGTTTAAAGACTTGCATTAACAAATTCTATGCATTCTAGGCAGCTACACCATTAAGGAAGCCGATGGTACTACACGTCATGTAGAATATACTGCCGATAAGCATACAGGCTTTAATGCTGTGGTACATACAACAGGTCATGCTCATACTCATGCTGATGCAGCTAAGGAACATGGTCATGCCAGCTACGAGCACGGCTATGGAAATGCTCATGGCCAAGCTAGCAGTTTTATTATGGTTAAGAAACAAGAAGAAAGAAAACATTGATAAATAAAAATTATTTTAAGGAACGAAAATATACAAATTAATTACGATTTCGTGGATTTTAAAACGAAATAGCAACAATAGCGAAGACAAAAACCAATGTTGGTTTGATACGTTGATTGGGCAGCTAGATGGACAATGTGCGAAACGAATACAAGAAAATAAGAGAAAGGAAAAAATCAGTAACACTGTGTATTATGCTTAAGGATTCGTGTTAAGATGCCATAAATATATACTGGTTTCCTTTATAATGTCTCCTCCAATCCTGTGAATCCTCAGGTTGCTGTTCAATGTCAGTAAAAATTACCCAATGCCTAGTATTAAGAATTAACCACGGATTACTTTTTAAAATACATTACCGCCACATTCTAAGCTTGCAGCGATATCTGCTGCAAATCTGCAATCCTCTGGATGTGCCTCACATTGTCTTCCCTTTTGCTGAGTGTATCCATTGGAAGGTTCTGTAGCCATTATCCTCACGAGATCTTTCCTTGTTCACTGATGTCGTTTTCCACAAGACATGGGGATCAGCAGTAAATGACCCGTGCCTAGTTGATGTAGTTTACATAGACAGTTCCATACTAATATCGAGTCAAAGTAGATCGTATCTTTGTCCAAGTTAAATTGCACTTCAACTTGGGTGCAAGTTTCTTGCAAATTTTTTCAGGAATACCGAATATTTCACTACAATACCAAATGATGGGGGGAGGTGGTACAAGGAAAAGAAAAGAAAAATGTTTTCACAAATAAAAAAATATTAATGGTTACGGGGGGTTGATAATTTATTCTTAGGTATACGAACCTTTTACTTTGGGTTGCAGTAATTAACTAACTTTACAATGTTATAAAATTCTTAACCTAGGACACGAATTTGAATATTTAAAAACTGACGAGTAGGCAGAGATGTTCGTACTCTCTTGCGACAGTTGACCGTCTTCAAATAAGCGCACTTAACGTTTCACGCGTGAACATCCCGGCCCCCTTGCCTTATTGCAATATAATAAGTCAATGAAAGGTACAGGTTATGATATTACAAATTCAATTTAAAAAAAAATGTGTTATATGTTATAATATAGTATAAGGATAATAATAGCATAAATTTAATTCAGTTTAATTAACAAATCTTAAATTCAATAAAAATAAAAATTCAAATATATAGTAAATAGTTAATAATAATAATAATAAAATATAATTTTCATATTAATGCTGTTTCTCTACACGCCAAATTTTCCAATTATAGTCCAGCCTAAAACTGTGTCCTGAGCCATAGGTGAGCCAATTGTTTCGGGTTGGATTTGGGGCTTAATGAGCCTCGGATATATGTCAGCCCCGAGAATGACATTAATGTCAATATTTTTATAAAAATTTGGGTCTGCGAGCCGTAGATTTGTATACAGGGAGGCAACACGCTCATCGATTTTTTCTTTCGGCAGTTTTATGGGTAGATTGCTATCAATTTTAGCGTTGAGAACAAATATTGGGCCATCATCAAAACGTGGTCTTATCTTAACTTTGCACCAACGTTCGCTGCCGCTCGCTTCTATCGGAAGTTTGTACCGCTCAATGAGGAATTCTGCAATAGAGCTCGTTTCGACACAGGGATTCAAAATTCCTCTGACGTTGCCCCAACTCTCTCCAAGCTCAATTTTTACTGTGATCGTGGGCAAGAGAGTGACAGTGCCCGTCCTGGAGCGGGGTAGATCGGTAGAGGACAGAGAGATCTTTTTGCCTTCACTTAGGCGTTTATGTCGATGCAGAAGAGTATGATGTTTGCCTCTACACTGACGACACCGATCGGTATTGCGACACTTTTGGACCAAGTGGGAGTGAGCCAGACAGTTCTCGCAGTATTTATACCGTCTGACCATTTTGAACTTGTCCGCAACGTTCATCTTCTTAAACCTAATGCATTTCCTTAATGGATGATCCTTTGGTTATTTGCAAAAGCAACCAATTATAAAATTGAAAAATTAAAAATGACTGGGTTTCTTTTTTATAATTAATATTCTTTATTTTGCGTCTTCTCTATACGGTTGTAACAGAACGAATGATCTAGAAAGTTCTCGTCATTTTATTAACGCGCGTTTTCGATTTTTCCTTTACTCGCCGGAGTTGCCATACCTATTGCCATTTGCCAGGCTTACCAGATGTTTTCGTGGGGATAACCCCCACATTACTCCCCCTTAAATAAGGTTGTTATGCAACAATCTGGACGTACCTTCTGGGTTTATTTAACTCTCTTCCTGATCGTGACGTTTTGGGCAGAGTAGCTGAATTCTCCGTTGAATGTTGTTCTCTAGGCTTGTTGGCTGGTTGGTAGGTTTGTTGTTGACCTGTAGTGCTTAATTTTGGAATCTCTGGTCGGTTTTCGTTGGACATAAACGCAGCTTTAACTCTGTCTATGCTCACCTTGACGTTCTTGCCTCTCACTTTTATTTCAAACACCTTGTCTGTTCGATTTATGACCTCATATGGTCCATCATAGGGCGCTTTTAACGGAGGTCGTACTGAATCATCTCTCAAGAAAACATGTGTGCACTTGGCCAATTCTTTTTGTATAAAAACATTTTGGTGTGAATGATTCGACGTTGGGACTGGCTTCAGCTTATTCATTACGGCGCGCAGCTTTTGTACGTACTCACTTTCCACGTATTCATTTGTCTGTGCCTCAAAGAATTCACCCGGTAATTTAATTGTGGAACCGTATACCATTTCTGCTGGCGAAGCATTTAGGTCTGGTTTGAAGGCAGTCCTTAGACCCAATAATACTATTGGCAAGCTATCGGTCCAATTTGACGATGTATGGCACTTGATGGCCGACTTCAGGGTGCGGTGCATGCGCTCTACCAGGCCATTCGCCTGTGGGTGGTAGGCTGTTGTATGAAGGTGTTTTGAACCCGTCAGGTGAGTAAGTTCCTTGAATAGTTTCGATTCGAATTGTCTGCCCTGGTCAGTAGTTACAACAGCTGGCATACCATAATGAGAAATCCAACCGCTTACGAACGCCCGTGCCACTACTTCTGCTGTTATATCTTTTATTGGAATCGCGACTGGCCAACGACTAAATCGGTCTACACAGGTTAAGCAGTATCGAAAGTCATCACATAACGGTAATGGACCCACTATGTCAATATTGACATGTCGAAATCGTTGATCTGTAACATTAAATTGTTGTAATACACTTCGGTTATATTTACCTATTTTTGTCCTCTGACACTCATGGCAGGCTTTTGTCATTCTACTGATATCACTCTTCATGTTCTTCCAGACAAACCGTTCGGTGATCATCTTAACTGTTGAACGTTTTCCGGGATGAGAAATGTTATGAATTGAGTTGAACACTTGTGACCTGAAAGGTGGAGAAACATACGGACGAACTGTGGTTGTTGACACGTCACACCATAACGATATTGATGATTCCGGTAATCTGATGAGCTTTAATTGTAACGTGGAGCTTTTCTTCAATTCTTGCAGCTCACTATCTTCTTCTTGGCTTAGAGCCAGTTGCTGAAAGTTTATCTGGTCTGCATTGAACATGGCCTCAACCCTCGATAGTGTATCGGCGACAATGTTGTCTTTCCCCGAAACGTGTTGGATGTCCGTCGTGTATTCACTGATAAAACTGAGTTGGCGTATTTGCCTTGGTGTAGCCTTTTCGGGATTTTGTTGAAAAGCAAATGTAAGTGGTTTGTGGTCGGTTTGTATAGTACACTCCCGACCGTCGATGAAGTGTTTGAAGTACTTGACTGATTGGTATATTGCTAGTAATTCTCTGTCGAAAGTACTATACCTCTTTTGAGTCTCCGACATTCGTTTTGAGAAAAAACCAAGCGGACGAAGTTCTCCTTTTTGCACCTCGTTGATTACAGCGCCTACACAAAAGTTGCTTGCGTCCACCTGGAGAACCAATTTCGCGTTTGGAGAAGGGTGCACCAATAATGCTGCTTTGGCAAGGCTATTTCTGCATTCCTCAAAGGCTGATATAGCTTCTTCATTCCATTCTATTGGCGTTCTGTCATTCTTTTTATTAGTTTTGATTAGTTTTTGTAATTGGCCTTGTTTATACGCGGCATGTGGAAGAAAACGTCTGTAGAAATTAAGCAGGGCTATAAATCGTCTTAAATCACAGGTAAGCATCGGTTTTTTAAAATTCAGAATCGCTGAAACTTTTTCTTGAGTAGGTAAAATGCCATCTTTTGTTATTCGATGTCCTAAAAACGTTATTTCACTTTGTCCGAAGACACATTTCGAAACTTTTAATTTTAACCCTTGCTGCTGTAGACGGTCGAAGACGATACTCAAATGTTGGACATGTTCCTCTATACTTGTGGACGCAACACAAATGTCGTCAATGTACACCGTTACGAACTCTAGGTCACGAAAAATTTGGTCCATATACCTCTGAAAGGTTTGACTAGCATTCCGTAGACCAAATGTCATAACATTGAATTGGAATAACCCAAACGGTGTAGTTATAGCGGTCTTTTCGCGATCCTCTGGTGCAATTGGTACTTGATGATAGGCCCTCTCCAGATCGAGGGTGGTAAATACCGACTTGTTATGCATTCTGTGTGATATGTCATGTACGTGGGGTATAGGGTACCGATCAGGTTTAGTTACTGCGTTCAGACGCCTGTAGTCACCGCATGGCCGCCATTCTCCCGCGGTTCTCTTTTGAGCCATATGGAGTGGGCTGGCCCATTGTGAGTTACTGAGACTGCATATACCTTGTTTTAGCATATATTCGAACTCCTTTTTTGCCAGAGCGAGTTTTTCTGGATTCAACCTTCTAGGCCTTGCAAAGATTGGCGGTCCCTCAGTAACGATGTGATGGCAGACAGCATTTGGATTCTCCGAATTTTTGATGTATTTGAAAGGCTGTGTTAAATCCTTGTACTTCTCCAGAAGTTGTTTTATCCAACCTGTTTCTGCTGGCGAAATTGTATGTATTTGTTCCTGCTGACTTTCCCCCAGCTTAACGTTGGCCATGAGATTGGTTTTGCTGTCGATTAATTTTCTTCTTCGTACATCAACGATTAGGCCGTACTCATGCAAAAAATCGACGCCTATGATCGGTTTGGTGACGTCAGCAATAAGAAACTCCCAGTCCATTTTTCTTCGTAATCCGAAGTCGACCGTAATAATTTTTGTTCCGTACGTCTTTATAGGTGTGCCGTTTGCTGCATATAGGTTGTAAGAGAGTGGTACGTTTCGTTTTGTGGGTGGTACAACTGAAAAATCGGCGCCGGTGTCAATTAAATATTTAATTTTTGATTTCTGGTCTGTAATAAAGAGACGACGGCTTTCTGCAGCCCCTACTCTGTCCGCCGCCGGTGACAGAGTGGCCGTTAGTTTTCCGGCTTCAAATTTTTGAATTGGCAAGGTTCTTCACATTTTCTTGCCTTATGACCAAACCTGTAATGAAATTTACAAAAAGGAAAACGAACTTTCGGCCTTGACTTACTTCTTCTTTGTTGTCGACTACGTTCCATTGAGCGGCCTCTATCACTTTCGCCAATACGCAAATTTTTAATTTCTCTTCGGAGTTCTTCTATTTCGGCTTTAAGACTTGCATTGTGTTGAATAGATGATATTGAAGAATAGTTTTGCACTTCCATTAGCTTGTCAGCCTGTAACGCCATTTGCGCAGAATTACCGTCTACGATTGCTACCACCGACCGAACTGTTTCTGGTAATCTTTCCATCCATAAGGATTTTAGTGCATCATCTGATATTTTGTTGCCTGCTAAGTCCTTCATCCTTTTTAACAGCTGTGACGGCTTAAGGTCTCCAAGCTCGATTTCCTGAATAAGTTTTCGTAGTTTTCGGTGATCAGAGTCTGTGTACTCAGCAATAAGGGAACTCTTTATGGCCTTGTATTTGTCTGTGGATGGAGGGTTGCGTATAATGTCAGCAACTTGCATCAAAAACTGTGGTTCCAGTGATGAGATTATGTGGTGGTACATTGTATCGTCTGACCTAATGCCGGCAACTGCAAATTGTGACTCCATTTGAATAAAGAAAATGTCCGGCTGTTCCTTGCAAAATACTGGCGGCTTGACGCCCACTCTAAATATCTCGCGGCCACTTTCGCCGTTTTGTCCACCCGTGTCCTCAACGGAATCTAATGGCATGGAGCCCTCGTCGCTGTTATGTGCTGCAGTTGTTTTTCTTTCCATGTTCATTTTATTTTTCGGGGTCACCACTTTGGTTATTTGCAAAAGCAACCAATTATAAAATTGAAAAATTAAAAATGACTGGGTTTCTTTTTTATAATTAATATTCTTTATTTTGCGTCTTCTCTATACGGTTGTAACAGAACGAATGATCTAGAAAGTTCTCGTCATTTTATTAACGCGCGTTTTCGATTTTTCCTTTACTCGCCGGAGTTGCCATACCTATTGCCATTTGCCAGGCTTACCAGATGTTTTCGTGGGGATAACCCCCACAATCCTTTCTACAAATTCGGCAATCATTAGTCGGCTTACGATAGCGGTTGCGAGCAGTGCTCTTCTCCTCTAGTGGGGACTGGCTTCTGATGTTGTGACGTGGCATGTTTTGGCTGTGGAAAAGGTATAGAGAAAAAAAAAAATTTAATTAGTTTTGCTCTGAGTTAGGGAGTAAGACTAATTTAACAATGGGCCTTGTAACGATGCCATTGGCAGTTCGTATTTCGGCGACTCTGACTCTGTTATCGTTACCGCGGATAACCTTTTCAATGCGGCCAAGCCGCCATTGATTCGGGGGCAAATTTTCTTTCCTTATAACGACAAGGTCGTCGATAGCGTAATCACGTTGGGGATATTTCCATTTAAAACGCTTGTGAAGCTCTTTAAGATACTCCTCTTTCCATCTTTGGGCAAAATGGTGGTGGAGTATTTTAAGTTTTTGCCAACGATTGACATAGGACAATGTATGAGCTGACAAATCAGGCTCTGGGGGTGCCAGTATCGGCGTTCCTATAAGGAAATGTCCTGGGGTAAGCGCACACAGATCCGCAGGATTTTCACTGATTGGGCTGAGTGGCCTGGAATTTAAACATGCTTCAATTCGGGCTAACATTGTAGAAAATTCTTCAAATGTAAAACTCTGACTATGAGAGATCCTTTTTAGATGCATTTTGAAGCTCTTTACGCCAGCTTCCCAGAGACCACCCATGTGTGGAGCACCTGGGGGGATAAAATGCCATTCAAGTAGAGCGGAAAAATGTCCATCTAGGAGTTTACGTCGTAGTAGTGACATAAAGTGCTCTTTGTCAGTGTCCAGTATGTGCGAAGCACCAACAAAAGCAGTACCATTATCTGAATAAATGGCACTTGGGGAACCTCGACGGGAGAAAAATCGTGCAAACGCAGCCAAAAAGGCCTGAGAAGATATTTCGCTCGTAGCCTCCAGGTGTATGGCTTTGGTGGCAAAGCAAACAAAGACTAGCACATAACCCTTAGTAACCTTGCATCCACGCCCTGCATACGTTTTTATGTCAAAGGGGCCAGCAAAGTCGACGCCAGTGTTAGTAAATGGGCGAGAAAGTGCTGTTCTTTCGGGGGGTAGAGCTGCCATTATCTGCTGACTTTTCTGTTGTTTTTGAATGACACACGTGCGGCAATTTGATAAAATAGTTTTTATTAAAACTTTAAGCCTGGGGACATAATAATTTATTCGCATTAGTCTATACAGAAGAGCATTTTGACCATGAATCGAATATTTATGCAGATATGCCAGATATAATCGAGTGTAGCTTCCATGATATGGCAATATTATTGGAAATCTTTCGTCGTAGCTTAATGTTGGGCAGTTTGATAAACGACCATTAATCCTCATAATCCCAGCGGAGTCCAAAAAAGGGTTGAACGTTAATATGTGACTCTTCTTAGATATTTGTAGACCCTGCGATAATAAGTTATATTCATTTTCGAAGTATAACCTTTGACAGGCAATGATCATACGAGACTTGGCATGAGTCAGTTCAACTCGTGTGAACGTATCATTCGTTACCAACTTATCCTTTAGTTTTCTATTACACCGGTAATAAAAGCGAAATATCCAACAGACGATACGCCAAGCTCTAGGAAAATCGGAAAAGTCCTTTAAGATGTCAGTATTCTGGAGTTGATTCATATGAACTTTGACGGGTTTTGCCTCTTCCTCAGTAGAGAAATCACTTAAGAGAGTTTTCGGCCATTGACTCTGAGGAAGTTTGAGCCACGACGGTCCATGCCACCATAGATCATTTGTATTTAATTGCAGTACTGTCAGTCCACGGGTTGCTAAATCAGCGGGGTTACTTTTTGATTCAACATGGTGCCAAGATTCACTCCCCACCTTTTCAATGATGGAGGAAATCCTGTTTTCAACGAAGGTTTTCCACCTGTTAGGGGGTTTTTGTAGCCATGCCAAGACTATAGTTGAATCAGTCCATAAAAAGAGCTTACAATCTTTGAGATTGAGCTCGGATTGAATGGATTCGACCATTGTTGCCAGTAGTTCTGCTGCACAAAGCTCTTTCCTCGGCAGTGAAACGAATTTGACAGGGGCCACTTTAGTTTTAGCGACCAAAAGGTGTGATGAGACTAATCCTAAATTTTCTGAACGGATGTATAGCGTTGCAGCATAAGCTTTCTCTGAAGCATCGCAAAAGCCGTGTAGCTCGGTAGAAAAGGACGGATCGAAGTCAATGAAACGGGGAATTTCAATTTTCTCTATATTAATATAGTCATCCAAAAACGACTGCCATTGTAGCAAAGTTGATTCCTTTAGACTTTCGTCCCAGTTCGTTTCGTCCTTCCAGATTTGCTGCATAATGATCTTCGCTACAATTATTTTGGGGGCAAGCCAACCAGCGGGATCAAAAAGCTTTGCTATCTCTGATAGAATTGACCTTTTTGTAGTCAATGATCGGTCAGGTGCGTTCTTCAGCTTAAAATAGAAATTATCCTTTCCTGCGTTCCAGCGTAGGCCTAAGGTTTTTGTGGTGCTAGAGTCTGACAATCTCAGGAACTCTGCGTCCAGTAAATGATCGGGGGATAGATCTTTAAGTAGAAAATCGTGGTTTGCCGTCCATTTGCGGAGCGCGAAACCAGCTGACTGAAGAACCTCAATGAGTTCATTTCTGGCCGTAAGTGCAGATGATAAAGTATGAGCGCCGGCAAGTACATCGTCTACGTACATAAACTTCTTGAGAATGTCTGAAGCAACAGGATGCGTTACTTCACATAATTTCGCCAACTCGAGTAACGTACGAATGGCCAGGTAAGGCGCACAGTTTACGCCAAATGTCACTGTAGTAAGCTCAAAATCACTTGGCTCTTTACGGGGGGAATTTCGAAAAATTATTCTCTGAAAGGGGGTATGTGACGGATGTACCAAAATCTGACGATACATCTTTTCAATGTCCGCATTGAACACATATCTAAAGAGCCTCCAGCGCAACATAAGAATGGTCAAATCTGATTGAAGAATAGGACCGGGGTAAAGTAAGTCATTAAGACTATTTCCATTTGAAGAGGGGTTCGAAGCATTGAATACTACCCGTAATTTCGTGGTAGTACTATCGGGCTTTAGCACCGCATGGTGCGGCAAGTAATACGTATTATTTAAAGTAGACGGGGTGACACTTGTCATTTGGTTCAAAGATGAATATTCTGAAATGACTCGGTCATATTCAGATTTCAATTGCGGGGTTCTCAATAACCTAGCCTCATTTCTCAAAAACTGCGACAAAGCAATATGGCGAGAGCTGCCAATATTAATAGTCTCAGGATACTCCCGGCGAAATGGGAGCGAAACTACAAAGCGTCCTGATTCTGTTCGGTATGTACTCGATTTGTACAACTCCTCGCAGTAGATATCTTCGCCAGAGAGACGACTCTTCCTTGGAACCTCTTCAAGTTCCCAAAACTTTCGCAGCTGATCGTTCAAGGCAATTTCGTTGAAGAAGGCTGACACCGAAGAAACACAGGTGTGTGTAGCTACCTTTCCCGTCACAATCCATCCGAAAACTGTTTGTTGTGCGACTAATGCCCGATCGTTGTCCCATCGCAAACCATTTCTGATAATTTTAGGATAAACATCTCCACCAAGTAGGAGCTCAATCTCAGAGCACTTATGCAGATGAGTGTCCGCCATTTTTAAATCGGCAAACTCGCTAACTCTCAGAGATGAGAGGGGGTAATAAGGCAGTTGACCCGTAAGTTTTCTAACAACGAAGGCATCCGCAGAGGTTTCAAAAGAGCTATCAATAGGTGAGCCTAAACGAATACTGCACAATTGAGTAGAAGTGGCAGTCAAAGCTTCATTTAGGCCATGAACTTCGGTTTGTGACTTACGACTTGGAAGGCAAAGCTTATTTTGAAGTTTTCTTGAGATAAAGGTTGCTTCGGACGCAGAATCAATTAAGGCTCGAACGGTGTACTTCAGATCCTTTGAATAAATATCGACAAGAGCGGTACCAAGTATTACTGTGGAATTCGTTGTGGACTGTATGTGCGCAGAGTAAGACTGTCTTATGCGGGCTGCAGCTTCAGCAGACGTAGAGGGGGTTGTATTCAAATTTGATACTTGAGGGGGGTTAACAGTATGAAACCTGTTAGTATTCGGGGCTGAGGTTGCAGCTTGAGACGAAGTTTGGTGGTTGATATATTGTACTGCATTTGACGAGTTATCCGTTCGGTGAAGTAAGGAGTGGTGTTTATGCTTGCATATTTGGCAGACATATTGACTTTTGCATTTTTTAAATTCATGCGAGGTGCCGAGGCAGTTAGTGCAACGCTTTTGTTTTTTCACTATCGCATAACGTTCTTCTACAGACATGCCAAGAAAAGAAGGACAAAGTCTTAGGGGGTGAGCTGCAGAACAGACTGAACACTGTGAATTTTTATCATTAGATACGCCCGTGCGATAACTTTTGACCTTCTTATGGTCAGGGGGGTTTGCCTTTTTAGGATTAGAAGGCCTGAAACTTTGAGAATTATTGGGAGTGACAAATGTGGTCCGAATATCAGCTACAGATTCTAATGTTTGGAATCGAGATGTTAGAAAGTCGTCCATTTGCTTCCACGTGGGCAATTCTGTGCTGTTAGGTAGCGACTGTTCCCACAGACTAAGTGTGATTTCCGGAAGACAGGTCGAACAAATATATATAAATATTATATCCCAATTTTTAGTTTCAATTTTCAGGAGAGTGAGATTTGTGATACAATCATTGATTGTCCGTTGAATACGCCTGATATTGCTTCCAGTTTCCTTAAAAACAGGTGTTATATTGAAAAGCGTTTTCAGTTGAGCATTGACTAGTATCCGTTTATTTTCATATCGATTGACCAAATTCTGCCAGGCCATTTCAAAACCATCGTTGGTAATTGGACAAGTTTTTAGTAATTCCCGAGCTTCTCCTTGAGTCTTTTTTATTAAATGGCACATCTTTTCTACTGGAGATAAACGCGTACTATTTCGATATAAAGCCGTGAACATATCCCGAAAAGTCGGCCATGACTGATAATCGCCGTAAAATACCTCAGTATCACAAGGTGGCAACGAAATATTTGCAGTATGGTCGATTTGGGGGGTTGAAGGGGGTTTAGACTCTAAAGACACTTTTCGAGTAAGGCCATCTAGAAGTTCACTCGTCTTCGCCATAACTTTGACATGGGCCTCAAAGGTTCTGTAAAAACGCGATTTGATCGTTTCCAGCTGGACTTCCTCCTCCAACTTATCAAATTTTCCTAAAATAGTGTCGTAGCATGCCCTAAATTCCGACCAGAGACGGGCAACTTCATCCCTTTGAACTCCAACCGTATGAACCGAGTGAGTATCGATAGGTAAGTTGTCAAAGTAGGCCTGGAATTCGACCACCCGATCTGAAGCACGAATGAATGAGTCTAACAACGACATACTGAAAACCTAAAGAGGTCTGAATAGGCTACTAAAACTGGGGATTAAAAAACTGTTAACCAAGTTTCCCTCAACTATAGGAAAATAAACCAATGACTCTCTAATACGCCGGGAAATAGATAATACGAGATCGGCAATCGATAAAATTTTTAATTTACACTAATACTATACGATTTTAGTACGATTAGGTTAAATCAAAATGTGTTAGGGATATGATTATATTCGCAAATTATATTTATTAAAAAAATCAAGTATTAAATAAAAAAATATGTAAAAGGAAATGTGCGTAAAATTAAGTACGGTTAAAACTTGTGTGCAGTTATAAAATTCTAAAAAAGAAACGATCCAGTTTTATAATAAATTAATGCAAGAATTCCAGGTTGTTATATCTCAAATTATTTAAAATAATCAAGAATTTTCTTCCTTTTTTATATTAAATTGCGTTTTTTAATAATATCTATTTTCCCTTTTTTGTGGAAACAGTGTAACGCATTTATCAATATAACAAATGAATCTATCCTTTTCTTTTGCGAATTCTTTTATTTTATTTATATGTTCGTTAACCTCGCTTGTACGGTTAATATAAAAAATATATACTTTGCTTTATTCTCGTTTAAGTTCACCAGTCTGGTTCTTCTTCTTTTTCGATCTTGTGTTTGTGGTGTTTTGTTTTTATATTATTATGATTTTCGCATGGCTCCAACTCATTTACATTCACATATGTACGCACATGTTGGTTCGAACAAATGTTGTGTGCTCGTTTTAAACCGTTTTCATAATGTTGCGTGTGATCAGAATCAAACCTGTCGCACTGTTGTCGCACTCAAACACTTGGCTAATATTTATATTAAAAGATAGATCAAACCCGCTGGATAAAAACAAATATAATTCACAGACTGGTGTTAAGAGAATTTTCGCCAATTACACTCAATAACAAGAATTTTTGCGTTTTGTGGATTTCGTTACACTTTACAAAGGGATATTTTATTTAAACGAGACAAAAAATCTATATAACTGCATATACAAGGTTTTGTTGTTTTTTTTTTCCTTTGCACTCGCGATTTTTTATTTTTGTATTTTTTTTTTGTTTGTATTTATTCTTTTTTTTCGTTTATTTTTTTTTTTTCTTGATTTTTGTTTCAACAAAAAAGTATTTGACACTGTTCACTGTATATGTATTCCAATGAAGTTGTTAAAATATAAAAGTGATCGACTTACTTTTTGTATGATGATATAATCGGGCTAAATCCAGAGATGAACCAAAGATATGTATATGGGGTATATAGAGGGGTTGTTGGTGATTACACCGGGGGTTTGCTAGTCCACTCTGAAAATAGAATTTTGTGAATTTTTTCTTTTCTCTTTTCCTATCCGGTTCGAAGGACCAAAAATGATGGGGGGAGGTGGTACAAGGAAAAGAAAAGAAAAATGTTTTCACAAATAAAAAAATATTAATGGTTACGGGGGGTTGATAATTTATTCTTAGGTATACGAACCTTTTACTTTGGGTTGCAGTAATTAACTAACTTTACAATGTTATAAAATTCTTAACCTAGGACACGAATTTGAATATTTAAAAACTGACGAGTAGGCAGAGATGTTCGTACTCTCTTGCGACAGTTGACCGTCTTCAAATAAGCGCACTTAACGTTTCACGCGTGAACACCAAACAACCTCATACCTGTACCATCTTCTATCTTTGACCATCCGCCTAGTACAGAATCTTCAATCTCTTCAAAGTATATATGTCTTCCGAATGACTCTTTTCACTTTTAATACAGTACTTAGTTGTGTTGCAAACCATTTCCTAAATCTATAGAGCCTACTGGTTCTGGTTAAGAGGAAGTTGGCTACCACTCACTATATCCGATCACGATATGCCTGATGAATTTGGTGTTAAAACTATTACTCTAATCACTGCCTCCATGAATCTAATTTTCACTGTCGTATACAAACGTCTTAAGACCCACAGAGTCTAAGATTGATCCTCATTGCCCCAATTATGCTACCACGTACGTCCACCCAAACTGTTTTCCTAACCACCCTAGTTGGCATTCAATGCATCGTTACTGGTTGTCTAGGCCAAGATTTACCTGCAAAACTTCTACCTATCAGTAAGGGTAAACTTTCAATACTATTACCATGCCTTTCTGAATTCGAATAGATTTAGAGATTAGTACTCTCTCTTTGAAGGGTAAATTTTCGCTCAATTTATAATTAATTTTTGTTTTGGTAACTTCTAGAACTGTACTGTTGATTTGTTATTGTATATTTGCTATCTTTTAAGGTTGTTGCTTTTGTTTTTTTGTTGTACTTTAATTTTGTGTATCTTTATTCCCGTAATCCCTTTTTTATTACCTTTCTAAGATTTTCTTTATGTTTCCTGAATTAATATGTCATAAAATATGAAAGAACGTCAGGTTGAGTCATACAAGCGAAATGAAAAATATTATCGTTATTGGAACTTAGACTGCGTCTTCAATTGGCACCAGCTCTATCAAGCTTATGGGTACTCATAACATTACACACATAATTGTTCATTACAACCATTCAGCCAGGATTACGACCTAGCTTCGGGGCACTCAGAGTTTGTTGATAGAATGTGTCTAGCTAAAGATGATTTGGTTAGAATTCGCGAGAGATGCCAGCCAACTACTGTCGGTGTTACAGCGGAATCATATGGGGTGCCAAGAAGTTAGATTTAAGTTAATCTAACCTAATAGCGATAACGTACCTGCTTAATGGAATGTTCTTTCTTAAGCGAACATACAGGAAGAGAATCGATGACTTTATTTCCATTTCGTAAAATGTTTAGTACTTTAGTTCAACCTTTTTGTACTTTCTGGTCACAGCAAGAACCAGTAATAACTTTAGGAAAGTTTTAACACATGTCAGTTATTTACTGTATATTTAACGTATTCAAAACAATTTGAATGTACATATATTTCAGCATCGGACTTATTTTACTAAATAGTTGCCGCAGTATAATAGGTAGTGTGTTGGCTCATTAGACGCAAGGCCATGGTTCCAACCCCAGCTGAGACATCTCCATCAAAACGAAATATGAAAGAAATATTTCTCCGGCGATTTCCTATCAGTTGATTTCATGAAAAGTTTCTCAAAAAAGTCTGTCATAAAGCATCGACTTTAAACTGTAGGACCCAACACCACTTATGAATAAAATAATATAAGTGGTGTGAGAAACTAGGTTGTAATTTTAACTGAAGGGTTGTAATGATCAACCATGTATGTAAAATATTTAAATTGAACTTAATTTATGAGTTACACTTTACTTTACTTACTTACCTTGAATATAGTTTCAAATTTAAGTTTTGTACTTGCCAGAGATCAGCAATGAATTGTTTTTTCGCTACTCATAAGTACTCATGAAATTTCGAGTATGAGTAAGTCAACAGTATTGAAATTCAACTACTCTGATTCATTCGTACTCACTACAACATTGATTTATAAGTACAGGTTGCAATGAGTATACGTACAACGTTGACATCAAACTCATAACATTCGAAATATGTTTGATTCATTCGGATTCATAAATTTAGAAAAATACTTATAATACTCATAAAAGATTCGAAGGATTCGAATCATTCATCGAAATTTACAGTCTTAGTTGTTGTTGCATTTACAAAAAAAGAAGAAAGAAAAAGACAAAGACAGCAAGCAAAGCAAACACAACCTTCTAGTGAGTATTGTACTTATTTTGTGATTCTTGTAAATGTTGAGTAAAGAAGAGTCGAAATAAGCAACATCATGCGTATTGTTAAGTATGAGTACGATGAGTACTTCAAACTTTGAATATGAGTAGTATGAGTATGATATTAAAAGAAGTGTGAATGCGTATAAGTGTCAGCAATTATGACAATGTTTTGGATCTACTCATTTTTTTTTTTTTTGAATACTCATTGCTGATCTCTTGTACTTACCTTTGATTGCTTAGGGAATAAATGAAACAATTTTTTTTTCTTTGTATTGCTGCTCAATTATATTTTATTTTTATTTTAATTTTTATATTTATTAATATTTTTAAATATTCATAAATCGTCCAAAGAAATACGATAAATTTTGGGAGCCCTTAATAACGTAAATGAATGGACGATTAGCCCAAAAACGTGTTCTTTTAACACCACTTACAGGCATTGCACGTATAACTGTAAATGATAATAATGTTAAGAAAGATTTTTTGTTTATTAATCAGTTCATAATGTTGATGATGATTTTGTGGTCCCCGTGTTTATGTTGTTGACATATAATGACAGGCAAGTCTGTGAATAACCCAATAGGCAAGACATGCGCCTTTTTTCCCTTATTATAAAGATACATACTTATTTTAAATATATTTTCCCAATTGATTGATTAATTAATAATTAATTAAAGCTGCTTAAAATTTACTGACAAATTGTTCCTTCATACGGCCAGCAAAGAAAACTACTCCAAATCGCCTTTTTAATGCGTAATAAAAAGGCCTATTAACGGTAAATATTTTGGGTGGAATTGAAAGTCCTCCAGCTGAACCAAAGGCTACAAACATTGCTTTTTACACGGATTAAATATGGAAAAGAATAAAAAAAGGATTAAAAAAAGTAAATAAATTACACTGCGTCAAAAAAGTAAAAACACCTTAAATAGTAAAAAATCACGTAAACGGGAGTGTTTGAGAACATCTCGTTTGCATACAACCTAACGAAAATTATAGTCCATTGATTCCAGTTATCGCCATTGTTTAGTAGCTAATGTGTTGGCTGATTGACGAGTGCCTGTAGTCGAAAGCCAAGCTTAAACCCGAGCTCTTCGTCTGGCAGTCTTCTTGCAAAAATTTTGCAAGACGTTATACTGTAGTCCCCGCCGTTTACGATTTAAATTAAGACACACAACTTGCGTGGTGTGATAAGTTAGGTTGTAATCCTGTTTAAAGCTTTGTAATGACTAATTACTTATCGATAACTTACCTCTGAGAGAATGTTCATGTCTGAGATTACTATAGACAATGCTCTAACAAGAATCTTAAAGCCCAATTTAACTGGCCTTCTAGCACAAGGATTAGCATGGCTTCTGAAGTGTTGCCTAATGCTGATACTCACATGAACAGAAATATTTTACAGAATTGCAGCAGAGTGAAGGAAAAGCTTGCGTACTGTCCTATATATCTGGGAAGCAGATATAGAGTTGCATTTTGAAGGCCACAAGTGTTTAGCATTGTTGTTGCAACTAGATACAAGTGCCGTCGAATGACATGAAAACGAGATATTCATCAGGTCAGAACCTCTAAAAATTGATTTTCATCGCAGGAGTATCCTTGCTATCCCACTGTCCTTAGTTTGATATACGCAAAGGTATCATATTTCTATTCAAGTATTTTATTTCGTAATAACAGCTCATTATAAAATGTGCTTACTGCCTCGAAAGGCAGAACCGAATGCTATCAGACGCATTTTAAGATTAGGCACAGTGAGATATTCCATGGGTAGCTACGAATAAAATAAACAATCATACGCAATTGTGTTTAACTGTAAATTCCTTTGGATACCTTAGCTCCATCATATACATACGGAACTATCGTTGTCGCACGTAATAAGCTTCGCCTTGGAAGGTCAAGATTTCTCCTAGCTTAGACTATAGGAGCTATTTCTAGGGTTAGGTTCATCGTTAGTTATATAGAAAAAGAGATATTTTCCCAGCAGGGTTCTACTCTTTCTTAAGAGGTCGTACTGCCTGACCTATCTTTCATGTTAGTTATTGAGATCATGTTCTCTTGGGCGACTGGAGCCTAAGACTTCCTAGGGAAATTCTTTGCAGACGCTGGAAGTTTTTAACTTTTGCAGACAAAAACACACCAGAGGATGTTGCTAAAACCATTATCAATACACGAATAAATGCTAAACGAAATTAAAGCGAATGCAATAAAAAATTTAAAGTTTTCATCAATCGTAGTCTCCGGGAGAACCTGTGCAGATGGATTTCCAAAGTCGAGCTACACTGAAAAAGCACACAATCAACCATTTCCCTGGTGATGAATTTGCTCTGTGTTGAGTATATGATACAGAAGTTAATATACAACAAAGAAAAAATAGCTCGCGACTAAAATCAGCGTGGAACGAAAGCCTCATTCGGCTAAGAGAAAAATAGCGAAACAGCTTGTTGGATGAGATGCTGTAAATGTATGAAATTTTTGTGCAGAAACTTATTGAAACGTGGAAAAGCATTCTGACAATTTTACCTTCTACCAGAGGTTTGGATCTGGACTACTCTGGTTCGTGGACAAGAGTTTTAAATATTACCCCGACATTTCTCTGTTTCTTGGGCGACTTTTGAGAGTAAATAAAATCGCCATGTAAAATTTCTTAAATCTCTGTTGTTCGGAGTCGAATTTAAACAGTGGGTTCCGCCACTCATGGATAAAATTAACACATGTTTGGTGTGAGAAGCTAAACCGCAATCCTTACTAACGGCCTGTAATAACCAATTAAATAAGAAAGCAAACACAAAAAGTTATTTTTCGAAACTACAGAACGTATAAAGATTCCCATTCCATACTACAGAAACTACATTTTCTCTCCAAATATCAACTCTACCCTACCATATGGTTGATACCTGTGATGCAGCGATACTTTTACTGAAATGCTTTAAGGGTTTTCGCTATTTTCGAAGATAAGATAACTGCAAAGTGAGAAGATAGTTAATTGACCTTTGGAAAGCAACTATGACTATTGACTGGAACCCCCAAGGTAGTAGTAGGTGAAACGGTTTTTCTATTGAGACCAACACTGAGGAAAGATAGCTTACAGCAAACAGGAAAGAGGGGGTGGAGTGCGACATTTTGTTTATGACCAGTATTTATACCTTTGTCACGTTTGTTCGGAAATTGTTTTTAAGTAATAATTCTCACTTCTTTTTTCTGTTGTGAATATGAGTAGAGGTTCCATGATATTAACATAAGTATGAATGCGTATAAGTATCAGAAATTATGAGTATGATTCCAATGTACTCATCTTTTTGAATACTCATTGCTGATATCTGGTACTTAGCTTTGACTCCTCCATAGATAATTGGTCATTACAACCCTTCAGTCGGGATTACGGCTCAGCACCACTCATGTTGTGTGTGTTAATTTTATACTTGAGTGACGGGACCTACAGTTTAACGTCGACTCCGATCGACAGATTTTGAGAAACTTTTTCATGGCAGGTTTATTTTACTTTCAAAATTTTTGCCAGAAATCTGCTGAGAGGAAGTCGCCGAAGAAAATATTTTTTTCTTATTTCGTTTTGATGTCTGGCCTGGTGCTCGAACTACGGCGACTACACTTTGACTCCTTAGGGTAGAAATAAAACAATTTTTTTTTGTTCAATTGTATTTTATTTTTAATTTAAAAAGTCTAAATATTCATAAATCGTCCAAAGAAATACGATAAATTTTGGGAGCCCTTAATAACGTAAATGAATGGACGATTAGCCCAAAACCGTGGTCTTTTAACATAACTTGCAGCCATTGCACGTATAACTGTAAATGATAATAATGTTAAGAAAGGTTTTTTGTTTATTAATCAGTTCATATTGTTGATGATGATTTTGTGGACCCCGTGTTTATGTTGTTGACATATAATGGCAGGCAACTCTGTGAATAACCCATTGGTCAAGACATGCGCCTTTTTTTTCTTATCAAACCGATACATACTTATCTTAAAATATATTTTTTCCAATTGATTAATTAATTAAATTAATTAATTAAAACTGCTTAAAATTTACTGAGAAATTTTTCTTTCATACGGCCAGCAAAGAAAATTACTCCAAATGGATTTTTTATTGCGTAATAAAAAGGCCTATTCACCGAAAATATTTTGGGTGGAATTGTAAGTCCTCCTGCTGAACCAAAGGCTACAAACATTGCTTTTTATACAGATTAAATATGAAAAAGAATGGAAAAACTGCGTCAAAAAAGTAAAAACACCTTAAATAGTAAAAAAGCACTTAAAAGGGAGTGTTTGAAAACATCTCGTGTCCATACAACCTAATGAAAATTATAGTCCATAGATTCCAGTTGGTGCCATTGTTTAGTAGCTAATATATTGGCTGATGGACTAGAGCCTGGAGTCGAAAGCCAAGCTTAAACCCGAGCTCTTCTTCTGGCGTTCCTCAGGCAAAAACTTTGATAGAAAATAACGACGTTAAACTGTAGTTTCCGCCACTAGCAAATTATATTAAGACACACAACTTGGGTGATGTGAGAGATTAGGTTATAATCCTGTTTAAAGCTTTGCTATGACCAATAACTTATCAATAACTTATCGCTGAGAGAAAGTTCATGTCTAATACTACTATTGAAGCTGCTCTAACAAGAGCCTTAAAAATTTGATCAGCAAGCATAGTACACCAATTTTATTCGCCTATAAGCATTGGGATATCATGGCTTCTGAAGTCTTGCCTAATATTGACAAACGTGGATGGAAATATGTGCAGAATTGCAACAGAGTGAAGGAAAGGCTTGCATACTGTCCTATATATCTGGGAAGCAGATATAGAGTTGCACTTTGGAAGCCACAATTGTTTAGCGATCGCATTGCTGATGGAACTACAAGTAAGTAGCGTCTAATGACATGAAACCAAGATATTCTTCAGGTCGGGTTTAATGTTAGGCACAGTGAGAAATTCCATGGGTAGCTATCAGCCACAAGCAATTGCGTACTTTTAACTGCAAACTCCTTAGGATGCCTTAGCTCCAGCATATAAGTACATACGAAACCATTATTTTGCACCTAATAAGCCATAAGATAATGTTCGCATGAAAGGTCAAGATTTCTCCTAGTTTATACTACAGGAGCTACTTCTAGGGTTAGGTTCATCGCTAGTTGTATAGCAGAAGAGATATTTTCCTAATAGTGTTCCATTCCTTCTTAAGATGTCGTGCTGCCTGACCTATCTTTCATGTTAGTTGTTGGGATCATGCTCTCCTATACGACTGGAGCCAGAGACTTCCTAGCGAAATTATTTGCAGAGGTTTGATATCTTCAAATTTTGGAGGCCAAAACACATCAGAGGATGTTGCTAAAGCCGTTATCAAGAGTTTAAATTTTTCATCAATCGTAGTCTCAGAGAGATACTTTGCTGATGGATTTCCAAAGTCGAGCTACACTGATAAACCATTTTCCTAATGATGAGATTGCGCTGTGCTGGGTACATGATACAGAAGTTAATATACAATAAAACAAAAATGGCTCTCAAGTGAAATCAACGTAGCACAAAAAGCCTCAATCAGCTAAGTGAGAAATATCGAAACAGCTTGTTAGTGATGGAAAACTAAGTTAGATGCTGATCGAAAATCTGGATGAAGATTAAAGAAAATTTATGAAATTTTCGTTGGAGAAGTTTGTATCAAACGAGAAAACCAGTACATTTTGCCTTCTACTCCAGGAGCAGGATTTGGACTTCTCTGGTTCGTATACAATAATTTTAAACATTACATTAAATGGAAGATAATAAGTGTGCCAAAAGAATGCCAACATAAGAGCTATTTAATTTTGTTCAAAAAATAATTTTTAATCTGTATGCTGAATTTCTTATTCCACTGTAGTCAATTACATAAAGAAAAATGTGTTATTTTTTTTTTTTTTTTAATTTCCAATTCAATTAAAATGTATGCTGAATTCCTTTGAAGAATACAACGCCATTCCGATTTATTAAGACATAATAGAACGGCTTATCAACAGTGAATGTTTTGGGTGACTCCATAAACATGGGCATAGCGCAGTACATTACAACCATGGCTAGTGAAGAAATGGAATATCGATAAGAAAAATTAATCATTTGAAATAAAGTGCTAAAAAAGATTTAAAAATTTTGAGAAGCAAAATAAAATACAGTATATGACAAGAGAATTTTTGAGAGACTAAATACAATACACGGCAGGAGAATTATGAATAGGCTTCTAGGTATAGTAGGCTTTAAAATCGCATATAATGCATAGTGATTGAGAACAGATATTATGTAGGCTTATAAGATTAGAGGAGAAATTTGAGTCCTAAAGCTGTAAAAATAACAATTGCTACACACGGTTAAATGATGCACGAGAGCTCCCAGTAGAAATGGGTGCCCACTCAACTAGTGGGTATTGTGTTTGACTATTAGTGTGAGGGTCGTATTTTCGATTCCCATCAGAGGCTTTGGTATGTTATTCTACACTGAGCAATATGGTAAAAGTTACTTAGTTACATATATTATTAGTTTAATTGGTAGCGCCTTAAACTATTAATGTGAGGGTTTTGGGTTCGATTCCCAACAGAGACCCTGCTGTGTTACACCACACTGAGCAATGTGGTCAAAGTTACTCAGCTCATATATAATTAAATATAATTTAATTAGCCCAATCGTTATAATATTGTTATGAAAATGAAAATTCAAGACACTGACGTTTTGCTTTTACATCGCTTAACATTAAAATTATAAACAAAAGCTACAAAAACAAAACAATGCAGTAAACAAACCTGTTTAAAAATTATTATACTGCTTAATATAACAACAAACACCAGCTTAAAAAACTGGCAAACAAGTAAACAAAAACACAACAACAAACACTACAATAATAAATGTGAACAACGATGTTTACATTTATCGAGATTTAGAGAAGGCGAAGGCATGAACGTTCATCCGACTGTTTAATTTGCCACATAAAAGGCAAGGCAAAGCAGGCGACAGAGGCAGTGAAGTTCAGTCAATATTGTGTGAAAACGCGGCGTGTTTCAAGAGAGTAATAGTGGTTTGAAGATCTCCATTACAATGATCTGACGAAATTGTCTAGTAATTGTTATTGTTTATGCAAAGGGTATAAACAGAAAAATAACAAAGAAAAGCAATTGTTGTTGTTTACATCAAGTTGTGAACAGTGGCACACAAAATTGTGCAAATAATAAAGAATTTTAGTTAAAGCTAAACACAAATTTATTTCTATTTTATTTGCAATCTACGGGCTCATATTTTAAACGTTTTTAAAAGGTAAAAATGTAACAATATTCAGCAGTGTACATATCAGAAGTTAGGTGTAATGCATTACTTATTGTAAAATGTTTAAAATCGGTTTTATAGGATTCGCTGCATGTAGTTCTTCTTTAGAAAGAAAAATTCATTATAAAAGCAACTTTGAATTGTAATTCAAAAATTAAATTTTCCAAAGATTTTAATCTTTAGCGTTACCTTTAAATTTATACATATATGTACATGCATACATACATACATATATACATATGTATGTATTAATTTTGTATCCTTTTGGCATAATTTAATTTAAAACCCTGTTAATAACAAATATTGTAAGTGATGTGATCATCATGATGATTATTGTATTAAACCCAAGGGCTACAATTGAATTAAAGTTATTATAACGAACAAATAACACTCAAGAAATTCATCATGATGAAATGATTCATGAAAATGATGTATTAGAATGCCATATTTTATAAATTTCATAACTTTTTAGAAACAAGAATGATGATACTAAATGTAACATTAAATGTACTTATACGTATCAATTTTGTTTAAAATATGTATACATATTTCGCCAATTGTTCCTTTTAGTACAGTAACAGAAAAAAGTTTACATACCCTTTAATTTTTCATGTATTTTTCCAATCAATTCTAGGTTAGATACATATTTTTTATATACGCTTTAGTCTTCAAACATTCTTAATTGTAACCCCACTAATAATACCATTTTCAATTTGATAAAAATTAACGGCAGAAAAGCCCTCATACAACGGGTGTATGTAGACTTTTTTCTCTGTCTGTATGTACACTGTACATGTATACTTTTTTACACTATATTTAATTATATAAATAAATTGTTTTGATTTGTTATTGAACATTTTCAATCGAATTAAAATTTATGCGGACTTCCTTTGAAGGATACAATTCCATGCCGATTTAATATGAGGCTTATTAACAGTGAACAACTGAAATAATCCTGAGGCGATATAAAAGACGCATTAGGTAAGTTGTAAATAACCTCTGTAGCAAAAACTCCTGCCATACGGACACTGCTAGAATAGAACTGATTTTGGAAAAAGGAAAAGTTGAAAAGTGTATACTTGACAACCGCTGATAGCACATTACTCCATGCGATTTGAGAAGGCAATACAAAAACCTTTTTAAACTGAACTACAAATTGCTGCCTTACGCACCCTATTCCCCACATTTCGCCTCGAGTTACTGTTTTCTACTTCAAAACTTAAGGAAATCTCTCAGTGTTAAGAGCTACGACTCGAATGATAAAATCATGTGACACAAAAATTTAGTTTGATGTCATCGACTAAATCTTTATTTTATCGAAAGAAATTCTTCTCTTACCCATCCAATTCTCCCCAAGTTATTATTTTCTATTTTAAAAACCTAAATAATCTCTCAGCGGAAAGAGATACGACTCCAATGATGAAATCACGTGACATAAAAATTTAGCTTGGTGACTTCGACAAACCTCTCCCTCTTCGAAGGAATACAAAGATAGATTTAGCGATGGGCTATATTATTTGTAAATAGTCCATACCTACTAGCAGGCAATCAAGTAGTGGTCAAATTTAAAAGTTTTCGTTATCGATCTCAATTTAAAAAAGGTTTCTGATTCGAAAGATATTTCAGCACAGGTTCTGAAACAATGCTCTTTTGCGTTTGCTAATCCATTGCCTATTCTTTTCAAAAAATCATATTGCGCTGCTAATCTAATGACAGCCCCGTCCAGTTCCATTTACAAAAGGAACAGTCTCATCAGCGACAAACAATTCGATTTTCATAAAATACGCCAAACTCTTATAACATTTTCTTTACAATTAAAAAACGATAACCTTGAATTTAGGTTTTAAATTAATATTTTACAAACTTTTAAGACCATCAGATGTAAGTCTTTAGTTTATTTAAACACTTTTAACAACACCTTGAAATAAACGCATATTGACTTGGTATCGTGCACGAATAATATAATAAAAGGGCCTATTAGCGGTGAATATGCTGGTTGTTTCAATCCTCATTCGGCTCATCGTAATAAATCCCATGGCTATAATAATTAAAGATTTGAAACAAACAAATACAATAAATCCGATTAATGAAAGTGATGCCATATTTAATGAATTTCTAATTTTTTTTTTCTGAAACATTGACTTTTAAACTATTGATGATATATGACATATGAGCCTGATATGTGATCGTTTTAATTTTATATCAAATTTACAAGTCTCATTGTTATTTCTGTTTAATAAAAGTGTTTACTTTTTTATTGCACTGTAGTTAATTAAATAAATTTCTTATAAATTTTTCAGTTGAATTAAAATTTTTGTTGACTTCCTTTGAAGAGTACAATTCCATCCCGATTTAATAAAACATAATAGAACGGCTTATCAACAGTGAATGTTTTGGGTGGTTCCACAAACATGGGCATAGAGCAGCACCTAATGGCCATTACTGTTAGAAAAATTTCATAACGAATGAGATTAGAACATTAGTTTGCGATACAAAAAAAATTAAAATAAAAAGAAATTTTGATAAGCAAGATAAATGATTTAAAATGCACTTTTAAAAATTTATGAATAAGCTTCTGACTCCTAACTAAATAAGCAAAACTGCCTCAGTCAAAAACATCTGCCGTTTACTGCCAAAAATGTGAACAAGCTGTGATATTTAGTTTATTTTTGACAGCCATTGATTGCTGGCACATTCATATTTGAAGAATAAAATGCAAGATATCCATAAAATTTAATCCTTTATCCATTCTATTCTCCTTAAGTAAGTATTTCCTATTCAAAACCTAAGGGAATGGCTAAACGGAAAGACGCCTGATTTAATGATCTTCACAAATTTTGTTTTTTCTTATTTGGTGGAGAGTAATAAATCTCTGCCCGAACCTAGAAGTATTTTTTATCGATCTCAACATAAACAAATCTACTGATTTGGATGACATTTCAGCACAGATCTGAAGCAATGCTCTTTTAAGTTTGCCGGTATTTTTTCAACGCTTTTATTTAAGTTGACCTGTAAAGAACCTAAATTTTCTCGTTTTAATTTTATTTCAAATATTTAAGGTCCATAGTTTTTTTGCATTATTAAAGGCCACTATTACAACTTGCCGTTAAAGTTGGATTTAGTTAAACTTATCTTTCGCTAAAGTGAACTTTAAAGTCACTTTTAACTTTTTTTTCGTTATTACAACTTACAGATAAAATAAAGTTAACTTTTTCATAAATGTGGCAATGCCGGAGCAATGTCGTAAAAACTGCTGAATTAAACAAGTTTTTTTTAACGCAGTGGCCATGACGGGCTTCGTTTTAGTTGTTGTATATGCTCATTTTGTTTATATTTGAAGTTGCCATATTGAAAATAATATATAATATGGCAAATTCTAACATAAACTTAACTTTAAAAGTTAAAGATAGGATGATCCTCCCTCTAGCTTAACGCTCACTTCTACCTTATTGTCCACTTATAACAAAGAAAAACAACTTATCTGCCCGTTAAAATCCTGCCTTTAGTTAATGGCTCTAAGTGTGTTTAATTTTTTATTGTACTGTATCTAATTAATCAAATAAAAAATTTTTATTTAATTTTGAAATTGAATTAAAATTTATGCTGACTTCCTTTGAAGAATACAATTCCATCCCGATTTAATAAGATATAATAGAACGGCTTATTAACAGTGAATGTTTTTGGTATGTTCATAGAACGGCTCTTCAGGATAATTGCTGTTGAAAAATTTCGTAACAGAATGGGAAGGGAAACACAGGAAAAAATAAAATTAAAAGAAAAAAAATGAAAAAATAAATTTTAAAAATTTTGATAAACAATGAAACGCACATTAAGAAATTTGTAAATAAGCTGTGCAATAAGCATCTGTCAGTTGATGTTTAATGTTGATTTGATAAGTGTTGATAGCAGACTAACCTATTATTTAAGAAATAAAACACAAAAATTTATGAATTGGACTATAATTTGCCTCCTAATCCACCTAATGCGAAAACCATTTCACTGTTTCCAATATAAAATTTTGTTTCACTGAAGGGTTTATAAAACCAGCTTGGCCTCTGAAGTCGCGCCTAGTGCTGATACACATATAGACAGAAATTGTATACAGAATTTTAAAAGATTTGAGGATACGTCCTCATACTGTCTTAAATATCCTCGAAGAAGGTCCAGAGTTGCAATCTGCAATTGTTTAGCGATGACATTGTCGTTAAAACTACAAACAAATGTCATCTTATTACATGAAACGGAGATATCCGATGCTACACGAAAATTTAGGAACAAAACATAATTTCTGCGCGGATCCTCTTAATAGCGATTTTCACCGCAGGAGTATATTTGCTATTCCACTCTCCTTAGTTTGATCTAAGCGTGGGTACCATATTTCTATTCAAGTATATAATCTCGTAATAACAACACATTACAAAATGTGCTTACTACCTCGAAAGGCATAACCGAGTGCTATCAGATGCGTCTGAAGGTTACGCTTAGTCAGGAATTACATGGGTAACTGCCAGTAAAATAAAAACTCATACGTAATTGTGTACTGTTAACTGCAAATTTCTTAGGATGCCTTAGCTCAAGCATATACGTATCAGAGATCAGCAATGAATCGTACTACTCGTAAGAACTCATGAAATTTTGAGTATGAGTTAGTCAACAGTATTGAAATTCAACTACTCTGATTCATTCATACTCACTACAACATTGATTTGTAAATACAGGTAGCAATGAGTATGAGTACAACGTTGACATCAAACTCATAACATTCGAAATTTGTTTGATTCATACGCCTACTCATTTAGATTCATAAATTTAGAAAAATACTTATAATACTCATAAATAATTCGGGTGATTCGAATCATTCATCAAAATTTACAGTCTTAGTTGTTGTTGCATTTACAAAAAAAGAAGAAAGAAAACGACAAAAACAGCAAGCAAAGCAAACACACAACCTTTTAGTAAGTATTGTAGTGTTCGTATGCGAATCATACTTATTTTGTGCTTCGTGTAAATGTTGAGTAAAGGAGAGTCGAAATCAATAACATGATGCGTATTGTTAAGTATGAGTACGATGAGTACTTCAAACTTTGCATATGAGTAGTATGAGGATGATATTAAAATAAGTATGAACGCTTATAAGTATCAGAAATTATGAGTATGATTCGAAACTACTCATCTTTTTGAATACTCATTGCTGATCTCTGATACGTATGGAACTATAATTTTTGCACCCGATAAGGCGTAAAAGAATGGGTTTCAAATGTCGAGCTATACTGGAAAAGTACACAATAATCCAAGGATTAATGAAAATCTTATATTAAAATGGTCATATCCTATTAAACGACATCCATGCTTAATTAACCTTAAATGCTTGCCTCTTAATTTTCTTTCAATGCAATTTTTTGTTTTTGTATGCTAAACTTTTTTATTGCACTATATTAATTACATAAAAGAAGTAAAAAATAATTATTTTTTTCGAAATTTTCGATTTAAAATCTTTGCTGAATTCCTTTGAAGGCTACAATGCCATCCTTATTTACTATCATATAATAGAAGGGCTTATCAACAGTGAATGTTTTTGGTGGTTTAAGAGCGATGGGCCTAGTGCGAGTCATCATAACCATTACAGCTAAAAAAAAGGCATTAACGAAAGAGAAAGAGGAGAATTTTTCATGAAAAATAAAAACAAAAAATTGTTAAAAAAAAATTATTATTTTGTATGTTCTTAATGAGCCCGCTGTTACAAATGGGCAAATGAAATGGTGAGTTTTTAATTTCCCGCACAACACTGCTCCTGCTAAAGGGCATCTGTGAAGTTTCGAAATTTGTTAAAATTTGTGTCATTTATATGTTTATGACTGCCGTTACGACCCCGTGATTTGAGAAGATAATGGAACCAGATGAGTTTCATGCAAAAATTTCCAAAATTCAACCGATCCTTTGCATTTAGTCACGAGAAATTATTTTCCATTGAAGTTGCCGTAGGTACATTGTTGGCTTTGTAGACGTGAGGTTCAAACCCAGGTCAGACATCTCCAATAAAACGAAAGAAAGAATATTTCTTCGACGCCTGCTCCTCAGCAGATTTCTATTCTGCTATAATTATAATAATAATTCTATTCTATTCTATAATTCTGTGAGTAAAATAAAATTACCAAGAAAGGTTTCTCAAAAAAGGCTGTTAGTTAACTTTAAACTGACGGTCCTGTCACTCATGTATAAAAATTAGCACACAAAATGAGTGGTTTGAGGAGCTAGGTTGTGATCCTAACTGAAGGGTTGGAATGACCAATCTTGGCCTGCTGCCATTGGGAAAAAATTTGCTGATCTTTGTTAATAATATCCTGGTTTTCGGATAGATAATCTTACGATACCATGATCTGAAAGTATTTGTATCAAATAACACTTTAGTTCCTGTATTGCTTTATATGACACAGATCTGTGTCCACTATGGAAACATTTGTTGCCCCTGAAGTATATTCTGTAAACATCGTCTGTATTGTATAGGTAGTCCCCAAAGGATCCGATCAAATATTCCGCCACTAAGAACTTTTCCTTCATGACTGACATTCAAAGATGACGGACTGTTGAAATGTTCTCCGCATCCAATACAACACCTTCTTCTATTGCTCTCCTTTCACTACTCCAATAACATCCTCCAGAATTTTTATTGAAGACCTGCCTTGTTTGAATTCAGGTTGTCGTAGTGATAGTTCTTCTTCAGGCTATACACTTCACTTTAGCTAAAGTTACCTTTAACTAAACTCAACTTTAACGGCAAGTTGTAATAATGGCCCTAAGAGTAAATAAAATTACCCTGAAAATTTAAAAAAATCTGTCGTTCGGAGTCGATTTTAAACTATAGGTCGCGCCAATCATTTATAAAATTAACACATATGTATGTACAACATAAGTGGTGTGAGAAGCTAGGTCGTAATCCTGACTGAAGGACTGTAATAACCAATTGTGTAAATATGTATTACAGACAGAATTTTTGTTTTTCAAACGTAGTTTGCGATTAAGGAGCACGATACAATTTAAATACCGGAAGTACTACTCCCTATTTTCACACTCTCACAGTCTATTTTTTTCAAAAACAACACACCATCCCCTAAAGCAAAACTAAGAGTAGACTACTGATAAAATTAAAATGAGTTTTTAATCAAAAAATTGTGTTTTATTTAAAAAGTCACGTTCTTATAAAACTGGCCTCATATACACTTGTATGAGAAACAATTGCAATTGACGTTTATTCAGCTTCATTTATATAAAATTCAGAACTTTTCCGACAAAGAATGGTAAATTTTGACGATTTTTTAAGACGTAATAAAATGGTTTTTCAACAATGAATATTTCGGGCTCAGCCAAGTCTATAATGATGAGACCTGTTTTGGAAAAAAAATTTTGTTTCAAAAATTATTGCAAATTTTTTAATGTAGAATAAGGCTGCACACAAAATAATATTAAATAGACCATGCTGATCCAATCTTTAAAAGCTTAAAATGAACGCCTATTATTTTGGATTAAAATTAGTTTGCTTTTTAATAACTATTATCGGATACACTGTTTAATTCGTTTTGAATTTTCATTACACAAATCATCATTTTTTCTTTATCATTTTTTAGCTTCACATTCCTTTATGTTGGTTCTCCTATAGCTCCAATGAAATATGGAATTTCGATGTAACGCTTCGAGCAAATAATCAGCAGAAATGCACGATTGATCATTAAATATGGACATATTCCATCACAGCTTATTCCTAAGGAATAAAAGTATAGAAAATGTTGTAGACTTATAGTAATTTTCGGATGCATAATAAACTATACATTAATTACATGTCGAATTTTGTTTTTTTTTACATTACGTTACATAAAAAGGAGTAAAAGAGTATTAATAAGAGAATTTAAGAAACAAAAGGTAACTATTTAAGAACCCATGGTATTCGTAGATTGTACATAGATTTTTAATTTTTTTTTTCATAACTTTACGTAAGTCTACTATAGGGCCAGTATATTTTACTGGCAATATAATCAAATCCATCAAGCGAGAGACGACTTTTGAAATGTAGAATAATGTTTTGTACATTTGGCAACTCTGAAAATTAGCAGTTGTCATCTATGCTTATCGCTTACTAACTTAATTGGTCTTTACAACCTCTCAGTTAGGACTACGACCTAGCTTCTCACACCCACTTATGTTGTGTGCGTTAATTTTTATACATGATCGGCAGGAGCTACAGTTTATAGTCGACTCTAAACGAAAGATTTTTAAGAAAGTTTTTCATGACAATTTTATTAGCTCTCTTAGTTTTTGTTAGAAAAATTTCGTAATATTTCAATTTGTTCGAGATAACTGAGCATGAGGCAGCTCAACAGACTACAGAAAACGCCAGCAATTCATTCACTGGGTAAAAAGAGAAGTCAAGGGTAATTTTTTGAAAAAATCATCTTCTCCGGTGAAGCGCATTTTCATTTGTAGAATTGTCGAATTTAAGGCTCAGAAAATCCTTATGTAATCCATGAGAAACAAATACATAAACGTAAAACAATTCCTCTTTTGATCCATATCAGTCCTGCAAAGCTTAGTAATATTGTATGTAACCACATGGCGCCAACTAAATTGAGCCTCCCCACAAAACGTGTAACATTGTGGGTTCTGTACTAAGGCTGGACAGTATAAAAAATGAGCGATTTCTGACTATAATCAGAATCCATACAAGAGCTACCTTTGCATGAGCATAAATTTTATTGAAACATCTAGACATTCATAGTCCAATACGAACGTCCAGTTGATGATGACCGCAGCTTGACTGGCTGAACATGCAAAATTACCTCCGTGTGGAATAAACAATAGAATTTGACGTCAGTACTTGAACCCATTACTACATGCCCACCGAAAACCTTCGGATCGTCAGATCAATAGTCTCTAGTTGAATTGCTGAAATCAAATTTCCTACCGAGAAAATTTATGGCCTACCATTTAGTCAACCAAGTCAAATAAAGATTGTTTTGCTGGGGAACATATTACTTTTAAGCTTGTCTCATAGAAATCCGACCCTATTTTTTCATAGACTTCTTGGACGCCTTAGTTGGCCAAGCTCTTTGACTGAGGGCGATTACTTGTCAGTTGCGAATTGCATTCCATTACCATCTCCTTACAGTATGGCTGATCCACCTTCATATTTTGCATTTAATTTGCTTCAGAGAGTCTTACTTGTTGCTCATGTTAGAGAAATCCGTGCCTCCATGGATGTTGGTTTAGAATACCCTGATTATATTCACACTTTTCGACTTACATACATCATATTAGAGTTCACACGATTTTAACCCTGAATATAGAAGTCACCGTGGTCTATTAGGTGGTGTGTTGGCTTATTAGACGAAAGGCCCGAGTTCAAATCCCAGGTCAGACATCAAAACGAAAATATGAAAATATTTCTTCGGTTACTTCCTCTCAGCAGATTTCTGGTTGTTGTTTAGGTGACATATTTAGAGTTCAATTTTTTTAAACTGTCGAAGAAATTATAGTTGCTTTAAACGGTATTTGTTACGAAAAACATAATAACGAATTAAAGACGACATCCGATATTAGATTAGCGATACAATCGAATAGTGTGTTCGCATACTAGCTCATGAATTTCACTAGGTAGTAGTGTTATGTGATGTTTGAGTAGCAAAATATTCAGCAAAAAATCACATACCGTAGTAATATACAGGATGCATGCACTCTCTAACCAATTATATCGTTGTTTGGGCGTCACAGTCTAGTTGGTAGTGTTTTGAGAGTAAAACCTCAGCACTGATGTCTCGAAAGAAAAAAAAATTGAAAGTCTTCTGGGAAAAGCTTTAAAATCAAGTAATTGCCATGAATAAAACTGTTTTAAATCTATCGTTTGGAGACGCGAATAAACTTGGTCCCACCGCTCATGTATAAAATTAACACACAACATTGCGAGTATGAAAAGACAGATCTTCTGAATAAAAACGTTATATTGGTAATAATGTAAAAAAGGAAAACTATGGTAGAAAAGACCAGAGCTATGGAGACTATGGTTAAAATAATGGGAGAATGGTTAAACATAAGATTATGAGGGCTTTAACTAAACCTCTAATCTGAAGGGTGTTTCTGGCTAGTTATATTCACCTGGAACTCTAGTAAAATTTTGGAATAAAAAGCGGTGTATGAATGTAGTAAAGTTTTGTAATATTGTAACAAAAAGAGTGTGATGATATATTCGCCATACTAATCGGTAGACAACAAATTTTTAATTGTATAAAATACGTTGAAGGATATTGATATAAGTACTTATGTATAGTGAGCAAGAAATAACAATAACAAATCAATAGTGGGATTCCCGAAGTTGTCAAACAAAAAATGATATAAATATGGAGTGTGTTCCTAGTTGCATGAGAACACTAGACACCAATAATTAAAGGTTTATAGCTTACAATACTAAACTGTGTTAAAATATATGTCTAGTAAGCTTTAGCAAGTTATCATGTATCATTTGACGTATGAAAAAATGCTTTTAAATTGCGTAAATTTATTTTGAAAATTTAAATTGAAGTGAAGAAATGGTTCTAACGGCTATATTAAGTTATTGATTTATATCGACAATTGAGACTTTTACTGTTGAGGTCAAAAGATGTTGCCGTAGTCCTCAAAAATATTCCCTCTCAGCTGATTTCTGGCAAAACTCCTTAGAGTAAATAAAATTGCCATGAAGGTTAGATTAGATTAGAGGACGTGGACATGGCATTTGAGACAAGTGCAGCACCCGGAGGTCGATTTGACTCATACAAAAATTGCCATGAAAAGTTTATCAGAAAACTGTCGTTCAGAATCATCTTAAAATTGTAGGTCCCGCCACTCATATATAAAATTAACACACACAAAAGAAGTGGTGTGAGAAGCTAGATCTTAATCCCGACTAAGGGGATGTAATGACTAATTATGTAAGCCAATATTCAAGCCACCGTTGATGTCAAACGGACAGATTAATTAAGAAAAATTAAGCTGATCGAATAGACTAGTACCCATGACATTATTTACTAGATTACGAAGCAGTATTATTCTCTTGTTATCAAGTCAAGCTCTTAAAAACATCCTATGCATATACATACATAAGTCGTGCGTAATCTAAAGTTGCCAGGGAGTAGCAAAAATCGTGGCGAGGTGTTATGTGCTCCGAAATTTTAACATTTTGTTGCTTATAATAAAAGGAGCGTTATTAATAAATAAAGTTTTTTTTCCTGTTCAATTTAAATAAATAAATCATAACGGCATATAAAATAATTTCAAAATTGGAATCCTCGAATAGGAAGCATGCAAATGACATGAGTTTGTGACACCCATTAGGATACACTCATTACGATTACAATGCAATGTGATGCGGACCAGAGATCAGCAATGAGTATTGAAAAAGATGAGCAGATTCGAAACATACTCATAATTTCTGATACTTATACGCATTCATACTTATTTAAATATCATACTCATATTCAAAGTTTGAAGTACTCATCGTACTCATACTTAACAATACGCATGATGTTGTTGATCTCGACTCTTCTTTACTTAACATTTTCAAGAATCACAAAATAAATATGATTCGCATACGAACACTACAATACTCACTAGAAGGTTGTGTGTTTGATTCGCTTGCTGTCTTTGCCTTTTTCTTTCTTCGGTTTTTGTAAATGCAACAACAATTAAGGCTGTAAATTTTGATGAAAGATTCGAATCACTTGAATCATTTATGAGTACATATTATAAGTAATTTTCTAAATTTATGAATCTGAATGCGTAGGCATATGAATCAAACATATTTCGAATGGTATGAGTTTGATGTCAACGTTATACTCATACATATACTTATAAATCAATGTTGTAGTGAGTACTAATGAATCAGAGTTGTTGAATTTTAATACTGTTGACTCACCTATAACCGAAATTTCATGAGTATTTATGAGTAGCGAAAAAACGATTCATTGCTAATCTCTGATGCTGACATAGTATTTGATCCCCTGTTTTATATTAAATGATGAGACATGCAAATCTAATTAAATTCTTACTTAAATTAAATGAAAATTATTTGTTTTAAGACTTTTTAAAAATCGAAAATTTTATTTTCTCAGCTTCTTTGAGGCTGTGGCTGATTTCTAAGTTTTCATCTTTATAGTTCATCTTTAATTTCTTTTGTACTGACTGTGGGTCTTACAATGGAACCGCCAAATAAAACTAAATATGTATTAGGTGATGATAATTCAGTTGAAGTCTTATGAAGAATTTTATAGAAAAATGGATGTTCAACAGTAAAATATTTTTGATCGGGCAGAGCACGTTTCTTTCTTATAGCCATGCCTAAAGAGTTGAAATGGAAAGACAAATAAATAATGGACACGTTTATATAGACGTTGGAAATGATTAAAATTGAAATGTAAAAAAGAAAATTATAAAAAAAAAGATTATAAAAACCAAGCCAAACCCAATTAAAAAGAAAATAAGTAAACAAAACTAAAAGAAAATCGAATTAATTGTGAATTGTTGATTAAACATGCGTATGGAAAATTTGAAAGAGAAAGAAAAAAGCAATCAAATGTAAATGGTTTCATAGATATCAAGATAGGACAGCAGCAGATAAAATATGAGACATTATTTTAATTTGTTTTATAAAGGGTCCGCCATCTAACGTTTTTTTTTCAACTAGTGCTTATTTCGTGAATGGTAACACTTAGCTCATATCTGATTTGACAGATAATTAGTTTTATCCTTCCGCTGAACGAATATTGTTGTGTATACGCTTGAACAACGCTGGGAAATATTGCGACATTACTTTGAAAATCATGGTAATGTTGCAGAATGTGTGCGTACGGATTTTGGAAGAAGAGAAGCACCGTCAGCTCCGTTTGTTCGTTAGCTTGTGAAAAAAGTGAAAGAAATTGGCATCCTCATCGATAAACCAAAGCGTGAAAAGGCAAAAACAGTGCGTACATCCGAGAATATTGCTGCTGTGGCAGAAAGTGTGCGTGAAGCGCCATCAACATTCGCCGTCGTTCTCAACAATAGAACATTTCGGAGACATCATTGAGGCGAATTTTGCATAAAGACCTTGGTATGACGCCATACAAAGTCCAATTGGTTCAGGAGTTGAAGCCAATTGACCATCCAATGCGTTTTCGCTTCGATAAGTGGGCCTGCGATCGACTTACAGAAGATGCAGATTTTGGCCAAAAAAATCATCTTTTCAGATGAAGCTCACTTTGATCTTGGCGGGTACGTAAACAAGTAAAATTGTCGCATTTGGGGCACAGAAAACCCGCACGCATACTTTGAAAAGCCGACGCATCCAAAACGAGTCACTATTTGGTGCGGATTTTGGTCCAGAGGCGTAATTGGGCCATTTTTCTTCGAAAATGAGCAAGGAGTGGCCGTTACAGTCAATGGCGATCGTTATCGGGACATGTAGAACGAATTTTTGTTCACAAAAATTCAAGAGGAGGATATTGGCAACATTTGGTTTCAACAGGACGGCGCTACGTGCCACACAGCCGAAGCTACACTCGATGTTTTGCGCCCTGTTTTTGAAGATCGCATTATCAGCCGCAGAGCTGATGTCGTTTGGCCACCTCGGAGCTGCGATTTGACACCGTTGGACTATTATTTGTGGGGTGCCGTCAAAGATAACTGTTACGCTTACAAGCCAGCGAAAATTGACGCTTTAAAGGACAATATTCGTGAAGCCATTGGTGAAATACAGCTGCACACAATCGATAATGTGCTTAAAAATTGGACCGATCGTGTAGGCTACTGCATGGCCAGCCGAGGCAGTCATTTGAATGAAATTATTTTCCATCATTAACTGGCCTCACACTACCTCACTCAATTGGACCAATTTTCGTGTACTTTTTCGAGTGTATGGCGTCTTATCTCGGCAATGGCATCACGACTTTTGGCCTCCAAATACTCAATTGTCTCTGGTTTGTCGGCACAACACTTTTCTTTACCGGCGGCTTCATGGCGGCCAATTGACATCACCATAATTGCTTATTATAACCCTTCAGTCAGGCTTACGACCTAGCTTCTCACACCATTTATGTTGCGTGCGTTAATTTCATACATGAGTGGCGGGAGCTACAGTTTAAAGTCGACTCCGAACGACAGATTTTTGGGAAGCCCTTCATGGCAATTTTATTTACTCTTAGAGTTTTTGCCAGAAATCTGCTTAGAGGCAGTCGGCGAAGAAATATATTTATTTTTTTCATGTTTCGTTTAGATGTCTGACCTGGGATACAGCCCGGGTCCATATTCCGTTTTGATGTCTGAACTGGGGTTTGACCCGCAGCCTTATGTCTAATAAGCCAACACACTACCTACTAGACTACGGCGACTACAGTGAATGACATCAGAAGTTATAATTTCGGTAGACGCCAATCTAAATAAAACTAACCTAATCTAAGCCTCCGTTTTTATAAATGAAAATTGATCTGGAAGGCGTGATTGCATTTCTACTTGAAGACTATGTATTACAGGGATTACAGGGGGTGTTTTTTATAGATGTATAGAACTTTAAGTTGCAATAAAACAACGATGGATTATTCGATTGATATGAATTTTATTTATCCGAAAGATAATCTTGTGGCATTACATTTTAAATATGATTTCTGGCATATGACCGCCACGGCTGGCGCGGATGTAGTCCAATCTGGACGCCCATTTTCGAGGAAGTTTTACAACATTTGTGGCCGTATATCGGCAATAACACGGCGAATGTTGTCTTCCAAATGGTCAAGCGTTTGTGGCTTTACCGCATAGACCAATGACTTTACATAGCCCCACAGAAAGTAGTCTAGCGGTGTTAAATCACAAGATCTTGGAGGCCAATTCACAGGTCCAAAACGTGAAATTAAAAACTATTTGCAAGCGTTGTTCAGGCGTGAGTCTATTCATGATGAATTGCCAAACCAAACTGTGAATAAATCACTTGACAGCTGTTAAATCGGTCGCCATCTTGAAAAGTAATGTCAACTTAAAGTTCTATACCTCCCTATATAACACACTGCCGTATCTTTATAATGTTTGACCGAAATACATAATGTTTCCTTCATTCAGATCGATAATGATCATCTCCACCAGGCACACCTCAGGTTCTTGTGATAACGTCCACATGACATCTTTTCTGATCATAAAATAGTGAAAATCTCAAAGCAAGATGGCGGACATGAAGACGTCGAAAGTAATGCAGGGAAGGCTCATCATTTGTAGCCACCAGATTATCTGTTTTAAATAACACATGATTACCATCTTTGGGTGAAATGGAGTTCAAATGTGCAAGGCCTTCATAAAAATGAGGAATATATTCTTGCTGAATTCAATTTTCACAGGGGACCACCAATGCTTAGCAATGGTAGTGATTTTAGGCCATTGTCGACTATAGACGCATGCCAGGTAAGGGCCTTTGCCAAATAATGATTTTTACAGAAGCTTCAATCATCCGACAATGTCCTGCATTGTGAAAATATAGAGAAGGAGTCATTCGTAGAATTTTACTTGAGGCATAAACCGATTCGACAAATGGCCCTATGGCTTCATCAGAGAATTTTTGGAATACCATTTTTACGACCGTTCACTTCACGCCCGAAAGCACCAACAATATTGTTCAGACCTTCACAATGAATTTCCTTCATATGTCCGCATGTACGTTTGTATAAATGGACAAACATACATGCGTACATATGCTTGCACGAAATTAGGTGAACAACCTTAAATTGCTGATTCCATGTAATTTTTTATTTGTTTTTATTTTTGCTGGAGTTATGCATTTTCCCTTATTTTTTATTTTACTTCAAATTATGATAAAAGAAAAACCTTGAATTTCTGATTAAGTTTCAAGGTCTGCTGTAGTTTTTTGTTTATTTGCATTGCATTTGTCTGGGGTTTCATGTTTCCTGGAATTTCGTACACGTGTGGGAAAATGCATAAGTCCAACACACAATTATAATAATACATTAAGAATAATTTGTTGCAATTCAGCAACAAAATAGATTTTAAATATATTAAAAATAAGTTATTGCAATTTGGCAATAAAATAGTATTTAAGGCTTTGGTTTAATAAAAATAAATGAGAGAAACAATTGATCAACAAAAGACAACGGTTGTTTTATTCTCCACACCTCCGCAATAACCAAGTTCAAGTGCTTGTGTTATTCAAATCCATAACAACCAAGTTTAAGTGCTTGTGTTGTTTGTATAATTGTCCCGGTGATTCCGCCCGGACAAATCAAAACCGACCAGCAAATCAGCTGAGTCAACACATTTTGGTGACCCCGACGTGATTTTCGACGTCAATCCTTTTGTAAAAAAAAATCTACTTTAGAAAATTGAATCGTCAGCTCCCATTCCAGGAACAAATTCCTCGAACAGGCTACATACAGCAAGAGGATACAACAGTCCTTCACATCATTCCAATTCAGTAGCACAGGGCTACATACAGCAAGAGGATACAACAGTCCTTCACATCATTCCAATTCAGTAGCACAGGGCTACATACAGCAAGTGTATACAACAGTAGACGCACATCATTCCAATTCGGTAGCACAGGGCTACATACAACGAGTAGATACAGCAGACCACTCACAACTTTACATTAAAACTACAATACAATATGGATACGATGAAAGGTTTACTGGATCTTCAGTTAGAGACTGGAGAAACAATACAGGGTATTGTTCGAAATTTTAAAAAGGACCCGGCAGACAGGAAAACAAAGGTTAGCTACTTTGAGGAACGATCACGACGCCTTCAGGAATCATGGAACCAATTCCAGGAAACAGATTCCAAGATACGAGAGGTGTGCGACGATCCAATGAAATTTGAATATTTCTCAGAAGGCTACTATGATAAAATCAGAACCTTAGTCTCTGATTACATCGAAATTTTTAAAACTGAAACTGATCGCCTCAAACGAAAAATTGAGGAAACTAAAATAGCAAAAAAAACCGATCAAGATAATTTGCCTACAAGAGAGTCTACAAACGTTGGGGTTCTACGCAGGCTGAGAGCTCGTATAACAGCACTCAATCGGCTACTAAGGGGATTGATAGACACAGATAATCAGCCCCTACAGTACTTTGATTTAAACATAAATACCATCAAAAGATCATGGGATCAAATTGAGCAGCTGTATGATGAAGCTCTTGATCAATTACCAAACCCATCGGCTTATGGTCTAGATCAAGTGGAATACGATAGTGTTCATGACCTAATGCAACAAAAATTGGTCAATCTATCTGTCAGAGCTGACAGACTGCGACAGAATTCCGCTACACAAGCTACGTCTGCAGAACCCGTCACAAATGCTAGTGGTGCCCTAAATTTACCAAAATTAACCATACCAAAATTTAATGGTGATTATTTAAAATGGAGATCCTTTCACGACTTGTTTACACAACTGGTAGACAACCAACATATTCCTGCGGTACAAAAGATGTGGTACCTGAAATCAAATTTGGGGGGCGAAGCTGAAAAACTAATAAGTCATCTTTCAGCCACAGCTGAAAACTACGCAACCGCATGGAGCCTGTTGCAAGAACGATACAATAATCAACGCGTTATTGTAACTACACTAATGCAACAACTTCTGGATCAACCAAGCGCCGGACCATCAGCTGCTGCTATCAAACAATTACATGATACAACACAAGAATGTCTACATGCGCTAAACAACATCGGGATCGATACCACCTCATGGGATCCCATGCTGTTTCACATACTCGTAAAAAAATTGGATCGAGGTACTCTTATTCTATATGAGAGGACCATTAGCAACCCAAAAGGGCTACAAAAAATCAAAGACCTATTAACTTTTCTTGAAAATCGTTTTCAATCGCTAGAAGCCATACACCAGAAAGAAAAATCATCAAAGGTCTATGTTTCCACTACTTCAGCTAAACAGACAGAAGCCATCTGTTCACTCTGCAGAAATAACTTTCACCAACTGTATCGGTGTCAGAAATTTCAACAACTGTCGCCAGCAGACCGTCTCATTTTCATTCGGAAGCAAAACCTGTGTGTGAACTGTCTAAAATCAGGACACACAGCCAAAACTTGCAAATCAGGATTATGCATGACATGCAAGAAGAAACACAACTCGCTACTTCATCTGCAGAGCAACACTCAGTCATCAAACCAAAGGTCAACAAGTGAAAAGGGATCCAAGAAGACGTCATCATGCACTACCTATCAACCTAAAATAATTGAACCCGATTTCAATGAAGCGACGCCGCGTCCTCCAGAAGCATCCTCATTAGCTGCAGCAAATGGTCAGGTGTCTAAATCATACGTTCTTCTCAGCACGGCTCTTATAAAAATCAAAACTGACACAATGGAGATTGAATGTCGCGCTTTACTTGACTCTGGCTCACAAGTCAATTTGATTACAGATCGTTTGGTAAGACGACTTAATATTGCAAAACAGACGTCATCAGTAAACATCAATGGAATCGGGAACTCTAACACAAAAACACAACACCGAGTCAATGTAGCTTTGCATTCTCGAATTAATGGATTCTCAACACGTCTGGAGGCACTTGTCCTTCCTCAAATTATTGCGCCTCAACCATCACAGTTTATCAACATTGATGAGTGGCCACTACCGAGAAATATTATGTTAGCTGACCCAACATTCAATCGATCTAGTAAAATCGATATATTGCTGGGTGCCGAGCATTATCACCAACTGCTCGCAATTGGGCAAATAAAATTATCTCCACAACTTCCGATTTTGCAGAACACGGTTCTTGGCTGGATTGTAGCAGGAAAAATAAATAACGAACACCCTACAGACCCATCCTGTGGAATATGTACTGAAGATGAGGGGCTTGAAGCTTCCATCGCTCGACTTTGGGAAATAGATGAAGTTAAAACGACTAAAAAACCACTATCAATAGCCGACAGACAATGTGAAGAGCACTTTGTACAAAATACAACTAAAAACCATGAAGACCGCTTCATTGTCAGAATACCATTTCACCAAACCCCTAATACCCTAGGCGACTCACACGCAATAGCTCTAAACCGATTTCTTGCTCTCGAACGGCGTTTGCAAAAGAACCCGGAATTGAAAGCCAAATACATTGAATTTATGGATGATTATGAATCAATGGGACACATGACTAAATTGGAAACAGACTCCATCATGTCTCCAAATTACTACATCCCACATCATTGCGTACTAAGGCCAGAAAGTTCAACCACTAAGCTCAGGGTGGTATTCGATGCCTCAGCCAAAACCTCCTCAGGCTACTCTTTAAACGACCTGATGTTCACGGGACCAACACTACAAAGCGAACTATTCTCCATACTGTTAAGGTTTCGAATGCCAAGGTTCGTTTTCACCACTGACGTTGAAAAGATGTATAGGCAGATATTGGTTGCTCCTGAAGATCGTCAATTTCAGCTAATAATTTGGAGAAAGGATTCCAAAATGCCCATTTCATACTATCAACTCAACACGGTCACATATGGTACAAGAGCTGCTCCATATTTAGCAACAAAATGTCTTGATCAACTGGCTGAAGAAAATAATATACGCTATCCACTTGCTTCACAATTTATTAAAGAAAATTTCTATGTAGACGATGGCCTGGGTGGGTCAAATAGCTTATCAACAGCGATACAATTGCAAGAACAACTTGTGCAGATTATGAAAAAGGGCGGCTTCGTGTTACGCAAATGGTGTGCTAACCATCCACAATTACTCCACAATATTCCACAAGACAACTTGGAGGTAAACTTAGATTTCGAGAGCACAGAAGTCGACACCATCAAAACATTAGGACTTGTTTGGCTGCCGAAAGCTGATAAACTAGGTATTAAGGTCAACACTGACAACATTAAGAGAGTAACTAAGCGAACAGTCACATCGGACCTTGCAAGATTATTCGACCCTTTGGGGATTCTGTCACCCATTATAGTAATGGCAAAAATGTTTATCCAAGAATTGTGGGAATTAAAACTGGATTGGGATACTTCTTTGCCTGAATCCCTGCACACTAAATGGATCACGTTCCGCACAGACCTGAATACATTGAAAAATCTTCAAATATCAAGACATCTTTTTAAAGGAAGAATTCCAGAATCCCAACAACTCCATATTTTTACGGACGCATCCGAAAAGGCATATGGCGCTGCAGCTTACATCCGATCAGTTTTTAAAGACGGCACCATCATGGTACACTTACTCTGTGCTAAATCCCGCATAGCTCCTCTTAAACGGCAGACAATACCACGATTGGAACTATGTGCAGCTATGCTTGGAGCCCAACTAGCCACAAGAGTCAGGTCTGACCTTCGACTTACATGTCCAGTATGGTTATGGAGTGATTCAGAAATTGTGCTCTCATGGATAAATTCATCATCAGCTTCATTCAACACGTTTGTAGCAAATAGAATCTCAGCAATTCAAGAAGAAACCCTAGCAGAACAATGGCGTCACGTAAGCTCAAAGTGCAACCCCGCAGACATATTATCTCGTGGCATGTCTCCAGCGGCTCTTAAAGAATGTACTCTCTGGTTTTATGGGCCAATGTTTCTCCATGGGGTAGAGAAGATGTGGCCTCCTAAGTTCAATTCAAGTTCCAACATACCAACAAATCTTGAACGAAAGGCAAAGCTGCTTGAATCACGAGCAATGACAACAACGGAACCCACTTTTGTTTACCAAATCAACCATAAAAACTCATTCCATCGTCTGCAGCGCATTGTTGGATATGTTCTACGCTTCATTGCCCACACTAGATGTCAAAAGCAGATGCGAAAACCATCCAAATTATTAACAACAACGGAACTCAGCCAAGCACTGATTCCTATTATTTCACAAATGCAACTCTCAGAATTTAAAGAAGAAATAACACAACTGAGAAGATACAAACAAGTACAAGCAACAAGCTCTATTCAGAATTTAACACCCTTTTTGGACGAGAATGGATTAATACGGGTCGGTGGTCGACTCGAAGCTTCTTTGTTGGACTATGATTCGAAACATCAACTTCTTATTCCATACAACGATCCCATTTCCAAATTGATATTCCAAATGATTCATGAAGATTATAAGCATTGTGGGTCGCATACATTATTAGGAATTGTTCGACAACGTTTCTGGCCAATAAAGGGAAAAATTATGGCAAGAGCCACAGTTCATCGATGCACGATATGCAGCAAAGCCAAACCAGAATTATTTCACCAAATAATGGGAAACCTACCCTCGACACGCGTCACACCAGCCCGTGCATTCATCAATACCGGAGTGGATTACTGTGGCCCAATTACCGTACATTATAAACTAAGGGGAAAACGACCACACAAGGCCTACATTGCCGTATTTTGTTGCTTTGCCACAAAGGCAGTACACTTGGAACTCGTGAGCGATCTCACAACCGAAGCATTTATAGGTGCTCTTAAACGTTTCATATCTCGGCGTGGACATTGCCAAAATTTGTACTGCGACAATGCGACAAACTTCATCGGAGCTAAGAATAAATTACCTGAACTTTCCACAATCATACATGGGTCAGATGCAAAGGAAGCTATTACGAATGCTTGCAGCAAAAGGGGTATACAATTTAATTTCATTCCACCAAGGGCACCACATTTTGGTGGTTTATGGGAGGCAGCTGTTAAGTCAGCAAAATACCTTTTGACAAGGACATTGGGGAATGCATCCCTAACTTACGAAGAACTTGAAACCATAGTTGTCGAAATTGAAGCAATATTGAATTCCAGACCCATCTCACCCATGTCAAATGACGCAAACGACGTAGGCGCGTTGACTCCGGGACATTTTCTAATAGGTGAACCACTAACAGCCCAAATAGATGCTCAAGCAAAGCCCACAAACCTTAAATTGGAAACACGATGGAAATTAGTTTCTCGTCTTAAGCACGAATTTTGGAAGAGGTGGTCACGAGACTACCTTAATGAGCTACAATACCGAAACAAATGGCGAGAACAATCAAAAAATCTGAAACCAGGGGCGATAGTTATTTTAAAAGAAGATAACGTTCCAGTCATGAAATGGCCTCTGGGACGCGTAATAAAAACATACAAAGGACACGACGACGTTGTAAGAGTAGCGGATGTCCAAACAGCCTCAGGCATCTTTAAACGAGCTATTCAATATTTAGCTCCACTCCCTAAGCTCAATGACGAACCCGAAGAAGAAGGACAACAATCATCCTCCAATTCGTTCCAATTCGCAGAACCTAAGAATAATCATGAGATGTTGGCAGAAAACCAATCACCAAAACAGTCATTGGATGGAAGGCCACCTGCTAAAAAACAGCGAAACTTGACAAGCTCAATTACGACCATCCTACTCACAACATTGCTATTGCTCCCACTCGTGTCCACAGATAAAATTGCAGTAACACAGTTTGAACCCAATATCGGCTTACACTTTGAGGGTATTGGCAATACACGAGTATCGCGGTCAGAATGGAACATCATTTCTTACTATAACTTAAAACCATATTGGCAAGAAATAAGTACCTTCGTAAACGAAACAACTGCATTACACCGCTTGTGCAACCTTCTAATTCAAAGGACGACTTGTTCGAGTGTTCTCCAGGCAGTTGACTTCAGCCTAGCAGGCCTTAAAGATAAAAACCTCTTACTAAAGAGGAGAGCTAAGCGTGGTGCTATTAACATTGTTGGAAACGTCGCTAATTCACTGTTTGGTATTCTGGATTCGGATTATGCTGAACAAATGTCAAACACCATCAACGCAGTAAACGACAATGAAAACCATCTCAAACAACTCCTCATGAATCAAACATCAATTGTTGATGCAACTCTAAACGTCCTTAAACAAGATGAAGAAAATGTGAGACTAAAGTTCAACAACATAGATAATCAATTATCAGAAATTGCATCTAGATTACAAGAAAATGAAAAAGAACAAAATCAAGCAAGGCTGTTTCGAATATTCATGTTACAATCAGTTCAACTTTCTTTAACATCTGCAAGGTTACACCGAATTCAAGCAGAAATCATAGCAGCATTAACGGATTCACACCATGGAAAAATCAGCCCAATGCTTTTGTCACCGTCTCAACTTCAAGCCGAGCTAATACAAGTAAGAAATCATCTTCCAAGATCTCTAGAACTACCAGTAAGCAACGATAATATACTACAACTGTACAAAATTATGAATGTAAAGGGAGGTGTCACAAAGGACCACGTCATCTTTCACATATCTATTCCGTTATCTGATCCTGAGACATTCGAACTTCTGAAACCACACCCAATTCCTGTTCAAATAAATGGCACAATGCTGGCTATAAGACCATGCAGCGACTTCCTGGCTATAAATGCTCATAAAGATCAGTACTTCGTGTTGACAGAAAAACAGTGGAGCACATGTGCAACAATAAAAGAGAATGAATTTCTATGCCCACAAATGCAATCAAAATTCACTGCAAACGCTGACAAATGCTTATGCGAGCTGTCACTTCTTAATTTTAACAATCAAACGAGTTGTAACATTATTCCTGTTAGAACGTCGCTTACACAGTTAGAATACAGCAATCAATGGCTTTACACTATGCAGCAGCCGTCCCGAATAAACGCTGTATGTGGTCAAGAAAAATCACAGCTAACCCTGAGAGGATCTGGCCTCCTAAACATCTCGCCCGATTGTACAATTAAGATCAACTCAATCATCATCAAAGGCCATCAAACTGTCTACACATCTCTTCAAACATCATACACCGCAATGAGCAATATAAGTGACATCAGTTATCCAGCCGAGGTTCGAACTGCAAAAATTCACAACAAGATCTATTCCGACCAAATTAAAAATATCTCCGAAATTCAAAATAAATTACACCAAAGAGTATCTGCTGAACTTCCATCAGAAATTAAACACATCAAATATCACCACGGGACCGTTGCCTATGCTGCTCTCGTTCTCGTAATCATAATATGCCTGAGGATCATCTGGAAAAGGGCACATTGCAAGAGAATTAAAACAAATCAACAAACTCCACATCCAGCTGTACGTCAACATATTCCAACTCCAGAATTTGAAGTATCAGTAGTTTAAGCCATTAATTCTAATCTATATGAAGGGCAATATAAGGTTGTCACATTTTTAATTTTGTTGAGCATGACTCAACGGCGGGGTATATGTTCAGACCTTCACAATGAATTTCCTTCATATGTCCGCATGTACGTTTGTATAAATGGACAAACATACATGCGTACATATGCTTGCACGAAATTAGGTGAACAACCTTAAATTGCTGATTCCATGTAATTTTTTATTTGTTTTTATTTTTGCTGGAGTTATGCATTTTCCCTTATTTTTTATTTTACTTCAAATTATGATAAAAGAAAAACCTTGAATTTCTGATTAAGTTTCAAGGTCTGCTGTAGTTTTTTGTTTATTTGCATTGCATTTGTCTGGGGTTTCATGTTTCCTGGAATTTCGTACACGTGTGGGAAAATGCATAAGTCCAACACACAATTATAATAATACATTAAGAATAATTTGTTGCAATTCAGCAACAAAATAGATTTTAAATATATTAAAAATAAGTTATTGCAATTTGGCAATAAAATAGTATTTAAGGCTTTGGTTTAATAAAAATAAATGAGAGAAACAATTGATCAACAAAAGACAACGGTTGTTTTATTCTCCACACCTCCGCAATAACCAAGTTCAAGTGCTTGTGTTATTCAAATCCATAACAACCAAGTTTAAGTGCTTGTGTTGTTTGTATAATTGTCCCGGTGATTCCGCCCGGACAAATCAAAACCGACCAGCAAATCAGCTGAGTCAACACAAATATGATAAATATGAAGACTACATCGCTCATACTATGTTGATGAGTTGATTTTAATAGTTGATGCCATATGAGAAGAATCTGCGTTAATATAACGAAGAGACATCTTGAGTCAGTTTTCACCCAACTCACATCGCTCTCTCCCCTTAAATTGTGATCTCACGCCCAAACAGATGGCTCTCAATAGTTGATATTCTACAATGTAATGGTATGACTACTACAAAATTATAAGCAGTAATAGAGGACAAAACCATGGTGGAAGGCTTGCTCATCAATTGAGCGAAGTCAACATCAATATCGTCTAGTCTTCATTGCATAATGAAGCTAATGGGCATTGCAATACGAGCGGGTGACCTAACATTGAATATCTGGATGATAACAGGAATCAGATTTTCTTTCTCAGTTAGATTATAACTCCACCGAATATCTTGGCGGATTAAATGGAGAAATCCGGGCTACAACAAGTAATAGTTTGTAAATCAAATTCTCACTGCACACGTACATATACTGACTAGCAAGCCAACATCGCTCTGAACTTCGATCAAATTGCAACAGTTGTGACTGTCGAGAAACCATCCATACATCTTTACAGAGCAAGAAAGGCAACCATTCGTGAATTAGAATGGGGAGGAAACTGGCACGCGCCAGTTCTGCTTAAACTCCAGAGAAGTAGGCTCAGCACTGTTGTCGGGGTTATAATGAGGCATTAGAATGCCTTGCAAATGATTTCTATAGAAGGTACGGAGTTAAGAAGTGTACATGCCCGGCACTTGTTCGGAGGAGAAAGAGGTACCTACTCTATGGAAGATCTGGATTAACTGTCATGCATTGATATTGGCAATCTGAATCGCCTTATCGAAAGCTCCGAGTGGTTCCTGGACTAGGGTCAAATATGAAACTGTGGTATCACAATGGGCTCTGTGTGTGGTCACAGTGTGTCCGCTCATAACAGCCACTTCTACCTACCTACTATCAATGGCCCATTTTGGGCCAGAGAAGCCTTCCAATCGAATCTATACTCCGGGATTGACCTGAATATATTTAAGTAAGCATTGTTAATCGAGAACAATAACAGCAGAAGCCGTTTCTAACGGACCTATACGATGGCCTTAGATTTTTAATGCCTGAAACTTTTTTGGAACATATATTTCAGTGATGCAGGCAAAACTGAAACAACCTTCTTCGCTTGTAGCATTATACTATTTTCAGATATGCACTTTTATTGAGTCAATATTCGGTTTATAGAGTACAATATTTTAAGTGTTCAGGCATAACAATATACGCAGTTCAGCTGCTTATTCAATATATATAATGTCGTTGTTGACATTTGAGTTATCAAATATCAAGAGAAAGTCTTTGGATAATTGTAATATGCGTGCTGAACATACTTATGACAGTGTTGCATTTTAAGTTTTACTCAATATTATAACAATTTGCGTATTTATTGTGCAAATAGCGTTTATTGCGATTTACGCTATGAACACCGTATTAGAATGAGGTCTCTTAAGACATCTATTAACTCAAATGCTGCTTTGCTATCTTTGAACCTATGAAACCTTAATGAAATATCGGACAGAACAACTATTCTACTAAAGGACAAGAAAAACAAAGCAAAACAAAAACCAAAAGCAATAACAAGATAAATATTCAACTTACCGGTAGCGGCAGCAGCTTCAGTGCCCTTTTCATTAACTTCAATAAAAGCTTTGTGTATGACCTTCGAGACTTGTAAAGCTTCACCGGATTCTAACATTTTGCCAAATTCAGCGGTATTCGAAAACATGCGCGACATGCCCATCTAGAGACACAAAAAAAAAAACAAATCGTTTCAAATTGTTTTTCAAACATTAAAAAAAATTCTTGGCTTTACCTTCTTCAAAGGTTCACTTAATTCCACATCAAATTCGGCCTTAAATTTGGGCATACCGACTATAACCTTGGTGGAGTACATACGTTGGCTTATATCTTTTAACGTAACATTCTTCAATTTCTCCTCCAAATCGGCCAAGCCGGTACGAGAATTGGGCAAAATCACTAACATGGAAAGATCGGAATCTTTGTAGGGCATTTCCAAGGCGGTGGCATCTAAATCGTCAAATTCACCGTAACGGAAATTTTCTTTTATATGCATCATTTGAACTCTAACTGTATTGGTCTCATTTAAATAAAAGTCAGCTTCGCGTGTAGAACGTTCGGGAAATTGTTTTTCCCATTCGCCCTTAAAGTGTATGGCATTTACCAGCACCAGGCGTGTATCCGCACCCAAGACATTGGGAGACACCAAATCCTTTATCAAGTTATTGGTCTTACTTTCCACCCAGTGGTTAATGGTGTCGGCCGATTTTTCACGTTCGGCAAAGTTCAACGACTCAGCCGTGGAAAAGAATTGTTTGGTCAAGAGTTCATTGAACTTGGCTTGAATTTTATAGCCATCCATAATGTAAATCTTGTTGGCAATTTTCAAAATAGGACTGTTCTCGTAAATAGCCAACACAGAGTTGTATTGTTTAGCCAAATCGTCTGGATTTTGGGCACTCAAAGCCAAACCCTCATCCATTTGTAGGGCAGTTTGACCTTCGGCACCCATGCGTGCCATGGCAATGCAGGTCTGTATAGAGAAGGGTGAAAAGACAATGTTCTTTTGGCGATTGGTTTTCACCAATTCGGAGAATAGGCGTATGCCAAAGTTCTCCAAACCTTTGGTGAATTGTGTCTCTTCAGCCATGTTGTTTTGATTAGGATTGGCTAGAGTAGAAGAGGGCAAAAGGGCTAGCAGGAGCACAGCAAAAATACAAAATAGCAGGGAAATTTTGGCTGAAAAGAAAAAAATAGATTTTAAATCAATAAAAATTTCATAAAACATATTATAAAAATATTTGGATTGAAGGCCTATTTTTCACTTTAGAAGCAATTGGAAATAATTGTCAATTTGCATTAAAAAATGTTTGTTACAGAAGCCCTATTCACGGAATTATAAGCATTAGCATGTTTATGGTTCGTTTATAGATTAAAGTAAGTTGAAGGACAAGAACATTTCATTTCTATTTTTATAGTTGAAGGCCTATTCATCAACTTCGACCTTGGTTTTCTTAAGGCGCGGAAACATAAATGCTAATACGCATCGGTGCAGCTGTCTTTGTTTTGTATTTAAGAAAAATTTATAGGAAAGATCTTTTGTCCACTGCGAGTTGGCGGTGATTTTCGCATTCAAACCAATAATAAGCTTTTGCGAGCTTATAGGCTGTTCAGGGGCTAATTTGCCTCTGCCATATTGCTTGGCAGGACGGGCATTTTATATGCGAATTAGCCAAGGTTGGCGTAATGGACAATTAAGCTTGCGTTGCAACAACTATGTTATGGAAGTCCTGGCATCGATTAGGCCAATGATCCGAACCAATAATAAGCTTTTGAGAGATCTGAGGTTGTTCAGCGGCGACGTTGTCAATGCCATATTGCTTGGCAGGACAGGCAAGGTTGGCGTTGACCAATTAACGTAGGTACGCGTGAAGTAAGGGCACTCCTTGTCATTCGAAAGTCAACAGACAAGTTGTCAAGGTCAATTTAGTATATTAAGAAAGTAAATCAAGTAACTGTAATGTTCTCAAGTAACAATTCGACTTTAATTTTCGATGTAAGGAAAAGATGATGCTCCTCTGTAATGTATGTATTACTTCCTTAATGTGGAACCCATTCGATTCCTAAAATGTCTGAGGACAACATGTTACTATAATTTCGAATCTATAGCGGTGCAACCTTCAACCTTTAAAGCAGAAGTTGTAACAACACTTTTGACAAAGGAAACCAAACAATTGAGGTTATGTGAACAATATTTGCGAGAAGTTTTGTTGAACAACAAACTGCGTGTGTAAATCACCGTTTGCTTGTGGAATTATACAGTGAATACGGCTGTAGTGCCATAGTCTAGTAGGTAGTGTGTTCGCTTATTAGACGTTAAGCCCTGGGTCGAACCCCAGGCCAGACATCAAATATTTCTTCGGCGACTTATTCTCAACTGATTTCTGCCATAACTAAAAAAACTGTAGTTCCCGCCACTCATGTCTAAAATTAAGACACACAACATGAGTGATGTGAGAAGCTAGACCGAATCCTGACTGAAGGGTTGTAATGGCCAATTATGTACATATGTACGAGTATATGTATGTATACGCTGTACGCACTTCCTTTCCATAAGGAAAAGAACTGTTATAATTTAATTATTTATATAATATAATTCTGTTATAATTTAAAAGAAGAAATACATTTTATTCTTATCAGACAAAAAAATTTAACAAAAAAAAAACTCTTAAAATAAAAATTCACACTAAAATTCCTATCTGGAAATTAATACAAAAAAAACAAATCGTACCTTTGAAAAACATGTTTACAGCGATACACAAATATAAATAATCCGAATACTTTTATTCCGCTTTAAATCACGCAAGAGACTAATTGATGTACAAGAAGATGGAATTATTCAAGCCTCTGATCTATAACTACAAAAAAATCTGTTGATTTTCTTTCTTTTCTGATAACGTTTAACCTTAAGGAGATGCTCAATAAGAGAGACATAAGAGAGCACCCAGCAAAAAGCAAAAGGGATTTTCAATATACAATACTATCAGTCAGTGTTGAAAAATCCAGTACTTTAGTACTTTTCCATTTCAAAAGTACCATAGTAACCCGGCTACAGTTTCAGTACTTTTTTTTATTACATATTTTATAGTTTGCGCTCTTCAACTATTAATTGGTAAACATTGTGTTCAACGTAATGCGAAAGGTATAATTAATCCTTAGCACCGGTTAGCCTAATGTACGCAGAACGCACATTTGTTTTTAGAATAGATACATACATAATTGGCCATTACAACTCTTCAGTCAGGATTACGGCCTAGCTTCTCAACACCACTCATGTTGTGTGTGTTAATTTTATACATGAGTGGCGGGATCTACAGTTTAAAGTCGACTCCGAACGACAGATTTTTGAGAAACTTTTCATGGCAATTTTTTTACTCAGAGTTTTTGCCAGAAATCTGTTGAGAGGAAGTCGCCGAAGAAATATTTTTTTTGTCATATTTCGTTTTGATGTCTGGCCTGGGGCTCGAACCCGGGCTTTACGTCTAATAAGCCAACATACTACCTACTAGACTACGGCGACTCCCATCGTTTTTAGAATACGAAAAGCAATTGGAACGCTTGCCTAACCGTAATGTAATTTCGGTAAGCATTTAATTTGGTCTTCATATGCTGAAAATGTACCTACGTTACATTGACGTTTGACTAAACGTGGCTTTCACTTTCTGAATCAGAAACACGTATAAGTAGTTAATTTTTCTATTCCCTCCCGTACGTGTATTAAATATAGATAAATATTTTTTTTTTTTTACAAAAGTACCATTAGATGCAAAAAAGTACTTTTTCAGTTATAGTTCAGTACCATTTCAAAATTCCAGTTTTGCAACACTGCTGAATACTACTAAAAACACTCTCTTCAAAAAGAAAAAATAAATTCAAAGATGTTTCTCTCTCTGTGCGTTTTAAATGTTAAAGGAATCACCCTCTGTTCTAGAGTTCGTAAACATTCTTGTTTTTTTTTTTCTTTTGAGATTCCTGAAGGCTAAGTTAAACAATACTTAAGTACTGAACCAATGAGATAAAGAGCATGTACAAGTAAGAAGAAAGAAATTTTCATAAGAGTTAATGAGATTGTAAAACTGGAACAGGGATTACCAAAAACTTTTTGGTTGTGTATTAGTGAGTAAGAGAGAGAGAGAGAAAATAAGTTGAGAGAATCTATTTATTTACAGCCATAGAAAAGTGTTAGTAATATACACTTGTTTTGATTTTCATTTCATCTTCTATCTTTGGATGAATAATTTTAAGAAAATAAAAAATCAATTTTTTATTAAAAGAACATACAGCTATTCATCTTTGTCTTAAAAATTAGACCATATTTTGCCGAGGTAAACAATTCATACTTAATCTCTATAATCATGATGAAACATTATTTTGTTTTTTTTTTACTGTCACTTACGTTGCCTAATAAATGATAAAGACAAAGCTTTTCATTTGAAAACATCTCTCACAGACCACCAAAATAGCTGTCATTATGAAAAGGTCATGGGGATTTCTCTACAGTTTGTAAACAAAATTTATTTCCTAGAAATCTGGTGCTCATTCCAATAAGAACACATTATTTATTTTATTTATTTTTTTTTATTTTATTTATTTATTTATTTATTCATTGATTAACTCCAGTACAACAAGCATTTAAATCTTATTTAATAGTACTGTTTATACAATCTTATAATTAATTTAAAATTTATATATATATGTAAGTTTGACAAAGAAAGCAAAAAATGATATTCATTAGATTTAAGTTAAGTTATCCTTAGATTTGTTTAAATTAAATGATGAATTCTAAAGAGAAGAAAAGTGTGTTGAAATTGCTTTTTTAAATTGCATTATATTGCTTTTCAATTGAATTTCCGGCGGAAGTTGATTCCATGAACGAGTAGCATTAATATAAAAGTGCCTTTCCGACACCTGTTTTCTGTACCTTACTGCATTTATCCTATAGCCTCTATTAGTTCTAGAGAATTGTAGTCTGGTATATAGATAATCTGGTTCCTTCAAATAAATAATCTTGTGCAAGAAAATTAGCATTCGATATTTTAAAAGGCTTTCCAGTGTCATATTATAAATTCTGTAGGAAAAATACATCTCGCTATGTTATTGGAAGTTACGTTGAGCTTATTTTTACTAACAGAATCTAAACCCGCAAAGAGCTCGCATCCATATAATAGAGAAGGAATTAGATATGTTTTTGCCAAGAGCATACGTATAGTAATAGGTGTAAAGGATTGAGTCATATAGAGATTCCTTAGCATAGCATACGTCTTCCCACAAATAGTATTAACGTGGTTAGTCCAGGAAAGTTGACTATTAAAAATAATGCCTAAGTTCTTGGCACATTGTACTAATGCTATTCGCGAGTCCCCGACAACTAATGGTGGCAGTAAGTTTGGCAATGGGTCAACTTTCCCGATTACAATAGCTTTTGATTTATTCGCATTTAAGTTCAGACCATTTGCAGTAGCCCATTTAAATATATTGTCGAGGTCCTGGTTCAGTTCCAATATACAATTGTTGATGTCAGATTTAAAACAGCTAATGTAGAGTTGGACGTCATCGGCATACATTTGAATTCCGCAATGAGTAACACGAGAAGGTAGGTCATTTGAGTACATTATGTATAGCAGAGGGCCGAGAATTGAACCCTGTGGTACACCTCTTCGCACCGAGCTGCTAAATGATTTTATTATTTTATGATACACAACTAATTACTTTGAAAGAATTATTCTTAATTACGCTTAAAAAAATTTATTTTAAAATCATTTTGTTTTCTTTTTCCGTTCCATCTCTCAATTACACTGACACTGCACGCGGAGTTGCACAATTTCATCGACGGAGATGTCCCCTTATAACGACTTCGCCGAAGATTTATTTTCTGCAATTGTAGCCCACAAATCTTCAGAGAATGTGGTCTATTCAGCTGAATCAATACAGGTTTGTTTGGCTTTAGCTTTTAGCTGTTCCGAGAGACATTCAGCAGAAGAAATGCATAAAGTATTGTAATTGTTTGAGAATAATAAAAACTAGGTTTTGGAAATTTATGAAGAATTTTTGGAAAAGTAAATGGCGTTCCAAATTTGGCACTCATTCTACTCTCTTCCACCTTCTAAAGGCTTTTGGAATTTCAGTTGCTGCCTGTAGTTATCTATAATGGACGAGGTTAAGGGTTATATCACTGTTGCTGTTGGTTATAATTTTCAAACACTTGAGTTTATCCGTACATAGTTCCTTTTCATAGTTCTAATAGATGCTTTAATGTATTTGTATGTATACTAAACAGAGAAGTTAAATACATTTGTTAACAGCAAAATGTAAATCATTTTTTACTGTGTAATATTGCTTAGACGGTTTGATAAAAAGTTCACTCTGAGGTTATTAGCCCCATTGTATGTAATTCATCATAACAGCCTTTCAATCAGGATTACGACATACCTTTTTAAACTACTTATGTTGTGTGTGTTATCTTTTTACACGAGTGGCGGTACCTACTGTTGAGCCTAAGGCGCCGAAGATATATTTTTTCATATTTCGTCTTGTTGGAGTAGTCCAACCTGAGGAATACGACGACTACTTATCAGTGTTGCAAAATAGAAATTTTTAAATGGTACTGAATTATGTCTGAAAGAGTACTTTTTCCATCAAATGGTACTTTTATAAAAAAAATATTTATTTATATTTAATACACGTACAGAATGGAATAGAAAAACTAACGACTGATACTTATTTCTTATATACAAAACAAAAAGTGTTGATTCGAAACGTAAAAGCCCCGTTTAGTCAAATGTCGACGGTACGTAACGCATTAAACGTTGATATTAGCATATGTAGAGCAAATTAAATACTTACCGAAATTACATTACATTACGAAATTACGTTCTCATTGCTTTTCGTATTCTAAAAACGAACGTACTTTGCATGAACGTTTGGCTAACCAGGGCTGAAGACTAATTCTACTTTTAGCATTATGTAGTAGAACATGTTTCTAAATCATTAATGGTTGAAAAATGCTAGCCGTAAAATACATACAAACATAATTGCCCATTACAACCCTTCAGTCAGGATTACGGCCTAGCTTCGCACACCACTCATGTTGTGTGCCAACGCAATGCTGCACACACAGAAATTTTGCAACAACAATATGCATGTTGTCGCGTTGCCTTTACAATAATCATTTCCATATACACCCATGCATTTCATTTTTGAAAGATTGCTGCGTTTGCAGCGTTGCGTTTATTGTGTTTTAGGGTCATACGTCAAAGGTTTTGGAATCCACAGTTTTAATCATGGAATGAATGTCTACTTTGTTCAAAATCTCAGAGAAAAAAAAAACTGTTTGGTCAACTCTTTACTCATTCAAAGAGGTTTATGCCTGCACTGAGCGAAAATAAATGTTTTAAGGGGCAAAACTGAGGAACATTGTGTTGAAACAACAGAAAGATAGTTATGGGTTTTTTTTCTCGAAAATTGCTCTGTAATAATTCTCACTTTCTTTTTCTATTTCAGTTAATCACATAATTTCAACACTCAGACCATCACAAAATACCCAGGATCTCTCTTTGAAGTCTAGCACACTACCAACTAGACCATTTGATCTGCTGTAGATCTAGCCTCACTAAAGAGGGTCACAACCATTGATTCTACGATTTTTGCTGCAGCTTTAACATACAAAATAAAATAAGATTTCTCAGAACAAATATTTATTTACACAAAATTATTGATTACAGATAATGTGTCACCAAAGCCAGGTCAGTTAATTAATTAAGTCTACTCGTATCGATTTCTTGCATACAATCCAAAACAAATTTTGGTAGGTTTCTCAAACATTTTTAGTTCCAAGTAGGACGGGGATTATGCTATAATACTATACAGAAGGCTTTCACAATAATCTCAAGGGTGTCACCCAAGTAATGTCACCCAGTAATGGTATGTATGGTTAATGGTCAGAATTAGAATAAGGTTAGGCCATCATTGCTTAGACAGGAAAAACGAAAGATAAAGAGAGAGGCGAAAACTCTTCTCAGGCCATTTCAATTTGAAACATTTCAAACTTTTTCGAGGTCACCATAGCGCGAAGAGATTTGCGTGAAGCATTCGTCTGGTAGTTAGTGTGTTGGCTGGCTTATTAGACGTGAGGCCACGGTTTAAACACCAGATCGGATATTTTGCAGGAAAAGCACTAAATTTCACAAGTATTTTAGAGCTGGTTTCATACAGATTTTCAAACGTTTAGCATTGTTTGTAATACAAAAACCAATGATAATAATGGTAACCTATGACAATAGCTATCATGTTTTAATGGCTTTTATCTCCCTATTTCTGTACAGCAATCGATAACAGAAAAGAAAACTCTGCTTAAGCAACGTTGGAATTTATTGGATCAACGAGAAACTACACGATGATATCAATTTTGCCAAGAAAGAAAAAAATTATCTTTAAGGATGAAGCTCATTTTCATATTAGTGGGTATGCTAATAAGCAAAATTGCCGAATTTTGGGCTGAGAAAGCCCATACGTGGCCTTACAGAAGCCAATACACCCATTACTAGTGATTGTTTGGTGCGGCTTATGGAGCACCAAAAAATGAAAATGATTACGCTGCAACCCGCTCTTCGTGGTATTGCCGTGAACGATGTTTGGTTTAAGAGAATGATACAATTTGTCACATATCTCATGCCACAATCGATTTTCTGCGGCCAACGTTTGATGGTCGTTTAATTAGTCGAATTGGTGATGTCAATTTTCTGCCAAGAAGTTGCGATTTGACACCGTTCAATTAACGACTGCTTTTACTTTCAATGGATTTTTTAAATGTTAATTGAGTAATAATGACCAAAGAATATTAATTTTCAAATTATTAACAACTAGACGAAATGAAGCGAAATAAACGTGTAACAAAAGTGCCATAAGAATTCAATTTTGTCATGTGTTATGTTATTAACTTCTAACAAATGTTTTTAAAAACTTAATTTAAATTTTCCATTAGTAATTTGCAGAACATATTTTCGAAATAAAGAACTTTTCTAAGCCTAAGACGATTTTTACTATAAAAATCTCATGCAAAAATGCTTGCGATAGTTATTGTGAAATTAGGTTCACAGTTTAGAGGTGTTATACGAGAGCGAACAAATTAAACAATAGCAAAAATGCCAACAAAAATAAGTAAAGGTGATTAACATTTATCCTTACAGCCCTTCAGTCAGGATTACGATCAAGCTTCCACATATGTTGCATGCATTAATTTTATACATGAGTAGCGGCATCTACAGTTTAAAATCGACTTCGAACAACAGATATTTGAGAAAATTTTTCATTGCAATTTTTACTTATTGACAGAGTCTTTGTCAGAAATCTGCTGAAAGCAGTTGACGAAGAAATATTCACTCATGTTTCGTTTTGTTGGAGATATCTGACTTGGGGTTTTAACCATAGCCTCACGTCTAATAAGCCAACACACTACCTATTGGAGACAACGGCGAAGTAATCATGTAAAAAAAAATTATTTTCTTTTCTTTTAGTTCTCCTTTTAGCTGTAATCGCTCTAATGCCCTACCACTGCACCAAGGCTGACACAATGCCCGGCACGGAGATGTCCAGTCATAATGCATTTGCCTCGGATTTATTTTCTGCAATTGTGACTAACAAATCCACAGAGAATGTCGTCTATTCACCGGCATCAATAGAAATTGGTTTGGCTTTAGCTTTTGGCGGTGCCGAGGGTCAAACAGCACAGGAAATGCGCAAAGTATTGAAATTGCCTGAGGGTGATAAAAAGCAGGTGTTGGAAAATTATAAAGAATTTTTGGAAAACTCTTTTAAATCCTCCAAATCATCGGAAGATATTCCCCAATTGAAAATGGCCAATCGTTTGTATGTGAATAATCACTTGAAAATTTCCGCACAATTCAATACGATTGCTCAGGATTATTTTGATGCCCAAGCAGAAAATGTAGATTTCAAGAAAAACCAGGAAGTGGTGAAAAATATTAATCACTGGGTGGAACAGAAGACAGAAAATAAAATTAAAAATCTTTTGCAAACAGATTCAGTAAATAGAGTGACAACTGCTGTTTTGGTGAATGCGATTTATTTTAAGGCCAAATGGTTGTATCCCTTCAGTATGGATAAAACCACAAAGGCCCCATTCTATCTGAATAACAAGCTACAAATTGAGGTGGACATGATGTTTACAAGAGATAACTTTGGTTATGCGAAGTTGCCTGAATTAGATGCCACCGCATTGGAAATGCCTTATAAAGGCTCCGATATTTCCATGTTAATTATTTTACCCAACGATAAGGAAGGCTTAGAAATGCTAGAAACAAAGCTTAAGGGTTACGATTTGAATAAAATCACTTCAAAGATGGCGCTTGAGCATCTAAATGTTTACCTACCCAAATTTCGTATTGAATACGATATTGATTTGGAGGAGCCCTTAAGAAAGGTAAACGCAAAAATATATTTTCTTAGAATTTACATTTTCATTTGCTTTTCCTCTTTTAAGATGGGCTTAAATACCATGTTCGAGGACACAGCCAACTTTAGCGGTTTATTTGAGTCTAACCTGCCAGAGAAAATATCTGATGTCAAGCATAAGGCCTATTTAGATGTCAATGAAGCTGGTTCCGAGGCTGCCGCTGCAATTTGTAAGTTTTTAATTCGACGATTTCAACGATTTAATACGTTTATCTTTTCACAGTTGGCAAGGTTCAATCACGTACACTTTCTCCAGAATTTCGTGTTGACCATCCCTTCGTTTTTGCCATACGCAGTAAATCTGCAATTTATTTTGCTGGTCATATGACCAAATTTTAAAAAAATTTTCTTATCAAATATTTTTGAATAAAAAATGTTATTTGTTGCACACGTAGTTTGTTTTATTGCTTACAATAATTAAATAAAAAATATTTTAAAATTCTTTAAATCTGTGATATTTTTGTAATTTGTAGTTGAAAACCTATGCATTTATGTAGATTGTAACTTCTGCCTGCACTTTAAAAAAGGGACTTTGCAGCGTTGGTTCTTTAAAAAACTACTGCATACTAAGTGAATAAACCGAAAGAGAGAGAGGAAAAATTCTATAGCTTTACAACTCCTATCAAATTCCAGTGAAATTGTTCCGATAGTAAGAGTAACGCTGCGTATTCGCCACGATCTGAGAGTAAAATAGCCAGGAATAGCTTCTCAAAAATCTATCGCAATCGATTTTAAACTGTAGGTCCTGCTACTCATCTATAAAATTAATATACACAACATAAGTGATGTAAGAAACTAGGTCGTAATCCTGAGTAAAGGGTTGTAATGACCAAGTTCTACCGAGTCCATTTAACAATGGATTTCTTTTAAGAACCTCTTTTACCCTTAGTTAGTCACGGACTTCTGGGACGGAATACTATCACGTAAGCCTTTATCTTTTCAACGACTACAGTATTTCAGCATTCAATTCGATTTTTTTAATTCGCGAAACCTACTTCTCGCTTAGTGAGTTAAATCTGAAGCATAAGGTGGGTGATAAAACAGCATTTTCCTGTGATATATTTCTGGTTTACTGTGCCCTACTTATGGATGGTTTACAACGTTATTTTTCATTTGTATGAAGCTTCAGCGACTCCCTTTTACCAGATTTCTGGCAAAAGGTTTTACTTGTTAAAATTATATAGAAACCTATCAAATACATTACGAAAATGTGGTGTCAAGCCTATGAGTTTATTATCAACAGTGTCCGAACTTTTTTAAAAGTTGCTGATGTCCAAATTAACAACAATTTTTAAATGCCAATAAGTGTATTCTGGATCAGAAATCAATTGAATTGATTGATATGAACAGCAACAATATGCGATTTTAAAAGTATGGCGATACGTACCACACAGCTAATATCGCATTGGAAATCCTATACGAGCGATTTGAGGGTACATCATCTTATGTAAAGTGGATGTGATTCTGAAGTCGTCAGGGTATGTGAATAAACTGCAAACCACAACAATCCTCAAAGCCAACATAACCATGCTATCTGTCATATTCACACAAAACTTTACGAAAGGGTAGTGGAAAATTTCATATTTCAGATACATTCGTTTCAGATACAATCATACAGCAGTATGATTTAGTGATCGCACATGATTTTTACTCACATTCACTTACTTTTTGTTCTATGCATTATAGTCAGATCGCTTAATTTTGGAACCGTCCTCGAATGCTATCACACATGAGAAATTTTCATTTCATTTTACTCGAAATGGTTTTCTTTTTTGTTTTTTCTTTGGTACTTTAAAATGCAACCGGAACTGGAAAATTTTGTGTAGAGAGTGAGTGTTTTGCTTAGTAGGTTTTGTTGGTTCTAAAGTTTTATTAACAGTTATTTTTCATGTATAAAGTTTAAAGGAGAAATTCATTTTCAGTGACATGAATTAAAATTTTATTATTTGAACATTGATTCATTTTTGCCTTCACTTGATGGCAGGTATTGAGACCAAAAAAACCAAAAAATTTTGCATTTTATTCAATCTAAACAAATTGCTAGAACAGTGTATAATCGCCATAGTCCAGTAGGTAGTGCGTTCGCTAATTAAGTGTGAGGTCATGGTTCAAACCCCAAGTCAGACATCTTCAACGAAAACAAAATCTGAACAGAATATTTCTTCGGCGATTTCTGGCAAAAACTCGGCGAGAAAAATAAAAATGCTATCAAAAGTTTCTTTAAAAATCTGCCATTCGGAGACGACTTTATACTTTAGATTGTGCCACTCATGTATAAAATTACAGCACACAACATAAATTGTGTGAGAAGCTACGTCATAGCACTGATGTGTGTATTAATTACATATTCCCATGGGAGATGCGTTTGAAGCCCTGATCCTGAATTTCACACATATTTGTGAGTTGTTTTCATATAAAAATTATGGAATATCAGAAATTGATTGGGTGCCTAACAGAGATCAGCAATGAATCGTTTTTTCCCTATTCATAAATACTCATGAAATTTCGAATATGAGTGCGTCAACAGTATTGACATTTAACTACTCTGATTCATTCGTACTCACTACAACATTGATTTATAAGTATAGGTTGCAATGAGTATGAGTACAACGTTGACATCAAACTCATAACATTCGAATTATGTTTGATTCATACGCATACTCATTCAGATTCATAAATTTAGGAAAATACTTATAATACTCATAAATGATTCGTGTGATTCAAATCATTTATCAAAATTTACAGTCTTAGTTGTTGTTGCATTTACAAAAACAGAAGAAAGAAAAAGACAAAGACAGCAAGCAAAGCAAACACACAACCTTCTAGTGAGTATTGTAGTGTTCGTAGGCGAATCATACTTATTTTGTGATTCTTGTAAATGTTGAGTCATGGAGAGTCGAAATCAACAACAACATGCGTTTTGTTAAGTATGAGTATGATGAGTATTTCAAACTTTGAATATGAGTAGTATGAGTATGATATTAAAATAAGTATGAATGCGTATAAGTATCAGAAATTATGCGTATGATTCGAATCTACTCATCTTTTTGAATATTCATTGTTGATCTCTGGTGCCTAACAATAATGGATTGTGGTAATAATAATTTATTGACATGCAAAGGCAAGCGATTTCAAAAATCAAAAATTCATATGGAAAACACTCAATTACTAAAATATTTGCGAATTAAATTCAAACAAATTTTCAATAGCCAGTATATTTCCTCCTTCAATAATTTAGGGAATGAAAACAGTAAATTTTGTATATGTTTTCGATACAAATACAAGAACATGTTAAATCGTTTGTCTTATAAAAACAGGAGATTAATTAACAATTGTTTTCGTTTTAAACAGTTTGAGCTTAAAACAGTTTTTTATGGCCTTTTTTGCCATGATGCACAAAGAATATGTCATTTCCAATTATTAACAATTGGACGTAAACGAAATGTCATAAACAAATACAAAAAAAAATTGTATTTCAAAGGTTGTATTAGAAACTCATTGTATATTATAATTACGAACTTTTAACTCAATATGGAAATATTTTACAACACAAAAATAATTTCTCAATTGAGTTATTTTTTTTTTGTTTTTGCATTTTGAGAACATTTCTAAGCTTTAATTTTAGAAAGATTCGTTTTCGCAATAAAATTTCACAAAAAAGTGCTCATGATAGTCATTGTTTGAATAGCTTCACTGTGTAGAGGTGTTATACGAAACTTGTTTAAACAAAAATCCAAAAAAAAAAAATTAACTTTTTTTATTAAACAATTTTGTTAAATAATTTTACAAAAACAATAACAAATATGAAAACGAAAGGTGATTAATTTTTATATGTAAAGTTGTGGTATTGAACTGAAATTGCAAAGATTATGCCTGTGCTGATAAGAATTAAATAATTTGCGTATAAAAACTTAAACAAAACTGCAATCATTTTACAAGTGTTTGTTGTTTTTATTTATTTATTAAATACATTTTTTAATTAAATTATATCGCGCTTGTCGTGAAATTAGAAAAAAAAAGATAAAAAAATATTCAATTATTATACGTGACAATCCTTGGCTTGAAATAATTTAATTTCAAAATAAGTTTTAAAAAGTAAATTTAGAAATTATTTTAATTATTTTTATCATCTTTTAAAACCTTTTATCCTCAACAGTTTATACCATAGAGCACTTTAACAGAAAACAACGCTTACATTTTTGAATTGAATGGAGGAAAAAAAACAAAATTCCATTAAGAGATTTAAAACGTTAATCCCATAAGTGACTTTTGTAATATTTATTTATTTATTGCAATACAATTGCAAATTATATTTTAATTATGTACGAATTGAGTAACTTTGACCATATGCTCGGTGTAGTGTCACAGACTAAAGTTTCTGGTGGGAATCGAACCCACGACCCTCACGCTTATAGAGTAGCACACTACCCACTAGACTATCAGGACACCCGAGTGGCTTTTGTAATACGCAATCCAACAAGGATTTTGAACGGTGATGTATACATCAGACATCAGCAATCAGTACTCACAAAGATGAGTAGATTCGAATGATACTCATAAATTCTGATACTTATACGCATTCGTATATATTTCAACATCATACTCATATTCATAGTTTGAAGTACTCATAGTACTCATATTTAAGAATACGCATGATATTGTTGATTTCGACTCTGCTCTACTCAACATTTACAAGAATCACAAAATAAGTATGATTCGCATACGAAAACTACAATACTCACTACAAGCTTGTAAATTTGCTTTGCTTGTTGTCTTTGTCTCAATTCTTTTTTTTTTTTGTAAATGCCACAGCAACTAAAACTGTAAATTTTGATGAATGATTCGAATCATTCGAACCATTTATGAGTATTAAAAGTATTTTTCTAAATTTATAAATCTAAATGAGTAGGCTTATGAATCAAACATATCTCGAATGTTATGAGTTTGATGTCAACATTGTACTCATACTCATTGCAACCTGTACTTATAAATCAATGTTGTAGTGAGTACAAATGAATCAGAGTAGTTGAATTTCAATACTGTTGACTCACTCATACTCAAAATTTCATGAATACTTATGAGTAGCGCAAAAATGATTCATTGCTGACCTCTGGTACCAATCGGTCTCTTAAAAACATCTGCGTTATATACGAGATAATCGCCGAAAAAAACCAAAAATTAATTCCGCATGCTTTTTAATAACTTCAGATTTAATGAAGCTTTACCTAAGAACCTCCATCTTCATGCACAACAAAAAATTCAACATACAGAGGACATCAAATGGGAATTCATACAATTGGTACTGGTCGACAACAATTTTTGCGCATTTCTCTAGGTCGTAGACCTGACTAATTAAGTAAGTAAACAGCTTGATCTGTAGTTTCGACAAGGCGTCACTGCTCGACACACTACCCAAGCGTCAATTAATTTATTGCAGTAATGATTGTCCCAACAAATTTTAATGACAACTGACCGAGAAGATCATGCGATTAAACGCTTTACGAATTAACACGTTCACGCCGGCACGTACCACCGGTGGCCCGCACTTGACTGCCTTATCGGGCGGCGTGTACCTCCGGTGGCCCGCACTTAACTGCAATTGATCAAGTTATTAGACGATACATAATACCAAATTTTAAGATCTTTAGCACTTCAGCTGTCGAAAAAAAATACCTGAGAGTCACGTTCTCCTAAAAGCATTTATTTTTAATAACAATTTCAATTAATAACGTCTTATAAATATAACAGCCGCCCGTAGGAAACAAGCATGAATTGAAGCGCCGGCGTGAACGTGTTAATCTTTGTGGTCTTGTGAAATCTCCTGTGTATGTGGTAGTTTACCTAATCAAGTTTCTCTACTGAAGCAGCTTCTAGGATAATAGAGTGGCCCACTGTCGTTGCCTACAAGTAGCAAACACTGTGAAAATTTATCGCGTGAAGAGGTGAGAAACTACACATTAATTCCTACATCTTCTAAACATACAGCCTTTGTTATCGAGATTATCTTCACTGGCAGGTTCTGTAGCTTTCTGTATGAATTATTTGAAAGAGAAGTGAAGCCCTTGAATTTAAAATTTTTGTGGTTTGTGACAGTGAGAAAAACAAAATGTTAGTTTAGATAATGATAAGGTCTGGGTATTCCTCTGCTCAACGTTAAATGTCTTTATTTCCTAGATATCTGCAGACTCTATTCAAAAATCAAAAATTTCTTGTATAACATTTTCTTCTTTTTTTCAGTTTTATTTTTAGCCGTAATTTCTCTACTGAACTCCCAGTTTACCAGGAGTGATACAATGCCCGGCACGGAGATGTCCAGTCATAATGCATTTGCCTCGGATTTATTTTCTGCAATTGTAACTAACAAATCCACAGAAAATGTCATCTATTCACCAGCATCAATAGAAATCTGTTTGGCTTTAGCTTTTAGTGGTGCCAAGGGCCAAACAGCACTGGAAATGCGCAAAGTTTTGAAATTGCCTGAGGGTGATAAAAAGCAGGTATTGGAAAATTATAAAGAATTTTTGGAAAACTCGTTTAAACCGTCCAAATCATCGGAAGATGCTCCCCAACTGAAAATGGCTAATCGTTTGTATGTGAATAGTCACTTGAAAATTTCCGCACAATTCAATACGATTGCTCAGGATTATTTTGATGCCCAAGCAGAAAATGTAGACTTCCAGAAAAATCAAGAAGTGGTCGAAAATATTAATCATTGGGTGGAACAGCAAACAGAAAATAAAATTAAAAATCTTTTACAAGCAGATGCCGTAAATGCTGATACCACTGCTGTATTAATAAATGCCATTTACTTCAAAGCCAAATGGGAACTACCTTTTAGTGAAGGTCAAACCACAAAGGCCCCATTCTATCTGAATAATAAGCAAAAAATTGATGTGGACATGATGTTTACAAATGATGACTTTTGTTATGCGCAGTTGCCTGAATTAGATGCCACAGCATTGAAAATGCCTTACAAGGATTCCGATATTTCCATGTTGATTATTTTACCCAACGATAAGGAAGGTTTAGAAAAGCTAGAAACCAAACTAAAGAGTTACGATTTGAATCAAATCACTTCGAAATTGTTTGTCGCATATTTGGATGTTTTTCTGCCTAAATTTCGCATTGAATACGATATTGATTTGAAGGAGCCCTTAAGAAAGGTAAACTATTTGTCCTTAAAAACAATATATTTTCTTGTAATTTACATTATTTTGTTTTAAGTTGGGCTTAAATAGCATGTTTGAGGAGACAGCAAACTTTAGTGCGTTATTTGAGTCTGACCTGCCTCAGAAAATATCCGATGTCAAGCATAAGGCCTATTTAGATGTCAATGAAGCTGGTTCAGAGGCTGCAGCATCAACTTGTACGTTTTTTTTTTGTTCTTCTTGAAAATTTCAACGCATTAATCTGAAGATTTTTTTCAGTTCTTGGTCTAACGCTTCATACGATTCCTGCGGTATTCCGTGCTGATCATCCTTTCGTTTTTGCCATACGAAGCAAATCTGCTGTATATTTTACTGGGCATGTTGCCAAATTTTGAAATGTTTATTTTTTTTCTGAAATATTAAATACTAAGTAAGAAGGTTTTTTATTTAAAATTAAAATTTTGCTTTTACATTAATTGCTTTCTTATTTAAGTGTACATATGTACATAAGTTTGAAAGCCTTACAATTTCTCTTTACATTTCAATGAAAACTTGGATACATATTCCCTGAGTTCTACGTAAACTATGTGAAGGAATATGACATATGAAAATCAAAAAGTTCCTTAAACATTTAAATTAAAATACTAGCCCACCATTAATGACATTTTTTGGAGAGCCATTGTGATCTAGTTTGTATGTTTCCATCGATCCAAGAAGAAGCAAAGAGCTCTCACTTCTTCTCAGCAATTAGCTTACAATTGTAGATTGAATCTGCCTGTTTTATGAACATTCCATTCTCCGCTTCCCTTTTAACTCACAATTCATGTCAGTTCTAATGCTATTGTTCAATTCTCTTCCCATCGTAAAGATAAGCTCTCTCTGTTCATCTAACTTTGTTACTCGGAAATAAATGTTAAGCAGCAGAACTCACTAATATTTCTATTGGGCCTGGTAGATGTTCTTCTAAATAGAAAATATTAAAGAAATAATCGTTCAGGCATTCACAAATTATCCCATATATTGGTATACATTATAGTTTAAGGGCCTTTAGTTTAAGATCTAGTTTTGCGGAGTTACTTCTAAAATGGTAGAGTTTGTGGCGTATGTTAAGGTAAGTAGAATAGAGAAATTGAAAACCTATCGACATAATAAGAAAGAGTATTATATACGTATATCACAACCTGTGTTTGCTATTCAAAGCAAAGGGCTACAAGAAAAAGTTCTGAAGACACAATACTCCTCAGCCATACGCTAGTGCTAATAGAGAAGGCAAGGCTTTCATTGTCATTAAACTTTGCTGGCAATTGCGTTTTGGATTTTCGCGGATCAAATTTACCATTCTTTGCGGAAAATCTTTGTTTAACAGTGAAGCCTATAAAGCATTTCGTTCAAATAGGAGACCTACCGAGCTATTGAATTCTAAGAATTGCTCGATAAGCGAGAGCAACATTGTTGCATGCTTCATGCAGCGACGATTTTGTCTGAAATCCGCCTATTTCCTATTAATTTGTATGCGATAATATGAAGACGCCGTAGTCTAGTAGCAAGTGTTTTGGCTTATTAGACGTGAGGCCACGGTTTGAATCCCAGATAGGACTTCTACATCAAAATGAAATATGATTTCGTCCCAGCACATTTCTGGAAAAAACTCTGAGTGTTAATAAAACTTGTCGTTTGGACTCAATGTAAAACTAGAGCTCCCACCACTAATGGATAAAATTCACACAAGCAACATAAGTAATGAGAGAAGCTAGGTCGTAATCCTGACTAAAGGGTTGTAATTATGTATGTGTTAATATTAAGGGTGCTAACACTCTATTGACTGCCATGAGTATAGTTTTACTTCATAAGCTTTTGTATTCACTTAAAGGACGCTTCCTACATAGTATTGTTATTGCAGTTACTTCCATACGATCACATGGTATGGCAATTGTTTGCCAAAATTGCTATCGCAATTTATTCTGAATAAAAAATTACAATTAATTTGACAGAAGTGATTTCAACAAGAGAGCCCTATTAATTGTCAAAACCCCAAATGAGTGTATAACGCTTTTCCTGCAGAGATTTTTCCTGTCACTTACAACTTACTGTCTCAATTAGTCTCCTATTTTGCTAGAAACAACACAATGGAGTGCATGAGTAGTTGCCTTTCCCCGAGTGTTGATTTTACAATAAAAAAATAAAAATAAAAATATATTATCTTCTATTTGTTCTACATGACATTTAAGAAGACACTTTTTCGCTTTCTTTCCTTAATATCTTTTGAATTGCAAGTACTTCTAATTTGGAATGAAGCTTTTTAACAAACTGTGGCTAAATCTAAAGGGCAAATCAATAAAAAAAAATATACGTTAAATATAATTTCATTTTTTAAATTTTGCATTCCACTTTATTATTCTGATATTTCTTCTATTTTTTCTACAAAAAAAAACCAGAACAAACCAGTCAGCTAAGGCGGTAACATTACTTTGTTGATCATTTTTAAAACCATAGCTTCAGCCATATATACGAATGATGTATATACTGACACATACGAGTATTTAGATAAACGAACAATTAATTTTAATTTTGCTACGCTTGAAAATATTATTTCGTCTCCTATTATTTATTATATTAACAGAAATTTTCCAAAAAAAACTTGTTTTAATTTTTATTGGTTTTTACAAATCATTGCAGTTGAACGCATCATCTTTTTAACAGAAACAGAATTCATTTCATTTTTGACAGCCAGTAATGGTGTACAATATTTAATTTTTGACTTGGAAAAAAAGGAAAAATGTTTTCAGCTCAACGGAAATATGCTTCTGATGTGGACATTGTGTGCAACAACTTAGTGGCAAATATTATCCTTAATTTTCGAAGAAGAAGAGCCCCGTACCATTACGTTATCAACATGAGGATGTTACAAAACATATCCCCCCATCTTTTAATATTTCTTTGATTTGTTTCAGTATTAATTGAAATGAAATTTTTGATGATTGACTGGGTGCTGTCTGACACTCTTATTCATTGTGTGGTGACTAGAGGTGATAAGATTTCTTAGATGAATTGCTTGAAGCTCCTCAATTTTAAAAACCAATATTATTCGGATTTGAAGTCGAGCACTTTAAACTCTACAGCAATATTTTTGCACGACGTGGTTAAAATTCTTGACCAATAGACCTTCAAACATTTCAACCGGTGACTTTCTCAAATAAAAAGAAACTGTGTATCAACAGATTTCTGAGATGAAGCCTCTTGATTTTCTTTTCCAAAAAACACGATGACAATTTTTTGAATTCCCCAAAGCTGGGCACTATTATTCGGGTCTGATAGCTAGAACTTTAACCTCTAGACCAAAGCTCAGCAATTAATCGTTTTTCGCTGCTCATAAGTACTCATGAAATTTTTAGTATGAGTATGACTCAAGACAATATTGAAATTTAACAACTCTCATTCATTCATACTCACTACAACATTGATTTATAACTACAGGTTGCAATGAGCATGAGTACAACGTTGACATCAAACTCATAACATTCGAAATATGTTTGATTCATACGTCTACTCATTTAGATTCATAAATTTAGAAAAATACTCATAAATGATTCGAATCACTCACCATAATTTGATCCTAATCTACTTATCTTTTTGAATACTCATTGCTGATCCATGATATGCATCGAGCATTTGCAATTCTCGAAGTCTTAAAATAGGATCTTCGAAAGTTGATAACGTCCATCTTGTTGTAGCTTCATCTGTCAAATTAGTTGTCATTTATTCAGTCTGTTTTACCAAACCATCATGGACGGCCATAGACAATGACGTGTGTTCGCTGAATGGATTCTGGAGCAATTGGTTATTGATCTACAGCGATGAGACTCATTTCTCGATGCATGAGTATATGAGCAAATAAAATTTTTGAATATGGCACCATACAAAAACATGTGTGATCCAATAGTAACCATCGCACACCGAAAAGATCACTACTTACTCTGAGAGTAAATAAAATTACCATGAAAAGTTTTTTCAAAAATCTGTCGTTCAGAGTTGACTTTAAACTGTGGTCTCGCCATTTATGAAAAAACTTAACAAAGTATGTGATATGGGAAGCAAGATCGCGATGTGCGAAGCTAGATCGTGATGTGGGAATCTAGATCGTAATCCTGACTGAAGGGTTGTGGTTGTAATGACCAATTAAATGAAGTAAGTAAGTTACGAGCGAAATCGTTAAATAGTCGCCGCAGTCTAGTATATACAGTCTTGACCTATTAGATATGAGCCCTTCAAGTAACTTCGACATTTCGTACGAAAACGAATTATCTGTAGGGTTGTTGACCATAAAGCTTAATTTCTTAATTAATTTTCTTTATTAAACTTGTCTCCTAAATTTAATTGGTCGTGTTTTGAACTAAAGGCAAACGGAAATAAATTCGTCATTCCGTTCAAAAATCACGAAATAGTCGCCATGTCGACAAATTGAAAATTAGTACTTCAGACATGATTATAAATCGCCACGTTTGATGATAAATCGCCAGATTTCACAACCAAGTGTATAAACGTTTTATGTTCGATACTGTGGCAACTCTCTCTCTCTCGCTCTCTGTTATTATTTCGCTCCGAAGGTGAATTTAATTCACCATGTTTCACTCCATAGTGTTTCTCTAATATTCTCTTCATTTGAGTGATATTTGAAAATGATAAGTAGATAACAACAACAACAATAGTGTAATATCACTCAAAATATTTGGTAAAGATAAATAACGTTGTGCTTAAATTTCGTAGTGCTTTAAAAACCAGCGGACGCGGTAATAATAATTTCGTTTAAATAATACGATATATACGTACACATAAGTGTGTTTTTAATTACTAAAAAAGAAAATAAATAAATAAGTGAGTAGAGTAGCAAAGTAAAAGAATACAACAACGACGATTTGGAAAACCCCATACAAATTAAATAAATCATGATTTATATCCATCAAATAGTTGTTAAACAATCATGAAATTTATTGGGTATACATTGTACAAGTAAAGTTTTCAATTCATTTGAAATTTAGAATTTTAACTCAAAAAATAACATTTTGAGTTTCATTTTATTCAAATATTTTCCAATACTTTTCGTAAGTACTGCACTGAGCTCATATTGTCATGATTTTCTACAAGAAAACATAAAAAAATCTTTGATTTTGAAATAAAATTCTCTATAAAAGCACTCATGATAGTCATTGCTTGAATAGATTCCACTGGGAATGTGTGTGTTGTGCGACAGATAACAATTGTAAACAATTAAAGTGTTTCAGACAACAATTAAAAAAAAAAAGAATTTCTTAAAAAATAAACAATAAAAGAAAAAATAAAAATATTTTATTAACAAATATTTGAGAAAATAATAACAGATATGCCAGAAGTGATAAACAAAGGTGATTAATTGTTAAATATTTTAAATGAAGGTGAAATACATATGGTATAAAAAAAACAAAAAAAGAAACCCCCAGATTAAAGGCAAATAATTAAAAAAAAGTTTATCAATATTGTTGACATTCTAAACAAAAAAAAATTCAATTTTTTTTAATCAAAATCTATTGTGTTAAAATTGATAAAAAAAAAGCGTTTCTTGTATTTTATATTCAAATTGTTCAAAGAAATTTAAGCGATATTTTTGAACAACAGAAGCTCCTTCTGAAAGTGAGGGTAATTTTTCAAGGAACAAAGCCTGCAAGCACAGAGGAAAAATTGTCAGAAACTATTTGGCTGAACAAACATACCGCATGCCAAACTAGCATCTAAAGCGACCTCTAAAAGTTGCGACTGATGTTAGAACTTTATTCTTTTGCACAAACAATTATGTTGACTGGTTGGTTGGTTGTCGGTTGGAAGGATATTAAAATTTTTGTTCGATACAATGTTGCAAAACGATGCTACGATAACAATTTTTAATTGAATTTGGTTGAAAAATTGAAACGCGCGAAGAACAGAACAAACCGTTCATTCAACATGTTGTACAACTAATCGCAATGTGTAGAGGTCGCATAAAAGCCATGTCCTTAAGCTCAACATAAATTTATGATCTATTGGGTAATGTTATAATAATCGTTCCATTAGTTTCGGTATCCTTTCCGCATGCCCTGTCATACATTAGAATCTAACAAGCCTACCAATGTTTTATTCTTAATATTCTCTTGGTTTTTCTCTCATCAGTATCGCTCCAAAGTGATTTTTTTTTCAACTTTTCCTACCGTATTAGGAAATAATACATGAAACGTTTCCATTTGAGTTTCAATGCTGTGGAAAGCTTTTTGAGTTATTCAGGTTTATGTTCTGTGACTTACTGTCTTTATTGGCTTGATTATACGCTTCCTTATCTCCCATCACTCCTTGGTGACTAGGTATCCATATAATGTGTACATTACCATACCAGGAGTAACTGTTAATCGTGTTATTATACTCCAGGACAGTCCATAATTGACTATCAGTAAAGTTATTTAAATTAGCAATCCTTTGGTATTTTTGGATGATTGCAAGCTGTTGCAATTCAAGCCCAAAAATCCAAACATTAATGCATGCCTCGACTTGCGTTCAAAATTATCAACCGGTTTGAAGCCTTCGCTTCGTTTAAACTTAGACTCCACTTCACAGTGGTTGATTTTCCTGAAGCAAATTTCTAAAGCCCCTGTTTGCCAAACGTGCTGGGAATGTATATTCGTTTTTACCATATGAAGAGCAATATAAGTACATAATTGACCATAACAATCCTTCAGTCAGGATTGCGGCCTAACTTCTCAACATGAGTGGGGGACAGTTTGAAGTCGACTCCGAACTCCAATTTTATTTACTCTCAGAGTTTTTGACAGAAATCTGCTGAGAGGAAGTCGTCGAAGAAATATTTTTTCATATTTAGTTTTGATGCCTGCCCTGGGGTTTGAACCGTGGCCTTACGTCTAATAAGCCAACACTCTTCCTACTAGACTACGGCAATTTCATTACAGTTCGGTAATCGCTTTCATTGCTTTTCGTATTCTTAAAGCAAACCTTTCAGTTACGTTTTGTGACCGTTTGGCTAGTCTAGGCTTAAGCCTTGGCTTCAATAGTTTTTTTTTTCTCCCCAAGGGAATTCATTTTTATCGATTCTCTTCAAACTATCAGAAGACGCATGCCTCTAAGTCTTCTATCTTATCTACTAATAGTCTGAGAGCTGTACAATTTCTACATGTGACCTTTGAAGGTCGATCTTAACAAATCTTATGTATTAAATAATAGTAGTGCCACCATCTGTATCGATAATCTACAGCGTGAAGAGTCAATGTTTAGTTGAATTAATACTACAGCCCACATCAATGAACGACCTCAGTGAAGCTTAATTTTCTCATTAATATGGGCTCAGGTATGACGTAATTGTTAGGGAACTAAAAACAATTAATTGTTTGAAGTGTTTTTTATTATTTTTATTTAAATTAAAAAATATTTAAAAACTAGATAAACGTGACATTTTTATATATTGAACCCTCATACTGTTTGAATAACAAAAACGACCATAAAATTAAATTTCTGTTAATGAGAAATTTTAAAGAAAAAAATGGGAAATACAGAAATAAAAGTTATTAATAATTACCCGATAACAGACCCAAAACAATTTATTTGTTTAGGCTTTTAAAAAAATGTAGAAAAAATTACAGCAAAAAAATCTGTTAAAGTTTTCAGAGGTTTGTTTAATTATCGTATAAAAATAAAGAAAAAAATTATTATGACTAATCGATAATATGCACCTATGTACGTACATGTGGAATTAGTTCAGGACTTACGAAAAAAAAAATAACAATTACTGCTGAGCTTCATTACGAAGTAATTTGCACAAGGTTCAATAATATTTTATAAAAACAAAAAATAAGCCTTATAGTGACCTCATTATTCAAACCAACAAAGATTTTCGCAACTAACTAAAAATAAATAACTTTTACGTAATCTTTTTCCCTGCGTCTCTCATAGTAATGTTGATTAAAATTACAAAACTTGCATGTCATAATCAATTATGGCTCTTCTATTTAGAAATTTCTGCTCGATGACTCAAACAATACACAACCTATCTGATCCCACTGTCCACGATATCACTATAAATAAGCGATATTTAATTGATGATTTTTATAACCCAGTGTCACGGTATTTTTCTATTTTTTTATTGACCTAAATGTAACGCGTGATTTATTAAAATTTACTTAAGCCGTGAGATTAATTGCACACCAAATACGCCTCTAAATAGATTTATATTATTGCGTACATTATGACACATGGAACCGCCTTGTTGAGAACACATGTAAACCAAGTTTAGTTCTTCTATTCTAAGGGAAACAAAAAATTTTTAATTGTCGTATCTTGCACCACTGACTGTACTGTACAGCATCAAACAATGCTTCCTTCACAGTGCATTAGCAGTTCTGACTGCACAACGTACCAAATTCGGTAAATCGGTGAAAAAATTGAGCCCAAAAAGGTGCTACTCTGAGGGAGATAATTTCTCGATAGAAATTAAATTTTCGAATTGGAAGTTCTTAAACTGCTACTGGCTGCACAATGCACCAATTTCGGTTAATCAGTAAAAAAAAAATTTAGCCTAAAAGGGTGCTCTTCTTCAGGAGATAATTTTGCGATAGAAATTCAATTTTCCAAACAGCACAAACTTAGGTAATTCATTTGCAAATCGACTATTCACTGTGCTCAGCAATTCATGCAACATGTCAAAAAATTTGTCTGTTTTATACTGAAAAAAGTTACGCTGTAAACTGAAATACTAAAAATTCACCCGTTTGTTCCGAAAAAATTTTGTCATAAAAAGGCTTTAATTTCCTTTCAGAAAATTAATCCAGAAAGAACACTGAACATCATAGTACGGATTTGCTCAATATTAACAAACTTCTTCACTACTACATCAAATATAATAACCATATGTACATGCATACATGATTGGTAATTACAGCCCTTCACTTCCGACTACTTCCTAGCTTCTCACCACCACTTATGAAGAGAACGACAGATTTTTAAGAAACTTCTCATGGCAATTTTATTTCTCTTCCTTATCTCCAATCACTCCTTGGTAACTAGATAGATACCCATATAATGTGTACCAGAGATCGGCAATGAATCGTTTTTTCGCTACTCATAAGTACTCATGAAATTTCGAGTATGAGTAAGTCAACAGTATTGAAATTCAACTACTCTGATTCATTCGTACTCACTACAATATTGATTTATAAGTACAGGTTGCAATGAGTATGCGTACAACGTTGACATCAAACTCATACCATTTGAAATATATTTGATTCATACGCCTATTCATTCAGATTCATAAATTTAGAAAAATACTTATAATAGTACTCATAAATGATTCGAGTGATTCGAATCATTTATCAAAAGTTACAGACTTACTTGTTGTTGCATTTACAGAAAAAAAAGAACGAAAAAGACAGACAGCAAGCAAAGAAATATACACAAACTTCTACTGAGTATTGTAGTGTTTGTACGCGAATCATAATTATTTTGTGATTCTTGTAAAAGTTAAGTAAATGAGAGTCTAAATCAACTACATCATGTGTATTGTTAAGTATAAGTACAATGAGTTCTTCAAACTTTGAATATGAGTTGTATGAGTATGATATTAAATAAGTGTGAACAGAAATTATGAGTATCATTCGAATCTACTCATATTTTTGAATACTCATTGCTGATGTCTGATGTGTTCATCACCGTACCTGGAGAAGCTGTTAATCGTATTTTTAAACTCCAGGACAGTCCATAATTAGGAATTCCTGAATAGTGTTGTCCTTATTGTTATTTGACTATCAGCTATTATTATTTTTATTTAAATGAGCAATCCTTTGGTATTTGTGAATGATTCCAAGCTGTTGCTATTCAAACACAAAAACCCAAACATTAATGCATGCTTCGCTTTGAGCTTAATATTATCAATCTGCTTGGAGCATGCAGCCTTTGCTTTGTTTAAACTTAGACACCACTTCACAATGGTTGATTTTCCTGAAGCAAATTTCTAAAGCCCCGGTTAGCCAAACGTGCACGGAATGCATATTAATTGACCAATTAAACTGATATAAAACAATCACTCATCAGTTCTTTGCTTCCTAGAGAAATGCAAAGCATACAAAAAGATTCATAGTTAAGCTGCCTATAGTAGGTTATTGAGGAGTTTAGAGATAAATTTTCAATTGAATTTATTTCCTAGAAGTCTACTGATACTTATTCTTAGAATTCATAACAAAAACTCTCCGTTTAAAAACAAATCATGACTTAATTAATTAATTATAATGAATTGTTATTATAATCATTATTATTTAAATTTTTTGTTTTCTTTGCAGTTTTATTTTTCGCCGTAATCTCTTCATTACTGTATAGAACAACAATGGCTGGCACAGTTGGTGTACCAGCATCGGCAAGTTGTAATGCCTTTGCTGCGGACCTATTTCCAGTAGTTGTGGATAAAAAATATACAGATAATGTGGTCTTTTCACCAGCATCCGTACAAGTGTCTTTGGTCTTAGCTTTTGGCGGTGCTGAGGGCCATACAGCAGAGGAGATGCGTCAAGTTTTGAAATTGCCTGAGGGTGATAAAACACAGGTGTTGGAAAATTATAAAGTTTTTTTGAAAGGCTTTTCTAAATCCTCCAAATCAACGGAAGACGCTCCCCAATTGAAAATGGCCAATCGTTTGTATGTGAATAGTCAACTGAAAATATCACCAGAATTCAATGTAATTGCTCAGGATTACTTTAATACACAAGCAGAAAATGTAGACTTTAATAAAAACCAACAAGTGGTTCAAAAGATTAATCAGTGGGTAGAACAACAGACAGAAAATAAAATTAAAAACCTTTTACAGCCAAATGCAGTCAATGGTCAGACATCTGCTGTCTTGGTGAATGCGATTTATTTCAAAGCCAAATGGTTACATCCGTTCAGTGCAACAAGCACCGCAAAAGCTGCTTTCTTTATGAATAACAAGCAAAAGATTGAAGTGGATACCATGTTCACGGATGATCGTTTTGGTTATGTAGAGTTGCCTGAATTAGAGGCCACCGCATTGGAAATGCCTTATAAAGACTCTGATATTTCCATGTTGATTATTTTACCCAACGATAAAGAGGGTCTAGAAAAATTGGAAAACAAATTAAAGAATTGGGACTTGAATCAAATTACAACAAAGATGTCCGTACAGGATGTGGAAGTTTTTCTACCCAAATTTCGTATTGAATACAGTATTGATTTGAAGGAACCTTTAAAACAGGTGAGATTTTTCTCCGAAACCATTGAACACAGGTGCCTTCAATTTTCTATTTCTTTTTTTTTCAAGATGGGCTTAAATAGCATGTTTGATCAAACAGCTAACTTTAGTGGCTTATTTGAAAATGCTCAACATCAAAAAATATCAGATGTCAAGCATAAAGCCTTTTTAGATGTTAATGAAGCCGGTTCAGAGGCTGCTGCAGCCACTTGTAAGAATTTCTTTTATTTTATTTTATATTTTTTATATTTAATTATTCCTTTAATTTTCCTTTCCAGACATGAAAATTGTACCCATGAGCTTAAATTTGGAACAGAAAGTATTCCGTGCTGATCATCCATTTGTGTTTGCCATACGCAACAAATATTCCGTGTATTTTGCTGGGCATGTGGCCAAATTTTAGAATATCTCGTTCGTTTTTGATCATTGAATATCTTTTAGCTTTATTTGGTATTGTTTAAGAATTTTATACAGAAAATATAATTTTTATTTAAAGCAACCGAATTCATCTATGTTATGTTAAATGCGCACCATACGTACGTCTGAGATGAGTTCATAATGCTAGTTGGAAAGATGTCCTTTTCAAATTTAAGAGCAAGTTCTCCAATTCTTCAGAAGGATTTGATTTCAAATGAATAATTGGTTCTAAGAAATACATTTGCAATCGTCTGGTGCCATTTCAATAAACGATATTAACACGTAGACTGCCGCCGCAGTTCAGAGAACTGGCCACGCACGGCAACATTGCTTTTTAGTTTTTTTTTCCCAGAAGCCATTTATCAATACTAGCATTGATATAATACTATTTTATTCGTAGGCAGGTTTAATGAGTACGAGATAACTCACAGTTGGCACCCTAGAAGGGAACGCAATCTACGAGTTATCTCGTAGTGGGCAGTCAACGTGTTTATAAGCACAGGAATCGTATTCGGTATACATACATACATAATCGGTCATTACAAGTTTTCAGTCAGGATTACGCCCTATCTTCTTGCACCAACATGAGTGGTGCGTGTTAATTTTATCCCTAAGTGCCGGCGGACCTACAGTTACAAGTCGACTCCGAACGACAGATATTTTTGGTGAAACTTTTCATGGCAATTTTATTTCACTCACAGAGTTTTTGCCAGAAATCTGCTGAGAGGAAGTCGCCTTAAAAGTATATTTTGTATTTCGTTTTGTTGGAGACGTATAACCTAGGGATTGAACTGTTTTCTTATGTTTAATAAGCCAACATAATATCTATTAGACCTCGAGTCAATTCCTCTGTTGTAGGTTATTTTTTTGTTAGAATTATGATCCAAGTTAAGTGATCTTATGATTGCAAAAACTGGACAGTCTTCAAGCCTCTGCTTGGAACTTGTTTTCTAACCAGGCATAGTGGACTTCAATCACAAAGTATACATACATTATGTGACGAGCGGATTTAATCACAATCGACGAAACATTTGAAAACTGTGTCGCGTTAATGCATTTCAATACGGAAATACTTATGAATGCTTATTAAATAATAGGCAGAGAGTTTGGGTAACTGATATCGAACAGCATCTTGTCAGGACAATATGGTTAAAAAGGGATACATTACAAAGTGACCCAACATAGGGTGAAGGCAACAATGCTAAACCATAAATTTTCAAACTAATTTTTTCGACAGGATTCTATCGTGTAATATTCTTCTTCATACAGGTTTTGAAGGCTTCTGTAGCTTTACAATGTGCAATTTTAACAATGCTATCCAACCAAAACATACGACCTAGTTTCTCATACCACCCATGTTGTGTGTGTTAACTTTATCCATGAGTTGCATGACATACATACGTAGATCGACAGAAACTAATAGCTTGATTCGTTGACTTGAAACATCATATTCCGAGAGAAATTTTTACTCAAGATCTTCGATGCAGCGCAAGTTAGCGATAATTTCTGCATTCGCACGAACAATAAATTGTATGAGGTATTCAACGATATTTGCGTTGTGTAATGCATAAACATCCAGCTGGCACGGACATGTCGTTCAGATAACAGAATTTAAACTGTAAATCCGTGTCGGATTTTTGACGCAGAAATCACCAAACCTCGGCACGGAGAACCAAGATGAAGAAGTCATTTCATCTATTGGTGCTTCAAATTCCTAGAAGGAATTATTAAGGTCGGCCGAAGACGCCCACCATCAGGTTGTAAAGACCAATTAACTAAATAAATAATCTGAGGAATGTTTCGTACGCTGGACATAGATTACATGCATACATAATTGGTTATTACAACTCTTTAGTCAGGATTAGGATCTAGCTTCTCACATCACCTATGTTGTGTGTGTTAATTTATCCATGAGCAGCGACAGCTGCAGTTTAAGGTTTACTTCGAACGTCAGATTTTTGTGAAACTTTTCCTGATGATTTTATTTTACTTAAGCAGAGATGTCATGTTGCAGAAAATAATGCATTTCTCTTTCCCACATCGTATATTATTTAAAAATACTGTAAATATGTTTCCGTTGGATTTAATAGGCCTAATAGTACACAAAAATTAGTAAGCTTTTATAACTTTAAGCAAAGCAAATTATCTTTTTGTAACTTGATAAATAGGACTCTAACTTAAAAAGATACGTCTGTTCATTGGTTTTATGGCCTTTATGCTGTAAACACATTAGATGCTTCAATTGCTGCGCAGCAACCTAGCAAAAATAAAATGCATGCGCGTGTATGGAAAGAATTATTTTAAAGGCAGCGCGTAAACAAGTGTCGATTCGGCTACTAAGCACTAAGGTTAAAGGCCGAGATGACAGCAGAGTCTATATAGATATTTTCTTATGTGCATTGTTGCATTCGGTAGTTCTTCGTTAAGGACACATCTGCATATACACACACAATAGTGTGTGTATATCACAATCAGTTGGTTGCTACTGAAAGGGCTAAGGTAGTCTGGAGACAGACTACACCCCAGTCAAACGCTACCATTAATAGAGAAGGAAAGGCTTTCATTGTCGTTAAGCATTGCTGGTAACAGCGTTATGGAGTTCACGGATCAAATTTACTATTCCTTGTGGAAAATCTATGTACTGCAGTGAAGGTGTAACTATCTATTAAATTCTATGAATTGCTCGATGAGCGTGAGCAATATTGTTGCTCATTGTTGAAAAAATAATTATTTTTTGTGGCTTTTAGATTTTTAATAAAAATCTCTGTAAAAGCACTCATGATTGTCATTGTTTGAATAGATTCCCAACAGGAAAGTGTGTGTTACGCAATATATAACAATTGCAAGTAATTGAAGTATTTAAGGCAACAATAAAAAATGATTTTTTAAGAAATAAACAAAAAGGAAAATAAAAATATTTTATTAACAAATATTTGAGAAAACAATGACAATATGAATGAAAATATGAAAATAGGTGATTAATTGTTACATACATATTTTAAATGAAGGTGAAATATGATATAAAAAAAAAGAAAAAAATGAAACCCAGATTAAAGAATTTCCCAAAAGAACAAAGCCTGCAAGCACAGAGGAAAAATTGTCAGAAACTATTTGGCTGAACAAACATTCCTCATGCCATACTAGCATCTAATGCGACGCCTACACGTTGCGACTGATGGTACAACTTTATTATTTTGCACAAACAAACTTTCACAGGCCATTGCAGAGGTAGCCCACATTAGAGTTGGAAATTATCTGTGAAAAGCTGGCAAGTCAATGAAGTTCGACGTTCGTGTGCTACATGAATGAAGGGAAAAACATTTCGTTTATTTTTAAAAGTGATTCTTTATAAACGGAGGTCAAGATTAATTTTTGTGTTTGTTGAGATTGATAACTGCAACAATTTGAGTAATTCTGAAATCTGCTACTCACCATGATACATGACAACAATGTCGCATAAATTTTGTCTTATTGCCATAAATTACCTGCACTTGATTAATGAGTTTTGATGCTGCAGCACGTAATGACGGCAATTTGTTTTAGTAATAGACTTTAGCAAAACGCTGTTGTAAATTAAAAAAAAAAAAAATCGTTTAAAATTGCAATGACGTCCTACACTTTATACAAAAATGCCGACAATACACGAGAACTGGCATCCAAAAACTGTGACATATCGATTAGGATCACAACCTAGCTTCTTACACCACTCATGTTATGTGTATTAATTTTATTCATGAATGGGGAGACATAATGTCGACTCCGAACGATAAATTTAAGCAATATTTCATGGCAATTTTATTTACTCTCAGAGTTATTTTTTGCCTGAACACTGCTGGGAGGAAGACTCCGAAAAAAATAATTTTTTCATACTTTGCTTTGTTTGAGATGTCTGAGCCGAGTGGTTTAGCGCTTTAAAAATAGTGATTTCGACGTCAATGACTAAATGCGTTCGAGGCAACCAGAGAAACTGGTAGACCATAAATTGTTAACACTACACTGCGTTCACGGTTCGAGTCAGATGCAAGAAGAGCTTGCACAATCATTAGGCATGACTCAAGCAACCATTTCAAGACCACAAAAAACTAAAGGCGAGAGACATGGAAAAACGATTTTGCAAGTCTGAACTGCTGTTTGATCGCTTTAAAACGAAATAATTTTTGCAATGAATCGTTTTTTAATTCATTACGACAAGCCCAAGCACAAGAAGTCATTGCCAAAATTTGGGCAAAGAGCAAAATCTATGCTCAAGCAAGCCATCTATTGCACCAAAGTAATGCTCTGTATTTGATTGCATTAGAAGGGTATGTTCTATTATGAGCTGCTTAAATACGGACAATAAATAATTCGTACTGACTATGTAACTAGACATGAGGCCATAAGTTTCAACGCTTAGTAACATATTTCCATGGCGTTCAAAAACTGTTTGGATAACAATGGATGGATAGTGTTACCTTAACAGTCGTATAGCCAAGACACAATTCTTTGGTTGATGCAGAACGCTTTTGCTGAACTATGGTTCAATTCAGCGCACCGTAACATACATTTTCTGGATGCTTCTCGACCTCAAAAGACCTGGGATTTTTTTTTTTGCGACAGAGTTCATAAATTGCTAAAAAAAAAGTATGGGAAAAACGTAGCTTCCGATAGACAGTACTTTGAATTACAAGGCAAAAAATATCATTTGAATTTCAACGAATGCATTAACCCTCTCATGCCCGAATTAAAATGGGAGTGCCTAAAATTTTTTTGAGTAGACATATAACATAGAGTTGACCTCAATGTCAACTGACAAAAATTTCAATGTCCTAAGTATCCAGGTTCAAGAGCTACAGGATGTTGCGTATAGGCAACATTGGGCAATGGTGTTATAAATTTAAATACAAGTTGATTTTTTTTTCAAATGCGGTTTATTTCAATTTATGTATGGTAGGACACAAAACAATTTTTTTGAGGAGTGGCGCACAAGTGCACATTGCATTTGCTGCATTTACATATATACATTCACACATAATTGGCATTTACAACCCTTCAGTCAGGATTACGGCCTAGCTTCTCAACACCAATCATGTTGTGTGTGTTAATTTTATACATGAGTGGCGGGTCCTACAGTTTAACGTCGACGCCGAACGACAGTTTTTTGAGAAACAATTCATGGCAATTTTATTTACTCTCAGAGTTTTTGCCAGAAATCTGCTGAGAGGAAGTCGCCGAAGAAATATTTTCATATTTTCGTTTTGATGTCTGATCTGCGGTTTGAACTCGGGCCTTACGTGTAATAAGACAACACATTACCTACTAGACTACGGCGACTTCCAAAGTTACTGAAAGTTCCCTTTAACTACACCCAACTTTAACTGGAAGTTGTAATAATGGCCGTAAATCAGTCATTGCAAGTTTGCGTTATAAATGTCTGTCATGCAGTCATATTGTCAACTACATATATGTTGCATGTTCACGGTTCGGTTTTTTTTTTTGTTATTTCCACTTTAAAAAATTATAAAATAAAACACTTGTACTCACAGTAAAACTGCATTAAATGCATCGTCAAGATTGTTTAAAAGCAAAATAAGGGAATTCTTCACAACTTAATCGTTTTCAATAACAGAATGATTCGGAAACAAAGCAATGCCGCATTTTAAATATTTTCTTTGTTACGAAAAGAAAAAGAAATAAGAAATATTTTCTTCTCTTAAATATCTGTCTACGCTCTTTGAACAACGGTTTAAGATCAACGCCTAAAACTCTCCCTACATCAAGTGAAATTAATTTTATTTTCAAAATTAATTTCGTCCCTTTTCGTATTGTTTCGATCAAGTGAACGGCGAGCACTATAGTTCGATGATTACCGATTTCTGTTCGTCTGACTTGGATGATCTCAACAGCAACGAAATGTTATTTCAACAGGACGGCTCTACGTGCCACATAGCTCTTACTGTATTACATATTCTGCTATTGAAATATTAAGATCAGAGTGATTATCCCAATTCCTAGTCGCATAAGCCTGTTTCACTTGTTTAATTTTGTAGCATTCAGTAGGGATTTGAAGACAAAAATTCAGTCCAAGATGTTTTTTGCCCCTAAACTGATGTAGCATAACCAGCATAAATTTTGATATTAAATAGGTCTTTCATTATTCATTTCAGAGCATTTTAAAAAACCAAGTCAGTGTAACCGTACAACTGGCTAAGACAGAATCGGAACAGTATTAACTGTTCCGTGGCTTGGCCTATATTGATGTAATTTTCAAAATGTTCAATAATTTTCAAAGGATCACAAATCTATCAAAGACAAAACCTTAGCTTAGCTTGGCAGGATTTAATTTCCATTATGCAATAGGTAATAAAGAATTATTGTTGCAGAAAATAATGAATTTCTCCTTACCTCAACTTATATTATTTAAAAATACTGTAAAGCCGGTAAATATGTCTACGCTGGACTTAGGCCTAATAACACGAAAATTAGCCAATTTTTAAGACTTTAAATGAAATATTTAAAGCGTATTATCATCTTGTAACTTGATAAATGAGCATCTAACTCAAAAACAGAACTACTTTTTATTGGCTTTATGCTGTAAACATATTAGATGCACCAATTGCTGCGCAGCCACCTAGCGAAAATAAAATGCATGCGTGTGCATGGAAAGCATTATTTTAAAGGCGGCGCGTAAACAAGCGTCGATGCCGCTACTACTACTCACATAGGTTAAAGGCCGAGATGACAGCAGAGTCTATATAGATTTTTTCCTATATGCATTGGTTAATTTGGCACTTCTTCGTTAAATCAACATCTGTATGTAGTTGGGCAAGTTTCAACTTTTGATTTACTGTGAGTACTTTGACAGCTGGTGTGTTTACTTTTTTCCTTAAGTTTTTTTTTATTGTGTGGAGGTAAATTTAGAATAGATACTTCAAAGTACGGAATGCGTCAATCTGATACGTCGTTATTTTTCCATCAGTTGCAAATTTCAAAGTCCAACCTATGACGGATTCTATCTAACACAACCTTAATTTCTGGTTTTGCTCGCAACAATGTAGTGGGAAGGTGTACGATGCATACAAAATATTCCAGAGACACCATTGATGAACAAGTAATCAACTGAACATTTGCAATTAATTTATTTACCAAGAACTTCGATTCTGCCGCTTTTAAAATCGTAATGCGCATGCTGCTTGACAAAGGCACCAATTGTAAAATTGTCTCGCAACACTTGATGCCTCTTATGTGGTTACAGCATTACACATACAACCTATAGTAGCACATAGTGTGTAAAAAGAGAATGTAAATAAAACCTCTTGAAAACAATTATTCTCTTATAAAAAAATTAAGGGTTGCCAGTACAATTAAAAACTAAAAATTTTATCTGTTTAGAAATATATTTTTATTATATTATTTAGTTGGTATAAACATTCCGAGGATATTTTGTACGTACTCTCAAGGGTGTCAAGAGAGCATCTAATGCTGATGGGTGCTTTAATTTTAGATCCCTACGCACTCCGAGGAAAATTCGTTCTCAATGAGTATTATGCGGCCCCTATCAACTCAAGGTTAGGCAAAGTACTTTTAATATGCAAAAGTCGTGAAAGAAATATTTAACCCATGATAATAATTTAAAATTAGAATTGCTATTGATTATCTTTGAACCTAGTTATACAATATTTTTTATTTGTTTATGCATACATTGTTTTATTGCTGCATTTGCGTGGCTTTTTTTTATAAATTTTCCTTTTTTTAAATTAATCAGTGACACATGCTCCTTGATATCGAAAACAAAAAAATCCCATTAGATCATAGTGCTGACGAAGGTTCCTAAGTTGTTATAATAAATATCGGACAGATGGCGCCACTAAAAATGAATTAAATCGTAAACTTTGCATTTGATCATGATATGATCTTTAGCAAAGTTGTTGTGCATAAGTCGATGGAGGTTTCTAAGTTAGTGCGATTAATTTCCGATGGATGGCGCCACTGATAATTATTCACAATGAAATAAATCGTAAAATTTGCATTTGATCATGTTATGATCTTTATCAAAATTGCTGTGCATGAACCGAGGAAGGTTTCTAAGTTGGTATGACCGATATCCGACAGATGGCTCCACTGAAAATGACTACAAATGAATTAAATCGTAAACTTTGCATTTGATCATGATATGATCTTTAGCAAAGTTGTTGTGCATAAGTCGATGGAGGTTTCTAAGTTAGTGCGATTAATTTCCGATAGATGGCGCCACTGAGAATTATTCCAAATGAATTGAATCATAAACTATGCATTTGATCATGTGTTGATCGGACAAATACCAGACATTTTAGGAATCATCATTTATGATTTTAATAATATTTAGTAGAACTCATTACCGTAAATTCTCAAACACACACTTTAAACATTTTAATTTTGGAAAATTTTTGAAAATGCTATTGGGTTTAATTGGATTGCGTACATTGGGAGATGCTAATAAATTTCAACGCATTTTTCACGTCGTTCCCGTGCAATCATGCCTCCAAAGTGTGCAAGCAATTGGTCGACCTACACCTCAAGCACGGAAGAAAAGAGTATTACGAGCCTTAGAATCAGATGAGCAACTAGCATTGAAACTGGAAAATCTTGGAGTACAAGTCGCTGAGACCCATTCGCATGAATCACTTGAACAACGAGAAGTGAGATTAGAAACTGATCGAGTGCGTATACTCAGGCCCGTTCGTCTGAATTATCTGGACAACGGGAAACTAATTCCATAAAATGACTCAAAATTAATTGGATATTTGTGTAATGTCTTTTCTTCAAATTTATTTTTGTTGATGGCGCAGCAACAAGCGCAGGGTACTGCCAGTTAATAAATAAATAAATATCATATATTCTTGAAAAAGGCGTTTTTTTATAGAAAACATCTGGTAACCTTAAATTCCATCAGCCACAACAAAATTAATTTTACCGGGTGTATAACAACAATAACAAAGAGAAGTATGTATATGTACATATGTTCCACTCAAATGATATCATTTTGTGAAATTCTTTTTTTTTCTGATAAGAGAAGAGTTTTTATTTTAGAAATAAATTAAACTCCCATTTGTCAACCACTGTTTATTATTTTATTTATAAAGGGAATATTTTTTATTAATAATAATGAAAATATTTAATAGAAATACTTACACAAACTACAGTTAAATTTGCCAAATAAATAATAATTTTGTTTATTATTTAATGATTTCAACAAAAATAGATTCATTCAACGTTTATACACAACAATCACTTGAAGAGTTAAAAGACTCACTAAATTCTCTTTATACAATCGACTCTGTTTTATAAGTAAACAATAAAGGTGTTGCCATTGTCGAAAAACTGATATTATAATGAAACTAAAAAAATTGATTGTAGTTGTATCTATATTTATTACCCACAAACAAAAGTTTGTATATTTAGACGAATTATTTTGAATTAAAAGAACGGGAAATTCCCTCATTTATTGCAAAAGCAATCAAAAATATTTATATACATACATACATACGTATGTAAATATGCCACATCATCAGCAAATTTCATCATATAATTCAATCCATTAGAGAATATTTTCTCGTTCATGCAAAACAAATGGCAATAACTAGAACTACGCCTTAATATGTAAGGGCACTATTAGGTCAAGTAGTCTAGTAGGTAGTGTATTAGCTTATTAGAAGTCAGTTCACGGTTCAAACCTCATTTCAGGGATCTCTAACAAAACGAAAATGAAATAAAAATTTCATCGTCATATAACTCCAATCCACATTCTAACACCAGGCTAGCTTCTTTCAACTATTCCAATAGTTTGATGAAGTCTAGACACGTTATGTCAATACCTTTAGTGAGTCCAAGAATCAGAGAAGATGTTCTATGGTAACCTGTTCTTTCTCATCATTACAGCTGTTGCAGAAATCACTGTAAGCCAGAGATCAGCAGTAAATCATTTTTTCGCTACTCATAAGTACTCATTAAATTTTGAATATAAGTGAGTCAACAATATTGAAATTCAACTACTCTGATACATACGTACTCACTACAATATTGATTTATACGTACAGGTTGTAATGAGTATGCGTACAACGTTAACATCAAACTCATAACATTCGAAATATGTTTGAATCATACGCCTATTTATATACTCATAAATGATCAAAATTTACAGTCTTAATTTTTGTTGCACTTAGACAGGAAGAAAACGACAAAGCAAACACACAAACTTCTAGTGAGTATTGTAGTGTTTTTAAGCGAAACATACTTATTTTATGATTCTTGTAAATGTTGAGTCATGGAGAGTCGAAATCAACAACATCATGCGTATTCTTAAGTATGGGTACGATGAGTACTTCAAACTTTGAATTTGATTAGTACGAGTATAATATTAAAATAAGTATGAGTGTGTATAAGTATCAGAAATTATGAGTATGATTCGAATCTACTCATCTTTTGATGCGCCAATAGCCCCCGGGGGCCGAACAACTACAGTTTTTCACATACATAGGACACGAACATCAACAACGTTTTTTGTCGCTTTTCTACACCCAAAGAAATATTGTGGTAGGATTCCCTAATATTCAATGAGATTCATTAATTGGAATGATATTAGTCCATTTAAATAGGCTGTCTTTAGTGATTTAGCTCTGATCGTTTTTTCTATATTTTACAATACATATACATATTATTACGTTAATAAGTACATTTGAAAATATTACTAACAAATTTTCCCCTGGGTTATACACATGTTTCTCACAACTGCAGTCACATTTTAATCATGTTCTCTTTGTGCCGAACTCTGTTGTAAGCTCACCATAGCCTTTGGGTGTATGCACTCAGAGGCCTTGGCATATATACATACATAATTGATCGCTTCAACCCTTCCGTCAGGATTACGAACTAGCTTCTCACACCACTTGTGTTGTGTGTTAAGTTTATACGCGAGTGCTGGGACCTACAGTTTAAAATCGACTACGAACGACAGATTTTAGATAAACTTTTCATGGCAATTTTTATTTATTGACAGAGTTTTTGCCAGAAGAATGATGAGAGGATGTCGTCGAAGAAATATTTTTTCATATTTCGTTTTCGTTCGTGATGTCTGACCTGGGGTTTGAACCGTGATCTCATTTCTAATAAGCCAGCACACTATCTACTAGACTACAGCGACAAAAATTTTTACCACAAATTTTATTCTACAATTATTCATATCGTGCCAGATTTTTCTGGTCTCTCTACAATAGGGTTCATTCTTATCGTCCCCATCCCACCCTTTAAATGAAGTTTGCCTGAAACCCCTCTGCAGAGGAATGATAATCTTACATATGAATTCATTTGAATACTCTGTCTTGCTAGGTTTTTGCAAATGTATGGACTTACTTGTTACCTTCAATGTCTCAGAATCCAGAGTTCATATTAGGGCCTTCATACTATTTATAAAGGGGCACTAGCCTCTGAGTGCCTACACATGGTAGGTCTAACTTACGTTTTCTTTCAAGTCTACGGAACTCAGCTGCTTCATCTAGTAGTGTGATTTCCTAAAGGGGTAAGCACAAGGGGCCAGTCCTGAGTGGTTGCTTTAAGATTTACGGGGTTGTTCTTCATAACTGCAATTATTGACTTACTTAGAAGTACGGTGCTGTGCATATAATCTAGCACAGATTATTAGGTTTCTTTTTTTTGGAATAAAAATTATACTTTCTGTCTGAATAATATTCTTAAACAATAGCAAATACAGTCACAAGATATTCAATTATAAAGTGACACGACATTCTAAAAGTTGGTCACATGTCCACCAAAATATACAGTCTTTTCATCACGTATATCGAAAATGAAAGGATGATCAGCACGGAACACTTTCTGGTTCATGTCACAGCAACAAAACTCTGATATAACGACTGGAAAAGAAAAGACAATAATTCATACACAATTTGTTTCAACAGAATTAAAAAAATAAATAAAAAAAATTGTTACAAGAGGCCGCAGCTGCTTCTGACCCGGCTTCATTGACATCCAAATATGCTTTATGCTTGACATCCGATATTTTATGCTGCTGTTCGGTATCAAATAAACCACGGAAGTTGGCTGTGTCATCAAACATGCTATTTAACCCCATCTTAAGCAAAGGAAATCAGAATTATAAGAAAATTATTGTGATATTTTTAAGGATAAAGGACTCACCTTTTTTATAGGTTCCTTCAAATCAATATCATATTCAATACGAAACTTGGGTATTTTAACGCACACTTCTACAGTCGCAATTTTAAAAAGCATTTCATTGAAACTCCAATTTTTCAATTTACTTTCTAATGCTTTCAAACCATTTCTATCGTTGGGTAAAATAATCAACATTGAAATATTGGAATCCTTGTATCGCATATTCAATGCTTTCGATTTTAATTCGGGTAATTCGGCATAACCAAAGTCATCTTCTTTATACATCATATCTACCTCGACTTGTTGCTCTGTACTTATATAGAATGGGAACTTTGTGGTAAAGCCTTTACTAAACGGTATTTCCCATTTGGCTTTGAAGTAAATTGCATTCACTAATACAGCAGAGGTATCAGCATTCACAGTATCTGTTTGTAAAAGATTTTTAATTTTATTTTCTATTTGATGCTCCACCCAATGGTTAATATTTTGGACCACTTCTTGGTTTTTGCTAAAGTCCACACATTCTGCTTGGGCACCAAAACAGGCCTGAGCAATTTTATTGAATTGTGCTACTATTTTCAAGTGACTATTCGCGTACAAACGATTCACCATTTATAATTGCGGATCATCATCTGGCGGGTTGGAAGTATCGAAAGTGCTTTTCAACAATTCTCTGAAGTTTTCCAACACTTGCTGTTTATCACCCTCAGATAAATTCAAAACTTTACGCATTTCCTCTGCCGTCTGACCATCAGCACCAGCAAAAGCTAAAGCCAAACATGCATGTATAGAGGCTGGTGAATAAACTACATTCTGCGAAGATTCTTTATCCATAATTACGGAGAATAAATCCGAGGCAAAGTCAATACGATGTACCACCGACATTGGTGTATCAATTGCGGCACTCATTTTGTACCGACAGGAATAGGTTTCAGCTAAAAGTAAAATTGGAAAGACGCCTAGCAAGTTAATTAAAAAACTCATGTGATAACAATTAAAAAACAATTCATTACGATTAACTAATTGAGTTTTGATTTATTGTTAAATGGAGGGTTTTCTTACGAGTTTTAGATTCGACAGATTTCTAGAAAATTAAGATAAATTTGTTAACAAAAGTTCTCCACTTCATGCTATTAAGGTTTTTAAACATCAGAAACATTATTATAGTGATCTCACTCATAGACCAGAGTGTCAAATAATTTTGATTTTGAAATATACGTATATTTATTGAATACAATGCAATTACATACACATACATAATTGCCCATTACAACCCTTCAGTCAGGATTACGGCCTAGATTCTCACACCACTCATGTTGTGTGCCTTAATTTTTTTTATACTTGAGTGCCGAGACCTACAGTTTAACGTTGACTCCGAACGACAGATTTTGTGAAACTTGTTCATGGCAGGTTTATTTACTCTGAGAGCTTTTGCCAGAAATCTGCTGAGAGGTAGTCGCCGAAGAAATATTTTGTTTTTAATATTTCGTCTTGATGTCTGTCCTGGGCCTCGAACCCGGGCTTTACGTCTAATAAGCGAACACATTACCTACTAGACTACGGCGACTACAATTACAAATTCGATATATTTGTTTATGAACCGAGTAGCTTCGACCGAAGTCTCCTGTATTCTACCAGGGGACCCCACCGACTAAATAAATCGTCCAAGACAAGAACAGAACATGAACTTGAGTTGAGATCGATTAATTGGTACGCCTTGCTGTAGCTTGTAATGATCTTTGAAAATCAGGCTTTTATTTATCACTCCAAACTAAATATTTTATATGTATGTAGACTTGTAAACTTGTTCCGGCTTTTAAAATGCACATGTTTAAATAATAGACCGTAGTAATTAAGAAAGTGACAAAAATATTTGATATTTAGCAAAATACTGGAACACAATAACTGGAACTTATTAATGCGGAATAAAATATTTGTAGTCATATGCCAATATGTCATACCACAGGGAGAGTCTTTGTTTATATTCCATAAACTTTCATGTTTAGCTTCATGATTTGACAAAATCTTAACACAGTGAAAATACTAGGCATGTCACCTTAAATATCGCTTGATTGAAATGTTCCATTTGGTTCATGTATAGGCGTTTTCAATTTTCGATTGGACTGAGGACGACTAATTTTTGCAAATTTTTCTGGAGGCTCTATCCTGGTCTAAAAGTCTGTAGCCTTCTAATGTTCACAAAAATCGCGTTTCAATAACCCCAACAAGCAACAGCAGGTTTTTGGCAAGCAGGGAATAAAATGTTTGGAATTGACATTTTACAATGCGTTAAAAATATGTCGTCAACTAGTTTGTTTTCTGTATCACATTTCACTTCCATTGAAAATATTTAACAATTAATCACCTTTATTAAACACTTCTGCCAAATTACTCTTATATTTCTATATATATGATTTCTCTTTTGCTTATAAATACGAGAAGAATTTTTCTTTTTATAAAAATTTAAAATTTTATATTCACTGTCATGCAACACATTCGAACCGGGCAATCGATACAAACAATGGTACAATATGAGAGTTTCTATAGAGAATAATATTAAGAAGAAAGTACATAATAATAATTTAAGATCAAGTGCAGTATACAAAAGAAAACTATCTTAAACCTCAGCCATTTTATATATTTCTGAAGAAATTTCTAACAAATTTAGCTTAGTGCAGTATTAAAGAAATGTATTTTAAATGTCTAACAATATCAGATTGTTCTGAAACAATTTTAGCTTAGAAAATTATTTAAAACGTTAACCAGTTCATATTGCTCTAAAGAAATTCGTAATAATTTTAGCTCAGTACAGTACATAAACAACAAGTACAATAGATTTGATCAAGAGGTTTTATTGACTATAAATTGTGATCTAGTCATTTAGGGTTTCCCATGTCATTGTTTTCTTTTGCTTTTTCAATCTCTTGTTTCATAAATTAATTAAAAAATTCAATTTGTCAACACATTACTTCCTAGATTGGGGCGAAAAAAATTTCTTTCAAATTTTTTAAAAGAATACAGGAATAAAATGTATTTCAAATTAATAAGAAATTCCTGCTGATCAGTAGAATTCCAATTATCAATCGTCTGGCAGTGAATCATGAAGAGCATTTTAAAAAATGATTGCCAATAGTCAACTCATAGTCCATAGTCTACTTATAGTCCATAGTTGATGATTTCCGAAACCAAAGAACATCTTTTAAGCATGCCAACTTGCCTTCAGTGAATCGATATCTGATATCAGTGATATCGATATTTCTGTCTGATATAGTTTTGGCCATGAACGGGTACAATAAACAAAAGGAAATCCGACTTACGTGATTAAAAAGTGCTGTCAAATTCGTTTCATTTTTCTTGCCCTGTTTAGCATGTTACGAATCACAGAATATTATAACAAAACTTTTATTTTAAAAGACGTCATTTTGATTTTACATCCGATGCCTGGATATTTAGTTTGCCTCAGTAGTACACAATTTTTACTTATAAGTACATGTACCGTTCGTTGTATTGGAATTAGAAAAATAATATGTAAGAGCAGTTTTTAATCCATTCGCTGTGAAGGACGAGTATACTCGTCTTTGAAAGGGTATCCCCCACTGCCAAGACGAGTATACTCGTCCTACTTTAAATATATTATAACATGCAGGCTTTTGAATTAGCAAATTGTTTTTGCCACAAACATATTTTTTTCTATTTTATTCCATTTTTTCGTTTTATTCCATTTTCTTTATTTTATCCATCTGCGTGATTTATTATTTGTTTTTCTACTAAAACGTACGCAAATACGAAAAAGGATATCGAGTCCTTCTGCCTTCCTATTGTCAACGAAGAGTATACTCGTATACTCTGCTTGTAAATGATTATGTATGATAATATACATATGTGCTCTTACTAAGAAATAACAGGGTTTTGATAAACAATAACACTCAAAATATAAATGGCAATGGGAATGACTTCATATAATTTAGGCTAGACAGCGAATGGGTTAAATTGTTTTTAAATTATGGAAGAAGGAGTACGACAGTGAATATCAGATTAGAATCCATATTGTTGCAGGTAAGACTTTTGTAAGAAGTGGTTATTATACAGTACACACAGGTTGTGAACAATTTGATGTACAACTTGATTATGAATATGAAGTTGAATTATGTTAAAGGAATTTTATATCGTGCGCCAACATTTTATTGAGATTAAAGAATTTGTCCCTATTATTATTTAAAACACCGTATATTAGACATTGCATTGGTGGTTTTGATTACATGTTTAAAAAAAGAAAACATTTACAATCGTACATATATAGCGAGGGTAGTAAAGATCTATCGCTTTACAGTTCGAAAATACCTTAAAAATGCTGGCAACTCAATGAAGGTCAACGAATGAACACAAACACATCTTGTTAACTAAATCCCTAACCACAGTGGAAACACAATATAGATTAAAGTCTGGAATAATTTATTAAAGAAACACCGACAATGATGAAAAGCAAATTTAAATTTTGTGGTGTGAGGGATTGAAAATTGCAATAGCGTGATACAAAGTCCGCTCAACTAAACAAAAATAATTTCTGTGGTGTTTTCAAAGATATATGAGTAGTAGTATGTAGTTGGGGTAATAAATGAGTGTCTGTTGTTTTCTATTTCAAAGTAATGTAATTTAAATGTTGACCAATTCAGTCAAATTTTCTTTTTTTGAAATTTCCACCAACATCTTACCAGTGGCAGCTGTAATGTTGTCCTTCAAGGCTAAAATGGTCTCGGACTTGTGCTCGTTGGCGTAAGAATTCACGTATCTCCAGTGAAAATAGTCCAGTCGAGTGAAATCGGGTGTATATTACATAAACTCGTCAACTCTTGTTGTTGGCATAACGGTTGAGCCAAAAATGTAGTCCTCTCTGGAGATAATAACCATACATAACTGGCCATTAGAACCCTTCAGTCAGGATTACGGTCTAGCTTCTCAACACCACTCATGTTGTGTGTTTTCATTTTATACATGAGTGGCGAGACCTTCAGTTTAAAGTCAGCTCCGAACGACAGATTTTTTTTGAGAAACTTTTTATGGCAATTTTATTTACGCTCAGAGTTTTTGCCAGAAATCTGCTGAGAGGAAGTCGCCGAAGAAATATTTTTTCATATTTCGTTTTGATGTCTGACCGATGATTTGAACCCTGGCTTCGCGTCTAATAAGCCAACGCACCCACTAGACTACGGCGACTTGCAGGAGATAATAACCACGAACGGTTATTCTATACATGCCACATGTCTAATATCTTTTCTTTTTTTTTATATAAACAAGTTACAAGTACTAGAGTAAAAAAAATCAGGTAACTGCAACGTCGATTCTGGAAAAAGACTTAAAAAATGTAGTGATAGATTTTGAATTTCAAAAAACACTTCAATTACCCAATTACCCAACCGAAACAATCAATTTTGTTTCGTGAGAGATGTCTGACCTGGGGTTTGAACCGAGGTCTCATGTTTAATAAGCCAACACACTAGCACACTACGGCAGGTCTCTATGGAAGTTTTTAACAGAATTGAAATAAAAAATCTAAGCTTTGAAGTCTATACTATAGACTGACTGTATTGACGATTGATAATAATTTTGTTGCAACTATAGAAAGCTGTTCATGATTCACTGCCAGACGATTGGAAGTTTGAATTCTGAGTGACCGTTGAGCAGTTTATTACTGTGTGTTATTTGTTTAAAAAATAATGAAAAATATAAACTTTTTGTCGCCCCAATCTAATATAAATTTAAACAAAACGGGAATGAAAGATCAAAAGAAAACAATAATATGGGAAAACCTAATTGATTAAACCTCAATTTATAGTTGATAAAACGTCTTGATCAAATGTATTGTTCAAATAAAGTTTGCATACGCATTGCAACAGTTTTTTTACTGCACTGATTAAAATTGTCACAAATTTATTCAGAACAATATGAAATGGTCGACGTTTAAAATACTTTTCCTTAGAACTGTACGACGTTAAAATTGTTACAATTTTCTTCAGAACAATCGCAAATGGTTCACACATCAAATAAAATTCTCCATAAAAACCCTCATATTGCGCCACTAATTGAATTGATTTTCCAGTTCAAATGTGAAGTGAAGTGATTTCAGAAACAATAAGACTTAAAAATTTTTTATAACTAAATTTACTTCTCGTATATATGTATAAGTAAAAAAATAAAAAAAAAATACGAACACAATTTGCCAGAAGTTATAAATAAATGTGATTAATTGTTAAGTATTTTAATTGAAAGTGAAAAGTGATGCAGAAAACAAATTAATTAATTAGTTAATTTGCGTTTTATTTTTACCTGTAATCTCTACTTTACTCTTCAAAATGGGTGGAACTATAAGTACACCAAAGTCGACAAGTTCTATTGATTTTGCCTCGGATTTATTTTCAGTAATTGTGGATAAAGAATCTTCGCAAAATGTGGTTCATTCACCAGCCTCTATACATGCATGTTTGGCTTTAGCTTTTGCTGGTGCTGAGGGTCAAATGGCCGAAGAACTGCGTAAAGTTTTGAAATTTCCTGAGGGTGACAAAGAACAACTGTTGGAAAGCTGCAGAGAATTGTCAAAAAACCTTTTGATACTTCCAACTCATCAGATGATGCTCCACAATTAAAAATGCTGAATCGTTTGTATGTGAATGATCAACTGAAAATAGCCGAACAATTCAATAAAATTGCTCAGGATTATTTTGATGCCCAAGCAGAAAGTGTGGACTTTAGCAAAAACCAAGAAGTGGTCCAAAATATTAACCACTGGGTGGAGCACCAAACAGAAAATAAAATTAAAAATCTTTTGCAAACAGATGCAGTAAATGCTGATACCACTGCTGTATTGGTGAATGCCATTTATTTGAAAGCCAAATGAGAAATACCGTTTAGTAAGGGCTCTACAAAAAAAGCTCCATTCTATATGAAAAAAAGCAACAAGTAGAGGTAGAAATGATGTCTAGAAAGGCTTACTTTGGTTATGCCGAATTACCCGAATTAAAATCGAAAGCATTGAATATGCGATACAAGGATTCCAATATTTCCATGTTGATTATTTTACCCAACGATGGAGACGGTTTGAAAACATTAGAAAGAAAATTGAAAATTTGGACTTTCAATGAAATCCTTTCTAAAATTGTGCCTGAGGAGTGGAAATACCCAAATTTCGCATTGAATATGATATTGATTTGAAGGAATCATTAAAAAAGGTGACCCTTTTAGGCTTAAAATATCACAATAATTTTCTTATAATTTTCATTACGTTCGTTTAAGATGAGCTTAAATAGCATGTTTGATGAGACAGCCAACTTCAGTGGTTTATTTGATACCGAACGACAGCACAAAATATCAGATGTTAAGCATAAAGCCTATTTAGATGTTAATGAAGCTGGGTCAGAAGCAGCTGCGGCCTCCTGTAACAATTTTTTTTTTGATTTTTTTTAATTCTGTTGATACTAATTCTTTATTTATTACTGTCTTTTTCATTCTGGAAAAAGACTTAAAAAATGTAGTGATAGGTTTTGAATTTCAAAAAACACTTCAATTACCCTCCAGAACGCAACAGGAAGGATGCCTTAAGGAGGATAACATGCATACATACGTAATTGGTCATTACAGCCCTTCAGTTTTCAGCCACGATAGCAGTACCTCAATGCCTTAACATGAACCTGAAAGTATTCCGTGCTGATCATCCTTTCGTATTCGCTATATGCAGTGATAAGGCGGTATATTTTGCTGGACATGTGGTCAAATTTTAAAATATCTCGTCTCTTTTGTAATTGAAAATCTTTCATCTTTATTTGCTATTATTGAAGAATTTTATATAGAAATTATAATTTTTACGCAAAAATAAAATAGCATATTCAATGCTATATTACATTGCGGGGTGTATTACACCTCACTGTACTTTTAAGTAAGTCCATAATAGTAGTTATGATGAACAACCCCGTAAATCTTAAAGCAATCATCCAGCTCTTACCCCCAATTCTTCAAAAGACGTTTACTAAAACTGCTTAGAATATAGCAGATGGAAGCCTCTTAATGTTGCATCATAATAAACACATGAATTTTGTTGGAAGAATATTTACTTTCTTTTTTATTTAAGCTTTGATACTTTCATAGGGTAATTATCGAGGGTTAGCGATATGGACACCGAACAACATATTATTGTGTAATCCTCCATAGATTGAGACGGCAGTAGAATAGATCTTTCTTTGTCAGTAATTTAGTATCAACATAGTATAATACAATATAATTTTTTCACTACCCAAGAGCAACTTTTACTTCAACCAGTTTGTTTACCAAGCCTCCATCGTGTAATAGACAACTTCGCTGCGGCTTGCAGGGGTTTGTATGCAATGCAAAAAAAGTTAATCGTATCCATTTCCCGGCTCTAATTGGCACACTGTAATCACTTTCATTTATTCCATCTTTAGATGATTTCCATGCGTATAGATATTGCCAAACCTTGATAGACTCTAACGAGTAAGATAACAATTCTTTTGACCAATATCCCCGTGATTTGTGAGTCCATCGTTTAATCGAATTACAACAGAGTAAATCGACATGAATTTAATTTGATTCCTTTGGCATGAATTTTCATGTTTACGGGCAAATTCAAAAACAAATATTAGAATTACGATGAGAATGGAAAAATTAGATTATTATTGACTAGCCAGCCTAGCATGACTAGCCTATAGAATATTCGAACGTCCCCGGCCACACACTAACCCACCCTCACCCGACCGCGGAGGGCTCGTCCCCATTACGTAGGGACACGTACACACTACAGTCCGGCCTGTAGCGGGTATGGAAAAAGTAATGGCAACAAGAACATAAATCAGCTACAGAACTTAATCCCAAGCTGAATAAACTATTAATAAACATGAACTACCTATAACTATAATGAAAATACATTTTTATATAATAATTTACAAATTAATGCTAGCATATAAGCTACGTTTTAAATTACAAACACTACAATTAAAATCAATCAAATCGTAATATACGTTAAAATCATTGCATAATCTACGAAAAGGAAAATTACATCCGTAGTTAGTTCTATAGAAATCTAAGGAAAGAGGACGATAGTGCCGTGAAAATCTTGCAGGAATACTGAAATTCAGGTTACGAAGCAAAAACTCAGAATCGATATCACCTCTAACCAGATTAAAAACAAAACAAACACCTAAAACAGTTCTTCTACGTTCCAAAGTTGGAAGTTTTATCAAACCTAATCTATCCTCATATGGCGGAAATCCATTGGCATAATCCCATCCTAAGCCACGTAAACAGAATAATAAAAACTGCCTCTGCACAGACTCTATTGAATCACTATGACAACGATAGTATGGATTCCAAACAATAGACGCATACTCCAAAATAGGTCTAACAAGTGAAATGTATAGCAATTTAGTTATATAAGGATCAATGAATTCCCTAGCCCATCTTTTCACAAAACCAAGAACAGCCCGAGCCTTGCCAATCATCATACTAATATGATCAACAAAAGAGAGTTTCATATCCAATAATACTCCCAAATCAAGAAATGTAGCCACAGTCTCCAAAGGACAAAAATTTATCACATAAGTGGGCGAAATCACACCACCGCGAGAGAAAACCATGCATTTGCATTTTTTTAAGTTAAGATCCATTAAATTAACTCTGCACCAAGTTACAAACAAATTAATATTCCGCTGAAGAACAACCTGACCATGATCATCATCAAAAGTATATTAAAAAGTATATATTTTTTATTTTTTTATGTATTCAATGTTTTACTAGCATGTTGTGGTGTATCCGTGCTGTATTTTTATTTCTCAGTTTTTTTCAATTAATGACACACGTTTCTTGGTATTAACAAAAATATAAAAAAAGCTCATAGCCACATAATGATTCAGGAGCCAACAATGCAACGTCTAATACACAGTGTTGAAAATAATAACACGAACAAATTCCTCAATCTCAATAAGGTATTGGCATACGATATAAAATTCCTTTAATTAACTGAATTTCATATTCATAATCAAATTGTACAACTATTCGCAACCTGTGTGAATCGCATATTGAATATTTCTTGCAAAAGTCATACTTCTTACAATATACTTGGATTCTAATTTGATATTCACTATCATCACAATCTTATCCCTTCTCCCACAATTTAAAATCAAATTACAAACTACTCCTATATATTATTTTTTTTAATTCTATACAATGAACGGTAAATGTACGTAAAAGTAGAAATTGCGTACTGTTGAGGGAAAATAAATATCGAGGCATCGGATGTGAAAGCAAAATGACTTTTTCAACAGCTCAAGAAAAATTACAAAAATCACAGGACTTTTTAATCTCGTAAGTCGTTTATTGTACACACTCATGGCCAAAACTATATCAGACAGAACATATCTCTTCACTGAAGGCAATTTGGCATGCATAAAAGATGTTCTTTGGCCTTGTAGGCAGGACAGCAAGAAAAGTATCAAATTTTTAATGGAAAACATCTACTATGGACTCTATGTAGACTATGTTGACGATTGGCAATAATTTTTAAGAAACTATCGCATGCTTTTCATGATTCACTGCCAGGCAATGGAAAAGTGGCCGATCAGTCGCAATTTCTTTTTAATTTGAAATTCATTTTATTCCTGTGTTCTTTTCTTTTAAAAAATTATGAAAAGAAAAGTTTTTTATTGCCCCAATCTAGTAGATAATGTGTTGAATTACTAAACGAGAGTTACGAGTTAAAAGCTGATCTCTGCCATATAAGAGAAGAAATTTTTAAAAATAATTTTTTCTCGACAACCACTTTTCAATCGTTTTCTGACAAAAGATTTGTGAGTAACGAATTGCCAAGAAAAAATATCGACTCACAGCCTAGATCCAATGCATCACTGCTTAGCTACAGCCACAGCTTTGTGACAAAGGTCCGTTATTAGCGTCTGCCAGCCGTATCAGCCATTGACGTGTATTTTATCCTGTAATTAATCGAAACATGTCTTCCCTACTATCCAATAAAAAATAAAAATTATAACGAAACACGTGCATACTTACTGAGATAGCCTTTATACATGTTTTGCCGTTCGGGAGTGCATTTAGAGGCATTAAACTGCCTAGTTTATGTCGTTATGTTATTAATATTTGTATGAAAGCATATCAACAAATGAGTAATAAAGCTAATGACAACAAGAATTAGGGAAACCCTAATTAATTAAACCTCAATTTATGGCTCATAAAAGCAATTGCACAAGTAAAGTTAAAAAATCTTTAAAATTGTAAATAAAATTCTCTATAAAACCCTTATATTGTGCCATTATTTGAATAGATTGCCCAGTTCGAATGTGTTGCACGACAGTAAAGCGTTTTATTCATTAACAATAAAATTTAAAATTCTTATAAAAAAAAATACTTCTCGTATTTATAAGCAAATTAAAAAAAAATTGACCACATACTTGATCAAAATTTAATAAAAAAAAAATAATACTCCAATAATTTGCGAGAAGTGACAACTAAAGGTGATTAATTGTTAAATATTTTCAATGAAAGTGAAATGTGACGCAAAAAAAGAAAGTCCAGATGTATGATAAATAATTATAAGTTTTTATCACATTGAATAACGATAATCAAACAAATTGCCATAAACTAGTCGACGACATATTTTTAACGCGTTGCATAGTGTAAATTCTAGCGTTTTATTCCCTGCTTGCCAAAAACCTGGTGTTGCTGCTGGTTGCTTAAAGAAAATCGTAGCTTTTATGGAAATAAGAATGTTTCTGATACTCATTGCAACATAGTTTTCGTGAACATTAGAAGTCAACAAACTTCAAAACTTTTCAAGAGAATAAAGCCTTCAGACACACTACAAAATTTTTCAAGAACACATCCCTAATCCTACCTGTACTATAATCAATCCTATATGAACCAAATGAGACATGTTAATCAAGCGATAATTAAAGTCACATGCGTAATATTTTTTTTTTATTTTTTTTGGAGGGGCAAATCAGTGGAACAGCAGGAACAGCACTACACCCCCTCATCTCTCAGGTGAAAAATTCCCTGGCATTTTTCCTTAACACTGAAGGTGCATTCAATAACATCAACCTTAACCTAGGACAGAATCCTGGTTGGGCTTATTAAACCCCCTCTTACGTTGAGAATAGTAACCTCCTCAGTGGGGACTACATGTTGTCAAAGAATTGTTTGTAGAGGTATACCGCAAGGCGGTAATCTATCATCACTTTTCTGGAATCTCGCAGTCAACTTACATACATATACATAATTGGCCATTACAACCCTTCAGTCAGGATTATGGGCCTAGTTTCTCACACCACTCATGTTGTGTGTGTTAATTTTATACATGAATGGCGAGACCTACAGTTTGAAGTCGACTCCTGACGACAGATGTTTGATAAACTTTTCATGGCAATTTTATTTACTCTCCGAGTTTTTGCCAGAAATCTGTTGAGCGGAAGTCGCCTAAGAAATATTTTTTTTTTCATACTTCGTTTTGATGTCTGACCTGGGGATTTGAACTATGGTTTTTCGTCTAATAAGCCAACACACTACCTACTAGACTACGGCGACTTTTCGCAGTCACCTTACTCTTCAAAAAGCTCGACTCGTCTGGTAATAACGTCATAGCTTACGCTGATGACATTGCGATTGCTGCATTGGAAATATGTCCACAGAATCTGACTGACAAACTCAACTTATCACTGTCGATTGTATTGAATTGGTGCAGGGTATTTGAACTGTCTGTCAACCCTTGAAAAACCGATACAATCTTTTCAGCAGGAGATACAAGATTCCGGGCTTTACCCTTCCTAGCATAAGCGGGACCAGACTGAAGTTGATTCCCAAATTTAAATAGCTAGGCCTGATCCTCTACCCCAAACTCAACTGGAGGGCAAATCTGGTTGCTGGGGCGCGCAAAGCGGCCTGTACTTCTTCTGTCTTCTGTTCTTACTTCTGCAGTAGAGCAGTTGGATCTAGATGGAGTCTATGGCCAAAGATCACGCGCTAGAACTATTCTGCAGGTATCGAATCAAACCTCCTATATGGTGTTGCTATCTGACTGACTGCTCTGGACAAACTACATAATTTCAGATTTATTGACAGGGTCAGAAGGTATCCAGTTATTCATATCATCGGTGTTCTATGTGTCACCCCTACAAGAGCCCTGGAATATTATTTTGACAAGGGTTTTGTGTAATACGCTTACACTGATGGCTCTAAACTCGATAATGGGATTGGTACTGACTGCGGATTACTGTAGCGGGTTTCAAGCGGAGGAAATGGCCATCTACCAGACCGCTTAATGGATGCTCAATGGTGCTCCCTTCGCCCGCATCTAAATCTAAATCTTCTCTGATAGTCAGGCTACTATAAGATTTCTGTCGAGCATTATGATTGAATTTCTCTTTGGGCGCTTCAGTGTCTCACTTGTCTGGGTCCCTGGGCATATTCCGGGAAACAAACTCACCAGAGCTGCTTCACTCTCTCCAGAGCCCTCGTCAATTAATATGAGTATGCCACTTACCTCAGTTAAATTGGAATTTGGGTGGAAATTCTTTCGGGATGCCAAACTATCCTTGGTAAATGAGGAATTCTGCTATACGGCAGACTTGCTTGGCCCTCGATGAATAGAAGACGCACTAACCAGCAACTCATCATCTTGATCACAGTGGTCATTCTCACAAGTTATTTCGTTAAGGGAAGACACGCTCCCATCTAACGTCTTCTGTTGGAGTGATAATAAAGATTTTGTCTGCGTCATTTGTGGTCCGTCTATTTGATACTGAAAAAATTGCATTGAAGAGTTAAATAAGAAAAAAAACGCGTTACAGGCTACAGCAGAGCGTACCACTTAATCAATATCACCTAAAGTTCTTGTTTTGTTCTTGTCTTGGACGAATTATTTAGTTGGTAGCGTGCTCTGGTAGTCTACTGGGTAGTTTGCTGGACTATTAGCGTGAGAGTTGTATAATCGATTCCCACCAGAGACATAACGTCGAAGTTACTCGGCTCATAAACACATAAATCGAATAAAGCGTAATGGCATTGTAATCAATAATTAGACACAAAATATTCTCCTGAATGAAGATCAATTGAAAAACAAAATCCTTTGACGCTGTAGTTTATGAGTGAGATCACTATAATCATGTTTCTGATGTTTAAAAAACCTTAATAGCATGAAGTGGAGAAATTTTGTTAACAAATTCCAAATTGTTGTTATCTTCTAGAAATCTGCCGAATCTAAAATTCGTAAGAAAACACTCCATTTTAACAATAAAGCACGACTCAATTAGTTTCTCGTAATGAATTGTTTTTTAACTATTATCACATGAGTTTATTAATTAATTTTCCTGTGTCCTTTCTAGTCTTATTTTTAGCTGTAATCTCCTCCTTACTGTACCAAATGGGTGCCACAATAGCTACACTAAAGTCGACAAATTCTAATGACTTTGCCTCGGATTTATTCTCCGTAATTGTGGACAAAGAATCTTCACAGAATGTGGTCTGCTCACCAATGTCTATACATGCATGTTTGACGTTAGCTTTTGGTGGCGCTGAGGGTCGGACGGCAAACGAAATGCGTAAAGTTTTGAAATTGCCTGAGGGTGATAAAAATCAGGTGTTGCAAACTGTAAAGAATTTTTGAAAAACTCTTTTAAATCTTCCAACTCACCAGACAATGCTCCGCACTTAAAAATGACCAATTGTCTGTATGTGAATGATCAACTGAAACTTGCATCACAATTCAATAAGATTGCTCAGGACTATTTTGATATTCAAGCAGAATGTGTGGATGTGTGTAGCAAAAACCAGGAAGTGGTAGAGAATATTAACCATTGCGTGGAACAGCAGACAGAAAATAAAATTAAAAACATTTTGCAAACAGATGCAGTAAATGCTGATACCACAGCAGTATTAGTGAATGCCATTTATTTAAAAGCCAAATGGTTACATCCGTTTGGTAAGGAGTATACCATGAAAGCCCCATTCTATATGAATAATAAGCAACAAACTGAGTTAGAGATGATGAATACAACAGATTGGTTTGGTTATGCCGACATACCAGAGTTAAAAGCCGCCGCATTGGAAATGGTATATAAGGATTCCAATATTTCCATGTTGATTATTTTACCTAACGATAGAGACGGTTTGAAAGCATTAGAAAGAAAATTGAAAAATTGGAAATTCAATGCAATACTTTCTGAAATTGCGACTATAGAAGTGCGCGTGGAAATACCCAAATTTCGCATTGAATATGATGTCGATTTGAAGAAACCATTAAAAAAGGTGAGTCCTTTATGGATTTATATTTCCATATATATATATATGGATTTTTTCATTTCGTTTGTTTAAGATGGGCTTAAATAGCATATTTGATGAGACAGCTAACTTTAGTGGCTTATTTGAGACCGAACAACTGCACAAATTATCGAATGTTAAGCATAAAGCGTATTTGGATGTCAGTGAAGCCGGGACAGACTCAGATGCGGACATTTGTAACAATTTATTTTTTTTTTCAATTTTTTTTTGATTCTGTTGTTACAAATTCTGTAAGAATTATTGTCTTTTCCTTTTCAGGCATTAAATCAGCAAACTCGTGCACTAACAGGAACCTGAAAGTGTTCCGTGCTGATCATCCTTTCGTATTCGTTGTATGCAGTCATAATGCGATATATTTTGCTGGACATGTGACCAAATTTTAGAATATCTTGTAACTTTTGTAATTGAATACCTTGTAACGGTATTTGCTATACAGTTTATACAGAAATTATAATTTTTAATACAAAGAAAACTCACATATTAATCTATGCGATGTTGAATGCTTATCATTGTATTGCTAGGATAAATCCATAATGCCCCGTTAATTTCAAAGCAAGCACTTGGAACCAATACTTCAAAAGGAGTTCACTATATGTGAATCGATCGTTCATATTTCTTTCTGTTGTCACTATACCAAGTATGCCACTTTCATTTGGGTTATTATGTAAGTCAACAGATCTTATGATAGCTAAAGCTTAACAGTGGCCTAGAAAGTAATTTAATTAGTGCTCTGAGTTTGCCATTATCCTCTGAAAATTGTAATAAGCCTTCTGAAAGGACATTATATTTCTCACCGAGTGATTACCCATATTGACACCGAACAACATTATAAGGATTGTTGGGAGCTATTATAGCGTAATCTTCCACAGATTGAGATGGCAGTAAAACAGAAATATATGTAAACACTTCTTATCTTCAACTAGTTGGTATCACAGAATGTAATCGTGTAATAGATTTCACCATTGAGACTTTTAGGGTTTTGTGGGCATGAAATGAAAGTTAATCGTATCCATTTCCAGGCTCAAATTTGCAAGTTTCAATCACTTTTATTTATTCCATTTTGAGCTGATTCCCTACGACTAACTTGACAATACTTTTGACCAATATCCCGGCGATTTGTGAGTCTGTCGTTTAATCGAATTATTATAGAGTAAGTTGACTTGAATTCTATTTGATTTCATTGTTATGAAATTTATGGTTTTGAAGAAAGTTTAAAAAGAAATATTAGAGCTGGGATGAGAATGGAAATCTGGTAGTAATATTGACTAGCCTAGCATGACTAGCCTAGAGAATATATTTTTTATTTACTTATATATTCAATGTTTTACTTGTAATCGTGGTGTATTTTTATTTCTAAGTTTTTTCAATCAATTATACACGTTTCTTGGTATCAACAAAAAAATCGTAGCCTCATAATGATTGAGGTGTTTATACTCATTAATCGATTTAAAACGATTGTAATTTATATTTTTTTAATCAAAACCACTAATGCAGTGCCAAATTTATTTATTACAATGAGATATTAGCATACGATATAAAATTCTTTCAATATCATATTCATAATCAATTTGTACAACAATCCGCAACCTGTATAGATCTCATAATGACTGTTTCTTATGAAAGTCTTACTTCCCACAATATACTTTGATTCTAATCTGATATTCACTATATAATCACTATCGTACCCCTTCTTCCACAATTTAAAAACAAATTACAGGCTACTCCTATAAATTATTTTTCTAATTCCAACAAAAGAAACTGAAAGAACGTCAAACGAATATAAATTGTGTACCACTGAGGCAAACTAAATATCGAGACATCGGATGTAAAAATAAAATGAGGTCTTTTAAAACAAAGTTTTCTTATAATATTCTGTGATTCGTGACATGCTAAATAGATTTCACAGCACTTTCTGATCTCTTAGGTCAGCATGCCTTTTGTTGATGGTACACAAAATCGTCCAAAACCACATTAGGGTCTAAAATCGGTTCTCAAAGCAAGTCAACATACTAAGACAAGTTCTGTGGTCTTGTTACATACATACATAATTGGTCATTACAACCCTTCAGTCAGGATTACGGCCTAGCTTCTCAACACCACTCATGTTGTGTGCGTTAATTTTATACATGAGTGGCGGGACCTACAGTTTAAAGTCGACTCCGAACGACAGATTTTTTTTTGAGAAGCTTTTCATGGCAATTTTTACTCTCAGAGTTTTTGCCAGAAATCTGCTGAGAGGAAGTCGCCGAAGAAATATTTTTTCATATTTCATTTTGATGTCTGACCTGGGATTCGAACTCGGGCCTTTCGTCTAATAAGCCAACACACTACCTACTAGACCACGGCGACTTCTTGTTAGCAGAATCGATATAAAAAACTCAAATTTTTAAAGGGAAACATCTACTATGGACTATATGTAGACAATAGAATATGAGTTGACGATTGATTATAATTCTTAAGAAACTACCGAATGCTCTTCATAATTCACTGCCAGACGATTCAATATTGGAAGTCTGCTTAATAGATTAGCAGCAATTTCTTTTCAATTTTAAATGCATTTTATTCCTGTTCTTTTTTTTTTTAAGTTATGAATAATATAAACTTTCTTGTCGCCCCAATCAAGTAGATCGTGTGTTGACTAGTTAATTTTTTTTTATTAATTTAAACTACACGAGAGTGAAAACGCAAAGAAAACAATGACATGGGAAACCCTAACTGATTAAACCACAATTTATCGTTGAAAAAATCTCTTGATGAAACCTCTTGTAATTGTTTTTTATATACTGCACTAAGCTAAAATTATCACAAATTTCTTTAGAAAAATATGAAATGGTTGAGGTTTAAAATAATTTTCTTTAGTATTATACTGAGCTAAAATTGTTATTATTTTCTCCAGAATCTAAAATGGTTCATATTTTAAATAAAATTCTCTATAAAAACCATCAACTTGTACCACTTTTTGAATAGATTGTCCAGTTGAAATGTGTTGTAGGAGAGTAAAGTGATTTCAATAATAATAAAATTTAAAAATTTTTATAATAAAAAATACTTCTCGTATTTATAAACAAAAAATTAAAAAAAAAAGTATTTAATTACCAAATATTTGATCAAAATTTCTTAAAAAAAAAGAAATACAAGAATATTTTGTCAGAAGTGAAAAATTCAGGCGATAAATTGTTAAATATTAGCAATGAAAAAGTCCAGACGTAAGATAAATAATTAAAAAAGTTTTTATCACATTTTATAACGATAATCACACAATTGTCCTTAAAATAGTTGAGGACATATTTTTAATGCGTTGCAAAGTGTAAATTCTATGTATTTTATTCCCTGCTTATCAAAACCTGGTGTTGTTTGTTGAGTTTAGTGAACATTTGAAGGCAACAGACCATCAAACCAGGATAGGGCCTCTCTGAAAGTATTCAAAAATTTGTCGCATGAACAAATCCGTTCTCAGCCCAATCGAAAATTTGGAACGCCTATATAGGAAACAAATGGAACATATCAATCAAGCGATAATGCTTGTTTATTCTGCATTGAATGTGACATGCCTACTATTTTAATTGTGTTAATAATTTGTCAAACCATGATTCTTTGATATGAAAGTTAGTAGAACATAAACAAAGAACATCTCTGTGGTGTTTTGCATTGCCATCGAATTAACCTTTATGTCAACAGATACATACCCGGGTATGTTTTGTGTTTTTAAATCGCCGTATCTCAGAAACTAATAACTGTATTAACCTGAAATTTCATGATATCCTCAGTAGTAGTGTTTTTTACTTTATTCCTAGATTTGAGTAAGAATGGGGGATGGGGGCCAAAGATGTGGCCATTTTTTCATTTCTATCCCTTACGTCAACAGATACATACCTGGGTATGCATAATGAAATACATATATGAAATTATGTTGATGTTGGATGTTTATTGATATTATATATTGTTTATAATTGTTGTAATCTAAGATCATGAGTCGCTTTTTCTTTGGACCTAGCACTTCGCATGAATAACGCATTGTGGAACGAAGTATGACCGACTTATTGTTTTTTTTTTTTTGGATGTAAGAGCACAAGGCAATATTGTTACTGAAACCAAATGTGGTTGACTCTACTTCCCGTCCTTTAGATAAAGCGAAATATGGTGATACAAACACTCGTCTTCTGTTTACTGTATCTAACATTGATAAACTGCTGTCCATCATTAATTTTTTGGCCAAGTTATAAGTTGTGAAGAAATTATCACAAACAATATTCCGTCCACTTCCGCGAAAAAGATCGACGCACAAGTCCTTCAATACCCTCTCTCCTTCGTTTTTTCCCCTTTCGCCTGATGCCGCCAATCCAGAATAAATTTATCCCTTCATTGGATAATATGAGACGGAGTCATATACCCACCATGCTTTAATTCCGTACGTGGCGGGTTTCGATGGTATGTATTGAGTAAACCCAGTACCACCACGTAAAGGATCCAATACTCATTAACTGCCACATTTGGACCTGCTACGTAATTGCATTCAGCAATAAAAATAAGTCTGTTATGGCTGCAGCTTTATCGGTTTTTAGGCTGATGACGTGTGTTTCCGTTGTCAAAATGTATAAAGCGACTTATATCCTAAAAATGCCTCAAGCTCATGGAAGCGCGATATAAGGGATGTGAGGTTGTTTTCCATAAGTCTTTAGTATGTACGTAACCAGAGTGCGTAACACCACCCAACAATAGAAGATCCAAATATGGATCAAGCTCATTTTTTGTTAGAACTTTCATGTACGTGGTTCTTTTGTTGGATTTGGAGAGTTATAATGTTCGTAGCAACAATTTCTGCTTTTCTGTTTGTCTCACGAACGATAATGTCGCACATTTCTTCGGATAATATTAACCTGAACGTTTCTACAATGATTAGACAATAAGACAACACAGAAATAAGCTTAGCAACAAAAGAAATTCCGTGTGAAATGTGTGAACATACCCGGGTATGTCTCTGTTGACGTAAGTATAATTTTTTATCTGTTGACATAAGGGTTAAAAATGTTTGTGTTTCAGTATGTAAGTGGGTTGTGGGATCGTTTCCCATCGGAGACTCTGGTCTGTTCTACTACACCGAGCACATCGTCCAGCTCAGCTCATAAATAATATTATGCGACAAAAAATAAAAAAAATTAAATAGACTCGAGTAACTAGTTAGTCTAAGTTGTACATTTAGTCTAAGTAGAACTCAAAACTTATATTTCTCGAATCCTCCAAACTTGTTTTATTGGACACAAGACTCTAATTGTGTTGTAAACATTTAGACGGTAAAAATAATGATTTTTATTTTCAACAGACCCTAATAGTACGAAATAGCAAATTTTTGTTAGAAATTCTAAATTGATTTCGTTTTCTAGAAATCTGTCGAATTTAAAAAGGTTTTTCCAATAAAAGGCCACAGTTGATTTTTCAAAAAAACAATAGTGAGAAGTGAATTTAAATTCATAAGAACACCCTCAACTTAACAACAAATTACGACTCAATTAGTTAATCGTAATTAATTGTTTTTTCAAATTATTATCACATGAGTTTATTAATTAACTCGCTTGTGTCCTTCCCAGTTTTACTTTTCGCTACCTATTCCCGTCGGTACAAAATGAGTGGCTCAATTGATACACCAAAGTCGATAGAACATCGTATTGACTTTTCCTCGGATTTATTCTCCGTAATTATGGATAAAGAATCTTCGCAGAATGTGGTCTACTCACCAGCCTCTATACATGCATGTTTGGCTTTAGCTTTTGCTGGTGCTGAGGGTCAGACGGCAGAAGAAATGCGTAAAGTTTTAAAATTACCTGAAGGTGATAAAGACCAAGTGTTGGAAAACTTCAGAGAATTGTCAAAAAACATTTTTGATACTTCCAACTCATTAGATGATGCTCCGCAATTAAAAATGGTGAATCGTTTATATGTGAGTGATCAACAGAAAATAGCCGAACAATTCAATAAAATTGCTCAGGATTATTTTGATGCCCAAACGGAAAGTGTGGACTTTAGCAAAAACCAAGAAGTGGTCCAAAATATTAACCACTGGGTGGAGCACCAAACAGAAAATAAAATTAAAAATCTTTTACAAACAGATGCCGTAAATCGTAATACCACTGCTGTATTAGTGAATGCAATTTACTTCAAAGCCAAATGGGAAATACCGTTTAGTAAAGGCTTAACCACAAAGTTCCCATTCTATATAAGTACAGAGCAACAAGTCGAGGTAGATATGATGTATAAAGAAGATGACTTTGGTTATGCCGAATTACCCGAATTAAAATCGAAAGCATTGAATATGCGATACAAGGATTCCAATATTTCAATGTTGATTATTTTACCCAATGATAGAGACGGTTTGAAAGCATTAGAAAGTAAATTGAAAAATTGGAGTTTCAATGAAATCATTTCTAAAATTGTGCCTGAGGAAGTGCGAGTGGAAATACCCAAATTTCGCATTGAATATGATATTGATTTGAAGGAATCATTAAAAAAGGTGAGTTCTTTACGCGTAAGAATATCACAATAATTTTCTTATAATTTTCATTTCGTTTGTTTAAGATGGGCTTAAATAGCATGTTTGATGAGACAGCCAACTTTAGTGGTTTATTTGATACCGAACATCAGCATAAAATATCGGATGTCAAACATAAAGCCTATTAAGAGATTAATGAAGCCGGACAGAGGCAGCTGCAGACACTTGTAACAATTTTTTTTATAATTCTGTTGATACAAATTGTATATTAATTATTGTCTTTTTCATTTCTAGTCATGATCAGGCAGTCCTGCTGCCTTAAGGTAAACCAGAAAGTGTTCCGTGCTGATCATCCTTTCGTATTCGCTATATGCAGCGATAAAGCGGTATATTTTGCTGGACATGTAGCAAAATTTTAGAATATCTTGTCACTTCTGTAATTGAAAATCTTTCATCTGTATTTGCTCTTTTTTAAGAATTTGATAATAAAAATAGAACTTTTATTCCAAAAAAGGAGAAAGGGAACATTATCAATGCTATTTTACATGCGTACCATTGTACTTCTAAGTATGTAAGTCCAAATAAGGGCTTACGATATATTTTCCCTAGGCTAGTCATGCTAAGCTACTCAATAATAATTTCATATTTGCTTGTAAACATGAACATTCATGCCAAAGAAATCAAATCGAATTCGATTAATTGATAGACTCACTAAACACCGGAATATTACTCAAAACTATTGTTATGTTAGTCGCTAGAACCTAGGTAGGTTATCTATACGCATGGGAATCATCTGAAAATGGAATAAACGAAAGTGATTACAGTGGGGCAATGATACCATTAACTTTCTTGCATGCCTACAACAAGATCCTAAAAGCCTCAATGGAAAAGTCAATTACACGATGGAACTATGTTAGTGGACGAAGTTCCTTGGCCACTTTTCTTTATAATTTTGATCAATTATTAATAAAAAAATTATCTAAATAATTGAATTGATAAATGATTTATTCAAAAATTTTTATAAGTTGGAGATGTTGACCGTCCCTAATAAGGGAGACTAGGCGTATGATAACTATAAAAACTTTCTTCGGTGCGAAGTCCTTTTTCCAGATTTATTGCAAATAAAGTTTGTATTTTTCCCGCAGTTTCTCTCCGCAGTTTCTGCCATCATAACGCGTATCTGTTGTCAATTTCTTAGGGCGCGAGCCTCTTACAGAAGAGGTAACATAAAATTCTAGGTGGGATGAAGCTAGATTTCTACGAACAATAAGAAGAGACGCGAATATCGTATCATTGGGATGGAACTTTTTCAATAGCAGCCTTACATTAACAACCGAGGCATCAAGGAGATATGCAAATATAGGCCACCACTATTTCTTTTGTCTGATTCGCGAGCGGTAGACTGCAAATAATTGATCAAAACTTATCAACGCCGCCCATGCCCATGTTGTATCGGTACACCACAGTTAGTTGGGAAATACTTACTGCACCCTTCCCTTCTGTTCGTCCTTCTCGTATCGTTTCTGAACCACATATTCCGATTGATGATAAGTGTAGCAGTAATTTAATGGATGTAACATGCAGTTCCTCTCAAATTTACTGCTTGGCATAATGACACCAATTTCAACACGTGATTGTACGTCTGTTTAGTCTGTAGCAGATTGGCATTAAATTCTCTAGGAGTTCATCATCACTGTTAAAATATTCATCATAATTTTCTGTACTATCTCGCAGGTAGTAGGTAATAATTTTGAACTAAGATAATTAAGGTTAGGTCTAAAAATGAAAAAAAAAGTTTACTCAAATACCAATTTTAAGGGTTCTGCGAACTAATGGGTTAAAGAAACTGATTGAAGATAAGGCGTGTTTAAATGTTACTCATGGGTATTGAAAATATTAAATTGTATTGTATCATAGTGCAGAGATTCCAAATTACTGATAAAGAACGATCTATTGCATTGCCATCTCAATCTATGGAGGATTACGCTATAATAGCAACAAACTTCAGAATTTTGTTCGGTATCAATATGGGTAACCCCTCATTAAAATGTAAAAAATGTAATGTCGTGTATGAAGGCGTATTACAATTCTAAGAGGATACTGGCAAACGTAGAGCACTAATTTAACTGCATCCTAGGCCACTGTTATGCTTGATCTATCATAAGATGTGTTGATTTAGATAATAACCCAAACGAAAGTGGCATACTTTGAATAGTGACAACAGAAGGAACTATGAATGAGCGATTCACTTATAATGAACTTCTTCTGAAAGATTGGTGGCAAGTGCCAAGTGCTTGCTTTAAAATTAACTAGGCATTACGGATTTACCTTAGAAATACAATGACAAGCATTCAACATCGCATAGATTAATATTTGAGTTTGTCTTTAAATAAAAATTATAATTTCTGTATAAAATTCTTAAACAATAGCAAATACAGTTACAAGGGATTGAATTAAAAAAAGAACGAGACATTTTAAAATTTGACCACATGTCCAGCAAAATATATCGCCTTATCACTGCATATAGCGAATACGAAAGGATGATCAGCACGGAATACTGTCAGGTCCTCGTTAAGGTATATTAATTCTGTTATCACGACTGGAAAAGACAATTCTTAATAAACAGCTTGTTTCAAAAGAATTAAAAATATAAAAAAAATTCTTACAGGAGGCCGCAGCTGCTTCTGACCCGGCTTCATCAACATCTAAATAGGCTTTATGCAGGACATCTGATATTTTATGCTGCTGTTCGGTATCAAATAAACCACGGAAGTTGGCTGTGTCATCAAACATGCTATTTAACCCCATCTTAAAGAAATGAAATGAAAATTATAAGAAAATTGTTGTGATATTTTTAAGCGTAAAGGACTCACCTTTTTTAAAGGTTCCTTCAAATCAATATCGTATTCAATACGAAACTTGGGTATTTCAACATGCACTTCCATAGTCACAATTTTAGAAAGGATTTCATTGAAATTCCAATTTTTCAATTTACTTTCTAATGCTTCCAGACCGTCTCTGTCGTAGGGTAAAATAATTAACATGGAAATATTGGAATCCTTGTATCGCATATTCAATGCTTTCGATTTTAATTCGGGTAATTCGGCATAACCAAAGTCATCTTCTTCATACATCATATCTACCTCGACTTGTTGCTCTGTATTCGTATAGAATGTGGCCTTTGTGGTAAGACCTTTACTAAAGGGTACTTCCCATTTAGCTTTGAAATAAATGGCATTCACTAATACAGCAGTGGTATCAGTACTTACTGCATCCGTTTTTAAAAGATTTTTAATTTTATTTTCTGTTTGGTGCTCCACCCAGTGGTTAATATTTTGGACCACTTCTTGGTTTTTGCTAAAGTCCACACTTTCTGCTTGGGCATAAAAATAATCCTGAGCAATTTTATTGAATTGTTCGGCTATTTTCAGTTGATCATTCACATACAAACGATTCACCATTTTTAATTGTGGAGCATCATCTGATGAGTTGAAAAAGTCAAAAGAGTTATTCAACAATTCGCTGCAGTTTTCCAACACTTGATGGTGATAAACATCAGGTAATTTTAAAACTTTACGCATTTCCTCTGCCGTCTGACCCTCAGCACCAGCAAAAGCTAAAGCCAAACATGCATGTATAGAGGCTGGTGAGTAGACCACATTCTGCGAAGATTCTTTATCCATAATTACGGAGAATAAATCCGAGGAAAAGTCAATACGATGTTCTATCGACTTTGGTGTATCAATTGTGGCACTCATTTTGTACCGACAGAAATAGGTTTCAGCTAAAAGTAAAACTGGGAGGAACACAAGCGAGTTAATTAATAAACTCATGTGATAATAATTTGAAAAAACAATTCATTACGATTAACTAATTGAGTCGTAATTTGTTGTTAAGTTGAGGGTGTTCTTATGAATTTTAAATTCAATGGATTTCATTATAAAGCATTCCACTTCTCACTGTTGTTTTTTGAAAAATCAACTGTGGCCTTTTATTGGAAAAACCTTTTTAAATTCGACAGATTTCTAGAAAACGAAATCAATTTAGAATTTCTAACAAAAATTTGCTATTTCGTACTAATAAGGTCTGTTGAAAATTGAAAACATAATTTTCACCGACTAAACTGTGTGCAAAGTTCAAAGAAACAGTTTGTGTCCAATAAAACAAGTTTGGAGGATTCGAGAAATATAAGTTTTCAGTTCTACCTAGACTAAATGTACAACTTAGACTAACTAGTTACTCGGGTGTGTATAATTTTTTTTGTTTTTTTGTTTTTTGTCGCATAATATTACTTATGAGCTGAGCTCGACGATATGCTCGGTGTAGTAGAACAGATCAGAGTTTCTGCTGGGAACCGATCACACAACCTGCAAATACCACAGAGATGATCTTTGTTTATATTCTATTAACTTTCATATCAAAGAATCACAGTTTGACAAACTATTAACACAATTCAGATAGTAGGCATGTCTCTCTGAATGCAAAGTAAACAACCAGTATCGGTTGATTTATCTGTTCCATTCGTTTCATATATAGGCGTTCCAAATTTTCAACAGGGCTGATTACGTGTTTGTTCATGCGACAAATTTTTGGTAAGTTTTCTAAAGTCTCTATCCTATCCTCAACAGCAACACCAGCAGGGAATAAAGTGCTTAGAAATTACACTTTACAACACGTTAAAAATATGTCGTCGATTAGTTTAAGTAAATTGTTTGGTTATCGTTAATCAATATGAAATATTTTTTTTTTTTTTGATTTTTTAATTATTTTTCTTTAATCAGGCTTACAATTAATTACCTTTTGTTATCACTTCTGGCAAATTATTCTTGTATTCCCTTTTTTTTATTAAATTATGATCAAGTATTTGGTAATTAAATACTTTTTTTTTTAATTTTTTGTTTATAAATACGAGAAGTATTTTTTATTATAAAAATTTTTAAATTTTATTATTATTGAAATCACTTCACTGTCGTACAATACACTTGAACTGGGCAATCTAATGAAATAGTGGCACAATATGAGGGTTTTTATACAGAATTTTATTTAAAATATGAACTGCTTAGTTCAGCACTTAAGAAAACTATTTTAAATCGTCAACCATTTCATATTGCTCTGAAGAAAAGAATAACAATTTTAGCTTAGAAAACTATTTACAACGTTAACTATTTCATATTTTTCTCAAGAAATTCGTAATAATTTTAGCTCAGTGCATTACATAAAAAACAAGTACAAGAAATTTGATCAAGAGGTTTTATCAACTATTAATTGAGGTTGAATCAATTAGGGTTTCCCATATTATTGTTTTCTTTTGATTTTTCATTCCCGTTTTGTTTAAATTGATACTAAATTGAGGCGACAAAAAAGTTGATATATTTCATTACTTTTAAAACAAAGAACACACAGAATTTCAATTTTCTATCGATACTTCTAAAAAAAAATGAAATATGAAGTAATAGTTCGTCGCCGACTTAATCTCAGTAGATTTCTGGCAAAAACTCTGTCATCTGAAAAATCTCTCGTTCTAAATTGACTTTAGGTCCCGCCACTCATGTATAAAATTAACACACACAACATATGTAAGTGGTGTGGAAAATGAGATCGTATTTCTAACTGAAGGTTTGTAATGACCAATTACGTATGTATGCATGTTATTCTCCTTAGGGTATCCTACCTGTTAGGTTCTGGAGGGGTTATCATGAAATTGTTTACGTCTTTTTCCAGAATAGGCTTTGCAGTTACCTTAAATAGCGCATGATTGTTTACTGTTTGAGTAGCCAGTGTAACTTGTTTATATACAAAAGAAAAAGATATTTGACGCGTGACATGTATTATCTTTCAAATCAAAGATCAAAGTCTGAAACCATTTCATCCTTGACGGACAACATTACAGCTGGCATTCGTGAGATGTCGATCGAAATATCAAAAAAAGGAAATTTGCCTGAATTGGTCAACATTTAAATTACATTACTTTGAAATCGAAAACACCAGGCACTCATTTATTACCCCAACTACATACCACTACTCATATATCTTTGAAAACACACAGACATACATACATATTTGGCCATTACAACCCTTCAGCCAGGATTACGGTCTAGGTTCTCGCACCACTCATGTTGTGTGCCTTAATTTTATATTTGAGTGGCGGAACAGTCTCACGTCGACTCCGACGACAGATATTTGAGAAACCTTTTCATGGCAGGTTGTGTTTTTGCCAGTAATCTGCTGAGAGGAAGTCGCCGAAGAAATATTTTGTTTTTTAATATTTCGTTTTGATGTCTGGCCTGGAGCTCGAACCCGGGCTTTACGCCTAATAAGCGAACACACTGCCTACTAGACTACGGCGACTTAAAAACACACAGAAATGATTTTTGTTTAGTACAGCGGACTTTGTATCAAGCTATTGCAACTTTCAATCCCTCACAACCCAACATTTTATTGCTTTTCATCAATCCCGCAGTTTCTTTAATAAAATATTCCAGAGTTTAACCCATTTTTTTACCATTTTTGTTTTTCCACGATGGTTAGTGATTCGGTTAACAAAATGTGTTTGTGTTCATTCGTTGACCTTCATTGAGTCGCCAGCATTTTTAAATTCTTTTATTTGAATAAGATCTTGCCACACGATATAAAATTCCTTCAATATCATTGACTTTCATATTCATAATCAAGTTGTTCATCAAGTTGTTCGCAACCAGTGTATATTGTATAATAACTATTTCTTAAAAAATTCTTACTTCTTACAATATACTTGGATTCTAATCGGATATTCACAATCTTAGCCCTTCTCCCACAAACTAAAAACAAATTACAAACTACTCCTACAAACTATTTTTCTAATTCCAATGCAATGCACGACAGATGTACCTAAAAGTACAAATTTTGTACCACTGAGGCAAAGTAAATATCGATATATCGGGTGTGAAAGCAAAATGAGGTTTAAAAAAAAGTTTTGTTATAATATTCGGTGATTCGTAACATTCGTAACAGCTCAAAAAAAAATTACATAAATTTCACAGGACTTTTTAATCTCGTAGGCCGGATTTCCGTTTGTTTATTGTACGCACTGATGGCTAAAACTATATCAGACAGAAAATATCGCTTCACTGAAGGGAAGTTTGCATGCATAAAAGATGTTCTTTGGCCTTGTAGGCAGGACAGCAAGAAAAGTATCAAATTTTTAATGGAAAACATTTACTATGAACTATAAGTAGAGTATAGACTATGTGCTGACGATTGGCAATAATTTCTAAGAAACTACCGTATGCTCTTCATAATTCACTGCCAGACGATTGAAACTTGGCTGATCAGCCACAATTTCTTTTTAAATTGAAATACATTTTATTCTTGTGTTCTTTTAAAAAAATTTGAAAAGAATTTTTTTCGCCCCAATCTAGGAGATAATGTGTTGAATTTTTTAATTTATTTACGAAAAAACAAAGTTAAAAAGGCAAAAGAAAATAATGACATGGGAAACCCTAACTGATTAAACCTCTATTTATAGTCGATAAAACCTTTTGATCAAATCTATTGTAATTGTTTTTTATGTACTGCAATGAGCTAAAATTATTACGAATTTCTTTAGAAAAAGGTGAAATGGTTGACGTTTCAAATAGTTTTCTAAGCTAAAATTGTAATTCTTTTCTTCAGAGCAGTATGAATTGGTTGACGTTTAAAATAGTTGTCATTAGTACTGCACTAAGCAGTTCATATTCTAAATAAAATTCTCTATAAAAACCATCACATTAATCATTATTGGAATAGTTTTCCAGTTCGAATGTGTTGTAGGACAGTGAAGTGATTTCAGTTGCAATAAAAATACAAATCTTTTATAAGAATTTAAATACCTTTCGTATTGACCAATAAATAAATAAATAAAAAAGAATACAAGAATAATTTGCCAGAAGTGATAAAGGTTGGTATTGAACTGTTAAATATTTTCCATGAAAGTGTAATGTGATGCAGAAAAGAAAGTCCAGATGTATGATAAATAATTAAAGAAAAAATTTATAAGTTTTTATCACATTTAATAACAATAATCAAACAATTTTCTTTAAACTAGTCGACGACATATTTTTAACGCGTTGATCACAAAGTTCTATTGAAAAGGCTCGAGAAACTGTTTTAATTTTCTAATTTGGCCGTTAGTCTAATTAATTCTTATCTAATAAACGGTTTTCAAAAAGTTCATTTAAATGGTAATATTTCAGATTCGCCTAATATATTAGTAGAGGTGTACCCCAGGGTTCAATACTGGGACCTCTCTTGTTTTGTTTGTATAAAAATTATCTACCAGATGTTTTGGTTGACTGTAATATTCATAAGTATGCTGATTATGTGCAGCTTTATACTAGTACTCGTAAAGAGAACATTAATATTGTGATTTAGTAAAAATTTACAGCTAGGCTTCAGCTAACGGACCATACATAAGTTCTTCTAAGGCCAAATGTATTATACTTTGACTTTGATAAATCTGCAATCAATCTGGGTAAGCAATGAATGAGAGATTATCGCGGTCTAACCATGTAGGTGTCATGGTCGTATGTGGGCTATCATAGATACAACTCCTTTTGGCATTCGTGTGAAATTGGTAAAAACAAAAAAATAAATATAAATAAATTATAAACCCTCTTACCGAAACCTGATGTGGCTGTTTAAATAGAATCGTAGTTTTCACGAAAATAGCTTTTGCGAAAATTAGCAGACAACAGATCTCTAAACTCACAACGAGGATTGAGCCTCCAGACACACTACAAAAGTTATCAAAAATTAGTTACATGATCAAATACATCCTCAATCACATCGAACACTTGGAACCTCTATGTCTGCTAATTTGTTTCATGAAACGAAAAATGAAAAGAAAATAAAAATAACATGAAGAAAGTATATGTAAACGAAATAAAAAACAAGGGTTTTCCAGAAGAAAGAAAGGAACACAATTTATGCTTAGAAACCATTAATAGCATGAAGTGGCAAACTTTTGTTAACAAATTTCAAATTGATCTTCGTTTTCTAGAAATCTGACGAATTATAAATTATTCATAAAACCCACTCAATTAGTTACTCATACTCCTTACTTTATAATTATTATCGCATGTATTTATTAATTAATTTTTCTGTGTCCTTTCCAGTCTTATTTTTAGCTCTTCCCTACTGTATAAAATGGACGGCACAATTGGTACACTAAAGTCGTCAGCATGTACTGACTTTGCCTCGAACTTATTCTCCGCAATTCTAGATGAAGATCCTTCGCAGAATGTGGTCTGCTCACCACTCTCTATACATGCATGTTTGTCGTTAGATTTTGACGGTGCTGAGGTTCAAACGGCAGAGGCAAAGCTTAAAGTTATAAAATTGTCTGAGGGTAATAAAATGGAGTTGTTGGCGAACTATATCGAGAATTTGAAAAATTGTTTTAAGTCTTTCAACTCAACCGGTGATGCTCCACAATTATTCACACTCAATAATTTTTATGTGAATCATGAACTGAAAGTTACACCAAGATTCCATAATTTAACTGAAAATTACTTTGATACTCCAGCAAAAAGCTTTAGCGAAGAAATGCGGTGCTTTATATATACTTCTGGGCTGAAAAACATAATCAATATATACTTAGAAACCCTCGCAATCGAAATAAAATAAATCCTAATACCATTGCTCTCTTAGTGAATGGCATTTACTTCAAAGCCAAATGGGATATACCCTTTAGTAAAAATTGTGCCAGAAAAGCCCAATTCTATGTAAATACAGAGCAACAAACAGAGGTGGAGATGATGTCTAAAAAGGATTACTTTGGTTATGCCGAATTACCCGAATTAAAATCGAAAGCATTGAAAATGCCATACAAGGATGCCAATATTTCAATGTTGATTATTTTACCCAAAGATAAAAATGGTTTGAAAGCATTAGAAAGTAAATTGAAAAATTGGAATTTCAATGAAGCCCTTTTAAAATTGTGTTTGAGGAAGTGTGCTGAAATACCATTAAAGGCGGTGAGTCTTTTACGCTCTAAAATATGAAAATTTTATTTTCTTATAATTTTGATTTCGTTTGTTTAAGATGGGCTTAAATTAAATAGCATGTTTGATGAGACAGCCAACTTAAGTGGCTTATTTGAGACCGAACAACAGCACAAAATATCGGATGTCAAGCATAAAGCCTATTAAGAGATTAATGAAGCCGGACAGAGGCAGCTGCAGACACTTGTAACAATTTTTTTTGCTCATCATCCTTTCGTATTCGCTATACGCGACGATAATGCGGTATATTTTGCTGGACATGTGGTCAAATATAGATTGTAATTGAATACCTTGTAACTGTATTTGTTATTGTTTAAGAATTTTAAACAAAAATTATAATTTTTATAAAAGAAAAAAAAACTGATTAATGCTATGTTAAATGCTTATCATTGTACTGCTAAGGTAAATGCGTAATGCCCCATTAATTTTAAAGCAAGCACTTGACACTTGCCACCAATCCTTCAAGAGAAGTTCATTATAAATGAATCGATCGTTTATAGTTCTTTTTGTTGTCACTATTCAAAGTATGCCACTTTCATTTGGGTTATTATCTAAGTTAACAGATTTTATGATACCTAAAGCATAACAGTGGCTTAGAAAGTAATTTAATTAGTGCTCTGCGTTTGCCAGTATCCTCTGAGAATTGTAATAGGCCTTCTGAAAGCACATTATATATATTACATTTTATTGAGAGGTTGGTTACCAGTAGAGCAGATTGTTCTTTGCCCGCAATTTAGTATCACCATAGTATAATAGAATATAATCTTTTCACTACCCTTGAGTAACATTTAAACACTCCTTATCTTAAATCAGTTCGTTTAACAGAATTCCTTCGTTGCGGCTTGTAGAGTTTTGTAGGCATGCATGTAATCGCGTTTACTTATTCCATTTCGAGCTGATTCCCATGCGTACTGTTTATCATAATCTTTCTAGACTCCAACGACTAAAATAATAATACTTTTGAGCAATATTCCGGTGTATTGCTTGTAAATCAGAAAATGCATGCCAACGAATTCAAAGCGAATTCGGTTAAAAGGTGCTCTCACTAATGAAGTCGCCGTGATCTAGTAGGTAGTGTGTTGGCTTATTAGACGAAAGGCCCGAGTTCGAATCGCAGGCCAGACATCAAAAACAAAATACAAAAAGTAATTCTTCGGCGACTTCCTCTCAGCAGATTTCTGGCAAAAACTCTGAGAGTAAAAATTGCGATGAAAAGTTTCTCAAAAAAATCTGTCGTTCGGAATCGACGTTAAACTGTAGGCCCGACACTCAAGCATAAAATTAAGGCACACAACATGAGTAGTGTAAGAAGCTAGGCCGTAATCCTGACTGAAGGGATGTAATGGCCAATTATGTATGTATGCATCAGAGTCTATTGTATGATTCGTTACAACTATCTGAATATAACATTCGATTTTGGAATTCTAACTAGGGGCTTCTGTTTCCAAGATCCGGGGATTCCCAATGGGACCCATGAGGTTTGCACAGACGGCTCAAATATGAGTGACAGGGTGGACTGTGATGTATTAAATAAGGGCTCATAATTTTTTTTTTTGTTTTTTGATTAACTTACTACTCGATTGTAATCACAATTACTGAAGGGACTCTAGTTTTAATAAATTTAAGAAACAAGTGATTACAAAAGCAAATGACCTAATTCATTTAGGGTCGCACTAATCGGGGATGGCATTACAATTTTAATACCAAAATTGTACTTTTTGAAGTCACTGTAGTCTAGTAGATAATGTATTGACTGTTTTAACGTACGGCCACGGTTCAAACCCTAGATCAGACATCCCGAACAATCTGAAATATGAAAAAATATTTCTTCAACGTCCACCTATCAGCAGGTTTCTGGCAATAGCTCTGAGTGTAAATAAAATTGCCATGAAGAAATTCTCACAAATCTGTAGTTCAGAGATGACTTTAACACACACAACATAAGCGGTGTGCGAAGCTAGTTCGTAATCCCGACTGCAGGGTTGTAATGACCAATCATGTATGCATGTAAATGTACTTTTTTCAATCAAATTGTATTAAAAATCATAATTTTTTTCCAATTTCTGAACCAAATAAATGAAAAGAGAAAAAAAGAACACATGTACCAGAGATCAGCAATAAATCGTTTATTCGCTACTCATAAGTACTCATGAAATTTTGAGTATGAGTGAGTTTTGAAATTTAACTACTTTGATTCATTCGTACTCACCATAACATTGATTTATAAGTACAGGTTGTAATGAGTATGCGTACAACGTTGACATCAAACGCATAACATTCGAAATATGTTTGATTCATACGCCTACTCATTCAGATTCATAAATTTAGAAAAATACTTATAATACTCATAAATGATTGAAGTGATTCGAATCATTCAAGACAGCAAGCAAAGCAATCACACAACCTTCTAGTGAGTATTGTAGTGTTCGTACGCGAATCATACTTTGTGATTCGTGTAAATGTTGTGAAAAGGAGAGTGATTCGAATTGTTCCATTTACAAATAATAAGAAAGAAAAAGACAAAGACAACAAGGAAGCAAACACACAACCTTCTAGCGGGTATTGCAGTGTTCGCACGCGAATGTTATTTGTGATGTTGAGTGATGGAGAGTTGAAATCAACAACATCTTGCTTATTGTTAAGTATGAGTACGATGAGTACTTCAAACTTTGAATATGGTCGTCTGAGTATGATATTAATATAAGTAAGTATGAATACGTACCAGAAATTATGAGTATGATTCGAATCTACTCATCTTTTTGAATCCTCATTGCTGATTTCTGATATGTATGTACATATGTACAAATAAATCCACTGTTAAATTCCTACAATGATAAGAAGCCAAACAAAAAGTTTTTCTTCATTTATGGTACAAATAAGTCATTGGTGTACTTTGAATTGTACTATAAAATGGTACCATTATATGAATTTTTTTTGTCCCGAGACAACATAAAATGATTCACATTTTAAATAAATTTCTCCATGGCAGACATTGTTTGAATAGTTTTCCAACTAGACTGTGTTGCACGAGAGATATTAGTTACAAACGAACTGAAGTGATATCAACATCAATAAGGAACTTAAAGAAAACTTAAAAAATAAAGAAAGAAAAAAAATTGGCAGTAATTTTCCATAAGTGGTAAATACAGTGATAAATACAATTTAAAAAGTTTAAAATCATTGCATTAAAATAGCCGAAATATTTTTAACACATTTATAGCTGTAAAACGGAGCGATTATTGTGAATAAACACTCAAAATATTTTGTAATTATTTTCGTATCAATCGTTGTACGTGTGGAATCAATCTAGGTTACAGAACAAGCGACCAGTATCACAGAGTATACAGAGGTGACATGCAATTGGCAATTGCCAGTTTAATGTGAAAGGGGCAGAAATACTTTTGGGTATTTGCTGTTCCTCTCAGATGTCACGGATCATATACATATCAACATTGTAACATTTTTTTTCTCATAATTGTCAACTCTGGTTACTCTGTGCTCAGTATTTCATACTTGTCTTGCCAGAATCTGATGTTGTTGCTTAAATAAAACCGCAGTTTTAAAACAAAAAGAAAAAAACCATAGTGATTTTTGTACTGTACCATTAAATCACTTGTAGACACTGGAAAGCAACAGTCCACAGTAATCTTCAAGAGTGTAGAGTCCTTCACACGCTATAGAAGTTGTTAAAAATTAGTTTTCTGAACAAACGCTTACCAAATCTATTGAAAATTTCTTATCTAGTGGGTCTAGAAAGTTATCCGCCTATTATTTTAACTGTGTTCTGTATGAAACTGTATATCAAACCAAGAGACTAAACACGAAAGTTAGCGGAACATAAACAAAGATTCTTTCACACAGATTACTCGTTCTCTTTTAATAAGACTGTGACATTTTATCAATTATGACAGATATCTGATCGTTTGCTTTCTGAAAGCGAAACAAAAAAACGCTTAAAATATCCAAAAGTGTTGGTGTTTCATCCATGAGCTCCAATATTGGCGGTATCCTAATTTTGTCTTGCCGGGCTGAAATAATGTTCGGCTTGTCCCTGTACAAGAGAGACTTTACGCATTCTCACAAAGAATAGTGTACTGAAGTGAAATCGTGGGAGTTTATTTGCTTACTAAACCCACCTTAAACCTCATTGAAAACCTTTGTAGTATGAGTACACTTTGTGAGTATGAGTACACGTTGACATCAAACTCATAACATTCGAAAAATTTTTGATTCATACGCCTACTCATTCGGATTCATAAATTTAGAAAAATACTTATAATACTCATAAATGATACGAGTGATTCGAATCAGTCATCAAAATTTACGGTCTTAGTTGTTGTTGCATTTACAAAAAAAGAAGAGAGAAAAAGACAAAGACAGCAAGCAAAGCAAACACACAATGTTCTAGTGAGTATTGTAGTGTTCGTATACGAATCATACTTATTTTGCGATTCTTGTAAATGTTGAGTAAAGGAGAGTCGAAATCAACAACATTATGCTTATTGTTAAACATGAGTACTTCAAACTTTGAATATGAGTAGTATGAGTATGATATTAAAATAAGTATGATAGCGTATAAGTATCAGAAATTATGAGTATGATTCGTATTTACTCATCTTTTTGAATACTCATTGCTGATCCCTGGTAGGTACTGTGCTGGCTTATAATGCATGAGGCCATGTTGTAACCCCAGCCCAGACATTACCACTGAAAAGTTTTTCAAAAATCTGTCGTTCGGAATTGACTTTAAGCTGTAGATCCCGCCAATCATGTTTAGAATTAACATGCACAACATGGTGGTGTAGGAAACTAGGTCGTAATCCTGACTAAATAGTTGTAATGTCGAATGATTTAAATATCTATGTTACGAAGATATTTAACTTCATTTGTTAAAAATTTTTACATATTGTATTTTTACAAGCAATAATTATGCCGTCAATATATGTTGCCGCACTGCCTATACCCACAAACGAAGTATTCGCGATTTGTTGAATAGACCAGGTTAATTTTTTAGTTAAAGTTGGGTTAGGTTAGAGGACGTGTACTTGTCAACTGTGACAAGTACATAATCCGGAGGTCGAATTGACCCATTGTGATTGGGTTTAGTTAAAGGCTAAAGTGAACTTTAAATTCACCTTTAACTTCTTTTCGTTATAACAACCTACAGATAAAATAAAGTTAACTTTTTCAAAAATATGGCAGTGCCGGAGCAATGTCGATAACACTGCTTAATTAAACAAGTGCTTTAAAAACGCAGTGGCAACGACGTGCCTTTTTATTTCTTTATAAAATTTATGTGCTGTGGTTTTAGCTTTTTTATTTTTGTGTTTTTTGTTTTATAATAAATGTAATGAATACGCCAATATACATTTTGATTGAAAAATATTAATATATTAACCACAGGGTACAAGTACAGGTGTATTCTGTGATATTAAGTTTTATATTTCATGTTTATATTTGAACTTGCCGTATTGAAAATACTATAAATAATATGGCAACTTCAAAGATAAAGTGAACTTTAAAGTTAAAATTGGGATTATCTTCCTTTTAGCTTAACGCTAATTTTTATCTTATTGTGTACTCATCATAATGAAAATCAAGTTATCTACCCGTTAAAATTCTGCCTTAAGTTAACGACAAGTTGGAATAATGGCACTAAGTTGAAAGAATTTTGACTCTCCCTCCATTAATTACTTTGACATGAATTTATTAATTAATTTTCCTGTGTCCTTTACAGTTTTATTTTCAGTTATAATCTCTTCCTTACTGCACAAAATGGGTGCCCACATTTGTAGAATAATCTTTGCAAATATTTATCATGAATTTGCCTCAGATTTAATTTCATTAATTGTGGATAAAGAATCTTCACAGAATATGGTTTATTCACCAGCCTCTATACATGCAGGTTTGACGTTAATTTATGGTGGTGCTGAGGGCGAGACGGCAGAAGAAATGCGTAAAGTTTTATATTTGTCTGAGGGTGCTAAAAAGCCGGTGTTGCAAAAGTATAGCAATTTTTTGAAAAGCTCCTTTGAATCTTCCAACTCATCAGATGATGCACCCCAATTAAAAATGGCCATTCGTTTGTATGTAAATAATAAACTGAAAGTTAAATCAAACTTCAATAAGATTGCTCAGGATTTTTTTGATACTAAAGCAGGAAGGGTGGACTTTAGAAAAAACCAAGAAGTGGTCGAAAATATTAATCACTGGGTTGAAGAGCAGACCGAAAACAAAATAAAAAACCTTTTGCAAACAGATGCCGTAAATGCTGATACCTCAGCTGTATTAGTGAATGGCATTTATTTCAAAGCTAAATGGTTACGTCCCTTCAATAAGGAGTATACCATGAAAGCTCCATTCTATATGGATAATAACCAACAAACTGAGGTAGAGATGATGTATACAAAAGATAGTTTTGGTTACGTAGAGTTGTCAAGATTAAAAGTCACCGCATTGGTAATGCCTTATAAGGATTCCAATATTTCCATGTTGATTATTTTACCCAACGATAGAGACGGTTTGAAAACATTAGAAAAACAATTGATAGCTTTGATTTTCAATCAAGTCTCTGCAATGATATCGGTCAAAGAAGTGAGCGTTTTTCTACCCAAATTTTGTATTGAATACAATATTGATTTGAAAGAACCTTTAAAAAAGGTAAGTGAGCCTTTTACTCTCATAAAGATCAAAATTATATTCTTATAAATTTAATTTGGGTTTTTTTTAGATGGGTTTAAATAGCATGTTCGATGAGACAGCCAACTTTAGTGGTTTATTTAAAAACGCTCGGCATCAAAAAATATCGGATGTGAAGCATAAAGCCTTTTTAGATGTTAATGAAGCTGGTTCAGAGGCAGATGCAGCCACTAGTAAGAATTTGCTTTTTAATTTTTTTTATTCTGTTGATATTGATGATCATTAAAAATGATTGCCTTTTCTTTTCCAGCTCAAACATTTTTACCCTTGAGCTCGACATTGGGAGAGAAAAAGTTCCGTGCTGATCATCCTTTCATTTTCGCTATACGTGACGAAAGGTCGGTATATTTTGCTGGACATGTGGCCAAATTCTAGAACGTCTTATCACATTATTATTGAATATCTTGTAACTGTATTTGCTATTGTTTAAGACTTTTATACAGAAATTATAATTTTTATTAAAAAAAGAAAACAAATTAATGCGATGTTAAATGATTATTATTGTACTGCTAAAGTAAATCCGCAATGCCTCGTTAATTTTAAAACAAGCACGTGGCACTTGCCGCAAATCCTTCAGGAGAAATTCATTATAAATGAATCGATCATTCATAGTTCCTTCTGTTGTCACTATTCAAAGTATGCCACTTTCGTTTGGGTTGTTCTCTAAATCAGCACATCTTATGATAGCTAAAGCATAACAGTGGCCTATAAAGTAATTTAATTAGTGCTCTACGTTTGCCAGTATACTCTGAAAATTGTAATAAGCCTTCTGACAGGACATTATATTTGTTACATTTTATTGAGAGGTTGGTTATCCATATTGACATCGAAGTAAATACAATCTGAAGAATGTTGCGAGCTATTTAAGCGTAATTCTCCATAGATTGCGGGCAGTAGACCAGATCGTTCTTTACCCATTCACCACACTATAATACAGTATAATCTTCTCACTACCCATGAGTAACATTTAAACACGCCCTATCTTCAACCAGTTCTTTTAACAGAATTCCATCGTGGAATAGACTACTTCGTTTCGGCATGTAGGGTTTTGTAGGCATGCAATGAAACTCAATCGCATTCGTTTTTCGGCTATAATTTACACGCTGTAATCTCGTCTACTTATTCTATTTTGAGCTGATTCCCATGAGTACTGTTTATCATAAGCTTTGTAGACTCTAACAACTAACACACCAATTTTTTTGAACAATATTCCGGTGTTTAGTGAGTCTACCGTTTAACCGTATTCACTTTGATTTCTTTGGCATGAAATTTTCTGTTCTACAAGCAAATTCAAAAAGAAATATTAAAACTATGATAAGAATATAAAAAATGTAATTATTATTGACCAGATATATATGACAGCATGACTGGCACAGAAAATACATTTTTTTTATTTCCTTCGGTATGCGATGTTTTACTTGCATTTTGTGGTATATTCATGGTTTATTTTTATTTCTGCATTTTTTAAATTAATTGCACACTTTTCTTGGTAGAAACAGAAAATATTAATAACTCGTTGCCACATAATGATTCAGGACTTCAAATCCATCAATCGATTTAAAATTATTGTAATTATTTCTTTTTTTAAACATGTAATCGAAACCACCAATGGAATGTCAAATATATAGTGTTGGAAGTAATAATAGGGACAAATTCCTTTATCACAATAAGATGTTGGTACGCGATATAAAATTCCTTCAACATAATTGAATTGCATATTCATTAGTCGAGTTGTACAACTATTCGCAACCTGTATGGATCGCATAATGACTGTTTCTTACAAAAGCCTTTACTTCTTACCATACTTCTTACATACAATTCGAAGCTGATATACTCTATAATGATAGTCGTACCCCTTTCTCCTACAAACTCAAAAAACAAATTGTAAACTACTGCTACAAAAAACTTTCAGTATTCGGTGACCATAGTTCTTCCTTGTGATTTGAAAGCAGTAAAATGCTTATTGAGTATCGCGGCTTTTCTCGAAAATGAAATTTAGTCTGCGATTAAGTTCCTAACAATTGTAGTTTCAACATCCATTCATATCCATGAATGTCGAGGATTTCTCAGAGAAATTTTACATCATTCAAGGTTAACTCCTTATGGGTTCTGGGACATAAGAACATTTTGATATTGCATTGCTGATGAGCTACCCAGAGCCGGTGCGTACCTTCTAATATCCGATATGTTATAGGGCATAGATATTCGGATTGCTTCAGTTAATTTGGATATTATCCACCAGTTTTACAGGGAAGCTCAATCTATTTGACAGCAGTCACATAGTATTGATAGAATCTCCAGGACAAGTATGGACAAGAAGGGGACCGACTCACTTCTGTCCTTAAATCACATAGCCATCCATCATACAATAGCGATTCCTACGGATCATTGTGTTTTTGGTAAACATGCTGAAAGGCTTTTCATCCCGTCAAATGACTTCTGCAGGATCTGTGGTTCTGAGGAGGAGAAAGAGATTGTGTTTCACCTTATACGACCATTGCCTGATTCTTATCGTAAAGGGACGGAGGTTTTTGATATCACCCTTTCTGGCATCTGTACCTGAGCTGACTCGTATAAGGATCGCTGTAAAAGCCAGATTTATTTTGGACTCGGGTTAATTTTTTCTGTAAAATATTTGATCCCCGGTTAGAAGAGATTGCGGTATCACGATGGGCCTAGGAAGGGTCCGACACCCTACTTAACCTAACCTTATGAGCGAGTACGATGCAGGTCCCCATAATTAAATCCCGTAACTTCCCAGAGGCTTTAAAATTATTTTAAATAATGGTATACATACACATTCTTACTCCTTTCTCTTTTATTGTAAATGAATTTCCCTTTGTTAAACGTCCACAAATATTCACACGAAGACATTTAACACAATTAGGACCATTAGTACAACTTGCCGTTAAAGTTGGATTTAGTTAAAGGTAACTTTAGCTAAAGTGAACTATAAAGTCACTTTTAACTTCTTTTCGTTATTACAACCTACAGATAAAATGAAGTTAACTTTTTCAAAAAAATGGCAATGCCGGAAGTCGATTACACTGCTCTTTTTAAACATGGCGGGCTTCCCTTGTTTTGTTGCATTTGCTCATTTTGTTTATATTTGAAGTTGCCATATTGATTATAATATATATAGTATGACAAGTCCAAACATAAACTTAACTTTAAGAGTTAGAGGTGGGAGGATCTTAACGCTCAATTCTATCTTATTGGGTACTCATAATAATGAAAAACAATTTATATGCCCATTTAAATCCTCCCTTTAGTTAACGGCTAGTTGTAATATCGGCCCTTAGAGTTGACAATCAAAATGGCACTCAGTTAAACAGGCGGGCACTCACTATCATTATGAGTGTAAACGACATTCACCTAATATTCCACGTTTATTAAGTCCAGTTGTGATTGAACTAATGTTGTAACTTTAGATGCTGATTCTCTAATCACCAATAAAACTGTTTCATCTGAATATGTGGTAACCATAATATCCATATGCATGGGTATGTTTGCAGAACTGGACTTAGCACGTTTCTCTGCTCCACTTCAGACTTTATTAAGCTGATTTCTAAATTATAATCGTTGATGTTGACATAATAACTCAATTCATTTAAGTGAGACTTCAACTTTAGGCAGTAGTTATTTGAATTTATATAGGAAGCCAATATGCCAGACTCTACCGAAAATTTGCTTTACATCAGGATATACCCAAGAGCAGCATTTCTGATTCTCCAACGCATCTCTGATTTATTTAAGAAATGTGTGACATTGTGCAAATACATATCAAATGTCCCATGATTAAGTCGAAATCCAAACTGACGATCTAAAGGTTTTATAATTGGAAACCGCTTTTAATAACTTTTTCAATTAATTTTCAAAAAATTGACAGCAGACTAATAGGTCTCTATGAGCCCATTAAGTGTTCTGACTTCTTCGATTTTAGTATCATTATTACCTTTGCATTCTTTCATTGCAATGGAAAATTGAATAAAGCTGTGAGAAATACTTGATGTTCTGGGTCTGGAAATTCAGTGTGCTGTTCGCTGCAGCCAGCACATCTTCCAAGTGTCAAAAGAAGCATCCAAATGCCTCGGTTTTGTAAGACAGTGCCAGAAACATTTCACTTCATCCAATCTTCTTACAATTTCTATTACTCATATACGACCGAGAATACAACTTTTATGTATCGACCGGTGCCTCGAAGTCTATTTTGTGGCTTCTCGACCATGTACAGGAGAGGGTGAATGTTTTCATTATTAACGGTAGGGTATTCAACTCTATTGATTCATTTGAGCATCATCACAATGTGGCTTGTGTTTCACTGTTCTATAGCTATTGCAATGGAAATTAGAAGACTTGTTACCGAGAATCATGTATTCCTGCGTAACACTCGTCTTTCTCGACTCGTTTGCATTATAGACAATATTCTTTCTTTAGCCGCACTATTCGTATGTGGAACTCCTTTTCTGCAGAGGTCTATCCTGTCACTAATGATATATAGAGTGCTTCAAATCTAATGTCCACAAACACTATTCCCTCTTGCCTTCTGCCACTGCATGAGTAGGGGCCATCCCCTGAGTGTTGGTCGTACAAAATAAAAAAAACAGCATTCTGTGTCAAGCATTTAATTTCCCCAGAGTCTTCGTTGATAGTTTCTTATGATAGTTTCTGAAACTATTTCTTTAAATTTAAATCTTTTTATAGGAAAACACATCTAATATGGAACATCAAGGAAGTGATTTAGTTCTAATGCTTCCTGTGCCTTGCATAATGAATAAAGAGTAGAATTGTTTCTGAGAAAGGTTTTGTTGCCTCAATTTTTAGTTCAGTCCGATCGGCATCAAACATTATTGACAACTTTCATTGACATTTTGCAGGTTTGAGAACGTTTCAGATATTTAAAGACCCTCCACAAATTATGTTCGTTATTGTTTGCGAACGGAATAATCTCTTAGTTTCAGAAAAATATTTTTTTGATTAACTTACTATGCGCTTATAATCACAATTATCTGAAGGGGGTCTAGTTTTAATTAACTTGAAAAGCAAGTGATCACAAAAGCAAATGACATCAAAGTACATGGAAACCCTAATTCATTTAACCACAATTAATAGTTGATAAAGCCTATCGCACTAGTCAGGGATGGCATTACAATTTTAATTAAGAAATTGTACTTTTTGAAGTCACCGTAGTCTACTAGATAGTGCGTTGACTTATTAGACGTAGGACCACGGTTCAAACCCCAGATCAGACATCCCGATCAAACTAAAATATGAAAAAATATTTCTTCGGCGCCTGCATATCAGCAGATTTCTGACAATAGCTCTGAGTGTAAATAAAATTGCCATGAAAAGTTTCTCAAAAATCTGTTGTTCGGAGATTACTTTGAACTGTAGGTCCCGCCAGTTATGGATAAAATTAACACACACAACATAAGCGGTGTAAGAATCTAGATTGTAATCCTGACTGAAGGGTAGTGAAAATTATTATTTTTTTCCAATTTCAGACCCAAATAAATGAAAAAAGAAAGGAAAGCATATGTACAAATAAATGCACTGTTAAATGCCTACAATGATGAGAAGCCATCAGAGATCAGCAAATGAATCGTTTTCTAGTGAGTATTGTAGTGTTCGTATGCGAATCATATTTATGTTGTGATTCTTGTAAATGTTGAGTAAGGGAGAGTCGAACATAACACGTATTGTTAAGTATGAGTACGATGAATACTTCAAACTTTGGATATGAGTATTATGAGCATGATATTAAAATAAGTATGAATGCGTATAAGTATCAGAAATTATGAGTATGATTCGAATCTGCTCACCTTTTTTCAATACTCATTGCTGATCTCTATTAATCATACAAAAAGTTTTTCTTCATTAATAGTACTAAATAAGCCATTGGTGTACCATGGTACTTTTCGACTTTTGAATTGTACCACAAAATGGTACCATTATACCAAGTTCTTTTGTCCCTGATACATAAATTTATAATTTTAATTCAAGACAACATAAAATGATTCACATTTTAAATATATCTCCCCATGCCAGAAATTGTTCGAATAGATTTCCAACTAGACTGTGTTGTACAACAGATATTAGTTACAAACGAACTGAAGTGATTTCAACATCAATAAGGTACTTAAGCAAAAATTAAAAAATAAAGAAATTAAATTGCAAATAATTTTCCATAAGTGATAAATACAGTGATAAATACAGTTAAAAAATAATAAAATAATTGCTTTAAAACAGCCGAAATATTTTTAACACATTTATTGCTGTAAAACGGAGCGATTTTTAACGTGCACGTATTTATTATGAAACACTGAAAATATTTTTTAATTATTGTCGTATCAATGGACCGTACGTCAGTATTTCATACCCCTCTGGCCAGAATCTGTTGTAGTTGCTTAAATAAAATCTTAGTTTTTATAAGAAAACCAGAGTGATTCTTGTACTGTATCTTTATATCATTTGTAGACATTGGAAAACAACAGTCCACAGTAATCTTCAAGAGTGTAGAAGTTGTTAAAAATTAGTTTTCTGAACAAACGCTAACCAAATCTATTAAAAAAATGTCTTATCTATTGGATCTAGAAAGTTATCGGCCTATTATTTTAACAGTGTTCTATAGAAAACTGTGTATCGAACCAAGAGGTTAAACATGAAAGTTAAGGGAACATAAACAAATTTTCTCTTTAACAGACTATTCATTCTCATTTAATAAGTCTGTGGTGTTTTATCAATTATTACGGATTTCTGATCGTTTGCTTTCTGAAAACGAAACAAAAAAAAAACGCTGAATATTTGAAAAAGTGTTGGTGTTTAATTCATGAGCTCCAATATTGGCGGTATCTTAATTTTGTCTTGCGGTGCTCGAATAGTGTACGGCTTGTCCCTGTACACGAGAGACTTTACGCCTTCTTATAGAGAATAGTGTAGTGAAGTGGAATCGTATGATCTGCTCTAAAGTGGGAGTTTATTTGCTCACTAAACCAAACTTAAATCCCATTGAAAACCGTTGTAGTTACTCATTTGCAACATCATTACTTCCTATATTGAAATTATCAAATTATTATGATTCATATTTAATGTTATATTGAAAAAAATAAACTTTTATTCGATTTTGTTTTATTTTTAGCTATCGAAGAGATTTACTGCACAAAATGGGTGCCAGAAGTTGTAAAGTAATATCGCCAGATCCTTGCAATGAATTTGCCTCGTATTTAATTTCAGTAATTGTGGATAAAGAATCTTCACAGAATAGGGTTTATTCACCAGCCTCTATACATGCAGGTTTGACGTTAATTTATGGTGGTGCCGAGGGCGAGCCGGCAGAAAAAATGCGTAGAGTTCTTCATTTGTCTGACGATGCTAAACAGAAGGTGTTGCAAAAGTATAAAAATTTTTTGAAAAGATCTTTTGAATCTTTCAACTCATCAGATGATGCACCGCAATTAAAAATGGCCATTCGTTTGTATGTGAATGATCAACTGAAAATAGCCTCACAATTCAATAAAATTGCTCAGAATTATTTTGATACTAAAGCAGAAAGGGTGGACTTCAGAAAAAACCAAGAAGTGGTAGAAAATATTAATCACTGGGTTGAAGAGCAGACCGAAAACAAAATAAAAAACCTTTTGCAAACAGATGCCGTAAATGCTGATACCTCAGCTGTATTAGTGAATGGCATTTATTTCAAAGCCAAATGGTTACGTCCCTTCAATAAGGAGTATACCATGAAAGCTCCATTCTATATGGATAATAACGAACAAACTGAGGTAGAGATGATGTATACAAAAGATAGTTTTGGTTATGCCGAGATACCAAGATTAAAAGCCACCGCATTGGTAATGCCTTATAAGGATTCCAATATTTCCATGTTGATTATTTTACCCAACGATAGAGACGGTTTGAAAACCTTGGAAAAACAATTGATAACCTTGGATTTCTATGGAGTCTCTTCGATGATATCGGCCGAAGAAGTGAGCGTTTTTCTACCAAAATTTTGTATTGAATACAATATTGATTTGAAAGAACCTTTAAAAAAGGTAAAACATAAACATAAATCAAAAATATTTTGAAAAAAAATCAAAAATATTTTCTTATAAATTTGATATTTTTTTTTTGTTTTGGTTAGATGGGTCTAAATAGCATGTTCGATGAGACAGCCAACTTTAGTGGTTTATTTAAAAACGCTCAGCATCAAAAAATATCAGATGTCAAGCATAAAGCCTTTTTAGATGTTAATGAAGCTGGTTCAGAGGCTGCTGCAGCCACTAGTAAGATTTTTTTCTTTAAATTTTCTGTTTAATTTTGTTGATATTGATGATGATAAGATTATAAATGATTGTCTTTTCTTTTCCAGCTGAAACATTTTTACCCTTGAGCTCGACATTGGGAGGGAAAGAGTTCCGTGCTGATCATCCTTTCTTTTTCGCTATACGTAGTGAAAATTCGGTGTATTTTGCTGGAAATGTGTCCAAATTTTAGACTATCTTGCCACTTTATAATTGAATACCTTGTAACTGTTTTTGCTTTTATATCTTAAATTTTCAGTAATTTTTAAAGGCCGATAACTTTTCATAGAGAAAGGTAAATGAATTAATTTCTAACTACAAAGTAATTTTCGAAATGTCGGCTTTACAACATTATATCGCATTGCTTGATGCAATTAAAATATAAAATAAAAACCAATACAATATGAAAACATACTTATTATTGTCGTTTTGAGGTGTTATATTATTGCGAGCATAGAATTTATTGTACTGTCCTTAATCTACATAGGTCTACATAATGTCTCTTCCAACAAGAACACTGTGCCCAATAGCTGATATGCATCCAAGTGTTTAGTTATGTAATGCATTGTCAACATCACAGAAGTTGCCGTAGTCTCATAGGTAGTTCGGTTCAAACACAATGTCAGACATCAAAACGAAATATAAAAAATATATCTTCCTCAACTTCCTCTCGGCAGATTTCTGGCAAAAATTCTGAGAGTAAATAAAATTGAAATCAAAAGTCTCTCAAAAATCTGCCGTTCGGAATCGACCACTCATGTATAAAATTAACACACACAACATGAGTGGTGTGAGAAGCTAAGTCGTAATCCTGACTGAAGGGTGTAATGGCCAATTATGTATGTACGTATGTCAACATCACAGCATCCATATATTGGTTTCGAGGCGATTTCCTTCTGAAGAATTGTGCTTTGAGTTTAAAATGTCCTGTGAAAAGTTCGCTTACAAAACTCTGGTTATTCGTTGCTAGTCTGATGCATGAATCATACCGGCTCCAATTGAAAATATCTCTAGCTATCTCCCTCACCTTTGCACCAAACTAGCATGAGAGAGTAAGAGATATATAATATTGAACATAATAAATGAGCGTTTTTCATTGATTTATTCATTAAAATTTAAATGAATGCCTCGGTCGTTAGGCAATCAATCGCAGAGATAATGTACAAAAAAAGACTTACCGGATATGGATAAATATAACCATCAATCACAAACATAATGAATTTAACATTACATTGACCTCCACAAACGAGTTTTGAGCTTGCATTTAATGTTAATGGATTATGGATTATTTGGTGGAATTGGTCCCAGTAGTCTAGTAAGTAGTGTGTAGGCTTATTAGACGTGAGGGCACAGTTCCTCTCCATAGATATGAAACATAAAAAATATTTCTTCGGTGACTTCTTCCCAGCAGATTTCTGGCAAAAGCACTGGGAATAGAACAAAAACTGTCGTGAAGAGTTTCTCAAAAAATATATCGTTCGGAGTCGACTTTAAATTGTAAGTCCCGCTACACTCATGTGTAAAAATTAACACAAACAACATAATCGGTGTGAGAAGCTAGATTGTAATTCTAACTGAAGGATTGTAATGACCAATTATGTATTCAAAAAGACGAGTATGAGTATTCAAGAAGACGAGTAGATTCGAATCATACTCATAATTTCTAATACCAATACGCACTCATACTTAGTTTAATATCATACTCATACTACGTACAAAGTCTGAAGTACTTATCGTACTCATACTTAACAATACGCATGATGTTGTTGAGTTGGACTCGCCTATGCACAAAATAAGTATGATTCGCATACGAACACAACAATAAGGTTGTGTGTTTGCTTTGCTTCCTGTCTCTGTCTTTTTCTTTCTTCTTTTTTTTTGTAAATGCAACAACAACTAAGACTGTAAATTTTGATATATGATTCGAATCACTCGATTCATTTATGAGTATTATAGGTGTTTTTCCAAATTTATGAATCTGAATGAGTAGGAGTTTGAATCAAACATATTTCGAACGGTATGAGTTTGATGTCAACGTTGTCAACTCATACTCATTGCAACCTGTACTTATAAATCAATGTTGTAATGAGTACGAAGTAATCAGACTTACTGAGTAGCTAAAAACGATTCATTGCTGATCTCTGATGTGTACATACATATGTACGTACATACATATATTAAGAGCTGACGAAATAATCAGTACAGCTTAAACATTAAGTGTTGTAATGAAGCAATCAGAACAAATCGGAATATACGAGCAATCAATTGAAAATGATATTGTTTTATAATAACAAATATAATTACGTTTATATGTATAGTCAAAGAAAAAAGTCTACATACACCACTGTATGTAGAATTTTTTCGCATTAATTTTTATTTTTTTAAATAATTTCTACGTTATATATTCTCATTTTCGCTTTTTCTTTAAACATTCCAAATTGTAAATGCCTTTAACATAATATGTACATACAGTGATGTATGTAGACTTTTTTCTTGGACTGTATGATAATTTTATTTATATAAAAATTTTCTCTAAACAATTCATCTATTTACACAATTCCCTTAAACATATACTCCAAATAAATTCATTTCATCGGACAATTCCAATGAGGACAGCACTTGGGATAGGGTTTCGTCAAATCCACAGGCACAAAACTACAATCTTTAGCGCCATAAGCATTAGGGCAACTATAAATATTGAAAAACGATTAATAAAGCTTAAAATACAAGCCGTTATAAGATTAGTGACAGTTACCCTTCTATAGTGTATTCATCATAACGATTGCCTTGGCAAACCACTTGGCTACATTTGCCCGGCACTGTTTTGGCTTCACCCTTTTTCATTAACAAACCGAAAACTTCACAATCTACAGAAGAAGATGAGAAAAAAAAACAAAAACAAAAATGTGAAAAACATTTGAAAACAATTAAAACACGTCACATAAATGTTTTGTTTTAAAACAAGAATAAAATTACCTGCATAGCAGGTTGCTAACAGCGTTAGGCAGGTTAAAAAAATTAAAATATTTTTCATTTTGTTTTTTTTTTCACAAACAATTAATTTATTTGGCTTTTATTATAATTATTACGAGTATTTATTAATTTTTTTTTAAAAACTTTTTTTCTTATTTTTTTTTTGTTTGCAAATTTCCAGTAATTTTTGCAACGCGTCTCAAGAGATGCTGAATTTAAAACTGATGCCCAATTGTAATCCAATGAGTCTTATTAAACTTGAACAGGTATTAGATTCAGATGATGTTGTTGCTTCTTTTGCTTATTTTGTTGATTACTTGTGTTTAATAAAATGAACACAAAAAAAATCTAAAAAATCTCTCAGCACATCATTATGCATGATTGATAACCTTTTATATAAAAAACATAAAAAAGTAATAAAAGAAAAAAAAACAACATTATATACGTCTATTAAATGAAATACTAGAAGAAAAAATTGTGTTTAAAAGCAAATTCTCAATAAATCAACAAGGGGAAGTTCAAATTCCTACAATTGATCGCAGGCGTTGATAATGATTTAGCCTAGACACCCACCTTAATCAGCGATTAGCATTTGCCTTGCAAGCCTGCTTAGGCAACTTTATAAGGTGCTATAAACAAACAATAACAAAACATTGAATGATGATTCATAATCTTACAAAAATTTTAAATGATTTTTAGGAATTATTTTAATTTTTCAAAATTTAAAATTAAAATTCTAAAAGAGTATAGCAGTTATGTTCAAAAAAGTAGCAGTCATAAGAATAAAGCTTTTGCAAAGGAACAGAGATTAGCAATGAATCGTTTTTTCGCTACTCATAAGTGCTAATAAAATTTTGAGCCTGAATGAGGCAACAGTATTGAAATTCAACTACTCTGATTCATTCATACTCTCTACACTATTAATTTATAAGTACAGGTTGCAATGAGTATGAGTACAACGTTGAAATCAAACTCATAACATTCGAAATGTGTTTAATTCAAACGCCTACTCATTCAGATTCATAAATTTAGAAAAATACTTATAATACTCATAAATGATTTGAGTGATTCGAATCATTCATCAAAATTTTCATTTACAAAAAAGAAGAAAGAAAAAGACAAAGACAGCAAGCAAAGCATACACAAAACCTTCTAGTGAGTATTGTACAGTATGATTCGAATCTAATCATCTTATTGAATACTCATTGCTGACCACTGAAAGGGAAATAATTTAAAGTAATTCACTTTCCAAAGATGCCATGGTGTAGTGGTTAAAACGTTTGACAACAAACTATAGGAATCTCAGTTCAAAACCAAAAGAAAATGACAGCTGTTCACCATGATTTTTGACTTTTAAGAATTTAAAGGCTTCAATCCCCATTTCAATAATACAATCAAGATCAATACAATATAGATCACCAAATCTTAAGAATAAGTGGGGTTTAATAAGCAAAGTTCTTTATCTCAACATTCAATATATGATCAAAGATTGCTTGATATTTTTCCTTCGTCTTGGTTTTTACTAATAATCATGCAGAGATCATGTGAATAGTCGCCGAAGAAATATTTTTTTATATTTCCTTTTTTGGAGATGTCTGACGTGGTCATGCCATAATTTTGGGTACAGTTAATATGGATTGCCTACACGATACCTGATGTTGATTGATTGATGCTGACTTTACAACGAATATATCCTCCCAGAGACTGTCATTCAAAGTATTCACTGTCGGATGCAGTTCAAGTGATAAATCTTTTCGAAACAGTAGAATCTAAAATTTCCTTTTCCACTATCCGTGTATTGTAGTGCTACGTTAACTGAAACATTTGCTTTCATACTCTTGTGATCCTTTTTCTTAAAACCTTCAAAACCTTAGTTAAAGTAGTTTAAAGAGCACAGGTTAACATAATCTCCCGCATCCTGGTAACGCGCTCAAAACGGGCTAAAGTTATCCACTAAGTGTGGTACCGTGGAATTTAGTGGGTTTGGTTACAAAGCCGTACAACCAGTGTAAATTTTTAGAGTTGATACCTGAGTTCAGCAATTAGTATTCAAACCGATGCGTTGAATCGAATCCTACTCATAATTTCTGATAATTATACGCATTCATGCTTATTTTAATATGATACTCATACTACTCATATTCAAAGTTTGAAATATTTATCGTACTCATATTTAACAATACGCATGACTCTCCTTTACTCAATATTTTTGAAGAATCACAAAACAAGTATGATTCGCATACGAACACTACACTACTCACAAGAAGTTTGTGTGCTTGCTTTGCGTGCTATCTCTATCTCTATCTTTCTTCTTTTTTTTTTTTGTAAATGCAACAACAACTAAGACTGTAAATTTTGATGAATGATTCGAATCACTCGATACTCATAGTATGTATTATAAATATTTTTTTAAATTTATGAATCTGAATGAGAAAGCATATGAATGAAACATATTTCGAATGTTATAAGTTTTATGTCAACGTTGTACTCGTACTCATTCCAACCTGTACTTATATATCAATATTGTATAAATCAAAGTGTATGTTGTATGTGAATACAAATTAATCAGAGTAGTTGAACTTCAATACTGTTGACTCACTCATACTCAGAATTTCATGAGTACTTAGGAGTAGCGAAAAAACTATTTATTGCTGATCCCTGGTTGACATTCCACTATAGACCTTTTGATTTCATACAACAATAAATAGCAGATGTACGCATTGGTGGTTCTGGATTAGGTATTCATGTTCCAGTTTAATTTGCTGAGGCTTTTAGACTGGCTATGGCTGAGTAAAATTTTTAATTTCAGGCAAAAATTTTAAATTTCTTTGTGCTGCCTCGAATTCATGGGAACGGGTGTAGTAGTTGAACCTTCATAAATAAATTGGTTCATAACGGACCAATGAAGAAGAAATTTGTGGTTCGTACAGGGGCAACTAGTACTTCGAACCTTAAAAACTTAAGCATTTTTTGGTATAGGATACAAGCTATTCTACTACTATTCTTAGAGACACAATAGTGCTAATTATTTTAACACCACTGTAACAAATGTAAATGATTTGCTTACAAACCCGTTTGCTTAATTCTTTCAAAGACTTTAAAAAGCTCTGTGTTTTCCAGAAACTGAAAAGTTTCAAATATTTTTTGTTTTGATTAAATTTGTTTTGTTTTTTTTTCAAATGTGAATGCTTTTTAAGCAAAAGCCCAGATTGGCATTTGTGACGTCGTATGAGCGCGATACGCGGACTGATAATCAGGCAGGCAGGCAGACAAATTCGTATAAAATAACACACGTACGGTTTGAATAACAAGACTCGTCGGACAACTATTTGGAAACACAAGACATCCAAATCGTATTTAAGCTTCACATTTTCTGTTACTTTTTACTTTCAAGTATTTCAGCGTGTATCTTTTTCAAAAAAATTAGTTTTTCAAAAACAATCAAACGGTGAACAACAATGATGAAAACATTTGTAAGTAAAACGGATAACACGGTGGAAAAAAATTAAAAAAAAGAAACAAAAAATACACGAAATACAAGTAATTCCGCAATAAGAAATCAATGTTGCGAATACTAAAATAAATATTTATGAAGACGGAAAACCAAACCAAAAAACCTAACATTTCTTATCTTCTCCTCTCTTGTGCTCTTTTAAAGGTATTCGTAACTTTAAGCTTGGCCTTTGCTTTGGCGGATGTTTCACATATAGTGGGCCACTATGAGACCACAACACCCAAAGCTGGACCACCCAATCCTTATGTCTTCAGTTACCAGGCTGGTCGGGCTCCCGGACATGTAGACCGTCAGCATACTGAAGTATCTGATGGCAGTGGTGTTATACGTGGTGCCTTCTCCTATGTGGATCCTAGAAATCAAGTACGCACTGTCCAATATGTAGCCGATGAGAATGGTTTCCATCCCCAATTGAGCCATGAACTCGAAGACAGTGAAGCCGTTAAGGCTGCCAAACAGAAGCATTTCAATTTATACAATCGCATTGCGCAAGAACATGCCGCTGGTGTACAACAACCAAGCGTAAGTATTTGCAGCTGAAGCTTTCTAATTGTCTGTAAGCTTTAATTGCAAATCCGTTTTGTGTGCATTTTTTTTTTGTTTTGTTTTACTCTAGGCCCCCCTTGTTGGCCCCACTCAAAGTGAAGCCGTTGCTAGAGCCACACACAAACATTTAACTCAGTTTGATCGCATTGCTGCCGAACATGCTGCCATTGGTGCTCAACAGGAAGCTGAACGTTTAGCTTTGGCCGCCAAATCTGAACACGGTGAAGCCGATGATAATGGTCAATATCATCCCCTTAGATATTGAAGAAGATTTATTTGAAGGTCGTCTAGCCAAAATTGTTGTTGTTATTAGCCAAAAAAAAAAGAAGAAAAATAGACAAAAAATGCAAAATAATTGTGTAGTCATTAACAGAATTTATAAACTTTTTGGTTTTTTTTTCATAAAAATTAAAAGGAAAAATCTTTTTTAAAAAGAAATTCATTCAAGTGTCATTAAAATTCTACATACAATATAAGGTGTAGTAAAAAGAACACCTAAATTTTTACAAAAATTTGGATTAACCTCTTCGAAACTAATTGCATAAGGCCTCTCCCGTAGAAACAATCTCTTTTCGATAGTGTTACATGTTATTATTACAGTGATGCAAGAAAAATTAGCATCTTTAATATAAAGGAATTGTATAGAGATCAGAGATCAGCACTGAATCGTTATTTCGCTACTCATAAGTATTCATAAAATTTTGAGTATGAGTGAGTCAACAGTATTGAAATTTAACTACTCTGATTCATTCGTACTCACTACAACATTGATTTATAAATACAGGTTGCAATGAGTACACGTTGACATCAAACTCATAACATTCGAAATATATTTGATTCATACGCCTACTCATTCGGATTCATAAATTTAGAAAAATACTTATAATACTCATAAATGATTCGAGTGATTCGAATCATTTATCAAAATTTACAGTCTAAGTTGTTGTTGCATTTACAAAAGAAAATAACAAAAGCAAAACACAAAGACAGCAAGCAAAACAAACACACAACCTTCTAGTGAGTATTGTAGTGTTCGTACACGAAACATACTTATTTTGTGATTCTTGTATACGTTGAGTAAAGCAGAATCGAAATCATGAGTATTGTTAAGCACGAGTACGAGGAGTACTTCAAACTTTGAATATGAGTAGTATGAGTATGATATTAAAATAAAAATGAATGCGTATAAGTATCACAAATTATGAGCATGATTCGAATCTACTCATCTTTTTGAATACTCATTGCTGATCTCTGTTAGAGATACGAAAGTATTGTACTGCCTCTCATACTATATAGTATAGCCTTATAATGTAATTGCTAACGCTGTTGCTCTGAAGTCGTCGTAGTCTGGTGGGTAGTGTTTTGGCTTATTAGGCGTGGAGCCTCGATTCAAACCCCAAGTCAGACATCTCTAACCAAACGAAGTATAAAAAAGTATTTCTTCTTTTTTAAATTAACACAGGCAACATAAGTATTTCTGTTAGGATAACGACCTAGCTTCTCACACGACTTATGTGTGTTAATTTTATCCATAAGTGGCGGGCGCTACAACTGAAAGGCGACAGATTTTTGAGAAATTTTTCATGGCAATTCGAGATGTCTGGGGTGGGGTTCGAACCAAGGCTTCACGTCTTATAAGCCAGCATACTGCCTACAAGATTACGGGGAGTTCAGTCAAGGATGACAAAAAATGAGAAATTCGGAACCTCTGCCTCTTCTTGGCAGGGGCAACAACTAATACATGAGATTAAAGGCAGTATTTTACTTCTCCTCAGACGTAAGCTATAGCTAATGTCGTTCGCTGGAATGCTAAATCAATATTTCCTTTCTTATCCATACAACTTACAACAGAATCTACCAATATTGCTCGTGACTTTCTGATGTTAAGGTGTGGACCTATTCTACTCGTATACAAAAGTTTAATATCAGAACGATCGATAAATATTCCACAGCCCACTCTATTCAGCATTTTGGAGACATCGGTATAAACCTCGAGAGATCCACTGGGTATTAACCATCTTTGTCAAGTTTTTTATCTTATTGGGTCCTGCAAGTACCGCGAACTGCTTTACCTACGACCTTTGCAGAACAATTTCTCAAGAGTCAATGAACAATCTTATTAAGCCCTAGAAACCTATAGTACGGCCCTGGTCAATATTTTTGCAGAAAATAGAAGGAGAAGAAGAGATCAAATAACATTGGCCATTACAACTCTTCAGTCAGGATTACGGATTAGCTTCTCACACCACCCATGCTGTATGCCTTAATTTTATATTTGAGTGGTGGGACATACAGAAACTTTTTCATGGCAGGTTTATTTACTCTCGGAGGTTTTGTCAGAAATCTGCTGAGATGAAGTCGCCGGAGAAATATTTTTTTACATATTTCGATTTGATGTCTGGTCTGGGGCTCGAACCCGGGCTTTACGTCTAATAAGCGAACACACTACCTACTAGACTACGGAGATCAAATAATCCATATTTTATTCAATAATTTGCTGATACTCTATGAAGCTGTTTTCATGGATCCGCGCCATACTATCGGCTAAAAAAGCCATTATTGAAGCAAATTTTTTACCAAAAAAATTTATTCCTGAAAAATAGGAACAGATGGTAATCATTTGGTTCCAGTTATCAAATTCCACTAATTCGTGTAGGATTTTTGGTCTCTGAACATATAGTAGTTCTTGACATGTATGATTTTCAAATTATGCCCAAGTTTGGTTACCTTAATAAATTATTCGCAAGGCAAACACATTTTAGAGAATCAATCACGTTTGAATTGATTAAGGGAAATGTCCCTTTGTTTTCTTAAATGCATTTGATCAAATGTAATGATTAAATTGAATATTACATAATAAAAATAGAAACTAAAAATAATTTTCTATTATCTCACATAGTAAATATTTAACCCATTATGAACTGACAATTGATTCTTAAGATTGTTCTTTACACCAACCGATTATTGTAATACTATTCATGCCGAATGGTAATAAATATTGCCGCTGTGAGTACTCGGTATCAGAGTATATCGTATGGCATTTTTACAGATAGGTCATTTGAATAGGTTGGGAATACTTTCAACGTCTTTTGCCGATGCTATAACAACAAGGAAGAAGAGACCATAGGAAACAATCTCTGTCTTGCAGATCCAGAATATGTTGACAGAAAGGCGAAGGTGATTTGGATAGAGTACACCTCTTTACAAAATTATCGTGATGGCTGAAAGAGGCCAGCCTAGCTTTATAATTGTATGAAGGAATGGTACTGTCGGTGTTACAATAGAACATTGTAGGACACAAATAAGCTATGCGCCTTGAGGCGGCTGGCAATTTAATCGAATATAAGTAAACCTAGAAGTCACCGTAGACTAGTTGGTAGTGTGTTGGCTTATTAGACATGAGGCCCACGGTTCCAACCCTAGGTCAGACATCTCAAACAAAATTAAATATGAAGGAATATATTTGCAGCAACTGCCTCTCAGCAGATTTCTAATATATGTAATTGTTATGAAAATTTCTAAGGAATCTATGGTTCAGAACCGACTTTAAACTGTAAGACCCACAACTCATTTCTAAAATTAAGACACACAACATAAGTGGCATGAGAAGCTAGGTCGTAAAGGTTGTAATAATCAATTAAGTAAGTATGTTTGGATCAGATAATACAGTTTCTACTGTCGTCACTTAGATAAAATTTTAATAAAAATTGAGAAAGATATCTCAGGGCATATGGATTCAAAATCCAATTTGTATTCTGACATGATAGATTCGAAACCATTCTGCCGGATAATTTTTGCAAAAAAAGCAGAAACGAATTTTTAGTAGTTGGGCATACTGTGACTATTTTCTGTATTCCGATTCGAAAGAAGAAGTTTTCGAAACCCAAACTGCTTTCGACACTTTTAAGTTAGAATCGATATAGAGACTGAAACAAGGCGAATTCAGTTTGTCCTGGACTGAAGTCTATGAATTTTAAGAGAGCTTTATAGTTTTATAAGAAGTTTTCAATGGCTAAAGAGCTAATGACGCCACAATGTGAAACAACTTAACACGTTGACTGCCGCGGCAATGTTCAGAAAACTGGCCACGTACGCCAACATTGACTTTTTGTTCTTTTCCCAGAAGTCATTTACCGATACTAGCACTGATATAATACGATTTTATTCGTAGCTACACAACAATGGCAGGTTTAGTGAGTACGAGATAACTCGAGTTGGCACCCTAGAAGGGAACGCAATCTACGAGTTGTCTCATAGTCGGCAGTCAACGTGCTAATACAGGCGATTCCTTAACCGTTTGAGATTTTAAAATTTAAAAAAAGGGAATGATATGTTTTTGCTTTTATGGTTTTTAAGAACCTTTTATTCAGGTTACTCAACTCTAATATTGGTTAGTTTTTCATCGAATACGGCCATACTTAGTCTATTACTTAGAATCATTGGAAGGATAGGCTTACTTTTCAATTCACTTACCAATTTAGTTATTTACACTAGAAAGTGTACAACCTTCAGTAATTAGGCTACTTTTCATCTTTTGCGCGATGTTGCTGTCCAGAATAATTTTGAGATATTTGACCTCTGGCATGCAGAGCCTAACCTCGACAACTTGGTATCAATATTGAATGATTTTGTGATCAATGTGGGTAAAACGCCAAGGGTGGACTCAAGTTGTTTTTCAAGCGTCAATAGGGATTTACCCCTTACTTGAGTATCAGCATCATCGTTATATGCTACATGCCCTACTTTGTACGGACCTATTAACGACATTTTCAACCAGAGATCATGTTTAGCGCTTAGTGAGGGGTACTACTAATATTCGCCTTGATCTAATAGGATCAGTTTATTATGCAGGGTGTGAATAATGAAACGAGCCAGAAAATGCATTGCAGCATTGAAGCAACGTATCATCTACCGAAGAAAATGGTAACATTGTTAAAAACCTCCTTCGATGCCAAAGAAAGCTAATAAAGTGTACTCACTCTTAGTCTGTTACTTTCAACGGGCTTATCCGAAAGCTTGTAAGCAAGTCGCCGTGGTAAAGTAGGTAGTGTGTTGGCTTATTCAGACGTTAAAACTAAAATATAAAAAAATATTTTTTCGCTGAATTTCTCTCAGCAGATTTCTGGCAAATACTCTGAGAGTAAATAAAAATTGCCATGAAAAAGTATCTCCGAAAATCTGTCGTTCGAAATCGACTTAAAAATTTTAGGTCCCGCCACTCATGTATAAAATTAATATACACAACACCAGTGGTGTAAGAAGTTAGGTTGTTATCCTGATTAAAGATTGGCCAATTATGTATATATGTATGTTGTAACCATGTTACGATATGACATGCTATCAACATATGTAAGTTGATAAATGCATCCAGAACAGATAGAATGAGAGCGATATTGGTTTGAAAAACTTATGAGTATGTGCCCAAACTGGAAATTTATCTTATAATGGTAGTTACTCGTCCTATGAGAAATTTACTCAGGAGTCATTTAATTACTAAAGACTTCTCAAGCAGTAAAAATGTCTGGTTTTGATCAATATAGGTTTTACGCATATGTATACATAAATATGAACGGGGGAGTTAACTACAACTGTTAACAAAAGTATAGGTTAGGTTAGTTTAGCGAGTAGCTTGCCGTTCACAAGAAAGTTCATTCGGTAGCCGAGATTCTGTTAACCAGTGTGAGGTGATTCACCTTGCCATGATCTACTAGTGGAGGGCTTGAACCATCACGAGCTTCAGATGAAACCGGCCCTTAGTGACACGTTCGCCACCCTGACCATATCTTCAAACGTTCTGTCACTCAAAAACTGATGACGTTTGTTCTGCCTTGCCCTGCACTCGCATAAAAGCTGTTGGGCCGATTCTGTTTCTTCCACATCATGGCAGCTTTTGCAATAATCCTAGTGGGACCTGTCAACGAAACTGTCAATAGCTCAGTGTCCCATTCGAATTTCTGTAAGAGAGTGAACTGCTGGCTTCAATCATACTAATTCGTTTCTTCCGCATGATAGCAGCTTCTGCAGTAATCCTAGTGGCGCAGATAGAGCACGTCAGTGAAACTACTATTAATAGTGCAGTATCCCGCTAGAATGCGAACTCTTCTCTTATTGAAATCAAGTAGTTCCAACCAAAACTATACGTACGCTTTACAAAAAGTTAAATAAACAGAAAGATGTTGTATCCCTTTATACATAATTTTTCTTTATAAGTAATTAAGGAGAATTGGGGCGCTGGAGCGCAGTGGCATATCATTCAAGTAATTCTATAGATTATAACGAAATCACTTTAATATATACACTAAACATATGTAAACTTAATAAATATGTACTAATTATTAAATAAAGTGCCTTAATAAGCCTATAAATTTTGGCAAGGAATTGTTTCCAGGGAGAAAAGCTTACATAAACTAACTTAAACCGAACTTAAAAAAAACGTAAAATAATACAGTCGATAGGTGGTCATGTGGTACTTTCTTCTCACTTTCTAGCCTCCAGTCACCTTTCCATGGCCGTTACTTGTTCCTTTAAGTAATCCAAATGATTGACACTGTCATTCATGGCATCATAATGATAGCTGACATGCTGCAGTATTAGAGACATTTTATTTAAATTTTGGGCACTGTAATCGGAAACAATATCGACTTGTGTGAAGTTACGTATCGATTGACCTAAAATCTAAAGGAAATCATTTAATGAGACACACTGTCAATATGGATTTGTTATGCTGAAGACGTACCTCATTCGACTTGGAACTGCGTACTACCTGACGAGCTACTGAACCCAAATTGTTTACATTGATAGCAACGCGGGCACACAAGCGTTTTTTACTGGAATTTCGAAAAAGAAAGAAGATTTCTTAGTTTTATTGTTTATTTTAGAGTACTTTATTTAGTACAAACCTGTCATCAAATAAATGTCTGGCACTGCTACTGGATGCTGAAGCCATTTGTATCTAAAAATAATCAATACGAGGTATTAATTGTTGAAATACTTGCACACGATATTTAGAAATTATTTTAGGAATACCTGCGGATATTTTCTGAGATGAATAGAATTAAAATAATATCAAATTGAGTTTTAAAAAAACCTTCAAGTATTTGTTTTCTTTTAATTTCTTGAAAAGATTTGTTTGTTTGTCTAGATTTGTTTACTCCAGACAGGCAAATTTCTTTAAAACAGCTGGAATCTGGAAATGACAGCAGTTCTTAAAGGTATACATATTTTGCTATAGCTTTACTGTTATTACTGTACATAGTCATCTCTCTCTAATACAGCAGTAGTTGAAGCATGTATAACAATACAGCTGATTGTAACACTTCAGTGTGAAAACAAAAACCAAATGGTTTGAATGTATTTTAAAAAGGTGGTTGATTCTCAAAGGGGATGCCATACTTATCATGAAGAAAAACGCTTGTACATTATATATTAGCGCGTGTTAGATTATATTTAAAATGAAATAGAAAAAGTCTAGAGAATGACTAAAATAAACATAATTGGTCACCTAGCTTCTACATCACTTATGTTGTGTGTGTTAGTTTCTATACATTAGAAAACAACAAATTTTTTTGAGAATCTTTTCATGGAAATTTTTATTTCCTCTCAGAGTTTTTGCCAACACACTACCTACCAGCAACGGCGGCTACATACACGTCTAATATACACTCTCTAATAATCGTTTAGAATTTCGGTACGCCAAATTTCGTATCTTCAAAAAGTATTCAAAAAACGGACTTCATGCCCGTCTTTTTACTAGTTTAGAAATTTCAAGACCTCTGAAGACCATTTCCTGGTAATGTTGATATTGATAGCATATGCCGTGATAAAAGCCTTTACGGATACGGCTTGATGAGTAGAACAAATTTTTCTAATCCTTTTCGAAAAGATTCTGATTTCAGGCAGCTTGGAACAAATTTCGGAACCTTATTTAGAAATACGAAGGGCGGATCTAAATGAGTTTCTGCAGTAAAGTGTAGGCATTGAAATTAAGGAGCAATAGCCACATAATGTGACTGACTGTCTTGTCTAGTAGTCTAGCAGGTAATGTGTTGGACGTAAGGCCACGGTTCACACCCCATGTCAGACATCTCGAACGAAACGAAATATGTAAAAAATATTTCTTTAGGCATCTTCCTCTCAGCAGATTTCTGGCTCTCTCTCTCTCTCTCTCATAGAGAGTAAAAAATTTGCTATGAAAAGTTTCTCAAGAAATCTGTCATTTGGAGTCGACATTTAGACTGTAGGTCCCGCTACTCATGTAGAAAATTAACACACACAACTAGGTTGTGATCCTGACTAATGGATTGTAATGAACAATTATTGCATTGAGCATATTATATCTAAAACTTCTATTGAAATCACAAGTGCTAGTTGAAGCACATCTCAGGCGAATCTGGATGTTATTCTTTGGTTATTGAGAAGAATGCAAAGTAGGTGACAGATAAAAGTATTTGTAGACATATTGAGCTACGTTTATTGAATTCTTACGGGTTAAGTCACTTGGTACTGCTGAGGACACTAAACTAGCTTGGTCAAGTTATTTCGAGTGCAAGAACGAAGGATTATATGATCTCTAAAGTTTATTTCTACTACATGGATTGTAATAACGCCTGATATGGAACTTCGGGTAAACTCTTCGAAAGACGAGGATCTTCATGTATGAAACAAATGTCTGAAGTAAAAACTATATTCAGAAATTAAACATTTGGCATCCTATTATAATTGGAATCGTTGAATTATAATTAAGCAATATGAAGTCGAAGTTGTCGTAGTCTAGTAGATAATGTGTAGGTTTATTAGACTTTAGGCTACGGTTTAAACATGCACGTCAGACAGATTCAACAAAACGAATTATGAGCAAATATTTCTTCGACGGCTTCTTCTCAGCAAATTTCTGCCGAAAACTCTAAGAGTAAATAAAAATAGTCATGGAAAGTTTTCCAAACAAAAGAAATGTATCCTTCAGAGTTGACTATAAACTGTAGATCTCGCCAGACATATATAAAAATAACACAAACAACATAAGCTGGTGTGAGATGCTAATCCTGACTGAAAGGTTATAATGACCAATTATGTGTGTATGTATTTCTCAACTTTAGTTGCATGGTCAGTTGCAGATATCAGCAATGAGTATTCAAAAAGATGAGTAGATTTGAATCATACCCATAATATTCATATTCAAAGTTTGAAGTACTCATCGTACCCATACTTAACAATGCGCATGATGTTGTTGATTTCGACTCTCCTTTACTCAACATTTACAAGAATCACAAAGTGAGTATGATTCGCGTACGGACACTACAATACTCGATAGAAGGTTGTGTGTTTCGAATCACTCGAATCATTTATGAGCATTGTAAGAATTTTTCTAAATTTATGAATCTGAGTCTGGCGTATGAATCAAACTTATTTCGCATGGTATGAGTTTGATGTCAACGTTGTACTCATACTCATTGCAACCTGTACTTATAAGTCAATGTTGTAGTGAGTACGAATGAATCAGAGTAGTTGATTTTCAATACTGTTGACTCACTCATACTCAAAATTTCGTGAGTACTTATGAGTAGCGAAAAAACGATTCATTGCTGATCTCTGGCCAGTTGCCAAAAATGGTACTATCGTTGGCTGCGGATAATCATTATTTAAAAATTGTTGTTCGAAAGAAAAAATTTTTTTGGATACTCATAAGAAATGGGTTTAGGAAACTGAATGGCTGCTGTTCATAAAAGTTCTTGTATTTTAGCGGCATTATAAAAAATATTCTTGAAATAATGGTTGATGGAATACCTTGTCAAGAAGTGATAGGGACTTATGCGTTTAGTATGGCATGAATTTTCAGGTAACAGTGCAGAGGATGAGGCAATCTTTTAAGGGTTGTTATGTTTATCAACACATGGTGCATCTTACTTCTATTTTACCGCCGATTATCCGGCTTGACAGCTATGTCAGTCGTAACATATGCTTATATGTGATCGGTTACGATCATTGGGTTTCTTTGATCACGTAACTTTAGAACACGAATATTTAGAAATCTCTGAAGTCATTCTGATCGATTTAAAGAAGCTTTTTGAACAGTTTTACCTGATCTGTGTTCTTAATTATTTTATTATGTGTGGAGATCTTTTCATATTTCCATTCATAAAAAGTTATGTATGTCCTTGAGCTACGTCGAAATTTAAAAAAAAAGAACGGTCTGTAGTTATTAAAAAATTTTATTCTCTTTATTATTAGTAATATTTCCATACAAAAAAAAATATACAAGACTATCTTAAGACTACATAATATACTCTATGTACATACATATACAAACATATACAAATTGCTATCGATATACGATATAAAACAATACATAAAAATTGTATCTTCCTTAACTAAAAATCTATTTTTATTGTCACTTCTCAATAATACTACCACTACTGTTAGTAAGGACTAGGCTTTTTCATTTTCTTTTACGGCATCCATAGAGACGACCTGGTCTTTAGGCAAATGATAGCCGGCTTTGGGTAGATATTGACGTTTACGCGATGAGGGTCTAACAATGACATGAGCTACGCAAGTACAAATGGCAGCAATGGAGAAATACATAAAACTACGACGGCCGCCGAAACGCTTAAAGCACAAACCGCCTATGAGAGAGCCTATGCTAAAGCCCAAGCCATCATCCATGCCAGCCATAAGACCCTGAACCGTGGCCGAAGTACCAGGCGGCGCTACAGCTGAAGCATAAGCCACTATGCAGGTATAACACAAAGCATAAGTACAACCTTGGAAGAAGAGTTCTACGCCTACCAGATACCAGGGATTTGGTATCCAGGCTATCAAACCCAAGCGCACGGCATAGAAAAAGAAGCACAAGCTCATACAGTGTATGTAGCCGAGCTTTTTAATAATTTTGCCACTGTAGAAGAAAAATGGTACCTCGCCGGCCAAACATTCTGCGGCCACTACACAACCCTCGATTAGTTTGATTTGATGCATGAAGCCCGTTTCGGCGGCCACATCCTCCAAGTGCCAAAACATAAAATATATTATAAAGGAGTCTATAATGCCGGCAATGGTGGCGAATACCAAAAATGTGGATATGGCGGGCTGTTTAACGAGATCCCAGACATCTTTGAATATGGACTCGCTAGAGGATAACTTGGGTAGTTTCAATTTGGAAACGCTTAATAAATCGAAGCCGCTAAAAATTAGCATGACAATCAAGGCAGGCACAAAACTTTTCACCTCGCCCAGAGTCCAATGGTCCACTACAATGCCGGCTAATAAGGCGGTGGCACCAAAGCCTATGGTACCCCAAACACGTTGGGCACCATACTTATCCTCTTCCGTTTCACCCAACATGTCAAAACATATGGCATCTGATATGGAGTTGGTAACATTAAAACCAATGGTACCGGCACACATTAATATCACAAAAAGCCAAAAGGCCGATGACCGGTAAAGGCACAAATGGTTGTCACTGGTTGTAGCAGGCTGGAAGTCACAAGTAGCATTGATCATAGTGATGTTATGCAGGTAATCCTCAGTCGCGGGGTTAACACAAACATGTAAATCCATTAAAGATCTTTCATAGTTTTTACTCAGATTTAAATAGACCACCGACGGGTCCATGGTATCTACAAAATACGCATCAAACTTTGTGTTGTTCGACAAGCAAGAGGCCTTGTGAGTTGAGCTACATAATAAATCATCGGAAAAAAGCTGAAAAAAGGATTGGAAATCTACGTTAAGTTGTTGTCATTGTTGTTTTACTGTCAATATAATAATTTGCTATGAATAATAAAAAAAAATTTAAGATTTAAATTTGTTGCTAAAAGAGGGAGAGCGAAGAAGAACACAATAAAAGCTCTGTAGACATAATAAAGTCATCATTATCGCATTTCTATTGTTTACTCTTAAACACCTTCACCGATAAAGAGGTTATAGAACTGCGATGGAGCGGGGTAAGGGGCTTTGAACGTTTATAAACTTATTAAATATTATAAAAAAAATAAAACAAAACAAAGTAAAAGGCATTTAACATGTCATGCCGTGATCATTAAAAACAAGAAAACTCTCTCACACACCTCAACAATTGACACTTAAATATCTGATGAAAATAAATAAAAGAATTTATACGCGATAATTTCCACTATGATTTCGATAAGATACGGATAAATTGTTAATAATAGCGTAGGCAATTATAAATAAATAAAATAACAATAATAACAACAATGATAACAACGGCAATAATTATTTACACTTGTGAGTTTGATTTGAAATCCACCAGCTCCACAGGTTTCTTTTAATACATACATACATCAGAGATCAGCAATGAGTATTAAAAAAATTAGTAGAATCGAATCATACTCATAATTTCTGATGCTCATACTTATTTTAATATCATGGAACCACTACTCATGTTCAAAGTTTGAAGTACTCATTATATTCATACCAAACAACACATATGAGGTTGTTGATTCCGGCCAGAATGAGCATTCAAAAAGATGAGTAGATTCGAATCATACTCATAATTTCTGATACTTATACGCATTCATACTTATTTTAATATCATACTCATACTACTCATATTCAAAGTTTGAAGTATTCATCGTATTCATACTTAACAATACGCATGATGTTAATTTCGACTCTCCAAAACTCAACATTTACAAGAATCACAAAATAAATATGAGTCTCGTACGAACACTAAAATACTCATTAAAGAGTGCCAAAAGTGCTTGCTTACTATATCGATTATGTTGATCGCGTGATGGTGGGAAGTGTTTTATGAATTTCGTGAATAGCTTTTTTTATTTTTCTTTTCGAAATAAATTTATACACTTGGAAGCGTTGTTCTGGTGTTAAATAATTCATGATAACTTAACAAATTCTACTGTACTGGAATATCAATAAAGTTTGACAAATTCTGCTGTCAAACCAGATATTGATGTCTCTAACACAGTTACAGGAACCTGCCAATATAACTGATCTTATTTGTAAGCACTTCGTATTCCACAAATATCCTTTCAGTACCCGTGTGATTCTTGATTCAGTAAGTCGAAGTTTTGTAAATAAGCAAAGGAATTAAAAGAAACCTTGAACCTTTGTAGTCTTTGTAGTCTAATAGGAAATGTGTTGGCTTATTAGGATTAAAGCCACTGTTCAAACCCCTAACAAAACGAAATGTAAAAAAAAATATTTTTTCGGCGACTACCTCTCTGCAGATTTCTGGCAATAAACTCGGAGAGTAAATAAAATTGCCATGAAAAGTTTCCCAAAAACCCTGTTGTTCGGAATCGATTTTAAACCTTAGGTCCCGCCACTCATGCATAAAATTAACACACACAACCTAGATGATGTTAGAAGGTAGGTTGTAATCTTAATTGTAGGAGTGTGTAAACAATATATGTATGTATCAGAGATCAGCAATGAATCGTTTTTTCGCTACTTATAAGTACTCATGAAATTTCGAATATGAGTGACTCAACAGTATTTAAATTCAACTACTCTGATTCATTCGTACCCACTACAACATTGATTTATAAGTACTGGTTGCAGTGAGTATGAGTACAACGTTGACATCAAACTCAAAACATTCGAAATATGTTTGATTCATACGCCTACTCATTCAGACTCATAAATTTAGAAAAATTCTTATAATACTCATCAATGATTCCAGTGATCCGAAACATACAATCTTCTAGTGAGTATTGTAGTGTTCCTACATATTCTTTTTACTTATTTTGTTATATTTGTAAATGTTGAGTAAAGGAGAGTAAAAATCAACACCAGCATGAGTATTGTTAAGTATAAGTACGATGAGTACTTCAAACTTTAAGTATAAGTATCAGAAATTATAGGTTAGGTTAGGTTAGAGGACGTGTACTTGTCAACTGTGACATGTACAGTACCCGGAGGTCAAATTGAACCATTATACAACGTCCTAGCTTCTCACACCACTCGTGTTGTGTGCGTTAATTTTATACATGAGTAGCTGGACCTACAGTTTAAAGTCGACTCCGAACGACAGATTTTTGAGAAGCTTTTCATGGCAATTTTTTATCTCAGAGTTTTTGCCAGAAATCTGCTGAGAGAAATTATAAGTAGGATTCGAATTTACTCATATTTTTGAATACTCATTGCTTAATTGTTATTGGGGCTCAGAAAACCAGTGCACCCATTACGAGTGACTGTTTGGTCCAATTATATATTTATATTTGACTTACATAGGGTCAAAATTTTTATAAAAATTGGGGTTGTTTAGGGTGTTATTTGATTTAACTGGGGTTCATTAAGAGTAGAAGGGCGATTTTAAATTTGATTAGAACTTCTTGATATATGTACTCGTAGTTCGGTAATGATTGAGGCCATAGATCACAATCAGCATGCTAAACTGTTACACTGTCTTAGACAGCTGGGTTGTGTTTCTTGCGAACCTCTCTTTTGACTTAACATGATTACGATTAATTAAGGTTTTTTGTCTTCATAACAAACGGCTAATTTCTCTGTTCGAAGGTGACCCATGTGGAGAGTCTACCATGTTTCTAGTACAACATCCTATACTAACTGTTGGACTGGCTACGGGCTCATTTTTATTAATAAGTATGGTTTCACTTTCAGACCGATTTTGATGAGGACGCTCATAATTATGTTTTTACTCACCTCCTCTTGGCACGCGGGCACCTGCCTTAAATTTAATGAAACATTCCAAGAACCTTCTGTTGGTATGGCATTTGCTTGAGGCTGAGGCACAAAATAAAACGCTGCATACGATAGGGTCATAGCCATTATAAGACCGATAAAAATTAATTTACGAATATGCTGGAAATAAACAAAAACGATAAGCAATTTTATCGAAAAAAAAGTAATCGAAATAAATTTTACAACCAACCGTAAAATAATCCGCAACAAAACCAAATAAGGGCTTGGCTATCACATACATTACGGGTAGAATAGAAGTAATGTAGCCCATTACCTCAGGGGCTACGCCAATTTGTTTGCCCCACACCGATAACTGGGGTAAAATGGGACCCATAGCTTAAAAAATCGATTAAATTTTCATACTCAAAGATTATTGTTTCATTTTCAAACTTACCCGCCATAAAAAAGAAATAGTGGGCCTTTATAGGCAACAAGCGTTTATTCAGTTTGACCATGTTGTTGGCACTCGTTTTTAGAAGCAAAGAAATCCTTAAAATGAAGCCAGTTAAGCTGAAGCCAAATATGGAGGGGGGAAAAATTCAAATTCAAAATTTATGATACAAACACGGGGGGATGGATCCTTTATAATTGTATCATCATTCCTTTAAGATATTGCTGCACGCAGGTCTCATGTTATGCTCTTGAGCGTTATTCTCTAACTGAAGTCATAGACAATTTGTAATTGCCTCTACAACAGCTATGATATGGTCCGTAAATAGAAGTTCATTCCACGCGTGTGAGTATTTTTTTGAGGACTAAGGGTGGCGGATAGTGTATATTAGCCTGGTATCGTTCTTGTTTTCAGCTGTAATCTTATAAAAGAATAAAAAACGATAAGAAGTTGTTTATGCTTTAGTTGTTGTTGTTCATTTGTTTACGATCTCAAAAATTAAACTTTTAGTTGTCGATTTTATAACAGCCAGACATACACGTTCATTTTAGTGTTTTAGTTTGTACAAGTATAAGCAACTTGTCGTTAAGGGGCGTTTAACTCTGGGTAGACGTGAAAAGCACTGGTCTGTTGATGTTGATGATAAGTGCTGTAACCGACATTGGTTAAGATATATCTACGCTAGTACACACACACACACTTATTAACGTACATATTTATTATCGTTTATCAGATTTCATTTATATTTTTATAATTCATAAATTGTTTTATTAAATTTTAATGACAAACATTCAGTTTTCATACAGCGGTGGTTAAGTAATTAGCACTTAATGTTTCGAAAGATAAAAAATGGTATAAAGTAATATTAAATGAAGGCTTTTTAACAAACCTGCAGCCTAAATCTATTAAATTTAGATATTTTTGCTGTTGCCACCCCTAAAGAATCGAATCATACTCATGATTTCTGATAGATTTACGCATTCATACTTATTTTAATATTGTTACGAAAATGGAAACGGTGTACATCGTTAAACATTAAAATGAGCAAGAGCTACACAAACAAATACAACGAACTTGTTACAAGTGATCCAACAACATCAGTATGAAAGAAAAGGGGGTAGACAAGTAAGAGAGAACGCAACAACAAGCAATGTGAACAAGATACATAAACAACAATGAAGTCGCGATATAGTTATCGAGAAGGTGAAATCCCGCACGTTCGACTTCCATCATCAGACTGATTACGTGTGGGCATATAAAAAGGCAAGACAAAGCAGGCAACGGGTGGTAAGAATTTAGTCAGTCTTGTGTAAAGACGATTTGCGTGTCAAGAGAACAGTCGTATTTCGAAGATCGCCGTTGAAAAGATCTGCGTTGTAAGCAGAGAATAGTTGTATTATAGTTGTATTCGTCAAGTTGTAAACCATGGCACACAAAAGCAGTGCGAACAATATAGAGTTTAGTTGAAACTAAACCCCAATTTATTTTTATTTTGTTTGCAATCAACGAACTCATATTTTAAACGTTTTTTAAAAAGTTAAAAACGTAACAATATCATACTCTTACTACTCATATTCAAAGTTTGAAGTACTCAGCATATTCATACTTAACAACACGTATGATGTTGTTGATTTCGACTCTCCTTTACTCAACGTATACAAGAATCACAAAATAATTATGATTCGCGTACGAACACTAAAATACTCACTAGAAGGTTGTGTGTTTGATCTACTTGCTGCTTTGCCTTTTTGATTATGTGCCTTTTTTCTTTTATTTTTGTAAATACAACAACTAAGACTGTAAATTTTTGTAAATGATTCGAATCACTCGAATCATTTATGAGTATTTTAAGTATTTTTCGAAATTTATGAATCGAAATGAGTAAGGTTACGAATCAAACATACTTCCAATGGTATGAGTTTGATATCAACGTTGTACTCATACTCATTGCAACCTGTACTTATAAATCAATGTTGTAGTGAGTACGAATGAATCAGAGTAGTTGAATTTCAATACTGTTGACTCACTCATATTTAAAACTTCATGAGTACTTATGAGTAGCGAAAAAACGATTCACTTCTGATCTCTGATCCACATCGCATGACAAAGGATATTGTGTGCCTTGCTCCAACCGATTATTGTAGTAATGTTTATTGACAATAAAGTGGCCATTAGATGCCTATAAAGTGTGTACACGAAATCTAAGACTGTTCAAGAATGACGTGAGCATCTGGAGGTGATAACGAGTAATCCGATGGTTACCCTTATAATTGTCCCTTGATGCCCGGTTACGTACCTGCCGCACTTGCAAGGACTAGTGTAACACACAAAACGATTGAATTTATATGTGAGATTGGCATTCCTATGTAGAGGAGCCTCACACAAACTTCACCGATATACAAGGAACAGACGTGACATTATAGAGAGACTAGATGGATATTGGATATAAGCACATCAATACATACATTGTATCACTTGCAGTTTAAAGTCTACTCCGAACGACAGATTTTTGAGAAACTTTTCATGGCAATTTTATATCGATCACAGAGTTTTTACCAGAAATTTGCTGAGAGGAATTCGCCAAAGAATAATTTTTTCGTATTTCATATTGTTGGATATGTCTGACCTGGGGTTTGAACCGTGAGCTCACATCTAGTTAGCCAACACACTGCCTACTAGACTACGACGACTTCCTTTTTGAACCAACAATAGTTGGATTAAAACTGACCAAAGTCCATATTAGGAAACTCATTACAGGAGAAACAGAGTACACACGTTCTCAGGCTGAGAACATCACACAACGATATCGACACAAACTGTAACGACGACAACGAGGACTATAATGAATAGACTGGAGAGAGTCTTCTCCGTCATTGTCTACCAGTTGGGAACCGAATGCTTGTGTACCCAGCTCAACATGTCAAAACAAATGTGATTTAATTGGTAGCTCACAACTTATTAAAATATCGGCATGATTGAGAGATGCCCGCCAGGAGTTATAATTGTATGCTGTATACATATGTACTATTGGTGTTACAACGGGACCTTTAGTAAGCTGTGCTTTTTGAGGCGACTGCCAATTTAACTTAAATTAACCTCATTAACAGCCTTGTTTAAGTAAATAGTATCAAGCAAACAAAATTTTCTATCATGGTGACTATAAATTATATAATTGGGAATATTTTAAACAAAAGAAAATAAATAAATTGTGATAAAAATAAAAAATAGAAATAAATTCTTTATCTTTTTGATACTTTTTAGGAAATTTTTTAACGTCATTAGTTGATGATAATAAAAAGAATAATGTTTTATTACTATGTATTTATTTATTATATTTGTTAAATTTATTATCATTTACGCCTAAAAATAGATTCGTATTGAAATCTTTTGCAAAAGTTATTAAATAAACTTATAAATTTTCAATTTATCTTATCCGCCGCTCTTTTTCATTTTGAAGGGGTCTTAATGTGGGAATAAAAGTGAAATGTTAGAACTAAAACAATAATAATAATAATAATAATAAATTAGAATAAATTTAGAACAGATGTATTTTAATTGCTTTTGTTTTTGTTATTCAAATAAATAATTATTTCAACTAATTTACAATTTCAAATAAATGAATCCAATTTTTATTCTATTGTAATCGAAACGATACTGTTACAGGCCCTTGAGAGTTTAATTGAAATCGGAATTTGAATGACTGAAGCATTCAATGCCTTTTGTACTAGGTTTTCACTTGCACTGCACAGTAATTCACTATTCTTTCAAAGGCTAACTAACAACTGCAAAAATATGCCTCTTTTATCCTCGAAGGCCCATTGTGATACTCCAATTAATATTCAACTCGGTGATGAAACATTTCTTATGGGGAAAATCAAAAATTTAGAGTCTTCGCATCTTCATGACACTTCACCCCATCTGTGATGAAAGATATTGTCTTCCTTCTCCTCCGACCTGTAGTTCCTGCTAAAGCCTTTTGAGGAAATACCAAATTTTAGTATGCATACCTTCCAATCGGATAGTGGCTCGTGAGAAATGCAGTTGTGCAATAAATGGACTGCAGACAATCCTCCACTCATCCTCCATTACCAAAATTTAATTGACAAATCGCCGGTGTTGTGGGGTAAGGACGACCTTTGCAGCATGGCTTTCCAACCAAATTAAGAGCTTTTTAGAGAAAATATCATCACCCAACTAGCATAGCGCGGCTGTCAAAGTATAAATACGACTGTATAATACTATTACACTTCTAATACGATAGTTTGTTATTTGATTCTACCAGTTCAGATGTCTGTTTCAATACAACAGTGGGATAACAACGGCGTATGGCAAATAATGCCACTACATACTCTGAGCACCGCAACAACGAAGTTGATTCCACTATGGTTCGGAAAAGCCAAGGCGCTCTCTTTACCCTCCGAATTATAATTCTCATGAAGGGCTTGGGGCCCTTTAGATTACTTTTCTATACTATCCCTCTTGAATAATTTTTGGCGGAAACATATTAAGATTCAGCAAGTTAAAACTAAATATCTGGTAGAGTCCGGTAAAAAGTATCAATTTCATTTTGCGGGTATTGATTCACAAACTATGAGCATCATACTCTTATAAGCTTTCAAGCCTGATAACTTTTCAAAGAAAGGTTGATGTATTTAAACTAATCAAATGATTCATAATTATTACGGAAAGAAACTGTATGAGTATATAAGTATTTTTCTAAATTTATGAATCTGAATGAGTAGGCGTATGAATCAAACATATTTCAAATGTTATGAGTTTGTACTCATACTCATTGCAACCTATACTTATAAATCAAAGTTGTAATGAGTACAAATGAATCAGAGTAGTTATATTTCAATACTATTGACTCACTCATACTCAAAATGTCATGAGTACTTATGAGTAGCGAAAAAAACGTTTCATTGCTGATCTCTGGCTCAAACCCCATGTCAGATATTTTCATCAAAACGAAATATGAAAAATTATTTCTTCGGGTGACTTCGTCTCAGCAAATTTTGAGATTGTGAGACTTAATAAAACTGCCATGAAAAGCTTCTCAAAAATCTATCGTTCGGAGTTGACTATAAACTGTGGTGTGAGAAGCTAGATCGTATTCCTAACTAAAGGGTTGTAATGACCAATTATGTTATGCATGCATGGGAGACAAATGCTAATTGGAATTTAACTCTGCTAAAACGTTTTCGATTTCGTTTTAAGACTTCATTTTACATTTTTAAATTAAATTATTGCGAAGCAGAATTTATGTTTTAATTTCACTTTTACATTTAAGCCACCCAAACAAAGGCAATTAACTTAACGAAAAATTGTTTATAAAATTCGATTTAAAATATTTTTAGTTTTAGAAAATCATTCAAAGTATTTAACTAAACCCGTAATTTCTTAATTAAATACTCACAATACATCATTTTCATATAAAATTCAAGCAAACAAATAAAAAAAATTGCACTTCCATTTAAATTAAAATATTTTTTTCCATGTCAATCAGTTTTGTTGTACCTGTTTGTCAAGAAGTCAATTATTATTAACACCACAGACAGCATTATACAGATAATGTTTCTCAATAAGTAAAAAAAAAATTCTTTTGAAAACAAATAAAAAAAAAATTAAAAATAAATCAACACACAAATGCTAAATGTTTAATTTTTTTTTTTGTTCGTCTTTTAGTGACGTTTTTAACATAAAACTGGGAAGCCCCAACAAAGTTATTCCAAAAACTCCAATTTATCATTAAATCATGAAAACACCGGGTATAATGGAGACAAAAAAGAGAAAAAATTCGCAAAAAAAATCACCGTAAAATAATAAAAAAAATAACTTTTTTCGTTTGCGTAAAACACACTTTTTGTTGTTGTTAACTTTTGAATTCAGTACGTAATGCTCCACCACTTGACTTAACAGAGACTGTGTTTACACTGTGTATGCAAGTGGCGTTTTCCTGTACTTGTTGGTGTTTTTTCTTAAGTTTTCTTTAGTGTTCATTGTTATTGTTGCAATTGCATTTATTATTAAACAATCATTGTTTAAATTTAATAACTTTTAATTGACAGTAAAAAATTTTTATTTATACGATAAGACGTGTGAGAGAGAATATTTTTTCTCAGTACAAGTGAAGCTAATTTAGCGATTTTTATAGGATAAAGATTGGCGAATTCTATCGCTTTAGACTTTCCCTAAGGCATACCGATAATCAAAGAGAATTCAATGATCTGGAGGCTAGATTTTCTTTTAAGAGAGGGACAATTCTGTAGCATGCGGATGGGTCACCGGACTAAGTGTGGTTCTGTGGTGAAATATTCCAAAATCATGGGTAAACTTGCGGTTATTTTGTGAGCACACATCTATGCTATAAAAAGATATGCTGAACTCAATTTGCATAGAACGTAAGTAGAACGGGGCATAGCAACACTATTCGATATTTCGTCCACTATCCAAGCATTCGGCTTTTACAAGGTTAACACGAAGATTGTATAGTACTGTCGAAGGAAGCTTAATCAACAACTGGAATTGGAGACGACAAGCAGGCAGACAAGCTTTCGAGAAGAGGAACTTTTACGTCACTGATGGCACAAGAGTTGAGAGTAGGAATAGATGTTTGGAGGGTTATACTGAAAGATGTTGGGGGGGGGGGGCAATCTAAACTATTTTTGTGAAATTACAAAAGCAGGAAGCCTCAGACTAGCCAAGAATAATTTTGAGGTCAATAATGAAGCAATTTATATCCATTTTCACCAAGCTTGGCTTTGTCATTAGGTAGATAGAAATGGCTATCAATCCAAAAAGTTGGTATAAGCACACTTAGGATGGGCCACTGTGACATCAGACATCTCCAACAAAACAAAATATAAAAAAATATTTCGTCGGTAACTTCCTCTCAGCAGATTTCTTGCAAAAACTCTGAGAGTAAATAAAATTGCTATGAAAAGTTTTTCTAAAATCTGTCTTTCGGAGTCGGCATTAAACTGTGGGTCTCGCCATTCATGTATAAAATTAACACACACAACATAAGTGGTGTGAGAAGCTAGGTTGTAGTCCTGACTGAAGGGTCGTAAAGTCCAATTTTATATGTATGTATGTATGTATATAAACAGAGATCAATCCAATAAGTTCAGATAAGCACACTTATGATGGGCCACTAGGATACCACAATTTTAAATTCAGAATATCTAATAAAGTGACTTATACTTCGAAAGTCCATTACTGACAGATTATAGCATCATTATGGTCTATAAAGTCGAAACGTAGATGATTTCCCCTTCTCCAAAATAGTAACGGGCATGTATCCAATTGTTAAAGAACAGTTTTATCGACCAAACAACTCCTTCTAATGTCGTTTGGCGTGTGTCCAAAATCAATGTATGTATCTCGCATGAGTGCCCACAATACAATGTCCAGTAATGACTTCAAGAACCATATTGAGTCTGCTTCTGTATAGCTTGAACAGACTTTCTGTGTTCCTTTGACTTGATCTTGTGCCCGAAGCATTAATAGAATCCATTAGTACATTGCCGACTATAAAGTTCGTATGTCTCAAATGTGGTTCTCAATGCAGGGAATTTACCGAAGCGTTCGATTGTTGTATCACGCCTTGTAGTTTAACCGCTCTACAGTTACATACACTCGACGTTTACCTATAGATGCTTATGTTTTACTGCTCCGCCATATTAGTAAGAGATGTGCGACAGCCATAAGCTGTCTTGGAGTTTAGTGCATTAAAATCCAGAGCTTTGACAGCCGCCTTTCTTCGAAAAAGTATGCTAATATCTTTTAAAGCTGCAGTGATCCGGCAGACTTATGGAATGAGCAATACCGGCCATCTCCAAAAAATTAACACCATCTTTTTAAATCTTAACGAAGTCTGTAACGAGGTGTGTTATATCAGTTTCCTAAATCCAGCTTTCACTCTTGGTAGATCTCGCTGTCTTTCTCTCCCTCCCTTGATATATCCATACAGAAAATTCCTGGGCCACATTCTCTAAACACAATAAACGCAATGCATCAAACCCTGCAATCTCTCAAAAATGGAATACATGGGTATATATAGTAGTTCGGAGTGGTATCTTTGATACCAAAAGTTCACCTGAGCACGCATAGCGGCCGGTTGTGACGCCACAGGTAAACGCAGTCCCTGTACTGACCAAGTTCCACCAAGCTAGGGGAGAAGTTGGTTAGCGCAAGGGCTGCACTCTGTGTGTATATAGAAGTAATTATTTTAAAGGTAGCGCGACATCAAGCAACGATCATGCTGTTTGGCTTTTAGGCTAATTTCTATTTTTATTCGCAGCAATGAGGGAGTTATTGTTGATAGTGGGAGGGTTAATGCTGTCTAAACAATAACATGCAAGAAGTTCAGGCTTTGAAAACGCGACGTGTGAAACTTTGATTGAGATTAAATTGATTGATTAATTGATTAAGAATAAATGATATGTTTATTATTAACTTGTTTTGTTTATGCTTTGTTTCTGATGCCTTTATTGTAAGGAATGCGCATGCAGCTTACCTTAGGCTGAAATTGCAAAATTTTTGTACTTGCAGCGTTGCGTCTATTGTGTTTGTAGCAAAATACGCAAAGCAATATTCTGTTTGTTTTTTTATATATGAGAAACATACATGAGTTTGTTAAGATAGATTCGGAGCAATAATTAAGAAAATTTTAAATATATTTTTAACATTTGTTTAACGTTTTTTAATACAAATATTGTCAACATTCTATCACTACTATGAAGTACAATTTAATAAGAGACTTAGATTCTGAGACCGAGATCTGATTGCAGAGAAAGAGTAAATATATAATCCATAAATGGAAACCAATACACACAATTAAAATGCAGCGATAATTATTAAATTTAATCTAGAGTTGCCAGCTTTTTTAAACATACATATGTCCCTAAATTTTAAAGGAATAATATGACTTTGAATTTGAAAATTATTGTAAAGTATTGCATAGGAATTCAAACAAGACAACTTAATTTTATTCACATTGGTCCACTAAGCAACTATTTAGAGACATGCTGTCAACATTACATTATTTGTTACTCGTAAATCAAAATTTTTGTTTGAGTTCAGCTTCAAACACTTTTGATAAGAACGTATTTTTTATTTTTATTTCAGAAAATTTTTTTAATATTAATCAGACATTTTGTTGGAATTAATCAGTATGTGGCTACAGAAAAATGAGGAAAAATAACAACAAATAAAAATAAATAAATAACAAAACAAACACACAAATAAGTAAATAATTATGCCAGATGTTAAAAATTTTATATTCAAAATATTTACGTATGTTTTTTAACCGGGCAACAAACAAAATTACAAACAATTTTAAAATGAGAGGAGATATGCTTGCTTACAGAAGCGCTATACTGTAACGAAAAAAATAAAAATAAAAATGGAGCACAAGGATTACCATAAGAACTAAAGGTTAGGTAAACTTAAATTGACATACGTATCAGAGATCAGCAATGAATAGTTTTTTCGTTACTCATAAGTACTCATGAAATTTTGAGTATGAGTGAGTCAATAGTATTAAAATTCAACTACTCTGATTCGTTCGTACTCACTACAACGTTGATTTATAAATATAGATTGCAATGAGTATGAGTTGACAACGTTGACATCAAACTCACAACATTCGAAGTATGTTTGATTCATACGGCTACTCATTCAGATTCAGAACTTTAGAAAAATACTTATAATACTCATAAATGATTCGAGTGATTCGAATTATTCATAAAAATTTACAGTCTTAGTTGTTGTTGCATTTACAAAAATAAAAGAAGTAAGAAAAAGACAAAGACAGCAAACAAAGAAAACATACAACCTTCTTGTGAGTATTGTAGTGTTCGTAAGCGAATATACTTATTTTGTAATTCTTGTAAATGTTGAGTAGAGGAGAGTCGATATCAACAACATCATGCGCATTTTTAAGTATGAGTATGATGAGTACTTCAAACTTTGAATATGAATATGATGTTAAAATAAGTATGAATGCGTATAAGTATCAGAAATTATGAGTATGATTAAAATCTAATCATCTTTTTAAATACTCATTGCTCATCTCAGATACGTATCTATTCCGTCATGCAACTGTCACACCTGCCATACTTACAGGTCATGCTACCATTATGAGGAGACACACGGAAAGACTGCAGCTCCCAACAAACTGTTTACCGAGGTCTGCTGAAGAGTAGGAAAATGTTACCTACTCTCTCTCTCTCTGTCTGTCAATGCTCATGTCTTGCGAGATGCAAATTCTGGTTATTTGGCTCTCCATTGCTTGTTAACTTAGCGGAGTTATTATCCTTTGAAGTCAAGAATATAGCTTCATTTATAAAACTTTCAGACAGGTTTCCAGTTTAGGGGGGTCGTGCTTTTAGCATGCAGATTCTGCACTGACCATCCCCTTCGACGAGTGGAATTCGGTAAGTACTCCAACCTAGCAGTGAAGTCAATCAAAATAGTATTACGTTCGACAATTGTGTCAATAAGTTCTTTGTTTCAGGTTGACAACTGTCGGAGAAGATTTAATGTTGTCTCCTCTTATTTCTCGTTATTACAGCTTCTGCAGAGGTCTTTATAAGATATTCACAAGCTCCGTGTGTAATTAGAACTGCTATAGGGTTCATAAGGTTCATTGGCTTTGTTCAGGTTTATTGCAAATTTTGTTCGCCTTATCATATTTCCTCAATGTCGCCGTAGTACAGTAGGTAGTGTGTTAACTTATTAAACTTAAGGCCACTGTTCAAACCCCAGGTCAGATATCAATGAAAAAAAATTCCTACGGCGACTGCCTCTCGGCAGATTTCTGGCAAAAGCTCTGAGAGTAAATAAAATTGCAATGACGAGTTTCTCAAAAATATGTCGTTCGTTGTCGACTTTACACTCATGTGTAAAAATTAACACACACAACATATATGGTGTGAGAAGTTAGGTCGTCATCTTGACTGAAGGGTTGTAGTGATTAGTTATGTAGTGGTAGTTATGAAGTGGTCCTGTTCGCTTCCACCTCCGGATTACTTTTTATAGGGCTGTGCTGAGTCATTAGCTTACGGCAGCAAACAAGGAAATGTTGAAGCATTGAAAGCCAATATTCAAGCGTCCTATAGCATCAATTTTTTATTGAATTTTAATAAAATTTAATCCATTTTGTAAATATTATTCTGGGAGCGTCTTGGTACCCTTAGAGGGAATAATAACAGACCAGTCAGCGCTACCTCTACAAAAAAAAATGGATCTCCATGCGACAAGTTGCTCATCACTCAATGCTATTCTGTTGCTTACCACCATAGTAGGAGGGGGTATGGTTTAATCGCTACAGTAATACAAGTTGTTCAAACAACGTCACAAGTTAACAATTAATATAAGGCCATTAAAAACCGTTATATTTGAAATAATTTTTAAATGGGCCATACAGCAAGACACGTTTTCATAAACAATGATTTGCTGTGTTGAAGATAATTGTTTCTTATGCTCAACCTTTGACCTTAATTTAATAATAAATTTTTTTTTTTTTTATTTGAAACACTAAAGGAGGGAAGGTTAAAAATAAAACAAGTTCAGAAACCTGAAACCAATTTTTGTTTTTTTCTTAAAATTTAAAGAAAAAAAATTTTTTTTTCTACAAAGTAACTGCGCGAAACGAACATATCAATGGCTATGAGCACTAAAAATACTCACATGACGCAGATAGATATAGCAAGCAGTTTGTATCTGTCTCTCGTATAGCTAAGCTTAAGTTAAAAGGGAGGTTTTAACTTGATAAATAATATTCTGCCTCGTATGTATATGGATGGATGAATAGATTGATGCTTGAGACAATCTCAATACTTTTGGGGTTTTTTCACAATATTTTTTGTATTTCATTTTGCGTTTTACTTGTTAAAACAAAAATACAAATCGGAGGGAAGGAGAAGGGGAATTAAATCTGTGAAAACAAAATCGAATGTAAAACATTGAGCAGCGAATTTAAGATTTCAGTTCAAGCTAAGCTTTCAATAGTAAAGCAACGTTTTTGAATTTAATTTCATTTTAATTTTTAATTCAGAAAAAAAAAATTAATTTATTCTTTAAAATTATTTATTCTTGTTAACAACAAAACGCATTTGAAAACTAATTTGAATTAAATTTGATTTTAAATTAAAAAAAAGAAACGAATAAAAAAAAATATGAAAAGGCTGTAAAAATTATAAATTGAAGGCGTATACTGCACAATATTATGAAAATTATCTCATCGCTCAATAATATTTAATGAAAACAAAAATAAAATAAAAAAAAATTTTAATAAAATAAAGTGATTAATAAACAACAAATTAAATTAGTTGTAGCAATTAAATTTATTGTGTAGCTAATAAATATTTAAAAATAAAATAAAAATAAAAGATTGTGTTACAACTGCTAATTAAAAAAGAAAACAACTACAAAAAAAAACCGAATTGAATATGATTTCGAAAACTGTAATACAAGTGCTAGTATTGTTATCAACACTTTACAATATCAGCAATGGGGAACTGCCAGATGATGGCAAATGTAAGTAAAAATTTTGTAAACAAATTAAATTCAAAATGAAAATCATTTAAAATTTAAAGAATATTTAAATCAAAAACAAAAAAAAAAAAAAGAATTGATTACAGATTGATGCCCCATATATTTTCCTTTACACCATGCAAATAAGGGACTACAATTTCAATTTTATTAAATTCTATTGAAAAATAGGCCTCTATTTGTAAAATAACAGAATAATTTTTTGAATAAATCAATTAAACGCCATGCATTCACGCCATGTAGTCGCTGTAATCTAGTAGATAGTGTGTTGGCTTTTTACGCGTGAGACCACGGTTCAAATTCCAGGTTAGACATCCGCAACAAAACAAAATATGATACTTTTACGGCGGCTTGCCCTCATCCGATTTCTGGCAAGAACTCTGGCAGTAAAATAAAATTGCCATGAAAAAGTTTCTCAAAAATTTGAAATTCGGAGTCGGCTCTAAACTTTAGGACCCGCCACTTATTTATTAAAGTAACACACACAACATAACTGGTGTAAGAAGCTAGGTTGTAATCCTGACTGAATGGTTGTAATGATGAATTATGTATATACTTATGTATGTATTTATTGTATAAAGACAGTAACTAAAAAGTTACTCTTGCATTTAATCTCAGATAATTCAGCTTCAAATCCGAAAAAATCAAAGAAAAAATTTCGTACGAAAAATTATTTCTTTCGGCAACTTCCTCTAATCAGTCTTCTGGCAAGAACTCTGTCATAAAAAGTTTTTTAAATTTGTCATCCGAAGTTGACGATAAACTGTAGGTCCTGTCACTTGTGGTTAAAATTAACAAGCACAACATGGGTGGTGTGAGAAATTAGGTTTTAATACTGACTAAAGGATTGTAGTGGCCAATTAAGTTAATTGAAATGGAGTTTACATCTGAAGAGTAGTGCTACAAAAGCTCACAGGTGCTGGCTCATATGTAGTAGAGCCACAGATTTTAAATAGGGCCTCACTGCGAGAATAATACACTGACTTTACAGGAGCGTAATTAGATCTGTACTAACTTATACTTCAGTTGTGTGGTAGACATCAATGGATATTAAATGCTGCTTATAATAATTCTAATTATTTAAAATATATGTTGTTTAGAGCAACACTCTTCATCCAACAATATTTTTCATTTAGCTGATAGAGATACGGGTACGATAAAAGGTCGCTATGGAGTTATGGATTAACTAGAGCCACAAATCATCTCACCATAACAGAGTTGGTATCACTGAATTTCGTAGTCAAACGGATGCATGATACATCTGTTTGTATCTTCTTGAAAACCAGGCTAGAAAAGTGGGCGGAAACTTTACATCAACTATTGTGGAACATAACAGATAAAATACATCAAATCAGGGTACAAACAACATCATATTTTTTATCGTGTAAAAGATGACGAATGTTTTACAGGAAATGGTAATTTGCGGAAATCATTAACTTTTTGTTTTCATTCCGCACCGAATGCTTATGGAGGCGTATGGTGATCATGTTCTATGAGAAACAATATGCAGAATATGGTTTCAATGGTTCAGAGATAACTATTTTGATGTGACAAATGAAGATCATTGAAGACCATCAAAAACGTTAAAGATGATACTATGATTCAGAAACAAATGGCTGAAACGTTAAATGTTGCACAACAAACAATTTCTGACCGTTTAAAAGCCACAGGAAAGATGAAAAAGTCTGGAGAATGGGTGCCACATAAATACAATGACTGACAGTTGGAAAATCGAAAAATCTGCTGTGAAATTTTACTTCACAGAAAAAACTGATTTATTTTCAGTATCCTAAACGACCACTTCGGCTGCAAAACCAAATCGATTCGGCAGGAAGACAATGCTGTGTGTCTTAGGGGAACAGATCGCTATCAACAACAAATGCTCAATTTGAAACATGCATTGATCAAAAAACGACCAGAATGGGCCATAAAACACGTTAAAGTTATTTTGCAACATAATTATGCACCAGAACACAAAGCAAAAACAGTACAGTATACAATTAAAGCATAAGACTGGAAACTACTATCCCAACCGTCATATTAAACGGACTTGGCTCCTTCTGACAATAATTTTCTTTTATGGATGGTCCACACATTGGCTGAACAGTACTTAGATTCCAGAGATCAGCAATGAGTATGATTTGAATCATACTTATAATTTCTGATACTTATACGCGTTCCTACTTATTTTAATATCAAACTCATACTACTCATATTAAAAGTTTGAAGTACTCATCGTACTCATACTTAACAATACGTATGATGTTGTTGATTTCGACTCTCCTTTACTCAACACTTGCAAGAATTACAAAAAAAGTATGATTCGCGTACGTACTCTACAATACTCACTAGAAGGTTGTATGTTTGCTTTGTTGTCGTTTTCTTTCTTCGTTTTTTGTGGATTCAAAAACAACTAAGACTGAAAATTTTGATGAATGATTTGACACACTCGAATCATTTATGAGTATTATAAGTAATTTTCTAAAGTTATGAATCTAAATGAATAGTCTTATGAATCAAACATATTTCAAATGGTATGAGTTTGATGTCAAGGATGTGCTCATAGTCATTGCAACCTGTACTTATAAATCAAAATGTTAGTGAGTACGAAGGAATTGGAGTTGTTGAATTTCAATACTGTTGACACACTCATACTCAAAATTCCATGAGTACTTATGAGTAGCGAAAAAACGATTGGTTGCTGATTTCTGTTAGATTCTTACAAGGAAATCGAAAATTGAGTGCCTAATTGGTTTGCGTCAAAAGACGAACAGTCTTATTGTCAAGGAATCCACAAACTGACCAAAAGGTGGAAAAACTGTGTAGCTAGGAATGGCTAATACTTTGAATAAAATAATTTTCTGCTTTTCCATTAAAAATTAGTGTCTAAGATTCACAAAAAAAAATAGTTGATATCCACCTTCATGTAGTTTTTGTCATTTGGGTATTAACCAGACTGATTTCGTCATACGGGTTTCTTTAGGGTAGGACTTAATAATGATAAATTTAAGAGAACTAAATAGAGAATTGAGAGATCCGGTATTATATGGTCATAAGACCATAAATCAGTAGAATAATTCATACAATTTAAAACAAAAAATTATAAAATATTAGAGACAGGACGGTCAAAACAAACTGGAATATAAGAATATTAAATAGATACAATCGTAATTAATTTGCTTTCAAAAGAAGACAAAAATTTTTAGAACTGAATATCTTCTTTTTTTTTAAGCTTTAAAAAAGATGTGTACATATATATGTGTATATCCAGGTTTCTTTTTAGAAAAATTAAATAAAAAAATTAAAAAAAAATTAAAAATCATTTAAAAAAATTCCAAAAAAAATTATCACAAATACATGTATTAAACTAAACCAACAACATTAGAATTATGAACAAAAGATAACAAATTAATTTAATTTTTTTAAGAAAGAAAACCAGAATTTAAAACCAAAAATTTTTTATTGAAACCAGTACTCAAAAGTAATTAATTATCACAGAAACAGTAGAAGAAAAAGAAGAAGAAGAAAAGAGTGATTCTTGCATGTGCCATACACTGAAAGTTGAAGAAACTCATTTACTTTTAATTTTTTTGAAGGATATCTTAATGCCACCGCCATACGTACATACATACATACATACCTTTAGAGAGTGGATTTTGTGCATTTAAAAAAATATATATTTTGGTTCTTAAGGTTTTACCAAGAAATTTATGTTAAACACTGACGACAGTCAAGAGAGTAAAAAAAACCTTGTTAATTACACAAGTTTGTGTTCATTAGCATGAAGATGTATGTATTTTAAGGTTGTATGCGTAACTGCAAGTTTTTTGTTAACAGGTACAAATAATTGTTAATTTATCGCGACACAGTGTATTGTATTCTACCTTGAAACATTTATAAACTTTATCTCTACATGTATGTATATAGGAGGTATTAATATATTATATACCTATCTATATAGAATAGTAAAAATGATACAAAATTTATTTTTATAGTAAGAAAAAGCGAAAGCAGGCAGTTTAAAAAAAATTCTCCATTTAGAACCTGTCTCGTTTATCAACTAGTTAAGTCACAGTCACTACCAAAAGTATATCTACACATAATAACAAAAAAAAATGTTAAGAAAACTGTTACTACAAAACACATTTTACACTCTTTTGTAAAAGTAGTGAAATAGTTTTAGTAAAAAATCGAACTTGTAGAAAAAGTTAGGTTAAGTTAGGTAAGCGGAATGCAGTATTTATTTTTTAAGACGAACACTTAGGAGATAAATCCAACTCATGCAGTATATTAGAATAACAGAAAATAGTTGGAGGAGTAAATAAAGTGTATGACTTGTGAAACATTTTTTAATGATCATTTTAACACCTTCGTAACTTGTTTCTTGAGATTTGCTTTATAGTTTTCACATTTACATACATCGTCATATAAACAATCTGACAATCACAAAACACTTAGGGTCTCTGGTGGGAATCAAACCCACGGGCTCGGCACTTAAAGATTAACATGCTACCTTCTAGTATCCTACTAGTGTCTCTGGTAATATTAAATACATCAGGAATTAAATACAGCACCCTTGATGGAAGGGTGCTATTTGAAGATTCACTTTTTTAAGGGGGACGTAGAAGATATATTTTTTATGTTTCGTTTTGTTAGAGATGTCTGACCTGGGGTTTCAACCGTGATCCCTCGTCTCAGCCAACATACTACCTACTAGACTACGACGACTTCAAATTCATTTAAAATTACTTGTAAAATTTGAAACGTTTCATGACAACGTCTGATCATTCACATCTTTGATGACAAGGCTAAAAACTGCTAGAGATTGGCTGGAAATCTTTGCTACAATCAGCCTATAAGCAGAGCATTTTGTTTGTTTATTATTGTTTCTCAATTATCGGCTGTTATATTGTCACAAAATTCTCAGGATTTTAATATCAGAAAAGACTCAGGCACAATAAAAATTATAGCGTACTTAAGAAAATGTTCTGGGTTCTCTTCACTCTCGTAATATGTATGAGTGGTCGTGTCATACGTTTTTTAAAAGGACTCTAAGTATGTTTAACAGAAAACTAAGTTTTAATAGAGTTTTAAAGAAGGCCAGATTTGTCTGATGGCCTTAGTCTAGTAGGTAATGTGTTGGCTAATCAGACTTGAGGCCACGATTCAAACGCCAGGTTGGACATCTCGAACAAAACGAAATATAAAAAAATATTTCTTCGGCGTCTTCCTCTCAGCGGATTTCTGGCAAAAACTCTGATAGAAAATAAAATTGTCATGAAAAGCTTCTCAAAAATCGGTCGTTCAGGGAGGGTCCACTGTAAACTGTAGGTCTAGAAACTCATGTATAAAATTAACACACACAACATAAGTTGAGAAGCTAGTTCGAAATCCTGATGGAAGGTTTGTAATGACCAATTATATATCGTTGGTCTCAGGCAAAAAGACCCTAACTCACATTTTTTTCGAAATTGATTTTTTTGTGATTCCAATGTGTATTTGTGTTAAATGCATTGGAATCTCAAAAAAAATCAATATCGAAAAAATTTTGAGTTAGGGCCTTTCTACATGAGACCAACGATATGTATGTATGGTTTGTCTGTCAACCTCTAGTACGAATTTGTTCAGATCACCAACTTTTGCAAGTGCATTTGATATGTTGTAGACGTGTATAATCTCATATAATATATGATAGTTTTACTCTCTAGGCTGTTTTAATTTTAAACATTAGAGAGTACATTAATAATTTTGTTGTACACTGCATTGCTTTAAGCTCAGAGTTAAATTATGTTCCATAATTATGAATTATAAACTAACGAATTGTATCATTACTATTGTTGCCAACTATACCTGAAGTAGTGGTTTAAAATAAGAATTTATATGGAAATTAAAAATGCGTATATTTCCTTTTTTTCATTAATTGTTGTCCCATGGATTCAGTTGCAACCAGTTCGTATTTACCTTTTGCTCAACTGTAACGAATCGTGACTAAAATTATTTATTTTTTTCTTGTATCAAAAATAACGATAAAAACGTCATCATATGAAACAAAAAAAAAAAATCTATTTCCAGTACGAAAACGTGTGCTTTTTTCATCATTCATACATACGTAATCTGCATCATTAATTACGTTCAATGTAAATAATTTTTTTTTTTTAATTAAAATTCCAAAAACAAATTCAATAAAAACTATTAAACCACTGGCTGGGTATTCCACCGTAGGTTTTTTTAATTTATTATAATTAACCCGGCTATTAAATGAGTCATCTTCAATGACAAGAAGCCCCAGCCAAATGATAATTCGTCTAAAAACAGAAACAGAAAAAAAACAGTAGAAATAGTTTGTGATTTTTTTTGTTGTTGTTGTGAAATTATTAATAAATAAATCTTGTATTTATAATGATTTAAAATATTCAATGAATTCAAAATAAAACAACAACAAAAAAAATGTTGTATACTACCGTTCTCAAGGTTAACTCATTAACAAGTTTAAATCACTTCTTGACGTTGGTTTCTATACAAATTAGTGACTGTGTGAAGACGGCTTATATTGCCGATGATCGTAAAACTGTTTATTTACCGGTTTTTTATTGGCTTCTTCTTATTTTTATTAATTTATAAAGGCAACAACAAAGTGTATGTGAATTAATATTCAATATATTTTTGACAAAAAAAAAGTACAAGTTGCAGTCAAGACTAACAGTATGGTATGCTACACTACTCTACCCCTTGGACTCCTCAATAGAGTTAAGTCCACATTTTAATAGCAGTTAGGATCGATTATGGTAACAATTTTCCAAAAAGCGATGTTGAAATACTATGAAAATTTTTTTTTAATTCTCACATCACTTATATTATGTGCGTTAGTGGCGGGACCAAAAGTGTAAAGTCGATTCCAAATGACAGATTTTTGAGAAACTTTTTATGGCAATTTTATTTACTCTCAGAGTTTTTGCCAGAAATCTTCTGAGAGGAAATCAACAAAGAAATATTTTTGTTGTGTATTTCATTTTGTTGGAAATGTGCGATCTGTTCTTTGGACCATGGCCTCATGTCAAATAAGCCAACACACTATCTACTAGACAACAACGACGCATGTTGTACTCACTTTTAACAAAAAATGTGTCTAGCCTGAATATCCCAGAATACAAGTTTTCGACTGATATTTAGATCGTTGACTAGACAAAATTAAGGACTAAAGATCTTTAAATTTTGTACAATAATTGGGCTAGGCATTGAGTAAGTTTACATGGACGTGCCTAGCAATAATAATTCAATAATATTCGCGTTGAAGAGGGAGGTGTATATAAATCACATTAATTCATTTAAGTTAGGCTAAAACCAGATCAAATTTAAAACATTAGCCTTAGCATTTCAATATATAAGACGTTCCTCAAGCAACCTAGTAAACTCCTCAAAGTAGGCTTTTTCTGATAATACTACCAGTAGACATTAGGTTGAAACCAAAATCCTTTTGCATGATTATACTTCGCTTTATAACCCACAGAGGGAAAGAGAGAGAGAGAGAGGGAGAAAGAGAGAGAGAGAGAAAGAGAGAGAAAGAGAGAGAGAGAGAGAGGGAAAGGTTAATGCCTCATAATAACAATAATATGCTACGGATTTCACTTAAAATCAAGCTACATACGCTTAAAAAATATTAATACTTCAAGTCTTATCTTCCTATGAAATATATCTACGCTTACAAATACAGTAAAAAACGAAACCTATATTTATTTCTGGTGTTGATGGATCGCTTGGAAGTCACCTTAGCTTGGTAGGTAGTGCAGTGGTTCAATGCTTTCCTCAGACGTCTCGAAAAAAACGAAATATGAAAAAAAAATTTCTTTCGGCGACTTAATCTCAGCAGTCTTCTAACAAAAATTCTGAGATAATAAAATTACCTTGGAAAAGATTTCAAAAATCTGTCGTTTCGAGTCAACTTCCAACTGTAAGTCCTACCACTCATGTATAAAAATTAACTCACACAACATAAGTGGTGAGAGAAGCTAGGCCGTAATCCTTCTGATCTAAGTACACTTTCTTCTTTATTTTACTATTCAGAGGTTAATCCAGCTCCTCTATCATATCAGACACGAAAAGAACTTTTTAAAAGTTTTTACACTCACACTAGATTTGCTAGTATGATAATAAATCTTTGTAGGAAGTTCTAGTTTACATTACTTAATCGGTAATCCTCTAGTATGGGCGTCTTCAGTGCCAAGGAAGATAAATCTGAACGTAATCCTTGGCATAAGACGTAGTACTTTTACAATAACTATCAGTGGTTTGGGCCCTTGTTTCCCTTCATACCATCTCTCTCCAGTCTGATAACAAACGAACAATACCAATATGTACTTATCTCTCACGAATCACATTAATAAGACAGATTAAATGTCACGTACAGATAAGTACAGAAGGTCCTTATGACACACTCAGATGTTCGTATTGTTTGGAGTGTAAATTACAGAATTCTTATATGCAAAATGGCAGTGTTAGTTAACATATGATTTCTACAGGACAGTGCCTACTGCAAGTTATATGAACCGTTTAAGTACATTTACATGAAATAATCTTTAAAAATTAAATGACAACAATTGACTTATCGCTCCCAATACATATGTATATTTCATTTGTATTTTACAAAAATTTTCTGTATTGTTTTTAATTTTCGAAACCCAAAAGAAGTTAAACAATCACCCGGTAATATTTATTAAACGGATGTGTACAAAGAATTCTAGGTCAGGCTACGCTTTTCATTTTCATTAACCGATTATGATTAAATATTATAATGCAAATGTCCTTGACCTATAAAAAGTAGGCGCCAAGTTTTTTCCAATTGCTCGGATTTCTACTTTGAGAGACTCACTGAGTAAAGGACATACTTCCCTACATCGTAAATAATATCATTTCTTGTACTACATTTCACAGCGTTACAGTTATTCAATATACACCCTCTATGGAGTGTAAGGTATCAAAACGAAATTGACATAAACGGGTTTTACACATTAAATAAAAAAAAACCAAAAAATTGCATGAAAACCAGTTGATTACTTAATTTTCTGAGTTTTTAGCAGTAATTGTCAAAAGGTGCAATTTATTTTTTTGTCATGAAATTCAAAGAAATATTGAAAACAAATAAACATCCATCAATTTTTATTTCTTTCTGACATTGAATTTTTAAGACCGCACTTATAGTATATAGAAACTGTGTCAAGATGTAACACAAATTGACTGCAGGCTACAATACAATGATTTTGGAAGTTGAATACAAAACACTTTAAAGTGGATTCATTTGAAACTTATTATTCGATAAAAAAAAACGAAAACGAAACTTACAAATACTTTTCTCATCGAAAATAATTATCTTTATGTCACAAGTTTAAATGTTGCCCTGATAATGCAGTAAAGTCTTCTGCTTTACGTACCAGAGATCAGCAATGAGTATTTAAAAAGATGAGTAGAATCGAATCATACTCATAATTTTTGATACTTATACGCATTCATACTTATTTTAACATCATACTCATACTACTCATATTCAAAGTTTGAAGTACTCATCGTACTCATACTTAACAATACGCATGATGTTATTGATTTCGACTCTCTTTTACTCAACATTAATAGAATTACAAAATAAGTATGATTCGCGTACGAATACTACAATATTCACTAGAAGGTTGTGTGTTTGCTTTGCTTGCTGTCTTTGCCTTGTTCTTTCTCTTTTTTTTTTTTGTAAAGACAACAGCAGCTAAGACTGTAAATTTTGATAATTGAATCGAATCACACTCATCATTTATGAGTATAATACGTTAGGTTAGGTTAGGTTAGAGGACGTGTACTTGTCAACTGTGACAAGTACAGTACCCGGAGGTCGTATTGACCCATTGTACAACGTCCTAGCTTCTCACACCACTCGTGTTGTGTGCGTTAATTTTATACATGAGTAGCGGGACCTGCAGTTTAAAGTCGACTCCGAACGACAGATTTTTGAGAAGCTTTTTCATGGCAATTTTTACTCTCAGAGTTTTTGCCAGAAATCTGCTGAGAGGAAGTCACCGAAGAAATATTTTCATATTTTCGTTTTGATGTCTGACCTGGGATTCGAACTCGGGCCTTTCGTCTAATAAGCCGACACACTACCTCCTAGACCACGGCGACTTCATGAGTATAATAAGTATTTTTCTAAATTGATGAATCTGAATTAGTAGGCGTATGAATCAAATATATTTCGAATGTTATGAGTTTGATGTCAACGTTGTACTCATACTCATTGCAACCCGTTCTTATAAATCAATGTTGTAATGAGTACGAATGAATCAGAGTAGTTGAATTTCAATACTGTTGACTCACGCATACTCAAAATTTCATGAGTACTTATAAGAAGCGGAAAAACTATTCATTGCTGATGTCTGAGTAAAATCAGCATCGGTTTTAGATACTTTCTGTCAATACATTTTTGATAGTATACTTCGAGCACCCTTAAAATTGCAATGAGGCCAGATCTGTCTCATAACTCTGCAAGTTGGTTCATTAAACCATCTTTCCTTGGCAAATAATTTCATGTATGAATTTAGTTGAACTATAGTTTTCTACCAATACCTTGTTATATCCTCTAGTGACATTCGCCATTTTTGGACAATCTTAGATGTGGTGTACACGCTCTCTAGACATCTTTGCTGTGATTAAAAATTAGTATGTATTTGCACAGCAGTTATCTTTATAGCTATTATTTGAGTCTGAGTCCGGCAAATGGGTAGTGCAAGTGACAATCTAAGCCGTTTTGAAAAGGTTTCACATCCAACTCTGTTGCGAGTTGTGGATCTGTCAATAAAACCTCGAATGACGATAAATGATAAAAGGTATTTTCGTCGGTATAATGGGTCAATTTCGACCTCCGGGTACTATACTTGTCTTAATTGACACGTCCTCTAACCTATCTTCGTTGACAAATCAAGTACCGAAAGCGGTTGCAGGTATTGTATAGTCAGTATGTACATACATTTAGATCAGTAAGACCCAAGGTTCTATACTTTTGTCAACATTTGCGGTGTTAACCTGTTAAAGATAGTAAACAACGCCTTAGAAGTTGTAGTTTTAAGACCAAATGTCCTCAAAATAAGCTCAAATCGCGTCTCCTCCAAAGCCAACGACTAAATCTATGCTCCTTAGAATATGAAGGGTTTGACTACAAAGCCGTATAGCCAATATACATTGTTAGGGTTGGCCTATTGCCGTCTTACAGCAATAAAAACCAGTTGTCGGCTTAATGATACATACAGACATAATTGGCCATTACAACGCTTCTATTCAATCAAGCTCTCTTCTCACACCACTCATGTTGTGTGTGTTAATTTTATACATGAGTGGCAGGACCTACAGTTTAAAGTCGACTCCAAACGACAGATTTTTGAGAAACTTTTCGTGGCAATTTTATTGAATCTCAGAGTTTTTACCAGAAATCTGCTGAGAGGAAGTCGCCAAAGGAGTATTTTTCATATTTCGTTTTGATGTCTGACCTGTGGTTTGCACCGTGGCTTTACGTCTAATAAGCCAACACAGTACCTACTAGACTACGGCGACTTCGCAGCTTATTGGTACGCTATTGTGTACTCATGTTGTAGTTTAGTTTGATGTCCAATATAATTCCAAGATATTATGCCCTTTAGGATATATTGAGATACTCTATTGATATTAGTGGTGGCACATTACGGAGCTCTGTCTCTTCAACTGTCCAACTCCGACTGGGTTAACTCACAGTCCAAATTCATTTCACCATTTTGACAAATTTCCGGAAGTTGTTTTGAAATTTTGTTTGTAGTTTCTATAACACTTAGGCTACTGGACTTCTTACAAATATGAAGGAAGTCAATTTTATTATGATAGGAATTTCCGGTATATATTCGTGGTGTTTCGTAAAAAGATAAGGTATCGTTAGTCTGCGTTATTTCGTTATTTTTGTTACACGTAAAAAAAGAATATAAGCACGATAGGCTGCTGCTGAATAGATTTTTCTATTTGTTGGTTTACAACGTTTTTGCAGGAGGCCTAAGTCCTCTTTCGGTCCCGAGTATAAGGCATCATGTATACCTTAGAAGCAGTGGAGAATTTTGTTTTTGAAATTTAGGAGAACCAAGACTTGGCTAAGACTTAGGAAAAGATCACTGTTGGTTGCATCTTCTTCCGGACTAAGAAAGTCGAAGAGTATTAACGCGAGTTAGGTTTTCTATGAGGACTGCTAAGGACATCTTTTGATAAAAATGTTCCGTTTTTTTTGGTCATCTTTTTAATTGTATTTTGCCTTCTTTTTTCTTACAGTACGCGTATGCATTGTGGAATCTAAAGGCAATTATCGTAAAGCACCAAAATTCTGTCCACAACTTGAGGCCACCAGTAATATGGAGTGTGTGGTTGGTGTAGATCGTCTGGACTGTGTGCGGCGCATACATAAGGGTACAGCACATTTTGGTGTGCTGTCTTCAGAGGATCTGGTAGCGGCTCGTTGGGCCAGTGTGGAAATATTAGTGACCAGTGAGTTAAGATCACATGACTCACACTTTGAATATGAAGTGGTGGCAGTGGTGGATAATGAAGCCGATATACATACAGTGCACGATTTGAAAGGTGCCAAATTATGTCATCCCGGTTATGGTTTAAAAAATCATTGGACCGATGTATTGGCTAATGTAAGTGTACAATTTATTCGTTTTTGAGTAGAAAGTTTTGTTCAATTTTTTATTTTCGTTTTTAGTATCTTGAGTCTACAATGGTGGCTAAATCTTGCGATCCAGAAATTTCCGTATCAGAAGATCGCATCAGATCTTCGGCTAGATTCTTTGGTCCCAGCTGTAAGGCGGGCCCTTGGGTGCCCAATCCTCAGGAGGATCGCCGTTTAAAAGATCGCTATCCCTCGTTGTGTCAGATGTGCTACGATCCCTACAGATGTGATGTTGGCGATAAACATTGGGGCCGCAGAGGCACTTTATATTGCCTGACCAGTGGTGGTGGCAGTGTGGCTTGGGCACGCTTAGATGATGTTAGAAGCCACTTTGGGGTAAAGAAAAGCTTACTTCTCAATAAGTTTTGTTCATGTTTTAATAAAAATTTTTTCTTTTCCAGCTCTCTGGCTTAATGGCCCAAGCTAACCCCAGTGAATACAGTTACTTGTGTGCTGATGGCCATTTGCAACCGATTAATACCACCAATCCTTGCATTTGGGTATCCAAACCATGGCCGGTTATAGCTGCGCGCCGTTCCCATGCTGCCCAGGTGCAACGTTTAGTTGCAGGCATTAATCATGACTCGCCGAACAGTTGGCAAAATGCTTTGCTCAGTTTATTGGAGAATTATCATGTGGATATCAATACCTTGGACAATGTCATACCCATTGATGATTATTTAGATCAGGCTGTGGGTTTCCAAAGTGCCTACAGTTTTCCCGAATGTAATCCACCACGTTCGATAGTCTTTTGCACCAGCTCGATTATAGAACATATCAAATGTTCGTGGCTGCAGGAAGCTGCCCAAGTCTATGGCGTACAACCCAATATACAGTGTATAAGATCAGCGTCTTTGGACACTTGCTTAGATGACATCAAATACAAGGCCGCCGATGTGGTTGTGGTGGATAATGAGCAGCGTATTAAGGCCCAAAGAAAGTACAAACTGAAACCCATACTTTTTGAATATGCACAGTCAATGCATGATCTCTATGCCACTGTGGCCGTTGTGCATAAAGATGCCAAATTTGACACTTTCAGAGATTTAAAGGGCGCCAAGGCCTGCTTGCCCGACTATGAGGGTCCCGCCTATTTATCTGTCTTGGAAACCATACATAATAAAACTGGCGAAATACAGTCGTTAAGTAAATATTTCCACCATGATTCTTGCCTGTGGATAACCAATGGCTCACGGTCTTGCCCAGAGATTTACAAAGGGGATGAAGGTGCTTTGAGATGCTTAGCCGAAAGGGGAGATGTTGCCTTCATTAGTTCCTTAACTTACAAACAATATATCGTGGGCAATTTAACCTCACCTTGGGTGAAACAAAATAAACACAAATCCTTTAAGCTACTCTGTCCCTATGGCAGCAACCAAAGACATTCAAAATTCGAGTTCTGTTACATGCACTGGACTACGCGGGGTTATCTCATGACCCATGATGGTCCCATGGCAAGACAAAATGAAATTTTCAATTCTTTACGTGACATTGATCAATTGTTTGGTAAAAAATTTAAAGGCGATGTCCGGCCGTTCACCATGTATGGTGTATTCGATAAGCAGAACAACATCATCTTCAATGATCAAACCGATGAACTGCGAGGCGTGCAAGCCATAAAAAATGATTTGAATCCACGCAGCCTGGAAGAGATTTATGAGAATTATTTCAATGAAAAATATTCAACAGCCGTTGAAAGTGGTGCAGTGAGAAATTCAAAAATTGGCTTTACCATGGCTCTTGGCTGTGTCTTGCTGTTTGTGGGGCATATAATAAGGCATTCTCAAGGCTTTTGGCTATAATTTAGGCAACTTAATCTGTCGTATAGTCATTTAAGACTTTTATTTCTTATTTAATTAAATAATTAATTTATTGTGATATTAAAATGTAAGGTAAATAATGTCCTCCTCATTTTTTTTATTTCTCTATTAGCAAGGTTAGATCACTGTCACTGTCTTAGTCTCAATCTAAAGTTCTATTCAATATGTTACAAATTAATCTTACAGTTCGTTCGGGTGATCATGCCTTTTAGAATAAAATAATTTATGAAAATTGTCTTGTTTTTGTAAGAAATTAAATTTAAAAATAAATATTCTTTTGAAAATTAAATTAATCGAGCACAAGGTAATTTACCACGGCCTCTTCAAGTAGAGACAGTAAAACACTGACTTAACATAGCCACAGAAAATGTAATCCAGGCGAGTTTATTTGCACGTACGAGTGAAAAGAATCACTTCTGGAAAGAATGTATTCACCAGATTGATTGGATAAATAGAACTTCCGACGTCTTCTTCAAGGCTTGCTCTAAAGCAGCAGTATTTTCTTCAGTACGTATGTACATTTCTTCATGTTGTTGGTTGTTTTGAAGCGAAAAGAGTAAAATTAGTGCGGAAAACAATCAATAACTGCAGGAATTACTTGCAGGTATATCGAAGTGGTAGTTTTGATTACCAAAGCTCACTTGAGCACACATAGTGGCCCGTTGTGATGCCACAGATAAACGCAGACCGTGTACTGACCGAATATTCATTGCTGATCTCTGGTATGAATAATCTCCAGATGTGTCCGAGTGGGTCTTTATGCTTTAAGGAGGGCCCAACACGTCATCTAGCTATAAATATTCGAGAACACGAAAAGTTAACGCACTAATCAACTGTAATCTTCTTCATTTTAAAAAATATTATGCATGTGTTCTACAGAGCTGCTGCAATTGCTTAATATCGTACTTCTGGGAGAAGACGGAAAAACACTGCTGTCTGAAATCACACAGAGGATCATACATACATATATAGTTTGTCATTAAAGCCTAACTTCTTGCACCACTTATGTTGTGTGTGTTGATTTTATATATGAGTGGAGTGACTTCGAACGACAGATTTTTGAGAAACTTTTTCATCGTATTTTTATTTACTATCAGAGTTTTTGCCAGAAATCTGTTGGAGATGTCTGACCTGGATTCAAAACCCATGTCATGGCTAATATACCAATACACCACCTACTGGACCGCGGCGACTACACAGATAATACATATCTGTTTGCAGCAACTGGGAAGGAATCGCGTTATTAAGAATAATGAATAAATGACAAAATTGCCGCCCACATCATCAAAAAACGACTATTAGTATCATTTAGTTCAAGAAATGAGCAGGTTGGCTTTAGGTGAGCAGGTGCATAAGTCATAGAACAGCGTATAAAGCGCACCGCTCTACAAAGGTTTCGACACTATAAATCATAATGTACTCTTGTAGTCACTAGAATCTAATCAAAAGTAATAAGATCGGCAACAAAGTTCAGAAATTCCAGCTGAAAAAAATGTGCTCCCAAGGATGTAACTTATCTGCATTGTTTTTTAAGATGGTACTTTACACCACAATGATTCGTGTAAACCAGAATAACAGAGTAATTACGTAGGCGGTAGCATATTGTCAGTGATACGGTCACAACTGGTATGCTTACCAGAGATCAGCAATGAGCATTCAAAAGGATGAGTAGATTCGAATCATACTTATAATTTCTGATACTTATACGCATTCATACTCATTTTCATATCATACTCATACTACTCATATTCAAAGTTTGAAGTACTCATCGTACTCATACTCACCAATACGCAGAAAATTGTTTATTTCGACTCTCTTTTACTCAACATTTACAAAAATCACAAAATAAGTATGATTCGCGTACGAACACTACAGTACTCACTATAAGGTTATGTGTTTGCTTGCTCCCTTTGTCCTTACTCTCTTTGTCCTTCATACTCATTTTCATATCATACTCATACTACTCATATTCAAAGTTTGAAATACTCATCGTACTCATACTTAACAATACGCATGATGTTGTTGATTTCGACTCTCCTTTACTCAACATTTACAAGAATCATAAAATAAGTATGATTCGCGTACGAACACTACAGTACTCACTATAAGGTTATGTGTTTTGCTTGCTCTCTTTGTCCTTTTGTTTCTTCTTTTGTTTTACAAATGCAACAACAACTAAGGCTGTAAAATTTGATGAATGATTCGAATCACTCAAATCATTTACGAGTATTATAAGTATTTTTCTAAATTTATGAATCTGAATGAGTAGGCGTGTGAATCAAACATATTTCGAATATTATGTGTTGATGTCAACGTTGTACTCATACTCATTGCAACCTGTACTTATAAATCAATGTTGTAGTGAGTATGAATGAATCAGAGTAGTTGAATTTCAATGCTGTTGACTCTCTCATACTCAAAATACTCAAAACGATTTATAGCTGATCTCTGTTGCCGACATACGACCCCATTCATAACATTGGCCATTACAACCCTTCAGTCAGGATCACGGCCTAGCTTCTGACACCCATCCATCTTGTGTGCTTCGATTTTCTACTTGAGTGGCAGGACGCATAGTTTAACGTCGACTCCGAACGACAGATTTTTGAGAAACTTTTCATGGCAAGTTTATTTACTCTTAGAGTTTTTGCCAGAAATCTGCTGACAGGAAGTCATATTTCGTTTTGATGTCTGGCCTGGGGCTCGAACCCGGGCTTTTCGTCTAAAAAGCGAACACACTACCTACTAGACTACGGCGACTACGACCCCATACTTTAGAAAAATGCATGAAAATTGGTGCGATCGAATGAGGAACTGTGAGGCCAGTGGCGGCAGCCATTTGAATGAAATAACATTCCATTTCTAACCGCACCAATTGTACTTCACAACAAAAGAATAAATTTGAAACACTTTTCAAACCGCATTTTCAAATTTTAACTTTTAAATGGCCCACCCTTTATTTTTATGTGTATATATATTTAATAAGCAACAGGAAGCTTTGCATAGCAGATTGAAATTGTTGTCTAGCTTAGAAGGATGGAGTATAATGCCAAGAATGCTAATTTAAAACTCCTTTGTAAGTGAAGAACTAGAAAAGGAACATCATGCGATTGGTTGCTAAACTACTTTGCCTTCTTATTTGTTTTGTCATTATTTTTATAAAACTTGGCTTTAAATTTGCATTTTAATGAAAACAAAAAAAAATTAATACTCATCTAAACGAAGAAGAACATTGTTTATCGAGTTAAGAATATCTTTGCATACATACAGACATGGATATGCAAAGAAAGCTTTTTTTTGAAATATTCGAGCAACAATAAAGAACTTGCATGGCAGCAGCGTTTAAAAATTTCACTCAAATAAAGGTTTGCGTAGAGAAAAGAAAGGCAGGCTTTAAAACAAAAATACAAACTCAAATGCCCACAAGGCGTAAAGGAAATCGCAACGCAAGAAGTGAGTTGAGAACGCATACACGATAGGATATTTGAGTGAAGTGAAAAGGAAAATCTGTCCGCAAATTCTATATAAATTTCATATAACAGCGCAGACGTTTTATAGTATCAACCCAACTGTTAAGCTGTAGACTTTGAAAATTGTTTTTTGCACAAATTAAAGAATAAGTACTCAAGTACAGAAGATAATTTTAAATAATGATGGCTTTTAAGAATATTGGTAAGTTAAATAAGGCAAAAAAAAAAAAAAAAATTCTTCTAAAAATTCTTTGTTTGCAGCCTTAATTCTGGGTGTCTTGGCATTCAGCCAGCACATTGCAGCCCACCATTTGGAGAATGCTGATGACAAACCCAATCTTAATCGATTTGCCCAGGATTTGTATTCAACAATTATTGAAGGCAGATCCCAGGAAAATGTTCTCTATTCACCGGCTGGCATACATTTTGGCATAAGTTTGGCTTATACCGCTGCGGATGGTGAGACTGCAGAAAAACTGCGCCATGACTTAAGATTGGGTGCAGGCGATAGAACTCAAGTGGCCAAATATTTTGCAGACTTTTTGCAAAATTCCTTGAGATCTAAAGGAAAGGAAAATGCTCCTGAAGTGAGAATGGCCAATCGTGTATACAATAGCGAGGACCTGGATATTACCGCAGAGTTTAAGAAAATTGCACACGATTACTTGGAAACTGAAACGGAAGCAATTAAGTTTTCTGAACCAGATTTGGCTCTTAAGGAAATAAATGCATGGGTGGCACAAGAAACTGCTGGAAAAATTCAAAATATCTTAAAACCCTCAGACATAGATACCCATACCACTAGCTTGTTAGTGAATGGCGTGTATTTCAAGGGTGCCTGGTTGAAGCCTTTCAGCCCATTGAACACTAAAACGTCACCATTTTTCCTTAAGGAAAACGAACCACAACAGGATATTGAATTGATGTACAATCGCAATAAATTTCGTTATGCCGAATTGCCCGATTTAAATGCCTGTGCTTTGGAATTACCCTACAACAACAGTGACCTCTCAATGTTGATTATATTGCCTCATGAATCCAATGGTTTAGAGCAATTGGAGGCCAAACTCAAGGCCCAGGATTTAAATGAAATTGCTTCGAAATTGCAGGACACCCTGGTTGAAGTTTATTTGCCTAAATTCCGTTTGAACTATGACCTTAATGTCAAGGAAACCGCTATCCAAATGGGCCTGTCGTATATGTTTTCACCCGAATCGAATTATAAAGCATATTTTGCTACGCCACCCAAATTCCGTTCCGAAAGACTTAAACATCAGGCGTATTTGGATGTAAATGAATATGGTTCCGAGGCAGCTGCCTCCTCATGTAAGTGAAACTTAAATTATTCTTTAAAAATTCATTTCTTTTTAAACCATTTTTCTTCTCGGTTACCATAGCGGATTCTAGTGCCACCTTAGCCGAACCTCTATATGCCAAGACGTTCCGTGCTGATCATCCCTTCTATTTTGCCATACGTTGCAACAAGGCTGTTTATTTTGCCGGCCACTTGGCCAAGTTTTAAATCGATTTTAATGGTCACCTTTGAATCATAAACAGAAAATTTTGTCAAAACCTTTTTTAACGATTTTAATTTGCATTATTTTTCATGAAAGTAATGAAATATTTTCAATAAATTTATTACAAAAACAAAAAAACCTCAAAGACGTTTTTTGATTTTAATTACGATTAATTACTGAATTAATTTATTTAATTTAATTTATTTTGGCATTGATTTAATACTGGTTGTTTAGGAGTCTACAATAAACATTTTATTATTCCCGTGTTCTTTAAACATTTTACTGTCAAAGCAGGACAAGAGAAAGTTTACACAGACTGCACTCTCGATCTTGTCGATGTGCTACACAACAAATATATGTAAAGTTTTTGAAAAACTGAACTTCAAAGGAAATTTTTCGAATTCAATTTACTCTAAGCAGCGTTAACGATTTTATCAAAACGAACAAAAAAATATATAGAAGTCTGCTTAGTCTAGTAGGTAGTGATTTGGCTTATTAGACGAGAACCATGATTTAAACTCCAGCTTAAATATTTCGAATGTAACTGAAATAAGAAAAAAATATTTATTTCGGCGATTTTTTCTCACCAGTCTTCTGGTAAAATCTCTGAGAGTAAATACTTATAATGTATAATTGTCATGAAAAGTTTTCTCAAAAACTTATCCTTCGAAGTCAACTTTAAACTCTATGTCTCGTCACTCACATATAGAAACTAAAACATCCATCGTGGCTCATGTAAGAAGCTAGGACGTAATCCCGTCTAAAGGGTTATAGTGACCAATTAAGTAAGCTAGCAAACACTGTATCACTCACATATCTGTTGTTCGAAAAGCTTCGGTGATAGTAAGATCTCACTTAGGCTAGAGCTTAAACCGATTGTGATACCACAATTAATATCGAAATAAGGGATCAGGCATTCCCAATAGGAACCCAAAACAGTTTCAAAATAAATTTTGCTATTACAGCCATCTGCCTTCACCTCAGACCCCCTGCTCCTGCAGGAGACATTTGAGGGAATTGCAAATTTATTGAAATGCTCTTCAATGCATAGAGTTAGGACAGAAGACGAACAACGATATTCTTACCCTTAGAAGTGCATCAGAGTTTAACGATATTGTACGTACCCTCTTGCTGCCTGCGAAGTTAAGTGAATCTCCTTGTAAAAAGAACGGGAAGAGGCAATCAGAATACATGTGCTCTGTTTCAGTTGATTCTGGCCAGACCATCACTTTATTATATACACAGAAACCCATATAAGTCTTACCTTTTGAAGACATGAAATTTTCCTGAGAAATTCTTGGAATTCATGGACCACTGACCAACAAACATTGCGCTGTAGTGGCCAGTCCATTGCATAATAAACTGTTATGTTGAATACCATAGAATAGCTAATAAAAATGTGATATAAGTTTGACTAAAAGTGATAAATCTTATGGAGAAATAACTAAATCCCTGATGTATTGCCCATAACACATACACAGCAAATGGTCGCCCGCGGTTACTTACAAACGCCGACGCTTGGCACATTGAAATTCCAATATTTTGTGGAATATGTACATTATTTCGGACAGAACTCATTTAAGAGGATTGGAATGGAAGAAGCTAAAAAAAAAGTTTTTTCAAGTTACGCATCTCGAACAGAAAGAGTGGTTTGCACCGCCTTACTTAAGGTTATATAGGGTGGTGAATCTTCCTTAAAGAAGAGATTCCAATTATGCTCATTATGATACCCCACACCCAATATTAAACCCTAAAATCAAACATCCAAGTGCACAATAAATCTTGCTATAGAAACAGTCCTTGTATTAGAGAGCTATGTTAAGGATATCAGAAAGTGAGAGATCAAAAACTTTTATTTTTTTATGACCAGACTGACAGACTGACAGAGCACTGACGCATGAGGTGAAAGAATCTCCTCCACAGACCCACAGTTCCCGCAGAATTCATTTGCTGGCATGACGAGTACATTATTCTGTGGTTTTGTAAACTTGATAATACAAGCGGCAGTAGTACAGTGTGCGTAATACCATTTATATGGCATTTTATGCGGCTTTTAATACACAAACAGTAGTGGCAGTGCTAGTTGAAAAAACCCTATCATTTTATTACACTTTAGGAAATTTAGTTCAATTTAACTTAAAGCATAACAGTGACAGCGAAGCACACAGCGTTTTGTCTTGTAATAAAATGAAAGAAAAAATTTTATGGAAAATTTCCTGAAGAAGCCAAAAATAGAATTTGCAGCTGATTGCTACTGATCAAGTCTTGCATTGTTTTTTATTTTTTTATTTTTTACGAATTTTCTAGTAGATTTAAAACATGTTTTCAAGTCACTCACAGATCCTTAGGGTATAGGCGTTCTTTGCATTTCGCAAAGGCATTTTTTTTGTCTAGACCTTGAGTTTGAGTTGCAATATGTTGCAAAGACAAAAAGGAATTACCTTTTTTCATGTTGATTCAACAATTGAGTGCAATTGAGGAGGATATTTATTTTTACTTATTCCATTCACTTTCGTATGGACTAGTCTGACAGCTTTGATAGGCTTGTCTGCGTACAGTTTTCTTTGTTCTTTTTTTTTTAAATAAAAATGCAAATTTGTGATCATTTTTAAATTTAAATTACAAAATTAAACCCAACGTTGTTAAGGATATTAAATATTGAAGTAATATGAATAGATTGTCTACGCTTCTATTTAAGTAAAAACTAGCGAGCCTATAATAGATTTCAGGAACATCCGAATATCCACAATATATTCGATAAAAAAGAGCTTAGTTGGTCGAGCTGCTTTACAAAATGTGACCCATGGCCTTTAAGGGAAGTATGTAATACTCCGGAAGTTAATTGAGAGAAGGCGATAGAGCAGAGAAAACTCATCAGCAACCTAATTGTCGAATGCACTTTATGTTATGAAGTTTGCTTAAAAGTACTATTACTAAAAGCTGTCTTCTACTGCGATCAATCTATATTAGGTTTCCCTACAATTCCCTTAGTGCCTGTCAAACCTCAGGACACTCTCCGAAGTAAGTAACTCCCTTTATTTCCAAATCTGGAATGTATATACCAGAGATCAGCAATAAATTGTTATTTCGCTACTCAGAAGTACTCATGAAATCTTGAGTATGAGTGAGTCAACAGTATTGAAATTCAACTATGTACTCTGATTCATTCGTACTCACTACAACATTTATTTATAAGTACAGATTGCAATGAGTATGAGTACAACATTGACATCAAACTCATAACATTCGACAAATGTATGTTTGATTCATAATCCTACTAATTCAGATTCATATATTTAGAAAAATACTTGTAATACTCATAAATAATTCGAGTGATTCGGATCATTCATCAAAATTTACAGAAAAAGACAAAGAGAGCAAGCAAAGCAAAGTAGTATGAATATGATATTAAAATAAGTATGAATGCGTATATGTATCAGATACTGTATGATTCGAATCTACTCATCTTTTTGAATACTCATTGCTGACCTCTGGTATATACTCACTTTAGGGAGATAACGCTATGTGGTAAGCATATGGGATACATACGGAGCGGATTGGGTATTTCTTATACTAAAGTTTATAAAATCATTATAAACATAGAGGATATGGAGCACAACAATTCTATTTGATAATCAGTCCCTGTTCTAACATTTAAATTCTATGAAGTTGACTCAATATGATATAAAACTATCTGGGCTAGTTGAATCACCACCCATTGCTGGTCAAATGGTAATTCAGGGTAATGAGCGCAGATGTTAGCATGTTTAACATAACAGTTTATTATGGAATGGATTGTTGGCCAGTGGCATTTTCCCTAAAAATCTCTTAATTTAGTCGGTCAGCCGACCAGCGTTTAACTCCGTATTGAACCACATTAAGACGTACGTCGTCGTCCATGAATTCCAAGAATTTCTCAGGAAAATTTCATGTCTTCAAAAGGTAACACTCTGTATATATAATAAGCTGATGGTCTGGCCAGAATCAACTGCAAACGGTAACACTCATATGGGTTGCTGTATGTATAATGAACTGATGGTCTTGCCAGAACAAACTGAAACAGAGCACATATGTTCTGATTGCCTCTCTCCGTTCTCTTTACAAGGAGATTCACTTAACTTCGCAGGCAGCAGCAGGGTACGTACAATATCTTTAAACTCTGCTGCTCTGCTGAGGGTAAGAACTTAACTCTATGCATTGGAGAGCAATTCAATAGATTTGCAAATTGCAATTCTTACGTAATAGCTTCTCACTCGAACCATGTTGTGTGTTTTAATTTTTATCTAAGAGTGAAGAGACGTACATTTTAAAATCAACTCCGAACGACAGATTTTTGAGAAAACTTTTCATGACAATTATACATTATATTTTCTCTCAGAGATTTTGCCAGAAAACTGGTGAGAGCACATCGCCGAAAGAAATATTTTTTTATTTCAGTTACATTCGAAATGTTTAAATCATGGTTCTCGTCTAATAAGCTAAATCAAGTCCTACTATCCTATGGAGTCTTCTCTATTTGTTTTATTCGTTTTGATAAAATCCTTAACGCTGCTTAGAGTAAATTGGATTCAAAAATATCTTTTGATGTTCAGTTTTTCAAAAACTTTACATGTATTTGTTGTGTAGCGCATCGCCAAGATCGAGTGCAGTTTGTGTTAACTTCCTCTTTTTCTGCTTTGACAATAAAATGTTAAGAATACGTAAATTAAAAATTTGTATTGTAGGCTCATAAACAACCAGTATTAAGTTTGTGTCGCAATAAATTCAAAATTAAAATCTAATAAATTGAATTTAAGTAATTAATCGTAATCAAATCAGATCTTGTTTTTTTTATTTTTTGGTAGTAAATTTATTGATTATTTACTCTCATGAAAAAATAATGTACAAAATAATAATTTATTCTGCATTTTTACACTTTCGCTCATCCGTATATAGATATCATGTATTTAAATTAAATTTAAAAAATCCATTTTGTTAAGAGAAATTATAGAATTATATGATGATATAGAGATAATATACCACAAACATAAGAGGTTCAATGAACTTTTATCAACAATAACAAAAAAGAATCAGATTAGCAAACAGTTGTTATCATTTTCAAACACGCTCACTAAATACAGTAGTCCCCGGGTATAAGCACCAAGAACATAATAATTCCCTGCTTCGTAGTACTGAAACTTATGAAAGCTAGATTTTTGCTTTAAAATGTACTGAAACTATTTCGATATATGCATGCCGCTTTTAAGCATTCAGCGCCTTTAAACACGAAAAAAGAGTAAAGGGATGTGTACTTTAAAAAAATTTGTTAATGTGCACTAGAGATCAGCAATGAGTACATTCGAATCATGCTCATAATTTCTGATACTTATATGCATTCATACTTATTTTAATATCATACTCATATTACTCATAATCAAAGTTTAAGGTACTCATACTTAACAATACGTATGATGTTGTTGATTTCGACTCTCCATGACTCAACATTTACAACAATCACAAAATAAGTATGATTCGCATACGAACGCTACAATACTCACTAGAAAGTTGTGTGTTTACTTTGCTTTCTGTCTTTGTATTTTTCTTTCTTCTTTTCTTTGTAAATGCAACAACAACTAAGACTATAAATTTTGATGAATGATACTAATACACGAATCATTTATGAGTATTATAAGTATTTTTCTAAATTTATGAATCTGTATGAGTAGGCGTATGAATCAAACATATTTCAAATGTTATGAGTTTGATGTCAACATTGTACTCATACTCTTTGCAACCTGTACTTATAAGTCAATGTTGTAGTGAGTACGTACGAAACAGAGTAGTTGAATTTTAATACTGTTGACTCACTTATACTCAAAATTTCATGAGTACTTATTAGTAGCGAAAGAACGATTTATTGCTGGTTTCTGATGTGCACCTTCTTGGTGATAACTTCCTTTTCAGAATTGGAGCTCTTCACCAGTTCCCTCATGCGTTTCTGGATTTTTTATGGGGATAAAATATATCCATACATATCATGTATTAAGCCAGAAGACATAACCAACTGAGGCAGTCCCATTCTCAGATAATTGATTCCTGATAGAAAACCTACAATCCATCAATATTAGCCTTTCATAATTTATAAATCTTTGCTTCTACTAATCTGGCCTGGTGCAGGCCATTCAAGGAAGTCAACGTCCTGGCTCCCTGCCGAGTTAATGTTGCTATTGGACTCTTGACTATGCCTATAAAGTTTGCTGTGGATCCATTTTCTTCAGTAATTTTTTCGGAGTGACTCCAAAGACACACGAGGGCCCAGTACATTACAACTTTCTTCACCACACCTAGTTATAGAAGATGATCAAAGCCCTCTCCAACCAGCCGGCATTCCACCGAATACGAAGACAATGTTGTCAATCAGACAAATATAATTTTATCAGCTTGAATGACATGTGGTTATTTACTCTCAGATTAGAGATTTTGATACAAGAATTTTAAACTTAAAAGCACTGACATGCAAGAATTTTTGAAAGTGTTTATATCTGGGGAATACTGTAATTATAATCACCCATGAAAAGATATGAAAACAAACAGCAAATTCTCCACAAAAACAAATTTAAACTGGCAACAGTGTTACGGAAACAGATTTGAACAACAGGTTTCTTTTGTTTATTTTTAAATTTAAATTCTGTTAAATAAACAAAAAAAAAAAAACAACGCTTACGTACTGACAGTCACACATGCATGTATTTATAATGGAAGTGAGACAATATTATTCTCTTTCATTATTAGACACACAGCTGCCAAACAGCTGTTTTATTGTAAGCAGTAGGATAAAGCGAGACAGATATATGTAATACAAGTTTTTAGGTCTCAGGCGAACCAGAGAGTGCCTCTCTTTAGCTATTTTCAATTGAGACAAAGAAGAAGCACAATAATAATAAACAAAAACATCTAAAACCTGCTTTTTGTTGTTCCATTAAATGGGAAAATTTTTAATTCAATTCAATAACAAATTCGTTGAGTATTTTAGGTCATTATTAATTAGGTGAAGGCAACGTATGGAGGAGGCATTGCCCCATTTTAACAAAGCAAAATAAAGTCTTCTTCAAATTCCTCTGTGATGAGATATTTAATTCAGACCTTAAATGAATATTTTATAACAATTGGCGTCACGGTGTTTTCATTTTATCACACAATATTTTTCAGTCACTCTCTGTTTAATTATTTTCAATTTAATTTTTAATTAATTACTCACTTTAATTTATGACACTATTTACGTTTACGTATCTTTATTTCCGTAAAAGAAATAAGAAAAAAATTAAAAACAAAATTTATCACTTCCCTCAAAACAAACCACAAACAATTGCACAAAGAGTTTGGATTTTGTACTGATAATCTCTCTTTCGAAATGTACCCTAATGGGGTGGCACAGACACATTAAACAGAGTCAGAATGATGTGCAATAGTTACCTAAAAATGTTCATAAAAACATATGATGAGCAAGACGCAACTAGTGAATATAGAAAGAGACAACCACTCTAAGAAATTATTGTATTTATGTGCCCTGACTTATGTCAAGTGTTGCCATTTTTGTTTGTTTTTTTGTGAGCAATTTTAATAAATTTTATTTACTCTTACGCTCCTTTTGTTAGCAAAATGTGTTCTTTACAATTGAAAAGTAGGCCATCTATCGGTTTAAATTGGTTATTTCGAATATGGCAATACCTAGGTCATTCTATTCTGTCATAAAATTCAGTATAATATCTCCACTGAATGTAATGAATCGATTTACGCTTGATAAACATTGAGATTGGACCAACCAGAAATTGCGCGATGATGTCGATTTTGCAAACAAAAAATTATCTTTTCGGATGAACCTCATAGTCATCTTGGTGGGTTCCTTAATAAGCAAAATTGCCGAATTTGGGGCTAAAAAACCACACGTGGTCTTACAGAAGCCAATGCGCCCATTACGAGAGACTGTTTTGATCGGTTTGTAGTGCAACCATTACGGTCAATGGAGACCCCTATCACACCATGATAACCGTTTTTTTTTTTGTACCCGCTCCTCATGGTATTGATGTGAACGATGTTTGATTTCAACTTGCCACAATTGGTTTATTGCGTCAAATGTTTGATGGCCGATACGTCCCCATACACTCGAAAAAGTTCAGGAAAATTCGTCCGATCGAATGAGATACTGTGAGTCCAGCCGCGGCCGCCAAAAGAGTGAAATAAACTTACATTTCTAGTCGGAACAATTGTACTTCGCAACAAAAAAAAAAAAATTAATTTAGCAAAATTTCGAACCGTTTTTGTTTTATTGCTTTTTTAAATGTAGACTTTTAAATGGCCCGCCGTATATAAATGCATTCCTAATTGGTCAGTATAACCCTTCAGTTAAGATTACGATCTGGTTTCTCGCCGATGAAATATTTCTCATTTCTGTATGAAATGATTAGGTCAACGAAAAAAATTGTGGCATGAAGAAGGATAATAATGCACATAAAATGCAAGAGCGTCCAATGTATCCTAAGAGAGTCACTATTTGGACTTATCGTATTGTTGGCCAGAATATCACTGTCAACGGCGAGCCCTATGGGACGATGATTGCATACCTGTTTTAGCGATACACCAACAACATATGGTTTTAAAACATTCCATATTCGGTATGAGCAATTTTACGGCATATTCTTCTCACGTGGAAGTGATGTAAATCCTGCAATTTGACCCTGTTGTACTTTCCTTGTGGGGTTTCCTCTATTAACCTCAAAGCAAACGAATAAACAATTTCAGTGATACCTCACACTCAGTTTCTCTTATTTGAATTTAAAGATAGGAAGCGTTTATGAAAGAACCGATATAAGTTATGACTAAACGTTTCCCGCTGCTTCAAGTTCAGCCGTGCAGTTTCAAGACATAGAACTATCCGCTAGAAGCATCCATGTCAGGACGAAACCTGTGTTAGCATTTTGAGACGCTAGTATACATATGCCCATATACTGTTAGAATTCATCTCCAGCTTTATGGTCATTATCTAATAGATCTTTAGCCCGCCTCTGATTTCCGCTCTGGATATTGCTATAACTTACATATTGTACCAAAATATCGGTATCTTCGCGGTTATTATAGAAAATATTTCTTCGCAGACTATCTTTTATGATAGTCTTGAAACTGAACTGATCACCTATGGTACCAACATCTGCCCCGGTAACTTGCATTAAAATTTGGTAATATCGTTAATATATTCGCTTTCCGATTACGTTGGCTAAATATAAAAGTTCCTAAAACCTCTACGGTCCCGCGGTTCTAGCAGCAGACGATTACAACACAAAACATAATCCCTAGGGACATGGTGTCTAGTTTAAAGCTATGTTTACCCTGGAAAAATATTGTTTTACTCTATAATGTTCGATCTCTTTTTGTTAATTTTATCACTCCAAACTCCTCTTTGTACTCCAAAAAAGTATTGGCTTTATTTAGGCCTGCCTTCTCATTGTCGTGAATTTCAAATGAGCTGAGATCCATCAGATGGAGACTGTTACGCAGTATTCCGCAGTATTCTTTAAAGAAATGGAAAGCTTTAAGAAAGAACTGCACACAAGCTTCAATCTAGGAAACACAAAAACAACAATTCGGCATCGGTCTCATCAAATTTCCCGAAGTACTACAGAGTGAATTTCAACAAAAGAACTCTTCCTTTAAAATTCCGCTTACTTACGAGCAGAAACCAGCAGTGCATGAATGACGTCAGCAATTTGTTCAGTGGATAATGAAGCGAAGTCAATGCCAATTATAAAAAAAAATCATCTCCTCCTATGTAGGATGTGCATTTTTTTTCAGAATCGATTTAATCGATCGATTTAACGTTAAGCGAATTTTTATGTGAATAAAGCATAAACAATTTTTAAGATAAAGCTTGAGATACAATGCGTCATCAGCGAGATACAGGCTTGCCATCAGCATCGAGACGGCCATTTAATGAATGTTTTTTCCATAATTAATCAGAAAATTTGTTTTTTTACAATAAAAAAAAAAAAACGCCCAGTTCAAAAAATTAGTGTTTTTGTTTCAGAATGAAATTCCTGTTCTAATTGGTCTAAAACTGTAACGGGTTTCCGAATTGCAATTTGCTGTTGCTACTCAATAAATCAATCCAATCCTATGAAAGCTTGTCGAATTAATCAAATCAGAAGCAGAATGCTTCGCAGGCTAGTAAGTTGTGTGTTGGCTTATCAGACGAGAGGCGGAGGTTGAACCCGTAGGATGGAAACTCCTCACATAAATCCAATCAGAAACAGGATGCTCCGTAGCATAGTAAGCAATGTGTTGGCTTATTAGACGAGAGGCCGAAGTTTTACACGTAGCTCAACAGCTCCTCTCAGCAGTCTTCAGGCAAAAACTCTGAGAATAAAAAAATTGCCATGAACAGTTTCTCACATTTGTCGTTCGGAGTCATATGTCCAGCCACTGATGAATACAAATTAATTCACACAACATGAGTGCTGTGAGAAGATAGGTTGTAACCTTTACTAAAAGGTTGTAATCACCAATTAAGTAAGTAAGAAACGGGATGCTCATGCAGTCGCCTTAGTTAAGTAGGTAGTGTGTTGGTTCAAACCCCTACTCAGACATCTCGAACGAAATGAAATATGAAAAATATTTCGTCCGAATATTTCTTCTCCGAAGTCTGCTGGCAAATTGCAGGAAATAATTTCACATCTATTAATCAGAGTCGACATTAAACTGTAAGTCCTGCCAATCATGAATAAAATTAACACACACAACATAAGTGCTATCAGAAGCTAGGTTGTTGTCCTGACTAAAGGGTTGTAATGATCAATTAGGTAAGTAACAGGATGCTTGTAAGCCTCATGAGGACTCTTCGTCAATATCATTTAACAGGATAATTTGCTTAAGAATGTGAGGTTGCAATGGTATAAAAGAAGTCAAAATGTGACAAGATCATATGATATATGCAAGTAGGGACTTCAGTAGTACAGCCCTATCGACCAGACCCACATATTGTTGCAGAATCGAAAAAAGGAACACTGCTGTACTTACTAGCCTACGGCGACTGCGATATAAACCCTGACGTAAAGCTGCATATTAAGACTAAAATTATCTATCTGCGTACAAACAGCTTTGCTTCAGTATGCTTCCGGACCCATTCACAGTTTTCGAATGATGGCAAGTTCTGTAGATACACGAGGCAAATATATTACAGTTGCGGATTATCATACGCTTTAAGCTCTCGGGAGAACTTCCCACCAAGCAAGCGTAAGACACAGTGCCAGATGGTGTGCAGTAGTCCCATTAGCTGCACGTCTTAAACGTATAAAAATAGGCGAAAACGTAACAGTCTCAAAGGAAGGAATATGGTCCCATGATCCAGACAGAAAGTATTTGTTATAGGAACCTTGAACATGATGATTTAAAAGGCTCCTAAACGCCATGTAAATAATAATCGATAATTTCTTTTTTAATTCACCTGCGGCCAACTTCATTCAATCTGGCAATTATGAGTTACAAGAACGCAAGAGAGTATTCAAGTACATGAAAGTATATTCCCCATTCCATTTATGTATCAGAGGCTAATGTGATAATAAAACGACCACACTTATATGGACACACCTTGTAGACGTACATAATCAAATCCTTTATGTAATTGTCTATATAAACACTTGTATTGAGAGTGCCAATGCAAACATCATTTGAACAGATGACAACAAATGACAGTCTTTTGACAGTTATACTTGTCACTTGTGATACTCTGGATAAAGAATATGAGCAGTATGTCTATGATGTGTTGCTTGCCGCTGCTCATTATTTGATTAGACAAAGAAAAATTCTGGGAAAGAAAAAATGAAATTACAACAGCAAAGAAAACAGAAAAGATTTGTATTTCATTTGTGCCTAAGTAAGGTGTTTCAGTTTCTAAGAAATTAATTTCGTTTAGGGACTGGCAATAACATTTCAAATTCAGTTTGAAATCGAAAATTTATGTTCACCTGCATCCTTTTTGATGACTTTTTGGTATGAGGGCTTCATTAAATAAATAGAAGGGCTTTTAGGCATTTAAAGAATTTTGAATGTCAATATTAAAAAAAAAAAGATTCTTTAAAGGCGTCTGGAGTGTATCTGCGGAAGGAGAGCGAAAAATAGGTAATAAGAAAAGCTGTTTAGGTTAGGATTTGGATCCTGCCTCTCCTAGGGCAGTGTTTAGGTCTATTTCATTACAATTCACTGCAGAAAACCGAACCGACTCCAGAGTAAAGTTTCTATAACAGTAATTAGGTTTTGGAGAGTTCAGTCAAATATTACTGATGATGAGAAATTATCGGCTTGTCATCCAACAGCACAGTCTCCTGTGAGAACCGCGCAATACAAAGAATGACTTTACGACTTAAGGATAGAAGACCCACTTAACAAGTATTGTGCGGTTTTCAACGTGGTCGTGACCTCCGACTGTAAAACACTGGGTTTGAATCACCCCGAGCTTCAGATGAAACCGGCCAGTTCCCCTAGTGGCATGTTCGTCACCATGCCTTGGTCTTCAAACGTTCTGTCAACTAAAAACTGATGAGGTTTACTCTGAAGTGCAAGGTACTTGCGCTCCACATCATGGCAGTTTCTGAAGTAATCCTGGTGGGGCAGACCGTTCTCTTATCAAACTGAAGTAGTTCCTTGGTTTTCCTGCTGTCCACTGCTAGGCATAGCGGTTTTGAAATTTGGCAAACGGGTATGTCGTATCACTCATGGTTTGTTGAATTTCATGCCGCTTTTTTCAATTTGGAAGAGTATTCTTGTAGAAGCGCTTATATCCCATCTATTATCTCCTCCTCAGACATCTACGATCCCTTTCATGCCAGATCGTCTACCTTTTCGTTCCCCTCTATGCTGTAGTGGCCCGGAACCCAGTAAAGGCGAGTTTTGTGTCGACGCCCCTTGCTTTAATGAGATGGGATCCCAGCACTTTGATTTTGATTGACAGTCCACACAAATGGCCAAGTTCGAAGGAAGCAGGTCTCCGGTTTCAACCAAACGTGCACATTGTCCAATAGCAAACATCGACGCCGGGAATACGCTGACCTGGTTAAGTAATCTGTATGACCCCATTTAATACCAGTTTATGGAAATAGATAACAGATCCAGTCCCGCCTTTCATTTTTCAGCCATTGGCACAGTAGAATCTGAGTAGATTTATTTCGACAGTATATGTATATGATTTGTGACATTGAGGGTGAATCAAGGGAGCTTATTCTTGGAATCTCTGATGAAATAATGAGTCCTGGATGCATCCAGGTGCTGGGCAGGTACATGCCATTGTTAATATGGAGCAGTATCCTCAAGTTTGTCAGTTCAATAGTCTTGAGAGGAATAAGAGTACAATAGATCGTACTGTCGCTGTTATAAGGTGCATCTTCACGACAATCATAATAATAACAATGAGAACCTTGGCAGATTTTAAGGTAGTGCCGTCTTTGCGATCTCTTTATTGGTACGTAATATACAGTAGTCGCCGTGGTCTAGTAGATAGTGTGTTGACTTATTAGACGAAAGCCCCGAGTTCGAATCCCAGGTCAGCCATCAAAACGAAAATATGAAAATATTTCTTCGGCGACTTCCTTTCAGCAGATTTCTGGCAAAAACTCTGTGAGTAAAAATTGCCATGAAAAGCTTCTCGAAAAATCTGTCGTTCGGAGTCGACTTTAAACTGCAGGTCCCGCGACTCATGTATAAAATTAACGCACACAACATGAGTGGTGTTGAGAAGGTAGGCCGTAATCCTGACTGAAGGGTTGTAATGGCCAATTATGTATGTATGTATGTAATATACAGCGATCGTCAAAACAAACTGTACATTTTAAAAATAATATTTCATAATTTACTGTTATTTTTATTTGAAAATTGTTTCATTACCAGTTTTTATAATTGAAACAACAAAAAATAAATTACAAAAAGTTTCAAAATATTTTAAAATTTTTTTGGGCACTCTCCTTAAGTGGTAAAACTTGAGTTTGGTAATTGTTAGAATTTTATCCTTAGTGTACAATTTGTTTTGACGCTCTAAACTAAACTACGTGTTAATAAAAGAAATACTTGAACGCCATAATAATTAATAGAATTCAAATAGATTGTATTTCCTGCCAATGTACTCATTAAAGCATGTTGTTTCTTGTTTTCCTATTCTGATTTTATTTTTTGTGTATTTTTCGTTTTCTTGTTGTTTTTTTTGTGTGTTTTTTTTTTTATTATTTTACACTAAAAACATTTTAATTAATTTTATTTTTCGACAAGAAGACAATGTAAACTTTGTTCAAGAAGAAGTTTTTAATGAATAATGCTACCACATTTCCTTGTTAAAACTTTGTTACAGATATGCATACATATGCCATACAAGCATATGATAGTGCGGAGAGAGCGCAACAGTGTCAAGGAGATACATGTGTATGCTTACAAATGCATTCACATCCATACATAGGAATTGGTAATACACATGCACTTATAAAGTCACTTATGTATACTCGAATAGTTTTCATTTTCAATCTGTGATACTCCTTTTGTTTCTAACGCACATGTAGACAAGTTAATTCAGACATACTAAGAGAGATACTAAGTGTGATAAATTGGCAGCTGGGGTCAATTAATTAGTGAAACAAATGAAATTTACGGGCCTTATAGCTTAAAGTCGACTTCGAATTTTTATCAGAAATCTGCTGAGAGAAAGCAGCCGAAGAAATATTTGTTCATATTTCGTTTTATTGGAGATGTCTGACATGGTGTTTTACCCGAGGCCTCATATCTAATAAGCCAACACACTACCTAGTAGACTGGAGCTAAGAAGACTGCTGAGAGGAAGCCGTCGAAGAAAAATTTTTTTTATACATCGTTTTGCTGGAGATGTCTGAGCTAAGGTTTGGATCAATGTCTAACCTAGCAACAACACATTACTTTCTAGACTGCGACAATTTATTTTCCATATCATATCTAACTTCCCTTCCCTTTGAGTTTAAAAACACCAATAAAATTTCAAAAATAAATGAAATGTCTTATTAATGAATGATTCTCATTTAATTTTTAAAGATCATTTCATGCGGGCATTGTCCGCAACTATGCCGTAGGTGGTCCATATGCGACCTGCAATTTTGATTGCCAGTATCGCACTATTGACAACTGTAGAGTTATTTACCAGTGCAGGAATTATGGCTACCTTATCTGCATATACCCAAGACTTCATGTATCCCAATAAGAAACAAACTAATAAGGCCAATTCATACAGAAGCCGGACTATACTTTTTAAAGGGTTTTGGTATCATATGGTCGTGAATTGGGAAAATGATCAATCGACGTATATTAACTGTAAAATTGTATTCTGTCACAAAAAATAGTAATGTTAATGAATCGATTTACCTTTAGCAAGGATTTATTGGGCCAACGAGAAACTGCACAATGAAGTCGATTTTGTCAAAAAAATTACCTTTACGGATGAAGCTCATCTCCATCTTGGTGGGTAAGTTAATAAGCAAAATTGCAGTATTTGGGGCTCAGAAAATCCACACATAGACTCGTAGAAGCCAATGCACCCATTACGAGTGAATGTGAATATGGAGCGGCTTATGGCTTGTATTTCTTTAAAAATGATGACGGCGCAACCATTACGGTCAATGGAGACACCTATCGCACCCTGATAACCAATTTTTTTGTGCCCTCACTTCATTGTCTTGATGTGAACGATGATTGGTTTCAACAGGATGGTGCAACTTGCCACTCATCTCATGGATTTATTGGATGGCCGCCAAGAAGCTTCGTTTTGACATCGTTGGACTGTTTTCTGTGGGACGCCATTACAGAAAAGTGTTATGCCGACAAACCAGACACAATTGAGCATTTGAAGGCAAACTCTCGTGATGCCATTGCCGAGATACGACCCCATACACTCGAAAAAGTTCACGAAAATTCGTACGATCAATTGAGGTACTGTGACGCCAGCCGTGGCAGGCATATGAATAAAATAATATTTCATTTCTAATCCGAAACAATTGTTCTTCACAATAAAATAAATAAATTTAATTGGTCCACCGAAGATCTTACATACGACTTTTCTCTCGAATACTCTCAAGGCTGCTGCATCAGTGCTTAATAGGGTTCATGCCTCTGCGCCATAAAGAAGCACGTCGAGGATGAGCGTCTTGTAGAGTATTAGTTTTGTCATACGATATATGTCTTTGCTGCTCAATTGCCTATTGAGAACATAGTAGCACCTGTTGGCAAGAGTGATCCTGCGCTTGATCTCCAGACTGACATCATTCTTGGTGGTAACGGCGGATCCAAGATAAATACTAAATAAATATACTCACAAAACATTTACAAACACTTATCACATGTCGTCAGCGTACGCACGCAACTATAGAGTTTTTTGAAAAATAGTGCCATTGTGATATACTCCCGCCTCTCGCAGAACACTCTTCATGACGAGGCTGAAGAGGTCACATGATAAAGGATCGCCTTGTCTGAAACCTCGCACAGTATCAAATGGTTCGGGGAGGTCTATTCCTATCTTGACGGAGCTGCAGGAATTGCTCAATGTCATTTTGCATAGCCCTTTCAGGTATAACGAGCTCAGACATTACGGTAAAAAACGCGATCCCTTATGGTGCTATCGAAGGCTGCCGTATAGTCGACTTGTTTTTCGTGGGTCTTTTCTAGGATTTGGCGTAGTGTGAAGATCTGATCGATGGTGGACTGCCAGGTCCGAAGCCGCACTGATAAGGTCCAATCAGTTTATTTTGCGAGTGGCTTCAGTCGTTCACACAATACGCCTGTAAGAACCTTATATGCGATAGGGAGAAGGCTTATACCCCTGTAGTTGGCGCATATCGTAGAGTCTTCCTTTTCTTCTCTCAGGACAGGACAGAGGACACTGAGGTTCCAGTTTGGGCATACTTTCCTCTAGCCATATTTTGTAAATAAGCTGGTGCATCTCTTCATGTTTTACTAATTAGCATTAAGCTCTGTACCGCAAACCAATACGTGTAGAAGTTTCCCAAGTCAATATTTCTAATTGGTTTGGTTGAATTTCACTACGTAGCTTTCTTTAAATCGTTAAAGGAATACACTTCGCAGCATTCAAATACTTTTTCACACCATCTGCCATAATTACTTGTATGGGAAACAGAAGCAGAAGTTTTTTTGGTTTTCCTTTAATATCCTTCTCCTTCAAAAAATGATTTCGTATGATTGATGGTTTTTTGTTTTTCTGGTTGATTGTTGGCATTTAAAATTTTAAACGCACTTGTAATGCTTTGTGTGGATTGCCTCTTTGCGATTGAATGCTTCAGTTGAGCAGTTTTGGTGAAATGTGTGGCAGGAAATAAGAAACATGTTCGTTCATTTCGTTGGCAAGTTTTATATGATTTTGGTGGAAGGCCTGATAAGGACGCATTTTTTTATGGTAATTGAAATGTAAAAAATATTTTTAAAAGCGGGTTTAAAATCCAAAAAAAAATCTACAATTTAATCCCTGATTTTGTATTTGAGCGAAGCATTTTTAACTAACATAACCCCTTTTACCTGGCTATGTATCTTATCATTCAAACGGAAAGCCTATTTTAAAACTCTTGCAGTTTTTTACTTCATAGTATGCTTAGACGGCATATGCCCCAGCGTAACAGAAATTCTTCTCAAAGTGTTTATCGCTATGAATAATCCTGCTGGCTCGTATTGTTCGGCTTTTGTTGAATTTTTTTCTTTTTCTGCAATTGTCCTTGACGTTGATGTTGTAAATTATTAAAAAGAAAACAAAGCCTTTTGGATCATATTTCAGAGGATTCGTTCGATTTAAGCCAAACAGCAAAACAGCAAAAAAACAAAAATAACAAAATAGTCACAACAAATAACTTTTAGCCGAATACAATGTGAAAAATACGTTTTCATAGGGTGGGCCATTTAAAAGTTTAAATTTAAAAATTCAATCAAACAATAGCGGTTTTAAATTTTGCCAAATTTATTCTTTTGTTGAAGTAGAATTGTTCCGGTTAGAAAGGGATTATTATTTCATATGGCTGACTCGGCTTGCCTCGCAGTACCTCATTCAATCTGATCAATTTTCGTGAACTTTTTCGAGTGTCTGGGGTTGTATCTCTGCAATGGCATCACGAATGTTGGCTTTCAAATGCTTAATTGTCTCTGGCTTGTCGGCATAACACTTTTCTTTAACGGTGCCCCACAGAAAATAGTCCAACGGTGTCAAATCGCATCACAATCAAAATTTCGGATAAATAAACGGCCATCAATAAATCGATCGTGGCATGTGATGTGTGATAAGTTGTACTACCCTGTTGAAGCCAAAAATCGCCCACATTAATACAATAAAGAGCGGATGCCAAAAACAAATAAAAACCCCGCCGTGATTTCGCCGTTATCATTTTCAAAGATCTCTGCCAAAGGTGCCTTCTTCCAAACAGTAAATTGTAATTAGTGCATTGGCTTCCGTAAGACCACGTGTGGGCTTTCTGAGCCCCAAATACAGGCATTTTGCTTATTAACGTACCTACCAGAGATCATCAATGAATCGTTTTTGCGCTACTCATAAGTACTCATGAAATTTTGAGCATGAGTGAGTCAACAGTATTGAAATTCAACTACTCTGATTCATTCGTACTCACTACAACATTGATTAATAAGTACAGATGGCTATGAGTACAACCTTGACATCAAACTCATAACATTCGGAATATGTTTGATTCATAAGCCTATTCATTCAGATTCATAAATTTAGAAAAATACTTATAATGCTCATAAATGATTCGAGTGATTCCAATTATTCAAAAAATTTATAGTCTTTGTTGTTGTTGTTGCATTTAAAAAAAAGAAGAAAGAAAAAGATAGCAAGCAAACACACAACCTTCTATTGAGTATTGTAGTGTTCGTACGCGAATCATACTTATTTTGTGATTCATGTAAATGTTGAGTTATGAAGAGCCGAAATCAACAACATCATACGTATTGTTAAGTATGAGCACGATCAGTACTTCAAACTTTGCATATGGATAGTATGAGTATGATATTAAAATAAGCATGAATGCGTATAAGTATCAGAAATTATGAGTATGATTCGAATCTATTCATCTTTTTGAATACTTATTTCCATCTCTGGTACCCACCAAAATGGAAATGAGCTTCATCTGAAGAGATGATTTTTTTTTTTTGCAAAATCGACGCCATCCTGCAGTTACTCGTTCGAAAACGAAATTGATGGTCATGCCGCTTTAATTCTTGAACCAATTGAATTTGGTTTGGCGTCATATCCAAAACTTTTTGCAAAATTCGACGTAAACTGGCAACGATGACAAGTTGATATTGATGGATTCTCTCTTACACACACTCTCAGCCATAGCTTCGATATTTTCGAGTATGCACACTGTACGAGCACGCCTACGTCTTGGCGTATCAACAATGAAACCAGTTTCACGATGCAATAGTAATAAAATTGCGTATACCGGGCACTGTAGTTCCTTCTCTGCGACCAAATTTTTTCGACATTTTTGTGCAAATTCCGCTCAATTGTCTTTGTTTTGGAAATAAATTTCCAATAAATCCCAACGTTGCTTCAGAGTAAATCAAATCATTACGTTCAGTGCCATTATCTCCACTGAATTTTGTAACAGAATAGAATGACATAAGTATTGCCAGATTAAAAATAACCGATGGTTCAAAGTTGAACCTATAGGTGTTCCACTCTATGTTTTTATAATATTTTAATACCGTTCATTGTTTTTTTATATATTTCTTAAGTTTGGTTCTTTCGTTCTTATTTAGCTCATTGAAGTCAACAGCAATAACTTAAAATATTTTTTAAAGCTGATGAATTCCAAGCATAGCCAGCATTACAAACAATTTAAATTTTATAGCAACTGTCGCAGTAAGTATGTTTGTTTTTTTTTGTTTCATTTTAAAGATTGTAAAGAGGACATGTTCCGCTTAAGCGTGGAATTAAATATTCGTCAAATTGCTGCCACAGTTCAGCTAGCAGGCCATTATTTTGTTCATGAAATTGTTCATGACTTTTCCTCACAGATATGCGTATATATTACTGATCTCAGGAATCCTTCCTGCCTTTTCTCATGACTCCAAAGAAAAATCTCATACTGCGTCAGGTCGTATGATCTTGCTGGCCAGTTGACATTAGAGTTCCTCACGCCATATGCCCCTCTGGTTGTGCTGTTTTGCTGAAACCACATTTTGTACACATTCAAGCACAAGAACTTCGTTCTGGGTGTGTTGCTGAAATGAATACCATGCATACCACAAACCCGGACTAACATGAGCATTTGTTTCTCATGGTTCGTGTGACAACTTTACATACATGCATACATGCATCCATACATAATTGGCCATTACAACCCTTCAGTAAGGATTACGGCCTAGCATCTCACACCACTCATGTTGTGTGTGTTAATTTCATACATGAAATTAACTCCAAACGACAGATTTTTGAGAAACTTATCATGGCTATTCTATACACCACCTACTAGACTACGGCGACTACTGTGACAACTTTCTGAGCTACAAATTCGATAATTTTGTGCATCCATTAATTTAACTCTTATATGGGTTCCTGGACATATGGATATCGTTGCATATTGTATTGCTGATGAGTTGGCCAGAGCCGGTACGCAGCCCGCTATCTCCCACATATTACAAAGCAGAGCTATTCCAATTGCGTCAGTTAATTTGGGCATTATCCGCACTTATTAAAGGGAAGCTCAATATCGTTGGCAGCAAAATGATACGAGCAACATTTCTAGACTCTGCAGGACACGTAGAGACAAGACGTCGATCGACTCACTTCAGTGTTTAAATGGCCATCTATCGCACAATAACTATTCTTACAAGTCACTCACTGTACTTGTAATAGGAATGCCGACAAATTTCTTCTGTAGGAGCTGTGGATCTAAGAAGCAGGATAAAACTGTCTTTCACCTCATGTGTCAGTGTCTTTCCACCGAGCTCTATAATTTAAAGATTGCTGCAACAGCAAGCTTTATTTTAGATTCGGACTGGTTTTCTATTATTATTATCCAGGTCGAATGGACATAAATGCTGGCGTAAGTGCGTTGTGTACCTTACCTTGTGATATTAAATACCTTAATTTCCTTCATGAATTCAGTAACACCTCCCCTGTGTACAATACATTGAGAAAATCAAAACTTCAAAAATTGATTCAAAAACAAAGAGAAATTGAAAGCAATCTACTGACACAATGAATTATCACACACAGCAGACACATAATTAATCATTTTTTTCTCTTCTCTTTTTTGTCTATTTCGAGTCAGTCTTTGTCTTTGTTTTCCAAAAATCAACAGAGAATATTAGGAAATGGGCTGACAAAAGTTCACATAAACAGACAGAATTTTTTTTCTCCTGAAAGCATGCCTCGCCTCTACAACATTCACAAAATGTCTGTTTGTTTGTGTCTAAAAAAAACAGGACAGCTTAAATGATACACAACAACCACAACCTCATTTAATAACAGTCGTAAGAAATGCTATTTACTCTCGATTAAAAATGTCATCACACGCAATATGATGCTGCTGTAAGAGAATGAAGTTAAATTTCTTTAAATGATTTGTTGAAATTGTTTTTGGGCGATTACTTTACAAAGTTTTTGCCATTAAATGTAACACGGCTAGGCATGTGTCCAAGTGTCCTGTTGAAATAGACAAAATGTTGAGACTATTTGTAGGTTTATTAAATACTGTTGGTAAATATTTTTTTCTCTCCTTAATTTTTTTCTTTTTGATTAATTGCATTCAAATTGTCCTCAATCTGCTATAGAAATGGTAGCAAGAAAAAAATAATCTTCATGAACAAGAAGTTTATTTTCAGGGAATATTTGTGGTCTCCTAACTTATTGGTTATTTATTGCATTTTGTATGGACAGTAAAACAATTAACTACTAAATACGATAAAGGGTGATTTGTTAAGAGCATCAGTATTTAAAATGATAATTCAAGACAGTTTATTCGAATAAATTTTTATTTTATCATAATCTGACCGGCTGAAGGCAATGCCAGCTTGCATCAAAGATCAGCAATGAATCATGAAATTTTGAGTATGAGTTAGTCAAGAGTTTTGAAATTCAACTACTCTGATTCATTCGTACTCGCTAAAATTTTGATTTATAAGTACAGGTTGTAATGAGTATGTGTACAACGTTGACATCAAACTTATAACATTCGAAATATGTTTGATTCATACGCCTACTCATTCAGATTCAGGAATTTAGAAAAATACTTATAATACTCATAAATGATTCGAGCGATTCGAATCACTCATCAAAATTTACAGTCTTAGTTGTTGTTGCATTTTGAAAAAAAGCAGAAAGAAAAATGCAAAGATAACAAGCAAAGAAAACACACAACCTTCCAGTGACTATTGTGTTGTTCGCACGCGAATCATACTTATTTTGTGATTCATGTAAATGTTGAGTTATGAAGACCCGAAATCAACAACATCAAACGTATTGTTAAGTATGAGTACGATGAGTACTTCAAACTTTGCATATGAATAGTATGAGTATGATATTAAAATAAGTATGAATGCGTATAAGTATCAGAAATTATTAGTATGATTCGAATCTACCCATCTTTTTGAATACTCATTGCTGATCTCTGGCTTGCATATTAGCCTCAAGATTTGTAGATTTGTCGGTATGAATAATAAACTTAATATGGTTGATAAAAAGCAATCCCGAGGAGCGAGGAGTCTAATGAACGAGGGGTCTAATGGACAGGACTACGGACTAGTTCTAGAAAGAAAATTGTTACCAAATTGTATTTTTGGATGTAATTGGTTAGTCGCCGTAGTCTTGTAGGCAGTGTGCTGGCTTATTAGACGTGAGGCGGTGGTTCAAACGAAACGAAAAAATATTTCTTCGATGCTTTCCCCTCAGCAGTTTTCTGCCAAAAAGTCGAAGAGAGTAAATAAAATTGCCATACAAATTTTTCTCAAAAATCTGTCGTTCAGAGTCGGCTTTAAACTGTAGAGCCCGCCATTTATAAGCATAGGTGGTGTGAGAAGCGAAAAAAGTTACTTCGGTGAGTTCCTTTCAGCTGATTTCTGCTAAAAACTATTAAAGTAAATACAATTGCCATGAAAAAGTTTCTTAAAAATCTACCGTTTGAAGTCGACTCTATCAAACTGTAGAGCCCGGCATTCATAAGCATAAGTGGTGTGAGAATGTAGGTCCTAATACTGATTGAAGTGTTGTAATGATTAATTCTGTATGTATGTAATGCGGCTTTTAGATCTCCAAAGAGGGTGTACATGACAGTTAAAATTGTCAAAGTATTCCGGGTGTCCTTCATGTGGGTGAGAATACATTAAAGGTAATCACTAAGCCCAAGTATTTTCGAAAGCTGGTATAAAAGAAAATTCAATTAAATTCATACAAAAGATTCCTCGTTATGCTCATTATTTTTTAAAGTTTTGGTAAATTGATTTGATTCAAATGCATGCTGTAAAATACTGTCTCCTGAAAAGAAATCTTAACATCTAATTGAGCCAAAATATGTATGTGATTGCCAATCAAAAATTTTTGTCACAAATTGTGAAAAAAAATATTTCCTTCTGTTACATCATTGCGAAACAAATTTCTATACACTGCACGATATAAATATTCATTATGTTTCAGATTTTCATTTAATAGTACATGCAGATGACATTTCAGGAAAAATTCCATTTTCTCGGTAACATTAACAAAATATTCATAATATTCTCCATTGCCATGATATGATATCAAACGAAACAGAAATTTACGAAAAAAATTAAATGATAATACAGTTGTGGAAGAATACTTCTACGCCCTACAAATTAGCACTGAGTTTTTCTGTATCAGACTGTAGCTTTATGCGTCAGCGAGCAACTACGGGTTGTGGCTGATAAAATTTTGACTTCTTCATTAAGCGTTTCGTCTCTTTAAGTAGATATAAAACAAAGTCTGTGGGTTATTAATTGTGAAACATAACATGGCTCAAATGTCCGGCCTGGCTTTTCTTGATGGACCACATCTGATATGTAAAATTTTCTTGACTTTTTTTCATAATACATGTGTGTTATGTTAATAAAACCCCACAAGAAAAATTCTAACGGATTCAAATCGCAAGATCTAGCCTGCCAGTTCATATTACCTTCTCGTGAGACCACTATGCCCTGAGGCACGTAGCGGCATTCTCTGAAATCACTGTCGAAAATATTCACATCATGCAAGGCCAGAAGGAATTGGTATTTATCGGCATATTGAAAGAAAGTGATTTTTCCGATTGAAACTAGACGCTTTTGGATCTTAAGTGGATTGGTATCGTATAAAATTCAAAAAATTTGTTCATCCATCCGAAAAGCAAAGGTTCGATGAAATTTATTCGACGATGAAAATTAGGCTCCAAATTTGTGTAAATGCTACGTACAGGGCGATTTGGAGGACTCGCTGCAATACAATAGTAAGATGTGGTCTCTTGAAAAGCATATGCCTGCAGCGTAGATAAAAAAATATAAGTATAGCGATTAACAGAGCCCTTGTAAGTTTAGTGGGTCTTATTCAGGAGTCCTTGAACGGGAAAAGTGTGACTACCTGCAAATCATATAAACATAGAGGGTCCATTTGATGACACTCATGACTCATGACGTCATAGATAGGACATTAAATATAAAGGATAAAGATCCCATGATATCCAGCAGATGGCAAAACTTAAGAGAGATCATAATAGTTCCAATTACTACAAGTATAACATTTCCCAAATAGGCAAATATTCGTCTTCTCGGTGTGATAATATCACGGACACTGGATGTAAAATATCTCTAAACATTGTTGGGTACTGAATAAGCATTGAAGGATCATATAGAAATCAAGGTCTGATAGGCCGCAATGAGACGCAAAGGCTTGCAATGAAATCTTGGTAATATAACCCAAAAATTTTGTGGTGGATGTACACAATGATAGTCAGATCAATAGTGACCTATGAGGACACTGTATGGTAAAAATACCGAGGCTATGAGAGTTTGTCTTACAGCGACATTGGAGACTCTGTTGGCTTTAAGTCCGTTGCACATGGTAATGAAGACCAGAGTTTCAAAAACTTTGGTTGATATAATGAAATGTAAGTCCTTTATGAGTTTATTAGTGGCTAACAAATTCTTCTTTAACTGTCCTCTAGATATAATGGTTCTGCCCACTGATTTTGGGAGATATTACGCAACGAAACCTTGCAAAAAAAGTGAAGTTGTGACAAACGTATGTGTTGACAACAAATATTGCAACAAATGCAGCAGTTTTCTGGCTCCGGGTAGAATATTTCGAGTCCATGAGGAAACTTGCAAACATTTTCGAAGTGGATTTTTTAGTTACTTAATTAGTCATTACAACCCTTCAGTCAGGATGTCAACCTAGCTTTTCACACCACTCCTCATATGTGTTTTAATTTTATCCATCATTGGCGGGACCTATAGTTTAAAGTCGGCTCCGACTGACAGATCTGAGAAAATATTCATGGAAATCCTATTATACTCGCAGGGTCTTTGCCAAAAGAAAAAAATCACCGAAAGAAATATTTTCTTCATTTTTCACATCTTCTTGTTCGATATGTCTGAGCCGAGGTTAAAATCACTATCTTTTGGGGCATAGTCAGGTCTGATAGTCAGGCTGCCATCCGATATTAACTCAAAGATATTGTGAGAATGTCTGATAAAGCTGAATCAGCTAGAAAGTGAGAGTATTCTACTAGATGTCAGGTTATTAGAGAATTTTTTATCAATGGGTGGGTAGATGAGCTTACGTAGAGCGGAGGTTCCAAGCCACTGATGTAACAAACACCGCCTCTTCTAAAAACAAATGGGTTTGAGACAGTCTAATTTTTTTATTTTTTTTTTATAATTTTAGTCATGCATCAGACTATCCAGACACAACGTGAGGTTATTTAGACGTCGTTTAACAGGGCACTGTAGTGTCAAAAGTCTCTTCTTCAGAATAGGGATGATTTTGAATCCAATATGTAAATCCTTTCACGATGAGTATGAATCATTAGTACACTTACATGGAACCTGGGTGCATATCAGAGATCAGCAACGAGTATTCGAAAAGATGAGTAGATTCGAATCATACTCACAATTTCTGATACTTATGCGCATTCATACTTATTTTAATATCATACTCAACATACTATGAACAATACAATACTCACTAGAAGGTTGTGTGTTTGCGTTGCTTGCTGTCTTTGTCTTTTTCTTCTTTCTTCTTTTTTTTGTAAATGCAACAACAATATAAGACTGCAAATTTTGATGTATGACCCGAATCACTGGAATCATTTATGAGTATTATAAGTATTTTTCTAAATTTATGAATTTGAATGAGTAGGCGTATGAATCGAACATATTTCGAATGTTATAAGTTTGATGTCAACGTTGTGCTCATACTCATTGTAACCTGTACTTATAAATCAATGTTATAGTGAGTACGAATGAATCAGAGTAGTTGAATTTCAATGCTGTTGACTCACTCATACTCGAAATTTGCGGATCTCTAGAGCATATCTGGTGGAGGGCTGAGATATGTTCTTTTTAACATGCACCAACAACTTGAAGTTTTTCAGGAGAATTCAATTAGAGAAATTAAATTCAATAACCAGTCAAACGGTTTGTTTTAAAAGTGAAATCAATTCCTTTATATTTTAATTCTTCTGTGGATATAAAAGTAGGGAATTCTTGTTTCTTAAACCACAACATATTCCAGTGGATATATGTATGTACATATGTATGTACTATAAGGTGACAGAGTTTATGAAGTAATTTATAGTTTTCAAAGGTTATTTTCATAAACCTTGTGACAGTTGCAAAATACAACTTTTTTTTTCTCTACTCCCCGGCACAAAACTGTTGTTAGACAAGATGCAAGAATTTATTACGAAATACCAGAGTTTATTTGCTGTTTAATGATACAAAGGAAGTGCATCGTTAACAGCAAAAGAAGAAGAAAAAACGAGAGACAGTTCATGTGTAAGACAATTTATTTTATTGTTGAGAAGTTCTACCTGCAGAGTGTTTAAAGTATTGCATTTGGTTATGTCGGGTCTTGCAACAGGGTCTTTCAAATTTTGACAATTGATAATGGCCATCACTGTACCTCATTCTAACGGAACAATTTTCGTGCACTATGTGTGAGTGTATGGGATCGTATCTCGGCAATGCCATCACAAATGTTGGCCTTCAAACGCTTCAAATGTTTGTCGGCATAACACTTTTCTTTAACTGCGCCCCACAGGAATAATACAAAAACATTGACTGAGGTGGTCGCTTTCACGTTGCTCATGAGTACTTAGTCTTTCACAGACAACAACTTGGTGAATTTTGAGTCGTGATTTGGGCAAGCACCCGTACAAAATTCAATTGACCCAGGAACTGATGTTAAACGACCATAGATATGGACATGTGTTCACTGAAAGGACTGCAAAAGCAAATGAAAACTGTCCTCAATTTCCGACAAAAAAATCATTTTCAACGATGAAGTCCATTTCTAGATGAATGGGTATTTGTGTCGATACCAATCCGTACAATCTTGATGTGGATTGTCAGTTGGCCGATGATGCCAGTTCAGATTTCTTTGAGAACGAGATTGGCCAGGTTAGCACTGTCAACAGCACTCAGGTCGATGATTACCAATTTCTTTTGACCTGAAATGTATAATCAAGTCACGTGCTACATAGCTCATACCACATTCGATATCCTGCTATTTAAGGGGATGATCAACTTACGTGGATGAGATATGTACTAGCCACTGAGACCATGCCAGTAGGCCCTGTTAAACTTCTTCTTGTGGAGATTTCTTCAATCGCAGGTGTATGGAAAATCCAGAATTAAAGACAGAATTGTGTAAAATTGGATATTTCGTATCACTTCCGAAAAAGAAGCCACTGCGGACATTTAGTATGAAGCTTTAATTCGATTATACACGAGCTGGACATGAGGAGAGTCGAGTTCAAAGTCACATCATTGCGTTATAATCGGAGGACATAATTAGTCATTACAACTTTTCAGTCCGGACAACGGTCTAGCTTCTCAGACCACTTATGTTGTGTGTGTTAACACACACCTGCAGTTTAAATCCGATTCCGAACGAATAATTTTTGGGAAACTTTTCAAGGCAATTTTATTTCTCCGCAGACTTTTTGCCAGAAATATGCTGAGAGGAAGTCACCTTAGAAATAATTTTCATTTTTCGTTTTGTTCGAGATATCAGAGCTGTTGCTTGACCCGTGGCCTCACGTCTAATAAGCCAACACACTACCTGCTAGACTACGACGACTATATCTATACCACATTGAATATACTACGATTTAAGGGGATGGTCCTCTCACGTAGATGAGATGTGTACTGGCCACCGAGATCTTGCGATTGAACTCTTTAGACTTTTTTTGTAAAGATTTCCTTAGTCGCAGATGTATGGAAAATTCAGAATTAAATACAGAATCGTGTAAAATTGGACATTTCGTATCCGTTTCACATAGACACATAGACATGGCGGACATTTTGTATGAAACTTTATCTCGATTATACACGAATTGAAAATGGGGAAAGTCGAATCCAACATTCCGTCATTGCGTTATAATCGGATAGATGGTGTAAAGGAGTGAGGATTACGGGCCTTTACAACTATGGAGAGTTTAATGTCCTGAATTGGACGTTTTCTGTTACTATAACAATGTTATATTCCACATATAATGGCATCAATAGGTCTTTCGATTATATTTCACATTTACTTTGTTTTATTTTATTCTGTCAAGTGTTGAGTATAATTTTTGAATTGCAGTTCGATCCCATTCATATCGCATAAGGTCTGTAATGTTCCAAAAGTTATGTTGATTAGTTGAAGCCATTTAATAATGTTTTATACAATTGAATCGCACAATCTTTGAGCTCGAACTGCTTCCGTATGGCCTTGATCATTGAAATGGAGGGTCGATTTTAAATGAAAGTTTCCTTCTATATTTTTTCAATAAGTTTCCCATGCGTTTCCAATTAGTGGTATATGCCGATATGCCTGTATCTTCATTAAGTTCGACTAGTCAATTTTAGGGGAAATTTAATTTTTATTTTCTTTTCTTGGTCATGCCAGAAAGAAAGGAACTTTTTTTGTTTTTTTAAAAAGTCTTTTTTTCTCCACATTTTATTTTAAAATTATTGCGATTAATTGTTGCAAGGGGGAAACGTAACGAATTTTCAATTTACATTTTAAAGGTTCCCAAAAACTTATCTTTTATTTAATGACTGGTCTTGCACACATAGAAACAAAGCTCTGCAGGCGAACCCAAAAACTTCCAAAAAAAAGAGGAAAAAGTGTTCATTTGTTCGCTTAGTTCACCAACATAATGCTTGAGAGTGGTACTGACGTGCCATCAAAAATATTGTAGTAATGAAATGAAAAGTGAAATGAACGAAAGCAGAATAAAGAGGGCACGAGGAGCTGTTCCCCTTATTCAATTTTGTGCATATAAGTTTTGGTTTTTTTGAGGGACAAATACGGGTTACCACCCAGCAGACGATATATGTATTTTCTGTTCATATTTGTTTTGGTTTCGTGTGCAGATTTCCTCCGAATTTTTCATTAACAATTGATTGCCTTTAAATAGTCTCTACTAGGCTTTTATTTGCATTTGGCTTAATAATTTAATACGTAAGTTGTTGTTGCGTTTGCTATTTGAATTTCGCTAAATTCTATTGAATGATGAATACGTGTTTTTTTCGTTTCATTCTGTTTTTTTTTTTTTGTAATTTTTTTGGTTCTATTTACCAAATCACTTTTCCCCTATATTTTTGCTGTTTTCCTCTGTCTGAACGTACCTTTAAACAATTGTGGCCATTTAAGTTGTTTATCTTTGTTCCACCAGCAAATAAAGGGTTTCAAAGGAAAGCTAATAGTAGAAAAAAAAACGCAAAAAATAAATCCCACAGTGGTTCGAGTGGTGAAAATTTGGTTAAAAAAAAATTTTGAGGATAAGGGGAGGAGTTTCATCGCACGAGAGAGGTCTTTGCTACTCAATTACCTAAGGAAACCATAATAACACCCATTGACAAGAGTGATCCTACGTTTGATATCAAGACTGGCATGAGTTTTGCTGATAACAGTGGAGCCGAGACAAAAAAATTCACTAACAATAACCGTAATCTGGTATCAAATACGTCGCATGCGCCTACTTGACGGTAGCATACCCATAACGATTACAGCCTTCATTTACTGCTAGACACATCTTGGCATACATCCGTTCAATAGCGCTAAAGGCAGGAGTATCATCTTAATTGGTACGCCCAATAATGTCAATTTCCTCAGCGTACCAAAGGAGCTGAACACTTTTGCACAAATTACCTCGAGCTCATTTGAAGTTTGAGCAACGTTTCGTTCTCTATGTATTCAGTTTCGTTTAAATTTCCTGTGCTATCTTGATTATTTTTAAAGGTGCTCATGTGCATTTCACAGAATCCATTATTGCACTGGAAATGATTGGACTTTAGCAGTATAACTTCAGACCTGTTAACAGACCGGACCATTGACCAAATTTTCACATCACGTTAAATCCTGGAGAAGACCCATGGAAACAATGTCGGCATATACAATCTTTTTGTCGACTGCCTTCGAAAACCAATCGTGTTTGTGCTGCAATGTCTGAGCTCGGCACTCCGCAAGCCTGGTACGGTTCCACAGAATAACATTGATCAACTTCTGCAATTTCGTTAAGTAGAGAATGGACCTCTTTGAACCTTTTGATACAGTACGATGTTTCAAACAAGGCGATATTTTGTCATGAGACCTGTTCAACTTTGTAATGAAAAATGTTTTAAAGAAGGCGGAAAAGCATCACTATGTCACTATTGCTACCAAGCGTGATGTCACTGTTCCCTTTAGTGGTTTTGTCATTGCTCCCTTTAGTTCTTTTGAATGGGAGTTTATCAAGATGAATCTGTCAGTAAACGGATGCAAAACGAGGTATATGTAGTCGTCAAGTAGGAGCATGCCGCGCATTGGAAACCAGATTACGGCTGATAATTATACTTTTGCCTTAGTCTGGTAGGTAATGTGTTCTCTTATTAGATGCAAGGCCACGGTTCAAACTTCAGGTAAGACATATCCGATAAAAAGAAATATGAAGAAATATTTCTGCAGCGACTTCCTCTCAGCATATTACAGGCAAAAACTCTGAGAGCGAATAAAATTGCCTTGAAAAGTTTGTCAAAAATCTGTCGTTCGGCATCGACATTAAGCTGCAGGTCCCTCCACTCAAATATAAAATTAACACACATAGCATAAGTGATGTGAGAAGCTAGATTTTAATCTTGACTTATTTTCCCTTAACAGGAAATAAGTTAATAATAAAAAAAAAATAACTCGAAACATGAAAAGGAAATTAAGTCACCATCGTCTAGACTAGAGTCCAAGATTCAAACCTCAGCTCAAACATCTCTAATAAAACGAAATATTAAGAAACATTTTCTTTCGGCAACTTACTCTCCGCAGTCTTCTGATAAAAATTCTGAGAATAAATACAAATGCCATGAAAAGTTTCACAAATCTGCCGTTTGCAGATGACGTTAAACTCCAGGTCTTAACACTCATGTATAAAATTAACACACAAAATTTTGGGTGGTGAGTGAAGCTTGGTTGTAATCCTTACTAAAGGGTTGTACTGATCAATGATCAAGTAAGTAATTAACAAGTGGAAATAATAATTACAAGGACTGTCATAATATTTAACCTGCCAACACACTGTTCCCAATACAAATATTTGAGCCTTTCATTGAGTAGGCACGTGTCAATCGTTTAAATACTTGATACAAAACAGACTTGAAAGGAACTCAAGTGTTCTCTGTTCTGTTCTATTGTTGGTGTTTGTTTATCTAACTTTAATTGTTGTTGTTGCCTTTTATAAAAAATTTTATGCCGGTTACTTTTTGCTTTTTGTTGAAGCAACAACATTTATGGCCAAATTGTTTAAAGCTTGCCAAAAGCCGTAAAAAATATGAAAATCAAGTGAAACCACAAAGGAAAAGTTGTTAATAAATATTTAATAAAAGTTGTGAAGAAATAAATTTTATAAAAAGAAAGATATTTTATTAGCCAATAACTTCCCTTGCCTGCCTGCCTGCACTGCTTTTTCTTTTTGGCACATGAAACTCTTTAACCCATCAGTCATTGCGCTAATTGCCTCCAAAGTACTTGATTTAATGGAGCCGATATTGAATGTTCATTTTTCTTTCATTTTGTTTCGTTTCATCTTTAATTTGAAATGTTTCGTAATTCATTAACTTTGGCTCACCTTTTGTTGTTTCCTTTTGTTTTTATACAGAAGACTTACTCTATCATTGTCGAAAACTTAAAAAAATTACTTCTAATATGGCACAACAGCAATAAGGACCATCTTTACTAGCCATTTAGAAGTTGTTCAAGGGCCAAGAAAACATGTTGGACAAATGGCAGAGAGGGAGAAAAAAATCTTTAAACAAATAATTGAAGGCCATTGCAGCTAAATGGATGAAGTGTCGCCAAGTGATATTAAGTTTTATTTGGAAAATATTCTAGAAACGGGAAATTCAAGCCTTATTAAATTGTTAAGATGTTGCAGAAATATGTCAGGGAATGTTTAAAGAATGTCTCTGAGGTTAACAATTCGACATACAGTCACAGACGTTCCCTTGACTACAGCAGTTCATTTAATTTAAATTTAAAATTCCTTTTAAGCACGTAAATTTCAGGAAATTTGTTTGAACGCAATTTTAAAAATCTTGAAACCCACCCTTACTATTAATAACCAAAATGTGTATATTATTTGCCATAGTAGAATACCCTATTACTAGGGTTGGAAGGGTTTAATTTCAAAACTCAACCAGAATTCGACGATTTTCAGTTTTACATTAATTACGTTTGGTATCTTCTAAGAAACAATTTGTTTTCCATTTAATGTAAGAGAAATCGTAATAAAATTTAAGAAATTCTAAGAAAAATAACTGCTCTATTTGACGCTGAGATTCAATAGTTTGAATATATTTTTTTAAAAAACATCGGATAACAATAGATGCTACAGGAATACATAATTGGTCATTACAACCCTTCCGTCAGGATTACAACCTAGCTTCTAGCATCACTTATGTTGTGTGTTTTATTTTTGTACATGAGAACCAACAGTTTAAATTCGACTCCGAACTCATAGTTTATCTATAAATCTGCTGAAAGGCAAAAGAAGAAATATCTTTTCATGTTTCGTTTTGTTCGAAATGTTACTACCTACGAGTCTACGGCGGCTGTAATAGGCTGATACAGTAGGTACTGCATCCCGATCACAAAAATATAACATTATTTTTGAAAGAACATACATAATTGGTACAATGGGTCAATTCGACCTCCGGGTACTGTACTTGTCTTAATTGACAAGTACACGTCCTCTAACCTAACCTAACCTCTACATAATTGGTCATTACAACCCTTCAGTCAGGATTACGACCTAGCTTCTCACACCATTCATGTTGTGTGCGTTAATTTTATACGTGATTGGCGGGACCTACAGTTTAACGTCGACTACGAACGACAGATTTTTGAGAAACTTTTTTCAGGGCAGGTTTATTTACTCTCAGAGTTTTTTCCAGAAATATGCTGAGAGGAAGTCGCCGAAGAAATAATTTTTTCATATTTCGTTTTGATGTCTGGCCTGGGGCTCGAACCCGGGCTTTCCGTCTAATGAGCCAACACACTACCTAGTAGACTACAGCGACTTCGTACATATAATACAGTGATCTAATATAATGATCTTCCCAATTCTCATCATATTTTACGACAAGGATACAGGAACAAGGAAACTTGAAATTATAAAATAATGCTCTTCCATCCATTACGTTTTCTCCCTCCAAATTGCTGTTCGTTCGTAGAACGGTTGTATGGTCTAGAACATGACAATAATAACTGTAGTACTCTGGATCATTTTTTTTTTTTTTTTTCGTGGGGAAAAATAAGTTTTTCCATTAATCGGTCAATTTTTTTATCACCTTTTTCAGAACGCATTCTTATTGGAGTAGGTTTTCTTTCAGAATATCCCTTTTACTTTAGGTTATATATTAGCTGTATCCTGCGCGCGTTGCTGTGCCACCAACTAAATTAAATATGAAGGAAAGACATTATACAAATATACAATTAATTTTGAATCATTTCATGGATTTTGTTTCCCATTGCCCAGCTGCTTCAGACGAACTGGTCTGAGTAGTACGCATTCGATCAGTTTCTAATCTAACTTCTCGTTGTTCAAGTGATTCATGTGAACGGGTCTCAGCGGCATGTATTCGAAGATTTTCCAGTCTCAATGCTCGTTGCTCGTCTGATTCTGAGGCTCGTAATGCTCTTTTCCTCCGTGCTTGAGGTGTAGGTCGACCAATGTCTTATCATTCATTTTGAATAATTTTCAGTGGCGCCATCTACCGGAAATTAATCGCATCCACTTAGAAACCTCCATCGACTCATGCGCAATAACTTTGCTAACGAACATATCATGATCAAATGCACAGTTTAGGATTTAATTCATTTTGAGTAATTTTCAGTGGCGCCATCTGTCTTAAATTGGTCATACCAGCTTAGGAACCTTCGTCAGCTCATGAGGAATAACTTTGCCAAAGATCATAACATGATCAAATGAACAGTTTAGAGTTTAATTCATTTTTAGTAATTTTCAGTGGCGCCATCTGTCTTAAATTGGTTATACTAACTTATAAAACTTCGTCGGCTCATGCGCAATAACTTTGCTAAAGATCTTAACATGATTAAATGTACACTTTACGATTTAAATCACTTTTAGTAATTTTCAGTGACGCCACCTGTCGGATATTGGTCATACCAATTTATAAACCTTCCCGGGCTCATGAGCAACAACTTTTCTGAAGATCATAACATGATCAAATGCATAGTTTACGATTCTATTAATTACATACAAACAAACATTCATTTTTATATATTTATATAGAAGATTACATAGTGCTGACGGGTGACGTATACGTAATATTTTGTTAGACAATAACACTCATACTTTTTTTATTTAATTTAATTTTATTTTATTTTATTTTTATTTGTTTTATTTGCCTATTTCAACGTAAAAAGTAGCCTATAACTCCTTCCAGACATACAGGAAGACACTGTGAAAATTTCAAGAAAATCGTTTCAGTCGTTTAGCTGTCTACAGACTTCAAACAAACCCACAAGCAAATAAACACACATTCGTTTTTATATATAAGAAGATTAAGCCTTTTACGATGTCATTCAATCGCTTCTCGGTCACATTTTCAAATAATTTACTTTAGTTTTTCATTAATTTATTATTTTTTGTTCACATAAAAAATGTGAGAAGCTAGACCGTAATCCTTACTGAATGGTTGTAATGGCCAATTATGTATATATGTATGTATGTACATAAAAAATTTCAAATTTAAACAAAAAATTCGCAAAACGTCTGTTGTGACTTTTTCGCATGTACCTGTGGCTTAGGAAAACACTTTCTCTCTGGCTTTCTCTCCTTAACTGTCCCCTTAACTAAGTAATTAATCTGAATTATTATATAGTACACGTTAGTCACATGCGGCACTTTTGATCGTGTACGATGGGAAAGCGGATCACAGAGAAAATTTCTCTTAAGCCACGCTATCCATACATGGAACTCTCTTTTAGCAGAACACTGCTCCCTTTTTGCTCGCTCCTTAAAACCATTTTATTAGTTGCAAATCAATATCGTAAACAAAAGTCAGGTTTCATACTAATTGGTTGCCAGAAAATGCCACAGTTGACATACGTGTTCCAAACACCACTTCGACTATTACAACGTATATGAATGGAGAAAGAAAGACTCACTCTATGCATTGGAATGCCACATAATGAGTCTTTATGGTATGAACTAATTTGGCCAGATCTCCCATTCTTGAAAGTGCTCTCCAGGAGCTCTGGTGTTTTAGACAATTGATATAAGGATTGGTACAATGACGTTATCGAGTTCCCTCAGACCGAAATACTGCTTGTTATTTTCGTAGTGACTACCGATTTCGTCCACTATTAGAACCATTTTGATTTCCTCCAGTTGTTACAATTCGTTATCTTATCCTTTTTATTTGAATCTTCGCCAAAGTTTGTTGCATCCACTTAGCCTGAATGCATTCATTCTGTAATTCTGTTCAATATGCTCCTGCGTTTTAGTCTTCTTTATTGCCGTATATACTCCCTCCTGGAGTACCCTATCGCTGCGTGACATTATTGTTGGTGGTATAGGTGACGGGTTTTTGAAGGACTCTTGCTAAGTGATTCTGCTATTTCTGCAGCTGTTTGACCTGTTGACTGGTTGTGAATAGTCATTGCTTGCTATCACGATATCGGTGGTCAAGTCTCATCACCTTTGCGTGAAATGAACATATCCTTAAATTGCACTTGGCGTAGTCCTGCTAAGACAACATGTCGTTGATGTCCAGATCAACCAAATCATGGCCAGAAGAAGTTGGTAATCATCGACCTACAGTACATTGCCAATGGCAAGGCAATGGTGGACTGTAGCCAACGACATTATCAAAGGAAATTGGACCACAATAGTCCGGGAAAGAGGTACGCATTAATAGGCATAAAATGCTACAGTGGAATGTTTTTAGAGTAGGCATGACCGAGCCTCTATGAATGTGTATGTATGAGGTGTCCCAAGCAACTGCTAAATTGTAATGAAAGATTCTTGTGATTTTTCTGGAGTTCTTCCTGTACAGGTTGAAGTTGAAATTCGGTGTGAACGTTTGGCAAAGCATTTGTAAATCCTAAATAGAAATGGTTTCCTTCAAGTTTTCTGACAATTGATTTTTTTTCTTTTTGTAACAGGTTCGTGGCTTGGCTTAGCCTCCCTAAGAATGCGCATGTCTTGAAATGGTTCGAAAGGCTTTTGTAGTGGCTCTCTTCCTGCATTTCATTGTACTCTCAGACATGTTGCAACAGTAAATTGATGTGTTTTTGTTGGTAGTAAATGTTGTGTTTTGATACAATTACAACAAGGACTACAGGATGCAAAACAATAGCACAACATGCCACGCACCCAACCCTAAAGTTTTCTTTATGAGTATGATGCTAATATTTAACATTTCGCTAGAGGCTGGCATGAAGTTGTAAGCGTAGCAAAAAAAACAAATGTTAAAACGGATGTTTGTAAGTGAAAAGAGCAGCAACGAAAACAGAAAAAGAGAGAAAGAGATGATGAGGAAAAAATATCAAACATGTGAACAAAAAACCGCATCACAAGTTGTTAAATGAGTCAGTCTTGTATGCGAAATCAACGCGCTAAGAACAAAACGTAGAGAAAAAATAAACGGGCGTACTTAATAAACAACGGTTGGTATAAAACAGTGACGATTTTTAAAGGAATTCAAAACACTGTCTGTGTAACGTGAAATAAGATGTTTTAGGAGAAAAAATTTTGTTTAAAAATAATTTTTAGAAAAATAAGTAAAAGGAAGAAAAGAAGGAAAAAATTATTCTGCTTTAAAAATATAAAAAAAAAATAGAACCCTGCCTGCTAGGAAAGGGTTAAAAAATTCTGAATGAAAATAGAAAAAAATAATAATAATCTGTGGTATTAAAATCATTTAGTGCGGGGCATAAAACACGTAAAAAACCTTTGTCATCAGCACCAAGAGCAACAGCATCATCATCATTTCCGAGTCTAGAGAGTGTTGATACAAGTTATCAGCACGAACGTTAGCAGCGTTACTCCCTTGGCACAGTTGTCGAGTGTATACGGCAAAGGCATATGAGATAAAAATAGTATGTGTTGTTATTGTTATTGTTAATTTTCTAAATTTATAACAAAAACAAAGAAAAAAAATGATAAAAAATATTTATTTTCCATATTTCTGTTGCACGTCTCTCCACAATACCAATACGTATGTATGTACGTATGTGTTTACCATAAACCAAGTACTATGGGGTGTGAAGCCATATTCTTGGGGCAGGGTTAACCACCACCATAAATTGTTTATGTTATCCTCACAGTACTTGTACAAACCATATACGCCAAGTACGCGTATATGTATGCGAGTGTCTATTAGTGTATCCTGTTGACCTATAAATTTATCAATGTCGGCACAGATAAAAGGGGAAAAGTGTGAAGGCAGTGAAAACGGAAACAGTATAAAGAAAAATCCCCTCAAACAGAATAAATCTAAGCCACGTTAACGTTAATTATGGCACTCGTTTATCAGTCTGTTTCATTGGCTTAAGTGTTGATTATTCTAATAAGATTTCACTTTTTCCTTTATTGTTGTTGTTGTTTGTTTGTTAGTTTATTTTGTTATCGAGTACGTTAACGAAGCTATTTGTTTACGTTATCCACGCTATTAAACTCGTACATAGCCAAACCCTGATTTATTTATAGTTTTGAACTCCATTTACAGGCTATCATGTAAATGGTGTGTTAAGCGTATTTTATATTGGTTGTGATAGCTGTAGGGCAATAAATTTAAATTATCAGACAATACAATATGATAATGTACTGTAGAGTTAATACGTACATATTGTACTCATGTTCTGAGTTCTCCCTTTAAGTAGAACAATTGTGTATAATTTTATGGTTCCATGAAATAGAAGATTTTAATTTTTTTGACGGTATTGCAGCAGATTTAAAACAGTCTTCATAACTCCTCAGTGGCTATGGTTGCATGCAAACGAACAGAATACATACATGAGTGAATATTGCTACAGGCAGTAAAACAGGATTATTCGATATGTTTTGTGTCTTAAACCGTATGTTTCAACGTTAGAAAAATTATCGTCGAATAGTTTACCCGTATGTAGTGCGGGTACGAGTATTATTTTAATGACAGCGGACCACGTAGTCGAGTAGGTAGTGTAATGTCTTATTACATGTAATGTCATTATTACGTGTGTTGGCTTATTAGACGTGAGGCCACGGTTTAAATATGAGGTCAGACATCTCGAGCAAATTTGCCATCAGATTTCTGGTAAAAATTCTGGAAGTAAATAAAAATTGTCCTGAAAAGTTTCTCAAAAATCCGTCGTTCGGAGTTGACTTTAAACTGTAGTTCCCACCATTCATGTGTAAAACTATCTCACGCCAAAGAGTACAGCGAAGAAATTTTAAAATTTCGTAGTGATAAGACCCTTTGGTCAGAATTATGGTCTGCTGTCGCATAGAGCCCATCTAAGGTCTATCGTTTCCATAAAAAAATCAGACTTAGCGCCAAAAATCCAGTAAATTCGTTTGAATTTTATCACGAGTTGTTTGCTTTTGCCATATATGTATATATGTATGTATGTGTGCTTTCCATGTCAGCCTTCTGTCAAGATGAAGTCATAAATACTTTACTATTTTGTCATTAGGAATAGCAATACTATTGAGGAATACTGTCAGGTAATCTTCTCTTCTTGTTCTAAAAGTTATGTGGCTTGTCTTTTATGTCGTTGACTTTAATATTCCACTATGATAGCCAATGATAAAAGGAATTAAGTTGAAACTTCTGAAAGACTTTCAGTAGAACACAAAAAAAGCTGTGTGTCATCTGTGTCATGTCATCCCTTGTTGGCATGTCATTAGAGAAGATTCTGTTTTAAGCTGGGTATTCCGGCTAATAATGAAGTCGCCGTGGTCTAGTAGGTAGTGTGTTGGCTTATTAGACGAAAGGCCCGAGTTCGAATCTCAGGCCAGACATCAAAAACAAAATACAAAAAGTATTTCTTCGGCCACTTCCTCTCAGCAGATTTCTGGCAAAAAACCTAAGAGTAAAAATTTCCATGAAAAGCTTCTCAAAAAATCTGTCATTCGGAGTCGACTTTAAACTGTAGGTCCTGCCACTCATGTATAAAATTAACGCACACAACATGAGTGGTGTTGAGAAGCTAGGCCGTAATCCTGACTGAAGGGCTGTAATGGCCAATTATGTATGTATTCCGGCTAATATATGGAACGACTTCCACATAAGAACATCATTTACTAAAATATGACAAGAACAGCAAACAAAATGTAAATGAAAGCAAAGTGTTTAAATTGTGTAATAATCCATCTTTGCAAATTTTATCGAACGCTTGTTCAGTGTCCAAAAATACAGCTAAGCAACACGTTTTGTGTATATGTATCTCGATAGGTTTATTATTGCAAATAATAATAACACAATCGGCTTGTAAATACTCTTTTTGGCCCTCTGTTACAAATTCATAACGAATTAAAGACTAAACCTACACCCGCATCAGGATGATAGGTAAAGATAAACTCATAACCTTTGACTTCTACATGTGATTTCATATTTAAGTTCGTTGCTAAGATAAAAAAATGTCGATTAACATTTCCTTCGCAAAATACTCGACTTCATTGATTCTATAATAACGCGTTGAACTTTTGTAAAGCGCTCCATTTTCAATAAGCAGAATAAATATTTGTGATCACACAAAGGCATTATATTAGAAGAGTGCACTAGATATATATCTGCAATGAATCGTTTTTTTTATTTTTTTATTTTATATACTTTTTTATAATTTTTATTTATTTATTTAATTTTTATTTATTTATTTGATTTTTATTTCAATTAGTTAATATTTTATTACTTAACTTTTATTTTATTATAAATCTTCTGCAGACAAGCTATATTGCTTCGCGGAACTATTAATTAACAAAACTTCTTGTTAAACAAATTAACTAATTTTATATTCTTTAATTATCTATTGGCTTCAATGGATTTGTTAAAAAGTTTATATATGATAATATATTTGAATTATATAATATATTTGAATTGCCTTTCCTCTGTATAAAGGTTTTCCTTCCTATTTTTAGTGTATATATTGCAATAAAAAGTTATTACCAATATCTTAAGAATCATAGTTTTAATTGTTAAAATATCTAGTCGATAAGATCTCAAAATGTATAACGCATGAATATTGTAAATAAAGAAAATAATAATAATAAATATAAAAAAAATAAATAAAAAAAAAGAATTAGTCATCAGTACTCATGAAATTTCGAGTATGAGTGTGTCAACAGTATTGAAATGCAACTACTCTGATTCATTCGTACTCACTACAACACTGATTTATAAGTACAGGTTGCAATGAGTATGAGTACAATGTTGACATCAAACTCATAACATTCGAAACATGTTTGATTCATACTCCTCCTCATTCTGATCCATAAATTTAGAAAAATACTTATAACACTCATAAATGATTCGCGTGATTCGAATCATTCATCAAAATTTATATTCTTCGGTGTTGTAGCATTTACAAAAAAAGAACAAAGACAAAGACAGCGAGCAAAGCAAACAGTACACAACCTTCTTGTGAGTTTTGTAGTGTTCGTACGTTAATAATACTTATTTTGTGATTCTTGTAAGTGTTGAGTAAAGGCTAGTCGAAATCAACAACATCATGCGTGTTGTTAAGTATGATTACGATGAGTACTTCAAACTTTGAATATGAGTAGTATGAGTATAATATTTAAATAAGTATGAATGCGTATAAGAATCAGAAGTTATGAGTATGATTCGAATCTACTCATCTTTTTGAATACACACTGTTGATCTCTGGGCTGAACAGTTTATTATAAAGTTTCCTATCTGAAATGACTAAAAAGAATATGCGGAAATGTTTCTAATACCGAGTAAAGACGATTACTTAATAGGTCGCAACAATACTTTTGTCTTGTTACAACCTAGTGTCTTAGACCACCTATGGTGTGTGTGGACGGCAAATTTCTCGGTAATAATATTTGCTTTCATAGTTTTTGCCAGAATAGTAATGAGTAGAAGTATCCTAAAGATAATTTTTTTTAATTTTATGGCGTATTTGAGATGTCTAAGCTGAGAGCTTGGAACACTGGCTCTCCCTAATAAGCCTACACACTATATACTAGACTATTTTGCTTTTAATAAAAAAAAAATAATAATAATCGTCTTATTTCTTAAATGGCTTTATGTAACATGGCCAGAATTTTCTTAATTCCTATAAAGTTTTTTTGCAAATTTTCTTTTTCGAAATTATTGATCAAAATAATTGTAATTCCAGTCTGTCTGTGGTTGATGGAAACAATCAAAATGAAAAAAAAAATATGAAAAAATAAAACAAATCTGATGATAATTTGGCCATGGTCAAATAAATAATGAATTTCAAATTGAAATTAATTAAAAACAAGTAAGGACCTGTTAGTATTTCTATTTCTTCTTTTTTTTCTATTTTTTTTACTTTTTTGTCCGAAAATACAAATTTCTTTGGTTTAGAAACAATCAAAGGAATTTCTAAGTTTCAAAATGAAAAGGGTCAAGGTTAAATATTTTTCCTTTTTTATGTTTAGAAAGGAGACAGGGTTCATTTAATGTTAAAAAGAAATAATTGTTTTTTTTTGTTCTTTTTCTTTACTGACTAAAGAACCCACAAGATTTAAAAATTCCTATTAATTACCCGAAGCAACAAGGAAACATGGTGAGAGTCTGTTGTAGGAATTCATTTTAATTGTTACCTTAGAGTAGGGATAACTATGTTTACTATTAAATGTTGATTTTTTTATCAAATTAAATGAATCAAATAAGATTAAAAAATGTTCATTATTTTGGGTATTTTAAAAATGAAGAGTCAGCAAACTAAAATAAGAAAGGCCTGGACAATAAGGTGCCCTGATGGGCTAGTTGGTAGTTTGCTAAATTTCAAGTACCGAGGCTGTTCGATTACCACCAGACACCCCGGGTGTTTATGATTCTCTGATTGTTTGTCTGACACTATATCCGATTACTCACAACAGAAAAAACAAAGTGAGAATTATTACTAAAAAGCAGTTCTCGAAAAAAAAATTGGATTTTGGATACACTGGACACTGAAAAAACCAGAATTGTCGCACACTACTTTCCACACTTCCTCTCTATATAGGGGTCATCTTCAGAGAGTTGGTTTTAAAAAAAGGATCTGATCTAAGATCAGTGTTGTCGGTGGGCGTATGAAGTGATATTGTGATGTTGTATACAATTTCTCTGCAATACTGCTCGTTTGTTGCAAATTTTTCTTCAAACGCTTTTCTGGAGCGCATAAGGACAAAACGCTTAAAGCAGAGCCGCTTAAAAATATTCGAAATCCAACAACTTCATGTTAAAGTTAACTAACTTAGGGCCATTATCACATCTTTCTGTTAAAGTTGGGTCAACTTTAACTTCTTTTCCTTATTACAACCAACAGATAAAATATAGTTAACTTTTTCAAAAATGTGGCAGTGACGGAGCAATGTCAATGACACTGCTGAATTCAACAAGATCTTTAAAAATGCAGTGCCTTTTTATTTGTTATGTTTATTAATGCTTTATTATTATAGTAAAATCCTGCCTTTAGTTAACGGCCAGTTGTAATAATGGCCCTTAGTAAGTAAACATAAGAACAAATTATAATTTTAACTGTCGTGCAACAGCCGGTTGTGGTTGATTTTCCGCAAAGTACCAGGTGTAATGGTATGAAGAGAGCGCATTTCTGTTTGGTAAAAATAAGACACTAATTGTTAAAGGGAAAGTAACCAATATTTTATTCAAAGTATTGTCCATTGTTGGCTTCAATATTTTCGTCTTTCAGGCAATTTGTGGATTTCACGAGAATAAAACTGTTCGTCCAATTAATCACCCAATTTTCAACTTCCTTGTAGGAATCGAAGTGTTGCTCAGCCAAAGCGTGTCTCATCGATACAAACAAATTGTAGTCGGGAGGAGGGGCCAAGTCCGGTGAATACAGAGGCCGGGATGGCAGCTTCCTGCCTAATGGTTTGATTGTATCCTCAATCGGTTTTGCTCTATATACAGGGATATTCTCATGCTGCAAAATTACATTTCCGTGCCATGTGATCAATATGGTTGTTTTTCGATCAATAAACGGTCCAATCCAATCCAGCAATCAGTCAATACAGATTGACACCAAGTTCTAAAAGCTCGTGGTACATTATACATTTCTGGTCCCACCAGACACACAGTATTGTCTGCCTGCCGAAGCCAAAGTTGATAGTTGGTTCGGATTAATCCATCATTTTGTCCAATTCAGGATTCTGAAAAAAATTAATTTTTCATCGCCAGTAACAATGATTCTCTATCGTGTCTTTGACTCAAAATTTCACAAGAAGTTTTTCAATTTTCCATCTGTCTGTCACTCAATTCATGGTGCATCGAATGTGTAGGCTTTGAATCTTTCTTCATGGCATTTAAAGGGTCAGAAATTTGTTTGTTGTGCAATATTTCTGTCATTTATGTATTTTTTTCATTTTTCAGGTCTGCACCCTGCACCTTCGAAACTAACATGGTAGTTAAAATCGTTATATCTGAACCGTCAATACCATCTTCTGCATGTTGCTTCTGATAGAGCATGAAAAGCATATGTCTTTACAAGTATATGATGCGACTCTCCAGCACTTTTCTTCACATCTTACAAACGAACGTCAACCCTTGACTAAATGAGACTTTTACGTTTTGTTACGTTCAGAATCAGGAGGTTTTGCTTTGCATAAGAGGAACACGTATAAGGCGTTAGATTTTCTGTTCAGTTCCGTAGATGTACGTGTGCTGGCTTACAAGATGTGAGTCCACGGTTCAAGCCCCATGTCAGACATTTCCATCAAAACGAAAAATGAAGAAAACATTCCTTCCGCAACCTCATTCTGTGGGAGATACTAGATCGTATCTGACCATTTGTATATGTATGTACTTTTTTACAAAAGTACCATTTGATGCCAAAAAGTACTCTTTCAGTAATAGTTTAGTACCATTTTAAAATTTCAATTTTGCAACACTGCTATGGAGATATTTGTATCTTGTCGTTAACTTCATACCGGTACACCTAGTACATCAAACACTCCTGACAAACAATGCCGACTTAACTAACGAGCCACTTTTACTGTAGATTATCATCAGGGGTTCAATTGTTATCACTAGGCTTTCTCTGTTTTTTTACTCCGATATGTTCAAGGCGTGAGGTTGTCTGGCGATAACTTCTGTTTTGTAATCAGCATTATTCAAATGTTTTTATGCAGTATTTAATTCATGAGCATTTGAAATCCAGCTTTAAGATATTCAAACTTTAAAATTGTCTTTATATTGCCGACAGGTTCACTTTAATATGCAGATTAAAGAAGAATAAACTGAAGGCCTTAAAAAAGCAATAATCTGCGCTACCAGCATATCGTAAGTGGTTTAATAATGAATATGAGTTGGTTGGAATACTTTTTGTCGAATGTTTATCTAGGTTCTATTTTAGTAAAGCACTTAAACTGTTTAATGCTCGCATTTGCATGAAGATTTTCTATTTTATCTTCCTTTTTTAGCATATAAATCTTCGTTCGTTTGTTTTTATTTCTTTTTTTTTTAAATTTTTACATATTTTTTGTTCTAATGTTGCCTTTATTATTACAATACATTCCTTAACATCTTAAAGTAATTGCACGAATGGTGCACAAAAACAAGAGGATTTGTCCCCAACTGTAATGGAGAAGAAAATTTACAAAAAAGAAAAATAAGATGAAAAAATGGGGAATAAATCAAAGGAATACAGATTTGAACGTGGGCAAAGCATAATCCAGTGTAGAAGTTTTTGTTGTCGCATATGTACATGCAGGAAGACATATGGATTATATATGTAGTTGTAAGCAGATATTACATACATCCTTATAAAACCACATATGGCTCAGTTTATAATAAAAACTTTTTACAGTTAATAAAAGAAAATTTAAAAAATAAGAAAAACAGAAAAAGAAAAAATATTTCACTAAATAGGCCCTCCAAACAAATTGTTTCACTGTAAGTTGAGAGCTTAATCTCAGGCACGTTATTTTTCTACGCACGTAATTAAGTCGGTTGTCGTAATCTAGCAGGTAGTGTGTTGGCCTATTAGACAAGAGGTCGAGAGTTCACAACTCTGCCCTGACGTTGTGAAAACTAAATATTTCTTACGTCGACTAACTTATTGCCAACGGAAGGCTTCTGCAGTAGCCGCTAAATGTTAGGTCTTGTTACTATTGAATAAAGAAATTAACCAGGTTATAATACTGAGTAAAAGGCTTCATAGTCTAGTAGGTAGTGTGTTGGCTTATTAGCTATGGGGCCACGGTTCAAACCCCAGGTCAGACATCTCTCTCTCAGCAGATATCTGACAAATACTTTGAAAGTAAATCAAAATTGTCATGTCTTGAAGAGAACTCTGTCGTATATAATTATTCCTTGATTCTTCAAACCGAAGTCTGCTATTCTCATAGTAGTCCTTGATATTCTAACACATACGAGTACATACATGCGTACATAAGTGGTAATTAAAATGCTTCAGTAAGGTTTCTCACAACACTGTTGTGTATGTTAATTTTATCCATATGTGGCGGTGCCTAGAGTTTAAAGATGACTCCGAACTACAGATTTTTTTGAGAATTTTTTCAAAGCAATTTTTTTGCTCTCTGAGTTTTTGCCAGAAATCTGTTGAGAGGAAGTCGCCGAAGAAATATTTTTATATTTTCGTTTTGATGTCCCACCTGAGGCTTGACCAGTGGCCTTACGTTTATAAGCCAACACACTACCTACTAGACCACGACGACCTCTATGTTGTGTGTACTACCTACAGTTTATAGTGGTGTGACCTACAGTTTAAAGCTGACTCCGAACGCTAGATTTTTAAGGAACTTTTCATGGCAATTTTATTTATTCTCAGAGTTTTTGCCAAAAATCCGCTGAGAGGCAGGAGCCGAAGGAATATTTGTTTAATATTTCGTTTTGATGAATATGTCTGACCTGTGGTTTGGACCGTGGCCTCGTAGATAATATTTCCTTTCTAAGCATAAGTAGACTTACCATTTTGGCATACATTTAATGCATAATCCTCGAGATTACTCTGCAGATCTTCTGTATGTTATTATGGTATGCTAAGCCTACTGAAAACTCTCTGAATATGAGAATACATATCAGTTAACGAAACAGTATTATTCATTCAGTATAATTAATAAATGATACTGCTGTGGTTTTGCATCACTGTCTGACATATCTGCATACATACATAATTGGTTACGTTGTTCTTCTCGTGCAATGACCCATATATTCAATTTGTCTTTTAATATAATCATGTTCGAATGTACACATACAATACATACGCATAAGTATTATGCGTGCTTTTTTTCGTTTGGCATTATTTTCTTATTTTTTTTTTTTTTTTTTGTATTTTTATACACAGGCTCCTACTCTTACTCCCCCTATAAGAGTGTATTTATCTAAATAAACTAATGCTCATACAATACAATTAAATGCTCTTACTTACCACCTACAGATGTATGAAATGAATTTCTCTTTTCTTTGTAAATAATAACTTGGCGTAGCATTTTTTCTTTTTCACTCCGCACCATACACTATAACGTGGTTATGGGTTCGTGTGTAAGTATGCTAATACGTATGTGCATGTATAAGTAAGTGAGAACATTTTGTGTGCAAATATTATTAAAGAAATTAAAATTTCCTTTTAAACTGATGATTTCTGAGGCTGTCTCATCCTCTCTCTCTTTCTCTCTCTCACCTTCTCTGCCTCATTGTGAGCGTGTATGGCTTTAAAAGCTTTTTAAAGATACTTTGAATGATTTTTGTATTCGTTCAAACAGAATAAGAAAAGTCGGCTTAATATTGCGCAAGCATTTAAAAAAAGATTTGCCAGAAAAGAGGAAAATTAACTTCTTATACGTTTTCTTAATTTCTGTAACAACATGGTGGAATTCTTTCTTAATAGTCCTCTAACCGAAAAAAGAATTATTCAACTTTAATTTTATATTTGTCTTTTGTCTTTGCCTTTCCCGCCTTTAACTTTAAAAGTGTATGGGAGATATCATTGAAATTTTTCAGTTGTTTGAAAGTCCTATTGATGCCATTATGTGTGGAATATGACGTCGATCAAACGTTTGCCACAATTTCTCTGGGTGGACCACATTCGAAATACTCCTGGCTAAACTGATCCGATGGCATTGGTTATGTTTACGTTAACCAATTACCGCGACATCCACTGATTATTAACTGTAGAATTCAAACAAAATCTTTGTTTCTAAAACCATTAGGTTAGGTTAGGTTAGGTTTAAGGACGTGTACTTTTCCTTGGGACATGTACAATACCCAGAGGTCAAAATCACACATTGCAAATACGTGTTAGAAGATGCGCATATTGAATGTGATAAGGCATTGGGAAAATGAGAAGGTGTAGGAAGGGCTGGATATAGGAAACGGAGAAAAGAAGATGGACTACAATCACACAAGATAGTGCGACCATAACCTGGATGCCCTAGCTCTGCTCAATCAGCTCAATCTACTTACGAATCTATGGACGGCGCTAATGTCAGCTAGCGACAGAGAGTCCAAACCTTCAAACAAGCCTTTGCTTAGGGTTCTCAACCTACTCAGATTTGGACAGTTGCAGAGAAGGTGTTCGATAGTCTACAACTCCTCCTCATCGCAACATATCCTGCAATAGTCCGTCTGGGATCTGTTCGAAATCTTTGTCAGCTATCTAATATCACAGTGCCTTGTTATAAAAGCAAAAACTAACCATAGACCAGCCTTATCGAAGTCCAGCAACAAACCTGTTCTTAAACTTTCTATAGCAGGCCATAGACAACCTATACACGTAAGATCTGGTCCAATGCAGTTTATGAGGCAGATTGGGGTATCAGGACCAAATATCATGTCGCCCTCAGGAAGTAAACCTAATCTAGCGAGAGCATCCGCCATCTCATTACCGAGTATACAGGCATATATCGAAATTTAGCATACACGGAAGCGATCTGGTCCAACACTCATTCCGAATGGTGGTTGCCAAGAAATCAATTTTCTGAGGCGATAGGAATGAATAATCGGAACCACTGAAAACAATTGAATGCATATTAAGTGCTAGGCAAGGAATTGTCTATTTTGATTCTGAAATATGTTTGCGCAATAGGTTTGCAGCAGACAATATAGAAATACGCTATAAAGTTTATTGAGAGGATAATAAATCGTATGGTCGTAATAAGAAGACGATGATAATTGAAATAATAATCCTGTATTCAATCGGAAAAGTATTACGCGGACTAAATTGTGAATATATTGCAGCTAAATAAAGTTGAAAATTTCGATATTAAAAAACGAACACATTTCAAAGAAGACCCACGGTGATTTACTCGACAAATTTTTCTTCAAGCTTAAACAACGATGAACCTAAAGTAGCAATCATTGATCCTATTCAGCAAAGAATGCATACAACTCTTTACATGTTATTCGTAGTCTTACGGCTAAAAATATTATAAGTTTTCAAAATATAAAAATGCCATTAAAAAGCCAGTTTCTTTATCCCACATGAGCACAAACTGCATAATTTTCTCTGCAACATAGCGCAGTCATGAAGTTTTGAAATGCTTCAACCACAAATATCAGTTGTCTTGTATTTCTTTAGCTTCAAAAGCATTTCCCTTAACATGATTTTAATTGATTGATTCGATTATTTGCACTTCAATGATTCACAAATATTGTTTTAAATAATTTGAAAATGTTGAAATCAGCTCAACTCATTAAAATCAGTCTTTAAAGATCTTTTGCAGTGAAGAACAAGCGTATTTTATACCAGATCGACGCTATGGCTCTTAGGGCAGCCTGGTTGTTAATGAAGATCACAAAAGATTGCGAATCTCGAGAGGGCCTACTAGCTAAGGCCTCCATAGCCTTCAATATAGCCAAAATTTCTTCCTGTGAGTCGCTACAGTGCTCGTAGAATCAACGAACAAGCCGTGATTTACACCAGACCGACGCAATGGCTCTTATTTCAAACTGATTGTCAATGAAGATCACATAAGGTTCCGAATATGAAGTTGGCCTACTAGCTAAGGCTTCTGCCTGAAAGAAGCTACAGTCATCGTAAAATCGCCTTAACATCAGCGATATTTAGTTCCAATGAGACGGCGGAACTTGCCGTATTGTGTGCTTAGCAATGGATTTATTGCAAAGAAAGTACTATTCACTGGTCCGCTATCGCTTTGGATAACTTTTTATGGGGATGTATAAAGTCTAGTATCTAAGTCGACAAACTAGTCTTATAGCATTGCCAGCTTATATTAAAATCATCATTGACGAATGACCATCAGATTTAGTGGAATAAGTAGTTGAAAATGTGACTAATGCCGTGAAATTGTCTACGAGTTTATATTAAAAATAATTCATTTCAATCATATTTCTGTCTTGTGTTATCATTTTAAATTCTCAAGCTCTTAGAAAACATATCAGTGGAGGGTTTAATATCACGTACGTAGATTTTCTATGCATTTAACTAAGGAGTTTGCCGTAGTAGTGCCTTGGCTTATTAGACAAGAGGTCTTGAGTTCGCAGCCCTGCTCTGACATCGTAAAATAAATTTCTTACATTGATTTCCGCCCCGCATTCTTCTGAGAAAAGATCTGAGTGTAACTTATTGCCAAGGAAAGGTTTCTGCCGGGATGAGTACTATTGCTTGACCATAAATTATGGGAATTTTTGTTTTAATAATTTATGCTGTTCTATTATATCTTTTTTTAACTGCTAATAAAAACTTTATTTCGTTATTAATTTTAATAACATCAGTGATTAAAGTTCTACCATCAGTAGCGAACCGTAAAATGTAATGAAAAAAAAAAAATCATTAAGAATACAAGTAAATAAATAAAAACCCTATCTAGGCTGTAATGAAATAAATACAATTATTCCTTATCCCTTTATTATTGTGAATATTATTTATTTTTGATACAAAAACAAACACACAAAAAAACAAGAAAAAGTATTCATTATTAACCAACCAATATTCCTGGTATACCATCTGGTTGACCCAATTGTATCTCGTATTGTAACACAATCATCATTAAATAACAGTCAAACAATAAAAGTCTTCCTATAGATTTATAGCATAGCCTCGATATCAATGTGTAAGTTAGTATATTTTACTATAGTAATCGTATAATAGTAATAGCATGGTAGCGATAGTATTACATGTGTTTGGTTATTGTTTGTTTACTATTTATTGTTTCCTATTTTAGTCTATTTATGGGTCTTATTTTTTTCTATGGCAATATTATTTATTTAGTTTCGTTAATTTTCGGCCTCATAAAATATGACAATATGATGCCTTTCTTCTTATTTTTCATAATTTGTTTTTATTTCCTTATTCCGCATATAAAACCAAAGTAGCCGGCAGCATCGAGTGGGCCTTCTATCGGTTTTAATTTAAATGGCAATACTTATGCCATTCTATTCTGGCACTATATTCAGAATATTATCTTCACTGAACATATAATAATAAAAAAACAACAACACAACGGGATCAAATGACATTACACACACACAGTGGTAAACGAGCAAGAGAACGCCAATTAAAAGTAAAAACTTTTGACGAAAAGAAATTCAAAAATAATTTTAAAAAATATCTGGTGTATCAATCTTTTCTGTAAACTTGTTTTGGTATCGTGTGGCGAATATAAAATCTCATTTTAAATATTCATAATACGCCACATATACCCCTTGAATGGTATCAAGCAGCGTTGTCAACTCAGTGCTTTTAGCACTGTTTTTAGTGCTTTTTAAAACTTTCGACGCGGAAAATTTTCGAGTTAGTGGCTAGTGCTTTTTTAGTGCTTTTCTTTTCATGTCAGTGACACCAAATCAAAAATTAAAAAAAAAAAAAATAAAAAATTGGTAGAAGAAATAAGATTAAGACTTCCTAAAAACTACGAAATGCTAAGCAAAATTTCAGTAATCAATGTAAATAATGTTTTATCCCATACAAAATATGAAATCATGTCATTAGCTAGAGAATTTGAATCTAAACCAGACATTTTGACAAATATTGAAAATGCATGGCGAACGATACTAAAATGGCAAAATGAATGGTTAAATAATAAATAAATGGTTAAATCGAAATACACTGTTAATAGAGGTTGTATTAAAACATACAAGATTTTATTTTTTTAATTCATTATTATTCAAGTATTAAATTTGCTTCGTTGTTTTTAATTGTTCTTTAAATAAATGGTTTTGAATACGATGCATCTGAATTTATCTGTTTCCGATATAGCTGGAGAATTTTCTACGAACTTTAACAAAATATTACAGGCCTCTATTGCCTGTAATAACGTTAGATTTTCAATTTCAGTCTCTTCATCTTCGGAATTTGAGCTATGATCACTTTGCTGAGCTTGATTGACCATGTCAATGTCAGATAAAATAGCAAACGGCATGACATCAGCATCGCTCTCCACCCACTCTGTTAAATCATGAATGGAACAATTAGCATGTACTTCTATGTCTGAACGGTCACTTAATTCATTTTCAAAAGCTAGTAAATTATGTAGACCAAACATTAAGCAAAACCTGTGTGGATACTGCATAACAAGAAACAGCTGCTGTCCATATTGCTGTTCTTATATTTAATGATTTTGCGAATTCAGGTCTGCTGTTTGCACATAAGAGTTTCTGCACAATTGACTTGCGATAATTGCATTTAAAACTTTGAATCACTCCTTGGTCCATGGGCTGAATCAAAGACGTGCAATTCGGAGGAATGTATTTTACTACCACGTAACATAATAAAAAAATCACATGAATGCTGCACGGATAATAGAGGTAAAAAACGAAAGCACGGATAATAGAGGTAAAAATTCAAAAAAATCTGCATGCCGGTTAATAGATGTGACCGGTTAATGGAGGCCCGGTTAATCGAGGTTTAACTGTAATATTAATTTTGGTTTGTAAATTTTTTTACTGATTATATAAAATGGTGATAAAATGAAAATAAATATTATAATGTTTTAGTGCTTTTTTGTCAAAATTACGCGTTTTTTAACAAGTTTGGTGCTTTTTGAAAATTTATAGTTGACAACGCTGGTATCAAGTTAATATTCGGGTTAAATATTAATCATACGTCACATATGCCATAGATGTGGTATCAACTGAAAAATTTTTTTAAAAGACTGAGTTACACTTGACTTAGCAATGAGACAAACAGAGGAGATAGGCCTAGTCATGTGACAAGCATAAGTTGTGAGATGGCAGAGGATAATATAGCAGGATTAGAAATCCTAAAAATTAATTTTCCAACGACAAAAAACAGCAGCATAACTCAGTAACAAAAACGCAGCAAGTTACATATATATTTACATAGGGTAGGTGATCTATTGGTTTAAATTTGACTCATTGGTTATTTCGAATCTGACAATACCTACGTCATTCTATCCTGTCACAAAATTTAGTATATTATCTCCACTGAATGTAATGAATAGATTTACTCTTGAGCAACATTGGGATTTATTGGAAATTTATTTCCAAAGCAAAGGCAATTGCTCGGAAACTGCACGAAAATGTTGTACAAAATTTGATTGCAGAGAAGGACCAACAGTGCCCGGTAAATTTGGGAAATTTTATCGAACGCTTGTTCAGTGTCCAAAAATACAGCTAAGCAACACGTTTTGTGTATATGTATCTCGATAGGTTTATTATTGCAAATAATAATAACACAAGCGCCTTGTAAATACTCTTTTTGGCCCTCTGTTGCAAATTCATAACGAATTAAAGACTTTAAGACTAAACCTGCACCCGATGATAGGTAAAGATAAACTCATAACCTTTGACTTCTACATGTGATTTCATATTTAAGTTCGTTGCTAAGATAAAAAAAGTGTCGATTAACTTTTCCTTCGCAAAATACTCGACTTCATTGATTCTATAATAACGCGTTGAACTTTTGTAAAGCGCTCCATTTTCAATAAGCAGAATAAATATTTGTGATCACACAAAGGCATTATATTAGAAGAGTGCACTAGATATATATCTGCAATGAATCGTTTTTTTTATTTTTTTATTTTATATACTTTTTTATAATTTTTATTTATTTATTTAATTTTTATTTATTTATTTGATTTTTATTTCAATTAGTTAATATTTTATTACTTAACTTTTATTTTATTATAAATCTTCTGCAGACAAGCTATATTGCTTCGCGGAACTATTAATTAACAAAACTTCTTGTTAAACAAATTAACTAATTTTATATTCTTTAATTATCTATTGGCTTCAATGGATTTGTTAAAAAGTTTATATATGATAATATATTTGAATTATATAATATATTTGAATTGCCTTTCCTCTGTATAAAGGTTTTCCTTCCTATTTTTAGTGTATATATTGCAATAAAAAGTTATTACCAATATCTTAAGAATCATAGTTTTAATTGTTAAAATATCTAGTCGATAAGATCTCAAAATGTATAACGCATGAATATTGTAAATAAAGAAAATAATAATAATAAATATAAAAAAAATAAATAAAAAAAAAGAATTAGTCATCAGTACTCATGAAATTTCGAGTATGAGTGTGTCAACAGTATTGAAATGCAACTACTCTGATTCATTCGTACTCACTACAACACTGATTTATAAGTACAGGTTGCAATGAGTATGAGTACAATGTTGACATCAAACTCATAACATTCGAAACATGTTTGATTCATACTCCTCCTCATTCTGATCCATAAATTTAGAAAAATACTTATAACACTCATAAATGATTCGCGTGATTCGAATCATTCATCAAAATTTATATTCTTCGGTGTTGTAGCATTTACAAAAAAAGAACAAAGACAAAGACAGCGAGCAAAGCAAACAGTACACAACCTTCTTGTGAGTTTTGTAGTGTTCGTACGTTAATAATACTTATTTTGTGATTCTTGTAAGTGTTGAGTAAAGGCTAGTCGAAATCAACAACATCATGCGTGTTGTTAAGTATGATTACGATGAGTACTTCAAACTTTGAATATGAGTAGTATGAGTATAATATTTAAATAAGTATGAATGCGTATAAGAATCAGAAGTTATGAGTATGATTCGAATCTACTCATCTTTTTGAATACACACTGTTGATCTCTGGGCTGAACAGTTTATTATAAAGTTTCCTATCTGAAATGACTAAAAAGAATATGCGGAAATGTTTCTAATACCGAGTAAAGACGATTACTTAATAGGTCGCAACAATACTTTTGTCTTGTTACAACCTAGTGTCTTAGACCACCTATGGTGTGTGTGGACGGCAAATTTCTCGGTAATAATATTTGCTTTCATAGTTTTTGCCAGAATAGTAATGAGTAGAAGTATCCTAAAGATAATTTTTTTTAATTTTATGGCGTATTTGAGATGTCTAAGCTGAGAGCTTGGAACACTGGCTCTCCCTAATAAGCCTACACACTATATACTAGACTATTTTGCTTTTAATAAAAAAAAAATAATAATAATCGTCTTATTTCTTAAATGGCTTTATGTAACATGGCCAGAATTTTCTTAATTCCTATAAAGTTTTTTTGCAAATTTTCTTTTTCGAAATTATTGATCAAAATAATTGTAATTCCAGTCTGTCTGTGGTTGATGGAAACAATCAAAATGAAAAAAAAAATATGAAAAAATAAAACAAATCTGATGATAATTTGGCCATGGTCAAATAAATAATGAATTTCAAATTGAAATTAATTAAAAACAAGTAAGGACCTGTTAGTATTTCTATTTCTTCTTTTTTTTCTATTTTTTTTACTTTTTTGTCCGAAAATACAAATTTCTTTGGTTTAGAAACAATCAAAGGAATTTCTAAGTTTCAAAATGAAAAGGGTCAAGGTTAAATATTTTTCCTTTTTTATGTTTAGAAAGGAGACAGGGTTCATTTAATGTTAAAAAGAAATAATTGTTTTTTTTTGTTCTTTTTCTTTACTGACTAAAGAACCCACAAGATTTAAAAATTCCTATTAATTACCCGAAGCAACAAGGAAACATGGTGAGAGTCTGTTGTAGGAATTCATTTTAATTGTTACCTTAGAGTAGGGATAACTATGTTTACTATTAAATGTTGATTTTTTTATCAAATTAAATGAATCAAATAAGATTAAAAAATGTTCATTATTTTGGGTATTTTAAAAATGAAGAGTCAGCAAACTAAAATAAGAAAGGCCTGGACAATAAGGTGCCCTGATGGGCTAGTTGGTAGTTTGCTAAATTTCAAGTACCGAGGCTGTTCGATTACCACCAGACACCCCGGGTGTTTATGATTCTCTGATTGTTTGTCTGACACTATATCCGATTACTCACAACAGAAAAAACAAAGTGAGAATTATTACTAAAAAGCAGTTCTCGAAAAAAAAATTGGATTTTGGATACACTGGACACTGAAAAAACCAGAATTGTCGCACACTACTTTCCACACTTCCTCTCTATATAGGGGTCATCTTCAGAGAGTTGGTTTTAAAAAAAGGATCTGATCTAAGATCAGTGTTGTCGGTGGGCGTATGAAGTGATATTGTGATGTTGTATACAATTTCTCTGCAATACTGCTCGTTTGTTGCAAATTTTTCTTCAAACGCTTTTCTGGAGCGCATAAGGACAAAACGCTTAAAGCAGAGCCGCTTAAAAATATTCGAAATCCAACAACTTCATGTTAAAGTTAACTAACTTAGGGCCATTATCACATCTTTCTGTTAAAGTTGGGTCAACTTTAACTTCTTTTCCTTATTACAACCAACAGATAAAATATAGTTAACTTTTTCAAAAATGTGGCAGTGACGGAGCAATGTCAATGACACTGCTGAATTCAACAAGATCTTTAAAAATGCAGTGCCTTTTTATTTGTTATGTTTATTAATGCTTTATTATTATAGTAAAATCCTGCCTTTAGTTAACGGCCAGTTGTAATAATGGCCCTTAGTAAGTAAACATAAGAACAAATTATAATTTTAACTGTCGTGCAACAGCCGGTTGTGGTTGATTTTCCGCAAAGTACCAGGTGTAATGGTATGAAGAGAGCGCATTTCTGTTTGGTAAAAATAAGACACTAATTGTTAAAGGGAAAGTAACCAATATTTTATTCAAAGTATTGTCCATTGTTGGCTTCAATATTTTCGTCTTTCAGGCAATTTGTGGATTTCACGAGAATAAAACTGTTCGTCCAATTAATCACCCAATTTTCAACTTCCTTGTAGGAATCGAAGTGTTGCTCAGCCAAAGCGTGTCTCATCGATACAAACAAATTGTAGTCGGGAGGAGGGGCCAAGTCCGGTGAATACAGAGGCCGGGATGGCAGCTTCCTGCCTAATGGTTTGATTGTATCCTCAATCGGTTTTGCTCTATATACAGGGATATTCTCATGCTGCAAAATTACATTTCCGTGCCATGTGATCAATATGGTTGTTTTTCGATCAATAAACGGTCCAATCCAATCCAGCAATCAGTCAATACAGATTGACACCAAGTTCTAAAAGCTCGTGGTACATTATACATTTCTGGTCCCACCAGACACACAGTATTGTCTGCCTGCCGAAGCCAAAGTTGATAGTTGGTTCGGATTAATCCATCATTTTGTCCAATTCAGGATTCTGAAAAAAATTAATTTTTCATCGCCAGTAACAATGATTCTCTATCGTGTCTTTGACTCAAAATTTCACAAGAAGTTTTTCAATTTTCCATCTGTCTGTCACTCAATTCATGGTGCATCGAATGTGTAGGCTTTGAATCTTTCTTCATGGCATTTAAAGGGTCAGAAATTTGTTTGTTGTGCAATATTTCTGTCATTTATGTATTTTTTTCATTTTTCAGGTCTGCACCCTGCACCTTCGAAACTAACATGGTAGTTAAAATCGTTATATCTGAACCGTCAATACCATCTTCTGCATGTTGCTTCTGATAGAGCATGAAAAGCATATGTCTTTACAAGTATATGATGCGACTCTCCAGCACTTTTCTTCACATCTTACAAACGAACGTCAACCCTTGACTAAATGAGACTTTTACGTTTTGTTACGTTCAGAATCAGGAGGTTTTGCTTTGCATAAGAGGAACACGTATAAGGCGTTAGATTTTCTGTTCAGTTCCGTAGATGTACGTGTGCTGGCTTACAAGATGTGAGTCCACGGTTCAAGCCCCATGTCAGACATTTCCATCAAAACGAAAAATGAAGAAAACATTCCTTCCGCAACCTCATTCTGTGGGAGATACTAGATCGTATCTGACCATTTGTATATGTATGTACTTTTTTACAAAAGTACCATTTGATGCCAAAAAGTACTCTTTCAGTAATAGTTTAGTACCATTTTAAAATTTCAATTTTGCAACACTGCTATGGAGATATTTGTATCTTGTCGTTAACTTCATACCGGTACACCTAGTACATCAAACACTCCTGACAAACAATGCCGACTTAACTAACGAGCCACTTTTACTGTAGATTATCATCAGGGGTTCAATTGTTATCACTAGGCTTTCTCTGTTTTTTTACTCCGATATGTTCAAGGCGTGAGGTTGTCTGGCGATAACTTCTGTTTTGTAATCAGCATTATTCAAATGTTTTTATGCAGTATTTAATTCATGAGCATTTGAAATCCAGCTTTAAGATATTCAAACTTTAAAATTGTCTTTATATTGCCGACAGGTTCACTTTAATATGCAGATTAAAGAAGAATAAACTGAAGGCCTTAAAAAAGCAATAATCTGCGCTACCAGCATATCGTAAGTGGTTTAATAATGAATATGAGTTGGTTGGAATACTTTTTGTCGAATGTTTATCTAGGTTCTATTTTAGTAAAGCACTTAAACTGTTTAATGCTCGCATTTGCATGAAGATTTTCTATTTTATCTTCCTTTTTTAGCATATAAATCTTCGTTCGTTTGTTTTTATTTCTTTTTTTTTTAAATTTTTACATATTTTTTGTTCTAATGTTGCCTTTATTATTACAATACATTCCTTAACATCTTAAAGTAATTGCACGAATGGTGCACAAAAACAAGAGGATTTGTCCCCAACTGTAATGGAGAAGAAAATTTACAAAAAAGAAAAATAAGATGAAAAAATGGGGAATAAATCAAAGGAATACAGATTTGAACGTGGGCAAAGCATAATCCAGTGTAGAAGTTTTTGTTGTCGCATATGTACATGCAGGAAGACATATGGATTATATATGTAGTTGTAAGCAGATATTACATACATCCTTATAAAACCACATATGGCTCAGTTTATAATAAAAACTTTTTACAGTTAATAAAAGAAAATTTAAAAAATAAGAAAAACAGAAAAAGAAAAAATATTTCACTAAATAGGCCCTCCAAACAAATTGTTTCACTGTAAGTTGAGAGCTTAATCTCAGGCACGTTATTTTTCTACGCACGTAATTAAGTCGGTTGTCGTAATCTAGCAGGTAGTGTGTTGGCCTATTAGACAAGAGGTCGAGAGTTCACAACTCTGCCCTGACGTTGTGAAAACTAAATATTTCTTACGTCGACTAACTTATTGCCAACGGAAGGCTTCTGCAGTAGCCGCTAAATGTTAGGTCTTGTTACTATTGAATAAAGAAATTAACCAGGTTATAATACTGAGTAAAAGGCTTCATAGTCTAGTAGGTAGTGTGTTGGCTTATTAGCTATGGGGCCACGGTTCAAACCCCAGGTCAGACATCTCTCTCTCAGCAGATATCTGACAAATACTTTGAAAGTAAATCAAAATTGTCATGTCTTGAAGAGAACTCTGTCGTATATAATTATTCCTTGATTCTTCAAACCGAAGTCTGCTATTCTCATAGTAGTCCTTGATATTCTAACACATACGAGTACATACATGCGTACATAAGTGGTAATTAAAATGCTTCAGTAAGGTTTCTCACAACACTGTTGTGTATGTTAATTTTATCCATATGTGGCGGTGCCTAGAGTTTAAAGATGACTCCGAACTACAGATTTTTTTGAGAATTTTTTCAAAGCAATTTTTTTGCTCTCTGAGTTTTTGCCAGAAATCTGTTGAGAGGAAGTCGCCGAAGAAATATTTTTATATTTTCGTTTTGATGTCCCACCTGAGGCTTGACCAGTGGCCTTACGTTTATAAGCCAACACACTACCTACTAGACCACGACGACCTCTATGTTGTGTGTACTACCTACAGTTTATAGTGGTGTGACCTACAGTTTAAAGCTGACTCCGAACGCTAGATTTTTAAGGAACTTTTCATGGCAATTTTATTTATTCTCAGAGTTTTTGCCAAAAATCCGCTGAGAGGCAGGAGCCGAAGGAATATTTGTTTAATATTTCGTTTTGATGAATATGTCTGACCTGTGGTTTGGACCGTGGCCTCCTAGATAATATTTCCTTTCTAAGCATAAGTAGACTTACCATTTTGGCATACATTTAATGCATAATCCTCGAGATTACTCTGCAGATCTTCTGTATGTTATTATGGTATGCTAAGCCTACTGAAAACTCTCTGAATATGAGAATACATATCAGTTAACGAAACAGTATTATTCATTCAGTATAATTAATAAATGATACTGCTGTGGTTTTGCATCACTGTCTGACATATCTGCATACATACATAATTGGTTACGTTGTTCTTCTCGTGCAATGACCCATATATTCAATTTGTCTTTTAATATAATCATGTTCGAATGTACACATACAATACATACGCATAAGTATTATGCGTGCTTTTTTTCGTTTGGCATTATTTTCTTATTTTTTTTTTTTTTTTTTGTATTTTTATACACAGGCTCCTACTCTTACTCCCCCTATAAGAGTGTATTTATCTAAATAAACTAATGCTCATACAATACAATTAAATGCTCTTACTTACCACCTACAGATGTATGAAATGAATTTCTCTTTTCTTTGTAAATAATAACTTGGCGTAGCATTTTTTCTTTTTCACTCCGCACCATACACTATAACGTGGTTATGGGTTCGTGTGTAAGTATGCTAATACGTATGTGCATGTATAAGTAAGTGAGAACATTTTGTGTGCAAATATTATTAAAGAAATTAAAATTTCCTTTTAAACTGATGATTTCTGAGGCTGTCTCATCCTCTCTCTCTTTCTCTCTCTCACCTTCTCTGCCTCATTGTGAGCGTGTATGGCTTTAAAAGCTTTTTAAAGATACTTTGAATGATTTTTGTATTCGTTCAAACAGAATAAGAAAAGTCGGCTTAATATTGCGCAAGCATTTAAAAAAAGATTTGCCAGAAAAGAGGAAAATTAACTTCTTATACGTTTTCTTAATTTCTGTAACAACATGGTGGAATTCTTTCTTAATAGTCCTCTAACCGAAAAAAGAATTATTCAACTTTAATTTTATATTTGTCTTTTGTCTTTGCCTTTCCCGCCTTTAACTTTAAAAGTGTATGGGAGATATCATTGAAATTTTTCAGTTGTTTGAAAGTCCTATTGATGCCATTATGTGTGGAATATGACGTCGATCAAACGTTTGCCACAATTTCTCTGGGTGGACCACATTCGAAATACTCCTGGCTAAACTGATCCGATGGCATTGGTTATGTTTACGTTAACCAATTACCGCGACATCCACTGATTATTAACTGTAGAATTCAAACAAAATCTTTGTTTCTAAAACCATTAGGTTAGGTTAGGTTAGGTTTAAGGACGTGTACTTTTCCTTGGGACATGTACAATACCCAGAGGTCAAAATCACACATTGCAAATACGTGTTAGAAGATGCGCATATTGAATGTGATAAGGCATTGGGAAAATGAGAAGGTGTAGGAAGGGCTGGATATAGGAAACGGAGAAAAGAAGATGGACTACAATCACACAAGATAGTGCGACCATAACCTGGATGCCCTAGCTCTGCTCAATCAGCTCAATCTACTTACGAATCTATGGACGGCGCTAATGTCAGCTAGCGACAGAGAGTCCAAACCTTCAAACAAGCCTTTGCTTAGGGTTCTCAACCTACTCAGATTTGGACAGTTGCAGAGAAGGTGTTCGATAGTCTACAACTCCTCCTCATCGCAACATATCCTGCAATAGTCCGTCTGGGATCTGTTCGAAATCTTTGTCAGCTATCTAATATCACAGTGCCTTGTTATAAAAGCAAAAACTAACCATAGACCAGCCTTATCGAAGTCCAGCAACAAACCTGTTCTTAAACTTTCTATAGCAGGCCATAGACAACCTATACACGTAAGATCTGGTCCAATGCAGTTTATGAGGCAGATTGGGGTATCAGGACCAAATATCATGTCGCCCTCAGGAAGTAAACCTAATCTAGCGAGAGCATCCGCCATCTCATTACCGAGTATACAGGCATATATCGAAATTTAGCATACACGGAAGCGATCTGGTCCAACACTCATTCCGAATGGTGGTTGCCAAGAAATCAATTTTCTGAGGCGATAGGAATGAATAATCGGAACCACTGAAAACAATTGAATGCATATTAAGTGCTAGGCAAGGAATTGTCTATTTTGATTCTGAAATATGTTTGCGCAATAGGTTTGCAGCAGACAATATAGAAATACGCTATAAAGTTTATTGAGAGGATAATAAATCGTATGGTCGTAATAAGAAGACGATGATAATTGAAATAATAATCCTGTATTCAATCGGAAAAGTATTACGCGGACTAAATTGTGAATATATTGCAGCTAAATAAAGTTGAAAATTTCGATATTAAAAAACGAACACATTTCAAAGAAGACCCACGGTGATTTACTCGACAAATTTTTCTTCAAGCTTAAACAACGATGAACCTAAAGTAGCAATCATTGATCCTATTCAGCAAAGAATGCATACAACTCTTTACATGTTATTCGTAGTCTTACGGCTAAAAATATTATAAGTTTTCAAAATATAAAAATGCCATTAAAAAGCCAGTTTCTTTATCCCACATGAGCACAAACTGCATAATTTTCTCTGCAACATAGCGCAGTCATGAAGTTTTGAAATGCTTCAACCACAAATATCAGTTGTCTTGTATTTCTTTAGCTTCAAAAGCATTTCCCTTAACATGATTTTAATTGATTGATTCGATTATTTGCACTTCAATGATTCACAAATATTGTTTTAAATAATTTGAAAATGTTGAAATCAGCTCAACTCATTAAAATCAGTCTTTAAAGATCTTTTGCAGTGAAGAACAAGCGTATTTTATACCAGATCGACGCTATGGCTCTTAGGGCAGCCTGGTTGTTAATGAAGATCACAAAAGATTGCGAATCTCGAGAGGGCCTACTAGCTAAGGCCTCCATAGCCTTCAATATAGCCAAAATTTCTTCCTGTGAGTCGCTACAGTGCTCGTAGAATCAACGAACAAGCCGTGATTTACACCAGACCGACGCAATGGCTCTTATTTCAAACTGATTGTCAATGAAGATCACATAAGGTTCCGAATATGAAGTTGGCCTACTAGCTAAGGCTTCTGCCTGAAAGAAGCTACAGTCATCGTAAAATCGCCTTAACATCAGCGATATTTAGTTCCAATGAGACGGCGGAACTTGCCGTATTGTGTGCTTAGCAATGGATTTATTGCAAAGAAAGTACTATTCACTGGTCCGCTATCGCTTTGGATAACTTTTTATGGGGATGTATAAAGTCTAGTATCTAAGTCGACAAACTAGTCTTATAGCATTGCCAGCTTATATTAAAATCATCATTGACGAATGACCATCAGATTTAGTGGAATAAGTAGTTGAAAATGTGACTAATGCCGTGAAATTGTCTACGAGTTTATATTAAAAATAATTCATTTCAATCATATTTCTGTCTTGTGTTATCATTTTAAATTCTCAAGCTCTTAGAAAACATATCAGTGGAGGGTTTAATATCACGTACGTAGATTTTCTATGCATTTAACTAAGGAGTTTGCCGTAGTAGTGCCTTGGCTTATTAGACAAGAGGTCTTGAGTTCGCAGCCCTGCTCTGACATCGTAAAATAAATTTCTTACATTGATTTCCGCCCCGCATTCTTCTGAGAAAAGATCTGAGTGTAACTTATTGCCAAGGAAAGGTTTCTGCCGGGATGAGTACTATTGCTTGACCATAAATTATGGGAATTTTTGTTTTAATAATTTATGCTGTTCTATTATATCTTTTTTTAACTGCTAATAAAAACTTTATTTCGTTATTAATTTTAATAACATCAGTGATTAAAGTTCTACCATCAGTAGCGAACCGTAAAATGTAATGAAAAAAAAAAAATCATTAAGAATACAAGTAAATAAATAAAAACCCTATCTAGGCTGTAATGAAATAAATACAATTATTCCTTATCCCTTTATTATTGTGAATATTATTTATTTTTGATACAAAAACAAACACACAAAAAAACAAGAAAAAGTATTCATTATTAACCAACCAATATTCCTGGTATACCATCTGGTTGACCCAATTGTATCTCGTATTGTAACACAATCATCATTAAATAACAGTCAAACAATAAAAGTCTTCCTATAGATTTATAGCATAGCCTCGATATCAATGTGTAAGTTAGTATATTTTACTATAGTAATCGTATAATAGTAATAGCATGGTAGCGATAGTATTACATGTGTTTGGTTATTGTTTGTTTACTATTTATTGTTTCCTATTTTAGTCTATTTATGGGTCTTATTTTTTTCTATGGCAATATTATTTATTTAGTTTCGTTAATTTTCGGCCTCATAAAATATGACAATATGATGCCTTTCTTCTTATTTTTCATAATTTGTTTTTATTTCCTTATTCCGCATATAAAACCAAAGTAGCCGGCAGCATCGAGTGGGCCTTCTATCGGTTTTAATTTAAATGGCAATACTTATGCCATTCTATTCTGGCACTATATTCAGAATATTATCTTCACTGAACATATAATAATAAAAAAACAACAACACAACGGGATCAAATGACATTACACACACACAGTGGTAAACGAGCAAGAGAACGCCAATTAAAAGTAAAAACTTTTGACGAAAAGAAATTCAAAAATAATTTTAAAAAATATCTGGTGTATCAATCTTTTCTGTAAACTTGTTTTGGTATCGTGTGGCGAATATAAAATCTCATTTTAAATATTCATAATACGCCACATATACCCCTTGAATGGTATCAAGCAGCGTTGTCAACTCAGTGCTTTTAGCACTGTTTTTAGTGCTTTTTAAAACTTTCGACGCGGAAAATTTTCGAGTTAGTGGCTAGTGCTTTTTTAGTGCTTTTCTTTTCATGTCAGTGACACCAAATCAAAAATTAAAAAAAAAAAAAATAAAAAATTGGTAGAAGAAATAAGATTAAGACTTCCTAAAAACTACGAAATGCTAAGCAAAATTTCAGTAATCAATGTAAATAATGTTTTATCCCATACAAAATATGAAATCATGTCATTAGCTAGAGAATTTGAATCTAAACCAGACATTTTGACAAATATTGAAAATGCATGGCGAACGATACTAAAATGGCAAAATGAATGGTTAAATAATAAATAAATGGTTAAATCGAAATACACTGTTAATAGAGGTTGTATTAAAACATACAAGATTTTATTTTTTTAATTCATTATTATTCAAGTATTAAATTTGCTTCGTTGTTTTTAATTGTTCTTTAAATAAATGGTTTTGAATACGATGCATCTGAATTTATCTGTTTCCGATATAGCTGGAGAATTTTCTACGAACTTTAACAAAATATTACAGGCCTCTATTGCCTGTAATAACGTTAGATTTTCAATTTCAGTCTCTTCATCTTCGGAATTTGAGCTATGATCACTTTGCTGAGCTTGATTGACCATGTCAATGTCAGATAAAATAGCAAACGGCATGACATCAGCATCGCTCTCCACCCACTCTGTTAAATCATGAATGGAACAATTAGCATGTACTTCTATGTCTGAACGGTCACTTAATTCATTTTCAAAAGCTAGTAAATTATGTAGACCAAACATTAAGCAAAACCTGTGTGGATACTGCATAACAAGAAACAGCTGCTGTCCATATTGCTGTTCTTATATTTAATGATTTTGCGAATTCAGGTCTGCTGTTTGCACATAAGAGTTTCTGCACAATTGACTTGCGATAATTGCATTTAAAACTTTGAATCACTCCTTGGTCCATGGGCTGAATCAAAGACGTGCAATTCGGAGGAATGTATTTTACTACCACGTAACATAATAAAAAAATCACATGAATGCTGCACGGATAATAGAGGTAAAAAACGAAAGCACGGATAATAGAGGTAAAAATTCAAAAAAATCTGCATGCCGGTTAATAGATGTGACCGGTTAATGGAGGCCCGGTTAATCGAGGTTTAACTGTAATATTAATTTTGGTTTGTAAATTTTTTTACTGATTATATAAAATGGTGATAAAATGAAAATAAATATTATAATGTTTTAGTGCTTTTTTGTCAAAATTACGCGTTTTTTAACAAGTTTGGTGCTTTTTGAAAATTTATAGTTGACAACGCTGGTATCAAGTTAATATTCGGGTTAAATATTAATCATACGTCACATATGCCATAGATGTGGTATCAACTGAAAAATTTTTTTAAAAGACTGAGTTACACTTGACTTAGCAATGAGACAAACAGAGGAGATAGGCCTAGTCATGTGACAAGCATAAGTTGTGAGATGGCAGAGGATAATATAGCAGGATTAGAAATCCTAAAAATTAATTTTCCAACGACAAAAAACAGCAGCATAACTCAGTAACAAAAACGCAGCAAGTTACATATATATTTACATAGGGTAGGTGATCTATTGGTTTAAATTTGACTCATTGGTTATTTCGAATCTGACAATACCTACGTCATTCTATCCTGTCACAAAATTTAGTATATTATCTCCACTGAATGTAATGAATAGATTTACTCTTGAGCAACATTGGGATTTATTGGAAATTTATTTCCAAAGCAAAGGCAATTGCTCGGAAACTGCACGAAAATGTTGTACAAAATTTGATTGCAGAGAAGGACCAACAGTGCCCGGTAAATTTGGGAAATTTTATCGAACGCTTGTTCAGTGTCCAAAAATACAGCTAAGCAACACGTTTTGTGTATATGTATCTCGATAGGTTTATTATTGCAAATAATAATAACACAAGCGCCTTGTAAATACTCTTTTTGGCCCTCTGTTGCAAATTCATAACGAATTAAAGACTTTAAGACTAAACCTGCACCCGATGATAGGTAAAGATAAACTCATAACCTTTGACTTCTACATGTGATTTCATATTTAAGTTCGTTGCTAAGATAAAAAAAGTGTCGATTAACTTTTCCTTCGCAAAATACTCGACTTCATTGATTTCATAATAACGCGTTGTTCTTTTGTAAAGCGCTCCATTTTCAATAAGCGGAATAAATATATGTGATCACACAAAGGCATTATAATAGAAGAGTGCACTAGATATATATCTGCAATGAATCGTTTTTTCATAATTTGTATTTATTTATTTGATTTTTATTTATTTATTTAATTTTTATTTATTTTTTTTTCAATTAGTTAATATTTTATTACTTAATTTTTATTTTATTATAAATCTTCTGCAGACAAGCTATATTGCTTCGCGGAACTATTAATTAACAAAACTTCTTGTTAAACAAATTAACTAATTTTATATCCTTTAATTATCTATTGGCTTCAATGGATTTGTTAAAAAGTTTATATTTTATAATATATTTGAATTATATAAAATATTTGAATTGCTTTTCCTCTGTATAAAGGTTTTTGTTTTTCCTTAATATTTTTTAAGGTGAATATTAAATTAAATAAATTATAATTTAATAAATAAGTGGACACTGTGTGAATTTTAACCTTTATGTCAACAGATACATACCCGGGTATGTTTTGTGTTTTTAAATCGCCGTATCTCAGTAAGTAATAGCTGTATTAACCTGAAATTTAATGATATCCTCAATAGTAGTGTTTTTTACTTTTTTCCCAGATTTGAGTAAGAACGGGGGATGGGGGCCAAAGATGTGGCCATTTTTTAATTTCTATCCCTTACGTCAACAGATACATACCTGGGTATGCATAATGAAATATATGAAAATATGTTGATGTTGGATGTTTATTGATATTGCATATTGTTTATAATTGTTGTAATCTAAGATCATGAGTCGCTTTATCTTTGGACCTTGCACGCATTGTGGAAAGAAGTAGAACCGACTTATTGTTTTTTTGGGATGTAAGAGCAAAATATAATATTGTTACTGAAACCAAGTACAGTTGACTCTACTTCCCGTCCATTAGATAAAGCGAAATATGGTGATACAAACACTCGTCTTCTGTTTACTGTACCTAACATTGATAAACTGCTGTCCATCATTAAATTTTTAGCTAAGTTATAAGTTGTGAAGAAATTATCGCAAACAATATTCCGTCCACTTCCGCGAAAAAGATCGACGCACAAGTCCTTCAATACCCTCTCTCCTACGTTTTTTCCCTTTCGCCGGATGTCGCCAATCCAGTATAAATTTGTCCCTTCATTGGATAGGATGAGACGGAGTCATATACCCACCATACTTTAATTCCGTACTAGGCGGGTTTGTTTGGTATGTATTGTGTAAACCCAGTACCACCACGGAAAGGATACAACTGTCCATTAACTGCCACATTTGCACCTGTTACGTAATTGCATTCAGCATTAAAAATAAGTCCGTTATGACTGCAGCTTTGTCGGTTTTTACGCTGTTGACGTGTTTTTCTGTTGTCAAAACGTATAAAGCGGCTTATATCCTAAAAATGCCGCACGCTCATGGAAGCTCGATATAAGGGATGTGGGGTCGTTTTCCATAAGTCTTTATTATGTACGTAAACAGAGTTCGTAACATCACCCAACAATTGAAGACCCATGTAGGATCAAACTCTTTTTTGATAACACTTTCATGTACGTGATTCTTTTGTTAGATTTGGAGTATAAAATGTTCGTAGCACCAATTTGCATATTTCTGTTTGTCTCATATATGATAATTTCACACATTTCTTCGGGTAATATTAACATGAATGTTTCTACGATGCTTAGACATTAATACTACATAGGAATAATCTAAACAACAAAAGAATTCCGTGTAAAATGTATGAACATACCCGGGTATGCTTCTGTTGACGTAAGTATAATTTTTTATCTGTTGACATAAAAACACTCGCGAATACAGACCAAACTGTTCGATAAAAAAAGATGAGACCGATGTCTATGGAGTTATTATTTTAACTAACTTATTTATTTTCTTCATATTCTTTTCTTACTTCTAACATATCATAATTTAGCTTAACGATAACGGACAAGGACATTCAGCAAATCCGTTGCTTTATTTGTCCTTGTAATAGATATTATATAATATTTATTCGTTGAACTTAACGCTACTTTCTTACTTATTACTAGATTATATTAGGATAGTTCATGTTTATAAAATTATTATATTAGTTAATTATTATTATATTCTAAATTCATTTTTATTGTAATTATGTTGTTACGTTTGTTATTTATAAATAGTGTAGATGTGGCCCAACAGTTTTCCTTCCTATTTTTAGTGTATATATTGCAATAAAAAATTATTACCAATATCTTAAGAATCCTAGTTTGCATTGTTAAAATATCTAGTCGATAAGATCTCAAAATGTATAACGCATGAATATTGTAAATAAAGGGAATAATAATAATAAATAAAAAAAAAATTAAAAAAAAAATAAATAACAAAAAAGAATTACTCATCAGTACTCATGAAATTTCGAGTACGAGTGTGTCAACAGTATTGAAATTCAACTACTCTGATTCATTCGTACTCACTACAACACTGATTTATAAGTACAGATTGCAATGAGTATGAGTACAACGTTGACATCAAACTCATAACATTCAAAATATATTTGATTCATACTCCTCCTCATTCAGGTCCATAAATTGAGAAAAATACTTATAATACTCATAAATGATTCGCGTGATTCGAATCATTCATCAAAATTTGTATTCTTCGGTGTTGTAGCACTTACAAAAAAAGAACAAAGGCAAAGACAGCGAGCAAAGCAAACAGTACACAACCTTCTTGTGATTATTGTAGTGTTCGCACGTTAATAATACTTATTTTGTGATTTTTGTAAATGTTGAGTAAAGGCTAGTCGAAATCAACAACATCATGCGTGTTGTTAAGTATGATTACGATGAGTACTTCAAACTTTGAATATGAGTAGTATGAGTATAATATTTAAATAAGTATGAATGCGTATAAGTATCAGAAGTTATGAGTATGATTCGATTCTACTCATCTTTGTGAATACACATTGTTGAGATCTGGGCTGAACAGTTTATTATAAAGTTTCCTATCTGAAATGACTAAAAAGAATATGCGGAAATGTTTCTAATACCGACTAAAGACTTAATAGGTCGCAGCAATACTTTTGTCTTGTTACAACCTAGTTTCTTAGACCACCTATGTTGTGTGTGAACGGCAAATTTCTCGGTAATAATATTTACTGTCATAGTTTTTGCCAGAATACTAATGAGCAGAAGTATCCTAAAGATATATTTTTTTCATTTTATGGCTTATTTGAGATGTCTATGCTGAGAGCTTGGAACACTTGCTCTCCCTAATAAGCCTACACACTGTCTACTAGACTATTTTGCTTTTATTAAAAAAGATAATAATAATCGTCTTATTTTTTAAATGGCTTATGTATGTATTGTGCGCCATGCCCCTAACATGGTCACAGTTTCTTTAATTCTTTTATTTTTTTTTTGCCAATTTTATTTTTTAATTTATTTTTTGTCTAACAAAATTATTTATCAAAATCATTATTATTTCAGTCTGTCTGTGGTTGATGGCAACAATAAAAATAAAACAAATCTGATAATGATTTAGTCATGGTCAAATAAATAATGAATTTCAAATTGAAATTAATTAAAAACAAGTAAACAAGGACCTGTTAGTGATTCTATTTCTTCTTTTTTTTCTATTTTTGTTTTGTTTTTATATTCCGAAAAAACTGATTTTTTGTTTTTTGGTTTAGAAACAATCAAAGGAATTTCTATGTTTCAAAATGAAAAGGGTCAAGGTTAAGTATTTTTCCTTTTTTATGTTTAGAAAGGAGACAAAGTTCATTTAATATATTTTGAAAAGAATATTGTTTTTTATGGTTCTTGTTGTTTACTGACTAAAGAACACACAAGATTTAAAAATTCCTATTAATTACCAGAAGCTACAAGGAAACATGGTTAGATTCTGTTGTAGGAATTCATTTTAATTGTTATCCTTAGAGTATGTTTACTATTAATTGTTGATTTTCTTTATCAAATTAAATGAATCAAATAAGATTAAAAAATTTTCATTATTTTGGGAATTTTAGAAATGAAGAGTCAGCAAACTAAAATAAGAAAGGTCTGGACCAGACCTAGAATCGGATCATACTCATAATTTTTGATGCTTGTACGCATTCATACTTATTTTAATATCGTGGAATCTCTACTAATATTCAAAGTTTGAAGTACTCATCATATTCATACTTAACAACACGTATGATGTTGTTGATTTCGACTCTCCATGACTCAACATTTACAAGGATTACAAAATAAGTATGATTCGCGTACGAACACTACAATACTCACTAAATGGTTGTGTATTTGATCTGCTTGCTGGTCTGTCTTTTTTTGCTTATGTGTCTTTTTTCTTTTTTTGTAAACAACTAATTTTGATGAATGATTCGAATCATTTATGAGTATTATAAGTATTTTTCTATAATTTACGAATCTGGGTGAGTAGGCGTATGATTTTGTTGTCAACGTAGTATGCGTACTCATTGCAACCTGTACTTATAAATCAACGATGTAGTGAATACGAATGAATCAGAGTAGTGTAATTTCAATATTGTTAACTCACTTATATTCAAAATTTCATGAGTGCTTATGACTAGTGAAAAAGCGATGCATTGCTGATCTCTGGTCTGAACTATAACGTGCCCTGATGGGCTAGTTGGTAGTGTGCTATATTTCAAGTACCGAGGCTGTTCGATTTCCACCAGATATTCTGTGTGTTTGAGAATTATTACTAAAAAGCAATTCTCGAAAAAAAGTGATATAGAATACACTGCTCACTTTTCTCCTATAAACTATATTTCTTCTACAAACTTTGTTCCCTCCCGTAATCTAACAAACAGGTTGTTAAGGTTAATTAACTTTGAAAATAAATAAAAGACTGAATTATAAATTTAACAATCGTGAAACAGCTCATTCCGGTTGATTTTCGGCAAAGTAACATTTGTGCCGGTGTTGAGTAAGCTATTTTTCTTGTGAAAATAGAACACAAATTTTAAATAGGAAAGTAAAAGCAAAAATTGTATTCAAATTATTGACCATTACTGGCTGCACATTTTTCCCTCGTTGGAATCTAAGTAAGTGTTCCATCGATAAAAAGAAATTGTAGTCGGGAGGAGGAGCTAAATCCGGTGAATACGGAGGCCGGGATATTAGCTTCCTCTGTGTACAGGTTTATTTTCATGTTGAACAATTGCATTGGCGTACCTTGTGATCAATATGGTTGTTTTTCGATCAATAAATGGTCCAATCCAATCCAGCAATCTGCAATGATTTTCTATCGTGTCTTTAACTCAAAATTTCACAAAAGGTTTTTGATTTTCCATCTGTCTGTCATTCAATTCATGGAGCATCCAATGTGTAGACTTTGAATCTTTCTCATGGCTTTTAAACGGTCAGAAATTTGTTTGTTGTGCCATATTTCTGTCATTTATTTCTTTCATTCTTCTTGCATTCTTCATGCCTCACATCAAAGTGGTTATCTCCGTACCTTTGAAACTAACATGGTAATGTTACACGTTAAAATCATTATCTTTGAGAGATACTAGATCGTAACCTTGATTGAAGGGTTGTAATGATCATTTGTGTATGTATGTACTTTTTTACGAAAGTACCATTTGATGCCAAAAAATTACTCTTTCAGTAATAGTTTAGTACCATTTTAAAATTTCAATTTTGCAACATTGCTACGGTACACGTAGCACATCAAACACTCCTGACAAACAATGCGACTTAACTAACGATCCACTTTTACTGTAGATTATCATCAGGGGTTCAATTGTTATCACTAGGCTTTCTCTGTTGTTTTACTCTGTTCAAGGCGTGAGGTTGTCTGGCGATAACTTCTGTTTTGTAATCAGTTATTCATGATTTTATGCAGTCTTTAACTCATGAGCATTTGAAATCGAGCTTTAAGATATTCAAACTTTAAAATTGTCTTTATATTGCCGACAGTTTCACTTTAATATGCAGATTAAAGAAAAATAAACTGAAGGCCTTAAAAAAGCCATAATCTGTGCTACCTTGCGCTAACACCATGTTGTAAGTGTTTAATAATGAATATGAGTTGGTTGGAATACTTTTTTGTCGAATGTTTATCTAGGTTCTATTTTAGTAAAGCACTTAAACGGTTTAATGCTCGTATTTGCATGAAGATTTTCTATTTTATCTTGGGTTTTTAGCATATAAATCTACTTTCGTTTTCAATTTTTTTTTTGTAAATTTTTACTTATTTTTTGTTTGCTAATGTTGCCTTTATTATTACAATACATTCCTTAACATCTTAAAGTAATTGCACGAATGATGCACAAGAACAAGAGGATTTGTCCCCAACTGTAATGGAGAAGAAAATTTACAAAAAAGAAAAAAAAGATAGAAAAAATAGGGAATAAATCAAAGGAATACAGATTTGAACGTGGGCACAGCATAAGCAAACGAAAAGTTGTTGTTGTCGCATATGTACATACAGAAAGACATATGGATTATGCCTGTAGTTGTAAGGAGATTTTATCAACACAGTTACATACATCCTTAGAAAACCACATATGGCTCAGTTTATAATAAAAACTTTTTACAGTTAATAAAAGAAAATTAAAAATTAAAAAACAGAAAAAGAAAAAATATTTCACTAAATAGGCCCTCCAATCAAATTGTTTCACTGCAAGTTGAGACTTATACAGATTTATGAGATATACGGTCATATATGTTCCTTATAATATATGCCCCAATACTCTTGCGCTAAGAACCTCAGGAAGCTGTTTCGTAGCAGTGAAAACAGATTTCCGATATGTATTCTAGTGAATCGTTTTCCTCAGTACAGAATCTGTAAATTGGTCTTGAAGAGATCTCTGTCGTATATACAAATTATTCGTTGATTCTTCAAACCAGTCAGAAGGCTACTATTCTCATAGTAGTAATTTATATTCTAACCCCTAAATACATGCGTACATAATTGGTCATTAAAATGCTTCAGTAAGGACTACAACCTAGCTTCTCACACAACTTATTTTTTGTGTGTTAATTTTATCAATGAGGGGCGGTGCCTACAGTTTGAAGTCGACTACGAACGAAGGATTTCTCTTAAGAATCTTTTTAAAGCAATTTTTTTACTCTTAGAGTTTTTGTCAGAAATCCATTGAGAGGAAGTTGCCGAAGTAATGTTTTTTTTAATATTTGGTTTTGATGGGAATGCCTGACCTGTAGTTTGAACCGTGGCCTCATAGCTATTAGCTAGTTGTGTTGGCTCAATACCTACTAAACTACGGCAACTATCTTGACATTATATCGCACTATAGTTAGCTAGAAGAAATTTGAAATGTTTCAATTCATTGGCTTTGAGAAGAATATTTGCCTTTCATTTTATCTTTCGTTTTCACTTCCTAAGCATAGGTAGCCTTATCATATTTTGCATACATTTAATGCGTATTCTTCGAGATTACTCTGCAGATCTGCTGTATGTTATTACAGTATGCTAAACGTACTGGAAACGTTCCAGTATCATTCATAGATTATGACTGAATGGTTTTAATGACCAAATATGTTTGTGTGTATTATTCATAGATGTTTTATTTTGGTTTTATATGATATCATGAATAAATGATACTGCTGTGGTTTTGCATCACTTTCCTACATACATACATGGCAGCCCATCAGTCAGGATTACGACTTAACTTCTCATACCACTTATGTATGTTGTGTGTGTTAATTTTATATTTGAGTGGCGGAACCTACAGTTTAAAGTCGCTTACGAACAATATATTTTTGGAAAACTTTTCATTTCTATTTTTATTTACTCCCAAATTATGTATGTGTGTATGTATGTATCAGAGATGAACAATAATTAATTTTTTCGCTATTCATAAGCGCTCATGAAATTTTGAATACAAGTGAGTCAACAATATTGAAAGTAAACTACTCTGATTCATTCGTACTCACTACAACGTTGATTTATAAGTACAGGTGAGTATGAGTACAACGTTGACATCAAACTCATACCATTCGAAACATGTTTGATTCATAAGTCTACTCATTCAGATTCATGAATTTAGTAAAACACTCATACTCATTAATGATTCGAGTGATTGGAAAGACAGCAACCAAAGCAAACGCACAACCTTCTAGTGAGTATTGTACGTGAATCATACTTATTTTGTGATACTTGCAAATGTTGAGTAAATGAGAGTCGAAATTAACAACACCATACGTATTGTTAAGTATGAGTACTTCAAACTTTGAATATAACATTGTAAGCAATGACCCCGGTTTACCGAACCAAAGAAGGGATTAATTGAAAAAACGAACTTTTATGCAATAAGTAATCGATCTAAAAATGTTTGTGTTGGTTCTTAAGAATATTCAATTAATTGTAATACGTGTCATGAAATGACCCATATATTCAATTTGTCTTTTAATATAATCATGTTCAAATGTACACATACATTACATACGCATTTACTTTGGCATTATTTTCTTATTCTTCTGTTTGTATTTTTATACACAGGCTCCTACTCTTCCTCCCCCTATAAGAGTGTATTTATCTAAATCAACTCATGCTCATACAATACATTTAAATGCTTCTCACTTACCACCTACAATTGTATGAAATTTACACACAAACATACATGTAAACAAACACAAACTTAATGAAATTCTCTTTCCTTTGTAAATAATAACTTGGAGTAGCATTTTTTTTTTGTGTTTCACTCAGCACCATACACTATAACGCGGTTAAGGTAACGCGTGTTTGTAAGGGTGTTAGTATGCTAATACGTATGTGCATGTATAAGTAAGTGAGAACATATTGTGTGTGAATATTATTAAAGAAATTAAAATTTCCTTTTAAACTGATGATTTCTAACACTCTCTCACTCCCTCTCTCTCTCTTTCTCATTGTCAGCGTGTGTTTGTGTTAAGATTTAAAAGCCTATTCGCTTTGTTTTTAAATTTGCTTTTTAAAGATACGTTGAAGGATTTTTGTACTCGTTCAAACAGAATAAGAAAAGTTGGCTTAATGTTGCGCAAGCCTTTAATAAAAAAATTTCCCAGAAAAGAGGGAAATTAACTTCTGATATGTTTTTTTTTAATTTCTGTAACAACATTGTGGAATTCCTACTTAATAGGCCTCTAGGCGAAAAAAGAATTATTCAACTATTATTTTATATTTGTCTTTAGTTAAGGGATATGAAGTATATTGGATATTATATTAAGCGCTTTCCATTATTCATTTTAAATAAAACGTGATGTTTTATAAATCACCTTAGTGTAGTAGATATTGTATAGGCTTATTAGACGTAAGTGTCCGGTTTAAACCCTAGATCAGGCATATCCAATAATACGAAATATGAAAAATATTTCTTCGGTGACTTCCTCTCAGCAGATTTTTGGCAGAAACTCTGGGAGTAAATAAAATTGCCATGAAATGTATCTCAAAAATCTTACGTTCGGAGTCGACTTTAAACTGTAGATAACGCTACTCATGTATGAAATTAACGCACACAACATAAATGGTGTGAGAAGCTAGGTCGTAATCCTGACTGAAGGGTTCTAATTAGCACATATGTATGCATATTATATAAAACAATGTATATGTGAGGTATCATGTAAAATTTTTATTCGTTTGAGAAGCTGAACTTGTTCTCTGGCATTGGTTATGTTGACTTTGAGGAACGCTATGGCTTGTGACTTATTCACACACATGTGACTTAAGAAAGCCCCACAGGAAAACAATAACCATAACGTGCTCCAAGTAGCGTCGTTCTGTTAAAACCATATATCATTGGCATCCAGATAATTCAATTCAGGCGAAAAGAAGTGCGTACTCATCGCCATATAATGCTCACATAACCAACACGTGAGGCGACCATGGCCTCAAATTACTCGTGTAGAATATCCAACGTCCGTCGTTTGCCTTGCATATTGGATTTCTGTGATACTGAACCGGGTTGAGCATTTCTATCAAGGCATTGTGTTTTATGAGTGAGTACTTCGATGAACAAAATTGCCGTATTTACGTTAACGAATCATCGCGACATCCACTCTAAATGGACCATAGAATTCAAATAAAATGTTTCTTTCTAAAAGTAAATCACATTAGGTTTAAGGACAAGTACAATAGTCAGGATGTAAAATCACCCTTTGTAAATACGTTCTAGAAGAGAGATAGAGAGAGAATAGTGAAGGAGGTAAGGAAAGGGGAAAATTAGAAGAGGTAGGAAGGGGTGGATATAGGAAACGGAGAAAAGAAGATGGATCGCAAACACCTTAGAGAGGCCGACTATAAACTTGATGTCCTGGAATCCACGGACCTAATGTCGGCTCTCCACCGAGAGTCCAAACCTTCAAATGATTGATCATGGTCCTCAACCTACTAAGTGTGGGCTTGCTCTAGATAAGGTGTTCGATAGTGTCCAACTCCTCCTCATCGCAACATACCCTGCAATAGCCCGGCTGGAATATGTTCAAGATCCTTGTCAGCAATCTAATATCACAATGCCTTGTAATAAAAGCAATAACTAACCTCAGCCTGGCCTTATACAAGCCTAGCAACAAACCTGTTCTAGCACTGTCTACACAGGCCATGGACTCCAAGACACATAACATCTGACTCGTCCATAGATGAGGCCGTATATGTAGCAGACTGGCGGACCAACTATCAAATCGTCCTCAGAAAGTAAACCTAATCTAGTGAGAATATCCGCCGCCTCATTACCGAGGATACTGCTATGCCCCGGATCCAAGCATATATGGATTGGATTTACTCCAAAGGTCTTTAAAGACCTTTTACACTCACGAACATGTGTTTCACACCAGACCGACGCAATGGCTCTTAGGGCAGCCTGGCTGTCAACGAATATCACTTAAGATTCCGAATGTGAAGTTTCCCTACTAGCTTGAAAGACGTTGCAGTGATCGTAGAATCAACGAATAAGTCGTGTTTCACACCAGACCGACGCAATGGCTCTTAGGGCAGCCTGGCTGTCGACAGAGATCACATAAACTTCGGAGTCTCAAGAGAGCATACTAGCAAAAATCTCTGCTTGAAAGAAGCTACAGTTATCGTAAAATCATTTTACCATCAGTGATATTCCGTTCCAATAAGACGGCGCAACTTGCCGTGTTGTGTGATTGGCAATGAATTTATTGCGAAGAAAATATTTCTAGAAATGGTACAATGGGGCTCTCGTTTTGGTTAGCTTTCTATGAGGAAGTGTAAAGTCTAATGTTTAAGTCGACAAACTAGCAGGTCTTGAAAATGCGATAGAAATCTTACTAAAAAAAATAAATATCATGAAATTGTCTACGAGTTTACAAACAAAAACAATTCATTTCAATCATATTTCTGTCTTGTGTCATCATTTTAAATTCTTAAGTACTTAGAAAAGATATCAGTGGAGGGTTTAATATTACACACGTAGTTCATCTACGCATTTATCTAATTGGGTTGCCTTAATCTAGCAGGTAGGTGCGTTGGCTTATTAGAAAAGAGGTCTAGAGTGAACAACCCTTCTCTGACACTGTGAAAAATAAGTATTTCTTACGTCGATTCCCGCTCTGCAATCTTCTGAGAAAAGATCTGAGAGTAACTTATTGCCAAGGAAAGGCTTCTACTAAGATGAGTACTATTGCTTGACCATATATTATGGAAATTTTTTTACTATTTTATGCTGTTCTATTATATTTTTCTTACGGCTGCTAATAAAAACATTATTTCGTTATTAATTTTAATAACATCAGTGATTAAAGTTCTGCAATCAGTAGTGAACCGTAAAATGTTATGAAAAAAAAGGTTTCATTTAGAATACAAGGAAATAAATAAAACCCTATCTAGGCTCAAATGAAATAAATACAATTGTTGTGCATCCTTTTATTATGATGAATATTATTTATTTTTGATGCAAACACAACAAAAAAAAAAAAAAAAATAAGGAACAGAAAAAGTATTCATTATTAACCAACCAATATTCCTGGTATACCATCTGGTTGACCCAATTGTATCTCGTATTGTAACACAATCATCATTAAATAACAGTCACACAATAATAGTCTTCCTATAGATTTATAGCGTAGCCTCGATACCAGTGTGTAAGTGAGTATATTTTACTATAGTAACCGTACTACATTAATCGTATAATAGTAGTCGTAATAGCATGGTAGCGATAGCATTACATGTGTTTGGTTGTTGATTGTTTACTATTGTTTACTATTTTATTCTATTTATGGGTCTTTTTTTTCTATGACAATATTATTTACTTTTTTTTGTTCAGTCTTATGCTATCATTGATTGAAAGCAGACGTTTTTTCTTATTTTCTCCTCCGTTGCGTAGTACTATCTACCATACCAACAAAATCAGTGTAATCACTATTAATAAAAATCAACATTTCGACTTCTGTAAATTTCTGTTTCATATTAAAACAATAAATAATAACAATAAACAACAACAACTATTAAGTGGTCAATGCATTCATTGAAACGAAAGAGGATGTCAGGCAGAGCACCAAAAGAGAAATATAAAAACAACGAAAACCGGTTTAGTATTCTACAAACACTTGCTAATGACGAGAATACGTATAGTGAAGAAGAGGATGAAGTACGTGAGTATAAAATTGTTGTTCCCCCAATTATTGTGGATGCTGTTCATAAGTTCCAATGCGTTTACAAGCTGATTGGATCATCATATGAATTTAAGAGAATGTCTATCGGTACTAAAATTATCTCACCATCAATAACGCTCTTCGAACAAGCTAAGAAAAAGCTTATTGCTTTAGGTTACACCTTTTACTCTCATGAGTGCAAAAATACGAAAATATTTAAGTTGGTCCTCTACGGTCTACCACAACTTAATCCTAATGAAATTGTAGAAGAATTAAAAAGCTCATACAACATCAATGTTGTCAATATTAAAGAAATAATTACAGCTCGCTCCTCTGTAGATGATGCTATTTATATGGTTGAGTTCGACCGCACGGTAATTTCAAAATCTCAAGTCTTAAAAATCAGACGTTTGCTCCAAATTATAGTCCATTGGAGAAATCCTCAAAAAAGAAACAGAGGGCCGACGCAATGTACAAAGTGTGCCATGTACGGCCATGGAGCTAGGAATTGTTTTCGCAAAAGTGCATGCATTGCTTGTGGGGGTGATCACGACGTAGCCAACTGCCAGGTTAACAAAATACCTGAAGGCAGCCCCGCCGTCTACAAATGCTTCAATTGCATTAAAAAAAATTTAAAGAACAATAATCATAGAGCCGACGACCCACGTTGCCCCAGCCGCAAAGAATATTTAACAATTCGCGAACATCTAATGAACAAATCCCATACTAAAAACCGTCCTCTGCCCGCTGTCTTCGATGCATCCGCTGCTGACTTTCCCCATCTAAACAGATCTTCATTTGTTCCAAACGAGCCTAATCCCACTGTCCTGAATAACTCCTATGCCAGTATACTTGAAACTCCTGCTCAAAAATGTTCTTCAACTGCTAAACTTTACAGTATCGACGAATTATTCAAAATTTTTACAAGAGCCATCTCTGATCTACGCAATTGTAGAACGAAAATGGAACAACTCAATGTTATCATGTCTTTGGTAAAATATGCAATCTAACCAAGTTCAAAATAGTCTTAAAGTAATGCACTGGAATTGTCAAGGCATTACTACATTCTCCAAATCTGTGGAACTTCATAATTTTATAAAAGAAAACTCTATCGATATTCTTCTATTGAACGAAACATTTCTAAAATCAAATCACAGCCTTAAGATGTCAGGGTACAAAGTGTATAGAAAAGATAGAACTACTCATGGAGGAGGAGTTGCAATAGTTATTAAATCAACATTGAAACACAACGTCGATTCGTCATTCCCAACGAAACTGATAGAAAACTTATGCGTGTCTGTGGAGTTTCTCAACTCTAAAGTCAAATTCATATCAGCTTATTGCCCTCGTTACACTCCTGACTTCGTCCGGGATCTCGATTTGATGACATCTACAGATGGCGACTTCTTCATCCTAGGCGATCTAAACGCACATCACCTCAGTTGGAATTGCGCCAAATCCAACACTGCTGGAAATCTTCTATTCAATCATCAAAGTAGTAATAATTATTATATATATTATCCACCTAACCCCACTAGAATTCCTCAAAATCTAACCTTCAGACAGGCATCGACGATTGACCTTCTGCTATCTAATTCCACACTACAATTCAGCGATTTAGTGACCTGTCCGCATAGTTTATATTCGGATCATGTGCCAATATTATTTTTTATTAATGAAGATATTCATCATACGGAAAAATATTTTCTAGACTTCCATAATGCTAATTGGAATAGATTCAAAATCTCATTAAACTCAAAAATTACCGCCTCCGTAATTCTCAATGAAAACATATCTTCTTTTAATATTGAGGATTCTATAAAAGAATTTACTGATCTCGTTAGAGCTTCATGTTTCGACTCAATTCCCATCAAACCTAGAGAAGTTCATAACTATAAATTAAATGATATCTGTAAATATTTAATATCAACAAGAAACAAGTACAGGCGAAAATTTCAACGTTGTACTGATCCAAATTCTAGAATAACCTTAGATGCAATTCTAAGAGAACTGAATAAACTAATTTCCTTTAATATTAACAACGTAAGAAACGCCCAGTGGTCAAAATTTTTGTCCACAATTCCTAGCGGTAGCAGGAAATTCTGGAAAATTACAAGGAAAATTAAAGGAAGGAATAAGCCTATAAAAAATCTAGTGGTTAATGATAAAGAGATTTGTTCTAATAAAGAAAAGGCCGACAGCATTGCCGATCAATTTGAAAAAGCCCATTTAACTACTGCGGGTTCTCACAGCTCAATGGAAAATAAAGCTAACTCTATTTTCAATCTGTTGGAAAGAGACACTTCGGCGTTCACCGACGTCCATTCTTTGACGTCTTTGGGCGAAATAGAATTTTTCATTTCTTGCCTTAGGTGCTCCAAAGCGCCTGGTATAGATCAAATTAACAATATCTTGTTAAAGAATCTTCCTCATACTGCTTTAAATTTCTTACTAAGAATTTACAACTTCTGTATCACCAATTCATACTTCCCAAGCGCTTTTAAAGTAGCAAAAGTTATCCCACTCCCAAAGAAAGGAAAAGATGAAAGACTTCCATCCAATTATCGCCCAATTAGTCTATTAAGCTCCTTAGGCAAATTATTTGAGAAAATTGTTCATCATCGCCTCAAAACGTTTGTAGAAGACAACAACCTAATTCATCCCTATCAGTTTGGTTTCAGAGCAGAACACTCCACTATTCACCAGATTAAGAGAGTGGTCAACATGATTAGATCGAACAAAAACCGAAGGTACTCTACTGGTATTCTTTTCCTGGACGTGGAGAAAGCTTTTGACTCTATCTGGCATAAAGGCCTTATTTTCAAGCTTCACAAAATGAATATCCCACTACACCTAATTAAATTAGTGAAAAGTTTCCTTGAGGATAGAAAGTTTGTGGTCGATGTTGACGGAAGTCAATCTACAATGCGTGACATTCCAGCTGGAGTTCCCCAGGGTTCGATTTTATCACCATTGCTGTATTCCCTCTACATTTCCGACTTCAAAATTGTCAGAGAAAATGATGTGACTTTTTATGCGGATGACAGTGCTATAATCTGTCACGGAAAGGTTTCTAACTCAATTGTGAAGAAAATTCAGAATGCTCTGTTATCGGCCGCAAAATATTTTTCTAAATGGAAAATTAACCCATTAGAGGTCAAATGAAAACCGGCTGTAAGTTTTTGATTTCAGATATATTTATTAATAAAAACAAGCATAAAAAAACACAAAATGAAAGAAAAATTATAAAAAAACTTTTTGGAAACGAGTTTTAGGGGTGTACTCAAATGAGTACACTGACTTTTAAAGTATGAAATTTTTCGAAACATTCTTTTTGACACAAAGTGTTTTACAGCATTTTTTGCACTGCCAACGTAGTCGGGCATGACAAATTACGCACCGTAACTGTTTTCCTATTTGTGCGGGATAGTGCCCAACTCCATTTTGAGATAAACCTTCAACTATTGACCCAGACTGACGTGATTTACTTTGTCCACCTTGGCGTAAATAATAACGCGCAATGTTTCGGCGAAACTAAAGTTGATCCATGGGACTCTCACTGCTCATTACATGTAGCCTTCATCGTTGTCGACATTTTTGCGCTTTACAAAAACATCAATTGTTCCAGGAGTATCTTGCGGTAGGGCTGACGAAGTCATATCATCCTCAACACCTTCCTCTTCGTTAGTTAGTTCACTCGGATTAGGTCGTATGATTGCCATACCAATTTCTTTATGTTCACTATCACCTAAAATGCTATCAACGGCCTCTTAGAGCCCTTTGAAACTCTGCTGGCCCTGAAAACGTATACCATTCATATTTTAAATTTAACAATGGATGCTGTCATTGTACTCAAACGAGTACAGCCAACTTTATACCTTTCTATTTTATTTATTTTTTTATTTTTAAGTATTTTTTGATGCCTGTATGTTTCGTTGTTATTATTTTTACAAAAATAATGCAATATTACTAACCAAATTTTAGTATTGTTTCAAATATTTTCAAAATAGTTTACTAAACCACACACTTTATTCGCGTCATAATTTAGGCTGATAATTCTGCATAAGCAACAGAAACTATATAAAAATTCTTTTTCTGCAGTTCTTATTGTTGTTGTTGTGAAACTAAATAATGGTACAACGATTGTTTTTTCTTTAGTTTTGCTTGGATACACGTAAAAATACAACTGTACTCAGTTGAGTACGGTGACTTCTAATGGGTTAAAATCAATGAAGAAAAATCTCAGGCCATTTTGTTCCCTTACAACAAGTCACCTAAGAGAATTCCTAGCAGGAAACTTAGGATACAAGGCAATGAAATAGAGTTCGCGAAATCCGTAAAATATCTAGGAATTACATTAGACCAAAAACTAAATTTTAAAGAGCACCTAGAGAATACATGTCTTAAAGCAATCAGGTGCGGGCGATCTTTATATCCTCTACTGAATAGGAAGTCAAAATTGAATTTTAAAAATAAATTACTTTTATACAAAATGTCTATCAGGCCAATTCTTACGTATGGCTGCCAAATCTGGTATGATTGTGCCAGGTCACACCTGAAAAAGTTACAAATAATACAGAATAAGAATTTGAAAATAATTTACAATCTGCCTTCAAGATTTCCTACTGCTGAACTGCATTCAAAGGCTAACATCCAGATGATTGAAAACGTTATAACCGACTTGGCGCTGTCATTTAGAGAAAAATGCAGAAGGTCAAACTACGCCCATCTGAGAGGTTTGATTTGACAACTTCTAATTTCAGCTATGCTATTATGTATAGCATTCATTAGATGTTGTCTTAGAGCTTCTCAACTCTCTTATGTGATATTAAATTTTAGGTTTTTTACTATCTTTTTCCTATTAAATAGATAATTTTAATAAGTATTTAATAATAATTAAAATGTGATAATTTGTTGAAATATCCTTAAGATAGAAACTCAAAACACTGTAAATAATTTTACTTATCCAATGTTCCTATGATAGAAATAAATAAATAAATAAATAAAAAAAATAAAAAAATACTTTTTTTTGTTAATTTTCGGCCTCATAAAATATGACAATATGATGCCTTTCTTCTTATTTTTCTTAATTTGTTTTTATTTCCTTATTCCGCATATAAAAACAAAGTAACCGGCAGCAATGATAACAAGTTGGTGTTGAAAAAATCGGGTGGGCCATCTAATCATCGCTTATTTCGAATCTGGGATTACTTATGTCATTCTATTCTGTCACTAAATTCAAAATATTATCTCCACTGAACATAATAATAAAAAACAACAACACAACGGGATCAAATGAAATCACACACACACACAGTGGTAAACGAGCAAGAGAATAACAATTAAAAGTGGAAACTTTTGACGAAAAGAAATTCAAAAATTATTTAAAAAATATCAGGTATATCAATCTTTTCTGTAAACTTGATTTTGTATCGTATGGCGAATATAAAATCTCATTTTAAATATTCATCATACGCCACATATGTATGTATACCCTTGGAATGGAATCAAGTTAATATTCATGTTAAATATTAATCATACGTCACATATGCCATAGGTGCGGTATCAAATGAATATTTTTTTAAAAGACTACAACAAAGACAATCGAAAAATATTTGGAGAAAAATTTCGGAGTGAAAAAAAGTTTGCCTGTTAATCACGTAAAAACTCACTGACTCACTAAATCCATACAACTGACCTATCTTAACGTAATATGTTGGGAATCTGTCGATGGAATAAATATCTTGAACATGACATGGCCGTTAAAAAGATCTGCCGTCATTATTATGCCTCTATTCGCATCATTTTTATTGCAAGGGTTGGTTGCTAAAAATACAAGGCCTCTTCTGGGGAAATCAAATCATACTGTTGCCTTCGCTTTTGTTTCGGGGGGAATTGGGGTAGCAGATCCAAAAATAAAATATTTGGCGAGATTTCGGGGTAAAATAAATATACAAAAGTATTAGTTTAAATATCAATATATTTATTGTGTACAAAGAACGTACCTTTCGGGTTGGGGGTTGATCGGGTAGTGATCTCTTTTCGTTTACATTATAATAATTCACAATAAATTCATATTAACACAGGGGTGGTTTATACACTTAAACTAAAACTTATATCTAAGCCAAAAGGTAGGGTGGCCAGCGTGAACATCCCGCCCCCCTTGCAACATTGCAACAAGAAGACCGAGAAGTCACCTGGCCAGAGATCAAAGTTAACAATTCAGGGTAAAATCTATAATACAATTTTTGTGTATAACGTTAAATTATAAAAAAGTTTTGCGGGCGATGAACGTGTTCTAACAAGAGCCTGGTTGTGGGTTGCGCTCCTCTTTTGCTTCCGGTTAAGTGGGATCCTTCTTGTTGCCAGCTTGTTCCGAGGTGTTTGTCTCTTAGGCGTTCGACAATTAGCCTACGGGTTACTAGATTCTCTGTAAATAAAACGACAAATACACAACCAAGGAAAAAGAAAATGAATTAGTTTCATTCTTGACTAGGGAGCAGCACGAGCTTCCCAATCGATCGTGTCAGAATGCCATTGGCGAATCGAACACCGGAAACTCGCACTTTCGAATCAGGGCCAATAAACCCGTTCGATTCGGTTTAGTCCTCAATTGTTAGAGGATAAATTGTCATTAGAAAGGACAACAAAATCATCATCAACTAAGTCTCCTTGACAGGTTTTCCGAAGCATAAAACGGTCATTAGAGTATTAACTTTATGTCGAGATTCCACGTGATTCCAAATGTCAGTGCCTACCTGGTCCACGATAAACGATACTCGATTTGCCACAAAGTTGGCCAATGGCACGGGGGTTTTTGAAGCCTGGACAGAACGATAGTCGAAACTGTCCCACAAAGGCTTCCGATCTGGTAAGATTCAGCTTCTTATGAAGTGAAAATACCATTTTCTGCCAATAGAGTTGCATCGCAGGGCTCTAAACGGGGTAAAGTTTACACTTATACAGGCGCAACTTTTGTTTTGGCAACGAGCAAGTGGGTAACAAATTCACCAAACGGGGTTAGGACTCTACTATACAGAATGGCATCATATGCTCTCTTAGAAGCATCACAACTTGCATGAAATAGTTCACGCTGAGGGTTAAACTAACCCAACGGGGGATGTTAATCCTGTCGATGTACGAGTAATCATCGACAAACTCAAGCCATCTGTTAAACGTCATGGGTTCCAAACATTCGTCACAATCTGTTCTGCCTTTACAAATTTGTCGCATAAAAATTTTAGCAATTTCGATTTTAGGTGCCACTCACCCAACGGGGTCAAATAGCTTTGGCTATCTGATACAAGACAGAACGGTTTGTGACTATAGAAGAGAACGGAGCTGGCTTGAAGAGAAGTGTTTCAATGTTCGCATTCCAACGGAAACCCAGAGTTTTAGCGGTGTTGGCGTCTGACAATTTCAAAAATCAGGAATCCAGTGGATATTCGGATAGCTCAAAGGAAAAGATGAATGATGTGATTTAATAACGATTTGATGGGGTAAAGAGTAACTGGGTTAGGAGGAGAATAAAGTAGAGTCATAGATCGGCGAGTAGTCTAGGGAAGGGTATTCCCCAATAACTTCTTCTCATTAGGTTTTAATCTCGGGGCTTTGTAATAATCCGATCTCATATTTTGAGCAAAGAGACCCTTACGAGATGGACCAAGACTCAAGTCCGTAGGGGATTTGGACTTAGAGGGAAACGAATTTGACTGACGTATTTTGCCAGTCACCATCCAACCGAAAACGGTTCGTTGGGCGATCAAAGGGCTTTTGGGGTCCTTTCGAACTCCAGAAAGCATTATCTGGGGGTATACATCTCCACCCAATAGCAAATCCATATGGGCGTATTTAAAATCTGTCAACGGAAGTTCGGGTGTATCAGCATGCTCCGCTAATGAGCATGTGGGTAACTGACCAGTGAGCTTTTCAACAACATATGCTTCCGTGGTCAATTTAAACGAGGGATCAATAGGAGATCCTAGCGAAATATTACAAACTTTCGTTGACTTTGCTACTACTGCGCCATTAAGGCCCACAACAGTGGCAGCAGGTGCCGAATAGGTTGGAAGATCTAGCTTCCGTTGCAACTTTCGAGAGATGAACGTAGCTTGAGACGCTGGGTCTATCAGAGCTCTCGCAGAAAACATCGCATTATTCAACTTTATATTAACTTGGGCAGTTCCTAACAGAACTATTGAAGACGGTGTGGACTGTAAACGGGTAGAAAAGTTTTGGAAAGATCGAGCAGCAGCGGATGTAGATGGGCCATTATCCGCTTCGTTTCGCTTTTGTGCAGGAGAAAGCCGAGGGATTTCTGAAGAACTATCAGGGCTAGAAGGGTTAGCGGGGTAAGTTCCAGTCCTCGGTTCCTCCCGGGGGGAAGATTCGGTACGATGAAGTAGCGAATGATGTTCTTGTTTGCAAATATAGCAAACATTTGAGCTCTGGCATCGTTTGAACTCATGAGGAACGGCCAAACAATTCGTGCAACACTTATGATCTCGAACAGATAACATGCGTTCACTAACCGACATTCTCAGAAAATCTGAACATAAACGAATAGGGTGGTTCTGACTACAAATCGGACACTTTCCTTGGGATAATTTCGTAGCAACAGTCTCATAAGGTCTGAATTTTCGGGGGCTATGAGGAATGCCTTGGGTATCATTCCGAAATGCGGATTGGGTAAAATTATGGCTGCCGATAATGTCCGAGACTGATTCCAGAGTTCAGTATCTGGCAGTCAGGAATGCATCCATCTTGCTCCACTTAGGTAGCTCTGAGCAAGGTCCCTGAGACTGCTCCCAAAGACCTAGGGTGTGTTCGGGAAGTTTAGTGGAGCAAATGTAAACGAAGATGATATCCCAATTTTTTGTTTCTATGCCCAACAACGACAAGTTCGCTATGCAGTCATTAATTGTCCGTTGCAGACTTTTAATGGAAGGGCTAGATTCCTTGGATATGGAAGGGAGGTTGAAAAGAGTTTTCAATTGAGAATTGACCAATACTCTTTTATTCTCGTAACGATCGACGAGATTCTGCCAAGCCATGTCGAAACCATCATTCGTCATGGGGCACGTCCGAATAATGTCCCTCGCCTCACCTTCCGTCTTTTGTAAAAGGTAGTACATCCGTTGGATGTTGCTAATGTGGGGATTGGTCCCATAAATGGCTGAAAACATATCCCTAAACGTTGGCCAAGATGCATAATCACCAGTAAAGGTTGGGGTATCACATGGGGGAAGGTGAATGGGAATAGCGCTAGTAATCAGTTTAGTGGCCTTACTCTTAAGGCCATCAGTTATTCCATCGATAAATGAGGCACATTGAAAATATAAAGTGTACCCTGACATATATTTGGCCTTCGCGTCTTTTGTTGAGACTTTGGTGTCCTCGGCATTTTCCAACAAGTCTTCGTAACTATCACGAAAGACTTCCCACAAACGGGTCAACTCCTGCCGATGAACACCTAGAGAGTGAACCGAATGTTCCTCTCCCGGAATAGCCTGAATAAAGCTTTCCAAATCGCTTAAGCGGTTATAATTTCTATTTAAATTTCTCAAAGCGGCCATTTTATTAAAATTAGGGTTTTTTTTGTTAGTTCACCGGGAAAAAATCCAAAAGGGTTCGAAAAAATTTAAATTAATTAATTTAAACAAAAATTGCCAAAATAAATAAAATTATAACGAGTAGTGTTCACCGAATAAATAGAACCTTCAAACAAAATAAGTATTCTTTCTTCGAAAAATTAAAAAAATACTAGCGATAAACCTTCAAAAGGGTAAAAAAGAGTTTGCGAAAACTTCCGAAAAAAAATTCAGAAAAGTGGGGATGGCTCGAAAAATTTAAATATAATTTAAACAAATAAAATTATTTTATATTTTAATAAAAAATCAAATTATTAATATAAAATATCAAAAAAAATATTTATATATGTTATTGTGATAAAATTATCACAATCTGAATTGAAAAATATTAAAAAATATATGTATATTTCGATATATATTAGTGTAAGAATATAAGATTCACAAATATCGCAACAGAGTAAAATATATTAAACGCGGCCACCTTAATTAGGGACAATCTTCGAACTGTTTATAAATATACAACAATAACAACACGGCTAAATCAATGCACTGTGTTGTTTGTATATTTCAGTTTTGTTTATTTTTTTGCTTTTCTTTTCTTCTTATATTCTTTCACTTGCACTTTAGGTTTATTTACTTTCTTTTTTTTTTATAACACAATGACCACCAATGTATGTATAAATTAAACACCAAAAAAAAGAAAATTTATCTTACGTACCTTGTACAAAGTAAATAATTAAAATTATTAAAAAATTACTAATATTGTAACCGTGCAAAGGGTATGGTTCATCCAAAAATAAAAACCAATGTGGCGATCTTTGAGACGAAATCTGCAAATGTAGTCTCGCAAATATTTTATTTTATATAGGGGATGATCCGGCTCGAAGGACCAAATGTTTCGGGGGGAATTGGGGTAGCAGATCCAAAAATAAAATATTTGGCGAGATTTCGGGGTAAAATAAATATACAAAAGTATTAGTTTAAATATCAATATATTTATTGTGTACAAAGAACGTACCTTTCGGGTTGGGGGTTGATCGGGTAGTGATCTCTTTTCGTTTACATTATAATAATTCACAATAAATTCATATTAACACAGGGGTGGTTTATACACTTAAACTAAAACTTATATCTAAGCCAAAAGGTAGGGTGGCCAGCGTGAACAGCTTTTGTTGCGTTTTCGTTATCTATTTCTTTCATACTCATGGTCTTTGTTTTTGTAGCTTTTGCTTATTGTTTTCATGTGAAATGATATTAGGTCGTTTCGATTTGCGTCACAATAGCTTCTCGATGGCCAGACCACATCACCACCACGTGAGATGAACATGCGCTCAAATCGTTCGTGCACAATATCCAACCTTGTATAACTGTGTGTCAAGTAGCGCCGTCATGTTGAAACCACATATCGTTGGATCGTTCAGATTACTCAACTCAGGCCACAAGAAGTTCGTATCTCATATGGTTTCATATAGTGGGATCTCATATGGTTTCATATCGTCCCAAATTCGATAATATTGTTTGTCTCTTTTCATCTAGAAATTGGCGTCTTCGCTGACAATGATTTTTAGATGAAAATACTGCGATACGTTGCTCCAGTTTGATAAAACAATTAAATTTTGATCATGTGATGTTGAATGCTATATCCGTAATGATTTGGTAAAACAGACTGAATAAATCACCATCGATTTTACAGATGTAGCTTCAACAAGATCAATCTGTCTAAGTTCGAAAATCCCAGCAAAAGGAGAAGTAATTTTTTCCAACAAGAAACAAATTTTGAACAACAAATGAAATGCGGTCAAACGATTGTCTACGACTGTAGAATCTAAAAATTGCTATTGAGGTACTAAAAATATTGAAAAAATTTAATTCAACTATAAAACTTCCTATCATTTCCGTCATTTCCTGTATAAAACTAATTATAATGAGCTGAGTTGATTTCAACATTTTCAAATTATTTAAAACGATACGATGATTTTGTGAATCATTGAAGCGCAATTAATCGAATTAATCAATTAAAATCATGTTGAGGGAAATGCTTTTGAAGCCAAAGGAATACAAAACACGTTTTAATACATAACAACTGATAGTTATGGTTGAAGCATTTCAAAATTTCATGACTATGCTGTGCAGGAAAGGAAATGATGCAATTTGTACTCATGTGGAATACAGAAATTGGCTTTATTATGTTACTTTTGTATTTAGAAAACTTATAATATTTTTGGCGGTAACACAACATTTTACAATTACATGTTATTCGTATGTAATGAGTTGTATACATTCGTTGTTGAATAGGATCAATAATTCCTACTTTAGGTTCGTTGTTAAGTTTGGAGAGTTTCACAAATTTTTTGTTCCAATGTGTTCAGCTTTTAATATCGAAATTTTCAATTGTATTTAGCTGCAATTTATTCACAAAATACATACATACATACATAATTGGCCATTACAACCCTTCATCTGGATTACGGCGCAGCTTCTCAACACCACTCGTGTTGTGTGCGTTAATTTTTTACATGAGTGGCGGGACCTACAGTTTAAAGTCAACTCCGAACGACAGATTTTTTGAGAAGCTTTTCATGGCAATTTTTACTCTCAGAGTTTTTGCCAGAAATCTGCTGAGAGGAAGCCGCCGAAGAAATATTTTCATATTTTCGTTTTGATGTCTGACCTGGGATTCGAACTCGGGCCTTTCGTCTAATAAGCCAACACACTACCTACTAGACCACGGCGACTTCCCAAAATAGTTCACGTAATTGTTTTTACTATCGAATGCAGGATTATTATTTCTATTGCTATTGGCTTCGTAATACAACAATACGATCTATTATACTCTCCACAAACCTTATAGCTTATGCCAATAGAGTCTGCTGCAAACGTTTTGCCTAAACAAATTTCAGGATGCTGTTCGGTACCAAAAATGTCAATTCTCTGCCTAGCGCTTGAAATTTACTCAATTGTTTCCACTGGGCAGCCTTAATAACTTACAGGCTCCGAAAATAAGTTCCGACTATTCATTCTTATCGTAGCGTCGTTTGAGAGTCGGAGACATCAGTAAACCGCACATCTTCAAGAACGATGAAAGTCCCAATGGCTAACTGCTCTCTCTTGCCCAAAATGTGTTAAATTTTTATAAGAGCCGTAGTCTAGTGGGTAGTGTGTTTGGCTTATTAGACGTGAGACCACTGTTCAAACTTCATTTCAGACATCTCCAACAAAACGAAAAATGAAAACAATATTTCTTCGACGACTTTCTCTCAGCAGTCTTCTGGCAAAAACTTTGAGAGCAAATATAATTGTCATGAAAAGTTTCTTTCTCAAAATATCTGTCGTTCGAAATCGACTTTAAACTTCTGGTCCCGCCATTCATGTGTAAAATTAACGCATACAACATAAGTGGTGCGAGAAGCTGTGTCGTAATCCTGCCTGAAGGGTTGTAGTGACCAACTATGTATGTATGCATGTATGTATTGTCGCACATTTTGACCACCACTATTCTGAATAATTGTACACTGAATTTACAGTGCTACGTCAAAAAACCTCTTATCAACCCCAGATTATTCCTGAATAGTGTAAACATCTGAAAACAATAAAAAATTGGCAATAGACTTTGTCTCCCTCTGCCTTTCCTTTCATTGGGCATACCTTCCCAAACATCCGCACTCATTTCGCAGAAGGTTTCTAAAGCTATCATTAGGACGAAAGCTCCCCTTCTCAAAATTTCGTCAGCTTGATCCTTTCCGAGAATTCCCACATGGCCTGTGATCAAGCAAAACGCCATCTTACCTATCAGATTCACCTTCCCCAGATATTTCTATACTATCTTGGATTTAACCTCATAACACCCGAGGGCACGAATGATGACCTGATTGTCAGATAGTATTGATATGTCCTGTGTTGCACCCCTTTTCCAAGTTGAATTCAGCATATCTTCCGATGCCATGAACTTCCGCTTTGAAGATACTCGCAGGTTTCCCAATGCGTTCTGAGTGTTTCATTATTTAGCTGAAAACATTTAATAGGATTTGGTTATTAAGATAGCGAGACAAGTGTGTATTAATTCAGCAGTCATCACAATTGTTGGGAAAATTTTAAGATTCTGCTGTATCAAAATTACAATGGCCGCCTTTAAGGTTTCCAAAGTGCAATTGCACGAAGAGATGTAATCTGGGCTTGGCTATGGAACCTTAATTTTAATGCTTACCCAAAATGGCTGAAAGAACATGCTGCATGATTAACGCTTAAGCTAGTAACTTGGCGTGCGTCAATGAACAAAATTTCTGAATTTTGAATCCCGAAAAAGTTATTGTTTAGTGTTAATTTTAAGCTGGCGGCGGCATAGGTCCTTATTTCTTTGAATAAAGATGTTGGCCAGGTCATCATAGTGAACGGAGAGCTCTCTGGATCTATGATTACCAACTTCTTTAGGACTGAACTGAATGATCTGAAACATGTGGCTTAAACAGTATGGCGCAACGCGCCACACAACTCATCTATAACGAGTAATTTGGTAAGTATTTGAACTGGCCAGCGAGATCGTTCGATTTGACACCGTTAGACTTTTTATACATAATTGGCCATTGCAACACTTAAGTCAGGATTACGGCCTAGCTTCTCACACCACTCGTGTTGTGTGCTTTAATTTTATACATGAGTGGCGGGACCTACAGTTTAAAGTCGACTCAGAACGACAGATTTTTTGAGAAACTTTTTCATGGCAATTTTATTTACTCTCAGAGTTTTTGTCACAAATCGGCTGAGTCGCCGTAGAAATATTTTTCATATTTCGTTTTGATGTCTAACCGGGGATTTGAACCCTGCCTTCGCATCTAATAAGCCAACACACTACCCTCCTAGACTAGCACCGCATGACAACATCTTGCATTGCAAACATTCCACAATTTATTCATATTTTGTCTGAGAAAAGAGCATTTATTTGAAGCATAAAATTGTTTTGTCTTGTGACGGTTAAATTTGTAACACATGCCAACAATGTTTGCATTATGTTTATGACTGTAAATGAGTCCTTCCATCCTCCCAAGTTCTTGTAACATGTGGAATATTCTACGAAAGAAAGAGAAATAAACGTTGAGTGTATGCTAAAATGTATGGAATTTTTTCAAATGTAAGTGTTTGTACGTTATTTTAAGATGAAGATGACATTTAAAAATGCCTCTCACAGCGTGTCCCAAAAAAGGCTCTAAATAAAGAGTGAAACTGTTTTGGATTAAAAATATGTCCTTCGACTACATATACTAATTCAAGCGAGAATGTTCACTTTGCATTTTCTTTCACTCGTTATTAATGCTGTTTTCGCTTCATCTGTGGTCAGTTGACGTTAAATTGGCCAATTTTTGTTAAGAAGATGTCGCAAAGGAAGTCTCTCCCGCGTCCGGTAAATATCGAACTATAACGGAGGAAGTGCCAATACTTGCTTAATTTGTCATTACAACCCTTCAGTCAAGATTACGACCTAACTTTTCTAATACTTTTCCATAATATTGCAACTTTAGCAGAAATCGCTGAGTCGTTGACAGTTCCAATCTTTTTCCACTTGCCCACATGACTGACCAGTAATAGCCTCAACTGCTGCTCTAATGCTTATTATTTTGTCTTGAGTTACCTGGAACATAATGTCGGTAAAGTCGGCATAGTCTAGTGGTAGTCGTCGTAGTCCAGCAGGTAGTATGTTGGCTTATTACATGTGAGGCCTCGGTTCAAATCCTAGATCAGACAACTCAAACGAAACGAAATTAAAATAAGTATTCCTTTCGGCGGCTTCCTGACTGCAAATTTCCGGCAACAACTCTGTGAGTGAAATAAAATTGCCATTAAAATCTACTCAAAAATTGTTCGTTCGGAGTCGACTTTAAACTGTAGGTACCGCCACTCATGTGAAAAATGAACACACGCATCATAAGTGGTGTGAGAAGCTACCTCGTAATCCTGACTGAAGGATTGTAATAACCAATATGTGTGCAATACCGCTAAAAGATTTCTCGAACACGACCCCTTCTGAAAAGGAAGTTATCATCAAATTGACGAATGTTGCAACAAAATGTCATTTTATTTAATTCCCACAACTTTGTAACTTTGTGATCATCACTACTCTGTATGCACAATGTATTGGTTTTTGTATTTTCTTAACTTCTTTGAATTTAACATCTGTGTCTGTATCCCAGCAAACATTTTGTTCTTATATATATTACATTGACACAAATGTATTGCATACATAGCGAATGAAAGGGTAAATGGTTCCAAAGAGAACACTTTTGATATGGTGTACAGGCAGAAATCGGGTTATAAAATGCCCACAATTTTAAATAAAATAAATGAATGAGTCTCTCTACATATTTGTATTATGTGGAATGGAGATCGTATGCGCGTCTGAGATGTGGTTTGATTCTAATATTTTCGACTGTGCTTTTATCGTTGAAAATTTCAATATTTTCAGATGCGATAGAAAGTCATATGCAGAGGTGTAGCATTATATGTTCGAACGAGTATATCGTCGTTGTTGTTCAAACACTAATGATTAAATCGTATAGGTAGGTAGGTAGAGGTGGCTGCCCATCCAAGAAATTTGGATGGACACACTTAGGCCGGATTGGGCCCATTGTGTTACCACAGTTATCCGCTATCCCCTAGTCTTGAAACCACTCGGAGCTCCTGATGAAGCAATTAAAGCTGTCAATGTCAATCCCTGACAGTTCCTCCAGGTCATCCATGTAGTAAGCACCCAAGTACTTCTTTCTCCTTTGGCAAAGATCCGTGCATGTACCCAGCAGGTGAGGGACGGTCCCCTCCTCTTCGTCATCCCTGCAGCTTCTGCAAAAATCATTAGCAAAGTGTCCAAGACCAATGCGCCTCGCATGCGTACCCATAATGTAATGCTTCGTAATGTCACTGATAACCACACTGAGCGCGCCTCTTTGGAGTTTAAATAGACTCATTGCGCGCCTCTCATCCAGCCTTAGCCAGATTTTACGAGCCGTTCGACCTGTGTCCGAGGCCGTCCACCTGTCGTTGACGGAATCGACGATTGCATTATCAATTATGAGCGTGCAGGTCCCCATAGAGATGCCCAGATTCGAGAACTCATCGGAGAGTTCGATGGTCGTGCCCCGTCTGGCAAGTTCATCAGCTCTGCAGTTACCCGGAATACCATACGATATGGATATCATATCGTTCCGCTATCTCGTTGAAATATCTGCGACAGTCTTACACCGTCTAGGAGTTCATCACGTTGGAACTGGAAGCCCTGATAGCCACCTGGCTATCAGAAAGTATGCTGACGTTGCGCTTGGAGACTTCTCCGTCCCCAATAACTCTCGCCGCGGCCTGTAATGCCACCACCTCCGCCTGAAAGACACTGCATTGGTCTGGCAGAGTTATAGACTGGGATATTCCATCCGATTACGTTAAATCGTATACGTCTGCGTGGAAATTTCATCTTCGGACAATGAGTTACTAAATGACTAAATTTACAGACCTCATTGATCTATTAAAACGTACGTAATTTTATCAACCATTTAATCTTAGTTACCAATAAAAAAAAAAAAGATTTACTTTCTACGCAATTAATACACCAATTTCCACCCTCTCGCCGTAGTCTAGTAGGCAGTGTATTCGACATGAGACCACGGTTCCAACTGTAGGTCAGACATGTCCGACGAAACGAAATATGAAAAAATATTTCTTCTGCGATTTCCTTTGAGCAGATTTCTGGCAAAAAAAAAAAAAAAAACTCTAAGAGGAAACAGAAATTTACATGAAAAGGTTCTCAAAAAATTTGTCGCTGAGAGCCGACTTTAAACTGTAGGTCCCGCGACTCTTGTGTAAAATTGACAGACATAACATGAGTTCTGTCGTAATCCTAACTGAAGATTTGTAATAACCAATTAGGTAAGTAAGTTCGTATGTTAATGAAAAAGCGATTTTACATTACTTCGTTCAATACAACGACAAGCATAAGAGATAATAAGTTGCAACCGCGTTTCATGTCGGTGTTTCTCTCGAATACACCGCGATTTATTCCTTAGCGGCGGACTTGAAGTTTGTCATTTTAATAAATTGCTTTTGTCCAATTGATTTATTTGGTTGGTATTGCGTTTAGTTCCATGGTTTAGTTCGGTCCATTGCCTTGCTAAAGGTTCCCATTTCGTATAGGGAATTAAGCCTTCTTACTTAACTCTACCTAGGCAGGACGACTTTGAAAAGTGCTCATGTGAAGTAGGATAATATACCGATTCTCTTTTTCGGCCATTGCCAAGCTAAAGTCTTTGCGATGATAATGACAGTTACAGCGGCCCACCAGATAAGATGGAAAATGCTTTGTGGAAACCATGTGATGGCAAGAGGAATATATATACGATATAAAACACGATATTCATCAGGGACTTCAGTGACTTGGCAATTCGAATAGCTGGCAGAACCAACGGACTGAAGTTAGTCTGAGCGATAGAAGACAGGGGGCAATTTGGAGCTAGGGAACTGTAGGAGATTGGTATTATTACTGGTTAGAAGTGCGAAAGTTTATTCAGTTTAGCAGGAGGAGTTAAATGAGCTTGTGGGTAAATCTAAACTATTGCTGGGTGATTACGTGAGCCTTGAATCAGACTATAGAATACTAATAGGACATCTGAGCGGAGTTTTGAAACGCAAAGAAAATATTATCAGAACAGATATCATCACTGCAGAAATGCATACTTCAAACCTGTGCGGCAGTAATGCATTTCGGAATGAAGCATTTTTGTGCATATGAAGTATGTACTATCTTAGCACCTCGACACTACAATGCAATGCAAATTAATTAAATGACTGATTGTAGCTCTACTTCATTCTTTCCAGTGAAAATCTTATGCTTAGCTCTAGCCAAATTTACTCAGTACCTAAGTTCTTTAATGTAAAACCAAATTGTTCTTTGTTGTACTCGACAAAAGACTGTCGTGTATTTTTGTGTACAAATTTTATCTCCCACTGTACGTATGTACTGACATTGTGTGAAGGCATTTAAAAAAAATGATGCTGCTGCCGATTTTTCCTTTTTTTGTTTTTTTCTGTTAAATTTTTTACAAGTGACGTACATACCTTTCCGTTGTAGTCGGCATAAATGGTTGTTATCTGAATAGAAACGTTTTAAATTATGGCGTCATTAAGATTTTGCTTTCGCTTTTAGAAAGAAAATAATCTTTCAAAACATTTGTTTGGAATTAGAAGAGCTAAACTTTGATGTATTTTTTGTTCATTCCTTCAGGCAATTTTGTTGGTTGGTAAGAAAACTCTTCGTATTGTTGAAGTACAATGTACAATAAAAGATTTAATTAATTAATGTTTTTTCTGTTGTTTTTCTGTTGAAAGTAGATTCTTTAAGTATCAATTTCTTCGAAAAAGAAGAAAACGGTCACCAGGGAATTCGATTCATTTCGAAACGGAATACAAAGGAAAGAATCAAATCAAAAGCTATGTTCTCTTATTTGGAAACTAAATTTCTATATTGTTACTGTCACTGGTACATTTCTATCTTAGTATGGGTGTACGTGTGTATGTGTATGAGTGTGTGCTTGCGTCTCTAGGTTACGTATTAATATCCCTGAGTTGTATTCTTTTCCCGTCTTTTTTTTTCATTAAAATCTCTTGAAATGTAAAACATTCTTCAGTTCCATGCCGATTTGTTCTCTTTTCATCATTTTTATGTAATTTTTTTAATATTTTTGAAATGATTTCTCTTTTAAAATTTGTATTCAAGTGTTCGTTTTCTGTTTCCTTTCACTGTTTTGAAAGAAAATATGGGACATTTCATCCCGCATAGTTGCTGAGCATTGGGTAATTTCGATTTCCTGCGAAGCACTTGAAATAATAAAACGTTAAATCAAGAGAGTATGAGAGCCAGAGAGAGAAAAATAGAGAGAAAAAAATCAAAAATGTTTGACATTTTAAAATAATGTAACATGTTTTTAGGCAACGTTAAACTTAATGCCGTTTAAGTGCACATCGAGTTTTAATATTCCGGTAGTAAGCTTTGTGTGACAAGTTGTGAAACACGACTAATTAATTTTGATGTAAGCTTAGGTGTAAAGATCCTGACATTAATATAAAGAAGTTAAAAAATAGCTTGTACTACAACAAAAACATCAAGGTACAATTTAGTCTTTACTCCAGTAAATGTTGTTGAATTCGTCTTCAACGTGGGGTTTAGTAAAACAGATGCACCAGATAAGATACACACTTAGTTGGTCAGTACAACTCTTCAGTAAGGATTACAACCTAGTTTCTCACACCACTTATATTGGGTGTGTTAATTTAATACATGAGTACCTACTGTTTAACGTTTATTCCGAATGACAGATTTTTGAGAAACTTTTCATTGCCGATTCTACTTACTCTCAGAGTTTTTGTCAGAAATCTGCTGAAAAGACGACACCCAAATGTCCGTTAAAACGTACTCCACAGCTTTCCTAGGCAGAGAACATTCGAAATGTTAAAATTTCCAACAATAAGGCGGCACTTAGAGTTTAAAGTCGTATCCGAACAACATTTTTATTCACTCTCAGAGTCGTTGCCAAAAATATGCTGACAAGAAATCGCCGAATTCTTATTTAGTTTTGACCGAGATGTCTGACCTGGTGTTTGGACCGTGGCCTCACGTCTAATACGACAACTTCAATTCGCAAACAACTGTGACTGAATAAAACCCCATAAGAAATCATTGTACAAATTTGGTGTGTAGTTCACATCGCGCAAATCGCTCATAACTCCGTTCTCTAGAAACCACATGCCGTTGGTACGTAAATTATCCAATTCATGCCAAAGAAATATCGATTCCATCGACAATGATGGTCTGACCAACGTAATCCTCAAAGAAATATAGAACGATGTCACTGCCAGTCAAAAATCGACACTAAACAGTAGCTTTTTGTGACGCATTGGATCCTCTTTAAGTTCATGTGGATTGGTATCGTCCCAAATTCAATAATTTTGTTTGTTCACGTACCCATTCATTCAGAAGTGGGAGCTTTCCCTGAAAGATGATTTTTCAATGAATATCCTTAGACAATTCCAATAAATTTCATGCCAGTTCGTCCGCCTTTTCACTACCTTCAATACCACAGTGCCCAGGATCCCAGTAGAGCCGACGTCTTGATGGGGTAGGTTCCCAGCTTTTTGATTGCTGCTTGACTGTCCACACATATGATCAAATTCGAAGGAGGTAGATTTTTGGTTTCAATCATACGTCCAGCTTATTCAATAGCAAAATTCTCCACCTGAAATACTCTGGCCTTATTATCTGTATGATCCGTTCAGAATGGGCTTATCGGAATAGAACCTTAAATCCAGTTCCACATTCCTTTTTTGATTGTTATATATATCACCGATGATAGCTTTAGAAATCAATTCTTCTCGTGTGGAAGTGTGAGTTTTGTATGTTCGTCTGAAAACTGTCTCTGGTACTCTGTGGTTGTATCTACAACTGATCTAGAACTGAAACTGATTCGGTTCTAATTCATGCAGTATTGAAGCGTGTGCCAATCTCTTGAGAAGATTTTTAAAGTTTCGTTTGATTAGAACTCATAATAGAACTTTTGAATAAGTCTCCATTGTTTAGTCATGCACTGTATATAATATTTGCCGACATTAGTAATAACGGTGGCCACACAAAGTTTGGGGTATTAATATTCTGAAAATTCTTTACTCTTTGTAGTCCAACAAGTACCATCGAATCCTATGTATGATTTTTGTAATATTAATTCTCGCCATATTCAGCAGACTTGTATCCCTCCGACTACTATTTGTTTTCATTAATAGAGAGCGAATTGACTGAACTGTGTTTGGTTTGCTTCGAAGGAGTCCTTTGGCGTGGAGTCCACAAATTGGCTGAAATACGGAAATATAGGGTGTAAAAATTAAAAGTTTAAATTTAAAAATGCATTCAAACAAAAACGGTTTGAAGTATTGCCAAATTTATTTTTTTGTTGTGACATACAATTAAATATTCCATTCATATGGCTGTCACGATTGGCTTCACAGTAACTCATTCGATCGGATTTTCGCGCACTATTTCGAGTGTAAGCGGTCGTAGGTCGGTAATGGCATCACGAATGTTGGCCTTTAAACTCTCAATTGTCTTTGGTTTGTCGGCATACAATTTTCCTTTTATAGCGCTCTACAGAAAATAGTCCAACAGTGTCAAATCGCAGCTTCTTGGCGGCCAATTGCCCTCACCATTTAGACTACTTAAACAGCCATCTAACCTTTGACGAAATAAATCGATTGTGGAATCAGATATATGGTAAGTTGCATCATCCTGTTGAAACCTAACATTGTTCACATGAGTACCATGAAGAGCGGGTACAAAATAATTGGGTTTCACGGTGCGATAGGTATTTCCATTGACCGTAATGGTTGTGCCGTCCTCATTTTCAAAGAAGTATGGGCCAATATGGCTCCACTCCACAAGCCGCCCCAAATAGTCACTCGTAATGGGTGCGTTAGCTTCTGTAAGACCATGTGTGTGCTTTCTGAGACCCAAATATGACAATTTTGGTTATTAACGTACCCACCAAGATGAAAATGAGCTGCATCCGAAAGAATAATTTTCTTAGCAAAATCGACATCATCAGCCAGTTTGTCGTTGACTCAATAAATCCCAAAGCTGCTCAAGTGTAAATCGATTCATTACGTTCAGTGGAGATAAAATACTGAATTTTGTGAGAGTATATGTATTGCCAGATTCGAAATAACTAATGGTTCAAATTTAAACCGATAGTTTTCCTATCCTAGTCAGCAATGGCCAATGCTTCGAATAAAATGTTTTTTGCTTTCTTATTTAAAATTAGTGTTATAGTTTCCAAAAAAAAAAATAAAAAATTAAAAATGGAAACCATCATTTCATATCTGAACACCTGGTATAGGGTATTTTACGACTGTAATTTAATATAATTTTTTTGCATTAACCTAACGTATGACTAATATTTTAATCGCATTAAAAATAACTCATACGCCATGTACCTTGCAAACGAAGAATACTTCTATGCTTTTCCGAAATACGTACGATTAATATTTTTATAGCATTGCATATAACTTATACGCCATGTATGTACTTTAGAAACGAAGAATACTTCTATAATTTTACGAACTGTGCACTGTGTACAGTGTACACCCTTTACCACATATAAAAGTAAGAAACCATATTCATTTTAGCCTCAAGTAATTTTTATTTGAAGAAAACGTAACAAAAAATTGCTGTTAAAAGTTCATGGCTGACAACAAAATCAAAGAGAAACTCCGTCTCCATTCTCTTAAAATTTATTTTTATTGTTTGTTTTTGTTTTCTTTTTTCTTTTCTTTTTTTGCTCTGTTTTTTACCTAAAAAAGGACAAACCCTGTTAAGAAATTTGTAAAGAAATGAAAGGAAAATATTATTTAAGGACCATACAACGGAAAGTAATAGTTGTTAATAAAAACAAAAACAATTTTAAAGTGAAATTTAGTAGAGGAATGGCATGGATTTTGGGGTTTTTGAAAATAATACTTTTTGTTTGTGGGGATTTTTTGTAAGGTTACTCGACTTGTTTTATTTAATTTTCTTACAATATTTTAAAGTTTATTATGCCACAGGCAAATTATTTCAATTTATTGTTTTATGAGAAAGCAGGATTAAGATTATTACTGACCATAAACTGATGACAGGGGTGAGAGGGGAAATAAAATAAAGGAAGAGGTTGCTTTCATACAATTTTTAAAACAGAAATTTAAATTTGATAACAGCTTAAATATATTGTGGTACCTTTTTTGTGCTCATAAATAAATCCATTTAGAATTTTCTTCGTTGATAATTCAAAGTTTAAATTCCTAATTTTTTCGTATGGTAATTTGGTAGCAGGTGACTTCAACTTCCTGCTGTACTTTTTTTTCTCAAAAAGTCCTTTTCGAACCTAGTAGCTTTTAATTGTGAAAGTACTCTAAAGATGTTTAAATTGTTATTATTTTCAGTTCATAATATATTGTAAAATAACAAGAAAATTATAAAAAAAATTTGAATTTTCTACTTCAGGGTACATTATGGTACATCTTATGGAATCCTAATTTTTTTGTTTCGTTGATCAGCATTTCATAAAATTTTTATTGTATTTTCTAGAGTATAAAATATTGGTGGTACTTTTTTTATACAAAACGTACTTTTTAATGAACTGAAATAAATTTAAAATGTGGTTAGTGCTTTCGAATTTTGGTCATATCTACAGTACATAAGTGTATATTCGAACAAACACAAAATAACTTTGAATGTCATACATATTACCAGAGATCAGCAATGAGTATTCAAAAAGATGAGTAGATTCGAATCACACTCATAATTTTTGATAGTTGTTCACATACATACTTATTTTAATATCATACTCATATTCAAAGTTTGAAGTACTCATCGTACTCATACTTAACAATACGCATAATGTTGTTGATTTCGACTCTCCTTTACACAACATTTACACGAATCACAAAATAAGTATGATTCGCGTACGAACACTACAATACTCACTAGAAGGTTATGTGATTGCTTTGCTTGCTGTCTTGAATGATTCAAATCACTCGAATCATTTATGAGTATTATAAGTATTTTTCTAAATTTATGAATCAGAATGAATAGGCTTAGGAATCAAACATATTTCGAATGTTATGAGTTTGAGGTAAACGTTGTCCTCATTACAATCTGTACTTATAAATCAATGTTGTAGTGAGTACGAATGAATCAGAGTAGTTGAATTTCATTTCTGTTGATTCACTCATACTCAAAATTTCAGGACTATTTACGAGTAGCGAAAAAACCATTAATTGCTGATCTCTGGTTTGTACTTTCAGTTTTTGGTCATTTCTACAGTATATATAATTGTATTTTGATATAGTCCCTTTCGAACGTCATTCAGTCCGGATTACGACCTATCTTTTCATACCACTTTTGTTGTATGTGGCACAATTTTATATATGCATGGTGGGACCTACAGTTTTAAAGCGGACCTCTCGAAGAACAGTTTGTTTACTTTCAAAGTTTTTGTAAGAAATCTGCTGACAGAAAGTCGCCGAAGCAATATTCTTGTTTTGTGTGTTTTGTTGTTTTTCGTCTAATAAGTCAACACACTATCTGCTAGACGACGGAAACTTCAAACGACCGTCATATCGGTGGTAAATTGGGACTTATGCTAAGGGGTCTTTAGTTTGGAAAAAAAAAAAAAAAAATGCTTACATAGAAAAAAAAAACTTCCAAGAATAAGTTACGCCACCCCCTAGTTTTGTTACACGTACCATTCTTATTATGTATTCAAAATTTCAGTAACATATCTTATATACAAGGGAGTGCTCATCGACCTTAAAATATTTGGATTTTATGAAAAATTCCTGATTAAGTAAAAAATTTAAAAAATGTGTCAAAAATATTTTTTTTTATTCAGCAATAGTATTAAAACACACACAAAATGATATAAATAAAGAAATACTTAAAAATAATATTAATTAATTTTTTTTTTTTCAACTTAAAACTAAGTTTTTTAAAATCGTTTTGGAAGTATCAGTAGAAATGATCTTTCTGTTCTGTTCAACGAAATGAAGCAAAAATTGTTTTTTCTCTTCATTGTTAGTAAGTATCGTATTGTAATTTTAAACAGTTTTACACCCCTCTCCGCAGTGTCGTTAACCACACGCAAATTTCTTATGCAACTTTTGCATTGAAGGTAATCAACATTGTCATCCCAAGACACAGGAGGTAATTCCAAGAAAGAGTCCTTGATTTCTAGAACTGAGAGCGTTTTCAGCGTTCTTTGCGATGCATAGACTTCTAATGTGGCTTCCGTGGATAATTTGGGGGAGTCCCCTCTTACTAAACGAGAACCGCCGTCAACATCCATTCTTTGAACAATGGCCATTTTCTCGTCATAAGACAGCTTATCGGAAAACAAGGCAAAGGCAACAGCTCATCAGATAAGTACCACAAGTGGCGCTCTAAGACAGCCTTTGCTGCTGCACTGATTTCGGGATCTCAATGACTTCGTATGCTTTTAATCTCTTCCAAAGTTGGAGGTCATTAATCGCTGCATCTGTTCCAAAGGCACTTCGATCCAAATCTTCGTATATATGAATGCACCAAAATTAACAAATCGAACAATTTGTTTTTCTTCTTTTTTGGTAAGCTTAAATGCTTGAGAATTTTTTCGAAAGAGAAAAATCTTCATAGCATATAGCAGTTTTGCCATCCATTTAGCATGATGTATTGGTCCCGGAGTACGCCAACTAAATCTTGTAGGTGGCTTGTTCAAAGCAATCATTGTGAGCACTATTAGCTCTTTGTAATCACCACGAACATGTTTTTTCTAGCTACATCAGTCGTAAGACCCGCAAGAGTATTTTCGGCAAACTGTTTCTCGATAGTGTTAAAGTCAAGACATCGCTGAATCGTTTGAATAATGGAATTTTAGGAGAGTTTGATGGCCCAAAGCACAATGTAAATATTTTTGAAAGCATTATTTCAAACAGGTGATGACGACAAGCAAGCCATAAAAGATTACGCCCTGTCTTTGCTTCGAGGAGAGTGCATGGTCCTACTTTGGCACCTGTGTTAGAGGCAGTAGTATCAAAGCTCATACCTCGGACATTCTTTGTGACATTCCACTGTTCCATTGTGTCAAAAACAGCTTCAGACGGGTTTTTCCCCGTTTTAGCAGTAAGTTTGGGTACGCCTAACAGTTTTTCGCAACCATTACCAGGGACAATAACGGGAAGGCGTTCTACTTTCTTCTTACCTATTATATCAAACAGTATTTTCCCATCCCAATATATGACAAGTGGATACTTTGGGTCGAATGCTTCTTTTATATTCGCATTGAATTCTGCTTTTTTTCTTGCACGTCGAATTGTGCTCCGAGAGATTGGGAGTGAAGCAGGATTACAACCAAGTGCAGCAGACAATGGAATAATCAGTGGAACTGCTTCTCTTTCGGTTATTTTGTTACGACCCAGAGCGCTGAACTTGCCGAAGAGTTGGAGGTTGGTTAAACCTTACCAATGACTCAAGATCCCTACATCCAAGAAGAAAAATATGGCATTTTTTCTAGTTGATGAACTCATTTATTGCTCTGATTCACTGAATTTGACTTGTAATAAAAGAAGAATATCGAATAATTTTTGAAAATATGCTTTTACGTTAACCGCTATATCAAATCGTGTAAAAAATTATTGAATAATGCATTGTCATTGTCTAGCTAGTCGGGAAGGTAGTGAAAATTCGATCAAAAGAATCAGGTAAAAGCATAAAAACGAAGAGGTAACGAGAGTTCAATGAAAGCATTTAAAAATAAAAATCAAACATTTTTCTCAAAAATTTCAAAAACAGCACTCGATTGAGCACCCTCTTCCGGTAAAGTTAGCCAACTGAAATTTTACAATGTTATTGCTATGGATACATGTTACAAATTTACGGGGTGGCCAATCTGAAAAACAAAAAAAAAATTTTTTGGACCACTCTAGTACATATCCTGAAATCGTGTTGCAGATGCACTGGCTGGAACAGCTATCATACCGGAAAGCCTTAGATGTGACAAGGACATTCAACTGAAACTTCAAATCACACAATCCATTCACATTTTCTCCACGTGAGATGAGCCTTCACAAAGCTCGTGCGGAGCATAAGCTGTGTGACACTTAGTGTCATCCTGTTGAAACCACATGTTTTTCATGTTTAATACGCGAGTTTTGATTTAAGGGCAAGTTTCTCTATGTAGCATGAATAGTATGTGAACACAGTTTTCTACGTGAGTAATTCTTAACCATTTTTCGAGTTGAAACATTGGTTCCAGTAGGTGACGAGAGTCATCGTGAGAGTCATAAAAGCAGTGACGTTACATACATATATTCATAATTGGTCATTACTACCCTTCAGTCAGGATTATGGACCTCGTTTCTCACACCACTTACGTTGTGTGTGTTAATTTTATACATGAGTGGCATGGCTTACAGTTTAAAGTCGATAACGAACGACAGAATTTTGAGAAACTTTTTATAGCAATTTTATTGGGGTTCGAATCGTGGCCGCGCGTCTTCTAATAAACCAACACACTACCTACTAGACTACAGGTTCAGCATGCTAGTAAAATATCAACACAAAAACTAATAATGCTTTCCATGTGTGATGTAAAACGTACATGACGTTTGCAACATAAAACTGCAGGAGAATAATTGTTTTCTAGGTTTTTACTGTCTTTTTTTTTCGTTTTTAGAAAACACTGAGAAATAATAAAACACAAAAATGTATTTACGAGTATGGCTCAACAGGTTGCTAATTATGGTAACTGCTGCAATAGCTGGAGATTATCTTTTTTTTTATTGAACCACTAAACCTGCAAAATTGTGCTGCAGGCACGCGTCTCTGGATGTGTTTTTTTTATTAACAATTTTAAGTGAAGTCTTAGGAAAATAATAATAAAAAAAAGTAATGAAAATGAATAATTAAAGAAGTGAAATTAAAGAAAGTGCAATAAAAATATGTGAATATTATTAACGGTTATAACGACATTTTTATTGGGTGTATGAATTTATTACGTGTTGGAAAGTTGAAGGTTGTCTACAGTTTTATGTAGAAAATATTTTCTTTCAAATTCTTTTATTTATTGAGCCATTAATTATTTAAAACAATAAAATCGTTTAGACACAATCAACATACAAACATATTTGCTCGTTACAAACCTAGCTTTTTGCACCACCTATACTGCATTTGTTAACTTTATAAATGAGTAGCGGGACCTAGAGTTTAAAGTCGACTACGGACGACAGATTTTTGAGAAACTTTTCATGGCAATTTTGTTTACTCTTAGAGTTAATGCCAGAAGCCTGCTGAAATGAAGTTGCTGAAGATATATTTTTTTTTTAATTTATTTGTTTTATAGATGTCTGATCTCAGGTTTGAACCGTGTTCTCACGTATAATGAGCCAACACACAACATACTAGACCACTGCTGGAATACCGCCTGGAATACCCCGGATTCGGGGAAACTCACAAAGTCATCTTCCTTTACAACAACTACCCGTGGTTTTATATTATAGTAAATCATATGCCTCCATGAATAATTTGTTTTTGTGTAGCATCAAGGCTACACGTCTAAATGCTTCGTAAGTGTTGGCATTTTTTGTTAGTCCAGTAGTTCTTTTAATCGTTTTGTACATTTCCTATGTCTGATTTTATACATGGAGGTGTTATCTATGATCGATACTTTTTTCACTGACTTCTTTCCACATCTACGGATAAGATTTTATTAAGTTCAACCTGTAGTGGGTCAATATCCTGACGTGGGTGAACATCTTAACTGCATCCTTTCAATGTAATAAGTGCCGAACCTATTCCTCTTTCATCATTTATATCCGAAAATAAATTACAACTCTCGTGTATGGGCCGCTGCCTCGAAGTCTGCTTTGTAGCTATTCGATCGTTATGAAAGAGAGCCTATGAATGTCAAGCTATCACTGTAAAGCTTTTATTTCATTGTTCTATTGCTACTTCAATCATCATTTCCATGAAGAGAATAAAGTGAATTTTTTCCGAAAATCGTGTATTTTTTATAGAGTATGCGTCACTGTAGTAGTAGTCGCCGCAGTGTAGTAGGTAGTGTGTTGGCTCGTGGCATTCCGGAAAAAGAAAATATATTCAGAAGTTTGAAGGTAAATAAAATTTCCATGCAGAGCTTCCGAAATCTGTCGTTCTGTCATACGTTCAGTTCTAGGGTCAGTTGAATTTTGTACGAGAATTACCTTGTGATACCTGGCTGACTGACAAGTGTGATCTATTTCTAACATGGATAGACGCCTTGAAAGGAAAATGTATTACGGTTGTCTGTATGGTGGCAGATTTAATGTTATAGAGTTATGGTTCATGTAGCAAAAGAATACATTGCTCCTCGCCTATTATTTGTGGTGTGATTACCATCACACAGTGCTGATATCATTACCAATATCAACGCTTTTAAATTTATTTCCCTTAAGATTTTTGAATTCGTGAATTTCTGTACAGTAGGACATGCAGAATCGAAGTATGGTGTGGGCCACATACATGACATAATACATCTTGTGTGTAGATCATTCGATAAAAGCTTGTAGTTATAATACCATAGAATCCATGTAAACCTCTACCTGTTGTTACGCTGTTATAGCTATATCTCTACCGAACCTTTTAGGGCCTTTTGTGATGGTTTTTTTGAATCAAAGAGATTCCTCAAGATTCTATATGTACATGGCGCCTGTTTAATAACACTTTTCTTCGTAAAGTTGTGTCTGTGGAGCCATATTTTCACATCAATAGAGCAAAATGCCCCATTCAGTCTAGTTTTTGTGATGAAATTACATGCCACATTCAATATTTTCACATGCTTTGCCTTTGACCGAACGGCTGGTTCGATTGGCATGTGGTTCTTTCCTTTCGAAGTCATTCGAGCTCTATCCTCGCAAGATCTGAGAGCATCCCACAAGAGTTTAAAAATACAGCGAAAGCGCACCGTGACTGGAATCAAGTTTTTTTTAATACACATCTCCGGCACTTAAAAATGGCTAACAATTCCACCGCCTGAATCCCCGCTACTAACTTTTTTATTAAATTTTAAAGTTGGAATTTTGAAGACCACCTTCTCATAAAAACATCCGATCAAAAGTACAGCGAATCAATGGCTCTGGACCAGAGATCAGCAATGAATCGTTTTTTCGCCACTCATGAGTACTCATGAAATTTCAAGTATGAGTGAGTCAACAGTACTGAAATTCATCTACTCTCTACGGATTGCAATGAGTATGAGTGCAACGTTGACATCAAACTCATAACATTCGAAATATGTTTTATTCATACGCCTACTCATTCAGATTCATCAATTTAGAAAAATACTTATAATACTCATAAATGATTCGAGTGATTCGAATCATTCATCAAAATTTACAGTCTTAGTTGTTGTTGCATTTACACAAAAAAGAAGAAAGACAAAGACAACACACAGTCTTTTGGTGAGTATTTTAGTGTTCGTAGGCGAATCATACATATTTTGTGCTTCGTGTAAATGTTGAGTAAAGGAGAGTCGAAATCAATAACATCATGCGTTTTGTTAAGTATGAGTATGATGAGTACTTCAAACTTTGAATATGAGTAGTATAGTATGATATTAAAATAGGTATGATTGCGTATAAGTATCAGAAATTATGAGTATGATTCGAATCTGCTCATCTTTTTGAATACTTATTGCTGAACTCTGTTGTGGATTAAATTTGATAAACATTATGAATTAAATTAAAGAAGAAAATGGTTATGTAGTATTAAAGGCAAAAAAATTACAATATTATGTTGAAACCTCCATTTTGCCGTTAAAAAAAGGAAATTTTATAACCCCCTGATTACATCCTAACATTTCAGTGAACTTTTCGAGCACCTGTAATAAAAATAAATTTATGATTGCGGGCTTAAAATCTTAATTTTTATGCATGTAAGCGAGACACACAATAATTTTATAACAACCGGCTTAAAACATTTGTTAAAAAGCCATAAAAACTTTACGGTTGTCATTATGGATATTTCTTTTACAGCAAAATGTAAAAAACCCATGCAAATATAATTTTCCTGCCCATCATAAAACTAAGCCTGTCAATTCAAGAGTACATATCTTCATAGAACACACACCATATTTCCTTAAGCACTTTCTTTTCTTCTAGCTGTACCATACGAACAAGTAGCTTTAAGTAACACTTAATCAATATGATTCATTATGTATAAGATTATTACTTCAGATTTTAAATACATGTGTTACAGAGCAGTTTATTTTTCTCTTTCTGATCTACTTCTATTCCTATTCCTATTTCTTAATTTCTACTTCTTTAGGATATGAACGTATTTAAGTCTATACACACAATATTGTTGTGTACTTCAAGGATATTATACACGTTGAAAAAGGATGTGAGTCTCATGATAATCGTCTCATAACCTCATGATAATCATGAAATTATACATTAGAAAATATACATTAATAAATTACTGTTATTTTTATTTTAAAATTGTCTCATTGCCAAAAAATTTCGAAATATTTTCAAATTTTTTTCTGTCACACTCCTTAGGTGGTAAAAGTTGTGTTTGGCGATTGGTAGAATTTTCCCCATAGTACAGTTTCTTTTGACACTCACTGTATGTACATATACACTCTTAGAATACAGTTATAAAAAATTAATTTGAAATTGTCAAAACTTTTTCACTTTGGTTGCTAATTTTTGAATCTCTTTCCTTCTTTATTAGTTAAAGTAATTCTGTTTATCACCATGTGGTGCCTGCAAACAAGAATATTCCAAATAATGATGACTCGCATTATCCATCTAGGTACACTTAAGTTTGTTAAAATGTATACATATCAGGTCTTTCATTAACCACTAGGCACTACTTAAACGTTAAGCAAAACGAAGTACATATGTTTTGAAGTCGCCCTAGTCTCGTAGGTGGGTGTGTTTGGTTCAACCTCCAACTCAGACATGTCTGACAAAACGATGTATAAAAAAATATTTGTTTTGGAGACTTCCTCCCAGCAATCTCTTGGCAAAAACTCTGAAAGTAAATTAAAATTGCCAGGGAAAAAGTTTCTGAAATCAAACGATGTTCAACTGCAGATCCCATGAATCATAGACAAAATTAACACACACGACATGGATGTTGTGAGAGAGGGTTGTAAACCTGACCAATTTAGGAAATAAGATAACAGTATATTAGCAGATTTCTGGCAGAAACTCTGAGAGTAAATAAAATTGCCGTGAAAAGTTTCTCAAAAATCTATTGTTCAAAGTCAACATTAAACGGTAGGTCCCGCCGTTCAAAAATAAAGCTGCGTGAATAGCGTGATAAGATAGGTTGTAATCCTGACTAAATGATTGTAATAGCCAATTAAGTATGTACGTGTATGAGATATAAACAAAATTTTTTTTACTTGTTTAAATGACCTTTTATTGCCATTATAAGTGGACAATAACATCGTACGAATGTGAGCCACGACTATGCTGGTTGGAGCCCATTCGGTATATATTCAATTTTCCATGAGCCTAGCGCTTAAATCAGGCTAAGTTTGGCAGACGGCATAAATAAAGTTGACTTTTAGTATCACTGGGGATTACGGCTTATCCACACAAATCTGAGACGTAAGGAAACTCCCAAAAGAAAAGTCTAAAAAGTTCCATTGTAACACCCATTTCGCCATAGAATTATAATCCTGGTTGGCAAACCTTTGCCATTCCTATTATTTTATAAAAGTGTGGATTCTGGTGCGTGCTCCCAAAAATCTTTCGACTCATAATTGCAAGTGACAGACAGCGACATTGAAATTATTCTGTGGGCTGCTTTTCGTTTTCGACATTACATACTCTATATATATCGTTGTAAGATGTTCTCAGCCTCTAAGGAAGTTCAAAAAAGGCCGTTCATAACTGTCATACTCGAAAAATTTACTCTGTTTGGTTTTAACGTAAATTTTGTTCTGCATATCGAATCAGATTAGTTTGTTCTCTACCGTGTTTGGTTCATTTTCCCACTTTTCTTTTGCAAATGAGCGAAGTTAGTGGCAGAGCATTTGTTTGTCCTACTGCAAAGACATGTCATGACAACCTCAAATATGGTGTACACACTCTAGGAATACCACATTTGCATAGCTGCGTTCCTTATGGCCATTATGTCAGCCGATACGATAATCGGTTAATAATAATAATATTAATAATTTCAGATTCAACTGTTCTGAAAAGAGTTTCATTTCTCACGTAATCGGAACCTATCCCTAAATGTTTGGATAACTTTCTTTCTCAGATCTGCCAGTATTTGCGTTCAGAAAGTTAGAATCGGTATACCTAGATCAAATATATCCAAGATTGTGGTATAACCATATCTTCTATATTATCTTGTTCTTCTAGGTCACACAACAGTCCAGTGAAAACCTCGGGAAAATCCATTTTATTATAACACTTTAGACAGGATTACAACACAGGCAGCTTCCTGCAACACTCATGATATCCAATAATTTACCTACATTTTGCATTTGACTCCGAATTATAGACTTTTGAGAAACTTTTCATGACAATTTTATCTCACACGCAGAGTTGTTGCCAGAAGACAAGAAAATATTTACTTTCGTATTTCGTTTTGTTGAAGATGTCTAAGCCAGGGATTAAACCACAGGCTCTCGTAAATTAAAATCAAGTACTAGTGTTCTGTTTTCTAGAACAATGCTGACCATACATATTTCTCTTAAAGGTCAAATCTTATTCAAACTAATTTATGGAATGAGTTCAATGTGATTAGTTATGGGCAAACCGTCATGCTGTTCGAAGACGTCTCAAAAGACGCAATACGAGTACAGCTTTCATTAGATTTATTATCTGATTATATACGTACATATGTAATTGATCATTACAATCCTTCAGTCACCATTACGCCCTAGATTCTCACACCACTTATGCTGTGTGTTAATTTTATACATGAGTGGTGGGATCTGCAGTTTAAAGTCGACTCCAAACGACAGATTTTGAGGAACTTTTTCATGGCAATTTCATTTACTCTCAGAGTTATTGCCAGAAATCTCTGGAAGTAGCCGAAGGAATATTTTTATTTTTCGATTTGTTCGAGAAGTCTGGCCTGTGATTTGAATCTTCTAATAAGCCGATGCACTACCTACTAGGCCACGACGACTTTTCTGGCTAGCTTCATTTATTACGATATGGAACCTCTCAATATATAAACATGGAAATACAAGAGAAATAAAAGGAAAACTCACGTAATAATATTTGCCTTGTGTTGGAAATACCATATTATAGTTGCCATAACTATATATTTAATATTTGCTCTGCTAATTTCAATGAAAACTCTAATGGAAACTGTTATTACCATACTTATGCAAATCTTGTATATACAACACGTGGTTAAACGGAATCATATGGAAGAAATTATTTTCCTTGGAGCACTATGTGGTAGGAAAATATGTAACAAACCCCCCAAACTAAATAAACAGAATAAATTTAAACCAAAAAAAGTTAAAATTAATGTTATTACATTTCATTATCTCATTTATAATCGTAAAAACAATGAAATTTTGTATAAATATTGTACAAAACTATGAATACATAGAGAGTAACTATGCTTTTAATAATCAGCATGTCCCAGGTACTGGCGGTATGAGGAGGATGTTTGTAATGTCTTACAAAAAAAAGAGGACAATCATGAACTCACCCTTAATTATAGCAAATGTCTCAAGGCTATAGTGCTTATTGTAAAACGTTGAGACATTTTACATAGACTGTAACTGTTTCAATTAGTCTGCTTTGCTTTGCTTTTTAAACTTTGCGTGAATGATTATGATTTTCCATAATAAAGGGAGGAGGATTTCAGTTACATGTGTACGCATAGGCATTGTTACAGGTGCTTAAATATTTGTGTTTTCTAAACTTTTATTTGTGTTCCCTTAAGTAACGCTAATTATTACAATAAAAACATGAATACATATTAGTTGGTATTCTTTTAGGAAATGTTAAATGCCATAAAAAAGCTTTGAATTTAAACAAGAAATTAATACAAGAATTTAAATTTCTATGTAAAATAGACCAGAACATACCGAAATAATAAGAAAATATGATACGTCTTAAAAGAGAAAGGAAAAATGAGGTCCATGACGCCTTCCTAATCTATTTTTCAATAACAATTCATTTGCCAGTTGAAAACGGCCATTTTGTTGAAGCCACATCACTCAAGTTATTTGGTATTTATTCAGTCTGTTTAGCCAAATTATCATGGACGACTACAGACAATGACTTGTGTTCGTAAAATGGGCACTGGTGCAGTTGACAACTAATTTTCATTGTAGTTGTCAAATTTAACAGGAAAGTCGCCGTAGTTTATTATTCAAAATCCAGGTCAAATATTTCCTCGGCGATTTCCTCTCGGCAGATTTTTGGCAAAACTCTGGGAGTGCAATATTTTCCCTAAAAAACTGTCGTCCGGAGTCGACTTTAAACTGTAGGTCCCGCCACTCATGTATAAAATTAACACACACAGCATAAGTGGCGTGAGAAACTAGATCGTAATGCTAGCTGTAGGATTAATATATGCAATGTTATGTAATCATCTTCAACAATAACACTCATTTCTGGGGTGAACTTGTGACGAAATTAATCATCATCATTGTGAATAATTGGGTTTGTGTAAATCGAATATCCTGATAATTTTATGTAAAGACCTTAGTGTGAAACGATGGAAGATACATCTCCTACAAGAACTGTTAAATGAGCCTCAGATGAATATCCATTTCTCTATAGGAAAATTAATTAGCAACGAATTTTATCTTTGGTTATGTGAAGAAGTCGCCGTAGTCTAGTGAGTAATAAGTATGCTTATTAGACGAGAATCCGTAGTTCAAATCCCATCTCAAATATATCGAACAAACCGAAATACGAAAAAATATTTCTTTCGGCGACCCGCTCTTATCAGTCTTCTGACAAAAACTATGATTGGAAATAAAATTGCCATGAAAAGCTTCTCAAATCTTGCGTTCAGAGGCGATGCTAACGGATATGTTCTGTCACTCATGTATAAAATTAAGATGGTTTGAGAAGCTCGGTTGTAATCCTGACCAAACTGTTGTAATGACAACAAAATATGCAGTGTTGGCTTCTCACACGAACTTACAAAAAAACCTAGTGGACCACCCACCTGCCACTTTACTTACAGAGTTTTTGTCAAAAGACTGATAAGAGGAAGTACCCTAAAAAATATATTTTCATATTTTGTATCCGTTCAAGATGTCTGAGATAAGGTCTGAATCACTAGCTGTAGCCTAATAAGGCATAGTCCAGTAGTTAGTGTGTTGGCTTATTACACATGAGATCACAGTTCAAAATCCAGGCCAGACATCAAAACGAAATATGAAAAAATATTTCTTCGACGACTTCCTCTCAGCAGATTTCTGGCAAAAGCTCTGAGAGTAAATAAAATTATCATGAAAATGTTTCTCAAAAAATCTATCGTTCGGTGTTAACTTTAAACTGTAGGCCCTGCCACTCATGTATAAATTTAACATACACAACATAAATGGTGTGAAAAGCTAGGTTACCGATTAGGTATGCATTAAATATTATACTACGGCGACTTCAACATCCAGTTTTATTGAAGTAGTTGCCAACGTTTCTAGAGTGTAACTGTCTGTTAAGTGTGCATCACAAATTAAAGGTACCTTATGGCGTTTATCCTGTAGCCTCTGTTAGCTCTAGAAAATTGAATCCTCGTAAACAGATAATTTGATTCCTTTAGATAAAATTTGTGTAGGAAAATCGGCATGCGATATTTCCAAAGGTTTTCCATTGTCTGCGGCCAAAAATATATCTTGCTATGTTATTATAAGTTACGTTAAGATTAATTTTGCTAACAGAGCCCAAACCCCTAAAGAGCTCACATCCATACAAAAGGGTAGGAATTAGGTATGTCTTCGCCAAGCGCGAAGGCGTAAAAGACTGAGTCGTGCTGAGACTCCTCAGCATAGCATACGTCTTTCCACAAATTATATTAACGTGGTTAGTCCAGGAAAGTTGACTATTAAAAATAATACCTAAGTTCTTGGCACATTGTACCAATGCTTTGGGCGAGTCCCCATCAACTAATAGCAGTAGGTTTGGCAAAATGCCAACTTTCCCAATTGTGATAGCCTTTTATTTTATTTTTTTTTTTTGCGTTCAAGCAAAAACCATTTGCAGTAGCCAATTTAAAAATATTGTCAAGATCCTGGTTCAGTTTCCATATACAATTGTCGATGTCAGTTTTAAAACAGCTAATGTAGATTTGAAGGCCATCGGCATACATTTGAATTCCGCAATGAGTAATTGGCGAAGGTAAGCCATTTGAGTACATTATGGGCCGAGAATTGAACCCTGTGGTATAACTCTTCGTACAGGGCTTCTAAATGATTTTACATAACCATGGTGGACTGTCTTCTTCTCTTATACTGTTACGTGCTTAATAGTTTTACTGCCGATGATGAAAATTTAAAGGTTGTCTTCAATTTGTGACCAAGAATGTCATGATCAACAGTACATATCGAAAGCTTTCGAGTGATCTAGAAGTACCTCAAAGGACACTATGTTTTGATCCGTTCTTTACCTTTACTTCTCTACAATGGCCACTAAAGCTTCTTTTTGTTTTAAAAGCAAAAAAAGCATATTGCCTACTCCCTCTTTAAACACGTCCACATGGGATTTTACTTTCAAGGGGTGTTTGAATCGAATATAATAACGATTCAATTTGTTTACTTCCTGCTAAATGTTTATTTACAGAAATTAAAAGACTTTGAAACATGATATTTAAAGGCATTTATCTTAAATGGCAATGTTGTGCAAACTATCCGGCCATACAATATAAGCTCAAATAAAATGATTTCACAACGTTTAATCCCTTTTCAGAGAGAGAGAAAAGTAATAAGTTTTGTTAAACCATTGAAGTTTATTTAAAATGGACAGCAAGAATATATATTTTCTGCAGAGTATTAATTTCTATTTAAATAATTTTTAAGAATAAAAACAACGAATACAACAAAAACATTTAGAAAATTGGCAAAAATACTTGGCAAACTTTAATGCTCTCTCTCGAGTTTCGTATTGTGCGTGTTCAAGAGGTTTTTGCGTTTCTGAAAATTTGCGTTTTTGCCGGTCTTTTCCAGCCACTCATTGTTATATAAAACGGCGCTTTCATCATCGTCATTATCATTCTTGCAATTATTGACAAAAATATGCTTTTGGTAACCAAAAACAGTGACTGTGGTCAGAGGGGGTGTTGGCCTGCCCAGTGGTAGTTCCAATTTCAATTCCAATTGAAATTCATTTGTTGAACAATAAATTGATTTTAATTGTCTGATATTTGTTTTAGTTTTCTTCTCTTTGCAATTGTTGTTATTGTTGTATTTACTTAGTTCTCTTGTGTCCTTTCAGTTAAGCCAATAAGCCATGAAAGAGACCAACTACACACACACTCACTTTCAGGCAGCCAATATATCTAGCGCTACCATCGCCAGCGTTGCTCGTACTTTATCTTAATTTAGATCGACTTAAAAGGGAATTATTTCGTTACAATAAAAAACAAAAACAAAATAAAAAGACAATCAACTGTATTGAATCAAATGTCCGTCTATCCCTCTGTTCAACAAGTCAACTAACTAACCAGTAAGCCAGCCATTCCATCCATAGAGTCGTGATTTTCTCTTTGTTTTTTTAGTCATTTCGTAAGATATTCATAAACTTTCAAACTCATATGGTGGAGAAGAAGCAAGATACACCGATACACACTGTTGTGTGTTGTGAAGGTATACTCGTTTACTTTCTATTTTAATTCCCCAGATTGCGTATCAGATTTCGAAGTGAAAATAAAAAGTTGACATCCGTTTTCCTCTTGTTTTTTTTTTTTTTGTTTTTTTTTTTACAATTTTTCTAATGAATTTTGAAATCGTATTTACGAGGTCTGTCATGTAAATCATAGATTTTGTGCACTCAAGGAATAAATGTAGAAGAGTTTTGTGCAGCATGGAGAATATCTCTATATCTAGGTTATGATCAAAGTGTTTATGGACACACTTCTTTAGGGAAATATATTTTGGTATGTAAGTTGAGAGTATACAGACAGGTTGTTATTAAAATTTAGTAACATATGGCGTCCATTATGATATCGCAATAAACCAAACAAACTTAGTGTAGAAACCTTTACAGAGGTTATGTCATCAGATTGATAGGGCTCCTCTAGTCCTTATTCCATAAAATTCCGTAAAATACCACAAAAGTACGTCTAAGGCCAAATTCAGACGCACACAGAGGCACACAGCAAAACGTAAGAAGTTGTCGAGATAAGACCACAAAATGGTTTCCCAAACCTACCATTATACATACATATTTGGTCAATATAACCCTTCAGTCAGGATTACGATCTAGCTTCTCACACCACTTACGCTGTATGTGCTTATTTTATACATGAGTGACAGACCTACAGTTTAAAGTCGACTCCAAACGTAAGATTTCTGAGATTCCGGAATTAAAGTTGATAATAAAGGAAATCGTTAACTTTACACGCGATCATTGCATGTTTAAATTTCACAATATCTCAGTTCATATACGTTTTTTTACTACTACACACTGCCAACCTTTCTATTGATTATACTTTGTCTATTTTTGATTTGACAGCTTCTGGAACCCTAATGTTGATTTGTTATTGTTTTTTTTTTTACTCTCTATTAAGTGGTCTTTTTACGTAGATGATATCCATTCCATTCAGTTTCTTCAATATGGTCCTTAAAGCAAGACAATACATTAACGTCTCTAAATATCGATAGAATTATCAGCCCTATGGACGGATAAACAAAATAGTGGATAAGATACAAAGGCTAAGGTGTATTAATATAACAGGGGCAATGCAAATTTATGCTACAACGTCGAATGCTCCTTTGAATTAATTCCGCTGAAAAGCTTTAGAAATTCATTAGGGTATTACGCAGCCTAAGGAATTGACTAACTATTGACCTGTCCCTAGGATAGGATCAGTACATTCTGTGATGTTGGGAAGACTTAGTATCAAAAATGTAGAAGCCGAATACTCCTTTAAAATGGGGACTGCTTTGTGGCATACAAATAGGATCTTGGAACAGGAGTAGGAGTTTTTGGTCCTAAAGTAAGGTATTCCGCGCCCATTGGCGAACTCACAGGCATATTCTCTACCCTCAAAAGATGTGCTCGTTGAAAATCTTGAAATAGAAGCAGGAGTTTTTGGTTCCAAAAAAAAGTATTCCGAGCCCATTGGGAAACTCTCTGGTATCTTCTATGTCACCTTAAGGCATACTAAATTGAGCTAAAGACTACAGACGTTAAATAGCAAAACTACCTGGCAAAATAAGGTTACCCTTTGCTGAGTCCCAGCTGATGGAGGTTTCACGACAATAAACAAGCAGACGAGCTTGCGGTATGAGGAGCATCCACGCTGTTGTTGGGGTGTGATCAATCCACAATGAAAGGGAAGATAAAGAGAGACAAAGACTATAGGTTTGATACTATTAAAACTTTCGTTGGGAAATTACAATAACGGGAGATGTGAGTCATACATCAGACTATCCAGCAGTAATCTGAGGTTGGTAATCGGGCATTAGGCAGTGCACTGTAGCCTCGGGGTACATACAAAAAAAATGGGGATTGAGAACAAATCATCGGAACACATTCTTGGAACCTATGTGGTATTAATGTATCCCAGAAAGAAACACCAGAGAGCATTATCATTGTTGACACCAAGCAGCAGTTTTTAAGGGCAGTAAACTTAGAGCAGATATATATATATATAAAGTTAGAGGGGGACTTGTACTAAGGAACCTCTTTGTGACAATGTGCTTAAGTACTAATCATAATATCAGTGAGGAATAAATTATTGGAGATACTGTTTTTTTAATTTCTTTCTAGCTTTGGGAGAAAAATGAGTTAAAAATCTTTCAGAAAGCTTTTTTGTCATGCTGTACTATTTATAGGGCTTTTCTTTGTCTTAAGAACGCATTTCCTTGATGTGTTTGCACAATTTTTTCTAAAACACTCTGTATTTTCCTGTAATTACTAGTGTTCTTTTACGTGTGTGTGAATGTATGTAGGTGCGTTTTTCATTTCTAAATTTATTTTAAAATTTTGTTGCTTTTTTGTTTTTTGCTAATATTTCCGTTCCCTTAAGGTGCTACCATCACCAGCCAGCCATCATTTATCATCATGGCGGTGGGTGCTCCTCAAGTTTTATTGTGAACTTTTCGCATGTTTGCCCCGTTTTTTTTGCGAAGAACATGATTCACTCCCTTCGTTTATAAGTTATTTAATGGTGGTGTTAGAATTTTTCAATTCGAATCATTTCAAACAGTCTTCCGGAGAGGGTTTATGTGCGTGTGTTTTAGTATATTGGTGTATATACAAGGGGTGGTGATCTAGAAAACAGTTTAGAAACGTTTTTTGTTGTTTAATTTTTTACTCCATATCCGACATTTTTTGTTTGTTTTTGGCTGTGTTCCTTTAAACTATTTATGGCAGTGGCAATATGTCGTAAGTGAAACACAATTTCATTCTACGAAAAACTGTTGAAGTATTGGTTACAAGAATTTAACTGCTGGGTTGTTTATTAGTGAAATACAGTCGAAATTGCTGTCTCCATTTGAAGTGAAGGCAATTAAAGCTTTAAACTTATACTGGAAAAATATTGTATTAAGGAACGTAAATGACAGGAAATACGGACTTAAATTACTTTGGAAAAAGTGAAATAAAACAACAGCAAAATTCTATCATAATGCCCACCATGTTGTGGTGTGTTGCGATAGCTTCGGTTACCCAAATTGCTAATTATGGTTCAGTTCTCTTTACTAATTGCTGTCCATGCATGAGATTATAAAGTAGGTTGGTAGCAAAGATCAGCAATGAGTATTCAAAAAAATGAATCGATTCGAATCATACTCATAGTTTCTGATACTTATACGCATTCATACTTATTTTAATATCATACTTATACTACTCATATTCAAAGTTTGAAGTACTCATCGTACTCATACTTAACAATACGCATGATGTTGTTGATTTCGACTCTCCTTTGCTAAACATTTACAAAAATCACAAAATAAGTATGATTCGCATACGAACACTACAATACTCACTAGAAGGTTATGTGTTTGCTTTGCTTGCTGTCTTTGTCTATTTTTCCCCTTTTTTTTGTAAATGCAACAACAACTAAGACTGTAAATTTTGATGAATGATCGGAATCACACGAATCGTTTATGAGTATTATAAGTATTTTTCTAAATGTATGAATCTAAATGAGTATGCGTATGAATAAAACATATTTCGAATGTTATGAGTTTGATGTCAACGTTGTACTCATACTCATTGCAACCTGTACTTATAAATCAATGTTGTAGTGAGTACGAATGAATTAAAGTAGTTGAATTTCAAAAATTGCATGAGTACCTATGAGTAGCAAAAAAAAACTATTCATTGCTGATCTCTGGTTGGTAGGTAAAGGTGGTTGTCAAACCAAGAAGTTAGGCTAGGCACACTTGGGACACATATGACCCATTGTAATGCCTCTGTGATCTACTTCCCCTACTCTTGAAAGCATTAGGAGCTTCTAAAGAAACGACTTGAACTTCATTGTTGGTAGATTTTTTATTCAAATCCAACCACATGACGTGGACAGAGCTCGCAACTCTTCACAGGAGTTTTCAAAGTAGAGAACTCATCCAAGAGTGCGATAGTTAGGCTACAGCTACTCCTAAGGCTGAGTTTTTCAGGATGAATTGTATGCTTTCGGATTTCAAATGTACTTGTATTCATCTAGAAATCAATGGCAATGTTGAAGACATGTTTATAAGAAAAGTGGGCGGTACGTTGCCCGAGGAGAACATCTATTTTAATAAAACAATTTGTCACCATTGATGGTGACTTTGCCAAAAAAAAAACTGAAAAAATGGCAACTAATTTGGAAGATGTAACTCCAGCTATATGACCCTTATTTACTGTCAACGTTTGGGAGTTCCTGTTGGGAGACTGACAACGCTATGATAAATTTTATTCTGCATTACACCATCGTACGAATTCGATGAATATTAGTGGGGTAATCGAGTGTGCCATCTATCGGTTTAAATTTGAATCATCGGTTATTTCGAGTCTGGCAATACTTATATTATTCTATACTGTCACTAAACATAATAATAAAAAAACAACAACGCAACGGGATCAAAAGACATCACACACACACACAATGGTAAACGAGCAAGAGAATAGCAATTAAAAGTGAAAACTTTTGACGAAAAGAAATTCAAAATCAATTTAAAAAATATCAGGTGCATCAATCTTTTCTGTAAACTTGTTTTGGTATTGTATGGCGAATATAAAATATTATTTTAAATATTCATCATACACCACATATATCCCTGGAATGGTATGAAGTTAATATTCGTGTTAAATAGTAATCATACGTCACATATGCCATAGGAGTGGTATCAAACGAATATTTTTTTGAAAGACTACAACTTTTATTACACAGATACACTTGACATAGTAATGAGACGAACAGAGGAGATAGCCCTAGCCATGTGACAAGCATAAGTTGTGAGATGGCAAATGGATAATGTGGGAATTACAGAATCATTTGACATTGATTACAGACAATAATCTACAGTTTTTAAATCATGGGCGAAATAGACAAAGCAGAACATCATGGGCAAGATTGGAAAACCTAATAAATAAATTTTCAAAAGACAAAAAACAGCAGCATAACTCCGTAACAAAAACCCAACAAGTTACATATATACATAAAGTAGGCGATCTATGGGTTTAAATTTTAATCATTGGTTATTTTGAATTTGGCAATACTTATGTCATTCTATTCTGTCACAAAATTCAGAATATTATCGCCACTGAATGCAATGAATCGATGTACTCTTGAACAACCTTTGGATTTATTGGAAATGTATTTCCAAAACAAAGACAATTGGTTGGAAATTACACGAATAAGTCGCACAGAACTTGATCGCAAAGAAGGACCAACAATGCCCGCTATACACAAGTTTATTGCTAAAGTTCGTGAGACTGGTTTCATTGTTGATGCGCCAAGATGTACAGTGCGTAAACCCGAAAATATCGAAGCTGTGGCTGAGAGTGTGCTTCAGCTCATCATCATTCCCAAGAATTCAGTATTTCACGCACCAGTTTACGTCGAATTGTGTGATAAGGTCGCTACATGATGATGTCGATTTTGCAAAAAAAAAAATCATCTTTTCGATGATGCTCATTTTCATCTTGATGGGTACATTAATAAGCAAAATTGCCGTATTTGGGGCTCAAAAAATCCACACGTGGTCTTACAGAAACCAATGCACCCATTACGAGTGACTGTTTGGTGCGGCTTGTGGAGCAGTGGCATCATTGGCCCATATTTCTTTGAAATTGATGACGGCGCAACCATTGCGGCCAACGGAATCATCTATCGCATCATGATAACCAATTATTTTGTACCCGTTTTTCATGGTATTGATGTGAGCGAAGTTTGATTTCAATAGGATGGTGCAACTTACCATACATCTCATGCCATAATCGATTTATTGCGTCAAAGGTTTGATTGCCGTTTAATTAGCCGAATCAATTGTCAATTGGCCGGCAAGAAGCTACGATTTGACACAGTTGGGCGATTTTCTGTGGGGCACTTTTGGAGAGTATCTCTCACTCTGTAATATGTTTCCATTCCTACTATAAAAGCAAAATGTTATGCCGACAAACCAAAGACAATTGAGCATTTGAAGAACAACATTCGTGATGCCATAGCCGAGATACGACCCCATACACTCCAAAAAGTTTACCTAAATTGGTCCGATCGAATGAGCTGAGAGCCGCGGCAGCCATGTGAATGAAATAATATTCCATTCCTAACCGGAACAATTGCAGTTCACGACAAAAAAAATAAATTTGGCAAAATTTCAAACCATTTTTGTTTTATTGCATTTTGAAATTTAAACTTTTAAATTGCCCACCCTATACTTGTGGATAAAATTCATGCCACCAACGGATAAGATTTTACTGGCTTTACTTTATCAATTAAATGCGGGAGAAAGAAAAGAAAACAAATTTCATAGTTTAGACCCCAATTTGTATCAAATTGATACCTCTGGTCCAATTGTTAAACGCTGAATACACAAAGGGAGGAACTAATTTCCATAAATAAACAAATAATACCGAACGAAATCAATATGTTAACATTCCTAGTAGAATTAGAAAAAAATCTTAAATCTTGGTTGGTTTTACTTGATTTTCTATTCAATTTCATTTCTCCTTCTGCATTAAGGATTTAATCGCATTTTATATTACACAGCATAAAATGAAAACGAAAGGAATGAAATGAGAACAACGATGATGATGATAATATCAAAAGCCTGGAATATAATTTCATTTACATAATTTACAATAAACAGCTGAGGTTAGTAAAATAAAAACCACTTTCTTCTCTCTTTTGATTTTTCAATATTTCTCGTTTTTCTCTTTGTATTCGAGAAAACTGTAATAAAAAGTGCCTAAAAGAAAAGCAATTGAAAAGATAGAAAAACTGAAGATACTTGAAAAAATTTCAAGTGTCAGACGAAATCTGCACTGCTTTACTAAGTGCAATGGCTTCAAGCGGTTAAAGGATGACATTTTGAAAATAATTTTTAGCGCTGATTTAAATCAAGTCTTTAATATTTATTTTCTAAGGTGTTGTAAGAAGAAATATATACATTTTTATAATGTATAATGACTCTATTGCTGCATAATGACCCTATTGCTCTACATCGTCCCTTCTGTGGTATGTAAAACACCACTGTTAAGTTCAAATTGGATGCCAAAAGTAAATTTGTTTTATCAGCAACACTCAGAGGATGGCCCCTACTCATGCAATGTGTTACGTTGGAACTGCAAAAATAGGTTGTTTGAGAAAAAAAGGAGAGAGTAGAACTTGTGGATCTTAACTACTAATTCGTAGTCGCCGAAGTCTATCAGGTAGTGTGTTTATTTATTAGACTTCAGGCTACGGTTCAAACTAGAGGTAGGACATCTTCAACAAAACGAAATTTGAAAAAAAATATTTCTCCGGCGACTGCCTCTCAGCAGATTTCGGGTAAAAACTCTGAGAGTAAATCAAAATCGTCTTGAAAAAGCTTCTCAAAAATCTGTCGTTCGGCGTTGACTTTAAACTGTAGGTCCCGCTCTCTTGTATGAAATTAACACACGCATCATAAGTAGTCTGAGAAGCTAGGTCGTAGTCCTGGCTGAAGGATTGTAATGACCAATTACGTATGTTTGCATGTAGGATCTGAGGAAGTTAAATTGAAATCGAAAGAGTTTTCTAAAATAGTCTTTGACACTTAATGTAGGCTAGACTTTCTCCCTAGCCTTTGTGGGTTTTAATAATAAAAGAACTCTATCTTTTCTTGTAAAGAATTCGGTTTTTTATTGAAGCCTCTTGCTTCTTTCCAATTCAAATTCAAACTTAAAACTAAAATGACCAGAAGGTCTTTAATGTTCAAAAACAAAAGAGATTAAATTAACTACTCAATTCTACTCCGTTATAATACAAAAAAACTGAAGTTAGGAACTTCATTATTGATAAATAGAAAGAAAATTAGAGTGCTCTCTTTACACGGAAAAAAAAATATTAGTTAAATATATACAATAAGAATTTAATAAAAATAAAGTTGAAGTCGCTTCAACATACTCCCCCCTGAGAGTGGCAAGAGCATCCTCTCCATACTCCAGACACGATCCATCCAAATGTAGATGCTTGGGCTATTGGTACATCGAGAGACGACTGCTCAATATCAGACTTTAATATTCTTCGAGCGACGGTACTACCCAATACACCGTCAATCTGATTACAGGAATCAAAAAATGGATGCGCTAGGGGCTCGTATTGTCGAAAATGCTGAAGCACTGAAGCATCCAAAATTGGGTCCGGTATATCAACATCCAGGCGTTCCTGTATGGGTATGTACAGTGGTGTTGTGCTAATTTTTTTTTTACCGGAACGCGTTCCGGACTCCGGTTCACGGTTTGGAAAAACAAGCCAGTTCGTTCCGCATCGGGTTCAGTTCAAACCCTTGTTTATAAAAACACATATAAAAATACGTCAAAAATTAGAAAAAAAAACTTGCAATTCTTTTTAATTTTTTTTTTCAAAACGTTAGCCAATTTTCGTTATCAGAAATCACCTTTAGTTCCGGAACGCGTTCCTGTCCAAAAAGGAAGTACCGGAACGACGTTCCGGAGCGTTCCGGCTCGACAACACCCCTGGGTATGTACATCACGAACGAATCCTGTTTCTCATGGGGAAAACTTGGCTCAAAGAGAAAACGACCGTATACCTTTCCTCGATATTTTATTGGCTTAAATTCTGGAAGCATTTTAGCCACATCCCACAGGATATAGGAATGCTTTGCTTTTCTGTCTAACAGAAATACGGTGAACATCTTCTCGCCTTTAAAATTAAGGTTCACTCTGACGATAGGCTTGATTGGCCAAGATGTCGTTATCGATGTTTGTGTTGACACCTCCTGCTTAGCTGGGGTTGAAGCCTTCTGACGGTCTGCTCGTGGTGGAGTTTGGGTAGCCTGGCTGACTAGAACTCTTTTTGGATGAGTTGGAGTCTCGGTTGCAGCATTGAGGAATACCTTTTTTACGGCCCCTTGTGATGCTTGTTTTTTGGTAATAGGGGTTTCTTCAAGATGAAGTTCATCGGCCCGAGTTGCCAATTCAGTGTCCTCGAGTTGAGGGGTCGCGGCTTGCGGAGTTACCACTGGGGTTGTGGATGAAGTGACTGCAGAATCTTGATCGGCCACAGGTTTCTCACGAAGAGGTTCATCGGGCACGTTAGTTTTCGTTTCTTCTGGGTGGAACAGAGTGTGATGAAAAGCATTTCAAGGCTGCCCATCAACTATCGCTGCACATCGTTTTGTCGAAGGACACTCATTTCGGAAGTGATTGTAAGCGAGGCAATTAAGGCAAAAACCTTTAGCTCGTGCCGTTTTCCAGCGCAAACCAACACTGAGGTCTCTAAAGGGCTTGCAGTACTGCAGGGGATGGTTGAGGTAACAAATGTGACAACGTGGGCGCTTCTTCATCTCCATCTAGATTGATAGTAAAAGAAAGAAATATATACAGTGTTAAAAAATACCTAGTGCGATTGAGTGCTCTAATTTTCTATTTTTGTTGGGGAATTTGATAGATTATTTGGTAGATTTTGGTGGGAGTTTACTTTCGGTATTGTTAGTTGGTAACAAACATAATTTTACAACGGGACGTATAATTTTACCATTTTTTGTGAGGACTTCAGCAACTCTTATTTTGCCGTCTCGACCATAGATAACGCTGGTAACGCGACCAAGGAGCCACTCGGTAGGTGGTAGAAGGTCTTCTTTGACTATCACAATATCGTTTGGTTTAAGGTTGTCGCGTTCCTTCTGCCATTTAAAACGTCTCTGGAGCTCGGTAATTTATTCAGACTTCCAACGTCGAGCAAAAATATTTTGGATTTTCAATCTTTCCCAACGTTTTAGGAACGGAATATCTTTGAGTAGGGGTTCAGCAGGTGCTTCTGGTCGTGCTGTAATCGGAGCACCTCGAAGTAATTGTCCTGGGGTCAGAGGTAAAATCTCATTCGGGTTTTCGGTTAGAGGCGAAAGAGGTCGCGAATTTAAAACAGCTTCGATACGAACTAGAAGCGTATTGAATTCTTCGAAGGTGAAGGACAAGTTGTTGGTCACTTTCTTCAGATGAGACTTCATGCTCTTTACTGCTGCCTCCCAAAGGCCACCCATATGAGGCGCGTATGGCGGTATAAAAGACCATGTAAAGCCCAATGTAGTGTACTTTTCAATTAAAGCCTTTTCAGTTAATTTCAGAAAATAATTATGGCTTTTTAGAAGAGCGTAGCTTGCACCGAGGAAGTTTCGACCGTTGTCCGAGAACATTGTCTTAGGGAAACCTCTCCGCCCGGTAAATCTGTCAAAGCAGGCTAGAAAGGCATCTGTTGAGAGATCTGAACAAACTTCTAAATGAACGGCTCGAGTAGAGAAACACACGAACACTGCAGCATAACCTTTAAGGATTTTCGCATTTCTCAGTGTAGAGGATTTAATGCTAAATTGACCAGCGAAATCTACTCCTGTGTATGTGAATGGCAAGGAAAAGTTCACACGTTCTGGGGGAAGTGCGGCCATGATTTGGTGCTGGACGTTATGTTTATAGATCGTACACGTCTTACATTGTCGTATGCATTTTCGAACAAGATTTTTTAATCTTGGGATGTAAAATCCTTGACGAATCGCACGTAGCATTATGTGATGCTCAGAGTGGAGCAAAATGCGATGTGTGATTAACTAAAAGTTTCGCTAGATGTGACCTTTCTGGAACAATGACTGGATGACGTTCCTCGTAGCTTAAACCTGAGTTATTAAGTCTGCCGCCAACTCGTAGAAGGTCAATAAAAGGATTTAAGTTGAGTAACCTGCTTTTGCGGCTTAACGATTTCTTTTCTTTGAGGCAATCATATTCACGGTGAAAATACCTCTTCTGAGCGATAGAAATAAGTCGTGTTTTCAATGAGCTAATTTCTTTAGCCGTAATAAACTTTTCGGTTGGAAATGGTTTCTTTAGGACTCGGTTGATAAATCGAAGTCGATAAGAGATAACTCGCAACGCTCTTGGAAAAGATGAGAACTCTTCTAGTACATCTGCACAATTCGCTTCAAGATGAAGGTTGATGATAGACTTCTTCGTCTCCAAATCGACTGGATCAAAAGTCCGAGGAATTGGCCACAATTGAGTGGGAAGGTGTAGCCAAGCAGGCCCATGCCACCAGAGTTGATTTTCTGCAAGTTCCTGCGGGGAGCAGCCACGCGTGCCTATATCTGCAGGATTTTCTTCAGTTTTGACATGTTTCCAGTTCTGAGCGCTGGTGATGCTAATGATCTGAGCCACACGATTTGCGACGAATGTTTTTAACGTATAAGGAGGTTTTTGTAACCAACCCAATACTATGGACGAGTCTGTCCATAGAAAAAGTTCATATGAGAACTGGCTGTTCGTGACTAAACTACGGATGAGCTTAGCAAGCAATAGAGCTCCACACAATTCAAGTTTCGGAACGGTAGTCCGTTTGATTGGAGCCACTTTCGTTTTTGCAACTAGCAAATTACTCTTTATTTGGCCTTCTGAGTTTTCTGTTCGAATGTATACCGAACCACAATATGCCTTCTCTGAGGCGTCACAGAAGCCATGTATCTGAATTTTATATCCTGGAGAGAAATCTACCCATCTAGGTATCTTAATGGTTGAAACAAATGGCAAGTTTTTCAAGAATAAATTCCATTTCAAGAGTATGTGTGGAGGAACTCCTTCATCCCAATCGGACTTTTCCTCCCATAATTCTTGCATCAAAGTTTTAGCAATAATAACGACAGGGCCTAGCCAACCTAGAGGGTCATATAATCTTGCGATGACCGATAAGATTTTTCGTTTTGTCGCAGATGGGGTACTTTCAATTGGCTCTACAGCATAGTAGAATATATCAGTTAACGCATTCCAGCGTATTCCCAAAGTTTTTGTAGAGCTGGAGTCATCAAACTTCAAGAAATCTTCATCCAGAAGATCCTCCCGGCACAAACTTTCGAGTAGAAACTGGTCGTTTGCAGTCATCTTTTTAAGGGGAAATCCAGCAGATTTCAAAGCTTTAATAAGCTCATCTTGTTTCAACTTGGCTTCTTCAAGCGTATGTCCACCCGAGAGTATGTCGTCAACATAAACCTCGTTTTTCAAAATAACCGATGCTTCGGGATATATGTGTCTGCAATCATGACCTAACTCAAGTAGAGTCCTGTTCGCCAAAAGGGAGCGCAATTGACGCCAAACGTAACCGTTTTAAGTTGAGAAGAATTCACATGTCCATCCGCTTTGTCGCGGAATAACATCTGTTGATAGGATCGATCTACTTCATGTATCAAAATTTGCCTATACATCTTTTGTATATCTGCTGTGAATACGTATTTGTAATTCCGCCATCGTAGAACAAGCTACATCAAATCCGTTTGAAGCGCTGGGCCTTGGTACAGCACATCATTCAATGAAAACCCGCTTCCTGTCTTCTTTGAGGCATTAAATACTACTCGAACCTTGGTGGTTTTGCTCTCTGGCTTGACAACCGCGTGGTGGGGTAGAAAGAACGAAGAAACTTTTCCTGCTTTAGGTTCAAAATGCACAACTGGTTCCATGTGATCCAAATTTATGTATTCTTGTAGAACTTCAGCGTACTGCGCTTTCAAATCTGGAGTTCTATCGAGCATTTTTTCCATTCTGTGGTACTGAGCTAGAGCCATATTTCGAGAAGGACCCAAAAAAATCTCATTGGGAAATTGTTCCTTAAAAGGGAGCCGCCCTACGTAACGTCCATCAGATTGTCGAACTGTGGTACGTTTAAAAAAATTTTCACAATAAATGTCGCTTTCCGACTGAATATCTCCTTTTTCCACCTCTTCTATCTCCCAAAACTTCTTTAGCTGCTCATGAAGGACCAAATCACTACCAGGCGAAACTAATGTGTGAAAAGATTGGATTTCTGTGTCTGGTTCAGGGCCTAATAAATACCATCCGAAGTGAGACTCTCGAGCTTCAAGATAGTTCCCAATATTCAACTTTACACCGTTCAAATTTATAAAGGGCAAATAGTCGCTACCAATAATCATCTCTATTGGAGCAGTTTTGTAAAAATAGGGATCTGCAAGATGTAAACCCTTTATATCATCTAAATTCTGGATTAGAATCGGCCTTGAAGGCATAAAATGTGCCAATGTCGATACCACAATCGCTTGGATTTTGATTTTAAAATCAGATATACGAGATTTAACTGTATCAATTAACGCTCGAACAGTGAATTTTTCGCCTAAATGTTCTACGTGGACCAAAGCTGTTGGTAAAATAGTAGTTCCGCTGTGTTGAGATAAATTAACTTGAATTGACTCTATTTCATTTGCATTAGAAATGACAGATCTTTCGGATTGAGAATTGGACAGTCTCATTTTGTTCCGAATACCCGACACAGTAGGTCTTTCATCGTTCTGACGATTTTGTTGAGATGATGTCCTTGGAGCTGGACATTTTTTAGACTTATCTTCATCAATGTGTAGCATAGTGTGATGCCTGTTATTACAAATCGTGCAGCTACTTGTACTCTGACAATTCATCTTAAAATGGGTGGGTGAAAAACAATTCGCACAAATTTTATTAGCATATACATATTTTATTCTATCTTTGACTGACAAACCCTTAAAATATTTGCAAAACCGTAACGCATGGTTCTGTTTGCATTTCTTGCAACTAAATTTATTTCTTTCGGTTTCAGTATGAGAATAAAAAACTTGAGATTTGGAGGTGTTGTTGTCTCTGCCGGACGTCTTCCTCAAATTTGTAAAAGTTTCCAGCGTTTCAATTCGTTCCGTCAGAAATTGGCTAAGTTGTTGCCAAGTAGGCAATTCCTTGTGGTTACTCAAAGAGTCTTCCCATGCACGTGAAGTTTCTTCTGGGAGCTTCGAAGTGCAAATGTGCATAAGGAAGGGGTCGTTACTTTCTATTTCAATTTGAAATGATCTAATAACTGACAAACCATCGTTGACCGTATTTTGAAGAAGCCTTAGAAACTTTAAAGTCTCACTCTGAGGGGCCTGGATGCCATATATCTTCTTGATTTGGTTGTTAATTAAAATTCGCTTATTTTCGTAGCGGGTTTTCAAAGCCTGCCAAGCTAATTCGAAATTAGAATCCACCAACTCATAATCCTTTATGAGGTGGTAGGCCTCCCCCCTCGTTTTGCCAAGCAAATAATATAATTTGTGAGCTGGAGCTACAGAAGGCTCATTTCTAACTACTGCCATGAACATGTCTCTAAATGCTGGCCATTTGTTGAAACCTCCTTCAAATGTTTGGATTTCGACTGGTGGTAGCTTAAGCGACGACTGACGAACGGATGTTCCTTTAGGTTCCGGAGCTTTAGATTTTACCATTTCCATTATTTTCGCCTTCAAAATCTGATACCGCTTACAAGCATCTTCGTATTTCAAAGAAACCTCGTCCTGGAAATCTTCTTCTTCCTTCACATTTTCTTCACCTATGATAAATTCCTCAAATGTTTCTACCATCTTCAGCCATATTCTCTCTAATTCAGACTGCTTTACTTCCAAAAGTGAGATCGTCAAAGTCTCGGGATCGATTTTTTCAAAAGCAGTGCAGAAAGCAGCCACTTGCTGAATGTCGTATTTACATTTTCTTTTAGAAACCATTTTCCAAATTGTAAATCGAAAACCTCAAAATAATTTATTCCTTGAGAAATAATTGAACTTGTAGACCAAATTTAAAAGTCGTGAAGAAATTCAGCTTATGTATTCGCGAAGAATGAAAGCGATGACAAAAAAGTTTAAAAAAAACTGCGTTAAATTCCCAAAAACTGTTATCAGATGATAATATAGCAGTTGTATTATTTTATTTTTTTTCTTCAAATTTATATTTCCAGGAATTTCGTATTCTACCACCTTGAATTTATTTTTAAATTTATCCAAAAATATTTTGTAAAATTTTCAATTCTTTCGTAAAAAATCTAATCACAAAATTCCCAATAAAATTGTATTGCAATTGTGCTCTAAAATAAATTTTCCAAAAATTACTCACTCTTTTCTCCAAAAAAATTTTCCAAAAAATTCGAACTAACTCTTTGAGTCACCTTTTTCTTCTTAAATCCAAAATATCAAACATGTAGTTTCCGAGCAATCATTTATATTAAAATGCTTTCTTACAATTGTTTACCACATGAAGGGCCACCGTGTAAAGTTTTTCAAAAAATACCTCTTTTTGGTTCACCGTTTATAATAAAATTTAACTCATACACCACTGGTTGGAACACCCTTTAATTTCAAAAAACTTTTTTGAAAAAATGTTTCCAACTGTTCTTTACGTATGTACCACTTTTTATTTTATAGACACAAGTATAAAAATTTACCAACTCCTATCAAAGTCACTTTAAATAACGGTTTTATCAAATTCTCCAATAACAATTATTAAACACTCGAATTCCACAAACTCACCGTTTCCCCGCAAAAAATTTGGTACCGTTGTTGCTTGCTGTTACCCTGAGACAGCCTCTTCTTATTGTGTTGTTGTTGTTGAGACACCAGTAATTTGTAACACACCACTAGCTTATTGTTGTTGTTGCTTGATGCAAATTCTTGCCACTTTTTCTTCAAGGTGAAGGAATGTGTTTTTTATGTATTATTATTAACACCACGGCTTTATTTCTTGCAGAAATTCAGTGTTTTTGTTTTTCTTTATTTATTATTAATATCACGGTTTTATTTCCTTTAACACTTCTTTGATTTTTTTTTTTTTCCGAAAAAATTCAGTGCTTATTTTTATTCTTTTTTTTCACTTCACTTTTTAGTTATTACTTTTGAAATATTAAATTATTTTATTTTAATATTGTTCACTGAACTTCTTTTGCTTTTTCCTTATGTATGAAGATGCCGCTATAAATCCAATTGATCATATGAAAGTAAGGGAAACAGTTGGAATTGAAACACTTGTTAACAAGTGCGAAGAGTGTGACATTTATGAAATTTGCTACTGCGCATTTCATAAAAAAACTCCGTTGTTTTTTATTTACTAGTGTTGGTACTTTTCAATAGTGATGGTACGTAGGGGATTTTTGATATTAGTGATATTCCTTAAGGGATTTTATTAAATTTGGAGGTTATGTTCGAATTCTTGCTTGGATATGATTGTGAAGTAATTTTAATTAATTTTTTAGCACTTTTTAATGAATTTTACCAGAAATTAAACAATCGCACTAAATATAAATTAATCACTGTACATACCCAATCAATTCCTTTTGATTAATCTTGATAATTTTTCGCCTCTAAAACTAAGTTTTCTGGGAGACACTTCTTCCTTCTTGGAATGGCCAGCAACGCCTGGGAGTTTTCTTCTTCGATGGAACGGGATACACACCAAAGACTGTTCTGTAAGCAGCCCTCTTGACTGCTGTTGATGCCTTAGTTGTTGCGGTAGAACAACTATTGTAGACACTTCAAACAATTTTGCCGGAGTTGTTACGATAGAACAACTGTTAAAGGCAATCAGTGGACAGGTTTTCCACTAGTTAATCCAATCCTAGCTCTTCTAGGATTTTATCGAAGGACCAAAATGTAGGCTAGACTTTCTCCCTAGCCTTTGTGGGTTTTAATAATAAAAGAACTCTGTCTTTTCTTGTAAAGAATTCGGTTTTTTATTGAAGCCTCTTGCTTCTTTCCAATTCAAATTCAAACTTAAAACTAAAATGACCAGAAGGTCTTTAATGTTCAAAAACAAAAGAGATTAAATTAACTACTCACTTCTACTCCGTTATAATACAAAAAACTCAAGTTAGGAACTTCATTATTGATAAATAGAAAGAAAATTAGAGTGCTCTCTCTTTACACGGAAAAAAAATATTAGTTAAATATATACAATAAGAATTTAATAAAAATAAAGTTGAAGTCGCTTCAACACTTAATAACGGTAACCTTGTTAAGGCTACATCAGCCAAACTAGTTGTCAGTTTATTCAGTTTGTTTTACCAAATTACCCCAGATGAATATAGTATTCAACACACGGAAAATAATAAAATTCAACACACGGAAAATAATAAAATTGTGTTATCAAAATCAGTGTTCTGTTTAAGGAAAGCACCGCGAGCTTTGGCCTCTTTAAGATTACCAATATCGTTCTGCTGATAGGACTATTCGCAACGTTGTGAATAAATTTGAGTCCTCTTTGTCCATTTCTCGATGAATGGGTACGTGAACAAAAAAAATTTCTCGAATATGGGTCAACACCAATCCAATAATGCCGCCTGGCCATCACTGTTAACGGCGAGCACTATAAGGTCTGAATTCAATAATGTGGACACCAACGATATATAGTTTCAACAGGACGACGCTACGTGCTACACAGCTCATGCAATTTTGGTTATTCTGTTTGAGCGATTTGAAGTCGTCATAATCTCAGGTGATGAGTGATTGTGCGATCCTTGCTTGTAAGATTTTTTAAGTCGCAGGTACATGGGAATAAGTCCCAAACTACAGATGTCCTTAAAATCACCACAACTCAAGTCGTCGACGAAATTCAGTCTGATTTGTGTGTCAGAGACATTGAAAGTTTCATTTCATATAGTTCTTTCATTACAATAAAACCTACGATGAATTTCGCACACACATTATTTTATTTAAATTTTAAGATAGAAAGAAATACAGTGCTGTTGTATTCTTGCGGAATAACTTGTTTGGCATATCATCGACTTTCGAAGGACTTCAATTTAATTTCAACTAGTTTTGATTCCTTATGAAAATTCCAATGAGTGTGTGTTGGGGTACGATTAGATTAGGGGAGGCACGATTTTCATCATTACGTTACTATTACATGAACACATTTGAATGCATTCACTTAAATTCAATTTTCGACTTCCTCGTATCGAAGTGCTGATCAGCCAATACGAGTGTAGTCGCTAAAAACAAATAGTTGTCGGAAGGAGCCAAGTCTGGTGAATACGGCGGGTCGGATAGCAGCTTCCAACCTCATGCTTTGATTGTATCCTGAGCCGGTTCTGCTTTGTGGGCAGGTGCATTATCATATTGCAAAGCAGTCAAGTCTCGTGAACATGGCAGGTCGTGTAGCAGCTCTCAGTGTCTAATTCTTTCAATGTACCCTGAAACAGTTTTGCTTTGTGTGCAGATGCATTATCATGCTACAGAATTACCTCCTCGTGTGCTTGTGATCAATTCTGATCGTTTTTCAATCAATGCATGATTCAAATTGATTATTTGCTGTCGGTAGCGATCTGTATTAACGGTTTCATCAGGTTTTTCGGAGCTCATAGTGCACCACACATTTCTGGTACTACCAGACACACAGACATTATCTTCCGGCCGAATCGATTTGGTTTTGCAGTCGAAGTTGATGGTTGTCCCGGATTAACCAATAATATTTTTCCGTTTAGAATTCTAAAAATAAATCCATTTTCATCGTTAGTAACAATTCAATGCAACACTGATTTTCTTTCGTGACTGAGAAGCAAAATTTCTCAAGTGGTCCGTTTTCTAGACATTTGGATCGTTCCAATGGCTTTTAGACAGTCAGATATTGCTTGTTGTGCAACATTTAACATATTTGACAATTGTTTTTGACACAAAGTGCTTGCAATTCTACATCTTCAAACTTTTTTGGTGGTCTTCCATGCTCTTAATTTCTTATATCAAAATCTTCCTCTCAGAAGCTTCGAAACCCTTTGCTACATGTTGCTTCTGATAGAACATGAATAAAGTCTTGATTATTTCGTTTGACTTTCTTTGTTTTTCCTTTTCCTTTTCTGCTATAGCATGACCTAAGGCCTTCTTTTTCTAGAGAAGCTTAATGGAATTACAAGACGATGAATGGTAGCCTAACTCAAGCTTTAGAATCATAAATTTTCTTGTATTTTCTACACTGGATTTTAATTTAAATTTATTTATTTCGATAAATAGAATTCAAATTCAAAAACTATCATACGTAGAGCATTTTATTTTCTATTAAATTAAAGTAGACGTTTATAAATGTATTCTGAAATGGATTTCCATAAAGAACTCTGCGTGAATTTAACTTCCAAGGAGAATTGTTTAAAATAATAAATAAAAACAGCAAATAAAAAGCAATATTTTTTTGTTGTTATTCACTTACCATTTAGTGCCCTCAATATCGTCTTTTATTATTCTCTTGCCTGTACAGGACTTTAAATAGGACTTGGCAGTTTATTTGTTTAAACAATAACTTCAAACGGATATAAAAAACAAAAAATCAAAACGGTGATAATAAATGTGTCTGCCAACTTAATAAAAATAAAAACAAATTTTTTTTCTGCTTCACATGCCCATCACAAGAGAGTCAAGTGCTAGAGGAAAGGCATAAAACGTAGTGCACGAATGTACATGGCCTTTTGGGTCAAAAGCCGCTGACATGTTTTTTTTTTAAATTGAAAGAAATGTTTATTATTGTTTTGAAAACAATTGTGGAGCCTACTTTAATGTCTCACGCTTTACTTGTCACTACTTGATGGAGATAAATTTTTCTATGTTAGCTTTTAGTAAAAAAATATTGCCAGATTTTTTGCTTTCTTTTCAGGTATTCCTATAGCAGTCCTAAAATATTGATATTCAGTAGCTCGGAAGACCTAAAGCCAAGCTTAATTGTGTTAATTGTCTTCTTCTCAATCTTGTAGAGCATAATCACCGTATCATTATTAGTCTGCCCAAATAGATTTAAAAATGAAGCCGCTTTGATTTATTAGACGTGAGGTCATGGTTCATACCCATGGTCAGACATCTCCAACAAAATTAAATAAAAAACTTCCTCTCAACAGATTTCTATCAAAAACTGTGGAAAGTAAAAAAATTCTCAAAAGTCTGTCTTTCGGAGTCCACTTCAAATTGCTAGACCCAACACTCATGTATAAAATTAACACACACAACATACGTGACGTGAGTAGCTAAGCCCTAATCCTGAAGGAAGTGGTGTAATGAGCAATTATGTATGTACGCATCAGAGATCAGCAATGAGTAATCATAAAGATGAATAGATTTGAATCATACTCACAATTTCTGATACTTATACGCATTCATACTTATTATAACATACTCATACTACTCATATGCACAGTTTGAAGTACTCATCATATTCATACTTAACAACACGTATGATGTTAGGTTAGGTTAGGTTAGGTTAGGTTAGAGGACGTGTACTTGTCAACTGTAACAAGTACAGTACCCGGAGGTCGAATTGACCCATTGTACAACCTCCTAGCTTCTCACACCACTCGTGTTGTGTGCGTTAATTTTATACATGAGTAGCTGGACCTACAGTTCAAAGTCGACTCCGAACGACAGATTTTTTTGAGAAACTTTTCATGGCAATTTTTACTCTCAGAGTTTTTGCCAGAAATCTGCTGAGAGGAAGTCTCCGAAGAAATATTCTCATATTTTCGTTTTGATGTCTGACCTGGGATTCGAACTCGGGCCTTTCGTCTAATAAGCCGACACACTACCTACTAGACCACTGCGACTTCACGTATGATGTTGTTGATTTCAATTCTCCATGGCTCAACATATATACGAAGCACAAAATAAGTATGATTCGTCCACCTCACTAGAAGGTTGTGTGTTTGCTTTACTTGCTGTCTTTGTTTTTTTCCTTTTTTTTTTTTGCAAATGCAACAACTAAGACTGTAAATTTTGATGAATGATTCGATTCACTCAAATCATTTAAAATCTGAATAAATTTATGAAACATATTTTGAATGTTATGAGTTTGATGTCAACGTTGTACTCATACTCATTGCAAACTGGACTTATAAATCCATGTTGTAGTGAGTATGAATGAATCAGAGTAGTTCAATTTCGATACTGTTGACTCACTAATACTCGAAATTTCATGAGTATTGAAATCATTGCTGATCTCTGGTACGCATGTATGAAGGTCAAAGTCAGAATAGGTTGTAAGATAATTTTGCTTGTCTTATGGAGTCATTCAAAGCATGCCAAAATCTTGGTATTGTTGACCTACAGATACCTATTGATCATGAATCCTGCTCCCGCTTACAGTGCTGATTTTATAACAAAAATTCTTTTTAAAATGTGATATTACAATGGCTTACACCTTGCAGAGGACATAGTCCAAACACTCTCTGACTGATCAGGATCAGGCGGTAAAGTCGGACTTGGAATCTGTTGAGTATAGTTGTCCCATGCTCTACAGCCTGATTTACTTAATTAATCATAACAATTATTTAGCCAGGACAACAACCTATCTTCTCATAAATGGCAGGACCTACAGTTTACAGTTCACTAGGAACGACAGATCTTGTCATAACAATTTAATTTACTCTTCGAGTTTTTGCAAGAAGATTTTTGGAAATGTCTGAGCTGGAATTTTAGCCATTGGCAACTGTCATATCAGCCATAGCGCTACCTACTAGACTACGGCGACTATCCTCTCACTCTAGTGCTCTTCAGGTTGACTACAAAGACTACCGCTGTGAATATCATGTATCAGGGTATGTAGAGTAGAAATATACAAATTTTTAATGACAATGAAATAGCCATTAGATCCGTAAAAAGTGTGTCTCCATGTATATTGTAAGCTTACCAAATAATTTCATGTGTTTCTTGAGCCATTTGCGAAATATTCAACGGGTGGCCTTCTATGGGTTTCTGGACATGGCACTATTTAAGGTAACAACATAGCTGACATACTTGCACTATCTGGCTAGAAAAATAGTTTAATAATTCGTGTATGAGATTGGCATTCATTTGCACGTGGCCCTACTGACTATCTTGAATTAGCTTTACTGATTTGACTCTACAAGTAAGGTTCCTACTTATCTGGCTCAGAATCAAATCTGAGTCAAATATAAACAGAGTCCCTTTGAGTTCTCTTTTTCCAGTTAAGCAGACAATGTGTCTAGTGTGGCAGGCCTAGTTGTTATGTCCTCTATGGAAATGTATTGGCTGTCGAAATAAATGATATTTCCATGAGATCAGGGTGCTTCCTAGATGGATTATTTGCTGTAGATTGAAGCCGATGATGAAAATGTTTCTCCTCCTACGATCTGCGAATCATGATTTCTGAAAAATATAAAGTAGTGCTCTCAGCATTTCTCAATAGTTTGGGTTATTGCATTAACCTGACTCATTTTGGTTCTGTAAACTTTGCAACACGTCCTCAGCTATTAAGTTCTCCATTCCTGTGCGCGAAAAGGCACCTTGGACAGATATACATTTTAAGGATTCTGATAGTATAGTTGCAGTATAGGATCAAGAAAATGGTATATTTTGACTTCTCTTTAAGTTCAGAATAACTTTTACGTTAACCACTATAGCGAGAAACTTACTAGTTATGCGATGACGTATGCTGACCAGAAATGACAGTAGATTTCATATCAATTCTGGTATTTCTGAAATTGTTTGGGATCAGCAATCCTGAAGAATCATGCAGACTATCAAATGGGTTTCTAGCTTTATCAAAAATTCAAACTTACATGGCGCCCTATGACTTGATTTTTTTGAACTGTTTTTGAATTAATTTTACTCTTTTCGATTTAATCCAATTCATCATCGGTCTCAATTTCGGTAACGTGAAAAATTTTATGCGAAAATATGGCCTTTCGTTAATTAGAGCCTAAGCACCATCGTTTCTGGTGCATGGAAACCGGCTAAAGACCTGTTTTCAGTAAAAAAAAAATTGATCTTTAGTTAAACGGCTACGTCAGTCATGCGGACTGACTGTGTCAATGAGATTGGAAACTAACAAGACGAAATTTATTTGCTACTTGCAATATTGCGTACTCAACATCGGATTTAATGCAACAAACGTTTGATAACAACTTTTTTTAGTAGTAGCCCTGGTCACCCTGACGTTCCCATTACTGCATCTGGATTACCTTCTGTGCAACAATGTTAAGTCAGTGGTTTATACTGATAAATCAGCAACGCTTGAAAGTCAAGACTCACGAGATCACTAAAACCTTACGACCATATTTGTCGGATAAAGTTGTAAAAAATTTGACTGATCGAACGTATCAAGTAATTGTAGTCGCAACCGACTTATGTATGTTGGAAATCATATTAAAAAAGTAAATAAATGCCTTGAATTTAACCACCGGATTATAATACCAAAAGAATTCGCTTCAATAATATTTATGTTTTGTATTATCATTCTAAGTATTCACGCTCTTAATAATACGTTTAATAAGAATTTTATCAAATTTCAAAGGAAAAAATGTTTCTTTTAAAGTATAGGTGCGTTGGGTCATAACAAATAGAGGGCGCTGCAGGGTAGCAACAAGTTCGCGTTGTCATAGAACAACTTTGTTAAACGGAGTCAGTGTGTCAAATTAACAAAAAGAAAAGTTGACTGGGAAAATTGTTTCATTTTCCTTCATATTGTTTTGCTAAAAATAGATCATGACGAAAAAAGGCGCCTGGTTTCTAAGTATATTATGGTCGAATAAAAATCCATTATTTGGTAACAATTGTTATAGTACCATAATATGCCCTACATATTGAAATTTAAAAACAATAAAAACGCATATAAAGTAAGCCCAAAACAAGACCTTGACCTTTACATTCTATATCAATTGAACACAATCTAATATGTCTACAACAAATTGTAAGCAAAACTTTTTTTTTTTTTGTTGTTTACATAGAATATTCTATCCTAGTTTTTCTTGTATCTCTCTCCCTCTCTGTTTATTTATAGAACAGTAAAGATTTCTAGTTGTCAGCTATTTTTCATTGTTAAAGAAAATATAATACGAGTGTATATATAGCAATGGGATTAGAGTCAGCCCCAGTAAAAGTAAATATCAGCTAATGAGCACTTTCATACAGAGAGCACAGAGAAAAGCGTGATAAATAAAGCATCCTTATGAATAGGCATTAAAGTTTAAATACAAACACAGGCAGACTTGTGGAAGCTTTTCTTATATTTGTCTGAGCAAAATGACATGAATTAATTAATAAAAAATTGAGGGCCATTATTACAACTTGCCGCTAAACTTGGGTTTAGTTAAAGGTACATACATACATACATAATTGGCCATTACAACCCTTCAGTCAGGATGACGGCCTAGCTTCTCAACAGGTTAGTTAAGTTTAGTTAGTTAAAGGTATCTTTAGCTAAAGGGAACTGTAAAGTTACCTTTACCGTCAAGCTAAAGGGAGGATCATCCCAACTTTAACTTTTAAAGTTCACTTTATCTTTTTACGTATCTGAAACATAAAGTTTTCGATGTATTTAAACTGTATTACTTCGGGAAAAATTTACATAAAACCTGAACCAATCTAGAAAATGAGCGTTTTCTGGTGTAAATAAAACACAAATTTTTAATGGTAACATAAAAACTGATGTTATTCAAAGTGTTGACCATGATAGGCTACACATTTCTTTCAATCTTGAAGGCAATTAGTGGAATCTACGTAAAAAAACTGTTCGTCTTTTGAAGCAAACCAATTAATCACCCACTCTTTTATTTCCTCGTTGGAATCGAAGCACTCCTCAACTAATACGTGTCCCATCGATGGAAACAAACAGTTGCCAGAATGATCCAAGTCTAGGCGGATGGGGTAGCAGTTCCCAGTCTAATGCCTTGTTGGCCTTCTGAACCGATTTTGCATTGTGTGAAGGTGCATTATTATGATGCAAAATTAACTTAGGATGTCTTGTGACCAACGCTGGGTGTTATTCAATCAATGCATGGCTCAAATTGATCATTTATTGTCGACAGTGACCTGTATTAACGGTTTTAACAGGTTTTAGGAGCTCGTGGAACCCCACTTCTGTCTGGTCCCAACAGACACACTTAATTTTCTTCCATGCGAATCGATCTGGTTTTGCCACCGAAGTTGGTTGTTGTCCCAAATGTTTCCGTTTAGAATTCAGAAATTAAATCCATTTCCCTATCGTGTCTGTGATACGGGTTTCTGATTGGGTATTGAATGTCAAACATTTGAAAACCTCTTAAACTCATTGACTAATGTATTCTGTTATTAGTAATAATGGTGGCCCGACAGCATGTAAGCTATCAAGATTTTTAAAATTCTTAAATAACTATAAATGCATATATGTACATCTTGTCTTTATTAAGTGCTTCTTATATTTCAATTTTAATAAAACAAACTGTGTGGATTATCAACTATTTTGTGTATATGTTTGAAAGTCTTATTGATGGCAATATGTGAAGAATATAACATCCTTCAATTATCCCCGACGACTTCTCCACATAGAACGCATCCGATATGTTAAAATTTCGCATTACTTTGGCACATAAATCAGACTGAATTTGGCAGATGATGTGGGTTATGTGGGCTTTGACGACCACTGTTGTTTGTGGCTTATTCGCCGAAAATCTCACAAAAAATAGTCTAACGACGTCAAATCGCACAAACTCGGTGGCCAGTTCACATCACCTCCACATTAATTTGACCATGCCCTCAAATAGTTTTGTTTTTGTATACGTAACAATCCCTAATAAAATTAGAGTGTATTACGATGAAGTTGAAGTCGCAGTAGTCTAGCAAGTAGTGTGTTGGCTTATTACACGCCTGGCTACGGTTCAACCCTGACTCAGACATCTTCAACAAAACGAAGTATGGAAAAAATGTCTTAGACAACTTCTTCTCAGCGGATTTATGGCAAAGATGTCGGAGTCGACCTTAAACTTAAGGTCCCGCCATAGCATACATACATAATTGGCCATTACAACCCTTCAGTCAGGATTACGGCCTAGCTTCTCAACACCACTCATGTTATGTGCGTTAATTTTATACATAAGTGGCGGGACCTACAGTTTAAAGTCGACTCCGAACGACAGATTTTTCGAGAAGCTTTTCATGGCAATTTTTACTCTCAGAGTTTTTGCCAGAAATCTGCTGAGAGGAAGTCGCCGAAGAAATATTTGCTCGCCATAGCATACACAACATAAATGGAGAAGCTAGGTCGTAATGCTGACTGAAGGGTTGTAATGACCAATTATATATGTATGTATGTATAAAAGTATTGGTTGACCAATAAAGTAAGTTGGTTGTTGAGATCAATTAAGAAGGTTCAGTAGGTAATGATGAAATGGAATTACGGGCCATATAATAAGTCATTGTTAATGCTATTTCATGACGGTGTCAAATGACATCTTTTGGTCGAAATAGTGTTAATTAATTTGTCGCCCGTTTATCCAGCTTCAATGAGTATCCACATTTGTGTAAATGGTTGATAATTGTTTGATGGTGACGTCCAAGCTGCTTACGCTGCCCTTTCTCAGTCTATGCCACAATTTCACAAACTTATTTTGTGAGTGGTTTACAAAAGTATAATGAATCTTTAATATCAGAATTGTCTGAAATCAAGGAGCAACCCATTTTGTTAAAAAAAAGATTCAAAACCACCACATGGACAGCATGGGGTAAAAAATTAAACATTTTCTTGAATTTTCAGAAACATTACATTCAGCATGCATTACCTAACATTTCTATTCTATTCTCTCCAACCACCTCTCGTAGTAATTAATTTTAAACAAAGACAAAATCGATTAAAATTTACGAAAAAAATCAAATTCGTATGTTTCTGATTACTTAACAATGGAGTTGCAATCGTATGGAGACAGAAAATTAAAAATGTTTACTTCTAAAGCGCATCAAGGCCAACCCTTATGATTAGAGTTTCAAAGAAAATCTCCTGCTGTTTTTAGGTTTCAAATGCACTCCAGAATATTTTACTTTCAATTAATAAAAGCCTTTAAAGCAAGTGTATATACAATTAAGAAGACTAAAAAGGACATTTTAATTATGATGTTGAATATTTTCTTTCTCTAATTTTTAAATTGAATTTTTATTTTTTTGTTGTTTAATAATTAGAAAATAACAAGACTCATTTGCTTATTTTGCAGAGAAATTAATTTTCTGGTCATTTCGTTTTTAACCTCTGGTTACTACGGGAAAAAACCTATTCTGATGAACCTTTTAAACTAGAGTACATACATGTATACACGCATATACGTGTTTTTAATTACATACGCACACACACGAGCTGGCCGTTGTGACGCCACAGATAAACGCAGTCCGTGTACTGACCAGAGATCAGCAATGAATATTCAAAAAGATAAGTAGATTCGAATCATACTCATAATTTCTGATACTTATACGCATTGGTACTTATTTTAATATCATACTAATCATATTCATAGTTCGAAGTACTCATCGTGCTCATACTTAACAATACGCATGATGTTATTGATTTCGACTCTCCGCTACTCAACATTTACAAGAATCACAAAATAAGTATGATTCGCGTACGAACACTTCGATACTCACTAGATGGTTGTGTTTTTACTTTGCTTGATGTCTTTGTCTTTTTCTTTCTTCTTTTTTGTGTAAATGCAACAACAACTAAGACTGTAAATTTTGATGAGTGATTCGAATCACTCAAATCATTTATGAGTATTAGAAGTATTTTTCTAAATTTATAAATCTGAATCAGTAGGCGTTTGAATCAAACATATTTCGAATGTTATGAGTTTGATGTCCAAGTTGTCCTCATACTCATTGCAACCTGTACTAATAAATCTATGTTGTAGTGAGTGCGTATGAATCAGAGTAGTTGAATTTTAGTACTGTTGACTCACTCCTACTTAAAATTTCATGAATACTTATGAAACTCGAAAAAACGACTCATTGCTGACCTCTGGTACTGATGCATTTCCACCAATCTAGGGAAGAAGTTGGTCAGCGCACGGGCTCCACGCTGTAGTGAGTTATTGGATAAAACTTTGAATTTTTATTAAGGACCAACAAAACTAATTTTTTCTTGAAAGAGCTTATTTTCACAAATTGCATGTGATCAGAAGATTAGCCGCCCTAGCCCTCGATGGAAGGTGTCGGTTATTGACGTGACAATGACTACGCAATTGTGTATAATTTTTCTGATTTAAGTCCAATTTTCACAACAGCAATGCATTGTCAATCACCGATGTTACTCATTGTTGATTGCTAGCTTCGATTGCATCACGGTTTTTTCCCAGATTCCCAGATACAATGTTAATTAGTGGTTCTTCTGTGTAGCGGACTTTAGTTTAGGAGAACTCAACGAAGTGCTAAGATGGCGACACTGCTCGTGTTCAAATCCAAAAAGAAACATAAGTAGACCAATTATAAATACACCTCAAATGGAATTGGACAAGATACAGACTTGCGAGTATAATCGGGGCCGACAACACCTAACCTACAGTGGCACCAAATTTCAGGCCCATTACACATGGAAAGGAAGACGGGATACATCATACAGAATGACAGCTTTCTCCTAAACTGTCCCTTGTGCAAAACTAATAGACTCTATGATTTTCGAAAATACTTCGCAACGGGACTTGGTAGTAAAAGTAAATGGAGTAGCCTAAAGTCTACATATTTATTAAAGAGAGGAATCATTGTGTGGCAAATATATGTATCATACATACATAATTGGTCATTACAACCCTCCAGTCAGGACTACAAAGTGAAATCTTCCAAGCTCATGGGGAATCCTCTAAACGATAGCCAATGCCATCTAAAGATGTGCTAAATGTAACTTAGGGGCAGAACAGTACAAAGGACAATATAATAGCAATCTTACTGATACCCATCCGGGCACTAGGCTCTTTTGAAATGTTAATATGCAGGTAAAGCTGGAATTCGTAGCAATGAGCAGCAGGACGGGCTTGCGAAGCAGGATGGGATGGAAAGAGATGTTTAAAAGTGAAAGTGAAGATAGACAAGAGCAGAGATATTTCTCAAATCAAACAGGTTCTAGACAATAAAATAATTTGTAGCAAAATGGCAATAAGAGGAGATTTGAGTCATGTATCAGGATTTCAGATCCTTAACTAACCTGAGTTGAGTAAAAAACATTTTGACGGGACACTGTCGATTCGAGGCATCTGTGAATCAAGTTGAATGTAATGTTTGGATTCTGCGATGATGTGACTTAATCATTAGAGCACATAATTGGGACCTGTGAGGCATAAATTAATCCCAGAATTAAACATCTGAGTGCAGAACGGGTACTGGACAGGGAATCGTCCATGTTGACAATGAGCTGAAATTTGTCTCGGAGGACATCCTATATATGTCGCTTGAGGGGAGCACAGTAGATGGTATAGCCGTACTACTACGGCACCTCTAAATGTCTATAAAATATTATTTGTGCATGATTATATACAAAGTGAAGACATTGAAATCACTCCCTTCGAATCAGGACACCACTTGAGGGGGGGTCTTAGCAGACGTATGCCATAATGTCTGGACTTCAAACTGCAAATTGCATTTCTATAACGCATATGTTCAGTATGTTTGTGGTAGAGTAGACTATAAAAATTTGTTTCAAATACCGTATACAAGAAGCATTATTGACCGCAACAGAAAATATGATATGAGAGCTATTTAATGTATATTGAAAATTTTCGAAATTTTTTATTCAAATTTGTTTCATGATTATTTTGATTTTAAAATTACATGAACATTTCTTTTGTTTTCATTACAGTTAATACCAATATGAACGTTTATATGTGATGATTATGGTAAGTGTGCGTTGTAGTGTTAAATGTATTCAAAATATTTAATGGCTTAACTTCTGTAGAGGATAACAAGTTTATCAAAAGAATAAATTAGTTCAACAACAGCACATAACGTGGACAATTAATAACCCTGGAATATTTAATCATATGCCGCATGAATATATTTTTCTTTTTACCTATTTAAGTGTAATTTACCTATTAAGTAAAATTAAAAATTAACACAATTGATCACTACATTCGGAAAAATAAGATGCGGAGTGAAATCATTTTTTAATTTTACACCTATTCTGTTTATGGGAAAAAATAATTTAATTTCGCAAGACTTTGTTTTCTTTTCAAATATTTTCCTTCAAGTGCTTCCGAACTTTGACCATATTTACAAAGAAATGGTTTTTTAAAAAGATTTGTATGGAAAAATTTCTTCAAAATATATTTCAAATCTGCATAACATGCATTAACGTAAGGAACAAAAATATTTTCATATGATATTCCATATATATTCCATATATATACCTTAATAAACGCCTGTTGTATAAATTTTACATTGAAGGAAGTTTAGCAGAAATTTATTCAAAATTGTGATCATTTGACCAAAATCTTGTTTGATTTTGGACAACAAATTGTTAGTCACTAATCACTAAAACTAATATGGTGGTATGCTACTCAGCTATGATGCAAAGCCTCTGCTTCACACTTTAAAGGCACCAAAGTCAAGGTTTATTACCATACAACGTAGTATCGGGTAGGCGATCTAACGGTTTAAATTTGAACCATTCGGTTATTTCGAATCTAGCAATACTTTTGTCATTCTATTCTGTCACAAAATTCAGTATATTTTCTCCCCCCTGAACGTAATGAATCGATTTATGCTTGAGCAACGTTGGGATTTATTGGGTCAACGAGAATGTGCGCGCTGATGTCGTCTTTTCGGATGAAGCTCATTTTCATCTTTGTGGATCTTTAATAAGCAAAATTTCCATATTTGGGTCTCAGAAAACCCACACGTGATCTTACAGAAGCCAATGCACCCATTACGAGTAACTGTTTGGTGCAGCTTGTAAAGCCAAGGCATCATTGGCCCTTATTTCTTTAAAAATGGGGAAGGCGCAACCATTACGGTCAATGGAGACACATATCGCAGCATGATAACTGATTTTTTTTTGTACCGCGCTTTGGTTTCAACAGGGTTTTGCAACTTGCTACACATCTCATGCCACAATCGATTTATTGCATCAAGTGTGCGTTGGCCGTTTAGCCGGAATGGTGATGTCAATTGGTCGCCAAGAAGTTGCGATTTGATAACGTTGTACTATTTTCTGAGGGGCGCCATTATAGAAAGGTGTTACGTCGACAAACCAGAGACAATTAGTTCACTTGGAAAAAGTGCACGAAAATTGGTCTGTCCGAACGAGGTGCTGTTAGGCTAGCAACGGCAGCCATACGAAAGAAATAATATTCCATTTCTAACCGGAACAATTGTACTTCACAACAAAAAAATAAATTTCGCGAAATTTTAAACCGTTTTTGTTTTATTTCATTTTTAAATTTAAACTTTTAAATGGCCCACCCTTCACATCAGAATCTTGACTAAACATAAGGATCATGTCTTTGATCAAAACAGTGATTGGAGGAGTTTCTTAGAAATACTTTAAAAAGAGTCCATATCTTTTGGTTTGTAGCATATTGCTCTATAATGGCGATAAGCACCTAAAGAAGAGGGTGCGACATTTTTTCTTGTGTTAAGCGTGCAGTTTCTCGTTGGCCCATCTAGCGAAGTGAAAACGAAGTGGATGATCATACGACTTCAACTATTGAACCAGTTGAACTTTGTACCGTAAACTGGTATGTGAAATGTTCAATTGTGGAGAACGATAACGAATTGATGTTGATGGATTCTCAAGCATCTTGACGTATCAACAATGAAACCAATTTCACAAACTTAAACTATAAACTTGCGTATGTTGGTCCTTCTCTGTGACCATATTTGGACGACACTTTCTTGCAATTTCAGACCAATTTTCTTTGTTTCAGAAAGAGATTTCCTTTAAATCCCAAAGTTGCTCAAGCATAAATCGATTCAATGCATTCAGTGGAGATATTATTCTGAATTTTGTGGCAGAATAGAATGACCTAGGTATTGTCAGATTCCAAATAACCAATGATTAAAATTTAAACCGATAGATCGCCTACCCTATATGTATATGTAACTTGCTGAGTTTTCGTTACTGAGTTATGCTGCTGCTTTTTGTCTTTGGAAAATTTATTTTTAGGTTTTCCAATCTTGCTCATGATGTTCTGCTTTGTCTATTTCGCCCATGGTTTAGAAAACTGTAGATTATTGTCTGTAATCAATATCAAATGATTCTGTTATTCCCACATTATCCATTTGCCATCTCACAACTTATGCTTGACACATGACTAGGCCTATCTACTCTGTTCGTCTCATTGCTATGTCAAGTGTAACTCAGTAATAAAAGTTGTAGTCTTTTAAAAAAAATATTTATTTGATACCACACCTTTGGCATATGTGACGTATGATTAAGATTTAACACGAATATTAACTTGATACCATTTCAGGGGTATACATATGTGGCGTATGATGAATATTTAAAATGAGATTTTATATTCGCCACACGATACCAAAACAAGTTTACAGAAAAGATTTTTTTAAATTATTTTTTAATTTCTTTTCTTCAAAAGTTTTCACTTTTAATTGGCATTCCCTTGCTCGTTTACCACTGCGTGTGTGTGATTTCATTTGATCCCGTTGTATTGTTTTTTTTTTATTATTATTATGTTCAGTGGAGATAATATTCTGAATTTAGTGACAGAATAGAATGACATACATAAGTATTGTCAGACTCGAAATAACCGAATGGTTCAAATTTAAACCAATAGATGGCTCACCCATAAATTTAACAATGCATTGTAGAATTAACAAATATTTCATTAATTCACTGTGGTAAACAACATTTTAAATATTTTGAGCGTTCTATCATAAATTAAATAAATTTAATTTAATTAAAATCCTCTCAATGCAAGTAACTTGCATGCAACTTTGCCTTATTGATTGAAGCCCTAAAATGTTGGAACTGAATTGTACGTCAGCAAATACACGCCACTTTTATTCGTTTAAGAAATATTTCTGCCAAAATTTTCGTATATTTTTCTTAATTAAGTACGTAGTCAGAGTAAAGCCCTTAATCGTCTAATATTTTATTTAAAAAAATACAACAAAACAAAGTGCTTAACAATAACTTTCACAAAAAACCAGGAAAAAACATTTGTCTAGACTTTCATAATGTCAAATACAAACAGCACAGACTGTCACAGAAATTACGACCAATGCACACTTAATCTAAATGAACAGTAACAGCTGTGCTTAACACAAACATTCTAATGGAGTCTACTTTTCGCTCCGTTTCATTTTCTCTGCTGAAACTTTTTCCATGAAAATACTTAAGGAAATGGATGCAAACGATTCCAGGCTTATTATTTGTATAGGAGGAGGAATACATACTGGGATGTATACACAGGAATATTTTTTCATTTAATGAATCTAAATACAAACAGGCATATTAAGCAGAGGATGTTTGAATACTCACATTTTTTTTTTCTTTTATGGCCTCCGCCTTCATTTAGTTAAACAATAGTTTTCCATTTAGATTTTGTTTAAACTTTTATTTAATTTTGCTGAAATATTGACTCTCTTGAAATTTATTAAAGAATAAGAAAACATGGTCTTCGAATTCATTGAAAATATTTTTATAAGAAATTAGAATGTTTTTCCTAAACATACATAAATGGTCATTACAACCCTTCAATCAGGATTACGACCTAGATTCTCACGAACGACAAATATTGAAGAAACTTTTCATGGCAACTTTATTTTTATTATGAACTTAGATAGGCTTGAAGGTACATAGACCAGAACCAGCTGTGATTGATTCAATCTGGAAGACATATTGTATGAGAGAAGAATAATATACAGGTAACCCTCGATTTACGCGATACTTCAGTTACGCGATTTTAATATAACGCGATTCAAAAATAACATCCATTTTTCTAATTACGCGACTTTTTTTACGCGATTTTGATATAACGCGTTTAAAAAATAGTGGCAACCCTCGATTTACATGAAAAGCAAGTTAGAAAAGTTAATTTTTTTCCAAATGTTAACAAATTTTTTAAAATTATAATGTACAACTATGTATGGAAAAGTGCAAGTACAAAAAGATTGAGTATATTTTAATATTATTTAGAAATGGTTCCAATTTATTTTAAATTTAATGAAAGAGAAGCCAAATTTAAGTCTACCAGATTTATGCAAAGAATTTTCGGTTTTAAATTGCGTTAATATAACATCAGAATCCATTAAAGATTTAAAATCTTCTACGCTTAATGGTTGTTGGAAAAAACTTTGGCCGGAAGTTGTAGGTACTGACAACATGGACAGTCCCCTATCTTCTGAAATTTCTGAAATATTAGAAGTCACCCATTCAAATGAAATATTTGAAAACGTTAGCTCCATATGAAGAACTTCTCAAGAAGTATGAAATGGAAAAAACAGAAGCGGATAACAGATTTCTTCACACTTGACCAAGAGTAGAAATATATTTTATTATTTTCTAAATTTTGTTATTTTTTTATTTTCGTTTATCAATTTTTAAAACTTAAAAAATGAATATGAAAAAAAAAAATATGAAACTGAATTTATTTTTGACGTTATTTTTGATAACTATAGTATTTAAGAAAACACAGAAATTTAATTTTAATAAATGAAAAGTACAAATTAAATAATAGAAGTTTAATAATACAAAATAATTTGGTGTGTTTTTTTACACGATTTTTAAGTACCAAAAGTGAGTTTTACATGTATTTTATGTTTCGAATTACGCGATATACGTCATTTTTGGTCCCAAAATAAGTTTTTGTATGAATTCTTAACCTCATTTTACGCGTTTTCGATTTAAACATGATTTCGTCGGTCCCAACAAACCGCGTAAATCAAGGGTTACCTGTAATTGCCTTCATATAGGTCTTCTATTCGATCATTTACATTTGCTTTGTACCAGAGCAGCTAATTGATATACTATAGCATATTGTTACGTTTTTACCCTTTAAAAACGTTAAAAATATGAGTTCGTGGATTGCAAATGAAATAAAAGTAAATTAGTGTTTAATTTCAAAATCAATTCTTTATTGTCTGCACAAATCTGTGTGCACCCTGTGTTGAAATTTATTCACACAATAACAATTTCCTTTAAATTGTTATTCTTCTTGTACACAATAACAATTTCCTTTAATTGTTATTCTTCTCGTGCACAACAACAATTCCCTTTGTTGTTCTCCTTGGTACACTCGTTCGTTAGCACTTCGCACTTCGATTCTCTTCACACGCAACGCAACGTGTCTGATTGAATTATCACTCTTCTGCTTACAACCCTTTTTGTAAGCAACAAACTTTCTGCTCGCGTAAACACTAATAACTGCTTACTTCGAACGCAACCGTGTCTTCACACAAGACTGACTGAAGTATCACTCACTCCTCGTTGCTCGTTTTGTCTTGCCTTTTATATCGCTGGATCATCAGTCTAATGCATGCCCTTGGCAGAGAATGACTGCCTTCGGGAACAATCTAAAAATGTAAACAACTCGCTTCCCTTATTGTTGTTAGTGTATCTTGTTTACATCTATCCTTGTAGCGTTGTTGTTGTTTGTTTACTTTGTCCCTTTTCTCTTCTTATACCTGATGTTATTGTTGCTTGTTTTACTTTGTCCCCTTGTTTACTGATGTTGTTGTTATATTCTCGTTTCTTCTTTGATCACGCGATCAAGCCCATTGTTTTGTTTTTGGAGCTTTTGTTTATTATTTTAATAACACCATTTCCATTTTCGTAACACTGCCGCCCACTTAAGCCTGTTCGTCCCGAATAGGCTCATTATCTCTTCTCGTATAAATAGCCTTGGCAGGTGGTTCAGACTTTGCACCATATATCGCAGCTCGATACGTCAGTAATAGCCTCGGAATATGTTCTTCCCAATCCTTCTGCTGCTCGTTCACTACTTTCCGCCAGTATCTTTCCAGGGCTTGATTAAACCGTTCTATCATTCTGTCTGTGGGTGAAGCGGCGTCGTTCGGGTCTTCTTACTCGGACTTGTGGGGACCTCGTTTGTGGGAGCCAGCACTTCCTCCTCAGTGATAGCTCGCTTTATTTTTCCTTACTGTAACGGGGACTCTGGTGTAGTGCTGGTAACTCGCCGGTGTGTTATTCCCTTGGTGAGACGGATCTTGACTTTCCTCGTGGCCCTTTCCAGTTTTCTAGGAAGATGACCACCATTTCCACCGCTGCAACATCTAAGCTTGGCGTTTCGTCCGGTTTCCATATCCTTTGGTTTGTAGCATATTGCTCTATAATGGCGATAAGCACCTAAAGAAGAGGGTGCGACATTTTTTCTTGTGTTAAGCGTGCAGTTTCTCGTTGGCCCATCTAGCGAAGTGAAAACGAAGTGGATGATCATACGACTTCAACTATTGAACCAGTTGAACTTTGTACCATAAACTGGTATGTGAAATGTTCAATTGTGGAGAACGATAACGAATTGATGTTGATGGATTCTCAAGCATCTTGACGTATCAACAATGAAACCAATTTCACAAACTTAAACTATAAACTTGCGTATGTTGGTCCTTCTCTGTGACCATATTTGGACGACACTTTCTTGCAATTTCAGACCAATTTTCTTTGTTTCAGAAAGAGATTTCCTTTAAATCCCAAAGTTGCTCAAGCATAAATCGATTCAATGCATTCAGTGGAGATATTATTCTGAATTTTGTGGCAGAATAGAATGACCTAGGTATTGTCAGATTCAAAATAACCAATGATTAAAATTTAAACCGATAGATCGCCTACCCTATATGTATATGTAACTTGCTGAGTTTTCGTTACTGAGTTATGCTGCTGCTTTTTGTCTTTGGAAAATTTATTTTTAGGTTTTCCAATCTTGCTCATGATGTTCTGCTTTGTCTATTTCGCCCATGGTTTAGAAAACTGTAGATTATTGTCTGTAATCAATATCAAATGATTCTGTTATTCCCACATTATCCATTTGCCATCTCACAACTTATGCTTGACACATGACTAGGCCTATCTACTCTGTTCGTCTCATTGCTATGTCAAGTGTAACTCAGTAATAAAAGTTGTAGTCTTTTAAAAAAAATATTTATTTGATACCACACCTTTGGCATATGTGACGTATGATTAAGATTTAACACGAATATTAACTTGATACCATTTCAGGGGTATACATATGTGGCGTATGATGAATATTTAAAATGAGATTTTATATTCGCCACACGATACCAAAACAAGTTTACAGAAAAGATTTTTTTAAATTATTTTTTAATTTCTTTTCTTCAAAAGTTTTCACTTTTAATTGGCATTCCCTTGCTCGTTTACCACTGCGTGTGTGTGATTTCATTTGATCCCGTTGTATTGTTTTTTTTTTATTATTATTATGTTCAGTGGAGATAATATTCTGAATTTAGTGACAGAATAGAATGACATACATAAGTATTGTCAGACTCGAAATAACCGAATGGTTCAAATTTAAACCAATAGATGGCTCACCCATAAATTTAACAATGCATTGTAGAATTAACAAATATTTCATTAATTCACTGTGGTAAACAACATTTTAAATATTTTGAGCGTTCTATCATAAATTAAATAAATTTAATTTAATTAAAATCCTCTCAATGCAAGTAACTTGCATGCAACTTTGCCTTATTGATTGAAGCCCTAAAATGTTGGAACTGAATTGTACGTCAGCAAATACACGCCACTTTTATTCGTTTAAGAAATATTTCTGCCAAAATTTTCGTATATTTTTCTTAATTAAGTACGTAGTCAGAGTAAAGCCCTTAATCGTCTAATATTTTATTTAAAAAAATACAACAAAACAAAGTGCTTAACAATAACTTTCACAAAAAACCAGGAAAAAACATTTGTCTAGACTTTCATAATGTCAAATACAAACAGCACAGACTGTCACAGAAATTACGACCAATGCACACTTAATCTAAATGAACAGTAACAGCTGTGCTTAACACAAACATTCTAATGGAGTCTACTTTTCGCTCCGTTTCATTTTCTCTGCTGAAACTTTTTCCATGAAAATACTTAAGGAAATGGATGCAAACGATTCCAGGCTTATTATTTGTATAGGAGGAGGAATACATACTGGGATGTATACACAGGAATATTTTTTCATTTAATGAATCTAAATACAAACAGGCATATTAAGCAGAGGATGTTTGAATACTCACATTTTTTTTTCTTTTATGGCCTCCGCCTTCATTTAGTTAAACAATAGTTTTCCATTTAGATTTTGTTTAAACTTTTATTTAATTTTGCTGAAATAGGGACTCTCTTGAAATTTATTAAAGAATAAGAAAACATGGTCTTCGAATTCATTGAAAATATTTTTATAAGAAATTAGAATGTTTTTCCTAAACATACATAAATGGTCATTACAACCCTTCAATCAGGATTACGACCTAGATTCTCACGAACGACAAATATTGAAGAAACTTTTCATGGCAACTTTATTTTTATTATGAACTTAGATAGGCTTGAAGGTACATAGACCAGAACCAGCTGTGATTGATTCAATCTGGAAGACATATTGTATGAGAGAAGAATAATATACAGGTAACCCTCGATTTACGCGATACTTCAGTTACGCGATTTTAATATAACGCGATTCAAAAATAACATCCATTTTTCTAATTACGCGACTTTTTTTACGCGATTTTGATATAACGCGTTTAAAAAATAGTGGCAACCCTCGATTTACATGAAAAGCAAGTTAGAAAAGTTAATTTTTTTCCAAATGTTAACAAATTTTTTAAAATTATAATGTACAACTATGTATGGAAAAGTGCAAGTACAAAAAGATTGAGTATATTTTAATATTATTTAGAAATGGTTCCAATTTATTTTAAATTTAATGAAAGAGAAGCCAAATTTAAGTCTACCAGATTTATGCAAAGAATTTTCGGTTTTAAATTGCGTTAATATAACATCAGAATCCATTAAAGATTTAAAATCTTCTACGCTTAATGGTTGTTGGAAAAAACTTTGGCCGGAAGTTGTAGGTACTGACAACATGGACAGTCCCCTATCTTCTGAAATTTCTGAAATATTAGAAGTCACCCATTCAAATGAAATATTTGAAAACGTTAGCTCCATATGAAGAACTTCTCAAGAAGTATGAAATGGAAAAAACAGAAGCGGATAACAGATTTCTTCACACTTGACCAAGAGTAGAAATATATTTTATTATTTTCTAAATTTTGTTATTTTTTTATTTTCGTTTATCAATTTTTAAAACTTAAAAAATGAATATGAAAAAAAAAAATATGAAACTGAATTTATTTTTGACGTTATTTTTGATAACTATAGTATTTAAGAAAACACAGAAATTTAATTTTAATAAATGAAAAGTACAAATTAAATAATAGAAGTTTAATAATACAAAATAATTTGGTGTGTTTTTTTACACGATTTTTAAGTACCAAAAGTGAGTTTTACATGTATTTTATGTTTCGAATTACGCGATATACGTCATTTTTGGTCGCAAAATAAGTTTTTGTATGAATTCTTAACCTCATTTTACGCGTTTTCGATTTAAACATGATTTCGTCGGTCCCAACAAACCGCGTAAATCAAGGGTTACCTGTAATTGCCTTCATATAGGTCTTCTATTCGATCATTTACATTTGCTTTGTACCAGAGCAGCTAATTGATATACTATATCATATTGTTACGTTTTTACCCTTTAAAAACGTTAAAAATATGAGTTCGTGGATTGCAAATGAAATAAAAGTAAATTAGTGTTTAATTTCAAAATCAATTCTTTATTGTCTGCACAAATCTGTGTGCACCCTGTGTTGAAATTTATTCACACAATAACAATTTCCTTTAAATTGTTATTCTTCTTGTACACAATAACAATTTCCTTTAATTGTTATTCTTCTCGTGCACAACAACAATTCCCTTTGTTGTTCTCCTTGGTACACTCGTTCGTTAGCACTTCGCACTTCGATTCTCTTCACACGCAACGCAACGTGTCTGATTGAATTATCACTCTTCTGCTTACAACCCTTTTTGTAAGCAACAAACTTTCTGCTCGCGTAAACACTAATAACTGCTTACTTCGAACGCAACCGTGTCTTCACACAAGACTGACTGAAGTATCACTCACTCCTCGTTGCTCGTTTTGTCTTGCCTTTTATATCGCTGGATCATCAGTCTAATGCATGCCCTTGGCAGAGAATGACTGCCTTCGGGAACAATCTAAAAATGTAAACAACTCGCTTCCCTTATTGTTGTTAGTGTATCTTGTTTACATCTATCCTTGTAGCGTTGTTGTTGTTTGTTTACTTTGTCCCTTTTCTCTTCTTATACCTGATGTTATTGTTGCTTGTTTTACTTTGTCCCCTTGTTTACTGATGTTGTTGTTATATTCTCGTTTCTTCTTTGATCACGCGATCAAGCCCATTGTTTTGTTTTTGGAGCTTTTGTTTATTATTTTAATAACACCATTTCCATTTTCGTAACACTGCCGCCCACTTAAGCCTGTTCGTCCCGAATAGGCTCATTATCTCTTCTCGTATAAATAGCCTTGGCAGGTGGTTCAGACTTTGCACCATATATCGCAGCTCGATACGTCAGTAATAGCCTCGGAATATGTTCTTCCCAATCCTTCTGCTGCTCGTTCACTACTTTCCGCCAGTATCTTTCCAGGGCTTGATTAAACCGTTCTATCATTCTGTCTGTGGGTGAAGCGGCGTCGTTCGGGTCTTCTTACTCGGACTTGTGGGGACCTCGTTTGTGGGAGCCAGCACTTCCTCCTCAGTGATAGCTCGCTTTATTTTTCCTTACTGTAACGGGGACTCTGGTGTAGTGCTGGTAACTCGCCGGTGTGTTATTCCCTTGGTGAGACGGATCTTGACTTTCCTCGTGGCCCTTTCCAGTTTTCTAGGAAGATGACCACCATTTCCACCGCTGCAACATCTAAGCTTGGCGTTTCGTCCGGTTTCCATATCCTTTGGTTTGTAGCATATTGCTCTATAATGGCGATAAGCACCTAAAGAAGAGGGTGCGACATTTTTTCTTGTGTTAAGCGTGCAGTTTCTCGTTGGCCCATCTAGCGAAGTGAAAACGAAGTGGATGATCATACGACTTCAACTATTGAACCAGTTGAACTTTGTACCGTAAACTGGTATGTGAAATGTTCAATTGTGGAGAACGATAACGAATTGATGTTGATGGATTCTCAAGCATCTTGACGTATCAACAATGAAACCAATTTCACAAACTTAAACTATAAACTTGCGTATGTTGGTCCTTCTCTGTGACCATATTTGGACGACACTTTCTTGCAATTTCAGACCAATTTTCTTTGTTTCAGAAAGAGATTTCCTTTAAATCCCAAAGTTGCTCAAGCATAAATCGATTCAATGCATTCAGTGGAGATATTATTCTGAATTTTGTGGCAGAATAGAATGACCTAGGTATTGTCAGATTCAAAATAACCAATGATTAAAATTTAAACCGATAGATCGCCTACCCTATATGTATATGTAACTTGCTGAGTTTTCGTTACTGAGTTATGCTGCTGCTTTTTGTCTTTGGAAAATTTATTTTTAGGTTTTCCAATCTTGCTCATGATGTTCTGCTTTGTCTATTTCGCCCATGGTTTAGAAAACTGTAGATTATTGTCTGTAATCAATATCAAATGATTCTGTTATTCCCACATTATCCATTTGCCATCTCACAACTTATGCTTGACACATGACTAGGCCTATCTACTCTGTTCGTCTCATTGCTATGTCAAGTGTAACTCAGTAATAAAAGTTGTAGTCTTTTAAAAAAAATATTTATTTGATACCACACCTTTGGCATATGTGACGTATGATTAAGATTTAACACGAATATTAACTTGATACCATTTCAGGGGTATACATATGTGGCGTATGATGAATATTTAAAATGAGATTTTATATTCGCCACACGATACCAAAACAAGTTTACAGAAAAGATTTTTTTAAATTATTTTTTAATTTCTTTTCTTCAAAAGTTTTCACTTTTAATTGGCATTCCCTTGCTCGTTTACCACTGCGTGTGTGTGATTTCATTTGATCCCGTTGTATTGTTTTTTTTTTATTATTATTATGTTCAGTGGAGATAATATTCTGAATTTAGTGACAGAATAGAATGACATACATAAGTATTGTCAGACTCGAAATAACCGAATGGTTCAAATTTAAACCAATAGATGGCTCACCCATAAATTTAACAATGCATTGTAGAATTAACAAATATTTCATTAATTCACTGTGGTAAACAACATTTTAAATATTTTGAGCGTTCTATCATAAATTAAATAAATTTAATTTAATTAAAATCCTCTCAATGCAAGTAACTTGCATGCAACTTTGCCTTATTGATTGAAGCCCTAAAATGTTGGAACTGAATTGTACGTCAGCAAATACACGCCACTTTTATTCGTTTAAGAAATATTTCTGCCAAAATTTTCGTATATTTTTCTTAATTAAGTACGTAGTCAGAGTAAAGCCCTTAATCGTCTAATATTTTATTTAAAAAAATACAACAAAACAAAGTGCTTAACAATAACTTTCACAAAAAACCAGGAAAAAACATTTGTCTAGACTTTCATAATGTCAAATACAAACAGCACAGACTGTCACAGAAATTACGACCAATGCACACTTAATCTAAATGAACAGTAACAGCTGTGCTTAACACAAACATTCTAATGGAGTCTACTTTTCGCTCCGTTTCATTTTCTCTGCTGAAACTTTTTCCATGAAAATACTTAAGGAAATGGATGCAAACGATTCCAGGCTTATTATTTGTATAGGAGGAGGAATACATACTGGGATGTATACACAGGAATATTTTTTCATTTAATGAATCTAAATACAAACAGGCATATTAAGCAGAGGATGTTTGAATACTCACATTTTTTTTTCTTTTATGGCCTCCGCCTTCATTTAGTTAAACAATAGTTTTCCATTTAGATTTTGTTTAAACTTTTATTTAATTTTGCTGAAATAGGGACTCTCTTGAAATTTATTAAAGAATAAGAAAACATGGTCTTCGAATTCATTGAAAATATTTTTATAAGAAATTAGAATGTTTTTCCTAAACATACATAAATGGTCATTACAACCCTTCAATCAGGATTACGACCTAGATTCTCACGAACGACAAATATTGAAGAAACTTTTCATGGCAACTTTATTTTTATTATGAACTTAGATAGGCTTGAAGGTACATAGACCAGAACCAGCTGTGATTGATTCAATCTGGAAGACATATTGTATGAGAGAAGAATAATATACAGGTAACCCTCGATTTACGCGATACTTCAGTTACGCGATTTTAATATAACGCGATTCAAAAATAACATCCATTTTTCTAATTACGCGACTTTTTTTACGCGATTTTGATATAACGCGTTTAAAAAATAGTGGCAACCCTCGATTTACATGAAAAGCAAGTTAGAAAAGTTAATTTTTTTCCAAATGTTAACAAATTTTTTAAAATTATAATGTACAACTATGTATGGAAAAGTGCAAGTACAAAAAGATTGAGTATATTTTAATATTATTTAGAAATGGTTCCAATTTATTTTAAATTTAATGAAAGAGAAGCCAAATTTAAGTCTACCAGATTTATGCAAAGAATTTTCGGTTTTAAATTGCGTTAATATAACATCAGAATCCATTAAAGATTTAAAATCTTCTACGCTTAATGGTTGTTGGAAAAAACTTTGGCCGGAAGTTGTAGGTACTGACAACATGGACAGTCCCCTATCTTCTGAAATTTCTGAAATATTAGAAGTCACCCATTCAAATGAAATATTTGAAAACGTTAGCTCCATATGAAGAACTCTCAAGAAGTATGAAATGGAAAAAACAGAAGCGGATAACAGATTTCTTCACACTTGACCAAGAGTAGAAATATATTTTATTATTTTCTAAATTTTGTTATTTTTTTATTTTCGTTTATCAATTTTTAAAACTTAAAAAATGAATATGAAAAAAAAAAATATGAAACTGAATTTATTTTTGACGTTATTTTTGATAACTATAGTATTTAAGAAAACACAGAAATTTAATTTTAATAAATGAAAAGTACAAATTAAATAATAGAAGTTTAATAATACAAAATAATTTGGTGTGTTTTTTTACACGATTTTTAAGTACCAAAAGTGAGTTTTACATGTATTTTATGTTTCGAATTACGCGATATACGTCATTTTTGGTCCCAAAATAAGTTTTTGTATGAATTCTTAACCTCATTTTACGCGTTTTCGATTTAAACATGATTTCGTCGGTCCCAACAAACCGCGTAAATCAAGGGTTACCTGTAATTGCCTTCATATAGGTCTTCTATTCGATCATTTACATTTGCTTTGTACCAGAGCAGCTAATTGATATACTATAGCATATTGTTACGTTTTTACCCTTTAAAAACGTTAAAAATATGAGTTCGTGGATTGCAAATGAAATAAAAGTAAATTAGTGTTTAATTTCAAAATCAATTCTTTATTGTCTGCACAAATCTGTGTGCACCCTGTGTTGAAATTTATTCACACAATAACAATTTCCTTTAAATTGTTATTCTTCTTGTACACAATAACAATTTCCTTTAATTGTTATTCTTCTCGTGCACAACAACAATTCCCTTTGTTGTTCTCCTTGGTACACTCGTTCGTTAGCACTTCGCACTTCGATTCTCTTCACACGCAACGCAACGTGTCTGATTGAATTATCACTCTTCTGCTTACAACCCTTTTTGTAAGCAACAAACTTTCTGCTCGCGTAAACACTAATAACTGCTTACTTCGAACGCAACCGTGTCTTCACACAAGACTGACTGAAGTATCACTCACTCCTCGTTGCTCGTTTTGTCTTGCCTTTTATATCGCTGGATCATCAGTCTAATGCATGCCCTTGGCAGAGAATGACTGCCTTCGGGAACAATCTAAAAATGTAAACAACTCGCTTCCCTTATTGTTGTTAGTGTATCTTGTTTACATCTATCCTTGTAGCGTTGTTGTTGTTTGTTTACTTTGTCCCTTTTCTCTTCTTATACCTGATGTTATTGTTGCTTGTTTTACTTTGTCCCCTTGTTTACTGATGTTGTTGTTATATTCTCGTTTCTTCTTTGATCACGCGATCAAGCCCATTGTTTTGTTTTTGGAGCTTTTGTTTATTATTTTAATAACACCATTTCCATTTTCGTAACACTGCCGCCCACTTAAGCCTGTTCGTCCCGAATAGGCTCATTATCTCTTCTCGTATAAATAGCCTTGGCAGGTGGTTCAGACTTTGCACCATATATCGCAGCTCGATACGTCAGTAATAGCCTCGGAATATGTTCTTCCCAATCCTTCTGCTGCTCGTTCACTACTTTCCGCCAGTATCTTTCCAGGGCTTGATTAAACCGTTCTATCATTCTGTCTGTGGGTGAAGCGGCGTCGTTCGGGTCTTCTTACTCGGACTTGTGGGGACCTCGTTTGTGGGAGCCAGCACTTCCTCCTCAGTGATAGCTCGCTTTATTTTTCCTTACTGTAACGGGGACTCTGGTGTAGTGCTGGTAACTCGCCGGTGTGTTATTCCCTTGGTGAGACGGATCTTGACTTTCCTCGTGGCCCTTTCCAGTTTTCTAGGAAGATGACCACCATTTCCACCGCTGCAACATCTAAGCTTGGCGTTTCGTCCGGTTTCTTCAAAGACTTGCTTTAACGACATCTTAAATTTCCTCACAAGGCATCCTTTTTCTATTCTTCGTACACCGCTTACTTCTGGTCTGGAAATCGTTCGAGCGGTCTCCTGGGCTACTGCAGAGGCCACGGTCTCTGCAAAGGTCGTCTTTTGTGCAGAACGTACCGCTAGTTTGACGTCAGGGTAGCGTATACCATTTACCAGGGCCTCGGTTTTAAAATCTACTACCAGGGGATGGATTTCTCCCGGGTATGTGAGCTGCGCTAACCTCCCGACACCCACTGCAGAGGCTGGAAGCGGCTCATTAGCCTCTTGCGCACAGCACCTTAACTCCATACTGTACAGCTCGCGCTTGTGCTCGTTGCCGAGCCCACGCTGTAGCGTCACCATTATGTCGTTGTAGTTGTTTCTGCAGCTGTCTGGCATGTTTTCTCGAATCTCGGCTGCGGGACCTTTTAACGCCAAGTTTGGCTCCAAAGCCTTCTCTTCGTCGTCCCATCCGTTACTGCTGGCTACTTCTGATGAGATTCGCACTGGTTCCTGTCGCTGGATCTGGAGGTTGTTGATCTTCTCCTCCTCCCTAATGAGTTTTCCCTCGAGGGACTTTTCTAAATTGATTCCTGTCGTGTCTTCCATCTTTTCTAAGCTTGCCACCTTTCCTTCGTCCCTAGTTACCCTTTTGCTGAATGACTCGAGTATGTCATCCAGCTTTCCAGATGTTGCTTGAACTTCGGCCAGAAGTTTCTGATTTTCGACTCTAGATGTTGCTTGCATTTTTTCCATCCGTTGTTCACTATCTTTTCGAAACTCAGCCAGAAGTTTTAGATTTGCTACTTCCATTTTTTCCATCATGGCTGCTAGCAACGAATTTATGTCGATACAGCTAGGGGATGCAGGTGCCTTGAGCTCTCGTTCCTCGTCATCCTCGAACTCATAGGAATCGATGTCGATACCCTCAAACTGCAGTTGTTCTCTTAACCGTCTTTGCAGTTCATTTTTAGTGCCCGTTGTTGGCAGCTTGAGTTTATCCAGCTCGCGTTTAAGCCGTTCCACTTTTAGATCGGAGAGCTTCATTTTGGTTGTGATTTCTCTTTATTTCTTCTACTTTTATTTTTGGATTTTGCAATCCCACTTCTGACACCAATTGTTACGTTTTTACCCTTTAAAAACGTTAAAAATATGAGTTCGTGGATTGCAAATGAAATAAAAGTAAATTAGTGTTTAATTTCAAAATCAATTCTTTATTGTCTGCACAAATCTGTGTGCACCCTGTGTTGAAATTTATTCACACAATAACAATTTCCTTTAAATTGTTATTCTTCTTGTACACAATAACAATTTCCTTTAATTGTTATTCTTCTCGTGCACAACAACAATTCCCTTTGTTGTTCTCCTTGGTACACTCGTTCGTTAGCACTTCGCACTTCGATTCTCTTCACACGCAACGCAACGTGTCTGATTGAATTATCACTCTTCTGCTTACAACCCTTTTTGTAAGCAACAAACTTTCTGCTCGCGTAAACACTAATAACTGCTTACTTCGAACGCAACCGTGTCTTCACACAAGACTGACTGAAGCATCACTCACTCCTCGTTGCTCGTTTTGTCTTGCCTTTTATATCGCTGGATCATCAGTCTAATGCATGCCCTTGGCAGAGAATGACTGCCTTCGGGAACAATCTAAAAATGTAAACAACTCGCTTCCCTTATTGTTGTTAGTGTATCTTGTTTACATCTATCCTTGTAGCGTTGTTGTTGTTTGTTTACTTTGTCCCTTTTCTCTTCTTATACCTGATGTTATTGTTGCTTGTTTTACTTTGTCCCCTTGTTTACTGATGTTGTTGTTATATTCTCGTTTCTTCTTTGATCACGCGATCAAGCCCATTGTTTTGTTTTTGGAGCTTTTGTTTATTATTTTAATAACACCATTTCCATTTTCGTAACAATATTATATTTTAAAGCATTACTGTGTAATTCAGAGTCAGCATTTAACTATAGGGTCCACTATTCTTGCATAAAATTAACACACACATGAATGGTGTCAGAAGCTAGGTTGTAATCATGATGAATGCATGGTAACGATCAATTAAGTAAGTAAATACATCCTTTATTCATTTATCTTAGAAACGTATCATATCGTATTTACAATTTTATTATAGCGTATAACACAGCAGGGTATATACGTCGCTCTTTTCACCAGCTGAAAACGTAACGTTTTGTATAAATAAAACTAATTTATGTTCATTTATACTCGCTCTGTCAACTTCTAGAACCGTTGTGTTGATTTGTTACTGTTAATTTTTTCTATGTAGTTTTGTTATTGTAATATTTTTTGATTTTTTTTCAGTATTTGCAATTCTGTTATCGTCATAATTTCTGTGGCGTCTAAAAATTTGTAATCGTGTCATAGACGAATTAGGGTCTATGAAAAGAAATACTGACGTTGAACAACATTACAGATACCAAATTTTTTTTTTTAAAGTCCAGTTGAGATAATATTTCCTTTTTATTTGTCTGACATCTTTAATAAAAATTTTAATATGCCTTTTATTTTTTAACATTCGTTTTATTACCACTTGAGCAGTGATGTATAGAAAAAAATTTCAAGCAAAAAACTGTTCCAACTAATTAATCACATTTCTCTGGAATAAAAAAAAGAAGAAAACGATTTTTTTTAATCTCATCCCTATTAGTCCTTTAAGTCGCAAAAGGTTTCGTCACTAATCCCATAATAAATTCAAACATTTTTTGTTTGTCTATCGGTCTACGTATGTATGTATATGTATACATAATTAATAGAAAATGCAAAGAGACCATAACATATTTACTATAAGGTCTTGCAAATGGGAGTTTCTTTTTGAAACATACATTTTAAATTTATTGACTTTAACTAACGAACAATTTGATTTGAGCCGTGAGTATATAATTCTCATTTAATATCGCTATGCGTAAAGATTACAGAGCACTTGACTAATGCATCAAGTGGTGTATTTTTATGCTGTAGCCTTTGTGACCATTCGCTTCACTTCACTGTGGCAAAGTTTTTTCTTTTCAGCAATCGTATACAGGGACAGTATAGTCAAGTAAGGATCACCCTACTGCCGTACAAGTTGAAGACATTCTTCCTCCGACTTACTTCATTTCGTGCCTGGCGTGCTCTTTGGATCTTATTCTTGGATTTCTCTTTCTCGTGGACGTAGATGGAGCGTTTTGCGAAGTGCAGTATCGTTAGATTTGTCCGTCCTTTTGGCGTATTTTCCACTAACAGTGAGTGAAACAGTGAAACTACATACACTTTTAGAAGAGAGACCATTTTATGGTATACACGGGGATTAATGATTGATAGTCAGATAGAGATAGAGATGGTTTGGAGTTGCAGACTGAAAACTTCGGAATCTATAGAGAAACTCGAGAGTATCTGACTTGCGTAAGTCTAATTTGGAAGTGCAACGACGAGACATATCAATACTATCTCACAAACCAACCTCCAAGTACAGGACTCCAAATACTGGACTGGCATACGAGTACATTTTAGAGTATACGAACAAGCTGAATCAACTAGGCGGGGAAAATAAAATATGTGCATTCTCTGCTCGATGCTGGGCTGTTAGAAAATTTGCGAAGATGAAAGCTTTCATGCCGCTGAAAAGGCCAACAACTTTCTGTGAAAGCGCAAGTGAAGTTTGCGAAAGCATACTGAATGAAACGGGATACGGAAAGGGGTGACTACTCTTTTTTAAAGGAATAATTTCGAAAAATTCCAATTACTGGGTAGACACTGCCCTACATAGTGAGAAACAATAGAACAAAGTGAATCATTCGCGCTGTGCTTATGTGAGAGCCCTTGCCTATAATTACTAAGGAAGTCTTGCTATTCAAGGCGGGGGCTCCTCAACGAAATTTCCGTTATGTTATGTTATTGTGGAAGAATTTATGGAATACTGCTCACCACTGTATGTAAGCTTCATAGACTTTGAAAAATCCTATGAAGAGAAATCATGCTGATTCTCAAACGACTCCTAGAAAGCCTGTACTGTATCACACTAGAGGACAATTAAATGTGGCAAATTGTTAAGGTGGTAGACAGAGCTCTTTCCTGTCAACACTTCCATTTATATATGTATGTAGTCCTCGACACGATATTTGCAAGGGGCTTCAGGGCTAGCTTACGGATCTTGATTACGCAAACAGTTTGTATGTACTTTGTCGCAATAGTCTATTAGGTAGTGTGGCCTCACATCTAATAAGCCAACACACTCCCTACTAGACTATGATGACTTTATATTCGATTTGTCAATTTCTAGAAACTTCTGTTGATTTTTTTATTATTAGTCTTTGCTTTCGTGGTATTTCTATGTAGTTTTGTTATTCTAATTTGCGGTTATTATAATTCATTTTTAATTTTGTTACAATTTGTTGTTGTTTTTTTCCCTTCAGCTACATCAATGACGAAGTGAATTTGAATTAAATTCATAAGAATTGAAAATAAACTTGAACATAAAATTCTCTGTAATGACTATACACAATTAAATTTTTTTGTTCCATTTTTCTATGTGTTAATAATGTGGTTATTTCCATAACACTTTCAACTAAAAACGATTAAAAGGTCGTTTTTGTTTGGGTTTTCTGTGAAACCCACAGAAGAGAAACTGACCAAAAATGAAAATGTGATGAATATTACATTCTCTATTTATTATTATAATTATTTTTTATAATTATTATTACAAATATTCTCCATTCTTTGTTTGTAATATAATATGTCTACTAAACTCTATGACATGGTAAAACGTGATTTAACACGTTTTCAAAATGAAATACAAACAAAAGAAAAGGAAGAAGAAAAACACAGTTTTTAAGGCAAACAAATGGTTATTAAAACAATGTCATAATGGCTAGTCTAGTCATTCATACACATACACTTACAAAGAAATATACATACGTATAAAAATTTTGAACATTACAATATAATGTTATAACTGCTCTCTGTATATTTTACATGTATATGTGTGTAGTACACATTACTCTCATTCATACATTCACTGGCTAAATTATTGTTTACGTGTATTTAATAAGTGTGTTGTTTTTCTGCAATCATAATTTTTACATGCAACTTAATCAACCATTCATTAAATCAGTTTACACGTGTGTGGTGTATGCTATGGTATCGGTTTGTCTGTCTTCATATTTTATTGGCTTCAACAATGTAGTTGTACATGTGCTGAATACATATCACTCTCGTTGTTTAAACTATAAAACAGCACTCTCAAATTGGTTTTACAATTAAAATAATAAAAAAAGAAAAAACCACTACTTAACTACAATCAATGGCATTACTACCACAAACAACAACTATGCTGTTATACGAGGTGAGTTCAAAAAATCAAGATGGATTTTGATTTGTTTTTTGCAAACCGCTAAGAAATTAAAATTTACAACAATTAAGATAGTTCTGAAGAGATTGAAACATTTTATCATGTGACGACACAAGCTCTCTGTTTTAGTGTGGAATCACAGAATCAGCTTGTCTTGGATACGTCCAGAAAAAGACTAATGACTATGTTTCTTATTGGAAATTGTGAGGTTCCGACGCTGTCAAAAATGTGGGGTAGATCCCAATTGTACGATAATAATTTTAAATTTAACCCGCCAATGGTGACGCAAATTTGACTTTGATTAATGGTGACGCCGGTCTCATGCACCGGGGTTTTCAACTGAAGATATTTCGAAACGTGTTACTAATAGTTAATGTTTTTTTTTATTTATGCACTTTGACAATAAAACAAAGATATTTAATCATTTTAAGCTCTTTTATTTCAATACTAAAATTCACAAATGTTTTTAAATCGAGCATTAAAAATAACAATGTTTTAACAATATTTTTTTTAAAATTAAGAAAAAATAAAAAAATCACATATTCATTAAGGACAATAATGTTAATTAGTCTTTCGACAATAGGAACTTTAATAAAAGAACAAAAAAACAAATAAAATAAGCGAATAATAAAAAATTCATTCTTGATTATTTCACTTACATACACGGTGACTCACGGTCTCATACACCAGTTTAGAAGAAAAAATACAGAAGTTGTACTCACGAAGAAGTTTCGTCATGAACTGATGGTGGGGGATGTAAAATGCTGCAGCTACTCGAAATCGCAACAAAAAACAACAACGGAGAATAAAGTTACACGAATTTTTTAACACAACCGGTCTCACAGACCAACACGTCACCATTGGCGGGTTAAAACTACTGAGTATGTTAAGTAGTCTAATAAGTAGTGTGTTGGCTTATTAGACATCTGACCTTCGGTTCAAACCTCATGTCAGACAACTCCAGCTAAATGAAATATGAAAATAAAATATTTCTTAGGCGATTTTCCCTCAGCAGATTTCCGGCAAACACTCTCAGAGTAAATAAAATTTCCATGAAAAAGTTTCACAAAATTCTGTCGTTCGGAATCGACTTTAAACTGTAGATTCCACCACTCATGTAGAAAATTAATAGCAATATATATGGAATGAGAAACAAGGTCGTAATGCTGACTGAACAGTTGCAATGGTCATGCATGTGATCTTAGTTGAATTCCAAAATTCAATTTCACCAATTGACACTTTTACCCCGCCAATACTGCAAAAAAGTTGTTCTTTTTCAAGCCAATTTTCTCCCATTCCACTATTATTATACATATACCACTAATAGGGCTTTCAAGTAGACCCCTTGGACTACTATTTGTAGACACTGGCATATGTATGCACTCTCGAGAAGTTTTAAACAAAGTGGGATAAAATTTGTTCGTCACAAACAATTTTTTCAATTCTATAATTGTTTGCATGGAACGATTTTGGCGATACTATACATATATTTTTAAATTTTAAATAAAATTTAATACAATAATGTATTGCCATAATCGCATTGTCTTAAGCTCTTCACGTTATTTTATTTCAGCTTTCATTTCGTAGGCCCTTTACGAATTCAATGAATTTTTATTTTCAATTGTCATCAAATAACGTCTGCATGACGGCTGATATTGGGATAATAGAAACGATATTGAATATCAAAAATTAAAAAAATATATTTGACAGATGTAGCTTCAATAAGATGGCGGTTATCAACTGTGAAATGTCGGTGGACTCTGTTGGAAGACTACATATTATCATTTTAAGTTCTGGATTTCTAAAAAACACCTTTTATATGTTAAATAAATTCATATTTACGTACATTTTTTTCGCAATTTTTTAAATCATCCCTCGTATATGAATTGGGTGTATTAAAGTATGTTATTTAATGTATAAGTATGTAAACAGTAAAAAACCAAAACATGTTTTTAAATTTGTTTTCACAACAAATAAATTTATTTGTAATTTAAAAGCCATACAACAGAGGAGAATCTATAATATTTACACACATGCTATTAATACTACCACTACCACTATACAAACACACAGGCATGAATCCTAACACAAGCACATGTAAGCGAATGAATTCATATAAAAAGAGAAGAGTTAAACAAATTTTGTACAAAAACTAGAAGTGAATGAGAGACGAGAATGTGAGACACTCTGTTACAACTAAGATTGCCTGTTTAATTTTCTTTTCTGTTCTAGAGGCATGGTGATTTAAAATTTGTTTTTTTATAATTTAACCAGTAAATGCCTTTAGAGTGTGTAGTAAGAGAGCTGCAAGGTTATAGTGCTTACAAATATGATGCCTTACAAAGGAATTTGAATTTATTTTCTTTCCTAACTGGGATCAACACATTCATGCAATACCAAGAGATTTGTTTGCTTTATTATTGAAAACACATGAATGACATTAAGGTCACCTCTTCAAGTATACTTATATGCAAACGGTAATGCCACACTGAAAATTTTGCAAAAGTGTTACATCAAATTGACAACCATAAGAAAATGTATGAGAAACCAGATCGTCAGGTATTTAGGCCTTTACACTGGACCGCGCCGAGGAATTCAAATAAATGTGATAATTGCGTACCGTAAAAATCGTTAGGTTTCATGCCGGTTTAATTGTAGAACCTACTTTTTCTAGGTTAAGTTAGTTTAGGTTAGGTTAGCTTGCCAGTCATAGGCAAGTTCTCTCGGTGGCTAATATGGCCCATTATGTTACCCACTGTAAAGTAAGCACCCTTGTTGAAATTCATTAGTAGTGGTTTTGAACCACACCGAACTTCGGATGACATCGGCCAGTTACTTTAGTGGGCATGGTTCACCACAATGCCCAGATCTTCAATCGTACTGTCATCCAAAAACCAATGACGTCTGTTTTGAACTGCATGGCGCTCAAATAACAGGTGTTGTACCGACTCCGTTTCATCTACATTCTGTCAGCTTCTGCAGTAAAATTGTTGGGGCTGACCGAGCTTGTCAGTGAAACTGCCAATAGCGCAGTAAGAATGCGAATCGTTTTCTTGTCGAACTCAAGTAGTTGTCTGGTTTTCCTGCTGATCACTACTGGAAACAGCAGTTTTGAAATTGGGCAACCAGGTATGTTGGGTTTGTTGAAGTCCATGACGATTTTTTCAATTTGAAAAAGTTCGTCGTTCGTGTTCAATAGGAAAAATATCCGGCTGTAATTTTCTGGTGTGGTTAGATAATCTGTATAATCCGCTCAGTACCAGCTTATCGAAATAGACGCAAGATTCAGTTCCTCATTTCGTTTTTGAGTCATCGGCGCAGTTCGTTATATCACCGTCATCTATGACAGCATCAGCAACCCATTCTTCCCTTTTGGAAGTGTGAGTTTTGTACGTTGATCTGAAAACAGTTTCTGGTAACCGTATTGAAGCATGCTCTACAGTACATGGCCTAAACATGTCTGCGAACATAAGCATCAGTGCAGTTTTAGCAGCTATGTGTTGCAGGCAGAATGGTTGTGGAGACTAGTCTTTCTAAGAAGTCGATTTTTTCTATCGAATTTTATTACATGCTCTTGTTTTTACGTGAGCCTTATTCTAACCTGATCTTCCAACAGGGAATTCCGAACTTTGATAATAGCCATCTCGCTGAAGCTAAAGCTATCATCTCGCTGTCACAAGAGTTGTTATTAGTTCAGTTTGTTTTTCTAAAACATCATGGAAGACCATGTGTTCACTGAATTGGCTCTGGCAGCAGCTAGCACTAATGAAGCCAGCTCAAATTAATAATGAATCTATGGAGAGCCTTTATTTCGACACAGAATTCATTCCCTTAAAGAAGCCTCTGCCAAGTGTCTTCAACCTCAATCTACTAAGGGCTGGAGAGTTACAGAGGAGGTGTTCGATGGTATCCAACCCCTCCTCATCAGAACATACCCTGCAATGGTCCGGCTGGGATCTGGGATTATATATGGAATCTCGCAGTGCCCCGTAATAAACCCAATAACTAACCTTAAACGGGCCTTGTCCAAGCCCAGTAGCCAACCTGTTCTTACACTGTCTGATGAAACACCTAGAAACATAACAACTCGATCCATTCCCCCATCGCCTCTGCTCTTCTCCCTGACCAATCCATTGATCAGGCCGTAGAGCTGTCCGATTGGGGGATCAGGGCTATCACATTGCCCCATTACGTTCAATAAATAATTCGAAGAATTTCAATTGCTAGTTAAGTCCTTTACCTAACATTGTTTTTGTCTAAGAAGTTAAGTATCTTTGTAGGATTTTTTAAGTCTTAAATTACGAACACATTTGAAAACAATATTTTGTGCAAACATCAGTGTCGAGTATCGGAGTGCCGTAGCTCCGCAGCACATTTAACCTTTTCTTCGCGTATCAAAAACCATTATTGCGTACAATGAAAAAAAACGCCTGCCTGTTGTGGCAAAAGAGAAAACTGAAAGCAGCCAAAATAGCATATTAAATTACTTTTTAATAATCTGTTATTCAAATATTTGTGGTATTAATTTTAACAGTTTGTTGTTGGTTTTTATTTCTTCTACAATTTTTTCTTCCATTTTTTCTTCCACTTTTTTATCTAAAACGGAAAGTGAGTAAAACAAATGTATGTAAATTATGTTTTGCCAACTTTTTAATACAAATAAAAACAGATCCTTCATCAAGTGTTTTAGAACTTTCCTACCTGCCTCATAGCTGTCAGCCCCACCATGGCAGTAATATAAAAATTTATGCAAAAAATAAGGAAAAAAATTAAAATAAAACAAATAAAATGGGAAAACGTTGAGAGAAATAAATACTAAAAATGCCACTTAATACTACTGTCAGTGGCAACACGATGACTACAAAAACAAAACAAGGCACAGAACAGCTTAACAAACACAGAAAGTTAGAAAGATAAACTACGTAAGCAAATGTGATTAAAGGACATCATAAGCTAAAGGAGGAGTAAATTTGATTAGAAACCCATTTGTGGCTTCTAAACAAGTTTCGTCAATTTGCATCAGAATTAAAAGCGTCGTGATATATTTAGGACTCTTCAAAAGTCCTTTTGCGATAGGTGCATTTTCACATGTTTTGCTGAAACTATCTTATCAGTGACACTCACAAGAAAATAAAATGAAAATTTGTTCCATTTAACTGTATTATATGGGGCGCTGGTGGTTAGAATTTAAAAAGGCATTCAATTGTATTATATGGGGCGTTGGTGGTTAGAATCTAAAAAACCTACCTCCAGTTCAATACAAACTTTATTTCACAATCATAGAAGTTGTAGCTGCACTAGTTCATCGGTTCTAAGTAAATTGATATCCTTTGAGAAAAAAAAAAAGATTCGTGACATGTACATACAAAATTGATCATTACAACCCTGTAGACAATACTATAACCTAGCTTCTCACATCACCTATGTTATGTGACTTAATTGTATACATGAGTGCTGGGAACGACAGTTTACAATCGATTCGAACAACAGATTTTTGAAAAACTTTTCATGGCAATTTTATTTACTCCCAGAGTTTTTGCAAGAAATCTTCTGAGACAAAGTCGCCGAAGAAATATTTTGATACTAGACTTACCTCGACTTCGTGACATGTGGAAATGCCAAAAGTGCTCAGTAAATGTTGCCATTTCACCTTGAATAGGTAATAATTAATTAATACCGCCTGCAAGTCACAGAATTCTATCAAAATTCATGCTGTGTGAGTGATGTGCTTCATGCAACAACAAGGCCCATTTTAGGCTCAATTGGTAAGTCAACAATTAGCAGCGCTGTATTCGGCAAGTTCACGAGGCAATTCAAGAGCTGCTAACACATCCTAAAGGATTCGTTGTTTGGTGCAGGCTGTCAGAATCATTCTTTAAAATCGATGAAATTAGCAAAACTACAGTCAATAGAATGAGATGTCGGGCTTACTGGATTATAAACACACTTTAGTACAGTTGATAACCTAGCTTCTTTCACTTGTCACGTTGTGTATTCGACGTACAGTTTGACGTACAGTTTGACAATTTTAGTTTTTGTTAGAAGACTAGTGGAAGGAAGTCACCGAAGCAAAATTTTTGTTCATATTTCGTTTTGTAAGGGATATCTGAACTGGGGTTTCCACTTACTAGTCTACGGCGGCTATGATCATTGAATTCAACATGGTTGACTTCAGTGAGACGGTGTCATATGCCATGCGTCAAGTGATTGTGTACAGTACTATTAGTGTGTTTGGCGAGTAAATAATCTGATGTTTTGACAACGCTAGTCTATTTTTTATGGGAATAGATGCAGTCCTTCCTGTGGAGAGATCAACACAATGACAACTTTAACCCTGGAAGGCAACATTAGATGTTATTGGTGCAATTCCTACAGAAATACTAGAAAAAATCAAAACCCAAATGATTAAAGTTTCTTCCGTTATAGTAACTAAGAGCGTTTGCATAGGAGAAGGGCAGTAACCCTAGCAATCTGACCTAGGTCCAATAATGTGTAACTTTGAGGAGTAAATTTAGATTTGCATGATCCTGGTTTAGGCTCCTAAGAAGAAGTATGTCCAGGATTTTTTGGTTTGTTTTTTCCTGAAGAGGATGGAAAAGAGTCGTGCTTAGAGATCGCTTTTACTGGGGCTATTTTACATATCTTGTCAAAAGGACAATTTCGTTTCATGCTACAGATATCCAATTCTCTTCTGTCTCCTTCTCCATAATGTTTTCCGTTGTTGTTTTTCTCAGACCTATGGCACCTCGCCTCTGAAAAAGTTGTCAGTCCGTTGTTTTGAATTCTGGAAATTAAATTCGGAGCTCTTGTCTAACAAGTCAACAAACTACATATGTACTAGATTATGGCTGTTGAAGGTTTTTGAACCAAAATACCGGATAGATCCTACTCTCATAGTAGTTTACACCTTTCAGAGAAAGTCACTCAAGTACTCATAGACAGATCCAACTAACACAACAAAATCGGACATAAAATATTTTCAAAACGGTTGTACCTTCGATTTTCCTTGCTCCACCTGATAACTGCAGTACTGTTCAGACTGAAATAATGGCAGTGAAGACTGTATCAGAGTAGATCGAATGGAGATACACTCACATTTATTGATATCAAATCTGCCATTAGATCTCTAGGGAGAGTGGAGGATGTCATGGAGGATATAGGGAGATATTTGATGTTACCTGGACCCAGGAGCATTGAAGGTAACAACAAAGCCGACGTACTTGCAAAGTTTGATAGAACGGAAAATTTAATTAATCTTATACGAGGGATTAGCATTCCTCTGCAAATAGATTAAGAAATGGTCCCTCGCAATAATTTCATTCAATTGCAAAGAGAAGATGGAATAAAGAACCCACTTGCAGAGATGCAAGACGGATCTGGCTGGAAATCGCTTGATATAAGCAAAACCTCAATAACTATAACGAGGCACTGAATTTTGAGTGCATAAGCCTGGTGGACTTAAGCAGATGCTCCAATGATGAGAAAAAAGAGAAGACCATCAAAAATCTTAGCTGTCAGTGTCGAACACTTGATGATCTAAGAAGATATATTTTTTGGCTCCCAGAATTTTTAGTAGGACGTGTCGAGCCAAAGGTGATGTAGACAGCTTCCATGATTGGTCATTACAACTTTTTAGTCAAGATAACAAACCAGCTTCTCACACCACTGATGTTGTGTGTGTTAATTTTATACGTGAGTGGCGGGACCTACCGGTTTTGAGAGAGTTTTCATGGCTTCCTGACTTGGGGTTTGAACCGAGGCCTCACGTCTATTAAGTCAACACACTACCTACTAGACTACGACGACTACAGCAGACAGCATCTACAACTTTATAAAACCCAGGAAATGGATAAGAGATGCCAGCGATGAGTTGCTATTGTTTAACGGAGTATGTTATGTTGGTGTTACATTGGGACCTTTAAACTAACCCAAGACCCAAATTTCTCGTAAGCGCCTTTAGTAGAAAAAGACCAGTAATCATGGAAACTACCGATATAAACGACTTCTTATGCTCTGAGAACGTCAGTTCGAACATTTCATAGAATAAATTGAATTTCTATACCAAATGAATTTGCACTATCATTCCTAGTGCTCTGGAAATCTCAATTACGAGCAAGGATATCATATGTAATCTATTAATCTCTGAAGTTTGAGGTAAAATGGCTACCTTCGCTAGCCTAAATCAACATCAACGATGTCTAGTCATCTGGATGTTTATTTTTGCACTTCCTAAGTGATATTTGCTTACTAGCAAATATCCTTCTGCTTATGTTGGTGACACCTCTCGTCGTTTTAGGGTTTTTTGATTGAGTTCCTTTGTACACGATATTAATTTGTTCGCTGGTCCATGAGAATTTTATTTTATTTTTCTACTTCTCTTTTTTATCTTTTCTTTTTTCGCCATTTTTTTTATTTTAAATAACCACTCATTTGGAGTGGCAACCAACAAGATAATTAAAAAGAGAACGAAAAAGGATTTTGTTTTTAGCAAAACTTTATTAAACGATTAACAAACATTCTGTTGGATTTTACTATAGTGAAACTATTTTTGAATAGCGGCGGTGGTCGGTGTTGTTGTTCGAAAGCAATTCATGTGTAAAATCAACAACAGAAATGTGAAAGACTTCACAACAACAAACGAAAGTATTTTAAGTCATTAAAGCCAGGCCAGAATGCTTATACAAACATTTGAATAGTTTGTCTATGAAATACATAGAAATTCATGTTCATTTTTGGTATATTTAGCCTCTCATACATTTTCAAAAAGCAATTAAAAACTTTGAATTTTTTACTAATTAATATGTCGGGGCTTTCAATAAGCGCTTCCTGTCATTAAATTTAAATAAAACGAAACGTTTTATACTCTTTGGAAAAGCCTCCTAATGTCTATTGAAACCCAAGACTTAAGAAAACCCAAAATTCAAAATCTAATGGTATCAAATCACACGACCTCAGTGGTCAGTACACGTCAACTCCATAGGGCATAACTATGCCCTCAAATAACTCGTGGCCGCTAGTGTTGGCTACTGCCCAGGTCAGACATCTCGAACAAAACGAAATATGACAAAAATACTTCTTCGGCCCCTTTCTCTCAGCAGATTTGTGGCAAAAACTCTGTGAGTGAAATAAAATTGCCATGAAAAGTTTCTCAAAAACCTGTCGTTCGGAGTCGACTTTAAACTGTAGGCCCCGTCACTTATGTATAAAATTAACACACACAACGTAAGTGGTCAGTGGAGATAATATACGGAATTTTGTTAAAGAATAGAATGACATAAGCATAGCCAGATTTGAAATAACCGATGGTTCAAATTTAAACCGATAGATGTCCCACCCGATACTGGTTGTGAAAGGGAAGATAAAAATAGAAGGAAATTTTTCTCAATTTAGAGTAGGTTAAAGAATTCCAAAGTTTTGTTATGTAATTACAGTGGAAGAACATATGAGTATTTTATCAAATGATCCGAAAAGAGCTTAAGGATACTAACCGCCCTTCTGGACGATCAAGGCGATAGCCTCAAGTTCAACATACCGATACAATATGTAGATACAAATTGAATTTCGTTTGCTTGAATATTAAGGAATAGTTTCTGAATATTTCACAAAATTTTCTGTGTTTTATTTATCATTGAGTTTAAAAAACTATTAAAACAAACTTTTTAGCGTGAAACTTTTATAAACGAAATAATTTTCGCACGCAAAAATTTTAACTTTTTCATAGCAAGTAACAGTAACGAGTGAAAAACAAAATTTGACAGCTCGAAAAATGATGTTAATTAGAAAATCACAGAAAGATTGCATTGAAGTAAAAAACATATATTTTTTAATAAGCTGTCTTAATTGTCTGAGTGATACGTTGTAGTGTGTTGCGTTGTTAGACAAGAGGCCGCAGTAAAACCCGCGAAACTTTGGGGATGCGCCCTTCTCTCGCAATATATTGTGTTAGAATAAGAAAATTGTTTGTGGGGGGAAAGGACGAAAGTACTTGAATTGATAGATATTAGATAGATGTAAATCTGACGTCGCCCTAGTATAGTAAATATAATAGACAAGAGACCGTGGTTCAAACCATCAGACATTTTGAACAAAACAAAATAGAAAAAAAAAATATTTCTTGCAACGATTTCATCTCAGCAATCGTAAGTTAAATACAATTCTCGTTTGTAGTCGATGTTAAACTATGGTTCTACCACTCTCGGGTAAACGTGAACACACACAGCATGAATGGTGTGAGAAGCTAGATTGTAATCCTCACTAAAGGATTGTAATGACAAAATGATTCGTTAAACTATTGAGTCTTCATTTCAAGTATGGTAGTTTTGCTTAAGACGTAGCCATATAATTTCTACTGGCGCTGAAAAATGCATTTATTTTTAAAATCCTAAGCGGGAAGAATCATGGATTAATCCAGGATAACAAATTCGACTGCAAAACCAAGTCAATTCTTCAGAAAGAAAATGTTGAGTGTTTGGTTTAACAAAAAAGTTGGATGTACCTCGTGCACACAAAGCTAATGAAATCGCTAAGACAGATTGCTACTTACATACAGATGACTAATTGCTTTGCTTCCAAAGACGAACAGTTTGGTTGACGTGGAATCCACAAATTGTTTGAAAAATATAGAAAATGTGTAGTCAGAAATGGGCAATATTTTGAAAAAAATGTTTTTTACTTTCCCATTAATAATTAGTATCTTATTTTCACAAAGTGCATCACTATTTGATAAAATTGTTCTGACTTTAAACAATTTATGATGACTGGAGAAACTTTATTGAACAGAGATGTTGTCTGCTGTCAAACTATAGTTATCGACACTCTCATGAGAGCAAAAATAAACAAAACAAAAAAATAAATTGATTTTGTTTTCATCATATTTTCTTCAAAATAAAAGTCAAATAAAACTTCAATCGTAAAGTGTTAATAACTTAAACAACAAAACCCATAAAAAGAAAAAATTTAATAAAAAAAAAAAACTTTTCGCCAAAAGAGAGACGAAAAAAATTAATCAATATCGACTTTTTTATTTCGGCCCCTCGTTTATTAACAATCTGCAAATCTATTTACACCCTCCCCTTCCTACATATTTAAGTGTAACAAAGAGAAGAAAAAACTTTAAAAAGGAAGGCATTAAAAAATTGATTTTTATTGCAGCCTTATTGGCCGTATTTTATTTCTTTTCATTTCATTTCGTTCCATTAAGTTTCAATTAATGTCTTGAAACATTTATTACTCAATTGCATGTTTTGTATCGTTTCGTTTCTATTTGTTGTTTGCATTCAAACTGGGTTAAATGAGTATTCTGGCCATTAACAACAGCTGTCTTGTATAACTAAGTTACCTAGATTTTATGAAACGATTGTTTTCAACTGTAGTTTAATGCGTTTTAAAGGTACAGTGAACTGCAATAGTGGAAGTGACATAACGCGGTGGCAAACAAAATTTCTGAATAAAAATTCTCTTTCTGACTAAAAATTCTGACCCAAATTATCTCAATGCGTAATATAATAACAAACACCAGCATAAAAAAATGATAAACAAGTAAACAAAAATATACCAACAAATACCAGAATAAAAAAATTGGTAAAAAAGTAAACAAAAATACAACAACAAATGCTACAATGATGTTTACATTTATAAAAGGCATGACAAAGCAGGCAACGGGGTCAATAAAAGTTCAGTCAGTCTTGTGTGAAAACACGGTGTGTTTGAAGAGAGTATTTGTGGTTTGAAGATCTCCGTCACAAAGATATGTCGAAGAATTGTCTAGTAATTGTTATAGTTTATGCAAAGGGTGTAAACAGAGGAATAATAAACAAAGCAATTGTTGTTGTGAACAGTGGCACACAGAATTGTGCCAATAATAATAAATTTTAATTAAAACTAAACACAAATGTATTTTTATTTTATTTGCAATCTACGAGCTCATATTTTAAACTTTTTTAAAAGGTAAAAACATAACAATATTTTACACATATACTACGATGAATTGGGTAAGTAAGCCGCAGTAGTCTAGCAGGTAGTCTGTTGGCTTATTAGGCGTGAGGCCACGTATTAGGCGACTGCCTATCAGATGGTATCGCTATGTTTCGTCCATTGTACTATCCTTTCGCTCGAAGGATACACGCGGTTCAATCCATTGGCTTGGAATGTTTTACTGTGGTGACAGAATGTTTCCCTTTTAAGAGAATTTCGTTGTGAAGTATTACCGATAATCATAGAATGTACTGATCAAAGAGTTAACTGCCAGCCACTTAATTATCTTGCTACGAATTTCCTGATGCATTTCATTTTAAACTTGTCTTGCACTATCCTAACCACAGTAGCTATAACACTGTTGCTCACTACCATGTGCAACGGTGAACCTCAACATTGCCTCGGTTACATTAGTACACACTATGTACCTCGTCCGACTCAGTCTTACCTAGTCTTAAATTTTTTCCATTTACCTAAATAATGGTTTCAAAGGTCACTATTGATCTGACCATCATGGTACACATCCAGTGTGTAATCGTGATTTCCTCTAGGGAATGTTTGAGCCCCGGGTTGGAGTTGATTGTGGGCCAAACGTCCGTTCCTTCTGTTAAAGTATTGGATTCCAATTAAAGTATTGTTAGAATTAGGATCCAATGAGAGAAGGCTCTTACGAAATATTAGAATTGTAAGAACCCAAAAAGTATATAACGACAGCAAAGGCAATAAATTTTGATATAATCACACCGTAACTCACTTTATTAAGTTGGGTTGGAAACTACCAGAATATCCTCCTTTTAGAGAGCAGAAGAATAGTATCAATAGATAAGCAATTAAGCAAGCCTTACGAATTCGCAATTTTTTTGCTCTTACCTTACAACTATCACCACTACTACCACTATCATATTAGCAACACCCAACAATATTATTTTAATATCTTCCAACGCTTTTACTTCTACCTCCCATTATTACTTCTTAGCATGAAACCCATCATCTAAAACCCCTTTATATATGACAGAGAATAAATACTTCCCGCTATTATTGCCACAAACAATCGTTATTTGTTTTATAAAGAATATGAGAAGAGAAATTTTTTTTTAAGAGAAAACTTTAATGAATAATAAACGAATGAATGTGTTGATGAATTCATTCTGCCACCATGTGATGCGGTTTTACTCTTGACTAAGACGAAAGAAAGGAAGGTGCTGGCTGAATTAGTTAGAAATATAAAACCAATTTGTATGCAGCAGCCAATATTGTACACAAATGTGGCATCCAATGTCGGTTCGTTAGCTTCTTTGTAGTGCTTTATATAGCGAAAGATTGAATGCAATTGTGGAATATGTTAACGAAGAGGTATGATTTGTGAACAGGTACAAACGTTGCTTAAAAAGTTAAAAAACGGACCAACCAAGTGTCTCATGCGTATTGACATGTACCTAAGCTACTATAAAGGCTTGTTGAGCACTCACCATAAGAAATACCAGCTTACTGTAGCCTGGAAACCTGTATCTTATACAAACTTCCTTAACCCGTTCAAGTCCACTTCTCTGAGACGAGTTATGTCTGGTAGAGTACATACACACATAATTGGCCCTCACAACCCTTCAGTCAGGATTACGGCCTAGCTTCTCACACCACCCATGTTGTGTGCCTTAATTTTATATTTGAGTGGCGGGACCTACAGTTTAACGTCGACTCCGAACGACAGATTTTGAGAAACTTTTTCATGGCAGGTTTATTTACTCTCAGAGTTTTTGCCAGAAATCTGCTGAGAGGTAGTCGCCGAAGAAATATTTTTTTTCATATTTCGTTTTGATGTCTGGCCTGGGGCTCGAACCCGGGCTTTCCGTCTAATAAGCGAATACACTACCTACTAGACTGCGGCTACTACTATGTCTGGTAGAGTATCATCCCCGAAATTTAGGATCCCGAGCTTACGAAAACTCGGCAATGACACAAAAAGGGCTTCACCGTGTCGACGTCTTCACTGCATGCCCTTCAATCATCGTTTTCAACCACGCCAATACGGTTCAGCTGTACATGCAAGGCGGAGTGTCCCGCCTAAGTACAATCATTAGCTTTGCGTTGGGCCATTAAAGCTAATGCTGTATAAACTCATTCCATGTGCATAAATAGGTCGACTAGTCGCCGTAGTCTAGTAGGCAGTGTGTTGGCTTATTAGACGTGATGCCTCGGTTCCAACCCCAGATTAGAGATCTGCAACTTAACGAAATATGAAAAAATATTTCTTCGACGACTTCCCCTGATTTCTGGCATAAACTTTCAGATTAATACAAAATTGCTATGAAAAGTTTTGCACAAATCTATCGTTCTGAATCGACTTAAAACTGTAGGTCCCGCCACTCATGTATAAAATTAACACACACAACATGGGTGGTGTGAGAAACTAGGTCGTAATCCTAACTAAAGGGTTGTAATGACCAATTATGTAAGTGTTTCACAAAACATATTCGCTCCATTTATTTTCTAAAGCCGCTGACACATTTAATATTCTCGTATAGGGTATCCGAATTGGCCTATTTTATAATCGAATATTTCAGATCCCATAATATCATTTTATTTTCTACTTCAGCAACTGCCTACTGAAGCATGTAATCACGTGAATTCAAATTCAAATGATAAGAAATGTCAACGTGACCATATTTACAATGGGATGCATGCGTGAATGTGCCGGATGGAAGAGGATTATACTTTAAAAGGTTAAAATTGTATGCCTTTTTTCAAACGGCTTAAAATACCTCTCCTACCACTGCTTACACAAAACACAAACGACGAAAAAGCAATCGAAATGATGAAAATTTTTTTGGGAAAGGTTTTTCTTCTCTTCTCTATGGGTTCATAAATCTTATTTAACACTTTCTACACACACAGTTAATTTCCCGTTTGTTGTCTTCCTTCTTCTACTCTTTTTATAATTTGAAGTCACCTTTTAAAGCAAAATCCTGACATCTTCGCCTTGGGACAAAACTACAAAATTTTCATTCACTTTTATTCACTCGGCTGTTATCTTGTCTTGTTCTGTGTACTTCTTCCCTTAACTCCTTTTCTGTCTCTCTCCTTGCCTCTTTGTTTCTTTTCATTTCCTTTTGAAAAGTTCATTGAATTGGAAAATTTGTTGTTTTTCTGTTCTGTTTATCCATATTGAAGAGCAAAAAAAATTAACATGTTATGGACGGCTGAATGATTGGATTGAAACGGATGGTTAGCTTATGTGACAAACATATGTAGCGATGTGTGTGTGGTAAGTTTTTCCAATTTAAGGGCTCTTTTTTATTGATATTTGCGGCCATTTAAAGTCAGCTTCCGTAGCAAAGTTGAGTAAGAAAATTCCCTTTGGATTTTTCAAAATGAAAACAGGGTCTCTCCGCGAGTTTATGGAATTTTAGTGTGGCAAACGCCACAACTAAAGTTTCGAGGTTCTTCGAGAAACTAGGTCAGTTAGTCAAAACTAAACTGTATTGCTTCTCCTTTAAGCAAACTAAAAATACTGTAAAGTCGCAAAGCTATTAACGAGCTCTTCCATTTAATCAGCCAGTACTGTAGACCAAAGTGCATATAAAGCGAATCTCAAATGGATAGTGAAGGGAGCTTCAATCTTTTGAACGGATTATCACACTCCTCATAAGCCGTCGTCAAGGCAATAACCTTTGACAAAGATTAATATTACTCAACAGTCCAATATTACCTATACGGGTGTCATAGCAGAACCCTCTACATACTCCTTGTACTCTACGTAGTCAGTAATTGACCCCAACCGCAAGATAATAAATTATGAAATGGATTTGTATTTTTTAGATGTCCAACTAAAGACTTCTGCCCTAAGGGTCCGCAAGTATCCGTTGGCACCTTCACGTTTTGTACCGATAACTCTAAGATGCTGGAGAGAGTAGGCTGAGGTATACAAATTAATGAGGCTGATATTAGTTTTGCTCATAGCTTGTCTCACCACTGCAACGTATTTTAGGGGAAAGCAGGATCAAAAGCTACACAATTCTTGTTAGGTTGTGGGGTTTTCTCGAAAATCTTTTAATTTAATAGGACTGCCAGGCTGTACTCAAGTACTTAATGAACGACGCCTCGATGTCGGGACTCATCTGGACTCATCTATGAATAAAGATAATAAATTCAAAACAGATGAAAAGAAATTCTAATGTGAGTTGTATTGCATTTTCTGATGAACTGCCCAGGACCGATGCGTGGCTTGCAATCTCCTATATATTACAAAGCATACATGCTCCGATTACCTCAGTCATTTAAAGTATTCCCCGCTCATTTCGAAGGCAGGCAACTTTTTTGCTAGACTTTACTCGCCTAATATGGAAAATACGAGTATCTTCTGTCCTTAAAGCGCATCGCCATCAGTCGCACAGCTTACTATTTTATGGTACGTGCGTGTCACTTTTGGCTTGGCTTCTCACTTCTTGAAATTTGTGACTGAAATCTGTAAAATAAAAATTGTTGCAATACGTACAATACACACATAATTGGTCACTATAACCTTTTAGTCAAAAATACTACCTAGCTTACCACATCCCTTATGTTGTGTATGTTAATATTATACATGAGTAGCAGGATTGTTTAAAGCCGATTCCGAAAGACAGATTATTGAGAAACTTTTCATGGCATTATTTATTCACTTCCAGAGTTTAGTCAGAAATCTGGTGAGACAAAAGTCGCCGAAGAAATATTTTTTCTTCGAGTTTGAACCCCGGCTTCACGATTAACAAGCCAACACACTACCTACCAGACTACGGCGAGATCATACATAGATTGGAACCAATAATGGAATAAGGCACTCCGACTTCCAGCTTAAAAAGATAAAATAGGTCGAACTAAAAAGCAGTGGCAGGAAGAAATTCTATTGAAATTCGAAAACGAATAATTTTGTGATGCGGGATACTGGTTTAAATAATTTTTTGTAACACGGTGTTATTTCTAGGCTATAGTAACAATATTTAAGAATTTTTTTCCTTCTATGATTTTCCATTTACCTTCGTTAAGCCTCTTTATGTATTGATTCAATTCCTTGCCTTTTCTTTCTTTTCTAATTCAACACACTCTCTGCCATATAAAGCCGTAATAATTTTCAAATAATAACTGTTCATTTCTATTATGTTTAATTCATTAAACTTTACAACAACCACTACAACAACAACAGTAACAATAATATTAACAATTATAATAATAAGAGCAGGAGAGAACACATCCTTCTTTTCATTTAAATTTCATCTCCAGAACCAATAACAGGATGATGGTATCGGCATCATGAATAATCATTCGTTATTATTATAATCAGGAATAATATTCATATGTGGAGTATACGGTTCATTTGGTTGGCAATTAGGTTGTGTTGCATAAAATGATTCTCTCTCTCCTGCAATACAATAGAATCTACAAGCAAACATATCACTTGTACACACATGGAACAAAATATATGTGTATATGTATGAATAGAAAGGAGTATAGGCTAGAAGGAAAAAAGATTTTTTATGAAGACTCAATCGAATGTTGTTACATGTTTATATACTTGTAGCCGTTATTTGAAGTGGTTTATTGAAAAATAATATAAAATAAGCTCTTCTACTTAATTTATAAATTTATTTACCATGGTTACGTATCCGTATACTCGTACTCTATACATACATGCATATATTTTATGTTTTATATAACACATATTGTATCTAAAATATTATATTTACGAAATGTATTCCATATTTTAAGTCATATAAGGTCTGTTCCTGTATTTGGAAAATAAAATAAAAATATTTACTTTTCTTCTTTGAGAAATAATATCTCCAAGATAGTAGGAAAGTAAATAACATTTTATTCATATAAAAAGTAAACGAAATGGGCATATTAGGGCGATATATCATATCAATGCCTGTCATGTACTTATTGAAGTTTACTTTACGCAGCCCAGCCTTGAGCTTAAAGGTCCTTTTTGCATCATTTCGATCGACATCTTGCCAATAGCAGCTGTTATGTTGTCCTCGAAAGCAAGATTTGCGGCAGGCTTGTTCCTATATATGTATTTCCACAAAAACTAGTATAAAGGAGACAAAATGGATGATCTAGGGGGTTCAATGGTTCATGATAGCGCTTGCAGTGAACGTAACGTGTAATTATATTAAGAATACTAAGGAGTATACTGAGAATTTTTGGCATTCCCAAATGTAGTGGGCGTTTTTATCTGCTGGAAATATATACTTTTGAATAATACCATGGGCTCTAAAGAAAATGAAATTTTCAAGAATATTTCTCTTACCAACCTGATGCTTAATGCCACTGTTATTGTTCTACAGCCGACTTATTTAACTGCCACCAAAAGCCACGAAATAAAAGAAAACTTCCAAAGACATTATGGCAGCTTATTTAAGAAAACAAAAGAAATAATTCCACAAGAAGATTTTCTTATTAAATAACATGGAATACAATCAAAATTAACCAGGGACCGTAACTGTTATAACTTTTATCGTAAAAGTCAGAAAATAAAAGTTATTTTTTGACTTTTATTTTTTCGAGCAGAAATAAAAGTTACGTTTTGACTTTTATATTTTCGAGCAAAAATAACAGTTATTTTTGACTTTTATTTTTTCGAGCAGAAATAAAAGTTATTTTTTGACTTTTATTTTTTCGAGCAGAAATAAAAGTTATTTTTGGACTTTTATTTTTTCGAGCAGAAATAAAAGTTATTTTGTTTTTTTCGAACCAAAAATTAGTGTTTAATATACCCAAAACTTAATTCAAATAATTTTCTGACATAATTACTTTAATTTTTTTAAAGAATTTTTTAATAAATATAATGAATTCATCATGAAGTGAAACAAAAATAACTTTTATTTCTGCTCGAAAAAATAAAAGTCCAAAAATAACTTTTATTTCTGCTCGAAAAAATAAAAGTCAAAAAATAACTTTTATTTCTGCTCGAAAAAATAAAAGTCAAAAATAACTGTTATTTTTGCTCGAAAAAATAAAAGTCAAAAAATAACTTTTATTTCTGCGCTTAAAAATAAAAGTCAAAAAATAACTGTTATTTCTGCTCGAAAAAATAAAAGTCAAAAATAACTGTTATTTTTGCTCGAAAAAATAAAAATCAAAAAATAACTGTTATTTTTTTTCTAAAAAATAAAAGTCATGTTTTTAAAAAGCATCGCATTTTATAAAAATTTGGTCCAAGACAATCAAAATGGTATACTTGGTTTTGTTCTCCGACATTTCCTTGCCGTTGCTTTTTTTAATCAAAAATTCAAAAATAACAGTTATTTTCGGTCCCTGAAATTAACATAAATTGGTGGAAATAAATTATTCCGAATTTCTTAGAATTTAGGGCAGAAATAACAGTCTTATAAAACCAAAGAAAGTTTGCTTTTCATTTGCATTTGCCTTTGCATTGATAATACATTCATTTCACACCATTTGTAAGCGTTTACTTCTTGATTGCCTAACTGCCTTGAAAGTTTAGCTGCTCACTTCTATTCCCATGCTAAATGGGCCAATGGTTTGTACATTTGTGTTGACCTAACAGAATAAAACAGAAAAATGGCAACCTTATGGCCTCCATATACAGTGCATTCGCGATAATATGAACTAATTAAAACAGGGGCTGTTCATATTTTCGAAATTGTTCATATTTACAAATGGCTTAAATTGTTGAAAAAAATGTTATTTTCTTACAAGGTAAACACTGTTCCTGCTTAAATAAAATTTCCTTCACTAAATTTGTAAATGTGTTCACATACTTATAAAACTTATAATCTTTAAAAAAGTCGGTTATCTTTTTCAGCTGCTCTATATAATTAGAGCCGTTTTAAATGGATCAACCAACTGAGGTTGTGAAGAAAGCTTTTCAATTTTGAAGCCACACATCACTGGCGTTGAAATCTGAGCTACAATTTTCTTTAATTTTATAATGAAGTTCTTTAGCTTTTTCTTTTAAAATCAATCCACTAATCGGAATCTTTTTTCTCTCATACGCAAAAACCATCGATACAAAGATTTTTCCATTTTTGTGTTCTCCGACGGTCGCATTGCTTTTCTTTTTCCAGGCCCAATAAATGTATTGTTGACACATTTTGAAGTAGAATTCATATTTTTTTATTCCAAATATTGTAGACTTCGTTACTTCATATTTCTTTGCTAAATTGCACCTTTTTGTAAATTTTCCTAAATTTCATATTTTTCTTTTAAAGTTCAAAATTTGTGCTTTTTTGTATGCATATTTCGCAAATTATTTACCTTTAAGTAGCACTTTAATTATTGACTATGCAGTTGCGTTCGCATACCCGTAATAACTAACGAAAAAATTTACCTTAAACTTGAATATGCATATTTATGCATGTATGTGTGGTTTTTTTAAGATTTGGTATTAAAATAAACATAAATAACTCGGGATTTCCCCAATTTCTAATGCTTTGTAACTGAAATTTGTTTGTTTTGAAAATAAAAAAACTGTTCAAATTTTGAAGCTCTTGTACAAAGTTCATATTTTGGAGTAGTCAATGGTTACGAAAAAGTGTTCATATTTTGGGGTGTTCAAATTTTAGAGTGTTCATATTATCGCGAGTGCACTGTAAATACATTTGCATACCCCATCTTTCTCCTTCTAACTTTCGTTTAAGGTGGATGCACAATATGAAATACTGATGTAATGACATCGAAACTAAGAGCAATTTCGGAGCAGGAAATACAAGAATTAATTCAAATTTAAATTTTAAAAGGATGAATACAAAGCTATAATCCAGGATGCGTCTTAGTTTTGAGCCAACATCCAAACCGAACAAGCAAATTCATGCTCAGAGTTTCCTTTGGACAGTATGGGGTTGAATACAGCGCAATAATTGGAAAAAAATGTCCTGTATAATAGCAATAGGATTCTGTGGATGTTACAATGATTATTAGGAATTACCCATAAGTAGCAAACAGAAGGGCTTCTTGTTTGAAGATCCGAAGATTCTCAATGGGACTCTTGAAGTTTACATGGATGAATCAAAGATGAGTAAGAGGATGGGCTGCGGCATATTTATTAAAAACCTGATATTAAACTTTCTTATAGGCTCGCTGACCACTGCAGTGTGTTCCAAAGAGAACATTTTGAAAGCTTTGCAATGTTTCTTGAGTGAAAAGATTTTCCCTTACTTTACTCGGATAGCCAGGCTGCGATTAAGTCCCTAACTAAAGTAGTTTCAACGATCGTCTTTTTTCACGAATGCCAAGTATTTCTCAGAGAAATTAAGGACAATTCAAAGATAACTCTTATTTGGCCCAGGCCTAAATCCAGAACGGAGCTCGCAATCTCCAACATGTTACAGTACATAGTACAATTGCTTCAATTAAATTTTTATATATTGAAGTCGCCGCGGTCTAGTAGGTAGTGTGTTAGCTTATTAGACGTAAGGCCCGAGTTCGAATACCAGGCCAGACATCAAAATGATCAGCAGATTTCTGGCAAAAACTCTAAGAGTAAAAATTGCCATGAAAAGCTCCTCAAAAATCTGTCGTTCGGAGTTGACTTTAAACTGTAGGTCCCGCCACTCATGTACAAAAATTAACGCACACAACATGAGTGGTGTTGTGGTATATATTACATACAAAATTGGTCATTACAACCCTTCAGTCATGATTCTTCTCACACCACTTATATTGTGTGTTAATTGTGTTAATTTTACGCATGATTGGCGGGACCCACAGTTTTAAAGTTGACTCCGAAAGACAGATTTTTGAGAAACTTTTCTATGGAAATTTCATTTACTTTCAGGGTTTTTGCCAGAAATCTGCTGAGAGGATGTCGCCGAAGAAATATATTTTCATAATTCGTGTTGATGGAGATATCCGACTTACGTTTGAAACGTGGCATCACATCTAATAAGCAAACACACAACCTCTAGTAAGTTCGTTGACTTATATTGTCCAAAGTAATTGCGGGAAATCTAAATCTCGAAGGCAGCAAGAGGGTACGTGCAATATCGTTATACTCTGCTGGACACGTATAAACAAGACTTCAATTCTTAAATCGCAGAGTCATCCATCACACAATAGCGGGTCACTGTCCTATTGGCAGGCATGCCGAAAAACTTGGCATTTCGGCAAATGACTGCTGCAGGAGTTCTCCTCTGAGTAGTAGGATGTCAGTGTCCTGCTCTTGTTGTAAAGAGACGGAAGTTTTTGTAACTCTCACAGTCTCACATTTTTAACCGAGCTGTCTAAGATAAAGATTACTGGAATAGCAAAATTAATTTTGAACAGGGATTGATTTTTTCTACGAAATATTTGAGCCTCGGGTAGAATTGATTGTGGTACCACATTGGGCCTAGTATATCCTACCTCTTCCTTACCTAAACTAATCTAACATACAAAAAACGCAGGACATTTGGCTTCTAATCACTAGTCACTCTGTTAATTTCTATACTCAACTGGCTGCCTTCGAACCTTCTTTTAAAGCAGAGCTGCTGGCAGATGTTATGGCTATTTTGAAAGCGGTCCAATGGCCATCTGTGGTGTGGTGGGATATCTAAACATCTCCTAATTTACTCGGACAACAAGGCTCAGAACCTCTAGCGAACATCAACACAATAGCCACCACACTCGTTTGTGAATGACAAGGTTTTCTGAGAGACATTTCGAATTTTTTAAAGGTTCCAAGGCATAGAAAGCTTTTGCAACAGCTGCGAGGTCTCTTGCCGTGATGATGCGGGAGTTTTTCAGCTCTCATTTTCTGTATTTTATGACTGAACTCTCAAAGGTAAAGATTTCTGAAATAAAAAAAAAAGTTGAGTAAATCTGTGACAATGAGATGAGACTATCCTATCATACTATATATTCTGGAGACGAGTTGATTTTTTAAATAGAATATTTGACCTTCGGATTCGCTACTAATTGTGGTTTCACAATGGGCCTAATGGACTAATGGACTAAATTGGATGTGACCTACTTCGTTTTGACTCTACTTTGTGTTTCATTATTGCAGCAGTTCCGACCAAAGTTGAATCGAAGGATTGCCTTGTGCATTCTCACAAACTGTTCAGCTCGATGAAACTTTAATTGCATAAGGTTTCCTTTCACTGATATACTGCTGTCTATACATCATAATAACAAACTCTATTACATCCAAATAAAGTTCGTAGACCATACTAGATGTGTCCACTTTTTTTAGTTTTTTGGAGGCTTAGGAGCCTAATTGAGATAAAAAGCCTTGTCTAAAGTTTAAATTCTGTAAATTTCAACACTTAAAATTCTCCGAAAACTATAACATGTGCTCATTACTCCACTGTATTGCAAATAGCATTTCGAAGAGAAAAATCCTTAGTACTTCAGCTAAAATGAAAATGATAATGTTTTTCTTTGTCAGGTTTTTTTTCAGTTAAAATTTGCTTCACTTTACCTTCATGTTCGAAATCATATTCACTTTTCAATTTCAAAATTCACAAGACCGACTTTTTTCTCTCAAACTTCAATTTATTTGGTGTTGTTTTTTATTTTTGCATTTAAAATTCCATTTAAGAAAAAATTGCCTCAAGCCTACATACAGAAAACAGCGAAATAACGATAAAAACAAAATTCCATACAAATTTGCAATTTCTTTATAAAACCTCCATCATTTATTACAATTTAATATGATGCGTGTATAAGCAGAACGCATTTTATTGATTTTGGGAAAAACTGATTGATTTTTTCTTCAGTTTCGTTTTGTTACGTTTTTTCATTTTAAAAAAGTTTGAAATATGAGCTCGTGGATTGAAAATAAAATAAAAATTAGTTTTAATTAAAATTCTTTATAATTCGCACAATTCTGTGTGCCGCTCTTCACAACTTGATGTAAACAACAACAATTGCTTTGTTTGTTAAATTAAAATAAATCTGTGTTTAGTTTTAATTAAAATTCTTTATTCGCACAATTCTGTGTGCCGCTCTTCACAACTTGATGTAAAGAACAACAATTGCTTTTTTTGATATTTCTCTGTTTATACCCTTTGCATGAACAATAACAATTACTAGACAATTGTTGGACAGATCTTTGTAACGGAGATCTTCAAACTACGATTACTCTCTTCAAACACACTCCGTCTTCACACAAGACTGACTGAACTTCACTTACTCAGTCGCCTGCTTTGCCTTGCCTTTTATATTTTTATATGGTAAAGTAAATAGTCTGATGAATGTTCTTGAAGGCAAATGTTCTTGACTTCGCCTTCTCGAAATCTCTATAAATGTAAACATCGTTGTTTACATTTCTTATTGTAATATTGTCTGTGTATTTTTCTTTACTTGTTTGGCATTTTTTATGCTCTTGTTTATTGTTATATTAAGCAGTGAGGTAATTTGTAAACAGGTTTGTTTACTGCATTGTTTTGTTTATAATTTTAATGTTAAGCGATATAAAAGCAAAACTCCAGTATCTAGATTTCATAGATGGGCACTTTGCAGTACCAGTAAAATTTCAGTAAAAATTGATTTTTACTGATTACTGAAAAAAATTTCAGTATTCAGTAAAATTTTACTGTTAATGCAATCTAAATTTGAATGAAATTTAAATAAAATTTAAATGAAAAAAAGTAAAATTTTACTGTTAATGCAATCTAAATTTGAATGAAACTCTCTATTCTTTGAATGAAATTTAGATTGCATTACCAGTAAAATTTTACTGAATACTGAAATTTTTTTCAGTAATCAGTAAAAATCAATTTTTACTGAAATTTTACTGGTACTGCAAAGTGCCCATCTATGCTAGATTTTTCATTTTCATAACAGTATGTATACATATTTCTGGTGGCTAGGTGTACCACAAAAAGTTTACAGATTTGCAGATATAAAATACGGCAAAGAAAAGGGTTTAAAAGCAATATATTTTTATAATAAAACAATTGCCATTTTTTGCGAAAAAGGTAATTAGTGACGTGTGGCAATTTAAAAAAGGCATTTGTTCATTAGGTGGTGAACCGTCCAGTTTTGACCAGAGTTTATGCCCACAACTACTTTCCAGCTCGAGGATCAAACATTCCCTGTAGGAAAACAATCCGGTTTAAAAATAAATTTTGTGGGTAGTTTGTTGGCTTTTTACACACGAGGCCACTCCTCAAACCCCAGGCCAGGCATCTTCAACAAAACAAAGTGTGAAAAAATATTTCTAGCGGTCCTTTCTCTAAAATTCTCTGAGTGTAAATAAAAATGCATGTAAAATTTCTAAAAAAATCTGTCGTTCAAAAACGACTGTAAACTGTAGATCCCGCCACTCATACATAAATTAACACAAACAATATGGGTGATGTGAGAAGCTAGGTTGTAATCCTGACTGAAGGGTTGTAATAGCCAGTTAAGCAGGTAAGAATTGAAGCTCACAGATGGATAATTTTCATGAAATAACCTAATGGCACTTCAGTAAATTTTCATTTAAAACCTTTCAGTATTTTTCTCAATTTGGAAAAACTAAACTATAAAAAAGTCACCCTTTATGAAAGTCCTATCAATTTATAAAATAATTGTCCATTGTAAGCAATATTTGTTCTTAGTAAACTTTAAATACCTTATTAGCATAAATACAATACCCATGCACTGCTCAATTCATAATTTAAGTCAAATACGCTCACATCTTCAGTTCATTTGTATTTGCTTGTATTTGTGTTTGGAATGTGTTGTGTTGTAATAAATATTCACCACCATTTGCTGTGTATCAATTGAATTTTAATGAGTACTCCGGCCTCTACTGCAAGAATATCTGCCATAGGGAATGGGAATTAGTTTTTTATTTCATATTGTTTTTGTTATTGTTTTCATTTATTATTATTATTTTGTTGTTGTTGTTCATTATTTAATCATGAACATTTCATGGGCACACCTTTTCCGGGTTTTCTGCCTTTAAACATTTTTTTGGATCACACAAACCATAGAAATGGTTCAAATCGTGCTATGATTTGTAACAAATTTCATGCTTAATAAAGCATAAAAAAATTATTTGATGAAATTCCATTTTGTTTGCTATTTATTTAAGTGCATGAGGCTATTTTTATTATTGAATTCAGCTCAGCTTTGTTTATGGAACAGTTTTGTTAAGCAATACAACAGATATTCGAAAATATTGAATATTATACGCACAAATATGATATTTGACTTGAGCAATTAGAATAAGAAAGTTTCAATATTTCACTGTAAAACGTGGAGTTTTTTTTATAAAATTTTTCTGTTAAGTCTTCCTATTAAAATTGAAATTTTGTGTCAACGAAAACCTATTTTTACCTCATAAGCACAGTGAGAATATGAAGGTGCATCCGATTGTGCGTCGTTCAAGACCTTAGACTTTCGTAGACCACAACTTGGAGAATTTTTTTTCGTGCCATGGGCAGAACCTATACATACATACAAACATACCTAAATGGTCATTACAACCCTTGAGTCAGGATTAGGACCTAGCTTCTCATGGCACTTATGCTGTGTGTTCTAATTTTATACATTCCCTAGAGGAGTAAAAAGAACATATATAGCGGGACCTACAGTTTAAAATCGACTCCGAAAGACAGATTTTGGAGAAACTCTTTCATGTCAATTTGTATTTACTGTCACAATCTGCTGAGAGGCAGTCGCCGAAGAAATATGTTTTCACAATTCGTTTCGTTGAAGATGTCTAACCTGGTGTTTGAACCGCGGACTCACGTCTAACAAGCACTACAGACTAACTACTAGATTACGTCGACTACGGATCAGTACCTATACAGAATTCAACTGATCCTGGTACTGAAGGCAAGCGAGCGTAGACAATAGACGCTCTTAAGCAGTTGGCAACGGAACCCAATTTTTAAAGAAAAAATATCTGCATTTCTGACCTCTAACTATCTGCTCTAGTCTATCGTTGATATTTTGATATTTCGTCTCGCAGGAGCATAGATCTGAATTCGAACGAAATGAACGAGCTAGCGCAACCGTTGGATGTTAATATGCTACGTCCACGTCGTTGAGGAGCTCATACAGATCAATGTTGGATGATGCGGAAATTATCGTCTTACGTAGAAGTTTTCTCTCGAATACTCTCAAGGCTGCTGCTTAATGAGCTTAACTTCAGATTTATTAAAAAAAAAGATTATTTCTTTCCAGAAGTGGTCCTATTCCCTAGCCAACAAGACAGGATGTCTTGTTATATAGTGAGCTGATTTATTAAAATCGCTTTAATTCAAAAGTGGTCCTCTTCACTGGCCACCTTATGATTTAACGTCGATTAGCGCAGTTTATTATCAGTATTACTTTTCGTGGGACCATTATGATGGAGGAAATCATATTCCGACAATATTTCTGTCATGTTACTAGTTTATTTTAAGTTTTCAATATCTTTTAAAAACCATACTTTAGGCTGTTGGATACAACTGATCAATATCAATGACTTGATAAAACTAACCAAAATGCATGAAGTTGTTGAAATTGCTTTCTGGTAATGTTAGTTTCGAAAGGGTTAAGTAGATAAATGAGACTAAATTAGGCTGTATTCTTAGAGGAAGCTGTATTGGAAAATAGGTTTCTATTTCCTTTGAAATTTAAAGTCTTTCATTAATTTTTTTATACACTCAACTACATTTTCTTTCATTTTTGTATGTGATATTATGTATAATTCTAATATAAGCAATATAATATTCATTAAAATAATATATTTTTCTTATAAAATATTTATCAATTTGGGGATTTTTTTTGTATACATTCACACAGCTGATAAATTTCTTAAAAAAAAATTGCTTAATAAATCATATATTTAGTTTTTGTGTCTTCTTCTCTATTTATAATGAAAATGAGAACAACAGGCGTATGATTTATTCATTAATTCTTTATCAATTATACGCGACATATGAAGAAGGCAGTCATGGATGAGAGCAAAAGAATTAAATAAAAATAAAAAGTAATAAAAAATTTATTTTATGAATTATGTTTGCGTTCGTTGTAGTATCAAACAGATTGTTGCAAATATGAAGAACCAGTCAAGTGGTATTTTCAAGATAGACTAAGACTAACGGATAAGAGGATGACAGTTACACGCGCTTGAGCATAACAAACTCGTATGTATAACAAACGGCTATTATATACAAAAAAATTTACTTACACGCATTGCTTTGCTCTCTCAAACTTACTGACCTACTTAATTGGACATTACAACCCTTTAGTTATGACCAAGCTTTTCACACAACTCATGTTGTATGTTGTATGTGTTAATTTTATCTATTAAAGTAGGGACTTACAACGTCGACTCCGAACGACACATTTTTGAGAATCTTTTCATGGTACTTTAATTTACTCTTAGAGTTTTTGCCCATGAAGTATTTTTTAAAATTTCGTTTTGTTGGGCATGTCTGATCTGAGTTTTGAACAGAAGCCAACACACTACCTACTAGACAATGGCAACTTCAAGTTCTCATTATTTACTTATTTACTTTAAGCCCTTTTACATAACACTGCGCTATCAATTTAACTCACTATCCTTTTTATCCTTCCGGGAACAAACTTCCCGGTATTCAATACTTCTGCACATCAACTTAATTTGGGGATTTCCCCAATGTAAACGACTTCATTTTGGATGTTAAGTTTTTAACATTCATTGTATGTTGGGTCCTTTCTAGTCTCGTCTGTCATTTGGATGATCACCCTTTTTGTTGAGCCTTCTTTGAATTTTAAAGACTTGACAGTTCGATCATAACTGGCTTCAATTTTGTCAGTGACTGTCTTCAATCGGAAATGCACAAAGTCGTGCGTCTTATTCAAGTCTTCTCGTTTTTCTATATGAGGAGTATGACTGTCGCAACTTTTCTATTGAACTCTTGTTATCTTCCACAGATTGAATCGTTCTACTACTCTATCTCTTCTAGTTACTGTCTCATATAAAAATTAGAAAGTCGATGGATACATACTACCAAGGAAACTAGTTGTACTTATCTTGTAGAATTCTTCCAAATTGGCTCACAATGCTTCTTGCTAGGGTAACGGCAGTCGTCTATTTTCTCCGCATCATTAACACGTTGACTGCCACGGCAAAACTTGCCACCAGACCTTCGTCTGGTATTGAATTTTTTTCAAGAGCAATTCCACTATTTTACTGGCATAGTTGAACTGGCGGAATTCCTTTATCATGTGTAATCTACTCTGATGGCAATTGGTTTTGACTCAGGCGTAAAAGTATACAGCCATGTTTCATTCAATGCTAAATATCGATGCTTGTGGTAAGTTTGGTTTGAACAGCTTCAAATATTGACCAGAATCATCAATTTGTTTTACAATGATTGCGATCAGTTTAAACTGAGCTTCCGAGGACCCATGCCTTAATCATAATATATCTGACATACGAGTCTCAGCTATTTTAACCGATATTACTTAGTAGTCAACCAAAATTATTTTGTGAACTATTTTGATGCCTTAGTCGGGAACAGCCTCTATGAATGCCCCTCTGTCAGCATTGTTCTGAATGCTAATTTCGCCTAGTTTAACTATGGTAATCGACTTCTCAATGGCTAATGTTCCTGGTACAGACTCCTAATAATATTTATCCATCTAAGCCTTGGTTTCAACCGCTTCCACGCATAGAAATGCTCGGCATAAAGCAACAATTGGCTGCAATGTCCTATCTTATATTGGCCTGCAGCTTATTAGTTTTAAAAATCAAAAAGAAATAAACAAATCTTATTAAAGCCACACACAAACAAATTTAATTCGAAGCAATACCTTTGGTTTTCAGATTTCATTTACAAAAAAATGCATTTTGCCATGCGAAAATGTCTATAAAATCGAATAAAAACTCAAATATTGCTTAAATTAAAGGAAACCACGCAAAATGCAAATAAAAAAGAATACGAAAATGAAATGTAATAAAAGAAATTCGATTTCCTGTTTAAAATAATGCAATACAATCAGAAATTTTATGCTGAACAATAAACAGCACAATGGATAGCCAGCCATGATTTGAATTTAAAAAATAGCATCACGTCAAAGGTGAAATTGCTGCACAACAATATCGATAAAAAGCGATATTGTCGAGTCCATATGCATATCAGCAATACTATTAGATACTGATCCGCAACTACAGTTTGCATAAAACTCCAGTTAAATAATAAGGCAACACTGTTAGTAAGCTGCGTCCTTAGCGAAAAAGTATATTTGATGCCACAAATTTTAAATATCCAGAGGTCAGAGCGGATTAGAAGCAATTTGTAATATATTTAGCAAGAGCAGTGGTACCCTTATAGTCTAGGGACAAGAAATTAAAAGAGTTTCGGAGTTATTGAACCATAGTCTTCCGAATAGTATAGAAAACTGAGTCACTTCCGACAAAATTAGCACGAGCAAAAACACAATAGTCCCATCTACGAGAAGTACCAAACTTCATAAATCAAAAAGTATTCAACTCCTGGTTGAGCTGATATCACGGAAGGTAAAAAAATATTGGACTGTAAAGTGACATGAAGGACTTAAGCGAAATAAGGACGCGAGAGGCTATACTATAGGCTCGTCCCCTCTTTGACAGCTTAGTACGGTCGTTTTGTCGAAGCTGCAGTGTTCGCTGAAAGGACTCGAGTGAAACTTGCCGAATTTGTGACGATACCAATCTACATGAGATTCCAAAGCATTCAAAGCATTCAAGCACTGTTTCGTGTGAAATTTGGACTGTCGGCATCATCGTGCGATTTGACCCCTTTAGACTTTTTCTTGTAAAAATTTCTTAAGATACAGGCATATGCGAATAAACCACAGGGTCCACAGGTCATCAAAGCCAACTTAATACATGCTACCGACCAAATTAATCTTGCTTTATGCGCCAGGGTTATATAAAATTATTTTCGTATTTCGCATGTGCTCTACTCAGAGAAGCCATGAGAGATATTTGAACGATGCTATATTTCACACATAAGTGGCCTCAATAGGTCTTTACACTTTAGATGGAAATTTTATTTACTGATACCAGACATCATCCTGAGATTTCTTAGGTTTCAACAGGGTGAGAGGAGACATTATAACTAAACCCAACTGTGACATTTCGAAAATGAATAAATGTTCTTTCGAAAAACTCCTCTCAACAGTCTTGTGCCAATAACTCTGCGACTAAATAATCGTGCCATAACAAGATTCTGAAATCAGTCGTTCGAGATTGATATTAAACTGCAGATTCCATCAATCAGTCAGGCGTGGTGTAAGAAGCTAGGTTGTAATCTTGACGAAAAAGTTGTAAAACTGACCAATTAAGTAAATAAGATAACAGTGTCTCAGCAGATTTCTAGCAAAAACTTTGTGAGTAAAATAAAATCGCCATGAGAAGTTTCTCAAAAATCTGTCGTTCGAAGTCGACCTTAAACTATAGGACCTGCCACTCATCTATAAAACTAACCCATAAAATATAAGTGATGTGAGAAGCTAGGTCGCAATCCAAACTGAAGGGTTGTGATGACCAATTATGTATGTCGGGTAAATAACTTTGATCTGCCATAAATAGTGGACAAGACTGGAGGGATTTTTCAAGAGCTTCTACTGAGCGTTTGATAGGATTGAAAGGTAGTTAACTTCTATCAGTTGTTCTCCCTATAGACAATTTAAATATTTTTAATTTTATTGGAAATATTTCATTATGAAAATTGGTAAGAATTTCCCATAGTGGTTTAATTTTTCAAGTAGTGTGTTGGTATTGAATAGTTTTCAATAGCAATTCCACTATATTCTATTGGCATAGTTGAACCCGTATAGTAATATTTTACTGCGTAGCTTGTAGCCACTTGAGTGTAGTCTTACCTAAGTATAGATAGACGATTTATATAGAAGAGAGAGTAGTCTTGCAACATGATATAAAATTCCGAATAATCAAACACATGTTAGTTTTTGCAAACAACAACTTTAATGCAGTGGATGGTAGGAATGTACTACACGAAAAATTCTATTCAAGGCTACACCATTATCCACTGTTATATTGCTATTGCTAGAAAAATCATATATTTTAGAGAGGAAGGGATATTCAATTGCAAAATCTGGCATAAAATGTTTTGTGTATATTTCTTATCTTGTATTACATGATTATAGGATTTTATGTTTGATTTTTAGTTTGTTTCTTTTTTGCAGCTATTTGTTGCAATTCTCTTAAGAGATCTATAGATATTGCATTTTTAAATCGGAAAACCTAATTTTTTTTTGTGAATTGAAATGCTTTGGATTTTGTATTCACATGATAAGAAGGATTTTCTTTACATACAAATATTTTTTGTTTAATTTTAGATAAAATTTTCTTATTAAATAAATTAATAAATGAAATCAAAAACAAAATACATATAACGAAAGGTAATACGAGCATAACAGTTGGACTGAAAAGTTCGTAGGCTTGCAGAAGGCTCAAGTAGAATTAAAATGATTTGGAGACATACGAATTTTACAAACATCGCGCTATTAGCTCCTGAGATAGAGGAGTTTCAATGATGGAAATTTCATTAAATCTCAAAGCTTGCATTGATAAACAATATTCGAGCTTTTCAGAATAACAATCAACCAATGAGGAGACATTTGTTAAGTTCAAATGGTTCGAAATACGCAACAAGGAAAATGGTCGCAATGGATGCTCGACTCTATTACCAACATCAAACATATATACATAATTGACCATTACAACCCTTCAGTCAGTATTACGGCCTGGCTTTTCAGCACCACTCATGTTGTGAGTGTTAATTTTATACATGAGTGGTGGGACCTACAGTTTAAAGTCGGCTCCGAACGACATATTTTTGAGAAACTTTTTCATTGCAATTTTATTTACTCTTACAGTTTTTGCCAGAAATCTGCTGAGAGGAAGTTGCTGAAGAAATATTTTCTTTTTTCATATTTTGTTTTGATGTCTAACCGGGGATTTGAATCGCGTCTAATAAGCCAACACAGTATATACTAGACTATGGCGACTTCTGCCAACATCAAAAGAGTCCACAAAAAAATGTATGGTGAATATGATCGAGACAGCTGAGGAAAGCTTTTATGTATAAAGGCATAAAAGTAATATCTTGGACATATTTTAGTTATTTACTAATTTGATCATTACAACCCTTCTCACACCATTTATGTTGTGTGTATTAATCTTATCCATTTGCGGCAGCGTCTACAGTCTAAGGTCGAATCTCTCGATTCATAGCAATTTTATTTACTCTTAGAGTTCTTGCGTGAACACTGCTGACAGAAAGTCATCGAAAGAAATATTTTTTTCACATTTTATTTGATCAAGATGACTGTTTTGGAGTTTAAATCACGGTTTCCAAATTGTAATGTTGTCTCTGAAATGCTGTTAGTCTGGAATTCAAGCGAAGGATCACTCTTGTCAATAGGTGTGCCTATTGAGACTATAGGCAATTGAGTAGCAGAGATCTTTCTCGCACGACGAAACTTATACTCTACAAGTCGCTTATGCTCCCCATGTTTGAGAGTATTCTAGAGAAAATTCCTACTTAAGATCTTCGTTCTTCCTACTTAGATCGGGTGCTAACCTAACTTCTCTTTCCACTTATGTTGTGTGTGTTAATTTTTTACATGTGTGATGGGACCTACAGTTTAACTGTCGACTCCGAACGACAGGTTTTTGAGAATTTTTTTCATGGCAATTTTATTTACTTTCAGAGTATTTGCCAGAAATCCGTTAAAAAGCAATTGCCGTGGACATATTTTTTTATATTCCATGTTAGATGATGTCTGACCTGGGATTTGAACCGATGCCTCATGTCTAATAAACCAACACACTACCTACTGCACTACGGCGACTTCAAACTTCCAGTCAAACTTGTCCAACATCTGTCAGGACATCAAGCTGTCTTGATGGAATGCGACACGTTTTTTGTTAATCAATTCTGATCATTTTAACTTCATTGGAATCTTCAAACTGGTAAATCGTGGACTGTAGCAATCAGAATCAAACGTTGTAAAAGCTTTTTTTATAAAAAAAACCCTTTTGAACACCTTTCTGAATTTTAACAAAAATTAACACCTAACAGCTCTTTAAAGTTTTCATAAATTTTTTACTTATTTTTTTTTCTCCGTTTGATTTTCTCTTTTTGTTTTCTTGTTTGTTTTGTTTTTAAAAATTCCTTTTGTTTATCTGCACACAATATTTCTAAGCCAAATGGAAACTAATTTTTCGTTATTTTTTTTACCTCAAAGTTCTCTTCTTTTATTTGCAGATTTTTTAAACAATTTCAAAACAACTGCTGTTGATTCAATCAACAAATAAATTGAACATTTTGTAACAAGTATTTGACAACAACAACAAAAAATTTACAACAATACCAAAAAATCATACCCAACACCTGTCAGCAATAGCAACAACAAAAACAATAAAGGAAAAAAGTTGAAAATTTATCATATATTTGCCAGCTCAATAACATTCTATTCTACTCTACCGTCCTTCGCTTCCTGTCCACATTCCGCATTCCTATCGCCTGCTAATCATCCGGTGGTGGTGCACATTTATGTTTTTTGGTTTTTATGCTGTTGCACTGCATTCCGATTCTGTGAAATAATGGCTGATTTGGAACGCATAAGACTGGTAATACTCGGTGGTGCTGGTGTGGGTAAAAGTTCAATTGTGAAACGATTTCTATTCAAAACCTACACGGATAAGTATCGTGCCACTGTAGAGGATTTATATAATCGGGAATATGATTTGGGCGGTGTTACACTGAAGGTAAGTACTCTGAATTTGCTTTAATTTTTAGAAACTTAATCCATAATAATAACTTACAAAAATAGGCCTCCGTTTCAAAATATTTACAAATAGTTTTTTTTTTTTAATTCTCTAGTAGGGATGCCAAACGGCTTGACTTTTATAAATCCCGCAATTTCGGAAACGGGGATGGTATCTTTTAAGCGTTTCCTATTTTTAAATTTAAAATAAACAAAGTATGTGTCAGATATCATCGAAATCATATATTCGTTTTTAGGACCTATTGATGCCTTTATGTATGAAATATAACATCGCTCAAGTGTCCGCCACTGTCTCTCTGGGTGGAGCGTACAAAAAATTACCAAGTTTCAATGACCAATAAACCAGACTAAATTTGAACAAAAACATGAGTTAATAAAGAACATTAGAATAACTCGATGCAATGCATCGTAAAGAAGCATCGAGATTGTACTGATTTATCGCAAAATACATCATTGTCGGGAATTTGTCTCGGGTGTGCCATCTATCGGTTTGAATTTGAACAATCGGTTATTTCGTATTTGGCAATACTTATGTCGAAAAAGTGCATTAAAATTGGTCCGATGCAATCAGATACTCTAAGGCCAGCGGCGGCAGCCATATGAATGATATGGTAAAATTTCAAACCGTTTTTGTTTTACTGCATTTCTAAATTTAAACTTCATTTGATGGTTTCTGGTGACTCGTTCTTTTTATCACGGAGATTACATGTTGGGCTTGAATTGATCCCTATTCTCCTGCTCTAGTTTGCTGAAAAAATATTTCTTCTTGTTAAGTTATCTACTGTTCGGCGAAACGTTCTAGTATTTTTAGTTTTGAGATGGAGATAATAGTCTGGCCGTTTGAACCTCTCGAACATCGAACAGCAGCAAAAGCTTTAGAGATATCCATTCTTTCGCATCTTCTCCAATCTTTCCAAGATTCTCATTGTTGATTTCTAAAATTTAATTCTTAGTGTTTTTCCAGATAATAACGTTTTTTACATCTTCAGATATGTACACCGATTTCATGTTATCATCATAGCTTCTTAGACCTGTAATGAAAAGACTTGTTTCTTTGTTTCTCCAAGTGCGTCTTTAGATACGCACAGTTTGGCTTTGGTTTATTGAATAATTCTTTGAGGGAAAATGTCCCTTCTTTTATACTAAAATTTTGATGACTTGACAATTCCAACTCAATCCCTTAATTCTAATACAATTTTGTATTGGCTTAATACTAAACATATAGGTTTGTGTGTTTGTTAAATGTTTAGCTATATTCTATAGGTTTGTGTGTTTGTCAAATACTTAATTATAGTCTATAGCTTTGTGTGTTTGTTATATTCTTAACTATATTCTATATTAAATAATATTGTATTGGTTTGTGTGTGTACTAACCATGGGACAAGTGGGTGCAATATGACACGCGCCCGTTCTCCATATAAACATAATAATTCCCACGGTAAAGAGCCATACATGATCACCAGCAAAGCAACACAACAACAACACACATTGTGTAGATTATATGCATACCAATACTGTCGGCGGCCACTCAGCGAAGTGTCAAATGATCCTCGCGTGTGCGCATACCATTGTGGCGTTATACGCAGCAGCGACGGTCAGAAATATTGAGTCAAGTGGTCGCTGCAATTTGATAATCTTTTGTTTATGCACATGAAATGTTGTGCTGGCATTGACAGCCGTATAATCATGCTACAGACCACTTATGTTGTGCGTATTAATTACATACTGTACTTCATGGCAGTTTTATTTTACTCTCAGAGTTTTTGCTAGAAATCTGCTGAGAGGAAGTCACCGAAGAAATTTTTTTAACATTTCCTTTTGTTGTAGATGTCTGACCTGGGGTTTGAACTGTGGTCTTACGTCTGACAAGCCAACACACTACCTATGGGACTACGGCGACTCTTATCGTAAAACCGCATTTTCCTGGTGCCTAATTCTTAGTTTGGCAGACCTCCATACAGATTTTGCAGGGTAAAATTCTATGTTGATAAGATAAGGATAATGAGATGTGATGGTCTTCGATTAAAGTCTAAAATTAAATTTGAATGCTTGACAAAACCGCTCCATTTTTTTTTACTTTGCTTTCAATTCTATCCCTTGGCAACACCCAAGTGTTGTGTTTTGAGTGCCCAGCAGTATGGTAGCTTGTATGCATTTAATGAACACCTATCGATTTATAAACGCCAATTTACTGTTTATTTTTCTTAGAACGGTATTATATAAGCGTGTGCGTATATGTTGATGAGTGCCTAACTATGTTTCACAGTTCAATTTGTATGCAGGGGGTATTGGAGTACTGCCACACCACAACACCATTTTAAACATGTTGTAGAGCAGCAAACTGGTGTACATGCGCCAGTCAATCTAAACAGTCCATCTAAATAAAATTGAATCTTTGTAAAGAAGGATTCAATTTCCTAAATATTTGCATTCGCAAATTTTTGTGTTTGTGTTGCTGTAAAAGTACATTTAAGTTAAAGGGAAAATGTGTCCATTTTAGCCAAATGTTTGTGTACAGAAAATTTGTTGTCCATGTGTGTGTGTATATGTGTAGAAGTGTTTGTGCATAAGGGCTACCAAAGGCATGAGTTAATGTGTGTCCTTCTTATTGAAAACTGACTTAACATTCCACCATACAAATGTCCATTAATTTACGTGAAAATCAGAAGGAGATGACTCCTACTGAGACATAATAAAAGAGCAAAGCTACTTAGGATTTCGCATTTGGTTTGTGGTGAAAATCGCTAGGGAAGCCCATACATAGGAATATACGTTTGAAATTTTTAATCATTTGATTCGATTTGTTAACGATAAGCAACAACTTACTTAAAGAAACAGATGCTTTGGTTTATTTCAGCCTTAAGTGCCAAAATAGAGGTGAAGAAGTGAGTGGAGAGCGAATAAAGAAACTCGTTTACTTAAAATCCTTTACTTATACTCGCCCTGTCTAGTGTAGTAGTATGTACATATGTTAGCTTATTAGACGTGAGGCCATGGGTCACACTCAACAATATCAAAAAATTGTAAACTTTTTACTTGGTTGTCTTTCGTTTACATTTTAAAGATCATTTCATGTACATTTTTCGAGCATTTATTAACAAGTGTAATGCTCTATTCTAGAGCTATAACTGCAGCAGTGTTATCCCTGTATACAAAAGACTTCTTCACCCATCCTTAGAATAATTTGTCCTGTGATTTCAAACCGTTTGATCATGGCTGCCAACTCCCATATGCTCGAAAACGTGAGATTAATTAATTCATCTTGAAGAAGTACAAGTACCAGTTTCAGGATACATCAACTGCTCTCGAGCTGCCTCCGGCTGACAAAAAAATTTACAATTCTGTTTATCTAGTCGTCGTAGTACAATAGGTTGTGTGTTAGCTTATTAACCGAAAGCCCGTGGTTCAAACCCCAGCTTAGACATCTCAAACAAGACGAAATATGAAAAAAATACTTCGTTCGTCATCTCCCTCTTACCAGTCATCGATCAAAAGCTTTGAGAGTAAATGAAATTGGCATGAAAAGTTTCTCAAATTTGTCATAAGGAGTCGACGTTGAACACACACAACGTAGATGATGTAAGAAGCCAGGTTGTAATCCTGGGTTTACTGCATGGCTAAAACTAATCCAATCGAGTTTTGCAGAAAACCAAGCTTTATAATGATGAGCAGATAGTTGCTACATAGTTCCCTTTAGTCAGGTTTACTACTTAGCTTCTCACATCACCCATGATATTAATTTTATTCATAATACGTTTTGCTTAGTATGCACAAGTGTGTCAACAGACACTTTGTCTAAAAGTACTTGGTATTGTTGTTGCAGCATTTATGTCCGCTTTACATCGACCATTATGGATTGTCAATGTACTACACACTTACTTTTCTCTGTAATTGAAAACACAATTCTATACATGAGTGGTGGGACCTACAGTTTAAAGTCGACTATGAACGACAAATTTTTGACAATTTTGCCATAAATCTGCTGAGAGGAAGTCGACTAAGATATATATATTCTTTCATATTTCGTTTTGATGGAGATGTCTGATCTCGGGTTTGAACCGTGGCCTCACGACTATAAACCAAGACACTACCTACTAGACTACGGCGACTTCAAAAAGGACTGATTGCTGAAATAATTCAGAGGTGCCCATTTAAATCATTGCATTTCGTACATAACGTATGAATTCGTTTGAATTATCAAATGTACCACCGTTTGCAATTTTCAATTTTCTCATATCCCATGAGGGCAACATTTGTGTTTCTCGCTTTCTCCACCAAGTCACACTCTCAGACATTTAATGGCCGCCGTACTAACCATTATGTCTCTACCCGATATACTCTGATACTCGGTTAATACATCGACAGTTTAATTACAATCTTAATTGTACTACAGTACACGGGTGCGCTAAAGTGAAATTTACAATTCAATTGTTCTAAAAAGATTAATCGAATATAGTATTCCCTAGAATGCTCATATGGACTCGGTGATTGCCGATTGCCATTTGAGAACCGCTCTTAGTTTCTTCTATCGGGTGGCCAATCAATCGGTTTAAATTTGATGCATCGGTTATTTCCAATCTGCCAATACTTCTGTCATTCTATTCTGTCACAAAATTCAGTATGTTATCTCCACTCAACGTGATGAATCGAATTACTCTTAAGCAACATTGGGATTTATTGGAAATTTATTTCCAAAACAAAGACAATTGGTCGGAAATTCAGCGAAAATGTCATACAAAATTTGGTTGCTAAAAAAGACCAAAAGTTTATTGGTCCACATGTGGTCTTACAGAAGCCCATGCACCCATTACAAGTTACTATTTGGTGCGGCTTATGGAGCGGGGGCATCGTTGACCTATTTTTCTCTGAAAATGAGAACGGCACAACCATCACGATCAATGGAGACACCTATCATACCATGATAACCGATTTGTTTGTACACGCTGTTCATGGTATGAATGGGAACGATGTTTCGTTTCAACAGGGTGATGTTATTGGCCCCACATTTCATGTCACAATCGATTAATTATGTTAAACGTTTGATGGCCGTTTAATTAGCTGAAATGATAATGTCAATTGAACGCCAAGAAGCTGCGGTTTGACACCGTTGGACTATTTACTGTGGGGCGCCGTTAAAGAAAAGTGTAAGCCAGAGACAACTGGGCATTTGAAGGCCAACATTCGTGATGAGATTACCGAGATACGACCTCATATACCTGAAAAAGTGCACGAAAATTGGTCTGATCGAATGAGGTACTGTGAGGCCAGCCGCGGCAGCCATATGAATGAAATAATATTCCATTTCTAACCGAAGGAATTGTCCATCACAATAGGATTAATTGCATTTTTAAACTTAAACTTTTAAATGGTCAACCCTTTATTATTTGATTAGTAATGAATGGTTTGAAAATAAGCTGTAAATTCAGTTTCACAAAATTATTAGATAGTGTCATTACTGTTTATGTCCTTAACTTTACAATAAGTTTTCAGCGGGATGCCATTATTATTTTATTTTTCGTACTTAGAAAATCAATTGAGGAAACATAATAATTCTTACATTAGGGGCTGGAGGAATTTTTGAAAGCATTTTACCATAAAAACACAAAATTCAAGCCAAATTCATGATGTTCTTCTATTTTGTTAAACGCCATCATGAAGTGAAACAGAACATATGAAACGGCCCATACCAACACCACACAAATACTAAGGAATTTACCACAGATATCAAGTTGTGCATGCACCGCACACTGGTGCATACCTGTAGGCAAAAAAGTGCATTCATGTGCTAGTGTTAAGCCTTAATGTCTCATCACTGCTACTATGGTACACAACGAATACATAGAATTATATGTATGCATTACTATTACTGTCGCCATTGTGCTTGCATGTGTGTATTTGTAATTGCATTATTAAACAATTATCCTTAAAGGCACTACGAATGCATACATATGCAAATGCATACGTTTTATTCATTTTGTTAACAAAACAAAACAAAAGAGATTTTCGATACAAAATATTTCTAAAATGGTTGTTTTTGTAATTATTTATTTAACAACACTCGGTATAATGCCATCAAACAATAGATTTGTAGTTTGTATAGTTCGTGCGTTTGTATAAAATTTAATTGAGAATTTTCCAAAATAAAAAAGATGAAATATATTTGTGCTCATAATGAGCACCATGGGGAATAATTATTTTTGGAAACTTGTCATCTTACTAACGAGCACAACAAAGTGAAGGTGTTTAAAGTTTAAGGACAGTTATAAAAGGACAATTAATTTTTCAGTGTTTATAAATGTAATTACCTTGGAAATAATGTTAATATCGTTAGCCTAATTCGGCCTATACGAAACACTGTGTTTTGAAGAGAGAGGAATATATTTGAAAATAAATTGTAGAACAACAGTCAGCAGTTGTGTAGTCGCCGTAGTCTAGTAGGTAGTGTGTTCCCTTATTAGACGAAAAGCCCCAGGCCTGACATCAAAACGAAATATGAAAAAAAATATTTCTTCGGCGACTTCCTCTCAGCGGATTTCTGGCAAAACTCTGAGAATAAATAAAATTGCCATGAAAAGTTTGTAAAAATCTGTCGTTCGGAGTCGACTTTGAACTGTAGGTCCCGCCACTCAAGTATAAAAATTAAGGCACACAACGTAAGTGGTGTGAGAAACTAGGTTCATAATCCCGACTGAAGGATTATAATGCCCAATTATGTATGTATGTATGTAGTTAGCAGTTGTTCATAATAGGTTTCTCCTCTATAAAGGTTATGCACTGTTGCATTGTTTAACTGTTGTTGCTGTGGTTGTATCAGCGTTACAGCGCCAAATAGTCACTTTCTCCGTATAAAATTACTTTTCCACAATCACTTTTGGTTTATCCGAATCCTTTCATTGCTCACATAACCCTACCTATTTAAGGCCTGTTTTTGTAAGACGAAGGATTTCCGACGAACATCTGATTGTGTGGAAAACACAAACAAAACCCCTCAACTCTGTTTGTACTTTTTTCATACAAACAGACGAACGTGTGAAATTGTTGGTCTTACAAAACAGGCCATTAATTCTTTATTACAACACTTTAGTCAGTATTGCAACCGCACACCATCCATGTTGTGTGTGTTAATTTTATTAAGAAATGACGGAACTCTGTGCGACAGGTTTTTGGAGAAGCTTTTCATGGCAATTTTATTTTCTCTCAGAACTTTTGCCAGCAGACCGCTGAGCGCAAGTTACTGAAAGAAATATTTTTTTTATCGTTTTGTTCAACATATCTGAGCTGGGTTTTGAACCACGGCCTAACATCTAGTAGAACAAAACACTTCCTACTAGATTACGACGACTTCCACAATCACTTAGATTTTATTCGAATCCTTTGATTGCTAACGTAACCATCGAGTGTGAAATGAGCTGCATCGCTGAAGAGTATTTTGTTCGAAACATCAGCACTGAAATCTTGTTGCTATTGCACCCAATAATCGTTGTAAATGTTGAATGGAGATTCAAATCCTTTTATATCTCTTACATGTGTGTGGAATAAAACAATTACTTTAATTTCATTTATGAATTCTTAAATTCAATAATACTTGTATAAACGTGTTTTATTAACAAGCGAAGTTCAAAGCTAACACCCTAACAAGAATATTTTAAGTAGTGCCAATGTGTTTTTCAAATTAAGCATTTTTATACATAACAAATCCAAATACATAATATGCCATAAAAGAATCACCATGGGATCGTTAAACTCACATTATGAGCCACACTTTCTCTAACTGAAACGATAGTTAAGAACGTGCAAATATTGTGACCATATGTTCTATCGCCAGCTAATGAAATTGCCATTACCGTACAAAACAAATATCAGAACATCCTTGGGTCCTATAAGATGACATTGAATTCTCGATTACACCGCAATTTATCTATAACTACTGATAAACCTCAGTCATCCTGAAAGTTTTGTCTAAATCTGGATGTACCAATAAATTCTGGAAGACACACAGTCATTCATCTCTAGCCCACAAATGCGGGACCGTGACAGAGAAGATATGTCATGGTTTTCTTTTCTAATTCGTCTTTAAGGCTTCTGCAAAAGCCTTTGAACGTTATTTTATGAAGCTGAGGGTGTGCATTTAGTGTCCTGCTAGAACTGTTATGAGATCCATAAGACCCTGGTTAGGTTTAAAACAAATTTTTTTCTATGTATATCGTATGTGTATTCATTTCTAGTCCCCTCAACAGAGGAATGCTAATCTCACATATGAACTCCTTTGAATTATCTGATGTACCAGCCTTTGCAAGGACGTCAATTACGTTGCTAACTCCTATTTCCCCGTGTCCCAGACCGGATCTGAAGGTAACATTTGAATTTCTCGCCTTCTCCACCAGCGTCAAACTCTCAGGCATTTAATCGCCGTTTTACTGACAGAAAATGTGTACATCTCTATTCGAAATACTCTGATACTGAATTGACACATCGTCTACCTTCAGCCTGAATAGTACTTCAGTAATTGCGTATGCTAAAGGGCAATTTAAAATTGAATTCTTATGAAAAGATTACACATCCGACATTGCCGAGTGACCTGGTTATATAAGTGAATACTCTGTTCTCTGAGAGATGTTAACCGTTATTATAATAACATCTGTCGGGTATATTCATTAGAAAACTAAGATCGAAAGCGGATCAGCGATAAAGTTTATTTGTTGCCATAATAGTTTTGGATCGTATATTTACGTTTCAGTCGGCTTTTATCTTAAAATACTAATATCATAACCTTTCATCGTGAGTCAATTCACCACAGGCAGTTCACACAAAAGACGATCGTATTGATTCGGTTGTGACATGATAAAGCAATGATTCATGAATTGTCACAAAATAACGCATAATTCGATCATAGGGACATAGGGATATCGTTGAACTTTGCATTGCTGATCAGCTGGTCAAAGCTGTTAGGTAGCTTTAAATCTGCGACTTGTTACGGGGCATAGGTATTCGTACTGCCTCAGTTAATTTGTTATGGACGCTTATTATAGGGAAGCTTAATCTCGTTGGCAGCAAGAGGGTACGTACAATATTCCTAGACTCTGCTTGCTGGACACGTACGGATAAGAAGAGAACTGACTTACTTTGTCCTTCAATCGCATGGCCATCCACAGCTCATTAGAGATTCTTATGTGCCATTGTCCTTTTGGTAGACATGCCGAAAAGCTTAGTATTCCGACAAATGACTTCTAAGGTAGGGGTGCCAGACGTACTGTTTTTAACAGTACATGTACTGATTTTTTTCAATTGTACTGCTTTATTCACAACACCCAAATCAGTACGCAAATGTACTGTTTTTTACCATCTGTACTGTTTTTTTTTCTGAAATGCTTTTTATGTAGCAATACAAAACATGTCTCTATTTTAATATTTTAGAACAACAAATTTTGTTCTGAGCTAACGAGGAATCGAATGCCAAATGCAAATGGCGGTATTACTGATATTAAACGCCATATGAAGGCAGCAAAACATATGCGGAACTTAGAAAGTTATCAACAAAAGCCTGTAAGTTGTTTTTTTAACAATAGTTCAAATAAAGAAACAGAAGGAGCAAGAGAGTCAAGTTTAATGGCAGAGGCAGCTTTCGCCTATCATACCATCATACATAGCCATAGCTACCAATCCGCAGACTGCTTTTTAAACAAATGTTTCCAGACTCAAATGTAGCTTCTAATTTTACATGTGGTAATACAAAGTTATCGAAGATCGCTACTAATATTTTGGCGAAGTATTCTGTTGAAACTATGATAAAGGACTTGAATGATGATCACCCTTTTTCTGTTTCAACCGATGCGTCAAATAAAGGAAATATTAAAAGCTTTCCAATTGTCCTCCGATACTTTTCTAAGCATACGGAGTAAATACAAAACTTTTATGAGTCAAATTCCGAAATGTCAAAAGATATTGCTGATATTGGAAGGCAGAAATTTAAGCTTGGCCAACGTCACCAGCTTTTGTGCAGATAATGCAAATGTTAATTTCGGATGCAAACAAAGTGTTTTTTGTTGAGCTTAAGGAAAATAATCCAGATGTCATCGGTATGGGATGTTTGTGTCATATGATTAATAATGCATTTAAGAATGGATTGAAGATTTTAAAACTCGATATAGCGAATATTGAAATAAAAGTTTTTAATAAATTTAGCTCATCAACAAAGAAGACTTCAAGTCTAAAAGAAATGTTCGAGTTCTGTGAACTAGAATGGAGTGAAATGCTTCGTCACCTGCCGACACGATGTGAATTAATTTTAAAAATAAACTATGAATACAATTGTAATGAATTTTACAATTTTTTAAAAACAGAATATGGGAAGAATGACATTTTAAAACATATAAAAAAGTGATAAATATCTTTAAAAAGTAATATACAAAACTATTTTATACTTTGAAAAGAAAAAATATAATATTGTAACTTTATATATACATATGTCTATCTATCTAAAAAGCATTTTAATAGTATGCACTTATATTTAAAATTATTTTAATATTTGTTTTAAAAAAAAGCATATACTTATGTACATTTGAAATTAATTTACTATATGATCACATATTTTAATTGTTTTTTAATTAATACCTCAAAATGTTATGAATTGAATAAATTGTTCTGTTTTTGTAAATGCGTACTGTTTTTTCATTAATTGTACTGGTTTTTTGTACTCACATACATACATAATTGGCCATTACAACCCTTCGTCAGGATTACGGCCTAGCTTCTCAACACCACTCATGTTGTGTGCGTTAATTTTATACATGAGTGGCGGGACCTACAGTTTAAAGTCGACTCCGAACGACAGATTTTTTTGAGAAGCTTTTCATGGCAATTTTTACTCTCAGAGTTTTTGCCAGAAATCTGCTGAGAGGAAGTCACCGAAGAAATACTTTTTGTTTTTGATGTCTGGCCTGGGATTCGAACTCGAGCCTTTCGTCTAATAAGCCAACACACTACCTACTAGACCACGGCGACTTCGTTTTTTGTACTCAGTGTACTGTTTTTCCGAATTCCAAATCTGGCTACCCTAGTCTAAGGAGATAGAAGAGACAGTCTTTCAGTTCGGGTATCAGTGTCCTGCTTTTGTCATAAAGAGATGCCCGTTTTTGACCTCTTGACCGAGATTGATTTAATAGCAAGATTTATCTTGAACTTGAATTGGTTTTGTCCAGAAATATTTGATACCTGGATAGAATTGATTGTAGTCTAGTCTTGTAAGTAGTGTGTTGGCTTATTACACATGAGGTCTCAGTTCAAGCCCCAGGTCAGACATCAAAACGAAATATGAAAAAAAATATTTCTTCGGCGACTTCCTCTCAGCAGATTTCTGGCCAAAACTCTGAGAGCAAATAAAATTGTCATGTAAGGCTAGGTTAGTTAGAGGATGTGTACTTGATAACTAAGACAAGTACAGTACCCGGAGGTCGAATTGACCCATTGTACAACGTCCTTAAAGAGGGAAGGATAATAGAGGGAATAAAAAAATAAAAAATCTGTCGTTCGGAATCGACTTTAAACTGTAGGTCTCACCGCTCACGTATATTATTCCTGACTAAAGGGTTGTAATGACTAATTATGTATGTTATGTATGTACATACATACATATGTATCACAATAGCCATAAATTCTGACCTAAGCCATTTTACCTAATCTAGCCTAACTTGATTATACCGGTGCAAAGACCGAAAAATGTTTATCAAACCAAACCGTAACTGCAACATTTTTTTTTTAATTTTTTAATTTTTATTATTTGCCAACAATAATACTTGTTTAACAATCGAAATTCCTGTTTTATTATTTTTTCCTCAAACCAACAGAAAAGCAGCTTCTCAATCTAACTTATTTGTTTATGGGTTTGTTTGAAGTCTATAGACGGCTAAACGGCTGAACCGATTTTCTTGAAATTTTCACAGTATCTTCCTGTATGTCTGGAAGGAGTTATATGCTACTTTTTATGTTGAAATAGGCAAATAAAATAAATAGAAATAAAAAAAGTATGAGTGTTATTGTCTAACAAAATATTACGTATACGTCACCGTCAGCTCATGTAATCTATATACAATGTATATTATACATATGTATATAAAAATTAATGTTTGTTATTACACATTTAATTAATAGAATCGTAAACTATGCATTTGATCATGTTATGATCTTCAGGAAAGTTGTTGCTCATGAGCCCGGGAAGATTTCTAAATTGGTATGACCAATATCCGACAGGTGGCATCACTGAGAATTACTAAAAATGAATTAAATCCTAAACTGTTCATTTGATCACGTTATGATCTTTAGCTAAATTTTTGCGCATGAGCCGACGAAGGTTTATAAGTTGGTATGACCAATATCCGACCGGTGGCGACACTGAAAATTACTAAAAATTAATTAAATCCTAAACTGTTCATTTGATCATGATATGTTCTTTAGCAAAGTTGTTGCGCATGAGTCGATGGAGGTTTTTAAGTGGGTGCGATTAATTTCCGGTAGATGGTGCAACTGAAAATTATTCAAAATGAATGACAAGACATTGGTCGACCTACACCTCAAGCACGGAAGAAAAGAGCATTATGGTCCTCAGAATCAGGCGAGAAACGAGCATTGAGACCTGAAAATCATCGAGTACATGCCGCTGAGACCCGTTCGCATAAATCACTTGAACGAGAAGTGAGATTAGAAACTGATCGAATGCGTACTACTCAAGCCCGTTCGTCTGAATCATCTGGACAACGGGAAACAAAATCAATGAAATGATTCAATATTAATTCGATATTTGTATAATGCCTTTCCTTCAAACTTATTTTTGTTGGTGGCGCAACAACGCGCGTACAACTAGTTTGCAATAAAAAGACATCATCATCAAACATTTTTCATGTGACAAAAAAAATATGAAACCGGACTTGAGCAGTAAAATTTTTTAAATTGTTTTTATTACAATAACAAGAATCTTGTTTTTTGTCTCTTAGCCCCCAAAAAATGAAATTATATTTTAACTTTCTAACTTTGAAATACTTTTTGTTTAATTTCCGTTTTCATTTCTATTTTTTAAAATGACTTCCATGCAAATGTTTGATGTACACAAAAAGAAATAAACTTTTACTCTGCTTACACCACCTCCTTTCCCTTCTAACCACATACATACAAACGTATATCCATTTGATATCAGTAACATTTTTGTGTATTCCACTTGAAACGTAGAAACGATGAATGATGAAAATGTTAACAACAGTAAGACAACAGTATGGATTGCTTAGAGCTAAAACCGCAAATTTAATTACGACCTTAAGTTGAGTCAAAATTTTGTTAGAATGAATGAATATTCCAGGAAAACTTTTCCGAAATTAAAAACAATTTTGTAATAATTTTAAAACCATAGGTAAGCAATCATGAGAAGTTTAAAATTTTAGTTTGAAAAAGTTGGGGATGGATATCCGAAACTTATACACAAAATACACTTAAAAAGGAAACAATGATGTAGACCCTAGCAATTTTTGTAAAGCCCGTCTTTTAACCTTTCATATACGCTCTACAATAGATTCTGCTAAAAATTTAACCAAACCTTTCAATACCTTGCGAAATATAAGGCGTAGTAAAACGAATATTCATTACTCTGCCTCTCGCATTATAAGAGAACAAGTGCTTAATGCTATAAACACAATAAACGCAACGCAGCAAGCGCAGCAATCTCTCAAGAATTTAAGGCATGGGTGTATATGGACATGATTATTTTAAAGGCAGCGTGACAAAAAGCAAAGATTTTACTGCTTTGCTTTTAAGCTAATTTCTATTTTTATTTGCAGCAATGAAATCATTACTGCTTACAATGACAGGATTTGTGCTAGCAATGCGAGGATTAATGCTGTCAATACAATAAATTAAATAGTGTCGTCATTGATAAAGAATTAATGAACTTTTTATATTTTATTTGTTTTAATTTTGCTTTGCTGCCGCTGGCTTTATTATACTTAATACGCACGCAGCTTATCTTAGGCAGCAACAGCAAAATTGGTATGCTTGCGGCGTTGTGTTTATAGCATAACGCTTCATTGAAGGTTGCGCGATTCCTTAACACATCTCAAAAGAAAATCAATGACTTGAGTTCTTTTTCGAAGAGGAAGAGGACACAAGGCAGGCAGCTTGTAAACAGTGTTTAGTTTCCTTATGCTGTCACCTCCATTCTTGGTGATTTTGCTTCCAGAAAAAATAATTCAATTAAAGAGTACGTATTACTTGGATTTCAAGAGGTCCAGACTGGAGTATCCAAGTAATTCCTAGCCAGAATGCTTGTCTTCGGCTAGACACGTTCTGTCAATAAATTGCATTGGTTTTCGTATTGTGTGTTGTTGTTGTATTACGGTTCTTGTGATCGTGTGTGACTCTCTTCATACTTTACCGTGGGAATTATGACTGTTGTATAGCAACAATAGGCGCGAGTCATATTGCTCCCACTTGTGCCGTAATAATTATACACACAAACAAATGTAATATTGTAGAACATAAGTACAAACCTATATAATAGCATTAAGTAATAATTATACACACAAACAAATATAATATTGTAGAACATAAGTACAAACCTATATAATAGCATTAAGTAAATATTGAAATGTATTAGAATTAAGGGACTGATTTGGAAATGCTGAATCAGCCAATAATTAGTATAAAAGAAGGGATATTTTCCCTTAAGAAGTCAATCAAATAAGAAAGCTCTATTAGTGCGTATCGAGCCGCACTTATAACAAAACAAAACTTATCTTTAATTAAGTTTCCACTACAAAAGGATGCCAAGAATCCTTTATCTCAAGTCAAATGGGCAATGTGCATTTTAGATTCTTAAGGTGTACTCTCTTCAAGTTTAAAGGTTTGCCTTTAGTCCTTCCTGCCTTTACAAGTAAATAAACTTTGTTGGAGATTATATGTTTACTCCTCTACAGAGAGTGCCTTAAATAGTTTCTTTCAAATCTACTGGCACGCTTTCTAATAGGAAATTAGAATCACAAATTTACAAGAGATAGGCATGCGACTTAAGGACAGAAGGCCATCAGTCCTCTTCTTCTCATTCCTTTCATTTAAACAAAGTCTAGCAATTATGTTGGAATCATCTCATTGCCAACGAAATTGAAACGAGCGAAGCATACAATCCGAACATCAACCAACTGGCCACTTCATCGGCAATGGAATTTAATACGTCCATGACCTATATAAGAATTACCTTTGAATGATTCGAAATTTTTCTAAAAGTCACCGACTTGAGTTGACGAAGAAGGGCGTTTAGGGGACATTCGTTAGAGATTTAATCGCTGAGTGGTTGTCCGAGTAGGTTCAGACCCCTCGAAGAAAAACATCCCACTTTAATGGGGCTGCATTTAGACTCATTGTGATACTACAATTACTTCTACCCGGGGGTCAATCACTCCCCAGAGAAGACCATCCCGAGTCCAAAATAAATCTTTCTGTTATAGCATTCGTTATATTAGAGAGGTCAGAAACCTCAGTCCCTTCAAGACACATCAGGTGAAAGACAGACTCTTCTACCTCCTCAGACCCACAGTTCCTACAGAAGTCATTAGTTGGAATGCCGGATCTTTCGGGGTGCCTAACAAAAGGACATTGGCCCATAAGAACGGCTATGGTGATATAGACAGACATGCGATTTAAAGACAGAAGTAAGTCCAGTCTTATCAATATGTGTCCAACAGTGTCTGACAATATTGCACAATATTGTTGACAAAAAGATTGAGCCTTTCCGCAAAACGACTGCACAATATCTAAATTAACCGAAGCAAAGTGAATACCAATGTCTTGTAATGTTTTTGAGATTGCCAGCTCTGTACCGGCTCTGGCCTGCTCATCAGCATTGCAATTTTCAACCAAATCCCCGTGTCCCGAAACCCATATAAGAGTTACTTTTGAATGATCCGAAATTTCTCCGAGAATTTCTCGGCATTCATAGACAAGGAAAAACTTTGAAACTGCTTTCGTTAGGGACTTAATCGAAGCCTGGTTATATGAGTAATTCGAGAGATTTCCAGGGAAAATCCAGCCACTCCAAAAGCATCCGCTTTCAAAATTGCCATTACCTCTACTTGGAAAACACTGAAGTGATAAGCCAGCCTATAAGAAAGTTTAATATCACAAACCTTAAAAAAGATACCAGAGCTTACCTTCTTAATCATCTTTGAGCCATCAGTGTAAACTATAAGGGTCCCATTGGGAACCTCCAGTTGCTCAAACAGAATTCTAAAATCGACAACTCTAGTCAGAAAATTATAAGGAATCATATCGTATGCTTTAGTCTGTCTAGGTCTTCTCTAGAATAGCCATAATCCATGTCTATAGTCCAGATTGGGCCAGGATTTGACTGCATAGAGTCTTACATGCATACATACATAATTTGTCATTAGAAACGCTTTTGTTAGGATTACGATCAAGCTTCTTACACCTATATTGTGTATGTTAATTTTATAAATTACATACATACATACATAATTGGCCATTACAACCCTTCAGTCAGGATTACGGCCTAGCTTCTCAACATAAATATAAATTACAAATTCTGTAAATACAGATTTTATAAATACAGATTCTGAACGACAGATTTATGAAAAACATTTTCATGGCAATTTTATTTACTCTCAGATTTTTTTTCCTGAAATTTGCGGAAAGTCGCCGAAGAAATTTTTCGTTTAGTTGGAGTTGTCTGACCTGGCATTTGAAGCTTATGTCTAATAAGCCAACACATTACCTTCCGGACTACGGCGGCTTGAGTCTTATTGCTATCAACTCAATCCGAATGTAAATTAAAATATTATCGAAGATTTTCATCCAACTTCCGTGTGCAGTGTTCAGTCAGCCTTTACGAAAGTATATCTTAAGAAATATACCACAGTCCACTCTGGCCATGTATCAAAACGATATTTTTTTCTAATTGGCAACAAAGAATCACACAGAGCAGTGTCTCTTTAATTAATATGCGATCGTTCTATGATTAACTGATGATATCGTTACGAAAATACGGTGTGACATCGCTTAACATTAACATGAGCAAAAGCTACAAACAAATACAACGAACTTGTTACAAGTAAACCAACAACATCAGTATGAAAGGAAAAGGAATAACTTAGTAAACGGGAACGCAATAACAAGCAATGTGAACAACATACACAAACAACAATGAAGTCGCGATAGAGTTCTCCAAAAAGCGAAACTTCGAACGTTCGACTGCTTACGTGTGATATAAAAAGCCGAGATAAAGTCGGCAACGAGTAGTAAGAATTCAGTCGGTCTTGTGTGAAGACGTGAATTCGTTGTTTAAAGATCTCCGCTGTAAAGATCTGCGCTGAAGGCAAAGAAGAATAGCGAACAACCAATTATTGTTGTATACGTCAAGTTGTAAACCATGGCACGCAAAAGTAGTGCGAATAATAAAGAATTTAATTGAAACTTAACAGCAATTTATTTTTAAATTGTTTGCAATCAACGATCTCATATTTTAAACATTTTTAAAAAGCGTAACAATTTATTTCATAGAAAAATAATGGATTTCTTTTTACTATACCCCAAACATTGTAAAAGCTTTTCAATATAAAAATGTTCAAATATTTCACTTTCAATCGGTCATGGTCCTCAGCATCAGAATACTTAAAGAAAAATCATTGCATGTCATTTGAAAAAAGGAAAAAGAGAGACGGTTGCCTATTAATCAAATAAAACACCAAGAAAAACCGCTGCAGAAATATACATACAATGAAAGGTGATCAGAGGACCTTGGTGCTGGAAATACTTTAAAAAAATAAATTGAAAATACAATCACTTTATGGGCAAATAAATAATAAATACTTTAATATACACATACACAGGCGCATTTACACATACATATACACCTCCAAATACCTCCTTGTCAAAAGTAAACAGAACACGACTGATATACTACATATACCCTGACACTCAAACGGAGAACAAGTCACAAGTGCTGTGTACACCAAACCCACGCCATCTTACCATTCATTGGACAACCATAATTGAGCGTGTGAGTTCATTTTTTTCTGATTCTGCTCAACCATAATCGTATTGGTTTCTCACAATTATTTACAGTCAAACATTTTGCCTCTGCTTTTTGTTGATTTTTCTCAGATTTTGATTAATGATGTGTTTCTCGATGAAATGCAAAGATTTTTTAAAGACGTCAACAGTACTCAGGCACGACACAAAGCAAAGATACATTTTTGGATGGATGTTATTAAGGATGCGGCAAAACGGGTATCGGAAAAGTATTGAAAAATAGGAAAATGGTGGTAGAACATCTTTCTATAATTTAATTTAATTTTTTTTTTTGACGTGGAAGGCCCATTTAATAATGGTTGCCCGAAAATCTGCAGAAAAATATTGCACGTGTTGCTTGCAAAATTTACATTCGCTACTACGTTCCACGTGGGATTCTTACGAAGCAACTAATTCACGATCAAATCAACTGTGCCGAATTCAGCTGAGAAGATACTTTTATTTCACTATGTTAGAATTGAGCTGATTGATCACCACAAGTCTCAATGATAACCATGTGTATATTCTCTTGCTTCTAACAAAACCGTAAAACTCAACTTGGAAAATAAAACACCCTTCAAGCAGACTGAGAGAGAAGTTCAGAACTGGCGTTACATTATTTAGAGTTGTAAATATATATGGGAACAAGATGGCGAATGCAGTTGCTAAATTGTTTCACATTCTATGGGTGAATTTTAAACATCTAATCTTACGAATTATCGGCAGATAGAACAGGGAGAAGGAGCAGAATCCTTAGAAGCATACAAAAGCCTTTGACTATGAATGAATCATCCAACAATTGCCATTAGATACGTCTAGCGTAAGACTAATGACTGGATTTCTTACAGGGGACTGCGAGTTTCAGACGGATAATGGAATGGATAATGATGCGGAACAATTAAAGGCTATAGAACATCTTCTCTCTAACAGTTAGAGTTGATAGGATAAGGAGAAACACTCTCGGCAGAGAATTCTTCAAGGTTGTGAACTCTCTGGCGTTAACCGGCATTCGGACCGAGCTGTATATGGGTTTAGGACAACTGATATATCCGTAGTCTAGTAGATAGTGTGTTCGCTTATTAGACGTAAAGCAACGGTTTAAACCCCAGGTTAGACATCCCCAACTAAATGGCATATGATAAAATAATTCTTCTGCCTTCTTTCCGTCCCGTTAATCTAATGTTGTTCCAGATAAGCATGTTACTGGTCTGTTGTAGCAGGTCCTAGTATAATGGTGCTACCATCCATTGTTGCCTAGAAAAACAATCTCTATTTCTATGTGTTGCCCATTTTTTTCATATTTTGTTCCTTCTTCTTTAGGACGATCGAAATACTTTCAATGACCTGTGAGTAAAATTATACCTGACAACAAGGAAGCTCTCCAATCGAAATCCTGTTTTCGTATGAATAAAAAACGCTCTACCATATTAACTCGAATATATTTACATTGTTTTCATGAAAATTTTCAATTCAATTCATTTTATATGTAGAAACAGGGACTATGTATGTTACTTTTTAAAAAATCATGTTTGAAAAATGTTACGTAAAAATAAAAAATGGAATAAAGATTGTTTTATGCCGTTACCAAAATAAAAAACTACAAAAATTAAACAAAATTTAATAAAAATAAATGGATATTGTAACATGACGTTATAGTTTATTGATTTCGTTTTTTTCACTCTAACCCTTTACAAAAGCTGGCAGTGTTAAGTACACATATATCGCACCCACACAGTTACGCAACAAATATAGACTTTACAACAGAGTCTCACTCTCTCTCTCTCTCTTATTAATTCATATGCTCAATTCAATGGCTGGAAATTTTAATGCCTCTAATTGAAGCGATGATGAGTAAAAAAAATGTGCGCATTGGTTACTAACATAAAAAATACAATGTACTGTGCAATGGCATCAATACTAAGGAAAAGTTTTCGATGAAAGCTTCCCTTTTTATGTTAGCGAATGAGGGCTGTATACAAAGAAAACAACAATTTATGCAATTTATTTTAATCCTTTCATACTGAATTCTTGGCTTTAAATTACAATATTTCTGGTAATATTAATAGCATGAGGGAACACTAAAGCTTGATGGCTAAGTTTCAAAGATGACATTTTAACCTTCACTTTTAACAGACATTATGAAAAGCACATTTTTCTGTGAAAAGTTATCTTCATTTGAAAATTAGAGAAAATTGATACTTCGGTTTGCAGTTATAGAACAGGTAATACCATGTTCACATATAAGCAGGTTAGCTAGGTTATCGTGGTTACCGAGGTTATCTCGTAACCAAGCCACAAATGTATGAGGTTAGCCATACAATTTGTATGAAAAGATAACCAAGTTCAGCTGTAGGTTACCTCATAACCTAGTAAAATACGCATTGTTGCATTGAAAAGTATTCAATAAAATACTCAAAAATGCAACGCTTTATATCTATTGTGAATAGTATATTGACTAAAATTTGACAGCAATAGAAAAAAAAACATTTGCTATGGAGAAGATACACACAAAGATACATACATACAATACATTACAAATGCATACAGCTGTCAATTTCTGTCATTCTCGCATATGTTTAGGTTATACTTGTCATATGTGAACGCCACAAGGTTATCTCCAAGGTTAATTTTAGATAACCATAACCTTCTTATATGTGAACGTGCTATAAGGTAAGAATGCATTAAAGAAGAGATAAGAATGCATTGAAGTCGCCGTAGTCTAGTAGATAGTATATTGGCTTATTAGACAAGAGCCCGTGGGTCAAGCCATGGCTTAGAAATATTTAAAAAATATTTCTTTAAAGACTTAACCTCAGAAAACTTCTGGCAAAAAATGTGAGAATAAATATAATAGCCATGAAAAGTTTCTCAAAAATCCGTGGTTCGACTTTAAATGAGGGCAAAACAAAGTATATGTTATCGACAAGAAAATACGTGCGGTGTATTGGACCTCAGATTACGGCCGATAACTATACTTTCGATATAGTCAAGAAATTTTTTTATCTTGGCTCCGCCGTTACCACCAAATATGATGTTAGAGTTCAAGTGCAGGATCACTCTTGCCAACAGAAACCTTTCTCGTACGATAAAACTAATACTCTACAAGACGCTCATCCTACCCTTGAGTGTCGTTAGAGTCGGAAGAAATATTTCGTTCTTCGAGATATTTGAACTGGGGAGTGAACAAATGGTATGAAAAGCAATGCAATTTCAGAAAGCATTTGGATTATATTCGTATGCTATAAAGGAACGTATTTCCCATTAGATTATTAGGGGCCGCTGGGCCATCGACTGCTCATTGGTAATATATCTTATACCGCTATACACAAGGTTGGGATTTCACTTGAGTTATTGTACTTGTGGTCGCCGCAGTCTAGTGGGTAGTGTGTCGCCTTATGAGACGTGACATTTCTTCGGCGATTGCTTCTCTGCAGATTTATGGCAAAAACTCTGAGAGTAAATAATATTGCTATGAAAAGTTTCAAAAAAATCTGTTCTTCGGACTTGACTTTAAACTGTAGGTCCACTCATGTATAAAAAACACACACATGTAGTGTGAGACATTAAGTCGTAATTCTGACTAAAGTGTTGTAATGGCCAATTATTTATATATGTATTGTACTTCGCCGATGTCATTCATGAGCATGTTTTATCAATTTAACTAGTTTACCGTGATGTTTCTGGAGACATGTTTGGAATACTCTCTCTTTGATGACTCCGTTCGTTGCAGCAAAATATTTAAAAAAATCTGAATATTTTAGAAAATTTTTAAAGCTTAAAGAAAGACTTGTATTATTTCCGTACTTTTTGTATTGACCCTCTTGTAAAAACTTCCTTGTAATGAGCAATTATGCATGTATGTACATATGTACGGCTTAGAGAAATTTGTCATTAATGTGAAAATAATTTTGCGTTCTTATATTGGATACATAGTCTCATCTCCCAAAACTCCTTCATCACTTCGTTCCTTTCATTTGTACAATATCAAGCCCTTGTGTGGCATATTAAATGCTTAAGTATCATTATTAAATTATTTAAAATACACAACAACAACTATTCAAATACAATATTAATATCATTTTAATTACATAATAGATGACTGTTTAATGAATTTTAATTAATGAATATAAATTGTATACCAATTAGCAAAAGGTATGCCAATTTAAGTGCACAAATGAAAAAAACGATTACAGAAAAAGAGAAAATTTTTCATTAAAGTTGCACAAGAACACTTTAATGAAATTGTTTAAAAACTATTTAATAAAACAAATGAATGAACAAAAAAAAATAAACACTTTTTTCCCAGACACAGGTTCTTAGCCATTACGACCCTTTAGCCATAATTGATGTTATGAACACCCGAATTTCGCGAATTTCGCAATCAATTCGCTTTTAAAGTTGTTTCAATACAAATGAAGTTAATGGTGGTAGAAAAAATGCCAATAAAAACTAATGCCAATGCTGATTACCAGAAAATCGTTAGTGGCGTTGCACTCTCACAATTCCTAGAAGTCAATCGATTTTCTGAAATAGCTGTTGTTCCTCTTCTTCCTAATGAAGCAGTTGAACGTTCTCGTCTACGGAGAGCAAATGATTAGAGTGTTTGCAACATGATTGCGAGAACTTAATAAATCCATACAGTTTTTCTCTTTTATATCCTTTATATATTCTTGTCAAGGACAGTAGGGTTTAATTCCTTTCATAAGTACTCTCTGCGTAATACATACATACATAATTGGTCATCAGAACAGTTTACTCAGGATTACGACCTAGCTTCTCTCACAACTTATGTTGCGTGTGTTAATTTTATTTGTAAGTGGCGGGGCCTGCAGTTTTAAAGTCGATTCCAAACGACAGTTTTTTTGCTCAGAGTTATTGCCAGAAATCTGCTGAGAGGAAGCCAACCGAGAAATATTTTTTCATACTTCAGCTTGTTGGAGATATATGACCTGGGGTTTGAAGAGTGACCTCACATCTAATAAGCTAACATACTACCTACTAGACTACGGCAACTTCACTTTCTGCCTAATAAGAAGAATAAAACCAAGTGAATGTGAACTATCGAAATTTCTTATACATTTCAGAGGCATACATAATGGCCTTAATTATATATGAAATAGAACATCGTTTTCTGGGTGGAGTAAATTTCAGTAAATTTTCGGAAATGCATTGAACACTCTTGGATCTACTGTGGCTTGGTATTGTCTCAAAATTTTCAGTCGTACTTTTGACTGAAACATGTTGTTGAATGTGGAAGTTGTTGCAGTGTGGTAGGTATGGTGTTTTCGTAATGAACGCTAGTCCGTTCTTCAACCCCTGGCTTAGACATCATAAAATAAAACGAAATACGACATACTCCCGACGTAGTCTAGTTGGTAGTGTGTTGGCTTATTAGAAGAGAGTCCATAGTTCAAACACCAGGTCAGACATCAAAATGAAATATGAAGGAATACTTCTTCGGTGGTTTCCTCGCAGCAGATTTCTGGCATAAACTCTGAAAATAAATAATAAAAATAAAATATAAAATTAACACACACAACATAGGTGGTGTGAGAAGCCAGGTCGTAATCGTGGCTAAAGGGTTGTAATGATCAATGAGAGGAAGTCGCCGTAAGAAATATTTCATGGTTCGAGATGTCTGAGCTGGGGATTGACCCATTGGTATAAAAGGTAGTGTAATTTCGTAAACGAACGTATTTCTTTACGTTCTAGCTCATTTCTCATTTTAGTTCCATTTCGTGGTTTCAAAAGTATGGGACTGGAATTCGACATCTGTCAAACTAAGTTGTGAAACCAATTTTTTTCTTTTCAGTTGAAAGTCTGAAATTTACGAAAATTGATCGCTTAACTATCACACAACGCATAAAAATTATCAAAATGTACTACAAAAATGGTGATTCTGCCACAGCCACGTATCGGCAATTTTTTTAACAAAACTTTCTTCAGCGATGAAGCACATTTCACACTCGGTGGGTATATTAATAAACAAAATTGTCATATTTGGGGTTCTGAGAATCCTCAAGTAATTGAAGAGAGGCCATTATATCCAGAAAAAGTCACTGTTTGGTGCGCTCTTTGGTCCGAAGGTGTGATTGGACCTTACTTCTTCGAAAACGACGATGAGACGACTGTCACCGTCAATTCATATGATAACCGACTGCTATTGTGAATACGACTTGGAGAATATGTGGTTTCAACAAGACGGTGCCACATGCCACACAACTCGAGCGAATATGGCTTTATTGCAAGAGACATTTCCTGGCCGCGTAATTTCTCGTCGTGTCGATATCAACTGGCCATCAAGATCATGCGATTTGACACCATTAGACTTTTTTTTGTGGGGCTACGCGAAAGACCGTGTTTATACCTTCAACTATTGAGCACTTAAAAACCAACATTTGTCAAGTTATGGCTGAGATACCGCACAATATGTGTCAAAAAGTGGTCTTAAATTACCTCAAAACAATCAATGCTTGCAGCACTTCGCGTGGAGGTCATTTAAATGATGTAGTGTTTCACACATAATGTCAACGTTCAAACTTTACAATAAAAAAGAAATATCATGAAAAAAATATTTTATATGTGTTTTATTTATGTTTACTTTTGAAACCACGAAATGGATAACCCTATATATCATGCCGTTATATACACTCCTGCCCTCTCACTTGAGCCATTGTAGTATCTAGGTTGCAATCCTGGCTAAAGGGTTGTAATGATCATGAAGAGGAAGTCGCCGAAGGAAATATTTCGTTGTTCGAGATGTCTAAGCTGGGGATTGAACTTTTGGTATGAAAGGCAATAAGAACAATTGCCCAACCTCAGTGCAATTCGCCAACCACATTTGCATTATTGTCGTATCTTATAAGATCTTAGAGACCGCTGTGCCGTCGACTGCTCACTGGTAATTTATCTCATATCGCTATACATAATCTTGCAATTTCACTTGAGCTATTGTACTTCACCGAAGTCACTGATTAGCGTGTTTTATCACTTTTTTTCAGTTTGTTGATTGAGATTATGTTTTGCCTTACGAATCCTCTCTCGACTCTGTTCGTTGCTGGCGAAGTATTTAAAAAAATCTGAACATTTTTGGAAATATTTTAAAGTTTACAGGAAGCCTTTTATTATGGGAATAATGTATGGATTTCCTCTGGAAAAACTTCCTTAATAGCATTGTTTGTATGTAAAATTGTTGTTTAAAAACACCTGTTTCACACCGTCGTTGCAATAGCAGATGTTCTCCATTTTTTTCGCATTCCATTGTAATATATGCTGTAGTTCTTAATACCATACCAATCACTATAATTTATATAGTGACAGTTATTATTATCGATAACATCCATCGATAACACATCTGTCTGTATGTTATTTTAATTGTTTTATAATGATTATTTGTTTAATATTATACAGGTAGACATATTGGATACATCCGGTGATATGCAATTTCCTGCCATGCGTCGTTTATCGATTGCCACTGCACATGCATTTATGCTTGTCTATGCCACAACATCTGGACCAAGTTTTCAATGCGTTAAGCAATGTTTCGAAGAAATACGAGAACAAAGAGCTGATTTCCAAGTAAGTTTTACCAATTTACATTTAAGTTCGTAATTATTTATTATTGTTTTCATAGTTCGAAGTACATAACATACATACATGTAAAGAGACCTTCTTACAGTGTCGATCAAAATATATGAGACAAAAATGAATTCGAAAAAATTTAAACCTATTAAACCAAATGATATTCAGTCTTTATTTTCTGCCGACGATTTAGTTCAAAGTCTCAAATGTTTTTAATAAATATTCTGTGCTTGTATAAGAAAATTCCTACGCTCTCCTGTCATGTCTAAGTATTTCAGGGAAACCCCTTAAAACGAAATAACCTTTAAACCAACAACTATCATACATTTCTTGCTAATAATAAAAACAATAAAATTTACTAAAAAAGCCATACAATACGTAGTATTCTACAGGCCAAAAAATATCACTCCTCTTATACTGTATTACGATTACATTTTTGTAGCATGTGACAGCATTTGTAAATGAATATGTAAAAGAATCCTACCCATGTATTTTTTATATCCTCCTCTTTTTTATACATAGGACATACCTATCGTTATTGCTGGCAATAAATCTGATTTGGCTAAAACCCACAGAGAGGTTAAACTGGAAGAGGTGACGGATTGGGTGTATTGTGAATTGCCTCGTTTAAGGTGAGTTAATTTCACAAAGTTTTTAAAAGATTGATGTGTGTGTATCTGTAACTGTTTGTGTTTGTGTGTTTATATGTACTTAGGAGTGTATGTGAATTATAAAATTTCCATTCAAATTTCGTATTTATTGTCTATACCTCAACGAGAGTAAAAATTTATATGTATTTTAGTGGCCATATTGCAATTTAATTGGCTGATTTATAATTCACGTTATTAAAGTACTCCGATGGCACTTAATTAGTTGACAATGAATACTGATGGTTTATTAAATTATATCATAATCAATTTTAAAATAAATAATTAAAATTCCAAAAAATAAAAATATAAAAACCGATACGTGTGTCCACCACGATTGTTAATGTTTTCAATCTGAATTGGATTTCACCACGTAATTTATGTCCTCTCCAATGTGTTCACATTAAAATGTGACCAAGAAAAATTTATTTGGAAAAACTAAATGAATATTAAAATCTAATAAATCTCAATAATTGGTAGCCTACTTAACAAGAAAATCATTATTTTGATGGACTATTATTAAAATTGTATTTTTAAGTGAAATTGTAATTTAAATAATAAAATTCCTTTAAATTTAGAGCTCAATTAATAGAATGGAATTGAAATCCAAAATATTCGCTTTTCGACATCTATAGGGCTATTCATACAACATTGGCTTTCTGTGGTCGCTAATGCTTAATATTTCCTCATAAATACAATAACAAATCAACACTGAGGTTCTAGAAGATACCAGATCGTAATGGAATGTATGCCAAGAAAACAAGATAAACAAATAATAACAAAACCTTTAAGGATCTACGTGATAGAGATAAATGAGTAAATAGAAATAGGAATATAGAAAATAAAAAGAAAATTAATAACAAATCAACAATGAGGTTCTGGAAGTTGCCATTCCTATCATAAATAAAGTATAAATAGAGCAGAAATAATCATAGTTAGTCATAGTGTGTTGCCTTATTAGACGTGAGGCCACGGTTCAAACTCCAGGTCAAGTCTCCAATAAAACAAAATAAGAAAAAAATATTTCTTCACCGATTTCCTCTCAGTAGATTTCTGACGATAACTATGAAACCATGAAATCTGTAGTTCGGAGTCGACTTAAAATTGTAAGTTCTAACACTCATGTATAAAGTTAACAAACACAACATAAGAGGTGTCTGAAGCTAGGGCGTAATTTTGATTATAGAGTATTAATGATTAATTATGTATGTATAAATGGAACAGCAGTAGTAAAAACTAGTAGATAGTGAGTAGACTTAGACCTCGTGAGGTCACGGTTCATACCCCATGTTAGACATCTCCAACTAAACGAAATATAAAAAACATTTTTCTTCGTCAGCTTCCTCTCAGCAGATTTCTGCCAAAAACTGAGAGAGTAAATGAAATTGCCATGAAAAAGTTTCTCAAAAATTTGTCGTTCGAATTCGACTCAAAACTCGACTCATGTATAAAATTAACACACGCAGGGTAAGTGGTGTGAGAAGCTAGATCGTAATCCCGACTAAAGGGTTGTAACGAACAATTATGCATTTACGTAAATATGTATGTATGTATCGGGTGGGACATCTATCGGTTTAAATAAGAACTATCGGTTATTTCGAATTTAGCAATACTTATGTCATTCTATTCTGTCACAAAATTCAGTATGTTATTTCCACTGAACGTAATGCTTTGCATTACTGTGCGTTCGGCTTATAGAGCCAATATTTCTTTGAAAATGAGGATGGCGCAACCATTATAACGGATTATTTTTTACCCGATCTTCATGGTATTTGATGTGAACAATTCTTAGTTTGAACAGGATGGTGCAACTTACCATACATATCTTGACACAATCGACTTATTGCGTCAAACGTTTGATAGCTGTTTAATTAGCCGAATGGTGATGTCAATTGGTCGCCAGGAAGCTGTGATTTAACAAAGTTGGACTATTTTCTGTGAGGCGGCGTTAAAGATTAGTTTTATGCCGGCAAGCCAGATACAATTGAGCATTTGAAGGCCCATATTCGTGATGCTATTGCCGACCAGAGATCACCAATGAGTATTAAAAAAGTTGAGTAGATTCGAATCATACTCATAATTTTTGATACTTATACGCATTCATACTTATTTTAATGTCATACTCATACTACTTATATTCAAAGTTTGTAGTACTCATCCTACTCATACTTAACAATAGGCATGATGTTGTTGATTGTGACTTTCCTTTACTCAACATTTACAACAATCACAAAATAAGTATGATTGGCGATACGAACACTACAATACTCAATAGAAGGTTGTGTGTTTGCTTGCTTGCTGTCTTTGTCTTTTTCTTGCGAATCACTCGAATCATTTATGAGTATTATAAGTATGTTTCTAAATGTATGAATCTGAATGAGTAGGCGTATGAATCAAACATATTTCGAATAATATAGGTTTGATGTCAACGTTGTACGCGTACTCATTGTAACCTGTACTTATAAATCAATATTGTATTGAGTACGAATGTATCAGAGTATGTAGTTGAATTTCAATACTATTGACTCATCCATACTCAAAATTTCTTGAGTACTTATGAGTAGCGAAAAAACGATTCATTGCTCATCTCTGATAGAGGCCCTATTCCAACTGATCCGTTTGGTTAAGAAAGTCTATTCAATATCAAGGTAATGCTGTTCTGTTAGATAAATATTCAAAAACAATAACAATAAAATTTTTAATTATTAAAAATATGTTAGACATCTCATCTAAACGAAATATTTTTTTTTTTTTTCAATTTACATTTATTTAAATTACAATCTATACTTAGATATTAAGCAATTTTGAAGAAATGTATAAACTGGCGTTAATAGATGTACTCTAAAAAGTTCAAATATAAGTTCAGAAACATCTTTTGTTTCACAGCATACTAAACGAAATATGAACAAAATATTTCTTCGGCAGTTTTCTGTCAAAAACTGTGAGAGTAAATAAAATTGTCATGAAAAAGTTTCGCAAAAGTCTGTCGTTCGGATTCGACTCGTGCATTAAATTATCACATACAGGGTAAGTGGAGTGAGAAGCTAGTTTGCAATTCTGGCTGAAGAGTTTTAATGATCCATTCTGTATGTACATATATATGTACATATGTATGTATGTATGTATGTACACCTGTATGTACGAGTATGTAATGTTAAAAATTTTAAATGTAACGTTAAAAAAAGAAATTGTTGAACAAAATAATTTAAGTTCAATTCAATTTTTTTTTTGTGAAAGAGAAAGACAGAGATACATTTTTAGATATCGAATTTTTCCTAAAATTAAATTTTTAAATTTAATTTAATTTTGTTCTCTTCAAAAAAAAAGGAACAAAATAATAGTCAAACCCAAAAGTTCAAATCCTTCCACCAATTTGCATAATTCCACCAAAATGCATTAAAAATTTTTATGCATAGCAGAGCAGTCTATTCTATGAATTCATAAATAATAAATGGTTAAGAAAAGAAAACAGCAATAAAATCAGTTCAAAATTGTTAAATTACAATTTGCAATCAAATCTGCCTATAATTTTTGCAAAATGAAAACAGAACAAAAATTTGTCATGAATTTTAATATTCGCTAAGGCGATTGAAGTTTTAGCGAAAAAAACACGCTTCTCTTTTGATTCTGGGGGCATGGCCACAGTCATTTTGTGAAATTATATTTTGCAATGATAAAAGCACCACCATTAAAATACAACATTTATGAACTCTAAAAGCCTATTAAAGCAAATTTTCTACTGTTCGTGGCTGGAATTTAAATATATTCAATGCGTTATTATTACCATTATTTTCTCTTTACCATTTAGTCCCAGTAACACTGTCACACACTGTAATTTGAGTTTTTAATTTCTCGACGTTAAATGCTTGCACCATTAAACAACAAAACAAAAAAGAACTCAAATAGATGTCGTGACCCAAAGTAATAAATTTAAGACTTCTTTGCATTATTGCTGTGTGTGGCAACTATACTCGTAGTAAAATAAAAAGTCGGTCATTTAGTCAGCCACAGAGGCAGCCAAAGTAAAATAAACCAGTAACCGCTTTATGTTGCATACGAAATTTTTTAATTTCAAACATTCTTTGCCTCATTCTGTTTTTTTTTTCTATTTTTGTTCCTGTACTCAGACAAACAGGCACCAGATATTCGCATTCAAACGGAAGGCACAAGAAAAACTTTTTTTGCATTCTCAACTTTAATGCAGTCAAAGAACTTTTTATTTTATGCGTATGTAGGTTAAAAGTTTAAAATAAAAAAAAAAAATAAAAATTAAACAATTACTTAGAAATGTGGCGAATGGTATGCATTTATAAACTAAAAATTTGAAAATTATTTAAAATTTATTAAATTATTACTCGGTTTAAATAACCATTTGTTGGTTTCAGCTGTTAAATATCTTTCATCTAACAAGTCATTGAATTTAATGAATGGTTTTTCATATGTGAGTAGGGATCATTTAAAAACTGCAAAACATATAAAAAAAGGCTACAACTTTTTAAGCATGGTCAGCTTTAGAACATGGTAACTGGTGTGAAAAACTGAGAGCAAATAAAAATTGCCATGAAAAAGTTTCTCAAAATCTGTCGTTCGGAATCGACGTTAAACTGTAGGTACCGCCACTCACGTATAAAATTAAGGCACACAACAAGAGTGGTACCTATAATTAACAGTCGACTACGAACGAAAGTTTTTGTGCAGCCCTTGCGCTGATCGACTTCTTCTGCTTTCCTGGTTTGAAGGAACTTGGTCAGTACAGAGACTGCGTTCAACTGTAGTGTCACAACGGTTCGCTATGCATGCTCAAGTGAGCTTTTGGTATCAAAGCTACCACTATACAAAGACGTACATAATTGGCCATTACAACCCTTCAGTCAGGATTACGGCCTAGCTTCTCACAACTATCATGTTATGTGACTTAATTTTATACATGAGTGGCGGGACCTACAGTTTAAATCGACTAGGAACGACTGATTTCTGAGAAACTTTTCATTGCAATTTTTTGTTTATCCTTAGAGTTTTTGCCAGAAATCTGCTAAGAGGAATTCGCCGAAGAAATATTTTTTTTCATATTTCGTTTTGATGTCTGACCGGGGACTTGAACCGTGGCTTCGCGTCTAATAAGCCAACACACTACCTACTAGACTACGGCGTGAAGCAATAGGGTTGAAGGAAATATTAATAGGGCTGCCCTATAAATTTTGATAGAAAGGCAGCCCTTTACGACAATATAATAGCTGTGTGTAAAACTCTTTGTGAATGCATTCCTGCCACAATTCTTTACGAGACCCCAACACGGAAAACTTATCTTCATTCTACTCTTCACCAGCTGGGACTTAATGTAACAGATTTAAATGAAAAAAACTTATCTGCCTTTGACTGCCAATTGATCGTCTAAGGTTTCTTGTTTGTGGATTATTCCCCATGCAACAATTCATCATGATGAAGTACAGCCTAACCCCGAATGCTTGAATGAATATTTAGTTTTGGTCACATACATATGTTTTGTAGTGACATTAACCTTCTATCTGAGTTGGTTTCATCAAAAATAATATGTTTTATGTTTGCAACATTGCATACTGTTACATTTTTCTCATTTGCATATTTTGTGCATTGTTGCCTACATTTTTTTTACTTGTTAGACTTTCAATGGGGATGAAAGAGAAAAAGAAAAAATTCAGGAAAAGGACATCTCGTTATCCCCTATGATTTACCATTGCAGTCAATGACTGCAACTATAAATCCCAAAAATAGAGAAAATAAGAAAAGGAGGCTTTATATGTTATCCATAGTCGATATGCTAATAGGTCAGAAACAGAAAACAAAAGTCAATAAATGTTCTAAAAAACCGAATTCTTGATTATTTTTCTGTTTTTTTTTTCTTTTTTAATTTTCTTTGGGTTTAATAATCTGCATATTTGCAAAACACTATAGCCTAACAGACACATTCATACATACACATCCTAAACACAAGCATACATGTAAACGAAGGCATGCATAAAGCTACAATTGGCCAAACGTTCATGCAACGTAACGTAACGTACGTTCGTCTTTAATATACGAAAATAATACAAATGTTTACCGAAATTGTAGTACGGTTGGCTAATCCTTCTCATTGTATTTCACATGCTAGAAACAAACATACGTTCCATTACGTTCCATGAACGTTCGTCTAATTTTAGCTCAAGTATCGCATGACGTAAAGACAAGTTGTGCCAAAGAGCATTGAACAAACCCAACATTGCCATTGAAAACAAACAATACAATATAAAGTGACTGCTTTTTACTTTCATACCAACCTTTTGTATGTGTGTATGAAATAATATCACACATACTCTGTGTTTCCTTGTCTCTCACATGTGGTATTTCCTGTGGTGCCTTACTCAGTTATATTAAAACTTTATTAGAAACATTAATACGTGTATGTGTAGTGTGTATGCGCCCGCTGGTAATAAAATACAGTCACAACAAATACGTTTAAGATCATTATGAGCACTTATTTAGCTAAGCTATTGCAATGAAGTAAAACGATTGCATCCGTTTACATGATACTCTTTGCCATCCTATGAAATTTTGGAACAAATAATCGCCATTTTTACAGTTTAGTTCTCCCACAGATTTATTGATTCCTATAGCTTTAGCTTGGACTAATCTAAAAAATTTATAAAAAATTCATCTGTATTTGCATCTACTATCGCCATTAGTTTTACTCCGTTACAATGAAAACCAGTGCAGCCAACTTCAAATTCAAAATTCTTTACGCAGCAATTTATATACGCCTTCATAGCTGTAGGGTACACACAAAACTATTTAAACATCGTATAACAAATTTAAGTTAAACACAATACAAATAGCAACACCAACGAACAATTGAATGATGATGAAGCCAAAGGGTAGACTGGGGACAAAGTGCAAAAAGTAGGTGGAATTGTGTGCAGAGCCATCACACACAGAATATGGAAACGCGTTTATTTTTAGCGAATAAAATAAAAAAAATTATTGTTGGCTGCACTAAAATAAGTAAAGAGGTGCTAGAGCACACAGTTTTATGATCCGTATTTTTATTTGATTTTTATTGAAAACTACATATAACAGAAATGTGTTGAGCAAATTATTACAGACCAGAAGGCAAAAATATCAGTTTGTGCTTCAGTGCTGCGATTTTATTAGACTCGGAAATTTATCACTAAAGACATACGCACAAAATGGTGTATGAGTTATTTGTCTATTGCATGGCAACAAGACTGAACATAATACGACACAAGGTTTTCACAGTTCGAATTTCTTTGTCAACATGGAGTATAAACAGTGCCCAGTATACGCCGGTTTATTGCTAAAGTTCGAAAACTGCTTTCACTGTTGATGGGTCAAGGCGTGAGCGTACTCATACAGTGCTTATACTCGAAAATATGGGAGCTGTAACTGAGAGTATGTGCAGGAATCCATCAACAGCAGTTCTCAAGAATTTAACATTTTAGGCAACAGTTTACGTCGAATTTTGCGAAAAGATCTCTGTATAATGCCTTTAAGAGTTGAAGCCGCATGACCATCCGCTTTGTTTTCGCTTCGCTAGGTGAACCTACGGGAAACTGTACAATGATGTCGATTTTGCCAAAATATAAAATCATCTTTTTGGATGAAGCCCATTATCATTCTGGTGGATACATTAATTAGCAAAATTGCCGTATTTGGGGCTAAGAAAACCCACACCTAACCCGTAATAACCGATTCCTTTGTACACGTTCTTCATGGTATTGCTGTGAAAGATATTTGGTTTCAACAGGATAGTGGAATTTGCCACAATCTCATGCCACAATCAATTTATTGCGTCAAACGCATGATGGCCGATTAATTAGCCGAAATGGTGATGACAATTGGCCGCCAAGAAGCTACGATTTGACACGGTTGAACTATTTTCTGTCGGGTTCCGTTAAATAAAGGTGTTATACCAACAAACTAGAGCAAATTAAGCATTTGAAAGTCAATATCCGTGGTACCATTGCCGAGATACGGCCCGTCCTTTACAATCCTTAATCATCAATAACCTACAACAGTTGGATCATTTGAATTCAATATTCAAGCCGCAATTGACGTTATACTTCCAGATTTGTTTGAAAAAATAAGAAAAATTGGATAATTTGAAGTCCCCGTGGTCTAGTAGGTAGTGTGTCGGCTTATTACACGTGAGACCACAGTTCAAAAAATGTGTTCTGGCAAAAACTCAGAGAATAAATAAAATTGCCATGAAAAGTTTCCCTGGTGGTTTGTCATCCTTTCTATTAAGCATCAGATTTCAAGTGTGGTCAGATACGTGGTACTCTGTTTCCACTCAGACAGAATATACGTTTAAATGCCAAATTGTTTCCATTAATAGAAATGATGAAGTTTTATACAAAATAAGCGTTTAAATTGGATGTGTATTGCAGAAACATTTATTAATTTTACTTACTTAGTGAATTTAAAATCTCAGGCCTTTAAAAATTAAAGTTTTAATCTATTTTTTACTATGAGGCAGACTACACCACAAACCAATTATCATTCCAATTTTCTTCAGCTCTTCTCATTTGAGCTGCTGTTCAACTTTTGATGCATTAAATAGTCCATCCTGATGCCAGATTAAAAAATGTTTCCATGACATTGAGAGAGTAAAACTCATCTCATTCAAAAGAAAAAAATCAACCGAAAACTTCCATACCCGTAATGTGGAGTGTTAAGAAAAAACCGAATATGAAATAAATTTAAAAAAAACTCCCCATATTCAAAAGATTTTTTGATTTGATTTTTTTTCTTGAAGGAAAATGTCCCTTCTTTTATACTAAATTTTGGCTGATTTAGCATTTCTAAGTCAACCCCTTAATTCTAATATATTTCTCATATTTACTTAATGCTTTAACAATTGTTTATATATATATTCCATATTAAATAATATTGTATTGGTTTGTGTGTGTACTAACCATGGGACAAGTGGGTGCAATATGATACGCGCCCATTGTCCATATAAACATAATAATTCCCACGGTAAAGTGTGAAGAGAGCCACACATGATCACTAGCAATGCAATACAACAACAACACACATTGTGCATAATATATGCATACCAATACAGCCGGCGGCCTGACAACAAAGTATCAAATGATCGTCGCGTGTGCGCATTACTATTGTGGCGTTATACGCTGCAGCGGCGGTCAGCAACATTGAGTCAAGTGGTCGCTGCTCATATGCAATTGGATATTCTTTTGAACATATGCACATGAAGTGTAGTGCTGGTATTGACAATTGTAAAATGATGCTACACCTCAAAAACCTCACCGACAAGTGGCTTTTTCATAATGTATTGGACGCTCTTGGAACTCATGTGGATTGCTTTTGTATTAAATTCGAAAATTTTGTTTGTTTACGTATGCATTCATCCTGAAACGCCTCTTATCGCTGAAAAAGATTTTTCGTGTCAAATCGACCTCCGGGTACTGTACTTGTCTCAAGTGATAGATACACGTTCTCTAACCTATAGTCAGTTGTCAACTGCTCCAGACCCCATTCAGCGAACAAACATCGCCGTCTATAGTCGTTTATGTTCAGCCCCTATGACAATTGAATTTTATGGACAATCGTTTAGTGAGCTTTGAATATAGCTTCCCACGTGGTTACGCCCACAATCAAAATTGTCGGATATGGTTACTGCAACAGGAAGCAGTTTTTGGCCCTACTTCTTCGAAAATGATACCTGAAGAATTTTTTCCGCCAATCCATAATGTGATATGTGTTTCTTTTTGGCCGGCAATTGAAGACTATGAATATATAATATGAATACTATGTGTATTGAAAAGTTTCCAAAATGAAAGGGAACTTTTACGTTTTGGTGACAACAAGATAAATCGGATTGATGCCAATAGACTTATTCACTTGAAAATCGACATTCATCAAGATTTCGCCGAGATACCACCCATAATATGACAGAAAGTGGTCGAAAATTCCTTTATTTTAATCGATTGTTGTTACCACTACAGAGACGATAATTTAAATGACATTGTATTTCGTACACAACGGCAAGGTTCAAATCTTGTAATGAAATGAGAGTTTTATAGTTGACTATACTTTTAATATACTTATACTTTTATCTTCTCCAAAGCTTGACAATTCACACGAATAATATTAGATCGCTGTTCGCATGATTTTTTCTATTCTACTTACTTACTTACTTAATTGGCCATTCATAACCCGATTAACGGATTTTGGCCTGCCGCAACGCCAGTTGGTCACACCAATCGATGATAGGTTTTCCTCCATTTAGTCCTTCCAACAGATACAAGGTCGTCCTCTTCGCCGACTTCCGCAGATTACTGCATCAAATACACGTCCCGCCGGAGCATCCTCCTCCATTCGAACGACATGGCCGAGCCAGCGCAGCCGCTGGATGTTAATACGCTGCACAACGTCTATGTCGTTGAGGAGTTCATACAACTAACTGTTGGATCGGATGCGGAAATCATCGCCAACTCGCACTGCACCGAAAATCTTATGTAGGACTTTTCTCTCGAAAGCTATCAAGGCTGCTGCATCAGTGCTTAATAGGGTCCATGCCTCTGCGCCATAACGACGCAAGGCTAGGATGAGCGCTTTGTAGAGTATTCGTTTTGCCGCACGAGAGAGGTCTCTGCTACTCAATTGCCTATTGAGACCATAATAGTACGTGTTGGCAAGAGTGATCCTGTGCTTGATCTCCAGACTGGCATCATTTTTGGTGGTAACGGCGGAGCAAAAAAAAATCAACTTTTGAGGGGATCTTTACAGAGGCTTGCGTATTAGTTTTCATTGTATGTTTGTTTTTACGTGGTAGCTTCTAAGCCCTACGCACAACCCAGATTTAATGTCCAGGGGATTGAACTTCACTGCACGCATTAGTTAACATCTAGCGGGTGCTAGAATGCTATCCAGGAGGGGCCACGTGGAGGCAGCGTGTCAACTTGAATACAGCAAGACAATGACCGTCTTGTTGGTAGCCACGTAGACCACAGTCAGAAACATTACCTTGTTTGAATGCATTCCATCCCTCCCATTTCTATTCTATTTAGATAAAATTACCGAAATATGTCTGCTGTGGCAGCGAGTTACATTGTCTATTCGATGAATACAATTTTTTTTTTACTTTAAATTTGGCATATGGCGTGGATGGTGTCCTGATTAATGACTTCCATTGTCTTGAAAGCAGCCATTCTTCATTTACTTACTCATTTCGGAAGCAGCGTTTATGCCATACCAGACATTCAATTTAAGAAGCTGTAATGTATTCTCGACGACTTGTGCTGTTGATGGTTTTAAAATGAGAAAAATAAAATAAGAGCAAAAACGATCAAACAATCAAAAACTGCATGGATTGCGTGTTCACTAGGTCATTTATACATATATACATACATATATGTATATATACATGTATATAATTGGTCGTTACAACCCTTCAATCAGGATTAAAATCTACTTTCACACATCACTTCTGTTGTATGTGTTAATTTTATAAATTCTAACTACAGATTTTTTGCTAAACTTTTACTATCAGAGTTTTTGCCAGAATTCTACTAAGAGGATTCATATTTCGTTTGAGATATTTGACATAGGATTTGAACCTACGTCTACCGACTGGACTACGGTGACTTTACTAGATTAAGATTTTTATCTTTTTCTGTATGTATATACTTAATACCCTTCATACCCTTCAGTCAGAATTACAACTTTGCTTCTTATACCACTTATGTTGTGAGTTTTCATTACAATTTTTATCAGAGTTGTTGCCACAATTCTGCTGAGAAGAAGTTGCAGAAGAAATATATTTTTCATATTTAGTTTTGTTCGAGATGTCTGATCTGGGACTTAAACCACCACACTAACGGCTGGACTACGATGACTTCACTAGCCCAATTATGTTGACCGTAAAATGCACAAAGTACTATATAAAAGGGATGATCCTGAAAAAATACTCGTACAAGTTATTTTCAGAAGTGTTGTATATGTTATGTCATAGTCCTAACTCAACAATGCTAGTTATTTCTTTGGTCTATCTTTCCCAAAAAGAATTTAAATATCAAATATTCTACCAACAGTACAAAAGTTCTTTATTTAATAAATAAAAATAAATCTGTTTTCATAAACTCAACATACTACTTCACATTCCAGTCCAGTCAATTTTCACCTGATAGAGCCAATACCAGACAAAGATTTTATTTTGTAGTGTCATTTGTCATACAAGCAACATGATGCAAATACAGAGTATAAAAAATTTTTTTTCTTACAGCCCACAAGCAATGTATACGTCGAGTACATATTGGTTTTTCTTTTCTGGGTTTATGGGAAAATTATAAAAAAAAAACAAATTGTTTTTTCACAATCTATATGACATTCGGTTTTATTATTAACACTCCATGTTGTTTGATTTCGTTTTTTACTCAATGTCATGGTAGCCTTTTGAGCGCAACATAACAGAGACCAATTTTATGCAAATAAAACAACAAGGAAAAGAGTTCTTTAATATTTCAATGGCTTGTTATTAAAATTCCCGTGTAATATTTCCGCAAAAAAAGGAATTTTTACGTTTATTTTTTATCGAACTAAAGTTTTTCAAAAAGGAAGGGAAGGCACAATTTGGAGTGCATACATATGTACATACGTAAAGCGGTTTATGTCTTTAATTTTAAGTAAACAAACTGAACGTAAGACATCATCGCAATATTTGATTCGTTTTAAAGGTCTTTTAATATCGTTAAGTGTAGAATAAAACGTCATTAAAATCTTGTCCGTAGCTTCTCTGAGTGAAGCGCATTACAAATATCTAAGCTTCCATGACTCTGGAAGACAAATCAGCCTAAATTTAAACGATGGCATGAGTTATGTTGGCTTTGATACACCTACAACTTAAGAGATCCCCTACAAGCGAAGTCTAAGGTGGTCAAATCACATGATCTTCGTTTCCAGTCCTCATCACCTTCACTTGAGTTGACCATGTCCTCAAATCGCTCGTACAGAATATCCAATATGACATAAGCTGCGTGGAACGCAGCACCGTTTTGATGAAACCAAAAGAAATTGCTAACCATCGTCATATAGTACTCGTCGTTGACAGTAAAGGCCTGGCTATCGCTGTCCTCAAAGAAATACGAACCAATGTCGTCGCCAGGTCAAAATCCATATCAGGCAGTTACGTTTTTGGCATGCATTAGATGATCTAGGATGTCATGTGAAATAGCATCGTCGCAACAACAATTCCTGGCAAAAACTCTGAGAGTAAAACCTGCCACGAAAAAGATTCTCAAAATCTGTAGTTCGGAGTCGACGTTAAACTGTAGGTCCCACCACTCACGAAAGAAAATTCAGGCACACAACATGAGTGGTGTGAGAAGCTAGGCCGTAATCCTGGCTGAAGGGTTGTAATGGGCAATTATATATGTATGTATGTATGCAACGACAATTGTTCCAGTATACATTCTTTCAGATGTGGGTCTGACAAGTGGCTTCAGGACAGTGTCTAATGAAGCGGTACTGGTACTGGCAAAGATCTTCAACCCACGACTGTTTTCTTCACTCGCAACGCGTCTTCACACAAGACTGACTGAATTTTTACTATTGGTTGGCTGCTTTGTCTTGCCTTTTTACATGCTCACGTAAACGGTCTGATGAAGGTTCCTGAAGTCGAACGTTAGTACTTTCGCTTTCTCGAGAACTCAATCGCGACTTCATTGGTGTTTGTATATTCTGTTCACATTGCCTGTTGTTCCGTTCTCGCTTACTTGTCTATCCCCTTTTCTTTCATGCTGATGTTGTTTACTTGTTTACTTGTAACAAGTTCGTTGTATTTGTTAGTGTAGCTTTTGTTTATCATGTTAATGTTAAACGATGTTTCCATTTTCATAACAGTATGTATGTATGTAAAGAAAAAAATTATCTCTTTTGACCCCTTAATCTAACCAAGTTGGACTCACAGTTCATTTTTACGCATAATCCTCGAAAATCCCGAAATAAAAGCAATCAACATGAAATTCCATTGGTCATCAGTTTAAAATAAAATTGTTATCTTTGCTGAGCCAGCAACAACAACAACAATTAATATCAGAATTTTGCACGTCTTTATTTTATTTCCCTCTTTTTTACAACCCAACCAAACAAATGATTCGGTAAGGCAATAACTTGCCTTCACTTTATTTTTTTATTTATTTTTATTGAGTTTTATGTTTAAAAAAATAACATTTTTTTTTCAATGTAAATATAAATACTCTTTTAAATAAAAATAAATCATTATGGTTACACATACATATAAAAACCAGAAATGCAGAGAGAAAGTGGATTCAAAACGATTATAAAAAAGTAGATTTAAATCACTTTCTCTCTCAACCTCTCTCTCATTCGATGCAATTCCGAGTAAGACAAACCAATAAACCAAATGATTTACAATCATTTGAATAAACAAAATGTATAAATCAGGGAAACCAAATCAAACATAAAACGTAGGAAGCAATTTACAAGAAGCCATTCAGAAAAAAAAATGGAAATAAAAATGGAAACAATTTAGAACCACAAGAAATTAATAGCTTGTGTTGTATCCCATTAATCTGTAACATATTATTCTGTCCTTTATTTACCATAAAGATTATTAACAAATGATAAACATGAAACAAATTAAGTTCACAAAATTTTAAAAATAAGAATATGGTAGTCGGGTTATGTTAACAAAGATTTGATACTAAACGTTTAATAAACTAGAAATACAAAAAGTTCTAATTGGTATTAGTAGCTCAACACGGTAATTTATATTGAAAATAAATGCGTTATGGAGAGAGTTTTGTAAATTCTAATTATTATTTCGTCGTTTAAAGTGCCACGGCGGTCTATTTGGTAGTGTGCTAAACCGAGGCAGTGGGTCCTAATGGGACTAGACATTATATGATTAACAGAAATAAAATAATAAAATGAAAATTATTACAGAACAGTTTTCTAAAAAAAAAAAAAAGTTTTTATATAAAATTTGTTGCGAGGTATAGTCTCCCACTCCTTTCGCCTATAACTTTCTGCGATTCTATTCACAACACAATGCACTACATAAGTACGAGTTCATCTCCTGAGTGTTGGTCTTAAAAAAATACTAATATAGGGTGGGAAATTAAAAGTTTAAAGTTAAAAATGCAATGTAACAAAAAATTGTGAAGTACAATTGTTCCGGTTGGAAATGGAATATTATTTCATTCATATGGCCGGCGCGGCTACCTTCACAGTACCTGATTCGATCGAACCAATTTTCGTACACTTTTTGGTGTATATGGGGTCGTATCTTGGCAATGGTATCATGAATTTTATTTTTAAAATGCTCAATTGTCTTTAGTTTGTCGACATAACGCTTTTCCTTGACGGCGCCCCACAGAAAATAGTTCAACGGGATCAAATCGCAGTTTCTTGGCAGCCAATTGACATCACCATTTCGGCTAAATAAACGGCCATTAAATGTTTGACGTAATAAATCGGTTGTGGCATGAGATGTGTAGCAAGTTGCACCATACTGTTGAAACCAAACATCGTTCACTTCAATAACATGAAGAGTAGGTACAATAAAATCTGTCATCACTGTGCGATGGTGGCTTCATAGACAGTAATAGTTGCACCGTCCTCATTTTCAATGAAATATGGGCCAATGATGACTCCACTCGACAAGTCACACCAAACAGTCAATCGTAATGGGTGCATTGGCTTCTGTAAGACTACTTGTGGGTTTTCTAAATCCCAAATACAGCAAATTTGCTTATTAACATACCAACCACCACTTGGGCCACCAAGATAAAAATGAGTTTCATACACAAAGACGATTTTTTTGGCAAAATCGACATCATCGAGTCTTTTCTCGTTGGCCCAATAAATCCCATCGTTGCTTAAGCGTAAATCGATTCTTTACGTTCAGTTGAATAATATACGGAATTTTATCACAGAATAGCAGATTCGAAATTACCGATGGTTCAAATTTAAACCGATAGATGTCAAATCCTATAGCTTATTGAGATTGTTTTCTGAAAGAACATGGCATACAAAATATTATTCCATTTGAAGTTTTTCCTGCCTCTTACAACGCAAAACAGAGTCAAATCTATTCGTCACAGAAACTACTATCTGTCATTCACTGTCTGATTTTATATATTTCTCTAGTTAGAAATTAAATGAAAGATAAGACATCTTGCTCCACTGCTGGACTTCTTTGGCCCACGATGGATAGAACATCCAGCAACCAACTACTTAAACTGGATCGCAATGTCAATACGATCACAGTGTCATATGCGTGAAGGTCATTGCATGATAGAAAGCCACACGGAAAGACTGCAGCTCCTATCAATCGACTTTGGCCATGGTTACACATAATAAACATCTTTTGGGAGTTGCAAATTTAGGTTATTTGCCTGTCCATATCTTGTCAGCTTAACGGAGTAATCATCGGTTGATATCAAGGATATAGTTTCGTTCATTAAACTATCAGACTGGTTTTCACCATAAAATAGTCGTGTTTTTAATATGCAGCCCCTGCGCTGACCAACTTCTTGGGTGAGTTTGATGGTACTGGGGCCACATGACGGGCGTCAAAACGGGCCGCTAAGCGTGCTCTAGTAAACTTTGGTAACCAAAGCGACCACGTCAACCTAAGACATTTTGCTAAAGTCCATCAAATTGTTAAGATATAAAGAGTTGATGCCTTCAGTAAGCCTTAATTACTTCAAAAACCTTTAGTCAGGATTACGGCCAGGCTTCTAGGGCCCCATATTTTAATGAAATAAAGCTTCATTGCAAACTTTCCCGAATAAAGAAAAAAATTTTCATAATCTGACGTTTCCTTAAAGCCAACTAAGTATTGACAAGCAATATTTTGAATGCGTCTGCATTGATGCTGTCTTGTTCAAGTTCTTTATCTACTAATGCAACATTCGCTTAATTGCAATGCTCATGCCCTTCCTGTTTAGGTTCGCCAGTTAACAACTTCCTTTAATACTTCGCCAAGCATTAAAAATTATTCTCGTTAAGATCTCTTTCCAACTTTTCTTAATTAAAAGAAAACTTATATCGACGTTTTGCTACACTTTTTAACTTTCCATCTCTCTCAGTGTCTCTCTGTCTTTTCCTTTCTTACTTTGTTTTTGTTTTAGTATCTCTTACAGCAACACTATTGAAATTTTTTTAAATTGTTACAAATTAAAACTTTTCTTGATTGTTTTGCTTTTTCAAAGCAAAGAGAAGAACAAAAAGAAAAAATGAAAATAAAAACCCCAACAATAACAACAACAACCACAAAAAGAGAATGTTTAACATTGTCGCAATACAGTTAAAGAGTTGGTGAGTGACCTTAACACCTACATTTCGGATAGCATAACCGGAGCCATATTTATTGTGTTTATTTTTAAACTCAAGTAATTGTTTTTGTTGTTGTTGTATATATAGTTAGAAGCAAGAATATCTGTTGCACTTGTGTAAAACGTTCTAAGAGAATAAAGAATTCTCTCTTCTTTGTTTTTTATTCGCATAGTTATCCTTACAACATGTATGAGTATGAGTGTGTATTAAATATTCTTTTACTTTTTCTTTGACTTTCTTTCATAATTTTCTTCTTTTTTTTTGTATTCTTTACAGAGCCAAAGTTTTAGAATGTTCAGCAAAGGAGGATAATAATGTCACAGAACTATTTAAAACGATGTTATCGTTGTCGCGTTTCTTGCCGGTGGGTAGCAGTAATGAAGGTACCAGTGGTCTCAAAAGACGCTCATCAGCTTATGTTAGTGCATCATCAAGTAGAAGTAAGTATAGCCAGCTTTAAAGTTTATTTTTAACGATAATTTACGATCAATTTTGTTAGGAGAGAATTTATTTTGCAGATGATAGTGCAGCAAAGGTATCCATATTCTAATTCTAATCAATATTTTCTTTCCAGCATATATGTATTTATTTAATCTTCTATTTAATATTAAACAGAAAATAAGTTATGAAATGTTAACATGAAATATAAAATTATTTATCCTGATCATCACACCGAAATAAAATCAGCTATATTTGGTAACACCTACATATATGGTAATAAGGTATGGTTATAAGAATCACAGATCAGCAATGAATCGTTTTTTTTTTTGCTACTCATAAGTACTCATGAAATTTTGAGTATGAGTGAGTCAATATTATTGAAATTCAACTAATCTGATTCATTCGTACTCACTATAACATTGATTTATAAGTACAGATTGCAATGAGTATGAGTACAATGTTGACATCGAACTCACGACATTCGAAATATGTTTGATTCATACGCCTACTCATTCAGATTCATAAATTTAGAAAAATACTCATAATGCTCATAAATGATTCGTGTGATTCGAATTTACAGTCTTAGTTGTTGTTGCATTTACAAAAAAAAAAAGAAGAAAGAAAAGGACAAAGACAAAGACAGCAAGCAAAGCAAACACACAACCTTCTAGTGAGTATTGTAGTCTTCGTACGCGAGTCATACTTGTTTTGTGATTCTTGTAAATGTTGAGTCATGGAGAGTTGAAATCAACAACATCATGCGTATTGTTAAGTATGAGTACGATGAGTACTTCAAACATTGAATATGAGTAGTATGAGTATGATCTTAAAATAAGTAGGAACGCGTATAAGTATCAGAAATTATGAGTATGATTCGAATCTGTTCATGTTTTTGAAAACTCATTGCTGATTTCTGATAAGAATCACAGCGTTCCTTCTTTTGTTTTAAATAAAACATTCATGTGCTACTTGAATTCTAATTTTTATTGAAAGTAATAGAAAAGAATGGCGCACATACAGTGGAGAGCAGAAGTGAGTGCATGTTCATGATACGGAGTTTCGTCATCCATAAGAACAAAACCAAATTGGAATTAACTTGATTTAGGCGGTTTTGCATGCTTTGAGGTTCGCGACTTTGTGCTGACCATTCCATCAACTGAAAATTTTGTTTCCCAAGCCATTCCCTTACAATTTTTGCTGTGTGCTTCGGATCACTATCCTGTTGAAAAACAACTTCTTTTTCGGGATAAGTACATTTGTCCATAAAATTGGGAAGATGGGTTTGTAGAATCTGTAGATAGTCCTCTTTTTACATGATACCATCTACTAAACCATTATATTTCTATTATATTACCATTATATTTCCGCCGCCATGTATAACAGTTTGCTTCACATGGTGTCTTTGAACACGTTCCCCGGGTCTGCGCCAGCAATACTGCTTTCCATCTTACTGAAAACGTTTAAATTTGGACTCATCAGACCAGATAACACGTTTCCAATCCTCAATGGTCCAATTTCTATGCTCCCTCGCAAATTTCAAGTGCTTTTTAACGTTCTTATCGGACAAGGCAGGTTTCTTTTTTTTTAACGATTGAAGTATATCCGATGTCTTGGAGTGCTCTTCTAGTAGTCCATTCGCTTACATTTTTGTTAATTGCCAGAGAAGCACCCTTTGGTGTTAGCAGCTTGTTTTTTATCATTTCGCACATCATTGGTTGAGCATCCGAGCCCATACTTTTCTGCGACCTCTGACTTGCGGTTTGGGTGTCTCATTACGTCGCCTCAGAGCTGCGATCACCTCCGATTGACTAATACCAAGCCTCTTGCTACGTGAAGAAGAGCCCTTCTCGATGAGGCACACAACACTATTTCAGATTTCTGCAGATATTTTCGTCATTTTTATGCTAAGAATCAAAAATTTTTTTTTAAATATGCTTGTAATCTGCTTTGGTTCTCAAGAGACACGTTTTAAACTGCTCTACGAACAATAGGAATAAAATAAAAACAAACGTAACGGTAAATCTGCATGATTTCTTCTGATAAAAGAAGGTTGTTAACGAGAACCTTAAATATAAGGTAGAATTCAAAGCAGTTATTTTTTAAAATTCCTTAAAAAATATCACACTTCAAGCACATTGTGCAATAGCGCAAAGAACATATCATAATCCATAGGGTGGGCGAAATAAAAGTTTAAATTTAACAATTTAATAAAACAAAAACGTTTTGAAATTTTGCAAAATTTATTTCTTTGCACTACTAGAAATGGAGCAATACATATGGCTGGCGTGACTGGCCTCACAGTACCTCATTCGATTGGACCAATTTTCGTTCACTCAATGCCCTTTCAAATTCAGAGTTACTACTTCCACAAGAAAAAGCCAATTTAAAACTGCACCCTTATTGAGGCACCCTTTAAGAATTGTTCGAGTCTGAGTCGTATGCTTCCAGTGTACAAAAGGTTTTTCTTTTCGTTTCATAAACAAACCAAAACCGTTGTTTGTTTGCTAACTGCGAGGACAGAATTGCATATGTGCGTGTGAAATCTAACCAAAAAGTTGGTGAATTTCATGAACAAATATATGGTCATTCAAGCTTTGAAAAAAAACAAAATTTTTTGAAAAATAAATCAAAAATATAATTGGGTTGTAAGAAAAATTATTCTCTTTGCTGCATCCATATTCAAAAAAATGTCATAAAATGTGGAAAACTTAACAAAAATTGCTTTCAAATATTTTTTCCCACAGTGAGTATTTCGCTTATAAAGGTTTTCATCATTTTATGTTGAAAATTATTTTTTATCGTTTATTCATCAAAAAGCAACAACAGAAAATTTAATTTTCATTTCAATCCAGTCTATTTACTGTGACGCAAAAAAACATAAGCCAAACTGCTATAAAAGAACCAGTCAAAGAAAACGGGAAAATGTCATTGGGCCTTACTTTTTTGAAAACGAGGCGATGTTCATTACAAGAACATGATAACAGATGCCGCCACATTCCAGACCGTGATTGCAATAATCGATCGATTGCACCAACGATTTATAGAACAAACTATCTGAAGGGAATCTGTTGTCAACTGACCACATAGAGCATTTTTTTTACATTACATTCTGTGGAGCTAATATACTGAATTTTGTGACAGAATAGAATGACATAGGTATTGCCAGATTCGAAATAACCGATGGTCCAAAATTAAACCGATAGATGGCTCACCCGATAATAGAAAAAATTAAAAAAAATTATAGAATTTTTCTCTTATAACAGAATTTAAACTCTACGAACGAGTTAGCATACTACACAGCGTATGATGAATGTATTTGTATGCAATGTATACCTATTAAATATTACTTATACGTACACGATTACTAAATTGATTTTTTCGAAATATTAAATTCAAAATAATTTCAAATTTCCTAAGATATTGTATATTTAATGTTGGAAATAATTTTTTTTTTTTTGTTTATTCACCAAAAAGCATAAACAGAAAACTTAATTTTCTTCTTCAATTGCAAGCAACGCAAACCAGTCTATTTACTGAGACGCAAAAACAAGAATAAGCCAAACTGCAATAAAAAACAATCAAAGAATCTCCTCGTTGGTACACGAAACGTATTTTTTGTTGGATATTTTTCGCCAAAGGGTAAACGTATTATAATTAGGTTTGAAATGCTTCTTTCACACTTTTTCTTGATTCAAAGGCTTCCAAGAAATGATTCTTCATTTATTCCTTAATGTTACGTTTTTTCGTTTTAAAAACGTTTAAAATATGATCTCGTATATTGAAAATAAAATAAAAATAAATTTCTGTTTAGTTTTAATTAAAATTCTTTATAATTCGCATAATTCTGTGTGCCGTTCTTCACAACCTGATGTAAACAAAAACAATTGCTTTTTTGTTAGTCTTCTGTTTACACCTTTTGTATAAACAATAACAATTACAAGACAATTATTCGACAGATGTTTGTAACGGAGATCTCCAAAGCACGATTACTCCCTTCAAACGCATCGCGTTCTCATACAAGACCAACTAAACTTTTACTAACTCTCTTGTCTTGCCTTTTATATGACAGGATAAACAGTCTGATGAATGTTCATGAAGGCAAATGTTCGTAGCTTCGCTTTCTCGAAATCTCTATAAATGTAAACATCGTTGTTTTCATTCATTATTTGTTTGTGTTTGTGTATTTAGTTTGTGTATTTAGTTTACATTTAATCTTGTAGTGTTGTTGGTATATTTTTTGTTTATTTGTTTACCATTTTTTTATGCTGGTGTTTTGTTGTTGTATTTTTGTTTACTTGTTTACCATTTTTTTATTCCGGTGTTTGTTATTATTATTAAGCAGTAGGATAATTTGTAAACAGGTTTGTTTACTGTATTGTTTTGTTTTTGTAGCTTTTGTTTATAATTTTAATGTTAAGCAATTTAAAAGCAAAACATCAATATCTTGATTTTTCATTTTCGTAACAATATGTTTAGAAAAGAAAACCTTTTAGAAAAATGGTGCTTCAGACATTATTTAAGAATATTTTGAGAATTCTAGGACAGACACAATGAATATGTAGAAGATCACAGTGAAAAAATCGACAAGCAATACCGATACCGCATATGAATCTGTATCAGCGTTTCAAAAAAGGATAGAAGGTAGAGTCAGACTGTTTGGTGTTTTAGGTGATTAAATCATGGCTTGTCATATGTGTGTAACTCCTTGCTAAAGAGAGCGGATCTGTTTCTATAAGGATTATGAACATGTAGTGCACAATTTATATTAAATTTTTGTTTTCCAAATGAACTTATTTCCAGGAAACATGCTGTACTTCTCCATTTTATTTTTAGAAGAGTAGTCTTTTGATATGATTATATTCATGGATTCGTTTAAAGTTTGCTAGGAAGGTTTTAACCTTCAGTATAAGGTAGACTGCAGAAGAGTTTGATGTTAGAATATTTTTACGTTTCCTTGACTACATACATATGTACATAACGAGTCTCTGCAATCGTTTAGTCAGGATCGCGACATAGATTCTCACACCACTTGTGTTGTGCGTGTTAATTGCATACTTGAGTGGAGGGACTTACACTTTAAAGACGACTCAGAACGACAGATTTGTGAGAAACTCTTTCATGGCAATTTTATTTACCCTCTGTGTTTTTGCCATAAATCTGTTCAAAGTAAGTCGCCAAAGGAATATTTTTTCATATTTCGTTGTGTTGGAAATGTCTGACCTGGAGTTTGAACTGAGGCTTCATGTCTAATAAGCCAGCACACTATCTACTAGATTACGGTGACTTCAATAACGCATTTTTTGTTGTAAACGCGGTGAGTGTCGTTAACAACATCAACCCCGCATTGCTAACAAAAGCACTACGCTGTGTTTTTTAACAAAGGACTTCCACCTTTTGCTGCCAGCTTGTATAATATCTCGAATGGAAATCCTCGGCAAAATTCATCATCTTCGCTGTAAAGCATTTCCATCCGACTGTCTTAGTGAATACACAAAATTGTCGAATTTGGAGCTCAAAAAAAGAAACACTTATGCAATTCATGAGAAACAAATGCTCCCACAACAAGCAATTTTTTAGTGCTGATTTTGGCCAGGCGATGTCATTGGGTCTTACTTTTTTTAAGACGAGACCGAAATTGCAATGACTGTAAACGATATTCATTACAAGAACATGATGAGTCCAATAATCGATTGATTACAACAACGATTTCTAGAACAAACTATATGAAGGAAATCTGGTATCAACTGACCACATAGACTATGGAATACAATCACATGCTTTTTTTTCATTACGTTCAGTGGGAGAGAATAGAATGACATAAATATTGCCAGATTCGAAATAAACGATGGCTCAAATTTAAACCTATAAATGGCTCACCCAACAATAGAAAAAGAAAAAAATCATAGAAGTTTTCTCTTATAATAGAATTTATACTCTACGTACGAGTTAGCATACTACACAGCGTATGATGAATGTATTTGTATACAATGTATACCTATTAAATATTACTTATACGTACACAATCACTAAATTGGTTTTTCTTCGAAATATTAAATTTAAAATAATTTTAAATTAAAATCCTAAGATATTGCCTAAAATAATAATTATTTGTAGTGTAAAATTTGAATGTTTCTTTAACCTGTGTACCGTTGAAAAGTTTTCTGATCACCACCAGTAAGGTGTCATTTTGAAGTTTTGTTATATTTAGAATAACCCACAAACACAGACACATCTCGATGAAAAGGCCATTGATAATTTCATGAAAATAGTAATGGAACGCCTTTAAAGCCATGGCGGCCATTTGATAATTTATTCCAATCTTTACAATCCATTAAAAAAAATTAATCACAACCTCCAGAAATATGTGTTTTTATTTTAAAATGCAAACTTGACTTCTTACTGATGCACTCTTTATTGACTGTATGCACACCAGAGATCAGCAATGAGTAGTCAAAAAGATGAGTAGAATCGAATTATACTCATAATTTCTGATACTTATACGCATTCATACTTATTTTAATATCATATTTATACTACTCATATTCAAAGTTTTAAGTACTCATCGTACTCATACTTAACAATACGCATGATGTTGTTGATTTCGACTCTCCTTTACTCAACATTTACACGAAGCACAAAATAAGTATGATTCGCGTACGAACACTACAATACTCACTGGAAGGTTGTGTGTTTGCTTTGCTTGCTGTCTTTGTCTTTTCCTTTCATTCTTTTTTGTAAATGTAAAAACAACAACTAAGACTGTAAGATTTGATGAATGATTCGAATCATTTATGAGTATTATAAGTATTTTTCTAAATTTATGAATCTGAATGGGTAGGCGTATGAATCAAACATATTTCGAACGTTATGAGTTGCAACCTGTACTTATAAATCAATGTTGTAGTGAGTACGAATGAATCAGAGTAGTTTAATTTCAATGCTGTTGACTCACTTATATTCAAAATTGCATGAGTACTTATTAGTAGCGAAAAAATGCTTCATTGCTGACCTCTGGTCTATACCATAATTAAATGGTTAATCTTGCTGACGATGTGGCTACATGTACCATGAAACCAAAAAATGTTTAAACTGAAAATTAAAATAAACTCACCACAACTGCCAAAAGTTGACAGAGCGACATTCAACTTCGCTACGCTTATAGCACAACCTCTGAATATTTTCGTATAAAAGTGAAACAATATCTGGAAATAATTTAAAATGCACCCAAAAAATCTCATTTTTAATTTTAAATTCGCAGTTTTTAGTTTTAAATTACAAACAGTAACGTATGTCTCAAAAGAAGTCAGAAGTTGCGTTTACCAGAATTCACTATTTATTCCAGCAGTTATTTACGCTGTGATGCTGTAAAACATTTTTCCAATTTAGCATTACCATTACCAACATTCCCAGCACTACTATTACTACCACTACCACTACCACTGCACAGCATAATACTTAATTACATATAATTATACAAATGAGATGTTTTAACACTGACAAGAGCGTAAATTCCAAATGATTTTCACAGACAAAACTCAGTCACAAGTTTAAATTTCTCTCATATGTATAATTATACGTGGGACATAGGGCATGGGGCAGGATGGGGCACATAAATACCAAGCGGTAAGTGCAAATAACAATAACAACAACAAGAACAACAACAAAATAAGTTTTCGACAACTTGTAAAATATTTTAATTAAATGCCAGAGAGAGAGTCAAGAAAAAAGTTTTCGCCAAAGCAGAATCATATTTAAAGACGAAAATAAAAGGTAATAAAATACACCGAAATAAAACTTAAATTTCAAGTTCCATCCCAATTTGTTGTAAAACAATAACAAAAAATTGCAATAAAATATTTTTCAAGAAAAATACATCAGTATTCTAAATTTTTTTAAAGAAAAATATTTTCATGGAAAAGTTGTTTTTGAGAGAAGAAAATTTGCCATAATCCTCATTTTTATAGGTTTCAATGGATTGTTTTATAAAATTTTACGCTTGTTAAGTTTTGTGCAAATTAATGAATATTATTTCGTTAATTAATTACTAAGTATTGAAATATTTGACCTTGTTAAAGTGTGCAAAGAGCAGTAAAATTGTTTATTTTTTATTACAATTACTCTCGACTACTAGTGCAGATGAAGACGGTATACAAAGTTCATCCGATTGTAAAACATCCTTTAAGTAATAACTTAACAAACGTTTTCAATCATACATAATTAGTCACTACAACCCTTCAGTCAGGGTGTTACGAGCTAGCTTGTCACACCACTTATGTACATGAGTGGCCGGACCTACAGTTTAAAAGTTGACTCTGAACGACACATTTTTGAGAAACTTTTCATGGCATTTTAATTTCACTCTCCAAGTCTTTGTCAGAAATCTGCTGAGAGGTAGTCACCGAAGAAATATTTTTTCACATTTCGTTTTGCTGGAGATGTCTGACCTCGGGCTTGAACAGTGGCCTCATGTCTAATAAGCCAATACACTACCTACTAAACTACGGCGACCTGTATGTGTATGTGTATACCATTGATATCTTTATGTCGGGGCTTATGGTAATCTTTAAAGCATGCATATACCTTTGTTCAATTCAATTACAAAATTACTAACAAGATTTGCTTTTTTCCCAAGAAAAGTTAAGCATAACAGTCTATACTAGTTTCTACTGAAGATGGCTGACAGAATCATTGACGTCTATATTACATTATCTCTCGGCCTACATGAATATGACTCATTAATTAGTTTCTTTTCATGAAATTTTCCATGACCTTTTCATCGATAAGTGTCTGTGTTTGTGGGTGATGCTAAATTTAATAAAATCTCAAAATGACACCCTTCTGGTGGTGAACAGAAATTTTTTAAACTGAACACGGCTTAAAGAAGCATTAGAATGTTACACTAGAAATAATTATTACTTTAAACAATACCTTAGGATTTTAATTTAAAATTATTTTGAATTTACTACTTTAAGAAACCAATTTAGTAATTGTGTACGTATAAGTAATATTTAATAGGTATCATGTATGGAAATACATTCATCATACGCTGTGTAGTATGCTAACTCGTTCATAGACTTTAAATTCTATTATGAGCAGAAAAAACTTCAATGACTTTTTTTAATTTTTTCTATTATCGGGTGAGCTATTTATCGGTTTAAATTTAAGCCATCGGTTATTTCGAATCTAGCAATATTTATCTATTCTGTCACAAAATTCAGTATATTATCACCACAGAACGTAAAGAATCGATTTATGCTTCAGCAACGTTGGGATTTATTGGGCCAACGAGAAATGTCGCTTTGCAAAAAAAAGTTATCTTTTCTATTAAACCTTTTGTCATTTTGGTGGGTACGTTAAGAAGTAAAAGTGCCTCATTTAGGACTCTGAAAACCCACATGTGTTCTTACAGGAGCCAATATAGCCATTACAAGTGACTGTTTGCTGCGGCTTGTGGAGCGGAGGCATCATTGAACCATATTTCTTTGAAAATGAGGACGGAGCAACTATTACGCGCAATGGTGACAAATATAATATTTTTTTGTATCCACTCTTCATGGTATTGATGTGAACGATGTCCGGTTTCAACAGGATGGTGAAACTTACTACACATCTCATGCCACAATCGATTTATTGCTTCAAACCTTTCATGGCCGTTTAATCAGCTGAAATGGTGATGTCAATTGGCCGTCAAGAAGCTACGATTTGACACCGTTGGACTATTTTCTGTGGGACGCCTTTAAAGAAAAGTGTTATGACAACAAACTACAGCCAATTGAGCATTTAAAGACTAACATTCGTAATGACATTGCCAAAATACGACCCCAAACACTCAAACAAGTGCAAGAACATTGGTCCGATCGAATGAGGTACTGTGAGGCCCTCCGCGGCAGGCATATAAATGAAATAATATTCCATTTCTAACCGGAACATTGTACTTCACAACCAAAAAAAATAAATTAAGCAAAATTTCAAATCATTTTTGTTTTATTGCATTTTTAAATTTAAACTTTTAAATGTCCCACCCTATATCACCATAGTCTAGTAGTATAGCCTCAATAATCTTCTAGGAAAAACTCTGAGAGTAAATAAAGTTGCCATTAAAAGGTTGCTCAAAAGAATCTGTCGTTCGGATTCGACTTTAAACTGTAGATTCCGCCACTCAAGCATAAAATTAACACTCACAACATAAGTGGTGTGAGAAGCTAGATTGCAATTCAGGCTGAAGGATTGTAATGACCAATTATGCATGTATGAATGTAGTTCCGCAGGTAGTATGTTGACTTATTAGATGTGAAGTCACGGCACAATCCCCAGCCCTGACATCTCGGACAAAACTAAATATGGAAAAATAAAATTGTCATTAAAGAGTTTCTTAAAGTCTGACGTTCAGAGTCGACGTTATACGTTCTCAAAAAATCTATCGTTCAAAGTCGACTTTAAACTGTAGGTCCCGCCACTCATGTATAAATTAACACACACAACATTAGTGGTGTTAAAAGCTAGGTTGTAATCCTGACTGAAGGGTTTTAATGACCAATTTTGTTTGTATGAATGTGTATTACTAGTTTTATGCAAAATTTTAAGCTGGAAATCGATCCTTCTTTGGCGATAACCATCTATATTAGGATGTCTAGCTCCGGATTAAAATGCAGTGGAGATAATGCAAATGTTAAAATACCAGCCTTGTTTCCCAATTGCTTACAAAATTTAAAAGACTTTATTTATGAAATGATTAACTTTCTAATTTACTATAATCTTCTAAAATTCATGGAAATCATATTTCAAATGCTTAAAATTTCTTTTATTGCTTAAGACCATTCATAGCTGTGACATTCTATCATGTCATGACAATTAGAAAGCAGATTGTAACAAAATTAAAACAAAAATATTTTAGATTTTCTCAGGATAATATATATGTACATCGATTAATATACCCACCGATAATATGCCAATCGATAAAAAAAAATAAACAAGACTCTTATCATACCCTTCTTCATAACTTTTTATTCCCTAGTTATGTGGTGTAATTAAACAGTCGGTCTTAACTGCATAGAAATTTTTATGACTTTGTTTTTAAACAATACTTTGCAAAACGAAAAACACAATTCCTCCAAATGCTTTAAACTGTACGAGTATATTGTTTGTTAAATTTTATATTTTTTTCCTTCTTTCTTTTCTCTTTCTTTCGTTTCTCAACGTATTTTTTACGTACCATTTTTTTGTAATAATATTTGTGGTTACTTTCATAAATTCCTTTTCTTTTCTTGAGTTTTTCTTTTTTCTCTCATAATATTTTGTTTTATTCATAAATTTTTTTGTTCTATTTCTTATTCTTGTTTTAATGTATGTTTCCCTTTTGTTGCTGTTGTTGTTGCTTCTGGTTGACATTTATTTGGCTTTTAAAATCTGATTTATTTTACAACAATATGAACAAACCTGACCAAGAAAGAGCACAGCAAATGTGTTGGTGATGATGGTGTGTAGAAATGTTGTCCCCATTTCTTATGCCATTCATCAGCTTAACAAAACATGTTGTTGTTGTCGTTGTTGTTGTCTTTGTTTCCAGTTGTCGTCCCAATAGAATTGAAAAGGACTAAAGCCGAAACAAAGCCATGTTTACAAGTTATTTACATGTTAACGGAAAATATGCAAAATATCTTAATGGAAATTAGAATGAGGAGAACAACTTGGGAGTGTCTCAAAATAGTCACTAGATGACCTTTCCCTCAGGGGATTATTAATTGATTTTTTCGAATTTTTAACAGCTTTAGACTCGAAAAAATCATTTAAAGAAACGGAAACATTCAATCATTCATTTATTCATTGCATTTAAAGATTGCTAAGGAATAAATGAAAAGGTGAGTAAAACTAGCAGTTTGCCTCATGTCATGAGGCATCATTAATATGACAAGTATGACCTTATTCCTCCAGAACGATTAAGTCACATATTATTTAATATATCATGATCACCGTAAATAGGCCCATAATTATCAAATAAATAAATGTTTTCTATGACTTTTATTCTTCAACATTAAGCTTAGGATACGCCTACAATTGTGTTGAATGTCCTTCTTTTTATCACTTCAAGAAATACATTTCGTTGGTAAATTTTATTCATCTTCATCTTAATAATAACTGCGTTTGTATGTGCATACATAAATTGTTGGTTGCCATATTTATGTATGCCACATGGTTAAATGTTCTTTTCAGACTAGCAAAAAGAAAGAGAGGAGAGAAAGAGGCATTATGTTTTATAAGCATTTAAACACAATAAATTCTTTTTATGCTCCAATTAATTGTATTTCAAATTAAACGCAAAAATATGTATTCTATGGACACGTGCAACATAGCATTACTAATATGAAATACTAGATTTTTAAATACAGGTGCTTTCAAGTTGGGGTTTAAAAGTTGAATTTTTATTGTAACAGATTACTGTCTTAAATTACGTTTAGTGGCACCCACACTTACTTAGTTAAGTGGTCGTTACAACCCTTCAGTCAGGATTACAACCTAGCTTCACACATCACTCATATTGTATGCTTTAATGTCGATTCCGAACATCAGATATCAGAAACTTTTCATGCGAATTTTATTTCATTTTATAAGTTTTTGCTAGAAGACTGCTGAGATCAAGTCGCCGAAAATGTGAGCCAGGTGTTGAACCACCTGCTAGACTATGGCGAGTTCCCAGATATGCATGCTAAATTGAATATATGTATATTTGTTTGGATGCCAACAGGCCCTATTGTATAGCAAACTGTGCAACATGTATTACAGTCAAAGGTCTAGTAAGAAAAATAAGAGGTCTGCTTTAGCCATACAACTCGGTAGCACTATTCGAAAGAAAAGCGTTTGACGCCACGAACGCAACGCTGGAAAGCTTTATGTCATTATTGCAATAAACTACTTCAGTAACTTGTCAGAAGTACTGACTGTACACAATCAGGAATTGTGAACAGTTGTAAATACATTTGTGAATAACTGGGTGTACACAATGAAAATGCATTCCTATGAAGAACGAAATTTTCAGTTTTACGTTTTTAAAGAATTGTCCGAAATATATGACATAAGAAAGACACGAATATCGCTGCGCTGGCCTTAGTCAAGCAAAGTTTGATTTCTGCGTAAAGAGGTAATCTGCAATTGATGTTGGTATACTGCATGACTCAACATCAATAACACCTTCTTATGTTAAAAGAATTATCTTCTAAATTACAGGAATTGTTCTCATCATTCTAAAACGGAACTCAAACATTTGACGGTGTTGGTCTGCAAACAAATTGAAAGATTTTCCTTACATCAATGACAACTGACAATTGTATAGTTTCAGCCAGATAACATACATTATTGTACATCGCTAAGGACCTCCAGATATCTCGAAGTGCAGCATTCTATATTTCACAAACGTAGAGTGTGATTCTATCCTATCATAACAGACGAATTCAAGTTTGAATTTAAGGGTACCGCAAGGCTCTTGTTGTTCTGGGCATAAAAATTCAGTGTGATGTTCGCTGAAACCAGCACATTTTTCAAATGTCGAAAGAAGCATTCAAGTGCCTCGGTTTCATAAGATGATGCCAGAAATACTTCACTCTATCTGATCTTCCTACTGTTTACAGCATTTATATACAACAGAGATGGGCCGGTGCCTAGAAGTATATTTTAAGGCTTTTCGGCGGCGTACTGAAGTTGGCGAATGTGCTCATTAATGGTAGTGCTCAGCTCTATTGATTCATTTGAACATCGTCGTAATGTGGCTGGTGTTTCACTGTTTTATCGTTACTAGAACGGATTTTGCTTGAGCGAAAAAGGCGAACTTGGCCTCGAGAATCATATAATCCTACGTAACACTCGACTTAATCGCCGAGTATATCCGTTTTTGGTCGATTGGACAGTGAATCGCACTCTGCATTACTGACAAAATTCGTTATTTAGATCGACCATTAATATGAGTAACTCCCTTCCTGCAAAGGTCTTTTCTGTCACTTAGGATATAAAGCAATTCAAATCTAGTGTTCACAAACACTACTTCCTCTTTCTTCCTTCACATATTATTTTATTTATTTATTAATTAATTACAATACAATTACAAATTATATTCTAATTATATACGACCATATATTATATATAACTTGACCATATGCTCGGTGTAGTGTCACAGACCAGAGTCTCTGGTGGGAATCGATCCCACGACCCTCACGCTAATAGTCTAGCACACTACCCACTAGACTACCAGGGCACCCTTCACATATTATATTTTCCTAATTCCAACACAATTCATGTGTAGGGGTCATCGCCTGAGTGTTGATCGTTCAAGAAAATCGTTTGGATGGAGATTTAAAATATATTTCGTTAGAAACGTATGTAGATTGTGAAATTAGATAAAATAATTAAAATCGATTAAAGACTGTCTTCAGTACTGTCTGCATTAAATCAAACGTACTTTAATTGTCACGGACAACTAAGTCGCATTCAATTCCTAACATATAGTACATATATAAGAATAAAATTGTTTTCAAAAAAATAATTAAAATAATTTGAATTATTCTTTCCTTATCAGTAACTTTATCCCCAGCGATTAATTTGATTTTAAAAATTTTTCAGTCGCATTAAACCAATGGCAATGAAAAATTGTAATCCCCAATTGGCCTTTATTAAATTTATTTGAATGCGTTAATAAAATACACACACAAACACAAATTTCAAAAAGATTTCATAGTTGCAAACGGTGTTTTGTTGGATTGGAATTTAATGAAATGAATTTGAAAACACAAAACCGTATAAATAAATACGGCTTAAATCCGAATAATTGCAGAAAATCTAATCTCCAATCACATAGTATTATCGAATAGTTTAGAACATAACAGCTTAGCATATAATAGACGTTGTTTTGCACTTAAGCAAATTGTATTAGAGAACTCATGAAACGCTTAGTAATTCAATGCATAATTACCTTAGAGGTTTATTCGACATAAAATATAAAAACATACAACCCTTAAGTCAGGATTACAACCTAGTTTCCCACACCACTTACGCGGAAAAACTTTAGCTTCCATCAAATGATTTTTGCCTAGTTGTGGGTCTTTTGAAGAAGTGGTAACCGTTATCCACTTTCTGTGTAAATGCCCATCTCTTGCGAAATGCAGATTTAAGTTATTTGGCACTTCATTGCTTGTCAGCTTAACGGAGTTATCATTCATTGATATCAAGGATATGGATTCGTTTATTAAACTTTCGGGCTGGTTTCTTGCATAGGGTTTTTTTTTTTTTTTTTTTTTCACGCCGAGGAGGGGTGAATGTTCCTAACCGCACCATAGAGGAAGTCGTCACATCCTCCGTGTGTGGGGCCCTCACCCACTAAACTCCCCCCCTCGTCTCGTGGACTTGTGCCCACTCCGGAACTACGGTGGTATTACTTCGGAGTGGAGTCCTTTTGGCCATTTGGCCCCTTCGTGTTCATATCCGCGTCCGGATTGCGTGTCGTAAGTTGAGGAGACATTCACGTGTCTCCACTATTCCTTTAGATAAGGATCCCGTGTCGTTTTCCTTTGACACATGTGTCCGTATCAATTATGCCGGCGTGCCTGCCTGTTCTGCAGCCTCAAGGTCTCTCTTCTTCAGCCTTAGAATGCGCTCCACGTAATTCGCCACTGAGGCCCAATTTTCTCTGCTCGAAGTCATAACACCGACAATGTTAGCGGCCGTGATCATTCCGATTTCCGACGTCAGTACAGAGCGATAGCTCTGCCAGCGTGCACATTCGAAAACCGTGTGCTCTGCATCATCAATAACTTCCCCTTCTTCGTAAAGACAGTGAGGGGAAGCGGTCTTGCCTATCCTGTGCAGATATTTCCTAAAATATCCGTGACCCGATAGCATCTGCGTAACGTAATAGTTTACCTCTCCAAATTTCCGACCAATCCATGGCCTTATGTCCGGGATAAGTCTCGCCGTCCACCTTCCTCTATCTTCCTCGTTCCATCGTCGTTGCCATCTTGAGACGGTGTTTTCCCTGAAGTGGCCGGTTATATGATCTCCAGCCGATTTCGCTCTATATATCTCCATCCGCTCTGCCGCCAGCAGATCCACAGGGATTGTACCTGCTATCACAAGTACGGCTGGGGCGGACACTGTGCGATATGCCGACGTGATACGCAATGCAGCCGTTCTCTGTACCGATACAAGTGACCTTGCCCGCTTTTTGACATCTAGCGTTTCGGCCCAAATCTCGCTCCCATAGAGCATAATACTGTTTCCGATCTCCATCAGGAGTCTCCTTCTCGTCGGTAGCGGTCCTCCAATATTCGCCATTAATCTGCTGAGCTGTCCAACGATCTTCTGGGCTTTGTTAGCAGAGTACTGAATCTGGTACGAAAATGTCAGCCTGGGATCCAGCCTTATTCCCAGGTATTTTACCGAGCTCTTGGTCCTGATTACCTCGTTTCCAATACTCATGTCCACGTGCAAAGGGATACGACGACCAGTGATCAGTAGTAATTCCGTTTTATGCATGGCCAGGTCTAGGCCGTGGGAATCCAACCACGTTTTTGTTCTTAATATGACACGTCTAAGTTTTCGCTGTGCCTCTTCCGTATTCCTGGCCGTAATAACAGCTGCAATATCATCCGCGTATCCAACCAAAAAGGTTCCCTCTGGCATATCCTCTCTCAGGATTCCATCGTAGTTAACGTTCCATAGGTCGGGGCCTAGGATAGATCCTTGTGCCGCACCTGATGTTATGAGCTTCACCTTTGGTCCCGAGCTTGTGTTATACACCAGCTGTCTGTTACTCAGATAACTACTTATCATGGCCAAGATGTAGTGTGGCACCGAGAATTTGTACTCCAGAGTATTTAATACATCGCTCCATCTAAGACTATTGAACGCGTTTTTAACGTCCAAAGTCGCAAGCAGTAGCACAGGCCTCGAAAAGTTATTTCCTCGCTGTGTGACCATGGCCGCTTCAGTCACCTCTCTCAGGGCGCCAATTGTAGACCGACCAGGTCGAAAACCATATTGTCTATCCGACAGTCCGCCACTATTCTCTATAGCAGCTGTAAGCCTTGGCTTCAAAAGCCTCTCGAGCAGCTTCCCTGAAGTATCCAGCATGCACAGTGGCCTGTAGGCGGATGGGTCCTCTGGGTCGCCCTTTCCCTTGCTTATTAAGACTAGCCGTTGTTTCTTCCATATTTCGGGGAAAATACACTCTTTTAGGCACGCGTTGTACATTTCTAGCAGGAGTTCCGGTCTTTGATTGGCAATTTCCCGCATTACCTCAGGCGGGATGCCGTCGGGCCCTGGTGCCTTACCGGGTTTTAGTCCTGCTGCGGCTACTTTTAGCTCCTCTGCGGTGAATGGTAAAAATTCCGTATTGAGCATATTCTGTCGTCCTTCGTTCACTGGTTCATGAGTAGGGAATAGTGTATCCACTATATTTCTCATTATTCGCTCGTCCATAACTTCCATTGGTTTCCTCCTGTTCAGTTTGTCCATTACAATTTTGTATCCAAGTCCGTAAGGGTTTACGTTCACGTCATCTCGTAGTTCTTGGAATGCCTGATTTTTCTTGAGCGTTATGGCCTTCTTCAGTGACTTTTTTGCCTCTTTGTATGCCCGCATTTCCTCTTCAGCTGGTCCGTCGGGTCTAGCTCTAGTGTACCTCCGCCGTAGTCGTAGGCACTCCCGCCTGAGTGCTGCGATGTTGTCGTCCCACCAATACACTGCCTTCTTCCTGATATTCGGGGGTCTGAATAAGGGCATTGCCTTTTTACATCCGCGTCTTATTACCTCCATGGTTTGTTCTACTCTCGTCCTCGCATCGTCCGAGAATTCAACTCTGCTACACAATCTGTCCACTTCTAAAATTAGCCGATTCGCATTCAATTTCCGTGCATCCCATCTTCGACTATTCGTGATGTAATTGTCCTCCTCTACTCTATTCCTTGAAGTAAAGGTGTACGATATGTACTGGTGATCACTGCCCGTATATATTTCCAAGACCTTCCAGTCCCTCACTCTATGATACATGCTCTCCGAGACCATAGTTATATCAGGGATGGTCCCCTCGCAGCCTGGTCGTCTGAAGGTAGCTACGCTCCCCTCATTTGAGAAGACCAGACCGGTTCGAGCTGCCATATCCACAATTCGCCTGCCTCTTGGGTTGGTATTCTGCATTCCCCACTCTACAGCTCTGGAGTTAAAGTCGCCTGCCACTATGAGGTTGCCGCCGATCCGCGCCACTACGTCCTCGATTCTGGCCAATTTTTCCTCAAAGGTTCCCACGTCGTCATTGGGAGACAAATAACAACTCATTAGAGTAATCTCATCAAACTGTACCCAGGTGAAACAATCTCCCCTACCAGATCTTCTCGGTCGGGGACCCTGGTTATCCGGTATCCATATGGCTGCTGTGGATGTTTCATCGCCCAGCCAGAATCCGTTATTTTTTGATGCGTACTGTTCGCTTATAATGGCTACGTCAACGTCCTGCTCCCTGACTATTTGCGATAGCAAAGAAAAAGCCACCTTCCCTCGGTTCATATTCAGCTGCAAAATCCTCATGCTGTCTTTCGTATGCTCATCTCACAGCCCCGCGATCCCGGGAGGTGATCCAGACGTTTTCCCGGCTTCTCAGAGCATATGCAACATTTCGGTGCATTTCGGCACTCCTTTCTCTTATGTCCCTTTTCGCCACATTTCATGCACAGGTTTGACCTGTCCGGTCCATCACATTCCCACTGTCTGTGCCCTATTCGAAAGCATCGGTAACAGCGTGTCGGTTCGTCTCTGATAGTTATTCTGCAGCGTGTCCAGCCTATTTTGATCCTCTGTAGTTTCAGAAGCGCATTCGCACAGCTTGCAGAGGCTGTCACGAAGGCTCTTTTCTGTTCCCGACTGTTTGCCTCGGTTAGACGAATGGATATATCCGGATTCATTTCGCCCGCTTCTCTTTGTACCGCTGCCGAAACTTCCTCGGTGGTTGTGAGGGCATCCAGGTCGCGAATCTCCAAAGTGACCGTAGGTACAAGCTCCTTCACGGTTGCCTCTTGATTTAGGACGCTCTTTAGGTTCTCCCTGAACTCGTCTCTTTTGCCTCCTTTACCCATTTCAATCAGAATGGCCCCTGTTTTTGTCTTCCGGACGGCGCGTATCGCTATCTCCGATTCCTCTGGTTTTATGTTGCTTCGTATGTTCCTCAGAACATCAGCGTAGCTGCGCCCCTCGGTTGGGTGAATGATCACAGCTTCTGGACGTTCTTTCACAGTTTTTCGTCGCTCCTTTTTCTCTTTCCTCGTCGATTTCTTGCTCTTAACTGTTTTCCATTCTTCGTCAGCTAATGTTTCCTTGAGCTGTGCCGTGTCTGCCGGTTTTGCTCTCGGCCTCTTTTCCGGGCGGATCTCCGCCGGGCTTGAGGCGCCTCGCTTGTTGAGGGAACTTACAGGTGTGGAGACATCACACTCGTTCCCGGTTTTCCTCGCGCCCTCAAGGGCCTTACTCGCTTCCTTTTCCTTTTCTGCGGTCTTCCAGTTTTCTCTGTAGCTCCTCATTACTTCAATGAGCTCCTCTAATTCTGATACTCCGCTCTGAACTTCCATACTGATGTTCCTTGCCTTCGTCATTGCCGCTCTAATCCTGCGGATAGCACTTTCGCACTTAGCAAAGGTCTCCTCCTCTGAGTTCCTCATCTTGGATATAAACTCCTGTCTCGGGGAACTGTGCCCCAAAAGCGGTTCCCCTGTTCCTCCACGTACTGGTTGCAGTGCATGCGATTGTGCACCTTCCCGCGCAGGTTTAGGTGTCGTGACACCTTTCTCAATCCCAGTGCTCCTCGCAGATGTGCCCTGAGAGTTCGCCACCGTTTGGGATTTCTTCACCGGTGATCGCCTGATTTTTGGGCTGCTCATAAAGGCAACCTCGCCCTGAATCATCTCTTCTACTTCTGTTATTTTTCTATTCATTTTTTTTATTTGGGTTCCATCTTCAAGCCGCTATCTCATATCGGGTATGCAGTTGCCCCTTAAAGACCCCGAGGGTGCCTATGATAATCAGTGAGGTCCTCGCGAGGGTTGACGCAAATCTTCATGGGAGTTTGCGTTCAGAGCCAGGTCGGACACTAATTAGGAGTCATCTCAACTAAACCTGCACCACCAACTAAATGGCGACGATAATCGAACGTACTTGAAGCCCTGCCACGGATTTAACGGAACGGAGGCGTCTGCAACATTAGCCTGAAAGCCATTTCGACCGGTTTTCATCCGGTGTACTCAGGTAACAGAATGCAACAAACGTCAGCCCACATGCGTCATCTTCATAATCGATTTTTCATTCATAGTCAAGGTCGTGCCGAGTCGCCAATCTTGCCTTCTCACATTAGCAAGTACTCAGCGGATGCTGAGTACCAGTACCCGGGGAGCGCCTGATCTAAGATACGGAGGCTGTGAGCTGCTTGGCATGCACCTACAAGGATAGCACCGGGCCCCGCCAAGTTGGAACCAATCAGTAGCGTTGCCTTGTAGATACATACCCGCTCCCATAGGGTAGTCGTGCTTTAATCTGCACTGATGACCTTCTTCAATGAGTTTGATGGAATTTGTTCAGCGCTTACCTGCGGCATCACAACGGTCGTCGTACTTATTTACTTAGTCATTACAACTCTTTAGCCAGACTTACAACCTAGCTTTTCATACCACCCATGTCTTGTATGTGTGATTTTATCCAAGAGCAGCGGGACCTAACATTGACTTTGAACGACAGATTTTGAGAAACTTTTTCATGGCACTTTAGAGTTTTTACCAGAAGACTGCTAACAGGAAAAAGAAATATTTTATTTTTATTTCGTTTGGTTCAACATATCCACAGCCAATTCAAAAACAATATTTAGTCTAGTAGTCGCATGATCATGACGGCCGATGGTCGGCTTCTAAACGGTAGAAAATTTCTCACCAAATCAAATCCCTCCTTTTTAAATTAGTTCATGGCATCGCATTCCATTTAGTATATGTGATCGTCTTGCTGTAAGTAAATTTCTCCATTTTGTACAAAAGAATGACAGTAATCAAATCCAGTATCGGGGTGCTCTGGTAGTCTATTGGGTAGTGTGCTAGACTACTAGCGTGAGGGTCGTGGGTTCGATTCCCACCAGAGACTCTGGTCTGTGACACTACACCGAGCATATGGTCTTGTTACTCCGCTCGTATAAAATTAGAATATAATTTGTAATTGTATTGTAATAAATAAATAAATAAATAAAAATCCAGTATCGTCGGAACTGAACCTGGGGCATATTCCGATAAACTGGCACTGAACGGGTCGATCAGATTACCTAACCAGGCCAGCGAATTTTAAGTGGAGATGATTGCTGTTAAACAAGCTGCACGTATGGACCCAGCTCCTTCAAACTTGATCATATGTATAGACAGCCAAGCAGCAATCAAAGAGCTGCAATCTCATCGCTTTAAATCAAAGGATGTCAGGAGTTATATGGACTCTCTTTACCGCATATGACGACACAACACCCGCCCCTACTGTGTTCCAGGCCACTGAGACATAGAGGGAAGTGAAAAGGCAAACAAACTGGCACCAAAGCGATCGGAGAGAGACTATAGGGAGATATATGCGCCCGCCCCTACAAGTAAAGTTTTTCAAATTGGTAAAAGCAGCATGGAATTCAACAAACCATAGATGCTCCAACATATCTGGTTGCCAAATTTTAAAACTACTGTGTACAGCAGTAGACATTAGAAAAACCAGACAACTTTCTGAGTTCAACAAGAGACTGATTCGCTCTTTAACAGGAGTTCAACCGCAGCACTGCCTTATTGGTGTCAGTTTCGCTGACAAAATCGATCTGCCCCACAAGGAGTACTGCAGAAGCTGATGTAGAGGACATGGAATCGGTACAACAGCTTTATGTGAATGCTAAATGTTATCGGTTTTTGGGTGACAGAATGTTTGAAGATCTAAACGTGGTGACGAACATGCCACTAAGAGAACTGGCCTGTTACATCGGGAGCTCGGATTGGTTCAAGTCTACCGCTAACGGATGATGACATGGGGTCTTACCTCACACACAATGGGCCACCCAGTGAACTTGCCAGAGAACGGCAAACAACACTATAACCTTGCTCCATTGAATGTTACATTGCGAATTTGATCATTCTTGAAGGAGTACTGCCATGCAGTGGACATTTTTGGGTATATTAACAGCTCTTGATTTGCCTTTGACTGCTTTTCATATGAAATTGAAAAATTTGTATTTTACCTTCCCATTCAGCCAAAAGCAGTTTTTGGAGAAATTTTCCATAGAAAAACAATTCTCATACATCAGGAATTTTAATAGAAAATAAATTCAATAGTTGTCATAAGCACTGTAATAGAAAAAGTTTAATTATTCTGCTCATTTCAATAAATATTTTAAACATGAGACGGGACACCTTTCTTTAGAAAAAAAAAATTTTTTTAAATCCTCGATGGCATTAAAAGCTGATGGAAATGTTTTTATTTACGAAACTTTTTGATAGATTTTTATTATAACAAAACGTTTCCATTTCGATTTTATATAGCAATTCATTAGAAAACGGCCCAGAGATGCATTGTAAGTGCTCCCTTTTTAAAGCAATTAGAGAACTTTTAACGAAAATGTAAACAACAAAAAAGATTTTATTTTCTTGCAAAATAAATCCCCAGCAGCAGGTTATCAATGGACCAAAGGGTAGCGATATTTATAATTTAATTTCTCTATACGAATCGTTTCATATAGAATACGAAGTTTTAAACAAATTCAGTGATCCCTGCTGTGGGCCTAAAAACATCTAAGAAAAGAAAAAAATTTTTTTTTATTCAACAATACATATAATTGTTTGCCACACAAAAAAAAACCAAAAAAAATCTTTAAAATTAAAGGAGCCTATGCCACACATTTTCCCACACTATTGTAAGGACTACGAATGTGAAAATTGTTTGCCGCCAACGTATTACAAAATGAATGCCTTTTTAAAAGCGTTTCTTTGTTTCTTTGTTTAGGACCGTTTTTTCTATTTTGTGACCACATTTTCCATTTACACTCTTTAGCCGAAATAGTCAAAAATTAAGTGCAAACTGTATACGTTTCGAAATAACTGACTGCCTCTCATTACACACGAGCTGTTTCTTAATTTATTCAATTTAATAAAACATCAGGTTGCTAATGATTTCTGTGGTTAATTTCATTTCATTTCTTCTTCCTTTAAGTCTCCTTTGCTAAAATATGTATAAAATGTGCCACAGTTTGGTTGCGATTTGCAGGCGCCACTTTGCGGTTTGCCACCATTGAATTTATGAAAAGTCCATGTAATAATGTTTCGTTTAATGAAGGCTATTTTAAAGTGTACAAATATAATTCAATTGTTGTGTGAACACAATAAAATTTATACAATTTAAAAATCTTACATAATACGGCTGCTATTGAAATCATATGCATGTGGATAGCTTCATCAAACTTTAATCAAATAAGAAAAGTTTCTGAAATTCTTAACAATAAATGATTTTCGACCAACTTTATCCCTGATTTTACAGTTTAACAAACAACATTTTGATGTCAATACAAAATTTATTTTGTGATTTATGTTACATGCACTCACATGAATTTTAATTTTTATGTTCCATCAAACCGAATGACAATAAAAATCTTAGATTTTGCGAAAACTCACACGAATGTAGTGTGTGTTCTATCTAAGCTTTGTGGCCAATTGTTTGAGTCTACTTCTTGAGTTAAGCAGTTTTATAGGGTGGCCAATCAATCGGTTTAAATTTGAACTATCAGTTATTTCGAATCTGGCAATTCTTATGTCAATCTATTCGGTCACAAAATTTAATAAATTATCTCCACTGAACTTACAAAAGCTACAAAAACAAAAAATGAACTTCTTTAAAAATCATAGCACTGCTTAAAATAACAACAAACACCAGCATAAAAAATGATAAACAAGTAACCAAAAATACAACAACAAACACTACAAGAATAAATGTAAACAAAATATTCAAACAACAATAATGAAACAATGATGTTTACATTTATAGAGATCTCGAGAAGGCGAAGCCATGAACATTCGCCTGCCATATAAAACGCTAGGCAAAGCAGGCGAGTGAGTTAGTGAAGTTCAGTTCAGTTCTTGTGTGAAGTCGAGGTGTGTTTGAAGAGAGTAATTATGGTTTGAAGATCTCCGTTACAAAGATCTGTAGAACAATTGTCTAGTAATTGTTATTCTTTATGCAAAGGGTATAAACAGAGGAATAACAAAAAAGGCAATTGTTGTTGTTTACATAAAGTTGTGAAACGTGGCACACAGAATTATGGAAATAATAAAGAATTTTAATTAAAACTAAATACAGATTTTTTTTTACTTTATTTGCAATCTACGAGCTCATATTTCAAACGTTTTTAATAGGTAAAAACGTAACAATATGTTTGAGATATCAATGCAATGTTTTATCCGTGTGAAACAACTATTGATGCGCTTATGTGTGGAATACAACAGGTTTCAATATCCGCTGCGTTTTCTCTAGGAGGATCGCATTGGAAATGTCAAATTTTTCATAACTAGTGCTTAAATCACACTGAATTTGAGCAATGATATGATTTGTTTTACTTTTAAGACCACTTGGGCTTGTGGTTTACTCACATTTACCTTCGACAAAAGAATACCAGAAGGGAAAAATTCCAAATACCAAATTGTTCGAACTTTATAGTCAGTTTACATAAACTCTACAAGGGGTGACAAGGTCTTCACATCGTTCGTGCACATCATACCACAGGGCATAATTTTTGTAGCACGTAGCGCAGTCTTGTGGAAAGCACATGTCGTTGGTGTTCAGATGATTCAATTTAGACTAAAATAAGTTGACTTAAAGTGCAGGTCGTTGACAATTATGATCAGACTAAATTCGTTCGCAACGACTGATGACACAACCAGTGACTTTTTTCGGCGCTAGGATCTCAAGTGGATTGGTCTCGCATAATTTTGATAATTTTGTTTGCTCGTATACCCATTTATCCAGTAATCGACGTCATCGTTGATTAGATTGATCATTGTAAATTAGGGTCAGTTACCAGCTGGTCCAGAGTCCGCTCAACGAACATACATACGTCCTTGTCTATGGCCACCTATGGGGATTTGGCAAAACAGATGAAATATATGCCAACTAATTCGACAGATGTAGCTTGAACAAAATATATAGCCTATGTTCGGAAGTGTCAGTTGGAAAACCCGATGTATAACAGTTGAGTATATCAAATTATTTTCATATTTCTATTCGGTTAAAGGTTGACAAGTAATCATGAATCATTTGAAGTGATAACAGTGCATCCAAATGTTGTTTTTGCATTCATTATACTTTTCTTGATTCAAAATCATCAACAACCTAAGAAAAAATGTTAATAGCGAAGAGAATATTGATGTTTTAGCGCGAAGAAGCCCATTTCTTGTGAAACAGCCGTGTTAATAGGCAAATTTGTTGCATTGGATGCGAAGGCAATACTCAACCTGTTAACGAATCATTATAACATGAACTTAACATGATTAAATTCCAACAAGTCAGCGTAACTTGCCATACAACGCAATTTCGTTTTTGTAAGAAAGTGGAAGTGTGCCCAGTCCTCCTCGTTCATGTAATTTCCCGCCTCTGAATTGCTTTTTATGGGGCTATGTGACATCGTTATATCTCGATCAGATGATAATAAAAATGATTTCATTCCAACAATATTTCTGTCTTGTATCATTATTTCAATTTCTCAAGCTCTTAAAACTCTTAAACAACCTACACTTTGCAATATGAAAACTTTATTGTTCTTGATTTGTGAAAAATCAAAGCCTGTAATAGCAGTCCCATTTGTTAGGGATTTTTAAAGCAATATTTCATAAGTTTTCTACCAGTACATACAGCCATGGATATTAAATTAGCACAAAACTTCCTCATGAAAACAATCATATTTTTTATAGTATTCTACGTCTACTCATAAAAAAATTTAAACATAGAACTTAAAATACATATTCTTCTTTAAAAAGAAACAAAAATTTTGACGATATTGCCAGTCGTCTGCTCATTAAGGCCTTCAACATATCAAACGCCAGATTTTAGCTGGACAGTAAAATAGCACAAATTAAAATTTCTGGAATAAAAATGATGTGCTGTAATAAATAGCAAAAATATTAATGTTTTCAGCTTATTTGATTAATATTTAGTAGAGTAGCCCCTATTTCAAGCGCCGCGTGGCATCTACGGGACAATGTTCTTCTGGAAAGTTCTTTGGGAATCGAGTACCAAGTGTCCCGTATTACAATGCTCAAATCGACCAAATTTTTGTACTTTTGTTGAGCAATTGTACATTTCACATCGTTCTAGGGGGGTTTTCAATCGAGTTTAAGTCAGAACTTTGTGCCGGCCAGTCTAAAACGGGAATGTGCTCTTCATAAAACCAATCCTTTGCCCTCTTAGATGTGTGTTTGGGGTCACTATCTTGCATAAATATGAATAAAACTGGCATGTATTTAAAAGCTTATGGTTCCATTTTGTTCTTTATATTGTCCAAATACTGATAACAGTCCATTTTTTCATTAACTTTTACAATGGGACTTACACCGTGCCTTGAAAACGCTCCCCGTACCGTTGTGTTTCCTCCAACATGTGTTATGGTCCTTTGAGTATAGCGTGGATTGAATGTCTGACATTTTGGCCAATGAAAAACACCTCTACCATCCGGTCCCATACGATTTACCTTTGTTTCATCATTCCAAAATATTTTTTTCCAGAATGGGAGGTCTTTAGCATTGTGGATGCGAGCAAACGTTAAACGCTTGAGTATATTTTTCTTTTCGTAAAAGTGGCTTCTTTCGGCAAGAGCGTCCAAAGGGTTTTTTGTGATTAAGACGTCGTTATAGGAGCATGTCCGATAAATTTAATCTGAATTGGGAGTTAATTTCGTTCAAAATATCGCGTGACGACATGAAAGGCTCCTTCTTTGACTTCCGAACAATAGCACGGTCAACGATTTCGGTTTGTTTTCTTGACACGTGGCCTTCAATTTTTGTTTTCTGCGACATTATTATGTTTGGTTTGAAGGAAATGATGACGTTATAAATCATTTTTCGCTAGCAATTCGAAATTTCGGGAATTTCAACCAGCTTTTTCCCATCATGCCCCAAGTTAACGATAATGCGCTTCTCCTCTGGTGAGCAATCTTTTCCTAGTACCATTTTTTCAAAAATTACTTAAAAATAAAAATACTCGAACAAAACTTGTACCTAAAACACTTTTAGGCACGTTGTGCTAATTTACTGTCCAGCTCGAATTTAGGTACCGATACAAATTAGCAGTCAAAACAAAAAATATATACGATAATGGTAATATTTTTTGTTAAACAACAGTTAGATGTCATCGTGCAACATTGCAGACCAAACCAATTGGCCTAATTACGATACAAATGAGAAAAAATCACAATCAAGGTATATATGGATTTTGTGCTAACTTAATGTCCATGGCTGTATATTCTAAATTCTTTAAAATACTTCCACCACGCATCGTGTTTGTGATTTCAAATTGAAATTGTCGTGAGGGATGTACCCTAGAAAGAGAGAGAGAGAGAGAGACAGAGTAACAGTAAATAAAATATGTTTGAATTTCAGCAATTATTTTAAACATAATTTTTGATATTCAATATCGTTTCCATTATTCCAATATCAGCCTACATGCAGATGTTATTCGATGACAATTGAAAATAAAAATTCATGGAATTCGTAAAGGGCCTATGAAATGAAAGCTAAAATAAAAAATAAACGTGCAGAGCTAATGGCAATGCGATTATGGTGGTACATTATTGTATTCAATTTCATTTAAAATTTAAGAATATACATATTTGCATATAATTTTTATTCATATTAATAGCAAACAAATTCAACAGAGATTCATACCATACAAAGCATATGGTAAGGGTGTGTTCTTTTTCAGTATATGAAGCATATTTTTTGGGGTGACATTTTTAATAAAATAATAAAAATTAAATTGAAGTAAAATTAAAGAGGAATTCCCTTTAAATTAAATACTTTTTTCATCGTTTAATAAGGCTTTATTAGTCGATGGTATTTCAACTGTAAACTAAATTTGCTTTCGTAATTTGTTCTCAATCCGTTTACGTAAAAGATATAATACAATCAATATTCTTTCCTTCATACACAAAAGGCTTTCATGCAGATTTTAGGGTGATAGACTTAGCTAATTGAGAGCCATTCTTTCAGATGGTGTTACCTACTCTTGATTGATGTTCGCTATTGACGTCACCCTTTTTAAGGGTTAGTGGGCTTCTTATGGGGGTTATTTTATAACCCTTCTTCTTTTATGGATATTTCATAATTGAATTTCAACTTCTTAGAACAAACATAAAAAACCATAAGAAAGTTTTACTTCACGTTCAACATGATGTGCGATTGCTTTTTGCTGGCTCTCTCAAGCTTTCCCCTGCTAGAAGACAGCATTTAAATACTTTTTTCATTTCGACTTGATAAGTTGTATCTTAAAAATGAAGCTCGCTCCAGCTAACACGTTGACTGCCGACTACAAGATAACTCATAGGTTGCTTTCCCTTCTAAGGTGCCAACTACGAGTTATCTCGTACTCACTAAACCTGACATTTTTGTGTAACTACGAAGCGATAGTATCGATAAATGGCTTCTGGGAAAACAACAAAAAGTCAATGTTGGCTTGCGTGGCCAGTTTTCTGAAAATTTCCGCGTCAGTCAACGTGTTAAGCAAACCTTAAAAAGGTCGATGATATTATAGAAACAATTCAAAACCAAACAGATATCAAACATTCCATTTATATAAGATTGGCTATAAAAATTAAGTCGCCGTAGTCTAATAGGTAGTACGTAACGTAATTGGTCATTACAACCCTTCAGTTGGGTTTACGACCTAGATTCTCACATTCTCTTATGTTGGGTGCGTTAAACTTCAAACTGTGGAGGAGCGTACAGTTTAAGTCGATTCCGAACGACAGATTTTAAAAAAATTTCCACCGCAATGTTGTTTATCCTCCGAGTTTTTGCCAGAAATCTCCTGAGTCACCGAAAGAAGTATTTTCTTCATATTTCGTTTTGTTCTAGAAGTCTGAACCAGGGGTTGAACCACACACTACATACTAAACTACGGGGACGTTTGAAAGATTATTTCATCCAAAGGTTGCCTTTTAAAGAGTCCAACCGTAAGCTTTAGTTTTCAGCATTTTTTTATTCAGCTTTTCTTCTGGTATCGTGGCAGCTATAGTTTTGCCTTTCAGGTTTACATTTTTTTCTTGTGTCTGCACTAGAAGACTATTAAACTTTCCGCCTGGATTTCCTGCTGTTAATGTGCCAGCCTTGCGCTGACCAACTTCTTCCTTAGTTCGGTGAAATTCGTTCAGTGCAGGACCTGCGCTTATCTCTGGCATTACAACGGGCCGCTATGCGTGCTCAAGTGAGCTTTGGTAATCAAAGCTACCACTACGGCCCAACCTAACCTACATAGAAGATTGCATTTTTCTCCACACAAAATTCTCAAACGAAATCAAATTGCATGTCTTGGAGGCATATACTCTGCGAGTCGTGTGGTATGCGTCACCGTCATGTAGAAACTTAACCCATTTTGGAGAAGAGAAAGGCAATAACATACATACATACATACATAATTCGCCATTACAACCCATCAGTCAGGACTACGGCCTAGCTTCTCAACACCACTCATGTTGTGTGTGTTAATTTCATACATGAGTGGCGGGACCTACAGTTTAAAGTCGACTCCGAAAGACAGATTTTTGAGAAACTTTTCATGGCAATTTTATTTACAGAGAGTTTTTGCCAGAAATCTGCTGAGAGAAGCCGCCGAAGAAATATTTTTTCATATTTCGTTTTGATGTCCGGGGATATGAACCGTCGCTTCGCGTCTAATAACCCAACACACTACCTACTTGACTACGGCAAGAAAGGCAGTAACCCATTGGGATTTCAGCGTTCTTAAAGATGTACAGTTCAATCAGCGTTGTCAGTAATTTTTTATAAAAAAAACTTTTTATTTCTGGGGGAAAAACTTTTTTTTACCAAAAAAAAAACTTGTTTTCTACAAAAGTTCCAAAATGTTTAAAGGAAACACTTGAGACCGGTACCATCTGTTGGTGTTTCTTTGCTACTTTTGCCCGGGACTAATAAAGTACACAATATTTTATTTAAATATGTAAATATTTCGTGTTATTATTATTAAATTTATTGAAAAAAATTTAAAATTGAATTTTATGGAAAAAAACTTGTTTTGTTAGGAAACAAATTTAATGAAAACTTTTTCGCATCCCAAAAAAACTTGGAAAAAAAAGGGAAAACTTGGGAAATGGCAACGCTGAGTTCAATGATATCGTCGAATGTCAAATGACGAATCAATACATCCTTTAATGTTATTTTTCATAGGTCTTCTCTGCGATTTATTGATGTACCCATTGAGTCAAAAATATGCTTCCTTGCTAAAGTTTTTTCAAACACCATGAATTTTTACAATAAAAACCAATGAATTCCAAGCGTTGTTCGTTTATTAGCCTATTCATGATAAAATTCTGCTATTGTCACGAATTCCTTGTTGTACAAAAAAGCTCTCGCTGTAAAACCCGAGTAGCAAAAATAAAATCACACTCAACAAATGTACAAATCGTTTGGTCATATAAAAAATGTCAGTTGAAATTAATGAACATTTTTGCTTTTTTTCTTCGTTTTTATTAAAAAAAAGTTTTTTTTCTATGAATTTCATTTCTTTAATTGCTGTTACTGTCATTTCGTTTTTAACGCATGACTGCATTTATTTAATTTAAAAAAATTTTTCATTTCGTTTTCAAAAAATAAAAAAAATTTACGTTGCGGTAATATTTTACATGATGCTTGTATTTATCAATATAAATATGCATGTGTGCACGTGTATTTATGAGTGTATATGTTAAAGAATTTTCTATTTCATATCTCACACAACAATTGAAATGCTAAAAATAATAAAAACAAAACATCAGAATTAAAATATTACAGAACCGTTAAATATTTTATAACAAATAAATTTTAATTTGTAACTGTACAACCAAAAACAGAAAAAGAAAATAACTTTTTAGAAAATATGGTTCGACTATATAGTGCCCCTATACTATTTGAAATAATATTGAAAATTTCCGAACGTGGATGTGAGAGCAACCGACTGGTATATTACATCACACAAGCTTCATGCTTGATTAAAATAAAACTTTATATTTTACCAGGCAATTAAAATTTCTATAACTTGGTACATACCCCTGTGAATCACAGACTTACTATCTCTAGGGACCGTATCATCTCCTTTAATGGGATTGCTATAAGTCATGTTTGCCCAACCTATACAGATCGATAAAGTGACTCTACTATTGGACTTTCAATTATATTTCATATTACACACTCGTTCTTTTACAACAATTCCTGATAGCCCACTCACCGTCTATTGATAAATGCTTGTCAGCCCTACATCACTATATTTCAGATTTGTAGTCGCCTTATTCTAGTACGTAGTGTCTTCGCTTATTAGACGCGAAGCCACGGTTCAAATAAACGGTCAGACATCGAAACGAAATATGAAAAAATATTTCTTCGACGACTTGCTCTCAGCAAATGTCTAGCAAAAACTCTGAGAGTAAATAAAATTGCCATGAATAGTTTCTCAAAAACGTGTCGTTCGGAGTCGACGTTAAACTGTAGGTCCCACCACTCACGTAAAAAATTAACGCACACAACTTGAGTGGGGTGAGAAGCTAGGCCGTAATCCTGACTGAAGGGTTGTAATGGCCAATTATGTATGTATTCTACCAGGCCCTCTAATTTAAAACAATTTGGGTGTCCAGTGATCAATAAAAACTTGAACCAATAATTATTTATTTTACATACCCCTGTCACTCACAGACTTGCTATCTAGGAATCGTATCTAGGAACCATATCAGCTTCTTTAATGGGATTGCCAGCAAATCCTGTTCGTCCAACATACATATAATATATATAACTATGACTCTACTATTATATTTGGCTGTCATTTATATTTATATTATAAACATATTTTTCGGCAACAGTTCTTGATGCCAAGACATACCCGTCTCTTGATAAAAGATTGTAAGCAGTCTATCACTGTACTCCGAACTTGAATAGCCTGACATAATCGCAATTGGTATAGTAAATACTAGTGGGTATCCACAAAAGTTTGATTACGAAGTTGATCAAAATGAATTTCGATTTGCTTATAATTAAATGGATTATGTATCGTTAGCGTAAAAACATTTTACCAGACGTTTAAAACTTTTATGTGTTATGCAGTCGAAAAACTGACTCAATGCCTCTACCATTGAATTCTGCAGAGATCTTTACAAAAGATATTGCAATTCCCAGTGAACTTCTCTTAGTTCCTAGTTCGTCATCGTCATAATGTCAGTGTAAGATCATAAACTCTATATTGCCATACTCTTGTGACGCTCAGTCACACTACCATGTTTACAGCCACTTGTTTCATCCAGATATATTGATGAAACAATGGTAGCCAATTAAGCATAAGAAACAATGTCTTAGGTCATGTAGTTTTAAGAGCACCTGTTATCATGATCAACACCAGACGTGTTTAATGTTTTCTTTGAAATTGCTTAGAAAAGATTTTTTGAGCGGAAAATTTGAAATGAACTGTACACCATTTCCTTCTTATACGGCCTTTGAAATGTCTTGTCCTAATATGTGACGAATATATGTAAGTCGTATTACCACCATCTAAGGCTGTTATAGGGTACGTTAACTGCCTTCTCCAAAAAAATAATTCAAAACAAAAAAAAAACAAAAAATAATAAATTCCCATAAAGTTTACCTGTTATTTTCACAGTTATTAGGATTAAACTTAAATTGTTTACTTTACGATTTATTAGATTCAACGAAAAAAAACCACGAAAATTATCTGATGGATGATACATAGTAAATTAAAATACATAACGATGATAAAATGTACGATTTATTTATTTCAAATATAATAATAATAAATAATGTATTGTACATATATATACTTTATACATGCAATATATACCTTATATATGCAAAAAAAGTTTGGCAACTCTGTTGTGATAGTTGTGTATTTTTGGAAGTGCTCCTCTTAAAATTTTATTTTTTTGATTTTTTAAGTCTTTTAATAAGTTTAGAATTTTTCATAAGTGTTTTAAAAGTTGTTTTTATTATTTTCTTTTGTTTTGCTTGAAATTTTATCTTAAAATTGTAAGTTTTATTTGTTAATTTTGATAATAATTGTTTCATTTTAACAAAACAAAAACAAAAATTGCTTTTTGTTCTAATTATTTTTTTGTTTTTGTAAGCTTGTTACAGTTTTTTATTATTTTCTTTCTATCTGTATTCCTTTTTTTTACTTTTTTCTTTTTATTTTTGCTACTGTCTTGTGTATACTGCTTTGCTTTCAATTCTTGTTTATTTATTATTATTTTTGTTTTTTGTTATTACATATCTTTTATTTTCTTTTTTATATATAAATAATTTACTCAGTTAGTCTATTTATTTATTTAATTTATTAAAATGAATACTTGTAGTGCCTCGAAGTGTATTGCAAAGAAAGAGGGTGAACGCCAGACTTCTTGCTGGTTGTGTGACGGTTTGTTTCATATCAAATGTATTGGGTTGCAGCCTCGCACCACGGACCAATTGATGGATAGTTCATTGGGTCTGCGTTGGTGCTGCCCTAAGTATAAGGTGGTGGACGTCCAGTTTTATAAGTTTTTTGTAGGAACTCGTCGTGAGTTTGCTGAGATGCACGCTGAGTTTGCATCTCTTTCTGCTAAATTTCGGCGATTTGAGCAGTTGTTTTCGGGGTATGGCCTGTTGGATAAATTGCTTGAATCTGAAAAGGTTCCTGTCCCTCTTTCATCGGGGGCTCCTGGGCGTGTGGCGCAGGTTTCTGTACCAGGGGAGACTGCGACAATAAATGAATTGACAAATGCTACTCCTATTGTTGACATTTGTCCACCTACTGCTGATAAGTCAGCTAGCAGTGCCATACCGAAGTCTGCAAATTCGGTTGAATTGAGTCCTAAGTTTACTCCGTCTCCTTCACCTTTGCCTCTGGATGATGTCACTTCTCGTGCATCTTCCAAATCGTCTTCTATTTCGCATTCAGGTGTAGTGTCCGCTAGTTTATCTACTTCTGCTCCAAGGGACTTGGTTGTAGTTAAACCTAAGAAGACTATTTTTGTGTCCCGGCTTTCTTGTAACACTTCAGTCGAGGATATAAAATGTTTCGTTAAATCGAAGATTGGGGTACCTTTTGAGTTTGGTTGCTATAAGATGAGGCCATCTTTGGATAGCAGTATTTCTTCGTTTAAATTATATGTTGCCGATGAAAGATTTGATGAAATTGTTAATCCTGCGTTTTGGCCACAGGGTGTATTGGTACGGGAATTCGTACTCAGGCTGGGCCATCGTAGGAATGGTGCTAACTTGCCTGGTCCTATTTCTCAAAAAAACTAACTTCGAAATCGTCTATTAATTTCCAAATTGCTTATCAGAATGTTCGCGGACTTAGGTCTAAACTTTCTTCACTTTATAATAGTAGCTTTGATTTTGAATTCGATGGAATTGCTCTTACTGAGACTTGGTTAATTGCAATATTTTTGATTCTGAGATTATGTCTAGTAATTTTAACATTTATAGACGGGATAGGAAGTCTAGAAATGGTGGTGGTGTTCTTATTTCCATTTCCTCTAAATATACCTCTGAATTGATTGACTTGTGTCCTTCTGAGGATATTGAGTTCATTTGCGTTAAGGTCAATGACCGTGGAAAGTCTATATACATTACCTGCTCGTATATTCCTCCCTGTTCTGACATTCATATCTATAGGGCTCACTTCGATTTGATTTCTGGAGTAATTGAATTAATGGGGCAAGAGGGAATTTTAGTGGTTCTTGGTGATTTTAATCTTCCGCATACAACTTGGAATTTTTCACCTGAGACTGGCTCATTGGTGCCATGTTCTTCAGTTCCATTCTATGATGAAATTCTGTCCGCTATGTGTGATCTAGGTCTTTTCCAGGTTAACGGTGTATTGAATTCAATGGGTAGAATTTTGGATCTTGTATTTTTAGAGGATCCAAGTATTTCTTTTTTATTTCGCATTGATCCTATATCTATTCCTGAGGATGGTTATCATCCTACGTTGTTACTTTCTATCGAAGTTGATCTTTGTTTACCTCCTGTAATTGATCGCTCATTTGGTGTAAAGGGGCGTTTTAATTTCCATCGTACGGATTTTAGTCGTTTGAATACACTACTATCCTCTGTAGATTGGTCGTCTGTGCTTATTTCACCACCATATGACTCTTTTTCACTTGATAGGATCTTAGATGGTTTTTATGAGGTATTATTTAAATGTTTTAGGGAGTGTGTTCCGTTTGTAAATAGTCGTTTGGAGCGTTCTGGTCCTCCGTGGAATTCGGCTAGATTGTCCAAGTTGAGGAACAGAAAATCGAGGTTATTTAAAAAGTTTGTTAGATCGGGTACTGATATTGATTATGCTCTTTACTCTAGGGCGCGTGCGGATTATCGTAGAATGAATCATTATTGTTATGAGGAATATTTGACTAGAGTCAGGTCGAACTTCGCTAGTGATCCTAAGTCGTTTTACGACTTCGTTCGAGCTAAACGTAAATCATCTTTGTTTCCCTCTGAGATGTTTTACGGTGGCGTATCATCCTCTAGTTACCTTGATATTTCGAATATGTTTGCTGACTTTCTTCAGTCTACTTATAGGCAGTTGGACTTGGGCCATGATCAGGGCAGCAGCTTTTCGTATCCTTATTCAGTGGGAAGTGTCTCTATTTCTAATATATACTCATTTGATGAGAAGTCTGTTCTTGAGTCTTTGTCTGGACTTAAACTTACATACTTGCCTGGCCCTGACGGGGTACCGGCCTGTATTTTAAAAAAGTGCGCTATTGTCTTGAGTGGTCCTTTGACCTTTATATTCAATGGGCTTCTGAGGGCTGGTCATTTTCCATCTGTTTGGAAGAGTTCGTTTATAATTCCTTTGTATAAGTCGGGTAATAAGTCCAATATTTCCAATTACAGGGGTATTGCCAAACTCAGTGCTATTCCCAAGTTGATGGAGAAACTCGTGACGGATTATCTCTTTTTTAATACGAAATCTTTAATATCCCCTTTCCAGCATGGTTTTTTAAAAGGCAGGTCGACTGTCACTAATCTTCTTGAATTTACTACACGTGTTTTCAGGGGTTTTCTTGCAGGCGCTCGGACTGATGTGATTTATACTGATTTCAGTAAGGCTTTTGATAGGGTTGACCATAGTATTTTGCTTCTTAAACTGTCATTAATCGGTATTCCCGATATTATTCATCGTTGGCTAGGCTCCTACCTCTCCCTTAGGACTCAGAGGGTATTGTTTAGGAATGTATTGTCGAAGACTGTATATGTTACTTCTGGTGTTCCGCAGGGTAGCCATTTGGGTCCTTTACTGTTTTTATTGTTTCTTAATGATCTTCCTTATGCTATTTCTGATTGTAATATTCTAATGTATGCTGATGACGTTAAATTATTTTATACTTTTGATGATAATCATGGTCAGGTTGTTCTTCAGCGGAATATTAATTTGTTTGTAACTTGGTGCAGAGTTAATTTAATGGATCTTAACTTAAAAAAATGCAAATGCATGGTTTTCTCTCGCGGTGGTGTGATTTCGCCCACTTATGTGATAAATTTTTGTCCTTTGGAGACTGTGGCTACATTTCTTGATTTGGGAGTATTATTGGATATGAAACTCTCTTTTGTTGATCATATTAGTATGATGATTGGCAAGGCTCGGGCTGTTCTTGGTTTTGTGAAAAGATGGGCTAGGGAATTCATTGATCCTTATATAACTAAATTGCTATACATTTCACTTGTTAGACCTATTTTGGAGTATGCGTCTATTGTTTGGAATCCATACTATCGTTGTCATAGTGATTCAATAGAGTCTGTGCAGAGGCAGTTTTTATTATTCTGTTTACGTGGCTTAGGATGGGATTATGCCAATGGATTTCCGCCATATGAGGATAGATTAGGTTTGATAAAACTTCCAACTTTGGAACGTAGAAGAACTGTTTTAGGTGTTTGTTTTGTTTTTAATCTGGTTAGAGGTGATATCGATTCTGAGTTTTTGCTTCGTAACCTGAATTTCAGTATTCCTGCAAGATTTTCACGGCACTATCGTCCTCTTTCCTTAGATTTCTATAGAACTAACTACGGATGTAATTTTCCTTTTCGTAGATTATGCAATGATTTTAACGTATATTACGATTTGATTGATTTTAATTGTAGTGTTTGTAATTTAAAACGTAGCTTATATGCTAGCATTAATTTGTAAATTATTATATAAAAATGTATTTTCATTATAGTTATAGGTAGTTCATGTTTATTAATAGTTTATTCAGCTTGTGATTAAGTTCTGTAGCTGATTTATGTTCTTGTTGCCATTACTTTTTCCATACCCGCTACAGTCCGGACTGTAGTGTGTACGTGTCCCTACGTAATGGGGACGAGCCCTCCGCGGTCGGGTGAGGGTGGGTTAGTGTGTGGCCGGGAACGTTCGAATATCATGAATATATGATCTCTAGTGTACATGTACATTCTCGCAATTTACACACATCACGATATTTTATTGCTTATTGATATTGTGGTAGCAATATATACAAATACCAAAGAAAACAGTTTTAAATTTTGATTCACAGGAATGGAAAACGCTTGAAACTCTGAACTTTTTAAGGAAAATAAAGTATTCCTGTGTACTCATACATACGACAAACACTTTCAGACTTGTTTACTTTAAGACTCAATGGAAATTGCTGTAAATGAGCTTAAAATTATGATATTATAATTATTATATTAAGTATGTGCGTGTGCATGTGATTTATTTAATGGTGTACGTGTACGAAATGTTCTTGTCATTTTCGTTCCATTCTTGTATTACACTCATAAGAGATGTATTTGATGTTAAATGTTGCAACAACATGTTGCTACAACAATAAAAAAGTAACATTTATGATATTAAATTGTATGTTAAGAATGTATTTTTCATTTAAGAGACAGATGATTAGAGCATAAAACAATTTTATTACATTAGATTTCTAGTGAATCTAAGCAGTAACTTTAATGAAATTTCATTTCATTTCTATAATTTCATAAAAATTCAAAAATTGTAGCATAAATAACTGAAAATAATTTCCAAAACATTTGTTAACGCATACTTAAGAAAAACATAAAATTAATTGGCAAAATAACCGTAGGGGTTTTAAACCAACCATTATATACCGGCTCTAAGGGTTTGTGGTGGAATCAATCTTACTTTCTGCACTCTGTTCCACTCCAAACAATACATTGTTTGCTTAACTTAATAGGCTCTTTTGAGACCTTTGTATTAGAGCAGAGGGCTGAGTTGGTGATAGTAAGACTCAATGGAGTTAACTCTTGGCCCAACCAGAGACAGAGTCATGCTGCTGTTCTGGGAAGACATATAAACATTCGGGTCGGTTATATGATTCCCTTTATCATTTCGAATGGAGAATTTGATTTTAGAATTCCAACCATGGACTTCGAGCCTAAAAATCAGGCGGTTTCAATGGGACCCTTTGGACAAAAATCCGTGTCTGCGTAAGCTATGGTATAGTTATTAGGGATTCTGATATAAGGGTTTGTTATAGGCAGCTTGATCACTGGGACAGCCAGGCTGCGATCAAGTTCCTACCGAACGTATTTCCAACATCCGTCCTTGACTGTGATTCTCTCAAGAGAATTTCCCATCAATCCAAGACACCTCTTATATGGATGCTGGAAAATAAGAACACTTACATTCATATATAATTGGTCACTATAACCCTTCAGTCAAGATTACGGCCTAGCTTCTCACGCCACTCATGTTGTCTGACTTAATTTTATACTTGAGTGGCGGGACCTACAGTTTAACGTCGACTCCGAACGACAGAGTTTGAGAAACTTTTTCATGGCAGGTTTATTTACCAGAAACCTGCTGAGAGGTAGTCGCCGAAGATATAAATTAAACCTCTATGGGTTTTTTAGTTTATTTATTTGGGTAACCGTGCTAATTGAAACACACAATGTTTTAACACAATATTTCACACAATATTTTATTTATTTAATTCTTATTATTTTATTATTATATTATTATTTTATTTTATTAATTAACTTAATTAACTTATTTATTTAATTTAAGATTTAAGATCGCTTTCCTAATATGAGGATCGCTTATGATGTCTCTAGTCGACTAACTAAAAACTTAAATCTAAAAGCCTTTAAAAGGATAGAATATGAAAAATAAGACAGTAGATAGAAGAATAGAGGTCAAATAAAGTTACAGAGATAGATGTAAATAATAATAACAATTTTGAAGAGAATAAAGAGAATAACATAAATGATTAAAAAATAATAAAGAAATGAGAGGGGGAATAATTATAACAACAAATTATTATAGTTATGTCTTAACTTCCCCCCTTCTCGAAGAACAGGCGTCTCGACTGTTTAGCTTAACATAATTTAAAATTTCTTATTAACTAATGAAATATTATCTTAAAATTACAATTTTTACTAATTATATTAATTATTAAAAAAACTCTTAAAATGAACTTACGATTTTGAACATGGAACTTTTCAAATTAACAATGCCAAATGACCAGCCTTATCTCAAGTTATCCTTATGAATTGGTCTATTATCAATTAGAACCGAGTGGCCTAAATCTTTTTCGGCAATCTTTTCGACATACAATTTGCTAAATTTATTTCCTAGCCGTCTGTTGACTTTAACAAATACTTTATCACCTGGTCTAAAAATTTTATTCTGTCTATTCTTATTATGATAGGAAAGCTCACAATCCTGAGCTCTTACTAGCCTGTTCCTTATATTGGTCCTAATCTGCTCTGTTATAGAATTAAAAATATCTATCGGCTTAACCTTAGTTACCGAATGAATTGTATTGTTATACCTCGTAATGGCAGTGAGAACAAGTTCCCTCGTGTCATTACAATGCCCTTCGGATTTTAAACATCGCGATATTTCACATATTGTGCTGTGAAGCCTCTCTACTTGCCCGTTGCTGGTGCTGTGCGCCGGTGGAGTAGGAAAGATTTGGACACCAAACTGATTTAGAAGAAGAGACTTAATGGTATGCGAATTAAATGATTTCTCATTGTCGCAAACGATGGTATGAGCCTTAGGAAAAATGTTCAAAATAGTTAATAAAGCAACCTTAACATCAACAATCGAACGTGTTTCAACAAAAATGGCGAGTGCAAATTTAGAAAATTTGTCAACACAAGTTATGAAATTAGTTTTGTCGGTTGTAAAAACATCGATGTGTAGTATCTCCCCAGGATACTCAGGTATTGGTGTTTGACCGATCAGTGCCCGCCGTGGGTGCCTATTATATTTTGACTCTTTGCATATCCTACAGCCTGAGGCAATCCTCTGGAGTTTATCTCTGATGTTCGGAAAATAATATTGCTGTAAAATCTGGTTAGCGTTTTCACGCACATTACGGTGAGCTCTATTATGTTCAGCTATAATGATTTCACTCTGATCATCTGGGTTATGGATATCTATCACAAATTTATCTGAATAAACAAACTTTACTGCTGGGAAAGAATGAATTACTTTATTTTGAATCAATCCTAAAACGTGAATATCGCAATGAAGACAGTTAACTACGTTGCAATTAATGGCCCGCTTCAAAAATTTAAAAATATCCTTTACATTAACATAGTTTATTAAATGCCTTGTTTGGTGTTTAAAAATGGTTTTAGAGGATATATTAGACTCCGTTGATTTGTTTAGAATTAACTGGTTTTTGAAACAGTTTACTGGATTTGATACTTTTTTTATAATTTCGGATGAAGATTGCTCACTGTGAATTGTTGAATTTTCAACCTCTGAACTTTCCGAAGCAGTTTGCGTGTCTATTTGTGTTTTATCTAATTCTGCTTCCGAACCAATCGTTGCCTGTATTGAGTCATTGTCACTGGATTCATCTTCCATATGGTTAACATACTGCCGGGATAATGCATCGGCAACAACATTTTCTTTTCCTGGCTTGTAAAAAAATTTAGGAGAGTATTCCTCAACAAAAGCACGCCAACGTCTTATTTTTGGGTTAGGATTTCTTTCTGAAATAGAATACGATAATGGTTGATGATCGGTGTAAATATTTATATTTTTCGCACCATATAAATAGTTGCGTAATTTCTGCAGAGCCCACACTATTGCCAACATTTCGCGCTCGTTGGTGGCGTAATTCTCTTCAGTATGGGACAATGTTCTTGAAATCATTGTGATTGGCTTACCATACTGAGAGAGAACGGCTCCTATTGCTGATGAAGAAGCGTCAGTAGTGAGCTCAAATGGTTTAGTATAATCAGGGTGCAACAGCAGCACATCTTCAGAAGCCAGAATATTTTTTATTTTCTGCAATGCTCTGAGCGCTTCCTCACTTAAATCCACTGCTATATTCTTTGATTGCCTACTACTAACTTTGCCATTTTCACCACTCAAGTAATGTGTAAGTGGTTTCGTGATTTCAGCATAATTTCTTATAAACCGGCGATAGTAGCCAGCCAATCCTAAGAATGATCGGAGGCCTTTAATTGTCTGAGGAATTTGAAAATCTAAAATACTTTTCACCTTTTCTGGACATGTTTTTATTCCATTTTTACACACAGTAAAACCTAAGTATTCCACAGAACTTTGAAAAAATTTCGATTTTTCACATGACACACGCATATTTGCCGAAAAAAGTTTCCTTAAAATGTTATCTATATCTTGTAGGTGTTTTTCAGCGTTGGGAGAGAAAATGATGATGTCATCGATATAGACGTGACAACTTTTACCAATTTCATCTCGTAAAACATCATCAATCACTTTTTGGAAAAAACCAGGTGCGTTTTTCAGTCCGAACGGAAGCCTACAAAATTCAAATTTGCCATTATTAATGCTAAAAGCTGTTTTCTTCCTGTCAGCCTCGGCCAAGTTAATTTGGTGGAATCCGGACTTAAGATCCAATGTTGTAAAAAAACATCCGCTCCCTAAATTCGACAAAATAACAGTTGTATCGGGGATCGGATAACGCTCGCTTGTGGTTTTAGAATTTAGCTTTCTAAAGTCTATTACAAGCCTTTTTTTCCGCCTTCCAGCTTCATCAAGACCTTTTTTATCTACGATCCATATAGGATTATTATATGATGATCTAGATGGTCTTATGATTCCATTTTCCAACAAATTTTCTATTTCAGTGTTAACGAATTCAGTAAGTGCCAACGGATATGGATAAGATTTGGAATAGATAGGTTCGTCATTTTCAGTAGGGATTGTGGCGGTTACATCGGTGTGAAATGGTAAGGCTTCATTTGGGTCAGCAAAAACAGATTTATGTTTGTCCAAAATCATCATCAGCTTCTCAAAAATAGGCCGTGGGATATTACAATCAGCGGGATCAATGATGATTTTATTAACATCGCGACAAAAGTGAAATAGAAGTTTCTCCTTACCATTTTTATGATACAATAGTCCTCGATCGCAATCAATTTGGGCATTAATTTGTTTGAGGAAGTCTAAACCGATTATGCCGTCAAATGTAGAAAGTCCGGGCAATATAAAAAACCACGAAGTGCAATTCAGTAAATTAATTAGGCATTTTGAAACTATTTTAGAATTTCCATGAAGCGACTTAATAATAAAAGGTCGTTCTACTGGTTTAATACCCTTCAAACTCTCTAACTTTTTCATATAATTTTTCGAAGTACCTGTGTCTATTAACAATTTTAACGTCCTTCCCCCTATTGTCCTTTCGATGTATGAGAGGTGGGACCCATATCTAAAAAAACATTCGGACCTCGGTTCTTGAAAATTCTGCTGTTGCCTAAAGTGGTTTATTCTTTGAAATTCATTATGATTTTGACGAGTGGATTCATTGGGTCTTTTTGGAGCAATTGGCTGTTGAAAATTGTGCGTGTTATATTGACTATTGTTTTTTTGTTGAAAGTTTAAACGAGTACTTGAGTCAACTTCCATAGGTTGATACTGTGTTGAACGATTATGTGAAACTTGAGGAAATCGGTTACTATTTCTATTAGAATGGAATTGTTCTCGTTGTGGGGTTCTGTACCCAGAAGCATTAATTGGATTATCCTGTACGACACCTTGATGCCGATATTGCATATCTCGTGAATAACTGGGACCTTCAGTTTGGTAGTGTGGTGAGTTATTAAATTTAGTTCCCCTACTGTTGTTCCAAAACGTTGTAGCGAAATTGTAACGAGAACTGTTAGCTTCCAACTCCTGCGCCAAAGCGAGAGCCGAAGGCAAGTCAATTGGTCTACTAGAAAATAAAATATCACACATAGGTCTGCGCAAACCAGAAATGAAAACACGAAGAGCATTTTCTCTATACTTTTGACTAAGAGATTCTATTAATTCCTGATTTCCCTCATTAGACATTAAAACCTTATTCAGTATTGCAGTCAACTTCTGCTCGACCTCATCATAAAAATATGTAATAGTACTGGAGCCTTGCCTAAGCGTCAACAGTTCCTGTTCTAACGTAAAAATACTCTTTTTATCACCATACGAAAAATCTAGTCTAGCCAGTATAGCTTTAAAGTTAAGGACAGTGTTATACGAACTTAAAACGGTGTCCGCAGCACCCACTATCTTGTTTCTTATTATTGCAACAACCTGGTAATACTTTGAACTACCCTCATATCCTTCGTATAATTTATGGGCCGTCACGGCAGCCTGACGCCAAGAAACATATCTCGCTGAATTTCCATCAAATTCTGGTATTGATTTAACAATATCCAAAGGTTCATTGCAAATTATGCCTGGGACTATTTCAATTGGTTTGTATTCTTCCACACGAGGTGGTGTTTCTAACAGTGATAATCTATTGGTTAAGTCTTCAATCTTACTTTGAAAAATTTTTCGTGTTTCCTCAGTGGCCTGGGAAATGGCAGTTGTTAATAGCGCCTGGACGGTCTCAGCATCCATTATGTCTTGTTTAATGCTTAAACGTTCCAAGTTCAAAATTAAGTTATCAATACTCATAAAAATTTCACACTTAGTTTTTTGATTATTCTAATATATAGGATTTTCTCTCAACTAGGAATTAATTTTAAAACAAAATTTAAATATTCAATTATTAGAAAAAAATAAAAAAAAAAAGAATTTCTTAATATTATATTTTGATTACAAGAAAAGATTTTTTTTTCTTATTTTATCTTATTTAACAAAATTTCCTCTTTTTTCAAATTAAGAATTTAGTTAATTAAATTAATTTTTAAATTTGAATTTTTTTCTAAACAATTGCTATCTCAATTATTAAATAGTAAAATTAAGTAACAAATTTAGTGGTATTTACCCAAAAGAATAGATCGTAGCAACATTAGTCATCAACAATCTCCAGCAACATTCTTACCTAGGAACATTTTCCAGCAACACTCAGCTCGCAACATGACATTGTAGTGAAAGTCACAGCTTACGCCTTTATTCCAGTCGCGCTCTCTAGTAAATTTCTCCTAAGTTCTCTTATAAATTGTTTAGCTGCCTGCTTTCGTACGTTGTTGTTATTCTTCTCTTTATTCTCCCTGTTTGCTGTTTCAACAAATGATGTGAGGTGATAATTTCTCTGTTGTTCGATTAATGTTCTTGTTGTTGTGTTCTCTCTTGTAATTTTAAATTAATAACAACAATTTATTTATTACTTTTACAATTCTTTTTTTGAATTCTATTTCTGTCCTTATCACACACGGATTTTTGTGTTGTTATTTTTTTCTTTCAATCTTGTAAAAGTTTTTATTTGACCTTACTTATTGGTCAAGCTGTCCTTCATCTGACCTTTCTTATGGGTGAAAGAAGTTTCTATTTGACCTTTCTTGACGGTCAAGCAAATCACCAAATTTTTATTCAACAGGTTAATTTTTTAAATTTTGAAAAATTTTTCTTATACGAATTGTTAATTATTCAAGTACTAAAGATTAGTTCACAGTTTTTTTTCTCAAACTTTAATTGTGAATTTCAGTTAAGTTTATTAGAAATATTTTAGTTACTGGAAATTAACACTTTTTAAAAAAGTTTTTACATTTGAAGTTTTTTTTTTTTATGCAATTTCGTTTTTTATATGTTCACCATTTTTTTATTATTTTTTTTTTTCAACAATAAATTTTCCAGCTTCTTGTTTTAATGCCAATAAATCTAATTTGAATAGCACGGTCCCTGCTCGGGCGCCAATTAAACCTCTATGGGTTTTTTAGTTTATTTATTTGGGTAACCGTGCTAATTGAAACACACAATGTTTTAACACAATATTTCACACAATATTTTATTTATTTAATTCTTATTATTTTATTATTATATTATTATTTTATTTTATTAATTAACTTAATTAACTTATTTATTTAATTTAAGATTTAAGATCGCTTTCCTAATATGAGGATCGCTTATGATGTCTCTAGTCGACTAACTAAAAACTTAAATCTAAAAGCCTTTAAAAGGATAGAATATGAAAAATAAGACAGTAGAGAGAAGAATAGAGGTCAAATAAAGTTACAGAGATAGATGTAAATAATAATAACAATTTTGAAGAGAATAAAGAGAATAACATAAATGATTAAAAAATAATAAAGAAATGAGAGGGGGAATAATTATAACAACAAATTATTATAGTTATGTCTTAACTTATATTTTGTTTCATACTTCGTTTTGATGTCACTCATGTACTTAAATTACCTAGCCTTCGGTTGTACAATAGCGATTCTCTCGGGCGACGCTCCTTTTAGTACCCATGACAGAAGAATTGACATTCCGATAAATGACATCTGCAGGAACTGTGGATATAATGAGGAAGTTGGAAATATGTTTCACTTCATGGGTCAGTTCTCTGCTCTTGGCATAAACACACACAGTTTTCTGACCTTTCACTTTCTGACATCCTTGATAGAGATCTCTAATATAAAAAATGCTGCAATAGTAAGATTTATTTTGGACTAAGATTGGTTACCGCTAGGAAATCTTTGATCCCCCGATTGAATATTGATTGTGCCGGGCAAAGTGGGACTTCACCCTTTGGAGAGTGTCCACCACTTTATCTAATCTTATTTTTCAGTGTAAATTTATTCAATTGTAAAAAATTCGTAACATGGGGCAATTCATACCATACTCAGTAGGGTTTGCCATTTCCCACATGAATAAATAATCATTCAAATCCGTGCTGTCTGGGAAATGCGTTTCTGTGGAAAAATTATTTTCAATAAAAAGAATTGCCGAATTTGGTGTGAAAAGAAGGCGGAAGCAGTTCAAGGACCGACAATGCACATTAAATGATGCAGTATTTGGTGCAGTGTTTTTGAGCTTTAGAGTCATTAGACAGTACTCCTTTAGGACCTGTTACAGTCAATAGATATTGATCGCAAAATTGGTTTTTATCCAAAATGGAAGAATTGTACTTGTTCGAGTTGTAGTTGCAACATGCCAGTATCATATGCCACGCGCCATTCGAAACCGATTGGAAGGCGAGTTTATGTGCAATTGATCTCAAGTTTTGCAGCAACTTGTTGGCCGCCATGATCGAGAGATTTGACCCCAGGAGTATACTTTTTGTGGAGATACGAAACGAAATGCCAGAAATGTATGCCGAAATTGAAAATTGCGGATAGATCATCAAGGTGTAGGTGTAATGTGAAATGCATTGTGTTCAGTACTATTATGTTTTTTATGATTTCTCATAAAGATACTTATGCAATAAAGCCATAACATGTCGTGTGTGGGTTCCTTGAGCCAAATAGTGAGAACTATCATCGCTGAAGAAAATCTTGTTAGAACAATGGTCACTGATGTAGTCTGTAGTCCTAGCACCAAATCGAAAATGCTGTGAATGTTAAGCTGGCTTTTATTGTTTCGTGGGTTGGACTTTACATAAATGGAGGTGTGAACACAAATCCAAAATTGGCCCAGTCTCTTCAAATATTCTTCTTATATATAAAAATGAATGTGTTCATATTTGTTTGAGGGTTTGTTTGAAGTCTATAGACGGCTAAACGGCTGAACCGATTTTCTTGAAATTCTGGCAGTATATTCCTGTATTTCGGGAAGGAGTTATAGGCTACTTTTTACGTTGAAATAAGCAAATAAAATAAAATAAAATAAATAAAAAAAGGTATGAGTTTTATTGTCTAATAAAATATTACGTATACGTCACCCGTGAGCTCTATGTAATCTTCTATATGTATATATAAAAATGAATGTTTGTTTGTATGTAATTAATAGAATCGTAAACGATGCATTTGATCATGATATGCTCTTTAACAAAGTTGTTGCGCATGAGTCGACGGAGGTTTCTAAGTGGGTAATTTCCGGTAGATGGCGCCACTGAAAATTATTCAATATGAATGACAAGAAATTGGTCGACCTACACCTCAAGCACGGAAGAAAAGAGCATAATTATTATCAGACGGACAACGAGCATTGAGACCTGAAAATCTTCGAGTACATGCCGCTGAGGCCCGTTCGCATGAATCACTTGAACAACGAGAAGTGAGATTAGAAACTGATCGAATGCGTACTAGTCAGGCCCGTTCTTCCGAATCATCTGGGCAACGGGAAACAAAGTCAATAAAATGATTCAATATTAATTGGATATCTTTGGATTAATTGGATGTCTTTCCTTCAAATTTATTTTAGTTGGAGGCGCAACAACGTGCGCAGGGTACAGCTAGTTTCTTTATAAACATGACCATTCCTTGCCGTAATGCTTGAAAAGTGGCCTCATTTGGAACACCACTTTGTTAAGCTTAGTTACAGATACTGTTTCTAGTTCGGACATTGGTAGACTGCTTTCCTGCAGTATTTCGGCAAAAGGTTTAGCTTCTTGAACCGGCTAATAAATCCGCGGTTATTGTAACGGTAAAGACCGAACTAATAAAATTCAGTATCCTTTTCATTAATTATCAGAAGCACTTACAGGCGCTTAGAAAAGACAGATCTTTAGTAGTAAAGAGCCCTTTCACGCCTTAACGTCTACGCTATTTGTGTCAACTTCTTAATGCCTCCTCCACACATCGGACTCCAATTTTGCACAGCTGACTAAGCCAAGATTTTCATCATATCATTTTCTAAACGATATTTTCTTAACCATTTTTGGCATTACATCAACTTTCTGGTTGGTTCAGCGAACGAAAGCGAGACGAGTCATGTTTTAGAGAGCTGCAAGAACCTCCAATACATAGCTTCGAAGTGTGAGGAATAGCTCGTGGGTACTCTTGTGGTGCCTTTCGACACACGCTTTATAGGTTGATGCACTTTTTATCCTTTTGAATTCTTTTTTAATTCCTATGAGTATTGTTATAATCTTTCGTTCGTAAAATTCTTTTGAATTTCATTGTCTGGTAGGTAACATGTACTTAAAATGGCAAATATTGCATTTGACATCACAATTAAAATTTAATATTTACTCCTACGGTATCATGAAGCATACCATACGTATATAGGTAAGCCATGAAATTAATTTTTATAAGAAAACTGTTGATACAGAAGCACAAAATGAAAACGAGAAAAAGTGAATAACAGAAGAAGAGAAAAAGAAAATTAATTTCATTTACAAATAATTAACCACAACAACATGGGTTTTACGATCTGCTCTTTTGTTTGCGTGTGCAGTGCCTTTTAAATGGTTTACGATAATTGACAACAAAGCATGGGTGGAGAAAACCTACAACACACTTGCAAACTGACTCTCATGGAAACTTGACACAGGCATTTACACATGAGTAAACAATTACTGAAATGAAATTAAATATTTACAACAGATAACTCATATAAATACAACATTTTGAAGAAATTAAATAAAGAAATGCATTTAAAAATCTGGGAAGTAATCCACACTTCATTTTATGTACGACTTATATGGTATACGATATAAAGACAGTTTTCCGAATGGTAAGATTTTTTGGGCATTATTATCCAGGATATGTTGAGTTAAAAAAATTCGGATGTTGCACAGAATGTGTTGTTTAGGGATAAGCTTACAGAACTTCAGTCAGTCTTGTGTGAAGACGCGATGCGTGTTTGAAGAGAGTAGTCGTGGACTTCCGTTACAAAGATCTGTCGAATAATTGTCTTGTAATTGTTATTGTTTATGCAAAGGTATAAACAGAGGAATAAAAAAAAAGGCAATTGTTGTAGTTTACATAAAGTTGTGAACAGTGGCACACAGAATTGTGCAAATAATGAAGAATTTTAATTTGAAATAATAATAATTTCAAAAGAAACAAAATTTACTTTTATTTTATTTGCAATCTACGAGCTCATATTTCAAAGGTTTTTAAAACGAAAAAACGTAACGATTAAGTTGCGTGTACGGTATGAGACGACACTTACGATGTATCGTCTCCAGCCTATTGGAGATTAAGTTAACAAGAGCCACAAATAATATCTCCAGAATATAGTTGGTACATTCGAAAGCTACACGGAATTATTCGAGACGATAATTAACATATCAATCACGCCCAATTTCGGCACTATTATAGTAGATCGCGTTCCTTAGTTAAACGAATCTATGACTCATAGGTCCGTAGGGCCTGTACAGAAAACATAAATATGCGAAGAGACTGTGTTCCTATATAGTAGAACCAGAAATAAAACTATGCCTTCCATAACCAAATCATAATACGGTTTAACAAGCAACGGTATGTGCAATTAGAGAGTGTAAATACAAATGTCTAAGATGACGTTTGAATCACGGGGTCGCGTCTAATAAGCCAACACGCTACCTACTGAATAATGACGTTCCTGGACCTTAGTACATTCATAGTATCAACATAACTGACACACTAGAAAAGGTTAATACCACGGGTAATTTGAACAAGTTCATACGTGCTAAAGGCATTACTCAGCCGAAAGGAAGAAAAGATCTGACACAGACTCACCAATTTACGTATGTATGAACATAGACACCAGACAATGCGAATGTGAACCACATTCCTAAGCCGAGGGGCAAAAAAAGATCTGACACAGACTTACCCATTTACACATGTATATACATACATAGAGATCAAGTTAATTTAGTTTGAAATTGGGTCTTACCAGAATCAATCTTATGAACTTCATAGCTATTATAAAAGTACGCTGGCCTCTAATAACACTCTTTTAGCGGCTGGAAATACCAAACTCTTCAAAGCTGCTATAACGAGAATGAAGACGAGACCGCAGAACATCTTCTCCGTAATTTTCCGCAAATTAGAAACCTGAAACAAAGGATTTTAGAGCACCCAAAATGTAATTAGAGAACGTGTCCAAATAACTACCAGTTGGTTCAAAAACAGATTTTGGAATATTACCAAAAGTTTTTGCTCCCAAAATGAAATAATCCTAACACATGGGGAATCTCACGTTTATCTTCCAAAAGGAAATTCATGCTATCGGAAGATATCAACAATTTAACTTCGATAAGAGATAGAAAAGACAATTCATCTCACAGTCAGGCCGTCATTCGAACAACCAGCTCTTATGAGTTTAAACCGAAGTTAGTATGGGACTGTCTGAAAAAGCTGAATCAGCTGGATAGAGAAAATAAGGATACACTCTATAGGATTCCAGGTTATACAGGAATGCAGCGAATGTTTGGAAAACTATGCTCAGTTTAAGGGAAGATAAAGAAAGGTAAAGACTTTTCTCAAGCAGAGTGAGTGTGAGACAATCACAATTTTGGGTGGGAATTACATCCACAAACAACCAGAGGTGAGTAATTGACCTTTTAACAGGACACTGTAGACTCAGAGTACGCCTATGCGAAATGGATGAGTATGAATCATAGGAACACGTTCTTATAATCTGTCGATTAATATATTCCAGAAGGAAACATTTAGATTCATATCAAGTACAAGGCAGGGAATTGTAGACACCGAGCAGTATCCTAGAGTTTGTCAGGGCAATAAGCTTGGGGGACATGTAATACACTTAGCCCGTAAAGATTGAGGAGAGTGCAAAATATCGTATAGCCACAGAACTAGGGCACCTCTTCACCATAATAACAATAATAATAACTATGACCTATGTAACGTGAGAAGCTAGGCCGTAATCCTGACTGAAGGGTTGTAATGGCCAATTATGTATGTATGTATGTAACGCCAGCTAGATTTATAAAAACTTTATATTATTAAGTACATTGATATAATTGAGCAGACAATACGAAAGGAAGCTAAGGTTTTCAGTGCGCCTACCAATTTTCTTCACCATAACCTAAGTTTCTAACCAATAAACAAAATCGAATAAGTACCTTTAATGTCGCTAAGTCATTTGATTCAATCGATGATTTTCCTCTTTTTGATGGCCATCCGTTTATGTTTTTGGGACGAACTTTTGACTTCTTAACTCTAATAACTAGGTATGGTTGTAGTAAATTTTAATGCCCACACATACGCATATATATCCTGCATTAAGACGGAGATTATTTAAGATAAGTTTTGGGAAATCTTCTCAATTACTATCTTAAAATGCTCAGTATTTGTAAGTGTTTGATTTTATAACTGAATTAACAGCTGGCAATTGTTTTATTTTGAAATTTATTATCATATTTTATACATATGTATACAATTAAAACATAATTGTTTTCATTAAATATTCAACTTTTCAATAAATAAAGGCCTATTATTTATTCATATCCTCTGTATGAACACAGAAATTTCATTTTGAAAGCTTCAAATACGTACTTACAAGTAAATTTAATGTAATTAAATATGAAAATGACCATAAAATATGCACATGACAAGCCGAATCAAACACGGCTTCACTCAAATGATATACAAATTGAGTTATTGCGGAAATAAAGGGTGCGAGGCGATAAAAGGGAAGAAAATGATGAAATTTGAACAACTGATGAAATTATTGAGTATAAAAGAATGATGCCGAGAGATAAATATTTACTGTTCAATTTTATTTTTATTTTTTTAATCACATAATTGTATCAGAGAGATATTTACTTACAGTGCGTATGTTTATGGTATTTTAATTATTAAAAAGGAATAGGGTGACCCTCGAATAAAATATAATTCAGCTGAAAATTTTTATTATTTGAATATAAAATCAGAATTTTATAAGAATATATATGCATTTATTCTGTAAAAACAAACAATAACATAACAAGAAAGAAATTGTGTGAATAGGAACAAAAAATCTCATACAGTATGTCCAATTTTCCATAAATCTAGCGCTTAAATCAGGCTGTATTTTACTAATGGCATGGATTATTTTATATTTGAGGACTACTGTGGTTTATGGCTTATTCGTTTACACTTGCAACTTAAGAAAACCTCACAAGAAAAAGTCTAAAGAAAAATAATTGTACGATATTGATGGCAAGTTCAATTCACCTTCACGTGAAATATCCATATCCTGAAATCAGGCATGTAAAATATTCAATGTGGCATGAACTGTGAGGCACACAGCGCCATTTTGTTAAAACAACATAACGTTGCTGTCTAGGTTATTATATGCAACCCAAAAAAGTAGGTAATCATCGACCTATAGTGCACCCCGTTAACAGTGATTGTCTGATCAATACAGCTACCAAGGAAATAAGAACTTATGACGTCGACGGCTTAAAATCCACACTAAACATGGGATGTATAGGGCACTCATGTGGATTGGTATCATTCCAAATTTGATAATTTTGTTTATTCACGTACCCATTCATCAAAAAATACGGCCATCACAGAAAATGGCATTTAAATGAAAATTAGGGTCTGTCACTAACTTGTCTAGAACGCATTCTTCAAACATACCTCGTTGTGTCTGAGATTAGGAAAAATAGGCTGAATAAATGAAACAAATTTGTCAGATTTGGCTTCAACAAGATGGCTGTTTTCAACTGTCTAAGTTTGGAAGTTCTTATTGTAAGATCCGATATGAAACTTGATCTTTAAATGATATGCCCTAAAAAGACCTAAAAAAAGAGACGTGGGATTTGATCACATGCTGTCGTCTTCATTGCCATCAGGTAGAGATGCCACAAACCTCAAAACGATACATGAACAAAATTTATTTGGCAACTTCCTATCAGCAGATTTCTGCCAAAAACGCTGAGTTTAAATAAAATTCCCTCAAAAATCTCTAAGCTATCCTTATCACATCTTTTCCAAGCCTAATAAACTTCAGGATGCTGCCCGATTTGAACAAGAAAAACTCCCTGCTCAGTACCTGATATGCAATCAGAGGTTTCTACTTCCGCACAAGCTCCAAATATATGTTGTAATAATACAATTCCATCATCACAAGATCAACATATGACGCTCGAAATCATAGCCCAATCTTTGAGCCTACAGCGCCCTATCAATTGGCTGGTTACTAACCTCAGGTTATGCCTGGATAACCTAATGTATGGCTCAAATCTCCTTCTATTGTAATTATCCAACAAAAATTAAGATTCCTCTTTGGAAAATGAAAGTGCTTCCACATCAAAAAAAATGTTCGTTTTATGTTTTCTGTGGAACCGGAATTAATTCCACTTCTGATCGAAAATGAATTCCGTGTGGCAAGCCCGTCTATCTGAAGGCGTTACAAGAAAAAAATTAAAAATTTTGCAAAAGAAAACTCGTTAAAATATTTTACTTCTAATTAACTGACCAACACTGTTTGTATGGTATACAATATATTGCAAAATACTTTGTGAATACCGTATTTCCAATAAATTTTTAACAATTTGTTGCATATAAAAGTATTTTGCAGTAGTGGATAATAATACTTTGATTGATATTGTTGTTGTTGTAGTGGAAGCTGTCAGTAGATTTTGGTATGACATATAAATTTCAACATTTTAAGCATGTCACAATATGCAGATCAACATATAAAATACCAAAGCGTGATGTGGTAAAACAAACATTTTTTTGACTGCTGTTGCTGCTGCTACTGAAATGAAAACAAAAAACAAAAAAAAACTGAGTAAAAGCCATAATGAAATAATCATCAACATCAACAGCATAACTAACCATCGTGTGGCGAATCAATAAATAGTTTCGTAGAAAAGCTGACATGCACACTGTCATTGCCAGTGATAGGGATGTGGTATATTTGATGGCTTAAAGCTAAGAACTTCCGGACATAATGCGTTATATGTGTGTCTTATGTTGACAGGTCTAATGATTCAAAAGAACAAATTAATGCGGCTTCATTTGTTGTATATGTATACAATGGTCAGAAGAAAATGAAAATCAAGTCGTTACGATATTTTCTTGTAGAATTGTGCTTAAATCAAGAGACCTTTTTTTCAAGCAAAAAGAAAATGTCGTATGGTAAAGAAAAATAATTGTATCTTAAAATAATAATTGTATTCAAGCATATACTTTGCAGGTCTTCATTTAATTTCTATTTTCACAGAGACTTTGCAATTTTCTCAAGCACGCATATTCATCCTAAAGCTTTCCAAAAGTTTGTAAAGTTCAAAAGAAAATTAAATTAAACAGTAAAATTTGGACAGTGGGGCAGCAAGATCGAGTTTTTGAATACTGTTTCGGGGGGAATTGGGGTAAAGCTCCAAAATAAAGTATTTGACGAGATGCGAGTAAATAAAAATACAAAAGTATTAGATTTCAAAACAATCAATTATTTATTATGTACAAAGAACGTACCTTTAGCTTCGGGGGTGGATCGGGTAGTGATCTCTTTTCATTTATATTGTTTACAATTCACAATAAATTCATATTAACACAGGGGTGGTTTATACACTTAAACTAAAACTTATAGCTGAGCCAAAAGGTAGGGTGGCCAGCGTGAACATCCCGCCCCCCTTGCAACATTGCAACAAGAAGACCGAGAAGTCACCTGGCCAGAGATCAAAGTTAACAATTCAGGGTAAAATCTATAATACAATTTTTGTGTATAACGTTAAATTATAAAAAAGTTTTGCGGGCGATGAACGTGTTCTAACAAGAGCCTGGTTGTGGGTTGCGCTCCTCTTTTGCTTCCGGTTAAGTGGGATCCTTCTTGTTGCCAGCTTGTTCCGAGGTGTTTGTCTCTTAGGCGTTCGACAATTAGCCTACGGGTTACTAGATTCTCTGTAAATAAAACGACAAACACACAACCAAGGAAAAAATAAAACGTTATTAGGTTTGTTCTTGAGTAGCGGAGAACGAGTTTCCCAATCGGCCATGTTAGAATGCCAGTGGCGAATCGAACACCGGAAACTCGCACTTTCGAATCAGGGCCAATAATCCCGTTTAATTCGGTTTAGTTTTCAAACGTTAGGGGATAAATTGTCATTAGAAATGACAACAAAGTCATCATCAACGAATTTCCTTAACAGGTTTTCCTAGGCATACAATTATTAGAGTATTAACTTTATGTCGAGATTCCACGTGATTCCAAATGTCTGTGCCTACCTGGTCCACGATAAACGATACTCGATTTGCCGCAAAGTTGGCCAATGGCAAGGGGGGTTTTTGAAGCCAGGACAGAACGATAGTCGAAACTGTCCCACAAAGGCTTCCGATCTGGTAAGATTCGGCTTCTAATGAAGTGAAAATACCATTTTTTGCCAATAGAGTTGCATCGCAGAGCTCTAAACGGGGTAAAGTTTACACTTCTACAGGCACAACTTTAGTGTGACAGCGAGTAAGTGGGTGAAAAATTCACCAGGCGGGGTTAGGACTCTACTATACAGATGGCAGCATATGCTTTCTCAGAAGCATCACAAATTGCATGAAATACTTCACGCTGAGGGTTCAAATTAACCCAACGGGGGATGTTAATCCTGTCGATGTACGAGTAATCACCGACAAACTCAAGCCATCTGTTAAACGTTATGGGTTCCAAACATTCGTCCCAATCTGTTCTGCCTTAACAAATATGTCGCATAAAATAATCCTAGCAACTACGATTTTAGGTGCCACTCACCCAACGGGGTTAAATAGCTTCGGCTATTTGATACAAGACAGAACGGTTTGTGACTATAGAGAAACAGGGCGTTGGAGCTGGCTTGAAGAGAAGTGTTTCAATGCTCGCATTCCAACGGAAACCCAGAGTTTTAGCTGTGCTGGCGTCTGACAATTTCAAAAATCCGGAACTTTGTGGATGCATAAGAGGAAAAATGAATTTTGGGACTTAAAACGATATGATGAGGTAAATAGTGAACTTGGTCAGGAGCATAATAAAATAGAGTATAATAAAATAGACTGTGGTCTAGGAAAGGGTATTCCCCAATAACTTCCTCGATTTAGGTTTCAATTTCGGGGCTCGGTAGCAATCGGATTTCAAATTTTGAGCAAATTCACCTTTACGAGAGGGTCAAGGATTCAACTCCGTAGGGGATTTGGACGTAGAGGGAAAAGAATTTGACTGACGTATTTTGCCAGTCACAACCCAACCGAAAACGGTTTGTTAGGCAATCAAAGGGTTTCTGGGGTCTTTTCGAACTCCAGAAAGCATTATCTGGGAGTATACATCTCCACCTAATAGCAAATCCATATGGGCATATTTAAAATCATTTAAAGAGAGATCGGGTGCATCAAAATCAGCATACTTCGCTAACGAGCATGTGGGTAATTGACCAGTGAGCTTTTCAACAACATACGCTTCCGTGGTCAATTTGAACGATGGATCAATAGGCGATCGTAACGAAACAATACAAACTTTTCTAGAGCTTGCTACCACTGCGCCATTAAGGCCCACAACAGTGGCAGCAGGAACCGAATAGGTTGGGAGATCTAGCTTCCGTTGCAATTTTCGAGAGATGAAAGTAGCTTGAGACGCTGGGTCTATCAGAGCTCTCGTAGAAAACATCGCATGATCTAATTCTATATTAACCTTGGCAGTTCCTAACAGAACTTTTGAAGACGGGGTGGACTGTAAACGGGTAGCGAAGTTTTGAAACGATCGAGAAGCAGTGGATGTAGATGGGCCATTATCTACTTTATTTCGCCATTGTGCAGGAGAAGGCGGAGGGGTTTCAGGAGAACTATCAGGGGTAGAAGGGTTAGCGGGGTAAGTTCCAGTCCTCGGTTCCTCCCGGGGGGAAGATTCGGTACGATGAAGTAGCGAATGATGTTTTTGTTTGCAAATATAGCAAACGTTAGAGCTTAGGCATCTTTTTGACTCATGAGAAACGGCCAAACAATTCGTGCAACACTTATGATCTCGAACAGATAATATGCGTTCACTAACCGACATTCTCAGAAAATCAGAACATAAACGAAGCGGGTGGTTCTGACTACAAATTGGACACTTTCTTTGGGGTATATTTGGGGCGACAGTCTCATAAGTTCTGAATTTTCGGGGGATACCAGAGCTGCTTTGGTTAGGAGCTTATATAAAATTGTGGTTGCCAGTAATATCAGAAACAGATTCCAGAGTTCGGTATCTGGCAGTCAGGAATGCATCCATCTTGCTCCACTTAGGCAGGTCTGAGCAAGGACCTTGAGATTGTTCCCAAAGACCTAGGGTGTGTTCGGGGAGTTTCGTGGAGCAAATGTACACAAAACTTATGTCCCAATTTTTCGTTTCTATGCCCAACAACGACAAATTCGTTATACAATCATTAATCGTTCGTTGCAAACTCTTAATGGACGGGCCAGATTCTCTGGATATGGAAGGGAGGTTCAAAAGAGTTTTCAATTGAGAATTGACCAATACTCTTTTATTCTCGTAACGATCGACGAGATTCTGCCAAGCCATGTCGAAACCATCATTCGTCATGGGGCAAGTTCGTATTATGTCCCTAGCCTCACCTTCAGTTTTCTGTAAAAGATAATACATCTTTTGAATATTTCCAATATGGGGGTTAGTTCCGTAAATGGCCGAAAACATATCTCTAAATGTTGGCCAAGAATCATAATCGCCAGAAAAGGTTGGAGTGTCGCATGGGGGAAGGTGAATGGGGACGGTGTTAACAATTGGGTTCGCGGCCTTACTTTTAAGGCTATCAATTAATCCGTCAATTAATGAGGCAGATTGAAAATACAAGGTATATCCCGACATATACTTGGCCTTCGTGTCCTTTGTTGAGACTTTGGTGTCTTCGGCATTTTCCAATAAGTCTTCGTAACTGTCACGAAAGACTTCCCACAAACGGGTCAACTCCTGCCGATGAACACCTAGAGAGTGAACCGAATGTTCCTCTCGTGGAATAGCCTGAATAAAGCTTTCCAAATCGCTTAGGCGATTATAATTTCTATTTAAATTTCTTAAAGCGGCCATTTTATTGAAATCAGAAATTCGGGTTTTTATAATTGATTTACCGGGGGAAAAAATTCAAAAGAGTTCGAAGAATTTAAATTAATTAATTTAGACAAAACTTTAAAAAGGGCCAAAGTATAAAAACTCAAAAGAGTAGAGTTTATCGAAAAAATAGAAAGTTCAAACTAAAAGTCCAAACACTTTTAATTCGAGAAATTGAAAAAAATATTCGCGACAAAGTTTAAAAGGGTTTGGGAAAAATTTCGAAACAAAATTCAAAAAATCGAAAAATTTTAATATAATTTAAACAAATAAAATTATTTTATATTTTAATAAAAATCAAATTATTAATTTTAAATAACAAAAAATATTTGTATATATTATTATTTCAATTTGTATTAGTGTAAGAATATAAGGCACAAATATCGTAACAAAGCAGAATATATAAAAAAATAAACGCGACCACCTTAATTAGTGACGAACTTCCGACTGTTCATAAGTATACAACAATAACAACACGCAGGAGCAATATATTCTGTGTTGTTTGTGTATGTTTTTTTTTCGTTTGTTTATATTATTTTGCTTTTTGTTTTCCTTATATTCTTGCACTTCACTTTACACTTTATATTTAAACACAATAGGCACCAAATAAATTATACACCAAGAAAGGAAATACAATTTACATACCTTGAGTAAATTATTTAATTTGAAATTACTTTCTGTAAGAAGGGTATGGTTTTCCAAAAAACAAAAACAAATGTGGCGATCTTCGAGACGAAATCTGTAAATATAGTCTCGCAAATATTTCATTTTATATAGGGGATGATCCGGCTCGATTGGACCAAATGTTTCGGGGGGAATTGGGGTAAAGCTCCAAAATAAAGTATTTGACGAGATGCGAGTAAATAAAAATACAAAAGTATTAGATTTCAAAACAATCAATTATTTATTATGTACAAAGAACGTACCTTTAGCTTCGGGGGTGGATCGGGTAGTGATCTCTTTTCATTTATATTGTTTACAATTCACAATAAATTCATATTAACACAGGGGTGGTTTATACACTTAAACTAAAACTTATAGCTGAGCCGAAAGGTAGGGTGGCCAGCGTGAACAAATACAAAGAGAATATATATCTGAAATTCTATATTTGTCAGAAGAATCTCTATTGTTATCTAAATTTTTTACTAATGAACGTAGTTACTATTTAAAGATTTGCTTTTTTGATCTGCATTGTTCGACATATCGATATGTCTGGGCAGGGGTTCGAACCACAACCTCACTTGGAATAAGCTAACCTACTACCTGCTAGACTAAGGCAAATTTGAATCATACATACATACATACATAATTGGCCATTAGAACCCTTCAGTCAGGAATACGGTCTAGCTTCTCACAACACTCATGTTGTGCGCCTTAATTTATACTTGAGTGGTGGGACCTACAATCTTGAGAAACTTTTTCATGGCAATTTTATTTACTCTCAGCGTTTGTGCCAGAAATCTGCTGAGAGGAAGTTGCCGAAAAAATATTTTTTTTTCATATTTCGTTTTGATGTCTGACCAGAGGCTCGAACCCGGGCTTTACGTGTAATAAGCGAACACACTACCTACTAGACTACGGCAACAACAATTCGAATCATACAGTTCGACAAGGTGCACACACCTACTAAATGCACTATAAACGTCTGATATAGCAGATCAAAACCGTTTCCATTCTTGGTTATTGACTGGTGACTTGGTTATTGACTGTTCGTATCTGCTAAAGTGCCTCTGTCAGATGTTATGATGCCACCCAAATAATAAAATTTGACAGTTTCTTCGTCACGATTAAATACTTGGAGGTTATCTAAAATTTCTAATTCTTATGGAGGCAGAATAACTCTGAAGAGGTCCGGAAACCTAGGAAGATATTCCCGCTAGTTAGATGATCGCTGACGTGATTTCTGCAGAAGTTGAGATTTGTAGAAGGAAAGGATCTCACACTTAATACGTCATTGTCCAGCCCATGCGAAATGTAAAATTTCCACAATTCTTGCACAAAATTCAGGCTTAATTTGACCTTTGGTATGTGCAATGTTAGCTTTGAGGACCGCTGTGGTATATGGTTTATACCCACATTCCTGCGACTTAAGAAAACCCTACAAGAAAAAGTCAAACACTGTCAAATGGCACAATCTCGGTGAGCAGTATACATCACCTACATGTTAGATAAACACATCTTTAATAATAATATTCAACGTGGTATGAGTTGCTTGGAACCTAGTGGAGTATTGTTCAAACCATACGTCGTTATTGTACAGATCATCTAATTCACACCAAATGATGTTGGTAATCATAGACCTACGTTGCTCGCCATTGACACTGATGACTGGGCCAATGTCGTTTTCAAAGAAATATGGGGTGATGATGCCGCCAGCTCAAAATCAACATCAAACAGTAGCTTTTTCGGGATGCATTGGACACTATTGGATCGCATGTCGATCAAATTCGATAAATTTATTGTTCATATAACCATTCATCCAGAAATGAAACTCATCGGTGAAAAAAAATGTTAAACAAGTGCCTTCTACTCTATTTATAATGAAAATGAATACAAGGGGCGTATGATTTATTCCTTAATTTCCTATCAATCATACGCGGCATACGAAGAACGCAGTAATAGATGTGTAGCTGAGATCAAATCTCTGAATGAATTGTTTTTTTCGCTACTCATAAGTACTCATGAAATTTTGAGTATGAGTAGCAATACATCAGAGATCAGCAATGAATCGTTTTTTCGCTAGTCATAAGCACTTATGAAATTTTGAGTATGAGTCAACAATATTAAAATTCAACTACACTGATTCATTCGTACTCACTACAACATTAATTCATAAGTACAGGTTGCAATGAGTATGAGTACAATGTTGACATCAAAGTCATAACATTCGATATATGTATGTTTGATTCATAAGCCTACTCATTTAGATTCATAAATTTAGAAAAATACTTATAATACTCATAAATGATTCGACTGAATCGAATCGTTCATCAAAATTCACACTTTTAGTTGTTGTTGCATTTACAAAAAAAGAAGAAAGAAAAAGACAGCAAGCAAAGCAAACACACAACCTTCTAGTGAGTAATGTAGTGTTTGTACGCAAATCATACTCATTTTGTGATTCTTGTAAATGTTGAGTAAAAGAGAGTCCAAATCAACAACATCATGCGTATTGTTAAGTATGAGTACGATGAGTACTCCAAACTATGAATATGAGTAGTATGAGTATGATATTAAAATAAGTATGAATGCGTATAAGTATCAGAAATTATGAGTATGATTCGAATCTACACATCTTTTGAATGCTCATTGCTGATCTCTGGTCAATAGACAACTGGTCCACAGTTTATTCAGCGGAAACAAACGTCGCTGTCTATTGTCATTCATGGGTTTTTTGACAAAACGGACTGAATAAATGACAACTAATTTTGCATATGAAGCTTCATCAAGATTGTCGATATCAACCATCAAAGTGTGGAGTTTGCTGTTAGCCTCTAAAAAAATAATTTAAATACAGCTTAATTTTCTTTTTCATTTTCCACCGTGTTTCATTTAAAAATTCCGTGTAATAGTTTTTTAATTAAATGAAAATTAACTGGACTTTTATAGGATTCTTCTTTCCATTTTATTTTTATTCTTTTCATTTCAACCATTTCTCCTACTTTCCAATTATCTTTTGAAGAAAAAAGGATTTTTTTTTTGTTGAATTTCTTTCCTTTCTTGTGAAGTTGATTTCTTTAAGAATTCATTCAAGCATATGAATTACCAGACGGAACTTAATAAAAAGGAAAGTTAAAACACGTACAGCAAAACATTCTAAGCATACTAATTAAGAATTGCTAAAACCCTTTCAAATGCAGCTCAATGGGCTTAATTAAAACTTCATAGACATAGACACATAGGTGGCGCTGACAGCGTTAAGTAGACATAATTTTTAGTTAATCCTAAGTTTTATAAGACATGTGCACAAATTTTGCAGCCTTGGGACAATTAGTTAGAAGGACAAAGCATTTTGAGTGAAGGAATCTGTTGTGTGTTAACCAAGTAGGGTTTTTTGCCGAAAGCTTGACTTGGCTTAGTAAACATTATTTGGACTTTGCACTACGGTTTGTTAACGAAACAAAATAATCATAGAGAATAATGCATACAGTGGGCGCCCCAAAGAGGATTTATTGACAAAAACATCGAAAAAGTTTACAAAATGATGAATGCCCACAAACTGAAGTTGATCAAGATAGTTGAGGTTATAAGAATATCAAAGGGATAACAACCAATTGATAATTCTGAACAATATTTTAAGCATATCTACCATAAAAAGTTCGAATTCAGAGGGCATTGTTGCGATTGTCAGTATCTGTAACACTACACCGAGCATACGGTCTTCTTCGGATGCGCTCCACCCCGAGAAGCCATGGCAGACATTTAAACGACATTGTGGACATTGTATTCCACACATAATGGCATTAATAGGTTCATTACATCAATAGAAAAATTCGATAACGTATGATGACACACACTTAGATGAGGGTAATGTGAAGGAAGAGGTCACGTTTAAGCAAGCATTTGGGCCCATTGTAATACCAAAATACATAGTTAAACCGGCGATTAAATATTCCATAGAGAAAACTTACGCGAATCTAAATAATATGTTGCTATTACAAAGCTATATTACATTCTATATAAAGCATGATGAATCGGTTCAACATCTCCAACAAAACGCAATCTGAAAAAATACAACTTTGGCGACTTCCTCTCAGCTAGGTCGTAATTCTGACTGAAGGGTTGTAATGACCGATTATATATTACAGCAATCTTTATATTAGAGAGCTCGCTCAATGAAGTCAAAAAGAAGAGATTAGAAATTGTCATCTTCCACTCTTTCTCCTCAGATCCACAGCTCCTGCAGAAAGCCATTTGCCTAAAAGCCAAAATTGTCGGCATGCGTACCAAAAGGTCAGTGGGTAGTATGAATATGATATTAAAATAAGCAAGAATGCGTATAAGTAATAGAAATTATGAGTATGATTCGAATCTACTCATCTTTATGAATACTCATTGCTGATCTCTGTTATATACACAACAAATGTTTGTGTTTTGTCGGTGTTGTGTGTTATCGTCACAATCATCGAATACAGACATGGAAAAAGCGGTCTATGAAAATCCTCAGCATCAACTGAGATCCTGTCACCAGATTGGATAACTAATGTAAAAATAATAAAATTTCAGTTAAATGCAGTCGTTAGCAAGTGGTTCATAAAATTTTATTTAATTCGTAAGAAAAAATTACAAAATTCATGAAAAAAAATTATTTTTGTTTCGTTTATTTACAGATAAAAATCGTAATGCCAGTCCATCCATTTCAAGTGATAAGAAAACCAATTTAGTTGATGCGGTTGATCCAGCCACTAGCAGTGAGGCAAAATTAAAACCAAGGTCAAGGTATGTTTATTCCTATTTTTAAAATTTTTTTTAATAAAAAAAAAGGAGTGTGCTCGAGAAAATTAGGTTACAGCACCAGGTTTATGTCTCTTTCTATTATTGAAAAACAAAGTAATTATATTGTAGGTACAAGTCTTGATTAAACCTACGAAATCACCAGGCCAGTTGATAAAACTTTGAGATTACCAGTAGGCTCTTTCAAAAGTGGCTACCGAAATTTGACTGTTTCTACCGGCCAATTAATCTGTCAAATTATTCAATTTATTTTGCCAAATCACCCTACACGATCTCAGGAAATAACGAGAGTTCGCTGAATGGGCTTTGGTACAGTTAGCAACTAACCCGAATTTTTTTTAGTAAAATTATCTTCAGCGATGAGATCCACTTTTGAACGAAGGAGTAAATGAACAAATAAAATGGTTGAATTTGGAACGATACCAATCCACATGGCATAATTGATATCTCGAAGGGTTTTGGTTTGTTTGATGATGTGAACACTATTTAGATGCATTTAATCTCATTGCAATTTACATCACTTAATTCGGACCGAAAATTGGATCCAACTCACAGACATACATAACATAATTGGTCATTACAGCCCTTTAATCAGGATTTCGACCTAGTTCCTTATGTTGTGTGCGTTAATTTTTATACATGAGTGGTGGGGGACCTACGGAGTCGACTCCGAACAACAGATTTTTGAGAAACTTTTACTCTCATAATTTTTTTGCCAGGAATCGACTGAAAGGAAATCGCCAAAGAAATATTTTGTCATATTTTGTTTAGTTGGAGATGCCTGACCTGTGGTTTGAACCGAGACCTCACGTCTAATAAACCAACTCACTACCTGCTAGACCACTGATCCAACTCAACCAATTCTTAAAAGCAATGTCGTAATAAAAAAAAAAACATTAAAGTATCCTCACATTTCAGGCCAGGTCGTGACACTTTAGTCAAAAAGCAATTGTGTGGCGCTTTGTACCCACCTTTGAGAAACTAGGTCGTAAAGGTTGATGGACTAATTATGTTATGTATGTTTGTACCCAGACAAGCCAAAAACTCCTAATTTTTTAGAATTTCTATAGTAAGAAGATTAGATTAGCTAGAAGCTTATCGTTCACATGTAAGTTCACTCGGTGGTCAAATGGTTCATTGTGTTAGTCAGTGTGAGGTAAAAGTCCTTTTGGCATGATCCGCTAATGGGTTTGAACCACCATGAGCTTCTAATGAAACCGGCCAGTTCCCTTAGGGGAACGTTCGCCACCATGCCCTACTGTCCACTGCTGGATGCAACAGTTTCGAAATTCGGCAACCAGGTATGCTGGTTCATCCTGAGTTTGTTGAATTCCATGCTGGTTTTTCCAATTTCGTAAAACGTATTCTTTTAGGGGTACAGCGTCTTCCTCCACATCGTCGCCTCATCAGACATCTCCGATCAATTCCTTCCCTTCAAAATGTTAACAGCTGTGTTATCTGTAAAGCTCAGGAAAAAAAAATTTCAAACCTTTTAAAGATACTCAAGTAGTTCCTTGATTTTTTTCTGCCCACTGCTGGACACAGCAGTTTCGGAATTCGGTAACCAGGTATATTGAATTCCAGGCTGATTTTTCCAATTGCAAATGTATTCTTGTAGAGGCGCATCGTCCTCCACATCGTCTCCTTTTCAGACATCTCCGATCTTTTCCTTTCCATCAAAATGTTAACAGCTGTAGTATCTGCAAAGGCCGGTATAGAAATATAAAACCTTTTGAAGACATTTCTTTTTTATGCGATGGAATTTAAACACTATTTTCTTAAATTGTCCACCGGGTGCCCCGACGGTCTAGTTGGTAGTGTGTGTCTGAGTATTTTGTAATTGTGATTGTCTAATTGTTTACATTATATGACTTAAGCGAAATAGAAAAAGAAAATGAGAATTATTACAAGGCAATTCTCGAGAAAAAATGATTTGAATGTTTCAAAATAAACGTTATATCACACTACCCCTGCTTCCTTTATCCTATAACTATCTAGCTGTTATTCCAATACAGTACACTACATGAGTATGAGTTCATTCCTGAGTGTAGGTCTTGATAAAAAAAAAAATTTTTATTTAAAGAATGAAATTTATTTATTTAAATAATTGTAAGGATCTATGATCAAATTTTTTCGTGGGCACTCCTTATTAGATTTAAAAATTTTATTTAAAAAATTTGAACGCAAATTAATTTCGTTCTTTTATTTTCATATGCGATATTTAAAAAAATATTTTCTAATCTCCAAATGAAATCTAACTAAACAACAACATTTACAAAACGTGCAACAAATTGTTGCAAAATAAAACATGTACGCTAATTTCAATATGCCATGGCAATGGTGCAGATCTTTGATAAGACGGGCATCACGTAAAACAAAACAACAAATTAACAATGCTTCTGAGGATTGTAATTTACAGTAAACATTATAAAAGCAACAACAACAACAACAGCAATTTATTAAAAATAAATTGAAGAAAAAAAACAAAATTGTTTTCATAGTTTTAATTTTTTTATATAAAATTTAAAAACCAATAATTTATTATTAAAGAATAATTGAATAAAAACAAACAAAAACTTTCACTAAGTTAAATAGAAAATTTAAATAAAAAAATTAAAGAAAAAAAACTTAAATTTAATAAAAAAAAACATTTAAAAGTTTGTCTAATCCGTAAGTGTCCATTTGTTGAAGTAAAAAATTTAAATAAAATTATATAATATAATATAAATTATTATATTAAAATAATGAAAAAAAAACAAAATCCATAATAAATATTTATGAAATGCATAAATGATTACGTAAATATATTCCAAGAAATTTATTATTACTTATAAAAGAAAAAACGTTTTTTTACATGCATATTTATACAAATAGTAGATAAATTTAAATGTAATTATTAATTAGTTATTTAAAAAATATAAACAAACAAAAAATCAAAAAAGTTGTTGTATCAGCATGAACTGCAAATTAATATTTCTTTGAATAATAATTAAATGATGACGTTGTTACTCGATATACATTTCATTATTAAAACAAAACAAATAAGAAAAAGAAAAAGAAAAAAATATATATATGAATAGAATATAAAAAGAAAAACAAAAACAAAAAAAGAAAAAGAAAATCGATACGTTTACAGTATAACTTTTCATGAAAAGTTGAAAAGTTTTTAATTAAAAGCAGAATTTATTTTTGTGTTTAACAAGCAGAAAGAATATTAAAATTTGTAAACCATATTGATTACTTAAAGGTTAAGCTCGATTACAAATTATTATTTTTGTAAGTAAAACAAACAAACAACAACAATAACAACAACAACAACACATAAAACAAACATTATCAATCATTAATTTAAAGCTAAAAAAAAAAGAAAATTTTTCTTTCGAATTAATCTGTTTGCATTAAACAATCACGAAAAGACGTCATTCTTATTAAGGCCTTAAAATATGATTTTCCAATAATAATTCAATTGAATTAACGGAAATTAACGAACGATTAAGTTGTGTTAAGGTTAAGGAAGTTTCTAAGCAATCCAAGTACCAATATAAGACTTTTGCAATAATCAGTCAGTTCCGTTGGAAAAAAATTACATTCATGTTCGAACATGTTCAAAGTTGACATTACATCTGAGCGCAAGTAGATCAGTGTGTTCATATCTAAGTCATCGATATACCCAACCTAAGTCGCCGTCGTCTAGTAAATAGTGTATTGGCTTATTAGAAGCAAGACCATGATTCAGATCCCAGCTTAACGTTAACTGCCTCAAATTGCAATTAAAAGTTTAAAAAAACAAAAAAAAGTCCTTTACAGTCGATTGTAATTTGTAGGACCCGTCACTCATGAATAAAATTAACACACTCAACACGGGTGGTATGAGAAGCTAGGTCGTAATCCTGACTAAAAGGATTGTAATGGCCAATTGAATAAATAAGTAAGTAACCTAGTTTGACATCCAACGAGCCAACAGTGAAAGATCTAAATTAAAGTTCCAGCAATCTTTGCGTGGTATTATTATTTCTAAACACCATATAATAAATCGATAAATCGAAGAATAAAAGTCCAAGAAGCTGTTTTAGCTAGAAGTTTGACTTGGTCAACGTGCTTGCCGCAAAAGTCGTTTCTTGCTTTAGGAGAAGCTCAGTATAAAACTAATTAATGTCTTCTTACGCCATCTAGCGGATGGAAGCAACATCAACTGTAGCCCTGTACACCCAAACTATAACGAAACTTCTTTCAGTAGTGACAGTGATAGTGCCTCCACGTGAATTTAGAACCGATGATAACTGCAAAATATTTATTTACGTTGAGTTGAAGACCAATTTTATTTCGCTCCGCCCGAACGTAAAAGCTGAGAATACATTTTCAACATTATCTACCACTTTAAAGTTGTTTTTCATAAGCTTCGTAAATAATTTAGCAATGTTGAGGTCCATAGTAATGGATATATTAACCCCTTCTTTCCTCTTGAAAAGTTCTGAGGTGTACGTTTACGGTTGAGTTATGTTAAGGTTAAGCTTAGTCCAAGATTTAAACTGAAAAGCGAAACGTGAAAAGATACTTTTTTCGGCAACTCCCTAAAAGCAAACTTCTGGCAAAAATTCTGAGAGTAAATGAGAATTTTCATGAAAAATCAGATTAGATCAGGTAGCGTACAGATTCGAAGGAAAAGATTCCACTAAAGCCAGCGTTTAGGCCCATTGTGATACCAAAATTAATTATACCCTGGTATCAAACATTCCCTAGAAAAACCATCCCGAGTGCAAAATAAATCTTGCTATTCCAACAATCTTTGTATTAGAAAGCTCGATCAACGATGTCAGAAAAATAGTAGTAGTCAGACACCTCCGTCTATTCATGACAAGAGCAGGGCACTGACACATAAGTTGAAAGTCAGTCTCTTGCTCTTCCTTAGACCCACAGCTCCTGAAAAAGTCATTAGCTGGCATGCCTACCAAAAGCACAATGGCCTATAAGAATCGCCATTGTACAATGGATGGCTATACGATTAAAGGACAGAAGTGAGTCAATTCTCTTCCTACCCATACGTGTCCAGCAGAGTCTCCTGTTGCCAACGATATACAGCCTTTTCGTAGTACGAGTGGACAATATCCAAATGAACCAAAACTACGGGAATATCTATGCCCTGTATGATGTCGGAGATTACTAGCTCTATACCTATCCTGGCCAGCTCATCAGCAATGCAATTTCCAACAATATCCCTGAGTCCTGGAATAAATATAAGATTTACCTTTGAACGATTGAAATTTCATGGACAAGGACAGACGTTGAAACGACGTTCGTTAAGGACTTAATTGCAGCCCGGCATTCCGAGTAAATCAAGAGAATTTCAGAGAAAAACCCGCCACTCAATAAGCATTGCGCCGTCTTCAAAAATGCTATGGCCTCTACTTGGAAGACACTGTAATGATCAGGCAGCCTATAATAAGGTCTAATATCAGGACCCCTAATAATGACACCACAGCTTACCCTGTCACTCATCTTTGAGCCATCAGTGTAAACTTCAAGGGTCCCATTGAGAACCTTCGGTTCCATAGACCAAAATTCCCTGGTCAGAATTCTAAAATCGAATGTTCTATATAAGGAAACATATAATCGACTCTCGTTTGTCTACGTCTACCCAGAATAGTAGCATGTCCGTTGTCCAGATTGGGCCAGGATTTGACCGCATTAAGTCTTACTTTTACCAACTCAGCATCAATAGGAGATCGGAGGGGAGCCAGTTAAGTCTAATAAATAAAGCCTTGGTTGGAGTGGAACAGAAGGCACTGATAATCAGAACAGCTGACTGCCCGCGTACTCTGTACATCAGATACAGTGTCACTTGTATCTCTGTACTGTCCAGCTAATATGTATTATCGTTACTGAGTATTACCAGCCTTACAGCGTGTACATTCACAGGCCATTCACAGACTTTATCCAGGTTTAATTTTATTCTGCAATTCTCCTCTCATTACAAATGGCTTCATTATCTCTTATTTTCTTTGCAAATGAGTAATATTTGTGTGACAATATTTTCTTGCCTCTCTGCAGAGGTACACTAATTTCACGTCAGAATTCAGTTGAATTTGCCATTGTACCTGTCTTCGCAAGTAAGTCGGCTTTGTTGTTACCCTCAATATCCCCATGTCCAAGAACCCATATAAGGCTAATCGCCGATTATCCCGTTATCTTCTCCAGACACATACGCTGTTCTCGGAAAATCATATATGTGATATGAACACTCTCTATGAATCTAATGGCCGCTTAGTTATAAGGAAATATGCGAATATCTGAATTCGATATACCCTGACACCAGATTTCAACAGTGGCAGTATTTAAAATTAGTATTCCATACTGCATGTAATAAAGTTTTTTTTTCTCATACTCCTATTGGGAACATAGGGCTTCGACAAAGCATTTTCCATCTTATTCAGTTGACTGCTTTAACAAAAATTCCAGTTGATTATTATTCTCCGTTGTTTCTGTTTCGTTAATCCATTGTTGTGCCAGCTAGGCAGGTAATTGGTGTTCTGTAGCAGGTCCAGGAATAATGGTGCCGCCATCTATCATTGCCTAGAAATAGTGCCCTCCTAGTAAGTGCTGTAATAAAGGGTAACCTTCCTAACCGATGATTCCTACTTTTTGCTCTGCTAGGTGGCGTCACTGCCCGACCTCTGTGTTATGTTAACCTTTTGTCCATTTCATGGGGGAGTTATTTCTTATTAGGTTGTATTGGAGAGGTTGAAGCTACTTCATTTGCAATTCTAAAACCATGATGAATGATTTTTTTTAACTACTTTGGATTCGAACGTGGACTTTTTCAACTCCGTTGGCATTCGAACACGAACTTCTCGATTTGTGGACTAGCTATTTTGACCACTACATCACGCCGGCACTTATACATGTAATAGAGTAATTGGGTAAAACAAAAGACAATCCGAGACACAGATTTTTTGAATGCGACTTTGTCTTGTGATCTGAAACCGTCGGGACATTAACTCATGAGCGCATTATTATAAAAGGATCCATCCGATATCTGTGCTGTAAAACCATAATAAAAATAGGGTTCATGTATTCAATACTGCATGTGCTAGAGTAATCGGGTAAAACAAAGGACAATCTGATACACCGATGTGCCGAAGCGATTCCACATTCAACTTTTTAACGGTATGTGCAACCGTCAGTAAAGACTTGAATGACGAACTCTGGAAAGGGAAAAGCATTATTAAAAAAGAATATTTTTGATATCTTCGTTGTAAAACCGGAATAAAAAGCGGGTTTCAGTATTCTAAACTGCATGTACTAGAGTAATCGGATAAAACAAGAGACAACCTGAGACACTGATCTTCCGAAGAGATTTCACATTCAACTTTTTAACGGGATGTGGAACCCGTCAGTGAATATACTTGGTGAACTGTAGGAAGAATAAATCTTTTTTATAAAGGTTTTTTCCGATGTGTTTGTTGTAAAACCAGAATAAAAAATAGTTTCAAGTATCGTATAGTCGACAGGTACATTCATATCAATTGTAATTATGGCATGACAATAGCTTCCATACTTCCATATTATAGCGATCAGACTGATTGCCACGTTACTAGCCCCCTTTTATATGTTCAAAGTTTACCTTCACAAAGTCATTTAAATTTTCTTTTATAATATACATATACATATATGGAAAGTTTAACCTTCAAATGGCTGTTGAAGTATGTGTAATATTAATATATAAAAAATATTAGTCATACGCCATAATGTACCAGAGCAAGCTCTTCTTCAATACTCATCGTTTTTTTATTAAAATATTACAGCAGAATATTGTTTCTATCTATATAATTGAAAAATATCTTAGTAAACCTGATATTATCAAAAAAAAAAATTATTTATGAATGCAAACAGATTAACACTTCCTTGATTGAAATGTTTTTTCCACAAATTTCATAAATTTTTATTTAAAACAATTAAAATGCTTTTAAGTTGAGTTAAGATTTTCTATTAAGTTGAGTTAAGATTTTTCTATTTTTTATTAAAAAGTTTTTTTTTTAATACAATGGGACCATATTTAATAAAACATTTCATTTATTAAGAAAAAAACAAAAAAAAAAAACAAACAGGAAAACGTACTTTTCTAAAAAAAACAAAATTTAAATTATTTTCATTTCCTTTGTTTTCGTTGTTGTTTTCTTTTAAGAAAAATAAAGAAAAACATTTAATCTTATCTTTTGTATTTTCATTTTGAAATTCGCATTCATGTTTTAAATAATTTATCATTTATTTCTTACACACACCACCCCCCCCCCCCCCCCCACACCCTCAAACCCCTACAATCTCTGAGAAAAAAATATGTACATAAGAACGAAAGCAGGATGCCTGTCTGCCATTATTAACATTCATGCACATGAATGTGAGTGAGTGAGTAAATGGGTCTTCTGCTGTTGTGTCGTGTCTTGTATGAATTTATTAAAAAAAAAATTCTTTAAAATGTTCATGTCATGTTGTGTTATACGTTAATGGTATTTAATGGAAGACAAGAATAGACTACCATGGATGAGCATTTATTTTATTTTATAGAAAATCAGTTTTCCGAATGAATAATTTTCTTAAGAATTGAACAATGACAACAACAACTGAAAAGTGAAAATTATTTTGAAGCGTATAAACAAAGTCTATTAATTAAATGCTTTATATTGTATTTCCTTTATAACATTTATTTATTTGTTTATCATTAACTTTTAATTTTGAAAAAGAAAACATTGGAAATTTCTTTCTTGAAAAATTTTAAATGGCAGATGAATAAGAACAAAACAAAGTTTAAAACTTTTTCATATTCACAGTTATAATTATGAGCAAATTATTGTTTCACCCTTTTTTTCCAAGAATTGTTTATTCATTGTCATTGAATCTTATGAAATCTTATGAATTTTATTGTTCCCATTAGGGATGCCAAACGGGATTGATTTATAAAAAATCCCGGGATTTTTCGGAATAATTCGGGATCGAAAAAACCCGAAATATGCCGGGATTTCGGGATTTTGTCTCAATAAAAAAAAACTAAAAACAATTGTTTTATTAAAAATTTCATTTATTTTTAATCTTTACATGTGTTAAAATAAAAAAATTAATCAAAAAGTAACAACAAAAAATTTTTTATTTTCCAAAAATAAAAAAAATAAAAAATTAAATATAAAAATTAATTCAATTGTGTCTTTTTTGACCGTGAAATAAACAATTTCGCAAAATACTATTCTGTAATCAATATAAACAAAAAATTTCTGTGGCAAAAAATTAATTAAAAATAAAGAAAAAACAATTCAAATATTCAAAAACAATTAAGTGCAAAAGCGCACGGAACTGCATTCTTTTATAAAACTACAACTTTTACTAAAAAATAACAATGGATAGTTTAAGCGATGATAGCGAAGATATTACAGAAGAAAATAATAGAAGTGAAAAAAACAACAACAGTGTTGAACCAGCTTGGCAATGTATAACCGGTAGTAAGCGTAAACGAATTGAATCACCAAAAAAAATAAAAAAGATAAATGTGCATGATACTCCAACTACATCAACTAATAGCAACAAATTTGCTGTGCTTGATACTCAAGACGATGAAGAAAATGATATCCCGGCTATAATACCAAAACCTCCACCCATCTATATTCCTAATGTACAAAATATAAATATTATGGTAACCAAATTAAGTCAAATTATTTCTAATAAGGATTTTAGTTATAAATCTTTGAAGGAAGGTCAAATTAGATTGATGATCAAATCTGTAGATTCGTATAGGAAAGTGATTAAATATTTAGACAAGTCTAACATTTATTATCACACTTATCAATTAAAACAAGAAAGATCGTATAGAGTAACTATAAAAGGACTTCACCCCTCAACACCCACTGAAGATATAAAAGCTGAACTAATAGGTTTAGGCCACTCAGTTAGATCTGTAACAAATGTTAGAAGTCGCGTAACAAAAGAGCCTCTATCAATGTTTTTTGTCGACTTGGATCCAGAACCCAATAATAAAACTATTTTTGAAATTAAATATATTAATCATGCTGTCGTCAAAATTGAACCACCTCAGAGAACTAATGACCTGGTACAGTGTTATCGATGTCAACAATTTGGACATACAAAAGCGTTCTGTAAAAAACCGTATAGATGTGTTAAGTGCGGCATGGATCACCCTACCGCAGAGTGCAAAAAATCGTTGTGTTCATTGTATGTCAAATCACACTGCTAATTATAAAGGTTGCAGCGTTTATCAAAATTTGGTCTCTAATAGAACTAATAGACAAAAACTATATTCAAACAAGCAACAGAATTCTGTGAACATGAATCATATTGAATACCCGCAGTTAAGTAATGTTGCTACCAATGAGCCCTATAATAGTACATTTAAAATGTCATTTGCAGAGGCTGTAAAAGCATCTAATGTAAATGAAAACAGTCGCTTGGACAGACTTGAAAAAATGATGGAAAATCTAATGAATATGATGTCTATGTTAATGGCCAAAATATGCAAATGAACTTAAGAATAGCAATATGGAATGCAAATGGAATGCATAATCATACAAATGAAATAGAGATCTTCATTAAAACTAATTACATTGATATCTTTTTAATCTCAGAAACTCATTTTACGAATAGAACTTTCTTCAAAATTAAGGATTATGATTTAATTACTGCTAACCACCCTGATAATAGAGCCCACGCTGGTGCCGCAATTTTGATAAAATCCAACATTAAACATGAAATACTTACCCCAGTTGTAGAACCTTTTTTGCAAGCAGCAGGTGTTAAAATAACATGCGATAATAATCACATTAGTATTTATTCTATTTATTTCCCCCCAAGACATAGTGTTACGTGCACACAATATGAAGACTTTTTTAATCAACTAAGCTCGAAATTTATTGTTGGAGGCGATTATAATGCAAAACATCCCTGGTGGGGATCTCGTTTGTCGAATCCCAAGGGAAGGGAGTTATATAAATGCATTTCTAAAAATAATTATGCCACTTTGTCCACAGGCAGTCCTACTTATTGGCCCAGCGATCTAAATAAAATTCCCGATTTACTGGACTTCTTTGTATATAAAAATATTCCAAGGTCTTCCTTTGATATAATAGACAGTGCTGACTTAGGCTCTGATCACAGTCCTGTAATTTTAACTTTTAACACAGTTATCCAAACCATTACAAAACTTTTTAAAGTACTAACTCCCAGAACAAATATGCAACAGTTTGAATCCTGGATAGAAGAACATGTAAACTTGAACTTACATATCGAAGATTCCTGTCATTTGGAGGATACAATTGAGACATTTACAAACTTAATACATGAAGCAGCATTTATAGCAACTCCACATCAGCGACAAATGAATAGTAATAACGGTAATAATGTTCGATTATCGGCTGAAATTAGGGAGCTTGTTGCAAATAGGAGAAGATTAAGGAGAATATACCAAACCACTAGAAGTATATTAGACAAAACAAATTTTAACAGAGCATCACAACAACTAAAAACAAGCATTAAAAATTATAAAAACTTTTTATTAAATGATTATTTAAAAAATTTGGATGCTGTAACTAATAACGGCGAACATAAACTATGGAACGCTACCAAATATTTAAAACGACCTACTAAAAGGAATGTTCCAGTCAAGAATATAAATGGTGAATGGTGTAGATCAGATATCAGCAAAGCTAATGCTTTTAAGGAACACTTATCATCAACATTTAATCCATTTAATTTAAACAGCCCCACCATTATGGCTGATATTGTAAACTTTTTAGATGTTCCCTGTCAAATGGACCGCCCAATAAAACCGATATCCTTTTCTGAAGTGCAAAAAGCGATTGATAAATTGAACAATGCGAAAACTCCGGGCTATGACAATATTGATGCCAAGGTTTTAAAATCTTTACCAAGAAAGGGAATTGTTTTTCTAACAGGAATATACAATTCAATACTAAGGTTAAACCATTTTCCATCGCAATGGAAATATGCAAAAATAATAATGGTATTAAAACCCAACAAACCTGAAAATAACGTTGCATCCTATAGGCCAATTAGTTTGTTGTGCAGTTTCTCGAAGATATTTGAAAGGCTCTTTTTGGAGAGATTAATGCCAATTTTAGAAAGACAAAATATTATACCTGAATATCAGTTCGGATTTAGGCACAAACATGGTACACCAGAGCAGTGTCATAGGATTGTCAATAATATTTCGAATGCCTTAGAGAGAAAACAATATTGTTCTGCCGTATTTTTAGATGTTCAACAGGCTTTTGACAAGGTTTGGCATAATGGACTTTTATATAAGCTGAAAAACCTTATCCCTGCTCCATTTTACTTGCTGTTAAAGACATATATTCAAGATAGATATTTTTTTGTAAGCGTTAATGAAAACGACTCAAACTTTGGTAGCATCAACGCGGGTATTCCACAAGGTAGTGTTTTGGGTCCAGTACTGTATACCATCTTCACAGCTGATATGCCAACAATTGAAAATATCACCATTGCTACCTATGCAGATGATACTGCAATACTAGCTTCAGATGAATCGCCAATCATAGCTTCTAACATGCTGCAAAATCAATTAAATCTTATTCAAGATTGGCTTCAAAAATGGAACATAAAAGTAAATAATACAAAATCTGTTCACGTCACATTTACCCTAAGGAAAAATGATTGCGCGCCAGTATATCTAAATGGCACGATTATTCCAAGCAGTAATACTGTTAAGTACTTAGGCCTCAATCTAGACCGGAGACTTACCTGGAAACATCACATTAAAAAGAAGCTTGAACAACTTAAAATTAAAACAAGAAAAATGTATTGGTTATTGGGACCAAGATCAAGCTTAAGCTTAGAAAACAAGATTCTACTATATAAAGTAATACTAAAACCAGTATGGACTTATGGTATACAACTTTTGGGGAACAGCAAGTAATTCCAATTTGGAGATTTTACAGAGATTCCAGTCTAAAACTCTCAGACTATTAACAAATGCGCCATGGTTTATCACCAACAAAAACATACATAAAGATCTTAGAATTTTAATGGTCAAAGATGAAATTCATAAGTTTAGTGATAGATACCTGAATAGGCTAAGTAATCATTCCAATGTGTTAGCAATAAATCTGCTAGATGATAGTGATGAAATCAAAAGACTTAAAAGGCTACATGTACTTGATCTACCCTTCAGAAAATAGAAAATTTTATTTAATTTTTAACATTTATTGATTGATTGTATTAAAATTAAAAAAGTAAAATCTCTTTTTGTATTTACTCTTTTCTTTTGAGTTTAATAGAAACTCAATACATGTTACATTTAAAAGTTATTAAATTTGCTCATTATTTTAAAATGTAAAATAGATTGCAAATAAAAGAAATAATAAAAAAAAAAAAAAAAAAAAAAAAAAAGTAACAAAAAATCATAAAATTACAAAAATAAAAATAATTCTTCTATGTCTACATACATACATACATACAGTGAGCGCTAAAAGTGAGTAAACACCACTGAAATAATTCATTTTCTTAGGATAGCGAGAAAAGTAAATGAGAATAGTCGAATGAATTTCAAAAAATAAAAACGTTTATTTATTACTTATAAAATGTTAAAACAAAGTCAACAATTCACGATCAATTAACTTTTTTTATACTTAAGAACATAATAGAAAACTTAAAATTATAGTGGGTGTTGAGTCACTTATGGCGCTCACTGTATATAAACACATTAGTGAAGAAACAAATATCTACCCTTCCAAGAAGACTATTTAGAGTATTAGAGCAGGATATAACTATGTGATACAAACAAATCTATTTCTTTAGAAAGTTGAGTCAGCTGCATTAACAGATTTTATTGGACTTTTACATTCTTAGAGGGCAACGTTTAACTTCTTAACAATGGAAATCATTCAATTCGATGTCGAGTGATATAGAATATTCACTTAATTGTTGCATGATACAGTTGAAAAGTTACATGGGTGCTATATAATGTAATACTAAATGAAAAAACAATTACGTAAACAAAAATGTTTCCTTACTATATAAAGTATATATGTGTGAATTTACAATCCCGAAAATCCCGGAATTTCAGTATTCGGGATTTCCCGATTGGCATCCCTAGTTCCCATAGAGAAAAACGCGTATGTACACTATTTGCAAGAGCCGACTGGCTCAAACTATTTGTACACTCTTTAACCTAACTTTTAGACAGTTCTGTCAGTTCCCAGTACTCTCGAACACCTTTGCGAATATGCTGGGAAATGACATATTAGGCAGCACAAGTTCTCTTGCGCCTCGAGCACGTTTCTACATCTGCAATATCCCTAATAGGTTATGGTCTCGTTGAGGCTGAAGACCACTTAGTACACATTTAATTGAGATTAAAAATGAGCTGTTTCGCCCTCGACTAATCTAGTAGTAAAGCAGGTACTCCCTTGTACTTAATTTCTAGTCTAATCGTTAGAAAAAGAGGCCCTGTACGTTAAACACGTTTGGGCGTATTCCAGTCCGGTAGCCGATCTCTACAATTCCTCCGCAATACAGTTTCCAAGTAATCTAGGTACCAAAATAAGACTTTCAATTAATCCGTCAGTTCCGTCTGCAAAAAATATACATTCATGCTCAAACTTCAAAGATGATATTACATTTGAGCGGATGTAGATCAGTGTATTCCTGGGGTATACTCTGCTACTGGTCAGCCACTTGATACGAGTTTCTGATATCTAGGTCCTCGTATACCCATACCAACCTAAGACGTCGTAGTCTAGTAGTGCAGTGTGTTGGCTTATTAGACGTAAGTTAGTTCAAACACTAGCTTAGACATCAACAAAAAGAAATAAAAAAAATATTTCTTCGGCAACTTCCGCTCAGCAATCTTCTGGAAAAAGCTCCGATAGTAAATAAAATTGCCATGAAAAGGTTCTCAAAAATATGTCGTTCAAAGACGACTTTAAATTTTAGGTCCCGTCACTCATGACACAAAAATGTATACATATTATATGGGTGGTGCGAGAAGCTAGGTCGCAATCCTGACTAAAAAAATTGTAATGATCAATTGAGTAAATAAATGAGTAACCTAGCTGACATCCAATAAGCCAACAGAGCCATGGGAAAAAGATCTGGGTTAGAGTTCCAGCAACCTTTGCATGGGATTATGCTTTCTAGACATCTGTTCGATTATAGGAGGCGATATAATAAATCGATACCGAAGAATAAAAGTCCATAACTCTATCATATCCAAGAAGCTGTTTTGGCCAGAAGTTTGACTTGTTCAACGTGCTTGTCGCAAAAGTCGTTTCTTGCTTTAGGAGAAGCTCAGTATAAAACTAATAAATGTCTTCTTACACCATTTAGCGGATGGAAGCACCATCAACTATAGCCCTATACAGGTAAACTATAACGAAAGTTCTTCTAGTAGTGATAGTACCTCCACGAGAGTTTAGAACCGATGAGAACTCCAAAATATTTATTTGCGTTGAGTCTCCCATTTGCTTTGCTCCACTTAAAAAGGATTTGGAGACTAATTTTATTTTTCTCCGCGGGAACGTTACAATGTACTGTTCAGAAAAAGCTGAGGATAGATTATCAACATTATCTACCACTTTAAAGTTGTTTTTCTTAAGCTTCGTAAATAATTTAACAATGTTGAGATTCATAGTCACGGATATGATAACCCCGTCTTTCCTGTTGAGAATCTCTGAGGTGTACGTTTCTCTTAACTTTAGAGTCGATCATGGATAATGATATGAACGCCTTACTGAGACAAGAGCACCAATTAACTGGATAACTCACTTATCAACTTTTCTGATGGAGTGCTCGCAATGATAACAATTCCAAATATTACTATTTTTCCCCACTCCAGCCTCAGTTTGAGAATTATAACGACAGAAACTAAAAAAGGGAAAATATAAGGAAAATATTTCAAAAAACAATAAATTTTTAAAAATTTGAGAGACGAACTTAAATGGCATTGCCTTTTATGAACAAAAAAAGTTCATTAGTGCGTATGAGTAACATGCACTGTAGTACTATTAAACATGATTAATAATCATACGCCTAAGTGAACCTGAATTGAATCGAAACCAATTAGGTTTGCGAAAATTTCAAATAAACACAGAAAATTTGCGAAAGTAAATTAAATATTTATTTAGGGCGGTAAATTTATTACTGGCATTAATGTTTTAAAAACCATTTAATGTAAATTCTGTCAGCGGCTACGCTTCAATTGGAGCATATTCTTTACAGAATATAAGCTGGAATCTCAGCCATGGTAGCATTAATGCACTCTTCCCGGACTGAAATTGTGGCTGGCTTGTCTATTTACGTATTGCCATAAAAACAATCACGTAATGGAGTCAAATCGCAAGATCTTATGTGGACCAAACTATTCTCTCAATAGATTAATGGTGTTGCCTGCCGAGAGACATGTTGCATCGTCTTGTTGCAACCACATGTCAACCAAATTTAATTCTTTCATATGTAGTTCTTCCATATGTAGTTGCTGCATAGGCTGAACGTTATAATTTTTGTTTCTTCTTGATGAAATACGATTCAAGGACGACGCCACAAACTACACCAAACAGTACACCTTTTTATATGCCTCTGACTATTATTTATTGAGCCATAAATGAATTTCGACCATTAAAATTGCAGCATTTAACGAAACATATTTCTCAAACAGCACAAATTTAATTATAAAATTTAATGTTTTGCAAGTGAAATATAAGTATGTTGTCGACAAGTAAGGACATGCGTCGTATTGGGTACCATATTACAGCAGATAACTATAACGTTCGATGTAAATTTATTTATCTTGGCTCTATCGTCTCACTAAAAATAATGTAAATCTGGTAATCAAGTGTAAGATAAGTTTTTCCAACAGTTGTTACTATGGTCTCTATAGGTAATTGATCAGAGTCCCCTCTCGAACAACAAAACTAATGCTCTACAAGATGCTCATCCTCCCAGTGCGTCTTTATAACACAGAAGCATGACACTATTACAGCAGCTTTGAGAGCATTCGAGAGAAAAGTAATACGTAAGATCTTCGATCCAGTGCGAGTTGGCGATGATTTCCGTATTCAATTCAACAATGAGCTGTATGAGCTCCTCAACGATGTGGCGTATTAACGTTGATGCATATTAACATCCACTGACTGTGCTGGTTCGGCCATGTCGTTCGAATAGATGAGGATGCCCCTGCGACACGGTTGTTTAAGTTGGCTAACAGTACGACCTTGTTTGCGTTGGAAGGACGAAGTCGAGGAAGCCCTTTCATCAATTGTTATGACCAGCTCCTGTAGGCGCGTAAGAAGCTGAGCCACCTGGAAGGATGTGCAGGCCGAAAACTGATAACCGCGTTGTTAATGCCCAATTAATAAGAAGAGAAAGATTTACAAGTATTCTTCGTCTGTTAGTCTATTCATTGTAAATTAACAAATTGTGCTGAGTATTTTTGGGCAGTGTCATATGATATGTCATGTGATATGCCATATGATAATAAATAATGTATTTTTTATTTACAAAAATTTTCAACAAATATTTTTGTAATACATAACGCAGATATTATATAAACTTCTGTAGAAAATGCAATGAAATATTATTCAATATTTTTTTAACAATTTATGTCAATTGAAATAATGTTTAAAATAATATAACTAAAATTTCTATTGAATGCGAATATTTTTAATAATTTTTTATTTATATTTTTAAAGTTTAATATTTTTCTTTTAGTTAAATTGTGATTTTAGTTTATTTTAATTCAGTTTTGATTTTCGTTTATGTCATGTTACATAAAAACTTAAATTTTCATAACTTTTTCTAAATGAAACACAAATTTAATCTTAGGCCAGAGTAGTAGGACTAAAGATTTTCTGTACAATTTACAAAACAGCACTTATGAATTTATTTAAAATAAAATAAGAGAAAACAAACAAATTAGGCACAAAATCCTTTTATTATGTTGTAATATTTATAATCTTAAAATACAAAAAAAAAAAAAAAATAAATAGAAGAGTAGAAGTTGACTTTGGTTTATTTTAAAACTAAAGCCACAAAAGTTAAGGCATTTATGTGTAGTTTTCTTTTTTCATTTTTTTTACTATGAAATTAAAAACTAAAATGTTAGTTCAAAGCTAATAATAATGCTTTTGAATATTGTTTCATTTAAATTTTTAGTAAATGCCTTAATTTTTCAAAACATTTTTATAATATTTAATGAAAAAACATATATAGCTTTTAAGTAAGTTTAAATGATTAATAACAGTTAAAAATATCTAATAAGACTTTCTAAATAATATATTATTTAATTAAAACAAAATTAAAATACCAATTAAATTAATTTAAATAAACGATCATAAATTTATTAAGACATACTACACTATGACACTAACTAAATCCTTTATTTAAATTTAAAGAATTTGTATTTTAATACAGAGCTTAATTAAAGGCTTTAATTATGTAATTATAATACTATTTTATAATGCAATAGTATTAAACATATAAAACAGGAAAATCATATATAAAATAATTTATATTTAATTAATAGTTAATATATTTAATATAAAAACAAACAATACAACTATACTATGCTATACTATACAATAGTATAATATGCAAACGTATATCAAACTAAATCTATATCAAAATAATTATACAAACACATACATATATAAGCACACAAGAGGAAAAAAGCAAAGCATAACTTAAGGCAAATTTACAGTAATATTATCTTTTATTATGCAAAAAACACACACACACTTACACTTACACTTACACTTACACTTACCCACACTAAATAGTGAATTATAACAGTTACACTTAACATGGAATACAAAGCTACTCTCACTCACTCACTAACTGTTTTCTCTTTCTCTCAATGTTTACAAAACCAAAAAAAAATAAAAAAAAATGTTCACTTTATTAAAAGTTTATAATGTTATTGTATTTGTGAGTACCATACCATATTAAACTAAATTAGTTAGAAAATATTAAATACAAGTACAACCACAAACAAAAACAAAAAACATGATTTCCCATATATTTTTTCTCTCTTTTTCTCTCGTTTTTTACGCAAAGTGGTAAACATTTATACTCATAGTAAAACTAATTAAATAAACATTTAAAATTATATATGAAATGAAATGTGAAAAACCATGTTTTTTGTTATGTATTTTTAAATAAAATGTAATGTTTAATTTAATTAAATTAGTAATTAGTATTGTATTATATTTTTTAGTAATAAAAACCGTTCAAAAATAAAACTAAAAACAAAATAAATTGTTATATAAAAACAACAAATTAAAGCAAACAATGCAAAAGTGAATTGTGATGTATGTTAGAAAGAACAACAAAAACAAAAACAACAAAAATGTTTAATTGAAATAAATTATTTCAATAATGTATTTATATTATTTATTAATTAGTATTATACAATATATAAAATTAGTAGTATTATACAATATTGTATTATTTAGATTATTTATAATTAAAATCAATAAATTGGATTTTAGTTTTTAAGCTAATTTGCTTTGTATGTATAATGCTCTTTAAATAACAATGCAAAATTTTCATTTTATTTCATTTTAAAGCAAGCAAAACAAACAGATTATTTAAATGCCAATAATTTTTTTAAAAAGCCTTCTAAAGGTCTTCAATTGCTTAGGATATTTTGTGAATTTTAATTCGTATTTAATTTATTGACAATGAATTGATAGGCAGGCCTCTTATGTAAAATATTCGAAATATAAAATATTATTTTCTTATACAAATACGGATCCTGTTAGATCGATCATCATAAGTTTTTATAATTATTTAAGGTCTATAATTCGCAGTAGTCCAGTAAGTAGTGTGTAGGTGGCCTAACCTCTAACAAAGCGAATCATAAAAAAAATTCTTTCGGCAACTTCTTCTCAGCTAACTTCTGGCAAAAACTCTGAGAGTAAAGTATTTCATATATACATACATAATTAGTCATTACAACCCTTCAGTCAGGATTACGACATAGATTCTCACACCAGTTGTGTTGTGCGTGTTAATTTCATACATGAGTGGCAGGACCTACAATTTAAAGTCCAAACGACAGATTTTGCAATTTTATTTACTCTCAAAGTTTTTGCCAGAAATCAGCTGAAACGAAGTCGCGGAATAAATATTATTTCATATTACGTTTTGTTGTTGACGTCTGACCTGGGGCATAACCGTGCTCTCACCTCTAATAAGCCAACGCACTACCAACTTGGCTACTGCGACTACTTTTTTTAAATTTTCCAAAGTCAGAGGACTCTTGTATTTGTATAATTTAATGACTTTCCTATCATTGATTTTCTCCCAAGTGACATCTTGTATTTACGATGTGGTATGGTGGGTTGTATTTTAAGTTTTAACGCAGAATTCAAGGTTATATCGGAATTCGCTACAAGGGGCAGCTTCAAACTGCTGGTAGGAAGGATATACTTGTTGAAAGCGGAGATGCTTTACAATTTAGACGAGTTTGAGCCAATAGTAGGAAGATATTTGATAAAACCATCAAGAATTTTGTTCAATGCTCTCTCTTGTTTTATAAGAACAAAATATTTTTGCCATGAAAAGTTTCACAAATCTGTCGTTCGAAGTAATCCACAACTCCCAGGAGAAGTTACGTTCCGCTCCATTTATTTTTCATCCATTTTGGTACTTTACAGTTGTGTTGTTCACCACAACTCCCAGGAAAAATTACCATTCGCTCCAATTATTTTCCATCAATTTTCGTTCTGGCAATTTCTAGAACTACTCTGTTTTTTCTCAGTCTTTCTATGTAATTTGATCTTTGTTCATCACTATTACCGTAATTTTAGGTGTTATTGTAAATATTTAATATTTATGTCGTCTTCACAATAATGATTCTGATCATTTGATTATTTCGACTTAGTATGGCAAAATTCATGCTTTAGGTGAGTCAGCCTACCGTGCTTAGTTCAGTTCTATTTGTATAAAAGCAGTGATTTTTAAGTATTTCTGATTGGCTGGTAAATACCATATTTTAATCGATTGGAAATAAATGATTGCTAAATCTTTTGGGACATATTTTGAGATGCATCTACGTATTGCGAGACCTGCCAGTATACCTATGGCCCATTAGATTCTAATCGAATACTTTTCTAGCGATTTCTTATGCTATAGGATATCCCTGTCCATTTACGTCTGTAAAGTTCTTAATCGGTTTGCGATTCGCCATCAAAAGTAAATTTTCATTTGTGACTCAATTCGGACAGAAAATATAAAAAATTGCTTTTGAATTCATTCGTTAGATTTGGCGCTACATATCCATACATAGTAACCACCGCCTTTAGTGACGGTACCACCTAGATAATAAAAAACATCAACATCTTCGATTATATTCTCTACAAATACAAGTGCCAATACAAATTAAATTTTTTTCGTGTTGATTCGTAACCTAACTTTTTGAGATTTTTAGGACAGGTCGAAATGACAAAATGAATCTTAACCCAATTAGCAACAGAAATAAATTTACCTTTCGACATTTCTTATATTAGGACATGTCAAGTTTCTAGTGCTGCAATACTGAACTGAAGAACTGTTGTGTAACTCTTTTTTATACGTATGTGCCTACGGAATTCGCTTAATGTGTCTCACAGACCTAAAACGCTAAGAACCCTGTAACCTTTGTAGCGTTCTTTACATTTTGCACCTGTGTAAAGCTTGTGGATTACATTTGTAAGTTTTGGCGGTAATCCTTTACTGTTTAGTACATCGTACACAACTAATCGGGAATGGTGTACGGTATACAACGTACAAAATCTACTAAAAGAAGATATAAAATGCTGTTGTATACAGTGGACTCCCGATAATATTTCGTAAATTATTTATGTGGCAGCATAAAGCTTACCAGCTTTTCCTTTTCGGGGATAGTTTTCAACAACTAAGTATTGGGGTAGATAACGGTTTATTGACTGCAGTAGGTAGTCGCCGTGGTCTAGTAGGTAGTGTGTTGGCTTATTAGACGAAAGGACCGAGTTCGAATCCCAGGTCAAACATCAAAATGAAATATGAAAAAATATTTCTTCGGCGACTTCCTCTCAGCAGATTTCTGGCAAAAACTCTAAGAGTAAAAATTGCCATGAAAAAGCTTCTCAAAAAATCTGTCGTTCGGAGTCGACATTTAAACTGTAGGTCCCGCCACTCATGTATAAAATTAGCGCACACAACATTAGTGGTGTTGAGAAGCTAGGCCGTAATCCTGACTGAAGGGTTGTAATGGCCAATTATGTATGTATGTAGGCAGTATTGAACTCCTTAGATATTATATAAGCTGAGGTATTATTATGAGTGTCACAGTTTTTTTCAATTTTTTTTCCCCCATTATATATTCCAGTTAGAATCCAATATTTTCTTGGATTGTTTCTGCCCTCAAAAGTAGAAATAAGTATTGCCAGAAATATAAAAAAATTAATAGGTTTTGATGAACCATAGACACGTTTAGTATATGTTAGAAAACGAATGATGATGATCAAAATTTTCATAGGAAATTGCAATTATTTCTAAACTTATAGTTTTTTTTAATTTTTTTATGTTTTCTTGTCAGAACTTTAAATTTTATTTTTTTGTTTTTATTTTGCTTAAAAACAAACATAATGAAAAAAGTCAATTTTAAATGAAAATCTATAACAAAGGATTTCTAATAATAAAAGCGATGCGCATTTCGGTGTAGGTATTGTCGTAAATTTGTTTGGGGCTGTGGGGACCAAATATGTTGTACGTATGCTTATGTACAGTTTTATTTTACTTTTTCTCTTAATGATAATGCAGTTTTAATTAAATAAAATATTGAAATATGTATGTATTTGCAATTGGTACGCATGGTAATTTATTTCAATTGTTTATAATTGTTAGAATCACTTGATTTTAAATTTCATTAAAAAAAATATTCAATAACTTTTTCATCAATGTCAGTATTTGTAAAGAATTAAAACAAAAACAAAAAAGAAATATTTATACCTTAATTAAAATTTTATTTACTCATCCGTATCATTTTTTTGTCTCATATAAATAAGCCAGAGATGGGCAACTTGCATTAATATTCTTGAATATCTTATGGGTTAAGAAATCATAACTTGAGAAATAGAAAAAATTCAAATTTTATTAAAAAAAACAGTTCAAGTATCGTATACTACCCATTTTTATTTGATATATGTATGTACAGTACTCCTCGGATATAAGAACTTTAAAAATTGCTAGCATGAGTGGGGAATTCTTGTATCGAAATCCGCCAGCCTCTGACTCTAGGAAAATGAAACTACAGGGAACATTGATTGTATGGAATTGCTTTGCGTTGTTCAATTTTTTACTATAATTTTTGCAATAAATCTGCCGTTATGGCGTAAATGACTTCTAATCGCTCAAGAATTGCTGTTTTATTATCATAACACAATGACGTAACATACGTATGCCTATAAAAAATACTGAAATGTTTCAGCGCATGAACGCGGGAGCTAGTGAGCTACAATTTTGGAAAGAAAGTTGCTTGAATCGGCTGCATTATCGTTCATGTGCAAGCTTACAGTCCACTAAGATGACTTTTGCACATTCAAAGTACTTTGCAAAGTACATATTTTGATAAACTCCTTCACATATTCGATTAAACTTTGTTTCGCTTTTGCACGTTTACTTACACAACGTCGAAATTTACGAGTACATCAAAGTGTAAACTCACTCCCTTCTCTTCTATAAAGCCAAGACTTTGTAAAGTACTTTGACCATGCAAAACAAGTCAAAACTCATCAATGAATTGATAATTCTGACCACTGTTTGATGCTTTTTTAGAAGTCACCGTAGTCTAGTAGATTTTGGTTTATTAGACGTGAGGCCCCAGTTCAAACCCCAGGTCAGACATCTCCAACAAAACCAAATATGAAAAAATACTCTTCGGCGGCTTCCTCTCAGCAGATTTTTGGAAAAAACTGTGAAAGTAAATAAAATTGCCATGAAAAGTTTCTCAAAAATCTGTCACTAGGTGTCGACTTTAGATTGTTGATCCTGCCACTCATGTATAAAATTAACACGCACACAGCACGAGTGCTGTGAGAAGTTAGGTCGTAATTCTGACTGAAGGGTTGTAATGACCAATTAAGTAAGAAAGTTTGAAGCTGTTCTACCACAAGAAACACGAAGTTATGTGTCAATATGTGACAATCCATAATACATGGCTGCATCATTTCACACCAGATTAAAAACGAACTCCATTTAAATAGACTGCATGAAAAGAAGCAATATTCGACTGGTAACGTTATGTTATTTATATATCGGGATGCTTAACGTATAATAATTACACGATGCGACAGTCAAAATACACCCGGCGAATGACATAGCGTAGGTTGTGAGTTTTGTTTAGTAGAACTCAAAAATATTATTTTATGTTTCTCGAACCCTCCAAACTTGTTTTATTTGACAAAAACTGTTTTTTTTTTGTTCCTTTCATACAAAATTATTGATTTCTCAACCTATTTTCAAAATCCATAGTTTTTTGAAAAGGGGACAGATGAGCCTTTAAAAGGGTATATATAAACATTTTGTTCAAACTTATATGATATGAGTTTTGATGGAGTAAACTTGGAAAATTTGATTTTTTTCCTAATTGGCTAATTGGCTATTCTTAATTGCAAAATTTACTTAAAAAAAATAAAATAAGTGATGACATTCTAAAAGTGCATTATCTTTCGTTTGATCAAATCGGATAAAAATTATTGCAGTTATTATTTAAATAGTATAACAGTCGAGTTATATATTTTATATATGTCACGTCATCAAATGAACTCTTAGTTCAAAAATTTTCTTAAGTTTGTAATGATCTCGATTGTTTATCGCAAAATGTGTCGATTTCACGTTTGAATGACCACCAGAAGTCGGCTAATATTTGTGTTTTTTGCAAATATTATAATTTCTCTTTGCGCAAACATTGTCCTACTTCTGGTGGTCGTTCAAACGTGAAATTGACACATTTTGCGATAAACAATCAAGATCCAATAAAAAATTCTTCAAATTTTTCAAATAAAAGCTCATTTGAAAAAATATGTATATGAAAAATATAACTCGACTGTTAGATTCTTTATATAATAACTACGGTGAGTTTTGTTCGATTTGATCAAACAAACTGGCCATCTCTTTACAAGATAAAGCACTTTCAGAATGTCAGAATTTTTTTTAATTAAAGTTTGCTACTATGAACGAACAAACTTGAAAAAATATGAAAAAAATTCGCATTTGTCAAGTTTAGCTCATCAAACCCCATAGCATATTAAGTCAAATAATATACATGTATATCCTTTTAAAGGCCCATCCCTCTGCTTTATAAGAAGGTTTAAACTTTGGACATCTGTTGAGAAATGTTTGTGTAATTAATAAATTTGTGCGTAAAGTCCAAAAAAAAACAGTTTCTGTCAAATAAAACAAGTTTGAAGAGTTCAAAAAATGTAAAAAAAATATTTTTGAGTTCTACTCAATATACACTATGTCATTAGCTGGGTGTATTTAATTTTTTTATTTTGTCGTATAGTATTATCAACAGTGACTTTTACAAAGCATTATTGAAGTGATTTTTTCTATGTTAGCCTTTGCACTTTTCAGCCCAACTGTTATGTTATATTGAACGTATAGCAGTGCCCTTTAGATTAAGGTAATAACTTAAAAAAATAAATTTAATTACAAAATCTTGTTTAAAATCGTTTAAAATCATTTAACAATATAAAAATGTTTGCATGACATTTTGGAAACAATGCATTTTTCGAATAGGTTTGTGCATCTCTGTTTTAATTTAAACTTTTAAAGAGGCCTATTAAAATACTCGGCTAATAAATATCTGTATTTGGTCATATGAATGAATTCATATTTATTTTTTCAATAATTTTTGTTCATGTGTATTGTTTACTTTTTTAAATCTCTATTGCTATTGTTGTATTTCTCGATTATTTTGTTTACCAACAAATTTGTTTGATTTAAAAATGCTTAAAAACTAATAAAAAAAATGGATTTTTTTTCAAATACCAATACGCGATATTAGCTAAAATCGAATCATTTGGTTGTTGTTGATATATTAATAAATTCAATTTTAGGTTTAAATAACCATAAAAAAAATAAAAATATTTAATAAATATTTATAAAGAAATCAAACAAAAAAAATTTATATCAAAAAATTAAAATAAAAAACACTAAAAAAGAAAAACATATGAAAACAATTTAAGAATTGGAAGTTAAAATGAAAAAATATTTACAATTTATAAAACATACACACACATGTAAAAACAAGTGCATACCATATGTATAAAGCAGTGAGAGCAAAAGAGATGTGAACACTAATAGAGAATGTTTAAAACAAAAATGGTAGCTGTATTGAGTTGTTTACATGATTAAAAAATGGCCACACTCTTGTAAGTGTAGGTCTGACTTTTGCTTTCTTCACGCAATATATGCATGTATGTAGGCATGTGTGTATTTGATTACTACATTACTGGTTATATGTGTTTGTGTATTCAGACTCACATTTAACCAATTCAAATTGTATTCGTATGAATATTTATTGAAAGCTCTTAAATATAATGACGTTTATTATTTAAAATTAAATAAAAATTAAATGAAAAAAAGAAAACACTTTTTTTTGTAATTAAAACTGAATTGCAATTGTTGTAAAATTATTTCTAATTAATTATGATTCATTGTTATTTATTATAAGATAAGCAAAAACAAAAACAAAAACAACAAAAATGGATAAACACAAATACACCAATAAAACACAAAAATAAATTAAAACAAACAATTAAATTTAATTAGAATATTAATGAATGTCCGTTCAATACCACAAAAAACAAAAAATTAAATAAAAAGAAGAGTTATTAACCAAACAAAACAAATAAAAGAAGCAACAACAATACAATATATGGAACGAAAAGTAATCCAACCATTAAGTTATTTTATTTCAAACATAAGCAAGAAGTTTAACAGGTAAATAATGTCAGAGAATAAATAACATTTAAAAACATCTGGAAAAATCGTTATAACCCTTTAGACAGCATTACGACCAAACTTCTCACACCACTTATATTGTTGTCCTTCCCACAGGAGAATTAAGATGGGGGTACCACAGGGTGAAGTTCTGTCGCCCATTCTCACATCACTCCCGGAACCACTATCAAATGTCTCCTTGGTATCATACGTAGACGACTGTACCGTCTTTGCTTCGGACGTAAATATAGATGGCGTCAGTACCAATATAACAAACTATCTTACGTCCTTGGTGGAATTTTTCCGGAATAGAAAATTACGTCTATCTGCTCCCAAATCAACTGTTTCTCTCTTCACGACATGGACGAAGGAAGTAAGAAGAACACTAAACGTTGAAGCGGAAGGCAACATCGTTCCCACTGTTCGAAACCCAAAGATCCTCGGGGTTACTTTCGACAACTAACTTCACTTCGACGCACATGCGACCAACATCAACGCCAAAATGGGGAAGAGAAACAAGGTCCTAAAGGCACTAGCAGGCACTACATGGGGAATAGACAAAGAAACCATCATCACCACCTATAAGGCTATTGGACGATCACTTCTCAATTATGCTGCTCCAATCTGGACATCATTCTTGAGTGATACAGAATGGCGGATATTACAAACAGCACAGAATAACGCCCACAGGATGCATAAAGATGACTAGTATCGACCACCTTCATGAAGAGTCCCAAATACTGTTAGTGAGGAAACACAATGAGATTCTCACGAAACAATTCCTCATAGCCTGGTACTTGCCATCCCATCCCAACCATAACATAGTCATGGACGATTCTTCTCCCACCTCATACCTTCAATAGTAGACCCACAGTCAGTAAGGGAAGCACAAAACTCCTTACATCAAACGACAGTCACGACAACATGAACGAACTCAGCCACAACAGGGTCATAAATCGGCATCCACCACCAATCTCCGATAATGAATGGCAGCTACCAAGGGTTACCAGAACCATCCTGGCCCAGCAAAGATCAGGATGGTCGAACATCCTGAACAGTTATCATCGGGGCTCATCCCGGGAACCTTGGATTGCTGCCCCTCATGCAATCCGCCACCACACGACACGGTGCACCTCTTCATCTAACCAGCGAAACCGACAGCCCTGCGACCCATAGACTTGTGGCTGAACCCAACGACAGCAGCGAACTTCTTAGGACTACCAACCACATAACGTTAGCAACACACACGCACAACTAGAAACACATAATTACATCTCTAATTCATTCCATCTCTACCGAATAACACAGGCATACAATCAAATACACAAACTAACTACCTTATATCTTATCGACAGGGAGATACTTCCAGAGACAACAGCAGAACTGTTACAACAACAACACAAAATGTGTTCGTCAGTTCCAGGCTTCCAAATACATACATATGTACATAATTGGTCATTACAACCCCTCACTCACGATTACGGCCTAGTTTTTCACACCACTTGTGTTGTGTGTGTTAATTTTATACATGAGCGGCGGGACTTACAATTTAAAGTCGATTCCGAACGACAGATTTTGAGAAACTTTTTCATGGCAGGTTTATTTATTCTCAGAGTTTTTGCCAGAAATCTTCTGAGAGGAAGTCGCCGAGGAAATATATTTTTTTTTTCATATTTCGTTTTGATGTCTGACCTGGCGCTCGAACCCGGGCTTTTCGTCTAATAAGCGAACACACTACCTACTACTTTACGGCGACTTCATTAAAATAAATAAAAATATATATTTAATCGGATAAAAAATGGACCTAGTGGGCTGGATAGGCATAGTCTCAATGATTACAAAACCGGTTTCTTTATGGTCGTGTGTTACTTCGGACTGAAGATATATTCGTCGAAGCTAATTAATGCCTTCAAATAAGCAATAAAGGAAAAATCGGATAAAAAATGGACCTAGTGGGGCAAATGGACCTAGTGGGCTGGATAGCCATAGTCTTAAGACTTCCAAAACAGGTTTCCTTACGAATGAGCTTTACTTGGGACCTGAGATATAGCCGTCAAAGTTAATTGATATCTTCAAATAAGCACCAAAGGCAAAATTGGATAAAAATGGACCTAGTGGTGGAACGGACCCAGTGGGCTGGATAGCCATAGTCTCCAGGATTCCAAAACAGGTTTCTTTATGGTCGTGCGTTATGTGGAACCGGATATATGAAAAAAATCTATGTAAATACGGATAAAAATTAAATTTTAGTTAAATGGACTTAAAAATTTTAATAATTCTCATTGAGTTCATATGCATTTATGTGTATATATACAACTTAATGTCGTATTTTTCGCAAGTTGTATTTTTTGGTAGATGACTTGCATTTTTGATGGTCGATGATTTGCATTTCTTGGTCGATGACTTGCATTTTTCTTGGACGATGATTTGCATTTCTTGGTCGATGATTTGCATTTTTCTTGGTCAATGACTTGCATTTTTCTTGGTAGATGACTTGCACTTTTTTGGTCGATTATTTGCATTTCTTGGTCGATGACTTGCATTTTTCTTGGACGATGATTTGCATTTCTTGGTCGATGATTTGCATTTTTCTTGGTCGATGACTTGCATTTTTCTTGATCGATGACTTGCATTTTTCTTGGTCAATGATTTGCATTTCTTGGTCAATGACTTGCATTTTTCTTGGTCAATGACTTGCATTTCTAGGTCGATGACTTGTCTTTTTCTTGGTGATGACTTGCATTTTTCTTCGTCGATGATTTATATTTCTTGGTCGATGACTTGTATTTTTCTTGGTGATGACTTGAATTTTTTGGTCGATGACATACATTTTTTTTTGTCGGTTGTGGAGTATTAACATTAGGCGACTTGGCAATGTCGTTGGAATGGAGGAGGATGCTGTGGCGAGACCGGTATTTGATGCAGGCGTCTGCAGGAGTCTGAAAAGAGGAAGAGCTTGTTTGCGTTGGAACGGCCAGATCGAGGAAGCGCTGTCATCGATTGGTGTGACCAACTGGCGTAGGGGCGCAAGAAGCAAAGGCGTCGGGAAGGATATATTAAGGCAGGCCGAAATCCGTTAATCGGGATGTTAATGGCCAATTAAGTAAGTAAGTAAGACTTGAATTTTTTTCCTGCAATGTTTCATAAAAGTGATAACAAAATATAATAATGTAAAATAGTTTTATTAAAATGAATTAAAATAAATAAACATATTTAAATTTAGTAAAAAAATCTATCAATAATTTGCAAAATTCTATGAAATACAAATACATATGTATCAAAAGTGATACATAAGCTAGAATTATGAAGTTTTTTTAAGCTTGATTGCTCCTTTTCACGTGCAAATTGTTGGTACACCGAGAAAATTTTCAATTTTGAACCTGAAATATGTTCCTTAATTTTATTACACACTATTTTTAAACATTACTGCTCTCCGGCTCATCAACAATACTTGTACTCTCTTATTGAGTAGTTAGTAGAAGCGCAGTTAATATTATCTTCAATTTAGTTTCCTTCCTTGTAAGCGCTTAATTGAATTTAATGAGCGTTTTAATACGTCTCTGTAACGAACACTAACTCCGTCGTCAATATTTGATAGACTTGTCTAGGTACTTGGAATTTTCTTATTTCAATTTTGCTTTCCTTTAACATTTTCTCACTTGAATTTCCACAAGATGCATTATGTTGCTACAGTTTTCAAAGCACAGTGGGACAATAAAGGAAAAAATTATAAGAAAATTAAAAAATATTTTACAGTTGTTGCATATGTATATGGTTGATCGTCAAACGGTAAATTAATTTGGAAATAACCTCGTTGTTGTTGTTGTTGTGATAGCTCTACTGTATTCCAAAATACTTCTCTGTTGCATATATGGAAGAAGTTTTAAACTGCCTATTGAAATCATGTGATTAGTAGAGATTAGAGAAAATGCGCCACCTCGGTCAACCAACGATCCACCGAGCAGTAAATGAACTGTATCATGAGACTTTGATGATGGCGGAAATAAACCTCTACCGATAGCTGTTAAGGATGCTTGATTGGCCAGGTCTCTGCTATGCCTTGATGGATTGTGTTCTCGTGGATAGATGCTTCTCTCTGTCCCAAATCGCAGGACATCGCTCATTCACTACTCTGTTGTATCAGTGACGAATTAGGACTTCAATATTCGATTCTGCTGTGAACTGAGATGGCATCCTGTATAGGTGGAAGGAGGGTACTTTCGGACAAGTTGAACTTGGCACTTTCGATTGTACTGGACTGGTGTAGGAATTTTGGATTGTATATTAACCCCTCCAAGACCGATACGATCGATTCTTTTTACTAGGAGATATAAGATTCCGACCTTCACCCTTCCTAGCATATGTATGTGGGACCAGACACAAGTTGAGTCCCGAGGTTAAATATCTGGGCCTGGTCCTCGTCCCCAAACTGAACTGGAGGACGTATCTGACTGCTAAGGTGCGTAAGGCGGTCTGTGCTGCTTACTGCTGCAGAAGAGCGGTTGGAACCAGATGGGGTCTTCGCCCAAGGATCATGCACTGGATCTATTCCACGGTTATCGAACACAAACTCCTATATGGTGTTGCTCTCTGGTGGATTGCTCTGAAAAAACTACACAACATTAGACTTCTTGACAAGGTCAAAAGATCTGCGGCCATTTATATTACTGGTGCTCTGAGCACCACCCCCACAAAGGCCTTGTTCGCAATGCTCAACTGGCTTCCTACTGTGCTTCTCGTTAAGCACGCATCCAAGTTGGCTGCGTCAAGACTTAATGCCCTATCTCGTTGGCACATTGTACCTTGGCACGTCACTCCTCTATTTTGGAAGTTGACCCAGTGGCCCCATCGAACATCGATTATCTCCCTGCGCAATACTATCTTGACAGGGGTTTTCAATCTCTGATTCCGATTAGGGATGACTGGTACCTTAACACCGTCCCCCCGGAACTCCTGGACATCTACACGGACGGCTCTAAACTCGACAATGGAGTTGAAAGCGGAGTCTATTCTGGGAAGCTGAACCTAAGTATCTCTCTCCGACTGCCGGATTACTGTAGCGATTTTAGACTGAGGTGATTACCATTTGCCGGGCCGCTCAATGGATCCTCGTCAACGGTGCTCCTTTTACTCGCGTCTCGGTTATCTCTGACAGTCAGGCCGCCATAAGATGGCGTGTGGTGAATAACTGCAGGATCGTTAGGGAATGTCGCCGCTGTCTCGACCTTTTTTTGAGCGCTTTAGTGTCTCACTGGTCTGGGTCCCCGGGCACAGTGATATTCCGGACAACTGCAGAGCCGATGAGCTCGCCAGAGCTTTAGCACTCCTTCCGGAATCCTCTTCAGTGGACTTGGGCCACTCGCCTCGGTCAAGCTGACCATTGTGCGTAAATTCTTTCTAGACGCCAACCTATCCTGGGTCAATGAGGAGTCCTGCTCTACTGCTAGACGCACTTGACCCCTGATGGATAGAAGGCGTACCAACCGGTTAGTTGGACTTGGTCGTAGCATCATCTCGATCCCAGTGGCCATGCTTACAGTACATTGTGTTATGGGTAGATACGCGGAAAGGATGCGGCTCCCATTTAACGACTTCTGCCGTGGATGCAGATCAGCTGAGAAGGAGGGGACTGTTATCCACTCTTTTGTCAGTGCCCATCTCTTGTGAGATTCAGATATAGGGTATTTGGCTCTCCATTTCTTGTCAGCGAGTGCCGTCTTCCAAATCTGCTGACCTTGCTCTCTCAGCCAATCTTTGCAGCATCAATACCCTCCTTGGGAAAACACATCCATGGTATCATCAATCAGTTGGACAGGGTTCGAAGGACCTGTTCCCCTTCTTCTATCATGGTTCCCCTTCTCTACGTCCACTACTAGTCTCAAGGGCATCATCTTCGCAATCACCAATGCTGCATCAGTAGACACCGTGCGGAAGGCTGAAATTACCCTGAGAGCTGATCTCCTGTAGGCCGCTTCTATTCCTTCTCCACAGGTCCTTCTAATCATAGCCTCGACCCATATAGGGGCAGCATATTTAGCAATCGATGTCACTATCTTCACCAGTAACCGTCTCTTCTCCTGTTTTGGGCCCCTCTTTCCGCTGCTTAAAAAGTAGAACATCCGTTTTGTAGTCAGCAAGCTTGAGACCTATTTCCATTATCCAGTTCCTGACCGTCCCAATCGCAGTGTTACACGTTCTCACCAATTCATCTAAATGAATTACGAATTTGCGGCATTGAATTTGCGGCAATATCGTCCGCAAATCCAATGATCTTTGCACCCCTAGGGAGTCTAAGCCTCAATACACCATCACACATAACAGTCCATAGTATTGGGCTCAGCACAGAACCTTGCGGGATCCCCGCTGATACCGCATACGACTTTCTGCCATCATCTGTGTCATATAAGAGCACTCTATCCTTAAAGTAATCCTTAATGAGTTCCATTAAGTAGTTCGGTACGTCTTTTACATCCAGGGCAGCTCGCGTGGCATCCCAATCCGCAGAATTGAATGCGTTTTTGACGTATAAGGTGATGATAGCGCAGTATTCCTTATCGCCCTCGAGCCAGCGCTCACCGCTGATAGCATCCTTTGCTATAGTCATAACCATTTCTATTGCATCCATTGTGGAACATGCTTTTTGGAAACCAAATTGGCGATCCGACAAGCCTTCTTCTCCCAGGAATGTCTCTAGTCTCCTACAAATTATCCCTCCAAAAGTTTTCTGCCGTGTCAATCATACAGAGCGGGTGGTATACCGTTGCGTCCTGAGCATTGTTACCCTTCGGAATGAGAACCAGTCTCTGCCTCTTCCATATCCTAGGGAACGTCCTCTCCTGGATACAAGCATCAAAAACTTGTCTAAACAGCTCAGTACTACTCTCAATAGCCGCTTTGAGAGCAATGTTTGGGATCCCGTCGATCCCCCGCGCTTTATTCATTTTCATTTCCCTACAGAATGATTCCAGTTCCTGCTTGCTGACTTCAGTGACTTCCTCCTCCGGACCGAGGAGAGAACTACCGAGTTCTTTGTTCGTAGGAGGTTGCCTTGTTGAGTTAGGCATGCAGCATCAAACGGATAAATGGGCCTTATACTGGAATTCCTTTCTTCCGGATTAAAGGGCTGTGCCACTTTGAGGCCAACTGCCTAAATGCCTTCAAAACCTTCCTGGCGCCAGTAGAGGATTGCTATTGGCGGGCATTTATCTGGTGCAGTGAAATTATTTGTCTGTTTCAAGGCAATGTATATTTATCGGGTTAAATAGGTTTGTACCGATTGATAGCCAGTAGATGAGTCTGGATAACTAGAGCATCTAGTCGTAACTATTGTAGAGGAATTTTCGTTTATTGTAATAAAGGCACTCTCAACTATGGAACGGCATAGTGCATCTGATCCATTCGATTTTAAATGAATTAAATGAATACTTATCTTATACCAACTGCTTCCACTGTTCCTATTCTAAGGATGTAACGTAACGTTTGCTGGCCAAAGATCTTTAATACTATTTATGCGTTAGTGTAACGAAACACTGGCATTAAGGATTTGTCTTTACTCATGCTTAAATGTGTATGTGTTTGCTCAAACGTCTGTTTATGGTAGTGTTTGATGTGGAACACTTATTTAATTAATCTCTTCTATTTTATAGATTGACTGGCTTCTGGTTTTTTTCGTTTCTTCTCAAATTTTCTGTGCTTTATTGGTGAAAGTCGAAGGATAAGATAACCTTTCCTTTTCATTTTCATTTCTTTTTTCTTTTTCATTTTATTTAAGAAAAAAGCTTAAAGGCTAACTAGTATGCTAGGAAATGTTGTCCTTGTTACGCTGCTCTCTGCTGTCTTAAATAATTCTGAAAACAATTTACCGTATAAAATCCAACTGAATACCCAAACAGAGTACATGTTAGAATACATGTTCATATGACTCACGGCTCAATTTGTTAAAGACTGAAATAATTTCTATCATACAAGATTTTATTACTCAATTAGGTTTGGAAAATAGATTTCTAATAAAAAATAATTCAATTTAAAAACAGAAAATACATTGCAAAAACGCTTAATGCTCAGAAGTATACATACATACATACATAATTGGCTATTACAACCCTTCAGTCAGGATTACGGCCTAGCATCTCACACCACTTATGTTGTGTGCCTTAATTTTTATACTTGAGTTGCGGGACCTACAGTTTAACGTCGACTCCGAACGGCAGATTTTGAGAAACTTTTCATGGCAGGTTTATTTACTCTCAAAGTTTTTGCCAAAAATCTGCTGAGAGAAAGTCGCCGAGGAAATATTTTTTTTTTCATATTTCGTTTTGATGTCTGACCTGGCGCTCGAACCCGAGTTTTACATCTAATAAGAGAAGACACTACCTACTAGACTACGGCTACTACAAGAAAGCTCAGAAGTATGCATAAGCTTTATGAATAGGATTCCGTTAAAGATCTGAAATCATTGTCTGGGTTTTAATGGTTTTATATCATATGACTCATTACTTACTTACTTAATTGATCTTAACAATCCGTTCGTCGAATTTTGGCCTGCTTTAACACTTCCTTCGAGACGTCTCTGTATATTGTTGCACCCATCGATGACGTGGTTTGCTTGATATGTTCCTTTCAATGCAGCCAAGGTCGTCCTCTATGCCGACTTTCACACGACTTCAACACGATAATATGAATAGAGTGAATGAGCAATTGACATGCTATCATTATCTTATCAGCAGTACACTATATTGCCTGACAGACAACATTTTAGTTACTTCGTATGACTGATCCAAACTTGTCTTTCACGCTATGTATTAGTCATGTGAGTGATTATCTTATTAAAAGCCACAATTGTGCTGTGTAATTCACTGAATCAGTGTTGGTGATTGATCATAAGTTATGATTCATAACCTATACTATCACTGATAATTAGCAGATCGGGTGGTTTGATTAGACATGTGTAACTAGTTTATCCGGTGGTGAAACCTGGAAATTTTGTCAGCCGACCAGATAGCAACTTACATACTTTTTCTAAAATAAGGTCGAAATTGAAGCAATAGTGAACGGCGTTCGTTACAGGAACCCAATAACGCAGCTCTAGGCGCCTTAAATATGACGGAATGGATTTGGATGACGTGTGTCGTCGTTAGAGATGATTTTAGGACTTCGTCCCACGGGGCACCTCCTTTTGAGATTATTTGGGCATCTCGTGAGCCTTGCTAAGATAGAGGGCTGGGAGCAAGGAAAGGTACAAAGATGTGTCGTATATGTTTAATAATACTTCTCACGCTTCGTTAGAGATGATTTTAGGGCTACTTCCCGAGGAGGTACTTTTTGTGATTGTTTGAACGTTTTGTGAGTCCTGCTTCGAAAGAAAGTTCACTCATATGTGATTGCCAATTTGTAAAGACCCTAAATCCAGATTTAATGTACTTTTATGGTCAGTGTAAATAATTTTAACAAGTTACTGTATACGTAGTTTACTGGGTTGTACAGATGACTGGAAAATAGGTAGCGGCACTAGAGCAGGAGGCTACTTTATTGATGATGTGAATATTGTATATCTCAGACAGAGGTTTTTGCGATCACCAAGACAGTTGAGTTAGTGAAAACGAATTGAATCGGGTTCAATCTGTTAAGGTATCCAGACTGCTTTGAAGGCACCAAGTGAACAACATGTCTCTTGGAAAGGAATAGGGTGGTACGTATTCACGTATTCGCATGGTGCATATAACCAAATCAATGCACAGCTAACAGAATAGCATTTCAAATATACATACAGACTAACCATTGGCTATAAACTCCACAAATATGTTTTCTTTACTAAAATTAATTATATTTTCAAAGTTTATTAAATTATCGTTTTCACTAACAAATAATATACGAATTTAAATAAAAATATTGATCTTTTCCGGATATTTTCTTTTCTTTTTCTTTTTACAAAATAATAACACATAATTTTAATGAATTGTAATTAATATAAGAGTTTAGTTTATAAATAATAAGTATGAGTACATTTTAACACGCAGTGACAGTGTTCTTCCGACTAATCCCATTTGCGAAACTCAACGCCCTCTGGCGGTTTGACATCCACTTTTCCTTGACCCACTTCATCCCAATTTGTACTCAACACTGTACCACCAGATTCGCTATATGATTTATTCATGGCTTTTTGTACTTCGGGCGATGATGAACTGTAGATCTTCTTAAATAAACGCTGAAGAGCTTCATCACTTTTAGCCTCTTCCTCTTCGGATTTTTCTACCTCTTTAGCCAAGCTGTCCCAGTCCTTTTTGTGTATGGGTGGTGGTTTTGCCGTTACCGGTTTCGGTTCCAACTTTTCATCCAAAGAATCCCAACGTGTGCCCACCTCTTTGGCCAATGTGATTTCCACTTTGGACGGATAATCTTTATAGGAAGAACGTTCTACATTAATGGGTGCGAAGAGTTTCAGATCCAGCACATAATCATCGGCAGTCATATGGACTCGTTGTTTTTCAATGTCAACCTTGTAATTTTTGTCTTTTGCATTTTTCAGCATCACACTGATAACCACTTTGGCATCCGATTGATACCAATCATAACGTACAGACGACATCTTGTGTAAGTATTATTATAAAAACGGTTTGTGCTTTAAATTGAATGCCAATCAGAAAAAGTTTGTGGTTTAAAATTCCCTTAAAATTTCTATTTTTTACCATAAGAATCGGTTCTATCTTTAAGCTATTTTTGGTATATTTCCTCTGTTTCCTTTGTTATATCGTTGACTTTTTGTTTGTTTTGATTGGTAATTTCTAGAATTTAGTAAGTGTTTGGTTAAAATTGTGTTTGGCAATAACAGGGTGTTCCTAAGGTATATAAAACTAAATTACGCTATCAAATTACAGGGATTGACTGCGAAAAAAACGGAATTTGTTTTGATATTCCTGTATTCAACAATAAACCAAAAACAACAAACAAATTAATTTTTCTTTTTTGGCTGAGACCAAGATATATTTACATAGGTACTAACAACATTACAATAACTCATTTCGCTTTGTAATTGTTTCAAAAACAAAATGTATTTGTTGTTATTTTCAAGTACTACTGTCAAATCAGATCCGCCCTACCTATTTGTCGTCTGCTAAAAATGCCAACTCTTAGGTAAACAAACTTTCCCCCTTGTTATTGACAATTCTGAGGCAATGCAACAATAACAAGAATCACTCAGCTGCGTTGATAAAACACTGCCTACAACATATCTTGCATTTAATGTTGCCAGGAAATAAAAAATTTTTGAAACCAACCTGAAAAAGAAAGCACCACCAAAGAGGGAAAATAATAATCAAAATTATTTAAATCAAATTTTTTTTATTTATTTTCCCACAAAAAAGTAAAAAATGTTCATAAATCAAATTACAAAATGATTTTATTTTATTTTTTATATGTGTAATAAGTAGAATTTACTGACAGAATGGCAACACTACGCTACTCCATCCATCCCGTAAACACGCACCACAAATTATGTTTGGTTTTAACCCAATGGCTCCGTTAATTCGGTGAAATTACTTATTCGAGACACACACCAGTGTATTCACCATTTGCCGTATAGTGATCTATGGTAATACAGTACATGTTTGAATAACTGCACTTTGGTGAATTTCAATTCTAATTTCTACAAATTCGTAACTCTTTACAAGAACTCACCATACTTCCCAAAAATTCACCACGGCACTAAAAAGTAATTAATTTTGGGAACCAACTTCTGAAAAAATACGTAATATTTAAATTCATAGACTTCTTTATTTTTTCAAAATTAATTTGTAATAATTTATTAAATTACATTTTTTGATAACAAAAATAATAAAAAAAACCAATAAAATAAATCTACATACATAAAATAAATCTACATATTGAACTAAAAATAAGCAGTTTTGGTTAGAAATAACACATAGCGGCAACACTGCTTGCTTGCGTATTATTTAACTGTAAAAATTACATATAGTTATCAAACTACTGTGATTGACCTACGAAAAAGAAGACATTTGTTTTGATTTTTGTAGATTTTTGTTAAAAGTTGCATTTTCTTATAAATCTTTTATACTTTAAGATTTAATGCAAAAAAGCTTCAATTTATTAAAAATGTCTCTTAAGTTTATAGGTAAGACAGGCCTACATATATATTAGAAAATATTTTTTAATTATTTGTTAAAACAATTCTTTAGATATCGGTGCTAATTTAACGGATCCCATGTTTCGTGGCCTTTATGGTGGCAGTCAAAAACATCAGGATGATTTAGAATTAGTGTTGCAACGATCCTGGCAGCAAGGCATGCAAAAGATGGTTATTACAGTGGGCACATTAAATGAGGCTGACGAAGCTTTAACAATGGCTAATAAGGATGGTAAGTTTTGAGGTTAAACGAGACCATTTGATTAAGGTTTTTATTTACGTATGCTCCATATGAGAATTTGACTATATATGTCACCATTGTTGGTAATGGTCAAAAGTGAATGTCTCTATAGATTGAATATCATATAGATTTCATTCCAAGCCTTAAAAGCTAACTAACTGCCAGCATGGATTCGGTTATCCGATTTGGAGAGTAAAACTTTTTGATTGTAGACATTTCCGAAGCATTTTATAGAGCGGAACGATGCTTCTCCATAGAAATATTCTGGTTTTGGCTTTAATAGTCAATTCTATCGACCTATTTCAAGCTTTCTCAAGATATCACTATAGATGGGAATCCATCAAATATGTTCAGGCGATTTTCAGAGATACCACAATGTAATCTTCTACCTCCAACTATATTTCCTTCTTTTATTAAGAATTAACCTTTGCTTTTAACTTGAAATCCAGAACGGGAAATATATTATGTCGTCTGTAATTATGGGCGATAAAAACATATTGGCCTGACAGAAGCCCGTAATGTTCTGTGCATGAAAATTCCATAAAACATTTCAATGCCTCGGTTCCTTACGGAGAGGCAATAAATAATTCGCTCCATCTGGTTTCATCACTACTTAAATTACTTATATCTATACGGAAATCTTCTTGACTGTATACAGTAGAAGGCGAAGGTGCTTATTAATGATGGTATAGTTCCTAACTCTACTCATTAATTATACACCACTGCAATGAGGCTTGTGTTTTGAAGTTTTATTGCTATTTCAATGGAATGTGCTCAAGGGACATAAGGGGACTTTTTTCCAAAAATCGTGTATTTTACGCACATCCGTTCATGGTAAATTGTTCGTTTAGCGGATAGCAAAATGCATTAATTACAGAGATAATTCGTTCTTCAGCCACACCTCCCTTCTTACAGAAACCTTTCCTATTACTTATAAATAGACATAAACACAATATGCTCCCATAAACTATCTTCCTAGTTCCAACACAATGTATTGTATGCGTAGTGCCATTGCCTAAGCATTGAATGTAAATAAAATAGTAGCGGGGATCGGTCCTAGATATACGCCGTAATATCGTACTAGATTGTCGCGTTGACAAGTCTAGTGAGTTCGACTCCTACCAGAAAGACTCTTTTGTTTGTAAATTGTAAAAATTAATTCATAAATTAAAGACTGGATTATGGATGTCAACCTAAGTTCGTTAGCATGGTTATTTGTCAATTGGAATTTTTAATACCAATTTACAACATTTGTATCAATTGACAAGTCCAACTGGAGTTCGGTTGCTATGAGTATGTCCTGGTATATTTAACTACACCCTGGAGTTATTATATTATTCTAAATATGTATTTAATTCAATGCAAATAATGAATACTCGTTTTTTATTGATCCCAGTTCAACTAATTTTTCGTTTCTTATTTATTTTACTAGAACGTTTATATGTTACAATGGGTTGCCACCCCACAAGATGTAAAGAATTCCTTGAGAATCCTGAAAAATACTATGAAGGACTTCGTTGCAAAATTAATACCAACTTAAATAAAGTTATAGCTGTTGGTGAATGTGGATTAGACTATGATCGTTTGCATTTCTGTGATAAGGATACACAAAAAATCTACTTTGAAAAACAACTTGAATTAGCTGAAGAATTTAAATTGCCTCTATTCCTTCACTGCCGTAATTCTCATGAAGATTTTATGGAAATTTTAAGTAGGAATCGTTCCAAGTTGGATCAATGTGGTGGTGGTGTCGTTCATAGTTTCGATGGGACATTGGATGAAGCACAAAAAATACTTGACTTTCATCCTCTACTCTATATTGGTCTAAATGGTTGTTCTCTAAAGACCCAAGATAACTTAGATGTTGTTGCTAAACTACCCAATGATCGGGTAATGATTGAAACCGATTGTCCGTGGTGTGGTATACGTCCATCACATGCTGGTCAGAAGTTTGTAAAAACGAAATTTCCCACCGTCAAGAAAAAGGAAAAATGGACAGCAGAAAGTCTAATAGATGGTCGCAATGAGCCTTGCCAAATAATGTAAGTAAAAAGTCTAGTTCTGTTTTAGATGTTATTTATTCTTATTATGAAAAATTTTTAGACAAGTTTTGGAAGTAATAGCTGGTATTAAGGACCAGCCAGCTGATAAACTTGCTGATATTTTTTATGAAAATACTATGAAGTTATTTTTTAATAAAACTCAGTAAGTTTTGATAATGCTCAAACGCTTTCAAAAAATAGGCGTTTTAAAAACTTCTATAAATCGAAATCTAGTGGAACTGTAATAGAATAAGATATAAAAGTTTTCGTTCCTACTTCGTTAAATCATGTTTCTTTTACTTAATAAACCTAAACTTCTTTGAAGCGTCTTTATACACACTGCGGATTAAACATTCAACACAACAATTTTTACTTCTTTTTTTTATAAAAAAAAAATATTTTTATTTATTCTATAATATTTATTGTGCAGCATAAACATGTTCAACTTTATCCGATTCCAAAAGACTGGTGGCATTTTCACTACCCAAAATGCCATTCAGCTGCAAACAATCATATTTCGTATATAAAACTGTAATACTCATGGAGTCTTCCAAGCCATCACGAGAATTTTGATTAGACGAATGCATTAAATTGATCATCTCCGAATAGAAATGAGGCCATTGTGGTGGTTGGTACATAATCATGTGACGTATACCCTTAATACGGGTACGTTTGAAGAAGTGTGATCTCTCCGAGTACAACATAAAGTGGGCACCACTATGGAAGAACATATCTCTGGCTCTAGCTATCTTCTCCTTCTTAGTGTATTCACAAATCTGGACAAAACTTAGATTTTCCGCTTTAAAGTAGTTACGCAATTGAACGTAATCAAAATAGTTGGGCACATAAATCATTGTATGGGCAAATATGGTACTTTTGAATTGTGGCAATATTTTGTTAACAAAATATTTAAAACGTGTCTGAAACACTTGGTCTATATCAGAGCATTCAATGCGATGAAAAACTTGTGACACAGGTACAATAACATTACGTATATCACCATTAATAATGGGATTCGATACGCGAACACTGCCCTCATAGTTAAAACATTTATTATTGAAAATGCCTCGGAATTCGGGAAGCTCATGCGATGAAAAAAGTAAAGTTTGACGATAAAATTTCGACAGACCATTTAAACACCAAGAGCGTACACGATTAATGTTAGTGGTTCTTAAAGTTTTCGGTTGTAAGTGCAGGTGATCCATAACATGCAATAAATTTTCCCAATTTTGTGCTAAAAATATTTCAGCCTGATCGATAATCAGCAGTTCAATTGAGGAGAGAAAATCACATTCAACATCATTATTACTGCTGCCACCCATAGTAACACGCAGACCCAAAGGTGAAGCAATTAATATATCCGAGGAGTAAAAATCTGTATACAACTTCAGTGTCTTCTTGGTAAGAGACATACCAACACGGAAGTTATCATCCGTATTGCCGCTAAACGTTTTTTCATAGTCTTCTGGCTTAGGATTTGTTTTAGGGAAATATATAGTGTCGCCGCTAAATTCATTTTTAAATCTTTCATAATTCATAATAGATTTCTGGTCGTTATCTGAAAAAGTTAACATCGTGTGAAGACTGAGTATATATATGAGATTTATATTGTGATTTTTTTATGGTAAAACTTACCCGTTTCCTTTTTCTTAATTATTTCAGACATTATATTCACTATCCTGTAAGCTGAATCGCGAAAAGGTGTTACAATTAACACTTTTGGTCTGGCCAATCCTTGATCTCTATACATGTCATCTATCACAAGGCCACTATTTTTACTTTCTTCCTCTTCAATTTTCTTGGTGTTCAACATAACACAAGCTCTGGTTTTGAAAATATAATTCAATGCATGTATAGTATAAACTTGACGTATTTGTTCGGCATTATCAAAACTCCTATAGGGATAATAAAGATCTTTGTAGGAGTTAATTAAGGCCAGAAGTTCACTTTGCAATGGTGTCATGGGCAGATTGACACGAGTTGCCAAAGAGGGTTGTAAACCAATAGATTCCAAATCGCTTGACGATTCAAAGGCTGGCGGTGGCTGTTTGTTTATAAAGCCTTTATTATCATTTATAGTTAATTCGGGTGTGGTTACAAACAAATTTCCCAATTCTGGCCATTCTATGGAAGTTTTTTCCTTTTCACAAGTACCATTTATTAATTTTTCCACCTCTTCGGCATCAATTTCATTTTGCAAATGATCTCTAAAATGATTAATTTTAGGTAGAACATATTGTATATTAAGTTTTTTATGACTGGTGCTTGGCTTTTCCGAGTCCTGCTTATTTTTCTTGGTTCCTAATAGCTGTAAAGGTTTTTCCTTAAAGGCGGGTTTCTTTTTAACTGAAAATCAAATCCATTCTTCACATATTTGCTACAATTTCAAAGCCAAAAAAAAACTTACCACTTGAATGCAAATCCTCCACCAAAGTTTGGAAATGATTAACCTCTTCTTCAACTTCAACATCATCCAAGAATTCATCGGCCTGCTCAGATTGCTTGTCTTTGCGGCTCTTCTCCAAATCAATTTGTTTCTTAAGCAATTCTACTGTGGCACTGCCACGATGTTTAAATTTACTGTTCAAATGTTTCTTACTTATAGTTGGTTTCTTATATTGTTTTTTGTGAGGATTAAATTTTTTATGTTTTTTTATTTGTCCCATTTTAATTTTGTTAACAATTCATTAAATTATTGCAAAAAGGTAAACAATGTCTAACAACGTGCAAGAGTTTATTTGTTGTTATAAAACTGGAATGTTTAGAACAGCTGAGCTACAGGATGATTAATACATTATAAAATATAAATAATTTGTGTTATGGTTCACCCTATTAGCGATTATTAGTTTCAGCCTAAAATTATGCTTGATTGATAAAAGTTGGTTAGCATATTTTATATATTATATTAAATTGTGATTCACCCTGTTGTATGCTTTTCTGAATTTCTGGGCGCCTGGTATAAATGTTGAAATTTTAGATTTGCTTTGATTTTGCATTACACGATACACAGTTGAGGACATAACTTTTCATACACTTCATAAAAAAAATAAAATATATGTATGATCATTGGGAACAAATAACATCTTTATTTCATTAGCACACAATCAATTATTGTGTAGTAGCAATAAAGCAGTGAAAATCACATTGCAAAAGTGTTTCCTCAGGTGAATCAATTGTAATCATTGTTCAATTAATCACACTTTCCATAACCTTAGAAATACTAGAACAAATTGTTATTGGGATTTAGTCTTAACTGTTATTAACCACTTCCCTTATGGGAACTGCAGGAAATGAGGCAACGAATAGGTTAGCAAATGGACGAGTAGGAGTCGAAAAACTGAATACCACCTGGGCCTAATGAAGTGAAGTTGTTCGTTACAGTATAATTTTAGCCTAAAAATTAGCATGGACTTTGAACAATCGAGGGAGGAAGTTCTAAACCTTTAATATCATCTACAGGTCTATTATAGTTATAAATATGATTCGATTTTGTTTCGCTGGTAATGTGACAGCCCAAACTTTTATATGGAGCGATTATTTGATGTGTTATTTCTTGGAAGTTGTAAACCTGAATCTCTTTCAAAAGCGTTAAAATTTCATTGGCTTCTAGGTATGGATAAGCTCAAGGCAGGTCCTCAGATGGCATTTCTAGCTTGTTTATTTATGGTCTTAATGGCCAATAGAGTATGTAAATAAGGTTGAATATTACCGAAATGCAAACTAGCAGCTCTTAGGAATGCCTCTCCATATTAGCGGATTCAAGGGTCTATTCCTTGGAATATTGTCCTCTGTTTGCTTACTTATACTTGGGTTCTTGTAATGTTTTTTATGAGGATTACATTTTTTTTGTTTTTATATTTGTTCCATTTTTGTTAAAAATTCATTAAATTATTATTAAAAGATAAACAATGTTTAGCAAAGTGCAAGAGTTTATTTGTTGTTATAAAACAGGGATGTTCAGAACAGCTGATTTGATTATAAAAATAGAAATAATTGTGTTATGGTTCACCCCATTAGCGATTATTAGTTTGAGCCTAAAAGTATGCTTGAGAATTAATATAGGATGGTTAGTATAATATTATGATTTCGTAAATTATGGTTCACCCTGTTGTATGCTTTTCTGAATTTCTGGGCGCCTGGTACAAATGTTGAAATTATAAAATTGCTTTGATTTTGCATTTCACGATACACAGTTGGGGACATAAATTTTCATACACTGCGTAAAAATATGTGATTATTGGGAACAAATAACATCTTTATTTCACTAGAACACAATCAATTATTGTGTAGTAGCAATAAAACAGTGAAAAATTGTTTCTTCTAGTAAATCAATGTTCAGTTAATCATACTTGAGGACCTTAGAAATGCTGGAACAAGTTGTTATTGTGAAGTACTTAAAAGTTGGGGACTGCTGGAAAGCAACAAATAAGTTTTGCAAATGGACAAGTACGAGTCGAAGAAATTGTCCCTATGAAGTAACGATGTTCATTAGCAATAAGACTAAGTTTCTAAGTATAATTTTAACCTCGAAGTTAACATGAGAGTTCAAACATTCAGATAAGGGGGTAATAAACTTCTAATACCATATACATAACTCTAAGAGCAATAAGTAAGACTTGGATTTTGTTTCGCCAAATTTTGTAGAGTAAGCTCAAGACTACTCCTTAGATGGCATTACCACTTTGACTAACTATGGTTTTAATGGAGGGAGGAGTACGTAAATAAGACTGAAAAACACCGAAATGCAAACTAGCAGATCTTACGAATACCTTTCCATATTAGCGGTCCAAGAGTCTATTCCTTGGAATATTGACTTCTATTTGTTTACATCATCTTTTAAGAATAGATTCGTCTTCTTCATTACTAAGTAAACCACTCAACAAAGTGAATTTAATCGAATTTTTCACAAGTTAACTGTACTTATTGTAGAAGTGTATATAGAAGACTGCTACGAAAATCTCTTTTCCAATTGTTCGCTGTTGTCTGCACCCCGAGTAGTACACGGAAACCGATCTCTATGATTAGTTAAGGGCTCCTACTTAATGGCGGCGTAGTAATAAGTTTAAAATCTTTTTTTCTTTTCTTGTATCCATGAGAGAATTATTGCAGTCCATTTCCTTCTGCTGTACACTTTAATTTGTTTTTGTTGCTTTTTTGAATATATTTTAAGAAATTATTTTTAATATTAAAACTGAAAAATATTTGTTTTTGAATTCATATTTAATTAGTATTTATTTTTTTTTATTAATTTTTTTTGTTTGTTGATTAATTCAAGCATACAATATTTATTGTTTATGGTAGATAAAGAGGTTTTGTTTTATAAGCATAGTTTTTTTTTTTTTTGTTTAAATAAGATTATATTTAATAAAATAAAAAATAATAATTAATTCAATAAATTATTATATACAACGTTTGTTTGTTTGTTTGATCTGCTTCCCTTTTATACGATATTTGTATAAAAATGAAATCAAATAAAAATAATAAATTAAATAATAACAATTAAAAATAAAATACATTCTAATGAAAGGAAAATATAAAAATAATTAAATTGAAATAAACAAAAAAAAATAAATAAAAAGTAAAAAAATAAAGAAACTTGTAACAAAACTTAAAGGAATTTTAATTTTAAATATATTAAATTCGAGTCAAAATTAATTAAAAAATAAAACTGAAATATTAATTTCAATAACGCAAACATATTATATTTTGGTTAAAAATGGTATTGTATTGTATCCTTTTTTGTTTTTTAATAAATAAAATTGTATTAAAAACTAAATTTTTTATTTATTAATTTCTCGTATTTTATCTGTTATAATTATTTTTTAATATTAAAGAATAATTTATTGTGTTTTTAATATATATGTATATGTAGGGGGAAAGGGGGGGCTATGCTTATGCCTTTAATATTATATATGTATGTATGTATATCGTATATAGACAAATAAAAATAAGTTTCCTTTTTCCATGGTTAAATTTCCAAGAGTTAATAAAAGTTATTATTAGGGGAGGAAGGAAGGGGGGACCTTTCTCCTTTTTTTTAGTTTAATTTCAATTAAATTTTAATAATATATAAAAAAATGTTAATTCATTCATTTGTATTGTTTTTTTTGTTGTTTTTAATTATTTAATCGTTTTGGAGTTTAAATGTAAAATAGTTTTAAACTTATGTTAACTCGCAGCAAAATACAATATAAGTTTAAAGTTTTATACGAGCATAATAAACACGTTTAGTTTAATTCTAAAAAAAACACCCGCATGGCGGTTCATATTGTTTTCTTCTTCAAATCGAGGATTTTTTTTTGAGTTTTTATAGACAAAAAATGATTATGTAGTATAATGATATATAATAAATATTATTGTTAATTTTTTTGTTATTTTTCAATTCATAAATAGTTATTTTCCTTCAATTTATTTTTTATTTTTTTTATTGTTTTATTGTTTTAATAAATTTTTGGAGCACTGCGATCATTTATCTTTTGGTTGCGTTTCAATGTTGCCCCACGTTTTATTTGATCCATCAATGATTCATGACAGATACGGGGATCCGGCTAGAAGAAGATATAATTTTTAAATATTTTTAATTTGAAAAAACAAAAAATAATTCTATTAAATGTTATATAATGTTATGAAAATATGTATTAATTATTATTATTATCATGATGAAATGTTTATAAGTGAGGGGGGTGATAATAACAACATATAAAACAACAAGTTTGTGAACAATATTAAACTGAAAATTAAAACAGATGAAATTAAAAACAAAATTCAAATACAAACATACATTCAAATGTAAATACATATAAATATAAAAAAGAAATAAAATACTTTTGCTCTTAAATATATGGTGGCATACATGAAATAATTGAAATATTTTACAATATTTTGAGACTCAGTAGTGTTCCAAGCATTCGATTTGGCTTTTTGTTATTTTTTTTTTGTTTTTCATTATGAAAGTAGAATGAATGGAAGTGAAAAATTTATTTTCACTGTTATTTTTTATTTTGTGTATAAAAAAAAGTAGGTTAAGCAGTTCAAGTTTTTTTTTTTTATTGATTGAGAGTTTGTTGTAATTATTAAAAAAATTAATTTAAAAAAAAAGTGTTTACAAAATTATTTAAAATAACCTGAATTAGTTAATATTCGTTTATTAGTAAAAGAATTGTTTTCATTATTTTATAAGAAATGATTGTTTTTTAAGTAGTCTTTATGAGGTTGGTTCAAGAAAATAATTTTTTTAGGTTATAATCCGTATTGCAGACAAAATTTTCTTATAAGAATTCTTGATATATTACGGTACAAATTAGGAAGAAGTCTTTCATATTTAGTGGAACTAGTCGATATTTCTGTTGGGGATTTTGGCCTTTGGTTATAGCATCATTATAATCAATTAAATAAGATGGAGAGGCTAGTGCATGTTGGTATAACACGGACATTGCAAACCTAGCCTAAAGCGGCGCTGGAAGCTATGTTGTGATTAAGTCCTCTACACCGGGTAGTAAAGATTAGAGCTATGGTTAGGATAATGGCAAATAATTCTAACAACGTTAAATAGGAGATTTCGAAGAACCATCTTTTGGTATACGTATATACCGAGATTAGTACGAAGATAGTATTGGACCATCTGTAGAAACTGGATTTATTAAATCACGATGCTGCTGTTGAATCTTTTAATAGATTTGTATTCCATTATCTTAACCATTGTATGACAAGACAAGTTCTTATTGCCTCGGTTGTACAAACATATTCTAGTTTCTATGTTTTATTCAAATCCATCTGATTCGATTAGCTAAGTAGAGAAAACACTGCTATCCTCTACTGGCTTCAGGGTCGTGTGGGAATTCGGAAAGAAGCTTCGCTACGTTGCTGATGAGGACAGAACCTTTCTGTGGCGTGAGTGCAGATGTAAGGGAAGGGGAAGAAAGACAAAGACTATTCTCAAACCAAATGAATTAAAAGCAACTAAATCTGTTGTTGTGAAATTGCAATTGTAAATAAAGATTTCAGTAATTGGAAGACAGTCTCAAGTTCGGATGTCGCAGGCTTAACCAAAAACTTCCAAATAGGTTTTCTTAAGGATCATTGTCAGACTATTGAGACAGATGTGAATGAAATAATAGGTTTAAATGAAATAAGGGGATCCAGCATCTTAGAAATATAAGTTTCCACTATTAAAGTTTCGCATTTCTTAGTGCCTTCATTAGAAAAGCAAAATAATTGCTAAACAAACTGTGGATTAGATGGACACAATAAATTTTCAGGATGGCTGTGACGTGTAATTGATCTAATGAATACTAAGAAACTGAGAGTGGAACGCTTGGTTTTTAATTCTGTCGTATGTGTCTCATGTAGAAGAAATTAAAGAAAAATCACGTGGCACAGGCCAGTTCAAATGCAACGACTACTACACATTTCGCTTAAGTAAGATTGGTGGAGGAACATCATTGAGTTTTTTGCATACCTTTCAAGGCGTTGACCGACCGAATCACATATGATGCTGGTCGCATTTCGCGGTGAGGACAACAATTAATTTCCCCGTAAAGTCTACGATTTTATATGACAGTGTTTCGTTGTATGCAGTAACTAGAATGTTAACGGGATTTAGATCGCTGCATACATACGTTGCGATCTCCAATCACGTCCTATGACTGAGAACTGGCTTAATACCAATTAAAACAGAATTTCCGGCATGTAAATGAGAATGAATTGGATACGCTCTGCGAAAACACGATGACAATTTAGCGAGACTGATTATTAAATGGAAATCACATGGAATTCTGTTTTGTGGTCACACATGGAAAAAACTTCTGAAATAACAAACAGGAGTGCTACTATACGAATATGGTTAGAAAAGCGAGAGGAACAACATACCTCGTAGTTTTTTTTTTTTTTTAATTGAACAATTGTTATTTAAAATGTAATTTTAATATTTAAAAATAATGATATTAACAATATGAAGTAAAACCATAGAGAAGAAAGCCTAATTATTGTTGGTATAAGCTGATAATTGATGATGAGATGAAAAGCCGTGGTATTAAAAAGTTAAAATTTGCATGAAATAGAATAGCAAAAAATTAGATATCAAACCATATAGATATACACATATATACACGTATATATGTACACGTGGAAACTGTTTAAATAAAAAAATACCTTCATTTTTTTAGATTTTCTTTATAATGCTTCATCGGAGATAGTGGTGGTGGAACAAGTAGAAGAGGTGTTGGTGTCAAACAAAGGTAGATTGCGATATTGTACACTAGGACGTTTAAGTTTATCGGTATTTTGATACATCTAATGTTTACATACCCATAGAGATATACATATATTTTGTATATCATATGCACAAAAAAACATATATGTATGTATATTTGATAACACCAAACATAATTCAGAGTGACAGAGAGAGAGAGAGTGTGTAATACAAATAGTAGAAGGCAATACCAGAAATCATAAAAAAAAAGAAAATATAAAAACAAAATAAATGAAAATTTTAAAAACTAATAATAAATAAAAGAGAAAAAACAAAAGGATATAAAATAGAAAGAAAACGTGCAATTTGCATGGTCTACTAATAACATAATTCTATTGATATAAGAGTAGAGTAGACTATAAACAATATTGTCATCAAATCAATTATAAAATAGGAATTTATTTTTTTTTTATTTTTTTTTTTTTTTGAATTTTACTTACCAATGCCTTGCTATTAATTAAATTGCGAACAGCAAAGGCTCGACCTGATAAACTTTGTTTAGCCAATTTTGCATTGAGATTTTCTAAGAATTCAGCTTTTGCTTTTGATCGTATGCTAGTAGTAGTGGTTTTATCGACATTTGTGCTGGTATAATCTAAAAAATTGTTGTTGATTTGATTTCATTATGAAACAAAAAATGAACGAAGAGGAGTGTGAAGAGAAAAAAATTGAAAAAATATTTATGAAAATTTATATACGATGTGTTAACAAAAAAACAAACAAAATCAAACGGAAAAAACAAACAATTTTAAAGCAATGTTTTAAAAGACATTCTCGCAGTAAAACAGAATTAATTAAAAAAAAAATTAATTTAAGTATTTAAAAAAAACAGTAAAAATGAATAAAATGCATTAAAAATTCAAAAATAATTTTTTTAAGAACTAAGAACCTTACAGTCTATATGAATTTAATGGCTATTAAATTTATTTTTTTATGATTCATGATACATATTTTTGATATTTTTGTTAAACGGTTTGGAAAAGTTAAGTTAAGAAATTTGAAAAACATTTTTAAACAATAACAATAAAAAAAATATATTGCTTAATATATGTAATCGATTCATTTACGTGCAAAAAAAAAAATTAATAATCTTTCCCATCGATGGCTTTAGTACAGTTTATCTCGTGTAGAAATTTAACATAAACATTAGGTTTGGTTTTCAAGACTTTTTAAATTTTTTTGTTAATTCTTAACCAATATTGTTGTTTACAACAAGGATACTGTGTAAATCGTTTTATGATAACGTTTTACGGATCTTACAGAGAAGATCGTCATCCAAATATTCACTAACGAATACAGATCACATGGTTGCGATTACTGTGGTACTATTCAGGCCGAAATAATAGCCATAAAAATTGTATCGAATCGTGATATACGTTTATTTATCGAATGCAAAGCAAACATTCGATCCTTAGATGGGGTGTACAGTGTACACCATATATAAGATTGTCCAAAAATTTCGGGTATCGCTAGAGAAGATATTCGCTTCTTTACTGATGGTAAAGCAAACATTCGATCCCTAGAGAGGTTGTACATCATATCTAGGATTGTCCAAGAATTCCGAAACATTCGAAGGCTATACTCATGTGGGTTACTGGGTACGGCGAAATTGAAAGTATGTAATAACAAAGCCGATGCAGTTGCGAAAATTGAACATTCGCACAAAGGAAAATTCATTGAATTGCTATGCCATCTCCCTACAAAGGCACTACTCTCATTTGCAAAAATAATGTGGAATAATGAATCCAATTGTTCAGAATTTAAGACAGATCTTACCCGATATGGATATGTGAAGAATAAAACTTGCATTAAACCTGGTCAGAATCCATCTCAGGTACCGAAACACTGGTCTCTAAGAAAATGTGGCGTCAAGTCGCCGTAGTTGGTGTGTTGGCTTATTAGATTTAATGCCCGATTTCAAACCCCAGGACAGACACCAAAACGAAATATGAAAAAAATAAAATATTTCTTCGGCGACTTCCTCTCAGCAGATTTCTGGCAAAAGCTCTGAGAGTAAATAAACCTGCCATGAAAAAGTTTCTCAAAAAAATCTGTCGTTCGGAGTCGACGTTAAACTGGGACCTACAGCCACCCATGTATAAAATTAACACACACAACATAAGTGGTTTGAGAAACTAGGTCCATAATCCCGACTGAAGGATTTTAATGACCAATGTACGTCGACTTTGTTTATTTTGCTGTCGTCATAAATGACCCTTTTCACAGGCTATTCAACAAACAGAATTATCATACTGTTTAGTACGGTTTATTTGCTTGCGGTTTCATTGGTGGAAATCACAGCATGCATGAGAGAAGGGTCCCGTTCGATTATAACCGGCTTCTTTTTCGCTTAAAACAGAAGAAGATTTGGTGACATATGCTGTAACAAAACGGCGGCACCTAGCACACGAATCCAGAGTGTGACAAGCAATTAATTCCAAGCTTTGGATCTGATTATTGGCGCGATAAGGCCAAGACAACATTGCCGGTCAACTGCGTACTATTTACATGAAATAATTTTCAAAAAGTTAATGGCGTTTATCCCTCGAAAGAGTGATTGAGAGTTTTGAATGATTAAATCAAAAGGCTTGAACGTAAAATTTCTCTGCTTGTTAAATTGAAGTTTCTACAGTCATACCTTTTGAATTAACATTCTGATCATGGGTACAAAGATTTTTATTAAAATCTCAAAAGTAAGTTTGGTCATCATCCCAGTCAATGCAGAATATTGGTTACGATTACTGACATTTAATGGTAGAATAATTTCTACATAAAAAAGTTAAAATTTTTTTTCAACATTGAATGTACTTCACAATTCCACAGATTTTCATACCATTTGAAATAATTTTTTTAATTAAAAAAATTTAATTTATTTTAATTAATAAATTAATTTAATTAAAATTGTATTTTCTTAATTTTAAATAAAATTGTGGAAAAAAACGTTATCAAATACATTTAAAGCATACAAAATGATTTGACATTAAAAAAGGCCACTTAGAGAGAGAATGAGAAAGAAATAAAATTTGTTGCTTTTTTATTTTTTTTAAGAAGAGAATATTAATTTTGGCATAAAAAAATAAAATTATAATGAAACAAATCTAAATATGTCATGTTTATATTTAGTACATTCAAAGTGCAATAATGTTCTAATATGAATTGATCAAAAAGGGGTCAACAATGAAACGGACTGGGCTTTACATGAAAAGGATTTAAAGGAGGAGTTTATAAAATGAAATCACTTAAATATGTAGGGACACATTTTCTTTTAAAATTTACAGACAGCAGCACGGAAAAAAAAGGAGGACAAAATGCAGCAGCACTATAACATTTTCTTTTCCCCCTCTCTTGTTATAATCCCCACATAATGAAAACGTCGAAATGAAATTGTTAATAATTAAACGGAAACTTAATTAAAGAATTAAAAACAAAATAACAAAAATAAATAAAAGCACAGCATGCAAATAACAAAATCTTTTTTAAATTAAAAAAAAACCTCTTTTAAAAAGTTTGCGTAGGTCTGGTCGAAAAAAAAAGATTTTTTTATATTTTTAAAGTCCTTAAAGAATATGAACCTGAGTTCAATTATTTTTTGGAGTTTTTAAGTTTTTGGGACTACTTGTATTGTTAAACTGACTCGACTAATTAGATTTTGTTTATTAAAATACTCCTATAAATCTAATCTAACTTTAGGATATCTCTCTGATTATCTACACAAGTTAGTGCATTTCGCCAGGGGGAAATGGCTATAAAGTTGACCTAGTCTAGTGTGTTGGCTTATTAGACGTGAAGCCACGGTTCAAACCCTAGGTCAGACAGCACTAACAAAACTAAATAAGAACAAATATTTCTTTGGTAACTTCTTCTCAGAAGATTTCTGACAAAAAGTGATAAAATTGCAAGGAAAAGTCTTTTAAAAAAACTGTTGTTTAGCATCGACTTTAAACTGTAAGTCCCCCCACTCTTGTGTAAAATTAACACACGCAACATAAGTGGTGTGAGAAGTTAGGTCGAAAGCTTTACTGAATGGTTGTGATTACCAATTATGTACATAGTGGAGATCAGCAATGAGTATTTAAAAAGATGAGTAGATTCGAATCATACTCATAATTACTAATGCTTATACGCATTCATACTTATTTTAATATCATACTCATACTACTCGTATTCAAAGTTTGAAGAACTCATCGTACTCATGCTTTACAATACGCATGATGTTGTTGATTTCGACTCTCCATGACTCAACATTTACAAGAATCACAAAATAAGTATGACTCGCGTACGAAGACTACAATACTCACTAGAAGTTTGTGAGTTTCCTTTGGTTGCTGGCTTTGTCTTTTTTGTAAATGCAACAACTAAGTCTGTAAATGCTGATGAATAATTTGAGTCACTCGAATCATTTATGAGTATTTTTCTAAATCTATGAATCTGAAAGAATAGGCGTATGAATCAAACATATTTCAAATGGTATGAGTTTGATATTAACGTTGTACTCAAACACATTGCAACCTGTACTTATAAATCAATGTTGTAGTGAGTACGAATGAATCAGAGTAGTTGAATTTTAATGCACTCAAACTCAAAATTTCATGAGTACTTATGAGTAGGGAAAAAACGATTCATTGCTGATCTCTGTAGGATACAGTGCATATATTCTTCTTTATCGAGAATCTTGGAGTTTTACTATCCGGTTTTATACTATTTTGAAAAAAAAAAAACTAAAAAGAATTTAACTATTTTCTAAAGCAGAAATATACCTGAAATGTAGACTAGAATACTTCCTAAGAGTCAGTAACAAACCCCAATAAATTCTTAAGAGAAACAGGATTGTGAGGAAGTGGCAAATGCACCTTTCATTTGCCTTATTTTGCTATTTCATCTCAAACAACACTGATGACCACACAAAACCTGTCTCGTAAGCAAATGACTTGTTAGGCATTCTTAATATTGAATAATTAATTAACGTTTCTTTTCTTTTAAAAAAGAGAAGAAAACGAAAAAAAACAAAAACAAACGAAGTGAAATTAAGAGCGAAAAAAAAATTAAGAAACTCAAAAAGCAGGCATTAGGAAAAACGCGTTCTCACTTGTATTGGTGGCAGAATTTGTTTGATGGTTGTAATACAGTGAATTGCCGCCGCCACCGCCAACATCATAATGGGATATGCCAATACCAATGCCACTATTACTTATGCCGACGGCGCCAGAACCGCCACCACCGCTGCCGCTGCTACGGCGACTACTGGTGCCATAAATACTGGCCACTGAAGACGGAGTAGGTGAGCTACAGATAGGCGAAGCTGGCTGTGAATGGACGGATGATGCTGATGCACTAGGAGAGTGGCAGTGTATAGTAGTGGTTTGTATAAATGGATTGGTGGCTACAAATATTTTCTGTTGAACACTGGAATGGCGAGAGGGTACCGGTGGCTGTTTAGCATTGATCGTAGCGGTTTTATGTCTGTTGCCAGTGGTCGTAGTAGCAGACGAGGATTGTTGCTGTTGCACTTGCTGCTGTTGTTGTTGTTGCTGCTGTTGCTGTTGATGGGGAAGTGGCATAGGTGGACGTTGGCTAATATGCTGAGGATTTTGATATTGTTGAGCTGATTGATGGCCGCCTGATATGGCAGCAGGGGCGTGATATTGTTGCTGCTGATGGACTGCTTGCTGTGTACCATATATAGCCTGCTGTTGCTGCTGCTGCTGCAACTGTTGCTGTTGATGATGCAAACGTTGTTGCTGTTGTATTATATTTTTAGGCAAAGTGGAAGCAGCAGAAGCTGCTGCATAGGCAGCCAAATTTGAAGTGGACTGTGACTGACTGTGATGATGTCGTTTAGGCATGGTAGCCGAATTGTTATTGGTATGAATGGGCGGCGGTGGAGGATCTTCAAGCGGTGGTGGACACGTATAATGTTGCTGAGATTGTTGTTGTTGCTGCGTCTGCTGCTGTTGTTGGTGATAATGAGGAGGCGGCATAGGATTCTGAGGCATTTGTTGGCGCTGATTGTTTGTTGCGTTTGAATGTTTTGGCAAATGTTGCTGTTGCTGCTGCTGATGATGATAATGTTGTTGTGGATGTTGCTGTTGCTGTTGAGCAGCTGTTAAATGTTTGGGCGCATAATATTGAGAAGAAGAATATGGATTTTGATTTTGATTTGAATTCGAATTTGGATTCGCATTCATATTGTAAGTGGCATTGGCATTTGTTTCGGCAGCTGCATTTTGCGCATTTTTAGGGGGATGATAGTGAGAAGCAGAAGTAGTTGTAGAATTGATAGAATTTAAAGTATGTTGAGAAATTGTATGTGAAGTAGAAGTGGAATGGGAGGTATTAGAAGAACAAGAAGAAGATGTAGAGGTGGTAGTATAATTATGCAAAGTTTTGCTAGAACCGCTTGCGGTCTTGTGAGTGGCTGTAGTAGTGGGTGATGGCGATGATGATGATGATGATTCTTTGGTAAACATTGACACTTTGGATAGTAACGATGATGTTGAAGATGAGAGTGGAAAGTGGGGTAATGCATTAAAACTAGCGGTAGCAGTTAGTTGTGTATTTGTTGTTGCTGCTGCTGTATGAACAGCAGCTGCTACTGCTGTTGTATTGTTAGATGAAGATGATTGTAGTTGTTGTTGTTTTTGTTTTTGTAATGAATTAATTTGTAATGATGATGATGAAGTGCTAAAACTAACATAAAGTTTAGATTTTGTATTTTCAAGAAATTTACCGTCGTAGGTTTGCTGCTGTTGCGGCTGCTGTTGAGAACCATGGGGCGGCATTTGTTGATGATGATGATGCAGTTGTTGTTGCTGTTGCTGTTGTTGATAGTTATTACGCATATAGATATCCTCCTTCTGTTGTTGACCGTTTGGCGACATTACACCATAAACGGCTTCGTTTGAGTTCGGCTGTTTGCTATTTAGCCGAGCATTTAATTGAGCTATTAAATTTGGATTAGTTTTTGGTTGAGCTGGCACATGTGATTGTGTGGTTGATGTTTGATGACCATTCGGTCCTGGACTATTTGTACGAAAACTGGACATATTATTTAAGATTTTTGGTTGTGCATAAATGCCACCTGGTGATGAAGTGCGAAATGACTGCAAAAAAATTAAAAAAACAAAAACAATGAAAATAAATTCCAAATGAAATATACATACAAATATGAGTAAAAAAAAAAAAAAAAAACAAAGAATTAAGTTAAGATTACATGATGCTTTAATTACTTTTCAGAAGAATAGTTAATGTGTGCTAAAATTTATACATAACAGTTGAATACTTGTGAAAACAATTTCGAAAATATTTCGATAACTAAATGGCAAAGAGCATATTAAAAAAGGTTTCGAAATTATGTAGTTTCTAATACTATTTTAAAATTCAAACGAAATAGGTTTTGAACATATGTTAGTGGTTTTGTATACATTTACAAATAGTTTTATTATTTAATAACTCTGTACGATTAAGTAAAAAAAACAATCCTTAATAAGTAGTTCATTTCAGAGTTTCAACAATTATTTTACAGTCATAATATCCCTGAACAGACCAGAATTAAAAATATGGGCGAATTATTATTATAAATTAATGAATATTCTTAAGAAACAAGAGGGTGTAGTAAAAAAAAAATAATTATTATATTTAAAAAAATATGCTGGAATGAATAAAATAGTGACTTGAGAAAGGTAAGATTTCCTTCACTTTTGTAATTGTTTGACTTCATCTCCGATATTGACTTTATAACCAATTGGCAGCCATCATCACTGCCAACCTAAGAAGAAATTACTCTAAGACATCTACTAGAGTACATATGTACGGATTTGGGACCTGTTTTTGTAAGACAAACGTTTTTCAAACGAACAATTGAGTGTTTTGTTTGAGTTTGCCATGCAAATAGATGAACGAGTGAAATCACTCGTTTTGTTTAGTTGTTGTTTGTTTGTTAATACGTTGACTGCCGACTACGAGATAACTCATAGATGGCGTTCCCTTCTAGGGTGCCAACTACGAGTTATCTCGTACTCACTAAACTTGCCATTTTTGTGTAGCTGCCAATTAAACCGTATTATATCAGTGCTAGTATCGATAAATGGCTGCTGGGAAAAGAACAAAAAATCAATGTTGGCTTGCGTGGCCAGTTTTCTGAAAATTGCCGCGGCAGTCAACGTGTTAAGGGATTTGTTTGTGTTTTCCCACACAAACAGACGTTCATCTGAATTTGTTTGTTTTACAATAGTAGGGGCTTGATTCATCACTTATGACTGTCCAACTTTGGTCAATAGAAGAGGAATTGCCTGTAATCAAAAAAATTTCACCAAATTCAATGGGCAAGAACTGGAATCTTAGATCGAGTAAACAAAGATATGATTCTGTTGCTATGTGCTATCACTAGGTGCCAGTAAAAACACACATTGGCCGCCTTTTGATGTTATCATTTACTTATTGCCGATAAAGGATTCTATAAAGAAGATGACGGTCAGAAGTCTCCTTAGACGTAATGACTAGTAAGTTCTAGGGTAGACCATGTGGTGCTACTGAAAAAATTAAATTAACAAGGACAAGCTGCTTATACTGCAGAAAAGACGAATTATAGGGCATTCTGGTACGGTTCGAATAAACTCTTCCCGGCGGAATGTAGTGTCCTTCAGGCGGAAATTCCAGTAATGGTTAAGGACACAGGGCCAGTCAGTAAAGGTATGCCGATGAGTGACAATTTACGTGGAAAGACAGGTAGTCGCCGTAGTCTAGTAAGTGGTGTGTTCGCTTATTAGACGTAAAGCTCGGGTTCGAGCTCCAGGCGAGACATCAAAACGAAAATATAAAAATATTTCTTCTGCGACTTCCTCTTAACAGATTTCTGGCAAAAACTCTGAAGTAAATAAAATTGTCATGAAAAAGTTTCTCAAAATCTGTTGTTCGAAGTCGACGTTAAACTGTAGGTCCCGCCACTCAAGTATAAAATTAAGGCACAAAACATGAGTGGTGTGAGAGGCTAGGCCGTAATCCTGACTGAAGGGTTGTAATGGCCAATTATGTATGTATGTATGTATGTATGTCAGGTATTTACAATGGATCAACTAAGCTTCGAATGGAGGATTGCTTCTTATCCTTTCTTATACATCAGTGGTACGCTACCCTTTCTAACCTAACGGGTGCTTGAATGGAAGATTCTTATGCTTTTATTTTATGTTTTTATTTTATCTGAAGTAGCGTAGTATGATTGGCAGTCTGTTCTGACTGACTGACTGCCAGTTACAGTCAATGACTGTTTCAGTCAATGGCGAGGAATTTGGCTGGTAAACGGGTCGTAGTAAATCCGAATGGAATCATTCTAAATAAGCGAAATAAAGCATTTGACTTCATACATAAAGGATTTCTATTTACTACAACTAATATTAATTAAATTTAAATAGCAAAAACTAGGTAAATATGTTAGAATTCCAAGTACATAAATTTTTAAAGATTTTAGATATGGCCTTTGAATTTTTGTTAGCAATTCCTACGTGGTTTGAAAATAATATTAATGACATAACAACTACAAAACCATTTTAGTTCTAAAAGTAATTTAATTTTGTTTTTTTTAGCAGTGATTTATGATGCTACAATATACGATAAAATTCATGTTAGTTTGGGTTAAAATTCACAATTCGATGAGATAATATTCATGACATCAACATCACTAGCATATTGATATGATAGAACTTACAGTTGGCGAATTCTTGCCATAAATAGCTTCACCATGATTATAGTCGGGCATAGGCAGTTCTTGATATTGCTGTTGGTGCTGGTGAAAATGCTGCTGCGATGTGTGATTATTATTTGTATTACTATGATGATCAGTCATAGTTGATGATGATGGTGGTGGTGTTGGTGGTTGTGTGGTGGTTAATTGTTGCTGATAACGTAACGGTAGGGAGAGTTGATGTTGGTGGTGATAATGCTGTTGATTTGAATTGGAATGAGGGGAATTTCGATTTGGTGGCGGTAAAGGAGGGGGTATATCATCATCAGCAACACATTCTTGATCGTGCTTATCAGCAAAGGAGGATTGTGTTGAGAAATGTGTAGTTGGTAGAGCAGAGGTCGCAGAGGTATGCTTAGTTGTTGCAGTTGGCGATAACAAAACAGGAGAGGATTTTGTATATTGGTGTTGATATTGTTTTGGTGGCTGTTGGTAGAGTAGTGGTGACATTATTTTATTAGGATTATTAAGCATTTTAGCAACAGAAGCGTTATTTGTGTGTTTGGTAGGTGTTACAATATTAGCATTGCCAGCAAATGTTTGCACTTCAGCATAAGTATTATAATAAGCATCATATTCGGATTCATCATGCATAGGTAAAGTTACAGGAGAAGTAGGTGTGGTTATAGTAGGATTATAGATTTTTGGCTGATAGTATTGAAAGTGTATAGGACTCTATATATGTATGTACATAGATAGATATAGGCGGTGTGGTGTGATGTGGTAATATATTTAACATATTTATAGTTGATAAGTTTTTTTTTTGGGGGTGTTTGTAGAAATTAATATTCGGTAAAAGAAGAAAAATAAAAAGTAAAAAAAAATTAAGATAAAAAAGGTTTTAAATAATGAAAAATACAAGAAATAAGTGTGACTGTAAAGAAAATGATGAAAACTGAATGTTTAAAGAAATAAAGCTTTACAAAGAAAATTACAAATACAACCAACAATATTTTATATTTTTAAAACATGTTTATGAGAGAATTTAATTTTTTTTTATATAAAGGAAAGACTTTCGAAATCTAAAGCTTTAATAAAATTCTTTTAAATTCTATTACACTATCAGAATTAATGTAACATTTTCAAATATTATGATTCGATTTCTTAAAATCTATAAAATATTTGAATTCGTATATTTGTTTTAAATTTTGGCATAATGGACTGCAAACAATCCGAATGCATTAAGTTTTCCACAATTTCTTTTGGTTTCGCTGAGTCCCATAAGCTATTGTTGACCTAACTACTGAATGAGAAATGAGCAGCATCGTAGTAAAAAATTATGTTCGAAAAATCAACATTGTACGCCTGCCTAGCAGCCAACTTTAATTGTGAGTTGGATAAGTTGGACTTCATATGGATGGAAACACAAATCTAAATATATAATTCACCATAAGGAAGGTTCAGTTCTTGAGAACACCGTGTAATGGATAAAACACAGTTTCGGTAACAGAAGTTTTATAGGGTGGGTCATCTATTAGTTTTAATTTGAATCATCGGTTATTCCTAAGAACTCGTGTTGATCAGTTGAAGTTCTTTTAAGAATATTGTCTGTTAATTAAGTTCTAGAAGGCGCCGTAGTCTAGTAGGTAGTGTGTTGGCTTATTAGAAGTAAGGCCAGACTTCAAATCAGGTCAGACATCAAATCGAAAATATGAATATTTCTTATTAAATACCGAAAATTAAAAATATCTTCAAAATCTTTGAATATTTTTATTGTGTTCGAAATAAGAAAACATTTTCGAATATGTCACAGAATTCCATAAAAAACTGCTGAAGGAATAAAATCGTTCCTTTCGAATTTGAAAAATTCTATGGAATATAAAAAATGTTTTGGAAATAAATGGAAGCATTTAAAAAAATGAAATTTCGAAAATTTTCTTTGGGAACATACAATAAAATATCCCAGTCCAGTACTGAGAAATTTGAAAAAGTTATTCGATTATAAAAAATTAAAAATATTTAAATTGTATATTGGAATATGCATTCGTATTTGAATATTGTACATTAAAAAAAAAGTGTACCGATATCGAAATGAATGACGACAAATGATTTTGAAAAGATTCTGGATTTTTTCAAATTCGGCGTTTCCAATAAATACATTTTTAATTCAATTGCGGAATATTCACTTCTAATCCATCATAAAGGGCAATAAAATTTCCTAATTTGTTAAAATCTAAATATTTCGGAATCCTGAAAGGGCTTGGATATGTTGTATAAACGTTCTCATAAACATGTTTTGAAAAATATATCGATTTTTTTCAATGAGTTTAAGCGTATGCTACAAATGTTGTAAGCGTTTTTAATGCATTATCCATGATTTTATAGCACATGTTTAGTATGCTTGAGATAGCGTTTTAAATAGGCTGCGCTCTGCTGTGTCTCATCTCACCTGTAACATGGATGACTGTTGTTGGGGCTGTTGTATGGGCGATGTTATCTGTTGTAATTGTTGTTGTTGCTGTTGCTGCTGTTGCTGTAAACGTCTTAATGTATGCGGCGAAGCGGGCTGGTGACGTAAACCAGATAAAGCTTTAACAGTTTCCGCTACTTTTTGCGATGAATTGGGCATAGCCGAAGGCGGAGAGGTGGGTGTAGTTTGTTGGCGTGCCTCCAATAAATAAGCCGGCGGTGGTGGTAAGTTTTCGGTGGAAGTATTTAAAGAATGCGTTTGCTGGTGGTGCAACAAATTTGTAGCATTGGTGGTGGTAGGCTAAAGTTAACGTAAGTAAATTAAAAAATAAATAAATCAAATAAAATAACAAAAAATTATAAAAAAAAAAATAATAAATTAAAAAAATAGTATTTCAGGTGTTTAAAGTGTTTGTTTTAGTATTAAAAGCCATATTCAGTATATACATATTTGAGAATAGGTTAAATGGATCTTGTATTTAAATACCAACTGTTCGAAAGACTAGCAAAACCTGTTGTTCATATTGTATATAACTTACCGTAGTTGGTGTATTTGGACTGGGCGTTACTGATGAACTTCGTCTAACTGGTGGTGGTGGTTTAGCAGTATTTACTGAAGATCGCCTAGCAATACGTGTTGATCCTAAGGGAAGTAATAGTTAAAATAAAAAATATTTAGTATTTTGTTTTAAAAAAGAAATGTGGATTTTAAATAAAATAACAGTTTATTTGTAGTAGAACAGCCAAGGACCGTTAGTTTATGCTTATTTGTTACGCAAGACACCATATTATATCATACATGAGTTAAGTTTCGTTTTTTAGTTGGAATTGAAGTTATTTTTATAAGGTTTTCAAAAAAAAAATGAAAATTTTTCTTGCAGATTTTGATAAAATCGAAATGTTTGTAACCTTTAAAATTCAGATTTTCTGAATTAAAATTTCATTTCATTTTCATTTAATTTTTTTATACAATTATTTTAATAGCTAAACGTTAGATAGAGTATGTATATATGTATAAAGGTTGGGTTATCTTTATTAATTGAATTGAATATTAAATATGCAGCACAGCACACCAAATGCACTTATTTGCATACATTTACATACATATAATACAATAAAACACTTATATTTTGTTGTTATTTATGTACTATATAGTATTATATGCACAAACGTGTTATGTATGTTGATTAATTGTTATTGTTTTTAAATGTTTCTAATTAATATTTATTCGATTTTATTTATTATTCTTTGCAATTCATTTTAATTATTATTTCTTTTTATTTTTTATTGTTTTAGTTTTGCTGTAGAAGTGTAAATGTTGTTGATGACTGTTAATAATGGTTTAATGTAATGATTTTATGTAACAAATGAACTATAATGTTTAATAAAACAAAAGCATTTACAGGATATAAGAACAAAAAATAAAACAAGGGTCTAACAGGTTATGACAAGATTTTCTGCAGGAGGGGAGTAACAGGATACATTACTGTATGTTAAACTAAGACGAGCACAATACACCCAGGGAATCTATAAGAAAAACCCTTTGCCAAACAGTTTATGCCAGATTAAGCCAAGTATTAGTTGAGAAATTATGTTAAATATTAAAAATAAATTATAGAAAAGTTTTTCCCTTTTTTCAATAACTAAAATAATAATTTTAAAATCGTAAATTTTGTTAAAATATTCTTCAAAAATTTTGGTAATAAAAACTCAATGATAAATATATATACATACATACATATATGTATATAAAGTATAAAATTTAAATTTAAATTTAGAAAGTTTTTATTAAGAATTTGGAAAAAAAATTTTCAAACAAAAAAACATGTATTCAAAATTTAAAATCTAAATTAAAACGTATTATTTTTTTAATTATTGAAAAAAAACGCTCTTGAGTTTATTTTTAATAAGAAAGAAAAAAGAAATAATTAAAACAGTATAATTTCTTATAAATAATTGAAGAATTATAATTTTATTTAAAAAAAAAATTATATATTTTTTTTAATTATATTTTTTTTATTATTTTTAAAAAATTATAATTTTTTTTTAAATTATAATTATTAAAAATCTATAATTTTATTTTAAAAAAATAATAAAAAATAATTATAATTTTTCAAAAATAATAAAAAATTATAATTAAAAAAAAATTATAATTTTTTAAAAATAATTTACAATTTCATTTTTAAAAAATTATAATTTTTTTATTATTGATTGATATTCTACACCATTTCCAAATACATTTGATAAGCTTTCTGTTGTTTAAAACAGTTCTTAAAATTTCTGATTATGATTAAAAATTTTGAAAGCTTTTCTATTATATTTACAAATTTCAATTAAATTTTTAAATTTCCTGAATTAAGTACTAAATTTGAAAGATATTGTGAAACATAAAAAATGTTTTGATAATAAATGAAAACATTTTTAAAAAATGTGTTATATAGCCGTTGAAATTTCGAAATTTTTCTTTGTAAACATATAGGAAAATATCCCAGAGTCCTGTACTAAGAAATATGAAAACGTTAATGTTTTAATTTTAAAGTAAAATATAGAAATTTTATGTCTTTATTTAATGTAAACCTCAATGGGGAGCTATTCTAAAGTATCTCGGTGCAGATAGTTTCAAAAAACTGCTTTGGGAGTGTGCTACTGTGTCCATCTGACAGGATTTGTTATTTGGAATATAAATTTCAAAAAATAGGTCCGGAATTTGGAAATTTTTGAGGATCGTAGTGATCAATAAAGCCTCGGGATATACTCGCAAACTTTGCAATCATTCCTTATGAAAAATTTAACAGATCTGCAATATGCATAAAACTTTTCAGTTTTTGACAGGGGTTTTATGAGGTTCTCTAAGGGTCTAACTCCTGGATATTGTAGTATTAACTAATACAGATAGTTCTGAGGAACTCGGTTGCCTTGGAAATGAGCTACTGTGGAATCTGTTAAGATTTATTACCAAGTGAACCATACTGAATGTACATGTATCAGAATGAGTTAGAGAGGAAATTTTTCAGTTGATCACAGAGTTTTCAAATGAAACCGAATGTTGCCGGAATTTGCCCGAGCGCAAACTTTGCTTGAGATTGCGAACAGCAAATAAAATCTTTGATGTTGATTTAATTTTAATTGTTAAAATTAAAAAGGAAGTACAAAATTATTTAACGTAAATTACAATAGTTTATGAATTATTGATTTACATACTTTTTAGTGTGAAAACTAAGCGTAAGAATATTAAAAAAAGATTTTAATAATATGTGCTCCACAATTAAAGAAATACGAGTAGTTTCTAGAAAGATGTGGAAACCTTTTTTATCACGATTTTTTTTATCACATTTAGAGATGATAAACATACTTGGGCGACAGTGGCGGTAACACCGAAAATTTATGCGAGCAATCGATAATGCAATCGATAGTTTTGGAATAAAAAAGTTTGCAAATAATACTTATGCTTTTGACATACATAATTGGTCTTTACAACCCTTCAGTTAGGATTATAGACCTAGTTTCTAGGAAAGAAGGAAAATTTTCGGAATTTTGATTTGTACAAAATTTTAATTGAATTTTAATAATTTCCAACTTGAATTCAATTAAAAAATTAGTTAATATGATTAACATTCCCTGTGCGCTGACAGGGGCTTTGAATGTAAGAAGTCGTTGAAAAATATTTTCAAAGATTTTCTCTGTCAGAAACTATGATGATAGTCTATGTATGTATTAGTGTATAATGGCGTACATAACTAATTTCAAATTAAAAATATCGTTTATGATTCTTCTATAAATTCTGCTATTTTATATAAAAATGAAACAGAAATTATTTAAAATATAAAAATTTTTAAAATATAATTGAAAAATGGTGTAAAAAATATTTTTCTTATATTTTATTTATAAAAAAAAGGCTTTAGCCGTATTAGAAAATTAGAAACAGAACGCATAGACAAAAATTTGTTAATAAAAAATAAAAATAAAAACATAAAAGAAATGAAGTTTATTATTGAAGAAAAACACAAACCCGACAATGAAGCTGGTCTTGGCGTAATGCTCGGCTTGGCGACATTAGCTACTAACAAAGGAGATGGGGATGTATTGTTATTACACAACATAGAACCAACAGTAGTGCTATTAATATTATTACAATTGCTGTTGTTGTTGCTGTTGGCATTGGCATTGGTATTGGCGATAGGCGGTATAGGGGGTGGTAAAGGTGGCGCAATAACATTTAATGAGACTGGCATCAAGGTTGATGACATTGACGATGATGATGATAATAATGCAGCAGTTTTATTGGCATGAGCTGTCAATGGTGTTTTAGAATACATAGAAGAAGAGCAATGAGTATTTGTATGGCTATTTAAAATAGGTTTCAAAGGTTCATGATTATTTGCTGATGGTGATGATGATGATAGTAATGATGATACATGATTATCATTTCTATTACTATGGCTAGCTGAAGATGAAGATGACGTTGTTGATGATGATGATGATAGTGATGACGATGATAGCGATGAAGATGATGTAAATGAGGATATTGTTGATGATACTGTGGATTTTTCAAAATTAGTTAAGGAATTACAATTAATACTGTTGTTCATATTGTGTTGTTTTGATTGTTGTTGTTGTAGTTGTTGTTGTTGCTGTTGTAGATGTAACGTTTGATTTGTAGTCGACGTGGATATTGGTGAAGATGATGTGGTAGTTATGTTTGGTTTCTGTTGTAGCTGTTCCTGCTGTTGTTGTTTTAATAGTTTTTCCTTTTGTTTTAAAATTTTCGCTTCTAAATCACTTTTAAAATCTAATTTGTTTGCTGGTGTAGTTTGCAATAATTTTAAACTTTTACGATTATTATTAACACTGCTACTGTTACCATTGCCATTGCTGCAATTGTTGTTCATTTCCATTTGAAACACTGTTAAGCTTGGCGGTTTCGGCGGTAATTTTTTACGCATTATGGTTTCATTACCACTACCATTACTACTACAACAACTATTATTAAGTTTTGGTAACGTCGTTGACAACGTTGCTGATGCTGATGGTATTGTTGTTGCAGCTGCAACATTAACATTATCACCATTATGTATAATTTTGTAATTGTTTTGAATTTATTTAGAAAAAAAAAATTAATTCTTAAAACAACAATGGGACTTAAGCAGTAAGAAATGGGATTTAAAAGTGTTTATAAATTATTACTTTTCATTTTTGTTAAAGTAATGTATTACTTCAATTAATTAAAAATAAAAATAAAATAAAAAACAATTAAAAATTATATTTTTAAAAAATATAAAATATTTTTTAATTATTCTAACCTAAAAAAATTAATTGAAAATATCATATAAACTCTTGAGACTCTTTTTTTAATTTTAAATAGATTAATCAGTTTTAAAATTTAAAATGCAGAAATAAAAATTATTTTAAATAATATTATAATTTATAAGGGTTCTCGATTAAAAAAAAAATTAAGTAGATCTAGGGGAACACAATTTCACATTAAAAAAATTAGATCCGATATTTTTCCTTGGCTGATAGATTTGAAATAGAAATGCATAATCATTTATCAACATATAGAATATAAATTATGAAGTAACTCAGAATCAAAAAATGTTAAGAGATACAGTGAGCGCGATAAGTGAGTTTAACACCCACTATAATTTTAAATTTTCTATTATGTTCTTAAGTATAAAAAAAAAGTTCCTTTATTATGAATTGTTGTTTTTGTTTTAACACTTTATAAGTAATAAAAAAACGTTTTTATTTTTGGAAATTTATTCGACTGTTCTCATTTACTTTTCTCGCTATCCTAAGAAAATGAATTATTTCAGTGGTGTTTACTCACTTTTGGCGCTCACTGTATCATCTGATCTGACAGACATACTAAATCAGAATAGCATGAAAGGATTAATAGTTAAACATTAACTGATAGAAGTTAAGTGTGAAGTGATATTGATACATCACCACAGTCAGAGACATTCAAAGGCATTTGAAAAATTTTCTGATAATCGGCTCGATACAGCTGAGTTACTTTTTAATGGTTACTTCTTTCCATATCTTTGTAACGAAACAAAATTTATTTATTACTTATATCAGCGTATTGATTTTAAAAAAATGGAAAGAAAGATGTTCTTAGAATTGTAATTATAAAGTGACATACATATTTACATACATTGGTCATTATAAACCTTCAGTCAGAATTACGGCCTAGTTTCTTACACCACTTATGTTGTGTGTGTTAATTTTATGTATGAGCGGCGGGACCTACAGTTTAAAGTCGACTCGGAAGGATAGATTTTTGAGAAACTTTTTAATGGCAATTTTATTACTCTTAGAGCTTTTGCCAGAAATCTGCTGAGAGGTACTCGTGAAGATATATTTTTTCATTTTTCGTTCCTTTTTGATTTATCTGACCTGGGGTTTGTACAGTGGCCTTATATCTAATAAGGCACACACTACCTACTAGACTACGGCGACAACAAAGCGACAGATAAAGATTTTATTAAAAATTCAACTAATTTTGCATAAAAAAAAATCCTTAAAAACTGCAATTTATAGACAAAGTTTGAACGAAAATATTTCTTTAGAAAGATGTTAATATAGAAGGGACACGCTGCGTATATGCTCAACTACGTCCTAATACTTCACAGCAGTGTAAAAATTACGAGGAACAATTTTCTTAGATTTCTTAAGACACACGGATTTATACCCTCCGTTTCTATCATTTTGTTCAATTAGACATACAAATAGACGACTGTTAGGAGTCGTTCGACTTATGGTGGATTTTTGTATGTAGTTTGACAACTCTTTTCTTTGGAGAGAGAGAAAATATTTGTTACGAACAATTCTCAGCTCAATTTCGTTTAATGTTGTATTTTGTCTGCACAAACTAGAATAGAGCTGGTAACAGGTTATATTGAATTGATTTGCTATATAAATCATGAAAAATTTGAATTTGCTTTATGAATGTTAACAACATACACGTGTTGATTTTCCAGACAAATGTATCTAAATAATAATTTTATCTGGACAAACATTTTGCTTGACTCCGAAGGACGGATTTTTTAAAAAACTTTTCATGTAAATTTTTTACTCTCAAGTTTCTTCCCAGAAATCTCCTTAAAGGAAGTCTCGAATAAATATATTTTTCATAATTTGTTTTGTTTCAGACGTCTGGGCTGGGGTTTGAAATGTGGCCTCAAGCCAACACACTACGTACTAGACTACGGCGACTCAATTAGAATGTGCTAATGTAGAAAGTTTTGTACTATATTTTTCTGTTACTTAAAAAAGAGGGGAAAACTGAATAGAACTGAAAACAATTTAAATAACAATTGATACTTGTATGATTGCATGATTGATGGCATACTAAATTTTTTTATGGGAAAAATAGTATTACTATCTATGTGAAATATTAAAAGAAAACGAGGTTTCGAAAATATTCAAGATATACGGTGATATGAAAAATAGGCTGACTTCCTAAACGTACATATATTAACAATGTATCAACACAGTATTTAAACCGAGTTGATACATTGTGTAGATACTTTTTTAATACGTTGCATATTAATCATTTGCAACACTGAAATCGTTTAGGAACATTTATATGCATTGTATCATTCATAATAAAGCGAACAATGGAGGAAGAACATATTTTATTGCAAAATTTCTTAGATTTGTGCGAACAGGGAAACTCCAGCCTCAATATTGCTCGATTGCGCTTCCGTGCTGGAGGTGAGCTTTCACGTTGGATCGGAGCTGCTTGAGACGTGCTATGCTCGTTACTGTCCTCGGTCAGATCTGCAAACAATGTGTCTAAGCTCGAATCCAGATTGCATTCTGGCAATAGATTGAATAGAGAAATATAATAAATTATAAGAAAAAATGCCTACTTATCTTCCTGCGTCGCCATCGTATTTTGTCTTGCATTCGCTTTGCATCTACTTTTATTTGGATGCTTTTGTTGCTTTTCCTTGCGTATTAACAACAACAGTTTTGCAAAAGGGAACAAAATACATTGTCGAAATTTTCAGGAATGCGTTTACGAACACGCTGCAATGTATTACTACAAAGCAACATGCGTTTAGGAAGTCAGCCATAATAAGAACATCAATGTGTGTCACATAATGATTTGATGAGAAAGTAAGTACAATGAGAATATTACTGATAAGTAACATTTTACTTACTTTCTCATTATTATTCATATCACTGTATATTTGTATAAAGAGCGGAGGTGAATAAGTAGACATTTTACATTTTAATTACATAAATATTATAAAAATAATCGCTCTATAAATATTTATTTTATACATAATTTATATTCTTTTTATAAAACTAAACAAATGGTAACTATTGGGAACAAGAACTTTGTACTTCTAATATGTAATAATATACGTGGTCTATTTAAATTATTCTATTCTAAAAAATGGTATATTAAATACATACATACATATATATAAAAGGTAATTTTTTCTTGTTTAAATTTGCCTGCATTATTCTAAGGACTGTGTAATATTCAATGCTAGATCAGAATTATACTATACTCGATTAAACAGAAAAATGGGACGGAAGGAATGATTCCACTAAGATGACAACACGAGGCATATAAAAGTTTCATTTAAAATAAAATTTCTTTTCAACTTGCAAATTTTTAGTTGCCAACCCAACAAGAGTTCGGTTGCCACCCTTAACTGAATAAAAAAAAATACATAATGATGTAGTAATTCTTACAAGAAAAAAATTCAAATAATTCTTTTTTCACTTTCTTACCGCGTAAGTCCCATTGTGTGTGTATTGTATCCCAACACCTCATTATTTGAAAAAAAAAAAAATATTTTCTTTTTTTGTATATTGCATACCTTTTGTTGTTGCTGAGCCGGATGTGGGTGAATTATTTATTAATTGTAATTGTTCACTTGAGGTCCGAAAAGATGAGAGTCTTTGTTTAGCAGGTGCCACTGTAGCTGTATGCTGCTGCTGATGATGTCTGGAATGATCGCGTGTGCCGTTGGGTGATGTAGGTGAGGAGGATTCGTTTAGATTATCGGGCAATTGCTGTAGCTCTCGCACTTCCTGCGAATATGTACAGGGCTGTTGAGGTTTCGTGCGTAACGTAACAATTTCGGAATTTTGTTTACAATAATCAATATCGGGTGTTATGGGTGGCTGATGATCATATATGACCACAACATTACTGCCACTATCACTCATATTGTCGCCATATAAAGGTTGTCTTTGCAGTGACAAGGTATCGGAACGATTGTCATCATAACACTGGGAGGCAGACGAGGATGCTGCAAAATGGGCAAATGTAGGATTCTCGTAACCATCACCAGCACAGCCACCCAATAGGGAACTAGTATCGCTTATATAGCAACGACTCAATTCCGAATCGCTGTTATAGGCGCCAGCTGTTAGAGAATTTAAATTCGTTTTCAAGAGACCATGATGCAAGCGATCGCTTTCGCTTAGGCCACCTCCTCCACCACCGCCGCCACCCACACCTGTTTGACTGGTCAAAGAGCGGCTATCAGCATTACAATCTTCAGAAGTAGTATCGGATATGTCAGTACCACAACCACTACTATTCGTTTGATTGCTGGCCGTGCAGAAATCCTTATCTTGCGTTTGGGCGGACTGTTGCTGCAAATGCTGTTGCTGCGTGGTCTCACATATAATGGTAGTCGTGTTATCGTCCGTAATTATTGTCATGGTTTCATTGGAAATATAGGTATCAATACCATCATAGAGATTTTTAACATTCTTGTGATGTTCCTTGTGCTGTTTGGAGGCATCGATTTCACGTTGAAAAGAATCTAATTCGCCAATTAAATTATTTAATTCTTGTAAAGAATCTTCGAAACATTTGTCTACAATATATTCAATTGATGGTTTGGGGTGGTAGGGTGTGTGTGCGTGTGTAGGTTTAAACGTGTACATATTTTTTTTTATAAGGATTTATTTTCAAGGGAAATTTTATATTTCATCAGTATATTTTTTTTTTTGTTTTTCGTGTTGTAAGGGAATTTTGTTGAAATTGTTATTATTTGTTGTTGATTTTTTTTTTTTTTTGGTAAAATTAAAACCATAAGGAAAATAATTTTTATTTTATGGTAGTTGGTGCAGATAAAATGTTTGTTTTTGTTTTTCCAAAGGTGCCATTTTATATTTACAGGTGTGGTGGTATGGTAGAGTAGGTTTTTTTTTGTATTTATATTGCATATGCATTTATATTTATTTAAAATATTTTTTAAAAATCATAAATTGTTGTTGCATAATATTTTCAAGTGTATTTATATTTTTATAGGAGGTTTGTGTCATTTTTTATTTTCATATTGTAGTTTTTGTTTTTATAGTTGTTGTTCATTGATTGGTTGGTTGTTGGTTGTAAATATTTAACAAAAAAAAAAAAAGAAAAAACGCAAAAAACAATTCGGGGGGGAAGAAAAGAAAATAAGAGAACAAAAAAACAAAAAAGTTTTAGTATTAAAAAAAACATAAAAGAACAGAAGGAAACAAGGACAATAAATTTTCCATAATATTTCAAATTAAAGACCAACAAAAAAAAATTGGGGACAACAAACAAATAAATATTTTAATAAAAGAAATAATTCAAAAGAATTCAATTGTTGAAAACATTAGTCGATTTTTTTTCCGATAAACTCGTATTTAATATGTACTATGACAATTGCGGACATTAACAGCCTAATTACGTCATAGAATGGTAGAATAAAAATTATTTATTTCTTAGTACTTATGACCTCTACGTTACTGGCCAGGAAGGGTGCATATCTGACCTTCCTCTATCAAGATGGTCGACCTATCAACTCTCTTCGATTTAAAAGATGGGTCAACAGTATTTGGCTTTTTTTAATTTTAATCCCCTAAAATCTAGGACTTTATTTAAGTAGATGCAAAGTACATGATAAGTATTCAAGTGTTTCCCTGCAAATACATATACTTTCTGTTGACACATACATACATAATTGGTCCTTACAGCCCTGTAGTCAGGGTTACACTTATGTTGTGTGTGTTAATTTTATGCATGGGTCGCGGGAGTTTAATGTCGGCTCCGAATGACAGATTTTTTTGAGAAACTTTTTATGGCAATTTTTTTTTACTCTCTGAGCTTTTGCCAGAAATCTCCTGAGGGAAAGTCGCCGAAGAAATATTTTTTATATTTCGTTCAGTTTGTGATGTCTGGCCTAGGTTTGAAGCGTAGCCTCGCGTCTAACAAGGCAACACACTACCTATTAGTAAACGGAGGTATGTGTGGTTGTATAGGGTGGGAAATTTAAAAGTTTAAATTTAAAAGTGCAAAAACGTTTTAAATTTTTCCAAATTTATTTTTTTGTTGTAAAATACAATTGTTCCGATTAGAAATGGAATATTGTATCATCTATATGGCTGCCGAGGCTGTTCTTGCAATAGATCCTCATTAGATCGGAACAATTTTTGTTAAATTTTTAGAGTGTTTGGGTCTTATCTCCGCAATGGCATCACGAATGTTGCCCTTTAAATGCCCAATTGCCGATGGTGAGTCGGAATAACATTTTTCTTTAACGGTGCTCCACAGAAAAAAGTCCATTGCAGCTTCTTGGTGACCAATTGACATCGCCATTTTGGCTAATTAAACGGCCATCAAACGTATGACGCAATAAATCGATTGTGGCATGAGATGTGTAGCAAGTTGCACCATCTTGTTGAAACCAAACATCGTTCACATCACAGATCAGCAATGAAACGTTTGTTCGATACTCATAAGTACTCATGAAAATTCGAGTATGAGTGAGTCAACAGTATTGAAATTCAACTAAATGCTCTGATTCATTCGCACTCATTACAACATTGATTTATAAGTACGGGTTGCAATGAGTATGAGTACAACGTTGACGTCAAACTCATAACATTCGAAATATGTTTAATTCATAAGCCTACTCATTCAGATTCATAAATTTAGAAAATTACAATATATACCAGTGATTCGAATCATTGATCAAAATTTACAATCTTAGTTGTTGTTGCATTTACAAAAAAGAAGAAAGAAAAACACACAACCTTCTAATGAGTATTGTAGCGTTCGTACGCGAATCATACTTATTTTGTTATTCGTGTATATGCTGAGTTATGGACAGTCGAAATCAACAGCATCATGCGTATCGTTAAGTATGAGTATGATGAGTAGTATGAGTATAATATTAAAATAAGTATGAATGCGTATAAGTTTCAGAAATTATGAGTATGATTCGAATCTACTCATCTTTTTAAATACTCATTGCTGATCTCTGGCTCACATCAATACCATGAAGAGCAGGTACAAAAAAATCGGTTATCATGATGCGTTAGGTGACTGACCATAATGATTGCGCCGACCTTATATTCAAAGTGATATGGGCCAAAGATGCTTCCGCTCCACAAGCCGCAACAAACAGTCACTCGTAATGGGTGTGTTGGCCTCTGTAAGGCAACGTGTGGGTTTTCTGAGCCCCAAATGCGGCATTTTTGCTTATTAACACGTTGACTGCCGACTACGAGATAACTCGTAGATTGCGTTTCCTTCTAGGGTGCCAACTATGAGTTATCGCGTACTCACTAAACCGGCCATTTTTGTATAGCTACGAATAAAACCGTATTATATCAGTGCTAGTATCGATAAATGGCTTCTGGGAAAAGTCCAAAAAGTCAATGTTGGCGTGCATAGCCAGTTTTCTGAAAACTGCCGTGACAGTCAACGTGTTAACATACCCACCAAGGTGAAAATGAGCTTCATCCGTCAAAATGATTTTTTTTTTTGCAAAATCTACATCATCGTGCAGTATCTCGTTGGCGCAACAGATCCCAACGTTGCTCAAGCTTAAATCGATTCATTACGTTCAGTGGAGATAATTTACTGAATTGTGTAACAGAACAGAATGACATAAGTATTGCCAAATTCGAAATTGCAATAACGAAATGGTTCAAATTTAAACCGATAGATGGCCCACCCTATATAAGATAGGTTCGAAAGTAATAAGAGCTTCGTTTATCTTTGATTCTAACAAAGTCTTGCATGTGTAAGCGGATCTATGTATCTTGTTTTTAGGAGTGTTGCAAAGGTTCTAATGCCCCCGCCCCAAATAACGACAGAAGCTATCCATCTAACTAACCTAAGCTAATTAGTTAAGCTTAGCACTTAAACAAGTAAAGAGAAAAGAAAAAGTGCACCATACAGAATATATGCAAATGGAAGTCCAGAGGGTCCTCTTTCCAAACGTGTGCTAATTTTGTGAGTCGAGATATTCAATTTTGAAAAAATCGATTTTTGGCCCAAAAATTATATGAAAATTCTCTAGAGGATCAGTGGCCCATTTTTGAACATATAAGAAATAGTACACCATACAGACTATATGTAAATGGTAGCTCAGAGGATTCAGACAAATATCGGTCGACTAATGTTTTCAAACAAATAAAATTTAAAGAATTTTTTTTAAATTTGTACATAAAAATTTAAAATATTCAAATAGGGTTGGACATAAGATGAGTCTCAATGAAAGATTTGTTGCCATTTAAAATTAATATAAATATTATATGGATTTAGGCTTGTTACGTTCCAAGCTCTGAACAGAAAAATAACAAAATTTGAAATCCATTTTATAATATAAGACGCATAGAGTAAACATACAAAGTGAGAGTATAACCCACAAGTATTTCAAAACTCTACGAATCCTTTGAATATCGAAATGTCAGTCTATTATAATAGTTATACATGATAAGATCGAGAAAAATAAATACATTTTATTTTTAATAATAGCTCTGACATTAAAATTATTTTTCCTCAATCGAAAATAATTTTAATTGGCAACAAATTTAATTCCTTTAAAACTAAAGGTCTGTACTATTTTACAAAATGGAATGATGGCTACTAATCTAGAGAGTATGACACAAATCAATAGTAATAATAATAAGAATATAAGAAAAGGGATCATATTGCTAAAGCAGATTTATGCTATTGAATAATAATTAATATGTAAGTGTATTAAAAATTGCTGCTTTGAAACTTACCAACATCCTGAGGGTCAATTGGCTGTGCTTGCTGTTGCTCTTGTTGCAGATGCGGTTGCTGGTGATTATTGTTAGAGCGTGTGCCGTAGATAGCTGTGCTACTATTGTCTATATTTGCTGCTGAGCTGCGTGCTATGCCCGTTGAAGCGATAGTCGTTGGTGTTGCAGCGCTTTTAACATTAGCAGCAGCTTGTTTTTCAAACATTGAAGCTTTTTGCAAAACCGAAGCACGAGAACGTTCATCGTTCTCAACGACATTGCCGCCAGATGATGAATCTGTCGCGTTAATTGAATTAGAAATGTCAGAATTATTAGCAGCGTTTGCAGTTAATGAATTTAGAGGTGATGGTGATGATGATGATGAAGATGATGATTGACAAGCAATTGTATCATTAGTTTGTATAGCCATAGGATTATTACCTTCCGTTTCGGTAATTTTTAAAATATCACTAGCTTGTGAGGAATTGGCGCTTTGGGGAGGTGTAGGTGAACAGACACTATACATGAAATTGTTACCAGAATTATTGCCAGCGTTAATAATGCCAGTAGCACAACCGCCGCCGCCGCCACTAGTTGTCAGTCCGGCACTGCTAGTCATACTGGCACCGCTCGGTGTGCCGGCTGCAGTCGACGAAGGTGAATTGGTCAATAAGGGTGAATAGTGATTTTGGGGTGTTGAACTGCCGCTAGAGGCAGAAGGCGTTTGACCAATTGGTGGTGTGGCCACAGTGGAATCAGTGGATGGATGTGAGTGTAAGGATGGTGTAGAGGAATGAGAACGTTGTGTTGTAGGCGTATATGGTTGCTGGTGAGTTGGTGGTGTTGTTTGCATATGTTGCTGTTGTTGTTGAGCTATGGCAGCTGCCGAATCATTTGAGTGTATAGATGAAATGGAATCTATAGAGTGTTGTTGTTGCAATATATGTTGCTGTTGCTGGTGTATGGTAGTGGGTGACTGTTGCTGCTGCTGCTGTTGTTGTTGTTGCTGCTGTAATTGTTGATTAGTAATTTTCATAGCCGCCATATTAGCCAATTCAGACATATTAACATATGTAGGCGGGGATGATAGCTGTTGCTGTGGCTGTTGTGTTTGATTTTGCATTTGCTGCTGTTGTTGTTGTTGCTGCTGCTGTAGCTGCTGCAATTGCTGTTGATGCTGCTGCTGAGCAAGATGGGCTGATAGCTCTACTTGCATTTAATTTTTTTTATTGTTGTTGTTTGTTTGTTTTTTTAAATTAATTTTAAATTAATTTAATACAAGGCATGCAGTTTTATTCAGTTGAAATGAAAATTTTTCATTAAAAACAAAACACAATAGATTTATAAACCAAGAGTTTTGTTGGGAGTTTTTTTTTTTTTTAATTAAAAATGTATTAAAATCAAAACAAAAACAAAAAATATTTATATGTATATATAATTGCATTTAAAACAGCAGCAACAGGTACATATATAAGGCAGGGCATAGGGAAAAAGCATATAAAAAATAAATTAAAATTCATTAGTTGTTTGATTTTACAAAAGAAATTAATAGAGAGAGAGATAGTGAGAGAGTGATAGATATATTAAAGACGAAGCTAGTGAAATTTTGTAATTTCCATTTCTATTTTAGCATACCTTTAGTGACATGAGCTGGTATGGGTGAAGGACATTGGCGTTGTATTAAATTTAAACCATTACCACGATTACTATTGCCAGCTAAAGGACGTTCCAACGATGAACAGCGCTGTAAATTATATTAAACGTGAATTAGAGAAACTTTTGTAAACAGTTTTATAAACAATTTTAATGGAATTAAAAAAAATCTATAAATACTATACATAAGGTGGGCTAAGCTATTTTTATTATTATTTATAATTTATTATATACAATTGTTTTTAGGAAGGAATTATAAACAGTGAAACAAGTGTGTTGGGGGGAAATGAGCATTGCTAACAAACAAATTGGGGAAAAGAAATAAAATTTAATACAAATAAAATTATACATATATTGTTATTGTTATTCTTGACAATTTTATATCTCACGAAATGGAATAGAATGTACATAGTCACTCAACGGTACAATATTGCAATTGCTATGGCCAATTCAGCAATTTTTTCGATAATTTATGGCAAAGTCAAATTGAAGATATCAGCACTCACGCATATAGAAGTCATGATGAGACAATTTGACAATTATTGCGATTATTGGATAAAGTGATAAATTTTATATTTTTGGCCTAAAGAACTTTTTGAATTTTGTTCATACCGAAAACTAAGTTTTAAAACAAATGAAGATCTTGAGGGATCAATGCCTATATGTAAGATCATAAATCTAAGAAATCAGAATAAAGAAAGTTGCATTCGAGGGCATTTCAAATCAATTAATTTAAATTTTGAATCAAACCTATTTTTTAATCGATATATAGATTATTAAAAAGAATTAATTTGAATTGAAAAAAAACCCCCATAAAAAATACTTTATTTCCTTTTCATGTAAAAAAGTGCAAAAACCGCATTGCAAAACCGCAAATGAACCAAATAACATTTCAGGTTTATTTAAAAAATAATAACAATTAAATAATTAATTTTTACTCTCATTAACTAAGAATCCCAACAAAAATTTTAAAAATTAAAAGTTCAATTTCTGATAGAAAATGTTTAAAATTCAAAATTTATTCGAAATTGTAAATTCCGAGTATATTTTAGATGTTGATTTTTTGTTGGTACTTTTGAAAATAAAAAGTATAAAAAGGTGAGAATCGTAAACTTCAACCGTAGAGCGAGCTTTGTATCAAATATGATATGTACATTTTAATTTTTAAGGCAATCACCCTTATCGTGAAAAAAATGTGAACATTTTTTTCGCCCGGATTTCTTTTATCACCCGAACAAGAATTTTCTATCGTGAATGTCACGTGAATGATTTTTCCCTTCAAATCATATGTGTTTGTTCGAAATAAAACTGGCTTTAAAAAAAAATAAATAAATTTATCAAAACTACAATTAAATTTTTAAAACTAACAAAAATGTTTAGAACTGGTGCGGTTTTGTTATTAGAACTGGAAGAAGAAAATGAACGAAAATTAAAAGAAAGAAGTATAAGTATAAGTAGTAAATAAACCTGCTATGAAAAAACTTCTCAAAAATCTGTCGTTCGGAGCCGACGTTAAACTGTAGGTCCCGCCACTCGCGTATAAAATTAACACACACAACATGAGTGGTATGAGAAGCTAGGCCGTAATCCTGACTGAAGGGTTGTAATGGCCAATTATGTATGTATGTATAAGTAGAACATTAGGGGATGCTTCAAATTTTTTGGAATTGCCGCATGTACAGTCTGCGGTATTGTAATTCTCGGGTCCAGATTTTTTAAGCATTATAGAGTCAACAAAGCTGCGTTCAGTTATCTTTTGAAAACTCTAACAAATGCTCTACCGGTTCCACAGAAAAGTACAGCTGTACCTCCAGTTATTAAACTTTGTTCGTGTTTGCGGTTTTTCGCTGAAGGTGGACACCAAAAAGTTGTAGGGAGCGACTATCATGCCGCGATAGCACAATCAACATTCATCGAGGTGCTTGCAGAATTTCTGGATGCCACGGAAATGCAAATATTTGCTATCCATCTCAAGCACAGAGAAGTATGACCACTCAACATATTTTTTAGAAATTTTGGTATACCGGGAGTTTTTGCATGTATAGATGGCAGACATGTTAACACAATAGCTCCAAAGCAAGCAAAACATCTCTACTATAATAGAAAGGGACAATTTAGTCTAAACGCTACACCTTCTTTTGATTCTTTGCTGTAACCACCAGCTATGGAAGGATTTTCCCGCAATCTTTGCAACAAAATCTCAATTTGTTTTTTATTAGTTCAATTGCTCCTGAAAATTTAAATTTGTACTTAATTATTATTAAAACCAAAGATTTCCAATACAACTTACATTTTCCTTTTTACTATTCGCCTCTAAAAATCAAAGTGAACAAATATTGAGAAAATGTCGAACAAATTCACGTGAAAAATTATTCACGATAGGAGGAATTTTTTTCGAAGTTACTATATGTTCGGGTGAAGTAAATTCATGATAAAAATTTTGTAAACAGTGAACAAAATTCGGGCGAAATTTTTTTCACGATAAGGGTGAATATAACTTTTGTTCAGAAAAAGTGTATAGCAAGTACATACAGCCGTACTTAGGGAAACTTATATGCCGGAAATCAGAATAGATTTAAAGAGAGCGCATTTTTATTGAGATAGTCGATGTTTTATAGGTGTATAATATTGCTATGGGAAAAGTTTTTACATAACATGACCTTGACAAAAAAATTTTATAATGAAATTAAAAACGGTTGGTACCATCAGGTTTCAGCCAGCCCTTAATTCAGAGCGTTACTGATGCGAGTGACAATAAGCTGTCCCATCTAAAGGGTGGTAGATGTCAAAATGTTACCATTTAGAGAAAAATAAAAGCAAGCTGACATGAAGTGTTTGATTTTTACGTTAAAAACCATGCTGCACTGTACATCATATTAAAAATTTTTGCGTAGAATTCATAAAAGTGCTAATAAAATGTAAAAATAGTTTAAATTGAATTCAAAATAAATAAAAATATTTAAATTTTTTAACAAAATCTATCAATAATTTCGAAAATTCTATGTACTACAAGTATGTATGTATCAAAAGTGATACATAAGCTAGAATTATGAAGTTATTTTAAAGCTCGATTCACGATTAAGCTGGTTTGCATCCGGTTGTAGAAGAATATGAGTCTTTAAATATGGAATCTGTCATATTGCTCATACAAAGTATTTATCCAGACCAACGTTTTTTGTAGGTGATTTGACATCGCTTTTCTTAAGAGAACACATTATTTAAGACCAACTATCAGCTTTGATTTGATTACATTTTACATTTGGTCGGGCAAAAATTGAACACGCTGCTAAAAGCTTACTTTATTCATACAAAGTTGAATAGATTTGCCATTCCGCCATACAAAATTTAATTTTGCTCTATAATAGTGTCGTATGACAATTTTGTAAAATTTTTCGAAACTCGAGTATATAGTGTTATAGACAACTCTTAATAAAACAACATTTTGAACCCGGACAAATATTTGATTCGAAGTTCGAACAACACAGTAAGTCAACATTACTAAACCAACCTTTTTTAAAAAGGTCAAATGTTGAATATTCTTAATTGTTATTGAATTTATATAAAAATTTAATATTTCAATAAACTTTTATATTCTTAAGCCAGAATATATATATTTTTTAAATGAATCCAAAATTTTAACGCACTTTTTGTTGTTGATTTATTAATTTAATAAATATTATTTAAGTTAAAAACTAATTTCAAATGGTCTCCATTATTGAATTAAGAATCCGAAAATCTAATTTTTAGTTTGAATTTTTTTAATATTTTTTTTTTTAAGTTTTATAAATAAAAGTTATGGTCTTAGATTTCTACGTACAATGATGAAAAGGTTTTAGTAATGAAAAGATATTGGTAGACAGGATAATTTAGAACTATTTTTAAGAGAAACCAGGGGTATTAGCAGAAGAAGCAAACTTACCACATGAGATGGTTTCTTTATTAAAGAAAATGTTTTTTTCAAAGTTAAGAAAGTAACGGAAAAAGAACACTTATTATATTTAGAACCACATAACACAAACGAAAAGTGTTATAATGTTATAAGATAAGAATAGAAAAGAATTCGAAACGAGTTGAAAACAAAAAAACAAAACACATAACAACACTTACCACTGGTAAAGGTGGCCTATTTAAAGCACCAGCGGGTGACTTTTGTGTACAAGGGGTATTCTGACCCGAAGAACTGCCACCGGTTGTGCTATTATTTATAATCGAACCAGAACCTTCGTGTATAGTTTCGGGATTTTGAAAGGTGTAAACGGTAAGAGGAGGCCTTTGATGACCTTTCTCATAGGTTGAAGAGATAGTGTGCGGACGCTCAGAAGCATTAGATGGTAAATCAACATTGGTATCTTGGGAATGTGTTGGCCAAGTTGTAACAGCGTGAGAAGGATTGTTTATAGAAGAAGCCTAAAATAGTATAATCAAATGAGTTTAAAGAGATGTCGTACAAAAATAGAAGAAAACAAAATAAAAAAGAAAATGAAAATTAAAGTTCATACATAAGAGGAGATTAATACAAAGAAAAACAAATTTCAGTAAAAATAAAAAGAATAAAAAAGAAAATATTCAACCTGTGTAGTTAAAGCTGGTGAAGAGCAAAATCCACTATCACTGGATTCGCCGGGTTTTAAGCGTATAGAAGGCGAAATTAACTAAAAATAAAAAAATAAATAAAAGAAACAAAAAATACATGAAAAAACAAAAAACATAAAATAAAATCATAAAAACAACTACAAACCGTAGGAAGAAGGGCCATATAGAAAGCAATAAAAACAAAAACATGTAAAGGCATTTGTTACCTGTGACAACGAGCGAGGATAGTGAGGATGTCCCGGTGAATTGCTAGAGCCGCTGCTATTCATGGAACTGATAGAACACACTGAAGATTTGCGAGAACCTAACGAGTTGGAACAACCACCTTGAGACAATGAGCCACCACCACCGCCGCCAACACTGGCACTTGGTGATTCTGGATATAAAATTATTGAAGCCTTGGCATCGAGTATCAATTCCTCACTGGCAGCTGGTAAAATTTGTGGTTCTTTAGTAACCAAAGCAATTGATTGCATGGCCTCCTAAGGAATAAAGCAAAGTAGTGTTAGTAGTACAATTTTAATTTTTAGAGTTCTAAAGAAAAGATTACCTGCAAGTGACCCAATTCGGACATGACTTCACATTCTTCTTTCACAACAGGCTGTAGCATGTGTACAAAACTGCAATAGCGCATACGTTCTTCAATCATAACTGATCTTAAAGATTTCTTTTCCACTTCCTCCAATTCGGCACGCCTTAGTGTGACATCTTGCATATGAGAATCCATTAGGGATTGTAAAGTATCCGATTGGCCCTTACGGGCCTTCTTCTGTAAACGTAACGTATCCGTTGAACGTTTCTTCAGCTCGGTACGACAACGTTTATATTCTTTGGCATGCTCTTTGTCAATTGTTGCCACCGAACGTTTCCAGTCTTCTAATTTATCCTGTAAGAAAACAATGTTCAGCGAATTTTAGCAAAATTTCAAAAAGTACTTTTTTTTTGGTACTCACTTGTAATGGTTGTACCAGACAGTCCATAATAGCTGCTGTAAATGTTTTAAGGCGTGTTTCAACCGCCTTGTGTCTTAAACAAACTCTTGTCAAAGCAGTACCAATTTCCTTTGAAGCGCCTGTAATTAAACGAAATGAAAAATTTTCTTATTAAACATGTTTGAAAAACAAATATTTTTCTTTTTATTTTTTTTTAGTTAAAAATAAAAAAATAAACCGTGTGAAAGTATCTAAAAAAAATAGAACGAAAGAAAAAATAAACAAAGTCGTATAATCAATTTAACATTCATGCTCTGGGGACTGGGTCAAGAACCAGTCTACGGTATTATATTTATAAAATGAGACTAATGGGTCTCTTCTCTTCTCAAAAAAAAAGTTTATTTCGTCTTGTAAAACAAGTTTTTTTCATTCTTTTACGTTTTTCTTTATCTTTCTTTCTATGCACTTCCAAAGGTTTCGTATTGATTTTGCACAAACTTCTGCTGCAAAGTTGGGAATAGAGTGGTGCGGCGAGGTGATAAACATCCATGCATGTATTGTTGGAAAAGCAGGTTCTCAAATAACGAAATCTTTAAGAGTGAATAACAATTTTTTTTTAGCATTTTCTTGTTAGAGGAAGAAGGTGCTGACGGAAGTAAATTCTTTCCTGTGTAATATTTTCTTTATCTTCATACAATAGCGGTATTTTTCTGTTCCGGTTAAGGGTACATACAGTGGTTCAGATCTATAATTGGAGATTATTCAAATGCCGATTTTTCCTGTTCAATGGAAATATTTCGAAAAAAATTTTGATACAGATTTCTAGATGAATCGAAAAAGCTTAAAAACAATGTATAATTCTTGGCGCCATCAATTGGAGAGCAGTGATGAAAAATAAAAATTCAGTAATAAAAACTACGCGAAATGTAAGTGAATGATAGGTTTTGTTTTGAGCTCAGCTGTCAAACACAAAGCTTGCTATAGGCCAAAGCGAATTCATGTAACCGGTGGGACTATCTAAACAGCTGAGCTCTTTCTTAATGTCAAAATTTTGTTGCTTTTGTGTGTGTTTGTTGTGCGTGTGCGTGTTGTTGTTCATTTTTTTTCCTTTTCCAATTTTTTTCTTCCTATTTTGACAACATTAAAGGTCTTTAACAAAAACAAAATGCCTGTTGTTTTTGCATTGTTGTATTTGTTGTAGACCTGCGGCTACCATCTATGAATTTGCCTTGCTATAGGCACTATAAGTAAAATGACTATAATTTCTAGCCGAAATTATAAGGAATCACTAAACAAGGCTGAAAATTGGTATAAGGGGGTTTTTGAGTATGCTGATTTCGAATCTGAGGCAAAAAATTTTTAAAATCAAAATTGGCGAATCCAATATGGCGACCCAAATTTTGGAATTTCTTCAGGTTTACATGAAAAGTAATGTACGGAGGTTTTTGAGGTTGCTGATTTCGAATCTGAGATAAAATTTGATGAAATTGACAAAAATGAACTCAAAACTCTTCATTTAACACGTTTTTTAATGTTTTAACGTGACCATTTTTCTGATAATATTGCAAGATCTGGCAACCTGCTGAACGAAACTTTACCTACGAAATCTGAACCATTTATATCTCATGCCCCTTGTTACCCTTTAAAAACGAGAGCAGTACTGATGATGCTTTAAGGCATTTTAAACCGATGAATAGGTTTTAGAGTAGCTTAAATATGTAGCCATAAGAAAAATTTACATTCATATCTATATGAGCAGTTTCCTGCTTCCATAGTCAAGAAATCAGCAAGATAAAGCCGACGAAGATACCCAAAATTATATATACAATGAAATTTCAGTGAATGATGGTTTCATAAAGTTGTACCGTCGTTTCTTTCTTATCCAACTTCTACAATATCGGTTTAAATATATTCTTGACCACCATAATAAAGGATAATCAATGATCTTTAGTTTAGTTAGTCCAGCAAATGCATCTCGTACTACCATAAGCACCAGACTTCATAGGCCATTCGCCAGTAATTTAATTTTTACAAGTGATCTGCATGATATCAACTCAAGCTTTTCCTATATCTGATTTATTGATTTTTAGGTATGACTCAGAAAGTGTTTACCCGGTTATTGCAAATCAAAAAGAGGACTACACTGAAATAATATGCATACGTATGTATGTATTCCTATTAAAGTATTGAGATTTCGAATACTTATAAAGCTGTGGGATATCATATTGTATGCTCCGTTTCTGCAGATAGCTAACCAAGATACTTAATACTTTGTAATATTGTCTGTCATGAATATTTGCAGAAGATAGTGGGAAGTTATTGTTTCACTGCCATCGAAATTTAGAACGTGGAACCTGCTTTACCTGTCTGAAGAGATTAAGTCGTCAGAGTTACACCTTGTGTCATCACACCACCCTCTTTGTGTATGATAATTTTAGCCGCAAATAGCGGGATTTCGAGTTTAGCATAGAGTACGAACTACACGCTTGCTAAGGTTTTTCATGGAAATCAGATACTATCTGAGATTTTCACCAACTAACTGCTGAGAGGGGTCATCGATAGAAATAGTTTAACTTCTTTTTTGTTTTAGATGTCAGCGCTGAGATTTGAATTTGAATTATTAATCTACTAAGCCAACTTACTCCCCACTACAACATTACGACGGGCAGTAAAAGGATTGTCGTAGAATGAATGAAAAACAAGACAACTGATGGTCTGGATATGTCTTTGGACTGTAAGTCGTAAGCAACAATTTATATATGATAACCGTTTTTTTTTTTTGGACTGCAATTAAAGGTTATGAACTGGTTGGTAAGTGGTTTCAATAAGACTATGCAAGAAGCCACTCAATGCGACCGATTTGGGGTTAATGGCATCTGAATTTTCCAGAAAGACTAGACTCACGTTTTGACGACATCAATGGCCACTATGATCATGCGATTTCATGCTGTTAGACTATTTTATAGGACTACGATAAAAAAAATCACTTCTGTGAAGGTAATCACTTAACGTTGAAGCATTTTAAGAACAATATTGGTCAACCTATCGTCGAGACATCACTAGAAATCCAGAAAACTATCCTAGAGGAATAAACAATTCAATTTATTGAACCGGTTCGGATCTTTTGTGTCAGGGGTGCAACAACAAAAAAATAATCACGTACTGTGAGTCGTCTTATTGTCTTTGGAAGGTAATGTCGTGAGGAGTATATTATAACTTCGAAGAGTTTTTTTTTTTATCCATTTAAAGTTTTTCAAATCGATAATAAAATTATTAAGTAAACAACAAGTAAACGGCAACATGTTGCTGTTCAAATCAAGATTTTTTCTAGAAATAAAAAAGAATAATTAAAACAAACTGTTGCATAAAACTGATGTTTTTTATTTTGGCTTCTCTCTCCAATGAATGCCACATTCTATTAGAAATTAAAGAAAAAAGAAAAAAAAAACAAGAAATGGAATCTCTTTAAGAAAATTACAAATGCGAAATAGTGAACAGATTGTGAACATTATTGTTATTGTTGTTGTTATGCTTTCTATGGAAAGAAAACTATGTTCAACAGTATTAAAGAAAATACGATAGAAAAATGGAAAGAAAGAAAATAGAAAAAAATCTAAATCTTTAAACATGAACATCAACAATGAGGAATGAGGAAAGAAAAACAAATCAAATATACTATACTGACGGACTAAAGAAACTGACCAAGCTGAAGACGGGTAGTAGGAATCTTAGAAAATAGAAAGAAAAAATTGAAAAGAAGAAAAAAAAACATTCCATAGAACCAAATCAAATCAGATCACTGACCGCAAATGACTTATGTAAATATAGAGGAGGAAATAAGACCAACAAGCAACCATCCAAACAACAATAACAACTACTGCTAAAAATTGTTCACTTCTGTTGAACATACACACGTACATATACACGACGTATGTACACATTCACACGATTTAAATAACAACAACAATAATTTTTTTTATTATGCATGTTAGTAGTTAGTAAATGTAGAGTATTTCTACTAAGTGTAGTCGCAAATATATTGTACGAGGTTTGTTTGAAAAATAAGACGAAGATTTAGATTAGGTTAGGTTGAATTAGAGGACAACAACTAATGGTCTCATGACTATTAGTATAAACATAAACTATCAAGTAGGCCTGTCGTGCCCTCAGCACTAGGTTAACAACCATACTTCGTATAGAGAGTCTGCATTTTGCAAAAATGTCTTCTTATTCCAGTCCACTCCTCGGAAATAAGTTAAGCTTGGTATAGTCTTACCCAAACTTTCGATTCGATGTCTATACCACATGTCCCACTTTCATTAGCCAAAGGTTCATGGAATGTAACGGAACGTACGTTCGTGTTTAACATATCAAAAGAAACTTAAATGCTTACCGAAACTACATTACGGTTCGGTAATCATTGCTTTTCCGTGAATGCTTGGCCAATTCTGGCCTAAAGTGATGTGTTCCGTGAAGATTCTCATCAATGCACTCTTGTGGCTTTCATACAGTCTCCATATACTTAAGGTTGTCTTCAAGCAGGTTCGTTCTTGAGTATCTTCGAAATTTTTCCTACAGTGCCATTATTGCACAACAATTTATCTGACTTTTTCGCCTGTTTTGGTAAGCCTGGTTTTCCAGGCATTAAAAGGTATTGGGTTATCCATGTTTATGTCATGTAATCCTCTGGTTTTATTATTTACTTTCTTTTACACGATTCAGATCACAGTCTGATGTGTAGGTACAAATATAATGTGTGCCATGAAATGCCTGATGTAATGCTTAATCACCTATTTACTCTCCAGAACAGTTCTTGATCTTATGTACCTGGGTGTTATTACCTCACTTCACGGTTCACATAATTAGCCTAATAATAAGGTAATTACCGCAGTCGTTAATCATTTTCACACTACTTTCACTCTCCTCGATTAAACACCATTCGTCGATTCGTGCATGTTTCCTACTTATTGGCCGTCATCCTTGGATAACGTTTAAGTAAGGATTTTAGCTTACATACCACCATCATCATTTGCATCGTATTCTTGCTGATTGGGGTTATTTGAAACTGGCCGAGGATGAGCGATTTCTTTTTTCGAAAGAATCATGTTTTGGTTACTGATAAAACTGATTAAATGCAACAATTGGAGCGAAGACAATCCTCAAGGCGGCATCATCAATTCAATAATTTTTTCTTTTCGACTTGAACAATGAGTGAATAACCACACTGACTGAATTTTTGTCTTCAAAATCATCAATGGTAGTTGGTTCAAACAAAGTGAAGTATTTTCTTACATACAGCACTTAAATGCGTGACAACTTTCCTTCCAAATCTGGTCTTGTTCACTGGATCCTTAGTCCGCAAGATTTGACACCTCAAAATTACTTTTTATTAAGCTATGTTAAAACTTTGATTTATGCCGACAAACCAGCATCTCTTTAAGCATTGGAACAAACATTGCCTCTTAAGGTATAAAATGTAATTAAAGTCTGTGAAACATAATTGGATCCGCTTTTCACTTAGAAAAACTAGAAGTTCTATACTAATAGAATAATTGCCTTACCCGTAGTAAAGAGTAAAATGTAATCGATCAAAACCTTACATTTTCATATTCATAAGGGAGAAATATTTAATCCAATTGGTCCAAAAGAAAGCTATGCTTAGTAAAGCTTATAATTTCAAGCAAACTTAATGGATATCTGTTACCATTATCTTGTATTTCATGAAAATAAAAATTCAAATTGTATACAAAGTTTTAAACTATCCTCGCATTTACGTTTTGAAAAATAATAGAGAAAGAAAACTTTACAAACAATTTTTTGAAAAAATTTCATGAAATAGCTACAAAATAATGTGCTACAGTAAATAATAAAAAAAAAGCATAAAAAATTAAAAAAAAATTAAAAAATATAGAAAAAATAGTAAAAAATTCTGAAAAAACTTTTTAAATTTTTTTTTATTTGTTGTAGTTTTATTTAATTTTTTTTTTTTTGTTTCTGTTACAGATTTGAACTTACCTCTTGAATTTGTTGCTGCGTCTGCAATTTTTTGGAAGGCATCCAAATATGCTGCTATAGCCTGTATGGCCGCACTGCAACGTATAAAGAAAAACAACAAAAACATTTGAATTTAAAACATTAAATATAAATTTTTTGTTTAAATACTGAAAAAGAATCATATGCTAGACTGCAACAAAAATAAAGAATAAAACAAATATTAACCGAAAAAAGCACACAAAAATAATAAAAAGTGTCTAAAATGAAGGAAATAATATAATTATGTGGTTATTATAACACATTTGAACTTCGTTAACATTCTTTCTTTATGGTTATTTTATGGTCTTTGACTTTATTTTTCTTGTCTAACAATTAGAATGAATTTCTGTTTTTTTTTTTGTTGGTCTTCTGGGTAAAGTTCTTCAATTCCATTAATTTCTATAAAAATTAGTTTGTCGAGCGGGAAAAACAGAAAATGTTTGTTGGGTTTGTTGCCACCCACCACAATATGTACCATATAAATGCGTTCGAAATGTATCTCATAAAAGAACAAAAACAATCAGTAGTAAATTATTTAAGTATTCAATTTTATTAATTCATTTGGTATATGTACAGTGAAAGAAAAAAGTCTACATACACCATTTCTGATAATTTTCAATAATTTCTATGTTATATTTTTTTTATATTCGTTTTGCTCTTCAAACGTTCTTGATTGTAAATACATACCTTAAACAAACCAACAACATCTTTTTTAATTTAATAAAAAGCAAAACGTATGCAGACTTTTTTCCTTGACTGTAAATTAGCTTTGTCGATTGTACACTCATTTACAATGTTCTATTCCATCTTCTATTCCACGGGTGATTATAGCTATTATAGGAGTACTAAAGTTTACTCTTTTAGACATAGGGCCAGCAGATTGCACAGAGATATCTCTGATTTCTGTATACTATATGAAGAATCAGAGGAAAGCATGATCTACGCCTCAAGCCACAGTTTTTGTATACAGGTAATTAGGCAGAGATGGAACTGGTAGATCTGAAGGACTCTAAGCTTGAGTATCTAATAAGGTTTACAAACGGGATTGACTGGCTGGAGGATATTCTTAGAAGAATATTTTATCTACAGGACGTTATGTCACATTGAGACATACTAGTCAGTTGAATTTTCTTTCTCTTTCCTCTCTTTTTTTCCTTGAATTTGTTCGTTTTTTATTTTTCTTTTTACTTCATTCCCTTTTATGAGGGTCTCAATGGACCAATAGGTTTCTGAGTGAAGGTTGTGAGTACATATAACCTAACCAAATCCACTTGGTCCCCTTACAGTGATTATGATTGACCAAGCTGACTATTGTTTTTTGATCACAAATTCAAAAAAGTGTAGGCATGTGGTTAAGGAGATTAATTTAAAGGGAACATAATGAATATAGATAAAAGTGAATAGATTAACTTACCGTAAACAAGCATGTAATTTACTGGCCTTAGCAACGAAATCCTCCCATAATGGTGAGGTGTTCTGAAAATGAAAAAGAAGAACAAAAATTAATTTGATTTAATTGAATTATTTATGAGAAAAGAGACATTCATAAGAAACATTTTTTGCACAATTTATAGTAAATGGAAATCCATTATTTTTCATGCAATTGTAGCTGTTTAAAACATGATTCCATTAAAACTCTTTGATTTATTGACACGTATTTTACATTAAGCAAATCAACTGACAGTAATCATACATACATACATACATAACATAATTGGCCATTACAAGCCTTCAGTCAGGATTACGGCCTAGTTTCTCACACGACTCATGTTGTGTGCCTTAATTTTATACTTGAGTGGCTGGACCTACAGTTGAATGTCGACTCCGAACGACAGAAACTTTTCATGGCAGGTTTATTTACTCACTGACAGTAATCACTTAGTCAAATAAAGATTCATAAGAAACACGTTTTCGAAACTTCTAATTCCAAATTATACAAAAGAAATATATTTCCGAAGCCTTGGCTTAAGGACAATTAATTTAATTGAAAGCTTGTGGATGATTGCTTGTTCTAGACAGTCCAGTTCTTGACAGCATAGCTGGAAATTAAAAGTTTGATCGCAGAGTGCTACCAAACCCTTAAGACTTTTTTAAAAAGCTCACTGCTATAGGATTACATCCATTTTCGGAAGTTACCCATTTTTTCCTACCAATCACTATCCGTTCAATATTGTTTAACTCCACCATGATTCATGTGAGAACTTCTTCTCTTTGTATCCGGCTTTGTTCAAGTAGACGCAACTGTTTTTATTATTTTAATTTGAAGCTAATTACTCTCTAAGACACGGAAAAGAATTCTACGAATTCTACGGTTAAAGACAAATTTTGAAGCTCATTGGTTAGGCAACAAGGTACTCTCAGGGGAAAGTGAGCACCATGTAAAAAATATGCCATTTTTAGAAACAAGATCCCTTAGTTCACTACAATACATTCCGCCAGCGCATCGTTAGAGGAGTGATATACAGATCAGATTGTGTCGGTGCTCTTCTATATTTACATATACATACATATTCATAATTGATGGGTGTGTGAAGATAAATTCGAATTTAAAAACCAAAAAACGCAAAGCCACACTTTTAGCTGCGCTACTTTTTGCCTACAACAGAGCTAAATTTGCTGTTAACAGATCACTGTTAACTGTTTAACAGTGGTAATAGAGATTAGTCTTCTATAGGGTGTTTTTTTATAGAGGTGTAGAACTTTAAGTTGCAATAAAACAACGATGGATTATTCGATTGACATGAATTTTATTTATCCGAAAGATAATCTTGTGGCATTACATTTTAAATATGATTTCTGGCATATGACCGCCACGGCTGGCGCGGATGTAGTCCAATCTGGACGTCCAATTTTCGATGACTTTTTCCAACATTTGTGGCCGTATATTGGCAATAACACGGCGAATGTTGTCTTCCAAATGGTCAAGCGTTTGTGGCTTTACCGCATAGACCAATGACTTTACATAGCCCCACAGAAAGTAGTCTAGCGGTGTTAAATCACAAGATCTTAAGGCCAATTCACAGGTCCAAAACGTGAAATTAGGCGGGCACCAAACGTGTCTTTCAATAAATCGAAATAAAATTGTACTATTTGCAAGCGTTGTTCAGGCGTGAGTCTATTCATGATGAATTGCCAAACCAAACTGAGAATAAATCACTTGACAGCTCTTAAATCGGTCGCCATCTTGAAAAGTAATGCCAACTTAAAGTTCTATACCTCTATAAAAAACACCCTATACTTTGCAATAATTGCAGACTGTTGGCATACAATTTAATTCTCATTATGATCATTATTATTTGTGAATGAAATGTATGGGATGATTGGTGGGGGATGGAGGGGACTTAATTTCTCTCAAATCAAAAAATTATTCCAGCTATCCCACTACCATGTTTCGTAAGAGGACCCTCTGGACTACCATTTTCATATTTCCCATATGTTCCAAGCTAGCCACTGATCTTCTAGAGAATTTTCAATTAAAAAATTGATCGAATCAAAGCCACTTTTCGCAATACCATATCACTTTATATGTGACTATATTCCTGATTATATTAAGAGGCTTGGCATAGACCTAGTATACATATATCCTAAAATCATCTCCTAAACAAGTGGACTTGTGCAGATGGATACTGTTAAACAGCTAACAGTGCTCTGTTAAGGGCAAATTTTCTTCTGTTAAGAGAAATGTTTGCACTGTTAAAGCCAAATGTTGCGCTGCTAAAATTTATGTAAGAAATCTGCTGAGAGGATGTCATATTTTTTCATATTTCGTTTAGATCGAGATGTCTGATCTGGGATTTGAACGTAGGCTTCACGTCTAATAAGCCAACACACCACCTAGTACCTACCACACCTACAACTACAGAGACTAGTTATGCTCTTCTATTTATGATTCGATAATTTTAAAATAGATTTCGATGCATGTATGTAAAAGTTGTGAAAATGTTAGCAACGTGTTGTAAAGGTTGTTTTTTATAGAGGTATAGAACTTTAAGTTGGCATTACTTTTCAAGATGGCGACCGATTTAACAGCTGTCAAGTGATTTATTCTCAGTTTGGTTTGGCAATTCATCATGAATAGACTCACGCCTGAACAACGCTTGCAAATAGTGCAATTTTATTTCGAAAATAATGGTTCTGTGCGGAAAACGTATCGCGCACTACGTCCATTTTATCGTCGACAAAATCGTCCATCCGAGCAGTTAATTCGATTAACCATGGAACGTTTTCGCACCACGTTTACTCTTATTGATAACTCGCATCCCTAGAGACGCTGTACGGTGCGTACAGAAGAAGCTATTGCTGCTGTAGAGCGTAGCATTGAGAAAGACCCGAATGAGTCCCTCCGCCATCGAGCACAGGAATTGGATCTGTGTCCATAAACTTTATGGAAGATTTTGCGGAAGGATCTTGGTTTGTGTGCTTACAAAATCTAACTCGTGCAAGAATTGAAGCCAAAGATCATCAAGTAAGGCGTGGATTCGTCGAATGGGCCCAAAACGAGATTACCGTTGTTCCCGATTTTCATAAGCGAATTTTGTTTAGCGATGAAGCGCACTTCTGGTTGAATGGCTACGTCAACAAACAAAACTGCCGCATTTGGAGTGAAGGTAATCCTCAAGTGTATGTGGAAACACCTTCACATCCAGAAAAACTTACTGTTTGGTGCGCTTTATGGGCTGGTGGAATCATTGGTCCGTACTTTTTCAAAAACAATGGTGGCCAGAACGTTACAGTCAATGGTGATCGGTATAGAGCCATGATTACTAACTTTTTCATTCCTGAATTGAATAACCATGATGTCCAGGAGATGTGGTTTCAACAAGACGGTGCAACATGTCACACAGCTCGTGCCACAATAGATTTATTGAAAGACACGTCTGGTGACCGCCTAATTTCACGTTTTGGACCTGTGAATTGTAATATAATGTAAAGTCATTGGTAATATATGTAAAGTCATTGGTCTATGCGGTAAAGCCACAAACGCTTGACCATTTGGAAGACAACATTCGCCGTGTTGTTGCCGATACACGGCCACAAATGTTGGAAAAAGTCATCGAAAATTGGACGTCCAGATTGGACTACATCCGCGCCAACCGTGGCGGTCATATGCCAGAAATCATATTTAAAATGTAATGCCACAAGATTATCTTTCGGATAAATAAAATTCATGTCAATCGAATAATCCATCGTTGTTTTATTGCAACTTAAAGTTCTATACCTCTATAAAAAACACCCTTTATGTTTAGGGAAACAGTTACAGCATTTTAACTTTTTAACGGCGTCTAGTGTGACCTAATAGCACTTAGACAATGTGGCATTGCGATTACTAAAGTAAAGACAAGTTTCTTTTTACTACACCCAAACAAAAAAATAAACCTTATGATAATCTTAATTCAAAAAGTATAAAGCAACAAATATGTATTCATTCAACCATTCATGAATTCATTACCGTTTAACTATCATATCAATGTCCATTCATATTGTTGAAATTGTTTTTTAAGTGACATCAAAGTGGCTTATAAAAGTGTACAACAAAAAATTTTAAATGCAAAAATAATCATTCAAAATTAAATTTAAAAACAAAGAAAAAAAATCGAAAATCATAATGAGAATATAAAAAAGTAATCATAATGGTGATGCTTGTCACATTATTTTAAAAATGAAATGCAAAATATTGTTGTTGCTTGTTGCCACTGATGTAGCTGCAACATAATTATTTTTTTCTTTCTTCTTAACGCTGTTGTTGCTGCTACAAGACTGCGGCTATTGTTGTTGTTATTGCTGTTATCAACATAGTCGTTGACGTCGTTGCTGTACCCAATTGCGCAATGAATCATGATAGACTGACACCAATTTCAACAAGAGACAACACAGAAGAGAAAAAAAAAAATTCAAAATGCAAAATGAATATGAAAACAAAAAAAAAAACAAAACAAACGGAACAAACAGAAAAGCATTTGTACAAGAAAAATAAAAAGTCGGTGAATCTTAAAAAATATTGCACGAAAGCAAAGAAAAATAAAACAAAATAAATATTTATAAATAAAAATGTTGCATGACAAGCTGTGGCTGCTGCACAGCTAAAATACAGCAACAACAACAAACAACAGTAACAACATCGTCATTCATAACAACAATTTTGCATACATTGACAATTCATCACGTTTTAACGAGATTAAATATAAAAAAAAAACATCCGCATGTAAAGGGTGACACACGTGGGGATGTCTTTTTCAAAAGAAGCTTGAATTTTGTACTGTAGTTTTCCTTAATGGCGTATAAATCCAAGACAAATTCACTCTCTCCAGTTCAAACAAAAGTTCAAGTTCAGACAAGTGGTCTTCTGTCTTGAGATTAATTTACAACTAAGCGATAGGCTAGTCTAAAGGGCACTGTTGCATTTTTTTTTTTTATTATTAACTTGTACATCTCAATGAAAGAGTGGAACAGATTTCATAATGCTCAAGAATTCAATGAGTATAACTAAATCCTGAAATTAGGGGCAATGTTGGACCTTTCTGTGTGAATCAAGCTGTTTTCTTTTTTATTTGTAGAGTCATAAAAAGACAACATATGTGGATAGTCTCACAGCGCTCAAGGTTTTAAGCTCTTTCACCACAACAGCAAAGTTCATTCATTCATTCGGTAATTGGAATACTACATGGCTAGGGATAAGTTACGGATATCTTGAACACTGGTAATCTAAAACCCTTAGCTGGATTCACTCATGTTGTTCAGATAAAATATTTGTTCGAACAAAAATTTTGTTCGGACATCAAGCGTGAATCTAGCTAACAAATTCTGTATTAAAATGACAGAATATTGTGATAAAATTAGATCTGCAGTGTGAAAACCATGGACAGAAATACTTAAGAGATCACTTCTTTATAGGTTTGTAATGCATTAAAAACGTGAAATTGGGCATTTTCAGGAGATGCTACGGTGATTGTGAATTATACGTATATTTTGACGCGGACAGCAATTAACTATAAGAAAATAAGCCAACAAGGCAAACAGACAACAACAAACACACACATCGTACGGTACACAGAATTACACAAACAACTATAGTCCAAGAATATATGAGAAGGGGATAAAACAAAGATCATAAATCCAACAACATTACTTAAAAGAACGCTCGCGAAGTTGCCAAACGTAAAAGAGGCAGTATAAAGAGAGCGAAGAACAATATTGTCAATCAGTAGCAAATAGCGAGTCAATAATGAGACGTGAGTCTCTGATGTTAAGAAGAAGTACAATGATATTGAACACCGAAAGTTTGATTTTTGTTAATAGGACCTTGAATTAAATTAATAGTGTAGAGTTATCAGTTAAAGTGTATTGTTATTTAACTAGATAAAGGATTTATTTATATAAAGAAGCCAATAACGATTACAAGTAAAAAATTTCTTTTGTTTTAATTACAGTCATCAAATCCACTATAATAGTATTACAATGGAAATTAGCATTCCTTTGAACCTGCTAATGACAGAATACGCACCTTGTCTAACCTATTTCTATATAGGAATTGTCTGCATGTTATCCACACATTAAAACTAATAAGGGACTACAGTTTCAATCAAACGGTATTCATGATACTCTTTACAGAGTATATATCAAAACTATATCAGTCTACCTTTTTGAGAATTCTAGATGCTATTATTGAATAATAACAAGCTTTAAATAAAATTATCCACAAAAGCTTTTATCATATGTTGAGTTTTCTAAATAAAAAAAAACGATTTTAAAAATTAACACATTTCGATCGCTGAGTATGCAGTCATTGTGTCATTTTCACAATCCTGTAAAAATAATTCAAATTATAATTTTTTTATTTTTTAAAGCTCTGATGTCTGGATTGTTATGGAACAGGAACAAATTAATTTATCAATTTAAGGTCAAAAGTATTAGAGAATCGATTATACATTAAAAAGAAGAATTAAAGTACTTAGATTAAGTTGAAACGAAAGCTGCGTACAAATGAAATGAAATAAAATATTTAGCGGACAGATATCAATTTACCGTGCAATATTCCATCTTGTATATACATCCATAATTGGTCATTACAAGTCTTCAGTCAGGATTACGAGCTAGCTTCTCAACTTCCAACTTGTAACTTTGGAAAGTATTGTTACGTTTTTTATCGTAGTAGACACCAAGGTGGCTTCCTCTCTTCCTGAATAGTGCTAGGCATACACCCAAGAGGTGACGAACACTTTTCTCCTCTTCCTCATCTTCAGCGCCTGCAGAAGTCATTTGTTATGTGTCCAACACAAAAGTGGCCACGATACCTTTCACTCTACTTATAGTTTGACAACTTCTAGAACTTACTTGTTGATTTGTTATTGTTATTCTTGCCTTTTAAATTTCTCGTGATTTTTTATGTAATTTCGTTATTGTTATTTTACCTTCCTCACAATTCTCGAAATTCCTTGTTGTTTTGCTAATCTTTGTTCTTTATGTTCTTCAGCATATATTCTACGTTCACAACAAAATATGAGAATGCATAGTTGAAAAATTTCTCTAATGAGAAACACTCTTTAAAAAAGAATGAAACATTTCTTTCCCAGTTTTTTTTTTCTTTTTTTTTTAACATACAATTGAGTGAAAATGTATATGTCTATTTAAGACTTTCAGGCATAGAAATGTGTAAAAAAAATAAGGATTAATTCTTAAAAAAAAAATAAGAAACAAACGCTTACAATGTAGGACAACCAATCATAAGTGAAGGAATACTAGTAAAACAAAACCTCTACTAATGAGTTGTGTCCTGTTTTAAAGCATGTCATGCATGCCGTCAATTATCACAAGGAAATAAATTTTTATATAAAATGGCAATTAATTGCTCTATTAATTGCTGTTGTAATAATAATTAAATACAGAAAACATTTCTCATTAAACTTTTAAAATATTATTTACACTCAATAGTATGGTGTACGTATAATTCTCTGAGTCACTGTACATCAATTAATTCTATTAAATAATCTCTTAATAGATTATAAAGAAATTCATCATCATTATTTGATTTCCGTTCGATGCAGTGTTTCTATTAAATCGTATCGAACATATTGATTTTCTTTTGTTCATACAGTTATGACCTTCTTTAAGATACGATTGCCAGGGTCATTTATGTATCTGTTGCCCTTTCTACGTTTGCCACCTTATTGGATAATATTGTATTTAATTAAATTGTTTCATACAATGGCTGAGTAACACTTACACTTTCTGCTGGCAATCGTTTTTTTCAATTTTTCTTCTAACACATGTCACATTCTAAAGCATTCCAATGGAAACAAAAACGTATCATGTTTGTACAAATAAAGGTCACACATATATTTTTGTGTCGTGCTTTCTCTTCCTATTGAACTAATAGTTTGAAATATGTACATATGTAAGTTTATTATATTATTCGGTTGTGGCACATATATATTTATTTCACCCTACGTTTTATGAGTTCAGCTTAGGAGAGATTTTTTCTGTTTTCCTCTAAAAACGGAATTGCAAGGAGCTTTGCAGTTGAGCAATTAATGTCTTTTATGAAAATGTGATGCCGTTCACAGCAATAGGTACCCTATTTGTAATACCCACAGGCACACTGAGTGAGTGTCGCAGGTCATAGAGCAATGATAGTTTACATACCAGGACATGAATGGCAATTAGACAAACGATGATAAAATAGATGTGCATTAACAGTCCTATGGGATATTTTACTTTCGGACGACATTACCATGTCCTAATATATTCCCCATGGCTTGTATATCCATATTTCAAATTTTGTAACATACTATTAAACTGCAATAATCTGATAGTGTAATCGCCGTAGTTTAGTAGGTAGTGTATTTGCTTATTAGACGTAAAGCCCACGTACGAGTCCCAGGCCAGACATCAAAAAGAAATATGAAAAAAAAAATAAACCAACCATGAAAAAGTTTCTCAAAATCTGTCGTTCGGAGTCGAAATTCAGGCACACAACATGAGTGGTGTGAGAAGCTAGGCCGTAATCCTAACTGAAGGGTTGTAATGGCCAATTATGTATGTGTGTATGAATGTAATCTGATAGTGCAAAGCCCAATCTAATGTTAAGTTGTTCTGAAAAGATTCTACATCCGACTTTGTTGTCTGATCTGGGTTCAGAAATGAAAACTTGAGTATAGTTTCCTGGGGTGAGTAAATAGTTATCATAAAAGATCTGGTATCTGCATCGTATAAGCAGAATCAAGCGCAGGTTCAGGTATCGGGCAGTGGATAGGTCCTAAACCTGATTGAAGGGTTGTAATGATCAATTATGTATGTATGCGAGACCAGTACCCAGTGGTTGGTGATCACTATTCAAACAGTGCACTGTGTTGGAATACGAAAAGTAGGGCACAAATTGATGTTGGCTTAGTGTGTTACCCTTTTGACATAATTTTTCTTCATTAACCAATTCATGATCATGCATTAGCAGTCTAGACTAGATGGCGGAACCTCCTTGAAGGGCAAAGTCCCACTTAGTCCAAACTTTAGGCCCATTTTGATAAGGTTAGCACACTACTAGACTGTTAGAGCACTTGATAATATATTGGATGTATACAGCTCTAGCTAAGCCTGTACTGACATCTAGAACATTAGTATGGTGGAGATCTGTGGACAAGCAATCCAAGGTTGAACAAGGTTTAAGGCCCTGCATGTATTTAAATCTAACCCATAATTGTCACCTGTGGAAGATTACATTAGTCACATTATTAAAAATTTCCTTGATAATGAGTTCATTTTTCTGGGGTGATTTGAATGAAATAAAGTTCAGGCTTTTCCCTTGTAGCGGGTAATTTTGTAAAATTGATTACGAAATTTATTTGAGGCGAATGAATGAATGCTTGCCATGAATGCTACGCCATAATCTCTCTCTCCCAGTATTTCGGAAATTCTATTTTCCAATGGTCAAATCGCCTGATCTTGGCGGCCAATGGGCTGCTCCAAAGGGTGACATTAGCATAATTACGCATCAAGATAGGTTTAAGATATCGCGCATCGTGTGACATATGACAGCGTCTTGTTGTAACGACATGTCAATCATTTTTCCATTTTTGATAAAAATCTCAGAAATTAGCGCTGGTACTTTGCAGCATTGACTGTAAAGTTTAGATTTGCATCGAAATTTCCTAAGGCCAATTGGTACATATATGGCCAATAAAGTGCAACTGTTGTGAAATTTGACCAAAAAACAGCTTGAAATCAAACGAAATATTTTACGAAATACTTTTCTCACTCAGCATAAATTTTGATGATAAAATTCAATGATTTGTAAACGTTGATTATTGGTTTGTTCACGGTGAAAGGTCAAACCTTACAAAGTATTTTCAGCGTTGCCACATGCTTGGAATCTTCATTTTTACATTAAAAAAATACTCTAAACAATCAAAGAGCTAAAGGATCATATGAACTGAGCCTTTAAGTATAGATCGAAGGAATAGAACTTTTAATTTTACTCTGCCTTTGAAGGGACTAGTTAAATAGCGAATAAGCCTGGAATTGAAGCACGTTTCCAAAGAAATATTTTCAACAAATATGTTATGTGGCTTAATGTAGGGTGTTATAAATTAAAATAAATTAACTTTATTTACTGTCTCGTCTTTTAATAAAAATGTTCAATAAATTTTTCGTTTTATTGTGATTATTGTGTACATATGATATGCAACACAACAGAATATTTGATTCATATTGAATACATACATACATAATGAAACTCAACAACATATTCTGTCTCTATTTGCTGTTAAAGCGAATAAGGCAAGCGAATGTGTCAATTAAAAATAATTCAACAATTTCAATCAATCAAAATTGAATTTATTTAATCAAAGATGTTCATTATAATGATAATAAAGAAATAAAAAAAGAAAGAAAAAAAACCAAATACAAACTAAAGGAAGATGTTTTACAATGATAGAGGAGGCCCTACTGCTGACAATTGAAAACTAAAAAAAAAATTGTAAAAGCAAACATCCAACAGTAAAAAAACTTTTTTTTTTGTTCCAAACAATTGAAATATATTGGCGTCTTTTAATAAAAAGGCGTTTCTTCTTTAAGTTCAATTTTAAAAATTTAATTTCTTTTTATTAATAAATTGGCAATGAATGTATGATACTAAAAAGAGAATAAAAAAATGTTTCTATTTTTTATTTTTTAATTTTTTTCAGACAACATTTGTGTTTCAAGGTTAAATTTATAATTGATACGAGTATACTTATATAGTGGACGGATGTTTAAAATTATTTAAAAAAAAAATGTATGTATTCAATTCTATTTTAGATTTTATTATTAAGCCAATAACAAAAAACACTAAAAAACAAAGTACAAAAGTAGATACCATAATATGGTATACATGTATGGTATATAATATACCAAATGTTGTATTACATACATTCATTGTGTAATTGGAAAAAATCCCTTAAAAGAGTTGTAAAAATATTTCTATGGCATATTGCCCAGGAGTAACTGAATTACCCTAGATGACACCAGGCAAATACAATTTTTAGGATGTTTAGGAATTGCTCAGTATTCTTTAAAAGTAAGTTAAAAGCGCACACCATCATACATACATATCGGGCCCACCCCGATATCAATCGATTTAAATCATCGGTTATTTCGAATCTGGCAATACTTATGTGATTCTATTCTGTTACAAAATTCAGTATATATTTACGATATACGCTTGAGCAAATTTATTTTCAAAACAAAGACAATCGGCCGGATATTGTAAATATTGTATTTGGGGCTCAGAAAACCCACACGCATTCTTGCAGAAACGAATGATCCCATTGCGAGTGCCTGTTTGGTGTGGCTTGTGGAGCGGAGGCATCATTGACCCCTATTTTTTTGAAAATGAGGACGGCGCAACCATTACGGTCAAAGGAGACACCTATCGCAACATGATAAATGATTTTTTTGTACCCACTCTTCATGGTATTGATGTGCACGATATTTGATTTCAACAGGATCGTGCAACTTGCTACACGTCTCATGCCATAATCTATTTATTGCGTTAAACGTATGATGGCCGTTTAATTAGCTGAAATGGTGATGTCAATTGACAGCCAAGAAGCCGCGATTTAACACCGTTGGAATATTTTCTGTGTGGCACCGTTAAAGAAAAGTGTTATGTCGACATACCAAAGACAATTGAGCATGAAAAAGTTCACGAAAATTGGTCCGATCGAATGAGGTGCTGTGAGGCCAGCCGCGGTGGCCATATTAATGAAATAATACTCCATTTCTAACCGGAACAATTGAACATCACAACAAAAAAAAATTAATTTGGCAAAATTCAAAACCATTTTTGTTTTATTGAATTTTTTAGTTTCAACTTTTAAATGGCCCCCCCTTTACATATCTATCTGCTCATTACAAACTTTTAGTCAGTATTACGACCTAGCTTCTCACACCACTTATGTTGTGTGTGTGTTAATTTTATATGTACATGAGTGACAGAACCTATAGTTTGAAGTCAACTCCGAACAATAGAGAGTTTTTGCCAGAAAACTGCTGAGAGAAAGTCGGCGAAAGAAATATTTATTTTCATATTTTCGTTTTATTGGAGATGTCTGACCTAGGGTTTGAACAGTGGCCCAAAGTCTAACAATCCAACACACTGTTTACTAGCCTACGGCGGCGACTACATCTTCTGAATATCAACGTCATTTCGTGACTTATTAATGGATTTAATGCAAAATAAGTTTGGTGACAAGACCAGAAGTGTTTTCGATTACTGTTCCTCTCGTTCGTGTGATTTAATGTCTCTGATTTAATTTTTTCCGGGTTATATTAGGTCATTGCTATATGCTAAGAAACCAACATTTCTTGAAGAATTGGAAGACAATAATCATGCCACCATGAAATGCCCAATGATCAGATTTATTGCAAAAAAGTTGTCAAAAATTTAACTTATTAAATGGACCATATAACTCGTAGTCGCATCCAACATACCCTCATTTCTAATAAGCCAACACACTGCCTACTAGACTACGGCGGAATCCATTACTAAAGGGAAAATATATCATATTTTACAAAAAAAGAAAAAAAAATTGCGCTGGTAGAGGTGGCTGTTCAAACAAGGAAGTTGGGATCGACACATTAAGGCCCACTGTGATACCACAGAACGATTCGGAGCATTTGATAAAGCATCTTAGACTGCCGATTAAAAACAAATCGTTAAGATCGTCCAAGTAGTAGACATCAAGGTGTCTTTCTTTCTTCCCACATAGTGCTAGGCATACATCCAATAAGTAAAGAATACTTTTCTCTCTCTTCTAACTCATCTTCAGCTAGTGCAGTATTCATTCGTCGTGTGTCCAAGACAACAGCGTCTCACATGAGGGCGCATAATTGAATGTCCAGTACTGTACTTCTTTGAGGTTTGAACAGACTTCTCGCCAGTTTTGGCCAGCTTTACTGGTTCGTTGGTTGTGTTAGGCGTGGCCAGTTCAACCCGCTCTACAATTATCTGGAATATCGCTATAGGATATGTAGTACATCATTATGGCGTTATTTATTTATTTTTCCTAAGTGTACTTGTAATTATTGCCATAAACTGTGAATTGAACACACCAAGCGCCACGCGCCAAGCGTGATGTCATTCATATTTCAAATACTTTTTAAATACAGCTCAGCTTTAGCTGTTATAAGAAGCTACGTTATGGCCAAAAGATATTATTTTTCATCGCATAACAATATGTATCCCCCAAATATATTAAATTATATATGTAAGTACATATTTACGATTTTTTTTTATTTTTTATATTTTATTCAGCCTCCAGCTGTGTAGAGTGGATAAACTGATTTAATAATATTCGGTTTTTCTATTTTTATTTTTTATTTTATCCTTGACACATAACGAGAATAAAATTATTTCCTCTGAAAAGATTTGTATTATGCTTCTATTTGGAACATCAAGAAAAAAGGCCTAAAAATATTGTAGAAGTTAATATACGTGTTGTTTTTTCACGCCATCTTTTTTATTTCAGTGTAAAATTACATCAGTATACACAGGCAAAAATTAATATAATTTCTATGTATTACAATAGAAAATGTGTTTACTACTACGCACCACACACGAATAAAATTAACATACACAATATGGGTGGTGTGAGATGCTAGGTTGTAATACTGACTGAAGGGTTGACCAGTTATGTCTGTATGCATAGTGTATGTCCCTAACCACCACTCCAACTTGAGTTTTAAAATAGTAAACTTTCTGTCAAACCCGCCTAATTTTTTGCCAAAAACTAGTTACAAGTGCAAGGCTCAGCTTTGAACAGACAACACTGGCCTGCGTAGAACAAGATTTACGTTAAATCTGTCTAGAACATCTTATGAACCCAATAACAGTCATGGCGATACAATGGCCCCTGGGTACACATACCCAAAGGCTGGAAGAACTTCAAAACGATTTCTGCAGAAACTGTAACCACGAAGGAAAAATAGAAAACCATCTGAACATTTTCTCTGTCATAGTTCGGCACTTGTAAAACTTTAGCGAAGTATTATTGGATTATTTATTCATAGAACTTTTCTGGACAGAGGTAATTAGCATAAATCGACACTTTTATAAAACTATCAAAATGTGTTGAGAAATGCCAGCTTTGAGCTACAGATAAACAACGATATAAGGATACTATCGATATTACAAGCAATAAGTGGAGCTTTTTAGAAATGTTACAAACTAAACCTAAACTAACACTGTGAAACGGTGGGACGACGTTTACTTACTTAATTGATCATTAGAATCATTTAGCTAAGATTACAAACTAACTTCTCACACCACTCCTCTTTGTCCATTTGTAGCGAAGTTTACAGTTTAATGTGAACTCGGAACGATAGATTTGAGAAACGTTTTTATGGCAATTTTTCCAGGGTTTTTCCAGAAGACTTCTGTGATAACATTGCCAAACGAATACATTTTTTCATATTTAGTTTTATTGGAAATATCTTAGATGAGACTTGAACTACGGGCTCTGGTCTAATAAGTCAACACACTACCTCCTAGACTGTAGCGACTTTGTCAACTCCATTTATGCTTAAAATGGTCGCAACTACTTACAAGTCATGGTTTTATAGTCATGGCAATGAAACCAAACCGGAAGATCTAAGACAAGCCTAACTAAAGACCTAGAAAACCACAAACAAAGAAATTTCGAAAAATTTACTTATACGAGGGTGGGTCAATAAGTACGTAAGTTTTTGAATGAAACACAGATTTTTCATAAAAAAAAATGATTTTTTACTTCAACACAGGCCTTTTTTAACCCACATTTTTTATTACGTTCCAAAAGATTTACCAGGATCATTAAAATTTTGTTGGTTGTGATACAATTTTGTAGTGGAACTATCCTTACCTACAGCCAGCTGCTTCTACAGGTTTTGACACAAAAAATAGTCATTCGGAGGATAGAATGGGATAAGGAAGCAACTCGTACAGTAATTCACAGATATTTGATCATTTCTACATGAAATTCATGTTTTTCTATTCTCTCCGCATCCATAGATTAGCTAATGATGTATCTTTAATTATATCAACTTCTAGGTTGAGCTAGGTGGCGAACAACCTCGAAGGAACAGGTCCCACTTAGGCCAGTATTTACGTCATTGACCACAATTAATTCTACCATTCCCTAAATAAAACCACCCAAAGTATATCTTGCTACAGCAAGCTATATTAGAGAGTTCGGTCAACGATGTCAGAAATTTAGAGTTCAGAAACCTGCGTCTCTCCATGACAAGCACGGGGCCCTGACACATTATGTGAAAGATAGTCTATTCCTTCTCCTCAGACTCACAGCTTCTGCAGAAGTCATTAGTGGGAATCAGAGGTCAGCAATGAATCGTTTTTTCGCTACTCATAAGCACTCATGAAATTTTGAATATGAGTGCATCAACTACTCTGCTTCATTTGTACTCACTACAACATTGATTTATAAGTATAGGTTGCAATGAGTATGAGTACAACGTTGACATCAAACCCATACCATTCGAAATACATACATATATGATTCGAGTGACTCGAATCATTCATCCAAACCTACACTCTCAGTTGTTGTTGCATTTACAAAAAAAGAAGAAAGAAAAAGATGAAAAGGCAGCAAGCAAAGCAAACACACAACCTTCTTGTAAGTATCGAAATATGTTTGATTCATACGCCAACTCATTCAGATTCATAAATTTAGAAAAATCCTTATAATACTCATAATTCAAATCATTCATCAAAATTTACAGTCTTAGTTGTTGTTGCATTTACAAAAAAAAGAAGAAGAAGAAAAAGACAAAGATATCAAGCAAAGCAAACACACAAGCTTCTAGTGAGTATTGCGTATGCGAATCATACTTATTTAGTGATTATTGTAAATGTTGGGTAATGTAGAGTCGAAATCAACAACATCATGCGTATTATTAAGTATGAGTACGATGAGTACTTCAAATTTTGAATATGAGTAGTATGAATATGATATTAAAATAAGTATGAAGGTGTATAAGTATCAGCAATGATGAGTATGATTCGATTCTACTCATATTTTTGAATACTCATTGCTGATATGCTGGTGGGAATGGCGAATCTTTCTATTAACTCCTAATGCAATGAAAATTTATTTGTATTCCTATTAGAAGGCTTATGTAACAATTTACAGGCTGGCTAAAAATTGCCTTTCTAACTGGAACATACTACACACTTTTGTTGTGGTTGTGCCTGTTATCCAACCTCAACTGTGTATTGTCATCAACCGGACACTCTGTCTCTCTTTAATATTCTTTTTCTAATTAATTATTCTTAAAGAGTTTCAAAGCTTAACTTTGCGTGTGACAATAGCACACATGGTAAAGTTGTGGCTTCCATATTGTCTAAGGTCAGTGCAAAACAAATGAATGAATATGGATGGTGGCACGTGATTAATGTTCTTTTATTTCTTTTTATTTCAATTCTATTTTTTTGTTGTTCACAAACCCAAATAACGTACAAGAAAATGAAATAAAAAAAAAACAATCCAACATTTGGAAAAGCGATTATCGTAATACAACGACAACAACAACAACAACAACAACCATTTGACAAAATACAAAAACAAAAATGGTTTTTAAACGGGAAAGAAAATATACTGTTTGGTGGTAATATTGCTTGGCATATAAGATTCCGTTTTATTGTTATTATTGTTATTGCTTTTCTCTTTTAAGTATAAAAACCCACAAAGAGGCCTATTTTGTACATGACTGACTGCCTGCTTATTGGCTAAAAGGCATTTGCATGTAAACTGAATGAGAATTTTTCGAAATCGCTCAGGCAGTTAAATAATTCTTTCAACATACAAAACAAAAACAACAAACAAACATAATGTTATGAATCAATTATGGCATTATAAATTATAAATTAAAAAATATTTTTTGAATTCATTTCATCTAAATGGCAGGGGAATAATAAACGAATTTTAAAAAACAAAAACCAAATAATTGCTGACCTGCATTTACAGACCACCACACAACATCAACATGTTGTTTTTAAATTTGAGTTTGGTTGTTAAAGGGCTTTTGGTTGTACAGTTGGCCTAACAAATTGCAATTTTATGATTTCATTGGCCTATAAAACGTTCTTTTTTTTTGGCATTACATTCATCCAAATACACTTCTTGGTTTATTGGTTGTGTGGTTGGTTGGGAATTTTTTAATAGTTTGGCCGCTTTTAAACACATTTTAATGATTTTAAAAATTTGTACATTCAACGAAATAAAAATGAAAAAAATATGCACTAAAGCACTAATAAGTAAACAATAGCTGGTCTTTCATTAAGCGCTTCCTATCTTTAAATGTAAATAAAACAAAGTGTGTATTGGATGTCCTTAATTTTTTTTGTTAATTTGAAAGAACTTTTAATGTCATTATGTATATGGAAGCATTGTTGAAATGTCCCTCAGGTCTTCTCCGATCTTGGAGTATAAATCAGTCTGAATCTGAATTCTTGGACTGAATCTTCATCTACATACATACATACATAATTAGTCATTAAAACCCTTCAATCAGGATTACGACATAGCTTCCCACACCACTTACATATGTATGTTGTGTATGTCAATTTTATACATGCGTGGCGTGACCTACAGTTTAAAGTCGACTCCAAACGACAGATTTTTTGAGAAACTTTTCATGGCAATTTTATTTGCTATCAGCGATTTTGACAGAAATCTGCTGAGAGGAAGTCGCCGTAGAAATTTTTTTCATATTTCGGCGGTTTGAACCGTAGCCTTTACGTTTAAAATGTCAACACACTACTTACTAGACCGCGGCGACTTAATGTCATTATGTGTGGAAGAAAACATCGTTGAAATGTCCGCCACGTCTTCTCTAACCTTGGTGTATAAATGGGTCTGAATTAGACCGATGGTATGGATGTTATGTTGGTTTTCAGGACTCGCTGTGGTTTGTAGTTTATAGCATACACCTCCGACTTAAGAAAATACCAAAAAAAAAAACTAACTAACCTTTGAACTGAACTTTCATCTGCATATTATTATTAAAAAGCATCAGAAAAGAACAATTTGTACAGCGGCTGATGTACGTTTCAGACAACATCAATTGAAAATCCTATGGTCCAATACGATGGCCAAGTCGGAAATGACAACCAAGAATATTTTACTGTGAGTTTTGAGTATAATTTGCATTTGACAATATAGTTACGAAAATGGAAACATCGTTTAACATTAACATGTTTAACAAGAGCTACACTAACAAATGCAACGAACTTGTTACAAGTAAACCAATAACATTGGTATGAAAGCAAAGTGGATAGACAAGTAAGCAAGAACGCAATAACGAGCAATGTTAAAAAAATACACAAACTACAATGAAGTCACGATAGAGTTCTCGAGAAAGCGAAACCATTAACGTTCGACTTCAAGAACCTTTATCAGACTGTTTACGTGAGCATATAAAAAGGCAAGACAAAGCAGGCAACGAGCAATAAGAATTCAGTCAGTCTTGTGTGCAGACACGTTGCGTGTGAAGAAAACAGTCGTGGTTTGAAGATCGTCGTTGTAAAGATCTACCGAACTGTTGTTAGTGCTGCTTACGCGAACAGAAGTGTAAAGAAGAATAACAAACTTAAAAATTGTTGTTGTATCATCAAGTTGTAAATAGTGGCACACAAAATTGTGTGAACAATGAAGAGTTTAATTGAAACTAAACACAAATTTATTTTTATTTTGTTTGCAATCAACGAACTCATATTTTAAACGTTTTTAAAAAAGATGAAAACGTAACAATATTCTGAAATGACCGTCAGTAGATCATGTCCATGGAAAAGCTATAATTTTTTAGACGTCAAACACTGTATTTTAAGATGTCAAAAATGTTGGCATTTGAAAAACCATAATTTTTCATTATAACATCAAATGAAAATCTTCAAATTTAAAACATTTTTCTTTTATAAATAAAAAAAATGCTATCCTTGAATTCTTTTTATTGTGGTTTTTAAAAACATATTTTTTGAACTTCAACTTTTTCAACATCGTCACATGCATACATCTCTTACATCATTTCATTACTTTTTTTTATTTTAATTCGTTTTGCTTCTGTCCAATAAAACAAACAATAAATATAAAAGGAAATGTGAAATGTGATGGCAAAACGAAATACAATTTATTTAATATTGTCTGCTGCTTTTTTAAAAAAAAAGTGGTTCCTGCCATATACAGACATTAATTGGTTAAGAACAGGCCATTCACAGCCAGCCAACTAACAGCCGGTCGGTCAACTAACCAGCCACACATATTTATTGCTTAGCAAAGCTCAGCATCTTTTCTATATTTTTGTATTAAATAGACTTAGACGACTTCGCTTATTTATAGAAAAAAAAATTATAAAATGTTTTCCATAACAAAAGATTACATAGATACTGTATACTAAAGTTGTTGTTGTTTTTTTATTGTTCAGACCATTTATGGCTTTTAAACGGAATTTGAAAATGCCTAAATATGGCCAAGACACATAAAAAGTGAAATCAAGTTTAAATCAAAAGACCTGAAGTATTGTTTTATGGTTATTTGGTAATATTTGCTTACTAACAACAACAACACAAACAATCACAAACAGGCAATAAGATAAACTAGTAGCCAATTTTAAAACACCACTACCATGGCTAATTATTTCATATATGGAAACAGCCAAACTTGAAAAATAAACAACAAAAAAATGTACCAAAATAAGTACCATTTTCAAAAAGGGCAAATGGCCTTTTTTTAATAACCAAAAAAGGTAACATACATACATACACAATTGGCCCTTACAACCCTTCAGTCAGGATTACGGCCTAGCTTCTCAACACCGTTCATGTTGTGTGTGCTAATTTTATACATGAGTAGCGGGAACTACAGTTAAAGTCGACTCCGAACGACAGATTTTTGAGAACATTTTCAATTTTCAATTTTATTTACTCTCAGCATTTTTGCCAGAAATCTGCTGAGAGGAAGTCGCAGAAGAAATATTTTTTCATATTCCGGCGATTTGAAATGTGGCTTCGAGTCTAATAAGCCAACACCCTACCTACTAGACTACGGCGACTTCAATAGGACAAGTAAAAATGAGAATGGTGCGTTGGGTGGCCATGTAATTTAATTCATACAAATCCAGCAAAGTCGGGCAGTAGAGGATACGTACAATCCTCTACTGTCAACGAAGTTAAGCCTCCTTTTAAAATAATTGGCGTTTAACATATGCTCCTTACCTATCCTGACCAGTTCATCAGCAATGGACACTCGTATAAAAGTCATATATCTTTATATTATCCGAGAAATCCCCGGTATTCTTGAACGTGTGCGAATGTCGGGTTGACAGTCTAGCTGAGTAAATTAAGGGATTTATAGCAAAAATTCCATCACCCGACAATCGACATTACATGTCTTTGAAAATAGCCATGACCTCGGCCTAGATTGGTTATCAAATTTCCTTTCCTGAAGTGTGAAGTGTGATTTAAAGCCTCTGATTTATATATATATATATATATATATATATATATATTATATTATATATTATATATATATATATATATATATATATATATATATATATATATGTATATATATATGGGATTATATTAAATCATTGGTGTATGCTGACAAACCAACAACTTTTGAAGAATTGAAGGGCAACAATAATCATGCCACCATTGAACGCCCTACGGGCAGATTTATTGCAAAAAAGTATTCAAAAATTTAACTTATCGAATGGACCATGTAACTCGTAGTCGGATCTGACATACCCAGAAAAATGTGTGTGAAGCTGAATTCGAATTTAAAAATCTAAGACACAAACCAACAATTTTAAGCAGAGTCGCCTTTGGCATTAACATAACAAATTCTGATGTTAACAGAACAATATTAACACTTTAATATTGGCAACAAGTAGATTATTCTTCTGTTTTGGAAATATAGCAGACTTTGTAGTCGCATCTGACATACCCGGAAAAATGTGTGTGAAGATAAATTTGAATTTAAAAATCCAAGACACAAACCAACAATTTCAGCAGAGTCACCTTTGGCATTAATATAACAATTTCGGATGCTAACAGAACAATATTAACAAGTTGACAGCCGACTACGAGATAACTCGTAGATTGCGTTCCCTTCTAGGGTACCAACTACGTAGATTGCGTTCCCTTCTAGGGTGCCAACTACGAGTTATCTCATACTCACTTAACCTGCCATTTTTGTATTGCTACGAATAAAAGAACAAAAAGTCAATGTTGGCTTGCGTGGCCAGTTTTCTGAAAATTGCCGCGTCAGTCAACGTGTTAACACTGTAATAGTGGCAACAAGTAGATTATTCTTCTGTTTTGGAATTATAGCAGACTATTGTGTCTATATTGCTGATTATATTAAGAGGCCTTGAAAGCTTCCTTTGCATGCGTATGGTACTCATAGACCTAGTACATATATGTATGTATATCCTAAAATTAGCTTCTAAACAAGTGAGCTTCTTCAGATGGATACTGTTAAACAGCTAACAGTGTTCTGTTAAGGGCAAATTTTGCTCTATTAATGTTAAATGTGGTGCTGCTAAAATTTTTGAATAGCATATAATTCGATAAATTCGAATTCATCTTCATACATATCCTGGGAAATTCAATTTAAAAAATAATTGCCATTTCGATGAATATTTCTGTCTTGTTTAAATATAAGCCATATAAGCCATTACATTACTTTGGAGCCACGAAAGTCTGGCTTTTTTATTGACTACCTATACTTATGGGGGATTAAGTTGTTAATAGACCACATTCCTAATATTATTTTACTTTATCTCTCTGACAAATTGAAATCAATAGTTTTAGAATTCATTGAACCAATATAAGCTGGTTACCATTAACGCTGCGTTCCTCTGATTTTCTAAAAAAAAAAAAGAAAAAAAATGATTTTTAAAAATAATGCGTGGCCACTGTACTGTGTTTTGCGAAGATATTTTTTTGATTCCATTAATCGTGTTTCTTATTTTCCTGTTTCCAACCTCTATCGGGAAACCTACGCATTATCGCTTTTAATGCAAAAATTTAAACACCTTTTTTATGTACCAGAAAATAATTTTTTTGTTTTGATTTTTTACAAACAAGATCAATCTGTGGTAGTTTTTCATTTCTCTTGTAAGTGCATTAAAATATTTTCTATTTATTTTTATTTTTATTTTTTTTAAGATTTTGTCAACAACTATGTTGTGTTTTAGTTTTTCTGGTTCCATTTTCAAAAACATTTGAAATGCTGATAGAAATGCCACCTTTTTTGTTTCTGTCGCTGTTTCAATGTAGGTTGGCTGGATTACATTACAATGTTTGTTTGTTTGTTTTTTTGGTACCCAGTACACTGGTAGCATGTCCATTTGGTGTAACTTGTATTTCATATACTATTTGCCCCACCAGTTTTAGTTGAACAAGAATAAAATCAGTTAAAAAAAAATAAAATAATTGGGAAATATGTAAGTTATATTTTTATACAGATTAAATATAAAAATAAACCAAAAACAAATAAGGAATTTTATTTATTGCACAACTTAAAAACGCTGATCAAGTTTGACTCAAACAGAAATGCCAACGTTAACGCTGCAGCTGTTTGCTTTGGTCTTAACTGCGGGAAAACGGATTCTGTGCCGGAATGTTCCGATAATTTTTCATTCGGAAACATGCATATGACATCGCCAGTTAAGGTAATGTAATATTAAACATAGGAAGCACTTTCTCAGGCACTGCGAATTGTCATAACGTATCATAGAGATCGCCGTAGTAAGGCCCGAAATCAAACCCCAGGTCAGACATTAAAACGAAATATGAAAAAAAATATTTCTTCAGCGACTTCCTCTCAGCAGATTTCTGGCAAAAACTTTGAGAGTAAAAACTGCCATGAAAAGTTTCTCAAAAATCTGTCGTACGGAGTCGACGTTAAATTGTAGGTCCCGCCACTCATGTATAAAATTAATACACACACCAAGAGTGGTGTTGAAAAACTAGGCCGTAATCCAGACTGAAGGGAATGGCCAATTATGTTATGTATGTATGTGTATCATATCTAAATAAAATTTTAGGCTACAGTGATCCGGTTAGCAGTGAGCCAACTTACCAGAAAAGAGCACGAGAGTTCAAACCACAGATTTGCTGACAAAAAGTTAACATACGATCCCATCACTGATGGACAAAATCAACGCACACAACATGAGCGTTACGGGAAGCCAGAGGGTGTGACTCTGACAGAAAGGTTATAATGGCCGGAAAAGTTGCCGCTGCAATTCCCTTAACTTTTGTTCAAGAAGTTGTTTGCCTCTAGATAAGATTATGTTAAGAAATTAGTTTACGTCGCCAGAGTTCTTAAAGCGTTGGTGTAAAATATTCAAGCCATAATTGACGCCATATTTAAAAGAAAGTAATCAAGAATGATCTGATGCCACGGTTCAAATCACAGGTTAGACATCTCCAATGAAACGAAATATGAAAAAAATATTTCTTCGGTGTAAATAAAATTGTCATGAAAATTTTTCTTAAAAATCTGTCTTTCGAAGTCGACTTTAAACTGTACGTACCGCCACTCATGTATAAAATCAAAACATACACATGTGAGAAGTTAGGTTGTAATCCTGACTGAAGGGGGTTGTAAAGACCAATTATGTATGTGTGTGTGTCCTATTTCAATAATAAATACCATGACATTATGTGGTTAATACTCCAGTGAGTATATTAAAAAATGTATTCTCTTCAACAATATTTCTGCCTTCCAAAAAAAAAAAAAATTATTTACTGTGTAAGTTTTATTCTGGCATTAATGGTCTTAAATGTAAAGATTTACGTGTATTAAATTATTGTCACTCCTCTGAGAACCCTGTGTTGTTTATGTATTGTATTGTTACAATTCTTATGTTAACACCCACCTAAAAAGGTAATTTTTTTTTTTTGCTTAGCAAACCAGAAACGAACCCAACCCTTTAAATAAAAGTATATTTCTTTTCTTATATTTTTTGGGCTTTTTTTTCTTCTTAGTTTTGTTTAAAATATTAAATTTTTTTGTCTCTTAATTTTGCCTTATTTTGCATAATTTTTTATTGTTTTTTTCTTAGTTGCTGATAAACACAGTTTCGGTTACATATTGGCTGGCTATCGTTCCAAATTTGTAAAAGTCGTAAATGTATTTTTTTTATTTTTATTTAAAAGTTTATTGAAAGCAATTTAGAGCAAACTACAACAACACTTAGATCAAAAGGTATTTTGTCCAAATTATGTACTTATTTTTCTTCTTATTTTTTAAATAAGAACACACAACTTTACTTTACACTCAACATTGCCTCGCAATGATTACTGATACTGAATGGTTTGTTGAAACCATAGAAATGTAAAAAAAACATGTGGTAGATGGGAATGAAAACAACTATATTGCGTTAGTGTGCATAAATGTTTGCATATTCAGGGACCTTTGACCTTTTCTGTAATAAATAAAAATCATTAGCCAGTACAAGTTATAACACATAATCGTCTGTTGCCATAGTGAAAAACGGTATTTATCACTTCATGTTATTTTCTTAGTGTGTATATACAGTGCATGCCACAGAAAATCGAACAAGCTTATAATATATTTAAATACAGTAGATAGGTTAAGGGTAAGAGGTCTTATAGTCCGAGATCTCATGCCTATCAGTATACACCGAATTCATCAAATCAGTTTACTTCGAGCTCACTATTAAAGTGTACCAACTACACATACATACAGTCAACACTTCTATAATGTGGTGACTGCGTACCGCGTTGTATGGAAACCGCGCTATAGGTTAGGTTAGATTAGAGGACGTGTACTTGTCAACTGTGACAAGTACAGTACCCGGAGGTCGAATTGACCCATTGTACAACGTCCTAGCTTCTCACACCACTCGTGTTGGGTGCGTTAATTTTATACATGAGTAGCGGGACCTACAGTTTAAAGTCGACTCCGAACGACAGATTTTTGGGAAACTTTTCATGGCAATTTTTACTCTCAGAGTTTTTGCCAGAAATTTGGTGAAAGGAAGTCGCCGAAGAAATATTTTTTTTTCATATTTCGTTTTGATGTCTGACCTGGGGGGTTTGAACTCGGGCCTTCTGTCTAATAAGCCAACACACTATCTGCTAGACTACGGCGACTTCCAAAAAAGGTCAGTAATACCAAAGTCAAAATTAAACTGTGTACGATTTCCAATGACGGAAAGTCGAGAAAATTATTTTCAGCTCTACAAAGCTTTTACAGATAAATTGAACTTATCTCGTCATTACGATATTTTGAAGAATTTTTACGTTCTTCAGTATGAGAAATACAAAGGTTATGTTAGAGTAATACATAATTTGAATCTCTAAACTCACTTGAGCACTCATAGCGGCCCGTTGTGACGCCATGGGTAAGCGCAGTCTTACATAACATAAGAAAAAATTATAAAAGTTTGACCTGATTTTTACTGTACGATTTTCTTTGACAAACACTGCATACATATATTAACAATAATTTATGATTGGTTTCCCAATTAAGATTTCTTAATATAAATAAAACCAGATTTTATTTCATTTTATTTATCATAATTGTTGTTAAACGTTTTAATTTCTTTTCATATCGTCTGAAAGGGGAAAATACAAAAACAAGTATCTCTCACTGTGTTGTGTAGTATCTTTAAGATTTTCTTGTTTCTTGTATCTTTTTTCTTGTTTTCAATGTCAATTATTGTGTAATCTTGCACTCTGATATATGTACATATTTCACAAAAAAAACAAGACAATAATAGTGCATTTAAGATATTATATCAAGAAAAATAATAATAAAAACTACTACAACAACAACGACTCTGTAAAACAAGAATCGTTAAAAGCATTTAAAGTATCCGCGATTGTTTTAAAAAAGTTTTTTTTATTTCAATCGATCAGATGCAGATACAACACAACAACGCATTCACTCTTAGCCGAGATTAAATTATAAAGTGCTGTTGACTTTGAAACGACAACCATTTTTTCAATGTTTTTGTTTCTCTCAATATACATATCTTAATTTTTTTTTCTTTAAAATTGTATCTTTTGTTTGAAAATATTTTTTTTTAACAAATTGTAGCGACAACAATTAAAATATCATAATTTGTTGTAATTAATTTGATTAGTTTAGCACCATTAAATAATTGTACATGGTTATGCTTTATGTTAATTTAATTATGTTATGCTATCCGTTAACCCTTAAAGATAACCATGTGATAGTAAGCAACTATCAATGACAGTAGTTACTAGGAAGCCATATATTTATATGACGTCCATGTGCCACAGTCCTTTTAGACAATAGCAAATGTGGCGAACAATCGACTCCCCTTAATGTGTGTGAAGATAAATTCGAATTTAAAAATCAAAGACTCAAACCAACACTTTTAGCAGCGCCACTTATTGATTTTAACATGTGAGAGTAAGCTTACTACTAATGACAGTAGTTACTACGATTCCACACATTTATATGCTATCTATGGGGACCACAGACCTTTTAAACAATAGCAAATGTGGCGAACAATCAACTCCCCTTAATGTGTGTGAAGATAAATACGAATCTAAAAACCAAAGACACAAACCCAAAGTTTTAGCAGAGCCACTTTTTGGCTTTAACAGGGTAAAATTTGCTATTGTACTCTGTTAAAATTTGCTATTAACAGAGTACTGTTATCTGTTTAACAGAAAAAAATCTGTAAAAGCCCATAGATTTAGGAGGTAATTATATTATATATACAAGGTCCAGGAGTGCCGTTCCATATCCAAACCAAAGCTCTAAAGTTTCATATAAGATAGTATTTATTGAGAAAATTGGCTTTGAAAAAAGATTAATTTTTTTTTTCTATTACAAAAGAAATTTTTCGAGAGGCTCGGGGGTCACTTCTAAAAAAAATATGGTCAACCATGCTAAAAACAAACTTAACTGTAAGCGAAACAAATGGAAAATACGTCTCTAAGGACTCATATAAAGTCAGGCAGTTAGATTGAATGGGAGGAGACCATAGACTTCGAGGTCTCCTGGCTGTTGGTATACACATTACACACCATTAACCTGTTTAATGGAACTTTCACAACTAAATAGTACCAACCACAGTTCCTAAAGGAAGTCTAAATCTTAAAAAAACTTCCTTAGCTTCTCTTGCAGTCTACGTCTCTGAGATGAATTAAGAATCTTTAAGAAAACGTGAAAATCTCGAGCATAGGAAAGTTTAGCAATGACATAAAAAGTTTCATTATTTGATGTCTTCACCATATGCCATGGATTCATCATCATTATCTACCATTCCTCTACGGTTGAAGTATACATGTAAGGACGAACATTGATGTACTCCAGATGCCAGTCCTGGTGCGAATAGTAAAAGATGATGCCAAAAAATTTTGTACAGCTAATGAAAACATTTATAACATAAAGGAACAGTCTCTTATCCTTAAACATGATATAGTGTTACATTAATCGGCCAGTAATAATAAGTAAATACAGCAGAATTAGATGATAACCCTTTCTCATGCGATGCATTATGTTGGATATAAGAACTTGGATTGTGCAAGGAAGCAAAGAAATAGGGCGCACTTCAGAGTTATAATGTTGACATACCTTCTTGCAGCATTGCAGCAAATATTTCACAAATGGCATTTACAATGTTATCTTCTATGGTTGGGAGTGTGATTAAATATTTCACGTACACGAAAAATTTCCGTATCCTTACAAAAAAGCTAAAGGAGTCAAATCGCATGATTCTTCGGAAATGAACTGTTGGTTTATTAGTTATCAGATGAGAGCCATGGTTCAAACCTCCGCTCATACTTTCTCTCAGTAGTCTCTACTGGCAAAATCTCTGAGGGTGCATAAAAATGCCATGAAAAGTTTTCTAAATCTGAAAAAATCGAAAAAATATTTGTTCGGCGACTGCCTCTCAGCATTCATTTCTGGCAAAAACTCTAAGATTAAATAAATTTGCCATGAAAAGTTTCTCAAGAATCTGTCGTTCGGATTCGACTTTAAAATGTAGGTCCAGCCTCTCATATATAAAATTTACACACATAATATTAGTGGTATGAGAAACTAGGTCGTAATCCTGGCTGAGTGATTATGTATATACATATGTATCTAATTTGGGTGGTGTGAGAAATGTAGGTTGCAATCCGGAAGGGTTGTAAAGCCCATTTAAGCTAGTATGTGATGCGTTCCGTGTGGCAACGTCTTGTTGAAACTACGTTTAGTTCCTTGACTGTGAAAAAAATCATCATCGCACGGTATCTTGCGTCTCTGACTGTAACGTTATTTTCATCGTTTTTGAAGCAGTACGCACCAATGATGCTCTCGGCCAAATATTGTATCAAACATTGTATATTTCAGACAGCCTATAAAAGTTACTCTGGCAGTTCAAATCACTAAATTTGGCAATTCTGTATGGCAACGTAGCCAATGAGTCAAAAATTAATATTGCGGCTGAAGAAAATTTTTCGTTAAAAAAATAAAAAAAAATAAAAAAAAAAGCTCCAAAGCTTTGCAATCATTGTACGTTTGTTAGTACATCCAGCGTGAAATAACAAACCTTACTTATATTTATTTTTAGCATTGCCACATGTCTCGAATCTTTATTTAATACTGACAAAATTTATAATGCGATACCTAATAGGAAAATAATTCGCCATAGTTATAGAAAATGCCAGTAACTTTATCTTCGAATTTGAACGTCCTATCTATTCGTATAGAAATGAATCAATAGATTATCACGAGGGATAACGAAACTGAATCTGAATCCTTACAGTGCGAATATCTGAAATACAGGGAATAAGCCAACAAAAACAATATATACTCTGTGGTACATATAAAATATTGCCCGGTTTTTTAATTTTTTATATATTTTTTTATTTTACGCTGTGTCACATGATGATGGTATTGGCAAATATCTTTCGATTCGTTTCATAATTTTTTTTTTCTTTTTTTTTTTTTTGCGTTTTTCAAACTCACGCAAAATTGTGATTATAAAATAAAAATAATAAAAAAAATAAAAACAAAATAATAATCAATATAAAACATTTATTTCCCTCATTTTTGCAATTTATTAATATTTTTTTCTTCTTTCTTTCTCTTCAGCAACACTTCTTTATAACAAACCACTCAATTTTTTTCTTTAAAGTTTAATGACAGTGTAAAAATTGTCTTCCATTTATGTTGCTTTAATGACTTTAATACATACGTACATACATATGTACATATGGGACGGGTATTGCCTTGATTCGTATTTTTCTTTGGATTTGTAAGTGTCGCCTTTACAGCGATTTTTATTTTTAATTTTTTTGTTTGCGCGTTAAAATTGAATTTGATTCGATTCGATTCAGCGCGAAAACGAGAGGAAAACAAAATGAAATTACAACTATACATGACATTTTAAGCGTTAATTGTTTATAGCGTTCAGGTCAAAATAATTCAGTTATTGACATGTTAAAATATTGATTTTTTGTTTCTCTTCAATTCAAAATGATTGTATACACAACCACAGGAGTTAAGTAAGCCCAATCTAACATACAATTTTTTGTATTACTTGAGTTAGGAACTCTAAAATAGAGGTCCAATTTTTACATAAACCATAGTGCAATATGAATTGAAATCTGTGGGGTATTGAAAATATATTTTATTTTAATTTAACCACAGTAATTCAGTAATTGTGCAATAATTTTTCTAATAATTTTCGACTCGACTGTAAAACAACAAAAAATAATATTTTTGAAGCCGTAACTTTAAGCAGACTACAATGACATATATGGAATGGGTGAATAAAAGATCCGTCCTTTCTATTGTTAACAATATTCAAGGACTTCTTCAACCACAGGCTAACCTAGAATCAACGCCCTTTGCAGATCTCCAGGATCTTTACCTTTTTGTCGAAATCGACATTGATATTCGGAGAGCTGGGACAAATGACCAAGACCGTTTAATCTCGAAATTTTATTTATCACTTAATGCAGCACGGAAAGTACTTTTCCAGAGGATGTATACAAGTTTAAAAGTTGTAAGAAAAATGGACAAACAAAGGACAAGTTGTGGTTAACCTAGAGAGAGGACAATATGACCTAGATTTCTACATTACACAGTTGATAACACGACTTGGTCATCTGAGATTATATTTGCACTGTTTTGAACGTCATAGCTATCCATTGAGCGGGTTTCTGCGACAGCTAGTACAACTAATTCGAATGGAATCCTCAACAGGTTTCTCTTCAATTTCAAGAAAAAATGAGAAAATTAATCCACTTTAGACCGAGCAAACCTTGCCCGCATTGAATATACGGAGCACAATATTCACTTTAAATAAGCCCAGAATCTGAAGTGTCGTCATAGTCTAATAGGTAATGTATTGGCTTATTGGACGTGAGGCCGTGGTTCAAAACTCAGGTCAGACATCTCGAACAAAACGAAATATGTAAAAATATGTTGAAAATATGGGTGAATTCCTCTCAGCAGATTTGTGGCAAAAAGTCAGAGTAAATAAAATTGCCATGAAAAAGTTTCTCAAAAATCTGTCGTTCCGAGCCGACTTTAAATTGTAGGTCAGGCACCTCATGTATAAAATTAACACATACAATTAGAAAACTAGGTCGGAATATTGACTAAAGGGTTGTAATGACCAATTATTTTGTATGTAAAGTCTGTTCGTTAAAGCGTCATTTAAGATAATATTTTCTTAAAGCACCAAATATGCAAACATTGTATCCACAACCCGGAAAGGCATTGCCACGTGACACGAATTTTTATACTGAAAAATGTACACGAAACACCAAACAGCATCTGTTAATTAAGTATTACAGTGGAACCAGATAGGGTTCAAGTGGACTATGCGTAATGCGGTTGCATATTAAAACTATCCTGATGACCTAGCATTGCATGTAGTATCCCTGACTTTAGTATACCTGAAATTAATTTGAAATTCCTTAGATGGCGTTTTATCAAAAAAATTTCCCCCACTGTAATCCCTGAGAAACTTAATTATTTGCTTAATTGTTTATTACAAGGCTTTAGTCAGGATTACGACCTACACACAACTCACACCATATATGTTGTGTGTATTAATTTCAAACATGAGTGGCAGGGCCGACTACAGTTTAAAGTCGACTCCGAACGACAGATTTTTGAGAAACTTTTCATGACAATTTTATTTACTCTCAGAGATTTTCCCAGAAGACTGCTAAGAGGATGTCGTCGAAAGAAATATTTATTCATATTTCGCATATCTAAGCAGGGGTTTAAACCAAGCCAAGACACTAGCTACTAGGCTAATTTCTTGAGCAAATATTTCTTCTGGCGAATTTCTCTCAACAGCCTTCCGGCAAAAACTCCGAGAGGAAAACAAATTGTCATGAATATTTTCACAAATCTGTTGTTTGGCGTTGACATAACTACGCTAGTTAATTAGCGCACACAACATGAAGGGTGTGAGAAGCTACGTTGTACTCCTGACTAAAGAATTAAAAAAACCGAGTAAGTTAAGTAAGTTTATCGTATTATTAGCCTCTGGATTGAGGATTGAAAGTTAATTGAAAGGGATATACGTATTTGCAACAAAGAAAATTGCTCAAGAAAGCGCGGGTACGTAAGACTACTGCTGGAGTTAATTTTTGAGCAGAAAGCTTGCTTGTGCTATGATTCGTAACTGCGTAAGCTTGAAAGAATATTCTGGACATAGTTGCTGACACCCATGCCAGTTCAGATGACAATTTTGTGCTAAGCTCAGAACGATTAGTCTCTTCTTTCCATGGCTGAATGAATGACAAAAGGCTCTTTGTAACCCATGGAAAAAAACGGAAAAACTTTAGCACAAAATTATTGTCCATACGAAATGTATCGGATGGGCCATCTATCGCTTTAAATTTGAACCATCGGGTTATCGAATCTGGCAATACTTATGTCATTGTATTCTGTCACAAAATGTTACCTCCACTGAACTTAATGAATCGATTTACGCTTGAGTAACGTTGGGATTTATTGGAATAGATGGGCCAAGAAGAAACTGCACGATGACGTCGATTTTGTCGAAAAAAAAAATCATCTTTTCGGATGAAGCTCATTTTCATTTTGGTGGGTACGTTAATAAGCAAAATTGCTGTATTTGGGGCTCAAAAAATCACACGCGGTCTTACAGGATGAGAACGGGGCATTCATTACGGTCAATGGAGAGACCTATCGCAACTTGATAACCGATTTTTTTGTAACCGATCTTCATGGTATTGATGTGAACAATGTTTGGTTTCAACAGGATGGTGAAACTTGCTACACATCTTATGCCACAATCGATTTATTGCGTCAAACGTTTGATTACCGCTTAATTAACCGAAATGGTGATGTAAATTGGTCGCCAAGAAGCTGCGATTTGACACCGTTGGACAATTTTCTGTAGGGCGCCGTTAAAGAAAAGTGTTACGCCGACAAACCACCGGCAATTGAGCATTTGAAGGCTAAACATCCGTGATGTGATTGCCGAGTTGCGAACCCATATATTTGAAAAAGTGTACGAAAATTGGTCTGATCGAATGAGGTACTGTGAGGCCATCGGCGGCAGCCTTATGAATGAAGTAATATTCCATTTCTAACTGGGACAATTATACTTCACAACAAAAAAATAAAAATTGACAAAATTTCATAACATTTTCGTTTTAAATTTCAACTTTTAATTGTCCATCCTATATACATTTTGTTTATAATTTTTGAATAAGAGTCTTTATTTACTTAAACGGTGATAATTAAATTATAAAAAAATTAAATTAATTATTCATTGTAAACAGTACGGTATATAAGATAACCAAATAACTAACATTTCAAAAACAATGTTATGTTTTTTGTTTAAAACATAAATAAAACAATGACATTATAATTAATTAATTATTTAATCACAATAATTAATTATTACAAAAAAAAAAATGAAAACACCAGACGAGATTATCTAATTATCTACAAAATAAATTATAAATAATAAAAATTATTAACATTTTCCGGCATTTTCCTGTCAACTTGCTAACAAGCAAAGTCTTTAATAATAAATTAAAAATGTTTTCAAAACCTACATTCAGTGTAAATTTAATTTTATGCGTAATTGTGGGTCATCTGGTACTAATTACTAAAGGTACCTTATTTGTGTTTTTAGTGGAAAATGAGAACATTTTCCAGGATTGTGAAAATGAACCCGATTATTTGGGATTGGCCGATATGATGGACTTATCTGACCTAAAAGTGGAACTACTTGATGAGTATGTTCATATGGAGGGTTCAGTTACCATGCTATGGGATGCTGATCCCGATGACCGTGTCGAACTTACGACCGAGGTCATGAAATACGAACGTGGTGGCTGGCAACCTACTGTATTTACGATGATACAAAAGGATTTCTGTCGTACACTATTCGATGAGGCTGATATTTGGTTTAAAACTTGGGCTCAATTTATTGATGCGGATGACTTGAAGTGCATAACCAATAAGGGGGTGAGTATTCACTACTTAGCAGTCTAAAGTGAATTTAAAGTGACATTTGTATAAATGTGTGTGCTTGTGTGTAAATTTCTAGCATGTTTATCATCATAAACCATTTGATTTGGAAACCGTTGTCGATATTCAAGGTGAAGATGTTTCTGGCCGCCATAAGTTGGTCATAAAAATTGATGCCTTTAATCAACAGGATGAGAAACAGCCGTATTCAGTGTGTCTAGAGGTGGTTGGAGATGTAATAAAAAAATGAATTTTATTTCAAGAATAAATAATGAACAGGAATTTAGTTTTCCTCAACTTAAAAGAAAACGTACAAATTTCAATGAAATATTCGAAACCAAGGGGAGGTTTATGCCATTGCAATAGGTGCGCAATTCAACGAGTATAGAAGGAGCATAGGACGAGGCATAGCATCATATAGCATACGTCTGGAATTTAGATCTTGAGAGGCTGCTTCGAATCAACTAGACAGGAGGAATAATATCATCCTTTGGTGGATACTAGGTCTTGTGGAAATTCAAGGCAATAACCAGGCAATTGAGTTTTAATGGCGGAGAGCTTGCACACCCTTCTGTGAAATGGGAAGAAGAGTTTGGAAGAATATACTTGGCGAAAGCCACAATAGAGAGATGCAAACAAGGGTATTATTGGTGAAAGGGAAAATAGAGAAAGCCGACGACTCCTCAATCTGGATGAAGTTAAGGAAATACAACCTCTCGCTAGGTATTTATAATTACAAGAGGTTTGAGTCAAACTATTCAGAGATAGCTTCAGGAATGGCAGATCTGAAGAACTTTTGTACAGAGTAAGAATGTTCAGCTGGATGTGCTGGAATACGAGGAAACAAGTTAAAAATGTTTGTGAAGATAAATTCGTATTCAATAACCAAAGACGCAAACCCACATTTTTAGTAGCGCCACTGTTTGCCATTAACAGGACAAAATGTGCTATTAACAGAGCACTGTTAACTGTTTCAGTGGCAATAAATAGATTAGTCTTCTACTTTGCAATTATTACAAACTATTTGCATAAAATTTAATTATCATTATACGATGATTAGTGGGGGATAGAGGGTGCAAATTTTCTCAAATCCTAAAATTATTCCACGGTCCGAAAACTACCCTCTCAACTACAGTTTGCATTTATTTGGGTATACTTCCCATATGTTCCAAAATGGCCACTGATCTTGTAGAGAATTTTCAGTCAAAAAATTTAAAGTTTCAAAGCCAATTTTCTTAATACCATATCACTTTATATGTGGCTATATTGCTGATTATATCGGGTTCGCCATCTAACGTTTTTTTTCTTTCAACTAGTGCTTATTTCGTGAATGGTAACACTTAGCTCATGTCTGATTTGACAGATAATTAGTTTTATCCTTTCGCTGAACGAATATGGTATGGTCCAATGCGTTTTCGCTTCGCTAAGTGGGCCTGCGATCGACTTACAGAAGATGCCGATTTTGGCAAAAAAAAAATCATCTTTTCAGATGAAGCTCATTTTGATCTTGGCGGGTATGTAAACAAGCAAAATTGTCGCATTTGGGGCATAGAAAACCCGCACGCATACATTGAAAAGCCGACGCACCCAAAACGAGTCACTGTTTGGTGCGGATTTTGGTCCAGAGGCATAATTGGGCCATTTTTCTTCGAAAATGAGCAAGGAGTGGCCGTTACAGTCAATGGCGATCGTTATCGGGCCATGTTGAACGAATTTTTGTTCACAAAAATTCAAGAGGAGGATATTGGCAACATTTGGTTTCAACAGGACGGCGCTACGTGCCACACAGCCGAAGCTACACTCGATGTTTTGCGCCCTGTTTCTGAAGATCGCATTATCAGCCGCAGAGCTGATGTCGTTTGGTCACCTCGGAGCTGCGATTTGACACCGATGGACTATTATTTGTGGGGTGCCGTCAAAGATAAGTGTTACGCCGACAAGCCAGAGACAATTGACGCTTTAAAGGACAATATTCGTGAAGCCACAGCTGCACACAATCGATAATGTGCTTAAAAATTTGGTCCGCTCGTGTAGGCTACTGCATGGCCAGCCGAGGCAGCAATTTGAATGAAATTATTTTCCATTATTAACCGGAAGGATTGTACTTTCAAATAAAAAAAAAAGAAATTTGAGAAAATATTCAGTAGTTTTTTTTAAAGCATTTTCAAAAAAAAAAAAAAAGTTATTTGGCGGACCCTTTATTAAGAAGCCTTGGATCCTTCCTTTGCATATATTATGGTACTCATAGATCTAGTGTATATCCTGAAATTAGCTCCTAGACAAGTGGCCCTGTTCAGATGGATACTGTTAAACACCTAACAGTATCCTGTTAAGAGAAAATTTTGTTTTGTTAACGCCAAATGTGACACTGCTAAAATTTATGGTTTGCGTCTTGGATTTTTAAATTCTAATCTATCTTCATACACAGAGCAATGAATTTTATAAACAGAGACCAGAAGCTTTGGTAGGAATGAAACCCCCAGCCCTTAGACTTAGAGATTAACACACTACTGCCTAGACTACCATGCTACTCAAATATTTTTATCATGAAAAGATTTTAGATCAGTACAATAGTTCTTATAGTAATTTAGTACTTCTAGACAACAATAATAACACAATGATAATCAATATGTTACTAAATCGATAAGCCCTAGGCTAGACATCAAAATGAAAATATTTCTTCGGCGACTTCCCATCAGCAGATTTGGGGCAAAAACTCTCTGAGAGTAAATAAAATTGTCATGAAAAGTTTCTCAAAAATCTATGTTTCGGAGTCGACTTTAAACTGTAGATTCCGCCACTCATGTATAAAATTAAGGCAAACAACATATATGGTGTGAGAAGCTAGGTCGTAATCCTAACTGAAGGATTGTAATAACCAATTATGTTATTTAAATCGATAAATAGGTCTTCAGTCGATAAAATTAAGACATTTTGAATGCATTAAAAAAAAAAAAAACTTTGTTTGCAAACCCTTAAAAACAAATCATCAATAAAGTCGTGGTACAATAAAATTTATATGGGTTTCCTAACTAAAGACTAAAAGGTCTTTAAACTTGGTTAAATGCAACGTTAAGCTTTTTAACATTATTTGTTTTAATTTATAATATAGACAGAGTGCATGTACGTATGTACATATGTATGGCACATTATTGCAATATTCAAAACCATAATGGTTTCAACTTCTTTTTCTGTTTTTTTTTTTTGCTAACTTGCCTACAAACAAAATTCTACTTTAGAGTGCTTCTTTAAAAGAAAGCAAAGAAGGCGGAGAACGCCGAATTTAAAGTAACACTACTAATAGGTATTGACGGGTGTCATGCTTTGGAAGAGTTTTATAAAAGAATTCAAAAATTTTGATTAGGAGGTGTAGTACATTTAAATCCATTACTTTGCCAATAGCCAGACCCATCGCAGAGGAACTGTGAACATTTTAAAGTTTTCTGAGCTGCGTATTCATAATGTATAAACAATCTGAACATCAAGAGAGAAAAATGGATCACTGATTAAGTGTCCATATTTGCTGAACTATGGGATCTTCCAATTTGGAATTTGGAACTTTCACAATTGATAGAGGCCAGCTTGTTGAAACTATATTTGTCAAATTAGCAACTATTCAGTCTATTATGCCAAATCACCATGGACGAATAGACATGCACCACAGGCACGGACGTATATTCGCTGAATGAACTCTGAGCCAGTCGACAACGGACTGTAATTTTCAATGAAAAATGATCTTCAGCGACGAGGCACATTACCTCAATCAATGCCGCCTACTCCACGTACTCAGGCAAGAGACAAAATTGTATCTCTTGTCACGTCATTTGGAGATGGCAGAATATTTCCGATCATCTGTATGATTCTGAATATTCTTAGTCAAGCTTATTTATTATAAAGGAAAGGACAAGGCGACTTGGGAATGTGAAAAAAAACTTGATTATGAAAAAGGGAAGTTAACATCAACTGAGTGCTACAACAAAATCAAATAATTTCGGGAGCGGTTCAAACTCTGATCAAACTAGTATTGGCAAAAAGTGTGCTTTAGTGAGTATTTGATAGGTTTGACAAAAAAATCGTTCATATTCTTAATTCTGAAATGTACAAGACACCGCCTTTTACTTAATGTGCCACTGTTGTGCCAAGTCGTACGGAGTTATTTCCATATCCCGAATGGAACTGTCTAAAGTAATATTAAACGGCAATAGCTTGTATATAAGAAGATCTAAGGGCAGTTATTACAACTTGCCGTTAAATAAAGTTAGGATTTTAACGGGCAGATAAATTGTTTTTCATTATTATGAGTACCCAATAAGATATAGGGTGTTTTTTATAGAGGTATAGAACTTTAAGTTGCAATAAAATAACGATGGATTATTCGATTGACATGAATTTTATTTATCGGAAAGATAATCTTGTGGCATTAATTTTAAATATGATTTCTGGCATATGACCGCCACGTCTGGCGCGGATGTAGTCCAATCTGGACGTCCAATTTTCGATGACTTTTTCCAACATTTGTGGCCGTATATCGGCAATAACATGGCGAATGTTGTCTTCCAAATGGTCAAGCGTTTGTGGCTTTACCGCATAGACCAATGACTTTACATAGCCCCACAGAAAGTAGTCTAGCGGTGTTAAATCACTAGATCGTGGAGCCAATTCACAGGTTCAAAACGTGAAATTAGGCGGTCACCAAACGTGTCTTTCAATAAATCTATTGTGGCACGAGCTGTGTGACATGTTGCGCCGTCTTGTTGAAACCACGTCTCCTGGACATCATGGTTATTCAATTCAGGTATGAAAAAGTTAGTAATCATGGCTCTATACCGATCACCATTGACTGTAACGTTCTGGCCACCATCGTTTTTGAAAAAGTACGGACCAATGATTCCACCAGCCCATAAAGCGCACCAAACAGTCAGTTTTTCTGGATGTAACGGTGTTTCCACATACACTTGAGGATTACCTTCACTCCAAATGCGGCAGTTTTGTTTGTTGACGTAGCCATTCAACCAGAAGTGCGCTTCATCGCTAAACAAAATTCGCTTATGAAAATCGGGAACAACGGTAATCTCGTTTTGGGCCCATTCAGGCGTGTTCAGGCGTGAGTCTATTCATGATGAATTGCCAAACCAAACTGAGAATAAATCACTTGACAGCTGTTAAATCGGTCGCCATCTTGAAAAGTAATGCCAACTTAAAGTTCTATACCTCTATAAAAAATACCCTTTAGAAGTGAGCGTTAAGAAAAAGGGTGGATGATCCTGCCGGTAACTTTTAAAGTTAAATTTATGTTTGAACTTGCCATATTATATGTTATTTTTAGTATGGGAACTTCAAATATCAACAAAATGAGCATATACAGCCAAAAAAAAAACGAAGCCCGTCGTTGCCACTGCGTTAAAAAAAACTTCTTTAATTGAGCAGTGTTATCGACATAGCTTCGGCACTGCCATATTTTTTAAAAAGTTAACTTTATTTTATCATTAGGTTGTAAACGAAAATAAGTTAAAGATGGCTTTAAAGTTCACATTAGCTAAAGTTAGCTTTAACTAAACCGAACTTTAACGGGAAGTTGCAATATTGGCCCTAAGTGTATAAACCATTTTAAACTAGCCAGATGATTCTTCTTAATGGTACACCTAAGCGCCATTATGTTTACACAAAATGTTGTAACAGAGGGTGGCCAAATAAGTTAACTTAAATAGGAACCTCATGTGCTTGTGTGGTGACGCCATCCAACCTAACCTCACTTACTACGATTAAAAAGATCACCTAATGTTACCAATGTCATGCTGAACCTAAAATGTTAGCCATTAGTAGCACTCGACTGACTAAATGAACGAACAAAAGACAACGATAATAATGCCACAGAAACAATAAAAAAACTTTTATTTTTACTTTAATTTCTACTTTTCTTTTCTTGTTTTCTTTTTTATTTTTTTCACAGATTGTGGAAAACCAAAAAAAGAAAGAAAAAAACGTACCCCCTCTTTTTATATATGAACGCATAGGAATATTATTTTACATTTGACGCGTGCTAAGACCACAACAAGTCCAAAGTTTAAACTGCTGCTGACTCCTATAGTATGTTGTAAGCAATTGTGAATATTATTTTGAAAACAACTTCAGTGGTTGGTTGGTTGGGTAGGCAGACAAGCAGGCAGGAAGGCTAGCTTAAACTTTAATTTTTATTTATTCTCTTTCGAAATTTCATACATTTATTTAGAAGGGTTTCCTTACTTAACTACCATACTTTACATCCACATACGACTACTTTTCACCATACAAAACTTTTTATTTTACATAATAAATGCCGTAAAATACAATTAAATTAAAGGAAAATTTCATATGATGGAAGACACTGAGTGCTAAATTACAGTATAATCGAAAAGTGTGCAAACACTTACAACAGATATCAGCAATAAATCGTTTTTTCGCTACTCATAAGTAATCATGAAATTTTGAGTATGAGTGAGTTGACACTCAACACAATTCAACTACTCTGATTCATTCGTACTCACTACAACATTGATTTATAAGCACAGGTTGCAATGAGTATGAGTACAACGTTGACATCAAACTCATAACATTCGAAATATGTTTGATTAATACGCCTACTCATTCAGATTCATAAATTTAGAAAAATACTTATAATACTCATAAATGATTTAAGTGATTTGAATTATTCATCAAAATTTATAGTCTTAGTTGTTGTTGCATTTACAAAAAAAAAGAAGAAAGAAAAAGACAAAGACAGCAAAGCAAACACACAACCTTCTAGTGAGTATTGTAATGTTCGTACGCGAATCATACTTATTTTGTGATTCTTGTAAATGTTGAGTAAAGGAGAGTGGAAATACTTACTTCAAACTTTGAATATGAGTAGTATGAGTATGATATTAAAATAAGTAAGAAAGCGTATAAGTATCAGAAATTATGAGTATGATTCGAATGTACTCATCTTTTTGAATACTCATAACTGATCTCTGACTTACAACTTACACAAAAGAGAAATCAAATATAATTTAAATATTCTGCATGAGAAAGATGTAAAGTTACAGAATCTTTTTAATTTTTCTTTTGCATGAGAAAAATAAAAATCTCATGGAACTCTGTGAATAGCAATGCTTTAAAAATACTTTCTTTTGTAGTTCACTGTAACTAAATATGGAAAATTTAAGTGATTTCATAAAATAAATATTGGCAAAAACAAAATTCACTACAAATAATAACTTCCACTTATTCTGAACTTTAACAGCTGACAACGGCCGCACAGTTGAAGCTACATCTGTCAAATTAGTTGCTATCTATTCAGTCTGTTTGGTGAAATCACCAGAGACGATTATAGCCTTCAACAACACTTGCAAATAATATATAAAATGGTTGTATAAAAATGGGTTTAGTTGTTTGTGTCATGAGCCAGGCTCTTTTCATTGAAAAATCATCTTCAGCAATGAAGCCCATTCTCAAGATGAAAAGGTACGTAAGCAAACAAAATTATCGAATTTGGGTGATCCAAGAACGTGTAAAACTGATGGCTGCATAGGTCCATATTTCTTTAAGAACAAAAAGAAAAGAATGTCGTAGAGCCTGCTTAATAAGAAACTCAATTATACCTTAGCCAGTTTACAACGCTGCAAAAAGACACTTCGACCCGAAAGAAACTGCATCGTCTCCTTGTCTGAAGCAACAACCTTTTAGTTATGATTACAACCTAGAATTTTACACTACCTTTGTTGAGTGTGTATATCTCATACATGAGTGATGGGATCTTCAGTCTAACGAACGACAGATTTTATTTACTCTCCGATTTTCCGACAAAATACTGCTGAGAGGTAATCGCCGAAGGGAAAATTTGTTTATCACATTTCATTTTGTTCGACATGTCTGTGGTTTGAACAAATAGCTCTCGTCTACCAAATAAGCCAACACACTGTCTACCAAGGTAAGGCGACTTCCCAAGATAATACGTTTTACTCAGAATAGATTTATATAATGTAACCTGGAGAGTTTTTTTGAGTGTTTAATTCTACTTCTTTCAATCTCCCAAAAATCGCCGAGTAATAAGAAAACACCAAAATGCGATAAGAGAACAGTTGTGACATACATACATACATAATTATTTATTAAAACACTTCAGTCAGACGTCTCTGATTTGAAGTAATAGGTCTCGTCTAACTAATAAGCCAACACACTGTCTACTAAAGTAAGGCGACTTCAAAACAGAATACATGTCACTCAGAATAGATTTACCGTATAAAACTTAGAGAGTTTTCGAGCGTTTTCAATCTAAGGAAAATCGTAATGTAATAAGGAATGCTATATGAGAACAACTCTGGCATGCATTCATACATTGTGATTAAAACCCTTCAGTCAGGGTTACGCCCAAGCTTCTCAGACAATTTATGCTGTGTATGTTAGTTTTATACATGAGTGGCGGGAGTTACAGTTTAAAGTAGACTCCGAACAACTTATTTTTGAGAAACATTCCTACTCTCAGAGAAAAAGTAGTCGTAGAAATATTTTTTCATACTTAGGTTTGTTAAAGATGTCTGACATTGGGTTTGAACCATGGCCACACGTCTTATAAGCCAACGCACTACCTACTAGACCGCAAATACTTCAAATGCAACTGTGAACGTAAGTTTCGGGCAGCCAACATAGGCAAAGCCAACCATATCTTATACAATATTAGAACAAGACGTTTCAACTGCTATATGATGAGAAAAATAAAGAATTTATTGAAGCCTAATTTTTTTTCATCATGCCTCGTAAGACATCTCAGTATAGTTTTTGTGCAGTGTTGTGGTCATTAGTAAATAATAAACAAAACAACAAATCACTATTAAGTTTTTTTGTTTCATTTTAAACGCTTTAAGACTTTAAAACATTCTATCGAATATTTGAAAATACTTGACTGCCAAAAGCCAATAATTGCAACAAATTCAGTTTAAAATAGTTACGAAAAAAAAAATCGTCATCAAAGTCGAACAAAATTGTTTTTTTTTATTGTTTTAAGAAATCACTTTTAAAGTTACTGACTGTTTGTATTCAGAGTTTGGCCTTTATTTCTCATTGTTGTTCACATCATTTAAAAAGAATTTTGTAATCGAAATTTCAGGTTTTCATGAATCGATAATATTATTAAGTTTTTGAAAAACAATACAAAAGAGTTGTTTAGAAACAAAAAAAAAAACACAATTTTTTTTTAAATAATTAAAACGAATCGTAACAAAATCGTGCTTTAAACTCTGTTGATTTATTAAATCCCCATTGATCAGATCATTATGAGAGATAACTATTTTTATTAATTCAGTATTTAGCCACGATTAAATAGTTTAAAATTGCGTTTAAATGCAATTGATTTCGTGATTGAATCTTTTGTTTCTTGAGGTGCAATAACAAAAAATAAAAAATCGATAATTTGATCATTAAAAAGTCAAATGTGAAAAATTTCGCACGTACATAGATATCAAAGATAAAAAAAATATAGAAAAAAATAGGCGTGTTAAAGTATTTAAATTCCAATAAATTAAAACAAAATTTATACTTTTACTAAAGCAAAATTAAAAATAAAAATTTACTTGAGTTTTGTCAATGGTTCAATAACTCTTAAAGAGACTCTGGACTCAACAGCTGTTATTCCGAAAGGAAAAAAAATGGAAAAAATTAATCGTTATACGAAAAGTTGACATCTCGAATAACTTGTACAATTAAATTTTGTGCGATGTTTTGTCCCGGAGAAGTGTTCACAGAAATTATAAAGTCGTGGTGAAAGATTTGGGCCTCGCATCTCGAGATGGATAATCAGACTCTTTCATTGTTTTTAATAGGAAAGCGCCAAAATTGTCACTGACATCTTTGATCAATCTATAGTTTGATGCATCACATGAAAATATTTTGACATTATGGCAAAGTTATTTAAAGAAAAACTAATTTTGTAATCAAACTGGAACTAAAAAAAAAAAAGACTACCGGTAATTATTTTTTCAATGACAGAAGACAAAAACATAAGTCAGGAAATATGTCCAAAATTTTGCAGGCGCACTCCATAGTTCATTTCATCTTCGACGGCTGCTGCACCAGATTTCTGGCAAAAACTCTGTGAGTGAAATAAAATTGTCATGAAAAAGCTTCTCAAAAATCTACCGTTCCAATGACCAATTATGTATGTATCTACTCCATAGCTTGTTGCTATATCAATAGTTCTATATTTGAGTCTGAAATTTGTTGCCACTAGAAATAGAAGCCGCCATAATCTAGTCATGGTGGAAGAAGTTGGGCTTATTAGACGTGAGGTCTGAGGTTTAAACAACTGGTCAGACATCTCGAGCAAAAAGTAAAATGCAAATACATTTCTTTGGCGACTTGTTCTCTTCTGGTAAAAAAAAACTCTGAGAGCAAAAAATGCCGTGAAAAATAAAAATTTGACGTTCGCAGTGGACTTAACACTGTAGGTCCCGAATACAACTAAATCGTGGATAAAAATTAACACACACAGGGCGTAATCTGAACTAAAGGTTTGTAGTGACCAATTCAAGTCGACTTGCAATTTGATTACGCTATTTGGGAGCGCGTCCCGAACGATTGAAGTTTCAAATGGGAAACATTGTGATAAGGTAATGCAGTTGTTGCATTTCCTAAGGAGTCTCCGCCAGCGGATATGGTGTATATAACTTGATATCTCCATGTTTTAAATTTTAAGTTTTTTTATTGCCTCTAAAGAAGGTTTACTGTAGGATAACACGTATTATTCAATAGATAACACCAATAGATTTGGGGAAACCACAAAATAGTTTGACCAGAATTGACTCTGTAGCTTACGAGCCCTTACTCCAACAGGCAAAAAGTTTCTGCAATGAGAAAATATCGTGATTATGATAATCTTTCTTCTAAAACTCTGGTCCTTTCTGAAGGAACAGAGAGCGCGATAGCCTGTGTTACAGAAACATCACATAAATCTACTGTAACGACTTATAGAATGATACAGATGTCATCTATTGTCGCCTAAAAACATGTGTTAAAATTGGTTAATGGGTGAGCCACTTTGTCCACTGAGTCCTATTTGTTCTCAAGAGATAGCGTTGCTTTTATTCATTGTGTCATTCTCTCTGAGGGGATCAGATTTTTTCTATCAAGAGAAGAACATTGAAAATTGTGAATATTTTTTTAAAAAATTTTTCTACGAATTGAAAGTGGCTGTTTAAGAAGATGTTTCTTAATGACAAGACATGTTAAACAATTAATAAAAAACTGTCAAATTGTTATTGTTTTTGATATTATTTTCCTTCTTGTCTGATTTTATTTTTGTTGTTTCTGTTTTTGCATTTAAAAAATAAAAATTTAATTGCTTTGTATTATTGTTTAAATTCAAATGTTTGCACAAGTTAATGGTCGTGTGGCATTACAAAAAACAAACATGATATTATTGGGTCTAAGTATTAATTCCGATGGCAATAAAAGGCTTTCATAGACTTCCAAAACAATCGATTCTACTCCTACTCTTCAGTTAGACGTACTGTGAGTTTCTTTAGTAAGAAAATATCGTGTTTATGACAACCTTCCTTCTGATAGCCTGGTTCTTTCTGAAGAAACAGAGTACAGGATATAGTAATGCGATCTGAGATCCTATGAAGTACATTTCGAAATTAATATGCATCTGTCCGGCCAAGCTGAGTCAAATGCCAGGTAATGTGAAAATCCCAGCAACGCTGATTGGACTACAACCTTTGTATGTATCAAGATGGGTCTGATAGACAATGAGGGCAAAACGAAATTACAGCCGATAATTATACTTTTGATGATGTCAATGACTTTATTTATCATGGCCTTGCCGTTACCAGCAAAAATGATTTCAGTCAGGAGATAAAGCGTAGGCCCACTTTTGCCGACAGGGCCTATTATAGCCTCAATAGGCAAATGAGCAGCAGAGATGTCTCTCATACGACGAAACTTATAATCTACAAGTCACTCATTCTCGCCGAACTTATTTATGGCGCATAAGCATGGACACTATTAAGAATGCTGCACTCTTAACACAGTACAGTACAGTTACAGTAGCCTTGCAAATATTCGAGAGAAAAGTCCTTTGTATTACCTCAATAGGCAATTGAGTAAAAGAGAGCACACTCTTACGACGAAACTTATACTCTAGAAGTCGATCATCCTCCCCGTACTTTTAAGCAATGATGTAGCGGCCTTGAGAATATTCGAGAGAAAAGTTTTACGTAATATCTTCGGTCCAGTGCGAGTTGATCTAATGAGATGGACCTTGGCTGCAATGTCTCTGCTATGTTGTTCGAATGGAAAAGGAAGTTCCAGCGAAATGTGTATTCGAAGCGGCGTTTAGCACAAGTCGCTGAAGTGGGAGACCTTGCCTACGTTAGAAGGATCGAATTGAGAAACCCGTGTTATCGATTAGAATGACCAACTAGCAAAGGCGCACAAGAAGTAGAGGCGTCCGAAAGGATGTTTTAAAGCAGGCTGAAATCCGATAAACGACTTGTAAGTAAGGAAGTAAGTAACTAGGTAAGCAAGGTGAGCCTGTAAGAGTATATTCGGTGAAAAATAAGTGAAACAGAATGGAAGACCCTTTTCATATCAAACGGGTCTGAAATAGTTGAAATCTTTGTTCGGTAATTAGAGTCAGAATAATTTCATGACTAAGTATTGTAAGTCCAAAGTTCAGTTATAATAGAGAGGCCCTTTGTTGAACAGTTTTATCGATATTGCTCTGGCACTGCCATATTTTTGAAAATTTTAACTTTATTTTATCTGTAACGAAAATAAGTTAAAGGTAACTTTACTGTTCCCTTTAGCTAAAGGTATCATTAACTAAACCCAAGTTTAACGGCAAGTTGTAATAGTAGAGGAAGAGTAATAGAGTAGAGGAAGTCACAATGTGACCAAAGTTAGCCGAGCAAAATCTGTTACGTTACATGCTAATGCCTATACACAATATTTTATTCCACTTTTTTTTTGTCATGGAAATGTAGTGTAACAAGTAAATAAAAGCCTTTTCTATGCACTACAATACACGAAAACAATTTCACTTGGTAAGAGTCTGTCTGTCCGGTCACATCAGTCTTAATGTGTTCATTCTTACTTACGTCTACATATATCGTACGTATGGCCGTCTGTCTATCACAGTGTCTATTTTAATAATTGAGACAATTGCACTTACTTGACAGCGACATTAAATGAATATGAATTTCAAATCCCAGTGTTACTTTACACTGAGAGAGACAGAGAGAGAGAGAGAGAGACTGTAGAGATGGTTTTCTATATATTTTGTGTGTGTTTAAAATAATGACACTTGAAATAATTTAAATAAATAAAGGCGTGTATGTAATTTTAAGTGTGTGTGTGTGTAAGTGTAATAAATCAAATGATTTTATTTTATTTCAGTTCTTTTTTGTAATTTTTTAGTATTTAAGAAGAGAATAAGGTGTTGGCAAGAAATTATGAACGTCATATCATTCATTAGAGTCTTAGCTGAAGACACACGCTCTTCTTTTCAGATCAAGGCTAATATCTGATTACAAAAAAGGGATGGACGGACAGTGTCATGTGGACGGACGGGACGGAACGGGACGTACATATAATAAATAAATTGTGTTAATTTACTTTTAAATAGATTGATATTTCCTTTTGGCATTTTTTTTTCTCTCTATTAATGTAAGTAAAAACTCACATGTTCTCTCTTCTGCTACTTTATTTTCATTTACAAATCGGCTCACGCAATTTTATGCAAATTGGGAATAAAAAATCTTTTCCTTTGTTTTTCTTTTTTTTGAATTTAATTTGACACCTTAAAGTGTTTGCTTGCATGATTGCGGTCTTTAAGTAGTTAATTGGGGGGAAATGTTAAATTTAAAGTCATTTTGTTTAAATTTCTTGTGGGAATCAATCTTAAAGGTTCTGCATAATTTTTCTAATTTAAAATAAAAATATATGAAAAAATTCTACTTTGTATACGGCATTGTTTGAGTGGTGGTTTCATATGCTCACATTGCATGAGTTAAAGTTAAGTTTGATTAGGTTTGAGAACGTATACTTGCCATTGGGACAAGTACAATACCCGCAATACCCATTGTAAATACGTCCTAGAGGAGAAAGAGATGATAGTGAAGGAGATAGTAAAATTGGAAAAAGAGAAGAGGTAGGAAAGGGAGGATATATAATGTACCAGCAAATTTGGACTGGTTTTTACCAAAGTCCACTTTTTATATGTTGGAAATTGCACGCAGATCAAGCATTAATTTTTCAACAATTAAAAGGGAATATGACTATATGACGAATTGAAAACTGCAGAAGTAAAAAACATAATTTGCATCTGAAGATGTGATAAAAAGGGTGTTTTTTTACTAAAGTTTATTATGCGCAATTAATGACAAATATAAGGCTAGGCTGAAGTCGCCGTGGTCTAGTAGGTAGTGTGTTGGCTTATTAGACGAAAGGCCCGAGTTCGAATCCCAGGCTAGACATCAAAAACAAAATACAAAAAGTATTTCTTCGGCGACTTCCTCTCAGCAGATTTCTGGCAAAAACTCTGAGAGTAAAAATTGCCATGAAAAGTTTCTCAAAAAATCTGTCGTTCGGAGTCGACTTTAAACTGTAGGTCCCGCCACTCATGTGTAAAATTAACGCACACAACATGAGTGGTGTTGAGAAGCTAGGCCGTAATCCTGACGAAGGGTTGTAATGGCCAATTATGTATGTATGTATAAGGCACGGCTGAAACACAAAGATTGTGGTATGGGGGGATCAACAGCTTCGTTGAAATCATAGCTCACTCGAGTACTCATAGCTGCCACTTGTGATATCACTTGAAGTAAAAGACCCGTGAGTCAACATAAAAACCAACCAACCCTTTACTGAGTTCTTTTTTTCTTCGGCTATCCAGAATGCTACCTTAACTGAAAAATTCAGTAATTTTATACCACAGATAAACACAGTCAACGTGTTAATGAAAGAAGGAGGAATAACAACCAACCGAAACTTATGGTAACAACTGCAGCCAACCGAATCAGGAAGATATATGCCTCTTAGAGGTGAGTCCAAATAACCATTTGAACAATAAACTTTTTTAATAACACTGAGTTTTAAACCTTTTTATTAAGATAAATTTTTATAAATGAATTTCAAACTTTTTTCGAATTGTATAACTTAATTGTTGCTTGTCTTTACAGAATATTGGTTAAGATTAACGTCTCCCCCAGTATATAATCAAAATATTCACTGGCTGGGGACCCTGATAGTCTAGTAGGTAGGGTGCTAGGCTATTGGACTGAGGGTTGTGGGTTCGATTTCCACTAGGGACACTACACTGAGCAAATGGTCGAAGCTACTCAGCTCGTATATAATTAAATATAATTTGTAATTGTATTGTAATTAACAAAAAATAAAAATTCACTGTCATATCCATATCACGCGTCAATTGAATCTTTCAGGATAAAATTCACTTCAGTTCAATTCAGGATAAAATAATGAATATTCAACAAAAATTTGAATCACTTATAACAATTTGTTGTGCTTTTTTTTCAATTTTCAAAATCCAAGTAGTTAAAAAAAATCACCCTTTATACTACATATTAATAATCATTCGTAAAAAAATATTATGTTTGAAGGCCTATTTAATATGTTCGAAGCCGATTGCCGTATTATTTAATAAAAACAAAGCTTGATTAAAAAATTCATTTTTCTTATAACAACACAACAACAAAAACAATTTATTTTTTACAACATGCTCCAGTGATTTGTTTAATTGGCATTTACGGTGTTTAAAAATAATACGAATTTTTTTCTCTCTTTCTTTCTTTCGCTCATATTTTTGTTAAATAAAATTTAATGAGTTTTTCCTGCACCTCACTTACTATCTATCCAGCAGTTTATTTTAAGACGTTATTCACCAAAAAATTGCATTTTTATGCAGTCATCCATTATAAAAAGGAAAAAAAACTCTAAACTCATCTACTATACATACTATCATACTCTAATTATATAAATAGAAAATAATAATTAAAAAAATGTATGTAAGTATGTATATGTATTCAAACGATAGAAATAATTAGCATAAGATTTTATTAAAAAAAAAATATTATAAGAAGTCTATATGACGGCATGAATGGAGGAGGCAGTCTGTCAGTCAGTTAGTGTGAATGAATGACTGAATAGCCGTCGTTGCATATCGTTCTCATATAATTTTTTTTATTTTTATGTGTTAACAGCTGTACCCTGCGCGCTTTGCTGCACTACAAACTAAAATAAATTTGAAGGAAAGACATTAGACAAATATCCAATTAAGTTTGAATCATTTTATTGATTTTGTTTCCCGTTGTCCAGATGATTCAGACGAACGGGCCTGAGTAGTATGCATTCGATCAAGTGATTCATTGTTCAAGTGATTCATGCGAACGGATCTGTGCGGCATGTACTCGAAGATTTTTCAGTCTCAATGCTGATTCTGAGGCTAGTAATGCTCTTTTCTTTTCTTTTTAACACAGGATCAAATGCACAGTTTACGATTTAATTAATTTCGAAGAATTTTCAGTGGCACCACCTGTCGGAAATTGGTTATACCAACTTAGAAACCTTCGTCGGCTCATGTGCAACAACTTTGCTAAAGATTAAATGCATAGTTTACGATTCCATAAAGTACATTCATTTTTATATGTGTAGATAATTTAAACTTGAAAAAAAAAAATAAATAAAACAAAAGTCTACGTATTTAATTTTGGTTATATTTTTTCTTATTTGGTGAATTTTTTCACAAATGTTGGTTACAAAATTTTTTTCTTTCCCTTCTATCTTTCCCCCCGCGTCGTTCTTTACACTTTATTTTCTTTGGTTTTATACATCAAGAATCACAGATAGCATACTTGTAGGGGTAACTACTATGCGTATGAGTAATATATTTCAAATGCAATTAAATATTAAGTATGTAGTATGTAGCTTACGTGGGCATGGCCCCTCGCTCATTTGGAATATCAACATAAAAAGTAGCCTATAACTCCTTCCAGACATACAGGAAGATACTGTGAAAATTTCAAGAAAATCGGTTCAGCCGTTTAATCGTCTATAAACTTCAAACATACAAACATACAATCAAACACACATTCATTTTTATATATAAGATGTTACTTTATATGCAAAATTTTATAATAAATTTAATTATATTATAATTATGGCAATAATGAAATGAAATGATGTAATTTAAAGTGTACGTTTCTCTCTTGTTTTATAATATTTTTTTGGTTTTTTTCAAATTCTATTGTGTATGCAAACGAAAAGGAATGTTAAAAATAAGATAATTTTTCTGATTCAGATTCTCTGAGTAATTTGATATTATTTTGATGAAAATAAATAAACATATGTATGAGTTCACCAGGTATATTTTGCAATACTTGCCTATCATACAGCTACATGAGATCATTTGTTTTCTTTTTCTACAACATTTTTTCACATCTTACCTGTAAATAGACAGAAAAAATAAATTAAAATTTTTATTAGAAAAAAAATCTATAAATTATGCACGACAAATAATCTTTTATAATAAAATCTTATAATAAAATCTTAATAAAAAACAAACAACAAATCAAAAAAAATAAAAATGCCCTTAAGGCTATTAATATTTATTTAAGCTGTTCTGGTGTAATCAGATAACATACAGTGGCTCACAGTGAAAATGGTCCAATTTAAGAAGTAAAAAGTCTAAAAATGTACATATAGAAACTAAAAACATGTAGTTAAGTTTGTTCGTTCATTTAATTTCCCAAGTCGACTCCGAACAACAGATTCTGGAAACCTTTCATGGCAATTTTTATTTAGGTTCGGTTAGGTCGAAGTGGAAGTCGCCGTAGTCTAATAGGTTGCGTGTTGGCACGGTTGAAACTGCAGGTCGGACATCATCTCCAATAAAATGGAATATAAAAAAATATTTCTCCGACGACTTCCTCTCAGCAGCAAAAGCTCTGAGAGTAAATAAAATAAAATTGTCATGAATAGTTTCTCAAAAAAACCTGACACACACAACATAACTGATGTGAGATGCTATGGATCATTCTTGACTGTATAGTCCGTTTCTTATATTTATTTTTATAATTAATTAATAAATTTAGTATGGTTTTCTTTTGCATTTGTATTGTGTTTTAAATTTTTTTTAAGTACTCCATCGCAAGTGGACCATTTTGATTGTAAGCTACTGTATGTACCTTGAAGACGTATAATTTAATTTTTTATATACATAAAATCAGAAAAAAATTGTTTTTTTATTTTAAACAATTTTAGTTAAAATATCAGTTCATGAGGAACAAAAGTTATAAAAAATTTGCAAAAAAAAAGAACAATTAAATTATGTTAAGGCAATACTAAATTATTAAAAAATATGGGTGCCATTGTAATCTAGCGTGTAGTGCGCTAGACTATTAGCGTGAGGATCGTGAGTTCGACTTCTACCGGAGACTTTGGTCTGTTACACTACATCGAGCATAAGGTCTATGTTACCCGGCTTGTAAATACTTATAATCTAATTTGTAATTGTATTCTATTTAATTAATAAATAAATATTGTAAAACGTAGAATTTCTTTATATCATACAGATTTATTTTTGATAGCTCCAAATGTAAATGCAAAAAAACTTTGTAATCGGGTACAACCATTTATAAAAATTAAGCTTGTAGCTCTAACTGAAGATTAATGAGCTCTCCGTTTTCTTACACGTTTACTTTTTCAAAAACGATTATTTCTTGTGGATTCGAGGATTGGAATTTAAAATAAAAGAAATTATTGAATTTTTTTGTAGTTATTTATTTAACAAATCTGTAACACTTTCATTGATAATACTGAGCTTAATTATTTTATGGTTTTTATTATAAAATAGTCGTAGTCTAGACATGAGACCACGACTCCAACCGCCCCCAGATATCTCCAACAAAATGAAATATGAAAAAATATTTCTTTCGGCAAGTTACTCTCAACAGATTTCTGGCAAAAACTTCGAGAGTAAATTAAACTTCATTTCTCAAAAAATCTGTCGTTCTGAGTCGACTTTAAACTGTAGATTCTGTCATTCGTGTATAAAATTAACACACACAATATAATTGATGAGGGAAGCTATGTTGTAATTCTGACTAAAGGGCTGTAATGACCAATTATGTAATTATGTTATGTTTTACTATATCGTCGCCACAGTCTTATTGGCTTATTAGATGAGAGGTCATGGTTCAACTCCAGGCAGAGGTACCTCAAACAAAACGAAATATAAAAAATATTTCTTTCGCCAATTTGCTCTTAACAATCTTCTGGCAGAAACTCTGACAGCAAAATAAAAATGCTTGTTTTTCAAATATCAGTCGTTGTTGTAATTCTGGCTAAGGGGTTGGATTGGCCAATTAAGTAAGTAAGTTTTACTTTAAATCACTACAACGGTTCGGACTAACTTTGCTCTATTTATCCTTCATTTGTTTTATGTCTGGTAACTTCCAGACTTCTTTCTTTGTAATTACTTTGTTGTTTTGTTATTGTTTGTTTTTGTTTTTTCCTCAGTTGTATTAGTAATCAGTCCTTCAGAAAATGATATAATATAGAAGTACTCTAGATCATCGACGCTCTTCTTTGCTATTATACTAGATTGTCGATGAACTGTACCGTATCATGACTTACTTAATAAAATTCGGGAATTTTTTTCGTGTTCGTTTATAGCTCAAATGCATTCAAGCATTCTGTTTGTGGTGACCACCACCAACCAACATTTTAACTGGGCACGTTAATCAATTATTCTTGAATATAACTTCGATGGAATGATTTTTAGGTATAAATAAGTAATTGGTCATTACAACAACTCTTCAGGGAGGATTACGACCTAGCTTCTCACACCAGTTACGAACGACATATTTTTGAGAAACTTTTCATAGTAATTTTATTTACCCTCAGAGTGTGTACCAGAAATTTGCTGAGAAGGAGTAGCCGTTGCAATATTTTTCCATATTTGGTTTTGTTGGAGATGTCTGATGTGGAATATGAAGCCAACACACTACAGACTAGACTACGGCAACTTTTAGGTATATCCACCCTTAACAAAAAGAGGCGTCGTAATTTAATACTAAAACTTAGAAAATACAGTGATTTGATGTTTTCGTATATTGGGTATTATCACATCTCAGCCACAATTCTATCTGAGTCCACTCATAAATGATATTCTAATTATCTATTAAGTCTACTTTTATAATATCGTCTATTGGTGAATATTTAATATCTATGCAAGCCTAACTTTTCTGGTACCCAAACTTTAGTCAATGGATTCAAAAATTAAATATGATGTGCATGATATATGACCACTAAATAATAAAACAGAGACCTGAACTTATGGCACATATTTACAAAAACTAAAAAAAAAACATGATAGTTTTTAAACATAAATCTTTCTTTTCCCGAAAATACGCAAATTAAATTATACTTTCAAAAACAAAAGAAACATAATTTATTACCAGTAACCTTCCCTAGAAGTGATGCTTAAAACCAACGTCTGCGCGAGTAGTATGGTATGGTAAGTGATACGTAATATTAGACTCGTTTTTATTTATTTCTTTATTTATTTATTTAACAATGACCTACAAAGAGGTCATACCATTAACAATACATAGAAAGAAAATAAAATAAAATAGAAAGAATTAAAATAAAAATTAAAAATAAAAACAGCAACAATAACAACAACAACAATGAAACTAACAAATTAATTTAGAAAACCAGCACGTGAAATATAAAACAACATTAAAAATATATGTACATATATACATACATACGCTTACATTACACTCGTAGTATATACGGACATATGAATGTACGTATGTATGTATATGGATGGTATGGGATGTGCAAAATAAAAATTATCGAAAAGACAGACCCATTATAACTATAAAATTTTCACGCAACTCAAGTGAATGGCGGTGATGATGGTGATGTTGGTGATGTTTGGTTTTTAATGCGATTCGGATTCTATTCAGTTCATACGGTTTGGTTGGCTGATTGTATGAATAAAAAACGAATTGTTTTCAGGTTTTATACGAAAACACTGAAGCAGATAAAAGCAATAAATAATGGCAAATTATTTGCCAAAGATAAATGCTTGTTTTTTTTATTTTATTTTGTTATTTATTTATTTATTTAAGAAAATTACTTTTAGATCGTTATGCTGTAATGAAGAGGAATTTAAGATTTTATTGCTCAAAAAAAAAAAATTAAAAAAAAAATTTATTGAAACGCCTTGGTTTAATTTTTAATGGGACTGCTGCATAATAAGTTCTACACATTTAAGTGAAATCGATCTCGGAGTAGCTATATATTGCTTCTTATCCAGTCGTTATCTTTGATAAAACACTTGTTGTTAATATGGCCTCCAAATATATTGTCCGTGAAAATAATGTCTCAACTTTCCCAGACAGAAATAGGAAACAGGGCTGCCATATGGCACACGTTTTAATATCATTAGAAAATTCTGAAAACAAATAAGCTTTCCAACTCCTTTGTTATATCAGAATATAATCCTCTGGTTATATCAGAATATATATGTCTATGTATGGAATATATGTATACATATTATAGTCGCCGTAGTCTAGTTGGTAGTGTGTTCGCTTATGAGACGTAAAGCTCGGGTTCGAAATATGATAGAAAAAAAATTTTCCTCGGCGACTTCCTCTCAGCAGATTTCTGGCAAAAACTCTGAGAGTAAATAAACCTGCATGAAAAAGTTTCTCAAAATCTGTCATTCGGAGTCGACGTTAAACTGTAGGTCATATTTTATTTTGTTGGATTTATCTGACCTGGGGTTTCAACCATGACCTCTCGTCTAATAAGCCAACACACTACCCACCAGACTACGGCGACCACGATACAACTAATAGGTTTATGTAAAAGATCTCTTGTGATAACATTTTTATGTTAGGCCATATAACATTGAGTCCTTAAAGCAATTTCATATTTTACAAAATTCTTAACCTCGATTTTAAAGGTTTATTTTCGATATTCTATCTCCGCCGAAAGTTAAAGGATACCATAAGACGGACTATGTGGTAATAAGAACTTTGTTGTGCTATTTAAAAAGTAAAGGGCTATCCATTTCGTGGTGTCAAAAGTATGGGACTGGACTTCCACATCTGTCAAACTAAGTTGTGAAACCAATTTTTTTCTTTTCAGTTGAAAGTCTGACATTGACGAAAATGGATCGCTTAACTATCACACAACACATAAAAATTATCAAAACCTACTACAAAAATGGTGATTGGCGGTGGACGGCAATTTTTCGAACAAAATTTTCTTCAGCGATGAAGCACATTTTACAATCGGTGGGTATGTTAATAAACAAAATTGTCGTATTTGGGGTTCTGAGAATCCTCAAGTAATTGAAGAGAGGCCATTACATCCAGTCACTGTTTGGTGCGCTCTTTGGTCCGTAGGTGTGATTGGACCTTACTGGCTGAGATACCGCCCAATATGTGTCAAAAAGTGGTCGAAAATTACCTCAAAAGAATCAATGCTTGCAACACTTCGCGTGAAGGTCATTTAAATGATGTAGCGTTTCACACATAATGTCAAAGTTTAAACTTTACAATAAAAAAGAAATATCATGAAAAAAATATTTTATATGTGTTTTATTTACGTTTACTTTTGAAACCACGAAATGGATAACCGTATATTATAATAAAAAAAATTACAAATATTTTAAAGCATTAAATTGACCTGAATTTTGCATTTGTACTACTCTTTACTTTAGCATGACCTTTTTCAAATTGTCACCACGACTAATTAGTTTCTCTAAATTTTTATTTTTTCTTTCATTCTATAAAAGGATTCTCTTGTCAAGGAAAAGCATAATGAACAAGTACAATAATTTAATTGTCAGAATCAACATCTCTAAATGAGGTCAAACATTTATGAGCTACTTTCTTGGGGAAATAAGCACACTCTATGAGGTTAGTTGAAGCAAAAGAAAATTGAAAAAATATAAAAAAGAAAATTATAATGCCGTTAAACTTAATTAAACATTAAAATAATAAATTTTAATACACTCGTAAAATCTTAGACAATTCATCAATAAATCTTAAAACAAATAGTTATGTTTTGTTTACGTTTTTATTATACTCGCCTCTTTACTTTCTCTTTAAGAAAATAAATAAACCTCATATGGATTTAGCACAGGCTCTTATTAATATTAATACCCGGTATGCTTTGTATGCTCAATTTTTTATTATTAATTTTTTTTAATAGGTCAGTACAACTACGACCTAGGTTCTCGCACCTGTTAAGTTGTGTGTTAATTTTATACATGAGTTTAAAGTGTACTTCGAACGACAGATTTTTGAGGAATTTCTTCATGGAAATATTTATTTTAATCTGCTGAGAAGCTCACTGTATGTGTAGTCGCCGTAGTCTAGTAGGTAGTGTGTTCGCTTATTAGACGTTAAGCCCGGGTTCGAGCCCCTGGCCAGACATCAAAACGAAATATGAAAAAAAATACTTCTTCGGCGACTTCCTCTCAGCAAAAAATAAAATTGCCATGAATAGTTTCTCAAAAATCTGTCGTTCGGAGTCGACGTTAAACTGTAGGTCCCGCCACTCAAGTATAAAAAAATTAAGGCACACAACATCAGTGGTATGAGAAGCTAGGCCGTAATCCTGACTGAAGGGTTGTAATGGCTAATTATATACAGTGTATCACTAAAGTGAGTATGCAGCATGAAAATAATTAAATATCCCAATTTTTTTCCAAAAATATGCAGAAAAATATATTTTTTTTACACTTACAATAATATATAATAATGCCTTACACAAAAACACAAACATACCTCAAAATAATTATCCCTTTATCATATCTCGTTCTCATTTCATCAAAAATAGAAAAAATCACATCACAAAAGTAAGTATGCACTTTTTAAAGTTTTGAGCTGCACTTAAACTAAACGCATTATAATCGCGGAAAAAGTGAATAATTGTTATTATAAATAAATATAAATAGATAAATAAATATAAAAAGATTAAATACCGAAATTGTTTCTTAACTTTTATTATGGCCCCTCATGGAAAAGAACTTTCACAAGATTTAAAAGATGTAATTATTAAACTTTATAAAGAGCAGAAAAGCCAACGTGAAATTGCAAAAATTATTAATAAAAGTAGCTCCACAGTGCAAAAAATAATAGAAAAGTATAATAAGAAGGAAAATACAAATAACATGTCTCGACCTGGGCGTCCAAAAATCTTCAATGACAGGGAGAAACGAATTATCACCAGAAAAATAGAAGTAAATCCCAAGATGAGCGCTCCAAAAACTATGTCAGAAATAGAAAAATAGACTGGAAAAGCCTGTAACCCACAAACCATTCGTCGAGTTCTGTATGCTTCTGGTTACCATGGCCGTAACATCCACAAAAAGCCATTTGTGAACAGCACCAATAGAAGAAAACGGTTGGACTTCGTAAAAGAGTACGAAACCAAGGATGAAAATTTCTGAAAATCAGTTATATTTTCTGATGAGAGTAAATGTAATATTTCTGGCTCAGATGGGTGTCAAAAAGTGTGGAGAAAAGTGAACACTGAGCTCGATCCAAAAAATATGGCTGCCACAGTAAAACATGGTGGTGGAGCGGTTATGGTATGGGGGTGTATGACAGCATCAGGTGTTGGAAATCTTGTGTTTATCGAAGGAAAAATGGATAAGATGGTGTATTTGAACATTTTAAAAAACAACTTGCATCAAAGTGCATCTAAATTGAGACCAACATGATCATTTGTATTCCAACAGGACAATGACCCTAAACATACAGCCCATATCGTTAGAGATTATCTTTTGTGTAATACGCCAAAACAACTAAAAACTCCTTCCCAATCACCCGGCCTTAATCCTATAGAACATCTGTGGGATTATCTCGAAAAAAAAAATCAGAAGTCATGTCATTACAAGTAAAGACACCCTTAAAACTGCACTACTTGAGAAGTGAAATAAAATTCCACATTCGGTTACCCAAAATCTTATAACATCTATGCCATCGGGCTTGAAGTCAGTCAAAAAGGCAAAGGGCTATCCAACAAAATATTAAATATCAGCCTGACTTCAAAAATTGAATCATAGTGCCAATTTTTGTGAACTGCATACTCACTTATGTGACCTGAATTCTAACAATTTTGTTAATTATATTGTTATCAACCAGTAATGAATTAGAAACATTTTTGTTCCTTATTATTTTTCTTAAGTTTATATGTAAAATAAATGAAAAAATATAATATTTGTGTTTTTATTTCAAATCTTAAGCAATTTTTCCAATCATTTCAAATATATATATCGCTGCATACTCACTTTAGTGATACACTGTATGTATGTATGAGAAGCAGTTTCACATTTCGTTTTATTGGAGATGCCTGACCTGTGATTTGAACCGGGCCTCACTTCTAATAAGCCAACATACTACCTACTACCTACTAAACTACGGCAACTACTACGCCATCATACTTCATTTAAAGGAAATCAAAGTCAGATTTTTACTTCTTAAAGTAGGACAAACATGTCAAAAATATACTAGCTAATGTACTATGATTAATACACTCATTTAACTTTGCGCGCAAAAAGTCATACGATCACACAAAATCTGAGTAGCAATTATTATTTACATTCCGCCGCTGTTTCAATTCTGACAGTCACGCGATTAAATTTATCCACACAAAACCACGGAATTCAGGATGTTGGACTTCCACAGACTATATAGGCTCTGACAAGTCTATTCTAGAATTTGATTGATTGATTAAAATTCTTTCCCATTACGGATAGCGTTATTTCTAGGCAACGAAAGACCAATCGCACATGCTTAGCTAGAAAATGTTAATGAAACTTTAATTGAGTGATGAATTACAACTTACTACATACAAACTGATGGTGATGGATGATTTAACAGAGTGTTTGGTTAGACGAGAATAATCTGCTATACGAACAAAATCTTAAAGCACAACTTGGGCTGTGTGAAGATTAATTGGAATTTAAAAACCAATGGCGCAAACCCACACTTTTAGCAGCGCCACTCTGTGGCAATATCAGTGACAAAATTTTCTATTAACAGAGCACTGTTAACTGTTTAGCAGTGGCAATAAGTAGATTAGTCTTCTACTTTGCAATTATTGCAGACTATTGGGATAAAATTAAATTATTCCAGCTATTCCACTACCACGGTTGGACTATATTTGCGTATAGTCGGCTATTGATCTTCTAGATTCAAGCAAAAAATTTATAGTTTCACCGCCAATTTTCTCGATACCATATCACATTATATGCATGTGACTATATTGCTGATTATATTAAAAGGCCTTGGTAATCATGGACCCAGTGTATATCGTAAAATTAGCTCCTAAACAAATGGGGCTTGTTCAGATGGATACTGTTAAACAGCTAACAGTGCTCTATTAAGAGCAAATTTTGTCACTGTTAAGAGACAATTTTGATCTATTAACGCCAAATGTGGCGCTGCTAAAATTTATGGATTGCGTCTTGGATTTTCAAGTTCGAATTTATCTTCATACACATCAACTAGGGAAGTTCTTATGTGGCCACACGTACCTACAAAAATTGGTCACTACATATTCAGTTTTAGTCTGTCTTCGCAACAGTGGCGCATGGATTCGTCATTTTCCATCTACTACCCCTACGATAATGATAATCGGAAGTTTTCGAAAACTTCCATACGCTGGTGTTATCAAAATGTGTCTGAAGTCTATCTATCATCCCCGGTTGACTGGTGTAATCAGACATTTTTCAAATTCAATCAGCAAACAAACTCTTTCATAAATAGATCATATACTTATATACATATACGTACATATTTACACTTGATACAACGAACAATAATAACAACAATAATCATAATATAACCTTGTAACATATATTATGAAATTTCTCATCTCACAACATCCTTTTAGCGCTACAGAGAAGAAGAAAAGAGAGGAAAATCTTTGTATTAAGCTAACAGACACACATATAAATTACAATCCAAATGAGCACGACGAATAATAACGAGGGTTCTAAAAGCTTCAGCAACTACAGCAACATAAACAAGATTTCTTTATTGTTGTGTAGTATTTCCAACCAAGTTGGCATCATTTCGATTATTTTTCTCATTTTTTTTTTACTCAATATTTATATTTTTCATGTTTTTGTAATAGGAATAGCATGCAAGTAAGTGTATGATCTTAACCAAACAAACATTTCTCACAAAACAGTGTAGATTGAAGAAATGGACAAACAAGCTTAAATTTCTGTTTCTGCAAGATAAGTGATAGCGAATGATCGAGAATTTGTAGGAAAATAACTCAAAAATTTGTTGTTTTTTAAAAAAAAATTTCAGTTGCATTAAATCGCTTATCGTGGACTAAGTCCACGTTACATATATAATTTGTAGTTGGATTAGGTTACATTGACAACCACCTTAAAGAGCATAGTTTACTTGGGCTGTGTATGGTCCCGTTGTAGCAGCGATTTTACTCTCTTCAGCTAAACAATTATAATTCCTGACAGGCATCTCTCAGCCATCACAACAATTTGATGAAGGTGCGTTACTAGATAAATCACATTTGGTTAGAAACTTAGCTTACTTGGCCATTACAACCCTTTAGACAGGATTATAACCTAGCTTCTCACACCACCCGCATTGTGTATATTAATTTTACACATGAGCTGTGGAACCTACGGTTTAACGTCCACTTCTAACGACAGGTTTTTGAGAAGCTGTTGATGGTAATTTTATTTACTCTCAGAGTCTATTGCAGAAGATTGCTGAGAGGAAGACGCCGATGAAATATTTTTTCATACTTTTTTTGTTTGAGCCGCCTGACCTGGGGGTTTGAACTATGGCCTTGTGTCTAATATCTCGACAAGCTACCTACTAGCCAACAACTACGACTAGACACGTTCTGTCAATAAATTCTGGTAGGTTCCTCACAGCTCCTGAATAAATGTCTCCAAAAAAAAAACAATTTTTATTCCAACAACAAATTTAATTTTGCTCCTGGCTATCAGTGATGACAATTGTCAGATAATATCGTTCAAAAAAATTTGGTTCACTGGGTATTATGTTGTTATGCTAAAAGCTATCGCTGCTGCTGTATTGTATTGCATTGTATTGAACGGAAATAAACGAAAGAATGAGGGAACCTACAACTGCTAGCAACACTCATACAGACACATACATATGCACAGAATTATCACAGAAATATAGTTTCAACGATATGACACAGTTTTCTTACTGATGCATGGTGGTGGGTGATGGCAGGAGTAGTAGTTGTAATCTATACTCGGTACGCCATTTATATGTGGTACGTGTGAATTCCATATAAAATTACAAACAATTTAACAATAATTTTTTAATATAATTTATGATTACAATTTAAAAACAAAAAAGTAAAAGTTTAAATTATAAACTATTTGCGGGATAAATAAAAGTAAAACTGAATTTGAAATTCATCCTCTGTGCTAAAAACTTTAAATTTTCAAAATACAATTTTTTGCATACAACCCAACAGTGTAGTTCTCGAAGTTGCCAAAATGAAAACTAACGTTGCCAGTAAAATTTACGATGTATGTATACATATATGTAGTTTTAAAATACAGAAATTAGATCTCTGATGTCGTAAAAGAATCGTGTGTAATAGCATACATACTAGAAATCAGCAATGAGTATTCAAAAAGATGAGTAGAATCGAATCATACTCATAATTTGTAATACTTATACGCATTCATACATATTTTAATACCATACTCATACTGCTCATATTCAAAGTTTGAAGTACTCATCATGAGTATTATAAGTATTATTCTAAATTTATGAATCTGAATGAGTAGGCTTATGAATCAAACATATTTCGAATGGTATGAGTTTGATGTCAATGTTGAGTAGGAGTACAAATGAATCAGAGTAGTGAAATTTCAATATTGTTGACTCACTTATATTCAAAATTTCATGAGTGCTTAGCCAAAAAATGATTCATTGCTGACCTCTGATACATACGTTATAATTGAGCATTACAATCCGTTAGTCAGGACGCCAACCTATCTTCTCACACCACTTATGTTGTGTGTGCTTATTTTATACATGAGTGGCGTAACCTGCAGTCGACTCCGAGCGACAGATTCTTGATAAACTTTATCATGGCAATTTTATTTACTCTCTCAGAGAGTTTTTGCCAGAAATCTACTGAGAGGCAGTCGCTGAAGAAATATTTTTCATATTTCATTTCGTTGGAGATGTCTGGCTAGGGGTTTGAACCGTAGCGACGCGTCTAGTAAGCCAACACACTACCCACTAGATTACGACGACTATTAAATAAATAATCAATAAAGGATTTAAGGATCAAATAACAACAATTTCTTTTATTTTAAATTTTAATTCTCGAAATGCTGCTACATGTTCTCAACTATTCACACATTGAACGAAGCAATAAAGAAAGAGTGATGAGAATTGGGCCAATAGGGAAGACACGTTACAAGGTGCCAGATCAAACACATTTGTGATGACTTGTCAAAATATGTGTATGCTAGACAATGCATATACTTATTTGATGATCCAATATTTAAATTATACATATTAATGCATATTTTACTTTATCTTTTTAGAAATCGTAAAAATTATGAATTATTAATACTGGCGCCATTGATAATAAATTCAAATGCTAAATATTTTTAAGAACATTTAAATTTATTGCAATTTTTTTTTTCACAAAAAAATGTGTCAAATTATTTAAATATTATTTTAAAATAAATTACAAAAAATAAAAACAAGTTTTTACTTTGACGTCAAACGCTATGAGATGTTCACAGATAAGATTTCAGGAATGCTGAAAAAATGCGACTAAAATTAAAATTTTATTTGAAATTTTAGTGGTATAACGATAAGGTTTGATCTACGCACGACTCTCTTCTTTTTTGAAAATTTTCAAAAACCATCATTATTAAAAGAGAGTCCGTGCTTCAACCGCCGGATTAGACATTTCGAAAAAAAAACTAAATACGAAAAAATCTTTCTTTCGGCGATTTCTGCTCAGCAGTCTTTTAGCAAAATCTCTAAGAGTTTCTCAAATCTCTGTTATTCGGAGTCGAAATTAAGCAGTAGGTTCAGCCACTCATGGAAAATATTGACATAACATGAGTGTTATGGGTGTTAGGCTTAAATAATGGCGCTTGATTATAATCAATTAAGTAAGTTCAGGCCTGTGTATTATCGCAATGTATGTGCCGCCAGAAATATCGACTATGTTACTGGAATTGTGCCAGATAGTCCGAATTTGTCGATTTCAGGGCATTCTCAGCATTTGAGCCTACCTTACGGCTCATTGCGTTCATTTGATTGGGTGTTTGATGAACAATTTTTCAATGCTTTTTCTTTTCTTTATCGACGTACCTCATTTTACAATCGGTGGTCGCGTTAGCAAGCGAAATTACCACACATAAGTTTGGAAATCCCCGAAGTGATTGTAGAAAGTCCTTGCGCTTTGAAAAATGGCTGCTTGGTGGGCATTATGGCCTGGAGATGTTATTTTACCATATTTTTTTGAAAATGCCTCTGGAAAGACCATTACCAATTCAGATGGTATGTCTAAATGATAACCGACTGTTTTTGGATTTGAAGATGTTTTTTGCGATTGAAGATTATGAACTGGACGCTACATGGATTCCAATACGACTGTGGCATGAGGAACACAACATAATCGAATTTAGTTTTATTGAGTGTAAAATCCTGAAACAGAGGTTTCAAGTTTTGTAAGAATCCGTCGGAGACCATGTTTTTGAGAACAATCTTCTATCATTCGATCATTTAAAGACGAAAAGTTATCGTACGAAATGTATGAAAAAGTGATAGAAAACTACCTCAAAAGAGTCCACTATTTCAGTCAATCCAGAGGTATAGGCATGATAACTCTATACTATCAAAAATAGTGATACGTGTCGACCCAGCCAGTATTTTTGGAATTTTTTTTTTGTCAATATTGAGTCTTTTTTGATTCATCTGCGCGATTGAAAATCTAGAATATGCGCTCATTTTCTGATCATAAAAGACTCTTTTGTCGAGAGAAGTGACTACGAGCGACTCTTTTTAGAAAGCCATTTATGAGTCATTTTCTATAATAGTTTAGAGTAACTTTCGACTCTTTTTTCTACCGGTACACGACAGACACTGCTTCATACTCATATACCAACAAAACATTGTAAATGCTACACCTCCTACTAAAATTATTGGACAATATTACGGGACAATACTGGTATTCATCAACAAATACCTCAGAATCATATGCAAACTATTTTGGACTAATAACATGGACATGTGTAACCTTACCAACAAGGAAGCCATAATAATGCAGATAAAAAGTAGGAAATGGTGGTGGATCGGCCATAATTTCAGAAGAAATACTGATAGTATAACCAGAATGGCACATTCGGAGAATCCCCAAGGCTTAAGAAGGCGTGACCGGCTACTTCAAGATCTAGGACACTGCAATCTTACATAGGAAGACGCAAAAATAACAAACATATGCTCCCAAGAGGGGTAACGGAAAAAGGGTATGTATGGAATGGTCGCCTATCAAAAGCATAAAGCTACAGATTCTGATTAATTACTTATGTAATGAAATTCAGATGATATTTTTTAAGATCTTTTAAAGGTTCACAATAATAGACAACCAGACATACGATCCAGAAGATTTCTTTGTTTTCTGAATATTTCTTTTTATTGCATATCTATCGCTTTTGCTGAAAATCATATTCTTTTTAAAAGCAATTTTATAAATTACCAAACATTTCAAATTTTCTATAAAAAAAATGGTTGGCGCCAATATATATTCTTTTTATGTTCAAAATGACATTAAAAAATCTTTTTATCTGATATTTGCCAAAAAAAAAACAGTACAAAAAAAAAATAAAGCCCACTGTATAAATTAATAATTTTTTTTATTGAAAACTAAGTAAAATATGTATATATTGAAATCAAAACAAGTTTTTCTTTTTTTGAACAAAAGAATTGATTTAATGTCTGAAATATTATAATTTTAATGGCCTTTTATGACAAGCTTTGCTTTTATGAGGTGACAAATTATTGTATTATTCATAACAATAGATGGAGAATAACAAATGAAAAGAATTTTAAAAATTGTTTACAAATAATAAATAATTTAATCGAAATTAAAACAAAAAATAAATATTTACTCACTTTTTTTTTGTAACATTCCCAAATGCCAATAAATATTACAAGAATTAAAAATAATTTCGATATCAATTTTTAAAATAAGAAAAAAAAACACGATTAGACTCTAATCTCTAATCATTAGAGGCAATATTTAATTCACTTAAAATTGAGAAAAATTATTACGACATCGCATCCAATCATTGTCACCATAATCTGCTTAATTATTGAATACTATTGTTGACAGTAATGTCATGTAATTCTTAAAAATGGCAATTCAGAATTGACTAAAGGCAACATAACTGTTATTCGTACAACTGAAGACTTCTGTTCATTCCACTCTCTTCCATTGGAAATAAAGAAAGGAGTAGAAGTCGTAGAATCGTAGTCTAGTAAGTACTGACTTGGCTTTATTAGACGTGAGATAACGGTTAAAACCAGAGATCAGCAATGAATCGTTTTTTCGCTACTCATGAAATGAGTATGAGTGAGTCAACAGTATTGAAATTTAACTACTCTGATTCATTCGTACTCCCTACAACACTGTTTTATAAGTACAGTTTGCAATGAGTATGAGTACAATGTTGACATCAAACTTATAACATTCGAAATATGTTTGATTCATACGCCTACTCATTCAGATTCATAAATTTAGAAAAATACTTATAATACTCATAAATGATTTGAGTGATTCCAATTATTCATCAAAATTTACAGTCTTAGTTGTTGTTGCATTTATAAAAAAAGAAGAAAGAAAAAGACAAAGACAGCAAGCAAAGCGAACACATAACCTTCTAGGGAGTATTGTAGTGTTCGTACGCAAATCATACTTATTATGTGATTCGAGAATATGTTGAGTAAAGGAGAGTCGAAATCAACAACATTATGCGTATTGTTAAGTATGAGTACGATGAGTACTTCAAACTTTGAATATGAGTAGTATGAGTATGATATTAAAATAAGAATGAACGCGTATAAGTATCAGAAATTATGAGTATGATTCTAATCTACTCATCTTTTTGAATACTCATTGCTGATCTTTGGTTCAAAACCCAGCTCAGACGTCTCCAACAAAACGAAATATGAAAATGACTTCCTCTCAGCCGATTTTTGGCAAATATAATATTGAGTAAAACTTAAAATACAGCACTGTTATAAGTACGTTCAGTGAGCATATTACAACTTTCTGAACACTTTCTGTTGATATTTGACAACTCAAATGTCAACAACCACAAAAATAAAAGAATTTGTAGAAACATCCAGCTGTTTTGTTTACCAGCTGTCAGATGAATATTGCTTATATTATGTCTGAACACTTAAAATATTGTACTCAAATGTACCGAATATAGACTCAATAAAAGTGCATGTCTGAACATAGTATTATTCGCATACATCTGCCACTTAAGAAAACCTTACAAAAAAGTTTAATGATGTCAAGACGCACGTAGCGCCATCCTGCTGAAACTATTTATCATTGGCATGCAGCTCATCAAATTCACTTCAGGAGAAGTTGGTAATTTTAGACATATAGTGCTCGCCATTGACAGTCATGGGCTGGTCAATGACCTTCTCAAAGAGCTAACGACCAATAACGCCGCCTTTCTAAAATCCCCACCAAACAGCAACGTTTTCGGGATGCATTGGACGCTCTCGGACTTCATAGGGATAGGTTTCATCCCAAATTCGACAAGTTTGTTTGTTTACGAACCTATTCAATCAGAAATGGGCCTCATCGCTGAAGAAGATTTTTTTATATTAAGCGCACAAGCTATCGATTTTGATTTTGTTTAATGTTATATCGGTTCAAATTGATTTGAAAAAAAACGGCCCTAATAAATGACAAATAATTTGACAGATATTGTGTTAACAAGATGGCCGCAATGAACTGTCAATTTTCGGAAGTCACTGTTGGCAATCCCAATATAAAATATTTGATGCGTGACCTATCTAGGGTAAACACTGACATAAGCCAGAGATGGATAAGGTATCCCTGGATTGGTCAGCAATATTATAAAGATTTTTATTTTCCGACATGACTTTTGAAAAGCAAAATTTTATTTATGAGTCTATTTAAGCTTTTACTTCCCCACGTGTATGTTAATGAAAATGAAAAAAAAACATTTCTTTTCCTATGAAAAGGAAAATCCTTGCATGTTTCATTTGATATGCATGTTTAAATATGTTGTTACGAAGATTGAAAAAGGAAAACATCATGTATTTATGACATGTCAGGGATGAGCTAGTAAATCTGTACAAAATAATTGATACAATGAAAATCAATTAAACAAATTACAAGCACAAATACCAATTAGTCCTTCCCTTCTCCACCGGCATTGTTTAACATCTTGTGACAAAAAAAGAAAACAAAAAAAGGACTTCACTGTACAAATACAATTCAAATTGAAATTATTTGCCAGCCTAGCCTGGTTGCATTCGTTTTCAAACAATCTTTCGAGCAGTAATGAAGCAACATGAACTGTCGTGAATATTGGAATAAAACTTTGGGAGAGTCAAGTATTCATGGCTTTCCCTACCTCGTGCGTAGAGAACTGCATTGGTTAGAGCGTTTATTTTGGGCTGCAGCCATCATATCGGCTACGTATTATTCCTTGAGTATTTGTTTTAATCAATGGAAACGCTTTCGTGACAACCCGATTGTCTATGCCATGGAATTGGCCTGGGGCAAATCGAATTTTCCCTTTGTTGGCATTACGTTGTGTTCCGATTATACCGATATCGCCGATTTAGATGAAATTATCGAAAAGAATTGGCAAGTTACGAAGGAACAAAATGAAACGTTTCAACATTATGTGCAATTTTTAAAGGTGCTCAATTCTTTGAACTATTTAAACTTGGAAACTTTATTACCTTATGAGAACGATACACGCTTGGATCATGTACATTTTGTTGATCTTATATTACAAGTGAGTGTATTATATCGAATAGATTTTATGCAAAATAAAATCGAACTTAATTTCGCTTTTTAGATGCGTCGAAAATTTTTACCCGAAAAGGTATATGATGAAAGAGAAATGGCGGTGGATGGTAAAACCGCTTCGCGATCACCTGTAAGTTTCGATGTCAATGATCGTGATCAAACTTATGCTGCTGCTATGACGGAATACAGTATTTGCCGTAGTACATCGCAAATGACACGTTACACAAATCCGTATGGAGATCTGTAAGTTGTGCCTCTAAAAACGGTTTTTATGTGATTTTTTTTCTTTTCGTAGAAATAGGCGTGGCAAAGAGATTTTTTTCAATTTTTAAGGGAAACAAAATTACAAAAAATGGGCGTGGCAACACAAAACTTTTTCATGCAGTTCTAAACTTAAAACTACATGATTTTAGTTTCCGTATAAAAACTAAATGAAACGTTTTTTAACTTTCTTTTTTGTGGTTGCCATATGTTTTAAACAAGATAGTCCCATACATACCACAGATCAGCAATGAATAGTTTTTTCGCTACTCATAAGTACTCGTGAAATTTTGTGTATGAATGAGTGAACAGTATTGAAATTCAACTACTCTGATTCATTCGTACTCACTACAACATTGATTTATAAGTACAGGTTGCAATGAGTATGAGTTGACAACGTTGACATCAAACTCATACCATTCGAAATATGTTTGATTCATGCACCTATTCATTCAGATTCATAAACTTAGAAAAATATTTATTATACTCATAAATGATTCGAGTTATTCGAATCTTAGTTGTTGTTGTATTTACAAAAAAGAAGAAAGAAAAAGACAAAGACAGTAAGCAATGCAAACACACAACCTTCTAGTGCGTATTGTAGTGTTCGTACGCGAATCATACTTATTTTGTAATTCTTATAAATGTTGAGTCATGGAGATTCGAAATCAACAACATCATACGTGTTGTTAAGTATGAGTACGATGAGTACTTCAAAGTTTGAATATGAGTAGTACGAGTATGCTATTAAAATAAGTATGAATGCCTATAAGTATTAGAAATTATGAGTATGATTCGAATCTACTCATCTTTTTGAATACTTATTACTGATCTCTAATACATACATATAAAATTGGTCAATATAACCCTTTAGTTAGGATTACAACCTAGATTCTCATACCACCTATGTCGTGTGGGTTAATTTTATACATGAGTAGCGGCACCTAAAGTTTCATGTCGATTCCGAACGACAGATTTGTGAAAAACTTTTTTATGGCAATTTTATTTTACTCTCAGAGGTTTTGCCAGAAATTTGCTGAGAGGAAGTCGCTGAAGAAATATTTTTTCATATTTCGTTTTGTTGGAATTATCTGATCCGGGGTTTGGGCCTTACGTCTAATAAAGCCAACGCACTAACTACCAGACTACAGCATTCTATACCAAGAACTTAATGAGAGCAGAGTTTGGTGAATCTTAAAGCAGCCTGTTGGCCTCCAAGATCATGCGATTAGACTCTAATAGAGAATTTTGTGGGTGAAGACCCCCGTGTCACTACGCTAGCTCTCGAAGGCAACTTTACAGCTGCTATTAGCAGCAAAATTCCTCTGTCAAACACGAAGGGTTAAATTAACCCTTTAAAACAACAAATTCACCTACAACTCATACCTACTTGAAGTTGTAAGAGAAAAAAGTTGTTGACGGAGTTGTCCCCTCACGAACTAATGTTATTATAAATTTTTTCAACAGCCAACACCTTCAAAATGTATTGTCATCTCACAAAGAAAGAATTTTTCTGCGGCCAGAGATCTATCAAAGCCAAAATTTCAGCCATAGGTCAAGCAAGCAACCATACTGGACTCGATTAATTCATTAACTGAGATAGAGGCCAATAGTTACTGACAGACTAAAAACATACATACATACATAATTGGTCATAACAACCCTTCAGTCAAGAATACAACCTAGCTCGTCGCACCACTTATGTTGTGTGCGTTAATTTTATGCATGAGTAGCGGCACCTAAAGTTTAATGTCGAGTCCGAAAGACAGATTTTTTGAGAAACTTTTCATGTGAATTTTATAACTTCTCAGAGTTTTTGCTGAGAGGAAGTCGCTGAAGAAATATCTTTTCATATTTCGTTTTGTTGGACATGTCTGACCTGGGGTTCGAACCGTGGCCTCACGTCACACTACTTACTAGACTACGGCAACTGCAGAATAAGTGCACCTTCAAAATAAAGCCTAGAACTCCTGTATATTAATTTTTCCCCTTACAGAGTGTACCTCAAGGTCTTGTTTATTTTTACTCCTTACAGAAAACCGTTAAAAGTTGCCGATGTACGCTTCTGTGACGTTATGAACGAGTGTAATGCAAAAATTTTCCCCAAAATAGGTTACGATAGTAACCTGTTAATTGTAAGTAAGAAAGTATCATAACGCCTATAGGCCGGTCTTATAAAAAAAAGAGTTTCGAAATTGACTTTCTTTTTTCAAGCTCCTACATAATGTTGAGGATATAGCCGCTCCTTATGATAAAAGTACGATATTACGTCGTGCCACTACGGATGGTTCATTGACCATAGAATTGTTGCTTGCCTTGACAACGGCCGAAATGGAAGTGAGGAAACTACCGATAGCTTATCGTAAATGTCGTTATCGTGATGAAAATAATTTAAATTATTTTGGGGTAAGTTGCCGCTAATTTGAAAGAGCTCTTCTCTTTTTATCGAAACTATTACTTCTTCAAAACTAGATTTATCGTCCCGGTTTGTGTCGCATCGAGTGTCGTATTGATTTAGCTGTACAAAAGTGTGGTTGTAAACCCTATTTTTATATGGTTGCCCCTCATATTCCTGTGTGCTCTATAAAGGATATGTTGTGTTTGGCACACGAACATTGGCCCGAAGCTGCACAATGCAATTGCCCCAATTTATGTGAAGAGGAGTCGTACATCAGCATGCAAACAATGCTACAGAAAGATGTAAGCAAAAGAGATTCTTAAGAAAAAAACAAGAAAAATTAAAAAAAAAAATCATAAAAACCATGTTTTTTGTTTAGGAGTCGACAACATTTGAAAAGACGATAATTGTTAAATTATTTCTACCGCGCATGGCCATGAAACGTCGTGTGGTATTCAGTTCGGATCAATTAATCATGTCGTTTGGTGGAGCAATTGGTTTATTTTTGGGTGCCAGTTTTATAAGTATTTATGGCCTAATGTATGTCTTAAGCGAATATGTTTTTTCCAACATCTGGCGTTGCCTTAAAATGCAACGTAAACCAAAGACACAAATGAATACAAACAAACAAACAGAGCATAATTTCAGGCAAAGCAAACACTTTGAGCTGACAGTATATTAAATTACCCTGCATTAATTAAGACGCACTGCACAGTATATGATGGCACCCCAGATTAGCAACAACAATAGAATAACTGAAGCATACTTTTAGGATTAAACACCCGACAAGGAAGAAATAAAATTAAAGTTTATTTAAAGGCTTAAATTACTTAGTTTTTCTATGCATATTTTCAGGGAACATAAATTGGGGGTACTTAACTTAAAGGATTTCTTTTAAAATTTCTTTTTTAGCCTCGAATTTAATTTATGCCAAGAGGTTAATGAACATTTAAAGTTCAACTAAATAAGGGTTTTCCCATTAGGGTTGACAGCTTAAAGCCAAAATAATCTAAAATGCAATAAAGAAAGCAGTATGTTAAGTGTTAAAATATGGCAATGGTATAGAGATGACCAAAGTCACTGCGAAGGAAGACCCAGTACAAGAAATCTTAATTTTCCAGATTGTCATATAATCTTTATGTCATATAAAATTTAAGTAAATAACTGAGCTATGAATACCATGCACTGTACAAATATCCCCGAAATTAGGATTCAATAGATTTAAATTCTATTACTTTGGCGACCAATTCTTTTATTCACATTATTTTTTTTTTTTAATTTTTTTTTTACCGATTAGAAATATTCGATGAAATCCAGCAAATTACGTCGTGTGTAAAGCCAATTGGCCGCATAAGTTGTCATTGAGAAAGGTTGAATACAGGGCTGTACAAATTTAACCCAAAGTAAGCTAAGGACTACTAGCTTTGATTCAGACTTTTAATGCAGACCCAATTACCGACTCTGAAGAATCTTCAACCTGAAATCAATAGAATTTCCAAATTGCCGAACAAGAATATACCAACTGGAGTTGTAGAGCTGTAGTCAATTACCGAATCGAGTTGTCAATTGTTTTACGGACCCTAACCGTTAAACCAATGTGTAACTCCAATGGGATCCTAAATTGGCAAAACCACTTAGGTGACGTCATCTGTCACGATAGTAAACAGACTATTTCGTAGATTAAAATCGTGGATTGACTGTAGGGTCTACAAAGATCTCGCATGGGTCTACAAAGATCTCGATCTACGACCAAAAAATATGAGCGACAAAGAGAAACTATCTTAACAAAAATATGAAATAGAGTTGGAAATAGTGGTACCCTTGATTTTAGCCTTAACTTGTCTAAGAGAATGCTATCTATAACAACACTTATAGCGCAATAATAGCCCAGTCATGAGAAAGCTCAAAATAATCGAGAGAAGTGACTACCATCACCAAGCACAATAGGTAGGTAGGTAGGTAGGTAGAGGTAGCTGAAAAATTTTGGAAGGACCATTGTGCTACCAGAGTTATCCGCTATCCCCTGGTATCAAAACCACTCGGAGCTCCTAATGAAGCGATTTAGGCTGCCAATATCAATCCTTGACAGTTCCTCCAGATCATCCATGTAGTAAGTACCCAAGCACTTCCTTCTCCTTTGGCACAGAGACGGACATGTACCCAGCAGGTGTGGGATAGTCTCCTCTTCTTCCTCATCTTTGCAGCTTCTGCAGAGTCGTTAGCAAGGTGTCCAAGATCAATGCCCCATAATGACGCCGACAACTCCACTGAGCGCGCCTCTTTGCAGTTTAAGTAGACTTATTGTGCGCCCCTCATCCAGCCTTGGCCAGATTTTGTGAGCCGTTCTACCCGTGTCTGAAACCGCCCACCTATCTTTGACGAAATCGAGGATTCTATTATCAATTATGAGCTTGCAGGTCATAGGGATGCCCAGATTCGAGAATTCATCGAGGGTTCAATGGTCGTGCTCTGCCTAGCAAGTTCATCAGCTCTGTAGTTACCCGGAATACCACTGTGCCCCACCAAACGCAATGAGGTTCGATAGAAGTTCACCGTGACACGCAGTCTACGAAATGCTTTGTATACGTTTGAAGTCACATCCCCACACCAAATCCGAGATAACGGAAATATATCAATAGTAGAACGGCCTTACAGAGCACTATTATTTTTCGCTCCTGAGGTTGTTAGACCCGGGATATTTAACAAGCTGATGGTTTATTATACTCTCCATTTCCTTGGGAAGCGTGCAACACATATTACTATCACTCGGTGGATTTTAGAGTTGTTATCGTCAGTTCTTCCCTTCAGATCGGATCACGCCCTAGCTTCCCACACCGCTTATGTAGTGTGTTAATTTTTTTATACATAAATAGCGGGACCTTCAGTTTAAATTCTACTCTGAACAATAGATTTTTGAGAAACTTTTTAGAGCAATTTTTATTTATGGTTTTGCCATAAATCTGCTGAAAGGTGGCAGCCGAATAAATATTTTTCTTAATTAGTTCAGCTCGCGATGTATGACCTTCTGATAGGCCCTATATTTTTACAGGAAGAATTACAGCCAAATCCACTTTTCTCTCCCTATCAACCAGTACTTTAATTCCTATAAATTTCTCATGGCAACACTAACAATAAATAACACAACTATTTGAAACCTAACCACGTTCTTATTAGCCTATCCATAGCAATCTATCCACCGTACAAAAAACGGAATGAAATGTTTTCTAAATTGTTGAGTTGTGAATGGAAATTGTTTAACAAAAACTGCATTTACTATATAGAAGTTTCCGCCCTTATTTAAATACTCAATAAAAGGGAGAAGAGAAAAAAAAGAACTCAACTACAGCAGAAAAATACAAGGGGGATATATAGGGTAATAGGGACGGAAGACGATTGTGCAAAGAAGTATTGATTTTTATTATATTTCCTATAAACATTTTATTAATGAAAGACGCCGTCAGTGTACTCGTATGGTGGTATCGGAAATCAGTGTTACATTTTCATTCATTCTCTAGAATGACATACAAATACAAACAAAGTTTCATAGCACCCAGTCATGTCAAGTGGATTCATCAATCGTATTAGAGCAGAACATATTGCAAAACAAAGTGGCGGAGATGTGGGAGATGCAGAAGTAGGGAAATTACACTCTAAAAGCTTAAATATCGTATTTGAACACAAAAATAATTACATTTTACTTTCAATGCACTTTAGGAAGAAAAAAAAAATGAATGAATGAATGAAATGAAGTAAATTAGTGGACATAAAATATTTAATGTGATTGAAGTCTGTTGAGACCCTTTATTCAGACGGAAAAATTCATTTCGAAATTGTAAAATTTTCTGTTAAAGACAACAAGACTTTGACCTGAACGTGGGCGATGGAGGTTGAGTACGTGTGTGACGAAGGGCGATTTGAACTTGTGATGTTTCAAAATCCATTTAAAGTTTTTTTTCTATGGACCGCTTGATTATTGCCAAATCTATTGTACATATGAATAGTTATTAACACGTTGACTGCCGCGGTAATTTTCAGAAAACTGGCCACGCACGCCAACATTGACTTTTTGTTCTTTTCCCAGAAGCCATTTATCGATACTAGCACTGATACAATACGGTTTTATTCGTAGCTACACAAAAATGGCAGGATTAGTGAGTACGAGATAACTCGTAGTTGGCACCCTAGAAGGGAACGTAATCTACGAGTTATCTCGTAGTCGGCAGTCAATGTGTTAATCAAGCTAATCGAACGAGATCAGTACAGATCTGTAACGGCAACTAACGCTAGATAGGCCAAATACCAAGCGAGGTTCCCCACACTTCAATCGAGGCCAATCCACCTAGGCAAGTGTTTCAAACTTAAATCACTTGTTAAATCTACTGAATCCATCCTCACTGACGGCAATTTAAGCTTAATCAGTAAATTTTTCAAAAAAGTCCCTGCACAGGAATCTCACGCAATTTCTCTTTAGTCAATACCTTAATTAAACTGTTATCGATAGCTATGCAAAATACAATACGATTGTAATATATATGAGTAATGGCTTAACTACTTGGCCTACGCTATTGGTCTGGCCTTAGAATTACAGCTTTATGCTAGAAGAATGGGAAATCTGTCGTTGAGCAATATCCGCAATGTGCAATCTGATATCTGCCCTTTGCTAACTCAGCAGCGCCTTTATTAACCTCATTGCTAACCCCTATTAGCGATTAAATTAGCTTTTTCCGTTTGGATAGTTAGTAGTCGTAGTCTAGTAGGTAGTGTGTTGGCTTATTAGGCGTGAGGCCACGGTTCAAACATCTCCAACAAAACGAACCATAAAAAATATTTCTTCGGTGACTACCTCACAGTAGATTTTAGAAAAAAAAACTCTGAAAGTAAGTAAAATTTGCTCAATAATCTGTCGACACCAAACGACTTTAAACTGTAGGTTCCACCATTCATGTATAAAATTAACACACACACACAACATAAATGGTGTGAGAAGCTAGGTCGTAATCCTAATTTAAGGGATGTAATGACCAATTATGTATGTGGTTGGGTTATCGGATTTCCGAATTCTCCTGAGGGTGTATTTAAAATCTATTTTTACTATAAAGGCATATACTTGGAATGTAATCATCGCTCAGCCAGAAATCTGTACTTCAATGTGTTCCTGTAATTGAGAACCTAACCCTAGATTAAGATATGTCTGCATTGTTTTTTTGTTTTTTTTTTCGATAAATTTTTTGTTTTTAAACATACCCATTATAAACTTAGGCAGAGGACTTCAATTAAACAATGAAAATTATTTACTTAATTTCCTAGCATAGAAACCCTTTAGTAAGGATCACAACCTAACCTCTCATATCTCCCATTTGTGTATGTTAATTTTATTAAGAAGTGACAGGCCCTACAGTTTAACGTCGACTGCGAACTACAAATTTGTGAAACTTTTCATGCCAATTTTATTTACTCTCAGAAAGCGGCTGAGAGGAAGTCGCCGAAGAAATATATTTTAGTATTTCGTTTTTGTTCGATATGTCTGAGTTGGGGTTTGAACCACAATCTTTTGTCTAATAAACCAACACACTATTTACTATACTACGGGGTCACTAGGTTTTTGGACGATATGTCTGAGTTGGGGTTTGAATCGCGTGCTTTCGTCTTATAAGTCATCATACTATCTACTAGACTTCGACGAATATTGATTAGGTCTGTGGCTTATGGAATATAAGTCTATCATCAGGGTAGTCTCAAACGTTATGTACTCTTTTTGTCTCAAGCGGGTTAGAAGGTAGTCAGTTTAAAATCTCCAGCAGTACTTTTGTTGAAGATTTCCTTAGTTCAGGCAATATAAAAAGGTTGTTGGCAAGACTCTAAGATTTTCTGCCTTCCCAGCAGATGCAAACATTTTTGGCATAGATCCAGAAGTAAACACATATGTACCTTTTATAAATAAGCCCATTACAGTGGAATTGCACAAGAACATCTAGTATTCTAACTCAACCTCAACATTCTGACTTTGTTTATTGAAATTTATGACTCGCTATGCTTGCCAAAATAAGAGACGCGCTGACTTCCAGGGTAAGATTACTTTTCAACAACAACTTATTTCTTTGTTTTCTTTACTTTATAATGGATTATAACTGTATTTTGCAACATAGTGAATAAGACAACGATAACGATGACGACGACTACGACTGTAAGTGTTAACTGAGTACTTATAAATTTTCACTTTTTCATTTCATTTTCCGCTCTCTTTTCTCTTCTTTCTTTGCTTTTAAGTTTTGAGGGAAAACTATTACAATAGTTTTCCTTTTGTTTTGTATTATGGAAAATGGAAAAAATTTTTTTCTTTAATTTTAAGTTTGCTTTTGTTGTAAAAGTATTAAAAGTACGCATAGTTAATCGCTTTAGCTTGTGCCAAATAACTTGAAGAAAAGAAAAAACGAAAGACAAAAAACCACAATTTATTGTTTTTTTTTATGAGTACTGATAAACAGTGGAGGCCAACATACACTATATGGTGGGTAAGTACTGACGAAACAATTCAATATTTTCCAGACATATGAAAACAAAAATGAACCTATTGATAGACGCATTTAGTGAGCAATTAATCTCATAATTTAAAATTTTGGAACAGAGTACAATACAATACATGAAAGAGTTTTTAGTATTTAATTGGCATGCAAATAAGTATTTCATTCACTTTTGCAAATTTTTCCAAGTTTCATAACACGAATGGTTTCAAAAGCACCCATGATTCGGTGTGTTTTAAAGTGATTACCCATATTTTGATTTCACTAAGTCTGTAGCAATACTTGAATGCAATTTATTCGTCATTAGATACATCTACTACAAGGAAGTTTAAAGTTTCTATCAAAAAACTAGCCTCTTTAGTTGATATTGTCCATCCCTGACTCAACGAAGACTTATTTCTTTTGCTTAACATCAAATCGATCACTTACTTGATTGGTCATTTGCAAGCCTTTGGTCAGGATTACCACCTTGTTTCTCACACCACCCATGTTTTGTGTGTTAATTTCATGCAGGAGTGGCGTAATCTACAATTTGACTGTGAACAACGGATTTGAGAAATTTCTCATGGCAATTTTATTTACTCTCAGAATTTTTGGCAGAAGAATGTAGACAGAAGGATGCAAAAAAAAAATATTTTTTCATTTACATTTTCGTTTGAGATCAGAGATCAGCAATGAATCATTTTTTCGCTACTCATAAGCACTAATAAAATTTTGAATATAAGTGAGTCAACAATATTGAAATTCAACTACTCTGATTCATTCGTACTCACTACAACATTGATTTATAAGTACAGGTTGCAATGAGTATGAGTACAATGTTGACATCAAGCTCTTTTGAATACTCATTGCTGATCTCTGTTTGAGATGTCTAAGCTGAGATTTGGACCCCGGTCTCTTGTCTAATAAGCCAACACACATACGAGTACAAACATGCATACATAATTGGTCACTACAACCTCCAGTCAGGATTACGACCTAGCTTCTCACATCACTTATGTTGTGCGTGTTAATTTTATGCATGAGTGGTAGGATCTACAGTTTAAAGTCGACTAGATTCTTGAGGAACTTTTGATGACAATTTTATGTTCTCTCAGCTTTTTTATAAAAAATCTGCTGAGAGGCAGTAGCCGAAGAGATGTTTTTCATATTTCGTTTTATTGCTTATGTCTGAGCCGGGGTTTGAACTACGTTCTTTTGTCTAATAAACCATAAATATACTACAGGGACTAAATCACTCACTAGGCTCATTAAACTTTCTGGTTGGTTCTCAGCTTGATCCTTAGAACGTCGTGGTTTAATACGAAGCCCTGACGCTGATAGTCGAGATTGATAAATGAGGATTTGTCAGTTAGCTCTGGGCTAGTGCATTACAACGAGCCAAAGTTAAGCGTATTCATGTTAGTTTTGATTCTAACGAAACATCTACTCCCTCCTATTCACACTGGAATAATAAAATCTCAGAAGAAATTATAATATTGTGCTGACCTATTTTCGCGTACATTCAAAACAAAAACAATTTTTTTTGTTTTTTCGAAATACACATGGAGTCAGTATTCGACTTGAGTATAAAAAATTAATACCTTTTCCTTCATATAAAGCAGTACATAATGGAAATTCATATTCTCCTATGTAAAATTAACAATAGTTAGGAACTGATAATATTCTGTTAATATAGATTAAGGCGGATTTAGTCGTATATCATGTATGGTGTAAACCCAAGATGTCATGAGAGTGTACGATAATGAGCAAAAAGGTGAATAGAAATTAGAATTTTTTTTCGCTTTATTAGATCGGGGATGTATTCATTTTACCTTGTTTTAATATTTTACTAATCCTGTAAACTTAAAAAAAAATCTGTCGTTAGATTTTTACTCCCATTTTTAAATTACATACTAATCAAATTCCAAAATATTTTCTCTCTGACTTTATATATGTACGTATACTCTAATCCTACAAATTGGCTTTTAGACAACCAAGACTAGATGGAATTGTGCTGCTGTTATCACCGAATATTGACGGGGATAATGTCGATATGAATACACCAAATTGACCGCAGACGAACACCGTCCGCCACATGTGAAATTATGTTGCAATTAAAGCAATAATAAAAAACCATTACAAGCGTGATTTATTAACAAAAGAAAAACATTTTTATTTGGAAGTTAACATTTAAAGCCACAAAAAACTGAAAACCGTTACTTAAAAACCAAATAAACTTTGGAAAAGCAAGTCGAGCTTAACATAAGAATTAAAAATTAATTGAAATGATATTCCACAATACAACAACAACAAATCAAAAAAACAATTTATGCTAAAAATTCAAAACAAGAAAGAAAGACTTCCTAGAAACCAAAAAAAAACAAAAAAAAAAAACATATGGAAACACAATAACACGAATTAAATTTTTATGGTCTGGTGCGGCGCAGACAGACCAGTTCGTCCAATCAGTCAATGAGCACAAAAATTACACGAAATTTATTCAATTTAAAGTGTTTTGGGAAGAAAGCAAACAGCACTGAAGCAAATAATGTTCTAATATTTTAAAAGGCTTAATCAGATCAGGTGGTAATTGAAAAATCTTAATGGCTGGATATGAAAGCCTTTTCCAAACTTCGGTTATAAGTGAAAATCATAAGGAAAATAATATTTTAAAATGCATTTTGTGGTGTGGAATAATTTTTGGCATCACAGACCATAAAAGGATCCGTTACAGGCCGATTATGGATGATAATCAAACTTCGATTTTGTGCTAGCTGGTAACCATAAATTTGTAGTTGCCGAAAGGAATATTTTAAAATTCAAAATTTGAAAATTTAATTTGTACCATCTTTGGCAACTGGCTACACAACTGAAGTGCGGTTGCTATCCTTAATGGCTCCAATATTAATAATGGCGTGGAAATAGCAGTACCAGCGTGTAACGTTGTGCCCTTTATAGAGATCTACAAATCCATTATACAAGAACACAACTTGTCGGTTGCAAAAGCATCGAAAACGATGCTTCAGCTATTTATCTGAATGTTAGGTTAGGTTAGGTTAGCGGAAAGCGTGCGTTTACAGGCAAGTTCCTTCGGCCCATTGTGTTACCCAGTGTGAGGTAAGCCCCCTTGTCATGATCCGTTAGTGGTGGGGTTGAACTACCACTAATTCCGCATGAAATCGGTCATTTCCTTCAGTGGCACGTGAGTCACCATGCCCAGATCTTCAAACGTTGTCACCTAAAAACCGATGACGTCTGTTTTGAAGTAAAGGGCACTTGCATAAAAGGCGATGTAGATAGAGTACAAAGATTATAAACATGTTAGTATTGGATTGCTATGTAATCTAAACCTTGACCAATCGAACGGGATGTGTCTAAGGATTGGTTTTGATCAGTTTGTTAATTACAGCCCTTCAGTCAGAATTACGGCCTAGCTTCTCAGCACCACAGTTTAAAGTCGACTCCGAACGACAGATTTTTGAGAAACTTTTCATAGCAATTTTATTTATTCTCAGAGTTTTTCCAGAAATCTGCCGAGAGAAAATCCCCAAAGAAATATTTTTTCGTATTTCGTTTTGATGTCTGACCGGGCATTTGAACCGTGGCTTCGCGTCTAATAAACCAACACACTACCTACTAGACTACGGCGACATTTAATTAAGTTTTTGTAGCAGACTTTATAAATATAAAACACAATACAAGTTTAATTCATAGGGTGGGCCATCTATCGCTTTAAATTTGAACCATCGGTTATTTCAAAATATTTTCGGATGGAGTTCATTTTCATCTTGGTGAATACGTTAATAAGCAAAATTATCGTATTTGGGGCTCAGAAAACCCACACTTGGTCCTACAGAAGCCAATGCACCGAAGGCATCATTGGCTCATATTTGTTTAAAAATGCGGTTGTACCCGCTCTTCATGGTATTAATGGGAACGATGATTGCTTTTAACAGGATGACGCAAATTGTCACATATCTCATACCACAACCGATTTATTGCGTCAAACGTTTAATGGCCGTTTAATTAGCCGAAATGATGATTTCAATTGGCCGCCAAGAAACTGCCATTTAACACCGTTGAACTATTTTTTGTGAAGTACCATTGAAAGAAAAGTGTTATGCCGACAAACCAGAGACAAGTGAGTATTTTAAGATCAATATTCGTGATGCCATTGCCGAGATGCGACGCCGTACACTAGAAAAAGTGCACAAAAATTGGCCCAATGGACTAAGGTGCTGAAAGGCTAGCCGCGGGAGCTATAATTATGAAATAATATTCCATTTCAGTGTTGCAAAATTGAAATTTTGAAATAATACTGAACTATAACTGAAAAAAGTACTTTTATGGATCAAATGGTACTTTTGTAAAAAAAAATATTTATTTATACTTAATACACTGAATGGAATAGAAAAACTAAAGACTTTCTCATATGCAAAACAAAAACGGTTGGTTCAGAACGTAACAGAACCTAAAAGGTCTGCTTAGTCAAATGTTGACGTACGTTGGGTAAACATTGGGCTAACCGAGGCCGTTGAACATGTTGCTAACCCATTAATAGTTGAAAGGACGTAAATCATAAATAATGAAAGGATGTGGTGGTATAAAACAAAAGTACTGAAAGCGTTGCGGGAGCACTGTGGTATTTTTGAAATGGAAAAATACCGAAAAAAGTACTAAGTACTGAATGTTTTAACACTGTTTCATTTCTAATCGAAACAATAATACTTCACACCAAAGAAAATAAATTTGGCAAAATTTCAAATCGTTTTTGGTTTGGTTCTTTTTTTAAATTTAAACTTTTAAATGGCCCACCCTATATAAATTCATTTAAAAACTTCTCCACTTGTGTTATAAATATCGACGCACTATAATAATAGCAATTTTATTAACATGCCAGACGACAAAATAAAGCGTAAACTGTAATGGCTTTCAAATAAAATCATTTGAATTGCTTAACAAAAGCAGCAGCATAGGCCACCCTACGAACTAAATTTTATAAATTTTTTAAATAAGTCTGGTGGAAAAAGATTTTCTAAAGCATGAAAAAACATTAATTTTATATATGTATACAAAAAACAACAGCAACAATAAATAAAATATTTTTCTGCAAAATAAAATTGAAAAAAAAAAAAGTTCATTGAAGTTTGATACGACTTGGCCTGAGTGCGAATCAGAGCAAAGCGTTTAAGGCAACAAAAAAAGTAAAATAAATTCAAAAAGAAGAAACAAATTAAAGCCATGGCAAAGAATCAGCAGCAGTAGTAGAAGCAGTAGCAGTAGTAGAAGTAGAAGCAATAGTAGTAATGGCAATGTACTGGCTTACTTATTGTATTTGTTGTTGTTGTTGTTTGTTTTTATTCTTCAACAACATTAAGAGATGTTCGGAATTGAATTAAATTATGATTTTGCGTTTTTTTTTCTATACTTGCCTTGCCTCAGCTGCTTATTGTGTTAAATTTATTGTTTTCGAGTTTCTCCTTAACTAGCAAGATTGTAGTCATGGTAGTCATGGTAGATTGGCGTTTAAGCCATGCCATTATAGCATTATGACGGAAGGAAAACAATGAAAACTTAAAACGCAAAACGTTAAGAATAATGTATTCATTCACAGAGATCAACAGTTTTTATGGCCAAATTTTTAATGCTTCTTAACGTTAATTTGGCTTTAAATATGAAGAACAAATAATGATGTGGCTAAAATCATGTGGAACTTAACAAATAAAAGACCCATAAACAAATGAAATCAATTCTAAAACAATTCGGAAAATTTTTAATTTATTATAGGCCAATATAATTAAGATGTATAGCAGTCGAAGTCACCATAGTCTAGTAAACAGTATGTTGGCTTATTAAACGTGAAGCCGCGATTCAAACAACAGGTCATACACGAAATATGAACAAATATTTCTTGGCGACTTCCTCTCACCAGATTAATGGCAAAACCTCTGAGAGTAAAATAAAATTGCCATGAAAAGCTACTCAAAAATCTGTCGTTCGGAGTCGACTTTAAACTGTAGGTCAAGCTACTCATGCGCATAACATACATACATAATTGGCTATTACAACCCTTCAGTCAGGATCACAGCCTAGCTTCTCACACCACTCATGTTGTGTGTGTTAATTTTATACATGTGATACCGCTAAATGCCGTATCCATGTAAAAAAATACTTTTGTTATACCCCTTCTTCCAAAAGGGGCGTGGCAGGTTAAAATAAGCAAGTTTATTATTTTTGTAGCGTTGTTTAGTGCGATCAGTGCTGTTGAAGAGAGCTCAGAATTTAAAATGTGAATTATGTTTACATTTCTGATAAATTAACGGCTAATAAAGCGTTAATTTAAGAACAACCGTTATATTAACACTACTTCGACTGGCTAGGGACTAAGTACAGGATTTAGTTATCAGAATTCACGCAAAACACATCAAAGAATGAATTTCCAATCCAATGGGAATCACAACAAATTCGAAAATTTTTTTGAAAGGATCGTGATCGAGTTACTGTGAACAGAGCTGACAAATTGACGATCAGAAAGACTGTGAGGATGGTAGCGGCATAAAACGAGCTATCAGAAGATAGGCAAGCCTATAATTCTCATATCTACCATCTACAATTTCATTGTCATCTCCGAACAGTTGAAGAAAAGTTGTGTATTGTCATCTCAAGGCCGGGCTTTGGTTGAAAGGTTTGAACACTACTTCACCTGCCTAGAAACTAATTACAGGAAACAGTTGCCACTAGAATTCACGGAAAACACATTAAGGACTGAATTTCAAACTGGGTATCATAACAAATTCGAATAATTTTTTGAAAGGATCGTGATCGAGAATACTGTGGACAGGGCTGACAAATTGACGATTAGAAAGGTTGTGAGGGTTGCTCTACCAAGGTGAAACCTATAACTCTCATCTGTACCATCAACAATTTAATGGTGTAGAGAAAGATAACATGCAGCCATCTCCGGACGGTTGAAGAAAAGTTGTGTTTGTCAGCACAATGCCAGGCTTGGGTTGGATGGTTGTTTTAAGTCAGCTTTTGCCCCAGTTGTATGCCAATGCATACAAGGTTTCATCTGGGAACTACTGGCGCACATAAATAATTCTTTAAATTTTTTGCAAAAACAAAAAATGAATTTTAGATCACTTTAATATGTTCTACTACTCCTTCTTTTACAAACTTTATTAAAATTAAAAAAAAAATATTTTTCTTAAATACCACAGTACTTGGTTCCAACAATTGATATTTTTGGTTTTCGTTTCTGTTTTCTTAATCTACGAAATTATAGTTGTGGGTGTGTAATTGCCAGTGTTTAATGTATACCTCGAAGGTATAAAATCAAACAAAAAAGAAGAAAAAAAAACAATACTACACTCTCTAAACATATAAATTTATGTAAAATTAAACCAAGAAGTATAAAATTACGAATTTCCAAACATTTAAACAACAACAAAAACAACAACAGAAAGTCAAAAACTGACGCTTTAAGCAATTGTTGCAATAGAGACTCCCTTACTCCACTATATTGAAATCTTAGTTCATATACAATAACGACACGATTCGACAACGATACGCGATATGCAATAATAACTTGAGCTGGAAAACAATTTCAATTTCAATTTTCAATGTGCTGATGGTGATTGTATGTAAAAATTGTTGTTGGTGTATCTAGATGTAAATACAGTGTCCTACAAGTTCGAAGATTACATATCTTTAGTAAAAAAAATTTCGATAACTACAATTTCTTAAAGAAAATTTTCAGATTATGCCAATTTTCGATTGAAAAGATTGTCGTAATAACAATGTAAATTTTCTCGATAACAACAGTTTTTAGGAAATATCTATTCCGTTATAAACAATTTTCTACAGAAAAATTTTAGAAAATTTTCAATGACACTTCTTCGATTCCCTAAAAAAATTTTCAATGACAGTAATTTTCTACATAAAATTTTTTCGATAACCATAATTTTTCGATAAATATTATATTTAGAAGAATTTTTTCGATAACTATAATAATAAAATAAAAATACTATACTATATACTATGAGAAGCTAGGCCGTAATCCTGACTGAAGGGTTGTAATGGCCAATTATGTATGTATATACTATGATACTATAATTTTCTATGTAAAATCTTTCGATAACTTTATTTTTCTGTAGAAATTTTTTAATAACTATTTTCTATAGAAAAATTTTCGATAAATATAATAATTAAAGGAAATTTTTTCAATTACTATACTAATCTAATCATAATTTTACATTGAATGTTTTATAATAACAGCAATTTTTCGATACTAGTAATTTTTCAATAATAGTAATTTTTCGATAACTATAATTTTTTACAAAAAAAATTTCGATTATTATAATTTTCCAGACACTATATTTCAATAATGATAACTTTTAGTAGAAAATTATTCGGTATAAATAATTTTGTTTAGAAAACATTTCGATACGTACTTTTTTATACAAAATTTTTCGATAACTATATCGTTCTAAAGAAATTTGTTTGAATTTGTTACATTTTGTAGAAAAAATTTTTCGTTAAATATAATTTACTATAGAAAATTTTTCGATAACTTGACTTTTCTACACACGATTTTTCGATAACTAAGATTTTTCATTAAAAACTTTTCGATAACTAGAAAATCCTTCAACAACTATAATTATATACAGAAAATATAACAACAATTGCCAGTAGAAAATTTTTCGATAACAATTATTTGCTATGGTAAATAACTATATATAATAATAACTAAAATTTTTATAAAAAAAAAACTTTTCGATAACTGGAAAATATTTCAACAACTGTAATAATATACAGAAAATATAACAACGATTTCTAGTAGGAAATGTTTCAATAACAATTATTTGCTATGGTAAAGTTCTCGATAACAATCATTATCTGTAGATAATAATTATTTTACATTGAAATTTTTTCCATAACAATAATTTTAACTGGAAAATTTTTCGATAACTCAAATTTTTCATAGACAACTTTTCGATAACTATAAAACATTTCAACAATTATACAGAAAATATTAAAACAATTTCCAGAGCAATCACTGTCTATAGAAAACTATTCGGTAAACATTTTACGCAGAAAATTTTTCAATAAGAATTATTTTCAATGGAAAATTTTTCGATAACTATACGATAACGATAATTTTCTATAGCAAATTTTTTGTTTTTAGTTATAACTTTTTAGATTTTTCGATAACTATATATCTTCAATGCAATATTTATCGATAACAAAAAATTGCAATTATTACAATTTCTATTAAATGTAATGAGCATTCCGGTTTAATCGATTCCTTTTTATGAAATATTCAAACTTGAAAGGCCCTGTATTATGTGTACATCACTTATAGTTGCATGACTTATTGCAACAATTTCTCAATGTTTTGTTGACTGTAAAATGACAAACAATATGAGAATGAGAAGGAAAAGAAGAAGAAAAAACCAACAACAACAATAATAATAATAATTGCTGCTACAATGACAATAACGACAACATAAACCACAACAACTATTGCCACCGTAACAATATGACAAGCTAAGCGAGAACTACAACGATAACAAACAACATCAATAATATTGAAAAAAAAAAGCTGAGATTAATTTACAAAAGCAATGATTTAAAGTAAAAGACGCTTTAACGCTGGTGTTAAACTGATATCTACTTGTTGTTGTTGTTGTTTTTTTTTTTGCTTTAGCACTTACCAAACAACTCTCGTATTTACACTCTCAGTATATAGACCACATAGCTTAGAGTAAATCAGATATTTGTCAACGTTATTAATGAATGAACGAATGGTTCGTTCGACTTTTCATTTCTTTTTTCGCTTCAATTCCTTTAAACAATTTTTTCTAAATGTTTTTGTTGTGTTTTGTAATGATATTGCCTTTGTTATTGTAATTTTTATTTATTAGTGAGCCTTTGATTTGCTATATAAATGGCTCGACTCTTAGTAAAATGTCAAAGTTGTATACAAAACATGCTGAAGATTTGAATGACATATTGATGAATAACAACAACAATAACAACAACAACAGCAGCAGCAGCAACAGCAAAAAACTAAACAATGAAATGAACAACAAAGTAAATTAAGAACATTTAAGAACTGAATTCGAATGCTATGGCACTGCTAGTACTCCTGCGTGCTGCACCATATTGTCGCAGCGAAACGAAAATCTCTTTTTGAAAAGACAAATAAATAGAAAACGCTCTTAATCACTGCATAAATGCTACGTACAGTGGGCTAAAAGAAGTGAAATCTATATTGAAAGACATTCATATGCTAAATTGATATTTTTGGAAACAAATTAAGACCATGATTTCGATAAATTTTACGCAAAAACTCTGTTAATTCTACAAATTTATCGACAGTCTGCTGAAAGATATTCATGACATTATTTTTGTTGTATTATTTTAAAGTATTACGTGAGCTAACGCGGTACACAGCTTTCATGCCACAGTATGTGACGAACTCCTTAGACGTATTGCCCGTTAAATCACGTACAATCAGAATAGTGTATATGAGGTGATCTTCATATCAAAGGCAAGGAAAAACTCTCATAACATACCTAAGGATTATACATCCATAATTTTTGTTCTTTTCTGATGAAGAGCTTGGAAAAATTCATTGACCCTAATCAACGCCAGACCTTTGACGATAGAAAAATCGCTGACACAGAAGGATTGCACCTTGGCTTGATTATAAAGCGGCCCACAGTAAAGCTGTACTACACACCATACAGGACACACTGGCAAAATTGGTTGAACAGAAGGATTATGCCTTGACCCTCTACGACCTGGCATCTCTAAGAGGGTCTATGCAGCAGTAGTCAAACTTTAATCGACGGATGCCAAGCCACAACAGCAGGCCATAGCCTGATACGACGAATACAAAGATCATTGCGCTCTACATATACATACGTAACCTTACAACCCTTCAGTCAGTATTACGACCTAGCTTCTCACATCACTTATGCTGTGTGTGCTAATTTCAGTGGCGGAACCTACAGTTTAAAGTCGACTCCGAATGACAAATTTTTGAGAAACTTTTTCATGGCAATTTTTATTTACTCTCAGCGTTTTTGCCAGAAGTCTGCTGGGAGGAAGTCGCCGAAGTAATATTTTTTTATACTTCGTTTTGATGTCAGACCTGGAGTATGAACGGTGACTTTACGTCTAATAAGCCAATACACTACCTACTTGAGTACGGCGACAGACCTTGGACGGTATTATTCCCTTCACGCCCTAACGTATACGATAGAGAAGTCTCTGACACAGAAGGATTATACCTTGGCTTCTGGCTTGAATATAAAGGAGGCCTCTCATAAAGCTGCACTACGCACCATATCGGGCACACTGACAAGATTGGTTGAACAGAAGGATTATACCTTGGCTTTCTGCCTGGGAATAGAGGGACTAAGGGGATAATAACACAAATTGGATATCGAAAATACTTTGTGAAATAACAATTCACCTTATGCTAGGGTGATCGCTCATTACCAGAAGAACATAAAAGGGGAACATGACAGAATAGGGTATCTTTCCCCACCTATGGAATCTTTTTACGAATAAATCTAAGGATTATACCCTAGCTTCCTTCCTGAATATAGAGGAAGCTAAAAGGATATTGAGGCCAATTGAATATCGAAACTACTTTGTGAAATAACAATCTACCTTACGCTAGGGTGCTCGCTCATTACCAGAAGAACATAAAGGGGAACATCACATGGTAGGATATTCTTTCCCCTCCTATGGAATCTTTTGATGAATAATCTGCTAATAATGTTTGAAAAGGTTGAATACGGAACAATTATCTATGCGGTTGTCGTGGTTCCTGCAATATCAGGACGATTTGTGAAAGCTCTTGCTATAACAAAAGTTAGGTTAAGTTAGATTAGCGGGTAGTTTGCCGTTCACAGCCAAGTTTACGTAGTGGTGGCCATATGGCCCATTGTGTTATCCAATGTGAGGAAGGCCCCTTGTTATGATCCGTTAGCGGTGGGTTTAAATCATCCCGAGCTCCAACAACAGTTAGTGAGGGGGCATGAATCGTGAAAGAACATAGCTGGTATTATTTTCTACCAAACGGTACAAGCTGCCAGATTTTCATTCATTGAGATTATATGGGGTTAGCCTTGAATTTAAAAATGAGGCGCACTGTTTCTAATTATTCGGAATTGGAAACTGTGCTGACTAACTACGTTAAAAAGGGTCTCTTACACTTATAGCCAGTGTTGCAAAATTGAAATTTTGAAATTGTACTGAATGATAACTAAAAAGAGTACGTTTTTGCATCAAGTCGTACTTTTGCAAAACAAATATTTATTTGTACTTAACACATGTACGGGATGGAATAAAAAATTAGCGATTTATACATGTTTCTCATATACATATAGACCAAGAACAGCTGATTCGGAACGTAATAGAGCGTAAAAGCTCCGTTTAGTCAAATGTCGAAGGAACGCAACGGAATGAACATTTATTTTAAGCATACGAAGATCAAATTAAATATTTACCGAAATTACTTTACAGTTTGGCAAGCGTTCTCAGTACTTTTCGTATTCTAAAAATGAACATACGATGCGTGGCCGTTTGGCTAACCGGGGCTATAGACTAATTCTACTTTATCATTACGTTGAACGTGTTGCTAACACATTAATAGTTCAAAATAGCAAACCATAAAATATTAACATTAAAGAAGTACTAAAAGTGTAGCGAGCGTACCGTAGTATTTTAGAAATGAAAAAGTACCGAAAAAAGTACTAAAGCACTGAATTTTTTAACACTAATTGTAGCAAAATGTGTGTCAAGACTGTGGTCTTAGACCTAATAGGTCTAAGAGGGTGAGACCTTAATCGACGGATAACTGTTATAGTGGGCACAACCACGGCGAACAACAGACCTCTGCCTGAATACAAATATCATTATTAATAGGGCCTTGCGTACTACATATTCTGATATACAAAATAATTGGACAACAAATCTGGGATACAAAATAACGCTTTTTTCTTCTAACAACCCACTGTATGTAATACCAACACGAATAACAATCCCATGTTGTTAGTATGTATTGTTTACTTTGTATTGATGTTGACATTTCATTTTTTGTTGTTGGTATTTTTGCAGGTAGTAAGTTTGGCATACACAAACGATATTATTCTTGATACAGCTGCTGTTGCTGTTGCTATTGCCGTTGCCGTTGTCTACAATCATGACAGAGTCGTTGAAAGAAGAAGCAACAAATAGGCCTCAAATCACAATCGCAGACAAAACCATCATTTATTTACCGCCAGCATTGACTAGTATGTTTTGTTGATGCTGTCGTCGCCGTCGTTGTGTTAAATGTTGTCGGCGGCATTTTTTGAGACAAATTATTGTTGTGAATTATTTTATCTTCGAACAAATAAAATGTATGCCGTTGCCTCACATTTTCTATCGCGCTAACTATGCTGCAAGAGTAAGCGTGTAAGTATTTAATGTCGTTGACTAGCTTATGTTGTCGATAACGATAATTTATGTGATTTAAAAATAGTACGCAAGTAACGATATTTTTTCGATTGTTGCTGATGCTAAATGCTGCTGCTTGAAGTAGCACAATAGCTGGCGACGAATTAGGGGTGTTTTTTTTTTTGGAATGCAATAGGCAACAAAGGTGGTTCGGCTACAAAAGAGAAGAAGCGTTTGTAGGTATACATATAAAAAAAAAGCTAAAAGTTTTGTTGTTGCTATTACAGCTGCTGTCGTATTGTTTGATTATTTTCTTTGAACAACATCACCATCATTTGTATTCAGGAGATTCACTTTTTTTTTTTTTATTTCTCTCTGGCATTTAAATTTTTTTTTCTATTCACTTTGATATGTTAGACGAATTATAGATTTGTTGTAGTTGTTGTTTTTTTAATTTTATCTTTAAACATCTCCCTCTGCTATTACAATATTTGCCGTGCCTATTTTGAGTTTGTGTTTTTGGCATTTTAAGTTCGTTCGCCGTGAATGCAGGTAATTCGGTCACGTTGAAATTGTTTCGTTCGTTGTTTACTATTTCACCGCCTGCCCTCATTGCCGTCATTGTCGGTAGAGAGGATGTGCATTTTAAAGTTTGATTTTCTTAATTTTTTGAATTTTTAACATTTAAAAAAATTAAATTTTTTTGCTTTAAGATTTCAAATGGTTTATAGCAGCAGGTTTTTCAAGTGTTGACTGATGATTTACAGAATCTCAAAGTTTTGGGAAAACGAAATGAAATCGTATACAATATAATTGATAAATTATAAAATAAATTTCAGTTTTTTTTAATTAATTTGAACGCCTATTCATAACAACACAAGAGATTTAAAAGCAATTTGTTTTTGTATTCGTTGAAAATATAAAAACAGATTTTCGAGCAAAATTAAAGCTAAAGGTGAAAAGTCAAAAATTTCCTTGAAATTTAAACTATATTTGACAAGAGATGGTTGTACGAAGCTTGTTTAGTTATGAATTAGAGGTCAAAGGTTATATAAATAAGATATTGTTCAATAACTATGAATTAAGACCATAGAAGATGAAGCCAAAGGTCAATCTTTCAGCATCGAACGATTGTCTGGAAATATATCTTTACAATATATATACTGCTCATAGACCTAGTATATATCCTAATAGTGGGCTTGTTCAGCAGTTAACACTGCTCTGTTAAGGGCAAATTTTGGTTTGTTAAAAGAAAATTTTGCTGTGTTAACGCCAAAGGTGACACTGCTAAAATTTATGGATTGCGTCTTGGATTTTCTAATTGGAATTTATCCTCACTCACATGAATATTCAATACTTCGATTTTCCATTTGCGATTTACTGTTCAAACAGAACAAAATCGAATCATTTCTGAAGTAAAGAATTAAGATTAATGGGATTTGACGTACGATAAAAATGTACCAACCCGATCATGGATGAAACAAGGTAAAGCTTTGAAGATGCTGACAAAGCCAGAATTGAAACCAACAAAAGTTATGCCGTGTCTGTCTGTTGGAATTGAAAGTGCAACTATCATTAAAAGATTGTACTGTTCAAATGATAGTTTTTGCTCTCTTACTTAATTACAACGCTTTAGTCTGGATTACTATGTGTATGAAAATAACTTAAGCTACAATTTGTGTATAGTGGGATACGTACAGCTAGTCCCATTTCCACAATATCGATCATCCTACCCAGTCATTGATAAAATAAATAAATTTGTTTTGTCAAAGTTTTCCAAATTTCAAAAGATTCTCCGAATTACCAGAAAAACTGTCCTACTCAGGAATTTGTGGGGCATAATTTTTAAGGAATGAAATAGAGATTCCAGTCTCCGATATCGTATTTGATATCTTCCTTGACCATTTTTTGTATTTTCTGTTAACCACTTAATATTGCTCTGTTCACTGTAACATTAACTCTCTTAAACAAGTTGGTTTTTGTCTCTGCTATTTAAATTCGAAATTATTTTTACGTCCTTACGATTATGACCTAGCTTCTTACTCGACATATCGTTAGTATAATTCGCAAATGTGTTAAGTCCCTTTTTTCAAATTGTACAGGAGACACAAAAAACATTGTAGCTTTTTCAGTTTTTAAAATTTTTAAACTTTTTAAACGCAATTATTTTTACAAAATAGCTCTCTTTAAATGATTTAGATCAAAAATTAATAATAATTAATAATTAATATTCGTGAAATTAGCACGTGATTTTAATATTTTTCGTATTTTGTGGACTTAGCGTTTTTGCTAACCACAAAATTACAACAACTTTAAACTACATACTGACATTTTTGTTGTCGTAAAATATGTATTTTGTATAGTGCTACCGTTTTGCATTAAAATCTCAAGTTTGGAAAAAAGTGGACTTAGCGTCTTTGCGAATTATACTAACGATATGTTGTATGTGTTAACTTTATCATCGAATACAAACGAAGGCTTTTCACGTCAATTTTATTTACTATCAAAGTTTTTGCCATAAATGTGCTGAGAGGAAGTCGCCGCAGAAATATTTTTTCATATTTTGGAGATATTTGACCTGGGGTTTGAACTACGGCCTCACGTCTAATAAGCAATTTTTATTTACTCACAGAGTTTTTGCCACAAATATAAGAAAATGATGTTTAATTTTTAGTTAAACTTGAAAGCCAAATTTTTTTGACAAACTAAAATTAAAATTGAAAAATTTTCCTTTGTAATGTTTTCCATATAAAACCAACTTTTATTTCATTTCTAAAAGTTTTTCTGCTTTCAAAAGGACCACAATAGCGGGGATCATAAGTTTTTCTTCTATTCAATGGCCAGAATAAAAAAAAAAAACATTGTTAAAAAAGCGAAAAACTTTAGTAATCATTTTATCTTTAAAATTAATTACGCTTTACGACCTTTCGAAATATGGATAGTTGGATGACGGGGTTTTTTTAATGCATAAACTTTGGAAATAAAACTTAAAAAATTTCTAAACATAGTGTGTGGTTATGTCAACCCTTTTACAGTTATTCCAAAATGTTGAGAGTTTATATTTTAACCACAGCATACATACAACCTAAAGATACTCGATGACCTTTTTTATGGCCTTCATTTGAGTATGAAGTCATAATATTTATGAAAACGCCGATTAAACTAATGATCCTAGTAAATGGTTATGGAAGTAACTTTTACTTACTTTTACTCACACTCATAGTCAATTTGAAGGTTAATTAACCATAAAACAGAATGAGATCGTCAAAAAGCTGAACCACTGACTGATATGATTAAGTATTCTATTCTAATGTAGTTTAGAGAACTAATAATTATAAACACAAAATGTGTATGTATATTTAAAATTTTAATGCATAGATACTACACATATGCTAAGTACCTACATACTCACATCCATTCACTGCCATTCAAAAACACACACGCATATTATTGTTTGCAGAATGGCCGGAATGAGAATGGTGGAGCGTCTGTTCAAAGTTTAAACAAGTGCGCGCGAAGTAACACAGATACACTCTCATACAATTAACATTTATTTCGCATAACAAAGAAAAAAAGGGCGATATAAATAAGCTTTGCAACGAGAGGAAGATAAATGTTAGGAGGAAAACAATTAATTGGTTCGTATGCCAGCCACATACATAGGCAAGTGTCAGAGAGGAGATTGAGGTTTGTGTTGGTTTGTTATTTTAAACAAATTGGCAATTGTATAAACAGATAAATTAACAATCATGCCACTGACGACCAGCCAACCCAATCATTGATAACATTAAACAGCTGAAATATGAACGCAACAGCATAAATATCGCGTTTTCTATACATACATACATACATATACAGATACAGTGAAACAAAATTCACAAAAAAATTCAAAACTTTTTGAATCGAAAGGCAAGTCGTCTTTCCTTAGGAAAGAGGAGAGCAGCAGCCATGTTGAAATCAAAGCTCATTTGCGCACACAAAGCGCCCATATGAAGTGATACCTTAAGGCTTGCTGACATTCATGTTAACCCATCTCGGTAATCAATAAAAAAACTTTGCATTAAAGCAAAACTCCCTTATAATCGGGCAGAAAATTTTGACAGAAAGTTTGTTAATTTAGTGATCGAATTAAAATCTAGGAACGGTAGCTATATTAGGTTTAGCAAAATGAAATAAGTCTGCAACTAGCAGACTACTATACCACTAATTTGGTTTAGTTGGGGACATCTTAAGCTACAATTTGTATACAGTGGAATACCTGCAACAAGTTTCATTTTTCCACAATATCGATCATCCTTCCCAGACATTGTTAAAACAAATAAATTTTTTCTCTCAGAGTTTTTCGATTTTCAAAAGAATTTTCGAATTACAAGAGAAGCATAAGTTTAATGCATGTGGGGCATAATATTTAAGGCATAGAAAAGAGATTATATTCTAGATTATCGTATATTGGGCTTATTTCTTCCTTGAACATTTTTTTCGTATTTTCTGTTCACCATTTAACATTGCTCTGTTAATTGTAACATTAGCTCTGTTAAAAATTTTGGTTTTTGTCTTTGCTAGTTAAACTCAATTTTATCTTCACACACATGAAGTCAGCTGCTTCCCTTGCAGAAGGCGCTTTAAGCTAGTCAGCATACCCACACACTACAAAATGACTATGTAGTGAGAAAAGACACAGAGATAGAAATTTCTTTATGTATAATTTAAATAACTGAGTCGCTTTAAAACAAGATTATTTCTCATTTTAAGCACCCAATGAATACCTCCTCTTGATGGACAGCCCTATTGATGTAAAATATATACCCTTTGACGTTTGTGGGCTTATATTCGGTGGTTGCTCTAGGAAATTTATTAGCTTCACAACTATTCTGTATATAACTGTGAAAAAGGGAGCATGTAAAAATGGAAAAAAAACGGTTATGAAAATTGATCAACAGAGTAGCTGCTGATACTAAGCAAATTAGTTTCTAAACTTGCACCCTAAACAGATCCGATTGTTGTCTCGCTGTTGAGAAAATAGGATTGCTAATCATAGAGTTCACGATTATTTCTGCAGCGTATTTAATGACCATTTCATCAACCGGAAACAGAATTCAGTAATCTAAAAGGCGAAGAGCTCAATCTTACTGTTATAAACACATATGATGCATCAAGTGCTGCGCAGCAATTTCCCTATTGCCGTCTTAGCCAAGCATCATGCGCATTAACTATTTTAAACGTAACAGCTTCAGAGTATAAGTAAAATTATTAAAAGTAAACGATTAATTTCTTCTTTATAGGTGGTACCACTAACATCTTTTTGCGTTTTTAGGGGCCTGTTTCTGTAAGACAAACGTTTATTTGTTCATCTGAATCTATTAGTCTTGCAGGAACACGATATAAAAGTTATACTGTATGTATCGCGTTTTTAAAACCTCTCTTCAATGCATCTTATTGAATTGTCGCCACTAAGCCGTTAATTGAAGCGAGCAAAAATAAATATCAATGGAAGTGCGCAACTCTAGCATCGACGCTTGTTTACACGCTACCCTTAAAATGATGATTTCCATATACACGAACATACTATAATTTTCATAGGTTGCTGCGCAGCACTTGGCGCGTCGAATGTGTTTGTGGTATAAAATCAAGCGATTTGAAAAAAATTCTACAGCAAAGCACACAGACTCCGAAGATTCTTAAAATTGTAAACCCTGCATATTTGTATATTCTATGTAGCACAGTGTAAATATTGTTCTACGATTTCTGGCCCACATAATTTGTTTTTCTCAGTGTATATACTTTTAAAAGAAATTACACCACGACACATTAATTATAAACCGGCAAGAGTAGAACACAAAATAGAACTGAAAACTTAAGCAAACATTACCGAAAAGAAAACGACCGACAAACACCGCAAAGAAAAAGGAGGTGAAAGAAAACCGCGTAATTAATGAGGCAAGTGTTTTGGCCTCCTCTTCTACTGAATAAATTTTTTTTCTTACACATTTTGCGTGTAAAAAAAAACTACACAATTGGGTTGTTAAAGACACCATGAAATTGATTTTTTTTTAATTATATTAACAGAAAAATAAACTTTCAAGATTTTTTTAAACAGAAAGATAAATATTGAAATATACACAGATATTCTCCAATATTTAAAAAATTTTTAATGAGTTTCATTGATTTTGTTCTTGTGTCTCATTTTGGCGAAAATTATACATTTTTGTATAGATAAACATTTAAAACGTGGAATAGATTTTAAGAAGAGAGGGTTATGAGTCAAGAGTATGTTTGATAAAGAATTATTATTAATTATAGCCAAAAGCGAATTCAATTTATTTGGACAATAATGAGGTGTGGCATTACAAGTACTGAAAGGCATTGAATAACATTATTGAAAAGTATTCAAATTTTAGCGTTTATAAAACATGATAAGTTTGAATAAAACTGAATAATTTAAAAAAAAATAATAATCGTAGACAGCCAAAAGCGTATTGTTATGATGTGTGTAAATTCGAATTTAAAAATTAAAGACACAAACCCACACCTTTAGCAGCGTCACTTTTTGTCTTTAGCAGGACAAAATGTGCTATTAACAGAGCACTGTTAACGGTATAACAGTGGTAATAAGTAGATTAGCCTTCTACTTTGCAATTATTGCAGACTATTGACATAAAATTTAATTGTTATGATTATTTTTGTTTGCTGTTTATATTGAGAGGCCTTGGAACCTTACCTTGCATATTGTATGGTACTCATAGGTCTAGTTCATATCATAAAATTAGCTCCCAAACATGAGGGCTTGTTCAGATGAATACTGTTAAACAGCTACCAGTGCTCTGTTAAGGGCAAATATTGCTCTGTTAACTCAAAATGTGGCGCTGCTAAAATTTATGGTTTCCGTCTTAGATTTTCAAATTCGAATTAAACTTCACACACATATTGTTGTGACGCTTTAACAAAATATTCGTCACAAAATGCCAGTCTTCATAAAGAATATCAGCCAAACTATCATTCCAAATTTCACTACTTTCATTGGAAAAGCAAGTTAAATATATCACAACAGATGTCGTATATTTTATACATGGTTTGAGTCTTTAATAAGTTACTCGGCATTTGAAAGAGAAAAATTCTCTCAATTATTCTTACATAGCCAGTTAATGAAATAGTGTGGAATTATGTGCCAAATTATTCAATAAAAAATGCAAAACCGAAGAAAAATGATTGTTCATCGAAACATATTCTGTAGGGGTTCCATCGGTATTAACCTGTGGAAATTTGTTGATTGGAATTGGAAGACTTCAAAAAGCAAAGGCCTCACCGATCAATAAAAAGTTCGAGAATGATGCATTACCACAGAAACATTTGTGTCAAACACAGGAAATTGGATATCAAGGGTAACGAATTGTTAGGGACATCCGTTGTAAGAAATAGAGCAATCAACAGCAAGCCAAATATCCATGTCGTTCAAACTGTGGTCGGAATTTAGCAAATGATCCACCATTACATCGCCAGACCACACATATCTCAAATATGAACCGGCTGAATCTGAGAGATCTAGACTAGGCAATTTGGATGCATTCGATCCCTGCATCCTTAGATTAACATTTATTTCGATCTTTGCTGAACTGTCTAAAATAAGTAAATTTGAATTCCGAATAGGCTTGCCAAGAGCACTTTGATCACATTTTCACCCATAAAGTCTACATTGGTGGTTTTATCATAAAAAAAATAAAGCATGTTTCGAACTTAGGAACCCCTTAAACGCTTTAATTCTTACAATTTAAATAAAACAAAGGATGTGTGTAAAACCTCTTGATACCGATATGTGTGAAATATAATATCGTTCAAATGTGCGCCATGGTTTCAATTTTCTACTACTCTGGCGCATAATTTAGGCTGAATTTGACTGATGGATGGCTTTGAAGACCTCTGCGATGTACGGCTTATTCCCATACAACTGCGACGTAAGAAAGCCCCACAAGAAAATTTCTAACGGTATTAAATCGCAAGATTTCGTTTCGTTTCCTTTCACGTAATATTAGTCGCCGTAGTCTAGTAGGTAGTGTGTTGGGTTATTAGGCGTGAGGCGACGGCTCAAACCCTAGGTCAGATATATCCAACAAAAAGCGAAGTATTAAAAAATATTTTTCCGGCAACTGCCTCTCAGCAGATTTCTGGCAAAAACTCAGAGAGTAAATAACATTGCCATGAAATATTTTTCAAAAATCTGCCGTTCGAAATCGACTATAAACATAAGTGTTGTGAGAAACTTGGTCGCAATTCTGATTGAACGGTTGTAATGACCAATTATGTGTGCATGAATGTATGTGTGAGATCTTTTGAATCCGATATGTGTGGAATACAACATCGTTTAGATCTGCACCACGGATTCAATTCCAATTTTCCACTACTCTGAGGCAAAATTTAGGCTGAATTTAACTGATGGCATGGGTAATGGTGGCTCTGAGGACCCCCTGAGGCTTATTTCTGCGACTTAAGGAAAAACGCATGAGATTACCATGCCCTTCAAGTGCACCTGCAGAATACCCAATGCGATATGAGCTGTCCGACCTACATATATATATATGTAGCTTCAACAAGATGACCGTTATCAACCATCAAAATTCGAAAGTGCCTATTGAAACACCCGATGTAAAAGGAAGATTGACAAATTTTTAACCGAACTTTTTCTATCAGCCAGTTTTACTAAAAAAAGTTTACTGGGCTACTTTTATTTCTGTTATTCCCATTTTAAATTGTAACGGATGTTTGTATTTAAAGTAATTTTAATATTATTTAAATACCAGTATGAGTCTACCATAAAAAAATAAAATAAAAATAAAATGAGAAAAAATGGAATGAACAAAAAAAGAGTTAAAAATATAGAACTACTCAGACGGCATAATTACGATTATGCTGGTTGTTTTAAACCCAAAAAAAAGCAAAAAAAAAATTATTTCGAATGTGGGTTTAAAAGAAGAGACAAAATCTGTTGACCTTGTAAAAAAAGAACATAATTTAAGTTTTTGTTGTAAAATTTGTTTGTAGACGATATATACTACTCACATGGCCAATTTACCCTGAATTTTATTTACTATACAGAGAGTAAGTTCTTGACATACTCTGTGTATAGAGAAACGTGAGCGCAGAGTATATAATGTGTGTGTGTGTATCTGTTTGAATTTAAAATTGTTTTTAAAGCAGATTTAAAATGATTTTTTTTTTATAAAAAAAATCTGTTTTATTGTACAAAGCAGAAAAACAAAAGGAAATCTGATATTTTCCATAAGATTTATTACAATTTTTAGTTGAAATACCGGCTGTGGTTGACAGACATCCCTTGTGCGCATGCGTAAACTAAGGAATCAAAATCATGATGAAACAGGTGTTGAGTTGTCGTTGTATTTTTCACTTTTTTGTATGAAAATTTATATTTTTATTTTATTTTTTTTTTAATTTAATTTCATCTGAAATTTAAGTCAAGTATGAAATTATTTTGATTTTTTTTTATTCTTCTGGTTTCTAGTATTTCTTCTTTTTGTCATCTTTTTGAAAAATATTTTAAAATATGAAAACAACACTTTATTTCATTATTTAATTTTACATTATCATTGTTATTGTTATTTATTATATATTGTTTATTTAATTTTTTTTTTTTTTCTTTATTTTTTCAATAAATTACTTTGAATTTAAACAAAAGTTAGGGTGACATTGTCATGGTATTGTCTCGAACTAAAGTCAATGACTTTTCAAATTTAAAATATTACAATGCGTGGGTAGATTGCTTGTAAATTATTAATTAAATGATTTTATTTGTTATAATAACAAACAAAAACAAATAATAAAATCACGGAGAACAACAGAACTTTCAAACAAAGAAAAATTAGACAGAAAACAAAATGTTCTCGAAAATGTCATAATATTTACAAAAATTGAATTAAATTAAAAAAAAAAATAAAATGAAAACCAGTGAATAATAAAACAAAATGAAAACTAAAAAATAAGAAAAATAAGAAATAATTTATGTGTGTGTGAAGATAAATTTGAATTTAACAAAGAAGCAAACCCATACTTTTAGCAGCACCACTAAATTTGCTATTAACAGAGCACTGTTAACTGCTTAACAGTGGCAATAAGCATATTAGTCTTCTTCTTTGCAATTATTGCAGAATATTGACATAAAATTCAATTCTCATTATGATCATTAGTATTTGTGAATAATAACGTTGAAGTGTAAGGGATTAATTTTCTCAAATTCCAAAATTATTCCAACTATCCCACTGCCACGGTTTGAAAGAGGACCCTTTGGACTACCATTCGCATATAGTCGGGTATGGCCACTAATCTTCTAGAGAATTTTTTAAAGTAAAAAATTTACGTTTTCAGAGCCAATTTTCTCAATATTATACCATTTTTTTTTTGTGACTGTATTGCTGATTATATTAAGAGGCCCTGGAACCTTCCTTCGAATATGGTATGGTACTCACAGACTTAGTACACATACATATATCCTAAAAATTAGCTCCTAAATAAGTGAGCTTGTTCAGATGGATACTGTTAAACAGATAACAGTACTCTGTTAACCCATTAGTGCCCAGTGGCAACTTAAGTTGCCAGCAGAGGTTGCCTTAGTTTTTATGCTCTGAGAGGAAATTGAGAGTAAAAAACAAAACGGTAACCGTTAGAAATTTTTAATAACACGTAGTTTTATTTATTTCTTTTTATTCTATATCGATTGCTTTTACAGTTTGGAAGATAAAAGCTTTTAATTATTAAGTATTTTTTCTTGTCGGTTTTTAACCGAGGCTGCTGGATTCAAATGTAAGTTTATCGAATTTTATAACTATTTTTGCAAAGAAGAAGTATGTTTGGATAGAAATACACCTTAACCTTTGTTTTAAACTAAAATTTTATCAATTTGCTTTTAATATTTTTTATAATTGAATGTTTTGTGATGGTGGCATCTTAAGTTGCCACTGGGCACTTAGGTGTACTTTTTGTGCAGTGATGTGTTCTATTGTTTTTTTGAAGTGAAATTGTTAAAAATCAGTGTGTGCATTTTATTTTCGCCCATAATTAGAAATTTTTAATATACTAAGTCATCGCATAAAAGAACACTAATACTTGAAGAAATTTTGGATATGCTTAGGCTTTCGAAAAATTAAGAAATACCAAAAGATATTGTTTAGTTCCGTTTCTATAGAGCTGAACAAGATACAGATATGGATTCAGACAATTCGGATGCAGAAGTAACTGGAGACCTGAAAAAATTACCCCGATGTATTTTAAGATCTGAGCTAGAAATTGAAAATTTTGGAAATATCTAACACTGAGGAATTTATACAGCCGTTACGAAAGAAGCAAAAACGAATGAAGCGAAAATGGAGCAAATTTGATATACCGCCCTCTGGTTCAAACTTCGCGGAATCTAATACTGATTAATGTTTTGTGCGGAAGATTTTAAGGAGAAGTTTGAGGAAGGGACCAATCTTTATGCACATCAAAAAGGCAATCATCCATTTTCTGTTGATCTAGATCAAACATTTATTGGCATTCTGCTTTTTAGTGGTTACCACGTTCTACCTTCTCGACGTATGTACATGACAGATATCTGTCCAGTGGCAACTTAAGTTGCCAGGCTAAAACATCCCTTTAACCCCATTTGCTCGCAAAGTCGCTGAACAAAGAGTGTTTCTTAGACCACAAGCAATACTTGTTTAAAATCTGGTGATAAAACTCACAAAAAAATAATTCGGGCATTAATGGGTTAAGGGCAAATTTTGTTCTGTAAAGAGAAAATTTTGCTATGTTAACGTCAAATGTGGCGCTGCTAAAATTTTTGGATTGCGTCGTGGAATTTCAAATTCCAGTTTATCTTCACAAACATAAATAATTTTATTTCTAAATTTTTTTAGGAAGTTGTGTGTTTTAATTGTATACATGAGAGGCGGTATCTACAGTATAAAGTCGATGCCGATCGGCAGATTTTTGAGAAACTTTTATATTTCATTTTGTTGGAGATGTCGGACATGGGGTATGAACCGAGACTTCACGTCTAATAAGCCAACACCCTACCTACTAGACTACATCGACTTCAATGTGTGAAAATACTATATGCAATTAGAACTTCCAAAATAGTGTTACATTGTGATCAGACTTATTAAAAAATATGCTTCCACCTTTACTGGTTTAAGTTCGAAAAGAGCCTTAAAGGATAGCTTTTCATAATAAAAATATGGGAGTGACGCGTCGAACACTATATTGGTCGAAAGAAAAAAAAACTTTTAATACGTTGTCCCTGAACTTTTCGACCATGCCACGTCAATCATCGGTGACTGACAGCATAAAATATTATATAAAACTAAAACAACGTAAATTTATCGGAAAGAAAGTTATAGGAGTTGTTGCTGAGATCTTTGTTTTTCACGACCATTATTTCTTAAATAATTGATAAATTTCTTTCCAGAAACAGACCAGAATCTCTCTTGGGAATTGAACCCACAATTCCACGCTAAAGTCATTCATTTTTAAGCAAAGCCTATTCACCTATATTCCAGTGAAATGCATTAAACGAGTTAACTAAGCTGATCGTTCCAAAAAATGTTTCCGAAAATTTATTTTTTTAATGAAGACTTAATTTTTTTCTCGAAATTATAATTATAAGATTTCAATATCAATAACATCACTTACCTTCATATCATTTATGATCTGTTGAAATAAACTGCCCAAAGCAGAGCTATCTCGTTCCATGCTCATCTCCATTTTGTTACAATATTTTGTTGTTGTTTATATTATTTGGTGTATTAATTAATTAATTGATTTCAAATGCAGAGGAGTTTAATTGGTTTGATGTATTGATTTTAATTAATTATTTAATTGACATTAACATTGACAATTAACTTTACGTAGTAACAGTCTTTTTGTTGTTGTTGATATTAAAAATCTTTTTAATTGCAAACATTGAATCGGAGAATGAAAGACAAAAAAAAGAATATTTCATTAAACAAACAAAAAAATGAAGGAAATTCAAAAATATCGTTTACGTATGTATGGTATATTAATTGTATTGAAGAATATTAATTGATTATTGATTGATTGTTAGAGATTGTTTCGTTTTTTTTTTTTCTTTTTGTTTCCTATTCTTAGGTTTGAAGAAGTTTCATTAAACGAACGAACTCCTTAAGTCATTTGATTGTAAAATAAAGTCAAGAATTCATTAAATTGACGAAACATTTTTATGTTGATTTATTAGAAATTCTTTTTTATTTCAAAGTCGTTTCTTTTGCCGGGATTTTGGGTTTCTTGAAAAGGGAGTTGTTTTTTATATTCGATCTGAAATGAGAGAAAAATAAAATTAATTAGATTTAATTAAAAATATTTAATAAAAATAATTTCATTCATACTTAATCTAACAAAAACATTTAATGTACAGCATATTACTTAAAACAATTGTATTTAAACGGATTCATAGTTTGAAATATCCTCATTTTTTTATTTAGAATTTTATCAGATATAGGTTATAACAAGGCGAAAGATCAACAATATGTCTGTCAGAAGGGCATGTGTAAATATAAGAGTTATTTGAAAACTTCTAGCCGCTGATAATATTCGGAATACCAAACCTTCAATAACATGGCAATTAAACACAAAAAAACCTAAAGAACACTCATTTGGGTGACTGCTTAATACTATAGATTCGAATAAAGTCGATAAACATTTTAAAAAAGTAATTCAAAATCTTTCTTGAAGTCTATGGTATAAAGCTTAATCTGATCATTAGATTTGCCAAGAAATCTTAGTGTTTAAGTTATAGAACCAGCATTACCAAATCTCAACCAATCCGCTAAAATACTTCCGTCACATTTATTAAGTGACGCAATGTAATTGAAATCGCTGAAATCATCAGAATGTAATACTGCATGACAAATAAATTAATAGTCAGAAGGCTAACACAACACAGAGGACCTGCACCTTGTTTATAATCGAATTACTGAAATCGCCTCTACACTGATGATATTTCAAGGTATTAGTGCCCCTTCCGTTAGTAGACTCAAGTGAAACTTATTAAGGGGCATGACTGTGTCTAGGGCCAATAAAAGATCTCTAAAGATAAGAAAACTTAATTCACTGCAGGAAAACTAAATTAACCCGTTGACTGCCGCGGCAATTTTCAGAAAACTGGCCACGCAAGCCAACATTGACTTTTTGTTCTTTTCCCAGATGCCATTTAAATAGCACTGATATAATACAATTTTATTCGTAGCTACACAAAAATGGCGGGTTCAGTGAGTACGAGATAACTAGTAGTTGGCACCCTAGAAGGGAACGGAATCTACGTGTTATCTCGTAGTCGGCGGTCAACTTGTTAATATGGATAATGTCACATAATTTATGACTATGCTTCACAGTTTTCCAACAGCCACTTGTTGAGAAAACATCTGTTAAATTAGTTGTCATTTATTCAGTCTGTATTGTCAAATCACCATGGACGACCATACGCGACTACATACGTTTGCTGAATGGGCTCTGAAGCAGTTGGCAGTTAATCCTAATTTTCATCGAAATGTTATCTTCAGCGATGAGGTCCATATCTGGATGAATAGGGACGTAAGCAATCAAAATTGTCCAATTTCGAACGACATCAATCCGCACGACTGGATTTGGCCAAGGCCATCGCTGTTAACGGTGTGCACTATTGATTTTTTTGGACTGAATTTGATGATTTTGACACCCTTGAAATATGGTTTCAACAGGGCCGCAGTATAGCCACACAACACACGTCACATTGAGCGCATGGTGGTCTTACGTGGAGGTTTTATTTTTGCAACTTGAATGATTTTTACTGTTTGAATTGGCCTTCAGTGCAATGTAATATATAACGTCACTTAAGCGATGAGAACCCTATGTTGAGCTGGTTGTTCATTAGGTGATAGATTTTTACAATTTTCTTGTTTATATTCCCTCCTTTCATTCTTTTAAGCAACGTAATATCTCAAACACAAAACTACTTTTTCTCCTTCTTATTCTTTTTGATTTGCTTTATTTCTGTTTCAACCTGACATGATGTGTACTAGAGATCAGCAATGAGTATTCAAAAGATGAGTAGATTCGAATCATACTTATAATTTCTGATACTTATACGCATTCGTACTTATTTTAATATCATACTCATACTACTCATATTCAAAGTTTGAAGTACTAATCGTACTCATTCTTAACAATAGGCATGATGTTGTTGATTTCGACTCTCCTTTACTCAAAATTTACTAAAATCATAAAATAAGTATGATTCGCGTACGCAATACTACAATACTCACTAGAAGGTTGTGTGTTTGCTTTGCTTGCTGTCTTCGTCTTTTTCTTTCTTTCGTTTTTTTTTTTTTGTAGCAACAACTAAGACTGTAAATTTTGATGAATAATTCTCGAATCATTTAAGAGTATTATGAGTATTTTTCTAAATTTATGAGTCTGAATGAGTAGGCGTATGAATCAAACATATTTCGGATGTTATGAGTTTGATGTCAACGTTGTACTCATACTCATTGCAACCTGTACTTATAAATCAATGTTGTAGTGAGTACGAATGAATCAGAGCATTTAGTTGAATTTCAATGCTGTTGACTTACTCATCGAAGTCGCCGTAGTCTAATAGGTAGTGTGTTCGCTTATTAGACGTAAAGCCCGGGCCAGATATCAAAGCGATATATGAAAAAAAAAATATTTCTTCGGCAACTTCCTCTTAGCAGATTTCTGGCAAAAACTCTGAGAGTAAATAAACCTGCCATGAAAAAGTTTCTCAAAAAAATCTGTCGTTCGGAGTCGACGTTAAACTGTAGGTCCCGCCACTCACGTATAAAATTAACGCACACAACATGAGTGGTATGAGAAGCTAGGCTGTAATCCTGACTGAAGGTTTTGTAATGGCTAATTATGTCATGTATGTATGTGTGTATGACTTACTCATACTCGAAATTTCATGAGTATTTACGAGTAGCGAAAAAAAGATTCATTGCTGATCTCGGATGTGTATTATCGCTGTCATTTTCTCTTGGAAGCGAGGTGGTCACAAAGCTTTCTAAGCGGATTTTTTAAAGAGGATTCACTACCACTTAATTTTGAAAATTTGGACACCATTTGCAGGGATTTGTAGTCAAACATTTTAATACCTCTTCTCTCCCTCTGGATTTGGTTGAGGAAAAAGTGGACAATTTCAAATACTAATAAAGAAAATAATGAATAAACATATGTATGTACATACACCCCAACTTCTGTCCCTACCATTAAGTTGCCATTAATTTTTTTTGTTATTAAAAATATGAAAGTCGGAAACTCTACGATTATTATTAAATTAAATTTCTTAATACTCGCTATTAAAAAGCAATTAATAACAAATTACTTGCCATTAAAACACTTTAAAAAACGAGTTTCATTTTTCGTTAAGAATTCAACATAAAATTGAATTGAATAGCAAATAAGGAAATATTCAAACATGTTTACTATACATACAATAAACAATTAATTAATAATAATAAGTAATAATTAATTAATACTACATATTAATATTAATTTTATTAAATAAACGTGACTTCTAATAAATTTGTTTTCACATTATTTAGTTTGTTGTAGTGACTACCATACCATCATCACTTGAAATTAGAATATTATTTCCTGTCTTTGTTTTCCGTTTTTTTTTTTTGACTCAAAGAAATTTGTCGACATGATTTTATTACTCGTCACTCTTGTTGTAACGGTGAAGTTGTAGGCGTTTTTGGTTCGTATAGATTTCAAATGAAAGGGAAATCATCATCATCAGTGTTGTTTTTATCGTCGTTATCGATAAAATCGTGTTGTTTTTCTAATGCATTGCCGTCAGTCGTTAAAAACTGTTTGATTTCGTAATTAAATAAAATGTTTTCTTTTTTTTTGGTAACTTTTTCTTCTTCGTTTTCTTTTTATAACGAACTTGTTTAACTTTCACAAAGGAACACATTTCGTAGCGTCTCCCAGCAAGACATGTTTTTAAAAACAAAAAAAAAAATGAAGTAAAATTAAAAGAATGTTTCACATAAAAAAAGCTGGAATTTTGATTGGAAACTAAATTGATTTCTTTTTATTTTTATTTTAATTTTAATTTAAGTTTCCAGTGGGTGTAAGGCAAAGTTAACACAAAAATTAAAATTTTCCCCTGTTTTGTAGTTTGAGTTACAAAAATTTTTATTTGAAAATATTTTCTTTTTGTAGTTTTAAATTTAAAATGTTAAAAACATGATGAATAAATAAGAAATAAAAAAAGAAAATTTTTCTGTGAGAAAATAAAGGTCAGTGAAAATCGTACACACATACAAATTATTTTGAATGTACAAAATAAGAATAAATTGTATTGTATGTTCGGAAAGATCGATAACAAATTTAATCTAAAATGAAACACCTTTTCATCATACAATATTTAAATCGATAACGTTTTGCCATTATTGATGCAAAGCTACAATGCCACTGTAAAACTTCTGAGTTATTTTTTTTAGTGCAAAATTGATCCAGTAATTACCCGAAGGTAAAGGGTGTTTTTTATAGAGGTATAGAACTTTAAGTTGGCATTACTTTTCAAGATGGCGACCGATTTAACAGCTGCCAAGTGATTTATTCTCAGTTTGGTTTGGCAATTCATCATGAATAGACTCACGCCTGAACAACGCTTGCAAATAGTGCAATTTTATTTCGAAAATAATGGTTCTGTGCGGAAAACGTATCACGCACTACGTCCATTTTATCGTTTTCGCACCACGTTTACTCTTATTGATAACTCGCATCCCCAGAAACGCTGTACGGTGCGTACAGAAGAAGGTATTGCTGCTGTAGAGCGTAGCATTGAGGAAGACCCGAATGAGTCCATCCGCCATCGAGCACAGGAATTGGATTCGTCGAATGGGCCCAAAACGAGATTACCGTTGTTCCCGATTTTCATAAGCGAATTTTGTTTAGCGATGAAGCGCAATTCTGGTTGAATGGCTACGTCAACAAACAAAACTGCCGCATTTGGAGTGAAGGTAATCCTCAAGTGTATGTGGAAACACAGTTACATCCAGAAAAACTGACTGTTTGGTGCGCTTTATGGGCTGGTGGAATCATTGGTCCGTACTTTTTCAAAAACGATGGTGGCAAGAACGTTACAGTCAATGGTGATCGGTATAGAGCCATGATTACTAACTTTTTCATTCCTGAATTGAATAACCATGATGTCCAGGAGATGTGGTTTCAACAAGACGGCGCCACATGTCATACAGCTCGTGCCACAATAAATTTATTGAAAGACACGTTTGGTGACCGAATAATTTCACGTTTTGGACCTGTGAATTGGCCTCCAAGATCTTGTGATTTAACACCGCTAGACTACTTTCTGTGGGGCTATGTAAAGTCATTGGTCTATGCGGTAAAGCCACAAACGCTTGACCATTTGGAAGACAACATTCGCCGTGTTATTACCGATATACGGCCACAAATGTTGGAAAAAGTCATCGAAAATTGGACGTCCAGATTGGACTACATCCGCACCAGCCGTGGCGGTCATATGCCAGAAATCATATTTAAAATGTAATGCCACAAGATTATCTTTCGGATAAATAAAATTCATGTCAATCGAATAATCCATCGTTGTTTTATTGCAACTTAAAGTTATATACCTCTATAAAAAAACACCCTATATAAGGTTCGACGATATTATTCAGTCATGCTCTCAGTTTCTTCTGTTTCATCAGATGTGGTCTCGCGTTATCACGGTGGAACACAAAACCTTGTCAGTTGATCAATTCTGACCGTTGAGTATGTAGTGTGTGGGCATATTAGACGTGAGGACTTGGTTCAAACCCCAGGTCAAAAATATGAAAAAATATTTCTTCGGTTTCTTGCCCATGTGCCATGGAAAGTTTCTCAATAATCTGTCATTCTGAGTCGAAGTTAAACTGTAGGTCATGCCACTCATGTGTAAAATTAACACACACACAAAATAAATGGTATGAGAAGATAGGTCGTAATCCTGACTGAAGGGTTGTAATGACCAATTATGTACATATGTATGTGAAATACGTTCCTTGGGTATGTCTTTAGAACCTCTGCTATCGCTATCAACTTCATTTTTCTGACATGCGATTTGAACCTTGGCCTAACGTCTAATAAGCCTAGACTACGGCGACCTCCACGTATTTGATATACCCTGCATAACTATTTGTGTATAGCAAAATACTGTTCAAATCAACAACAAATTGATGATTCTTAGCATGTTTTATCATAAAAAAAAAATACCCGAATTGATGTATCGATATGTGATAATACATCACTCCAAGCCAGAATCAAAACGATGACCATCTGAGAGGACTGCAAGTTTTTAAGTGCAATTCGTTCAAAGACTCAACAGTCGATTGACAAGCTTATAGCATCTGTATTTCTAAAATTCTTCCGTTATTTTGAACAGGGGGAAAACCTTCAACAGCGACCATTACACAGCGTTGTTGACTACCAACTTCTCAGCCGTACTGTTACTACATTTTAGAACCGTCTGTGCAAAATTTGTAATTGAACTGTCTCGAGTTCGACAAGAGAACGCTTCGCATTCTAATAGGAATTCTAACAGGATACTGTGCTATTTGTAGTTGCCTACAAGCTCGGTGTGCCCCACCAGGATTACTGCAGACGCTGCCATGTTGTGGAGGAAACGAAATCGGTAGAATACCTTTTACGCGAGTGCTCTGCACTTCAGAATTGACGTCATTGGTTATTGTTTGACAGATCGTTTAAAGAACTGGGCATGGTGACGAATGTGCGACTAAAAGAACTGACCGGTTTCATCCGGAGCTCGGGGTGGTTCAAACCCACCACTAACGAATCATGACAAGGGGTCTTACCTCAATCTGGGTGACACAATGCGGCCATATGGGCCACCGAGTAAACTTGCCTTTGAACGACAAGTTACCCGTTAACTTAACCTAACCATCTCGAGAACACAATGGGTGTTCTTTCGATCATCAACTCATTAAATGTTTACTAAGACTTTTTTTGTTCAAATTAATGTAAAATTTTCATTTCCAATTAATAGTTGGTAGTTCGATTCGATTTGTTTTAAGTTTTAAAAAGTCGTTTAAAAAAAAATATTTTTTTTTTATTTATTGAAAATCTTGATGGCATGGTAAATAAATTTGTTATGGTCGTTTTATTTCCATTTTCTTCTCTTTTATTTTTTTCTTATTTTTTTGTACATTTGTTAACATAAAGCCCTTTTGTTAACATGAAATTAAAATGCTTTTTACAGATTTTTCAATGGGATACCAAATTTGTTATGCTTAAATAAAAGAAAATTTTTTTTAAATGAATGAATGACCTTGTATGGGCCTGTGGGCCTGTTATAAAAATAGTTTAAATGCCTATAAAAATTTAATAAATAAAAAATACAAAAAATGAACGAACAAAAGTACACAAATTACAAAATATACGTTTAAATAAATTATAAATGTTATGCTTTACATGGATGTATTATTTTTTTAAACCATATTTGCAGTGAAAGAAAAAAATTAAAACCTTTTGAAAAGTCATTTGCAAGAAATTTTATTTTTATTTTTTTGTAAACTTGTTAATTGCATTTAAATAAACAACAAAAGCAATACATATTTGGTAACAGCAGCAACAACAGCATGTGGCAGTAGCACACAGTGTATACGAGTATGTTTGTGTAATTGTAGTCTCAGTTGTACCCAATTGGTATTGGCCAACACAACCAGAGCCGTTTTACTACTGTATATGGTACACATGGTCAACAACTCTGTGCAATAACAGAGGTAGCAGTAGTAATCACAGCCTTAAGACATAGCTCAGTAAAGAAAAAGTCAACCCTAAAATGGGTCAACACGTTCTCGGTATGAAGACATACAGTCCACAGGGACTTGTAACTAAGTTTTCCTTTAAAAAAACCTTGTGAGTCTGTCTACCTCCAAACAAAAAATTGCAAATATTTACCTCGTCATTGTAAACGGTATAGGCAAAGCTAGAATGACAAAATAATAATTTTTCTTTCTAAAAATAAAAAAAGAAAGAAAACGAAAGAAGAAAAAGAATTAAAATATTCCAAATGCATTTGTGAACTTCCCTTCATTTCTAATGCTTTTGTAAAAATAGTTTTTCCAATTTTAGACCTTGCTTGGTATTTAGTTTCTTATTATAGTGTTAGAATAAATACGAAAGAAAAAACCGATTTAGACGACTTCCTCAATGTTTTAATTTGACTTGCAAAAATCGTCTGGCAAATAACTATTTAATGCCTCTTTTTTCGTTTGGCTGCCATATTGCACAACCTTTCTTTTTTTATAAAAAAATAAATTAATTTTCTTTAATTAAAGATTTTTTTCCACTGAGCTAGTAATGACATCATTATTGATTTACAGGGCTTCTTATTTATTTCTTATAAAAATTGCGTATATTTTTAGGCTGTTATATAAAAGGTCAAAAGGAAGCATAGTTTAAGGAAAATAAAAAAAGTATGCTAATGAATCCATACACTTAAAAAAATAATTGTGTAGCAAATAAGACAAAGAAAAAATATACGTCGTAAAGTAAGTCTATTTTGTTTAATTTAATACATGCAGTAGAGATCAAGTGGCCGTATTGTATTAGGCAGCGTGATGGGTTATTAGACGTATCGCAACGGTTCAAGGCCCACGTCAGGCAGAAATATGAAAAAAAAAATTTTTAGTGAGTTCCTCTCACACACAACATTAATGGTGTGAGAAGCTAGGTCGTAATCCTGACTGAAGGATCGTAATGTAAATTCAGTTAAGTAACTAAATTATACGCATGAGGGGGCTGGCGTAGATTACTATTTCTGGAAGGAAAATTATCACCGAATTGATTATGTAGTAAATCAAGTAGTTAAGCTCGCAAGTTGCTTCGTCTAATTCAAATAAAATGTTAGTGATGTATACTTGTTTAACCTTTGGAAACAAAAATTCATTCACTTCCTTGCTCATTTCGGAAGAAAGAAAGTTGTGAAAGTGTCAACCGCAACGAAACATTCAATTTTAATGGATTCGCTCCACTAAACACAATTCTTAAATAAAAATATTCAACTTAGGCCAGTTTGAAACGAGCCCATTTAGTAAATATACGATGCAAAAAATTGGTCGTTTGGCTTTAATTTTTATGCGAGGTGTATTCTTTACGCATGTAAGAAAGATCCGTACGGAAAATTTTACAGGTAGTCGAAGAACAAAGGTCAACAAGTTAAGTAAAACGACTAATCGACATTTCGACGTTTTCTTTGAGAATTCGCACTACAGTAGTAATATTCTGTGTGGTATGCACTTTTCCTTGCTTGTTGACGGTTTCTTTAATCGAGAAGAGTAAAAATATCGTCAAAATGTTCAATATCTGCAAGAACTGCTTACTAATTAGGCCTGTTACGTTGAGCTTAAAATGGACAAAGTATTCTGTGAACTTCGCGTATTTTTTAAAGTAAATAGTTGTTCTAGCGTCAATGGATTAGTTGTAAACCTTACATACATAATTAGTTATTACAACCCTACAGTCAGGATTACGACCTAGCTTCTGACACCACTTATGTTGTGTGTGTTAAATTTATGCATACAGTTTCAAATCGACTCCGACCGACAGATTTTCATAAACTTTTCATGGCACATTTATTCACTCTCAGAGTTTTTGCCAGAAATCCGCTAAGAGAAAACCGACGTAGAAATATTCAAATTTCGTTCTTTTAGAGATGTCTGACTTGGGGTTTAAACCGTGACCTCATGTCTAATAGACTACTACCTAACTGAATTACAGAATTATAAACACAGTTTAATATTCTCAGCAGTCAAGTCATTGTTTTTGATATCAACAACCACATGCAGGGTGTTCTTATAGTCTAAATAATTGAGGGTTGAAGTATTAGAGTGACGATTGGGGGTACACTTCCATCAAAGCCTTATAATTGTAATATAATTCGTAATTTTATTTTAATTAATAAATAATATAATTTTTCTGCAACAAAAAAGTTGTTAACCGATAACTAGAAAAAAAAAATCGTCAGTATACTCATCAAGAGGTTTCTTAATGAACCCCCTGCTGCACTACCATTTATATATAGCGGCATAAAGGAGCACATGCACATTTTTGAAATATAAGCCTTTATCCTTACTCTAGATAAAAAAAATTGATTTATCACTTCAACTACAACACATATAAGAATTAGTTTGCGTCTTAGATTTTCAAATTCGAATTTATCTTCATACACATGTAACATGTGTATTTCTTATGCTCTTTAGAGTTTGAAAATACGCAAATTATGTATGTTTGTTCACGTTTCAAACCATTTCCGAAATTTCGAAAACAAAAACTTTAACGTTGTTTGTAACCTCATTTTCACACAATGTTTTATTACTTTTTTTAATTCAAATTGTAATGATTTATTAAACAAGTAAAATTTTATTTAAAAAAGCATTTAACACCCAAACAAAGAAAATTTTTTTTAACAATTTAAACTTACAAAACTGACACTTTATTTTTACATTAAAATACCTCGACATGACATTGAATTCAGATAATAATAATACATGAAAACTAAATACGAATTAAAAAAACCTGATTTACAATTTCATTAAATGTTACATACATGTACATATATGTACATATGTATATACGTACGTACGTATATAATACATGTAAATGAAAATAATTTTCTTGCCCACTGTATAACAGTATTCTATTAAAAATATAACATTTAAACCACCGACCATGACTAAAAAATTCAAAAAAGAAAAACACAAAAAAGGAACTGAACTTTTAATTTGATAATTAAGAAAATAAAATTAAATATCTAAAAATAAAAAGAAGTAAACTTTGTTTATGAAAGCAAAAGAAACGCCAACTTTTGTTGATAAACATATGTACATACATAAGTAAAGACAGAAGAGAAAAAGGTTTGTTGAACTTTATAACTGATATCTGCGCTGGTACTATTTGTTTACACTTCCCATCCCATACATGTTATTGTTTTTCACATGTGTTAGATAATTACAACGAAAAAAAGAAAACGAAAAAAAACATTAACTATGACATTTACTATAACAATAATAAAAACAATAACAATATAGAATAACTTAACATTTTACAACACTATTAAAGGAATAACAAGAAATTACTCAAAACTAGAAATGAAAATTCAGAAAAACAAAGGAAAAATAAGAAAATAAAACGAAGAAAATAAAGATTTATAATTACAGTCAGTCAAGAAAATGTTTTTACATAAGAAAAATTGTTAGATTTTGACTTTGTAAAACTATTAATTATTTTTTTATCTTCCTAGTATTATGGTAAAAGAAAAGTCGAAAAGAAGAATTTTAACGATGACTTTGATTTTTTTGATCTATTTTTTGCTCAATAACTTGCATTATTTTGGCCGATGACTTGCAGTTTTTAGTCGATGTCTTACATTTTTTTTTTTTGTTCGATGACTTGCATTTTTTGGGCAATGACTTGCATTTTTTTATCGATGACTTGCATTTTTTGGCCGATGACTTGCACTTTTTGCTGATGACTTGCATTTTTGGATCGATGACTTGTTTTTTTTTCATTTTTGTCGCTGAGATGTATTATTTTCTATATCCCCGGTTCCATGTAACGCCCGACCGTAACGAAACTGTTTTGGAATCCTTGAAACCATGGCTACCCAGCTACTAGTTTCACCCACAGGTACATTTTTTATCCGATTTAGCCGCATTTATATTGAGCACTTTTTTGCAGAAAGTAAGGTGATGATATCGTTTTGCGTCTTAAGACGTCATTTCCGAATATGAATAAATATATTTATATGGACATCTATGATTATCAAGTCATGCCTGGAATAATTGTTAATCGCCTTCTTACATTCCAGAACAATTCTTGATACTGTGTTTCTGGATGTTATTGTCGTAATAATCATTTGACTTTCATTGATGATATTTAAAGCCCGTTGTATTTTACAAAATTTTTACTGACCCAGACCATACGTTCTCTAATTGCGCGTTCTTCCCACTTGTAAAACCGTATTCTGATACCGTTGCCGGAGACATAGTTAGGTCTCTGGTTCTTCTTAATGGAGGTCAAGTCCCGTTCTATCTCCATTAGCAGCCATCCGTGTAACAACTACAACCACGTATCTTTCAATTAAAATTTTTATTTTGTTCTCTTCTTTTTAATAAATTTTTCAAAAATCAACACCGAAAAAAAAGTTACTGTGTTAAAAACATTTTCTTTAGCCTAAATGCAAAGCAGCAGCATCGTTGCTTGTTGTCGCGTTGCATTTAAGATAATCATTTCCCTATACACCAATGTATTCTATTTTTGAGAGATTGCTGTGCTTGCTATGTTGCGTCTATTGTGTTTATGGCATCCTAATAATCTTATCAAGAACATACAAAATTAAGAAAATAAGCTCTCTCTTCAAAAAAAAAAAATAAGAGAACAAACTGTAAAACAACGAAGGATAACAACAATAACAAACACTACAAAAGTAGATAAAATATGCGTGCAAGTGCCTCAAATACAATTGAATGGCTGATTAGCAAAAGCTTAAGCATGACTGTCTCCCATAGCAGCAATAGTAATAATAAAATAACAACTATGTACACTATTACGACAAATAACAGCAATAGTAGTAACTGCTGTAAGATAAAGAACAACTGAAGGTTACTAGAGTAGAAATACATAAGGTGCTCTCATATATTTAATCAAGCAAATAATTTGGCTGTTGTTTATACGCAATTATTCTCTTAACTTAGCAAAATAGGTAACAGAGTTTCCGACATCTTGAGTGGAAATCACGGGCATCCGATTATTTCGATAATATCTCCCACAAACTTTGTTATATTTAAATTTAAGGAATGAGATCCTTATCGACGTATAAATTCTGGGTTATCTATGGAGGAACAGTTCACACAGTGCTCATCAATTTGTTGCTGTTGTTAGTTTAGTGTTGGTACGCCCGTCACCCATTTTCAAGAGGTTTCGCATACCCTACACATTGCATTGATATCTTTAGAATCTCAACTATCTCTATTAATTTCACTTTGCGATCATTCAAAATTATTTTGTGGACTTTTTTGTTGATGTTACCATCGGTAACAGCATTTTGGCGGCATTCACCACGTCTTCAGTTTTTATTTCGCCTGGGTTGAAGTAAGCAAACCACTTCTTGAAGGTCATAAATTTTTGGCTTTTCTTAGCGTAAAACTTACTTATGTAATTGGTTACTACAATCCTTTAGTCAGGATTCCGACCTATACCGTTCATGTTGTTTCATGAGTGGTGCGACATACTATTTAATATCAACTCGTACGACAGATTTGAGAGACTTTTCACTACACTACGGCGACTTAGACCAATGCGTTTTCTTCAAACCAACGAAAGTTGCATAAAACATAAGTGGCCATTACAACCCTTCAGTCAGGATTACGACCTAGTTTCACATGTTGTGTGTGTTAATTTCATACACGAAGGCGGGACCTACAGTTTAACATCGATTCGGAACGACAGATTTTTGAGAAACTTTTTGATGGGAGGTTTATTTACTCTCTCAGAGTTTTTGCCAGAAATCTACTGAGAGGAAGTCGCCGAAGAAATATTTTTTCATATTTCGTTTTGATGTCTGACCTGGGGTTTGAACCGTGGCCTTACGTCTAATAAGCCAACACTCTACCTACTAGACTACGGCAACTTCAGTATATAAATTCCAATTAAATTACCACCATGCATAGGTGGTAAATGCTAGAAAGTAGAAAATATATCTTCACATCTGTCTCATTGTAGCATTGGTAGCAACCAACAAAAGTTGCTTCACCTAAAATGCTCCATCGTACAAACTAATGGCATGTGTTGTATAAGGTTATGAAAGCTAGGATTTAACTTTAAATCATATGCTTTTAACACTAGTAGCGCCATTTGCCCAATTTTGATCTAAAATTACTTCAACCTTTGCTTTTCAAAAATTGTAAATGAAGTCGATAACTTTAAATTCAATAAACTTTTCTCACAGTGCAAATGATATTCGCTTACTAACACAAGCACAGTTTTAAATTTGTCAAACTGTTTGAAACGATACAGTAGTTAGGTTTTCAAGAGCAGAAACTAATTACTCTTCTACGATCAGGCAGGCAAATGGTTATACTCCACTGTTTCTCTCTCACGCAATTTTATTGCAATTATTCTCTTATCTTAATAATACATTTCCAAAACCAAGTAAAATTCACTCAGCTAAAGGAAAAAGAAAAGTGAAGAAAATATTTAGAGGGCTTCCTTCGGCCAAGTATCAAACATGTGAGTTTTCTTAATGACACAATCAGTAAGATATGAATTTAAACATTCTTTATCTACATTGTTCTTTTGATAGACAGTTTGACGTGGTGGAGTTAAATAGGTGGCCGAAGCCCTTAAAGAAAAACACAGTTACCTTTACGTAACTTTAGTGAATAAAAAGTATAAAACAAAAATGGAAATAGTGTGTTTGTCAGACGGTAAAATAGGCTGTAAGTGCACAGGAAGAGAAATTCTAACACGAACTTTAAAGAGTTTCTAGCAATTATACACATGCTTTGCTGTTATTGTTTTTCATTCGTATTTTACAGTGGCTTTAAAGGCAACACAATTCAGAATAAATAAGTAATGTTTCGAGGTAGAAAAAGAGTAATTTATGTGTGGATTTATGCGAAGGACCATACATAGGTTACCCATATAGTTTGATAGTTGATATCGCCGTAGCATAGTATGTAGTGTCTTGACTTATTAGACGAGCGCCCAAGGTTTAAAATCCAGCTCAGACATTTCGAACAGAATGAAATATAAAAACCCATTTCTTTCAGCATCTCCTCTCAGCAGTGTTTCGACAATAACTCTAAGGGCCATTATCAAAACTTGCCGTTAACTAAAGGAAGGATTTTAAAGAGCAGATAAATTGTTTTTTCATTATTATGAGTACCCAATAAGATAGAAGTGATCGTTAAACTAAATGGAGGATCATCCTACCTTTAACTTTTAAAGTTAAGTTTGTGTTTAAATTTGCCATATTATATATACATACCAATATGGCAACTTCAAATATAAATAGAATGAGCAAATACAACAACAAAAAAAAGGTCCTTCCTTGCTACTGCGTTTAAAAAAAACTTGTTTAAATGAGCAGTTTTATCGACATTGCTCCGGCACTGCCATATTTTTGAAAAAGTTAACTTTGTTTTATCATTAGGTTACAATAACGAAAAGAAGTTAAAGGCGACTTTAAAGTTCACTAGCTAAAGTAACCTTTAACTAAACCCGACTTTAACAGCAAAGTGTAAAATTGCTACGATAAACTGCAGGTCTCACCACTCATAAATAAAATTAGCACATACAACGCAGGTGAAATAAAAAACTAGGTTGTAATCCTGGCTAAAGGCTAATATTTCCATAAGGAAATTCACTGAACAAACAAATTTCTTGTAAAATTTTGAAAATATTCGAGAGATATCTCGAAAAGATGGAGGGTCACACAATATGCTACTATATACTAAAGGGGACTATTAGAAAACCCTGTTAGAGCAACTTATGACATAATCTGCAATTTTTAGAAATCAGGGTTCATTTCTCTAAAACAGATAAAGACGCACGCCAATTTTGCTTATTAGCGGATCCACCAAGGTGAAAATGAGCTTCAAAAGATGATTTTGTTTGATCGACATCAGCGTGCACTTTCTCTTTGGATCATCTAGCGAGGCGAAAACGAAGCCGATGGTCGGTCACGCGGCTTCAATTCTTGAAACAATTGAATCTTGTAAAGCGTTATAAATTACCGTAGTCTAGTAGGTACTGTGTTCGCTTATTAAACATAAAGCCCGGGTTCGAGCCCCAGGCCAGATATCAAAACGAAATAAGAAAAAAAAATATTTCTTCGGCGACTTCCTCTCAGCAGATTTCTGGCAAAAACTCTGAGAGTAAATAAACCTGCCATGAAAAAGTGTCTCCAAAATCTGTCGTTCGGCTCTGTCTCGAATCTGCGACTAAATATTCGTGTAATTTCTGACCAATTGTTTGTTTTGGAAATAAATTTCCAATAAAACCCAATGTGGCTCAAGCGTAAATCTATTCATCACGTTCAGTAGAGATAATATACTGAATTTTGTGACAGAATAGAATGACATAAGTATTGCTAGATTCGAAATAATAAATCTGTAGCTGGCCCACCTGCTACAACCGACAATTCAAGAGGTCTATGCGAAATTAGTCGTATAGTTCAGATGATCTTGAAATTAGACAAAACTGATTTTGAAAAAATTATTTTTTGAAATTTCTCTACAGAAACAAGAGTAATTTTTTAAAAAGCGATAGTCCAAGGGGTCTACTGCGAAACTCGATTAGTAGTATACCTGAAATAATCTTGTGTGTGCAGTGCGGATATAATTTTTAATGCAAATTGGGCTTCAAATTTATATTAAAGTAATGATTATTCAGACTGGCTTTTAAAAAAGGATGATGGGACATATTAAAAAAATATCTTGGCGTGATCACCACTTCGGTTTTTTAAAAAAAATAAAAAATAAACGAAATCAAGATGAACTTTCTACAAATCTATTTACAATTCATAGTGTACACGGCATATAATAAAAAATTGTTTTATCTTATCACATTACGTTAAGCATTATAATTGGTTTTAAAATTTTGAGTGCCTTAATTTGCCCATCTCTGCTTTTAAATGTGAAAATGCAAAAAAGCCAAGTTATAACTGCATCAGGAATAATTGCTTAAAAAAAAGTTGACTTTTAAAAACTGTTTGACTAAGAAAACAAACAAAAAAAAATTAAAAAAGAGAAGAAATAACAGCCGTAAGATAGATACTCATAGCAGTAAAAGTAGGTTATATTTTAGCTTGAGTTAACATTTTAAAATTTGACGAACGAAACTACAAGAAACCTAACAACTTAAAAAAAAAAAATTGCTGATATTTTTTTAATTTGTTAAGGGGGTACTCTGGTAGAGAAATATAAAAAAACGAATGTTTGTATGCAGAAGTTTCTACATATGGAGTTAGTTCGAAAAAGTTCGATTACATATTATCGGTAGATGGCTCTAAAATCTCTTGTAATTTTAATTACATCAGGCAGCGCTATGGCGGGATTTTAACCTACACCTGCATGGGAGCTATGATTCCACTACTAAACGGTTATCAACCACATCAACAGGAAGTTAGATACACGAAACAGATCGATGCTTCAAAATTTCCATTTGCAATTCACTGCTAAAACGGATCAAAATCGAAACAGTGATGAAAAATAGATCACGTACATGAATAACGGGAAAAAAGGTCCTGGAAAAAGTAATTTTATAACCTCAAAGACGGTTCCAAAGCCAAGGTTCACACCTAAATGGGCTATATTGTGTGTCTGGTGTGATCAGAAGGGAATTATTCATCATGAGCTTATAGAACCTAGTCAAACTACTAATTCTTAACGATTAACAAGATTGAAGCATAAAAATCAATTCTGGGTCCATTATGACCGTGCGAGATCTCACACACGAGAAAAAACTGAGAGAGTTTGGTTGGGAAGTTTTGATGCATTAATCATGTTGCGATCTCCACAGAATCTTTTAACTCCGTAGAGGCATTTAAAACGCAAATCATTAAAAAAATTCAGAATTTATGCGCTGACGGAATACTGGCTTTAACCCAATTTTTTTTTTTAATTTTTGATCCAATTTATATATAAAAAACGCTGCAAAAATATGATGAAGAATTTTTAGAGTGTACACTGAGAGTGTTCTACACAGAGAATATTGTACACTGAGAATGTTGTATACTGAGAGTGTTGTACACTGGGAGTGTTGTGCACTGAGAGTGTCATGCACTGAGAGTTTTGTACACTGATGCTGTTGTACACTGAAAATATTGTAGCCTTAGAAAGTTTTACACTGAGAATATTGTACACTGAGAATATTGTACACTGAGAATATTGTACCCTGAGAATGTTGTACACTGAGAGTGTTCTACACTGAGAATATTGTACACTGAGAATGTTGTATACTGAGAGTGTTGTACACAGAGAGTATTGTGCACTGAGAGTGTCGTGCACTGAGAGTTTTGTACACTGATGCTGTTGTACACTGAAAATATTGTAGCCTGAGAAAGTTTTACACTGAGAATATTGTACACTGAGAATATTGTACCCTGAGAATGTTGTACATTGAGAATATTGTACACTGAGAGTATTGTACACTGAGAACATTGTAACCTGAGAATATTGTACACTGAGAATGTTGCACACTGAGAGTGTTTTACATTGAGAGTATTGTACACTGAGAATATTGTACCGTGAGAATATTGTACACTGAGAATGTTGCACACTGAGAGTGTTGGAAGAAGTGTTGTCCTGACTAAAGTGTTGTAATGACCAATTAAGTAAGAATAATTACGAACAACCAGAAAACCGTTTCAATACTATTGTAAGACGACAAATATTTGTCAACAATTCTATAAAAATGACTCAAATTGGCCAAAAGAATAACTGTTTGGTTTTATCACGTAAATCAGAGACCATATACATGTTGGATAACCCAAAAAATTTGTTCAAATTGGCAGGGCAGTTGTGTTGCAGTTAAATTTTAGTCCAGAACTTGCATCGTAAGTGAGCAAATAGTAGCGGTGTTTGCAAGCAAAGTATAGAGACGATGACAATCACTAGGTTCGAGATAGTAGTGGCGAATAAGCATTTTTCATTGAAAATAATCTTCCATGTAGAAAATTAAAGTTAAAAAATTTTACGTAAAAAGTCATGAATTGCATTAAATTTAAGTGTTCAGGAGCATATAGAATCTGTTTTATACCGAAAACCTAAAAAATTTACTCTTCTAGGCCAAACTAACACCTTAAATTTGAAGTAAAAAATAGAAAACATATTGAAAAAAATCTAAATGAACCTTAACTTATAATTTAAACTTTTCAAAAAAAAAAAGACATTTGGCGAACAGTGTTATGCACATTTCAAGATGTTCAAACTACCAAATGCATGAAAACGAAAACTTTTCTACTTGAGTTGAGTTTTTAAGCTTGTTCTTCTATGATGTGGTGGCACAATGATGCTTAACTTTAATACTGGTGACCCCAAAAGATCAGGATTTATAAGAGAAAAACAAAAATAAAATAAAAATCTTTAAGAAAAGCGAATAAAATAATTATTATGCAGAACACAAAAAGAATAAAAGATATAATAATCATATACATCCGCCATTTGCCAACAACAACAGCAACACCAACAGTAATAAGAATATCTAATTCAAACATACTAGATTCCAATAAGATGTCAGTAACAGAAATAGCAGCAGCATAAAAACAATGTGCAATCATAAGCAGGCCATTAAATTATGTAGAAAATTATTATTTTTCTTTCTTTCTATCTTTCTTGTTTTTATCTATTTTTGCTTATTTTTCTTCATCTTAAACTTCCACCGGAAATTTATTGAACAATAACAAGTCATTAAAACTCAATATCAACAAATAAAAAGACCAACAACATAAACAGTATGGGAGGAAATAATAGCAGAACAAATAAAATTTATTACCTGATATTTCCTATTGGAGATCTACCATATTTAACGGATTAAAGGCTTACGAAAAACGGTAGGTACTGACAACCATGGAATATATACTTATACCCTGTGTTTATATTGAGTCGTATGAAAAGTATCTACGGATTATTGGTAAATTTTTTAATCAACATTTTATAAATTTTCGTGTAGTCTCGTTATTTCAATTCTGGAAACCCTCTTACTTAATTGATCGATTAAGGGCCATTACTACAACTTGCCGTTAACTAAAGGGAGGATTTTAACGGCCAGATAAATTTTTTTCTTTCCTTATTATAAGTGGACAATAAGGTAGAAGTGAGCGTTAAGCTAAAGGGACGATCATCCTACCGGTAAGTTTTAAAGTTAAGTTCATGTTTGAACTTGCCATATGACATTATTATTTTCAATATGGCAACTTCAAACATAAACAAAATGAGCAAATACAACAAAAATAAGAAGCCCGCCATTGCCACTGCGTTTAAATAAATATTAGTTAATTGAGCTTTCTGAGGGCGATTTAATAGTTGGTCCTGACCCCCCCAATCAGGCACCTCTACAGCCTCATTAATGGATGGGCCAGGGGGGAAGAGCAAAGGCGTTGGGGACACGGATCAAGTTGTTATGTTTCTAGATGTCTATGGCCTGCTATAGGCAGTATGAAAACAGATTGGCTAAGGGGGTTGGATTAGGTCAGTTTAAGGTTAGTTATCGGATTTATCACGGGGCACTGCGAGATTAGGTCGCTGACGGGGATCTGCAACACATCCCAGCCGGACTATTGCAGGGTATGTTGCGATGAGGAGGATTTGGTGACTATCGAGCACCTCCTCTGTAACTGCCCAGCTCAGGGTAGGTTGGCAGGGGCTTCTTTCAATTCTGCGTCGAGAGCCTACATCAAGGCTATTCACAGATTCATTAGTAGCTTGAGCTGGTTGAGAAATGCTAGAGCTTCATCGACCTCCGGTTACTGTACTTGTCTTAATTGACAAGTACATGTCCTCTAACCTAATCTAACTTCATGCTTTCGCACATTTCGGGCAGTATCTTGGCGATAACTTATTAAATTTTTGATGTTCAAATCCCTAAGCGTTAAGGATTATTAGCATAGAAATAGTGTTTGATGTAGCGCCACAAAAACTGTCTGGTGACATCGAATGGCATGACTATGATGGTCTATTGATGACGCCAAAACGTAGTTACTCTTTCCGGATACCTCATATGTCAATCGTGTTATATGACTTGCAGTCTCGTTGAAACGAGTTCATAATCTTCAATTGCAGACACACGGTCATAAGTCACTGAAGTGACGGAAACTGTTATATCGGTCAATGACTCTTCTTAAGGCACTTTTCCTGGATTCTGCAAAAACCATTTGCGACAATTGTTGCTTGTGGTTGTAAGCATCCAAAAAGCATATATACGGGGTTGTAAAAGGTCATTTGGCTTTAACTGTTGCATGAGTTGGACTTTGTACGGATGGAGATGACAATTCAAATGCAAAATATGCTGAAAAGAACCATTGAATAGGTCAGAGGCGTCAGTTCCGATAGTACCTAAATTATTCTTGCGTTTTAAATAAGTAACGGGCCCAGTTTCTTAAAAATTCTTTGTACAATAGGTCGATGTGGAACATATTTTCAGTAATAGTAATACAAAATTAGAAATATTCTGTAGTGCCGGCATGTCCTCAAGTAAAATAAAATACAAGACAAATTTCGAAACGACATTTTCACGTAACCAATAATTTATGCTTTTGCCCTTCTTTATAACAAAAACAAAAATTATCTATAAAAGAAGAAATATTATGTTTTATATGCCAATTTCTTCTCTTATTCTTCCAATATCAATCATCTTACAGCCACAACCATCACTTTGATTATGACCACAAACGACATCACGTTTCAGTTCTCTTCTCAATGGGTCATTTGCTGGCGGTCCATATTGCGTAAAATATTTCTTGAATACTTAAACTATTACAATCATAATGATGATGATGATATTATGATGTAAATGAAGTTAAAGTAGAAATTAAATTAAAGAAAAAGATTTGTAGTAAGAGAAAAAGGAATTTTCTTTGGAAATGATTCTAAAAAGAGATACAAGAAAAGGCACGTAAATGTTGTAGCATACAAAATTGTAAGACGAAGGAACGCATAGTAATTGGCAAAAGAACAATCAGAGTTAGCGATAAAGAAATATATTTTTGTTTGCAGTATTCCTTCAGCTCAAGTGAGAATATGAATAGCCTCTGCCATATGGTCCTGGAATAGCCTTTTAGTGTTTAAAACTCGAAACCAATGCTTGAAATTCTGTATAATACAAAGAAAAGTTGCCGTAGTCTAGTAGACGAGAGGCCACGGTTCAAACCCCACGTCAGACATCTCGAACAAAACGAAATGTGACTTCCTTTCGGGCAAAAAACTCTGAAAGTTAAACAAATTGCAATGAAAAGTTTTTAAAAAATCTGTCGTTCGGAATCGACTTTGCACTGAAGGTCCCTCCACTCATGTATACAATTAACACACACAACATATGTGGTGTGAGAAACTAGGTCGTAATCATGACAAAAGGATTGTAACAAAAGTAAACTCAATGTTGCTGTTTAAGGCCCGCATAATAAAGAAGATTTGAGGAAGATGTACTTATTGGTCGAATTAATCGAAGTGTGCCTTCCTAGCTACTCAAAATCTTCGATTCAGGAAACTTAAGCAATTAGCATGGGTCTTGGTATCAATTACATTAAGAAGCTAGTCCTTATCCCTTGCAGGTATAAATTGAAGAACTTTGTATTGCTCAGGCTCAATGGATTAAAAAAAAAAAAACACTGCCAATGGAAGCTAGGTACCTCTTATACGTTGAAAGTATGAAAAAGATTGCTCAGCAACATCTGCGTCCTGATATGTGGCTTAACATGCTATGGTATGGCATGGTTCTAAAAAATCGTATGTGACATAAATGATTTGGAAACGAGTTTGTACCTCAGGCAGGAGTATAGCTTATTTGAAAGTTCTCACCGCGCAAGCTTTTGAAACAAATTTTTAAGTTGACGATGCTGTAACTCGAAAAAAAGTAGCGAAATTCTTTGCTCGTTCTCAGCATTAAATACGCACCTCGGTGTAATTGAGCACTAGAAAAAATCGGGAATATGATAAAAGACATTGATCACGCATTTGAAGAAAGCTGGGTTCATAAAAAAATGTTCATTGTTGGGTGAAAAATTTAATGGACCGAATTTTTAGTGAGATTTGAAGGAAATTGCTCACAATGGCGTCTTATCACTACCGTCAACAATTACATACATACATAACATAATTGGTCATTACAACCCTTCAGTCAGGATTACCATTTATGCTGTGTGTGTTAATTTTATACATGAATAGCAGGACCTACAGTTTAAAGTCGTCTTCAAATGACAGATATTTGAGAAACTTTTCATGGCAATTTTATTTAATCTTACGAGTTTTTGCCGGAAATTATGCTGAGAGGAAGTCGCCATACGACGACGACAATGAATTTCAATTGAACAGAATTGATCACTAGAAATATTTTATTTTCCATTTTTAATATCGTCACAGACATTTTGGATAACCCGGTAGAAACTGAGAGAGCTTGGTTTAGGAATTGTGATGCATCCATCATATAGCCCAGGGCCTTGTATCTTCAGATAATCATCTGTTTTGATCTCTGCCGAACTGTTGTAATAGCGAAAGTTTAAATTCCTTTAAGCCTGCAAAACACAATTGGTTCGAAGTATTGTCGTATTTCGTTTTGTCCGTGGCCTTACGTCTAACAAGCAAACACATTACTTAGTAGACTACGGCGACTTCAGCGGAGGCTATTTACCCACCAGCAAATACAAATTTCAGAAAATGTTGTCGATATGTCCCTATTCTTACACGGCAGGTATACCAACAAGAATCCAAGAAATATGTATGTATGTGAGACTGAATTAATGCAAAAAAAATGGAAAAATTGGAAAATTCTTATGACCGATTTACTGCTGAATCACATATATACACACATAATTGGTCAGTACAACCCTGAGTCAGGATTACAATCTAGCTTCTCACACCACTCATGTTGTGTGTGATAATTTTATACATGAGTGGCGGAATCTACAATTTAAAGTCGACTCTGAATACCAGATTTTTGTGAAACTTTTCATGACAATTTTATTTACTTCCAGGGGGTTTGCCAGAAATCTGCTTAGGGGAAGTCGCCGAAGAAATATATATTTTTTCATATTTCGTTTTTTATGTCTGTTCTGCGGTTTGAACCGTGGCCTTACGTCTAATAAGCTACTATCTACTATAAAAGAAAAAATGGGGGTGCATCGGCCATACATTGAGAAAGAAGCCTGACAGTATTACAAGAATGGCGCTAGAGTGGAATTCCCAGGGTTCAAGATACCGTGGCAAACCAAAAAACACCTGCAGACGTAAAGTCCTACAAGAACTAAGACTTAATGTCCTGACATGGGAAGGAGCAAAAACATTAGCGGAGAATTGTGTCAGATGGAGATGCTTTGTGGAAGCCATATGCTCTTTAGAGGGGTAATGGAAAAAAAAGATAGACTACGGCGAAGACATTGATAATACAAAATTTGGAAAATGTTGTTGATACAATCCCATCCTTTCTTCTACCCCTATTATTGCAATCAGCAAAGAAATTCGTTGTACGAGGGACCGAATTAATGAAAAAAATTTCATCTTGAAACCGATATAGTGCTGAATAACAACTAAGTGGATTACTTTCTGAAGCAATTGGAGTTAATGGATGATAGAAGAAAAGAGTCCTATCAGAACACAGTCTCAAGGAACATATCAAATAGATTTGTTAGAAATGCCATAAGCCCCTAAATTTTAATATAAATGTAGCACGATTATCACTCAATGACTTATATTTTTCTTATAAAAAAATATTGTGCAGACTCAAGCCTGTCACAAACAGTTGCCTCAGAGAGGCAAGAAAATCAATGAACGAGTTCTAATGGAATTTAGCTTCAAAATGCAATCACTTTAATGAGAAAAACAGAATGGATTGACACTAACTTTGCTTAAACAATGACTTTAATTTCATATTTCATAAAAGTTTTTAAATTACACTTTCAGCTACCATGTCTCACCATATGAATCACCGTGTTTTATAGAACAGAAGGAGGGTAGTAACAACCGGAAATTCTATTGAAAATAAATGCCGGTAAACAATTACTATTGAACGCAAGTGTAAACAATTAAAACAGATTTCAACTTATTAAAAGCAATTGTCATAACATAATCACCCTTTAATTGCTGCCGACCCCCGCCCCTCATCTTTTTCTTCTTTTGTTCCCCCTTTTGCATGATTTTTTTCGGAATAAAAAGACAAAACCAAAATGTGTGTGCATTTTGATAAAAACAAATCACGATGTTTAGTTGAAATTATTTTTTAGAAAATTATGATAATTTGTTAAAAACGTCTATAATCGTAGAGATACGGGACAGACAGATGGACCAGCCATAAATGCCTGATATTGTATGAATAGTAGAGTGAGTGAATGAGTGAACGTACGAGTACGAGCATGAGTGTCACAGAATGAAGACAAAATGAAATGGTTTTGATATTGAAATTTAAATCGGAATGGAAATGAATAAAGTGCTTAAAAGATGTGTGATAAATACAGAGAGACAAGGAAATCAAGCCGTGTTAAAGATTGAATACAAAGGCAGGAAAACGTTGCAAAGATGATGCTGATGCGCTGCATATGCTTAAAGTTTAACAACTTTTGATGACTTTTCTTTTCTGTTTCGAATGATACAGAGACAGACAGACAAACAGACAGCATTTAATTTTTAACATTTTTGTTTCCCCTTTTAAAAAGTTTTTTTTTTTTCTTTACTTCCGTAATAGTTTTGTTACAATTGGCCTCTGCCTCATTTCTTAATGTTTGTGTCCATTCACTCATATCTGTTTGATTTTATTTTCTGCTTTCTCATATATTTTTAGATTGCCTGTCAGCATTTGTTTTTCTAAAACGAAAACTTTTTTCGGGTCAATATTTTTGGGGAGAAAAAAAAACTTCGACACTGATAAATATATTATCGTAAAACAAAGTGTGTCAGTTTATAGTTTTCTTTCTTATCTTTGTTGGTTGTTGGCTTTCATTGACAATATTTTCAATAATAGGCGACAGGAAAAATTATTTTCAATGTCTTGCCATAATTACATTTCATTTCTTTTCTCTTCTCTTTTCGTTTTATTTTAACACCTGCTGGTTAAACAAATTTATGAGAAATTTAAAAATAAATTTTCGAAAGAAAAAAAAAGAAAAACTATTTCAATAAATTATGATCCTTCCTTTCACTTTTTCACGTTTTGTTTGATTGAGGAATATTAAAATAATGGAGACTATTTGGGAAACATTTCAAATTTAAGAATATGAAATTAATGCAAAATGAAGTAATGAAACTTGATTTAGACTCGGAACTAACAGAAGTTCACTTCAAGACCATCAGATCCCTTAAAGTGTGCTTACAAAAACCGCAGTTCTAAAACGCAAACAAGAACTAGCATTCGAAACCATTATCTCGAATCCTTCGAAACTCTATAAAAAGGTGGTACCGAGCAGAAAAAAGGTGATGAACGTATAGTCCTCTATCAATGCCTTTTATCATATTCTCAGTGATTTCATAGCTTTTTTTCTAGTGCTTGGTCAATTACAGCTAGGTGCATCTTTTACATCGAAAACGAGCAAAACATTTCGCTCTTATTTCTCGAGTTACACCATCACCGCTGTAAACTTCAAAAATGTTTTTCAACTGCTTCCACAGTAAGGACTTTCAAACTAGTTATACTCATGCCTGATATACAGAAATGTAGCCAAATCATTTAGGACTCTCTTTCCATCCTAATTGTGCTTTATGTTTACTTCTATCATCCATTTTTCTTCCATTCTATAACGCGTTGATCCAGTTCAGAGATCAGCAATGAGTATTCAAAAAGATGAGTAGATTCGAATCATACTCATAATTTCTGATACTACTTATACGCATTCATACTTATTTTAATATCATACTCATAATACTCATATTCAAAGTTTGACGTATTCATAGTACTCATACTTAACAATACGCATAATGTTGTTGATTTCGACTCTCCTTTACTCAACATTCACAAGAATCCCAAAATAAGTATGATTCGCGTACGAACACTACACTACTTACTAGAAGGTTGTGCGTTTGCTTATGTGTGTGAAGATAAATTTAAATTTAACTAGCAAAGACAAGAACCAAAAATTTTAACAGAGCTAATGTTAGAGTTAACAGAGCAATGTTAAGTGGTTAACAGAAAATACGAAAATTGGTCAGGGAAGAAATCACCCAAATATAGGATATCAGGGACTTGCTGCAGATATCCCACTATATACAAATTGTAGCCTAAGGTGTCCCTAATAAAACGCAATAAGTGGTATATCCCAAATAATTTTGGAACTTGAGATATTGGGCTTCAAATATACCCTATGTTAACAGTGTTAATAGTGTCTGGGTAGGATGACGGATGATGGATATTGTGGAAAAATGGGACTTGCTGCACATATCCCACTATATACAAATTGTAGCCTAAGGTGTCCCTAATAAAACCCTATAAGTGGTATATCCCAAATAATTTTGGAACTTGAGATATTTGGCTTCAAATATACCCTATGTTAACAGTGTTAACAGTGTCTGGGTAGGATGACGGATGATGGATATTGTGGAAAAATGGGACTTGCTGCACATATCCCACTATATACAAATTGTAGCCTAAGGTGTCCCTAATAAAACCCTATAAGTGGTATATCCCAAATAATTTTGGAACTTGAGATATTTGGCTTCAAATATACCCTATGTTAACAGTGTTAACAGTGTCTGGGTAGGATGACGGATGATGGATATTGTGGAAAAATGGGACTTGCTGCACATATCCCACTATATACAAATTGTAGCCTCAGGTGTCCCTAATAAAACGCAATAAGAGGTATATCCCAAATAATTTTGGAACTTGAGATATTTGGCTTCAAATATACCTTATGTTAACAGTGGCTGGGTAGGATGACGGATGATGGATATTGTGGAAAAATGAGACTTGCTGCACATATCCCACTATATACAAATTGTAGCCTAAGGTGTCCCTAATAAAACGCAATAAGTGGTATATCCCAAATAATTTTGGAACTTGAGATATTTGGCTTCAAATATACCCTATGTTAACAGTGTTAACAGTGGCTGGGTAGGATGACGGATGATGGATATTGTGGAAAAATGGGACTTGCTGCACATATCCCACTATATACAAATTGTAGCCTAAGGTGTCCCTAATAAAACCCAATAAGTGGTATATCCCAAATAATTTTGGGAAATTTGAAATTTTCCCAGATTTCAGATTTTAACAGGATATATTGCAAATTTTAACAGAACAGATTACAGATTTTACAGAGAAACAGGGATGTTTTTAGGGATGTGAGTAAAAGAACATTAGGTTTTTGTCAAACGGTGTATTGTAGTCGGTTTACAGGTAGATAATTTGAAGTCGCTGTGGCGTAGTAGGTAGTGCGTTGTCTTAATAGACGTAAGGTCACGGTTCAAACCCCAGGTTGGGAGTAAGAAAGATTTTTTAATATTTTTTTTTAAATTTTTTTCTAATATATAACAAATACATATATAAAATTTATCGGTATGTATTTATATTAGTATGTTAATAAAAATGTAATTAGAAAAAATAAAAAAAATAAATCACAGAAAAACCCCAACTCGGGATTAAGCTCGGGCGCAATTGAGAATAAGCAATTGAATTTTAAATCCATCTTTTCTAAATTTTCTCAAAAATTTATTCTTTACAACCCTTAATCTCAAACAGCTCGGTGCAATCTCTGGACAGGATTTTTTTGTCTGTTTTCTTAAATATATATATGTCTATTTATGTATTGTATTTTTCTTTTTTATATATTTACATATTAATAAGCTTAAATTTTTAATTTAATTAGTCAGTATATATTTAATATATATTAGAAAAAAATATGTGTTATTAAAAAACAAAAAAGTTTATTGATGCCTTAAACGACCTGGGAATTGAACCGTGAACTTATGTCTCTCAATTCAACACTCTACCTACTAGACCACAGCGACTTAAATCTCCCGTGCTTTATATTGGGTTTTAGTCTCTCTCACTATAAGTGTTTTTTTAATAACTATATGAAGTAAAAACAAAACTGGGGCTTCCCCGTTGTTTTTATTTTACCACAAGCGAGTAACACATTTCAATCATGTTATTTGTTACTGACATGGTATCTAGATAATTATTAATGATATTGAATGTGCATTATAGATTGTAGGAAATGTAATTTAAGTGATTATGAATAAAAAAAACTGTTCTTTTTAACATAGAATAAAAATTAAATTATTTCTTCTTTTTTACTTCTCTATGCCAACTGAAGTTAAATAAATTTAGAATCATATAATTTACTATGAAAACATACATATATGTATGTATATATATATCTTATGTATTTATTTTATTTTATATGATGCAAAATAACGAAATAAAAGAAATATGCATACAATACAATACATATATAAAACACATATGTATTTAATAAAAAAAGTAAAAAATCCTGGTCACGGATTAAACCAAGCTGTTTAAAATCATTGTTAAGGGTTATGAATACTAGACTTTTGAGATTATTTTTTAAAGATGAATTTGAAATTCTGTCGCATATCCTCAATTATGCCCGAGTTCAATCTCTGATTGGGGCTTTTGTGCAACTTTTTTTCTTTTCTAATTTATTATTTAATATAATTATTTAATTTAATTATTTAATTATTAAAATTAATACAATTATTACAATTAATCAAATACAATATTTTTGAGACTATTTTTGAAAGACGAATTTGAAATTCAATTGCATATTCTCAATCATGACCGAGTTCAACCTTAGTTGGGGTTTTGTGTGAGATCTTTTTTAAATTTTTTCTAATACATATACATATACATATTATTAACATACTTATTTAAATATATATGTGCTGATACATTTTATATACATATTTGATATGTATTAGAAAAAAATTTTAAAAAAGAACATTTAGAAAAAATTTTAAAAAAAATTTTCTGACTCCTAACCTGGGGTTTGAACCGTGACCTTACGTCTATTAAGACAACGCACTACGCCACAGCGACTTCAAATAATCCAGCTGTAAACAGACTACAATACACCGTTTGACAAAAACCTAATGTTCTTTTACTCACATCCCTAAAAACATCCCTGTTTCTCTGTAAAATCAGAAATCTGTTCTGTTAAATGTGTAATCTGTTCTGTTAAAATTTGCAATATATCCTGTTAAAATCTGAAATCTGTCCAAGTGCAAGTCCCATTTTTCCACAATATCCATCATCCGTCATCCTACCCAGACACTGTTAACACTGTTAACATAGGGTATATTTGAAGCCAAATATCTCAAGTTCCAAAATTATTTGGGATATACCACTTATTGCGTTTTATTAGGGACACCTTAGGCTATAATTTGTATATAGTGGGATATGTGCAGCAAGTCCCATTTTTCCACAATATCCATCATCCGTCATCCTACCCAGCCACTGTTAACACTGTTAACATAGGGTATATTTGAAGCCAAATATCTCAAGTTCCAAAATTATTTGGGATATACCACTTATTGCGTTTTATTAGGGACACCTTAGGCTACAATTTGTATATAGTGGGATATGTGCAGCAAGTCTCATTTTTCCACAATATCCATCATCCGTCATCCTACCCAGCCACTGTTAACATAAGGTATATTTGAAGCCAAATATCTCAAGTTCCAAAATTATTTGGGATATACCTCTTATTGCGTTTTATTAGGGACACCTGAGGCTACAATTTGTATATAGTGGGATATGTGCAGCAAGTCCCATTTTTCCACAATATCCATCATCCGTCATCCTACCCAGACACTGTTAACACTGTTAACATAGGGTATATTTGAAGCCAAATATCTCAAGTTCCAAAATTATTTGGGATATACCACTTATAGGGTTTTATTAGGGACACCTTAGGCTACAATTTGTATATAGTGGGATATGTGCAGCAAGTCCCATTTTTCCACAATATCCATCATCCGTCATCCTACCCAGACACTGTTAACACTGTTAACATAGGGTATATTTGAAGCTAAATATCTCAAGTTCCAAAATTATTTGGGATATACCACTTATAGGGTTTTATTAGGGACACCTTAGGCTACAATTTGTATATAGTGGGATATGTGCAGCAAGTCCCATTTTTCCACAATATCCATCATCCGTCATCCTACCCAGCCACTGTTAACATAGGGTATATTTGAAGCCAAATATCGCAAGTTCCAAAATTATTTGGGATATACCACTTATTGCGTTTTATTAGGGACACCTTAGGCTACAATTTGTATATAGTGGGATATGTGCAGCAAGTCCCATTTTTCCACAATATCCATCATCCGTCATCCTACCCAGACACTGTTAACATAAGGTATATTTGAAGCTAAATATCTCAAGTTCCAAAATTATTTGGGATATACCACTTATAGGGTTTTATTAGGGACACCTTAGGCTACAATTTGTATATAGTGGGATATGTGCAGCAAGTCCCTGATATCCTATATTTGGGTGATTTCTTCCTTGACTAATTTTCGTTTTTTCTGTTAACCACTTAACATTGCTCTGTTAACTCTAACATTAGCTCTGTTAAAAATTTTGGTTCGTGTCTTTGCTAGTTAAATTTAAATTTATCTTCACACACATCGTTTGCTTTACTAGCTGTCTTTGTATTTCTCTTTCTTCTTTTTTTTTTTGTAAATGCAACAACAACTAAGACTGTAAATTTTGATGAATAATTCGAATCACTCGAATCATTTATGAGTATTATAAGTATTTTTCCAAATTTATGAATCTGAATGAGTAGACGTATGAATCAAACATATTTCGAATGTTATGAGTTTGATGTCAACGTTGTACTCATACTCATTGCAATCTGTACTTATAAATCAATGTTGTAGTGAGTACGAATGAATCAGAGTACAAAGTTGAGTACTTATGAGTAGCGAAAAAACAATTCATTGTTGATCTCTGATACCGAGATAACAAATCGCATTCGCATAAAAGAGTAGCACGTTAAACCTTTAGATTTACCTCGTCTTTTGCTACTGTAAAGGGTTCCAATGTATTGTCCAGAGGTCTCCCCAAATCATGAATGAACTGTAGGTCCTATCAGCCTTGCATAAAATTAACACTCATAACAAGGGTTGTGTGAGAAGTTATGTTGTAATCCTGACTAAAGCATTGTAATGAACCTCTGTACATGTAGAGACACACAAAACTAAAAACCAACATTTTTAAAATAACTCGGCAAGTCTGAAAATAATGAACAAAATATTAGCAGACGTAACATCGTTCTGCTTTTTCAGAAACATTTTAAATATCTCCGATTGACTCTCAGTGCTAACATCTAGGACAGAATAAGAAACAGAAGCACTTAAACATTTGAACACTGAAAGCACATATGATTGGATGCTTACATCACGCTGAGGTCGAAAATCAGTAGTATTAATTTCCGTGTGAAGTCTACCAGTCTCTAAGACTATGAATTTTATAATGCAGCGACTAAGAATGACAACGGGATTCATACGGCCTGCATCGAATTCTTAAAATGATTTGGCCAGCGACAAAGTCCAATCACTACTATTTGTGTGAAGATAAATTCGAAGTTAACTAGCAAAGACAAGAACCAATGTTACAGTTAACAGAGCCATGTCAAATGTTTAACAGAAGCTACAAAAAAAGTGGCCATGAAAGAAATCACGATATCGGAGAATGGAATATTTATTCCATTCCTTAAAAATTATACCCAACATCTTCTTGAGGGGAACAACTTCTCTGATAATTCCCAAACTGTTTTGATAATTGAAAAATTTAGACAAAAAAAATTTATTTGTTTCAACAATGTCTGAGGAGAATGATCGATATTATGGAAAAATGGGACTTGATGCAGGTATCCCACTGAATACAAATTGAAGCCTAAGGTGTCCCCAATAAAACCCAATTAGTGGTATATCTTAAATAATTCTGGAATTTGAGAAATCAGGCTTTGCAAATTCACTATGTTAATATGGTCTGGGAAGGAGGACCGATATTGTGGAAAGATGGAACTTCTTGCGGATCTCCCACTATATGTCCATGGTACCAAGAATTCCAAAACAGGTGCCCGTATGGTCAGGCGTTACTTGGAACCAGATATATAGGAGACAAAGTTAATCGTTTTCTTCAAATGAGAAAAAGTGTTCGTTATAAATGGGGCTAAATCGAATAAAATGGACTTGTGAGGGAAATGTATCTAGTGGGCTGGAACTTACAGAGACCGGAGTTATAGGCATCGAAACTAATACAATCGAAGAAGCTAATCACCCCTATTCTAGTCTCTTTCTCATCGACAAAAATCAAAAAAAAAAATGCAAGTCATCGGCCAAAAAATACAATCCATTGTCCTAAAAAATGCAAGTCATCGACCAAAAATGCAAATCATCTTTAATGGTATATTTTCAAGATAAATCCGCTGATCCTCTTGAAACAATTTTAGTTCTGCTAGAGATAAATCTACTGCTGACTAAATCTACCTTCCCAGATGAATGGAAGCTGGCCAAAATCCTTCCCATTCCCAAAACGAACAATGAGTTCAGGCCAATTGCTATACTTCCTTTTTTGTCAAAGGTAATGGAAAACATTATAGCTAGACAAATCAACAGTTATCTGGCGAGTCACGATTTCTTAACTGTTAGTCAGTCGGGTTTCATAAAAGGTAGGAGTTGTACTACCGCTCTATTGAATGTAGTTGAGGATCTAAGGTTGGAGCTAGATGAGAATAATGTAGCGTTTTTAGTTCTTCTCGATCACACCAAGGCTTTCGATACGGTTGATCACAAAGTATTATTGAATAAGCTCCGGAAACTGTTTAATTTTTCTAATTCTGCCGGTAATTTAATTTCATCTTATCTGTTGGGCAGATGTCAAAAGGTTCATTTGAATGGAAAAATTTCGGATCCGCTTAATATAAGTAGAGGTGTCCCCCAGGGATCAATACTGGGGCCTCTGCTGTTCTGCATGTACATTAATGATCTACCAGATGTTTTGGTTGATTGTCATGTTCATATGTATGCTGATGATGTGCAGCTTTATACCAGTACACGTAAGGAGAATATTGATTCCTGTTTACACTCCATTAACTGTGATTTGGAGCGAATTGCTAGTTGGGCCTCGGCAAATGGACTATGTATCAATCCCTCAAAGTCCAAATGTATTATGCTTTCAAAAACCAATAGGTCGCTTGTCATACCGGAATTGAGTATCAGGGGTAATAGAATTGACTTTGTCGAGTCTGCAACCAATCTGGGCATTGTCTTTAATGACAGATTATCGTGGTCTAGCCATATAAGTGTTGTTGTTGGCAGAATTTACAGCATGCTTCGGAATTTATGGGCTGTCATAGATTCAACTCCTTTCGCCATTCGTATGCAACTTGCTAAAACATATCTAATTCCTGTGCTTTTATATGGGTGTGAAATCTTTTCAAACTGCGATAGTAATGACAAGCGGAAACTCAACTTGGCATATAATAATATAGCGAGATATGTATTCCTTAGAGGTCGCCGGGATCATATTTCTCATTTGGCCTACCAGATATTTAGTGTGAGCTTTGATAATCTTTTGAAAATTAAATGCCTCATTCTATTCCATAGAATTATTAACTCGAGGCAGCCAGAATATTTGTTGAACCGAATTAGATTTGCAAGATCTTTCCGGGGCTTGAAGGTTATTCAACGACGGTACAGAACCCTTCTGTCACAGCGACAGTTCTTTATACACACCACAAGTCTTTGGAATTCCCTACCAAACCAAATTCAAAAGTTAGGCAATGCAAGTGCGTTCAAAAAGGAGTTATTTAAATTATTCTCTTAATAATAGATTTTTATGATATTAGGTTGATTTTATATCGTTTAATATATTTTACTTTCTTAAACCGATTTTTAAAATATGTCATCTTTATATTTCTATAATTCTCAATTTTTTTAATTTTTTATTTACTTCTGCAGTATTGTTATTGTCCTGTTATATTTTCACTTATATTTAAATTCTTTTTTATATTTAAAATTTACTTTCTTACTTCTTTATTTTTAATTTCCAATACTTAATTAATATTAGTTTTTTTTTAAATTTTATATCTTAGTGTTCTTATGCATAACACTATAACTTATAAGATTAACATCTTGTTGTGTTATGTTAATTATATAAATAAATAAATAAATAAAATAAAATAAATAAATAATGCCGAAAAAGAAGACGGAAACCTGTATCCATTTACAATGGAAACATAATTTATTATTTGTCTTAACATATGCACATAACATAATTGGTCATTACAACCCTTTAGTCAAGTTTACGACCTAACTTCTCACACCACTTATATTAGTTTTTATACATGAGTAGCGAGACCTACAGTTTAAAATTGACTCCGAACGATAGAGTTTTGAAAGACTTTTAATTGCAATTTTATTTACTCTCAGAGTTTATGCTAGAAAGCCGATGAAAGGAAGGCGCTGGAGAAATATTTTAAATTTTTTGCTGGAGGTGTTTGAACAGTGGCATCACGTCTAAAAAGCCAAGACTTAAACCACTGCAAAATAATGAAATTGTTGAACAACACATACGAAATACACGCATTTTAACACCATTTAATTGCCATCTTAATAATTCTGAATGTCATTAAACGGCATCTACCATATAAGCGTACACCTTACCAAGTAAAGTAATAAAAATTAATGTGACACCACATTAATACCAAAAACAAAAACCGAAAAAACAAAAAACAAATAAACCAAAATTATCGTTTACAACTAATTTATCTATCGCCTATCATGTCAGAAATGACAACGAAATTGAGTTCAAATTAAATGTTGCAATTGCCTGTAACAAGTATTGCCGCCGCCACCATTACCACCGCGTAAACAGCAGCAGCAGTGGCGGCAGGCGATAGACAGGTAGAAACACATACACACGCACACTTATAGAATGAACATTTTAATTCAATTGTAATTCTGTCGATCTGTCTTTCAGTTTCTTTAGGTTTGTTGGCCCAGTATTCAAAGAGGGAGGAGAAGGTGATATTTTTCGGCTTGTATTGAAGGTGCCACATGAGGCATTACATATTTGTACATACATATATTCAGCAACTATATGGTATATTGTAGTTGTGTAGCTAAGATTATGTTTTGCGTACATATTTCAAGATATTCAATTCGATTCTATTTTCAAAACATTGTGGTCGATAATCGATTTTTTATAATTTTTTTTTTGTTATTTTCGTTTGTTTTAGATACATATGCACATACAATCAACATAAAGTATATGCTGCATACATATGTACATATATATTTTTAGTATTGAATTAGTACACACATATACATACATACGTAGCTAGAAACGCAGCACATATATGTATATTGTTTATCTAATCGTAATATAATTCCTTCGATTTTTTTGTTGTTGTTGTTATTATTGTTTGTATAGTTTTTTATGTTCATTATTTCTCAACTAGCAATTGTAATTACGAAAAAACGAAATAAAAATGAAATAAAAATCGAAAAAAATAGAACAAAGAAATGTATAAATAAATACAACAACCATGCATACCGATCGAATCTATTTCGCAACAACAAATGCTGATTATTATATCACTTCGGATACTTTAATTGTAAATTTTAGTTTATTGGGGAAATGGGGGTTTTGTAATACCAATACCAAGCAATTAAATTAAAATTAATACACACCGTCAATTTGTGATTAAACATTGATTATGATTAATTTTAAGAATTAAATTATTAGAAACTATAATAACAAAAGGCTGTTTGGGCTTCGACGATAACTTTCCCATAATTTTGGTGAATTAAAAATCGATAAATCTAGCGGTCATACATAAACGATTTTAATCGGCAGCAGCGAAGAATTTCCGAGAAAAATCACGCTAAGTCGACGGAGGACGATGGCCACATTAAGATTGACGTTCAGAAAGCGAACAGCACTGGAAAATCTAGGCAGAGGAGTGAGAGAAAAAGGAAGAGCAAAATTGAAAAAAAGTCTTTGCTAAGAAGATCATTTTTAGCTAAATTGATACGTCGTTAGCAAACAAAAAATATTGAATTTGATGTGAATAGCAGTCAGAGACAGATTGTCAGTTCAATGTGAATGATGAACTGTTAGGTGAGGATAAATACGTAAAATAGTCAAAGAACCCAAATATACGATATCAGGGACTTGCTGCAGATATCTGACTATATACAAATTGTAGCCTAAGGTGTCCCTAATAATACCCAATAAGTGGTATATCCCAAAATAATTTTGGAACTTGAGATATCGGGCTTTAAATATTCACTCTGTTAACACTGTCGGGGTAGGATGATATCCCACTATATACAAATTGTAAACTAAGGCGCCCCTAATAAGCAAGTCCCATTTTTCCACAGTCTACGAGTTGGACCCTTCACGCGCAGTAACCGAGCTTTAAATCTAACGGGTCCGCCAAATAACTTTTTTTTTTTTTGAAAATGCTGTAAAAAAAACTACTGAATATTTTCTCAAATTTCTTTTTTTATTTGAAAGTACAATCCTTCCGGTTAATAATAGAAAATAATTTCATTCAAATGGCTGCCTCGGCTGGCCATGCAGTAGCCTACACGATCGGTCCAATTTTTAAGCACATTATCGATTGTGTGCAGCTGTATTTCACCAATGGCTTCACGAATATTGTCCGTTAAAGCGTCAATTGTCTCTGACTTGTCGGCGTAACACTTATCTTTGACGGCACCCCACAAATAATAGTCCAACGTAACAAAAGGTAAAAGTCATATTTAGTCAAATGTTGACGTTCGTTTGTAGGGTATGATGAGCAATATAAATGCTTACCGAAATTACATTACAGTTCGGCAAGCGTTCTCATTGCTTTTCGTATTCTAAAAACGAACGTATGTACGTTCCGTGGACGTTTGGCTAACCGGGGCTAAATACTAATTCTACCTTTAGCAATACGTTGTTAATGCATTAATAGTTAAAAAGCGCAAGACATAAAATATTTAATAACAAAAAAGTACTGAAAGCGTTACGGGGGTACTGCGGTATTTTTGAAATATAAAAGTACTGAGAAAAGTACTAAAGTACTGAATTTTCCAACACTGATAACCACACTTTATGTTTAAAGACAAGAATCTGTTTCGTTGGATAAATTTATTGCCTACGTCTTGCGATTTATAATTTATTTTCCTACAATAAACAGCTGAGAGTTGAACCCTTCACATGCAGCATCATCTAAGCCTTAAATTTACTTCTATTCATAACGTACCAGTGTATAAGGGCAACGTGCCTAACTAACAAATTCAATCTTCTATGCTTTAAGCAATCAACTGGTCTTCGCGTTTCATTAAGGGGACTATTTATTACGTAAAATAAGACGATGGTGAAGAAAAAGTGCCTTTATTGTCTGCTTTTGAACTACGAACCTCGTTCTTGCGTAGCAAATATTGTAAGGAATACTTTAAAATGTTTGAATTAAAATTTTTCTCTCAACTGCTGCATCTTAAATGAATTGTTGCCACGAATATTGTCTCATTTGACACATCACAAGTTAACTCAAATGACCTTATAACTCCAAAAAAAATATTTTCTATTGGAATACTGAAAATTATTTAGAAATAAAACAAATCAAATCTGTGCTATTGAGCTATGAAAACCTGTCGTTGTAGTCATACTTTTTATTTCATTTCATTGCCGCCGCAACTAAACTTCTGTCAATTCTGTATGTACAATAAATAATTTTAATTATTTAATTTCCATTTGCTTTTTCGTATGAAATGCTTTTACGCATAAAGCAAGAACCAACCGCCTTCGCTGACTCCATAAGTTAGAAAAAAACAGCAAAAAAAGAAACGAGAAGATATTCTTGTGACTATTTGTGTGATGAAGACGAGGTGATAGACCCTTAAATAGAATGTCAACAAACTTTTGTATTTAGATAACACTGTAACGGTACAATAGTACTATAAAGACAACAACAACAACAACTATAAAATAGTATTCTATAGAGTATACTAAAGTGAGTCGGAGAGACCATATGCTGCTACAATATTTGGCCCGAAACAACTATAATAACAATAACAACACAAAAGATAATAAATAAGCCCCGTACCCGGTATTTACTCTTAAACAGCCAACAAAGTGCACTCGAACGAACTACACACACACACACGGCATATCAACGTTGTACGCATGGTGCATGGTATCCATTTGCATATATAGAAACAGTGTGCACACGAAGAAGATTTTACAAAATGAATGAAAAACATTATCGTCATATTTTTAGACAATTTCAGATCACGCCACTATTGAAACAATTTTTAAGTTTACGGAGACGATGATCATCGTCTAAAACACAGTTGCTCGAATCATGAAAAAAGTTGAGGAATACAGGCAAATAAGCAGGGTGGACGTTGGTAAAGAACCGTAAACATTGGTAGGTAATCAATCACCAGCTACTTGAAAAAAGCTGACTCACAGAGAGAAGCTTGATGTGAGTTTTCACATGTATTGACTGTGAGAACTTTTGAGATTCTGTGTGAAAATGAAACGAAATCAAACCATTTCTGAAATGAATGTCTCCGGATGACAAAAAGTAGATGATAAAAATGAGAACGAAGGAGATCATGCATACGCAAGTAATTGGTCATTACAACCTTTCAGTCAGGATTACGACCTAGCTTCCCACACCATTTATATTGTGTATGATAATTTTATACATGAGTGGCGGAACCTAGAGTTTAAAGTCGACTCCGAACGACAGAATGAAAGACAGATCGACAGATTTTTTTGAAGAAACTTTTCATTACAATTTTATTTATTCTCAAAGTTTTTGCCACAAAGAGAGGAAGTCGCCGACTAAATATTATATATATATATTTTTTTCATATTTCGTTATGTTTGAGATATCTGACCTGGGGGGTTTAAACCGCTGCCTAATTAGCCAATACACTAGCTACTAGACTACAGCGATTACAAAAATATCATAGTTGGAGCAAAGAAGGGTGGTGCTAAATGGCTAGTGGAATTGGAAGGGAAATCTTCCTTATGACATGATCTAAAAATCAATTCTGATCTCTATTGCACCAAAGAAATTAAAGCATGCAATGGTATTAAAACGATGATGACAACCAACATCAGAATATGCATATTTCCGATGATGCACTGTTTGGTAAGGTTTATGCATTGGCGGCATTCAAGAATAATGAACTTGCAAAGCATTAGCCAATGGAACATAAATGGTAGATTACATACAACAAAAAGTGTTGAAAAAGATTATAGAGACGGGAAATGATGACAATATCGGACCACGCATGTTTTTGATGAGCCAACAGAAACTAAGTAAACTTCACTACAGAGTTTTGATGCATGCACCCTGTAGCTTGGACTTTGTATCTTCAGATTAGAATTTGTTTACATCTCTACAGCACACTCCATATGACGTAAATTTAAACACATGTGGATGCGTTTTTCACTTAAAAACTCTAGAAGTTCTACGGGATAACGGATGTTTTTAAAAATGGGAAAATGTTAGCCATCAAATCGATACATTTTTGGTATAATAAAACTGGGTTTAAATATAAGAAAAAGGTGTATCATTTCATATCAAATTTGAAAACAAACAAACTTTTTCGAATACCCACAATGCAAAATACTCGTATATGCCCTTACATTTCTCATTGTTATCCAGTTTTTAGAAAAGAACACAAACACCCATTTTGAGGGCAATATATAAAAAATGTTACATATTTTATGTGCAGAAAATTTCAAATCGTGCAATACTGTTGCTTTCTAAACCTTTCATTATTTCTGCACACTATATCGGCCACTCCCTGTAGGCAAGTAGCTCTTTCATGCAAAAATACTCTTTTTTTTTATTTTGCAAATTTTAATGGATCGGGGAACTAAAGTATTATAGTTCATCATTTTTTAGTATCAAACTTTACTTGTAGTCGTTTGGCAGACTCGCTGTTTGCTTGGTTCGTTGTTTGACTGTCGGTTTGGCTGAACTGACTCCAAAGCTGGATGGTTGTTGGCTGGCTGTATGGTTGGCTGGTTGTCATTACACTTCCTGTAATTTCAAACGACCTTAGGTTGCGTCATTTGCCTATACACACTCATACATCATACATCATACACGCATACACTATTATATTCACAATATTTTCTCTTCTTCTTAAAACAACATTTCTCAATGCATTCACACTCTCTTCTTCAGTTTCGAAACGCAAAAGATAATGACGTTTGAAAGATTCTGGTGTTATGGTGTTGTTATTTCTTTTATTTTTATGAGCACGTATCTTATTGTTGCGTGTTGAAGCTAGCCAGCCAACCTAAGCAAATCGCTCTGTATCTGTTGTGCCCTTAACAATACTAGTCTTGGCCTAAACTTATTTTCTTTTCTATCTGTATCTAAAGAAATGCGTTTATTTTTTCCATTCATTCACTCACTCATTCATTTCATGCGTTTCTATATGTTGTATTGAAAACAGGCCTGAATTTTAGAGTGGGGTGGTGTTGATTGTAGCTGAGCGTTATAAAAATAACCACAAGATTTCAGCGTAGAAGTGAAGTTTTGAAAAGTGTTAACTAGAGTGTAAAATTGTGATGTTACTGTGAAATGGAAAAATAAAAACTAGAAAGAAAATTGTTTAAAATAAAAAAAAAATAACGATTTCAACGATTTCACTTGCAAGACAGAATTGAGGAAAAAATCTCTCTTCACACTCTTTTTCATACCGAGAAAGGGGGAAATTCTTTAAATTAAACTGAATTAAATTGCTTTTTAATGGAAACGTAAATGAAAAAAAAAAATACTGAAAACATTATGTATACATAGAGAAGCATACAAGATTCTAGTGTTAAATGATTTAATGAAAACCATTCAATTGCAAACTCTCACTACAAAATCTCTTCTATTTCTATCATTAATCATACCAAGAAATAAACATGACCAAAATCACCTTTAAAATGCGTACGAAAGTATTTAAATTTTATTAGTTTGTTTTTTTTTCATTTTATTCGTTTTATATGTAATTCACTGTAGAATGATGTGAATAAATGTAAAATTAATGGCATTCATGAATTATGGGATCAATATCAAGGCAAGTTGGATAAATCATTTACGTTTCTAATACATACGTGGTAAATCGAAATAATTGTTGTAACGGGCATGCAAAATGTCTGATGATAATATTGGAAAGCAGACTCACTTGGTAAGCAATTTAGGTAGGGCCAAGCATGCTTTCATAATTGGCAGAGAACTTTAAGCACAATCTTGGGATATATCCCCAAAGGTGATGCATGAGGTTTATACTATGATGGTGAGGAAAACTTATCTAAAGGCCCATATTGTAGGACGACCTTAAAAACGGCTGAAGCGAAGTAGTATTAGTAGGATTATAACCAGCAGCGCTTCATATGGAAGTGAAGACCCGAGCCACGTAGGATAATTGAAAAAAGCATCAAACACGATTAGAATACAGAGATGCATCGATATAACCAGCAGCGCTTTATCTGGAAGTGAAGACCCGAGCCACGTACACTTATGCAGGATATTTGGAAAAAGCATCAAACACGAGGATTAGCAAACAGAGACGGGCATGCATCGATATAACCAGCAGTGCTTCATCTGGAAGTGAATATCAGTGCATCGTACACTTTTATAGGATAATGGAAGAAGCCAGAAGTCGCCGTGGTTCGCTTATTAGACGCGAGGCCCCGGTTCAAACCCCAGGTCAGACAGCAAAACGAAAATATGAAAAAAAAATATTTTATCGGCGACTTCCTCTCAGCTCAGATTTCTGGCAAAAGATCTGAGAGTAATTAAAATTGCCATGAAATGTTTCTCAAAAATCTGTCGTTCGGAATCGAGATTAAACTGTAGGTCCCGCCACTCATGTATGAAATTAATACACACACCTAGGTTGTAATCCTGACTAAAGGGTTGTAATGACCAATTATGTATGTAATGTAAGAAGAAGCATCAAATACCAGATTCATAAAAAGGCATTGGTATCTGATAGACCGAGAGGCTGGAAGCATGAAACAAGACTGGGTAATGAGAGTTACGGGAGCAATGTATAATTTTTTTTTAACAACGACCATTCCATGGTATACGAACGAATGTATCATGGCATTGATGTGAACGATGTTTGGTTTCAACTGGATGGTGCAACTTGTCACACTTCTCATGACACAATCGATTTATTTCGTCAAACGTTTAATGAGCCTTTAATTAGCCGAAATGGTGATGTAAATTGGCCGCCAAGAAGCTTCGATTTGACACCGTTGGACTATTTTCTGTGGAGCGCCGTACGAAAAACTGTTATACCAACAAACGAGAGACAATAGAGCATTTGATTCTATTGCCGAGATATGACCCCATACCATCGAAAAAGTGCACAAAAATTGGTCCCTTGGAAAGAGGTACTGTGAAGCCAGCCGCGACAGCCATATGAATGAAATAATATTCCATTTCTGAACTGAACAATTGTACTTCACAAGAAAATAATAAATTTGGCAAAATTTCAAACGGTTTTTGTTTTATTGCATTTTTAAATTTAAACTTCTAAATGGCCCACCCTTCCTTTGTATTTAGTAGAATATCCCTTAAGGTCAAGCACTCCATTTAACCCATTTGGAATTGAATATACAAGTTTTGTTTACTGTTTTCTGATGGCATCATGAGCAAGTTTTTCAATTGAATTTTGTTTGAGGTTTAGCGATTACGTAACCGTTCTTTCAAATGATCTCCTAAATACTCTCTTGAAATCATATCGGGACTTTGTGCAAGAGTATTAAGCTTGTGGGGACTTTTTTGAGGTCAAAATATATTGCCGTACTAAGACTTTTGCTGTCCACTGTATGTACGTATATAATCGATATTTCTATAAATGCGGTATTTTCAATAGAGGCCTTGATTTTAAAATTTAAATTTTAAAATTCCCTTCATTTGTTTAGCGTTAAAGTATAACATCTAATAAATGCTGTGTGATGAAGATGTCATAAAAACAACATAAAAAATTTTTTTATTAAGAAACTTCAAATGACAAAAGAAGAACCCATGATCAAAAAAGAGTGCTTCAAAGGAAATAGACACACTCGACTACATAAATTCTAAGCTAAAGACTCGAAACAAATAACAAAAAAAAAAAAAAGACAAAATTTTATTGTATGAATGAACACAAATGACGTCGTTTAAATGAAAAAGATAAATTCAAAATGAAATCAAAAAAAAAAGAAAAAAAATCTCAAAAACATAAATTTTAATTGGATGTGTAGAAAAAACAAAAACGAAAGTGTTAAAAATCATAAAAAACAACAAAATCGAAATCAAAAACAAAATCACCATAAAAACTAATGAAATTCAATCGGGTACAAATGCGCAGTCACACCATCAAAACAGTATCATTCATACAGACACGTAAAACACAATAAAAATTGTGACGACAACAACGAAAAAAACAACAACGAAAAAAAGAAGGCAGCAGCGGGTTTTTATGAATTTATGAATTCCTACTACTACAGTATCGTATGCATATTGCAACTGGCAGTGGAAAGAAGCCAGAAGGCAGCGCAGTCAACATGCAACTCATTTAGCGGCGATATGCTGCATTTGTAGAGTCACACAACACGTCCGTCTACTTTATATATTGTCTTTCATGATTTCATTCATAAAGTCGAAGAAAACCCAAAGAAATACGAAAGAAAAACAAAAACAAACAAAAAACGAATACGAATCGATTTACAATGTTTTTCTTTTCTACGCTTTCAAATGTATGCGCGAGTGTGTGTGTGTGTGGGTGTTAAATCTTATAATTAGAGGACGGAAATATTATAAAATGACGTTGTTTGCGGTTTTGTACACCTCAGGTTAAATTGTACGACCCGATTTTCTACAATTTCAATCAACAACTACAACAACAACCACAACAACAGCAATAACAATAACAACGGTAGACTTTATGGCCAACAATATGTGGATTTAAACGTTTGTAGTGAAAGAAGAAAAAAAAACAAACGAATTATATTTGCATGCATATGCTTATATTTTATAGTCTGATCAAAACTATTCCTTACAATCAAGCCATAGCCAGAGCAGAAATTTAAAGGAATGCAACCTTAAGAGAAAATTTTTAGAGATTTGCTAATGATACAACTTTTCTCAGCATTCACGCAAATTACATACCAAAAAGCATCACGTCGGCTTTAGAGTCATTTGATTCATTCATATAGAAATGAGAATAGAAAATCAAAATTAACGTACATAAATACATGTAATACATACAATTAGATTAGAACATAATCCGTCACTTTCTAAATGCCTTATACTCGGTATAGTGAATGATGTCCAAACAACAATATTACCGCCACCATGCTTTACTATGGTAAATGTACTCATACACTTTTTTTGGCGTGCTAAGAAAGTGGAATTTTTTAATTTGTTTCTACTGCTTTTGTTGTTGTTGTTGAAGTGTTTTAAGGACATTGATAAAACGTTTTGTAAATGACAATAAAGTTGAAAAAATTTTAGTTTTTTAATATCGAAATAATTTTCTTTTTTAGAGAAACATAGTGTGTACCAGAGATCAGCAATAAGTATTCAAACAGATGTGTAGATTCGAATCATACTCATAATTTCTGATACTTATATGCATTCATACTTATTTTAATATCATACTCATACTGCTCATATTCAAAGTTTGAAGTACTCATCGTACTTATACTTAATACGCATGACGTTGTAGTTTTCGACTCTCCTTTACTCAACATTTACAAGAATCACAAAATAAGTATGATTCGCATACGAACACTGCAATACTCACTAGAAGGTTGTGTGTTTGCTTTGCTTACTGTCTTTGTCTTTGTCGTTTTTCTTTCTTCCTTTTTTTGTAAATGCAACAACAACTACGACTGTAAATTTTGATGAATGATTCGAATCATTTATGAGTATTATAAGTATTTTTCTAAATTTATGAATCTGAATGAGCAGGCGTATGAATCAAACACATTTCGAATGTTATGAGTTTGATGTCAACGTTGTACTCATACTCATTGCAACCTGTACTTATAAATCAATGTTGTAGTGAGTACAAATGAATCAGAATAGTAAATTTCAATATTGTTGACTCACTTATATTCAAAATTTCATGAGTACTTATGAGTAGCGAAAAAACGATTCATTGCTGACCTCTGGTGTGCACTTTCTTTCGACGCTGACTGTAAGTACGCCGCAGCAACGAGTTTGATATCAGGTGTGGGTTGAATTCTAAAACGTTCGCAGTTGCTGATTTCTGGCATAAACCAATGACTTAACATGCCTTTTAAAAATAATCCAAATGCGTCAAATCACACGAACGAAAGGGCCAGTAAACAGCACCACTTCTAATATGAAAGTTCACAAAATTAGTTAGACGCGCTATATCGCAAGTTGCGCCATCTTGTTGGAAGCAAATGTCGTTGGTGTTTAACTGGATTTAATTTTGAAGGCAAAAATTCAATCAGTATTGCTCCACTCCAGCTCATCAAGGCATTTGCATCTTTATATCAAAAGATGCCGCCAGCATTTTAACAACAACAAATAGTAAATTTTAATTAATGTTATGATGTTTTCTTAATGGCTTGAGAATTATTTTTGCAAAAGCAATTTTGCTTATTGACGTCAACCTAAAATGACAACATCACTTAACGCCAGGCTGCATAAACACGACGCTGACGATAGTTGTTTGGCTTCAACTCATGTGTGAGCTGTATTTTACAGGCACGTAAGCTAAGATCCCTACGTAAAATTTTCTACGTAGTCGAAAAACACGTAGTCGAATCAACAGTTCAAGGTCTTGTTCAAAACATCGCATTGCAGCAGCAACACTTCTTCGGTACGCACATTTTTGTCATGTTAATGGATTTGAATCAAGAAGAGTAAAACTAGTTCAAAATGATCAATAACTGCTTGTTTTCTAGGCCTATTATAACTCACTTAATTGCTTATTGCAACCCTTTAGTCAGTATTACCTAGACCTAGCTTCTCACACCAGTCATATTAATTTTATTCATAATGCCGAATATTTTCATCGTAAAACTGACGAAATGCTTTAGGAACTTCAAGAACAGAGCATTGCTCTGATGTTAAATGATTCTGACGTTCATGATGACTTACCAAACCTTACAGTATTGAGATGATAACGCAGTTTGACATTTTCAGCTGACAAACTATAGTTATCGATATAGTTATCCATAATTCTCACGCAGCTAAAAAAAAACCAAACTACATCAATAACCACGAATTCTGATTAAAAGATTTTGACTTTTTGATGAACCATACATACCAAAAATTTAAGCTCGATTACAAACTGAAAGGTCAAGGGTCACCATATAGTCTAGAAGTGTATTTAAATTTGCGAGTAAATGTAGAAATTATTATTTTTAAAAAGAATTTAGCATAGACAATTCATTGCAAATCTTTTACTGCAATAAACTTGATTAATAATTCCTGAAGGTCATAGGTCATGTGTAAATAAGTTGAATGCTCAAATAACAAATAGTCGTGTAAAGTTCTTTTTTTTCTAATTTCAAACGAATTGATGAAGACAATTCTTAAGAAATTGTTCCTCTAAAAAGAGTTGTGTCAGCAAATATTTACCAGAGGTCAAAGGTAATTAAAAAAGTTCAAATAATAAATAAAACCAACATAAATAAGTTGAAAATAAAAAAGGAGAATATTTTAAGGAGTTGGTTAGCTAAACAGAAGTCACCGCTGTCTAGTAGATAGTGTGTTGGTTTATTAGACGTGAGGTCACGGTTCATACCCCAGGTCAGACTTCTCTAAAGAAATATGAAAAAATATTTTTTCGGCAACTTCCTCTCAGCAGATTTCTGGTAAAAACTCTGACAGTGAAATAAAATTGCCATGATAAAGTTTTTCAAAAAATCTGTCGTTCGGAGTCGACTAGCACTCATGTATAAATTAACACACACAACATTAGTGGTATGAGAAGCTAGGTCGTAATCCTGACTGAAGGGTTGTAATGACCAATTATTATGTAAACGAATTAAATTTAAAATTTATTTGAGATGGTTTAAAAATTATATTTACACATACATACATACATACATAGTGATATCCTAGCTTTTCTTTAAAGAATTTATACTTTTACGCAGTGTACAACCAACAACTTTAACGTAAACAAACATACGGCCTGTTTATAACTGTAAGTAAACAGTCTGCTTGTGCTGCTCTCTCTCTGACTCTGACTCTGAGAATTGCAGTCGAACGATGCTATTATGGTACACAGTGCAGCTGTGTGTTTATCTTTTTTTTCACCTTAAAAAGATGTGGAGGCGTTAAGTAAACTTTACATATAAAGAAAAATTAGACTATAGGGCGAGGAGCTATAAACTTCATTCGCGACTACTTACAATTTTCAAAAACGAAGAAAAAAAAAGTAAACTATTGTGCAAATTCATTCATTCGCTCACTTACTCACTCACCGGTTCGTTCATTCATGCATTCATTCATTCATTCATTCATTCAATCCAACAACTATTTCAACACAACAGCATTTTCAACAAATCTGTCAAAACTTTTAAAATTTATCGTATCAAAAGCCAAACGATTATTCTTCTCTTTTATTATCATTGTTTTGCTATGGGGGTTTCATAAATATTTTCTTTGGCTTCTATTTTATTTTACATTTTTTTGTTGTTGTTGTTTTTTTATTCTTTACCTGTCCATAAAATGAAATGTTTGGATTATTATTTTTTTTCGTAAGAGTACTTGCAAGAAACAGCCGGTTGGTTGCCTAAAGAATATTTCAAATACTTTTTCTAACACTGTTTATGGGTTTCGTGATCTTAAAGCATAACAGGTGTAAACTATTTGAGTGGATGCTAAAGAAAAAAAAAAACGGTATTTTTTTGTCGAAAACTTTAAGCACTGACAGTAGGTGTGTTGGTGGCAAACTTCAAAGTACTGAAATTCCTTTAATTTAATGGAATGCATTTTCAAGTATTCAACGAAAAATAAGATTAAACAAGAATGTTTGGAATATTTGCCATGAGAAGATCAAATTGGGTCTTTAGAAGCAAGGAACAAATCCAACAACTAAAACCAAAATACAAGGATAGGTACATATATATGTATGTATATAGGTTGCGTCATATATAACCAATTTTTTTGAACCCACTCTTCATGGTATTGATGTGAACGATGTTTGGTTTCAACAGGATGGTGCAAGTTACTACACATCTCATGCCACAATCGATTTATTACGTCAAACGTTTGTTGTCCAATTTTTAAATTTCTCACATTACATTACTTATTCTCAGTCTGGCAACATTTAGAACTCATACTGTCGAGTTGTTATTGTTATTCTTTACTTTGCTATATTTCCTCGTCTTTCTATGTAGTTTTGTTATTTTTGTTTATTCGTGTCTCCAGAACATGCCATGCAACAAATCTTACTACAAATGAAATGTAAACATTTGTGAACAGATGACAATAGGCAGGACAATGTTGAGAATATGGTGACTCAATACTACAAGCAGTGGACAACTTTGGTAACAAACGAAAAGACAACCAAGCATACAATATCGGGTAGAAGATTGACTGGGTCATAGAACACTTTGATTAGATGCTGCTGACAGACCATACGGAAACCTTTCATGGAATTCACAAGTTATGCAAAGAAGAATACCAACGTGAAAGAACTGAAAGCAAACAATTAGAAACGATAACTTCAAATCGATTAATGAATTACGAGAAGTGTAATTTTTGCGAGTTCCCTGCACTTCAAAACAGACGTCATCGATTTTTGGGTGACAAAACGTTTGAAGATCTGGACATGGTGTTGAACGTGCCACTATGGTATCTGGCCGGTTTCATGCGGAGCTCGGAGTGATTCAAATCCACCACTAACGGATTATGACAAGGCGGCTTACCTCACACTGGGTAACACGATGGGCCACATAGGCTATCGAGTGAACTTATCTGTAAGCGGCAAGCTGCCCGCTAACCTAACCTAACCTAGTTCACATCCATTCATGCATGACAAAAGACTGATTTCTTGCGAACTATACTATATATAGCAGGCTATATCACGATCCTGTTAACACATTGAGTGCCATGTCAGTCATTGGTGACTGAAAGTAAACTTTTCGTTCAAACCTTGCTAATTATCGGTCACTGACAGTATTAAATATGATATAAAACTTGCGACTGGCAAAAACTCCGAGAGTAAATAAAAATGCCATGAAAAGTTTCTTAAAAATCTGTCATTCGGAGGCGACTTTAAACTGTAGGGCCCACCACTAAGAGGTAAAATTAATACACACAACATGAGCGGTGTTGAGAACCGAGTTTCTGTAAATCCTGACTGAATGGTTGTAATGACCAACTATGTATGTATGTAGTATTTTAAGTGATGAGTTTGGGTCTGAAATACTCAACCTGGTACATATTTTCTTTTTTTTTCAATTTTAAATAAATTCCTTTAAGTTTCTGTTATTTTTTTTTCACAATTTCCTAGAATTTCCAAAAATTTCGTATGCACATGTTAACATTAGTATGTACTCAATTTTATTGTTCACTAGCTGACCCAGCGAACTTCGTCCCGCCCAAAATTGATTTTTTTTTTTATTGCCCAAAACAGGCCGCATTATGTATTTATTGTAATACACTGCATAAAACAGTTATTAAAAAGCTAACTTACTATAAGTGTGTGAGAATGTACTTATAATCGAAAGCGTTCTAGACAATGAAAATATGCTTTATTTAGGATAAAACAAAAGTCTATGAGTTTAATTTTGGTTATATTTTTTCTTATTTGGTGATTTTTTCACAAATGTTGGTTACAAAATTTTTTTCGTGGCAACACTGTTTCAGAAGAATAAATAAAAAATTAGTCAAACAACAAAAACGCACGATGAGAACAATTGAGAACATTGTTACGCTCTTGGTTTCTTTATCTTTCCCTTCTATCTGTCCTCCCGCGTCGTGAAATATTTTTGAAAAATATTCCAAAATATACCAAAATTCACATTCTTTATACTTTATTTTCTTTGGTTTTATACATCAGGAATCATAGATAGCATACTTTAGGGGTAACTATGCGTATGAGTAATATATTTCAAATGCAATTAAATATTAAGTATGTAGTATGTAGTAAACATGGGCATGGCCCCTCGCTCATTTGGAATATCAACATAAAAAGTAACCTATAACTCCTTCCAGACATACAGGAAGATACTGTGAAAATTTCAAGAAAATCGGTTCAGCCGTTTAGTCGTCTATAAACTTCAAACATACAAACATACAAACATACAATCAAACACACACTCATTTTTATATATAAGATTAACCCATACAATGTGTGAGATACATACGTCTGTTTGCAAATAATATTTACGGAGTATGGCATTACAAATCGAATTAATTGCTGAGTTTTTGTAAAAACATTGAATATGAAATGATTTGTATTTTTCTATTTTGCAAATGATAGGAAATAAATACAAGAATTATTATTTTAGTAGCACGTCATTAATGGAGTAAATATTTACTCCATCAATATGTACAAAACCAAAATAAACGATAAGATTATTATCAGTAGTTTTAGTTAAACAATGATGATAACAAAAAACAAAAAAATGTAGAAATTAAAACTTGCAATAATATGATATACGAGTACTATTAGCAATAGTAGGTTAAAGATACAGAATTTTTGGTTTAAAAATAGCATATGGCGACTTCCTCTCAGCAGAATTCTGGAAAAAAACTCTGGTAGGAAATAAAGATGCCTTGAGAAAGTTTCTCAAAACTCTGTCATTCGGAGTCGGCTTTAAACTGTAGGTCCCTCGACTCATTTATAAAGTTAACACACACAACATAAGTTGTGTGAGAAGCTAAGTCGTAATACTGACTGAAGGGCTATATTATGTATGTAACTTATGTACGATTATAAGTATTATAGCAATGGTTTGGATGAGAAAAAAGGAAAATTGATACAGCACTTTCTGTGTGAATGTCCTGCGTAAGCGTAACTAACGCATGTCGAAGCAGACAGTTTTCAGAATCAGGTTGCCTTGGAAATACCATAAGTTTCTCTCACATTTGATAAGATTTTTTAAAAATATTGATTTGTTCTTAAGAATAACCACATGGAACGTACGTTGAATTGGCCATAGACAATTTAAGCGAACTCGTGATACAGACTTGTGGACAATCCGTCTAGCCCAGTCTAATCGAATTTTAAAAACCTATTTATTCCAATAATTAGAATGTCCTTAACGGAATCGACCGTAGAAAATAATTAAATAGCATGGTTTATAGGATTCAAAAGCATAACAGAACCAGATTCGAACTTAAAGTCGTACATTGTCGTAAATCCGGCACAAGCATACTTAAGCAGATGACAGTGTTGCTTCTGGAAATATTAAAAGCTAAACAGGAAGAACAATAACAAAACAACAAATAAATTACAATAATAAGGATGAATAGCAAACAAATTACAACAACAAAATTATATAGAAACACAATGAAAGATAGAAAACAATAGAATAACAATAACAAAACGACATTAAGTTCTAGAAGTTGCCACACTGAAAGTAATTCAAGTATAAATACAACGAAAAGTAACAGTGCCAGCGAGCCACAATATAAATATTATTGTATTATACACTGTGCAGTTTGATCTTTTTAGTAAGAAGATCATGTAGTAAGGAGCACAGGATCATTAATGAATGGGTGTTTTTTTCAAAAGTAGCATATATGAAGAATTTTTAAAATACACAAATATCAACAAAAACAACTAATATAGGATTACGATTGAATAAAAATGTACACATGACAGTTCTTCGCAGCCGACTTCAATCTATAACGAGCTGTCAATATCGGATTTTCTAATTAGAAAGCGATAACGCCGCACTATTTTGGTTCGCTTTATATAATTTGTATGGGCATGAGAATTTTTTACAGCCAAACAAGATTTAACGCTTAAATTTTGTATCTCGAATTGACCACATTTTTCAATGGTATAAACTTCCGGTTGAAAAATACAGGCGAGCTTCACCATAGATTCTAAATCGTCCACTCTGATATCGAATTCTTCTTTTATCCTAAAAAATTTCTTTGGTAAATCCATATATCACGGATAACAATTTAGTTGTATTTAAAATTACAATTCTAGAATACATAGGAAAAACTTGTTTCTAGAAAGATCAAAACGTGACAGTTGGCCAACTGGTTATAATATGCAATACCCTAGTGTTACCATCATCCCTGAAACTCACAATTAAATTTTGTGTGTGAATAAAGCAATAACAATGGCAATTAGACAGAATGCGCACAATTTTGATGAAGCTACCCTAAAATGATAGAGAGTTATTGCGATAATAATCATAACAATACAGTGGGCAGCAAAAGTCTTAGTACGGCAATATATTTTAGCTATTTCATGAATTTTAACCAACAGTTTGTATAAAAATTTATAGTTTTTATATTTATTTTATTAATTTATTTCTGTTTTATTATAAAACAAATAAGTTTTTAATGTTTTTCATAAAACAAGAGAAAAATAAGGCAAAGTCTCAGATGACTCCATAGGTACCGCCAAGGAGAACCCTGAGTAAATACAAAATTCAAAGGTAAATGGGGTAAATGGTATCCTTTGTATTTAGTAGAATATCCCTTAAGGTCAAGCACTCCATTTAACCCATTTGGAGTTGAATGTACAAGTTTTGTTTACTGTTTTGTGGTGGCACCATGGGCAAGTTTTTCGATTGACTTTTGTTTGAGGTTTAGCGATTAGGTAACCAGTCTTTCAAATGATGTCCTAAATACTCTCTTGAAATCATATCGGGACTTTGTGCAAGATTATTAAGCCTGCTGTGGGGACTTTTTTGAGGTCGAAATATATTGCCGTACTAAGACTTTTGCTGTCCACTGTATGTTGTATGTTATGTTCTTGATTAAAATTGATTTTCAATCAAGAAACTCTGTATATGGCCCAATAATAATAAAAATTTAATACAGAGTTTTATTTATTATTTATTTTTCTTTTATTTATTTAACAAGAACACATTTCAAAAAAGAAAGACAAAATTGCGCGGAAAATGTGAATGTGAATGGTGAAGCCGAAAAGCAGCAAAGAATACAACTGAAAACAGTTTACGTCTTAGAAAACATGTGTTTTAAAAAGTAAGACAAGAAAAGAAAAGAAATAAAATTGAAATAAAAAAAAACCTTAAAAAAACATTGTGAAAGTAAAACATGTTTAAATGTTTAATTAACTAAAAATAAAAGCTTAAACACACACACAAATCTCCAGGAATAGAATATAAAAATAGTTTCATTTTAAAAGAAACGACTACGGACTACAGACTACAAGAAATAAATTATTTTTATTACAAAACAAAACAGAATGAAACGTAACAGTATGAAGCGAGGAAACACCCTCCTCCTCCTCCCCACCTTTTTTCAACCTAATTTTATTATGAATTCCTATGAAAATTTTTTTTTTGGGCTAAATGGCTCTAATCACACGAGAACAATTTTGTTGGCCTAAAATGATAGTTTATAGACAAGAGAGAGGGGAAGAGAATGGTTTTTTGGTGGCGTAAAGTTTCAACGAGCTACAACCCCGCAATACCAGCACAAAACTAATACACCTATCCCCCGATTTACACTCAGGATAGGTTCCTTAGAAAACCGTGTAAATCGAAAGTGTACTCCTGTATATGGATATGTTATTCATTTCACATACAGAAACCAGAAATATTAAAAAAATATGACCAAAAAATTTAATTATGTACTGTTATCACTGCCATAGGATATGTATAATCTTTTCTTCATGATTGGTATGATGTCACTTTCATCACTCGATAATACGATTAGGAACGATTTTATATTGCCGAGACTTCGTAATGAAATCCGTAATTAACATTTGCCTTTGCTTTTTGTTTAAATCCTTATAGACCTCCTCATATTGAGCTAAGCATTTATTAATATCTCGCTGGAATTGGAGAGCTCGTTCAACATTGTGGTCATTTTGTAGAAAATGATCTCCCAATTTTCGACCAAATTCAAGTCCTTCGCGGATGACTTTTGCGGTGAACGCGAAATCGTGTAAAAAAAAGTACCGTGTAAATCGGGGGATAGGTGTATATGCAAATTTTAAAAAATCAACCAAACATCAAATGAATGCACGTAAACATTTCACGCCAAACTAATATTCATCCCGTAAGATTTGAAAAGAACAAAAATCGTGCCACAAAAAAATTGTTCTCGTGTGATTAGAGCCAATTACAAGAAAAGAAAAAAAGAAACAAACAAACAGAGAAAGAAAGTAGAATCGTTGCTTCGATTCTTTTGAAAATCAAGAAAATCTCTGCCATAAAACACATGTCATTTGCTGTTAAAATATTCTTTTAAGGCGAATTAAAGGCAGGAATATTGGGGATAGTTTTCCCTATGTAAAGTTATAAATAAAATTTTTTTTTTGGGTTCTTATACATTTGATAGACATTTTTATTAATAATTATACCGGGAATATGTAATAAAGATGAAATATAGCATGTCTATAGGCAGTAAACGAAGCTGATCGTAGGCAATCGTCCCAATTCTGTAGCACAAAGAGAACTAAAATTCAAATGAAATGGTTTTTTTTTGTATTATTAGGGTTTCCTTTTCATTTTCAAATTAACATAGAAAAATATGTTTGAAAATGAAATCGAGCACAGCTTATCCTCTTTTATAACAGAACAGAAATAATATTCAGCCACAGTCAATGCCTACTATTCTTGAGGTCAAGTGGAGAGGCATGAATGCCTTCAAACCTAGCGAACACAAGTAATTGGGTCATATGGTGCTTATATGCCCATAAATCTACATATACAATGATGGCCAAAACGTAAACAATTCAAAAGCAAAAGCAACAAATCTTGTTAAACAAAGTTAAGACGAATTTTTCCGTTTATTTTCTTTTGTATTTTTTTATTATTTTATTTATTTATTTGAATTTAACAACATACTATAATTTATAAAACAACCGCACTATCAATTTTAATACACTAACCTTTTACTACAAAGATTTCAACTTCTCAGTGTACAATACAACTCCATTTATATGTCTTACACTTTACTACATATCGCTGTAGTGTATCTGTTCGCTCTATTTGTACATACATATGCACATACAGTGTTGCAAAATTGAAATTTTAAAATCGTACTGGACTACAACTGAAAGAGTACTTTTTCGCATCAAATGGTACTTTTGAAAAAAGAAATATATGTATACATATGTATATAATTGGTTATAAACCTCTTCAGTAAATATTATGATATTGTGTTAATTTTATACAGGGAACTACAATTTAAAGTCTACTCCGAACGACAGATTTTTGAGAAACTTTTTCATGGCAATTTTATTTACTCAGAGTTTACGCCGAAGGAATATTTTACATTACATTTCGGCAAGCGTTCTCTTTGCTTTTCGTGTTTTAAAAACGAACATTTATTCCGTGGACGTCCGGCTAACCGGAGTTAAAGACTAATTCTACCTTTAGCATCACGTTGCTAATGCATTAATAGTTGAAAAGCGTCACGAGGGTACTGCGGTATTTTTTAAATGGAAAAGTACTGAAAAAAGTACTAAAGTACTGAATTATTCAACACTGCATACATAAATACATATTGGTCAGCTTTCCATAACACTTATGTTGTGTGCGTTAATTTTATACATGAGTAACGGGACCTACAGCTTAAAGTCGACTCGGAACGACAGATGTTTTGAGAAACTTTCAATAGCAATTTGATTTACTCTCAGAGTTTTTGCCAAAAATCTGCTGATAGAAAATTGCCAGAGAAATATTTCAGTTTGTTCGAGATGAATCATGGCCTCACGTCTAATAAGCCAACACACTGCCTAATATAGTACTTCATTTATTTTCAGACTGGCAACTTTAACAATCTCACTGTTCATTGGCTATTGAAATTATTTTCATTGCAATATTTCTATTTTCATAATTTCTTTGTTGTTTTGTTCTGGTAATTCCTTATTACTGTTCCAGCTTTGTTCTTTTGTTATTGTTTTTCTTTTCTTTTTTCTTTTAAAATAAACACTTTTGCCACTAATCGATCTATGTCGGCTGGAGTTGTGCTAATTAAAAAGCCTATGCTACTCCGACTCCTCATATCTGGTCACATGACGGTATTGACCCTATTGATGCGAATTAAATATTTGACCGTAGGGGTGAGTAAAGAATAATTTCCTGACAATTCTATTGAATTCTTTTAGTCGGAATTACAACTAAGTTTTTCACACCTCTAATGTTGTGTGTGTGTGTTAATTTTATACATGAGTGGCGGGACCTACAGTTTTAACGAGAACGAGAAATTATTGAGAAACCGTAACCTCAACTTGTTGGAGAATAAAATCTACAAGTGGGAAAAAACTTTTGTCAACAATTAGATTTAAGACTGCAGGAAATATAAAGTTATAGTAGGAATGGAAACATTACAGAGTTTGAGAGATAATCTCCAAAAGTGTAGTGTTATTGAGAAACTATGGAAATTTTATTTAGTCTTAGGGCCATTATTCCAACTTTCCTTTAAACTTGGATTTAGTTAAAGGTACCTTTAGCTAAAAAAACGTAAAGACGTAAAGCCCGGGTTCGAGCCCCAGGCCATACATCAAAACGAAATACGAAAAAAAAATATTTCTTCGGCGACTTCCTCTCAGCAGATTTCTGGCAAAAACTCTGAGAGTAAATAAAATTGCCATGAAAAATTTTCTCAAAATCTGTCGTTCGGAGTCGACGTTAAACTGTAGGTCTCGCCACTCAAGTATAAAAGTAAGGCACACAACATGAGTAGTGTGAGAAGCTAGACCATAATCCTAACTGAAGGGTTGTAATGGCCAATTATGTATGTATGTACATATGTACCTTTAGCTAAAAGAAACTATAAAGTTACCTTTAACTTATGTTCGTTATTACAACTTACATATAAAATAAAGTTAACTGTTTTCAAAAATATGGCAGTGCCGGAGCAATGTCGATAAAACTGCTGAATTAAACAAGTTTTTATTTAACGCAGTGGCAACAACGGTCTTCGTTTTTTTTTTTTGTTGTACATATATGCTCATTTTGCTTAAATTTGAAGTTACCATATTGAAAATAATGGATAATATGGCAAGTTCGAACATAAACTTAACTTTAAAAGTTACCGGCAGGATGATCCTCCCTTTAGCTTAACGCTCACTTCTATCTTATTGGGTACTCATAATAATGAAAAACAATTTATCTGCCCGTTAAAATCCTCCCTTTAGTTAAAGGCAAGTTGTAATAATGGCCCTAAGACTTCTTGCCGAAAGACTGCTAAGAGGAAGACAAGAAAGAAATATTTTTTTATATTTCGTTATGTTCAAGATTCCTGATCTCGGGTTTGAACCGTGGCCTCGTGTCTAATAAGCCAACACACTACCTACTAGATTACCTAGTTGAACACACGTTAAGACTGTTAATAAAAAAAAAGCAGTCATCATCTTTAGAAATAAACTGATTTTTTCCGATTTGGAGATGGAAATACAGTCAGGGTCCCCTATGTGGGGCCCTGATATGCATATTCTTTTTGTGTAACCACCATTATTCTATAAAATGCTGACCTTAAATTTAGGCAATGCTTGCATATACAAAATATTTGTTGAAAATTTTCATCATCAGCTTAACAAATAAAACCTAGTAAATGTATTTAAAAATCGTATTGAAAAACATCACAACAAATCCACCAAAGAGTTCTAACGGAACACAATAGGAAAAACAATACCTTACAAAACAAAAACGAAAACAACAAAAGAAGTGTTGGAAAAACACAAGGTTGAACTCCTTTCGTTAGAGTGAGTTTTAAATGAAGTTGAAAATTGTTTGGTACTTGCGCAACAGAGACATTCTGAAATATTCAGAGTCCAAAAAAAAATTGTTTTTTTTTGGCGTATTACGTTGTCTACAGTTTTCATAACAACACGTATATAAGTTTTTTGGGGAAAAAATAATGAAATAAACAGGGATTCTCTTTGAAAAGGGGGTTGAACGACGACGTTATAAAAAATATTTTTTGCGCTTACTTTGCGCTTCAATGGTTGTTAATTTAGAAAATAAAAATGTAATAAAAAATTGCCATAAAAATCACAAGAAAAACAAACCTAAAGAATGGCCTTAAATGTTGTATTTGTTGTAAGTGTTATAACGCCCTTTATATGTCACATTCTTCCTTTGATTTTAGTTTTTCTTTTCTACTCCTATTTTATTTCTTTTGTGAAATATTATATTGAGAACACAGTATAATAATACACAATATGCATTTAAAGTAGAAAAAAACAAGAATAAAAAATACGATGTTTTAACCTTAAGGCCATATTTATTTTATTTTGCTATGCCGGCTTTTAGGCCATTTGCAAAGGTTATAAACAAAGTATATAAACTGGAGGCGAAAATATATTTCATTTTGTTTATGAAGTCATAAAACAAATGAGAAAAGAAGAAACCCGAGATTTAAAGATTTGTTTTCGTTAGGAATTGGGAAGTTGAAAAGACATTTTTTAACTCATATGTGCTTATGGCCCTATTTTTAAAACAGTAAGCTGTGTGGTATGCCATATAGATTCCAATAAATACCAAAAATCAATGTTTTTACGAGAAAAAAAAAGTTGGGCAGATAGTCGATGTAAGAAATATGTAATTCAAGCCCTATGATCTAATTACTCTTTATTGAGTAGAAAATTGAATACAATTCTAATGTATGGGCCGGTGCCTCCAAGTTTATTTTGAGATTTCTCGACCGCTTACTGTAGAGAATAAAGGTACTTATTAGTGCCCGTAGGGTATCCAACTCTTTTAGATTCATTGGATTACCATCCAATTTCTCTGTTTTATTGCTATTTCAGTATACGTAAATTACGTAACACTATATTCAGACATGCACTTTATTTGAGTAAATATACGGTTATTTGAGTACAATATTTTTAATGTTCAGACTTAATATAAGCAATATTCATTTGGAAGCTGGTAAGAAAAACAGCTGGTTGTTTCAACAACATTGGGTTTTTTTTTTTTTTTTGTTTGTCGTTGTTGACATTTGAGTTGTCAAATATCAACAGAAAGCGTTCGGAAAATTGTAATTGTGCTCTATTTTAGGTTTTACTCAATATTATAATAATTTGCGTATTTATTGCGCAATAATTAATTGAAAGTTTATATGAAATATTGAGCGCAATAATGGCGTTTATTGCGATTTACGCAATAAAAGTGCATGTCTGAACATAGTATAAAGTACATAACTTATTACAGAAAAAAATCTAATTTATTGCTGCATTTATTATCCATTAACACTACTCCGTCTATCCTCGTGTAAAGGATCATGGGTGGGCTGTTATAACTTTATCAAATACCATATATATTATCCACTTTAAAGGAGTCCTATTTGATTTTCTCTTTTATTTATTTAATTTAATTAAGAACATAATTCGGCCTAGCTTCTCTACACCGCTCATATTGTGTGTCTTAATTTTATACTTGAGTGGAGGAGCTAGGCCGTAATCCTGACTGAAAGGTTGTAATGGCCAATTATGTACGTATGTAAGAACATACTTCAATAGATAACACAATTTTATTACAAGATCCTTTTATAGCAAAGATTAAACTTCTGAGAGTGGTACTTTTTACTACAACTGATTGATATTACCTTCATACTGCATTTATTTTAGTTCTGGCAACATCTAGAACTTAATGTGATTGTTATTTTACCTTTCGAAACTACATATTCTTACTACAATTCCTATTCTCTATCTAGTAATCACGAAGTTATTTGTTGTAGCAGTAGCTATAGCGAAAATTGTACTCAATACTACTAAGCCAAGTGTGCTATTCTGTAGGGTGACTGTTTCACAAAAATAGCTTCAAAAAATTTAATAGAATGAATGACGTTGCATTGAAAATATGAAATGTGTTGCCATACTCCAGCAAAAACATAATGTATTATTATTGTATATAAAGTAGGCACCGTTGCAATCTCAAATCGTTCAATTAGATACGTAACTTGTATTAAATTTGAACATTTTTTTTATTGTTCTAATTTGAATTCATTTAGGAACGATGTGTACATACATAATTGCTAAATAAAACTCTTCAGTCAGGACTACAACCTAGTTTCTCAACACCACTTATGTTGTATGTGTTAATTTTATACATGAGAGGTGAGACCTACTGTTTAAAGGCGACTTCGAACGACATATTTTAGAAAAACTATTCATATCGATTTTATGAGGCACCGTTGCAGTCTCAAATTGTCCAATAAGATACAGAACTCGTATTACATTCAGCATTTTTAAAGTGGTTCGAATGGAATTCGTTTCCAAGAAAACGTGCAGAGTTTGACACAATTAATTTGAATGCTTCGCAAGTTTCTTTAATTATTAAGATTTTGGATGTTCTTAAATCAATAAAAAGTAAATTCAATTGAATTTATTGTGCCATTTTTTGGAATTTTGCAACATAAAACGAATTAATTTTAAGGTTATAAAATTTTTAGAAATTTATAACAATACCTACATATAGTATTTTAATTCGTATTATCTCTTTTATTGAAATCTTTAGTACTTTTCTATGCATCTTTCTTTCCTCCCCTTTGCTTTATTCTTCATAGCAATTATCCTTAAAATTGCATTTATTGTTTTCATTCAATAATTGGCTCACTTTGTGCCAAACGAAGAAGAGGAAAAAAACAACCCTGCAACCCTGTTTGATAAAACAAAACAAACAAAAAAACTGCATTCAACAACCCAATTTGAAAATGAACGAAGGACGACAAAGTAAAGTCCTTAACTGTTTAATTGAAAGAATATTGCAAAATTTTTAAATGTTTTACGGCATAAAATCTCAAGTAATACTTACATGCACTTTTTGACAGTTGTTGTTAAAAATACTTGACAATAAATAACTCGCAAGAAAGGAGTCTTAATTTTTTCCACGCACGTATATTCTTTAATAATCCACAAACGAGGAAGAGAGAAGAGGTGCGTTCTCTGGTGCACTAAATGTTGTTTAAATTGACGCAAGCAAAGTCAGTGGCAGCGCGTCAGCGATGTTAAGTTTTGTTTGGTATATATTGGTTTATTGTTGTAATTAAGCGTTTCCTCCCTTGTTACGGAGCGCAGAGAGAGTATGTGAAATTAACAATACGAGGCGGCAAAATTTCAACAACATTAAACAGACTATACGACGACAGAAGACAACGATCCTTTTTGCATGTTTAAATTCGTTTTGAATATGTTTGTTTGTATTAAGTTAAGGCATAAAAACACACCAAGAAAGGGGAGTTTATTACAAAAACAACAACAGATTTAAATCAATTGTTGTTCTCCTTATGTTTTCTGTTTATATTGCATATGACTTTTTTTACAGATGATGATAATAAATGCTTGTTGGCCGTGCTTAGTGTTAGTGTTTTTGTCATACTTATTGCTTTATTGTTGATATTGTCAATGTTGGGTGTTTTGTTGTTGTTTCTTTGCTTTTTGTTTTGCTTTATTTTGTTTAGTAACAATAAAAACAACCCTGTTAGCAAACTTCTAACGAAAGAGAGCAAGAGAGAAACAGTATAAAAAAGGGAGAGTTATGCTAAATTGAAGTCCTTAATTTTGATGATTTTATGCTTTTAGTTTTCGCCTTTTATTTTTTTATTCCTGTATTAAATTTTATATTATTTTTTCAACTTTCTTTTTAACTAATTAAGTTATTTCTTTATCACTTTGATTATAGGTTACTTTTTTTAAGATACACTCAATAGAAATAAAACCTTTTACTGCACTTTTCTCTATTGGCCAACAACAATACAGCTGCTGTGCACTCAATATAAGCACTCTATACACTCACACACATTAACGCTGCTATTATACACAGGATGAAAGGAAAACATTAAGTTTTCGTTGGTATATTTTGTTTTTGTTTATGCTTTCATATATAAATGTAGGTAGATGCATACGTACATCTGTATAGCTAAATATGTATGTTTGCTGTTAATTTTTTTCTTTTCGTATAGTCGCTATTATTATTATTTGCTGTTGTAGTTGTTGTTATTATTATACTTCTTGCTGTTGTACACAAAAACAGGATTTCAATGTCTGGCTTTTAGAAAATAAAAGAAAAACAGAAAAAAAACGCACAAAACACAATTTTAAAGAGGTTCTCTTTATATTTTCTTTTCGTTTAACACAATTAATATGTTGTTTTTTTTCCTCTTTCAAGAAAATCTAATTAGAATTTTCACACTAAGAATTATTATTTTCTTTTTTATTTTATCTTTTATTTTTTCGAAATTCAAACATTTCTTTCATAATTCTTTTCTTTCTATTTGTATTATATATCGCATATACATATATGTATGTATATATATTTACAGTTATAACTCTAAAACTGTATTCTTATAATATTTTACTTTTCGTTTTATTTATTCAATTCATTTATTTGGATTTTTTTCTTTTTTATTTCATATTTTAATTTTCCTTTAATTATTAGACCGAATACCGCAAATTCGCAAAAAATAACGCGTAAACTGAAAACTCATAACCTAGCGAACTAACTCGTACAACTGTCATTTTTAAACTGCACACAACAATGATCGAAACAGATGTCTGCAAAAGCAAAACAACAACAAAATTAACGAATGTTGTTGTCGTTCTCTTTGCAGAATTGTGTTAACATTACCGAGTTGTATTAAATGGCAATGGGTAAGGGGGATTTTTATGCTCACGATAAATCATTTAACATAAATGAAATAAATCCGTAAGTGGTAATATATTTCAATATATAAATATATTTCAAACTATATATAAATCATTTGTTTATTTTTTAATTATTATCAATTTTATATCGCAAAATAAATTAATGATATTTAATTTATATATGAGTCACACTGTTTTTAATTACTATGCAAATGCAACTCTATTAGGTGGATATGCTGTCAAATCTAATGAATTGTTTTGACATTTCAATAAATCATCATAAAAATTACTTCCATACTATAAGAATTTTACTGCATTTTAATTAATTTTCAATATATTTTGTTTGAATTTTTTTATTTAAAACAAAACAAAAAAAAACGACTTCAATATGAGTGGTGCACATAGAGAAGCTGTACAAAAACAAATTCATCAAGATTGGGCCAATCGTGAATACATTGAAGTTATTACGGCCAGTATCAAGCGAATTACTGATTTTCTTAACTCCTTCGATATGTCCTGTCGTTCGCGTCTGGCCGTGCTTAATGAAAAATTAACCACTTTGGAGAGACGCATTGACTATTTGGAGGCCTGTGTTACTACTGGTGAAACGTTGACATAGATAAGAGGTGTGTCCTGCTATCACCCATCGTTTGTAGTTAATAAAAGTGTTTGCAAGTGTATTATGAAAAGTATTGATAGGATTTACAAATGTAAATCGAGGCGTAGTTCTTTATTTTCTTGTATTTTTCATGAAATTCTTTGTCGCTTTTTGAAAAAAATAGTTTATTTACTTTAATCAAATAAGGAGATTTATATTGTAAGTTTTATAATATTTAATCGATTACGGACAAACAATTTATAATTCCCTAGTAAAGCATTTTTTTCTATTTAATAAATATAATATACAATAATAATAAAGAATAATATAATGTAAATTAAAACAAAAACCGAGTCCTTATGGTATTGGATACAAGTAAATATGGAATCTAAAATAGTCTTTATTCTGAATTTTAAACTTTTCTATAGGAAACAATTTGATAATACTTAACCTAACGTACATCCTTAATGAAAATCAATAAGATGTAGGGATAGCCCAATTTCATATATTTTTTATTCCGTGCTCAAGTTTACCGAAATTCACTATACCAGAGATCTTGTCCTGTTAAAGAAGTAAATTCATCCAACAACTCTCAGGCATTCGCTGACAGCACTGAAAGCGTTATCGACTATAGATGAAAAGTGTAAGGCCTGAATATTTCAAAAAGTCATTGCATCTTACATAATTTAATACGAATCAAGCGTTTGTAAATAGAGTCCCATAATCAAGGACTTCTGAAAGGATTAACGACTATTGAAGGAACATAATCTTAAACCAAAAACTAAAACAATTGTAGTTATAAAGCAAACTAAGAATTAATCCTAGTCGTTTGCATATGACGTTTCTTAAATTGCTCTGGAATTTTATATGGCGTAGTCTAGTAGGTAGTGTAGTCGCTTATTAGACGTAAAGACCGCGTTCGATCACCAGGCCAGACATCAGAACGAAATATGAACATAAAAAAAATATTTCTTCGGCGACTTCCTCTCAGCAGATTTCTGGCAAAAGCACTGTGAGTAAATAAACCTGCCATGAAAAAGTTTCTCAAAATCTGTCGTTCGGAGTCAACGTTAAACTGTAGGTCCCGCCACTCAAGTATAAAATTAAGGCACACAACATGAGTGGTGTGAGAAGCTAGGCAGTAATCGTGACTAAAGGGTTGTAATTATGTTATGTATGTATTTTATATCGTTATGGAGCTCCTGTCAAACTGCTTTTTTCGCTTTCGAATTTGATTTCGCAATTGGTCTGGCATTATAGTTTGACCCAAAACACCTTAATACACCACATGTTCACTGGTGAATTTGCCTCGATTAAAACGAAGGGCCACGGTATGAGGGAATACTGTACAGATATGAGTCCTATGCAATCGGTGATCTAATACATTGATTATCATCCAGTTGCACAGGACGTTTGCTGCCTAATAGAGAACCATGCGAGAAGTAGAGGTCAAACTTTCTGATTAGTTTACAGCTTAATCCTGAAGGTTGGATAAAATTACCTCTGGGACATTGGTTCATGCGGTATCACAATGGGCTATTAAGTGTGCTCAAGTAATGGATGGTTTTAACGCAAAATGACTTTGCCTTTCTAATCTATGTTATACTATTCTGTAGGAGCTGTAATGATATTAAAAAGGTGAAGATTGTATATTACTGGAAGACGTTCCTATTGTCTTACTCTTTACAGTAATCCTGCCTTAAAAATTCATGTTTTCATTTCAATTGCGACTTTTGCACTAGACCGTATCCGTCTATGCTGGGTTCCGGGTCATAGCGGAATACTGGGCAATGAGACGGCTGATGCCCTCGCTAGGTTAGGTTCGCTTTCTTGGGGCGATTTAATAGTTGGTCCTGACCCCCCAGCCTGCCACCTCTATGGCCTCATCAATGGATGGGTCGGGGAGGAAGAGCAGAGGCGTTGGGGCAACGTATCGGGTAGTTTTGTTTCTAGATGTCTATGGCCTGCTGTGGACAGTAAGAGAACAGGTTGGCTGCTGGGCTTAAGGTTGGTTGCCGGTTTTATCACGGGGCACTGCGAGATTAGGCCGCTGACGGGGATCTGAACCAGATCCCAGCCGGACTATTTCAGGGCATGTTGCGATGAGGAAGAGATTGAGACTATCGAACACCTCCTCTGTAACTGTCCAGCCCTTGGTACGTTGAGGACCCTTGGAAGGGCTATCTTTGATAGTTTGAATTCTGTGTCGAGAGCCGACATCAAGGCTCTCCGCAGATTTATTAGTGGCTACCCTCTACTATCCTTCCCTCTTCAAGGACGTTGTAAAATGGGTCAATTTCGACATCCGGGTACTGTACTTGTCTTAATTGACATTTCAATTGCGACAGAAATCTTATTTTTATTTCAACTTCATTTAAATATGTACCTTTTTTGTAGACATAATGAGCTGCAATCATAGTAGTTATTTATTCATAAAAATATACAATACATTAATGTTTGTTCATAAAGCTTTTACATTTCCTTAAAATAAGTCAAACATACTTTGTATTTAAAACTAATAATAATAAAAAACAAACATTGAATAACATTAATTCAAAGCGATTTATCACATGCAATAAATATTAAGACAAGAAATTAAAAATTGACACAAAATTTAAGTATTTAGGTCAAATATTTTAACATAAAACTGGTAGTGATACTGGAAATTTATTCACTATGAAGACACACGCATACGCATAACAAAAAGAAAAATAAAATCAATTTAAATTTCAATTAAAACATGCAAATAATAATTTACATCGATAAACTTCAATTACACACTTTATGGTTAGGAAAGTAAAACTGAAACTAATAATAATAATACGCATAAAAACAATAAAAATTATAATTTAATTTAAACTATACCACTTAGTTAAGTCATCATATGTATGTAACGTAAGAGCATAATATTCAGCAAATACTTAAGAGAACATTATTTATTTGATCATCAGTGTGGATAAAATTATAATTTCTTAATCATAAGTTTAATATCTTTTTTTGGTTTTCTTAGTATTTTTGTGTTATCATATGCCAAAGGTATGACAGTGTCCTGGCACGGTGTAAAACGAAATAATTTTATGAGCGTAACTAAACTAACTAACATTTGTTGTTCGATAAAATGTCGTGCCAAACATGAACGAGGTCCCATACCATAGGGTAGAAATGCACATGTTGGTCTATTTTGTACTTTCGTGGAATGAAAGTGTTCTGGATAGAATTTTTCGGGATGCTCATAATAATCGGCATCGTTGTGTATGGCTGAAGTGGGTATTATTAAATGATTGCCCTTCTTAAGCATAAATATTGAGTTGGGCAGTTCGTAATCTTTGGTGGTGCGACGTAATAGGAATGGATAAGGTGAGTGTTTACGTAACGTTTCTGAAATGAGATTAGCCAGACAAAATTTTACATTTTTTACAATTATACTGTGTGGTTATGGGAGGCAAATGGCGGGATGTAAATGTAAATAATATATTAATAAAAAATTGTTAGTATATATTACTCACCATTTAAAATCTGTTTTAAATAACACAGTTCCTCTAAAACCTCCGCCGTTAATTTGTTTTCATGTTTCGCCAATACATTGAATATTTCATCCCTTGCTTTTGCCTGTATTTCAGGATGTAAGGCCAGTTCGTATAGACAACAGCTTACTGTTGTTGTTGTTGCATCCAGACCAGCTGGTATAAAATTAAATGCCTGTGCTGCAATTTCTGCATCATCGAGCTTATTGAACGGTTGATTTCCCTGGCCAATTTTACGTGAATCACACCAAATCTGTAGAAAATCATATTGCACTTGTTGGGAACGCTGATATTCACGTTCGTGGAGTTTATCATTTATAAGCTTTTGAAAATAATTGGTTGCTTCTATGGAATATAAACGATATTGCAGAAGACGTGCCAACGATGGAAAACATAAAGATAGAAAAACTTTGTAGATATTATTATTCTCTTGTGTATAGTTTTTGCACATTCTACGAAATAGTGTGTCTTTATAACGCAAGGAATCGCTTTCTAAGCCAAAGGCTAAGTTGGAAATGACATCCAAATTAAAACCTTCAACAAGTTCTGTTATATTACAGGGAAACTCCTTTTCTTTTAATATATCTTGAAGGGATTTTTCAAAGGTTTGTTGTACTTTCAATACAGCCGGTAGAATAATTGTTGTTTTTTCCGGCCACTGCAGAGCTTTTATTTTTAAATGTAAATGCTGCCATTCAATGCCATCCAATTGAAGGAGATTGTTTGATAAGGGATCATCATTAATGTTATAGTATAAGCCTCTATCCATAAAATGTTTTGAATCCTTATTAAGTATACAATTGATAGAATCCATATCGAGTATTAATAGCATGGGTTTTAGCCAAGCATAGAAACCAATAAATGGCGCTTGACCTTTGTACTTGTCATATAGGCTTTGTAATGGCTCCATTACATGTTTTTTACGTCCTACACCTTTCAAATGGCCCCAAGGCTTTTTTGGTTTTTCATGTAAAATGCCACGACGCTTCCAATAGCCTAAAGCTACTTTGACTACAAAGTACAGAAAGGAAGCAGTACCGATTAAGGTGTAAAACAAACGATGTGTTAGTTCCATTTGTCGTTTGTGATAAAAGAAATTTAAACATTGAATTTATTGCACAATTATTTTTGTTTGTTTTTGCTTAACTACAATGATTCTAATAAAAATATGTATATAAGCAGGTCACTTTAGTTATACATGTCTTTTAACGCGTTTTGGTAGTACTAAATAAAATATTTGATAATTGTTGCCGTAAAGGTAAGCCATCAATATTTTCTTTAATTTTACATTCTTATCATATTCACAATTATTATTATTACGCTCGCTGACTGCATTGTATAGATAGATATGTATGTACTTGAAGTTTGTAAGAAACTTTCGAATAATTAGAATGCTTATCAATTTCTGCTTGCTTTCTATCGTTAGTGTTTATAACTTTTTTATTGATGATTGATATTGATAGCTAGTTTTCGTTTGTGTATAGGGAATAATGGTAGCACGAATCTAAAAGAGAGTAAAAGATTTTTAATAAATAAAAGCTTGCATAAATAAATTTCCTGTAGTTGAGTTGAGAATTTGTTAACAGTTCCATATATTTAGTTAATCGTTCGATTTATTTCGGTTTTTTAATTGTTCAATTTACAATCACTTAAGATATGGTAAACATAAATTATAAAAGGAACTATCGACAAATTCTTTAGTGTTTTGCCAGCGTAAAAAGCCTTCATTTATTAAATCATTTATGTTTGCTGGTATGCCAGAGTAATGAGGATCCTGAAACGAGAAAATAATAGGAAATCGTTAAAGATGAAAACACATAATAACATAATTTAAAACTTTATTAAAAAATCAAATACACAAGGCTTAAGTTTTACTCTTATTTAATATTCAACCCTTTTTGATTTCTAGCGATATGCTCCACTAGACACAATAGGATTCAGTAGAATCAATGTATGTTTGAGGTGTGCGAATGCCTTCTTATATTTACATTGAATTTCCAAAACGTTTTCTCTCTAATCGAAATACACCGTAGAACCTCTGATTTCCATAAGTAAAGAAATATTTAAAGAATTGTTGACCAAAGAAAGCAAAAATTCTTCAAAATTATAAGCCAAAGGAAGGTTAGGATAGGTTAGAGGACGTGTACTTGACAAATACAGTACCCGGAGGTCAAGTTGACGCATTGTACAAAAAAAGATCCAAAGGATAATATTTATAAAACTATTAGAGCTCAGAGTTGACTACTCTATTAGAGCCGTTCTGGTTTTAATCGATTGGTTAGAGACTGATCGAAAACAAACAGTTTCATTGCTATTTTTCTAGTCGGATGAAAAATGAAAAAAGTATTTCTCCGGTGACTGCCTTTCAACATTCTTCTGGCAAAAGCTCTGAGAGTAAATAAAATTGTCATGAAAAGTTTCTCAAAAACTTGTTGTTTGGAGTCTAGGTTAAACTGTAGATCACGCCAATCATGAGTGGTTGCCTAAGGACTAACGATTGTAACGACCAATGCAGTAAGTAAATTAACAGAAGAATAACTACGAACTCCAACTCGAGGTTGAATGTAAACTAACATATAATGGGTTTAATTGCTTTTATAATGTGTACGGCAGAATTTTGGGAAAAACTCTGAGAATAAACAAAATTGCCATGAAGAGCTTCTCAAAAATCTGTCGTTGGGAGTCGCTTTTAAACTGTAAGTGCCATGACTCATGTATAAAATTAACACACTCAATATAAGTGGTGTGACAAACTAGGTCGTAATTCTAACTGAAGGGTTGTAAAGACTAATTATGTATGTATGTGTGTGTACGGGCTACTTAAATAGACTAAATTTTCGTTTTAAATAATACCAATTGAATTTATGTCTATAAGGATAAATCCAAATAGGTTGCTGGCTTTGGTTCTTAAATTATTTCCTTATGTAATAACGGAAATTTATTTTAATCTAAGGTCTGTATGAAGGAACATTGCTAGACTTGTAAGTTCGTTATGGTATTGCTGAGGTTATGGTCAGATCATTAAAATTTCTACCGAAAACCGCTTGGTTGGTTTATTATTAGTTTCGCTAAGAGGGAAAGTTGACAGCGAATACAGGATGGGCGCATTAAGCTACCAATGCTATAACAAGACAGATGAGAAGATGTGTTTTATACTTGCTAGCATTGACCACACATGCATGGTTGTAATTTAATTGCGATTTATATACTGAAGTCGCCGTAGTTTAGTAGGTAGTGTGTTGGCTTACTAGCAGAAGTTCGGTAATGATCGCAAGTCTACGAACTGTGTTACTCCACATTTAGCTACAGAGAATACATTTCTCAGACTGTAAACAATTTGTCTATTTTAATTTTAATTTGAAGTGTTTAAGGATTTCGAAAATAATGGCGTAATTAGGGACGAAAATTAATAACAAACATGATGTTTTTCGATATTATATCAATTTATCACAACATACATCGATGTTTTCGATACATCGATTGTAACCAAGTGGATCTAAAAACAACAGTATGTACGTATTTCTGGGTAGAGATAGAAATGTTCCACGTCCAGACTCTTTATTGTACTGTCCTTAATCAATATTTGATAATCCTCCAATGCTGTCCTTGCCCACGCCAACTTCAGGATTCTCTTCAGCGTGAGTAAGGAAAACTCCCTGACTATTGCTTAAATGTTTCCATCTTTCCTTTCGGTCGAATATACCCTTGTAAAGCCTTCTTCTGACTTAATAAAAAGGTTCTGGCCTCAGCAGTGGCAAGTTTCCACATTTCCTGAAATTTAGCAGATGATGGTACCCTCATGTCAACCTCATAGCAACAGAGTGCTCACAGAGTAGCTCGGCTATAGTTGGGTTATATCCCGCCCCCTATACCTCCTGTTTAAGTTTAACTGAGTACTTTTTTCGATGACGTAAACTTACGCCAACTACAGGGGTATAAGTCTTCTCCCTATCGCATATAAAGTTCTTACAGGCGTATTGTGTGAACGGTTGAAGTCACTCATAAAAACACTGATTGGATCTTATCAGTGCGGCTTCAGACCTGGCAAGTCCAAGTTTTTGCCGCAATGTCTGAGCTCGGTATACCTGCGAAGCTGATAAGGCTATGCAGAATGACGTTGAGCAATTCCTGCAGCTCTGTCAAGGTAGGAAAGGACCTTCTCGAACCTTTTGGTACCGTGCGAGGTTTCAGACAAGGCGACCCCTTATCATGCGACCTCTTCAACTTCGTCATGGAGAGTGTTCTGCGAAAGGCGGGAGTGCATCGCAATGGCACTATTTTTCAAAAAAGTGTCCAGTTGCTTGCGTACGCTGACGACATTGACATTATAGGGCGTATCAAGCGAGATGTTACTGCTGCAATTAGTGCTATTGAACGGGAGTCTAGTAAGATGGGTCTGGCAGTAAATGAGGGCAAAACAAAGTATTGTTATCGACAAGTAGAGACGCGCGGCGTATTGATTCTTAGATTACGGCCGATAACTATACTTTTGATACAAGGAATTCATCTATCTTGTCTCCGCCGTTACCACCAGAAATGATGTCAGTCTGGAGATCAAGCGTAGGATCACTCTTGCCAACAGGTGTTATTATGGTCTCAGTAGGCAATTGAGTAGCAGAGACCTCTCTCGTGCGACAAAACTAACACTCTACAAGACGCTCATCCACCCCGTGCTTTTTTATGGCGCAGAGGCATGGACCCTATTAAGAACAGATGCAGCAGCCTTGAGAGTGTTCGAGAGAAAAGTCCTACGCAAGATCTTCGGTCCAGTGCGAGTTGGCGATGATTTCCGTATCCGATCCAACAGTGAACTGTATGAGCTCCTCAACGACGTAGACGTTGTACAGCGTATTAATATCCAGCGGCTGCGCTGGCTCGGCCATGTCGTTCGAATAGAAGAGGATGCTCCGGCGAGACGGGTATTTGATGCCGGAATCTGCGGAAGTCGGCGAAGAGGACGACCTTGTATCCGTTGGAAGGACCCAATCGAGGAAGCCCTGTCATCGATTGATGTGACCAACTGGCGTAGGCGCGCAAGAAGCAGAGGCGCCTGGAAGGATGTATTGCGTCAGGCCGGAATCCGTTAAACGGGTTGTTATGGCCAATTAAGTAAGTAAGTAAGAAGTAAACTTACGCCTATAGACCACGCCACTCATGTACATATGAAATTAACAAATACAACATGAGTGATGTGAGAAACTATGTCGTAATCCTGACAGAAGAGTTGTAATGGCCAATGATATATGTATGTATGTATGTAAACTTATGCATCATCAATAAAGAAAAACATTGTATAGTTTCGCATCGCATTGATAAGTTAAAACGAGTGTTTTCAAAACATCGATGTATAACGTCCACCACTGTGCTTTACATTATAGTGGGAAAAATAAAAACGGTAAAACTTCCAAAATTTTAAAGACAGTGCAGACATGCAATGCATTAATTATTACCCAGACGTTACCAGAAGTAACGTATGTAATACAAGCATACATGAAATGCTATGAAAGTAATTTAATTGACACATTTTCGAAGGCTTTTTATAATACCAAGGTTTGTTACAGATATTAAGACAAGATAGTACTTTTAATATTTAAAATAATAAAATGTGTTCATAAAAACGTGGTAGAATGAAATAGTTTTACCATTTAAAAGAAATATTAAATAGTACATATTATATTTATCAGAGCTTTCTGATTGATTCATACTAAAATTACTTGTTGCTCTCAGCTATAAAACTGTACAGATAGTCGATAATATCGACAGACGCGAATATGAAATTTGTTTTAAGATTTAATTTCAATAACAAAAATACTTACCACAACTAATAGATAAGTATCCTCGCCATTAGTGTGTATTCCTGCAATACCCTTTGATGCGGCATCCATATCACCGCCCATCATAATAAAACCACCACAATCCACAAAATATTTTAATAATGCCTCACTATGTATGGAGAGATCTTCGCTGCGCGTTACATGTAATATTTTACAGGGCACATCATAAAGAGAATCCACTACATAGAACACTTCCAAGGCACCAATCCAATCTCTTGAGCCTATAAAACGTTTAGGCTTATCTTCAATATGTACTAAAGTCTCTTGTATCTCTCTTAAACTGGGCACATTGAGTTCTGTACGCCAATTACGTTTGTTTAGAATCCAAGAGATCATTGACTGACAGGTGCGATAGGCACAACCCCAGCCATGATCATTGTGGCCATCACAACCGTAGTGATAGTAATGAAATTCACCACGTGTTAAATACGTTTTGTAATCACCAGAACTGTTGTTGCTTAAGGAGGGGGAAATGGACGGTAGTGGTATTGCATCCAGCAATTGATGTAACAATTCATATTTATATGTTTTTGACCCAATGGCCTTGGCTTCAGCCTTGACAGCTGTTTCAAGTTGAGCCATCAAGGTTTTCTTTTTTTTATTATAAGGCTACTACACTTTTTAAATAGTTTTATTGCAAATTCTTAAATATATGTATTCTTACGTTTTTAAGCGTTACGGCTTTAAATTATGCAAACTTCTTTTTATTAAAATTTTTCGTTTAATTTTCAATTATTTCGTTAGCAGTAGTTAGCAAAACTTGTTAAAAATGGTGGCTGGCTGGCATATATTTTACGATTAATTTAATAGCCGTTTTGTAACTAAAACAATATATCGTATAATAAAGTCCGAATTACAAAATAATATGTGCTGCTACTGCTAAGGTTTGCAAAGTTTCGCGTCTATTTCATTTCATTTCGTTTTTTTCGTCGTTTTGATTGTATTTTTCTTCCAATATTTTTGTTTTTGTCCGATTTTCGTACCTGTCCGCTATACTTCAATGACCATGTAGTTGTAGTTGTTGCCTTCTATTTCTTTTCCTTGTTTTGTTTACTTTGAGATGAGTAAATAAAGTAAGTCGTAGTGAGTAATCGGTTATCTGATAGCGATACAAAAAAAAAAATATTTAATAATCGAATTAATTATGTTTTTAAAGACTTTTGTTTTTTAAGTAATACAATTTCTTTTAATTATTCCTTGTTTTAAAAGTTTTATTTACTGAATGTTGACATCATAATTTACCACTTTTTTGACTTAAAGTGTTGCCATATTCTTTTATTGTTGGAATATACTTCATAGGGTGGTTCTTATATTAATTTAAGCAAATCAATGAATAGTCGTTAAATTGAATTTGAAATTACTAGTTATTAAAGGGTAGCTCAGTAAGAATCTACTGTTTCTTTAAAATAAAATATTTATTAATTGGGATAAAAATATCAAGTATGGCATAGAATATCCATCAAATAGCCATTACCGTAAACCCGAGATTTTATAAAACCCTAAAGAAAAATAAATCACTCGGGGTTTAATCGCATGAATTTGGTAGCCAGTTGACATCAGACTGTCTTGAGGATTTTGTGGATGTCGTTTTTGCAATGACCACGAGTTGTATGGCAAGTGGCGACGTATTGTAGTCCAATTAAGACTTGTTCCAGTATCGAATGTCATTTACAACCTCTACGATTTTGGCTTACAATTTTATAAGTTGGGTTGTACGGTTGTACAAGACAGTTGCTCGTTTTGGGTGTATTTGTTTCTCATCTCCAAATTTTGTATGTATCCAGCCATTCCTGAAGCCATAGACGAAGTGGCATTGACTTGACTTTACTATATTACCATTACAACGTATTGTTATTTCGCAAAGCGGTCCACATTTAATAATCAGAATAAGGGCCTGTTCGTAAATGCATCATTGCGCCGCATATTATGAGCATCGTGTTCATAAATGCAAACCTTGGCAGCACTGCAGCTGCAACATGTTCGTAAATGCAACATTAAATCATATTATGCGCAAATAAACCCAAAACACTAATCACAAAAATGGCTGATGCATTAAATGAGTGGGAGAGAGAGAATGAGAGTTTTAACAATAAGTTTATTTTTTTCTTTCTTAAATGTCTTCTTTTTTGCACAAAGTACACTTTTTTGTACATTTAACAACATTTTGTCATTTGTTTTATCGTCCAGTTCAAAAATCAAATTTATTAATAATGTTTCCATTTCTGCAGTGTTTGTTCGTTCGTAAATGCAAACAAATAAATCAGCAAAAAGAAGCATCAGCAACATGTGATTAGCAGTGTGAGCGCAAAATAATCATATTATGCAGCGCAGTGATTCATTTACGAACAGGCCCTAAGTCAGCAGCCAAATGTCAGTGTTACCAAGTGTACAAAAATTGCACTAAATTTGAAAAGTGTGCTTTCACCGAAAAATTCGTTACCACAAAGAGCATAGGACCTCAAAACTTTCGCTGTTGAACACTTAAGCATCAATATACCTATTCTAAGTATGAACAGGAATTCCGTTGATACAGCTTGATAGTTTTCTGGGGCTGTGGGACAATTGGCCGGTTGTTGTTCGCAGCTAAAAATTCCAAAGAATGTTGTAAGAAGGAGGAATTCAAGAGAGATCTAAAACCACCAATCGCATGACATGCTTGCTGTAATCGATTATCCGTATCTCAACCCGATCTTCCACAAGTTAACAACATTAGCCGATGTCCTCTATTTCATTTGTGCCAATTGTAAATCGTTCCTGGCCCGTGGCATTGTTTTTTTTTTTCATTGATCTTTAAGACCAGCTATTTGCACTGCTAGCGTTAAACAACATACAACTCCATGCAAAACCAGAGAGACTGTGAATTATAAGAGAAATATTATCTAAGAAGTCGAGCTAGCTTAGGTTATTCCCTTGTAAGTAGGGATCTTCTCAAGAATCCTGTCCAAATCTCTATTATGATACCAGGTCATATAATAAAGACATTTTTTTTTTTATCATTAAGAACAAAATAAAATTAAGAGCGAAATCAACAATACAACCAGGAAAGCCGAACTAGCAAGCCTTCAGCTTTGGCCAATAACTTAGGACTTGTACTCAACCTGGACAATAGCAGAACGTCGGCACTGGCAAATTAAAGTAGACTTATGTTTCATCAGTTCAACATCATACCATACACATCCACAGTGACTAATCTGTAGATTACTATAATTATTTATATTAGATTTATAATTCAATTATAAGATCTATGTAAGGAATTAAGGAGCACTAGCAACGAAGCCAACCGCTCTAGGTAATATTTATAAATAACTTAGGCAATTAAATGAACTACGGATTTTGCATAGTAGAATTCTTAACTAAATAATGATTCCGATTCTCTTGATAAAATTGTTGATTTCTAAAATGTGTGTTTTCGTAGGAGATTTTAACAGTGAGATAGGATTATGAGAACTAAACTCATCTACCCTTGCCAAGCATCACAGTTTGTGAAAATTTCACATCCGTATAAGAGAACAGGAATCAAATATGTTTTAGCCAGTTGCTTACGTATGGCAAAGGGAGTCGAATCTATAACAGCCCATAAGTTTTTAAGCATACCGTAAATTCTACCAACGATGACCTTAATGTGGTTAGACCACGTTAGTCGACCGTTAAAGGTAATACACAGATTGGATGTAGATTCAACAAAATCAATCTTCTTCCCCCTGATAATAATATTCGGCACTACAAATGTTCTTCCAGTTCTGGAGAGCAGTAAACTTTTAGATTTAGAGGGATTCAAACAAAGTCCATTGGCCCTAGCCCATTTGTAAATTTTCTGCAAATCATGGTTGATGGAGTCTATACGTATATGGATGTCCTCAATCCGTGTGCTCCTATAAATCTGAACGTCATCAGCGTACATATGTACACTACAATTATCCAAAACATCAGGTAGGTCACTAATGTATAGACAAAACAAAAGAGGCCCCAATATTGATCCCTGAGGAATACCTCTTCCAACGTTTAGTGAGTTCGAGATGTTGCCGCCTAGGTAAACTCGTTGTGACCTGTTCATAATTAAAAAATATATACATTAGTAATCTATTTAAAATATAAGTATGACTTATACATTCTATTTAGTGAGAAGAGTTTTAAATATATTTTTTTTTCTTTTATTATCATTTTTTTATTTATATTTCACTATATTATATTATTATTTACCTTAAATAGTAAATTATTAACAATATTATTATTATTATTAAAAGGTTTTTGTTTTTAATTTATTATTATTAGCAGTTATTAAAGGTGGCAAAATATTTTCGTAAATAGCACGGTGTACTTAAATAGATCTTGCAAAAAGATTTTTATCGATCATTCTGTAAGAAAGTTCAACAACTTTTTATGGAAGCTTTCATTAAACTTTCTTCTTTCTTTGCATTTGTTTTCGTTTACAAAATATTTAAAGCACTTTTATAGTATATAATGTTGTTTTCGACAAAAAATAATAATAATAATTAAAAACTAATATACAATTAAAAATAGACACACAATAAGGATAAAAAAAAGGATAAAAAAAAAAAACAACACAATGTTAAACATATCCTGTAAAATGTTAAAACTAAAAACTAACAATTTTTAATAGAAATTTTTATAATACTTTAGGATTTTTTCTTAAATAGGAAAATGCTGCTAAATTTTTATTATTTTTATTTATAGAAAAACATTTTATATACATATACGAAATGAAATTAGAATATTTGTGCTGAATAAATTTTCATTTATTAATATTTATTCTTTTATTTTTTTCTTTTAATAATAACTCTCAATCAATCTCATTTAAAGAACATTTTAAAGTGATATAAAATTTAATTTTATTTAAAATTAATGTTTGTAAATGTTTACGAGCACTTGAATTAAGCCTGAGCTAGGCATAAAATTTTTAAAAATTATTTTCAAAAATCAAAACAAATGTAAAAAAAAACAGAAACAGTTAATATGCAAAAGATGGCAAATACGTTTATCGATTACACCCACAAATGTTTAAAACACTTTCTTAACCTCTTCAGGGACGATTTTTTATGGTGACAAAAAAAAATGATTAAATTTTGTTTTCTTTTTAAATTAATTTTATTTTAATAGGAATTCAAAAAGTAAAAAAAATTCATAAAAGGAATAACGTCCACATTTGTGGCCACTGAGCGTTAATGGTAATTTATGTATGAAATGATTTCATATCAGGCATATATCGTTGGTCTCATGTAGAAAGGCCCTAACTCACACTTTTTTCGAAATTGATTTTTTTTGGGATTCCTATGCATTTAAAACAAATACACATTGGAATCACAAAAAAATCAATTTCGAAAAAAATGTGAGTTAGGGCCTTTCTACATGAGACCAACGATATATTCTTCACATTTCTCATAAATGTAGCGAGTTCGTCTTACACAATTATTGCTTTGACATCTGGGGGCATTTCTCAGTTCCTTGTATTTAGGATACTGACTTTACCATCCAGTCTATGCCAGAATTAACTAGTCCAGATTTTAGAATTTTTAGGTGGTGGTGGTAAAACTTATTATATATATCTGTTATTTTTTCATATTTTAACGATTTCTTGATATAATCCAATAAAACAGATTGCCGAAGAATTATTTCACTTTTTTTTATGTATCTAACTATGCATCGGAAATAATATCCTCAGTGCAGACAAACGTTAAAATTTTTACTTCGCTTGTTGGAGGATTCGTTAGTCAATAAATTGTTATAAAATGTTTGTTCTTTGTATTATTATTATAATTATAATTATAAAAAAATTAAACGTCCACATATGTGGCCAAGGGTGTGAAGAGGTTAATTCTTTCTCAATTTGTGTCCTTTTTTCAAGCAAACATTTTAATTCTGAAAATAAACTAGTATAGTAGTATATTCATATCCTATACTTTGTTGTTGTATACAAATTTTAAATATAATTTGAATTTTTTCTTCTTCGAAATTTGTTTCATTTTTAGAATTTTAATAGGAAAAACTACCAAATTCATTAATTTTAAAACATTTGGATTTTTTAAACGTAATTTCATACACCAAGTTCCCTCTATTGAATGCTGTCGAGAGTAAGGGAGGCTGGCAGAACAAATTCTTAAAAATTAAAATATTTCTAACTTCCTCTTACTTTTTCTTTTTGTACCAATTTAATTTAATTTTTTTAATTTCTTTTTCTATATAAAATTAATTTTAAATTGTAAAATTAATTGCTAAATTAGATTTTTTTCTTTTCTAAAAATTTTCTATTAAGAAATAATACAAATCTTATTTTGGGACATTTGAAATTGCGCTAAACGGAATTATGTATATACGTTTGAAATTGTTATTATTACCTATACATACTTGTCTATATTCCCAGATTTTGTTTGCAGTTTACTATATAAAAAAAAAAATCATTTCATATATCATTTTTTTATATGTATAATATTCTAGACTACAAGGTATTTAATTAAGTGTTTTCATTTTAGAAAAAATAGTTGATTTTCTACGACTTATCTTCTTCTCTTTTCTTTGCTTTACGCTTTAGTTTATATAAATATAGAATTTTGTTAATTCTTTTTTTATATTTCTAGTATAATTTTTGAGGAGAGGAGGAATAGTGGCTTGTGTCTGTGTGTGTGTTTCTTTACATTTGCTGTGTAAATTATATTATTTTGTTAAAAATAAAATAAATAGTTTTGTTATAGTTATATCATATATTGTATATGTATGTATTTAGTATTTTCCATTTACGATATTATTTCTATATTATATTTGACGAATTCACACGACTTTGTATCGTGTATGTTGTATTGAATACACTTTTTGTTTGTGAACGCTCAATACTATGCTGTATTGTGTACATATTTCGTATTCCAAATGTCAAAAAACGATAAGAAGAAGAAGACCATTATTTATAATTTGATTTTAAAGCAAAAAATTGAAAAATATTACAGAAAAAAGTAAATTAATTAATTATCTGTAAGAACAATTATAATTTTTAAATATTAATTGTTGACTCAAGTCGCATAGAATATATATTGTATTTTTATTCTTCTTCTTGATTACTAGCATTTACATAAACTGATATGTAGCACAAAACCAATACAACTCCCAAAAATATATAAAAAAAATTTATATAACTGTATCGGATTTTTATATGAAAATTATCAACAACAAGCATACACTGTTCTATATTCGAGCAACAATACAATGAATACAACGATACAAGGGCTTGTGTGAATTGCCCAATTGTTTGTGAATTTATAGTATAAGTGTTTTCAGTTTGCGTGTGTAGTTGTTATTTTACATTTTTTGTGTTGTATTAATTTAATTAATAATTATTTTATATTTGTTATATTTGCTTTATAAACTTTTGTGTTGATTGTTTGTTAACAATTACGATATTGCTAAATTCCCTTAATAAAAATAGAAGGGCTTAAAGTTTTTCTTTACTTATTTTGTTATATTTTCTAGACGCATGTTTTTTTGTTTTTGTTTTTGTTTTTCTTAATATTTTTATAAATAACAATCATGAGAAATAATAATGATTATTTATAATTTGTTTGTTTGTCTTTTACAAGTTCCTTTTTTCTTTTATTTTATTTTATTTCTTCTCTTTTTTTCTATTGGCGGCATTCGTTTTTGTTTCTCTAGCTTTCTTCATTTCATGATATGAGTGAAAAGTTTTTAGTATTTAATTTGCTTTTTTGTTTTATTAGAATTTAAAATTTAGCTTTATTATCTTTTGTTTTCTTTCTCTTGTAAATATACACGTTGACTTAGAGGTTTTGTGTAAATCCAATTTTCGCCCACCGGTGTGAAATGCTAGAAAGTAAAGTTTTTGTAATTAAAAAGATATTTTCGAAAATTATCATAAAATCATCATTGCTTCTTACCTTATGTTCCCAAGACATTTCAGTTTCTTTTCTAGCCTTGGCTTCTTCTCTTTGGATTTGTTCCACTTTATATTTGGCATTTGTTGCCTTTTCAATGTCATTGAATCTTAATTAAAAATAATAACAATTAGTGTTGGGTTAATACAAAAAGCAACAAAAAAGAAAATATAATAAAATAATGAGTGAAGTTATTATCCTTTAAGTGTGTTTCACAGAAATTAAAAAAGGAAAAGACCCATAAAAGTATTCTGCATATAGGAAGAGTTTTCTATAATTAAAAACTCTTCTTTCATAATGTATGTAATCTTGCAGGACATCTTCAATATAAACTCGGAAACCAATAACTTCACTTATGTATACATATAGTATATAAATCTAACAAAAAAGTCGGTCTCACAATTTCGATCTAAAATATCAGCCAAAGAAAAAAGTCTACATACCCGAATAATTTTTCAAAATTGAGAAAGATTATTTGTTAAAGGCACAATTAAGAATGTTTGAAAAAACCGAATTTTAAAAAATATAACGTTGAAAATATTGGGAAAAATACAAAAAAATTAGCACCACTGTATGTAGACTTTTTTCTTTGACTAAAAGCTGTAGTAAAATGCAATCCATTATTTTAGCATGAAATCAAATGATTTTTTAGCTTAATTAGAATTCAGATAAGACGTGCATTCTTTGTTAATTTACTAAAATTTTAACGGTATTCCATTATGCTTTTCGCATACATATCCATATCTACAAACTATTGGCAAATATTCGGTCAATCGCTATTTGATCGGTTTTTATTGAAAGAAGGAAATTGTGCACAATACGTAAGAACAGATGTTCCTTAGGGATGTATGCATAAGAACTCTCAAGTGGATAACTATGGATATATGTATAATGGTCTGTTAAGAATGAGTACATTACACTTGATATTACATATACATATATCTAATTTGAACTCAGTTTGACCATAACTACCAGTCATAGTAAATTATTTTCTGCCAATATATCGTATATCCTTGCTAATTCACTTGTTCAGTATATTTTCCCTTTACATACACATATGCATAATTAGTCATTACAACTCTTAAGTCAGAATTAAGACCTAGTTTCCCACACCACTTACGTTGTGTGTGTTAATTTTATCCATAAGTCGCGGGACCTACATCTCAAAGTCGACCCCGAATGACAAATTTTTGAAAAACTTTTCATGGCAATTTTATTTAGGATCAGAGATTTTTTTCCAGAAATCTGCCAAGAGAAAGTCACCGAAGAAATATTTTTCAATTATTTCGGCCTCACGTCTAATAAGTAACACACTACCTACTAGGCTACGGCGACTCTTGACTGGAGTGTATTTCTGCCGCGAGCTGTTAATGCTGAGCCAAATATGCCAAAAAACTGGAATAAATTCTATTATACATGAGGAGCTGGCGAACAAAACCAGACATGTCCTGTTAACTGTTTTTTTACAGGAAAAGCAAATAAAGACTAGGTAAGGTTTTTCTTTCTGTTCACAGGAAAACTTTATCTAACCTTGAACATAGTACTAGTTTCCTTTTTTAATACTGGGTAGTTTTTTATTTCTGTTTATTAAATGGACTTGTATGGATTTGATTGAAAATGTTTGATTATGATTAAAAATCTGATGGACATGTTAAATTTCTGTGGTCACCATTGAATGCCAAACAGAAACAATAATTTGGAAAATTTTATTGGACAAGTGATGTATTGCTATGAGAAAAAAATATATATTTTATTCAACTGTTAGAAACAAAAATTTTGGTTTTGTTGGAGAAGCCAGTTTTCGTTATTATTTTAAGATAGGGTCAAACTGGTTTTAGGGCCATTATTACAACTTGTCGTCAAACTTGGGGTTAGTTAACCCTGTACGGTTACTCTTCGGTGAATCGACGAAGCTCATTTACACTTTATCATATAACTTTTTTATGTTTGACCAAATTTCGCTCTTTTTTTCAACAACGTTATTTGATATTAAAAGCTTGCAGTCAGTAGACGAAAAAAAATTTTTTTTTTGTTCGTCGATTCGACGAAGAGTAACCTTACTGTACAAAAATGACCATCCAGGATTAAAAAATGGGTGGGTACGTTTACTCACTATAAGCTTTGGTAATCAATCAACATTGTTTATAAAAAGAGCGAAATTTGGTCAAACATAAAACAACTATATGATAAAGAGTAAATGAGCTTCGTCGATTCGACTAACAGTAACCTTTTAGGGTGAAAGTGTTCGCCGATTAACCTTAATGTACAAAATAGAAGAGTAAAAGGAAACTGGAAAGTTACCTTTAGCTTATTTTCGTTATTACAACTTACAAATAAAATTTTTCAAAAATATGGCAGTGCCGGAGCAATGTCGATAAAACTGCTCAATTATACAAGTTTTTCTTTAATGCAAAGGCAACGACGGGCATCGTTTTTTTTTTGTCGTATATGCTCATTTTGTTTAAATTTGAAGTTGCCATATTGAAAATAATATATAATATGGCAAGTTCAAACATAAACTTAACTTTAAAAGTTATCAGGAGGATGATCCTCCCTTTAGCTTAACGCTCACTTCTATCTTATTGGGTACTCATCCTCCCTTCAGTTAAGGGCAAGTTGTAATAATGGCCCTTAAAAGAAACTATTTCATGGCTTCATAGATGTATTCCTTATGATCCAGAAAATAAAATAAAAAAATCGTTTACTTTGGACATGTCTGATTTTGTTCTCCAACTCCACATAATATCGAAATCCACATAATCGAACCACATAACCGAAATTGAGAAAAAAAAATTATTCCAAAATAGGATCAATTGGAATGACGAATAGGGAAATGATATCTGAATTCTAAAGTAAAACAAAATTAATAACATTTTAAAATTAATATTTTAGAACGAAATGGTTAGTTGTTTTTAAATATTATTTAGAAAATACAGACGATAGTTATGAGCAAACTTTTATCGAATTAAAAATTAACTCCAAGAAAATTTTAAATTTAAAAAATAAAAAGAAATCTTTTGTTCAATTTACGTTGAAATCGCATTCAAATATTCAAAATTATTTAAAAATAAATTAAAGTTTTCGATATTCGTTTCGGTTTTTCTTCATTTTTCAAAAACTGTATCGTAAATTTGATAAAAGAACGAAATTGTGATGACCGTTTGCAAAAATATTGAATTATTTATAAAATTTTAAGAAATTTACGAATTAAATGATTTAAAACTTATATGAATGAAAACTTAAAATACTTTTTAATGCTAATAATAATAATAGAAAAAAATTATTACTTGAGTCCAGCGGTTACTTCCTTCCAAACACGTCTTGATTCATATTCTTCCTGTTCAACGATTGGTCGAACTTGTTTCTTAAATATTGGTATACGATTTACATCGACAAATACTTCAGTTTTCTAGAAAATTAAAAATTTTTTTTTTGCAAAAAAAAAAAAAAAACAAAAATAAAATTTTTCCATTGATTTAAAATTTCTTTGCGTTTTGAACAATTAAAAAAAAAATAATTTATAAATTTAGTCACTTATTAATACAATATATGTATATATGCAAGGACATATAGATAAAAGAATACACATACACACGCACACAAATGTTATTATTATTATTATTAGAGTATAATAAAAATTTAATTTTCTAGACAAACATAGAAATTTAGACCATTATATTTAAGAGAGAAGTACAAGTAATCGACAGTAGCATAAAGGGGGAGTAAGGATAGTTATGTAGTTAGTTTCAATCAAATTAACCAAGAACAAGTTACATACTTTTTACAAAGCTTATGTGCTCTTGTTTGGCAGGAAGGATGTACATAAGGAGAGGTATAAATGTTACGTTGGTAAGGAAATGTTAAGAGATGTGTTATTAGAAAAAGACAAAAATGAAATATTAGTTTAAGTTTATGTCAATGAACAGAAAATAACTACCAGCATAAATCACATAAAATTAAATGAAAATCCACTTAAAGCAGTATAATAATGTTCTATTGTTGTATACAATATTTTAACTGAAGATTATTTATATGAATTAATAGTTCACAACCAAAAAGTTTTAGTAAAATATTGTATTTTAAACATTAAAATCTTTATATGCGAACTAAGAAATGTTATTTGAAATAAATATAAAATTGATAAGGGGAATACATTACATGTGTATCATGCCATTTGGCTTCCATTAAGCCACTCCATTCGCCGGCAATCGAAACAAATGGTTTCTTTTCATTGGGGGAATAAACCTAAAATCACAGAAATAATAATAAAAAACTTAAGATAAAAAATAAAACTATAAAAAGCAAAACAAATTGTAAAATAAAAACGAAAAAAATCAATCAAGTTTGAATTATTCAAAATTTACTCACATCACATGTAACTTTATTGCGTTTGCCACCATAGAACGGCTTAGTTAGAAACTCTACATGTGCATGATAACCAGTTTGTGGGCATTTGATTTCTACAGAACCGCCTAATTCAATCCAAGGAACAGTTAAAATAGAACTGAAATGTAAAATCAAAAATTAAAAATAATTTTTACCGAAACGTATAGTTTCTAAAACTAACCGTCCATAACCATTAGGAAACGTTACAATATATTCTTCGCCACGATCCACCAATGTAACAACACCTTCACCAATATTATGCACACCCACTGACAAGCCCAAAAATTTCGACTTAGTCCAGACATGTGCGGAAAAGGTGATTTTCTTATTGTAATGTTCGGCATAAAACGCAGAAACTGATTATGAAAAAGATTAAAAATATTTTTCTTACTATTCATTTAATTTTTGGTACAGAAAAACTTACTTGGTGGATGATGTGAAACCTGTTCGGCTAAAAACGTTAACTGATTTCTTTTGCACCAAGGTACGGGACCATCGTCTACTGGATTTTCGTCGGGTATTTCACCTGAAATTAAATATTTTTTTATTTTTCCAATTAAGATTTAAATAATAATAGAAACTAATTTGCAACCGAAATATTTTCATTCTATAAATTTCTTAACTCCAAAAGTTACAATACAACCTTACAATACGTAGTTGAGAAATGTTTTTAAAACTTAAAGCTCGGTATGATGACCTTTAAATAAAAATTATTTTTAATGTCGGAAAAGACAAGCTTTATACCCTTTCTCAAAATATATACTCAGAAAATTTCTACAGGAACATAGGTTGTGTTAGTATAGTTCCTAACTGTATGTGTTTTAATTCGTTAAAAAATGTATCAGTTTCGAATAAGTTCTAAGTTGTTCTCTGTGGATTCCATTTTAATGTTTCGAATATAGGATTTCGGATACGATATTTTCTTCTGTTTATTTCTCTTATACAAGTGCCTTTGGTCTTCTATAAATAATGTTAGAACAGGCTTGCTTGAATAAACCCAGCGTAAGACTGTTTACTTTGTTTGTTACTGGGCATAGTGAAGGATAATTGTTAAAAGGGATCTTGAATCGATCCCAACTGAACTCTTCCAGGGTAAGTTGCGATGAGATATAGAACACCACTTCTGTAACTGTACAGCATTTAGTAAGAGGAATGGAAAACCTTGGGTAGGAGATTCTTTGATGGTTTAAACTTTCTGTCGCGAGCCGATATTTGTTAGATTTCAATGCGTTCGTTAAATCACGAATGGACTAACACAGCTTACAATTTTTTTTCCTGAAAGTGTCACTTTGACACAGTATAAATTTATTGAGGGCCATTATTACAACTTACCGTTAACTAAATGGATTATTTTAACAGCCAGATAAATTGTTTTTAATTATTATGAGTACCCAATAAGATAGAAGTGAGCGTTAAGCTAAGATTAAGGATTATCCTGCCGGTAACTTTTAAAGTTAAGGTTATGTTTGAACTTGCCATACAGACATACATACATAATTGGCCATTACAACCCTTCAGTCAGGATTACGGCCTAGCTTCTCAACACCACTCATGTTGTGTGCGTTAATTTTATACATGAGTGGCGGGACCTACTTTAAATGGCAATTTTTACTCTCAGAGTTTTTGCCAGAAATCTGCTGAGAGGAAGTCGCCGAAGAAATATTTTTTCATATTTCATTTTGATGTCTGACCTGGGATTCGAACTCGGGCCTTTCGTCTAATAAGCCAACACACTACCTACTATTTTCAATATGGCAACTTCAAATTTAAACAAAATGAGCATAAAAAACGAAGCCCGTCGTTGCCACTGCGTTAAAAAAGCTTGTTTAATTGAGCAGTTTTATCGACATTGCTCCGGCACTGCCATATTTTTGAAAAAGTTGTATTTATTTTGTCTGTAAGTTGTAATAAGTTAAAGGTAGCTTTACTGTTCCCTTTAGCTAAAGGTACCTTTAACTAAACCCAAGTTTAACGGCAAGTTGTAATAATGGCCCTGAGGCATCTAAATCACATTGCAGTAAACTTAACTCAGAAAATTGTTTGGCAATAGTTTTCACAGAATTACAAGAAATAAATTGTCTGCTACGGATCAGCACAAATTTTTTTCTTGAAATACCTTCAGTATTGTCATAAACCTGATGGGATCGGACCTTGGAAACAGCGCTTGAGAGATCACTCCGATATTCTGAACGTCCTTTCAATATAGCTACCGCGAATGTATTCATCTCAGGCCTGAGTATTCTTAGGGTCAAATGAAACAGGTGGTGAATCCAACCACAAGGTGCTGCAGACTGGATCTTAATTATAGACTGGATGGGTAAGTACAGCCAACCAGGCTTTTGAGGCCATGGCTGACATCGTGTGTTCTAATGCGGTCTCCCAACAAGACCACATGGCTGACAAACTTGTTAGATTAAACCCTTACTGGATGAATGATATGGTCTTGGTCCACCAAATTTGCGACCCCAATATACGCATCGAGTTTCTTATGGATCATCGTGATGGCAGGTCTCGACGGATATCTGAGGATGACCTCAATAGAGATGTGAAAATGAGGATGAGTGGGGGACAGTGGACTATTTCCTCTGCGACTGTCCGGATCTTGGAAATAAGGATGAGTGGGAGACAATTGACCGTCCCCTGTGCGACTGTCCAGATCTTGGAGGAAGAAGGTTGATTATCCTGTGAGAAGGTTTCTATGATATTAAAGTACAATGAGTCAACTTGACCTCCGGGTGCTGTACTTGTCTCATTTTGACAAGCGCACGTCTTCTAACCTAAAAATGGTCTCCTGTGATTTACAATAGGATTATGCCGGTTAATGGTTATAAGTGCATTCTCGCAACGAAAAAAATGTTGCAACAAGTACAACAGGGGCTACAATTTTTCGTCAAATATTTTGCGAAAAGCAAAAGCAAATTTAAGAATGACAAATTAATTCGCTATGTGTTCATAGAACCAAAGCAAAACCCAGACATGTCAAAAGAGTCATAAAATTTATTAATAACGAATTTAAGTCACCGTAATTTTTTAAATTTCCTCTTACAAACAGATACTTAACCCGTATATGCCTACACAGCTGATCAATATCATGCCGTTTTAAAAATGGGGCGATAGGCACATATGGGAGCCACATATGGGAACCTCTATCAATCAATACAAACATTGGTGAAATTTAAATAAAAATTATAAAATTGAAACTAAATTTCGTTTTATTCGAAATTAGATAATGCATAAAAAATTCTGAACTTACCAGGAATATCCCAATAGCATTGAAAAACTTCACCTAATATAGGATTATAAGGTTTCTTGGCAACAGCACTTTTACGTCCAGCATGATAAGCACTTAAATACCAACGGCAAACCTGAACAATACGATCGCGTGGACTTTCCAAATCAGCAATCCTAGGGCAAGGCAAAAAGGCAAAAATCTTATTCAAAATTTAAATGGAAAATGTTTGTAATAAGACAACAACATACTTTAAAAATAAATCTGGATGGGCAAAATAGTCAGCATACATTTCCAATAGGGAACGTCTTTCTAAAATAAATGTTGGCAGTACCACCTTCGTTAAGTCCATACCAATTTTAACTTGAGATAATAAATGTGATATCATTGAACCATGTGCTTCCATGCTAATACTGGTATCCTCCTCCTCCTCATACAGAGCATCATAATCAATGGACTCTTGATGTGAAAGTGAATTCTTTTTGTTGGCCTTGATTACTGTGCCATCACTTATGCCATTGCCACCACAGTCACCGACACCACCGCGACCACTACTGCCCACTTGTGAATTCAGACCAGCTACATCACCAGCAATGTCACTAACCGTACTTGATGCTGTTTGATATTCGTCTATTTCAGGCACTATAGGTGGAGGTGTAGTTTCATTTTTATTTGGCTTTTGTGTATCACCGCTTTGCTGTTGTAATTCGGGTGGTTTCTCATTTGTAGGCGATGTGTCGACTGAAAATCCACGAGTTGCACTAAAAAGAAGAAAGCAATTATGAAATGTAGTTTCTTTTTTTTTCGGTTTCTGTTTTTTAAAGTGTTTGTGTGTGTGTGTTTTTTTTTTAAATAAACATTGATTTTTGAAATGAAAAAAGAAAGATATTTCAGTAGAAAATATATTTTAAGTAGTTGTACATCATACAACAAAAATCACTTTCTTTAATTATCAGAGGACAACACAGCATACAATATATCTATGGAAAAGTAATGGTATTCTGAATTTTATTATTCTAACTGAAATGTACATATACATATATGTACATACATATGTAGCAAACTTTCTACTATGTGCCTATTACTGTTTTAATATTTGGAGCACGCAAATGTGCCATCATCAAAAGGGTCTATTATATCAGTTCTTATGTACACAAATGTGGCTTTTATGCTGGTAGAGAATGTCTTCACACAAGTTAAATATCTTTGAAAATGGGATTTAATTTTCTTTTCTATCTTTGCTATTTTGTTTTTTAATACAACATTAAAATTCTAAAAGAAATCCTTTGATATTAACAGATTCTTGAACATGCGAATGTGATGAATGTCTTGGCGCCAGTTAATGATTTCTAATCTTTAAATGTTTAAGACTAAGTAAAAGACTTTATATTATAAGATATTTGCAATTTATAATATAAAAATAAAAAAGTATTAGGTTCTCCAAAAAGTGGGGATAATGATTTAGCTAAAAGTGAGTACCCGGAGGTACTGTACTTATACTCTCTCCTAAAGAAGAGAGGATAATAGGGTAGATAGGGAAAAATGTAGGGAGGAAGTAGGAAAAGTAGAATAAGGAAGCGGAGAAATAATAAAGACTAACGAACACACAAGAGAGCACGACTACACTATTGAAGACCTAGCACTTCTCAACCAGCTCAAATTAATAATGAATCTATGGAGAGCTTTAATGTCGGCTCAAAGACAAAGAATTCAATCCCTCGAAAAAGCCCCTGCCAAGGGTCCTCAGCCTACTAAGGGCTGGGTGTTCGATAGTCCTCAACTCCTTCTCATCTTGCAGTGTCCCGTAATACACCCAATAACTAACCTTAAATTGGTCCTATCCTAGCCCAGCAGCCAACCTGTTCTTATATTGTCTATAGACACCTAGGCACCATAGGCACCATTCCCCCAACGCCTCTGCTCTTCCCCACTGACCCATCCATTGATGAGGCTGTAGAGGTGGCAGATTGGGGGATCAGAACCAACTATCAAATCGCCCTCAAAAAGTAAACCTAATCTAGAGATAGCATCCGCCGTCTTATTATCGAGTATTCCGCTATGACCCGGACCCCGCATAGACGAATTCGGTCTGGTCCAAAAGTCCTTAACGACTCCTTGCACTCGCAAACGAGTCGTAATTTTCACCATACCGAAGCAATGGCCCTTAGGGCAGCCTATCCGAAGTGGGCCTACCAGATATGGTTATCTTTGTTGCATACAATATTTGATACAAGCGTTTGGCATTTTTGGTTTAAAGCCATTATTCCGCCAGTCTATAATTTTTCGTTTGCACTGTAACAGGCCTCTACGGAATTTAAATTTACACCATTAGGAAAGCTTTACAGAGATTAAATGCAATCATAATCTGGAGGTCTCAGATCCGCGCAATGTGTTGGATGTATCAAATCTTCCCAGTCAAACTCTCAGTTTATACCGGCTTATACAGTTGATGAATTATGGCCTTTAATAGCAGAGATTAGATTCGGTCGTTTGATCTGTTGATCAATTATCCTTTCTTGGTGCAAATCCAGGCTTTGCTAACATCTGCGAAGCTTACATCGAAAACAATGAAACAATTTCGAGAAGTTACTGCTGAATTATTACATACATACATAATTGGTCATTGCAACCCTTGAGTCAGGATTGCGACCTAGCTTCTCACGCCACTTATGTTCTGTGTGTTAATTTTACACATGAGTGGCGGGACCTAAAGTTTTAAGTCGTCTCCGAACGACTGGTTTTTGAGAAAATGTTCATGGCATTTTATTTCTTATTAGTTTTTGACAGAAATCTACTGATTTTTTATTGGAGTTGTCTGAACTGGGGTTTGAATCGTGGCCTCACGTCTAGCAAGCCAACACACTACCTACTAAACTATGCTTAATTGGCCAAATGTCACAATATCATGCAATCAATTGATGGTAAGCAAATTTTTAGCTGTATTTATATAGAACAATAGGACAGGAACACCGTAATCTAGAAGACGCAATTGAAATAGCAACATAAAGGGTATGTAAAGATTTTTGTAAATATTGTACGACATATAGAAAGTTTTCCGTTGACCTATTAGCTCAATTATAAATATCTTGATCGTGAAAAGTCAAATCAATTCTTCCCCTTCAAATTTTTTTGTTTGATCAATGTTTTAATGAACACAATTTCATATTTGTCATTTTTAAAATCAATTATTTTAAACAACTTCCGGAAAAATTCTTGCCCGGAAGTATAATTTCAATTAACTACCATTGGAATCCCGACATCAGCCACAAAGAGCTTCACAAATTGCTTTGAAATACGTTTGGATACGAGAATTACACTTTCCAGCCAGATATGGTACTTTAAAGAGAGAGTGTGCTACCATATATAATGACAAATTCGAGTAGACTAATGGCAAATATAGACGAAATTCGCTCAGAAAGGAGCTATGATAATAGTATCTGCTTCTATGGAAGTGAGATATGAAGTACGGCTGTGTAGTATGGCACAGAGAATATCAGCACTGAGAGTTGTATTGGCTTACTATATGATATCGTTTTCAGTTGTTCTTAGATCACAATTGCTTTACAAAATATTTATGTAGGCCGAAAAAAATTAGTTCTCTCTATGAAACACAGATGGTGATGCAAAACCTACGTCATTTTAGTGCAAATCGAGCCAGAGACCACGGAAGTGATAATTAGATCTCTAATGCCGCAAAACATTATCAAGTAGATTATAGAAAAAGAAGTGAAAAAATGTGGCAGCTTTTTGAGAAAAGTTACTGAGAAACAAGAAAATTTTTAATCGCTAATACTAAGGTATTTAGAGAAGGCTTAAATTAATTTTTTAATCTTCGCCAGGGGAGAAAATACCATGTCATTACATAGCGGTTGTAGTCGAAAGGTGATTATAAAAAAAATAAATAATGCTTCTACCAAATGCTAGGTTTTTTGAAATATTATACTACCAATTTAAACAACGCATGTACATGACTTATACTATGTTCAGACATGCACTTTTATTGAGCTAATTGAGCTCAATATTTCATATAAAGTTTCAATTAATTATTACGCAATAAATAAGTAAATTGTTATAATATTGAGTAAAACTTAAAATGTAGCACTGTCATAAGTAAGTTCAGTGAGCATATTACAATTATCCGAAAACTTTCTGTTGATATTTGACAACTCAAATGTAAACGACAAACGAAGAAAAAAACAAAACAAAATAAAAACAATGTTGTTGAAACAACCAGCTGTTTTGTTTACCAGCTGTCAAATGAATATTGAATAAGCAGCTGAACTGAGTATATTATTATGTCTGAACACTTAAAATATTGTATTCAAATAATCGAATATTGACTCAATAAAAGTGCATGTCTGAACATAGTATTATGCGTAATGCTATAAACACAATAAATGCAACGCAAAATAGTATACTTGGGTGCATATGGAAATGAAGTTTACTGCATCGCGTTGTGTTTATAGCCTTACGCTCATAAACTAAGTGAACGGAGAGTTCCTTCCAAATTATCTAAATCTAATGGAACTTTTAAAACTGTTTTTATATCAAATCTCATAATGTGCTTAAATATGGGGAGATATTTCTCAAAGCTGTTAGCTTTTGATGGATAATTAAGTATAAATTGGCGCGAAATGTCTTGCCTTCTATAATTTTATTCTCTAAATTTGCTTGCAAAAATCATGCTATTTTGCTTTGCGACATCCTGTTAACAAAGTGAAAGTTTAGGATAATTTCCACTTGAGTCGAAAAGTCAATGCATACGACGACCATGGTTCTAAATGTTCAAATAGCAGAACATTTTTAATTTCCAAACACTTAAATTAAAAATTGGATTGTAATAAAAATATTACAAATAAACAAAATGCCAAGGAGAACGATTAAATGAAATGATGTTGAGGTAAGGCAAAAAGGGTGGGCGGCTTAAGGCCAATCGTTGTATAAGAAAAAAAACATTCTTTTTTATACAGGATATGATTTTCTTACCTTATACTAACGCGTTTAACCCACTTTTTAAACATTTTTGCTACTGTTGTTGTTGTCGTTGTTATTTTATTTATGGTTCTGCTCTGCTTTTATGCTTGTTTTTTTTTTTTTGCTTTGCTTTGCTTTGGACGTGTGTAAAACAATTTTGAATCTATTCTAAATATTATGATTGCAATTGCTGTAGCAGTGTGGCAGCAGCAGCAGTAGCAGTAGCAGAAGTAGCAGTAGCAGTAGCAGTAGTTTAGTTAGTTTTTATTGTTTTTGCAATTGATTTTAAGTATAGTATACTTTTAGGATTTTATTACAACATCCTTTGAATGTATATAATAAGGCTTTCTTCATACAAAACAATAAATAATAAATAAAAATCAATTTTATAATGATGTTTATGATGAATTTTTATTGTTGATACGTTCGTTACTGTTTGTCATATATTTTGATTGTTTTCGATTTATTATAGACGTTAGGCAGGGTATAAAGAAGACAAGCTTCTTAAGAAAAATCAAAGTGCGTCACAAATACTATACTTATTATGTTATATTATATTATATTATGTATAAACGTGTGTATATTTGTTATTGTTAGTTTCTTTGGATTTTTTTTTGTTTGTTTTTTGGCAAGTTATTTATTACACTAAAATATATGTATGTAATTCGATTTGTTTGCTATTATTACTATTATTTCGTATTTTTGTGCTAAAGTAAATTTTTCTATTGTACTATTATTTACAGGACTATTACTTAAAAATTAGATTTTTCACAGATTATTTTAAATATTTTTTATTTTCGTTTGCTTTTCTTTTAGCTTAAAGCAATTCGATGAACTTTACACGAGTATGTCTATTTTCATACAATGTGTTATTTAAGTATTTTTGTTTAGTGAGTGAATCTTTCATTTTTACAGTGAAATTATATGGATTTTCTTGCATCCTTTTTTCTAGTCAAAGTTTCTGTTCTATTTTTAAAAGAGCATTGTAATTTACAGAAAAGAGTACCAAGTTAAGAGTCTTTATAGCACACAAGACACCATAAGAGAAAATAGCACTTGAACGCATGTCCATAGAGAACATAACTGTATTGGTTTGGCAGAAAGGAAAAGCTAAGGCATATTAAAAAGAAAACCGCATAAATTGTAACAAATATTATTATTACTTTATATATCCTTGTATATATAGTATATTGGAGGGAAGTTGTTACGAAAGGTATAACGTACAAAATTAAACTATAAAAAATAATATGGAGCCGGTAAATACAGATAATTGCTGTAAATGTTAAGGTAGTCCTCCTATGATGATGGGTATTACTGCAGACATGTTTCAAGTTTGTTTATTTTTTTTTGGTAATAGGATTAATTTTACCTGGTGGCTTAATTTAATTAGTGATTATACATGTGGAATTTTAAATAATGGGGCCAAAAACCAGGAAGTATTTTGGTAGTTTATTGTTTCAAAAAAAGGTTATAGGTTATCTTAAATACCTAGGGTCAATCTTAAAATAAATGTTAAAAATAAATTGAAATTTCTCATTTAACGTGAATGATAGTACAAGTACCGTAGTCTAGTAGCTAGTGTGTTCGTTTTTTAGACGTAAAGCCCGGGTTCGAGCCCTAGGCCAAATATAAAAACGAAATATGACAAAAAAAATATTTCCTCGGCGACTTCCTCTCAGCAGATTTCTGGCAGAAACTCTGAGAGTAAATAAACCTGACATGAAAAAGTTTCTCAAAATCCCGCCACTCAAGTATAAAATTAAGGCACACAACATGAGTGGTGTTGAGAAGCTAGGCCGTAATCCTGACTGAAGGGTTGTAATGGCCAATTATGTGTGTATGTATGTATTAAAATGTTTACATCTATGTATACAGCACGGATATAAGAATTCCTACTGATAGCCAAACATCTATAGGGATTATGGAAGGAGGCTGTACAACATCGTTGCAGGATATCCCACGGCAATTGAGTCGGCAATTTCCAACTCAGCGAGATCTGTTTCTATCGGATATAGTCTTTCAAAAGTGCAACCATGCTATCTGTTATAGCAACAGTTAACTAAGATGGCTCAATATTTTGGATTGAATCTAGACTGGACTGTACAAATTGGTCAAGTGAACGGCAGTGGATGTTCTGATGTTCTTTTTCTTTTTAATGTTGACAATATCGAACTTATGTAAGTCGCCGTACTTTAGTAGGTACTGTATTCGCTTATTAGACGTAAAAGCCCGGAGAGATATCAAAACGAAATATGAAAAAGAAAAAAATATTTCTTCGGCGACTTCCTCTCAGCAGATTTCTGGCAAAAACTCTGAGAGTAAAAAATAAGCCTGCCATGAAAAAGTTTCTCAAAATCCCGCCACTCAATTATAAAATTAAGGCACACAACATGAGTGGTATGAGAAGCTAGGCAGTAATCCTGACTGAAGGGTTGTAAACACCAATTATGTCTGCATGTATGCAAGGAAATATTGAAATTCTGTAAGAAGCCAGTCTTTTTGAAAAGATTCCAAACTGCCACGCTTGCATACCGGTCTTGAAACGTTTTATTTCTCAAAAACTACGTAATCAAAACCAGAACATCTTATACATCAAAATTTGTTGATAGGAAACATCTCGGGTTCACTTACAATCTTTTAAGGGAATACTTTATAAAGCTTTCCGTATAGTAACGTAACGTAACGTATAGTATTTCATCAGATATTTCAAGAATTTTCAAACAAATATTATTTTATGCACGAGAAAGTTCTGCCCAATATAGAGGCACCATGTCTAAAGACAAAAGACCACAGATACTTTTCATATGATTAAAAATATTTCAGCACACATCACATATTTTATCATAAATTTTTACGATAAAAATAAATAATCTTATTATTCTTACCATGCCATCGGTGAGTGTCCAATACTTGTAAATGGATCATCATTCGCATCATAAAAATCATCTTCTCCCTCACTGCTGGAATATGATGTTTCCGGAACAATCATTGTTAAGGGTGCTGTTGTCACTATAATTGAAACACAAAAAGCCAAACATATTAAACCAAAATTAATAAAATTTTAGAAATAAAAGAATAAATATAAATCCAGCAAATATTTCTGTTGCATACACAATAATAATAAAAAATCATTGTTGTCGTCTTCAATAAACATGGGACCATTAGTTGAATGGTATTTATAAAAATAATAATCGATTTAGATTATCTATCTAGATTGACAAGAAACTGTTGCATATTGTTTTAAGTATTCTACAAATATTAGCATATGGAATTAATTGTTTATCAATATTTAATTGCAGTTTTCTTTGGAATAAATAATGCATGAATTGAAAAAACTTAAGAATTGAATGATGTCATACGCTGCAATTGAGGCTGTTAGTATTTTCCAACTGAATTTGTACAAAATCAATATTTATTCAGAATTTCTTTGTTTTAAAATCGTTTACTCAGGGTTACCGCTAGGTTTCTCTCTCTTGCTCTCTTTTTGCTTAAACATCACTATCAGTGGGGGCCACCAAAAAAAATTTTTTTCTATTTTTTTTCAACTTGTCAGAGTTTAGGTTCAGAAACGCGGTATCTTGCATAGTAATACACTGCTCACTAGACTGCAGAGAACTATAAGTTATAACTTTCATAAGATCTTGTAAAATAGTATATTTTTTTTTTACAATTGTGAACATTAGCACGCCCACAAAAACAAAGACAAAAATGATGACAATTTTTTAATTGATTTAGAACGGCTAATATCAAATCTGTTCCGAGAACTAATCTAGCCATATGGGATTTTGCTGCGTGATTTCTCTGCAATTTGTCTATTCAGTGCATATTTTTTCAGCAAAAAAAAAAAATCAATAATAATAAAAATTCGTGGCATGTGTCACTGTTAAATGAATAAACTTTCAATCGAACAAGTCTTACAAATCACTGAATTTTATTATCGAAATTCGAAATGTGTTTCATATCGAAAAATTAGCTTCAGTGACGAAACCATACATACATACATACATAATTGGCCATTACAACCCTTCAGTCAGGATTACGGCCTAGCTTCTCACGCCACTCATGTTGGGTGCCGTCGTTCGGAGTCGATTTTAAAGTGTAGGTGCCTCCACTCATGTATAGAATTAACACACAGAACATATGTAATTGGTGTGAGAATCTAGATCGTAATACCTAATACTAAAGATTGTAAATAACCAATTATGTGTGCGGAGCTGGAATTGTTCCTATATTTGAGGGAATCAAATTGGATGAACTTAGCTGTCTTTAAGTAGTTACAAGTAGCTCATCAAACTGGCCTCACGGTTCATGGCATAGAGTGTCGTATAGCTACGGTGACCAGACGTTCTGTAGTATACAGAACAGTACTGTATTTTAGAGCCCTGTTCTGTATAAATTATTCTTTGCTAAAAAACGTGAAAATGTTCTGTATTTTATTTAGTGTACTGTATTTGTTCAGTATTTCGTTATTTTTTCAGCTTTACATGAAAAGCGCATAGAAAAACACATAAGAAATACGTAAATACATTTACCAACACTGATAAGTAGTGTCGATATTTTTGATTGTTCAAATCATAATAACATAAAAATATGCCCAATACTTGTTTGTTTTTTTATACCACTGAAAGGGGTGCAACTAAAAATACTAGAAGTTGATAACTTACCAGGAGAAACGTCTGTCATTTTAACAACATATATTTGCGATCTTTTTTTTTAATTTGATTTAAATAAAAAAAATACTTCCTATACACATGTGCAGATAACACAGATTGTAACTTTGGTGGAGCTGCAAGACGAGGACAAAATAATGTTTTTAAAAAAGTACACTCATCTACTGGAAATGTTCTTATTGGAGTCAATTGTGCTGCACATGTATTAAATAATTGTCTTCAAACGGCTACTGAATGTCTTCCGGTAGATATTGAAGTTATTGTTGTCAAAATTTATTCATATTTTTATATTTATACCGTTCGTGTTGAACAATTTAAATTAATTTGTGATACAGTAGACGTAGAATATAAAAAATTACTTGGATATAGCAAGACAAGGTGGCTTACTCTTAAACCGTCCATTGAAAGAATATTAGAACTTTTTAAACCTTTAAAGGAATATTTTTTATCTCAACCAAAGTTCCCATCTATGTTAAAAACATTTTGACAATCCTTCTTCTGAAGCCTGGCTTTTATTTATTCATTGCCAAGCCACTTCATTTCACAATTATATAAATCAGAATGAGTCGCAAAAAATTTGCATGTTGGAAGTTTCTCTTATTATAAATGAGCTTAAGTTTAAAGTTACACAACGAAGGGCTGAAATATTTTTACCTTTAGCAGTAAAAGAAATATTGAATGGGTTCATGAGGAAAATTTAACAGGCGTTAATGAATTTAAAAAAACTCAGCTTATTTTTTGCATACCAAGAAGTTGTACTATTAAAATGGGTTCTTCTTCAAGAACTTCCTACTTGGGACGAAGTCGAAACAAGTTGTGTTTTTATAATGGAAAAAAAGGACAGAATTAAACATTAATGATTCTGAATTACTTGATGAATTTTCACTTATTAAAAATTATACTAGCTTAGAATGGAATAACGATCAAACATCTACCGAAAAACGTTGGGTAGAAATTTTCAAACATTTTCATGAAAAAAGTATTGGTTATGAAAATATTCTAAAAATTGTAGAATTTTGTTTATGTTTACCTGGGTCAAATGCCCCAGCTGAAAGGGTATTTTCCATTTTAAATAATGTTTGGACAAATGAAAAGACTCAAATAAAAATAGAAACTATTAAAGCAATTTTAACCACAAAATTAAATTATGAACAAAATTGTACAGAATTTAAAGAATATATAAAACAAAATGAAAACTTAAAAAGCAAATTTATTCCTCTGAAAAATATTATAATTAAATATTTTTAATTTTTTTTTTTGTTATTATGCTTTTTTGAATTACAAATTAATTTTATTAGTTTTTTCATGTTGATTTTGTAATATTAAAAATGGATTTTAAAACGCTCTTTTAAATATTGTCATATTTTGAAGTATAAATAAAATTTTAGTGTATTTTATGTTATATTGTTATGTTTTTTAGTATTTGTATTTATTGCTGCGCCTTTTTGTATTTATTATTTGTTTTCTTTTTGTACTTCATAAAATTGAATTAATAAATTTTTATTTTGCTAACAATCAATGTAATAACGTTTAAAACTTTATTGACAATTGAAATTTTGACGGTTAAAAATAACCTGATTTAGAAAATGGTGGTTAGTGCATTTTATTTTCTCCAGTTCTGTATTTTGCTGAAAAAAATATGGTCACCGTACGTATAGCATGTTGAAAACACATGTCAGCCAAATCCATCGAACCCTTACAATTTGGTTAAAAAAAAGAGTAATCAAAGTGCGGTACTTTGCTCATTTGACTTTAAGATTGCAAATTTCTTAGTTATTGAAGAACTGCATCAATAACATTGCCGACCCATCACATCATTTAGGGTCGGCAATTTTGTTTGTTGACGAACCTATTAAATCGATAAAGTTTCGTCACTGTACGCTTAGTCGCCGTAGTCTAGTAGATAGTGTGTTCGCTTATTAGACATAAAGCCATGGTTCGAGCCCTAGGCCAAATATCAAAACGAAATATGAAGAAAAAAATATTCCTTCGGCGACTTCCTCTCAGCAGATTTCTGGCAAAAACTCTGGGAGTAAATAAACCTGCCATGAAAAAGTTTCTCAAAAAATCTGTCGTTCGGAGTCGACATTAAACTGTAGGTCCCGCCACTCAAAGTATAAAATTAAGGCACACAACATGAGTGGTGTGAGAAGCTGGGCCGTCATCCTGACTGAAGGGTTATAATGGCCAATTATGTATGTATGTATGTATGTATGTATGTAATATTGCATTCGAAATAAAAAAATAGGCATTCCCAGTTATCTTAGAAGAATTTTTCTTTGTTCTCCTTACCTAAAATTTTAGTATTTCTTGTGAATTGTTAGATTTTCATTTGCGATAAGAGGCATTATTTTTCATAGATGGGCACTTTGCAGTACCATCAATTTTCACTGATTACTGAAAAAAATTTCAGTATTTAGTAAAATTTTACTGTTAATGCAATCTAAATTTAAATGAAATTTAAATGAAAAAAAGTAAAATTTTACTGTTAATGGAATCTAAATTTAAATGAAATTTAAATGAAATTTCGATTCCATTATCAGTAAAATTTTATTGAATACTGAAATTGTTTTCAGTAATCAGTAAAAATCAATTTTTACTGAAATTTTACTGGTACTGCAAAGTGCCCATCTATGTTATTTTTATATGTGTAACAGTAGTTTAGGTGGATTTTACTATTTGAAAAATACAAACATTTCTGTTACTGTTCTGGGACGCAGTTCTTGTAATCACTAGTGATCTCAAATAAAGTTTACATAAGCTCAAAATCTAAATCATATCAATTCACGAATGAAGTAAACACAAAAGAAAACAGATTAATTGTTAAATAGAGCTGCATTCTACATACATACAGTGAGCGCCATAAGTGTGTCAAATTTTCTATTATGTTCTTAAGTATAAAAAAAAGTTCCTTTATCATGAATTGTTGTTTTTGTTATAACATTTTATAAGTAATAAATAAACGTTTATATTTTTGGAAATTTATTCGACTATTCTCATTTACTTTTCTCGCTATTCTAAGAAAATGAATTATTTCAGTGGTGTTTACTCACTTTTGCCACTCACTGTATATGCTTATTTGTATGTATTTACTTACATATTTAGCTACAATATAGAAAAAAAAGTTACCACAACTATTTTTTTTTTAATAACAATTTCATCCATTTTTTATACATTCTGATCAAGAAAACCACTGCTGCTATGATACAATAGCCATTGTTAAAAACATGACACATGACGACAAAATCCAAGATTAGTTACAACTTGCCATCATAATGGCTGCAAAATTATAATGATTATCTTAAGTTGAACGCAACAAAAAACCGCAAAATCACGTGACATTTAATTAAGGCTTGAACTTTAAAAAACTTAACCACATCCACACATGTCATTCAGAATCACTTGCCCTGTGGGTATTCTAATTATGATGTTATATTTTCTTTATTTTGATACTCACTATTCACAGTTATTATTTTTTTTATACATATATTATATACACATATGTATATATAATTATCACAATGTAAATATGAATGTCTGCTGTATTATTTGCCCGGAAAAAGAAATAATTGTAATAAATGACAAGACAAGACAGAAAGAAAAACACAACCACTTAACAATACCACTATCCTAGTAATACTAATAACTAAACAGTGTCTATGTCTATGGAAAAACAAAATATTTGCAAAATATATTTCAGAATACTCATATGCAGACATGTGGGGGTATGCGTGTGTTACACACAAATAATTGTAAATAAAAAAGGACAAAAAAAAGTGGAAAAAAATAGCCGGTCAAGCGCATGTTTCTTAAAATAGTGCAATTGTATACAAATAAGAGACTCATATACAGGAATACTCTGCTATACTCATATCCACAATACTTACATACATACGTAATACACGTACATATGTATGTGACGTTGGTAAAGCCTTATTGTTTGGTTCAATTAAATAGGAAGCGGAAATAAAAATAAATAAAGGACATAGTTTGTTGAAGTAAACTGTTGCCAAAAATACAAAAATTTTTGTAAAAATATTTCAAAAGCAAAAATAAATGAAAGTCGAAAGGAATGGAAATGATAAAAAGTAATTAATATACTAGTTTTTGCATTGCATAGAATATTTACAGTCACAGAAAAATGTCTACATACACCATTGTACGTTGACTTTTTCCCGTTAATTTTTTTGGTTTTTCTTTTCTAATAACTTCTAGGTTACACTTTTTTATATTCGATTTTGTCTATAAACATTCTTAATACTATGTTCAGATATGCACTTTTATTGAGTCAATATCCGGTTTATTGAGTACAATATTTTAAGTGTTCAGACATAATAATATGCGCAGTTCAGCAGCTTATTGAATATTCATTTGACAGCTGGTAAACAAAACAGCTGGTTGTTTCAACATCATTGTTTTTATTTTTTTTGTCGTTGTTGACATTTGATGCTCACTGAATATACTTATGACAGTGCTGCATTTTAAGTTTTACTCAATATTAAACAATTTGCGTATTTATTGCGCAATAATTAACTGAAATTTTCTATGAAATATTGAGCTCAATAATGGCGTTTATTGCGCTTTACACTATAAAGGTGCATATCTGAACACCGTATAATTGTGACTGCCTTAAAGAACGCAATAACACTTTTTTTTAATTAAAAAAAAAAATCGCCGCAGTATGTCTACATTTTTTCTTGACTGTATACGAATGGAAAGACTTTTGTTTTGAAATATAACAGCACCATAATACCAAAAGAAAAAAACCTTTAATAAAACATAAAAAAAGAAGAACTGTTCAATAATTCCCCGATATATGGAAGAGTACGCCAACATGACGTATAGGGAGAGTATATTAAATTAATGAATTGAGTTATCAATTAAACAATTTAAGTTTACAAGGTATGCTTCAGTTAAAAATTGTCTCAAACCAGTCCATATTTTTTTTCTAAAGATTTTCGGTGCACTGAATCCGAATCAAAATTGCGTCATCACTTAAGCATTTTGAGATATCCTAACCTAAAAGTGATAAAAAAGTATAGTCTGGGCTTTGGTTTAAAAAAATGCTGTTTTAGCCTATATCTACTCCACTACAGCCAAAGTCGCAATTCACATTCAGTGTCGGTCCGTTTAACTTACTATCTGTTCTTCACCTACTGGGAACATGCCCTGAGCTATGTCAAAGGAGAAAGTGGTATCTTGGTGCCTATTGCATCGATGACCTTGGTGATCTGTCGATCATTGACACCGGCAGTTTGAATCGCTTCATTGCAAGCTCTAAGTTGTTCCAGAACTATCCCCAAGTTGATGAAAACTGTGGTATCACAATGGAACGCATGTGGCCCAAGTGGGTCCATCCTCATTTTAAAATGGGGGTTTTGGCATAGCACATAATTCTGTCACTGTGTATCTTAGTCAATCGCGGTAGTCTAAGCCTGTATCGATGAAGTAGCATTTAAAAGAAGGACGATAGATCTCGCATTAATTTAAAGATCACCGTTTTTCTTTGTCCCGGACAAGATAAACGTTTCTTAGTGAAGTCATATCAATTTTTCATTGAAAATAATCGTTCGTCGAAGCTTTAATTTCATAGCTTTCACCAAATTTCAAGTAATTTCTTATCACACTTTTAGAATAAATTATTATTTCAGCAATTACATTGAAATATATTATTATTGACACTTTGACTGCCACGACAATTTTCAGAAAACTGGCCACGCACGCCTTTGACTTTTTGTTTTTTTTCCAGAAGCCACTTATCGATATTAGCACTGATATAATACGATTTTATTCGTAGCTACGCAAAAATGGCAGGTTTAGTGAGTACGAGTACTCGTAGATTGCGTTCTCTTCTAGGGTGCCAACTACGAGTTATCTCGTAGTGCCAACGTTAACACGTTGACTGCCAACTACGAGTTATCTCGTACACACTACGAGTTATCTCGTAGTTGGCACGTGTTAATTTCAATTTAAAGAACTCAAACAAGGGTGCAAATCAATAGAGGAAAACATAACCTAAAATTACATTTAATATAAACAAATATTATCGCATATAACAATACTGCTAGAAATATTTTCTACTTGTAGATATTGATAAACATTCTCAAGAAGTGAAAGCTAATTAATATATAGATAAACATTGTATATAACCTTAAAATAAGAGTGTGTTATACAATCAAAATATACTTACCATTATCCGTTGTAGAATCATCTTCATCATCGCCAGAAATATCTGGTTTCAATAAAATATTTGGTAATATTATTGAAGTTGGTGATGCGGTGGCTGGTGTATCTTGATTAGTTTTATCAGTTGCAGTAGGACCATTATAAATGCCATTTATAGGATGTGCCATATTTTTAGCAATTTGTAAACTAACAATAGAGTGTTTTATGTGATCCAACATGGCCTAAATTAATAATAATAATAACAATAATAAAAAACACATTAAATATAATACAATATATAACTATTCGAAATAAAAATTTATAATTTAAACTAAACAAATGTGTACATAATAAGGGATTATTCCATATGCAGAAGGCCTCATTAATTCTCATGACCCTTGGCAAGGCCATTTGTTGTTCATTCTAAATTTCCTTTTTTTATATTTTCTTTTCGCTTTCAATACAATTTCTTCCTTTCATTTTTCTATAGATAATATAAGTGCTTGTTTACAACAGCTTACATATGTACATATGTATACATCTTTTTTATTTTTGTTCTGGCTTATTAGAAACGTACAAAATTTAGTAGGCACATATTAACAATATAGGCTCAATTAACAGGTGCCAGCTGTTTGTAGGTGTTTTTAATCTCATATATTGGAACAAAATAAGAAACGTAAGAGAAGACTCGTGTACGTTACGTTAACATACAGAATGACAGTAAACAGCTCATACAATGACATTTTATACTCTGCTATTTCAATATGTAAATATGTATTGGATTCGGCACGACAAATAAATAACACGTTAGTAATATTTATAATTAATTGCCATAGAAGCCTAAGACAATATAGGATCTAAAAAAGTTGGCCTGAGTGAGAAATTTTTATTGATTTTTAATTAGTAATTTACATAATTCATAATTGTTATTTAATTTGTTGTCAGTAATTCTATTTATTTTACAATAAGTTTTGAAAATGAAAATGAATTCATAGCATTTAATAGGCAAAAAAACCGCCAGAGCACTCCAATCATAGGAATCTAAGCGAAATACACAAGTTTGAAACTAAATTTGAAAAAAAAAAATGCTACTAATTTCGGGACCTCTTGTATAAAGAAACGTGATCCAAAAAGTAATCCATTACTGTATGGTAGTGACAACGATCGTGAATGGATGGGTTTGAAACACTGTAAGCGGTAACATGACCCGCACTAGACTGCCTTATCGGGCGGCGCGTACAACCGGTGGTTTATGCTATTAGACGGTACGAAACATCAACTTTTTAAAAAATTTAATACTTCGACAGCCAAAAAATAATATTTAAGAGTCACGTTCTATTAAAAACATTAATTTTTATTTTTATTTCACGCGAGAATTTCCGCATATTATTGTATACATTGTATACTACTTTTCGGTACCATTTAATAGCTTTTTATTCGGGCGCTATGTATTTTTTTTTTTTTTGACCAAAGTAATTTTATTTCTGGGACGTGAATTACGCCCATTATAAGCAAAATTCCAATAAATTAGTTCCTTTTTTCCCTAGTTACAGATTTCCGGTTCCTTTAACTATCATATCTATCTGTGAAGAATAATATAAATAAATCATAAGGGTTATTACAGTCGGCCCCTTCAACTAAAAGGCCCCTTCAACTAAATCACCTCCAGAATATTCATTTGTTATTGGACTTCCATGTCTTATTTCCTGCCATTCATTACATACATACATACATAATTGGCCATTACAACCCTTCAGTCAGGATTACGAGCTAGCTTCTCACACCACTCGTGTTGTGTGCCTTAATTTTATACTTGAGTGGTCCCAGTTTAACATCGACTCCGAACGACAGAGTTTTGAGAAACTTTTTTCATGGCAGGTTTATTTACTCTCAGAGGTTTTTGCCAGAAATCTGCTGAGAGGAAGTTGCCGAAGAAATATTTTTTTTTTTCATATTTCGTTTTGATGTCTGGCCTCGATGCTCGAACCCGGGCTTTACATCTAATAAGCGAACACACTACCTACTAGACTACGGCGACTTCGGTATCATTTAATAGCTTTTTATTTGGGCCTTCGTATACATGTCTTTTTTTGAATATAATATTATTATAATATTATTTCTGGGACTTGAATTTCGCCCATTATGAGTAAAGTTCCAATAAATTGAGCTCTGCTCACGGAAAAAAATTCAGAATATTTAGTGAGGACAAGACGGTAAGTCAATCAAACAAAACTTTACACGATACCGTTGCATTGTTGGATTGCCTATGCTGCATAATAGCTGCATTCCGATAGAGCGAAAAGAATTAAGTGTATCCGCCAGTGGGCTACAAGCATGAATTACAACGCCGGCGTGAACGTGTTAATGGACTGTTAGTAAGGCTTAGATGTGAGTTTAGTTAGGTAGACAAGGATGAATAAGCTAATCCCAGCCAGACCTATGTATATCTTGCATGCATGCATTCCACTTTCTCTCAACAAAAGAGAAATTGTGTTTCATTGAAACAACGTTAGGTCATATACTAAAGAATTCTTTTAAATACAATTTTACTTCAGTCGTTATAGCTTCAAAAAAATTTGTAGTTACCGAAAATTTAAATGTTTACAAGAAATAATTTAAAATGTTGGTTGTCATACTTTTTTGAGATCTTAACTAAAGTTCAATAACCGCCGACAATCGTAGGCAATACGATTTCAACGTTTTCTATGCGTAATACTCTTTGATCTTTAGACATTCACGTACTTTACATGGAATCAAGATCAGATGACTGTGCTCGCTTCTTCAAGACACGGATTTAATTTTAAACAAACCACACTTTTACACGTTTAAATGCCTGTTTGGGATTGTTATTGTGCTAATATTGCCTGTCAATAGAGGTTTTCTTCTATGCATTTTCAAGCATGCTGGTTTATTTTACGAAGAGGACCAGTAATGTCTCTTCTATGAATTATTGTACCGTTGCTGTATCTTGGATTAAGACGCTGTCCGTTTGGTTTTTTAGAATGTTTTAATTGAATTTAAATTCATCAGAGAAGGAACAATTTTCTATTGCCTGGTGAAGTGTACTGGTAAAGCGTTCTTTTCTGAATTCAATCTTAACTTTTCTCATTACATATGTATGATTTTAAGCTGCCTTCTACAACCAGTCTTTTAACGGTTCTGACGGTAATATTTCGATTAATATTTGTATTGTATTCGAATACTTTAAAGTAAGTTATCTGAAGAGACAAAGAGTGCGAGACAATTTGTTGTTAAATTATTTATTCATTAATTATTTTTTCGAATCGAAATCAGAACCTTCACACTCGCTGCTTCTCAGACAATGGCGTCAAGTTGTCGAAAAAACGGCTTTTATGACACTTGAATGGAATTATTGGAATTGAAGTAACTAAAGTTCTTATTTCGATACAAATGAAGTGATGCGTAGTGATGCAGGACCTAGAGTGAGAGCAGATCTTTCTATTGTTGTTTAGAAACAGAGACCTGTATGGGAGTAGCAGTGAGAAAGTTTTTGCAAAATAATTCCTAGTTTTTTCACATGCCTGCTGCTATGAGATAAATATGTGTGCTGCTGCTATTATTTTGATAGATGATTTTAATATTTTTTATTGTTAAACATATTGATTGTTTGTTGTGCTAGTTAGTTAGGTTAGGTTAGATTGGAAGGGTAGCGCATCACTGTTTTTATAGTTTCATATGCCTTCGCCCAGCAATCTATTAAGTCATTATAACCGTTACACATATATAAAAGAAAAGTAATGAGGAAAAGGAAGAAGAGAATGGAAAGGAATACATACATACATAATTGGTCATTCTATCCCTTCAGTTAGGATTACGACATAGCTTCTCTTACCACTTATGTTGTGTGTGTTAATTTTATACGAGTGGCGGTTCCTACAGTTTAAAGTCGACTTCGAACGAGAGATTTTTGAGAAACTTTTCATGGCAATTTTATTCATTCCCAGAGTTTTTACCGGAAATCTACTGAGTGGAAGTCGTCGAAGAAATATTTTTTCATATTTCGTTTTATTGGAAATGTTCGACCTGGGGTTTGAACCGTAGCCAGACGTCTAATAAGCCAGCACACTACCTTCTGAACTACGGCGACAACAAAATGGAAAAGAATGGGGGAACAAAAAAAAAAAAAACATTTAAAAAAATAAAAAGAAAGAAAGGCAGATAAAGAGATACAATTTTCGCTCTAAGATGTTTAGGTCCCTTTTAGGAACCCTCCTCAAGCCTATAACCTATCAGATCCACCATTCCTCAATAAATCGTCTACCTAGCCATCTCTATCTACGCACCTGCAAACAAAGTCAGTGGCATAAAAAATTATACACTGTTCCCTTTGCTCCTTCGCATAGCCCATTCCTGTGTCCAAAGAGGACATGCCCTGCCCTGCTAGTTTAGCTATGATAGCTCTCATCTTCCACTTTCTTATGCTTAGTACAAATTCCGTTTCTATTTCCTTACCACTATAAAAAATTAAGTATGAAGTCGCCGTAGTCTAGTAGGTAGTGTGTTCCCTTATTAGACGTAAAGCCCGGGTTCGAGCCCCAGGCCAGACATCAAAAGGAAATATGAAAAAAATATTTCTTCGGCGACTTCCTCTGAGCAGATTTCTGGCAAAAACTCTGACAGTAAATAAACCTGCCATGAAAAAGTTTCTCAAAATCTGTCGTTCGGAGTCGACGTTAAACTGTAGGCCCCGCCACTCAAGTATAAAAATTACAGCACACAACATGCGTGGTGTGAGAAGCTAGGCCGTAATCCTGACTAAAGGGTTGTAATGGTCAATTATGTATGTATGTATGTATAAAAAATTAAATTTTTGTATTACGATCAAGGTTATAGAGCTTCCGGTATTACAGCAGATTCGCAGAGAACCCTTGTATTATTTGCTTTGTGGAAAATAATTATTATTTTATTTTCTTAAGATTTGCAAGCCTATTTGATATAATTACAATATATGTAAATACATATATAGCATACATACATAATTAATTAAAAAGAATATGAGCACTGCAGAAAACTAAAGTTCATACTTAATATAGAATATAGAGGAAGGAATTTTAATTACCTAAAATATACATATGTACATATGTGTTTGGTCTATATATTTCATGCTCATAGCATAGAAACAATTAATTTTTTTAATTTAATTAATGAAATGCAAAAATGTATGAGTCGGATATAAGCGCTAAATAAGAGAGTAATATACCTTTGGAATTATAAACATTTATGCTATTTTACTCAAGTGCTATTAAATTAAACGAACAAAGGTACATATTAGCGGTAAATCTTTAATGGAAGGTCAATGTTCTATATACATACGAGTATATGGTTAAGGAAAAAAAACTCCACATGCACCCACTTAATGTAATGGCTTTTGCAAAGAAATAAATAATGTATTTATTAAAGAAAAAATTAACTCAGCACAAATACTATATTCAATTAAGTGGAACAAAATTAAATAAAAATAAATAAAAATGATAAAAGTTCATAAAAGTAATTTAAAATTTTTCTCTTTCTTTGGTAGAGGCATTGACATTAACACACTAAACGTAATAGCGTGCATTATTATTTCCTAATCCCGATCATGTGCACTTTTTACTGATTCACGACTCGTTATGTCAGAACTTTCGCATAATTTTTTCTTCCTCAAATTAAATTGAATCTAATTAAGTCGAATTAAAATCTAGTAACTGGCGAGGGCAATAAATTTAAAAGTTATTCACGAACAATGTGTTCAGTATGTTTGGGATCACTGTCTTGCTGAAAAATTCATTGATATTCCAAGCCCAAAATAGCAAACAATACAATGGGCACTATGGTTGGTGGATCTAATAGAAGATAACTAATTTCCATTTAAAAATTTTTTGCTGCCTACAGAGTTTCTTCCTCCGTTGTATATTGTATATTGGTGAAATGACTACAATGGACGGAAAGAATTCGTAGAAGAAATTCCATTGGTAAAAAGATTCCACAACATACTGATATTGTTTTGTTTTAATTTTTAAAATTGACGTTAATATACATATATGTAAATATTAAAAAATATATAATTTATTTGAATAAATTAGAATAGAAACATATTTATAAGCCTCTGCTAATTTAATTACGTCTGCAGATACTTACGTAGGTACATATTTTTATATTATTCATGTAAATAAAAACTATATTTTTATATATGTATTTCATAATATGTGTACACGAGTATGTACAAATATTTTTTTCTATAGATTTACACAAGGGCAAAGGCCTCGATATGAATTAAATTTTCAGTTCAAGACTACAAGAATGCACTTAGGAAGTAAACAAGTAAATTTGAAACATTGAATTGAAAATTTACTAAACTATACATATATCATAGCATTCTGTATATATAATAGCATTCTCGTGAACCAAAGCGAACAGTTATCATTATTTTAAGATTTACATTTTTCAAAAATAACTTTTTGAGTGTGTAAATTTTGCATGTGCCAGAGTTGCCCGATAAATTGCAAATATATATTATATTTAAACAAAGATCTATCTATCTATACCATAGAAAAACATACCAGTCAAAATGACTGGCACCGGTATAAGTACCAAAAACAAAATTTATTTTTTTTTATTGCGGACCAAAGATCAAAATAATTTATCAAATTAATTGTATTTAGTTGTCGTTATAGAAATCATATAATGGTTTCGGAAGAAAATATTCACACAAAGCAATATTTATGGCTAAATAGGCAAAATCAGTCATTTTGACTGGCGCTGTAAATCTAGTGTTAATTTTATACATAAGTGGCGGGACCTACAGTTTAAAGTCGACTCCGAACGACAGATTTTTGAGAAACATTCATGGCAATTTCATTTACTCTCAGAGTTTTTGGCAGAAATCTGTTGAGAGGAGGTCGCCGAAGAAATATTTTTTTATACTTAATTTTGTTGAAAATTTAAAGCCAACACACTACCTACTCGACTACGGCGGCTCTAGTATCTACAGAATATTATGGTACATTTCTACGTCATAGATATTGTTTTAGGTTTTTTGCTTATCTTTTCTCTTTTCTTCCCTTTCTTAATATTAGTTTTTATGGTTTTTGTCATTCAACTTCCTCTGTATGGTAAAATAAAAAAAGAACCAAACACCTACTCCTTGGAAAGTGTAGTTAAAAAGCTTTTACTTCTATTGTAACAAATTAGTTACAGATTTTGTTTGTAATACATATACAATAATGAAAACAAGTTACGTATAAAAGTCTTATACTCTTCACATACAACAAACAGTAACCATTTAGTTGTAAATATTGAAAAATTTTCTAAAATATTATCGATAAAACAAAAAAAAAAAACGAATAAAAATTTTACTTACACTTGCATTGTCTTGTACAGCTTTACATTTAGTTTTTTCATCTGGATCGGTTATATCATTTATACGTTTCTCAATGGTCTGAAAGAACAAAATTAGATTATATTTTGGGATTTTAAATAATATTGAAAAGATGAATATTTCAACTTACATTTGTTTGTTCAATCATTAACTGTAAGTAGGCATCGGCTTCTGAAACTCGTTGGCCAAACACTTCCAAATAGTTTGCACGTTTATTTGTCAAATCCTTGCTGTAACCACCAAGATAGAATGCACTCTGACTTCCCCACATACGAGAACGATTCGCATGACGTCTTATTGTATCCTCTAGCCGACGCACCCACTTCTCACGCTCCTCACTATGTTGAGCCTTTAATAATACAAATAATAGCAAAATAAAACTTAATGAATTCTAAGTTTTTGCACGAAAGTAAATAAAGAGAATGAAAATAATTAAAAAAAAAATACTCGTTGTTTGTGTCTCTCAGCCATTGCTTTGTTTATATCACTGGCAAACGACTTAAATTTGAATATTTTTTGTGGTGGAAAGAATACAAATGCAAAATGTGCCAAACAATTACTAAATTTAAAAAAAAAATTAAATTAAATTGATTTTGCAAAAAAAGAAAGTCGCGATTGTAATTCAGGAAACTGACTTTGAGGGCGTATGTATTCGACTTTGGACGTTTTGTCGTGTACGTGTAGAAAAAAAAACATTTTTACTGTATAAAATAATTTAGAGCGAAAAATCTTTCGAAAATCCTGTGAGTTGTAACGTTATATCCACTACGACATAATTCCAACCATCGTAACGTTTTAAAACGAACAAAAATGTTGATTAGCAGATTATTCTTTAGTTTTTTTTTGGGGTTATAAAGCAAATACAAATTAAATAAAGTGTAAGAAATAATAAGTTAGGTTAAATTTGAGGACGTTTGATTGTTATTGAGACAAGTACAATACCCAGAGGATAAAATGACCCATTGTGAATACGTCCTAGAGGAGAGGGAGAGAGAGGATAGCGATAGAGGTAGGGAAATTAGAAAGGGACAAGAGGTAGGATAGGAAGAATATAAGAGACAGAGGAAAAAAGATAGGCCACAAACACACAAGAGAGCGCGACTATAACCTTTGAAGCCCTACCACTTCTCAACCAGCTCAACCTATTTATGGATCTATGGAGAGCCTTAATATCGGCTCCCGACAAAGATTCCAAACCTACAAATTAGCCCCTACACAGGGTCTTCAACCTCGACCTATTAAGGGCTGGACAGTTGCAGAGGAGGCGTTTAATAGTTTCCAACTCCTACTAGTCGCAGCATACCGGCTGCGATCTGTTCTAAATCCATGTCAGCAATCTAATCTCACAATGCCCTGTAATAAAACTAGTAACTAACCTCAAACTGGCCTTATCCAAGCCTAAACCTCCTTCTATCACTGTCTATAACAGGCCATAGACACCGGATCCATTCCCCCAACGCCTCTGCTCTTCCCCCTGATGAGACCGTAGAGGTGGCAGAAATTTTTAGCAAGAATCAGCACTGTATCAATTGACGGATGACGTTCAAATTGTATAGGCCAACATTTTGCATAACTGTCGTTATAAAAATATACATAAGTAGTACGCCTCTGTGCAAGTTATGAAATCTCTAAAGTATTTATAGCAAGTTCGTTCAACTGAAAATGTCGGCAACAATCGCATGGCAATTAAAATTAAATCTCAATATTTCAATAGAAAATGCTATTTATATGCTATTTAAATTTAAATCCAATAATTTGAATAAATAAATAAAAGTACACATAACAAGTATTCATGCTAAATTATAAGCTTGTATTCTTTATTATTGTTGTATAGCTTTTTATTAAGTGTTAATGGGACAATATTGTATGACCAAATCGAAGTCTGGTAAAATTTTTTATTTTGATCCTGTCTGCAATTGTTTGATATAAGGGAGTTTGGTAATTCAGTTTGATGTTGCAGCCATGATGGTGTTATGTTTGACTACCTTTGATCTTAATACTGATGTTGTGATATGTCGAAGTAGATCTTCTATTTTCTCTACCGTGTCCACTAGCAGCATGAGGACATGGGAGGCATATCATGGTGCAATGTCCGCCTTATCATTACCTTTGGGGCTTATAATGGCTAGGAACACATTGTATCATTATTTTAGCTACGTTGCTTAGCAACACAATTCTTAGTTTTTGTGACTATGTTCCATTTATTGTTGTAAGGATTGTTAATTGATTTGAGTACTGATAGACAGTCTCAAAAGATAATGTTGGTCAGTCTGTAAAGACAATGGTTGTTAAATGTGTAAAGAAAGAAATATGACACAAGCTTTAGCTGTAAAAATAGAAGAAAATTCTTACAATGCGTTGAGTGCCACACTATTGTCAGTAACATCAACTACAGCGCAGGCAACCTAGTTATGGACGATCCCCCTCCTCGCCGCATAAGACAAGACTTCACCGTTTATAAACCCGACATTACACACCTTATCCCCTCAATAGCGGACCCACTATCTGTGAGAGAGGTGCAAAGCGCATTACACCAAACGACTGTCAAGAAAGGCAGGGACGAGCTCAGCCTTAACAGGGTCATTAATCAACACCCGCCACCTATATCGGATTCTGAAAGGCTGCTACCAAGGTCTACGAGAACCATTCTGGCACAACTAAGATCAGGATGGTCAAACATCCTGAACAGCTACAGGGCCAGAATTATCCCGGGAACACAGGATACCTGCCCCTTATGCAACCTGGCACCACACGATACGGTGCATGTCTTTAGCTGCCCAGTAAAACCGACAACACTGCGACCTATCGACCTTTGGCTGAACCCAAGGACAACTACGGACTTCCTAGGACTGCCGACTACATGACGTCTACGACACACCCACATATCCAACTACAATCTACCCCATCTCTTACCCATCCCATCCTCACCTAATCACATGGCATACAACCAACAACCAACTAAATGCATGAATAACACTAACCTTTTTTTATATCTCATGCATAGGGAGAAGCTTCCGGAAGCAACAGCCGAACTGTTACAACAACAACAACAGCGCAGGCACATAGAGTGTTAAGGAATTTGATCCATCAGTGTAAAGTATGCGCTAGCCATTGTGTTTTGACTGACATCCAAGAAGTTAAGGAATTGATTGAGGTATCAGATTTTATCAGTTTGGTCAATGAGATATCTATGGAAGAAGCAAGTTCTAAACATAGGACAATTTCAGATTCGATACGTTTAAGTTGTTTAATATACATGTTTGACGACGAGTTGGATTTAAAGATTTGTACCCGATAGAAGCTTTGGTATAACTCTCCCTTTTATTTCCAGAATTCTGTTTGCTATAGACGGGAGACGTAATTCGTTGGGGATATTATTGATTCGTGTTGTCCTGTCTATTTTACTCTAATATGTACGGAAGGGCCAAGCAGCGGATTATGTTTGCTTTAGCTAGTGCAGAGTTTTTTTTAATTTAATACAGTGATAATTACGGATGAATATGATTCCGAGAATTTTTAATTTTTTTACTTTCTTTATTATGGACCGGTTTCTGCGTACATATGTAATAGTTGTCCGAATCATGCAAATATAAATTTTGTGTCGAATTTCTTAAATCATTTAATTTTAATTTTAAAATTTCTATTTGTGAGAAAGGATTTTACATAATTCAAGATTTTATTTTATTGACCATGCGCCAAGAGTTAAGAATATTTAATATGACGTGTGAATCGAATTCTATCAAACGCTCTTTCAAAGTCGATTAATAACGTGATGACCTGATTTCTGGCGGATAGTAATTTTGATATGAACGATATATGATATTACAAACGGAAGAAATTTCATGAAATTCTTAACGTCAAACTTAAATCTTTTGGATCATTTGCTTATTGAAGTAAAACAAAAACAATTGAGTTGTAATTAATTCTTGCCCTTTGGAAACTGTGACTACATTTCTTGATTTGGGAGTATTATTGGATATGAAACTGTCTTTTGTTGATCATATTAGTATGATGATTGGCAAGGCTCGGGCTGTTCTCGGTTTTGTGAAAAGATGGGCTAGGGAATTCATTGATCCTTACATAACTAGACTTCTATACATTTCACTTGTTAGACCTATTTTGGAGTATGCGTCTATTGTTTGGAATCCATACTATCGTTGTCATAGTGATTCAATAGAGTCTGTGCAGAGGCAGTTTTTATTATTCTGTTTAAGTGGCTTAGGATTATGGGATTATGCCAATGGGTTTCCGTCATATGAGGCTAGATTAGGTTTGATTAAATTTCCAACTTTGGAACGTAGAAGAACTGTTTTAGGTGTTTGTTTTGTTTTTAATCTGGTTAAAGGTGATATCGATTCTGAGTTTTTGCTTTGTAACCTGAATTTCAGTATTCCTGCAAGATTTTCACGGCACTATCGCCCTCTTTCTCTAGATTTCTATAGAACGAACTATGGATGTAATTTTCCTTTTCGTAGATTATGTAATGATTTTAATTTATATTATGATTTTATTGATTTTAATTGTAGTGTTTGTAATATAAAACATAGCTTATATGCTGACATTAATCTGTAAATTATTATATAAAAATTTATTTTCGTTCTAGTTATAGGTAGTTCCTGTTAATTGTTAGTTTATTCAGCTTGTGATTAAGTTCTGTTGCTGATTTATGTTCTTGTTGCCATTACTTTTCCCTTACCCGCTACAGTCCGGACTGGAGTGTGTACGTGTCCCTACGTTATGGGGACGAGCCCTCCGCGGTCGGGTGAGGGTGGGTTAGTGTGTGGCCGGGGACGTTCGATTAAAAAAGAAAAAAAAATTACGGTTATATTAAAATACCGTCGAACAATAGATAACACTTCGGAACTTGTCTATTAGGGCCATCAGATTTTTGAGTGTTTAATTTAAATTTTTATATTTAGTTTATATATGTATGTAATTAAAAATGAATTTTATAGAAAGGTCCCTCTTAAGTAGATTTAGAGTATTATTGGAAAAGTATTTAGTTTGAAGACTTATTAGTTTAGAATCAGTTGATAAATGGTGTTCAACAGTTTTAAGATGTTATTTATTATTCATAAACGTTGACCTTATATTTACTACATGCATTTATTTCCGTTTAAAAAACTTCAATAACTTAAACATTAATTCCCAATTGTTAATACTGAATTATTTAATCTGAGTTTTTCAATTTTAAATAAATTTACAATTTTATAGATTCTAAATTCTATCAAATTGTAGCGTATAAGTAAAACATAATTGCTAAAAAGATTATAGAAATTCATTGATTACCTGAAAATGAAATGTCTTATGGTCAACGGTTATGGTAAAGGTATTATCTTCCTGATCATCTATACCAATGACAGCTTCTTTCAGGCGAACACAGCCACGCCGAACACCTTTCATCATTTTTTCCTTTGACTGCCGAAAGAGAAGAATATAGTATGTATAAAAAGAAACAATATGCAACAATATTTTATTTTCTATGCTAGATGAATTCACTTATGAATTTAGTATAAAAATTATAATAATATATTGTATGTAAAGACGTCACTTAAATATGTATATTATAGATGTCAAGTGCATTTTTAAATGTAATTAAATTGACTTAAATATTATTTATTAATGCATATTTGTGTACTAATGCATATTTTTACAATGTACATTAGACATACAATGTAAATAAAATATTAAACAAAATTAAATAAAGAAAATATTTATTGGTCTTAATCTACGTATTTGATTTGATTGAATCTATTATTATTATTTCTTTTTTAAATTTATTCTTAACTACACATATTAAATAGGGAAAACATATTTGTTTAAGATAACAAATTTCATTATTCCCTATTGAATTTCTTTAGTTTTGATTACTTAAAAAATTAAATGAATTTAATACAGAAAGTATTCATATTTGTATAAAAATCAGTAAGAGACAAAAATTTATAAACATTAGCTATAAGTTTGAATTCTTTGGCAAACAATTTTTTGACTTGTATGTTATATGGTTTACTAAAATGGAAATATTAACAAAACGTTTATTTCACTCTCTCTCTCTGTCTTAAAAGAGATGAAACACAATAAACGCCATTATTGAGCTCAATATTTCATATAAAGTTTCAATTAATTATTGGACAATAAATACGCAAATTGTTATAATATTGAGTAAAACTTAAAATGTAGCACTGTCATAAGTATGTTCAGTGCCCATATTACAATTATCCGAACACTTTCTGTTGATTTTTGACAACTTAAATTTTAAGAATGACATACAAAAGAAAAAATTATTAAAAACAATGTTGTTGAAACAACCAGCTGTTTTGTTTACCAGCTGTGCTCAATTGAATATTGAATAAGCAACTGAACTGCGTATATTATTATGTCTGAACACTTAAAATATTGTATTCATACATACATACATACATAATTGGCCATTACAACCCTTCAATCAGGATTACGGCCTAGCTTCTCAACACCACTCATGTTGTATGCGTTAATTTTATACGTGAGTGGCGGGACCTACAGTTTAAAGTCGACTCCGAGCGACAGAAGTTTTGAGAAGCTTTTTCATGGCAATTTTTACTCTCAGAGTTTTTGCCAGAAATCTGCTGAGAGGAAGTCGCCGAAGAAATATTTTTTCATATTTCATTTTGATGTCTGACCTGGGATTCGAACTCGGGCCTTTCGTCTAATAAGCCGACACACTACCTACTAGACCACGGCGACTTCACGGCGAATATTATATTCAATAAACCGAATATTGACTCAATAAAAGTGCATGTCTGAACATAGTATAACTCGTATTGCTTTATTTTGCACTAAAATTTATAAAACGAAAGGCTAATCAGGTATCCAAATCTGAAATCGAAAAATTTATCGAACAGTACGAGATATTCTATGTTCTTTTCCCTAACTTTTAAGAGTATAATAAAAACAATTAGGTTTAATATTTTTAAAACTGAATTTAACTCAAATAAATTTTTACTAAACGATATAAGAAAAATATATAACACATTAAAAACAAAAACAAAATGGAAATCTAAATATTTTCTTTTCTTGTAAAACATAAATATAAAGGTAAGAAAAATATAAAAATATAATTTCCATAGCATTGGTTAAGTTCAACGGTACTTTGTAGTTTCAAATATACATAGGTTAAAAACAAAATTATAAAATGTGTTTACTTTTGCAAACTTTTGGCTTTCATTGTAATTATTAAAATTGGTATTTTGCTATATTTTTAATTAATTAAATACAAGATTTATTTAATAAAAAAAAAACATATATATTAAAAGGAGCAGTTAAAAAATGCGAAAATTTCTTGTGTATATGCTAGAGCAATCCTTTAATCAGTTAATCGAATAATTTTCACGAATAGAAATAATTTGTACAAGAAGGTATTGGATTCGTCTTTATACGTACATATCAGAGATCAGCAATGAGTATTCAAAAAGATGAGTGGATTCGAATCATACTCATAATTTCTGATATTTATACGCATTCATACTTATTTTAATATCATACTCATACTACTCATACTCAAAGTTTGAAGTACTCATCGTACTCATACTTAACAATACGCATGATGTTGTTGATTTCAACTCTCCTTTACTCAACATTTACAAGAATCACAAAATAAATATGATTCGCGTACGAACACACTACAATACTCACGAGAAGGTTGTGTATTTGATTTGCTTGCTGTTTTTTTTTTTTTTTTTTTTTTTTTTTTTTTTTTTTTTTTTTTTTTTTTTGTAAATGCAACAACAACTAAGACTGTAAATTTTGATGAATGATTCGAATCATTTATGAGTATTATAAGTATTTTTCTAAATTTATGAATCTGAATGAGTAGGCTTATGAATCAAACATGTTTCGAATGTTATGAGTTTGATGTCGTTGTACTCATACTCATTGCAACCTGTACTTCAATCAATCTTGTAGTGAGTACGAATGAATCAGAGTTGTTGAATTTCATACTGTTGACTCACTCATACTCAAAATTTCATGAGTATACTTATAAATAGCAAAAAAAAACGATTCATTGCTGATCTGTGGTACATATCACCGTCAAATTCTTATGCAATCTTGATTCAGAGTTGAACCTTTAACTTTTTTCAAACAACTAGGGAGGAGTTCCAGCAATGTAATTGTGGCTTCCAAAAGCAATGCAGTTTTGTTAATGCTGATCCCTACTAATGATAGTTTACAGCACCTCTTGATTAAATTATAGAACTGAGAGAAGTTATTCTCTGAAAAGTAATTTTTTCCACTTCTTTCCAAAAGTGTTGTGCTTTGGTAGAGCTGACAGGTTATTTACAACAAAAAGTTTTGACATTTCTTTTGTAAAAAAAAGGGTGAAATATAAGAGATTTTGTTACGATTTTCAACTTTTTTTTGTAATGGAAAATTAATCCTTTTTGAATCTTCAATAGAAATAAATACATATCTGATAACGATATTATAGCCAGATGCGTAATAGGGACATATCATCGTCAAATTCATATATTATTTTAATATTTGATAGAAATTTTCATTTAAAATATTTCTCAACTCATAAAATTGGGCAGAATGCAATAATATTCTTCACTGAACTGTAGCTCACATGAATTAGTTAATATTTGTAGTGCGCTATAGAATTGAAATACAATGATTGTTACGGCCATTCTATAATATCTATAGCGAATGCTTGATTTTGATTATTAAAAAAAAATTTAAAGTTATGCTGAAAGAGTTACCAAAATTCACAGGACTTACACTCCATGCACCGGTTAGTCTATTGAAAACATTGTCGCCGAGTGTTGCCGAAAACAAATACTCCACTTATAACGAGTAATTATCTGGTGGGGATTTGGTTAGCGAGCGTGTTTAAGCCTTACTTTGTTGTAGATGAGGCTAAAATTGCAGAGACATAGAACGACATTCGTTACAGGATTATGATTAAGGAGTTCTTGTGGTCTCACTTGGACTTCAACTGGGATTTAGATGACAAGGGCTTTCAGCAAGACGGCACAACCTACCACATTGCTTTTTTAACAATCGATTTAATGCAGCAATAAGTTGCCTCAAAAAATTTTGTTATCAACTGGATACCAAGTTTAAGTGATTACTGAGATTCCGCAGGTCACTGAGATTCAATACGGTCCTATCTCTGTGAAAAATCATGGAAAATTTCATAAAAAAAATTAATAAACTGTCATCAGAGTCGTGACGCCCATTTATCTATACATATATGACAATGAATGTTTGTTTGTATGTAACTTATAGAATCGTAAACTATGTACGTTATGATCTTTAGCAAAGATGTTGAGCATGAACCGACGAAGGTTTCTAAGTTGGTATGACCAATATCCGATAGGTGGCGCCACTGAAAATTACTAAAAATGAATTAAATCGTAAACTGTGCATTTGATCATGTTATGATCTTTAACAAAGTTGGTGCACATGTACCGACGAAGGTTTCTAAGTTGATATGACCAATTTAAGACAGGTGGCGCCACTGAAAATTACTCAAAATGAATTAAATCGTAAACTGTGCATTTGATCATGTTATGATCTTTAGCAAAGTTGGTGCGCATGTACCGACGAAGGTGCTATTAATTTCCGATAGATTGCGCCACTGAGAATTATTCGAAATGAATTGAATCGTAAACTATGCATTTGATCATGTGTTGATCGGACAAATACCAGACATTTTAGGATTTATCATTTATGATTTGAATAACATTTAGTATAACTCATTCCCGTAAAATATCAATCACAAATTTGAAACATTTTAATTTTGGAAATTTTTTCAAAATGCTGTTGGGTTCAATTGCATTGGGTACATTGTGAGATTCTAATAAATTTAAACGCATTTTTCACGTCGTTTCTGTGCGCCTCCAAAGCGACAAGCAATTGGTCGACCTACACCTCAAGCACGGAAGAAAAGAGCATTACGAGCCTCAGAATCAGACGAACAACGAGCATTGAGACTGAAAAATCTTCGAGTACAAGCCGCTGAGACCCGTTCGCATGAATCACTTGAACAACGAGAAGTGAGAGTAGAAACTGATCAAATGCGTACTACTCAGGCCCGTTCGTCTGAATCGTCTGGATAACGGAAAACAAAATTCATAAAATTATTCAAAATTAATTAGATATTTGTGTAATATCTTTCCTTCAAATTTATTTGAGTTGGTGGCGCAGCAACACGCGTAGGCTACAGCTAGTTTCATATAAACGGAATATGTTCTCTTTATAATTAAATAGAAAAAATTCAAAACTATCTCAAAAACTACATGTTTTTATTTTAAGATGATAAACCCGATTCTTACCACCATGGCAAATGACTTGTTTGTTGTGAGATATACACACCAATACATTTTTCAATACTGTATATCCATACGTCTTATATTATCTTACCAAATGTAATACCGTATCACATTTAGGTCCATTATCTAGAAAAACCTTAGATAATATTTTTATTATTGACTTTCTTAAAAATATGTGTATTGACGTTCTTAATAAAGATTTGCAAAAAGAAACAGAATAGTTTTGTGGGAGCTTCAATTATGCGATTAATCGAACTATGTACATATTTACATCCTGATTTAATATTCTTTCGATTAATCGTTTAAACTAACAACAATATCTATTGAGTAACCTAAATTAATGCGCAAACAGATATATACATATATAATACCTGTGTATATAAAATTCAAATTCTTTTGCAGACTTTAAAAAATATATGTACACATATACATGCATACATACTATTCGCAAGCATTTTTTTTTTGTGACAAAGCGTTGTTGTACTTGCGATTTGGAAAAAGAATTCTTTTAAATAGAATATCAAAAGCTAGGTTCTTTGTAACCAACAACTTTAGTTTAAATTCTAATGGACTGCGTCTCGAAGCGGTTCATTATTAAAAAATAAAAATAAATAAAATTTATTATTGAAATAATAAAATATTTTAAAATATAAATGTGTTTAACGAGCATATTTTAAGAGGATTATTAAAGCTTTCTGAATTAAACAAGGATTTGGAAAGGACTTCCAAAATAAATAAAATAAAATAAATAAAATAAAATCGTAATAAAAAATTGAAAACTTAAAAATGAATTCCTTAATCGACGAACTAACACGTTAGTAACATATTCAACAGAACAATAATTAATAATTCGAAACGAATAAAATATTTACTAATTTTAGCTGCGGCGGCAGATGACACACGTTTTGGTATATCATCGCCTTTATTTATAATATCGACTATTGCTGCATATTTGCTAATTGTATTGCAAATTGGCCCAAGGTAAGTTGTATAATCTCTATTTAATCTGTCGAAACGCCTGAATACTGTAACTTGAATTTTGTTTTGGGTTGTTGTTTAAACGCAATTGGCAGGGAGATTTTTAATTTGAAATTTAAAGGGTTAAATAATGTTAAAAAAGGAAAATACAATATTGTACGTACATATGTATGTACAATCTTTTAAATTAAATTTTAAATACATTTGAATCTGAATCGCTGTTATTTTTTCTGCGGTACAGAAGTTCTACTCGATGTAGATCGATCGAAGCGTTTTTTTTTTTTAATTCGAAAATCGTGATGGAAATTAGTTGTGCTTCACCGGGTACACATTCATTTTCATGGATGTGTAGTACATACTTATATCTTTTAAACGAAAAAATAGGCAGAGATGCAAAATTTGAACGCGATTTAACGCTTTCTCCTTCAACACATGAAGAAGTGTTTTTATTGTATTGTACATATATGTATATGTATGACTCTACCCTCTAAAACCAGTTTGATATTGATGTCAATATAACAACGATACCTGGGTCAGACATCTCGATCAAATCGAAATATAAAAAATATTTCCTCAGCGACTTCTTCTCAGCAGATTTCTGACAAAAACCCTGAGAGTAAATAAAATTGCCATGAAAAGTTTAAAAAAAAATCCGTGGTTCCGCCAATTATGGTTAATATTAACACACGCAACATAAATGGTGTGAGAAGCTACAGGTCGTAATCCTGACTGAAGGATTATGAATTTATGTATGTATGTATGTATGACAACGAAATCTCATATTTTGTTTGCAACATTTTTAAAAATATGTACTCATGAATGGAATATCCAGTATCCTTTTATCATTTTAGAGTCTGAATAAAATTAGACATTATTGCCGACTTCATATAATTAGTGTTGATTATGTTTTTAGTGGTACTCAAGTGCAATACAAACTTAATCGTATATCCCTACTTTGACAAATATTCATAATATTACTTTCTAAGCTGCACATACTTTTTGATTAGCATAGGTTTTAATTTCTTGATTTACTATATCAATTCGTACCCTTAACTTTTTGAATAAATAACGACGAATAAAAAACGTGATTGAACTTGAACTGAAGTCGACGTAGTCTAGTAGGTAGTATGTTGGCTTATTAGCCGTAAGGCCAAGGTTCAAACCTCAGGTCATAAATCTCCAGCAAAACGAAAGTCGAAAAAATATTTCTTCAGCGACTTCCTCTCAGCAGATTTCTAGCAAAAACCCTGAGAGTAAATAAAACTGCCATAAAAATTTTCTCTAAAAATCTGTCGTTCCAAATCGACTTTAAACTGTAAGCCCCGATGCTCATGTATAAATTTAACACACACAACATAAGTGATGTGTAATGAGCAATTATGTTTGTATGTATGTATGATTGAACTTCAAAGTAAGCATTTTATAATGGTAAAATGCAGTACAGTAATCCCTCGATTTACGTCGCAGTTGGTTCCAAAAAAGGGCGACGTAAATCAAAACGACGTAAATCGAATTTCATATTGCTCATACTACAAAGTAGTATGTTTTTAACAAGGAACTTAAAAAAGTTACAGTAATCCCTCGATTTACGTCGCAATTGGTTCCAAAAAAAAGGCGACGTAAATCGAATGACGACGTAAATTGAAGTTAGAGGGAACAAAAAAATTTGACGACGTAAATCGAAACAACGTTAATCGAGGCGACGTAAATCGAAGGATTACTGTAATGGGTACTTCATTTTGTTTTTGTTGTATTGAGTGAGAGCCATAAAAATCGGAATAAATATAAGATTGAAAAAGCTATGTTTAGAGGAATACTTCCTTCAAAAATAATTCAATAATTCCACGTAATCTAATTTTCGGATTTTGAAAGTTATATACAAGATTTACGTACGTACTTTTCCGATAGTTAATTGCATGTTTTTTATTTTGTTCTAATTTTAGTCTGATGAAAAACAGAGAACCCTTCAAATTGAAAACTGTAATGAGCATTTATAATATTTTACAAGTTGCAGCATGTTTGTATTTAATTAACGGAGTAAGTAAACAACGCATATGTATGTACATTAAATAGCAATTTTTTATTTTAATATTTCAAAATTTTTATAGATTTGGAATCTAACATCATGGGAAATATTTAGTTTCAAGAGCTGTAAAACTTATTTGGCACAAACAAAAGGAAGAGAATTATTCGATCGTTTGACTTATTTTACGTTTTGGTTAAAAATTGTCGAACTATGTGATACATTTATATTTGTATTGAGAAAGAAACAAAATCAAATTTCTAGTTTACATGTTTTCCATCATGCATCCACCATAACGTTGGTCTATTTGTCTTTGAAATATTACAGAGGTACGACGCAATACATATTACTAATTACATATTAACATTTATTATAATTATATGAATTAATTTTAACAAATTTTTAGGAAGTGGTACTCTGTTTCCAGTCTATTTGAACTCTTGGGTACATGTTATCATGTATTCATATTACTTCTTTGCCAATGTTTGCAGCGCTGAGGTTATGAAGAAATTTATTATTATCAAAAAATCCATTACCATAATACAAATGGTACAGTTTTGTGCGATTCTAACGCATGCAGGTGTTTTGTGGAGACGTTGTCATGTTCCTCTGATAATTAGAGCATATTATTGTGGCGTCGTTATTGTTATATTTTATGGTTTTTATGATTTTTATAAGAAAACATATTTAAGTAATGAAACAAATAAAGCAAAGAATAAGTCCAAATAAATTCATTTAAATTATGGCTTATTTTTTGTTATTGTGTGTCTGTAATAATTTAGTTCAAAAAGTTAATAAATTTGTTTAAACAATTTGCTTTTTTCAGTAAAGATAACTTGTTTTATTTAATTATTAAATACAAAACCAATCAGTTATACAGATTAGAAGAAAAAAGCACATAAGGAAAGATTGAATTATTGGAAAAGAAATTCTAAAATAGCATAACTATTGCAACCAAAAGAATTCCTTAACAATGTCAACAGTTCATAACGCTACAGAAAATAATCAAATTAATCAATTTATTTTTAAATACATAAATAACTAGCTGAACGCTGTGCGCGTTGCTGCGCCACCAACTAAAATAAATTTGAAGAAAAGACATTACACAAATATTCAATTAATATTGAATCATTTTATTGATTTTGTTTCCCGTTGTCCAGATGATTCAGACGAATTGGCCTGAATAATACGCATTCGATCAGTTTCTAATCTCACTTGTCGTTGTTCAAGTGATTCATCCGAACGAGTCTCAGCGGCTTGTACTCGAAGATTTTCCAGTCTCAATGCTTGAGGTGTAGGTTGACCAATTGCTTGTCGCTTTGGAGGCATGATTGCACGGGAACGACGTGAAAATGCGTTTAAATTTATTAGAATCTCACAATGTACCAAATCCAATTGAACCCAACAGCATTTTTAAAAATGATTAAATTCATTTTAAATAATTCTCAGTGGCACCATCTATCGGAAATTAATCGCACCAACTTAGAAACCTCCGTCGACTTATGCGCATTTTGAGTAATTTTCAGTGGCGCCACCTGTCTTAAATTGGTCATACCAGCTTAGAAACCTTCGTCGGCTCATGCGCATCAATTTTGCTAAAGATTATAACATGAGCAAATGCATAGTTTACGATTAAATTAATTTTAAATAATTCTCAGTGGCGCCATCTATCGGAAATTAATCGCACCAACTTAGAAAACTCCGTCGACTTATGCTCAACAATTTTGCTAAAGATCATATCATGATCAAATCACAGTTTACGATTAAATTAATTTTAAATAATTCTCAGTGGCGCCATCTATCGGAAATTAATCGCACCAACTTAGAAACCTCCGTCGACTTATGCTCAACAATTTTGCTAAAGATCATATCATGATCAAATCACAGTTTACGATTTAATTCATTTTGAGTAATTTTCAGTACCGCCACCTGTCGGAAATTGGTCATAACAACTTAGAAACCTCCGTCGGGTCATGCGCAACAATTTTGCTAAAGATCATAACATGATTAAATGCACAGTTTACGATTCATATCATTTTTAGTAATTTTCAGTGGCGCCACCTGTCGGATCATGATCAAATGCATAGTTTACGGTTCTATAATTACATACAAACAAACATTCATTTTTATGTACATATATATAGAAGAAGAAGATTATATAAATAACCAAAAATTTTGAAATATATCGTAAAAATTTTAAAAGTCCTACCTCAAGTGTTTAACATTCACACAAAACTACTACGAATAATAATAATTGAAAGTGCTCATTCAAAATTTAAATTAACTGAATAACAAAACAATATGATAAATAGTCTACTACACTCTAGTGGTAAGCTTCTGTATTTGATATGTGATTGTAATTTGAAACATTGTAATTTGAAAAATAAAAAGAATTACAATTACACGGTTTTAAATAAGAATTAGCAACACAAGAACCTTCACCTAGAACACTGTATAGCTCTTGCAATAGAAATATGGCCTAGAATATCAGTAGATAGGCATAAGTCCCAGAGTGGAGATACGTCGACACAAAACCAAAGAAGTAAAGAAATGAAAATCGAATCCAAATCTAGATATGGGTGTTGCCTACAAGAAAGCCAATGCCAAGTTCCGAAAAGAAATGAAATTCACAAAAAAATTATGTTTTAAAGAATAAACGTAAGCAACAGATATACATACGTCTATTTCCAGGTTTGATTAGGTTAGGTTTGAGGACGTGTATTTGTCATTGGGACTAGTACAATACCGAGAGGTCAAAATGACCCATTCTAAATTCGTCCTAGAAAAGAGAGGATAGATAGTAAAGGAGATAAGGAAATTGGAAAAGAAGAGGTAGGAAAGGAAGGATATAAGAAAGACGGAGGAAAAAAGATGGACCTAGCGATGCCCTAGCACTTCTCAACCAGCTCAACCTATTTATAATCTTCCAAAAAAAAAAAATCAGAATTTCGAGAATAAGGTCAAGAATTATTTCGAAACTTTTTACCAGCACTCATTCCATTATTTATAAGGATATTTTATCTTTCATTGCTTCAACAAAATCCCTACGCTTTAAATCGGCATTAGAACAATTCATAGAGAAAACTAAGACACTCTGAATTTCCTTTCACCACTACAAAACGATCACTAGCACACTACTGTAGGAATTAATTATTATTTCAATTTAGAAATTTTAAGACACTTTGTGGAAAATACAACACTTTTTGAAGTGCAGAGCTGAAACTTCTTACAAAATGATTTACGTTTAAACCTGTAAAAGGTTAGATTGCGAATTCAAGTGAAAAAAACGTACCTATTCCCAGAGACTTCGAAAGGTCCATTGTGGTAATCCTATATTTCCTATGTTACTCAAAATAAAGTTCCTTAAAAACCTAACCTAACCTTACTAATGGTTTATGAAGTTGTTAAAAAAAATTCTTTTTCATATCAGATTATGTATTATATTGCGTTGATTGCAAAGTGCACCAAGTATATTTTAATGGAAAAATGGGTGAGAAATTTATTCAACTTTTATGTTATCATTTGTACTGCTTGAAAATAGAAAAAAAAATTATTTAAACTCATAAAAAGGGATTGGTTTTTTTAAAATTTAAACAAATATAATATACATATACTGATGAGCAATATACCGATATAAGGTACATATGTGCTTTTAAACAAAGGGCTATAAGGGCCATTATTACAACTTACCATTAACTAAAGGCAGGATTTTAAAGGGCAGATCACTTGATTTTCATTATTATGAGTACACAATCAGATAAAAGTGAGCGTTAAGCTAAAGGGCTGATCATTCTACCTTTAACTTTTAAAGTTCACTTTATCTTTGAACTTGCCATATTATGTAAATTATTTTCAATATGGCAACTTCAAATATAAACATGAAAAATAAACGTTAATATATTAATAGTTTTTGAAATCAAAATGAATATTGGCATATTCATTATATTTATTTTAAATAAAAAAGCTAAAACCTCACTACATAAATTTTATAAACAAATTGAATAAACATAACAAATAAGAAGGCCCGTCGTTGCCACTGTGTTTTTAAAGCACTTGTTTAATTGACAGTACTATCGACATTGCTCCGGCACTGCCATATTTTTGAAAAAGTTAACTTTATTTTATCTGTAGGTTGTAATAACGAAAATAAGTTAAAGGTGACTTTAAAGTTCACACTAACGGCATGTTGTAATAATGGCCCTAAATGTAATATACGAGTAGAATAATAGCTAATTAACACATTTTGATTTAACGATTTTAATAGCCTTCAAAGCGAATTTTTAAATTTCAAATAAAACAAAACATTTAAATGTTGAACATCAACTCAATAGTTGGCATTTAATTGTTATAAATAATTATGTAAACATTGAAATTAAACAGAAGCTTGTATTGAAAAGGTCAACAACAGTTTACAAATAACACTTCAGTGGAAAGCTACTGATAAATGGAATAAATTTGCTGTTTAATAAACAGAATATGCAAATACATATAATAATCATATAAAATAATTATTTTTTATTATGATATGAAAACATATGCTTCTAATGCAAAATAATTAATATGTAACATTAAACAAACCATAATTTGGTTTCGAAAAGCAATAATTAATAAATTACTTGTTTATGAGTTTATAGGTTAAGTATGGTACAGGATAATAATGATATGTACTTCCCTAATTGGGTACACCACAAATACTTGATTGGCTATATAAGTGAATCATGTTTTAATAATTACGTACCCATTTAGTTGTGAAACTAACATCAATGAACGTTAAATCTGAAAGACATAGAGAGATGGAAACTAAAGCCAGCCTATAGACAATACTTTTCTTGACACAACTCAATATTTACATGGAAAATTTCGTAACTGAAGCGAAACAGTAGGACTTAGAGAGACTGTCGTCTTAACCTTATAATTTGCCTGGATACCAGATTATATTTACAAAATGTACTTAACGACTCCCTATTAAGCACTTATCTTATTGCAGCAGCCTTGAGAGTATTGGAGAGAAAAGTACTACGTAAGATCTTCGGTCCAGTACGAGTTGGTGATGATTTCCGCATCCTATCCAACAGTGAGCTGTATGAGCTCCTCAACGACATATACGTTGTGCAGCGTAATAATATACAGCCGCTGCGCTGGCTCGACCATGTCGTTCGAATGGAGAATTTTTGATGCAGGGATCTGGGGAAGTCGACGACCTTGTATCCGGTGGAAGGACCAAACCGAGGAAGCCCTGTCATCGATTGGTGTGACCAATTGGCGTAGGCGCGCAAGAAGCAGAGGCGCCTGGAAGTATGTGTTGCGGCAGGCCGAAATTCGTTTGTTATGGCCAATTAAGTAAGTAAGTAAGTTAACGGCTCCTGAGATGTCTCTGGATTATATTGCTCCGACTGTGTTCTTTAATAAAATTTAGAACAGCGCTCTAAACACAACTAATGCCGTCTTGGATGTGTGTCTGGAATTAGATATACTGAGGTACTTTTGTAGGTATTATCTCTGAAATCCTGCACTATTCTCAATTAGTCAAGCAAACCTGATAATTTTGCATTTTAAACGGAAAAAAATGATGCCTTTGTGGATAGGAGCTAGGCCGTAATCCTGACTAAAAGGTTGTAATGGCCAATTATTTATGTGTGTGTGTTGTGGATAGTGGCACAGCGATTAAGACTTTGTATAAATCGTTGAAGTTGCGGAGTAAAGAACCGCCGCCGTTTTAACGAGAAATGAGCAGTAACTGTACATAGTATTCTGGGCAGCTGCTTGACTCTGGGAGAATTTCAACAAATTTTCGGGTCATATTTTTAGGGAATTATAATAAATCATCGAGTGACCCTACAAACTACGAAACCACGAAAGAAAACTTTGATAAAAATATACTTGTTGTATACTTGAAGTCGCCGTAATCTAGTAGGTAGTGTGTTGGCTTATTAGAAATGAGAACTCGGTTCAAACACTAATTAAGACATTTTCAACAAAACGAAATATGAAAATAATATTTCTTCGCCGACTGCCTCTCAGCGGATGTACTCTTAGAGTAAATAGTAGGCACTGCCACTTATGCTTAAAATTTACACACACACAACATAAGTGTGGTACGAGAAACTAGGTCTTTTTTGAAATCTGTGTCGGGAGCCGACATCAAGTCTCTCCATTAGTGGCTTGGGCTGGTTGAGAGGTGCTAGGGCTTCATCAGTGTTGTCGCGCTCACCCTTTCTGTTGTGTCTGGTCTGTGTAATTCCTCCACTTCCCATGTTCCCCATTCCTACATCCTCTCTTGTTTATCCTATTCAGTCTATTATCCTTCCCTCTTTAAGGACGTTGTACAATGGGTAAATTTCGACCTCCGGGTACTGTACTTGTCTTAATTGACAAATACACGTCCTCTAACCTAACCTAACTAGGTCGTAAGCCTGACTGAAAGGTTATGCATGTGTATACATATCTAAAACAGTTACAACTACGAGTTAAAATGAAACTGTTTTATGTCTCATTAATGATATTAACCAGCGCCACTGTTGAACAAACAATAAAAGTATATGTAAAGGGTCCGCCATCTAACGTTTTTTTTCAACTAGTGCTTATTTCGTGAATGTTAACACTTAGCTCATGTCTGATTTGACAGATAATTAGTTCTATCCTTCCATTGAACCAATATGGTTGTGTATACGCTTGAACAACGCTGGGAGATATTTCGACATTACTTTGAAAATCATGGTAATGTTCAGATGAAGCTCATTTTGATCTTGGCGGGTATGTAAACAAGCAAAATTGTCGCATTTGGGGCACAGAAAACCCGCACGCATACATTGAAAAGCCGACGCACCCAAAACGAGTCACTGTTTGGTGCGGATTTTGGTCCAGAGGCATAATTGGACCATTTTTCTTCGAAAAGGAGTGGCCGTTGCAGTCAATGGCGATCGTTATCGGGCCATGTTGAACGAATTTTTGTTCACAAAAATTGAAAAGGGGGATATTGGCAACATTTGGTTTCAACAGGACGGCGCTACGTGCCACACAGCCGAAGCTACACTTGATGTTTTGCGCCCTGTTTTTGAAGATCGCATTATCAACCGCAGAGCTGATGTCGTTTGCCCACCTCGGAGCTGCGATTTGACACCGTTGGAATATTATTTGTGGGGTGCCGTCAAGGATAAGTGTTACGCCGACAAGCCAGAGACAATTGACGCTTTAAAGGACAATATTCGTAAAGCCATTGGTGAAATACAGCTACACACAATCGATAATGTGCTTAAAAATTGGACCGATCGTATAGGCAACTGCATGGCCAGCCGAGGCAGCCATTTGAATGAAATTATTTTCCATTATTAACCGGAAGGATTGTACTTTCAAATAAAAAAAAATTTGAGAAAATATTGGTTTTTTAAAAGCATTTTCAAAAAAAGTTATTTGGCGGGCCCTTTATGTTGATCGGGTAAAGAGTTTCATCTGTCATCAAAAGAGGCTAAATAATAACCACTTGCTGGAACATGATACAAGACCATATACATATGTATGTATGTATGTAGTTGCTGTTGACGTTCTGCAGTTGATTACATTTTATTTCTTTATTTTTATCTCTTAATAATTGCCGCGTTATCTAGTTGCTTCATATTATTGTTATTAAAGAATTTTGAATTATTTGTCATTCTTCGTTGATATCACAAAATAAATGAGCGAGAAGGAAGGAGGCGCATAATATAATGGATGTATAATATGAATAAAAAAAAACGAAACACATACCGTATAATAAGATAATAGTCCAGCATTTTCATCCAAAACAAAGAAGCGATACTGCCATCCTTTCATAACGTTTGTCCACTTGCTGAGAGTGCCTTCCATAGTGCCCGAACCGATTGTAACTGTTGTTGCTGTAGAAGAAATTGAGGTGGCCATGATGTCCAATAGGTCGTAATAATTACAAACACTTGTAGCAGCAGATGCTAAATAATAATAAACTAGCCACACACAATGTAAATTTTATTTGTCTATTGCTATCGTTTCGTTTTTTCTGTTTTTATTTTAAGAAATATAATCGAATAATTTTTTTCTTCTTTCAACTGCAATTCTACTATGATAGCTGAGTGTGACGCAATTGTTGTAATTGATTTATGGAAGTTGTTGTTCTTTTTCTTTTTTCAAACGCTTTTAATACAATTTATTTAACTAAAGTAAGTAAGATTTACTGTTTCTTCTATTATTTTTAATTAATCATAGGAAGAAATAAATCCACTTTATTCAGTTTTCTTTTTTTATTTGTTTATCTATTGTTTGTTGATGTTGTTGTTATTCAGTTTAGTCACAGTCATTTTTTATTTAAAAAAAAACCCAAAAATTGATTCGCTAACTTTTCTGCAGTCTTCTCTCTGGCCAAAAGTTGAGGTTTTTTATTGTTGTTGTTGCAGAGCAATTTTTTTCATTACGTTTTATTTTAATAAATACAATAGGAATTTAGTTTTTCGAACTTTATACATTTTATTTTATTAATTTAATCTAATTTTTTTTGAATAAAAAAAAATAAAACAACAGAATAACAAATTTTCTGAAAGACCGAACAAAAAAATCTCTGAATGCAAGTTTTGACAGCTGACAGTAGAATTTTCAAGTTTATAATGCTGCCATATTTACATTATTACTTAAAACTAATTAGTAATGCCAGAGCATTGTTTAAGTAAAAAATTTGTGTTTTACATGAAACGGCAATGTGGCAACAATCGTTTAAACAAATCAAAAAAACCGTTAGAGTATAATTTAAAAAAATATTTAAATAAATAAAACATGAAGAAAAAACAAAAATTATGTCTAATAAATTATATACATTTTTCTCAATAAGGAAACACAATAATTTAAGTGTATTTGGTAGCTTTTATAATATCAGGAACAGCGGAACAATATTTTTTGGCAATATAACAGTCTAACCCGATAAACGAACTGCATATTGTGAATATTCAAGACTGTGTACCCAATATGGCGATTGACTGGAACTCGAAAGTTAGAAAAAGAGAAGGAATATTCGCCTACCTCTGAAAGACTTTATAAGCATTTGTGGTGGGCCAGTGTAGGTTAGGTTAGGTTAGGTTAGAGGACGTGTACTTGTCAATTAAGACAAGTACAGTACCCGGAGGTCGAATTGACCATTGTACATAACGTCCTTAAATGGAAAGATAATAGAGGGAATAGGATAAACAGGAGAGGATGTAGAAAAGGCGAGAACGGGAAGTGGAGGAATTACACAGGCCAAACAAAACAAAAAGGGAGAGCGCAACTACACCGATGAAGCCCTAGCACCTCTCAACCAGCCCAAGCTACTAATGAATCTGTGGAGAGCCTTGATGTCGACTCTCGACACAGAATTCAAACCTTCAAAGAAGACCCTGCCAAGGATCCTCAACTTAAACCTACCAAGGTTTGGGCAGTTATAGAGGAGGTGCTCGACAATCTCCAACTCCTCCTCATCGCAACATACCCTGCAATAGTCTGGCTGAGATCTGTTCCAGATCCTCGTCAGCGACCTAATTTCGCAGTGCCCTGTGATAAAGCCGATGACTAACCTTAAACTGGCCTTATTAAATCCCAGCAGACAACCTGTTCCTAGAAACATAACAACTCGATCCGTTGGCCCATCCATTGATGAGGCCGTAGAGGTGCAAAATGGGGAGGTCAGGACCAACTATTAAATTGCCCTCAGAAAGCGAACCTAACCTAGTGAGAGCATCCGCCGTCTCGTTGCCCAGTATTACGCTATGACCCGGAACCCAGCATAGACAGATATGGGTTGGTCCAAAAGTCCTTAACGACTCCCTGCACTTGTGAACGAGCCGTGGTTTGCACCATACCGACGCACTGGCCCTTAAGGCAAACTGATTGTCAACGGAGATCATGTAAGATTCCGAATCCGAAGAGGGGCAACCAGCTATGGCCTCAATAGCCTTTAAGATTCGCCTGAAACACGGTGCATTTATCATTTGACCTGAAGTGAAGTTCAAGACCGAGTTCCTTACAGAAAACGATAGCATCTGTACCTCCACCTAACTTAGACCCATCTGTGAAGATGAGTATGTCTCTCTGACCCATTCCATTGCGCTCTTTTTTTCCGAAAGTCTTTACCTCCCATCAGGAAAGACGACATTCAGACTCCGTTTGACATACAAATCAAGCGGAGTCAGGCAGAGCATAGTGTCAAGAGCAGGCTGAGGACAACTCTTCCTCACTCCAGTGAAACACAAGCAGGCAATCCTCTGAACCTTATCTAAGATTTTCTGTTTAAAACTCTTATCTAAGGCACACCACCAAACAACGCAACCATAAGTAATAATCGGTCTAACAATCGCCAGATATATCCAGCGAATGGCCCTAGGCGGAAGACCCCAGCTCTTACCTATGAAGTTCTTATACTGGTAGAGAGCATTCAGTCTCTTCATCATTCTTTCCTCGGTGTTCTTGTTCCAGTTCAGCTTGCTGATCAAAACAACACCGAGACTTCAGAACACAATGGAAGCTCCCTACCACCTAACCTCAGCAACCTGAATGTTTAAATTTTGTACCTACGCGAGAACAAACCGAGGTCTGTCTTATTTGGATTTATACCCAGACCACATTTCGTAGCCCAAGAGGAGAAAACACCAAGCGTTTCAACCTTACATACATAACATATATACATTATTGGCCATTATAACCCTTCAGTCAGGATTACGGCCTAGCTTCTCATACCACTCATGTTGTGTGCCTTAATTTTATACTTGAGTGGCGGGCAATTTTATTTACTCTCAGAGTTTTTGCCAGAAATCTGCTGAGAAGAAGAAGAAATATTTTTTTTTCTTATTTTCGTTTTGATGTCTGACCCGGGCTTCACGTCTAATAAGCGAACACACTACCTACTAGACTACGGCCCCGTAAAACGCTTAGTAATCTGTCTAACACTGGGTTTAACCAAACCTAGCAGCAAGTCTGTTCTACCAAGGTTTATAGAAGACTAAACACACAGCATGCCAATTTTAAGAAGGCATCTGCATCTCCTCTCAGACCTATCTTGCGATAAATCCATAGAGGTAGCAGATTTGAGGATCAGAACGAACCACCACGTCTTTCTCAGTAGGTGAACTTAAACTAACGAGAGGATCTGCCCTGTAAATTGTAAACAGAAGGATAAATTGGGAGTTCACAAATCGGCATCAAAAACAAATTATTTCACTCTATGATATGTAGGTTTTAGGAAAAAATTTCCGCACTGTGTTTCTTAGTTAACGGTGATTTAAACTTAATTTTTCCATTTAATCTAGGGGTAGCATTTGAAACAAAAACGATATATCTTGTATTAACTTGAAGACCTTACCCAGGGTTTTCAATGTCATCCTATCAATGCCTCCTCATCGGCCTTCAAATATCCCAGAACCTTTTCAGCGTTCTAACCTCGCAATGTCCCGTATAAAACACAGTAAGCTGTCTTACACTGGGTTTAACTAAATTCAGCAGCAAGTCCGTTCTACCATCGTTTATAGAAGGCCAAACACAGAACATTTCAACTTATTCTACGAACACATTTGTCTATCTTACGATAAATACATATCGCCAATTCACGCGACTTTGTATCGTGTATGTTGTATTGAATACACTTTTAGTTTGTGAACGCTGAATGCTATGTATTGTATTGTGTATTTCGTATTCCAAATGTCAAAAAACGATAAGAAAGTGAATTAATTAATTATCTGTGCGAACAATTATATGTAACTTTGAAATGTTAATTGTTTACTCAAGTTACATAGAAAATATTTTGTATTTTTATTCTTCTTCTTGATTACTGGCATTTACATAAGCTGATAGCACGAAACCAATGCAACTTTCAAAAACATATGAAAAAAATTTATATATGGTCAATTCACACAAGGCTTTGTATCGTTGTATTCATTGTATTGTTGGAAGAACATACAACAGTGTATGATTGTTGTCAATAATTTTCATATAAAAATCTGATACACTTATACACATTTTTTCCATATGTTTTTAAAAGTTGTATTGGTTTCGTGCTATCAAATTGTGTGAATGAATAAATGTGTACATGTTTTCATATGTTGTGTTGGTTTCTGGCTATCAAATTGTTTGAATGCCACGAAATACACAATACAGCATAGCATTGAGCGTTCACAAACAAACAAATGTATTCAATACAACATACACGATACAAAGTTGTGTGAATTGCCCAATAAATGTATCGGATTTGTATATGAAAATTATCAACAACAAGCATACACTGTTGTATATTCGTCCAAAAATACAATGAATACAACGATACAGGGACTTGTGTGAATGCCAAATAGATTTTAGATTATCGATTAAGCAAATTTCGGGGGCATTTAATTGGTTTCGTGAGCCTCTTTCCAAACAGTGTGTTTTTTTACTGATATTTTATTTTTTATATAAAATTTTCAATTTAAATGAAAAAGTTAGAAAATTGCAATCGAAATACAAGGATAAATCGGGAATTGATACATCGCGATCAAAACATATAATTTCCAGCTATGATTGAGGCATTGTTCTCTATTCAATTATGTACTCAAATTAAACAAATTTAACCACTGGTTGCTCAAATATTTTTAAGGTATTCTCAAACAAATCTGAAATCGTCTGCAATCGTTCGCCTCACAGAAACAGGGGATGAGCCACTCTTCTGCTTGGATTTCGTTATTCATTAAAATAAAAACTAAAATAGCATTCCGTACATATTCCAAAATATTAATTTTTATTTTATTTTACACCAACAATTGTGCTTACAAAACTAAAAGTATTTTAATAAAATACTTAAGGTATAAAAATTAAAAAAAAATATACATACAAATACATACGTACATATTTATTTATTATAGACATTTGGTCAATTCACACAAGCCGTTGTATCGTTGTATTCATTGTATTGTTGGAAGAACATACAACATTGTATGATTGTTGTTGATAATTTTCATATAAAAATCTGATACACTTATACACATTTTTTCCATTGGTAAATTCACACAAGGCTTTGTTTCGTTGTATTCATTGTATTGTTGGAAGAACATACAATAGTGTATGATTGTTGGTGATAATTTTCATATAAAAATCCGATACACTTATACACATTTTTTCCGTATGTTTTTAAAAGTTGTATTGGTTTCGTGCTATCAAATTGTGTGAATGAAAAAAATGTGTATATGTTTTCACATGTTGTGTTGGTTTCGGGCTATCAAATTGTTTGAATGCCACGAAATACACAATACGGCATAGCATTGAGCATTCACAAACAAACAAATGTATTCAATACAACATACGCGATACAAAGTTGTGTGAATTGCCCCATTGTTTTTATTACTTACATAAACATAAATCTCAAATAAACTAGAATTGGTTTATTTTATATAAACAAATATTTGGCTTACTGTATAAACTTACTGACTAAAAATATTTGTTAAAAAAATTAAAAAGATTCTAAGGGCTGAGAAACTGTTGTAGGGGTAAAGTAATCAGCAAAGAAAAGGCGATAAATCACATAAATGATGCCAAATAGCCACATGCCTTTAACGAATTTATCAACACACCACATGCTGGAAAAAAATCAAGAGAATTTATTACAATGATTCAATTTTATGTCCTTTTTAAAACTACTAACATTTTCATATGCCTCCTGGCAGCTGGTATCGATTCATCCGATTCCTTGAGTATCAAGCGACGCGCACATAAAACACAATTCGTAAAGTATTCCACCAAATCAACATCGATTTTTTCGATAACATACGTTAGGCGTTCTTTTTTATTCATAAGTTTTCGAAGTTTAACCGCTTCCGTGTTATCGAAATTCCAAACATTGTTAGCATAATACTCAAATACTTCAAAACCTTTGCTAATACGATCTTGGACTCTCATTAGACTAAAAAACGAAGGAAAACAAATTTATTTAAAACAATAATTATACTTGTTTCCTTAGCAAGATATACTTACACTGGTGGATAACCGAAAATCCTAAGTAAAATATCAGCGAATATAGCGGGCAGCCAGTGGAAGAGCATCATACATATCCAGTGTATGTAATAATTTGATTTCATTGAACCGCCTGGATACCAGGCAACACCATTAAGCGGCACACGATTCTCTATAACCCAACGACCCAATTCAATAATTTCTGCCCACGATACCTTAATATCATTGGAACTGGTCATGTGAGCAACACGATTCGTCTCTTCACCCTCTTTTCGTGTCAAAAAACGCCAACTGGCCACCAGAATAGCATTGACAGCCACATCTACAGGCAAGAAATCACCAAAACCTGAAGAGTTACAGTACATGGTACGTATAACACCTTTACCGGCGCCAATCAATAAACCAGTCGGCCCATTTATATTATCCGTCCAACCGGGTATCGGTTCACGCCATATGGGTATAACAATAGATGGCCTCAATATCACTGCCGGCAATTCATCAAACTTCTCTACCACTAAAGCTTCAGCTAAGGATTTGGTATAGGCATAGGTATTTGGTATATCTCCCAAAATTTTCTTCTCAATCAAAGCAACTTCATCATCCGATAACCATTCACAGGCATTCATAACCTTATGTGGATCTGCTGGTGGATCATAGGGTTTCTCATACAAAGTCTTCACATGTAAATGACAATAGGCTGTTGAGACATAAGCAAAGAATTTTAAATTCTTAAGTTTGGCCGCCAATTCTAACATATATTTCGTGCCACGGGTATTCATGAACACAGCTTTACGTAAAGGTTCATCAAATCTATAATAGCAACAAAAGGTCTTAGTAGAGTTCAAAATAGAATTACAATTTATACGAAACCTACCTTATTGTGGCAGCACAGTGGTAAACTATGGAAACGTCTCTGGATAACATCTCTACATCTTTTTCAGAGATGCCCAAGCCGGGCAGCATAACATCACCATAAATTGCCTGAACTTTGCTAAGTACAAGTTCTTCGCCTCTTTGCTCTTTGACCTTGTCAAAAAGCTGAAAAAAAAATAAAAAATTAAATATTAAATTAAGATGTTCAGAAGAGGTTTTATGGAGGAAGAAGCCTTCCATTACACGAAATGTGCCTACCAAAGTCTAGTTCTTTTAATAATAATAAATGACTAAAAAATATAAAATTTTATGAAACAATCCTTATTATTATCGTGTCATGGCGTTAACACGATTTTGAAGGGTTCAATATCCCACTGTGTTCCTTGATTTTCTCTTTCTTTAGATCTTTCTTGGTGGCAACCTATGGCGGGAAAACTCACTTGTATCGGTACAGAGAATGGCTGCATTGCGTATCACGTCGGCATATCGTACAGTGTCCGCCCCAGCCGTAGTTTTGATAGCAGGTTTAATCCCTGTGGATCTGCTGGCAGCAGAGCGGATGGAGATGGAGGAACGATGAAGATAGAGGAAGGTGGACGGCGAGACTTATTCCGGACATAAGGCCATGGATTGATCGGAAATTGGGACAGGTAAATTACTACGTTACACAGATGCTATCGGGTCGGGGATATTTTAGGAAATATCTGCATAGAATAGGCAATACCGCCTCCCTTTACTGTATTTACAAGGAAGGGGAAGTAATTGATGATGTAGAGCACACAGTTTTCGAATGTGCACGCCGCCAGAGCTATCGCTCTGTACTGGCGTCAATAATTGGAACGATTACGGCCGCTAACATTGTCGGGGTTATGATTGCGAGAAGAGAAAATTGGGCCTCAGTGGCGAATTAGGTGGAGCACATTCTCAGACTGAAGAAGAGAGATCTTGAGGTTGCAGAACATGTAAGCACGCCGGCATAGATGATACTGGCACACGTGTCAAACGAAATTCGAAACAGGGACCTGGGCGAAAGGAATAGTGGAGACACTTAGATGTCTCCTCAACTTTCGACACCCAATCCGAACGTGGATATGAGCACGCAGGGGCCAAAGGGCCAAAAGGACTCCACTCAGAAGTAATACCACCATAGTTCCAGAGAGGGCACAACAAGTTCACGAGACGAGGTGGGATTTAGTGGGTGAGAGCCCCCCACACAGGGAGGATGTCACGACTTCCTCTATGGTGCGGTTAGGCACATATAACCTTCCATGGCGAAAAAAACCAATGGTATTGCAATTGGGACTGCATACCGGCCATGGAAGTAGTACAACATTTCATTCCTTACTTTTATGCGTAATAAGGCTGTCCTTATTACAAACGTCGAAAACTACAATGTCATGCGTATTAAGTATAAGTACGATGAGTACTTCAAACTTTGAATATGAGTAGTATGAGTATGAAATAAAATAAGTATGAATACGTATAAGTATCAGAGATGAGTACGATTCGAATCTACTCATCTTTTTGAATACTCATTGCTGATCTCTGGTTCAGATCATGTCAGCAACTTTTTTCATCGAATGAAACAGCTTTCTTCATTCATTGGTCCATGCCATGAGGGGTTGAGTAAATCTAATATGTCTCTCACTGTGTGTATTATTTAACCGTGGCTTAGACTTAATTTTTCCTATATTTCTCGTAATAACTGGAAGATCAAAACGATAAACGATTTTCTTTATTTCTCAAAATGATAAACGATTCATAGTGATCTCATGTCGAGTCTGTTTATTTTTTTTTACCGATTTTAAAGAGATGAATGTTTTGGCAGCGATTAACTTTTTTGACTCTTTGACCACAAGGTATAAGTCCATACGACACTGCATTCGATCATTGTAGCGGCTGAGGATAGTAAAAATTTTGTGTGGATACCGAGACTTGTAAGTTTACACTCAAGTTATCGATAAATATGCAAGAAGTGCAAAGGTTCGAAGTAATACGAATGTGCGGCTTGTATATCGCGTGATAGTTTGTGTGTTTTTTTTTCTTGACGTCTTTTGGTTCAGAGAAGTATGAAGCTGTTAACTGTGCGGTAGTGAGATATGGCACTATTTGTCGGAATTATTGCAAGTAATGGACGTATCTCTGAGGCCTTGGAATTTATTTGATATGGCATATGCAGTAGCTGCCTTATTGACAGAAAGGAGAAAACTAAGCAGCATCCGCTGTTGGACTGTGCGTCTATGAGCTACATTACCACAGCCTCATTATCATCTTCAGTAGAAGACTCACTACAAGAGAATTTTAATCATATGCACTGCTGCATATTCTGACTATGTTTTCTTCTGTTCTAGGGCTGTAAGAGGGAGGCGTATTCCTTAATAAGCTGCTAACATTTTAAGTTCAAAATATTTATGGTTGTAAAAGATAATTATTTTCAAGACCTCGAACTTATTACAGATGTGACCTTGTTCACCCTAATAAGTTAACTCCGAACTATTATCAGAACGAAATTCATGGTTTATGTATTTGGGAAGATGGAACCAATTAATTATGTAAGTAAATGGGTATTACTGTTTAGAATTCTATATTGGCAATCGGCTAAAAATGCTTTCTCTTTAGATTATAGATCCACAGTCTAAGGAAAAAGTTTACATACACCGTTGTATGTAGACATTTTTACCGCTGATTTTTATCAATTTAAAAAAGATGTTATAGAGTTGTTTAAGACATTTACAATCAAGAATGTTTGAAGAACATGAAAAAAATATAACGCAAATTATTGTGGTGAAAAAAGTCTACATACACCAGTGTACGTAGACTTTTTTCTTTGACTGCATGTATAAATTTTCTTCCCTATTTTTACTCCAGTTATCATTTTACTAAAAATGTTTGACGATTAAGAATGATTATAAGTATTGCGTGTGCAACTACGTGCAATGCTTGCTTATAAACAAAGTGATTATCTATCTAGACATTTAATTAATAGCTCTGGATATACATAGGTGTAAAACGTATGTACTAAATACAGTAGCATCTATGGCGTAAAGTAAAGTCAATTATTTTATTATTAATTATTATTATGACGCAGTGTACATACCACATTGTTAAACATTTCCTTAATACGTTCGACTGGCTCTTTGCCCTTTTTGGGACGTATGAGTAAATAGATTTTTTTCAAATCTCCGCATGACCTTTAAACAAAACAATTAATGATAAAAATGAATATTAATTGTCACTCATTTACTACTATTGTATCAAGGTTAAATGATAAATAAAAATTAATTCGTTTTAATAATAGCAAATAGTAATAATAAATAAATAGTAATAACAAGAAAAATAATAACAAGAATGAATATTAATTGTGACTCATTTACTATTGTAGAAGTAAGTCTTCTATTAGAAGATTTAATAATAGCAAATAATAGTAATAATAGCAAGTAGAAAAAGGGGATTTTTTACTATTTTTTACACTTACCTCAATAGTTTTTCAACTAAAACTTTGCCCAAGAAACCGGTACCACCGGTTATGAAGAGACAACGTCCCTCGAAACTTTTTGCAATACGATCTTCCTCGTTCTCATCCACATCGTCTATGTGGACCAGCGGATCTTTTTCAAATTCAAATTTTGGTTTTGCTGTCATTTTCTCTTTTTTATTATTTATTTTTGTATTTCAAAAGCTGCAATTAAATGAATACGATATTGATCTGTTTTAAAATGCTTGAATTTATAATTGATTGGAATTTTTCTGTTTTTTTTTTGTAATTGAAATGAATAATTAATTGATTTATTCTATAAATTTCCAAGCCTCTTAAATGTGTTTTAATTACACAATTCTTTACGTTTCAATTGTATTTCAAAAAAAAAAAAAACAAACATTTGTAATTGCTTCATTATTTTTTTATTTTCAGAAATTGCTAAACGAACTATTTAACACATTTTGTAATATGGTGTACGTAATTGTAACTGTAATTGTGAATTTTTTACACTTCAATAATCCCAATTTAGTTTTTTTTCGATCAAAAAGTTTTATAAAAATTAGGCAATTTTATATTAAATTAGAATATTTGTATTCACGTTCTAAATATTTAGAAATAGTTTGCCAATGGCTATGAGTTGTGGTTGTATGTAAGAATAATAAAAATACGATTTTTCATAAGATTTGATTAATTTTTTATGCTACAAATTTATATTTTTAAAACTATTTTCAAATGACCTAGAAATGTGCAAAAGAGATCGTTAAAAGCAGAAATAGCAGAGTATTTAACACATACATACATACATACATAACTCGTCATTACAACCCGTCAGTCAGGATTACGACCTAGCATAAGTGATTTATGTTGTGTGTATTAATTTTATACGTGAGCGCTACAGTATAAAGTAGACTCCGAACGCCATATTTTGGGAAAATTTCAAATCTGCTGAGAGACATTTTTCACTTTTCGTTTTGTTTGAGATGTCCGATCTGGGATTTGAACCGTGACCGCATGCCTAATAAGCCAACATACAACATACTAGGCTACGGCGACTATATCGTTGGAAATCATTCCGAGTTTTATTAAAACCGAAAATTGATACATGGTAACTGATGATTGGAATGATAAATAATGTTTAGATGTGGTGTGGCAAACCAAAAAGAGCGGAAGTTTTATACTAGATGCCCTTCTGATGGAAATGTTAAAGAAACATTTTTAGAAAGGCCAGACATCAAAACGAAATATGAACAAAAAAAATATTTCTTCGGCGACTTCTTATCAGTAGATTTCTGGAAAAAACTCTGAGAGTAAATAAATCTGTCATGAAAACCCGTTAAAATTAAGGCATACAACATGACTGTTGTGAGAAACTAGGTCGTAATCCTGACTGAAGGGTTGTAATGGCCAATTATGTATGTATGTAATAATGACGTCTCGCTTACTCGTGTCATCAAATTTTTCAATATATTTTGAATGTTTTGTGTATAAATCTAGCGCCTGCCTGAAAACTATGCCTCAGGCCGTGTTGTGAGCAGCAATTTGCGAATATATTGTTATGACATCGAAACCAAATCGTTCCAATAAATAAATCAATGCGTTGAACAAAATGTCCGGCAGTTGCATGAAGATTTGATTTTTATTGAATTAGCAAGGACATGAGCTGTTCTCAATACAAGACTATACGGCCATTACAGAGTGTTAACCGTAAGGCTAGAATTAACCACACGTTCACGGAACGTACATTCGTTTTTAACATACGGAAACAATGTAAATGCTTACTGAAATTGCATTACAGTTCGGTAATCGCAATGAACAATGAGTTTCATATTCTAGTGTTAACGTTTAGTTAATTCAAGCATAAGTTATGAGGTAAGTTTATCCGGAATATTATCCGAAAGTTAAATAATGCTTTACAAATTGTTTGTTATTGTTTTTTTTTTTACCGTAAAACAAAATTATCAAAACTATTTCTTTTTTTTGTGTCTTTTGCGACTAAAGCCTCGGTTAGCCAAACATCCACGGAACGTAACGAAAGGTACGTTCACTTTTAGAATACGAAAAGCAATTAGAGCAATCACTTAACCGTAATATAATTTCGGTGGTCATTTGCATTGCTTTTCATATGCTAAAAACGACATGGACGTTTGGCTAATCGGGGCTTAAAGCTGAAAGGTTAAAAGTTTGGTAAAATTAAGGAGTTAAACAATTCATGGCTAAAAGATTTCAAAGCTTGCTTGCTTTAATACAAAATTTTTATGTCTGTGGGAGATAATGTTGAAAGGAACAAAACATGTATTTCTTTTTTTTTTTTTTTTTTGTAACATACTTTAGTTCTCTTGTGCAGTGAATACAAGTTTTATGCTGCATTAAATGCTAAATATGCTCAGTAAGTAACGACTAACGAACATTAAATTTTATTATCAATGAGAGAAAAATGTCTTCTTCTTCAATGGGTATGACAATAATCAGAATTACCGTACATGATGGGAAGAGCATTCTGAGAGCATTGCTGGGCTGTCAATGACCTCTAAAAGATGCCTGTTTGGTGAGGTTGGTGGATCGGCAGTATTATAGGCTGAAATTTTTGTAAAAAATATGGCAAATTTATATGAAATTATAGTTCACCCTGAATTTTCTGCACTTTTTTAATTTTCAAAACCTTTAAAAACGGTAAAAAAAAATCATACGTTATTTTAATATCTCTGAGATGTTGAAGAGCTATTCGTAATGTCGGTAACAGAGATCAGCAATGCATACATACATAATTGGCCATTACAACCCTTCAGTCAGGATTACGGCCTAGGTTCTCAAGATCAGCAATGAGTATTCAAAAAGATGAGTAAAGCGCATCATACTCATAATTCCTGATACTTACACTAACATTCATATTAATTTTAATAGCATATTCATAGTAATCATATACAAAGTTTGAATTACTCATACTTAATAATAAGCATGATGTTGTTGATTTCGACTCTCCATGACTCAACATTTACAAGAATCACAAAATAAGTATGATTCGCGTACGAATACTAAAATACTCACTAAAATGTTGTGTGTTTGTTCTGTCTTTTTTGCTTATTTGTTTTTTTTTTTCTTTTTTTGTAAATGCAACAACAACTAAACTCGAATTACTCGAATCATTTATGAGTATTATAAGTATTTTTCTAAAGTTATGAATCTGAATGAGTAGACTTATGAATCAAACATATTTCGAATGGTATGAGTTTGATGTCAACATTGTACTCATACTCATTGCAACCTGTACTTATAAATTAACTTTGTAGTGAGTACGAATGAATCAGAGTAGTTAAATTTCAGTATTGTGTAATGAGCAAACCGATAAAACACATTCGAAATTTTAGCCATTGAATACCAACAACCAAATACCCAAATAAAAATAAATTCCTTTCCAAAATAAAATAAAAAAAAAACAATTGAGAAATTAAATTTTTTTTCTTACAAATTTGAGCTTGATCTCTCAACGGAATGACCATAAGCACACTATGTACTTGCAACACTTTAATAGTGAACTGTCTGGCTGATCAGTGCTACGTCTTTGAATTGTTGGCTATGCTATAACGGTAAACTGACGAATAATCGCACATTTCTACATTAATTAACGTACAAGCTCACTATCATGGAACTAGGTTAAAAGTTGCGTAAGTCAACAATAGAGCTGTTACAGCTTAAAATCATAATAAAAGATCAGAAAAAAAAACAAAACTCAAAAAATCTTAACACTGTCTTGAGCCAAACAAAAACAAAAACCGTTAAAGAAAAAAAAAATAGATAAACCGACTTGAACAAGAAAACCGAAAAAAGTAACAGAAGCAGTAATAAATTTAACATAAAAATGTTGCAACATTTAAAAACTGGCGGCGCTGGTGTTGAGTTGCATGTGCATGCATGCAGTTCGCTAACTATGGAATGAATATATCTTGTATGACGGAAAAAACCTGCAAGCTTGACGGTCACTTACAAATGGTTTCGTCTAACAGAAAATAAAACGTGAATCAACTTTAAATTGCAACGATTGCAACACATGGCACATAAACAACACCATAACAGTTGTGGCAAAAAAAAAAAAAATTTTTATTTTTTTTTGGTAGCAAGTTAAGGTTTAAAGTGAATGTTTCAAGTAGACCTTAAAAACAATTTTTAATGGTGTAATTAGCAACAACAATAAAAAATAATAATAAAACTTTTTATGGTGCGAAGCCGATTGTATTTAGGAATCACTGTGTTAAAGAATTTCTTAAAACATGTTTACAATTATCGGTCTGTCGGTCATATTAGCATTTTATTTTGTGGTTTTTCAAATCACTTTTGATTTCTTTATTGTTGTTGTTGTTGATTTTCTTTAATTGTTAATTGTTTCTAGGTTTCAGTGGTAATTACGGGAATAGTGATGCAACATTTGAATAAGTGTTGTTGCTGCATGAAAATGGTGGCCAAGATCATAATTGTATAATCAAACTTGGTTTTAACTTACAACTCAAGTGTGTTCATTTATTCATAAAAAGGTGCTGTTAACTCTCTAATAAACCACACACAAATTAAGCTAAGCCTTAATTAAAGTTTTGTTCATGATGATAATAATAAAACTAATAAAACAAAAAATAACACAATAACACTTTAATTAAATATGAACATGGTTTCAATTTCAATGTGCGGTTTAATATGTTATTTATTGTGAAATATTATTAAAAAAAAAATTCATTATAAATTATGGCATTTATTATGACAAAATCTGACAATAATCTGTTAAAGACAGACATGCGGTCAAGATCGAAAAATGTCTTGTTATTGGGTAATTTCCATTACTATGAAAACAGGTTAGTATGTAGCAGAGATCAGCAACGAATCGTTTTTTCGCTACTCATAAGTACTCATGAAATTTTGAGTATGAGTAAGTCAACAATACTGAAATTAAATTACTCTGATTCATTCATACTCACTACAACATTGATTTATAATTACAGGGTGCAATGAGTATGAGTATAACGTTGACATCAAACTTCTAACATTCGTAATATGTTTGATTCATACGCCTACTTATTCAGATTCATAAATTTAGAAAAATATTTTTAATACTCATAAATGATTCGAGTGATTAGAATCATTTATCAAAATTTACAGTTTTCGTTGTTATTGCATTTACAAAAAAAAGGAAGAAAACACACAACCTTCTAGTGAGTATTGTAGTGTTCGTACGCGAAAAAATTTTGTGATTCGAGCATATGTTTGGTAAAGGAGAGTCAACAACATCATGCGTATTGTTAAGTATGAGTACAATGAGTACTTCAAACTTTGAGTATGAGTAGTATGAGTATGAAATTGTGCGTATGATTCGAATTTACTCATCTTTTTGAATACTCATTGCTGATCTCTGGTCTAGATCATGTCAGAAACTTTTTTCATCGAAAGAAACAACTTTCTTCATTCATTGGTCATTGTCATGAGGGTTTGGATAAGTCTAATATGTCTCTCACTGTGTGTCTTATTTAACTGTGGCTTAGACTTAATTTTTCCCATTTAATCGCAGGGTAGCATTTAAAACAAAGAGAATAGATCTCGTAATAACTGGAAGATCAAAACGATAAACGATTTTCCTTATTCCTCAACCTTCTAGTCATACTTATTTTCTGATTCTTGTAAATGTTGAGTCATGAAGAGTCGAAATAAACAGAATCATACGTATTGTTAATTATGAGCACGATGAGTACTTCGAACTTTGAATATAAGTAGTATGAGTATGATATGAAAATAAGTATGAATGCGTATAAGTATCAAAAAATATGAGTATGATTCAAATCTACTCATCTTTTTGAATACTCATTGCTGATCTCTGGTATGTACATAGGCATCAGTAAAGGCTACCATTTTTTTTTAATTAAGCCGTAGTTTGTTTTATTGCGGTTTGAAATTGAAAATTATTTAACTTGCTTATGTGTACCCGAATAGCTCTTTAGGGACTGCAACACATATTCGTTTGAACTATACCTCATGCTAGTTCATTAGCCCATTTCTTCAAATTGTTCTCAGCAAATGTTTCCATCAAAAATATAAGAAATATTAAAATTTGTAGAGTTCTTAAACAGTATCATTACTTTAATTTTTATTATTGCTTACATTGCTATTCTAGTCGCCACAGTCTCTGTTCAAACTCCAGGTCAGCCATCTCCAACAAGAGAGGCAGTCACCAAAGAAATAATATCTCATATTTCGTTTTGTTAGAGATGTCGGAACTAGGGTTTGATACGTGGCCTCACATCTAAACAAACAAACATTCCCTTATTTGTAGAGATATCGGGTTATTCGTTTAGTGGTTTCAAAATCGACACAGTCGACTTGGCAAAGTTGTGAGCTGTTAAATACCTTTCAAGTGGAAGTTTAATTAATTTAGAGAAACATTTACAAAATTATTGCATATGGGACTTTGGGGTCTCAGAAATGATTGTGAAAAAAATATTGTATCTGGAAAAAGTGACAAAACTGACTCCAAAAAACCGTTACTTTAAATTAATACAGTTGAAAATTATGAATTGAAAGGAATGTGGTTTCAAGAAAATGATGCCAATTGCCACATAACAAGACATTGGTTTTATTGTCTCATAGATTTACAGAAAGAGTAATTGACCACCAAAAAACATGTACGGATAATTCTCTTGATCACTTTGATACCAACATTGGAAAAAAAATTGCCAAAAACTATATAAAAAAGATTGAGTCTTGCAATCAATCCAGCGGCAGTTATTTAATGGGCATTATGTGGGCATAATTGGTTATTACAACCCTTCTGTCAGGGTAAGGACCTTTGTTTATTTTTATTATTTGGAATTTGAATGGTGGATAACCATTAAAAATATTGGCAATAATTATCAATTGGTTATGGATAATTATATAAAAAAATATTATATTTACGACGTACGTATAAATCTGTGTGTATTACATGTAAACATTTCTAAAGAGTAACTACTTTACAAAATTTGAATTTTGAACTCATATTTAATGAGTTTTGCAAGCATCTTTAACCTTAAAAATTAAATGTTTATGTTTTCTTAATAGTGTTACACTATAATTCGCACAAACTTTTATTGTTTAAATAATTGTTGAAATGAAGAAAATGAAAGATGTTAATTGTTTAAACATTTACGTTAACAATTCACATGTAAAATTAAATAATTTAAAACAACAAGTTCAGTTTAAAACAACAGTTTTACTACCGGTAAATGCAATGAACGTACGTATTTCGTTAAACAGCAAAGTCACGACTAATAAAAATTTATTAAAATAAATACTGGTTTTTATTTTTATTTTTTTTTTTTTTTCATTTTATGTGCAACAACAATATTAAATAACATCTTTCAATGGAAACCATGTCAAAGGTAAATGAAATTTAAAAAAAAAATTTAATAAATAAAAATGAGAGAAAAAAAATTGTTAAAACCAGTTCAATAGCATGAAATTTAAGTGCCAACATGTGCTTTGCAAAATCGCTTTTGAAAAGGTTTTTTTTTGTTTTTTTTTTTGCGCTATTCACTCGCACTCACATTCACATGTTGTGAACAAATTATATTGTGAGCGATTTAAGTAATCATTGGGCAATGTAGGTTAAGTTCAAATTATTATATTGAATAAATTTCTTAATGACTATCCACATAAATAATAGGCAACAGTTTTTACTTCCTAGCTATGAGGGTTTTATTTTTTTTTTCTGGCGTAGCGAGTATTTGAAGTGTTTTAATTTTGTAACGTGGTGTTATGCTGTCATAACAAATAAAATTTATTAGATTTTTTTAAAAAATTCATATTTTTCTGATTTGTTTCCGCTTCGCGATTTTATAGCTAAAAAATATACTGTGTAGCAGGCAACCCTAGCATAGTTCCGAACCAGAGATCAGCAATGAATCGTTTTTTTGCTACTCATAAGTACTCATGAAATTTTGAGTATGAGTGAGTCAACAGTATTGAAATTCAACTACTCTGAGTCATTCGTACTCGCTACAACATTGACTTATAAGTACAGGTTGCAATGAGTATGACATCAAACTCATACCTTTCGTAATATGTTTGATTCATAAGCCTACTCATTCAGATTCATAACTTTAGAAAAATACTTGTAATACTTATAAATGATTCGAGTGATTCGAATCATTCACTAAAATTTACAGTCTTAGTTGTTGTTGCATTTACAAGAAAAGAAAAAAGACACATAAGCAACAAAGGCAGAGCAGCAAGCAGAGCAAACACACAACATTTTAGTGAGTATTTTAGTATTCGTACGCGAATCATACTTATTTTGTGATTCTTGTAAATGTTGAGTCATGGAGAGTCGAAATCAACAGCATCATACATATTGTTAAGTATGAGTACGATGAGTACTTAAAATTTTGACTATGAGTAGTGTGAGTATGATATTAAAATAAGTATGAATGCGTATAAGTATCAGAAATTATGAGTATAATTCGAATTTACTTATCTTTTTGAATACTCATTGCTGATCTCTGTTCCGAACCCCAAGTACATTAATTTTAGTATTGTTTTTAACTATTAATTGCTTTAGAAAGGTCTTAAGAAGAATATCTTCTTTTTGTCATACGTTGGTATACTCTTCTGTATATAGTATACGGATAACAATTAAAAACTCATCGAACTATTGAACTTACGGGTGAGTACCGTACATTAAGTTCCTTCAAACTTCGGATTGACAATGCGTTGATAGATTCTGTCAGGAAATCTAGACAAGACTAGATACGTGGTATGTAGAAATCTGCTCAAACTCCAATGAAGTAGTTATTAATGAACGCCGTAGTCTAGTAGGTTATGTGCTGGGTTAATAGACATGAGACTAAGGTTCAGAGCCTAGGTTAGACGTCTCCAACAAAACGAAGTTTAAAAATATTTCTTTGGCTAGTTCCTCTCAGCAGATTTCTGTCCAAAACTCTGATATTAAATAAAATTGTCATGAAAAGTTTCTTAAAAATATGTCATTCGGAGTCGATTTTAAACTGTAGATCCTGCCACTCATGTATAAAATTAACTCACACAACGTGAGTGGCCGTAATCCTGACTGAAGGATTATAATGGCCAATTATGTATGTATATATGTATGATATAAATTCGAATTTTAGTTAAATTTAGATGTTTGATATGATATCATGATAAATGTTCGAATAGATCGTAATAACGAATATCACTTTGAATGCCGCAATACGAAGACTATAAAGGCAATAATGTATGTATGTATTTATTAGTAAGTAAGGTGCCATAAAATGTAAGCTATCAAAATTTGAAATTTTTTAATATATTTTTCTTTCAAATTTTAATAAAACTTCATTTAACCACAGGTCATTTACTTTTTCCATTTTTTATGAATTAGATGATAACACTGCAGCCTTATTTAATTTTTTAAGCTAACAAATAAGCAAATATTTTATTTTGTTTATTAACTACAATACAATTACAAATTATATTCTAATTATATATGAGCGGAGTTAACTTGACCATATGTTCGGTGTAGCGTCACAGACCAGAGTCTTTGGTGGGAATTGAACCCACGACCCTCACGCTAATAGTCTATCACACTATACACTATCCAACTCAAAAAATAACCAAATAATGTTGCTAAAAAATTTTAAATTGAAATTAAAACAAATCTAAATTGAAAAGAGAAGAATGTCTATGGCTATATTAGAAGAGGTAAATAAGGTATTGCAGAAAAATGGTAAGTAGAGGCCTATTTATTTAATATTTTTTTGGGTATATTAAGAAATTATTGTCTAAATATATGTAGATATTAATTTCAATTTATGCAAATAAATATTTAAACGACTGAATACATATCTGCAACATTTTTTTTATCCCTTTTTCATGCTGGTAAAAAGTAAAAAATTATTCAGTCAGTTTGTATATACTTTAGTAACAGTTATTAAAACGAAGCTGTTATAAAATGTTCAGTTCATTAAAGGAGTAAGTGTATGATTTATTTGGTGACGTTTTCCCACTTTTTAAAAATTTCCCCAAAAATATCAAATTTAAACTTGAAAATATTGTGTTTTTTCCTGTAGTTTAACTGAATGTTTATATGATTTTTTTTAATAAATTTTTCGTTTATTTTTTTGTTTATTTAAAATTTTTGTTTTTGTTTTTGTTTTTTTTAATTTAAACTAGTTAGGCAGCTTCTTTCGCCAGTTGCAATATTACAAGTTCGTGTAATAGCAAACGGATTTAAAAATAAATGCCAGGCACAAGACAAGTGTTTAATAATTAATTACGTTGATAAATTTTATTAAAAAAGTAACAAATAATTGAACTCTCGTTTATATTGTATTTAAAAAATTTTAGAATAAAATATATAATTTTAATTGACACATACTTTTTGAAAAATCTTGTTAAAAAATAATTTTTTGATTTAATCCTTTTTGGTTTCAATCTTATCATTCACTTTTGTTCACTTTAATTTTTTTTATAATTTTTTTCTTTAAAAATTTAATTTTCTTTTTTAAACAAAAGTTGAACCGTACACCTTGAGTGTTAAACACATACTGTTTTAGACAATTTTATTCAATTTCGGTTATTTAGTATTTTAGCCTGAACTAAAGCAGTTAGAGAGGCAAATACATATTAAAATAATACTACGTACTACTCTTAGTTAGACAAATAAAGTATTTAATTTTATTTTTTCTATAAAGTCGTTTTAAAGTTTAACATTTTTTACTGTTTTGATTGTATTTTTTTTATTTTTTATTTTTTTTATTCAAAATGTTGGTACGTTTTTTGTAATTTGTTTTTTTCACTTCAATTTCAAAAAAAAAAAAGACAAGTTTTTATGCAGTGTTGAGCCAGACAGTAGTGGATGAAATCTTAGTCGGGTCACTTTGTCAAGCATGACAACAATTTAAAAAAATTTAAAGGAAAATACATAAAAGAAAAATAACCTCTGGAGTCAGATATTACACATGAATATAAAACTCCTTAATATCATCAACTTAAGATAGATTTCTGATTTATCGACAAAATATATAGCGCCTCCTTTCTTTAAATTTAAATAAAGCAAAGTGAGTGTGAGCTATCATCGAGATTTTTTTATTCGTTTGAAAGACCTATTAATGACATTATGTGTGCAATATACATACTTACATACATACATAATTGGTCATTACAACTCTTCAGTCAGGATTACGACATAGCTTCTTAATTTTATTCATGCGTGGCGGGAAGTGCAGTTTCAAAGCCGACTCCGAAAGGCAGATTTTTAACAAACTTTTCATGGCAATTTCATTTACTTTCAGAGTTTTCACCAGAAATCTGCTGAGAGGAAGTCGCCGAAAAAATGTTTTTTCCTATTTCGTTTTTTTAGAGACGTCTGACCTGGGGTTTGAACCGTGCCTTCACGTCTAATGAGCCAACACACTACCTACAAGACTGCGGCGTCTTCATTTTGTGTGGAATATAATATCGTCCATTCCGTATGTTCAATTTTCCATGACTCTGGCGCAAAAATCGGGCGGAATTTGACCGATGACATGGGCTATGTTGGTTTTGAACACTACTGTAAGATATGGTTTAATCGCGGACAGCAGGGAACTAAGAAAACCCCACGTGAAAATGTCTATCGGGATCAAATCGAACGATCACGGTTATCTGAACCTAAACGTGAGACAACCATGGTCTCACATTTTTTATGCGCATTATTTGTCACAAGGCACATAGCGCAGTCTTGTTTGTGTCTAGATCATACAATTTGGGCCAAAAGAAGTTGGCATGAAGTTCTAGCCGTTGTCAGTGATGCCTTACTAACGTCATTGACAAAGAAATATGGATTGATGACGTCACCAGCGAAAAATTAACACTAAACAGTGGCTAGATTGGACTCTCTTGGATCTCTTGAAGATTGCTATCATCCACAATTCAACAATTTTGTTTATTCACGCATACATTCTGAAATGGGCCTCATCGCTGAATATTATGCAGATTAGGGTTCTGTATAAACCTGAACCCATTTTGCACGAGTTGTTGAATTGACAAAATAGAGAACTATTAGACAAATGTAGCTTTAACAAGATGGCCGTCATTAACTGTCAAAGTTCAGAAGACCGGATATATCTATTCCTAATGATCCTATGAGGAGCACATGACCCTAACTAGTCTAGCCAATGTTGTTAAATGGTTAAGGGAGGGTGCAGCTTAATAAATTCCTGGAAATTTGTGGAAATATTGGAGGTTACTAAGTCTTATTTTACAAATAGACGTTCAAAATGTTTAGTGGCCTTAACATTCGTAAAGAATTTCGGCTGCCCGATTGAATATTTTCGATTGTTCGAAGATTAGAATTAAAATGTTTGATGTTAACTCACCATGATATAGTTGTAGAGTTTTTGATGAGATTGTTGATGTCTTTACTTGAATCACCATTTTTTGTTGTATGAGCTTCATGATGACAGAACTACCATATTGTCGAAGAGTTGTTCTGCTCACATATGTTTGCCTAATATTTTTCTTAAAACAGATCTAATTATTTCCTCTGTAAGGCGAGGAAAACTATCTTGAAGTTTTTCGTATACATTTGCTGGGCCATCAAAATTGTTTAAATTTGAAGTCGCCGTAGTTTAGTAGGTTACATGGTGGCGTGACGCCATGAATTAAACCCCAGATCAGATATCTTCAACAAAATGAAATTTGAATATTTCTTCGGCGACTTCCTCTCAGCAGTCCTCTAGTAAACACGCTGAGAGTAAATAAAATTGCCATGAAAAGTTACTCAAAAATCTGTAATTCGAAGTCGATGCTACTCACGTATAAAATTAACACACACCAACATAAGTACTGTGAAAAGCTAGGGCGTAATCCTGACTGGATAGTTGTAGTGACTAATTACGTATGTATGTATGTATGTTCCTAAGATCTTTTGACAGGAAAAATGTCCTAATTTTCTTAATATAGAATGAAACATTGACTAGAGTGAGTAGTTGATAAATATATGCTGCCTTCGAAAATTAAGTCTCGATAGTAAAAGGCAACACGTGACTTAGAGAAATTTGTCACAGTGTGCTCAAGAAGCTTCGAAAAGCACAGTGGAACATCAAGCCTTTCATTAGGGTACAATTCCGGTCGAATAATGATCGTGCAAGAAACAGTTTTTGCGTTATAAACACTGGTTTTGGATTTAATACTGTAGATGGCATGATGTTATCTTTGCAACAATACAAGGCATTATCGGCACCAAAAAATTCCAAAACATTTTAATTTCTTTACTAAAAAGCTGCTATATTTTTACTTACTACTGCCGTCTTCTTGCTTTGAACTTTACAGCCTAAATAAAACGTTGTTTATATTGTTGTTTTTGTACGCTTTTGTACCGCTTGACTGTTTTGTCTGTATGACAAGAGTAAAAGAGTTCACTACCTGTATGTACTCGTAATTATTCGTATGAATATTTTGAAAATACCCCCAAAACAGACACACTGTCGTCTTTCGCACATGAGTACTCTCATTCACCTACAAGTCACTTTGGACACACTAATTCTTACCAGAGTATATGAGCCGTCCCCAAGAGTCAGGTCACTTTAAATGTTTTAAAGAGCACATGACAAAACGAAGCAAAACTAACAAAACAAAACAAATTTAAAAGTAATGGATAACAACTGCCTTTCGAACTACGTAGTTTGATAATAAGATAATTGGAGTATTTGAATACCTGTGTCAGCTGGCGAATGTTTGTTTGAAAGACAATTTAATGAGAAGATATTCTTAAAATTTGTGATAAAATTAAATTGAGTTTATTTTCAGTTTTGAGCGTGGTTTCAAATTGAGCTTGATTTGCTAAAGCTTTTAATTAAAAGCTTTATTTTAAGTTAGTTCTGAGTTGTTTTTTAAAGCGATACTCTAGAAGAGTTAGTATCTGTGATTGATTACAAATAATACAAGTTTTTCACTGCTATATTTTTAATACCTAATTAAGGCTTTAATAAAGGGTCCGCCAAATAACTTTTTTTTTTGAAAATGCTTTAAAAAAAACTACTGAATATTTTGTCAAATTTCTTTTTTATTTGAAAGTACAATCCTTCTGGTTAATAATGAAGAATAATTTCATTCAAATGCTTGTTTACATACCCGCCAAGATCAAAATGAGCTTCATCTGAAAAGATGAATTTTTTTGCCAAAATCGGCATCTTCTGTAGTCATCTTCTGTAGGCTACTCGTGTAGGCTACTGCATGGCCAGCCGAGGCAGCCCTTTGAATGAAATTATTTTCCATTATTAACCGGAAGGATTGTACTTTCAAAAAAAAAAAAGAAATTTGAGAAAATATTCAGCAGTTTTTTTTACAGCATTTTCAAAAAAAAAAATTATTTGGCGGACCCTTTATATCACAGCAATTGGAATGCAGATATTTTAAACATTTAAAATTTTTTTAATTTTATACATCTTATGGATATCCTGAAATAAAATTTTTATTTTATATTCGTTGTGGAGTTTGATGAGAGAAAAATTTGATCAAATCTTATATTTGAAACGGACTTTATGAGACCAAAAAATATATGCAATTATTTTATCAGTGAAATTATTTTACCGAAGGTTTAAGACCACTGTTGTTGCCCCATAGGTTAGTAGACAATATGTTGGCTTATTAGATCTGAAGCCACGGTACAAACACCAGGTCAAACGACTCCAACAAAACGAAATATGGAAAAATATTTTTGCAGCGATTTCTGTCAAAAACTCTGACAGTAAATAAAAAATTTCCATGAAAAGTTTCTCAAAAATCTCTCGTCCAACCTCGACTTTAAACCATAGGTCCCAGCACTCATATATGAAATTAACACACACAACATAAGTGGTGTGAAACGCTGGGTCGTAATCCTAACTGAAGGTTTGTAATGACCAATGATGTATGTATGTATAAAAGGTCACTTTTAATTTTCGCAATACCGAAACACCGAGCTTCTTTGTAAGTCCAGCTTTTCTCAAATGGTTGATAGATCAACTTGTAGATCGTTAGCAACATTCATATACTTCATAACATAGGCTTCATATGTATAGTTATTTAACAAGATGCATTTTTAACATCGAAAGCATCAGATCGAAATCAAGAAAATAATTTCACAACTGTTTTTCTAGTTGCAGCATCGTCTCTGTAGATGTCTTCTGCAGCCTGCTAATGAATTCTTGCCGTTTCTATTTTATATTAGAAAAGGAAAATATGACGATAATGTTTCGAATTTTCACTTTTTATTATAAAAACAATGAATATTGTCATAGTCTGGTATGCAGTATACAGTGTATTGGCTTATGAGACGAGAGCTTGTACTTCAAATCCCAGCTCAGACGCCGCGAACAAAACGAAACATAAAAAATATGTATTTCTTTCAGCAATTTTCCTCTAAGCAGTCTTCTGGTAAAAGCTAAATAAAATTGCCATGAAAAGTGTCTCTCTCGGAGTCGACATTAAGCTGTAGATCCCACCACTCTTGGATAAAATTAACATACAACATTGGTGGTGAGAGAAACTAGGTGGTAATTCTGACTAATGGTTTGTAATGTAATTTTAATAAAGACTTTTAATGAAGTGAATCTGATGTAAATAAACCTTCAATAGATCCTCAAATCAGTTTCTCATCGGCGTAATTTTTGTGTGAAGTATTTTTAAAAACAAATTCAATGTTACTGCCTTTAAAATAAGACACCCATCTCAATGGCGGCAATTTTTTGACACACGTTTTGTCGTTTAATTAAATAATTAATTTTTTTTACAGATTCCAATATGTTTAGTTAACGATTTAAAGGGTGTTTTTTTAGATACCTTTGGTTTAATGCAACAGACATATTTGTTCACCATATTTAATGTATATGACTACGCATGTCAAAAGCAAGGTACTAATAATTGTATCCAAATAATGCTACTGTTCACTGTACTTATAATGTAACCCACTATGTATCGTTTACACACTATAAAGCCTCTAAATAGGGATACGTCCATAAATTTGTTGGCTTAACAACTGAATATATCGGGTCTTTCTATAAGCGATTGCTATACATATTTAAATTTAAATAAAAGAAAGTGTGTGTAAAATTTACCGCTACGACTTCTCTGGCCTATTTCCATATGTCCGTCGCATAAATCAGTATGAATATGACCTATGGCAGGGGTTTTGTTGTGCTATGAACTGTGCGACATATAGATCCGTACTGTCGAAACCACATGCTAAATTTCGGTAATTATCGACCTGTAGTTCTCACCGTAGACAGTGATGGCCTGTTTAACGGCGATTTTAAAGAAATATGAAGCAATGAGTCCGCCTGCTCAAAATCCACATCAAACAGTAACTTTCCCGGGATTTGTTGAACGCTTTTGTATTTAAATTTGACAATTTTGTTTGTTCACGTACCCACTCATGGAAATTTGGGTCAGTGGCGTATGTTCGTCCACGGTGATTTTGAAAGACAGACTAGTTAAATAACAATTAATTCGACATTAAAACCCTTCAGTGGGGATTATGACCTAGCTTCTCACACTAGGTTGTTGTGTGTGTTAATTTTATACATGAGTGGGGGGACCTACAGTTTAAAATCGACTCCGAACGACAGATTTTTGAGAAACTTTGCATGATAATTTCATTTATTCTCAGATTTTTTGACACAAATCAGCTGAGAGGAAGACTGAAAAAATTGTTTCATATTTCGTTTTATGGGAGATGTCTGACCTGGGGTTTGAACCGTGGCCTCACGTCTGATAAGCTAGCACATTACCTACAAGACTACGGTGACTTCGCGACAGATGAAGCTTTAACAAAATGGCCCTTATTAACTGTCACATTTCGGAAGTATATATTGGAAGACCCTTAATAAAGCAATACGTAAACTATTGATAGTCGCGAAATTTTGTCCATTTATAGTTATTATAGGTATTCATTTTTGTTCCTTTAAGGAACATGTTAATGTTAATTCTCAACTTGACAGCTTGAAAACACCTAATTGCCATTTAAAAGCTTTCCAATTCCCCGACATTGAGTGTAGGTCTTGAAGTTGAATTGTAGGTTATGTCGCTCATTATAAAATTATCACACATAACATTGGTTGAGTAAGAATCTAGACTGTAATATTGACTAAAACGAGGTGGCAATGCCCCATCACCTCCATTAATAGACTTTTGCTCACTTGTTAGCTGATTGGTCTAGTGCAGCAGTATTCATATTAGTACTGCAGCGTAAGTTGAAAGTAAACTAAACTACATTGTGATAAAATATTTTCTGAAAACCTTAAAAAACACCCTTTAATTGTATAATAGGCTCTAAAAACATGCTATTTATATAGTCGTATTTTGCATAAACCTACACTTTTCTGATTGATGTTTGTATTATTGTTTTTAATTCATAACAATAAAAATAAGACATAATCATCAGTCGATGTATAAAGTATTTAACCGGTGATACATATTTCATTAACTTTTAGTATCAGCTCTCAAGAATAACACTTTTCAATAAGGAAAAATATGTTAATTTTAACCGGTTTAGTTGTAACACACTTATAGTGCAATAAACGGAATTGTTAAACAAGTAATTAAAATAATTAAGGAAACGGATGTTGATGATATTGTATTTTACATTTTATTAGTATATACATATACTATATATGTATATAGGGTGTTCAAAAAAGTTCGATTACAAATAGTAGGCAACACTGTGACACATTTTAAACTTGCCTTTGTTAGAAGACATTATTAAAATTATTGTTGATGTCGCCATAGTCTGCTAGGTAGTGTGTTGGCATATTAGACATAAGGCCTCGGTTCAAACCCCAGGTCAGACATCTCCAATAAAAAATGAAAAAATATTTATTCAGCAGATTTCTCTCCACTCTTAGAGTAAATAAAATTGCCATTAAAAGTTTCTCAAAGTTTCAAATCTGTCGTTCGGAATCGACTTAAAACTATAGATTTCGGCACTCAAGTATACAATTAACACACACAGCATAAGTGGTGTGAGAAGCTAGAAAAAAACAGAAACCCGTCGTTGCCACTGCGTTTAAGAAAAACTTGTTTAATTGAGCAGTGTTATCGACATTGCTCCGGCACTGCCATATTTTTGAAAAAGTTAACTTTATTTTATCATAACGAAAAGAAGTTAAAGATGACATTAAAGTTCACTTTAGCTAAAGTTACCTTTAACTAAGCCCAACTTTAACAGCAAGTTGTAATAATGGCCCTTAGATTATCATTTGTTAGAATAACTCAAAAACTGATCATTTATGGTGTTAGATGGCACCAGTTGCTTATGCGTTGTTTCTTATCAAAGATGTATACGTCTTGAGATGTCAAAATTAATTAAGACTCTTTTGTTTGGCTGCTAACATTAAAAATTTTTTTTACGATAGAAAATCTTTCAAACAACATTTGCGGGCGATTTTATTGAAGAGCTTTCTCAAACATTAAGCGTAACTCAAAGCAGACATTTCCAAGCCGAGAAAAAAAATAGGAGGATTCATTCAAAAGCAAAGAAATTGAGTGCCACAAGAACTGAATACGAGAGACGTTGAAAGGCGATTTTATATGTCTGAAATGATGTCTGATCACTTTAAAAAAAATAATTTTTACATACATACATACATAATTGGCCATTACAACCCTTCAGTCAGGATTACGGCCTAGCTTCTCAACACCACTCATGTTGTGTGCGTTCATTTTATACATGAGTGGCGGGACCTACAGTTTATAGTCGACTCCGAACGACAGATTTTTTGAGAAGCTTTTACATGGCAATTTTTACTCTCAGAGTTTTTGCCAGAAATCTGCTGAGGGGAAGTCGCCGAAGAAATATTTTTTCATATTTCATTTTGATGTCTGACCTGGGATTCGAACTCGGGCCTTTCGTCTAATAAGCCAACACACTACCTACTAGACCACGGCGACTTCATTTTTACATTGAGTTATTACTGGCAACGAAAAATGAATTCATTACTACAACTCCAAGCGTAAGAAGTCATATGTGAAGAGTGGTCAACGAGCAAAATCTACGGTCAAACAGAAAATCTATTGGTTGTGGGATTAGTAAGGTGTGAGCAGCGTTGCCAGTAATTTATTTTAAAAAACTTTTTATTTCTGAAAAACAAAACCTTGTTTTTACAAAGTTGTTTTCTACGAAAGTACCAAAATTTTAAAATAAAATAACGAAGTCCAGTATGTCTGTTACTGTTATTATTATTATTGAATTTATAGAAAAAATATTTAAATTGAAATTTGTTGAAAAAAACTTATTTTATTCGAAAACAAATTTAATGAAAACATCTCAAAAAACTTGGAAAAAAGAGAAAACTTGGCATATGACAACGCTGGGTGTGAGCCACTGTACAGAATAAAGTATTGGCCAAAATCGCTTTAAACATACAAATTGACACGAAGTCAAAAGTTTTAATTACAATAATTCTCTCACACATTTTTCGGCTACGTTCAAAAACTATTTAAATAACAGTGAATGGGAAGTTGTACCTTATCTGCCTTATAGGCAAAATCTTTCCCCTTCTGAGTACCATTTGCTTCTATCGATGGAGGACGCTCTCACTGAAATATGCTACTGTTCAGAGCAGAGTATCCAAATTTCTCTCGATTCAATCTTGACACCAAAATGCGTTCGGTTTTTTTGGTACGGAACCCTGACTAAAAGTTAGGAGGCAAAATACTTTGAATGATAAATTTTCCAAAAAACTATCTTAATAAAGAATTTATTTCCAATAAAAATGATCAGTTATAGAGGGTGTTTTTTATAGAGGTATAGAACTTTAAGTTGGCATTACTTTTAACAGCTGTCAAGTGATTTATTCTCATTTTGGTTTGGCAATTCATCATGAATAGACTCACGCCTGAACAACGCTTGCAAATAGTGCAATTTTATTTCGAAAATAATGGTTCTGTGCGGAAAACGTATCGCGCACTACGTCCATTTTATCGTTGACAAAAATGTCCATCAGAGCAGTTAATTCGATTAACCATGGAACGTTTTCGCACCACGTTTAGTACAGAAGAAACTATTGCTGCTGTAGAGCGTAGCATTGAGGAAGAACGTTACAGTCGATGGTGATCGGTATAGAGCCATGATTACTAACTTTTTCATTCCTGTATTGAATAACCTTGATGTCCAGGAGATGTGTTTTCAACACACACACAGCTCGTGCCACAATAGATTTATTGAAAGACACGTTTGGTGACCGCCTAATTTCACGTTTTGGACCTGTGAATTGGTCTCCAAGATCTTGTGATTTAACACCGCTAGACTACTTTCTGTGGGGCTATGTAAAGTCATTGGTCTATGCGGTAAAGCCACAAACGCTTGACCATTTGGAAGACAACATTCGCCGTGTTATTGCCGATATACGGCCACAAATGTTGGAAAAAGTCATCGAAAATTGGACGTCCAGATTGGACTACATCCGCGCCAGCCGTGGCGGTCATATGCCAGAAATCATATTTAAAATGTAATGCCACAAGATTATCTTTCGGATAAATAAAATTCATGTCAATCGAATAATCCATCGTTGTTTTATTGCAACTTAAAGTTCTTTACCTCTATAAAAAACACTCTATACTACCATCAGCATCAGTTCTTTGCTGAGGAAACTCAGAAGATCTACATTAATGGACTGATGATTTCATACCAAAATGTTGATGAACCCTGTTTTCGACTCACATTTAGTTTTTTTTCGAACACAATACATTAATCCCTTAGTATAGAATTTATAATATAATATTATTAAGATGGAATATACATATGTATATGAATTTAATCACTTGAGAGCCCAGCTTACAGATTATAAGAATATTTTAATATACTAGCGGAGTAACTTCGGCCATATGCTCTGTTTAGTGCAACAGACCAGCGTCTTTGGTGGGAATCGAAACCACGACCCTCACGCTTATACATATATTAAAGGAATATTTTAAATTAATATTAATTACAATTAAATTATAAACTTCAATATAATTAGCAATTAATAAACTTTGTTTCAACTTAATTTCGAGACCTAATTTATTTATTAATTTTATAGCAAGTGATTTATAATTTTCTAAAACATATTTTGTCACCTCAATTTGTTTATTTTGTTTCAGTTGCTTACTTATTTTTTTTTTTATTTTTATTATTATTTTTTATTGTTATTTATTGTTATTTGCTAGACAATATTGTTCTTTTTGTGTCATATAATTTTAATTTTATAATCAACAAATTATTAATGAACCACCAGAGTACACATAACCTATATTTCATTTCATTTTATTAATAAATAAAAAAAAAATTAAATTCATGAGGTGGAACGCTTTAATGAGACATTTTTCGAAAACCCTACTAAATTAGTAAGCAGTTGCTGCTTGGTTGTTGACCATTTAAATAAAGAGGTTAAACTGGAATTCATAATTAAAAATTAAAAAGTAAGTTGTTTGCCAATAAAGAGGGTTCTACTCTCCTTAAGTTTCTTTCAAGCAAATGATGATGTACGATATAACAAAAGTTCGTAAGTTAACGCACAGATGACGCTACTATTAAGTGCATATGATGTCTAGATACACCGGTACAAATTTTACAGCTATCGGACTGTTAGTTTGTGGGATAAAGAAAATGCATGTGCTTACGGCTAGTCAGCGGGTAGCTTGCTGTTCACTCGGTGGCCCATATGGTCCATTGTGTTACCCAGTATGAGATAAGCCATCTTGTCATGATCCTTTAATGAACCACCCTGAGCTCCGGTTGAAACCGGCAAGTTCACTTAGTGACACCTTCGCTACCATGCCCAGATCTGTCACCCAAAACCCGATGACGTCTGTTCTGAAGTGCAGGGTACTTGCATAAAAGGTGTTGTACTGCTTTCGTTTCCTCCACATCATGGCAGCTACTGCAGTAATCCTAGTGGGGCAGACCGAGTTTGTCAGTGAAACTGCCGATAACACGATATCCCGTTAGAATTCATGTTAGAGTGGAACTATTCTCTTGTCGAACTAAAGTAGTTCCCTGATTATCTCACTGTCCACTGCTGGAAATAGTAGTATTGAAATTCGTCAACCAAGTATGTTGGACCACCTACGGTTTGTTGAATTCAATGCTGCATTTTCCAATTTGGAATTCTTCAAGAGGCGTACATATGTGCTTTAAGCGAAAAAAATACACTGTCGGAATCAAAGCTTGGAAATCCAACGGTTGCGAAGAGATTTGCTAAGTTTAAACCCGGAGAACTTAGGCACCGAGAACAATGCACTTAGTAGATGCTCCCAAGGGCATTGTTATCGATGAAAACATTAAAACATTTCACAAAATAAATTTTGATATGAGCAAAGTAAATTGATCGATGATTTGATAATAATTGATATCAAAGTATCATATTGGATATATTGTTCATGAATATATGGGCATGCGAATGATCCCTTCAAAGCGGAACTTACAATCGTCAAAAAATAACAACGAATTCACTTGTCGAAGCAATGTTTGAAGCTGTTCCATCGTAGAAGATTCGAATTTATGCGTCGATATGTGACAATGGACAAAATATGATAACGTTATTTCAGACCAGTATCAAAAGGATCGTCATCTGAGTGAACTGTACGTGATGAATGCAAAATAGCGGCATCATTTTTTTTCTGTGAGGTGCGCAAAAGTTCATCGCCTATATTGAAAAGGAAAAAAACCATCAAGGGGGACTATTACATCGCGGTAAAACGGCGTATTTATTGAAAAAGAAAGTCTTGTTTCAACTAGGCAAGTTCTCTCCGTTTCAAAACAATGATAATGAATCGAATCTCGCATTGTTTCCTTATACACCGTATACTTCATGTACGGCTTCAAGTAACTTTTTCCTGTACTGAAATCTTAATCTGAAGCTGCCGTAGCTTAGTAGCTAATGTGTTGGCTGATAAGACGTGAGGTCACGGTTCAACCCCTGTCTCAAACAAAACGAAATATGAAAAAATATTTCTCCGACGACTTCCTCTCAGCAGATTACTGGCAAAAACTCTAAGAGTAAATAAACATGCCATGAAAAAGTCAAAATCTGTCGTTCGAAGTTAACGTTAAACTGTAGGTCCCGCCACTCAAGTATAACATTACGGTACACAACATGAGTCGTGTGAGAAGCTAGGCCGTAATCCTGACTGAAGGGTTGTAATGGCCAATTATGTACGAGTATATGTGTGTGAAGAGGTAATCACCGAAACTGAGACCAATTTTGAGATTGAAGAGAGATCGTACTATTAAAATATTATGTTTGTATTAGCCCAAGAGGGCAACTATATTTCCATTTGTTTTCGTTGTTAGCCTACGAACTTTTCGGCCTAACTGTTGTAGTTATACTTCTGTAATCTATAAATAAAATAAAATCTTGCTTAAATTTTCAAAAAACCTCTATTGAAGGACTTGCAAGCGTTTGATATTTGAATATTTAACGTGTTAATAGAGGTATTTTTTTATCGATTTTAAAATCATTTTACATGTTTTTTTCTTAACAAGTATGATGATGTAGCAAAATGTTGAAGTTTTTTTAAATTCGCATTCAAATTGATTTGAACTTGAACTTGAACTGCTTTTCGAAACTTGTTTTAATGTTAGGCTTTATAAAGGAATAAAAGTTTTTTCTTGTCAAATTTTTTTCCGACAATTTGCATAAAATGCTATGCGTTTAATTTAGAAAAAAACCCTACCTTATATATACCTAGTCTAGGTACTACTTTCTAAGGGTCATTAATGCCAGTTGTCCTTTAATTAAATTGTCTTATTCGAAAACACTTCTTTAAGCACTATTGTCATATCTTATGTACGAGTATATGGTATGATATGATGTATTTTCAAATCTTATGACCTACACTACTTTTAAGCTTAACCACCTTGAACTTGGTCCGCTTTAAAATAAAAAATAAAAAAAACTGCATAAATTAAACAAAAAATTCATACAAACAATATTTACACAAAAAACTAAAAAAAAACAGAGAGAAAAACATAAATAAAAAAGTTTTTTGCTCTCCAAAAATTTATGTTAATAACCCCCCTATTTAAAAATATAAAATTAAAAAACGTTTTCAATAAAATAAAAAAAAACCATAGAAGGCAATGAATGAATGAATAAATGGACAATGAGATCTGGTCGTTTAAGATTTTTTTTCTTATGCAAATAATGTTCGAGAAAATATTTTTTTATGAATTATATGAAGTGAATTTAGTTTAAAATTATGAATGTTCATATACATACTAATGTAAGTATATTGCAAAGACAATAAAATTTACTAAAAAAATAAAAATATGCAGCAGCAAATACATAAGTTAATAAATCAATAATTTAAGGTAAGAAATAGTATGTGAAAGCAAATAAAATTACTTGGCATTAAATCTTTATATTAAAAGCTTGAATTCAAAAATAGCCAGGCATTATCAAAATGTTTGTTTATATTCATAGCTTATATAGGGTGTTTTTTATAGAGGTATAGAACTTTAAGTTGCAATAAAACAACGATGGATTATTCGATTGACATGAATTTTATTTATCCGAAAGATAATCTTGTGGCATTTCATTTTAAATATGATTTCTGGCATATGACAGCCACGGCTGGCGCGGATGTAGTCCAATCTGGACGTCCAATTTTCGATGACTTTTTCCAACATTTGTGGTCGTATATCGGCAATAACATGGCGAATGTTGTCTTCCAAATGGTCAAGCGTTTGTGGCTTTGCCGCATAGACCAATGACTTTACATAGCCCCACAGAAAGTAGTCTAGCGGTGTTAAATCACAAGATCTTGGAGGCCAATTCACAGGTCCAAAACGTGAAATTAGGCGGTCATCAAACGTGTCTTTCAATAAATCGAAATAAAATTGCACTATTTGCAAGCGTTGTTCAGGCGTGAGTCTATTCATGATGAATTGCCAAACCAAACTGAGAATTAATCACTTGACAGCTGTTAAATCGGTCGCCATCTTGAAAAGTAATGCCAACTTAAAGTTCTATACCTCTATAAAAAACACCCGCTAAAAGGGTCTTGAAATAGGCATTTCTGAACTTTAAGAGTTTCTAAGCTACATCTATCAGTCTGTTTTGCCAAATCACATTGAACGGATGTATCAGCTGGGTCGTCTATCGGTTTAAATTTGAACCATAAATTTGGTTATTTCGAATCTGGCGATTCTAATGTCATTCTATTCTGTTACAAAATTCACTACATTATCTCCACTAAACATACATACATAATTGGCCATTACAACCCTTCAGTCAGGATTACGGCCTAGCTTCTCACACCACTCATGTTGTGTGTCTTAATTTTGTACTTGAGTGGCGGGACCTACAATGTAAAGTCGACTCCGAACGACAGATTTTTAAGAAACTTTTCCTGGCAGTTTCATTTCCTCTCGGAGTTTTTGCCAAAAATCTGCTGAGAGACTGTCGCCGAATAAATATTTTTCATATTTCGTTTTAATGTCTGACCTGGGGTTTGAACCGTCGCCTTACGTCTAGTAAGCCAACACACTACCTACTAGACTACGGAGACGCTTGAGCAACTTTGAGAGTTATTGGAAATTTATTTCCAAAACAAAGACATTTGGCCGGAAATTGTACGAAAATGTCTACATAATTAGGACGCAGACAAGGACCAACAGTGCCCGGTATAAGTAAGTTTATTGCAAAAGTTCGCGAAACGGGTTTCCTTGTAGTATTCAACAACATGTTCAAAAAAAAATTTTTTTTTTCTTTTGTATTCAAAATCGATGTAGACAGCTGACCCCAATTTTCATTCTCAAATCATCTTCAACGATGAAGTTTATTTCTGGATGAATAGACAAAATTGTCGAATTTGGAACGATACCAAGCCACACGATATCCAAAACCATCCGAAAAATCAATGTATGCTATGGGTTTTTTGCTGGCAGCGTCATCGGTCCATCCTTATTTGAAAAGAACATTGGCCAGACAATCATTTTCAACTGCGAGTGATAAATCCGACATCAAATGCCGATAACTTCGTCAGACTATAGGACAAGATCAAACGACCGATGTTTGAGTTGAGTGAGATACTGATTGTAATAGTCATTTACGCGTAAGTAGAGGGTAAATGGCTCTCACGGCGTGACTCCCAATTAAGCAATGAATCGTGAAAAAAGATATAGTACCAGAGATGGATCTACAATCCAGTTGAAATAGTTGTTGATTGATACGCTTTCTATTCAATTAAGGCTGGCTGGACCCGCTAATGCAGGAAGATTCCTCCTTAGCCCAGAATTTGTTGATTGTTTGCATTCGCATATCGCATATGAATGAATACCACTTCCTGAAAATTGATACATGCAGTTGAATAAAATGTATTGTATTTGTATTACATACCAGAAATATATTCTCACCTTAAATAAAATCTTTTTAATGCAACTGCCCTGTGTCAACATTAATTATTTTACCAACTGCGTGCTCTTGTGCTTTTCTTTAATGCTCTTTTAAGTCTATTCTTCTATTATTTTTTTAAATTTCTAAACCATATGTACTACTTTAAATAATTAGATGTTTAATTAATTAAAAAAATCATAATGACACCCCTTTTTGTTAAACTTGAACGTACAATTTTCAAACGCCAGCTTGAAGCTTCACGCCTGCCCAGACAAGAAACTTGAAATTGAATAAGAGAATGAAAAAGAAAGAAAAAGAAGGAAAAAGCCTTTTTAGATGATAAGAAAACCATTTAAACGGCGTCATTGTATATCCAATTACAGCATAAACCATAAAGATGGAGGGAACTTTTCATAGATGTTAAGAAAACTTTTATCAAAACCCAAAAGAACGATGTTTTCAAATTAAAAACAAAGGGTAATGATGTAAAAATAACAACAACAACAACTACTAGTGATAAGATAGAAGATGATAATATTAATTCGAGAGCCAACAACATAACCACAAATTATATGGGCAACACACCACTTGCACACAAGCTGGCTGAAGTTCAAGTTAAATCATCTTAGCCATCCCTACACAGTCAAGTCAGTGTGAGTGATATTTTTTCATCACAACACCACATGTAGTATAATGACACTGTTATGCTCGTAATAGAAGTGTGATGAATTGTTGGAAAATATGAAATGTCTTGTAGGGGGGTAGCGTACGAGTAGGAGTTGTCTGATTTAACAGGCAATTTAGAGTAGCACTAGGATAACACTTCTATTTACTGTTCTTATTATTGGCTTTAAAGCAAAATTATTTTAGAAAAAAAAGGCGTTAACACTATAAGGCGTTAGGGAATTGTGTTACTTTTGGGCTTCTAAAAGAGTTGCCTTTTAGTTATTTTTAATAACCGGCTGTTAAATTTGCATATTGACTTGAAGTTAATCTTCACACATACATAGTTATTACATAACTAAGTAGTGGTTAGAAACACACACACACACACATAAAAATATCAACGTAAATAATGTTTTCAACATTCAAAACAATCCTTGTTGCTAAACATTGTTTCTAAACATGTTTTAAAGCCTGTTGATATGCTTTAAATATTTGCATCTATTTTTCGTTAGTTAAGCATGTTGTTATTTTGCTGTTTGGCAACACATTTGTGGTCCATTATTTTTTTTTTTTTGGTTTACAAGGATAATTTTTAATGCACACATACACATGCATACACACTGATAACTGTTTGTTTGTGGTGTGTATAAATACACTTGATTTTTAGAATCCTGTCCACAGACGTTTCAACGTTTGAACACAGTCAACAAGTGTTGTTTCCTGTTCTCTCATAAAATTGAAACGGATTTTCATTAATAAAGTAACGGATTTTATCAATTTAAACGTTTAAGCTGTATTCGAAAAAATAAAACGAAATTTAACGGTATCCGTCAATCATTGTCAGTGTCATTGTGAGATTGGTATAGAAAACAAAAATATTAAAAATTAAATAAAAATCTTTATTGTAATTAAATAATTACAAATTTTATAATTTACAAAAAGGTGAGTGAATAATAAATTCAGTGACGTTTCAAAGAAACGCGTTAAAGGTTTAATTATAGAGAATTAAATTCAAATTAAATATCACAAGTGTAGTTAATAAAAAATTTATTGTGGAAGCATTATTATTAAAGAAAATATGACATTTTATAGGACTCAGTGCTTGGAGTATTACTGATTAAAAAGGCTGAAATTTTTTTAAATTCCATTCTATTCTAAAACGTCAGCCTATCATTGTGACATTCCATATTAAAAATAAATACATACATAAATAAAACAGTTACCTTTAGGCTTCGACCACAGCAGGAAGTCAGTGCAATGATAGCTTAACCCTTTATTAGTGAACAGAAATTTATCAATATTAACCTCTGCATCTTATATGGTTTTACAGAAAAGTTCATCTGGTTTTGGTCTGTAGGATATAATGACGCATTATTTTGAAGATTGAATTATCATAGGCTTTATAAATACCATCGAAAATCTGTTCAGAATAGATTTCTTTATTTAGTTTTTCTAGAATATTATGCGTTGTTTGGATTTCTATTATTTAAACATATTTATTTTCACATTTGTTTCCATTACATACATACATACATAATTGGTCATTACAACTATTCAGTCAGGATTACAGTAAGACACCGCTTATCGCGAGGGATATGTTTCAAAAAGTTCCAGCGCTAAACGAAACAGCGATTTAGGGGAATCCCAATACTAACGCGTTATACTGAAACAGTGTTAAGCGGAGCAGCGTTAAGCGGTGTTTTACTGTACGAGCTAGCTAATCACAGAACTTATGTTGTGTGTGTTAATTTTATACAAGAGCGGTGGGACCTATAGTTTTAACGTAGACTTCGAACGACAGATTTTTGAGAAACTAATCATGGCAATTTTATTTACTCTCAGAGTTTTTTTTTTTTGTCAAAAACCTACTGAGAGGAAGTTGTCGTTTTATTGGAGATGTCTGTGGCCTCACTTCTAATAAGCCAACATATTGCTTACTAGACTACGGAGACTTCAGCTACCTAAGTTCCATATTCATGAAAATATTTTCGATTTATAAAAGGCTTATAAAACATACTTTGTATGAAAATTTGTTTCATAAGGCCTTCAAAAATTAAAAATAATTTTAATGAATATGGCAGTAAAACTTTAAAATAAAAAATAAAAAATGGTCCCATTTGATTGGTATTGGCGCAACACTTCTAGCTCTGATCCCTGTAATATTGACAAAAAAAATACATTTCTTATGTCGTTTAAAATATTGATCCTATAATTACTGCAAATAAGTTCAAACTTCACGTATGGATCATTGTAATAACACATTCTCTTATCTAACAAACCCATTTAGATTTCCATTGTTCAAAATTGACATGATAGACGTCCCAGTACTTCTTTTCCTCTTAGATATGTAATTAATAGCTGAAGTACGGTTTGCTTGCTTATGAAGTCGCTGTGGTCTAGTAGGTAGTGTGTCGGCTTATTAGACGAAAGGCCCGAGTTCAAATCCCAGGTCAGACATCAAAACGAAAATATGAAAATATTTCTTCGGCGACTTCCTCTCAGCAGATTTCTGGCAAAAACTCTGAGAGTAAAAATTGCCATGAAAAGCTTCTCAAAAATCTGTCGTTCGGAGTCGACTTTAAACTGTAGGTCCCGCTACTCATTAAAGCACACAACACGAGTGGTGTGAGAAGCTAGGACATTGTACAATGGGTCAATTCGACCTCCGGGTACTGTACTTGTCACAGTTGACAAGTACACGTCCTCTAACCTAACCTAACCTACGGTTTGCTCGCCTCTGCAGCTTATGCCTTGCCCATATTCGAACAGTGCTTGCAGGTTCTCAACGAGGTTCACAATGTAAAGAACTCATTTGATGATTGTTCAATATCTGGATAATGCATATGCTATGCAGTTTCCTAGGCTATCAATAGATTCCGATACGCACATGGTATAAAAATTGTGTAGCTCTATCTTGGACTTGAGCAGCCATAGTTCTTCCTAGAGGCCATTATGTTAGAACCCAGTGCCCTGACAGTTGCATGACTCTCAGAATGGTAATAACTTTCACAGAAATGTTGTCATCTGTTACTCTTGTGGCCAATACCTTCAACTGAAACGAGCTGTAATGATTCAGTAGCCTGATCGAATCAACTAAAACCTTCAGCTCTGGAAGGATGTTTCCATCTACAGCTTTATCTAGTTTAGAACCTTCCGTTCAGATTTTTATGGAGTCGTTTTCAAGCTGTAACACATCAGTTTATCGTTCTGCTTAATATTAATCTTTTAAATGGATTTTTATGTGTGTGTGGAAGGTAACACCTAAAAAATTTCGCGTTAATTTGGTCGAACCATATGTTAGGTTAGGTCGAAGTGGTAGCAAAGCACACTTGAGCACGCACAGTGGCCCGTTATGAAGCGCAGTCCCTATACTGACCAAATTCCACCAAACTCATAGCAGAAGTTGATCAACGCAAGGGTTGCACTCTAAATGCACGACTACCCAATGCTGGAAAGCAGCCTGAAAGTTTAATAAAGGCTATATCCTTGATATCAGTGGATGATAGCTCAGTTAGGCTGACAAGGAGTGGCGAGCCAAATAAACTAAATCTAAACTAAAATAAATAAATAAATAATATAATATAATATAATAATAAATAAATAAATAAACTAAACTCGCAAGAGATGAGCATTATACTAATCTTGTTTAGGTGTAGCAGTTATCATATTGGAAGTATAGTTCAGGGGTCTTTTGAAAACAAATCCGAACTTGACTCCCAGGAATCTGAATTTAGATTGGTGTGGGCTTAGATTACTTAATTACCCACTCCGTAACCTTTTTCTCTCTAACTGTCTTATCTAACCTAACCTAACTTATTAGGGAGTGACCGTTTAGTATAATCTGGTATAGAAAATGCTTGCCTTATTAAAATGTATTCATATTCATATTGTGTGCTTTATTTTATTTAAACTCCTAACCTTTCAGTTCATAGTTTTGATGAATTAAATTTTCAGTGTCAAATCAAAAAAATTCTGCTTTTATAAAAAAATTATTCTGCTATTGTACGAAAGCTTATAAAAAACCTGCACAATAGCAAAGCGAAACTAGTGAAATTAAAAGGCAAAAAATGGTTGGCATAGTTCAAAGATCACACTATTTTACGTATCTCCCCATTGAAAAAAAGAAATACCTGCCACATAATTTTTCATTTACGATTTCATTCAAATTGTCACACAAAAATAGTATGTCTGTGGGTTTGTATTGCATTTTGACTGACATGAATGAACCTTAGAACGTGAAAAATAAGCGAACAAAAAAAAAATTCTCAAAAAAAACTGGTGATAAACTTGCTGATAGTAAAAGTCATGATGATATAGCACTGCACTGGACTTGTGGCAGTTACATGTTAATTCCTCACGCAAAAAAGCAAAACGGAGCACATGCATGCAGCCACGAATAACAAAAAGAAAACTATAGAGATTGATGGCCGGTATTATTTGAATGTATTTCATTACAAACAACATTCATTCAGTCCAGTCATACACAGCTCTTCTTGTGGTCATTCATTTGGTCTTCTATTCATATGTCATTGAGGAATGAAGATGAGACTGTAAAACGCCAAATAAATGTCAGCTCTTTAGACAAGTTTACAATTTTATTATATTCTAAGAAGCCATGCATGCTTTTGCAGGTATAAACTGAAAGCCTAAAATTTGTCATTCGCATATGTAGTTGCATGCAACACTTATGTCCGTATGATTGCACTGACATACAGATGTACCACACATTCCATAAATTAAATTTATTTTGTTTGGCTTATTATAACACGCTGTTGCAAAGTTCAAAAGTAATTAGTTTGCAGAATTTAAAGCAAATTATTTTCAATATAAGGTGTAGTAAAAAGATTTTTCTTTAATTTTTCAATTAGAAATTTATACTTGAAAATGAAATTATGTGGGAATGATGATCCCCATATACATATATGAAAATGATTGATTATCGCACGGTATCTTACTCCAGTGATACGAGTAAGATCGCTCGGCACGAAAACCTCATCGGGCTCTTGAACTGTGTCTCGGTATTCTTGAGCAATTCCGGTTGCTGTCATATTCATTAAGACAAAAAAAGAAGCTCCGCCGCTGAAGATAAATACATACATACATAATTGGTCATGACAACCATTCAGACAACCACTCAGACTACCATCTAGCGTCTCACACCACTTATGTTGTGTGTGTTAATTTAATACATGAGTGGCGGGACCTGCAGTTTAAATTCAACTCTCAACGACAGATTTTTGAGAAACTTTGCATGGCAATTTTATTTACTCTCAGAATTTTTGCCAGCAATCTGCTGAGAGGAAGTCGCCGAACAAATCTTTTTTATAATTAGTTTTGTTCGACATAGCTGAGCCAGGGGTTGAACCGTCTACGACTACGGCGACTACTTTATTTCGCACATATTTTAATAATTAAAGCCTTGTCTTTATATTAGTATATTTATGGTGCGCTTTTCGACATTAGCACATGTCACGAATCTTGTTTTTTATACTGAAACATTTCACCCGTTGGATTTTGCTTTCTATAAAGTAGAGACCAATATTGTCTACCAGCAGTTATAAGTTAGGATTTATCACACTCTAGCGTATAAATTAATTGAGTCACCTTGTCATACACATGGACTGGTACAAAACTGTAATATGGTCACTTAGCTCGGCTAAAACTGATACTATCGTCCTATAATGGAAAATATCGTATACTTTAGTGTCGATGAGCACTAGATCTAATATGAGTATATGCTTCGACGCTGGCTTACTAGTTTCGAAGAATTGCAGTAAGGAAGTGTTACATACATAAGTACATAATTGGTCATTACAACCTTTGAGTCAGGATTACGACCTAGCTTCTCATAATACTTATGTAGTAGTAAGAAACTGTTACGGTCTGCAGACACATCAGACTGATCTGGCTCAATTCCAGTATATGCAGAATAAAAGCTCAGAAAAATCTGTCTCGATATGGGCAAAGCAGATCAAAATTTGCGTTGTACCTGACCAAAGGCCATCTTATGAACCTCATAACAGTTACGATGGGATATTTTGTGAATACTCTAGGCGGTTGAAAATATTTTATAACGACTTTTACGGAAAAAGTAATGACAAGGACAAGGAAAAGGAATGACAAGAACGAGACCATAGAACATATGCGTTGTCATTGTTCGGCACTTGCAAACCTGATTCCTATCCAGAGTTTATAGACTGAAAGTGTATAGTGAATGATGATTTGTGCGAAAGTGTAAATAACTACGCAAAACTATAGGGATGGCTGCGAGATGCGAGCCAGCACTTAAATCTCGAATTCCTATGTTTGTAAGCCCTGCTGTAATTTCGATTCAAGTTTTACGTCAAGAATAATGTCATACCATATGCATTTCATGCCATTTGCATTTAGAAGTCGCAATAGCCTAGTAGGTTTAGGTTTAGGTCGGAGTGGTAGCTCTGATATCACAAAGCTCACTTGAGCACGCATAGCGGCCCGTTGTGATGCCACGGGTGAACGCAGTCCCTGTACTAATCAAGTTCCACCAAAATCAGGGAAAAGGAAGAAGTTGGTCAGCGCAAGGGCTGCACAGCCTAGTAGATAGTGTGTTAGCTTATTAGACGTAGGGCCACGGTTCAAATCCAAGATCAAACATCTCGAACAAAAACGAAATATGAAAAATTGTTTTTTAGGCGACTTCCTCTCAGCAGATTTCTGGCAAAAACTCTAAGAGTAAATAAAACTACCATGAAAAGTTTCTCAAAAAAAAAAACACACAACATAACTGATATTAAAAACAAGGTTGTAATCCTGACTGAAGGATTTTAATGACCAATTACGTATGTATAGGCATTTCAAATATACAGATGCATTTGTCAAAGTAGCCTCCATTCTCATGATTTCAAGTTAATCTTCATGCGGCACATAAAATTTATTTCATTTTCGATTGTCGTCTTTTTTTTGTCACGAACTGTTTTCTGCTTATCAAATAATATTTCATAGAGAGATTTTATTTTGACATGTAAGGTTTGTTGTCGGATTATGGAGAGGATCATTTTACAAACACATACGCAAGCATTTAATCACATCAACATGGCATAATACATGGCAAGTTGCTGAACATATGTACATATGTACGTGTGTGTTAAAACTTTGCAAAACTAATTGTTGGAAGGGAGACAATAATTTATCATGCAAAAACAATTAATATTAAAACCATAAACAGCATTTAATAGAGTTAACTGATAGAAGAAGGACTAATGTAAATGGAGGTGTTGATAAATAATACAAAACTAACAGAACATTTGAACAACTTTATTACGCGAAGTTCTAAATTTAAATTTTTTTCACCAATCCAGTTGAGAGATAGCAAGAATTTCCCACTCATTTTTTCGCAAAAAATTTGATATAATTTATGTAGCATTAAATATCAAATTATTACTTCCACAATATTTGCATTATTTTTAGAATATATTTGCCATAATGACACCTGTTTTCAGATTATAAATCGATTATGTTTTATTTTATAAATATGTATATTGGTATATGCTCACATGTCAACTTATACAGGTACAAAGAAAATATATCACATCGCCTTTAGTGCATTGAAATTGATATTCTTTAACATTTCAAATAATTATACAAATTGATGACATTCGTCTTACAATTGTTTGTTATTTTTTTTTTTTTGTTTGTTTTGCCAACATTTTCCATTTGTTTAAATATTTATATGATTGCGTATTTAATTCCCATTTTATGATAAATCAAAGGTCACAAAGGTATAACACGTAACATGTTGTTGTTATAACATGCTTTAAGAAATCTTTTCGTTGGTGTAAGAGACAGTTTAATGTTCCGGTTAGCCAAACGTCCATGGAAAGTACGTTCGTTTTTAGAATGGGAGAGGCAATGAGTGCCATTACCATACCAGAATGTAATTTGATAAGCATTTACATTGCTCTTCATATGCTAAAAAACGAACTTACGTTCCGTCGATGTTTGGCTAAACGGGGCTTAAGACTATGCTCAATATATTTCTCAAAAAATTTAAATTATCGTTTTAGCCAAAATTTCTTTTATCGCTAAAATTATTTTGTTTTTACCCAAGCTTAACAAAGTTAAGGTTTTTTACTCCTTTTCTTTTCTTTGACGACTTAGCAAAAGCTTCTACTCATTGTTCCTTTGACTTGCTTCAGTTTCATTCATTAGGTTTTTCTAGATAAGCTGTAGACGGTCATAAGATAATGAAGTTGCCATGTGTCGTTACTTGAAATATCGTGATGTTAGGAACTTTGCTTAATAAGTTCTGTTTTGTCCTCAAGACGTGATGCAATTTAACCTTCCAATGATGTTCGTTGTTGATGCTATTCTCTCTGGGAGACTTAGGTGTCAAGGCAATTCTGAAGATAGATTATCTAGATACCGAATTATATCCACATATACATGTTCCTAGGTTAGGTTAGGTTAGGTTAGAGGACGTGTACTTGTCAACTAAGACAAGTACAGTACCCGGAGGTCGAATTGACCCATTGTACAAACGTCCTAGCTTCTCTAATCATAATCCTGACTGAATAATTGTAATGATCAATTATTTTATGTATGTAGGATACACTGGCAGCGCGCTGGTAGTCGAAGTCAAAATCATATTAGCTTACCTAATTACAAATCTAAAAAAAGAAATGTTTAAATTTAAATCAAAATGTAAACATATTCAATCTACCACTACAATGTCAAATCCGATTTACAATGAAACTTTACATTAAATAAATAATAAAAATTCATTACCAACACATGCACATGGGGCAAACGAAACAGATTTGCTTTGGAAGGAAAAATTATGAAAAGCATGCCATTTAGTTCAGATTTCAAGCAGTAGTTTGAATATGCTAACACATACATACACACTCGCAGGCACACATTCAACACTTTTTTTCCACAGAAAAGCGGAAGGAAGTGTGTAATTCTATTCTAACCTTAAACATACCAATCTACACATACAGCTACTTATGAATACTGAGTGTTTGTGTATGTGTGTTGCTTTTTCCAGTTTATTATGGTTATTTAACCGCTATTTGGCTGTTATACTGTAGTCTACTCAGCCCATAACTATAATAAAATAAAGTAAAGGATAGATTTGACTGGTATTCACTACTATCCAGTACATTAATATGAATGAAGGTGCTAAATAATAATTAATTAGAAATAATGATTTTTACTTTTAAACTTTTACGTTTAATACAACAACAAGTATATTCAAATAAGGACAACTACCATAGATGGTTATGCTTTAAAGAGGGATAACCACTTAACAAGTTTCAAAAGTAAATTTAAATACAACAAAATTAAAGCTATGAATTCGATGAAACTTTAATTTCATTATGATGCTTGGCAGACTGAGAAATTACTCTTTAATAGAAACTTCTCATACAATTAAAACGTATTTTAGGCCTTGTTGAGATCATTTAAACCCGAAAGAGTGGATTGTCGTAGTCATAACACTGTAAAAATACGGTACAATGATACCTCCAGACCATAATGCAATGGCCTTTTCCACAATCATTTTTGTGTTCTCCGATCCGCACAAGCGGTAATTTTGTTTATTGCTGTAACCACCCAATGAAAAGTGAGCATCAGTGTTAAAGGAAATTTTTTTGGAAAATTTGTTTAATGCCCATATATGTATTTACAGCGTTAAGAATACTCAGTAGGCGTTAACTGTAGCATAAGTTGAACTTTGTATGGATGCTGGTGCAAATCCAATTGCAAAATATGCCACACTGAACCTAGGATTCATACTGAAGTTGGCATCAATTATTGAGAACGCCTTGAAATCGAAAAATTTTGGATTATCCATCCACACTTTCGCTAGCATAAAGGATGTTTTGAAAGTTTGCCTTGTAACGAGGTACAAAACTGACCACACTTCCAGGGTCTTCTGTCTTTCTTCTGACGACACACAGTTGTGCGATTACAAGCGGAAAAGAACTGCGTGTGGATCATCGCTTTCGTAGTGAACTTCAACTATTTTTAGGCGCTCTCCGGTTGTTAGACAATCCTTATTGTATGGAATTCTGTAATGTTTTTTTCCCTGACTTTAGGTACGCAAACACTTAACGTGTAAATTGGCCTTAAATGGCAAAACTTCCACAAAATAAATGATTTTTGAAATGATAGATATTTAACAGCTGTGCCAGACCGGCTGTTTTGATCAAATGAATAATTTTTTAATTTTATTGTTTTTAATTCTTGATATCTTGATAGCCGCCGTAGCCGTAGTTTGTTAGACAAGAGCCCATGGTTCAAGCTTCTGCTCAGACATCCCAACAAAAAGTATTTGTTTCGGCGAATATTCATTTTCTTAGCAGTCTTCGAGCAAAAGCTGAGAGTAAATAAAATTGCAATGAAACATACTTCATAACATGATTGGCCATTACAACCCTTCAGTCAGGTTTACGGCCTAGCTTCTCAACACCACTCATGTTGTGTGCGTTAATTTTATACATGAGTGGCGGGACCTACAGTTTAAAGTCGACTCCGAACGACAGATTTTTTTTTTTTTTTTTTTTTTTTTGAGAAGCTTTTCATGGCAATTTTTACTCTCAGAGTTTTTGCCAGAAATCTGCTGACAGGAAGTCGCCGAAGAAATATTTTCATATTTTCGTTTTGACGTCTGACCTGGGATTCGAACTCGGGCCTTTCGTCTAATAAGCCAACACACTACCTACTAGACCACGGCGACTTCAATTGCAATGAAACGCTTCTCACAAATCTGTCGTTCGGAGTCGACGTAAAACTGTAGGTACCGCCACTCATGGATTACAATTAACATGGGTGTTGTGAGAAGATAGGATGTAATCCCGACTAATGGGTTGTAATGATTAATTAAGTAAGAAAGATTTTAAATTCTTTTATTTATTTATTTAGATTCTTATGGGCTTGAAATCAAGTTATTACCACCGATTCCTGCCTACCAAGAATACTTTTGTGAGCAGTTTCTTCTCTTGATTTTTTTTTTTATAGAATGTCACAAAGTTTGATGAAAATGGGATATTTTTTGACTTTCATAAGATAATTCTTATATTGGATGATATTAAACGTCAAGTGTGAGTGCACATGCAACTTTCCAGCATTTTAACTATCTATTAAACTGTAGTAGATTTAGGAGCAGTGAACTGATTAAAAGTTAACTTGGCTGTAAACTAAAAAAATAAAATCTGCTTAGCTGTTTTAATTGTATGAATACCTAACTAAAGCAATTGATAGAAAAGTTTCATTCAATTTAAGTTAAATGAAATCTTTATGTTAATTTTTCTATTGATTGATTGATATTTCGTTTATTATTATTATTTATATTTTTCTTTATTGTACAAGTTGTTTTCCGCTTAATTAAATTTACCAACATCTTCTCTACTGCGTAAAGTTTACACAATTTAAAGTGTACAAATATTACCTAACATTTATGGATTTCAAGCCTACAAATAAAAATTACTCCATTGACAATATGTAAACAAATGTTACCTGCAATTAAGAAAATGTTTAAACATTTTTCAATATTTTTCTTTTATTGTCCAACAACAATAAATTTGTCAACAATAAATAAATCGAAGAGAGAGATATTTTTATATGATATAACATCTCTCAAGACTATGGTGGCATGAATACTTTAATTATTTCCATATATGTACAATGTTTTATAAGTGTCAGTCACCCTACATGGATTTAAGTGGACAAACTTTTTTTCAAGCCATTTTGATTCTTAGCATCTTAAGTTTTATTGGCTTGTATAGTTTAAACCACATTATAAATTTTCATTTCCATATCAAGTTAATTTCGTATATAATTTAAATAGAACGGCATATGCCATACAGTGTTGGTTAAAACTTACTGCACACATACATTTTACTTTACACCACGGCGCCTACAATAAAATACAAAAAAGTGATATATTTACTGTAATGGAGTGCTTGAACCTAGTCGATAAGAAAGTAATGTTTTGTTAGTGATCCTACTCCTCCAATATAATACTTTTAGGGACACATATCGTGAGATATCTTCAAGAGAGGAAGTCGCTGGGTGAATAGATTCGGATGTTATGTGGCTAAAAGCTTTTGACCAACTTACGTCTGAGGTAAAAATAGTTCTCTGGGATCTGCAATAGATTTCTATAGGGTGTTAGAGACAACGATAGAGTATCTCTTGGTAAAAGTGTTTCTCTGAGGTTTTATCTATTTGCCGGGAGGCGATGTACAGGCTCTCCTGTATTTATAATGAATGGGCTCTGGATAGGGTTGCCAGCCTAGCTGGACTTGGCTGGATTGTCCAGCTTTTTTGATGCTTTCAAGCTAAAATTTAATTTGTCCAGCTAAATAGAAATTTTTTTAGTACACTGCAATAATTTTGATGTTATCTTTGTCAAATCATGTTAGCCAACACTGATTGAATATTTGTTATACAACTAAGTTATGATTTCCTTCTTCTATCATCACTGACAAAATGCCTCAACACTTGAACAGCTGATGTCTTTACATACATACAATGGATATTTTAATAAATTATTAACACAAAACCAAAATTAATATTTTCTCAGAATTTTTGTATGTCCAGCTTTTTTTTTGTTTTGTCCAGCTTTTTAAAACCCAATGTCCAGCATTTTACGAATCGGAATCTGGCAACCCTAGCTCTGGATCAGTTGCCAACTGCCTGTAATTTTCATCTTCAGCTATTAAATCAAAATTGATACGATTCACCAATCCACATGAGATTCAAAAGCATCTAATGCATCTCGAAAAAGTCATTGTTTGGTGTTGACATGTGGTTTCAGTAGGACGAAACAGCGTGTCACACAGCTCATGCCACATTGGATATATTGATTTGGTGGCTTGGTCATCTCCAGTGGTTGTGATGAGAACTGCTTACAAAATTCTTTGGGGTTTTCTTAAGTTGTCAAGGCCAAACTGATTTATGCACCAGAGTCATGGATAACATCGACATTTGAATGACAATGGCATCAGTAGGTCTAAACAACTAAAAATGTCGATAAAATCTAACACTTTGTTTTATTCGAAGTTATTTCAGGAAACACAGGCTCTCATGTATTTATAATGGGATTAGACTGATTTAGGGGTATATGTTCATCGTTGCTTAGCTGTATTGTTTAAATCTCTCTGACCATAACCTTTAGTCCTTATCCTTTCCAAGAACGAACACAATTCGGGTAAGAGATTATTTTCGGATAGATCGAGTATTTTAAAGAAACTTTCCATTCAAGCCGGCTGCTCGTGTCGTAGAGTCATTAGATTTTGAACTTACCATTCATTATTTTAATGAGAGGCTGTGACGGCAGGGTACGCAATTTAATAGGTTTATCGAGCTACGTCTAAAAATGGAGATGGTCATGTAATGGTATCATAGTTATCATCGGGCTACTGCTAAACATGAAGGTGGCCATATAATGGCATAAGGATGCTTAAATAGAATCGATAGCATTTTGGACAAAAATAAGTTAAAGATAAAAGTGTCTTGCAGAAATATATTTTTGTAAAAAATTGGTTGGCGCAACGTGTAGTGGTTTTTGCACAGTCCCCAACTTTAATCTTATGGAAGATCTGTGGAAAGTAATTAATATTAATAGAGATGAAGAATCCACGCTTGACTTTTTTAGTGTCTTCGAGTATGCTTGCTTCAAAGTATCGATGGAAGTTATCAATACTCTTAACTATTTAATGCTGAAAAGAGCTTTATTACTAAATATTAAGACCAAAAGATTGTTTAATTTGTTTGATCGCATAATTGTTAATTACAATCCTTCAGTCAGGATTACTACTTAGTTCCTCACATCACTTATTTTTATACATGAATAACGGGACCAGAGATCAGCAATGCAACGTTTTCCGGCTACTCATAAGTTCTCATGAAATTTTGAGTATGAATGAGTCAACAGTATTGAAATTCAACTACTCTGATTCATTCGTACTGTCTACAACATTAATTTATAAGTACAGGTTGCAACGAGTATGAATACAAAGTTGACATCAAACTCATACCATTCGAAATATGTTTGATTCATACGCCTACTCATTTAGATTCATAAATTTAGAAAAATGCTTGTAATACTCATAAATGATTCGAGTGATTCGAAATTTACAGTCTTAGTTGTTGTTGCATTTACAAAAAAAAAAGAAAACACACAACCTTCTAGTGAGTATTGTAGTGTTCGTATGCGAATCACACTTATTTTGTGATTCTTGTAAATGTTGAGTAAAGGAGAGTCGAAATCAAGAACATCATGCGTTATGTTAAGTATGAGTACTTCAAACTTTGAATATGAGTATGATATTATAATATGTATGAATGCGTATAAATATCAGAAATTATGAGTATGATTCGAATCTACTCATCTTTTTGAATACTCATTGCTGATCTCTGATAGGAATACACACATGTGTATGTAAATTCGTATATTGTACTGAATTATTGAAAAGTTCTTTAACTTTTTGGATAACTTTTTAGCGAAACCATTAAAATAAGAAAATTTTAGGTTTAGACCTGCTCATATATAATGACATGATAAATATTCTTACAAAGCCAATGTTGTAGTACAAGAAAATTCTTCTTTTTGAATCCTCATTGCTGATCTCTGGACGGGAGCTACAGTTTTAAAGTCGACTCCGAACAACAGATTTTTGAGAAACTTTTTCATGACAATTTTAATTACTCTCAGAGTTTTTATTGATATATTTCCGATTACTTAATTAATCGTAGGAAAATTTATGTAAAATTGTTTAGCAACACTGTACATCATGGAAACGTTTAGTATATCTTCTATTGAATTATGCAAAATGAAAATATTTATTGTCGTATATTTTTTTATAATAAATTTTTTCCGGTTGCATAAATTCTATTATTTGCATTGCGTTGTATTTCTTTTTGCGGACCTATACTACAAATGACCATAATTTTCTCAGAAAAAATATTGTTTACAAAAACAGTCAAATGTTTGTACTAAATTTGTCTGTCATCAAATACCTACAAAAATACAAAAACAACTGGAATTTTAATTTTGTTGAAGAAGAAGTTTGTTGTCAATAAAAATTAACTGCCTAAACTGATGGAAAGTTAGGTTTTTATACAATTTCTTGCATAAGAATTATTGATATTGATGACTGTGGTTTGACAGAATGGGAATGTCAGATTGTGTTGGCATTTCTTCTATTCAGTAAACAAGCTATTCGTGCAGTTATGTATTGGTTTGGCACTAATTTTACTCTTCTCTGTTGAAAACCATCAATGGATCTTAAATTTTGTATACTTTTGAAGACCCATTTCCCCCGAAATCTTCCTTAAAGTCTTTCTTTCTAAAACTAGGGAATTTTTAAACTTAAAAATCATTTTTATTGAAATAATCTTGTGGTCGAAACTAATGTTTTTCTTTTTTCTCCTTTCTATTACCTTTTCCATTAGCATACCTCCCATTAAACTATTGCTATGGGGCCCCTTATGTTATTGATTTTGGCTATGCAATTCTTCTACACCACAATCTGGTGCGAAGTTGTGAATACTCCCAAATATGCAGTCAATTCGATAAGTGACAAAATAAAGGATTATTCCATATTCTTACCACCCGAACTCTCCGATATAAACGAAGACTTTCTAGACGAAGAAGATGATTTAGGGGATGATATGCCCTCAATTGCCACTGACGAAGATACAACAGAAGTGAAATTCCGCCAACCAATGGAATCGGTAAATATCGATTATGATCGCAATGCAATTGTAGCGAAATTTTATAAAAACAATGTCAAATCAATGGCAAAGGACTCAAATACAGAGGATAAGAGTAAACAGAAATCTTTGCAAGATAATTTCATACGTTTTGGTAAAAAATCTTATGAAGAATTCCCTTTGGCCAATAGCTTGGATGAGGGCTATGTCGATAAAACACCATCAATACGTTTGGAACGTAGCCAACAGACTGCCAGAGATGCTAGAGGAGATAATTTTATGCGTTTTGGTCGATCACTGAATACGAAAAACGATTTCATGCGTTTTGGCAGAGGATCAAATGATTTTATGCGTTTCGGTCGTGCTGCAGCTGGTGATAATTTCATGAGATTTGGTCGCTCAGCTAATCAGGATTTCATGAGATTTGGCCGAACACCAACACAGGATTTTATGAGATTTGGCCGAACACCAACACAAGATTTTATGAGATTTGGCCGGACACCAACACAAGATTTTATGAGATTTGGTCGTTCTGCCTCACAAGATTTTATGAGATTTGGCCGTCAACCTTCACAAGATTTCATGCGATTTGGCCGTACTCCTTCACAGGATTTCATGCGATTTGGCCGTACTCCTACACAAGATTTCATGCGCTTTGGCCGCAATCCACCCACTCAAGATTTCATGCGTTTCGGTCGTGCTGGCCAAGATAATTTTATGCGTTTTGGTCGTGATCCCCATCAAGATTTCAGTAGATTTGGCCGTAGCTCTCCCAAGACACCTGTTAATACGAATTTTATGCGCTACAGTCGACCAGATAACTTTATGCGTTTCGGTCGTGCTCCACCACAGCCCAACGACAATTTCATACGTTTTGGCAAAAGTTTGGAAAAATCAAACGATAAGAACACCTCTCAGCCCATAATGGGTAAAAGCGAATTGAAACAAGCCGTTAAACTTATACATGAAGCCGATAAAAATGCCGATAATGGAAATCCCGTGGATAAAGCGATTAAAGCTCTCTTCGATAAACAACAACAAGGCGAAAATGTTAAAGACCATAGCGAAGAACAACTGACAAATGGCCAGGATTCATCAAATCAACATGGCAATGACAACAACAATTACGATTCGGATATGGACTACTTCTGGAAAATGTCACAATAAATGACAACTGAATACCTTAAAAGAAATTGTAAATAATAAAGACTTGAGACTTAAGAAATGATATTCCAATTAATTTATAAATTTAGTTTGTATATGTGTATGTAAATTAATTATGGAAATAAAATCTGACAGTGAATTTTTTACAGGGCTGGATATAAAATTCACTTCACTTAACTAACGAATAAATATATAAAAAAATAAATTATTCTTATAAAGTAAATTACGTTTATTTTTAAGATAATAAATGTACTCATATGTTTTAAACAGTATTAAATATTATAAAATATGTTAAAAAAAAACTTTATAAAATGATGAAAGAAAGAAAAAATAAAATAAATTGTGAAATGCATGAATTTTTTTATTATTTTGCATATTGAATGGAAATATTACATACATACATACATAATTGGTCTTTACAACCCTTTAGTCAGGATTACGACCTAGTTTCTCAACACCACTCACGGACCAACAGTTTAAAGTCGACTCCTAGCGACAGATTTTTGAGAAACCTTTCATAGCAATTTTATTAACTCTCGGAGTTTTTGCCAGAAATCTGCCGAGTCGCCAAAGGAATATTTTTATATATTTCATTTTGTTGGAGATGTCTGAGCTGGGGAATGAACAGTGGCCTTACGTCTAATAAACACACCACAACACACTATCTACTAGACTACGGCGACGTCAATGGAAATATTACACAGGTATAAACAAAACTGTTATCGTACGGTATTATTCTCCCACGCAATACCATTGAAATACTATTATTATCATTCTATGCTATTCTGGCTTGGTAAGAATAACTCCAGCCCCGTACTTACATAAGCAGCCAGATGTTTTCTCCTGAGCCGCATAAAATATACACAGGTTCCAAGAATATATTCTGGTGATTCGTTTTCCTTATCACAAAATCTAAAAATTCGGCTTGAAGCAATCTCTATTCTGAAAGAGTGTTCTTCGAGTCTACAACGCACGATCAAAAAGCCGAATACTATGTTCTGAATAATCGCCTTAGGCTAGTACGTAGAATTTTAAATTAATATACGTGAGGCCACGGTTCAATCCCCAGGTCAAAACATCTCTAACAAATCAAAATAGTAAAAAAAATTTCTTCTGCGACTTCCTCTCATTAGATTTCTATGAAAAGATTGCTATGAAAAGTTTCTTAAAAAATCTGTCGTTCGGAATCGACTTTAAACTGTAGACTTCTGCGACCTCCCCTCAGCAGATTTCTGGCAAAAACTCTGAGAAATATTAAAAATTTTTAAAGTTTCTCAGAAATCTATCGATCGGAGTCGACTTTAAACTGTAGGTCCCACCATTCATGTATACAATTAACACACACACAAAATAAGTGGTGTGAGAATGCTAGGTCATAATCCTGATTGAAGGGTTGTAATGACTAATTGTGTATGTTGTATGTATTTCTCTACAAAAGTACCATTCGATGCAACAGAAAAATAGTTTTTCAGTTATAGTTTAGTACCATTTTAAAATTTTAATTTTGCAACACTGGTCGTTTATCTCTTTAGCAAACTTTTATAAGAAATCAAAAGCTTAACTGTGCTTACATGTGCAAAAGCACGATTGCATACATAAATTGCCTTTTTTCATAGTGGTAACCACAGCGTTACTTAAGTATTCAACATTTTTTTCATTTTTATTAATTCATTTATGTGCTTGAAACACTTTATTTTTATATATTTAATAATAATTTCTGTTGGTATTTCCCTACTAAACAATTATTTTACAAAAAATATTTTATTTTTATTTGCTTATTTTTGTATTTTTTGAAATTTTCGCGCTTTTTTAATATGTGGTAATACCGTCAATGATGGCACTACTATTTAATAGAAATGTCACACATGTGAACGATAAACAAAAAAGCAAAGCAAATTCAGTAAGGTAGTGTTAAAGCTGTAAATATTTTTGATTTAAAAAATCAAAAGGCACACCAGATGTATTAAGGTAGTTAAATAAAACAAATTTAATTTTTTGCTAATCAATTTTCTTCTACTGTCAAATTTGACATTGATAAAGAAATAGATCTGGCAACCTTGTTGATATCAGATATATGAAATGATGCCTTACAAAAAAGTACATTCTTCCTATGATGATTTTATAGAATTTGGAATGATTTAGAGTACTATTAAAATATTTTCTACTCCCCTGTCATCATTTTTTGTTGTCTAGGTCTATTAAGAAATCCGTTGACGTTAGAATGTTTATGATTCTTAGAAAATTATTTAGATGGGGTATAATTGAGCGATGTTGATTTATCTTAGAAAGTCTCTATTGATACGCATATCATTAAAAAAAAGATTGAACTTAATTCAATGTACTTTTCTAAACTACCACCTAAAGTTCAATTAGTCTGGTGGCATAAAACGTTACATAAATCTCAGCTGCCATATATATTATATGTGTTGCAGAGAGTATATCCCCCTGTTTTCTTAAAGAAGAAGGAGTAGATAAAAGATAAACAACAAAGTTCTTCGCGATTTTTTAGCGTATATAAACAAAAAAAAAAGAAAAACCTTTAGGTGCAGAAAATTTTTTGCGGTTTTTACCAGTTGTCTATGAAAAAGAAAATTAAATCAAATTTAATCGGTATTAAATTAAACAAGGAGAGTGGAACTCTTTTGGATAATTGTGCAATGAAGCTAAATGAGCCCGTCAGTGAAAATAGTCCTGTTGTGACTCCTTTAAAAATATCCTCTGCTGTATTGGGTCAAAAGGTATCCAAGGTGGAGTCTGCTGAAAAAAGTGAATTACTAGAAAACGGTGCAAACGATGAAGATTTTGATCATTTTCCAGACGACGACGAAGATGAAGATTCATTGAAGGATGATGATATTGCGCTGACGGGTTTTATGAAGGAAACAAAAATGGAAATAAAACTAGTGGATATAGCCAATACGGTAGGTGTTGGTGGAGGCAATATTGGTGGTGGTGGTGGTGGAGTTACAGGCAGCGGAGCCCCTGCAGTAGGTGTTGATAATGATACGGCTGAAACAGAAGAGGAATCGTCTACGGGTGGCAAAAAGAAAGGTGTACGTAAGAAACGTTCTATTAACTGGGAAGAAGCTGAAAGGGTACGTATTATGAAAAAAAAACGGTTTTTAATTGGCTTCTCTTTTGTATAAATATACCTATATTTTTACCGCATGCCTTTTACTAGTTTTTTATTCGGCCATTCTGTTCTTTTGCTTGTTAGTTTTTTTACGTTCATTTTTTGTTTTCATTTTTTGGTACATACTTTTTCCACCACTCTAACCTGATATTCATATTAACCTTACAACGCACATAGTAAAACAATATTTAACCGCCATTTTTTAATAGTCTCAATATTAATCGAAAATAAAGCAAACAACATTGAAACTAATTGTTATTTTGAATTTTTATTTTATATATTTTAAAACCCTACTCCATTCTTTGCATTGAAAACTGCATTTTAAATTTAAGAAAGGAATTCTTTATTTTTAAATAAAGTTGAATGGTTTTTTTTTCGCACAGTTAAAATGATCTTATTCAGCTCAAATTACGCAGCCTTCTATTGGATAAGTTGTTTGTTGGCATTTTGAAGGCAATTCCAATTCAATTGTGAATCATTCGTCAATAAAATTATTGAAGTTAAACAGAAAAAGGTTGTTGCACGATGTTCCTAATATCTACTATTGTTTTATATCCACATTTACTGAGTTTTTTTCTGCAATTTTCAGTTCGGTTTATATCTAACTTCATATTTTGTATGTATTATATTTTATTAATTTTAAAATTGATTTTTATTATTTATAAAGCTTGAGATTTTATTTACTAAATTTATTGGAAGACTTTATAACTATTCTATGCCCGTTATTATTAATTACGTTGCAATATTTAAAAACATTTACAATTGTTGCTAATGATTATTACCTTTTTTCCGCTTTTCTGTTATTAAGTTGATTTTTATATTTTAAAATTAAAGTTCTGTTGGTGTTTGTTTTTCTGCTTAAGGAAAATTTGGTATTATAGATTAGAACAATTTCTAAATAAAAATTTTCCAATGCAAACTTTGTTCTCTACACTAGAGTCTGTTAGTAGAAGTTATTAAACCGAAAGTGGATTATGTGGAGAATAAAGCAGTCGATGCCAAAAGTATTAAATCAAAACGTATGGCTTGGTTACACGTAACCAAACAGTAAGTGATTTCTAATAATTTTACTCAAGCACACGATTAATGTCATTCCATATTTAACATGAAAAAAAGGTTTAATTCATTAAATTTTCGCCATCGATCTTTGGAGCAAATACAAGTGCAGTGGCGTAGTATGAAGAATTTAGCTAAAAAGGAATATCAACAGAAGCATCCAAAATCCAGTACTCAATTGGAAGGTCTACAAATGTTAGAATTCATGGAGGAAATTCAAAAAGAACCTATAATGGGTGGTACACGTAGTCAAACACGAAATTCAACAATACAAAACTCAATCAAAAAAGAAATTACTGATGATGTTGAGGATGAGGAAGAAGATACTCCTTTGGCGGCATTGCCGAATGCTATATTGAATCATAGCAACAGTGAAGATACTCAACCTACATCTACTTTAGCATTGCCATCACCTCCCACTTCAGCCGAGTCACAACATACTGAATTTCAACAGCAATTGGAGGAACTGAATAGCGTGCGTATGAAAAAGAAAAAATCTTTACCAAAATTGAAGCAAAAGCTCACAAAATGCAAGAGTCCTTTATTGAGCTCGAAACTACAAGAGAAGTCGATTTCTGGTGGTGGTATCGGCCTAAAGATTAAAAGGCAAAAATGTGAGACGTCAACTTCGTCCTCTTCCTTAACGGATGTCTCAACTACTGGCCTGATGCTAACGTCCACATCGAATACAAATTTTCATGCTGCGGATACGAAGGCAAATAATAACAATGCAATTTCATTGACTACATCTAACTTGACTACACCACCTCCCTCTCCACCATCATGTTTAGATGATAAATACAAAAAGCAATTATTCGATTTAATTAAACGAGCTCGTTTAGCCGAAATAGATTTTGCTCGAAAAGAACATGAACAAAAATTGCGCTACGAACAACAAGAACAGGAACTCAAATTGCGTTATATGTCCGAAATACATGAACAGCGAATGCGTTTTGCACTGCAAGAACACGAGGCTCGCATGATGGTTTACAGTCATGCTAATAGCCAGGTTGCAACTATCAATGAAAATCCAGAAACTAACTCTATATAAAATGCTGCTATACAGCATACAGTTGATAAGAAGAATAGATAATAAAAGTACGCCAATAATAATAATAAAAAAAATATGAAATATAGTAACAATAATAACAATGATAATACATAGATTAATAATGTATTTAATATTATGCATTTATTATTTTATTACTTTTCTTATTTCAATACGGTTGTATTATTTAATTTAAAAAATATCAATCAAATAAAAAGTTTTTTTTATTTTTGTTTCCTTTTCTTATATACTTATTAAGATAGCTGTAGTTTTACACAAGCAGCTGCATATAAAACCTATAAAATATTCAGTATTATTAAGTCGTTGTAAAATTTTCTAATACATAATTTATATAAAACAATATGTAATATTAACCTGAGCTATAAGTTCTTCTACATTTTTAGTTTTAATCGTTAATACATAATAATTAACTTAAGAGAAAAGCTAAACATGCAGACATTTTATTATATTTATTGCGTGCGCAATAAAATATTAAAAATTTTAATATTTAATAATAATAATAGTACAATAAACAAACGGAATTTTATTTAATAAATTCGACCGATTTCGACTTTAGTCAACGAAAAAGTCTAATGGAATTTTAGTGGAAAAAATCACTGAAAGTTCTATTCTATAAGAATGTCTCATATCATGAATAATTTAATTTTTAATTTTTTTTTTATTTTTTGCGAATATTACTTTCTAAAACCAAGGAAGTATACTCGCACAAGTGTCACACAACAATCAGTTTCCCTCTTTTTGATTTCAGAACTTGGTAATCTCTGAAATATTATTTAAATTTTTTATGAAATATAAACGATTTCTTAAAGAGCTTTATTTTCATTTATAAGGGAGAAAAAGAGAGATAAAGATAAGAGAGCTTTCCATGGTATAAAGAATATACCATGAAGCTTTCCATCCAAATAAATATAAGAAAAACAATATTTTGTGCGTTAGAGTCTTTTATAGGAAACGTTTTATATTTGTGCACAAAATAGAACTTAAGCGTTAATTTATAATGTAGAAAAACCGAGGTCCATAATTTGTTCAATAATGTAGTCCTGTATAGGATCGTTTGATCTCAATTTCATTCGGGATCCGTGTTAAAAGAAGTAGAATTGGAATTCACTGTCAAACTAATAAATCTGAAAAAATCGCATTTCGGCAAGTTACAGATATTTGTTGTTTTTATAATTATCTAGCATAGTTTGAGATAATAAAATAAATAAAAAAAATTTAAATGCGTGACTCAGAATAAATATGAAACTAAGTGTCTTTAAGAGTCCCTGTTACAGTAGGTAAAGAACCGAATATTAACAAAATTTGTCAATTGGGCAATACTATAGCATTTGGAGGGGAATGTTACTGTAACCAGGCGATTTTGTGTAAAAATATGAATATGAATTTTACGTCTCATTTTCTGAAAAAAATTTACATTTTTAGTGCTTCTTTTGGTCTGGTAATTTCACTGAGTTATTATGATTTTGCTGTTTATACGGATTATTGACGACAAGTAGGTAAAAAAGCACCGCACAAAAACCAATGAATGAATAAAGTTTCTCTGGTTCTATCTCTGTTATCTAAATTAAATAGAAATAATAAAAACCTTAAAAGACACCAATCGACGAAATTACTCAGATACATAAATATGTATATCCACGTTTATGCTCAAATTCATTTGAAAATACATTTTATCATTCGTAATTTTTACATTTTCTAATAATGTAATAAACTTCCATTCAAATGAAGTGTTCAGTTCACCTTAGAAAAGTAAACTCTTACTTATATTTCGAAATTTTTCTTTCTTCTTATCCTGAATTTTTCTAATTTTGTTTCTCATCATTGTACTGTATTTTCGTTTATTTTTATTCATAGGAATGCGATTTGATTTACGTTCCAAAAAGCTTTACTAGAGCGTACGTAAGATGATGATGCGCAGTAGCGATTTTTTCCGGCATAGAATCGAAGGAGTTCTTTTAAATATGATAGATAAAGCAAGTAAGTATTCAACAACAAGTGCTATTTGAAGTAGTGAACTCAAAGCATAAAATACAAAAGTGGATTTCGAAATATAAATAATAATAACATAAACGAAAAGAAAAAAAATACAAATAAATAACTCACGTTGTTGAAAAATATAAGTAACAATAACGGTTAAAACGTATGCGTGCGATGGTATTTGTTTCTATCTTTATTGTGAACTTAATTGTTACCGCGAAATTTTCAAGTAGAATTTAAATGAGTGTTAAATACTATAATTTATGAATGAAAAATCATTTTCTACGTTTTTTAAAAGTTTTTAAATTTAAACGTAAAAAATATAAATGTTGTTACGACTATGCTTACTGTAGGACAGATAGGATGTATGTATATAAATTTTTTATGTCCACAACTATTTTCCTAGTTGCCTGACAGAATATTAAAAATAAATCATTGCAACTATAAATTTAAGGAACATATTTCAACTAAAGCTTGTATTATTTATTAATATATACGTTATTTTATTTATTCCTTTTCGTTTGTTGCTTTGGTTTCGTTTAAGCAAAGTTATTCAAGCTAAGCAGTGTAAGTCTATAATTTTGATTTTTTATATTTTCTACACAATAAACTTCTATTTTAAGTTAATTTAGAAGAAGTAGGGAACAGAATAAATTAAGATTAACGTATGAATTAAAATGAACCTCTCAATCAAGCCCTAATTGTTGTAGGCGTGTTATATTGATATATGTGGCCAGATGTAGTAATAATGATACGCTGCTTCCTTTTGATAATCAAATTCTTAAACAGTTAATATTATTTGTTATCTCTTTGAATTTTACTAAATTCACTGCAAAACTTTTCTGACATTTATTCAATCTAGGCGACGAATTTGGAAATTTATTTATATTTTGTGTATTTATTTATTTTTGTATTTGTATTCATTTGTATTAAAGAAACTGATAAGGTTAAATTGGTAGCCTCATCAAAGAGCTTAGCTTACTTGGATTCTATAAGATGCTGTAGTAACAGCGATAAACCCTATTTTGCCATGCAACTATAACTTCTGACTGGCATTTCTCTCCATCATTCAGATCGATTTATAAAAGTGTAGATTTTATTCAAATCAGATTGATTTAGATACGTTCTGTTCCAAATATTTTGTAAATTAGTGAAGTTCGTGTGTGAGAACATTTGTTTGTTCTTGTATAGCAGAATGCCAATTTCAAGTATGAATTTATTGGAATTTTCTGTGGTGCACACACTGTAGTGATTTAAGGACCGCTTATCAGTCGACATACTTTGATACCATCATTACAGTTATTATATCAAAACTGTCAACAAATTCCGCATTCTACTTTACCGTGTGACAGTGAATATTAAGACGAACTCCTCTGAGAGGTATAAACAAAATATCTGGTGGTAGTTAGTTATCCTCTTAATACGCTAAAAGCAGGTTTAACGTTATCGTGGAAATGAGCATAGGCTAATTGGGCTAAGATCTTTAAATTTAATATAAGATGATGGTTACACATCAGATTAAAACTGATGGAAGCTCTTTAGTCACTGAAGTGTTCTCTACATCCAAGGAAGAGCTCTACGACTTTGCAGATAAGATAAGATAAGATGAAATTATTATTTTCGTTTAATTTCTTTATTTTATTAACATTTTTTGCATAGGCCTTCCACAGCCTGTTGCATCAATTCGAACCTTGTAATATTTTTTCTAAAGTTTTTTTTTTTCTTTTTTAATAAATTTATTAAATTTGTATTTACTTCATAATTTAACAATTTTCTGCAACCATCTTGCCACAGATTAATATTTAATATTGATTAAAAACAGAAAAATAATTTCTTAGAAACGAAAAGCAGATTAAATTAAAATAATTTTCCCAATTACTGTCTAAAAACAGTAACAGTGTGAGCATTGATGATAAAAGTTTTACAAAACAAGAACAAAACAAAAATAAAATATTTAAACTAGACTATGTGTTAAAACTTAACAAAGATTTTCAAAATTAAACTGTTCTAGAAGTAATTTCAATTTTCTGATTTACTACATTAAAAACCGTTTTTTTACAGAATATCCTTAAAAAAAGGACATGGATGATTGTCCGTGTTCAAATTGTATATACCGCTGGACGCGCCTTGAAAAAACATTTCTTATGATACCCATACTGTATATGTTGGTTAGGAAACAAATTCTCAAATTAACAAAACATACAAAAATAGACCCATTTTCAAAATGCTGGACCATTTCACGAGAGGTCATTTTGAGGGGGGTACATCGAGCACTTTTTTTGGTGAGTCGCTCTAATATACATATATGTATGTATATTATACATATATGTACAATATATTGTTGTGTCTTAATGCTACGCAAAGTGATGTATCTTTGTGGATTCAAATGTTGCAATGATCGCTATCAATTTTATTCACTACATATTCTTATAAACAAAGAGCAAACTTTGGGTGTTCAATACCACTATGCCTAACACCGCTCTTTTTAATACAACTTCTGGATAGTTACTCAAGAACTGACTGGTAACATTGCCCTTCGCTCTGTTTATACTACCTTATTTCATATCTGGCAATATCGCGATATTTTTGTGCAGTATTATTTTTGTGTTTTGATATTTGATTTGTTCTTATTCTGGTAAATTTTGATATTTGTTGATATATTTTTTGTTGTTGTTGTTTGTCTATACATATTTATATCGTAATAAAATTTCTTAAAACTTCGGGCTCTTTGTACATACATATATGTAGCGACCCTCCTAAAAATGAACCTTGGACTTTTTTAAGATGTCATTTAAAATATTTCGGCTCCTGCTTTGACCTCTCGTGAGCTTGACCATTTCGAAAAAGGGTCTATTTTTCCATGTTTTGTCAATTTGAGAATTTGTTTTCTCTGTTAAAAAGAACAGTTTTTGAATTTTTCTTCGAGGTCGTTTGTAATAAAATAACCAAATTAACATATTTTAATCTTTAGTCGATTTAATTAAATACGGGTCTCAGCTTTTTTTGAAATTCGCCCTAGTTTGCGTTTTTTAAGTATAGTTTTGTAAATACAAACAAAAAAATTTAATAACTTTTTTTAATTTGGGAAAAATATGCCGAGAAAAAGTCGTGGATCATTTCTTTTTTTCTTTCTTTAGTCCTATTTTCATCCATACATCATCTAGAAACTAAATCCGCTATCATATTAGAGTTAATTTGCTTATTTTATTACAAACAACCCTGAAGAAAAAATTCAAAAACTGTTCTTTTTTCACAGAATATCCTTAAAAAAGGACATAGATGATTGTCCTTGGACAAATTGTATATACAGTTGGATGCGCCTTGAAAAAACCTTTCTTATGATACCCATACTGTATATGTTGGTTAGGAAACAAATTCTCAAATTGACAAAATATGGAAAAATAGACCCTTTTTAAAAATGGTCCAGCTCACGAGAGGTCAAAGCTGGAGCCGAAATATTTTAAATGTCATCATAAAATATACCAATGTTCATTTTGAGGGGGGTACATCTTGCCCGAATTTCGCTTCCATACAACTTGAGTCGCTCTAATGTATATGTACAAAGATATATACATATACTATATATACAATTCATTTAATACAAAGAGTTGCGTTAATAATATGTATATTCAAAATTCGTTATGCTATTAAGCAATTTTTTGGTTTACATGTTCTTCGTTCTTTGTTTTGTCCGATTAAATTTATTAAAGATTAAATTTACGAAAGAGATTAATGTATTAATTAATACACATTCATGGTTATATAACTTATGTACATGCATCATACATCAATTTAATATTTATTTATAGAAAACATAATTTTGTTTATAAACTACATATATTTCTATATAACTTTTAATTTAGCATATGCAAATAAATTATGATACCTTTGATTTAAATAAAAAGGCCTTCGTTTTGCCAATGCTGTTTACATTCAGCCGCCAGTGCCACATTTGAGCGTGTGTAATACCAGCTTTAAGTCAACTGTTGGCCAAAAATAAAAAAATTAATAGAACATTTTGTTATTCATGTTTACATAGAGTTTTTACATACATCCATGAATAAAATAGATTTATTTTTTTTAAGGTTTTAGTTAAAAAAAATACAGCCAGAATGGTTGCGCTCTGCTGGGAATCTGTTCTGTTAGCATTACTCTTTGAAGTGGTACACAAAATATTTCAATACATTTTACCTTCTCTCGTGCATGAGCCGATGTCTTAAATTCTATTTTGAGAGGACGCAAATGATCATTAATCACAGCACGGCTGAATATGACAAGTGGATCACTATTTCATCGATAGCATTGGAGTAGTGCTCTAATAGTGATACTTGTCCCGCCGTTGTCATACTTTTAATTGATATTCGTTTTTCACTAAGGACTCAACTGTTAACATGTGGTGCACTTACCTTGCTGAAGCCTCTCTGTTTTGTATTGTTTCAAATATAATATCCATAAATGCTGCTGTTTCTTAAGCTCTGCCTACAATCAGTTTTAGTTTTTCTAAAAAAAAAAACTCACTCCTTTATAGAAACTTTAAGGGAGTGTGCCCAAATCGATAATCGTATATCTCACAATGGTACTCTACTTACATTATGAAATCAACCATTTCTTTGTGCAATTAGCTATCCACACTATTCATACATAGTATGTTGAATAAACTCCTCCAACATATTTTCCTAATTCGTATACAATATGCTCCCTGAAAAAGAGTCCACTGTGGAGTATTTAGTATGATGCATATAGGGCATATAGTATATAAGAATCGTAATCATTACTTTTAATTGAAATTTAATCCTTGATAATCAAATGAAAGTTCCTTTAATTAATAGTTAAGAAAAGGAAAATTTTAATTTCTATACTCGTTTATACATATAAGCTTCCTTCGTGTCATTATAAAGAAAATGACAAGAAGATGGTATGATTAAAAGAATAATAATATAATATAAGGACTGTAACAATATGACAAGAGTACTTTGTGCATTTCTAACATTTCTACTACTTTTAGTTATTTATTTTGTTTTTCTTATAGAGAGAAAAATGCGGTTAGCAAGATAATATTGTATAAGCAACACACTTTTTTAACCTTATACTTTTTGTGTAGATATGTATGTGGATGTCCTGTATGTTTATGTCGTATGAAATGTTAATTTCAATTTTTTTGTTCAAATATCATCAGCAGCATATTTGAAATATTTTTGCAAGCTTATTTTATCCTGAATTTAACTGCGTGAAATGTGATTTCGAATTAATGTGTAAATCTATGCTTATATATTGGGCTGTTATATAGATATGTATGTATGTACATTTTATTTTTCAATAACTACGCATTACATCCTTGGTACTGGCTTTCAATTGTATGAATATTTATTTAAAAGAATGTCAAACTAAAGTATGCATAAAAATAACCACAATATTTATATATTTTATATGAATTCAATAAACGGCGTAGTTTTTTAACACAATACTTAATATAAAGTATAGAAATGGAAAAAGAATTTCAAGTACAAGCGCTTACAAGTGTTTAACTTTGTCCCGTAGCGGTACTGACTCATAGAGTAACTCACTGCTGCCATGAAAATGCTTAAATCTGTCAAACTTGACTAAAAGATTGTTATAAAAAAAGGAGTTATTCGAAATAAAGACTTTAATTTCAGAAAACTGGGTAACCTGGTAGTCCAGTGTGTAGTCTGCTAGAGTATTAGCGTGAGGGTCGTGGGTTAGATTCCCACCAGAGACTCTGGTCTGTTACATTACACCGAGCATATGATCTATGGTACTCAGCTCGTAATAGTTATAATATAATTTGTAATTGTATTTTAATGCAGCCCTTGCGCTGACCAACTTCTTCCTTTTCCGTGATTTTGGTGGAACTTGGTTAGTACAGGGACTGCTTTCACCCGTGGCCAAGTGGCCGCTATGCGTGCTCAAGTGAGCTTTGTGATATCAGAGCTACCACTTCGACCTAAACCGACCTATTTTAATTAATAAGAACAAAATTTCAGGAAAATAATTGATTTTTACCCAATTTTTACCAATATTTGAACAATTTTAGAAAAATACAATTTTAAATTTAATCCCTCTATGCACACATACAATAATTTACTCGTACAAAACAACCAACCATCTAAACCAACAACTAAAAGTAACGTCTGCTCCTTAAGGTAGCAAACAAAAGATAATATTTCTTGCAACAATAAAATTACAAAAAAAAAAAAAAAAAATGAATTATGAACATAATAATGATTAAATTTCATTGACTGTGATATTATGAGTATGACTTCTAATAACTATTACTTCATAAATAAAGGAACCAGATAATAATCTGTTTTTTTTCTTCTTTTTTTTCACATGGAGTGCTGCAGGAACACGTGCTATTTTAATTTATACAATAAACACATTTTCATACAAATGCCTGCAGAGTTCTAAGTATTTTTGTAGAATTAAGTCAACGATGAAAAGAAAACGAAAAGTCTGTATTCATTTTGTTTTAAAATATCTGCACCAGTTGTAGTTGTTGGATGTAGTAGGTCACATTGTCACAAAGTTTTAAATTCTGTCTTGAACTACAAAATTCGTGGAGGTTATAGTAGAGTGGTCATATTGTTTGTACAACAGCATTACTGTATTTGGATTTTTTAGCTACTTGTTGCCGAGTCTTAAAATAAAATAAGCTTTTTATTGTTATACTAATCGGATAATAGCGTTAAAAAGCAATCGTTTCGTTATTCTGCCTTTCCCTAGAATTTCTTTTTTTTTTACTAAATTTCTAGGTTATAAAGACAATGTTCAATGATCCACAAATCTTAAGCATGTATCCTGAAATGTATGAGGAAGTAGTGTTTGTGTATAAATATTTATTTGAATACGTTTACAATTGAATAGAGAGGGTAAACTTCATATGACGTAAAGAATGAGATTTAACAAACTACAAACTAATGTGTTGTTTATACAAGGCAAGTTCTAAGTAAAAATATTAGATAATATGGGACAAATTCTGCTATTTGATCGATAAAAACAATTGGGCAATTCACACAAGCTCTTGTATCGTTGTATTGTGTGTATTGTTAGGTTAGGTCGGAGTGGTAGCTTTGATATCACAAAGCTCACTTGAGCACGCATAGCGGCCCGTTGTGATGCCACGGGTGAACGCAGGCCCTGTACTAACCAAGTTCCACCAAAATCAGGGAAAAGGAGGAAGTTGGTCAGCGCAAGGTCTGCACAACAAAAGCACGACTACCCCGCACTGGAACACCAGCCAGAAAGTTTGATGAACGAAGCTATATCCTTGATGTCAATAGATGATAGCTCCGTTAAGCTAACCAGGAATGGGGAGCCAAATAACCTATATCTACACCTAGCAAGAGACGGGCACTGGCAGAGAAAGTGAACAACAGTCTCCTCTTCCTCAGTGGACCTGCATCCCCGGCAAAAGTCGTTGAAAGGGAGCCTCATTCTTTCCGCGTGTCTACCCATGACGCAATGGCCTGTAAGCACCGGCACTGTAGTCGAGATGACATCACGACCAAGACCAAGTAATCGGTTGGTACGCCTTCTGTCCATCCTGGGCCAGGTGAGTCTAGCGGTGGAGCAGGACTCCTCATTGACCCAGGATAGGTTGTGTGTGTATTGTTGGACTTATACAAATTTTTTTCATATGTTTTTAAATGTTGTGATATCAGTTTATGCAGTGGTGTTGTGCTAATTTTTTTTTTTTACCGGAACGTGTATATATAATTATATAGACAGGCCCGAGCCTGGGTAGGCGGCCGCTCTGTGCGGTCTCATGTCCCAAATTTAACGACGGGGGTGATTTTCCATGATAATTCTGGCGGGTTCGGGTTCACGTATTTGTTTCGGTTCGGGTCGAGTTCCGGTTCGGCAGAAAAAAACGTTCCGGACTCCGGTTCACGGTTCGGATAAACAAGCCGGTTTGTTCCGGTTCGGGTTCGGTTCAAATCCTTGTTTATAAAAATACATATAAAAATTAGAAAAAAAAAATCGGCAATTCTTTTTAATTTTTTTTTTTCAAAACGTCAGCCAATTCTCGTTATCAGAAATCATCTTTAGTTCCGGAACGCGTTCCTGTCCAAAAAGGAAGTACCGGAACGACGTTCCGGAGCGTTAAGGCTCGACAACACCACTGAGTTTATGTAAAAAGAGGAAAATAAAAATAAAAAATCCAAATGTTTAAAGGTATTATTTTCTTGGTTTAGAAGTTATAATATTTAAGCGCCAGTCAATTGTGTAGCTTAAATTTACTTTTTCTGTATAATATTAAAGTCGCCGTGGTCTAGTAGGTAGTGTGTTGGCTTATTAGACGTAAGGCCCGAGTTCGAATACCAGGCCAGACATCAAAATGAAAACATGAAAATATTTCTTCGGCGACTTCCTCTCAGCAGATTTCTGGCAAAAACTCTGAGAGTAAAAATTGCCATGAAAAGCTTCTCAAAAATCTGTCGTTCGGAGTCGACTTCAAACTGTAGGTCCCGCCACTAATGTATAAAATTAACGCACACAACATGAGTGGTGTTGAGAAGCTAGGCCGTAATCCTGACTGAAGGGTTGTAATGGCAAATTATGTATGTATGTATGTATAATTGAAAATAATAGAATATAATTCAAGATTAAAATGAGTTGAGAATACAGTTGTACTACCTCTACTACATGGACCTCTACTCACCGGTATACTCGTACGTACTGTTAGCTTTATTTTCAGCTAATGTTATATTTGTACAGACTTGATGCCATCATCCACTATAAAGATTGCTACATTGAACAATGGCAACTTGTTTTAATGAAATGTTGTATTTTAATTGTTACTTTGAACATCCAATCTTATATCTAAGTAGCTTAAATATAGGCGTAAATATATTTGCAATTGAATTATTTCATTGAATTAAAAAGTTAAACTTACTAATTTATAACATTTATTTTCAACATCTGGATATTTTTACTTTTATCAGCATTTAAATGTGTCGCATGAAGCGAAATTTCCCAATGAATTCGGTTAATGATAATTAGAACGTACGTAAATAGGACAATGAAATGCAAGTAAATATGCATTTCTTTCCTTCAATACGAAGTCAAAGATTTAAAAAAAAATAAAATCAATAAATATCTATTGTAGCGTTAGGAAAACCACAATTTAAGAGCTTTCAACAAAGTTTACAGCACTTTACAATCCTAGAAACAAACATATATATATATATATAGTTAGTAAATCGGAAACAATATTTCTTTTGAACGTACTTTCTCAGCAGGCTCCCTCCTAGGAAAGCTTTGAAAGTAACTAATTGCCATGAAAATAGTTTTTAAAATTTGAAATTTGCGATTCGCATATAATTTTTACAGTGACTGTAAATGGCTAACACTGTATGTATGTTTGTACAATCATAAAATTTTGTTCTCTTCTCTACCCCTTCTTCATCTTTCGCGCGACTTGAGGTGATTTTGTTGATATTCCTGTGTTAAAGATTACAGATATCTATGTATGATATATTGTATAAACGAAAAATTTAAGAAATAAATGCTTGCTGGGTTATGTCCATACATACATACATAATGATTTTTTTAAAAATACTAGCTGACCCGGCGAACTCCGTCCCGCCCAAAATTGATTTTTTTATTGCCCAAAATAGGTCACATTATATATTTAGTGTAATAATTTATTGTAATAGCGCTGACGAAGTTATATATGTACATATGTAGTTATAAACCATCGAATTAGCCGACTTATAGGAATCTCTTAAAGGGAGGGTTGCCACCCCATTTTTGGTGAGTTTGTCGATATCGACTCTACGAACTTACCCACCAAATTGCATTCGTCTACGATTACTATGTCCCTAAATATTAAATTTTAAAGGTTTGCCACGCCTACTTTTTGCTATATCGATTTTTTTTTTAAACCATCTAAACCTGATAAGCTTTCGAACAAAAAAAGAATGGTTAAAATCAGTTGTGTAGTTAAAATTTATAGGTATTACTTGTACCTAAATATTCAATTTTAACGATTTGCCACGCCCTCTTAACATTTAGCGATATGATAAATAGATGTTGTCCGATTCTCAGACCTACCCGATATGCACACAAAATTTCATGAAAATCGGTCCATCCATTTCGCAGGAGTTTAACCGCTAACACCGTGACACGAAAATTTTATATATTAGATATTAAAACAAATATTTTTTATTTTCCAAAAAAAAAAAGTATTTCATTATTACATAGGATTAAACAAATGAGAAAAAAAAGTTAACATATGATGTATGCATAGATATTTCAATAGAAAATCCATTTTGCTTCGCTACCTATATTAAAATCAGCTGTCATGCAGCAAACTATATTCCCGTAATCACAATATTCCATTTGGTATTTATTTAGATTGCAGTTGGCCGCTTCTTGGCTCCTAATCGTACTTAAACTGCATGAGATAAGCCCTTATATTATATGAAAATTAAAAAAAAAACGAATAACTTTTCATCGGCTCATTCTTCCAATGAATTTAGGTTTTGGCACAATCATTTGGCTATAACTTATTCACCAAGCTCATCCCCAACTTAGGTACATATTTCAACAATTAACAATAGTTAACATTTATTTTGTGTATGAGAAGATACGCTTTCTGGAACCTTGGGCAATTCGGTCTTTGCGACAAACAAACAAACGTATATTACATACTTTTAAACTAATATATACGTATACATATTAGAGCGACTCAAGTTGTATGGAAGCAAAATTCGTGCTCGATGTACCCCCCCTCAAAATGAACCTTGGACTTTTTTAAGATGACATCTAAAATATTTCGGCTCTAGCTTTGACCTCTCGTGAGCTGGACCATTTTGAAAAAGGGTCTATTTTTGTATGTTTTGTTAATTTGAGAATTTGTTTCCTAACCAACATATAGAGTATGGGTGTAATAAGAAAGGTTTTTTCAAGGCGCGTCCAGCGGTATATACAATTTGTCCACGGACAATCATCCATGTCCTTTTTTTAAGGATATTCTGTAAAAAAACGGTTTTTGAATTTTTTCTTTTCTTCCTTTCTAACCAAATTAACTCTAATATGATGGCGGATTTAGTTTCTAGATGATGTTTGCATGAAAATATGACTAAAGAAAGAAAAAAAGAAATGATACACGACTTTTTGTGGGCATATTTTTTTCCCAAATTAAAAAAAGTTATTAAATTTTTTTGTTTATATTTACAAAACTATACTCAAAAAACGCAAACTAGGGCGAGTTTCAAAAAAAGCTAAAACCCGTATTTAATTAAATCAACTAAAGATTAAAATATGTTAATTTGGTTATTTTATTACAAACAACCGCGAAGAAAAAATTCAAAAACCGTTCTTTTTAACAGAATATCATTAAAAAAGGACATGGATGATCGTCCTTGGACAAATTGTATATACAGTTGGACGCGCATTGAAAAACCCTTTCTTATGATACCCATATTGTATATGTTGGTAAGAAAACAGATTCTCAAATTGACAAAACATGGAAAAATAGACCCTTTTTCGAAATGGTCCAGCTCACGAGAGGTCAAAGCTGGAGCCGAAATATTTTAAATGTCATCTTAAAAAAGTCCAAGGTTCATTTTTAGGAGGGTACATTGAGCACTTTTTTTGGTGAGTCGCTCTAATACATATACATATTTAGATAATTTATTTGTTAAAAAAGTTTGAGTCCTTTACAATATATGTAAATATTTACAATGTAGTTATATCTAGATTTTGCAAGGTATAACTCAATACTGATACCACCAACGATATGGGTTTTATTTTTACTTAAAATATGGTTTCAGAAAGAGTTTTCCTTTGAAATAGACAGTCAAGTCGAAAATAATGTTTCGTTTTAATATCGATTATATCTCTTTCGTCATATGTCAACAAGTTTTGACTGGCATTACTCAACTACTGTGACAGTTTCATGAAGGTGTAAATCATTTGAAATTTTTCTAAAGGATGTTTATTGACGTACACTTCTTTGAATTAACAACACCAAGTTTTGTTATCCATTTAATTATTTTGGAGAAGGACGAATTTGAGTCGGCTATTAAAAGTTAGTAGAAGAAGTTACTACCATTATATACATATGTACTTCATGCTTCACAGCTACATATGTACACTATATACATGGTCCGACTCTATAAACATTAAAGTGCATTACACTTGGTAAAATTCAGTACACAGACTGATAGCAGTATTTAACAGCAGTGCCAACAAAACAGTATGCATACATACATACATAATTGGTCATTACAAGCCTTCAGTCAGGATTACGGCCTAGCTTTTCATACTACTCATGTATGAGTGGCGGGACCTACAGTTTAACGTCGACTCCGAACGACAGATTTTTGAGAAACTTTGTCATGGCAGGTTTGTTTATTTACTCTCCGAGTGTTTGCCAGAAATCTGCCGAAGTCGCCGAAGAAATATTTTTTTTTTCATATTTCGTTTTGATGTCTGACCTGGGGTTTGAACTTGGGCTTTACGTCTAAGAAGCCAACACACCATCTACTAGACTACGGCGACTTCATACAAAGCGAAACATATGGTGATTTTAAAACATTTGTTTACATTAGATTGTGACTAATAATATATGTAGATTTAGGAGAAGGAACTGTGTTAGCTTTTAGGAAGTGCTGTGTCTTCAGTTTATCAACAGATTTATTTTTATTCTCGTTTCTCTTCCTTTTCATATTTCTAACGAACAATATCGAAACCAATAGAGTACAGGTATACTCTGTAGTCTTTTATCAAATTAATGTATATATATACACCTTAAATATATATACATATGTACATAGATATATAAAGAGTGATTTTTTAGCTATTATCTTAAACAGCTCACGCACGTTTCGTATTTTGTTTCACTGTCAAACATCTTCAGTTTAGTCTATAATTTAACCATAAATCGTCTTACAAACGAACAACGCTTGCAAATCATTGAATTTTATTATCAAAATGCGTGTTCTGTTAAGAAAGTTCATCGCGCTCTTCTTCCATTTTATGGTCAATTTAATCGACCCACTGAAGCGGCTATTCGGGATACGTAAATAAGCAGAATTGTCGATTTTGGAGTGAAGATCAGCCAGAAGCATTGCAAAAGCTACCAATGCATCCAGAAAAAGTCACAGTTTGGTGCGGTTTATGGGCTGGTGACATCATTGGACCGTACTTCTTCAAAGATGCTGCGAATCGTAACGTAACTGTGAATGGTGAGCGCTACCGTGAGATGATATCCAACTTTTTTTTGCCCAAAATGCAAGAGCTTGACTTGCATGACATGTGGTTTCAACAAGACGGTGCCACATGCCACACAGCACGCGTAACTATGGACTTATTGAGAGTCGAGTTCGGTGAACATTTTATTTCACGTTCGGGACCGGTCAATTGGCCACCTAGATCGTGTGATTTAACGAATTTAGACTATTTTTTGTGGGGCTATGTTAAAGCTCATGTCTATACAGACAAGCCCGCTTCAATTGACGCATTGGAAGATAACATTGAAGCATTTATTCGTGAGATACCGGCCGAAATGTTCGAAAGAGTATGCCAAAATTGGACTAAGCGGATGGACCATTTGAGGCGCAGTCGCTTTCAACATTTGCATGAAATAATCTTCAAACATTAAATTATATGGACCGTACTATCGATTCAAATAAAGATTTCATGAATTTTTCTGAATTTTATGTTTTTTTTTTTTTAATTTTCCTATAGCTCTTAAGAAATCACCCCTTATAATAAAATTAAGAAATAAAAATTTAACATTAAAGTTTTTATAAACATACATATTAGCATTCGAATTCCATTGTATTATATGCAATGTGTATGAAATATGTCTTCGTATTTGATTCGTGATACATGTGTGATATATCACAAAGGGAATCAAAGAATACTTTTAAAACTTAAACCGAATACTAGTTATTTCAAAACATAATTTATCAAACAGGCAATTGATAATCAATTTAAATTATTTATTTCGGCCTTCGAATTCTGACTAATCAATGGTGTATCAGTTGAACTATTTACAATCGAGGGTATAGAGTTGGTATGATGAGTTCGTCAACTTTTATGTAAAATATGGCATGAAGTCTTGGTGTCTAGTGCTTTATACATTTTACATTAAAAATGAATGGTTAAAATACAGCAGATATATGAAGGTTTCTCTAAGGTCTCACTTTCACGTTACGCTCTAAAAGAATTAAATCCCTAGATATTTCTTCATATTTGATAACCATAATTTGATACTGCTTACCAAAATCATTACGACCTCATAATGACACAAATTACATTGATGCGGAAGAAGAAGACTTTAAAATCGCTGGCTTATGAGTTCCGGATGTCTTTATTTTATCAGAAATCTTTCCTTTGTCGTTACAATAAAATAGCGCACTCAGAGACACATTTTTGTGCGGCGATCTTAGTGAGTAGATTTGAATATTCAGCTACTATTAATGCAGCTCTGAGGCTGTACGCCGTCAAGAACATATTATTTTTCTTTTCAGAAATAGTAAATGCGGCGGTAATGGTTCTTTTTATATCATTCGTTCGTGTTTGGAAAAACTTAGGGTAGGGGCACTGTAGACTTCAACATAACGCGCATCAAAAACAAACTATTTTTGAATAGTTTGATGTGGATTATTGCGTACGTCCACCTTTAATTACTATTCCAATAAAAAAAGAAGGCGAAATAAAGTAAATAAAAATACAAATAAATGCATGATATGACGACGATTGCCAGACCAATCCACTCTATTCTATAAATTTCAATAAAACACAAAGAAAAAAAATAACAAGAAAACAAAAAAATAATATATTAAAACAAAATTCGGATACAAGAATGAAATAAAAGGAAATGAAACAAACAAATTATAATAAATAAATAAAGAAGTAGACAGACAAAGTCCTATACAAAAATTACAAGGAAATCCAATCAAAAGTTAAAAGAGCGTCAAAGTGTGAACAACTAAAAAACTAAAGAAACAAAAATCTACAAAGTTTGGTGTTTTTCTTTAAAAGTATATTTTTTTTACATATTGCACAATGGAGGCATAAAAGTGTTTGGCTTAGTTTTAAGTATTTTATTCTACTTTTTATATTAATTTTTTTGTTTAATAACAGAAATAAATAAGAAAGTGATAAAAGATTACGACAATCGAAAGAAAATTTAATGAAATTTAAAATTAAAAACAAATTAAAATTTAATTTAATAAATGTTAAATAAAAATTTAATTATAGACAACCAATATAATTTTTATAATATTAGTGGTACCTTGTTCAAAGATCAAAGTCGGGCTTTTTAAAATATGTGGAGATTTTGTAAAATAAACATTCGTTACTAAATTCAACAACCAAATATAAAATATTAAAAAAATTTCTAAAAATAATTCAATATGAAAAATAAAATAATAATATCCAAGCAATGTTTTTAATAAAAAAAAAAGTAATCAGCTTACACTCTGTGCCTATCTAGAAAGAAATTCCATGAAAACGCTATGAAGCCTTATCCACAAGGCATGTCGTGATTTTTTTAATACGGCGATAACTAATAATTAGAACTGTACTAAAATATTTGCGTCTAATTTGCTACTTTACGCAGAATACAAAATACAGTTAAAATAAGAAATTTTAAAAAGTCAATTTCTAGTAAAAATTACCTTAACAACATACATATGTATGTAGTATGTATGTATATGAGTAACTATAATTTAAATTTCAAATTATTACATTCAATACTCAAAAAACAACGGTAAAGTAACGTACTCATATACAGTGGTGTTGTGCTAATTTTTTTTTTACCGGAACGCGTATATATAATTATATAGACAGGGCCGGTAGGCGGCCGCTCTGTGCGGTCTCATGCCCCAAATTTAACGACGGCGGTGATTTTCCATGATAATCCTGGCGGCGGCGTTTCGGTTCGGAAAAACAAGCCGTTTCGTTCCGGTTTTGTTCCGGTTCGGTTCCAAACCCTTGTTTATAAAAATACATATAAAAATTCCTCAAAAATTAGAAAAAAAAATCAGCAATTCTTTTTAATTCTTTTTCAAAACGACAGCCAATTCTCGTTATCAGAAATCATCTTTAGTTCCGGAACGCGTTCCTGTCCAAAAAGGATGTACCGGAACGACGTTCCGGAGCGTTCCGGCTCGACAACACCACTGCTCATATGTATATAAATACATTGGTATGTGATGAGAAATCGAATTATAATCATCTTTTCTTTTGTTACCTCCATATTTTCCAGTTTCGTTTTTAGGTATTATTTCTGTTTAGTTTAAGATTTTATTATGCATATACATCCATGATATGTGATCAGTGGTTTAAATAAATAATTGAAAATAAGAATATCCGGCAGCTTTTAGCGTTCCAATGCATTTCTCTTATCTACAAGTTGATTAATAAAATTTCTTTCAGTGAATGTTACTTATAAAACAATGTCAAAGCCTATGCTTAATATTCCTACGAAATAAAAATAAACTTTAAATTAATTAAAAGCATTGCGTGTTAAAAATTATAACAAAAAAATAAAGAAAGAAAAAATTTTAAAGGAAAAAAATTAATAAAAAAAAAATGTTTTAATGAAGTGCTAAAGTGCATAAAAATGTTTTTAACACATTCGAATTCAATTCTTTAACGAACAAATTATTTTGTTCATTCAACTTTTATTTGTAAACAAAGAACACAGAATAATAAATATAATAAAAGAACATTTTTAATTATAAAATTGCACATTTTTAAGACAAATAATTAAATATTGACAACTATGCTGCTTTTATTTTGCACTCATTCCGTATTATTTTATGTGGGCTTGACTAATTATAATGATTTTGCTAAAAGTCTGCAGACCGACAACTGTCAAGATTTGCATCGCGTAGTTTGTGTGGCCCAATGTTTGGAAAAAAGTACTACTCAAAAAGCAGGATTATTTCTTAATGGTTCAGACTTTGACAAGAACGAGGTGAGTACATTTGTATTAATGGTAGCGTTTTAACTTAAATTTTTATTAATTTTCTCACTATTGTTTACAATTAAAAAAATATATAGAAACCATTTTCCTTCCTTACATATGCATTTTTTTGTTTGTGATTTAATTACATTTTTTCTAAACGCTTACAATTTCGATCTTCTTTCACTCTATCTAATCACAAACTAAGAGAATTCTCATAGCATACGGAAATTAATAAGTAGATGGAATCATTTTTTTTTATTTATACTTATGGACATTATTAAAAAATTATATGTTTATTCTTTCTTGCGGTGGTTGCAGTCACATACATACATATATAACCAATATTTCCAAAGCGACCTAAAGTATTAAAATTAAATCGCTTAAATCCTCCTCAACGGGATATTATTGACACATTGAACGGTGCCCACTCGTATAAAGTGCTGGACCACGAAAAATACACAGAAAAAGAAAGAAAAAATGGCGAACGAACAGTAGGACTGAATAATAAACTTGTCCCTTAATGCATTGCTCGATTCTCTGACCAATCCACCACAAATGAATTTAATATTCAACATGTATTCCCTAGAATATACAATTTTTGGAGAAAAGATATCTTCATGTTGTTAGAATATGAATAACATAGTTTTGGTTCACAAAATTATCTCAAATTTTTAAGTTTTGCTAGTCAATGCATTCCATATAACTTTTCTCGTCACTCTAATCAAGACTTTCTATTAATTAATTAATAAATCGCTCTCTTTGGTAGCCCTGACATTTTATGCCCCAAAATCAATAAAAAGAACTTCAATTCAAAAATATTGTATTTAAATACACTTTAAGTATGAATGGCGTAGCACTTGCGAGAGTTAATATGAATTCTACCGAAAGCCTAGGCGGATGAACAACAAACTCTTTTTTTTCGGATTTAGATTACTTTTTCCTCAGTAGTAATAAAATTATTTTGAACAAACATTTGTTGTTGTTTTTCTTTCTTGTTTTCAGCTCTTCAAAACATGTGGGGCTGACTGTACAAAATCAAATGAAATACGTCTGAGAGATAACGGTGCTAATAATAATGTGCTGCTTCCAAAACAAATTCATGAAAATTATTTTTTAAAGTTAATTTGTCGTAATGATAGCAGCTTAAACTTTCGGATTGACTTGCATATGAAGAAAAACAAAAGCCACCAAATCCCAAATGCAAAAGCAATTATATATACCCCTGTATCATCTGCGGAAAGTACAATTATAAACTCTGGGAAAGAGGAAGATAATGCAACTGAATATAGATATGGGAGTACAATATTTTTGATTGAAGTACATCTCGCCAAAAACGCCGAAGTTTTTGATGTATATTTGGTAAGTTTATTATACGAAATGATAATGATAAATAGAAAGATAACTCAAAATGCTGCTCATAAAACGCTCTGTTAAAAATACACCAAAACTGCTCCTCATAATCTTATTCCCTTGCCTTAGTAGAAGCTCGTAATTACATATACGTACGTACTATGTAAATATGTTTGCATGTATTTAGATATGGGTTTATAGACGGTCGTCATGAGTTTGGTCTTCTCTATCCATTATTCATTTTAGTCAAATGGCACTTTTATTTATTTTTTTAAAATTCAAATACGAAAACAGTAGAATGGCTAATTTGTTTTTCTCGCCTGGATACCATTAGCATCATTAACATAGTAACGGCAATCCAATGAACCAACCAACGCTCACTGATAACAAACTTTCAGTTGAATTCTACATTATTAGTGTTAGAGAAGGATGTTCATTTATATTTCATCATTCAGATAAAATGAAATGAAAGTGAGTTGGATGGGCCTATTTACTTTGATATAAGCTTGTTAACAAAATTATTAAATAACCTAAGAATGTATGAAAAAAGAAAAAAACTACATACTTACATACACCCTTAGTGTACTCGAACCAACAATTACCAATGGTTCAATAGGATCTGTATTCTTTTTATAATCTCTTAAGCATTACCGAAATATAAGCATTCGAAAAAATGCAAATTAGCTATCCATAAAATGTTTACGTATACGCAGAGTATTATATTTCTTTTAATGTAATGAAAACTGATTAATTTTAATTGATTTACTTTTGAAAAAAACAACAGAAGCTTTATTTTGCAAACCAAGGATATACTGTATATTTGTATTTTGTGTAGCAAACTGACTTGTTCAATGACACAATGCCATCGGTAATGGCTCTCCCATACAAACACTCGTCTCCGTTGACAAAATAACTGGGAATAATTTTTACAAGCTTCTATATAATATAACAATTCATAGACAAAATGTCCGAGCTACCTTCGATCTGAGTGGTCCTTCTGACCAATGCTGGCCGCTTATAGGCGATTTCTTCAGTTGTTAATACGTTTTAAGTGTTTAGCAGAAGGAACACAAATCTACCATCAAACACCTTTCTGACCGTCAATGCGCGTTTATTCAGTTTTTCGTACATGGCCCACATTACTATTATTGCCTCGAAATACATAATCTTAGTGTTTACATAAAGTACATGTACATTTTCGAAAATTGCAAAAACTCTTTACTTTTTAGTTTGTTGATATCAAATTTTAAAAATCAAAACTATTAAAAAAATACCGTGCCATATCATTTAGGTACAGTGGTCGCCAAACATCCACATTAAATTATTTTATTTTTGTATCAAGAATTTTTATCTCTATTTCTTTCTTTCTTTTTTAGTCGGATGACAATTTCTTCACAATCGATTCTTTGCTTGCGAATACAACTTATAATGTATCCGTGACGATGGTACATTCGAACAATAAGTATTCGGTTATTGCTCAACAACAACAATTTACAACATTACGTCGTGGCTATACGCCGGAAAATGTAACTGAAATTAAAGTTACAAATTTCATGGAAGACAAATGGAATCCAATGTTTTTGACTGCAACTCTAACGTGGAAACCAGCAGCAGGTAAATATTAAAAAAAAAAACAAAGAATTCAAACTCAAACAATTTGATTGCGTTAAATATAATTTTAGTTTAATATTTCATAACATGTACATATATGTATGTATGAATTGTTTTTAATTTGTTTTCTTTTTATTTTCTGATTTCTGGTAGACCTCACTTGTCATTACGATGTTATTTCTTTTGCGCCAGAGAGAGCTGAATTTCAGCCTTTAGAAATACGGGATGTAAGTACATAGGTTTACTTGTGTTTGTGCATCAAAGCATGTATATGTATATAAGAATGTTTCATTTTTAATTCCCACAAATTACGCATGATTTATTTTTAATAATATTCTATATAAAAATATACTGACAAATGTTTATTCAATTTTGTGTGAATTTTATATACATACAACATTCGTAAAGTTAGGTTTCCGCACCCATTCCTACTTTTTTCATTATATTTACAAATTATGTGCCATATATATACATTTAAATATTATTATTAAATATAATTTATATAATTGTGGATTTAACAAGACATTTTCATGATATTTGGTATTGTTATGATTATGAAAAATATTCATATTTTTTACGAAATTAATGCTCCAATCTATTCAATACAATCAACATACATATATGCATTAAATTAAGGCTAAAGCCGGGAGATAAAAAAAGAAATTTTCATAAAAAATCAATATAAATAATGAAAAAAAATTATGTCAATAGTTACAAAGACTATCATTGTTTTTTTACTATTCTATCCATACTGTTGGACAGGACCACTATAGCCTTCTGACAAGTCCCGATGATTGTATCATATGCTATTTATTGCTTGTCAGTGATTGGTTTCGTGACAATAACGTCAGTGTTATACACTCAGTCGAATTATCTGGTGTAAATTATCAACTTGACTTTATTAATGCACTACACACTACACTGGTCTAGAACTAATTGTGAATCTATTGATGATTTAAAAGGTGGACTTAGTACAACCATATAAAATAATCCTTAGTTATTGTGAACTTCAAGGGGTATAGTATATACGATTTATCATTGTTATTTTTGCTCAGTCGAAATATGTACAATTGTAATAATGGCGTTTTGTTAATCGCCATATGCGAATTACACATATTTTTCACTCAGTATCAAAGCTTAAAACTTGTTTGTAAATTTCGTGTAGTATTTGCCATATAAAAGAGAAAGGACATTCCCACCACTTTCGTAAACAACATTAAGGGATCAATTCTTTATAAAGATTTTAATTGATTTTGTTTAGGTTTTCTGATGTCGTTTATTTTCTCGATTTTTTTTTTAAGTATTTGCCTAAAAATTTTATTTAAAGAGCACAGTAGCAGTAGCGGCTTAAAAGGGTATCCAATGTAATGATATGCATTTGTGTTCTTCTTGCCAATATACTAGTGGTACATCAATTTTTAGATAATGTCTTTAAATGACAGGTATAAATCCAGTTTTTATAGCTTCCAAATAACGTCACTGCAAACCACCAGGTGGCGCTATATCCTAAATATAAATTAAAAAAAAAAAAACTGTTCTAAATTACAGTACACAGGATAGAGGCAAATTTATAGTCATGTTTTGCCTATGGAGTAATTTTTCCCAGTTTTATTAGGACAAGATAAAGTCTCAAGACTGCCATATAACATATACAAATTTATGTTTATAGATATTTTTAAATACGTTTGTTTTATTTATAAAAATAATTTGAATTAAGAGTATCTATACGAAAGACAAAACGCTTGTAAGTTCATCACAGTTTATAAACGAATCAAATTAGTAGCCATGTTTTTTAAAACCACCACCGCCGCCGCCATAACCACCACCACCGCCGCCACCAAAACCACCGCCACCTCCATAACCACCGCCACCTCCATAACCACCACCTAAACCATGACCACCGCCACCACCGCCTCCACTACCGAAACCACCACCGCCGCCGCCACCTCTTCCTCCACCTAAGCCTCCACCATGACCGCCAGCAGAACCACCACCGGGTCCGAAACCTCCGGAACCACCATGTCCACCACTAAGTCCATTTCCACTGCCACCACCTAGTCCAGAGCCACCACCTAGGCCAGAGCCACCACCTAGGCCAGAGCCACCACCTAGGCCAGAGCCACCCCCATGTCCACCACCTAAGCCAGAGCCACCGCCGAGTCCATTACCACCGCCGCTTCCATGTGATAGAGAGTTACCGCCACCAGGACCGAAACCACCACTACCACCTCCAAGACCAGAACCTGAACCTAGTCCGCCACCACCGCCTCTTCCACCACCTAGTCCACTACCGGAACCACCTCCTGGCCCAAATCCTCCTCCAGAACCACCATGACCTCCACCAGGGCCAAAACCACCACTTGCGCCGCCATGTCCTCCAGGACCGCCGCCGCCTCCGCCTCCACCTAAGCCTGAACCAGAGCCAAATCCACCACCACCGCCGCCTCCTTTACCACCGCCTCCTCCTAAGCCACCTCCAGGACCAAAACCGCCTGAGCCACCGTGACCACCTCCAGGACCAAAGCCGCCTCCACCATGGCCTCCATCAGGACCACCACCAGGGCCAAAGCCTCCACCACCTCCTCCACCGCCTCCTCCGCCACTACCATAAGTCGCTACTTTGCTGCCATAGGGTAAGCAATTAACTGTGCAGTTTATCACTGCCAAGGCAACCAATGTCACCTGCAATAAATCATACACATCCCGTTAAATTTGTCTCAAATAGATGTTTCTATTCTCCAACAACTGTTGCTTATACATACCAAAATTTTGTTCATTGCTGCTTTATTTTAATGTGCCTCTTCTAAAAAGTTTCTATGACTTGACTTGTCTATTTTTTTCTAATTACTAATAAGATCTGTGTTGAAATATTCCCTTTTTATAGCATCGATTTAATACGACAATCGTTTATTATCGTTTATAAATATGTCTGTCGGTGGGCAGCTTCTTTTCACACATGTATTAAATGCCACATGCGGAAAATCTATCATGTACGAATAAGTATTTATTAAATAAAAAAAAAAACAATAAACAACAATAACAATTACAATAACAAATCTAACATTAAACATTCAAACATTTATATTGTATTAATAGATTTAATAATATTGTATTATAATAATGTCGTAAACAATATTGAGGCATCTTTTGCAACATTTGAAAAGGCTTCTTAGCATGGTGTTGTTATTTTGCGGACTTTTAAAATATTTCTGTGAAAATTGACTGAAATTTAAACACGATAATATTAGTAGAACATTACGATTGGATTTTTATTATATGTAGTCCATTATTAGTCCTTAGTGATTATCGAATCCTATCTATCGCACTTGGTTTCTCTCTCATCCTCACTCTCTCAGTCTTTCTGCTACGATCTCTCCCAGTTTTTTTTTCGTAATTGCTGCAGAAAATTCTATAACAAAACGGGATATATATATTTGGCTGGAATTATTCTTACTATGTATTCTTAATAAAGCCTACAGGTTAATATAAAAATATTACCTTGCCATGTTCAAAACCTCACAACTTCTTTGTTTGTTTTTCGTTGTACCGGACAGAACTATTATTGGATCCCTAAAATCGAATATATGTAATAAGTATGTTAATAATTTTATAAAATATTATATGCTTCAGTGGTAATTATACATCTCTTGTAAACAACACCCTGTAATTTGACTGTAATTCTATATACAATATGCATATGTATGTATGTAGATTCAACCGTTTTACATTTTAATCTTTATAAATTTATATACATATGTATATACATACATATGTACATACATACAGTACTAAATTTATTTTTTGCAACAATTGTATCAATACATACATACTACTTTTATATAGAATTATTAAATTTTTTTTCTTCTTTTTATTTTTGATTGTTTTTACATTTTAATTACGTTGTGATTTTCTTAGAATCTTTAAAAGATAATTAATACCGGGTTAAGGTTTATAGTACTAAGATTACATGCGCTTAAACAATATACCCCATACACTGGATTTGCGAAACGTTCCGGGTGTCTGTATAGTTTATTAAAAAGTTTTACGTGATTGCGGTTTTGGACCAGCGGCCATTCGCTAATGACTCTTATAATTAATGTTCCTTTAACGTATTTTTTTTTACCCTACTTTAGGTTTGACGATAAAATAAACTGTAATTTATTTATATTGTATTTATATGTATTTATTGTAATTAGAAAATCATTTAACAATTTTACTAGAAATTTAGACAATATTGATTGCAGCATGATAATGATGGTAGTTTACGTCATTGTTTCTTCGTACATTGAATTATATTTCAGATCCGCAAAATAAAATGTTGCTATTTGAAAAAGTTTATAAATTTCCTAGAAACCCGTTAAGAAATCATTAAATAACTGGTTGCTTGCAAGTATCATATAGAACAATAAACTTTGCATACCTTACGTTTCTTAATTAAACAAAACTAATGCACGTTTAATTATCTATTGGATTATTTAATAATTTTTATAGTACATAAATAAATGAAACTATAAATGAATAAAAATAATTTAAAAATAAGTCAAAATGAAAATAGATAGAAATATTTATTTGTGTAATAATTAAAAACAAAAACAATAAATAAAAATATTTTAACAAAAATTAAAAGAAATTAACTAAATTTGCCAACTATGGTTTACTTATGTTTGTCAACTGTAATGCATATACTCGTACGTTTCGGAAATATTTTCTCTTTAATAATTAAATATGTATGTACTTTGAAAATTTAATACACTTTAGAATATGAAGTGGTTTAGAATATTTTTGTAGTCGTTTAGCTGCAAATCCTACCAATTACAGTTGCCAAAATATTTATCCACCATTTAAACTACAATTATAGTCAACTGTATAAAATGCTTTAAATACTAATCTGTATTTTTAAAGCTATGCTGCGAATGAGTGCTTGATAGAGAATGACATACGAAGAGTGTATGTATGTCGTACTAGAAATTATGAAAATATACATACATACATATACATAATTGGCCATTAAAACCCCTCAGTCAGGATTACGGCCTAGCTGCTCACACCACTCATGTTGTGTGCCTTAATTTTATACTTTGAGTGGCGGGACCAACAGTTTAACGTCGATTCCGAACGACAGATTTTTGAGAAACTTTTTCATGACAGGTTTATTTTACTCTCAGAGTTTTTGCCAGAAATCTGCTAAGAGGAAGTCGCCGAAGAAATGTTTTTTTTGTCATATGTATTTCGTTTTGATGTCTGACCTGGGATTCGAACTCGGGCCTTTCGTCTAATAAACCAACACACTACCTACTAGACTACGGCGAAGATGGCTATGAAAATATGTATTTAATTAAAATCTTAATTCGGTTTACTAAAATTATTTATCGTTCGTATGTTATCTTGGCACCTGACTTACTTACTTACTTAATTGACCTAGCTTCTCACACCACCCATATTGTGTGTGTCAATTTTATTCATAAGTGGTGGAACCTCTACATTTTTGGGAAACTTTTCATGACAGTTTTATTTACTCTCAGAATTTTTGTTGGAAATCTGCTGAGAGGAAGTCGCCGAAGAAATATTTATTTCATATTTCCTTTTGTTTGAGATGTATGGACTGGAGTTTAAACCAGCACACCACCTACTCGACTGCGGCTTTCTTTTTTTAAAGAAAACCTTTTTTGAAATAAATTTATTTAATTGATGTACGGCCTGCCAAAAATATTTTCTAGCACAATAAATTAAATGAAATAATTTATGCAAATAAAAATAGACATTTAAATAATAAATGAAAATGAAAATGAAAAATTATAAAACAAAACTTATTACAAAATATAAAATAAACACGATTTTGAAATTTAAACAATTGAGAAAATTACAAAAAAAAAAAAACTAATGATAAAATGTTTATTAAATATTTATTCTATACTTATTGTATAGAAACATTTTACAACGACGTCATTCTAAAACTGTTTCCTATGGATTATAGAACAGATAAGATCAAATCTAGAACCAATCTTAAATAAACGTAGATAGGATGAGATTCTAGAACTTTTTCGTTCAACTTGTTAGACGAGATGAGAGAAAAAATTTACACAATTACCGTCCAAGAGCAACTCTTTGTGCATACATATTTGGCTGATCCTCATGATGGAACTAAAGGTATGTGGGCTTTCTGAATGGGTTATTTGTAATGTATGGAAATATTTTAACTTTACAAATTCGAAAACAATGATGAAATTGACAAACACTTTAATTACTACACCACGCCATCCTAATTTGACCATACCAGAGGAGAAAAAAAGTTGTATACAAAATCTTTTGTTTTTTATATTCTAAACAGTTAAATATCTTAGCAAAATGTAGATATTTCTTATGTAAAAAGTAAATATGTATGTAATTACATATAATTTCATACATATGTACATACATACATAATTGGCCATTACAACCCTTCAGTCAGGATTACGGCCTAGCTTCTCAACACCACTCATATTGTGTGCGTTAATTTTATACATGAGTGGCGGGACCTACAGTTTAAAGTCGTCTTCGAACGACAGATTTTTTGAGAAGCTTTGCATGGCAATTTTTACTCTCAGAGTTTTTACCTCTCAGAAATCTGCTGAGAGGAAGTCGCCAAAGAAATATTTTCATTTTGATGTCTGACCTGGGATTTGAACTCGGGCCTTTCGTCTAATAAGCCAACACACGACCTTCTAATTTAAAAACATATTTTAAACTTTTCAGATAGGTACGCTATTAAAATTTAAAAGATTAAAAATGGTGTCTTAGTTTTAAGCTTAAAAACATCTTCATTTTCGAGACTACTAGGCGGATAATATATTTATATTCTTGATACTTCAAAATTTGTGCTTTACAGAGAAAGTAAACAATGCAATATACATAAATTAAGAATACAATCTTAGTGTTCCTTTAAAATCTGATATTTTTCTTTAATTAATTTATTTCATGTATTTATTTATTTTAACTTATAGGAGTACTAAAAAATATTTTATTTTCAAAGACAAAATCCAAAAACTTGAAAATTTATTTATTTGAGTTAATATGACCCTTTCTTAATGTTATTTTATTTATTTATTCTCTTGTGCATTTCTTGAATTGTACTGTAATAGTACTTTCTAAATACTGACATACATTTAAATTGGAACATAATTTGTCAAACATTATATTATTTTTTTTTTGTAAATATCTTTTTCAGCCTCGACAGCTCTACAAGTATACAATGGAAAATTTAACTTTTTCATCGGAATATAGAGTCGGTATACGAGCCGTAAATACAAAAAATATGCGTGAAAGTGAATTATTTTGGCTAGCATTTAAAGCTCCCTCTTGTATCGATTGGCATAATTATAATTTTAACATTTGTGGTAAGTTTGTGCAATTTAAAATTATTCAAATTTAAACGAATTATAATCATATAAAGATCAAAGGGAAAACTCTATATTGATTTGTTGTTGTTGTTTTTTTTGATTCACTCAATAAATCTCTTATAGAAAATATAAGTGGAAAAAATAAGAACAACTCAGAGTAAATTTATGTGCCGTTTCAGCAAGACAAGTGATTTCACATGTTTGTCTGTTTATATGGAAAACAAGAAAACACGAAAACACTCAATGGAGTGCTTGACCTTAAGGGATGATACCCTACTAAATATTAGGTATAACATTTCAATACATAGGGCCTTTGAATTTAAATTTACTATGAGTTCTACTTGGGGGTACCTATACTTTTAAGGTGGAAAAATGTGGAGTTAACAGAAAGTTTTCCATATTTTGCTTATGGCTGGTGGAAAACATTAATTTTTTGATTTATTATAGGAATATAAATTAATAAAATAAATTCGTAAAAAATTTTACATATATTGGGGTACCTAGACTCTGGCGGAAAGAGCGATATTAAACTCAATTAAAAATTAAATTGAATTGAATTTAGCAGGTGGTCCACTATTTATGCAACTACAGTTCTGAAATCTACGGATTTAAGCAATGAAAAAGACGAATCTTACCTGTAGCACACTGGAGTTTGACATCTTAGGAGATAATCTCGCAGTAATAAAAGTTTTAGCATTAAAACAAAATTGACATTACAAATTAATGTTACCGGAGCAGACATTCATGGAAATGTAATATGAATTATAAAGTTGATTTCCAATCATGATCTGAATAAATTCTAAATCCTTTTTCTGACACAATTAAGTTGCTGAATTTTAATAAACTGACAATAGGGCTATTTATTGAAACTATTGTGAGCCAATTGTTATGTAGATTTTTCTAAATATGTACATAACACACATAAATTTTATCACATAACATTCCTGAGTACAAAGATTTTTCCCATTGAAAAATTTAATATACCTTTACTAATTTTATACTAAAGATGTTTTAAATAGATAAATATTTTTAATTTTAATATAAAGCACCAGCCGCTCCCCAGGGATTGCAAATTGATGAAATATTTGAAGATAAAAATATTTATGCACTTAACATAAGTTGGTTGCCGCCCACTCATTTGCCAGATAATTACACGCTGCGTATCCATGATGGTGAAACAAAAATCTATCATTTAAAAAAGGTAAGTGGCTAAGTAGGTTACATGAATGATTTGGCATTTGATTTGGATGTTCAATTCATAGTTTTCATACTTACAGGCTATATTTGTACATACATATTTGTAGGTGTATATCGTTGTTTACCAATGTTCAATATAAAGAGGATTTCTATTCAATTGTAACAAATTTATTTGGAATTAATTTCAATTCCTATTGTAAACAACTACAACATCTTGGTCGTATTTTGTTTATTTGGCACAATAAGAAAAGTCAATAGATTTTAATCTGTAGAATTCGTTTTAATAATAATGTTGATAAACAATAAACCGTCGATTCGTTTTATTAATTGTTTACCAACAACAATTATAATACGGATAAATTTTTGCAAATGTAATTGATATTAAAGCCATAACAGTAATACAAATTAATAGATGATGGGGAAATAATAGGTTGTATTAGTAGAGAAGACCATCATTCTGTTCATGTGCGCAATCCACGTCTAACGTGAAACAATATGAACCAATCTCTGCGAGACCTTTGCATTTTTTCCAGTCTGACAGTCTTACAAAAGGTGCTCACGTGATCTGACATAATACAGCCCTAATGTTATAGGATATATTAGACTCCTATGGAATTAAAACTATCTCCACTGCTTTTACAGAAAGCATTTCACTTTTATGAATGCACGAGCGATCCGATGGTGACCAAATGAAGTTATATGCAGACAAAATAATTCCAAACCCTATTACATTTCTTTTTCTTTTATTTCATTTATTGACCGAGTTGCACCAAAATAGGGAAGAAGTTGGTCAGAGCAAGGGCTGCACATCCGCAGATTTATATTTAATATTCTCTTTCATGATTACCTTATTAATATAGAGTAGCGTAGAAGCATATTCGTAATGTGAATTGACAAGCCAAATGGCTTTTATTTTCGATTTAATGTCAAATATGTACATATGTATGTATATACAATGTTGATAAGATTGTGAATTTAAGTAATATTTTGAACTTTTTACTGAATCATAACGAGACAGAAAAAAGTCTGTATCTTAAATTGCAAATTGTTGAATTTTGTATATTTGTTTATAATTTCCACATGAGTTTTGGAATTCGGTTTTGGAGCCTCTTATTCACTAAAAATTGTGTGCGAATTACAAAACTCGTTTCAAGGGCTTTGGCAATATGTACTCATTAAAAAAGATAAATAACTGCAGGTTAACGCTGTAAAACAATTCGTACATCCCTACAGCATTACCCTAAACACATTACATATCATTGTATATAGCTAATGCCAAACAAATACGGTTTCATTTAATCTTCTTTGTTTACTTTTAGGATGTTAATAATATTTTTATACCGCACATCACCCTTCATGGAGTGCTTTATGTGGTGAATCTAACAGCATCAACACCCGGAGGACATGCGACAACTTCTTATAGAAATATACCAAAAACCATAATACATGTACCAGGTGAGGTGAATAATAAATGTTTCGTAAAATCTCAATTATATATACTATAACTGCATACATACATACATACATACAGTAGATATTCATATACATATACGAGTACATACTACATACATATATATTTTATAAACCTAAATACACTTGAAATTTGTAAAATTTTGTTACCAACAACAAAAAAATTTGAGTGAAATTATTTTCATAATTTATATGCAAGTACATACATATGTAAGAAAACATTGTATCTCAGTGTATCTCTGTATCTTTTAAAACGCTCAAGTGTAATTCACACAGCTGTTACCAGGAGCTTAGACATTTTATTTACATTGAACTTTATTATTGGACTGACACTCACAGCAAGACTTTTTCTTTTACTCATGTAAGATATGATGAGATTCAAATAGCTACTGTCAGGTTCTTAGAAATATTATTTTTCCTTGTAGTGGACATCACTATGTACTCCTAATCAATATAATTTGTTAATATTAAAAAATAATTTTTTGAGCGAAAAGAAAAGACGAGTTAGTGTTTGCTTATATTTGACTAGAAATTGCTTAAATCTTAAGAGTAGTAGTGTGACTGAAAATTATGATTATCAATAGTCTAACCATAAAACCTACCAGCTTTAAAGAAATAATGAAATGAAAACAAATAAATTTTAAATCTGTACACATCATTCGCTTAAAACCATTAAAACCAAAAATATACCTCGATTGTCACAGAAATTCGAGTATGTAGTATGTATACTAAATTCTTAAAGTTTCAAAAGCAAAATTTGGTAGCGTTTCCAAACTGATATACCGAGTATAGAATGGGAAACTACTTACACCGTTCTATGCAAACCTCTTGCTTATTATAAAAAGGCAACGTTTCAATTTTTGCATTCAGCTAGCTTAGTCTAGATCCCTGTAACGGTTCTATTTACTGATTTAAATATGAGCTTCCCTAACCTCAAAAGATGTAACGTTTGACTCTAGTGTTGTAAACTTGTGCTGCTATACTAGATTTTAACTTTTCTTGGATTTTTCGGATTTTCATCCATATTTGATCTTACACAGATCACAGTAATATTCATCGTTTCAATTCTTTCATTCCACGAGTATTGTCACTTCGGGAGTTGTGTACAGTGTTGTAAAGTTGCAGAGGTAAAAGGTGAAACGATATATTACAAACCTATGTACATACTATATGGTTTTCTTACTTGTGCTTTCTTGTTTTATTTTCTAATTAGCAGACTGTGACTGTTTCATACTGGATTTAATAATCTCACGCAGTGCTTGTGCACTTGTGTACGATTGTATGTAGTCAATTGCACTTACATTGGTATTTTGCAAAACCGACAAAATTCTTAAGTTTAAAAAAATACAAAAAAAAGAACCAAATAAGTAAATTCCTAACATTCATTATTCATATTATTTTATAATTGGTTTTGTTGTTGTTGTAGAAAAGAATCCTTTTGTAAAATTGATCGCTGGTATATTAGCACCCATATTGTGTGTTGCCGTTTTATCACTGACGTTGTACATAATTCACCATCGTCGGGTAAAGCTGAAACGTTATCGTAAGGAGAGAAGTAAATATTTTCAGGTAACATTTTCCAGTTTTCTCTACTTTCTAAAATTTAAATTTCGTTTTTTTTTTTTTAAATTTCATTTAGGAACTTGAAAAGAAATCCCCTTTTGATCCAAAGGATAACTTTAATTTGGCTACTAGTATTAAGCAGACTTCCTACGCCTGTCAGGTTGATTTGGATGAATTAACGCTGTTCAATGATGACATGGAAATTGAGCGTAAAAACTTAACTCTTTACGAAGTTTTGGGTGAAGGCGCATTTGGTTTGGTTAAACGTGGCGTATACCAGGATGACAAAGAGGGCACTATACAGGAAGTGGCTGTCAAAATGTTGAAAGGTATTTAATCAATATTAATATATCATCAATATAATTATGGACGATAAGTCATTTCTTTTTTGTAGACCATCCGTCAGCTGATGAAATACGTGCTTTCGGTCTTGAAATCGAAGTTATGAAATCAGTAAAGAAACACCCGAATATTGTAAGCATGATAGGACATTGTACCCGTCTTAGCACAGAAATGATGTTGTTGACCGAATACTGCAGTTATGGTAACTTACTAAACTTTTTAAGGTGATTTCTTTTTTAAATCTAAAGAAATAATATACAATAAGGGTTGGTAGAAGTTTATACCGGTCAGATTGTTGGACCGACGTAGTAAAAGTAGACTGACAAGGAGAAGAAAATCCACAACACAATCCGACAATCTTACCTACTTAGATAAAACGCGATTTGATTGAAAGTCAGTTAATAAAATTTACAGTTCATATTCGATTAAATATATGTATGTATGATCAAACGAAAACAACGCCAGTACTCGTAAAATTGTAGAGACGATCGGAGACAATAATTCTAACTTTTTTTTCTAAATCAATTCAGACGCTGAATATTCGACTCCAGCTTTTCATATAGAATCGTATTTAACCAAATTGGAAGTAGCAAAGCATATTTTTCAAACGATACCACATCTCCGGAATGCAAATTCAGTCGGAAACAACGTCGCTGATGGTAAAATTGTGGAATAAAACTAGAAACAGAACTTCGAGTAAACTAACCTCGACGTTAATAGCTATAGTTAGTGACCGTCAACAATGACCTTAGTTCAGCTTCTAACCATCATGAAATTTTTGGTTAAATCCTGTACATTAGACTCTATTGAGTTGCTATATTGTTTCGAATTAGACATGTGCATTAAAAGCATGATATTTGCTACAAAAATTAATCGCTACTGATAAGAACTTTTGAACTCGATATATCAAAACCACACTCTAATTCGATTTGTGTATACTATGTAGGATTTGTACCAAACATGCATACAATGATGAATGGAATTAATCACTCAGAACGCAGCTCCGCTTAACTTTGTAATCTTGAATATGGCATTTGAGCCAAAAAGCACTCATCAAACAATGCTTGTAAACACAAAAGAAATTATCACAATTAAGGTTATGTTATTATTACATGTGCCTTTAAGACTTCAAAGATGTTGGCTTTCATGATGCCTCTCTTTCCCTTTGGATTATGTATGATCTTAACTAAGACATATTTGTATTAATAATAATTCCTATATTTTATCAGAATATGTGTTAAATTCTTTGTGAATGTATAATTAAAAAGTAACCATTTCTATAAATTTTGTATTCGAATTGTTTATAGAACATGCAAACTAATGCGAAAGAATTATTTTCTATTTAACAGAGATGAATGGCGTTTTCTACATGAATTGCAACGACGGAAACAAATTCTTACCAAATGTTTTGTGGACATTGAACTACCGCAAATTACCGAACCATACAATAAAACGAAGGAAAGTAATAATAAAGAGAATATACCAACAACTCCCATTTCGCCTGACCATAAACAAATCGTGGGCGTAATAAAAGTCAAAAACAATTCAGAACTCACGTATAGTCTTTCCACAAAATTCAATAGTTTCAAACACACCAGCAATGAAGAGTATGATCCTGTAAATGATAATTATATAACAAAAAAATTTAAAGAAAAACTTAAAGCAGCTAAAATGGATATTAAAAGTTTAAAGTTTTTCATTAGCAATGGCAGTGATAATATGAAGAACATTGACAGTACAATTGGGAATAACGCCCAGCATATAGAAAATTTAAATTCAGTAATAAGAAAAACGGAAACAAGTAGTAGTGCGCCTATTTCCGGAATTATATCTCCGGTAGCCGAAAATAAATCTTATGATTATCATAGTTGTTGTACGAATTCATGCAAAAATGATGTTGATGTGATTATGCGTAATGCTGTTGATGCAGCAGCTATATCAACAAACTGTGATACAAAAGCATTAGATTTTATGCAACAAAATAAAGACACTCAAATAAAAACAGCTCAATGTACAGCAATTGAAGTTAAGAACTGTAATTGTAGGTTACATCATCATCATCAACAACAACAACAGCAACAATTAATTAAGAATAAAAATACATTTAATACTGTCGTAGAAAACCTATCATATTTTAAATCCTACAGTTCAAGCATGCTCCACGAAAACTTAAAAGACACTTTAACAACGCCAACAACCACAAATCTAAAAACTGCTGCATCTGCTACAAGTAACATTCATAATCAGTACTCAGTGAGCAATATTAATGACTATAGCAGACTACCTTTAGCATGTGGCGATTTACTAGATATAGCGCGTCAAGTAGCTGTTGGTATGGTAAGATATTTTTTTACTTAAATTTTGGAAATTTTAATTTTTCTGTTTTTTTGTTTTTTTCTTAATTCATAGGAGTTCTTAGCCAAAAGCAAAGTGGTACACCGCGATTTAGCAGCACGCAACATCTTGGTAACCAGAGACAGAACGGTTAAAATTTCCGACTTTGGGTATGTATAGGTTAGGTTATGGTGTAACAAAAATTTTTATTTGCACTACGTATCGGTCAGCTTATTACACATATATATTATAAGGATTTATATATTAAGGATTTATTGAATTTGTGGAATTGTATGGGACTTATTTATTGTTACACCCGTTAGAGACAAGCTCATAATGTTTTATGATCTACCAGCTCAATCTTTGGGATGTTAAGAACGACAATCAGTTAGTTGAGATCAAAAACAGACTATTTTTACACGTACAGTGCTTTGTCCTTTCCAACTGTGCAGTTAATGTAAAACCAGCTCATAAATTTACGATTCTAATAAGTATACACATTACACTCAGTCTAGAATGTAAGCTTTACTTCATATAAACTCCTTTCTAAGCCTTAATTCTTAACTTTCCAACATTAGCTTAAAAAGTGGTGAAGACTTATGACGATGCCGTAACACATTGCAAACTTGATCAATTAGAAAAATTATGTAGAAAACAATTAATTTTAAGTAATAATTTATAATTTTTTTTTTCAGTTTAAGTCGAGATGTGTATCAGGAAAATATGTATAAGAAAACTGGAAATGGTAAATTGCCTATAAAATGGTTGGCACTAGAATCCATGACCCACCAGGTATATACAACACAGAGTGATGTGTAAGTATTTAGAAAAAAAAAATGTTTAAACTTATAAACCCTGTCACGGAACAGGAGTGTACTGATGAAACGTACACAAAAATTTCTTAAATGTTTCATTAATATATATTTGTATTTTTAATTTCTTAGCTGGTCCTATGGAATTTTATTGTATGAAATTGTTACATTAGGCTCTACACCCTATCCTTCGATACCCACAAATAATCTACTGGAATTGCTTAAACGTGGTTATCGCATGGAAAAGCCAAAAAACTGCGGGCAAGAGTTGTAAGTAAAAATATTCTAATAAGTTTCGAAAGTAAGTTTTTAAAATAAGTCCTTTGCGCATTATTTTTGTACACATATCTGTACGTATGTAAGTATGCATGTTTAATTTTCATTAATTTAAAAAAAACGAAAGTAAAGTGTTTCTAATTAATTTATGTTCGTGAATCTAAATAATTTTATATTTGTTAAATTCATTTTATGTATGTATATTGAATATCAGTTCTCTATTATTATAGCTACAATTTGATGCGCTCCTGCTGGAATGAACATCCAAATGAGAGACCAACATTTACTGAAATTGTTCAGAAAATTGATGTTATGCTGAAGAACTTTAGTATTCAAACCGATGACAATACAATTAAAACTGAAAAAGAAATCATTGCTTCTGTTTCTGACAAAACGGAAAAATTAAAAGAATTGCATTATTTAGGTCAACACGAAAGGTGGGCATATGAATAATTATAAACTTATATTGAAAAGGCTTAAACGCCTGATAGCTTAAATATCGCATAAATATCTTTCTGTTGGTTTGTTTTTTTTTTTGTATTTATTTATTTTTTTTATTTCATAAAATATCCTTCGTGAAGTCGCCGTGGTCTAGTAGGTAGTGTGTTGGCTTATTAGACGAAAGGCCCGAGTTCGAATCCCAAGTCAGACATCAAAATGAAATATGAAAAAATATTTCTTCGGCGACTTCCTCTCAGCAGATTTCTGGCAAAAACTCTGAGAGTAAAAATTGCCATGAAAAAGCTTCTCAAAAAATCTGTCGTTCGGAGTCGACTTTAAACTGTAGGTCCCGCCACTCATGTATAAAATTAACGTACACAACATTAGTGGTGTTGAGAAGCTAGGCCGTAATCCTGACTAAAGGGTTGTAATGGCCAATTATGTATGTATGTAAAATATCCTTCGTAAACAATACCGCTACCAACACCTTCAGTGATGTCTAATGTGAATAATAAGCGATATAAATAAATAGCAACTTATCTCATTAGCTTACTCCCACCACAAATTATTTAATGAACGCAAGATTCTGTTGTTAATATTCCAATTCGTTTTATTTCTTTTTGTGTACAAAACGATTGATCAGGACTAGCTTTTTCCAACCAGCTATTTTGCGAAACTTGAGAATACTTTTCTGTAAAAAAAATATGCAAGTAGAAGTACTCTATCCTTAACGCTCATGCCCTGATTGAAAAAATAAATTTTGCTGAAATATTTGCGAATAATTTTTACTGTTCTAGATCCAAAAATCCCAAGGATAGAATATAAGAATAAGGCACAGGAATAAAGTTCGAAAACCTCTAGTTTGCATGAGCAAAAAACGAAACTTTCAATTTACAACAATATCCAATGTTTTTCCATTTGTGGTGGTTCTTTACAGTTGTCCATTTTCTCCTTATCATCAAGTGCCGTTGCTAAAGAATTCAAAATCTTAAACATGCATTCGACCACGCATTTTTAATGACCTTATTTAGGCTATAGGTATATCGTACAGATGCTGATAACAATACTCCCATGTCTCCATTCTCTCTTATTAACTAATTAATTAGGTTAATAATATAAAGGGTCCGCCAAATAACTTTTTTTTTTTTTGAAAAAGCTTTAAAAAAACTACTGAATATTTTCTCAAATTTCTTTTTTTATTTGAAAGTACAATCCTTCCGGTTAATAATGGAAAATAATTTCATTCAAATGGCTGCCTCGGCTGGCCATGCAGTAGCCTATACGATCGGTCCAATTTTTAAGCACATTATCGATTGTGTGCAGCTGTATTTCACCAATGGCTTCACGAATATTGTCCTTTAAAGCGTCAATTGTCTCTGGCTTGTCGGCGTAACACTTATCTTTGACGGCACCCCACAAATAATAGTCCAACGGTGTCAAATCGCAGCTCCGAGGTGGCCAAACGACATCAGCTCTGTGGCTGATAATGCGATCTTCAAAAACAGGGCGCAAAACATCGAGTGTAGCTTCGGCTGTGTGGCACGTAGCGCCGTCTTGTTGAAACCAAATGTTGTCAATATCCTCCTCTTCAATTTTTGTGAACAAAAATTCGTTCAACATGGCCCGATAACGATCGCCATTGACCGTAACGGTCACTCCTTGCTCATTTTCGAAGAAGAATGGCCCAATTATGCCTCTGGACCAAAATCCGCACCAAACAGTGACTCGTTTTGGGTGCGTCGGCTTTTCAATGTATGCGTGAGGGTTTTCTGTGCCCCAAAATGCGACAATTTTGCTTGTTTACATACCCGCCAAGATCAAAATGAGCTTCATCTGAAAAGATGATTACATACATACATACATAATTGGCCATTACAATCCTTCAGTCAGGATTACGGCCTAGCTTCTCAACACCACTCATGTTGTGTGCGTTAATTTTATACATGAGTGGCGGGACCTACAGTTTAAAGTCGACTCCGAACGACAGATTTTTTTTTGAGAAGCTTTTCATGGCAATTTTTACTCTCAGAGTTTTTGCCAGAAATCTGCTGAGAGGAAGTCGCCGAAGAAATATTTTCATATTTTCGTTTTGATGTCTGACCTGGGATTCGAACTCGGGCCTTTCGTCTAATAAGCCAACACACTACCTACTAGACCACGGCGACTTCAATGATGATGATTTTTTGCCAAAATCGGCATCTTCTGTAAGTCACACACAACCATATTCGTTCAGCGAAAGGATAAAACTAATTATCTGTCAAATCAGACATGAGCTAAGTGTTACCATTCCATACGAAATAAGCACTAGTTGAAAAAAAAACGTTAGATGGCGGACCCGATATTTAGGAGAACACAAATATAATTATATACGCCTTTAATATCAAGAATGCATCCAGTATTCGTACTAACCTCACTTTACCTTCAGTTTAACGAGCGTAAACGTTAATTGTTAATATAATTATTATTGCTTAAATTAAACTAAACTGACTTATGCTATTTATAGGCATTTAATTTAATTCAATTCAATTATAATGAAATACTTTTTTCTTTACAGCGCCGTACAACATCTTTCAAGTGACAATTCATATTTAACACCTGTACATCAATAGTTTAGATAATGTATAAACAAACCGAGTAACTGAGTACAAATGATTTTGAAATTAATTGCTTTCTAGATGTAAGATTTCTTAAGAGAAACTGTTACATTAATTAAGATCATAAACACTTTTGCATACCAGTCAATGTGTATCCTTAATGTTTAAGTAAAGCTACTCGCATAATTGAAAGTATATATGTATGTTTAAAAAATCTTTTTACAGCACAGTTACCCAGATGACATTCTCACCTTCTGTTTATCTAAATATATATGTATATGTATGTTTAACTGAAGAACGGAGAATTAAAAATGTATTCTACATTTCTTTACGTTAAGCTTATTGGTTTACTGTCTGCGCAGTCTAGTTTTAAGTTTTAAATATTTTTATTGTTTTTTATATATTATTTATTATGAGACATGTTATCCCGAAATTAAGACTTAAAATATTACTAATCCCTTTATAAGAGAAACTCTTGAAAAAAATTACGATGCAAAAAAAAAAATAAAAATTTCAAATTGTTTTAAATTGTAAAGAATTCATACAAATACAAAGGTTTGATTTTTTTCATCATCAGATACTATAAATTCATATGTTTACAGGTTTCAGTTTGAATACACATATGTATGTATGTTTAACTAATCTTCTAAACTAAACCGGCTTAACTCTGAAGTTAAATTGACAAAAGCAAACTAATTAAAAATTCACACATTTACATACATAAGTGTGTTTGCTGTTTATTTATTTATAAGTTTTATACAAAACTTTCTAAATACATAAAGTATTTTTTAAAACGTATGATAGAAAACCATGATCTTATAGAATAATATACATGCTTTTGCTTTGAGTTGTTGTTGAACTCTGTTAAAATTAATTTATTATTGTTCTTCAAATTATAGAACCCGTACAAGATTTAATACTATTTCACAAAGAAGATTATCAACCCAAGCACAAATAAAGACATATTGCAAACAGTATTAAGCTTAATGCGAACCTTGTTTAGCACCAAGATCCACTTCTGAAGGGAACAATATTTTATTGATAGCATCTGTACGAGAGTTGTATCTGTATTGCAATAATTTTCGAAACCGACTCAAAAAAACATATGTATTAATATGTAATTCAAAAAGGCGATATTTATTATTTCATGTGTTTTCAGTTCATCATAACAATATTATTTTTATTTACATTTTAAAACAATAGTTTTAACAAAACTTTCGACTTTCCATAAATGGAAATTATAATTAAAAAAATATTTAAAAATACAAAAGAAAAAGGAAATTAATGCCTCGTTTGGTGGCGTTTAAAGGCCAAGATAAGTTAGGAAACTTTAAAAGAATGAAATCAAATAATAAATTATATTAAATTAAAATCTAAGGCCTATTATAGTCTAGGCCCAATATGTTACGAGCCTGAAAAAAAAACAACAACAAATATAAAAATTATACGCGAATTTTAAATAAATGGTAAACTTACTGTAATAAAAGCTGAGTTAAATGATCTTTGGAACTTGTGTTTCACATCTTCGGTTTGCTGAAGCATAAATTGCAACTGAACTGCATCATCCATACGATTCTTTAAAAACTCCCAAGTATTTGTGTGTTGTGGCGAATTATCCTGCATCATATATAATTCGGTCATTTTCATAATTGTCGCCAAACCAATTCGCCTAGTATACCATCCGATCTAAAAAACGGAATATGGGAAATACATAATAAATAATGGTTACAACTAACTTCACGTAGTTGTGTAACTTTAACTATCAGTTGTTAAAATTCTTTTAATATCCTAAATAATATTCTTTGTGAAATAAATTCTAAATTTTATTGATTTCAATATCATTCATTCAAGTTGATTTTGAGAACAGACGACCTTAGAGATGAAATGAAGTGCTTTTCTGTTTAGAGGACAAAGAGCTCCCTTATAATATATAGAGCGAGTTGTTTTAAAATATATCAGATAAAAGTAATTTTATATTTTAATTTTAAAGAACCATTTGAGCACCATATTTCTTAATACTTACATCTACGGAACGATCGCCTGAGTAATAACAAATATCATCGACTAGAGTTAGCACTTGGGCTAACGCTGTTGAGGCATTTTGAGGCAACGCTATTAAGGCCAAGGCCTGTGGCCATTGAGCTTTAAAAGGAGCTATCATTTCCAAACGTAATCGAACAAAACGCACCAAAAATTCCAGTGGATCACTTATTTCTTTTTCACCATTATTCGTTTCCTCTTGAAGCATTTTCAACAGCGCCTCATTACACTTGCCATTAAAATGGGACACCAATTCAAAGCCGCCCTCGGGAAACATTCCATGCGCTACACTGGGAAAACCAACTTGTTCAGCGCCCTGTACAATAGCGTTGCGAGTCCAACCTAACGTAGGAACATGTTGTAAAGCAGCTTCTAAAATTTGTGTACGTATAGCATCCGCTTTGGCATTTTTTGCATCATCTTCTTGTTGCTTTTTAGATTTTTCTCGCTCTTCAAATTCCTTTTCGCGCTGCTCCTCTTTAGCTCTGAATTGATCGATTGTAGCAGCAGCAGCATCATCTCTTGTTGATTTTTTGCAATAATTTCGGTGGTGACGTAATTGTGTTTGAAGACTACTCATCTTTAAGGTCGTTGGCGGTGAATGCGTCGTTTTTGTTGTCTGTTTATAAGTTTCATTAGTATGATTTATCTGTTGACTGCCACTGTTGACTTGTGTTAAAGAACGGCAAGCAAAGTGATGACTTAGATTTACATCTAAAACATAGAAAAACAGAGGAATGAAATATACTTGCATATGTATTATATTATTAGTGGGGAATTTTAGTTTTATTTATCTATATACATATATTTGTTTGGTTTTTTTTTTCTTTCTATATGTAATGAAATTAACACGATTATTTTTAATATTCATTTCAAAAAAAATAAAAAAGTTTCATATATTTCTCACCTATCTGTTAATTATTGTATCTACGATTTGAATTTGTGGCTATTTTTGCATTAGGGGCAATGCAGTAGTCCGCCTGGAATTACCAACTTGATGGGTACATCTATTTTGCAAATAAAATTTAAACTTTTTTTCAAATCGACTCTAATCTTCTTTCTATATTTTTCTAAATATAATCATAGATTCGTTTCCTCAAAAAAAAAAAATTTACGTGCTGTATATTCACTTAAAAACTATTAACAGCTGGATAATCTAATTCAAACGAATAATATAAGTTAGCAGATACATCACGTATAAAAAAAAACAAAGCAAAAAGAAGCACAAACTTGAAAGAACATAAATAGATCACCATTGTCAACCCTGACCTGTCCGTTGTTATTATTTCCCTTAAACCCAATATTAATTAAAATACAAAAAATATAAATTTTGATTTAAATTAATATTTATTCACAACATTACATTACATCAGCATTAACTGTTTTTGACTGCTGAGAATTTTCCAAACATTCACTGGCTCTCGATAATAAACTACGCATTAAATCGAATGTACATAGATTTTGATTTAAAATATTTATTTGCTTTCCATGATCCAATTCTAAGTGCAACTTCGTGTCTCTGTCGTTAGCCACGTTAATATCCAGCAAATTTAATTGATTCAATTGCGGTCGTTCCACGCCTCGTTCAACGTTATGAAGTTCGGCTTTAAAATGGGCAATTGAAAAATCCAGAGCCTTTCTCAATAATTGCAAATACTTCTCATCTATTTCTCGAGCGAAATCCCAAAAACCGGTACGATTGTGCAAATCCTTGAGAGCAAAATAACGTATGGCATTGAGAGAGGAAATGATTTTATCGGAATTTTCTAAAAGATCAGTTTCGACTCCCTGAGGCAAATGCCATATGTTTTGCATAAACAATGAGCGGAAATAGGCACCACAAAAAGCTAAAGGCAAATCGGTTTGCATTTTCAACGCATCTGCCACCAAGTCCTTATAGAGCGTGGCCAAATAGCCAGCAATGCCATGATGTTGAACGGATTTCATAAGATTTTTTAGTATAGCATACTTGCCTTCATCTTCGAAACTCAAGATGTACAGACGCAAAACCTTAAGTCCTAATTGACGTAACTGAGTGTGAGCAGAATAGCCCACTAGATTGCAAAGAGTAATGCAAAATGATTTATGCACGTCCAAATCGAGAGATAAAACCGAAATTTTATAATGCTTAAGATTTTGAAGAAGTTTCTGCATAAGCAACACTGCTTTTTCATGCAAAGCCGGCTCGTCTTGTAACAGAAGCTGATACACCAAATATAAGCCAGACTCCATCAGATACAAAGGGTGGTATACCTTAGGCACAACGTTTAGATCTATGCCCTCCTTAATCACCATGTAATAGTAAATGGCCAAACTTTCTAAGGGTAGCTTTTCGTTAATCATAAAAATATTCGAAGAACTAAGTTCAAAGATTCCTTTCGTTTCATCTAAATGTCTTTTACAACGAGATCTAGGCTCAACAAAGGATAATAGAAATAAAGGATCCCCTATGCATTTTGTAATACCCTTTGTAAGCGATGTGGCACACTGTAAGGAATAGGTATTGCTTTTCTTTTGGCCATCGTTTGATAGATCGAGCAGAGACAGCGGTTTTCCTAATAGTTGCACTAGGAAGCAGCATAAGACATTACGTTTGGTGATGCCTACAGGATGAAATATATCCTTGTCATCCTGAGGCGAAGAACAAATGTTCTCTATTAAAGGATCATAGAATAGGCCCACCGTAATATAGTGCATTAAAAGGGCTTGTATTTGATTATCTTGTTCCAACAAACGTTTTTGCTTGTCATCGTATCCTTCTTTCAAATAGTCTGGCACAGGTAATCCTTCTAAGCGTGAACATATGGAATTCAAACTCCACTCCAGGGCTCGGGGTTTCTGATCGCCATGACGTAATAGAACAATCTGAAGAGCTCTTAAAGCCGAGGTGAAGACGTATTCACATTTATTTTCCTCTATTAATTCCAGTAATTCTAATAACAGTTCTTCCGTCGGGGCATGGGCTGCTACCAGTTTAAACAGTTCTTCGGCACAACCATATAACGCCACATTTTCATGGTAAGATTTATCGTTGAGATTTTCCAGGATTACTTCATGATATAAATCCATAGCTATTTTGGGTAGACATTGAAGGTTTCGTGGTGCCTCTTTGTTACTGGTAAACAACAGAGCTACACCTTCATACTGCTGTTCCTTGATCAGCTGTTTGACTAAGAGCTTTAGGTTCTCAGCAGAGCACTCCTCTACAGCCGGCTTTACTAAATTACTCATGATTTCCAAAGAAACTTTAAATTTTCTTCAACTTTTTTCAAATGAACCTTCTTTTTTTAACTGAATTAAATATTTTTTAATTTATAATATTAATAATTTTAATTTAAAAGCAAAATTTATCGCACTTAAGAATTTTTATGACCACACACAACTTTGCTTTTGCCGAATGTCAAAATGTAGAAGAAAAAAAACAATAATAATTCACACACACTCATACGCATACGAAATGCGCTCTCTTTAAACTCAGCATCAGCATGAAAGGAACTTTCGTAATAGAATTGTCAAAATTCTTTTTAGAATATTGTGAAATAACTCAAGTCCTATGACTTATTAAATAAATTTAAATAATTTCCAAGGAAACTTACTTCTATTATTTAGAAATTTTTGTAATTTAATAAATCTATTTAAAGAACTAAAATTTGCCATTGTTTTCGTTCAAAAATTGTACAATTTAAAATCTATATTTATGACTTCTCTACCACTAGAGTAAATAGAAACTAATAAGAATTTGACAGTTATGTGTGAGATTTTTATTAGAAATTGGAAAAGAAAACAAAACTAGCAAGAGCAATAGAGTACAACTATAAAGAGTTGCTTTGAAAAGATACATAGTTGTTATTTATAGCAGTATCTATTAAAAAAAAATACCATGTTTCGAAAGCGACGGAAGTTAAAAATCCGTTAATGTTTTAAATTAAAAAAAGAAAAGCTTACGTAGTGAATTGAATATGTAGTATATAGAAATTTACCAAACAATTTGTTAAAATACAAATTAAAAATAAACTGGATATAGGTTTCTCAAAACCAGTAATACCTATTGAGGTACTAATTTGCTGAGTGGGGTGCGCAAAATATTCACCAATTTTATAATAAAACGCAATTTAATAGATTAATTTACACTAATAAATAAAATATGGAAAACTAATATTTATAGATTTGTTTACTGTATGTAACTACTTTTATCTATTTCGTTGTTCCTTGTTAAAGAAAAAACGCTGTTTTAGCAATAAATACATACCTTGAATTATTTCTTATTAAAGAAAATAACGCTATTTTAGCAATATCATTTCCTAAACAGTCTGGTATCACTTCGGTGAAATTCTTATTACACCGAAATGACATTTCTCTCTTTGATTCATATTCAGTCGTTTCTCGACTGGCGTCGCGGTGTAAATTTTTTAAAGTGGACGGATGAACGTAAATAATAGTGATAATAAAAATAATTTTAATTTTTCAAAAAGAGGTGAAATTTTTATAGAAATTTAGCACAGAATTGTGGTACAATTAATAAATGAATGTTTTTATACGCTCATTTATTCACTTTCTTTAATAAAACACCATTTATAACTTTTTGATTTTAACAAATTCAGTCGAGTGTAAAAAATATTGTGTTTTTTCTCTATAAATTTCTTTTTTGGTGTTCTTATTTTAACTCTCATTTTTCGTTTGTTCTATTTTGCACATCAACAAAAACGAAGAATTATGAATAGAGAAGAGAGCAAATGATAAAAGAGGGTGGATAAAAAATTGCAGAAAAAATCAAATGATGAAAATTTATTAAAAGAATAATGATGTTATTTAATCAATTAAAAAATAATTGTGAAATAAATTTAAGTGAAGATGTTGATTTAATTTAAGAGGTGGTTAAGTAAAAGCCTTGAAAATAAAAATTTTGTTTGCATGAGGAAAAAAGGTGCTGTGTCTGTGTTAACTGGTCTGTGTTTTTTTTTAATCAGGCGGGCGGCGGCTGCATTGAAAAACGACTTCATTTCGTTACAAGAGTTGAAGCAAAAGAAAAAAATCTAAAAGTTGGCTGCTTCCACTAATACAGCTACATGAGCTAAAGAGTTGGCCAAGATTCGTTAACATCTTTCTTTTTGAACCAGCTAAAATAAAATCCAACAAAAATCCTGTTTTTTAACCTTAAAAATAATAAGCAAGAAGAAAACAACACTAACAATAATAAAAAGAGAATTCAAAAAGAAAATAAACACACATATACGCCGAAATAATATACTCAATAAGTAACAACGATATTAAGAGCATCATAAAGATACTTCATTATCATCAACAGCAATATACAAAAGCCAAACGAATGATCATTGATAAATCATCATAATTAACAAGCAGTCAATATCATAATCGCGTTTAATATCATCCGCATTATTATTAACTTTAACTTTAGACTTTCCCCTGTTTTTGTTAAAGTGAATCGAAGAAGACAAAAAACTAAACGGCTCCAAAATGTCGACACGTTCTCAGTTAACGAAGGATTTAAATGGTAAGTTAAAAAAAGTTTTTTTTTGTTTTCTCGATAAACAAATTGGTAACAGATTTTTATCAAAATACATACATTTTTAAATGAAATAAATAATAAATTTACAGGAGCCTCATTTATTATTGTTATTAAATCTCTTTGTCTTCTCTTTTCCTTCATATTATTTAACTTTTTCTATCGTTCCTCATTCTACTTTTGTTTTCTGTTTTGTTTTATTCGCAGCCGCTTTGGTGTTGTTGCTTTATATTTTATCCTTGTGTATCCATTTATGTAGTTTTTGTTTATGTCTCTATACGAGTGAGTAATATTTTGTTTTCAAATTTCCCCTCCTTCATACATACTGATTTTGAGTGTTTGATTGCACATGTATGCGTCATGCAATAACATTTTTTGCTTTATTTTTAGTATGACTTTATTAATTTCTCTAATCGTTGTAATGAATGCACTCTTTGTAGTTGCAATCTTTTCTAATTACGTTATCGTTGTTAAGGATATTACTTGAGAATAATCGACAAGGGTAGGCAACTTGCATTCATAATAGCAATTTTTGAAGAAGTAAAGCGGCTATTACACACACAACCTGATGAGAGTGTTTTGCTTTTACATTATCCAGCATAGGAAGTATCTAAATTTTTTGATATTCATCATCAATTCATCATTCATTCATCAGGTGAAGTTTGCAAACACGAATTGTGCTCGACCATCAGGTCGAGTTTGCAGGTGAAGTTAGCGTGTGTAATAGTCGGTTAAGAACTTGAAAATAATGCATTAATTTAAGTTTTATTGGTTTTTTTTTATTGATTTTTAATTAAACAATATAGTATAGGCTAAGTATTTACTAATTTGAATCCCTAATTGGCTAAACAAATGTTACCTAGAGATTTATCAAATAAGATTTTTGTAGCGTTTGGTAACTGTTGTAAGTTGCTAAAAGAGAGCATTTTGGAATAATTCTAAGACAATTAAAATTGCGTTAAATATTTATAAATTTAAGAGGTAATAGTTAAAGCTCAACAGAGAAAATGGAAAATATGTATTTTCATATTGATTTTCAAATTTCTTAAATTAAGAGGGCTCATCCACTATTTCAAACAGGAAGGATACTATCAATTACGAGCATCATAGGAAAGTGAGGCACTCCATTTCTTGTGAAAGAGTGCAGAAAAATCATAAGGCTATAGGATAGATGCTTTGTGATAACGCTGTTAATGAAAATATATATTTTTTTAAGTTCCCTTATTTGAAAGATCGTTCGTAATTAATATAAAGAATATTTTATTTATTCTACTTAAAGTGACAGATTTGTACCGTTTATACATTGTATCCTCTCATGAAAATCCACGTCTTTATTAGTAAAAAACTGTGCCAATCGAATATCACGGGTCTCTCTTTCGCACCTATTGGTCATAGGACTTAATCAGTAAAATTACTGATGAAGAACTGGTTGTACAAAAAAAATGGTTAAGGTTACCAATACTATGTATTCGAAAAACATTGTTTTCTTTTTAATTATTTTCGTAATTTTTATGCTAAAATCGGTGTAAATAAAATTTCAAAAATGTAACTTTATACCTGTTTATACTGTTTTGTATCTTTTTGTTCGATATATTAAAAATATTTACCATTAATTTTTATTACCTATTCAAAATAAATTTAAAATTTAAAACTATTCTTATTCGAAATTGTTACCTCAATTAATTTGTAATTTATTATGAGTAAATTGTGATTTTTGTTTAATTTTCCAATAAACCCCGCACATAAATTATTTAATCTAAAACATTGTTGTTGGATTTTTATGAAATTTCCACAATAACAACAAAAATTGAGGTCAATAGAGCGCATCGATAAATAAACAGGAAAAATTAAATAAAAACTTACAAAAAACTATGTATATACATAAATAAATAAAATACGGAGCAGAACCAGCAACCAAGACTAATAATAAATTTCATTTATGCTTTCAACTAGCTGGCTTCTGTTGCTGCTCGTTGTCACCACTTAACAACAATGTTATACTTTTAGATTTAATGATTTTTTATTTTATTTTCTTTGAATGTACATACATGTATTTCAATATATATTTTTATTTGGTTATTTATGGATGCAATCACTTGTTTATTTTCCTTTGCAGTAAATGCAGCCAGTCAGCAAACATTCAGAAAATAAGTGAAACACAGAATTAATGTAACAGAATTTGTAGTATGTATGTATATCTGTCTCCCTGTCTGTCGCCTTAAAAGATTTGCCGCATTGTATGCTGGTGGTATTTACTAATTCACTGAGTTAACATTACAACAAACAACAGTAACTTTTATTACAATAAAATATAAATTAATACCCGCAGAAATTTATCAATCTCTTGACCATTTGTTCTGTTTTTATTATACAAAATTACTCACTTTATTCGTTTTTTTTAATTAAAAATGAAATTGATATGTTTATTAAAATTAGAAAATTCAGTTATGAATTATTATTATATATATTTTTTTATTTAAAACTATGGAGCAATACCAATAGGCGTTTGCTTCTATTAATGGAAAAAGATACGTCATATTTGAAATATCTATTATCAAACGGTAAATATTTAATTGACTTAATCGTTTCACTCAAAAATATCAAATTTCTTTTTTTACTCCTAACTTTTCAAATAATGTCTTCAAAATTATTTAAAGAAAATATTTATATTTAATGATTCTGTATCTTTACATTACATATTTTTCTTACATTTAATTTTTTTTCTTCATCAGAAAAAAATTGTTTTCCTTTAATTATCCTTAAAACGGAAATGATTTCTGTTTTGTTTTTATTTTAATTGAGTTCAACAGAGTTATGAATCGTCATCCAACATTGTAATCGCAATCATAATAATCGTTTTACATCAGATTATATTTATATTAAAACAATAGAAATTATTTCCAGTCGCCTCAGCATTTAATAACACCTACTGCTTGCTGTTTCTTACACAGCACCGTAAAGTATTGAAATGATTTACTTACATACATACGATTACACGCACACACACACAAACACATTTTTAGTCTTGAATTGTTGTCCTCTTGTCGGGATATTTGCAAAAGAGTTTATTTATTTTTCAATTCTGCTCTTTCTAGCATTCGTTTAAAAGATTTTATTAATTCACTCTTTGTTGTTGCTGCTCTCAAAAGTTCATTGCAGGCAGTGTAAGTTTGTTTGATTGAGTCTGTGCCATGATAAACTTTTGAAATATTGTCAACATATTTTTTCTGCTGTCTATGATTTTTATTTTTATTTCCTTTTTTTTTGTTCAACATTGCTTCTGTAAATGTTTATATTTGTTTTTGTAATTGAATGCATAGTTTTGCACGAACACATTCAAATCGTGTATCCTATCTATGACAATAATAGCAGTACAAATAACGAAAGAAGGAAAGAACTTCCATGTGTATGTATATCAACATTTCTAAAAGCATGTATGTACATCTTATATATAAAAATGAATGTGTGTTTGATTGTATGTTTGTATGTTTGAAGTTTATAGACGATTAAACGACTGAACCGATTTTCTTGAAATTTTCACGGTATCTTCCTGTATGTCTGGAAGGAGTTATACAGGGATGTCATAGAATCCGATAATGTCGGAATTGGATTTGAAAACGACACAAAAATCAATTTGGTGTCATACAATCCAAGAGTATCGGTTTTGTTTTCGAACTTGAATAAGTATCGGTTTTAGGTGTCACGGAATGTCTTGTTATCGGTTTTGTTATTGGAAATAAACCAAGCAGCTAACAGCTGTCTGTTTGTTATATGAAATAAAAACAACTTGATTTTACTTTATAAATAGCTTTTATTTTACCAATCTTTTATAAGGTTGTGGCTATTTCGTCTCTGATTCTCTTCCCTTCACTTTGCAGAGTCGTGATTGATGACAAAATAACATTGTCTTCACTTTCAGGTAATGAATAAGTCAGCTCATCCTTACTGGTTTGCACATTATAGTTCCTGCAAATATTGTGCAGAGCGCAGCAGGGATTTATAATTCCTACTGCCTCTTCCAGATGGTAGTGTAACATGCTCATTAAGCACTCAACATATTCCATATTCAACACTCCTATTCATATTCTTTTTCGATTAAAGTACAAATTCTCGTTAAAGCTGGGATTTATTATCTTTATATGAGTCCCGTCTTTGCAACCAATTATTGAAGGGATTTTAAATTCATTAAAGAAATAGTCTCTTGCTCTTTGCTTATCGTTGGAGTTCATTTCTAGTTGCACCTATTGACGGCAAATGAACTCCATAGCATAGCATTGAGCACATTGGCTAAAATTGTAGAAACTGTGCTTCTACCCAGCGATATGCTAGAGTCATTTCCAAAAGATACTTGGTATGACCCTTCAGCTAAAAATCCCAACGTAGCTGCAAGTTGTAGCAATGGTGGGATCTTAGAATCGGAAAGATGTTCTTTTACCATACAAAAAGCGTCTTTGTTCAACCGCCAATATGCTATAAAACTGCAAAGCAGGTTTACTTCTATCCAGGAAAGACTGTATTATAGTAGCCAGAATAAGAGTGGGAACAACAAGGTTTAGTACACAACATCTCTATGGAAGAACCCAACCTAGGGAATGTGAATTGTGCGCAGAAGAACTAACCGTAAGTCATATCTTTAAAGATTGCCCGATAAGCTCAACAAATGAACCGATAGAAGAAATCCTAAATTGCAGCAACATACACTCAGCAAGAAAAATTAAGAGTATTCTTCAATCTGCAAATGTTTTAAATGAAATCTAGATTCAACACATATAGTGTAATGACCATGTAGTCCACACTATTTTGGAATTGTATTTTACAAATTTATTTTTGAAAAATACGCATTTTAAATAAATAAATATATATTTTGTGAAAAAAAATAATAAAAATTGAAAATAAATACACAAATGTAAACAACAGCTGTTTCGAACATCGGTTTTATTTCAATTCGAAAATAACAAAACCGACTTGGTTTTGTGACACCAAATAAATCCAATATTGGTTTTCAAAAACGACAAAAGGCAAAACCGACTTGGATTCTATGACACCCCTGATAGGCTACTTTTTATGTTGATATTCCAAATGAGCGAGGGGCCATGCCCACGTATGCTACATACTACATACTTAATATTTAATTGCATTTGAAATATATTACTCATACGCATAGTAGTTACCCCTACAAGTATGCTATCTGTGTAAAACCAAAGAAAATAAAGTGTAAAGAACGACGCGGGGGGAAAGATAGAAGGGAAAGAAAAAAATTTTGTAACCAACATTTGTGAAAAAATTCACCAAATAAGAAAAAATATAACCAAAATTAAATTCGTAGACTTTTGTTTTATTTATTTTTTTTTCAAGTTTAAATTATCTATATATATAAAAATGAATGTACTTTATGGAATCGTAAACTATGCATTTAATCTTTAGCAATGTTGTTGCGCATGAGCCGACGAAGGTTTCTAAGTTGGTATAACCAATTTCCGACAGGTGCCGCCACTGAAAATTCTTCGAAATTAATTAAATCGTAAACTGTGCATTTGATCCTGTGTTGAAAAGAAAAGAAAAGAAAAGAGCATTACTAGCCTCAGAGTCAGCATTGAGACTGAAAAATCTTCGAGTACATGCCGCACAGATCCGTTCGCATGAATCACTTGAACAATGAATCACTTGATCGAATGCGTACTACTCAGGCCCGTTCGTCTGAATCATCTGGACAACGGGAAATAAAATCAATAAAATGATTCAAACTTAATTGGATATTTGTCTAATGTCTTTCCTTCAAATTTATTTTAGTTTGTAGTGCAGCAAAGCGCGCAGGGTACAGCTAGTACATATATAAAATGTGTATGAGTGTGAGTGAGTATGCTTAGTCAAGAACATCAAATGATAACAATTTTATATCTACTCTTCATCTCAGTTACTATACTCTCATTATATGTACTTGATGACAATAACAGAGAATATGTACTTACGTATTTGGGTAATGTTGCTGTAACTACAACATTACTTTATAATTTTTTTGTTTTGTTTCCCGCATGTCATAGTGTGTCTATGTGTTTCGAAAAAAGTGCAATAACCTTGTTCTTATTACTTATTCATGACACTTTTTCTTATTATCATCATTATTGTTATTATTATTGTTGTTGTCATCATTGTTTGTGTCATATGCTGGAAAACAATGTCAAAAAAGAGTTTTTAATTGAACTTTTACAGTATATTGTCGAAGAACTCAAAAACATCACTATTATTCTTCGTAAATACTCGTAGTATGACTATAATATTTGATTTTTTACATTTTATGTATACGTATGTTTTATTGGCTTTTGTGAAATATACATACATATATTCAATTGATTAAATAAGTTATTATAATTTTTGTTTTGTTTTTCAATTTAATATTTTTAAGCTTTACGTTGTTTTCCAAAGTCATGTTAAATTTATTTTTATCGTCAGTAATTAAGTGATAAAGAGTAATTAAATGATTTGGACGTTTTAGAGCCATTGTTTACATCTTTAGTAAGACTTATTTTGAAATACTCCTTTTTATTTTGGAAACTTCCTCCTTACAATTGTGGTTTCATTAATCAATATCATATGTTTGTGTATACTATTTATCATTATTAAAAACATTTAGTGCAAATTGATCACTTTTAAAGGTTTTCTCTCACTTAAGAGCATTTCGAATAAATATGTACTTCATATAACTGATAAACTCTGTTAACTTTTTAACTGTTCTCTCTTTCTTAAGTTGTGATGTTGTTATCAATTATGAAAGGGAATTTCACGCACACACTTGAAATATTTGTACATATTTATTTGTACTATTGTATGTATATGGTGAGCTTTTTTCTAATAATTTAACTTCTTAAGTCATTTTTTATGTATAACTTTTTGTTATATTGTACCTTATGTCTATTAAAATAAAATGTTTGACTGATAACAGCTAAAAGAAATAGGAAAATCGTACTTGAAGCTATACATAGTACACTAACCATTGAAAAGTTGTTGATTTTGTACTTCGAGAGCACTTTAGTCATTCATTGCATTTAAACGTTAGCGTACTTAAAATTTTTTTGCTCGTTGTTCTTTTAAATTTCAAACATAGTTTCTTTCTTATTTATTAGTGATTAAAATGGAAAGAAAAAGAAATTGCTTTTAATTATTTTGCGTATAAATTCATTAAAAAAAAAAATACAGAATTATAGAAAAAGAAATTCATTTTTATATCGATGTTCATACATACAAAGATACATAAGTGTTAAAAGTGTGAACAATTTTTAAATGCTTTACCAAGCCCAATAACAGCAACGCAACAAACAAATAAAATGTATACAAAAGAATTGATGAATCATATTAGCGATTATTTACGCCGCATAATTGAGTTACAAGTGTTGGATGTAACAAAAACTAAAGACAGAGGTAAAACACAACACAGCAACAACAACATCTATTATTATTATTATTTTACATTTGTGTAGGCATGACTTTGAGCGTACGTGTATGTATACAATGATACTGTATTGTTGTTGCTTATGTTTTTATTACGTTAAGTAATGTAAACTATCTCAAGGCACACACACACGCACACACACACATTGTAAATCAATTAAAGAAATTATTTAAATTAAAATTTTGCTTTTTTATTCTCTTCAAGATTACATGCTTATCACTTTTGTTTTTGTTTTCGTTTTAATGAGAAAACAACAATAAAAATACTCTTTATTTTTATTTCTGTATGTGTACGTGACTCATTTAAATATTCGATTTATTACTTATTTTTGTTTGTTTCTTTTTTATTATTTATTTGCAATTTTTGTTTATTTTCAAATAATTAACATTTATGTACTTACTTTGTGAAATGATTAAATTTAGTTCAAAATGGATTACCATTGCCATGATGCGATTTAGTTTAATTTCAGTTTTCCATTTAATTGTGTTCAAACAAACCACACCTACATGCGATTATATATACATACATTCATACTGTTATCGATTGTGCCTATAAATATTATTTACAGCGTTATATAGTTATTTGTACAGAGGAGATAAGAAAGTTTAATAGATATGTTTTGTAAATAACTATGATAAAAGCTCAGATATTTGCAGATTTTTTTTTTTAATATTTTCTGACTTAATTAATAGTTATACCATTAGTTTGACTCCAGATGTAAAAAACTTTTCAAAGGCTTTTAAATAGATACTATTACTGAAAAATATTTTCTTTATTTGAGAAATAGTAATAACTTTAACGTTCTCAATTGTTTTATTTTTATCAATACTATGTAGAGTGTATTATATATACATATGTATTTAGTATTTCTTATCAGTCAGATTCTTAGAAAAAGTAAATATTCTTCATTATTTATTTCGTTTGAAACATTTTCAATCAAATGGAGTAAATAAATATCAAAAATAAATATTTCAATAATGCTCATATACAAAAAATAATAACGTTGCATGCGAACCTACTGAAATGTGTTTGATATTTAGGAGTCTACTATTAATTAACATATTTTATTAATTCTATGTCTGTTTAGTACCATTTTGAATGTATTGTTTCATTGTTTTCAAGACTAACGCTTTTTCGTGACTTTACTAAGCTAAATAGTTATTGGAGTTAGTGCCTTCTAATGTCTACAGTCAATAGGCTGCCGATAGATACAAATCATCATAATAAACCAGAAATAATAATTTGATTTGTTTGTTTTTTTTTTTTCATCTATTTATAAGCATTTACATATAGTATATCAATTAATTTAATTTGTTTTTTTTAATTCAATGATATTAAAACTAAATGTTATTAAATAAATAATTAATGAAAAAATCTTTGCCAAAATTGTTATTTTAGTGGTCTTCTGCTTGTATAGGTATACTGGTAGAGCTTGTAATTATTATCGTGTTTATTACATTGCAAGTTGTCGTTGTTATTATTTGCTGGTATAGATTTGTGACACAATTTCACCATTAATTTGACGCCAAAAAGGAAAATGTGTGTAAAATTTTTCGTTTTTAATACGAAACTAGTTCTTCATATTCACCTAACAACACAGCAACAACAAGAACAGCCACAACCAACGCATGCATGATTATGTACATAGTTTGATATATTGTGGTTTAAATGGTGTTGTTGTCGTTGTGGCTGTTTCTGTCATTGTTGCTTTTGATAATAATAAACGTATCTAATGTACCTTGCAGAGAGTATAAACAATTATATACATATACATGCGTATATTTTGTATATTTAGACTACAATTTTATTACACACTTTACTTGATGATTCGCTCTTCATTTTTCCTACGTCTTTACCACCCCTCTGCTATAAAAGTTTTTTTCTACTTATTTTTTTGCTATTAAACTGAAAAATTCTTGTTTGTAGTTTTTTGCATGTGTTTAAGTGTAAATAATTTATATGTATGTAGAGTTACATACATATGTATGTATTTCTACGGGTCATTTTGCAATGGAATGAGCAGTGGACAAGCACATGGCTCAAAATGTAAAAGTTAAAGAAAACTCTCTTTAGTTTGAAATTAATCAGTTTCCACCCAACGAATTGACGATGTATTTTTTGAATGGAATTGTAATTTTGAATGTAATTTGCCCAAATTTTGAATGTACTTTTATGTTTTAGAATATTTAAAACTGTTTTCTGCATAAGTAAAATTGATAAAAATAAAAAGCAACTCAGTACATGCAACACTTCCAACGGTTACCCACCCTGAAAAGAAACATGGAAACATATAGGATAATATGTTGGGAACGAGAGAATCAACATAAGATACAAACAAAGGAAATCAGGCATAGGTATTGATGATTAACAAAATAATTTTATTATGAGAATAATATTTTGAAATAATTTAAACTCTGACTATTCAATATGCAGTACTTGAATAGTAATAAAATGTGAAATGACCCACACTCTACTCTGTTTAATCTCTGCTTAAATTCAAAGGAAAAAAAATAATAAATACGGCTAAGATATAAACACATCACCTAGCCTAGTTAGTTTACTTTACTTTTTTTATTTCATTTCGTATTATATTATTATTTTGTTCTCTTGTTGTTTTAGTTGTTGTAGTTTCCACTTTTCGACGAATAAGTGTAATTAGGTCGCCTAAAGATTTGTAACACATTATTTTTCTCTTCTTTTTTTCTCTTTTATTTTTTTATGATTCTTTTTATGGTGATGTACAAAATGAAACATATTTTTTTTTAACTATAAATTAAACTTTTTTCTTGAAGCTCTGATTTTGGTGAAAAAAAAAGAAATATGCACGCCTAAATTGTCAATTGTATAGCATTTACAATAAAAGCTATAAGAAAGGTTAACAAGTTAAAGACAAACATAAAACATTTAAAAGGTTTCAAATTTCTCTAAACTAGATTTTCATTTGTATTTTGTTTTTTTTTTTTTTTAATTCCTAAAAACATTGTTTAAATAAACAATCAATTTTTTTTAGATTTTCTTAATGTAGGGGAGTTTTTTAGTAACTTAAGAGACCATAGACAGTAAATGTCTTTGTTTTTGCTTGGCCTATTTTATAATTTAATTGACTTTTGGTTAACCTAAACCAATTACTACAAATATTTAAAGTGCTCATAAAAATAAAATAATAATTAATAAAAGAATAATTACTTTGGTTTTACTTAATTTCTCTCTTTTAAAAGTCAGCTTAAATTTAATTTCTTAAAAGTAATAAGTCTTTTGAAATGAATTTAAAAGAATAATGAGAGATTGCATTGAAACGCTATAAGTAAGTGATGGACACAAAGTTATAGATGCTAAATGATACGAGGATCACAACGAATAATATTTGGTCATGATTCATTGATTATATAGAAATTTTGAGTAATTGTTTCAAATGAAAGTACATGTTTAGAGAAGTCCAATTAAAAGTTATATTAACTCTTCCTCATACATAATTTAGAATTTATAATATTGGTCAAATGTAAAACGTTTCGATGACGCAATAGTTTAACGTTAGTACAATTTCTTATGAAGCCATCGTTTAATCGAGTATTCAAATTTGTTATGTCATCAATCGAATCACATCCAGACGGTTACTTCAGACTTGTGATGACTGTGTAGTGTATGTAGTAGCAGCAGATTTTCTTATTTATGTGCTTTTTTAACTGTAAGCAAGATATCCGTAAACGTTGATCACGCTGAATTCAAAAGTGCCACGCTATCAATGGACAACCCACACACTCCCATTAAACAATAAGCTAAACAAAGATAAACCCTGCGTTAGAAGTTCGAGAGCTCTAAACGCTTTTTCCTTAACACGTTCGCAGACGATCTGTAAAAATTAAATGAAACTAGTGGTAAAATTAGTAGTTAGAACGTCTGATTTCTACAGCAAGTGTATATACAATAAACTTTATGAATTAAATGCTAATTTTTTTTAAATGTATATTAACTACAAAAAAATTATGGTTTTAATTTAAAATTAAATCAATAAAAATTTACTTTAAAATTTGACGTAATTTTTCATCATTACGCGGTTTATTGAAAATTAAAATTTACGACTATATGTGTATTCTAAGTAGATTTTTCCCTATAACTTCGGAACGGATCGGCGCATCTTAACCAAATTTTGACAGTATTTAAGTTAGAGAACGTAGAATTTAAAAATGCAAGAACATTAAAAACGTTCTAAGTACACTTAGAACGTTATAGAATGGAGGCGTCGATATATAATTGGACATTACAACCCTTCAGTCAGGATTACGGCCTAGCTTCTCAACACCACTCATGTTGTGTGAGTTACAATTATGAACAATTAGTTTGTACCAGTGGAGTAGGATTATGTTATCTCTAATGTTAAATCCATTACTTTTTCTAATTCTAAGAATCGAAACAATCTCCGTGTGTCACTGTAAAGAAGAAAACATTTACTTGAATCTTCAATGAATACTAATTTTCTGACATTGTATTTAAATACAATGAGTATTTTTATTTTATTTTCTGAAAACACATTTAAATGAGTCATATTTCTTTCCATTATATGTATATTCATATCAAAATTAAAAATAAAGAAAAACACACAACAAAACATCCAATGAAAAGTGACTGATATGCGGTTAAGTTATGGATATCGGGTATAATTTTTATAAATATTTTAAACTAGCTCTACACTGCGCGCGTTGCTACGCCACCAACTAAACAAATGGACACAAATGTCCAATTATTTTGAATCATTTTATTGATTTTGTTTCCCACTGTCCAGATGATTAAGACGAACGGGACTGAATAGTAGGCATACGCTCAGTTTCTAATATCACTTCTCGTTGTGTCAGCGGCATGTACTCAAAGATTTTCCAGTCTGATTCTCGTAATTTACTTTTCTTCCGTGGTTGAGGTGCTTGTCATTCATTTTGAATAATTTTCAGTGGTGCCATCTATCGGAAATTGGTCATACCAACTTAGAAACCTTCCCCGGCTCATGCTCAACAACTTTGCTAAAGATCATAACATGATCAAATGTATAGCTTACGATTCTATAAGGTATATACAAACTAACATTCATTTTTATATACATACATATGTATATAGAAGGAAATGAATTTCCTTAATTTCTGAATGAAAATGTCATGCTTTTAGCTTTTTAATCGTGATAATGCCAACACAGTTGTAGTAATTAATCCACTCGAGATATTTTATGACAAATTCACATTCTTTATACTTTATTTTCTTTGGTTTTATACATCAGGAATCATAGATAGCATACTTGTAGGGGTAACTACTATGCGTATGAGTAATATATTTCAAATGCAATTAAATATTAAGTATGTAGTATGTAGCATACGTGGGCATGGCCCCTCGCTCATTTGGAATATCAACATAAAAAGTAGCCTATAACTCCTTCCAGACATACAGGAAGATACTGTGAAAATTTCAAGAAAATCGGTTCAGCCATTTAATCGTCTATAAACTTCAAACATACAAACATACAATCAAACACACATTCATTTTTATATATAAGATGAAGCAACTGCAATAAGGAGAGCACATTAAAGGCAATGAACAATTTTAAAGCTGTAGTAAATCTAAAATTTTGCTTCCTACATCAAACAAGAGATTATGATTATTTTGTTTTTTTTTTATAAATTTTTAACATTATATTGATAATGAGCAATAAAACTGTAGTTGATATCAGTTTGTTTATTAAAAATTTATATTAAATATCATTAGAAAAAGCATTATAAAGTAGAATGTGTATTTATAAGAACTTATTAATGTTATTAAAATTAACATTTATGCAATTGGGCAAATTTGCGAGACTCATATTGTCAAGCTCTTCGCAGTTTTTAACGGTTAATGTCAAATATATATAGTTGGCAAGTTACCAGTATTAGAAGGGGAAAAGAAGTTGATTTATCAATTGCACAATTAAACTGTTCAAGTTTACGAAATTAATTATTCTTTCAAACTTACCTACGTAAACTGTGGAAATGAATTTTTACGAGGTTGAAATAATGCTTACTTTGCACAGTTACGAAACTTAAAAACATTATCAGGAGGTAACGTTCCTTTCAAGTTACATTTTGCTATGTATAGTCACGACAATGACGAGAAAGTGCAATAGGGTGGGTTCCCCTCAAATTTTCGCCAGAACATCGTATTCGCTGATATAGTTTAAAATAAAAAAAAATGCACAATGTTACAAAAGGAAAATTGATTGTCTAGGTGTTAAAAATTACAAAAAAAACTATTTGGGATGAATAGTTGGACAGATGAATAAGTTACATATTTTTTCAATTTCAATCAAGAAATTGTGCTTGTTTAATCAAATAAATGATAAAAGTCTAACATACATATTTGCTAATCGATCTACTGGATACATATACACGTTCTTTTGAGATACAATTGTATATTATTCTTTATATTGTTTAAACACTTTCGTTCTAGTCTCCAATTTCTATTAAATTTATAGAAGAGCTATCGTCCTACACATGTTGTATATGGTATTTTCTTAAATGCTATCTTACGATTATACCACTATCACTTGATAAATGAAAAAGCCTATGGTTTTGTAAATGGAATAAAAGTTATGGTAGCCTATTTATTGTCTTTTACTGTTTAACCATTAAAAGGTTTTATAAACACTTGGGAAATATCCTTTTTATTATATACAAAAGAGATCGCCGTAGTGTAGTAGGTAGTGTGTTGGCTTATTAGGCGTAAAGCCCGGGTTCGTATCCCTCATCAAAATGAAATATGAAAAAAAAAATATTTCTTCGGCGACTACCTCTCAGCAGATTTCTGCCAAAAACTCTGAGAGTAAATAAACCTGCCATGAAAAAGTTTCACAAAAATCTGTCGTTCGGAGTCGACGTTAAACTGTAGGTCCCGCCACTCACGTATAAAATTAACGCACACAACCTGAGTGGTGTGAGAAGCTAGGTCGTAATCCTGACTGAAGGGTTGTAATGGCCAAATATGTATGTATGTATTATATGCAAAAAGAATTACTTACACATTAAAAATTAAATGGAAGTTTTAAAGGGAACGAAAGAGGAGATTCAATCCATCGTTTGAATTCTAGTTTGAAATAATTGTATGTATGTATCTCGTTATATTGCGAATGCATATTTGTTCAGAGTAAATATATTTTTCTGTGGTTTTGTTTTTGGTAGAAATGACAATTTTGACATGATGTTTTGTTTATTTGAAAAATACAATCTATTGTCATGTCGTCATAGAAACGTATACAAAAAGAAAGAAAAATATGTATTTACATACCGCTAGCACTAGATGAATGGCATGAACAAAAACTTTACGAAGAATTGAAAAGAATTAAAAAAAAAGAATGTTGAGCTCCATTTACACCCATAGGAATTAAACATTTATTGAACTCCATAGAAAACAAACTAACAACGAATCTTTATGCTCATGACCTGTTCCGTTTAAGCTGATAAATTTTTTTTACAAAAGCATTTGTTCATTGACATTTGGTTAGTGGTGTTGGTGGTAGTGGTAATAGTAGTAACATTCTATGAAACGATAGTCATCGTTATTGGAGGGCTTACGTACGCCAACTATTTAGTTGATACAATGAGTTCTTATTGTTCAATTCGTTTGTCTGCATTTTCCGATTGGAATTTGTGATACACATCTACATACATGTAGTATTTACTGTTCTGGTATATTGCCTACCAAATGTCTATGAAAATATGGGTCACACTTGTATTTAAACAGAATCTGCTTAATCTTTTACAAATTGTGTTTTTTCCAACAGATAATATTCTGGTTTTTTTATCTATTATAGTTTATGACAATTCAATTATAAATTAAGAGACGATGGTGTATTTTATTTTGTTCGAAATAGTATCAGCAGCTCTATTATACACAGGATATTATAAGAGAGTTCATTGTCCTCTCTTTTAAAAGACGTTTTTATGATGTAAAAATGTAAAGTTCAGAAAAAGAAAATGAAAAATCTGAAAACCATAATTTATAACATTAAAGTGACCTGATAAATAGCTAACGTTTCTAGGCTTTTAAGGAGAAAAAATGTAGTTAGAATTGTGGCGCTTAGACATAAAATTTTTAAAAGAATATTTACAACTCAAAGAAATAAAAGAAAAAAATTTGTAAAAGTGGCCAACTAACGCTAGTCAAAGTTTACAAATACAGTTGAACCTCGATTATCCGGCTCGCTCGGGACCGAACTTAGCACGGATAATCGAAATACACGGTTAATAGAGGTTGTATTAAAACATACAAGATTTTATATTTTTTAATTCATTTTTATTCAAGAATTCAATTTGCTTCGTTGTTTTTAATTGTTCTTTAAATAAATGGTTTTGAATACGATGCATCTGAATTTTATCTGTTTCCGATATAGCTGGAGAATTTTCTACGAACTTTAACAAAACATTACATGCCTCTATTGCCTGTAATAAAGTTGGAGTTTCAATTTCAGTCTCTTCATCTTCGGAATTTGAGCTATGATCACTTTGCTGAGCTTGATTGACCATGTCAATGATGTCAATGTCAGATAAAATAGCAAACGGCATGACATCAGCATCGCTCTCCACCCGCTCTGTTAAATCATGAATGGAAAAATTAGCCGGTACTTCTATGTCTGATTGTATTTCTGGACGGTCACTTAGTTCATTTTCAAAAGCTAGTAAATTAGACCAAACATTAAGCATAACCTGTGTGGATACTGCATCCCAAGAAACAGCTGCTGTCCATATTGCTGTTCTTATATTTAATGATTTTACGAATTCATGTCTGTTCTTTGCACATAAGAGTTCCTGCACAATTGACTTGCGATAATTGCATTTAAATCTTCGAATCACTCCTTGGTCCATGGGCTGAATCAAAGACGTGCAATTCGGAGGAATATATTTTACTACCACGTAACATAATACAAACTCATTTGAATGCTGCACGGATAATAGAGGTAAAAAACCAAATCACGGATAATAGAGGTAAAAATTCAAAAAAATCTCCTTGTCGGTTAATAGATGTGACCGGTTAATGGAGGCCCGGTTAATCGAGGTTTAACTGTATAAACTTTCAACGTTTCATCATAAATTTTGAAGACAAAATAAAGTAAAAAAGCTTATCGGCCACATTTAAAAACTTCAGAGAACTTGAAGAACTTTCAATCTCTACTTTACAAGTTCGCATTGACATCAAATAAAATAAGTCAAACCACATAAATAATTATTCACTTCAGCAAATCGCATGGATATGGATATCTACGCAACATGTTCAAAAGTCTTTGAATTATTAATTATCACGTTCCCAACATTGTTTTCAGTTTAAAATACTCCAATATAATAGAAAATTGCAAGCCTATACCTATACGTTTCATCTGGTAATAAATGATGACCGGTAACTTCAAAAAGAAACACGAATCGGACAAATGAATAATGTGCTCGGCATGAGTAAGATTACTGTCAGTCGTTCCCAATGCTTGTACTTTCCGTTAAAAGTTAAAGTCATGGACGGGCTTGATACTTGACATAAACTTAGTACATCAATCTATTTGGTGACACTAAGTTAGTGGTTCCTGTTCCTAAAGGAAAGAAAATACACCTTAAAACAAGGCAAGCGACGAATAAGATAAATACTCTATCGCAAAAATCGAGAACCATTCGTACAAGTGTATTACATAGTGTTGGGAATCCTGGGGTCGCGAAATCCCGGGATCTCGCAATTTTTAACAATTCCAAAATTATTATTATATGTATTATTATTAAGTGTTCAATACCGGGATTTGACTTTTTAAGCCGCAACGAAAAAAATCGAATATTAGAACTCTCACTCATTCGAATTTCCAGAAATTAGAATCTGTTGTTTCAATGCATTAACTGCTCTGAAATTAGAAACAAAACTTCAAATTGCAATATTTTTTTTGAGATGTAAACACTTAAATTTTCCACAGTTGAATGCTGGAACGTCTTTATTTATTAAGAAATTGTATACAAAAGGCATTAATAGACATAGGTCCACCTTAAGGTGAATATTTTGCTGTATAAAAGATGAGATTAATATGGTATCCGCAATCATTAGTGCTCTTGTCCCAGTTAAAGCAACAGTTGACGCCCGAAACAGAGTTCGTAACGGTTCCTTCATCCATAAAATCTCGCAAATTAATAGTTGAGTTGAATATCTTTCTTGTTCTCTTGAAGAACCTTTAAATATTTCAAACGAGCTCAATGAAGCTATAAAAAAAGCACATTTACCGAGGATAGCAATTCGATATGAGACGTTGTCTGTAAAAATTCAGACAGAAATGCTCTTGTTTGAAAATGGAGGAACACGTGGTGACTTTCTGCAAAGAGCATACGATTTTTTAATGACCATTAAGCCAGTCAGTGTAGAGTCTGAAAGTGCTTTTTCTGCAGCTGGATTTTTCGCAACTAAAATATTAAGTCGTTTGAGCGACGAAACTTTGAATGCTCTGTGCTTCCTCAAAACGTATTTTAAAAGTAATAAAAAATAATAACATATCGCACTTGATCAACTCTTTATAATTAATTTAAAAATGTGTAAAATTAAAAATAAAATTAATTTTCTTATAATTTCATAAATTCTTTTTCATAAACCTATTTTTGGATGTGTCATGTTATTAATTTTATTGAAAAAACCAATTTTTTAAAATTCCGGGATAAATCCCGGGATCCCGGGATTAGGTAAATGAAATCCCGGGATTGAAAATATAGAGCGGGATTGCCAACCCTAGTATTACATAATCAAAGAGAAGTTGATTATTGAACTCAATAATTAGAGGATATTACGAAAATAATCGAATAAATCGATTTTACACACTTTTTATAGAGAATGAGTTGTCTATAATGTTGATAGATTTTAAAAAATTATTTCTAAAACATCTATACACCAGTGCATAGGCTTGGCAGAATGAAAAACTTTGCAATTTTTTATCAGACTTTTCCTAGTTAACCACAACGAAACGAAAGAAAACGAGTAGAAACTTGTTATAAAATTGGGTCAACACATTGTAAAGGCTAAAAAAAATACAATAAAGCGAATAAAAAAGCAATTGTCGCATTTACACAGTGACTCGAAGTGATTAAAAGCTCAAGCAGAAAAAAATGGATTTTGCTTGGAAATCTTATGAAAATAGATACATAAGTATGTACTTGAATAGGCCGTATTAAGAACTTGTAGGCGTTTACGAAAATTCTTACGACAAATTCATAGAGATATTGCTGCTCATTACAACACACACACTTCTCAAGTGATTATGGTCTACAGTTCATCCCAAATAGTAATAAATAAAAGTGCTAAATTGTCTTACCTTTTCGATACTGTATCCATATACAACATCCATACACACACACATGCATATACAACATACATAAATCTGTATGATTGTATGCAAGAGTAGGCATCTTTGTTTAGGTTTTTTATAAAGTAGAACTGGGTTAAAATTTAAATGAATACAAATTCAATTCAAATTTAAATTCATGGCAAACGCACGTTGCGGTCATCAATATGTGTCGATGTGTTCGGATGTATGTATATGCATATGTATGTAGAGGAACAAAGAAATTTACTGTTTATATTTGTTTGCTTTTTGATTATATTCTTTTACAATTTTTATTTGTATTTTATTTAACATACAATATGCGATACAATAAAAATCCATTTAAGTTATTCAAAGAAAAGAAACATTTTTGCGTTGTTTTCTATATTCAAAGGAAGAAGAAAACCGATTGGGCGGGCGGTGGTTTTTGTTGGCAAAAAGTAAAATTTATTTGAATTTTTTTATAAGATTTTTAAATATTTAGGACAACCAGTTTAAGAAATCAAGGTAATATTTTATATGAAGAAATAAAGGCCTATTATATTATCATATGTGTACCTGCATATATAGTACATACATATACATATAAATGTAGAAAAACTTAATCCATTGTTCCATCTTGAAATATTGAATACTTTAATTAGAATGATCATAGTGTTTCCATTCAAATCAAATACATAGGCATTGCTTTGTTCTTTCTCATTGCAAAAACATTGAATCCAATAGAATTATTTACAAAAGACTGGAATAGGCGGTAATTACTTGGTGAAAGATCGAGGCTATGAGCTGAAAGCAATATACATACATATCGTCACCTGAAATGCAAAACAACGGATCATCAAAAAAATGAAAATCGGGGTTTTGATTGATTATGATTCATTAGATAAAAATAAACGTCTCCAAAAAAAATTATGCATCTGCGTCAAAAAATAACGATTTTATAAAGAAAATTCAAAATAAACTACAATGTGTTTAGAAAAAAACCTTGAATGAATTAAATTTTTTGTTTAATTAAACCGAATTTTATGCAATAAAACACAGTAAATTGAAATATTAACAAAAACAAACAACTCCATTGCCTTTTATTGAACCTCATTTAATCGTTTTTCGATTTTTCCACTTCATATTAAAATTTGTTCATTGATGATACGTCATTTTGTTTCAGAAAATTTAAATTCAAAATAACGTAACAAACATAAATTCAACACGTTTTTGAAAAATATTATTTTTTCTTCTGGAATTGATCTCCTACCCTTTTTTGAGCTTAGCTACAAAATTTTTCATTTCTAGATGCAATATTTTCCATTTTATAACGTTTTTTGCTTCTCCTGTAAAAATGTGAAAAGTGATGATACGTTATTTTGCATTTTAGGTGACGATATGTACATATGTACATATGTATGTATATGACCGGAGTCCTCTCCCAATGTTGTCCTTCTGTAGGCAACAATTTTCCTATTGGGTTCAAATTGATGCTAGTAGTAGTTTTGGATTCAGCAACGATTGATAAAATTGAATTCAGTTCATGAGTTTTATTTTGCGTTAACTCGTTTAAATACAATATTTGCTTCATTGTAACAACTCGTAACAGACTCGATTATAGTTAAACATAGTTTTTATTTATTTTAAACACATTGAAACTATTACTTCAGTTTTTTTATTTTTCTTATGGAAACAATACACTGATGATAAATTTTGATATTTTTTGTTTAGTAAAGCGAAATCCCCCATTATAGGAATGTTGGTTTTGTTGATATACAAACATTTTAATACTATGTATTGTATGTTATTTTTTGTTTAATTTTTATTCTTAATGATAATAAACAACGTCGTTCTATCATTTTACTTTATTTAAATAACAATAAACAAATTAAAATAATCAAAATAAAACCAACCAAGATACAATGTTTACAACAACACTCAATTGTACTTCCGTTTTATTTATTGCAAAAAACCAAAAAAAAAATAATAATAATAATACTTATGTCATGGATTTAATTTATATTTCCACTTCAAAATGTCAACTCTTTGAAAAATGCAATCCATCCAAACGACAATATAGTACTCATATACTCGTACGCATAGTAAAAGCATACATTAATATTCACATTTATTGCATCCATTGACTCTTGTCATACTTGTGACATTACCAACGACTAGATAGATATTTATGTGGAAATAGCTAACCTACAAATACTGTAATTAATAAGTAATGATAATGATGATTATAAATACACACAATAGATCATAGTTTAATATGATTTTAATTTTATATTTGTTATTTTTTATTGTAATACATACATATATAATTCTGCGTTTTCAATTCAATTTCCGGTAACCAAAATACAAAAACCATTGGCAGACTTGTTCGCAACGTACAATTAAATGCGGTAAGATAAGCATAGAGTCAGTCCTATCACAGCCATTACATGGTACATACACATTTTTGTGTAAAGAGATTGTATGGATATCTAAAGGTTTCCCTTATGACATCCAAGAAGTAAGGCGAGTTGATGGTGTATTTTGGGATCTGAGCTATAGTCGACGAAGGTAACCATTTTTTTGATATGCGCTAAAAAATAGAATGGTGGGAAAAGCAGACCTAGTGGTCTGGATAGCCCTGGTATCAAGGATTCAAAACTCTCCGTTAACTTTATTTATTTTTTTATTTATTTATTTATTTTCTATCATAGGAACATTGGATAAGTAAAATTAGTTACAGTGTTTTGAGTTTCTATCTTAAGGATATTTCAACAAATTATCACATTTTAATTATTATTAAATACTTATTAAAATTATCTATTTAATAGGAAAAAGATAGTAAAAAACCTAAAATTTAATATCACATAAGAGAGTTGAGAAGCTCTAAGACAACATCTAATGAATGCTATACATAATAGTATAGCTGAAATTAGAAGTTGTCAAATCAAACCTCTCAGATGGGCGTAGTTTGACCTTCTGCATTTTTCTCTAAATGACAGCGCCAAGTCGGTTATAACGTTTTCAATCATCTGGATGTTAGCCTTTGAATGCAGTTCAGCAGTAGGAAATCTTGAAGGCAGATTGTAAATTATTTTCAAATTCTTATTCTGTATTATTTGTAACTTTTTCAGGTGTGACCTGGCACAATCATACCAGATTTGGCAGCCATACGTAAGAATTGGCCTTATACACATTTTGTATAAAAGTAATTTATTTTTAAAATTCAATTTTGACTTCCTATTCAGTAGAGGATATAAAGATCGCCCGCACCTGATTGCTTTAAGACATGTATTCTCTAGGTGCTCTTTAAAATTTAGTTTTTGGTCTAATGTAATTCCTAGATATTTTACGGATTTCGCGAACTCTATTTCATTGCCTTGTATCCTAAGTTTCCTGCTAGGAATTCTCTTAGGTGACTTGTTGTAAGGGAACAAAATGGCCTGAGATTTTTCTTTATTGATTTTAATTTTCCATTTAGAAAAATATTTTGCGACCGATAACAGAGCATTCTGAATTTTCTTCACAATTGAGTTAGAAACCTTTCCGTGGCAGATTATAGCGCTGTCATCCGCATAAAAAGCCACATCATTGCCTCTGACAATTTTGAAGTCGGAAATGTAGAGGGAATACAGCAATGGTGATAAAATCGAACCCTGGGGAACTCCAGCTGGAATGTCACGCATTGTAGATTGACTTCCGTCAACATCGACCACAAACTTTCTATCCTCAAGGAAACTTTTCACTAATTTAATTAGGTGTAGTGGGATATTAATTTTGTGAAGCTTGAAAATAAGGCCTTTATGCCAGATAGAGTCAAAAGCTTTCTCTACGTCCAGGAGAAGAATACCAGTAGAGTACCTTCGGTTTTTATTCGATCTAATCATGTTGACCACTCTCTTAATCTGGTGAATAGTGGAGTGTTCTGCTCTGAAACCAAACTGATAGGGATGAATTAGGTTGTTGTCTTCTACAAACGTTTTGAGGCGATGATGAACAATTTTCTCAAATAATTTGCCTAAGGAGCTTAATAGACTAATTGGGCGATAATTGGATGGAAGTCTTTCATCTTTTCCTTTCTTTGGGAGTGGGATAACTTTTGCTACTTTAAAAGCGCTTGGGAAGTATGAATTAGTGATACAGAAGTTGTAAATTCTTAGTAAGAAATTTAAAGCAGTATGAGAAAGATTCTTTAACAAGATATTGTTAATTTGATCTATACCAGGCGCTTTGGAGCACCTAAGGCAAGAAATGAAAAATTCTATTTCGCCCAAAGACGTCAAAGCATGGACGTCGGTGAACGACGAAGTGTCTCTTTCCAACAGATTGAAAATAAAGTTAGCTTTATTTTCCATTGAGCTGTGGGAACCCGCAGTGGTTAAATGGGCTTTTTCAAATTGATCGGCAATGCTGTCGGCCTTTTCTTTATTAGAACAAATCTCTTTCTTGCGTTGTTAATATTAAAGGAAATTAGTTTATTCAGTTCTCTTAGAATTGCTTCTAAGGTTATTCTAGAATTTGGATCAGTACAACGTTGAAATTTTCGCCTGTACTTGTTTCTTGTTGATATTAAATATTTACAGATATCATTTAATTTATAGTTATGAACTTCTCTAGGTTTAATGGGAATTGAGTCGAAACATGAAGCTCTAACGAGATCAGTAAATTCTTTTATAGAATCCTCAATATTAAAAGAAGATATGTTTTCATTGAGAATTACGGAGGAGGTAATTTTTGAGTTTAATGAGATTTTGAATCTATTCCAATTAGCATTATGGAAGTCTAGAAAATATTTTTCCGTATGATGAATATCTTCATTAATAAAAAATAATATTGGCGCATGATCCGAATATAAACTATGCGGACAGGTCACTAAATCGCTGAATTGTAGTGTGGAATTAGATAGCAGAAGGTCAATCGTCGATGCCTGTCTGAAGGTGAGATTTTGAGGAATTCTAGTGGGGTTAGGTGGATAATATATATAATAATTATTACTACTTTGATGATTGAATAGAAGATTTCCAGCAGGGTCGGATTTGGCGCAATTCCAACTGAGGTGATGTGCGTTTAGATCGCCTAGGATGAAGAAGTCGCCATCTGTAGATGTCATCAAATCGAGATCCCGGACGAAGTCAGGAGTGTAACGAGGGCAATAAGCTGATATGAATTTGACTTTAGAGTTGAGAAACTCCACAGACACGCATAAGTTTTCTATCAGTTTCGTTGGAAATGACGAATCGACGTTGTGTTTCAATGTTGATTTGATAACTATTGCAACTCCTCCACCATGAGTAGTTCTATCTTTTCTATACACTTTGTACCCTGATATCTTAAGGCTGTGATTTGATTTTAAAAATGTTTCGTTCAATAGAAGAATATCGATAGAGTTTTCTTTTATAAAATTATGAAGTTCCACAGATTTAGAAAATATAGTAATGCCTTGACAATTCCAGTGCATTACTTTAAGACTATTTTGAACTTGGTTAGATTGCATATTTTACCAAAGACATGATAACATTGAGTTGTTCCATTTTCGTTCTACAATTGCGTAGATCAGAGATGGCTCTTGTAAAAATTTTGAATAATTCGTCGATACTGTAAAGTTCAGCAGTTGAAGAACATTTTTGAGCAGGAGTACTCTCCGTTAACTTAACATTTACTGTTAATAAAAGAATATAACTTTCGTAGCTAACTTCACATAAGTCATTTACATTGGATAGCTGCGTCAACGAGAAGGAAGTGGAAAATATACGGTACAAAAATTTAATGACATATTAGGAGATTTTGCTATTAAAAAAATCACATACTAAGTTTGCTTATGATTTTGCTCGCAGTTTGCGTAAATTGTCGTGGCTTAAAAAATTCGAGATTATTGCTTAAAAAAGGTCGTGGAGAAAATCGGGACTGATACTCTGAAGTTGAGTGCCATTTGGTAATGCAACACCATAATCAAGCGTTAACCACTAAGTTTTCTTCTTTTTAAATTTAAGAGGAGAAAATAGTTATTGCAAGTTGCATAATTTTCTACGATAAACCCCTAATAGATAATCCGACAATATACATGTTATTTATTTATTTTGATCTTATATGTATACATATGTATACTCCGTATTATGTTTAAGGCATAATATAAAATCAAGGTTTTACTTTTAACATTTTAGATATTTGTTTATTTTGTTTACTAAGCCACTTTTAAATATTTTACCTGCTTTTACTTTGTTTACTCCTCAATCTTGTCGTTTAAAATAATAAATTTCTGATTTAACGTTTAATTTTTCACATTTATGGCATTACATGTCTGGAATATAAAAATATGCTATGCAATATGATTTATTATCAAGGATTATTATTAAAAACAGACAAAAAGTATATCAGAGATAAATTTGAATTGAATTTAAACGTGTGTTTTGATTTTCTTCTTTAGAATATAAACATGTTGATGTGTGTATATAGTACATACTTATAACGTAAAATTGTCTTAAAACGTGTTCTATTCCCTTACAGAAAATGGCATTGCAAAATTCAGAATATTTCTTCCTTTTATTTGCCTTTTTTTATTAACTATACCAACGCTAATACATGAAATTCACAGAAATTCTTTTTTTTTATAACGTTTATTTTATCACAGCATTATTTTGTACAATATTATTCAAACAATTACTATACAATGAGTCTGTATGACAATCACTACTATAATAATCACTGGCATTTTGTACGGATGTTATTTATTTGAATTTATTTATTTAAACTTTTTGTAAAATTTGTTCTTTTTATATTATATTTTACTACTATATGTATGATTAAATCAAAATGATATTGATTCGATTACTGTTGTTTTTTGTATCTTTACAGAGAGTGTTAAATCGGTGTTGGGTCGTCATACAAAAATCTTAGTAAAATATATGGTTAAATTGGAGACAAAAAATGACAAAACAGAAAACAGAGTATTGGTAAGTATTATTAAATAATACTGCAGCAATTTATTGAAATTACTGTTGCTTTTTTAAATCGAAATTAGCGAACGTGACATAGTTCATTTCGAATGAGTTACTTTCTATTTTTATCGAACAGATATATGTAAATAACTATAATATAAAATACTTGGGGTCGATGATTTTTTTCCGCATTAATTGTTAAACACATTTCGCACAAGCAATTTTTTGGTTGGTCTTACATACATACGTATTTGGCCATTACAACCCTTTAGTCAGGATTACGGCCTAGCTTCTCAACACCACTCACGTTGTGTGCCTTAATTTTATACTTGAGTGGCGGGACCTACAGTTTAACGTCGACTCTGAACGACAGATTTTGAAAAACTTGTTCATGGCAGGTTTATTTACTCTCAGAGTTTTTGCCAGAAATCTGCTGAGAGGAAGTCGCCGGAGAAATATTTTTTTTCACATTTCGTTTTGATGTCTGACCTGGGATACGAACCCGGGCTTTTTACGTCTAATAAGCGAACACACTACCTACTAGACTACGGCGACTACCAGTCTTTGGTTGGTCTTAGGGATATCGAATTAACCGCGGTAGTCTTTTTTAAATATATTTTTTAGAATATTTGCACATTTGTCGTTACATAATTTTTTTTTATTATTTCTAAAAATTGTAATGTTTCCACAAGAAAATTTGATCTAAAAAAAATAGGACAAATTTAAGTCTTCTACCGTAACGCTCTACCACCGGTTACTGTAAATTAACTACCGTGTTTTTAAGGGTATAAAATTCTTAACTCTTATACTCTTTGCTAATTTGTTTAGCAATTACTAAATCATGTGTTAAATGCCGTAATCTTCCATAGCAACATAAACGACTACCACCATGCAACATGAAACACCAATTCACTAGCAATTAAAGGAAGAATATTTAAGTATGTATATACGTATGTATACATATACACTGCTGTGCATAGAATCCTAAACCCCATTATACCAGTACATAATAGTATTAGTACAATATTTATAAGTACATATTTGTATGGAAAACAAAACAAAAGAATAAAGGAATTCAGGTGTTAAATAACAAACAACAAGAAGGAATAAAAAGTAGAAACATTTTTTCTTCACTAAAATATACAATTTTATTTGACAAAAAAAAAAAAAGAACACCGTAAAAATATCGTATTACAACAATTGGCTTTATTTATTTAAAGTTATTTTATGTTTTACAAAAGGGAATACAAAAAAACTATACGAATTAAACCAGTCAACTGTGCCCTCTATCACATTATAGATGTTCGTACTACATACATACATATGTATATACCAAGAGTTTTATCCATATATATATATATATGTTAGGTGTAGTAAAAAGAAATCCATTATATGGTTTAATATTCCGATTTAGTAATTTTCAACTCACATTGTATAAGTACGATTCCTAACGCTGAGACGATAAGATTCTGATTACCTAACTCGATATTGTTTGAAAGACAGCAAGCCAGACAACAGAAAAGGTTAATAGTACTTTATGGTTCTTATACTGTAACAAGCTAAAAACTGCAAGTTTTGTTTTATGATGCCAAAAATATAACCTTTCTCTGGAATAATCGCAAATGTAAATCAGATATACATATAATATAGTGCGAGTCTGCCATATACATAAGTAGTGAATATCCCTAGAACTAAATATCGCAGACACTACGATTGGAGATACTAGAATAATGCTGGATACAAAAAAAAGTTCGATGGTTCGCATATTTTTTAAAGGCAAAGTGGTAGAAATGCGAAGAGCGGATACAGTTTCCAACAGTCGGCACGATTTAGATTGTAATTGTCGAAATGGTGCAACACGTTACATCTTAAGAAAAAGTTACATGTTGTTTCCATACTTTGAGCTAGTGTTCTAACAAAAGGAATAAGGATAAGGGCCCATTTTTATACCTAAATCGTATCATACTAAATTAAAGGAAAATATGAAAATAGTGGATTTATTTTAATTATGAAATTTAATTATAAAGTTTTTTTCAATAAACTCAATTTCATAAAGATAAAAGTATGCATATAAAAATCCTTTTTCTTCTAACTTTTTTAATTCAAATCTATTTCCGTCCCACATTCACTTCAGATTCCTTTCTCTCTATACAGTAAGAAATAATTGAATTAAAAATATAAAGGCGCCGTCATTTACAGTATCTTTTAACTTTTCAAAATAAATTTTCCTCCTTCTTGGATTGTTGACATTCTATTCAAGCGAACTCACTGACTGAATGCAAGTGTTATTTTACTTATAATTTTCTTCCATATTTTTTTTTTTTTTACCAAACAAATGAAACTTTTTCAAAATGTCTATTGTCCCAACAAGAGTTTCATTTAAAAAGGAAACAATAGGCAGCAAACAATAAAACTGCTGGTTGTTTTTTGTTGTTTTGCCGATACAAAAATTCTTTAACTTGTATTTAAACTGAATGCTGTTAACATATTCCAAATGATACAATATTTCTCGTAATTTTTAGAATACATATTGTAAAACTTTGTGATTTCCATCGTCCCATTATTTTTAGAATATTGTACAGAAATCTTTGAAAGTGTTGAAGAAATTAATTATGTATAATATTTAACAGGAGTGTTCAACATTTTACGTTGTAAGATGCAATCCACTGTAAAGAAAAATATTTAATTTATTGCTTTCTTTACGAAAAAATACGACCATTAGTTCAATATTTTTCTTAGCCATTGAAAATATTATCGATTTTTGCATAAAATATTTATTTTAAAAGCCATTAACCTAAATAGATCGCATTTATACTATGTGTGTTCAAAAAACACTTAAAGTTGTTTCATTTCGCCCATTTACCCACTTCTATTAGCATATTCGTACCAAACATATGTTCACAGTTTGAATTACATTTATACAGCATTTGGTCTCCAACTACTCCAAAATACCTAGAATACTGACATTGGATAAACCGTATAAACGAATACATTTACCTGCCGTGATCTCTATGTATAAAAGGGAAAAAGAAGTAAAAAAATGATCTGTCCATTGTTTTCCTTGTCTACAGTGCTATAGGGAATGAACAGAGCGCACGGTTGGTAGAAAATATTATCCTGCAATTTCTTATTCAATTTCTTAATACTTTATTTGTAAATATGTATTATTTTTCTTTTAAAGAAAATATAAAAAAAATTTGAAAATTTAAAGATCTTTTTTCTTTCCATGCCGTTTTAATTCTTTTAGATTAGTACGTCGAGTATAACAGATCCTGCAACCGGGCGTTTAGCTTCTTTGTCTCTTTTCTTTTCTTATGGCATAGAATGTTTTCATCCATGACCAAAAAAATCATTAATTTTCACAATTTGTCCATACAATATATGTATGGGCAGACAGACGTATAGTAAGACCAGCAGACTATCAAAATATAGTAGAGAGGGTGTAAATATTTATGAATATGATCATATTTCATGCAGTAAATTATTTACAACACACATGCTGAAATTTGAAAACTGCATGCAACAGTAGATTGATAAAATATAATTCGCCTCTAAACATTAATTTTTTTTTTCTCTTCTCCTTCTTCTTTCCAAATGGTGTTAATTACACAGATTCACCTACAGACGCAAACAAATATACATATGCGCTCGCATACATATTTAAACAATTTGTAGCCTGCAAATAAGATGAATAGATGTTGAGTTGCAAAAATGAATAGAATCATGATCAATTGAACATGAACATGAACACCAGATACTTTAAAACACCTCCACCGCCACCACGCAATTGCGAAACGTAATGTGTTGCGTGTCTCTTGAAGATTCTTTTATTATTACTTCGATTTTGAAATCATTAACTATATTGGAAATTTTTATTTTTAATTCTTTTTTTTTTTAACATTCACTTCATTTTCAATTAAGTTATAGAAATTGATTAATTCGTTAGCGTTATAGTTTTTTCACGAACATATTTCAAGTGAAAAAAAAATTAAACAAAAAACGAAATTTTAAAAGTAATTAATTTATAAATGAAAATTCAATATTTGTTTCAGTACGAAAAGTGTTTAGTTAAGTGTTAATATAAGGTATGTAGTGGTCAAATATCTTCTATCTTAAGTACGAGTAAATACATCATGCATGTACTTTTAACATTTTTGAAAAGGTCACAACTTTATAAAGTCTTTATTATACAATGGCAGCATACATATATTGCTACTTAGGATTACATTGGTGAAAACCAGTGAACAAAAAATCCGTTATCTCCATCATAAATCAGATTACAAAATTTGTCTATACTGCCAAAACGGAATGCATGCCTATTTTTAAGAAACCACAGGCAAATTGATACTGAGGCAGCGGGCTGCTGGAAGGCTAATCTGGAAATAAAACCACATTGGTAAACTTAAGAGGAATAGGTCTCAGCATGCTATTAGCTTTTGAAAAATGGTGATATCGGTAAAAATGCTGTCCTGCTTACCTGACTTCCTAATTAGAATACTATCTTATCCTACTAAAAGCTTCAAAGTAGTTAAGGAGACAAAAATTTTTGACCACCTGTTTAATCTCAAAATCTTAATAGTCTTAATGGGATAGGAAAGTTGTTGCGTAATAGCACATATTTGGAAGAGTAATTGAGTCAGTTGTAACGACTTTTGCAGTATATACAGTGCTGTTCAAAAAAATAGATTCACCTGCTCTCCGAAAGGTTTACTAGACATCTCTTATGCAAAGGAGTATGTGTCAAAAAGTAACTGCACTTTGTTTACTGGCCTCTTATGAATATAATTCCGATACATTTCAAAAATTTGAAGCGTGACTCTTCTTTAATTAATTGCAAGATGTTGATCATGGTGAATCTATTTTATTGAACAGCAGTGTATATATGTAAGAAGGAAAAGGAGACAGTATGGAGTATTCGCTACGCTATTATCCGGCTCAATGAGAATGTTAACAGAAAAACTTGGTGTATTATTTCGTTCGGTCCCACATTATACGTGGGCCATGAACAAGCGGCAAGTGGTCTCTAACATGAAATTTTTCGTGCATCAAGAAGTTCGCAAATAGTTTCATTACTAGTAGACTAAAAATCAAATGAAATGTATCGTAAAAATGGTAACACTCTGATGCTTACACAAGACGAACCAAGCATGTTTAGATGTTGTTACTAGATCGCTGAGCAATTCAGCTTAGTCACACCCATTTTATAGATTTCAATTACACACTGAATCATCTAACATCAATTGAAAATCTACGTTTATTATTTATCATATTGACATTGATGCGTATATAATTTTTTAAATGGTAATGAAAACATAAAATATTCTATAATCGCAATGAATGACAGATTTGATCAGATCCGACCATCATATTTGTGTAATAATTTACTACATACCGTCAATTTGCAACCAAAAAAGGGGCCCATGTTCCAATATGTCATGCACCAGCTCGTCTCTAACCAAATTAGCCTGATGAGCCAATGACAATATCAAATCATTACCAGTGAATATACGAATAATCGCATTATACACACAGTAATGCGCTAACATTCATCTTTAAGTAACAATCACATCTCTTAGAAAAAATTGCTCAACAAAAAATCTTTGAAGTTGCCTTATGAAAATGTTCTTCTAAGTTATTTAGAGCAAAGTAATGCCTATTTATTATATTACTAATGGCCACTTTGGCTAAAAATGCCCCTATTACTTAAATTACTTCAAAACGTTTGTGTGCTGCAATTAAATTGGGTCACCTGAAATAAATTTCCTTTTATTTTTAGAATATTAACAAACTTTATAACAATTTAAAAGAATTTTATTTATTCAAAGATAATTTAAATGAGTTTCTCTTCTCTGTTTACTTACAGGTCTTTACACCAGTGCGTATATATTTGCTTATTGCAAAAGTTCCCACAAAGGTTAGTATTGTATTTAAAGAAACAATTACAAAAACTGAAAACGTTATTATTGCGACTGTATCGTATACTATGATAATAATTTGTTTATATTTCTTTAAGATTGAATGCCATTTTCATTATCTGGACATACAAGCGGTTGAAAGTAAAAAACCAACACATTTTTCCATTGTGACCAACGATCGTCCATATAAGTTTGCGACAACAGGTGATGCAGGCAATTTTAGTTCGGTATGTGTGTTTATAAATTCGAATGAATTTTTTTTGCTCCATAACTTTTGAATATAATATATTATCTACTTTTTTTTCAGAATGCAGATGTGATTCTAACCGATTTAGCATCGGCTATAAAACAAATATTTCCAACAGTTCCTTTAAAGTATATTATAAGGAAGGTGAGTTTTATACTTTTAGAGTTTATAAGTTTATAGTATGTTTTTCTACGTACTTCTAAGGGTGCGCGAAAGAAAATGGTTCAAATTGATGGTTAACGCCTCAATATTACAGAAATTTTCTTGTCGGTCCGCATAAAATAAAAAAAGAAAAATATTGACTTAAGTCCGCTAATTGCACCTCAAATTAGTCTACAATTATAAATATTTATTAAACATATAATTCCACGCCTAAATGTCTTCTTAAAATCATTTCCCTTATTATGAAGGTATTTCTGTTTGCTTAACCGTTTTTATCATAAGATATCATTTTAGAAAATCTGAAATGTAGCATAATTCTTTTTTATTTTATATTTTTTACATTTCTTTGTTCGTTTCTTTTAAAGAAATTGAGAATAGATTTTCCAAACGACCTATCTTGTATAGCACATGAATTGGGCTGGGTATAATATAAATACTCACGTGTTAAGTGTTATACATGCAACATTTAATGAAAATTAAACTATTAATATAAATAAACTATGACATTTTATTGTATTGAAACAATTTAAACAACAGGTATTTATATTTTAAATAAATAAACTGATCTTATTTCCAAATTATTTAAAATGTTTAATCAATGTCTCAAAAGTTTAAGATACATAATTGCCGTACATACGTTGGAACATTAAAACAAACAGCTGCCTTCAAAAAATTGTTTTTGCCTTATAAATTTAAATTCAAAAAAATTGTATCACATTTAATGTTTTTCGTTGTGTTGTAAAACAATAGAAAATGATGTACTACTTGTCTGTAATCGCTAGAGTTTTCCACTTTAAGCCAATGTACACTTTTTTCTAAAAATAAAGTCAGTCTACATCTTACGCACTTTGTACAAGTAGACTTGTTAGCATAATACGTTTACATGCATATACTTGTATGCATAAATAATTTTTCTTCTTTCTACTTGTACTATATTTACTATTGGCATAAAGACCTACATTTATTTAATTCTTACATAAATAATGTGTCTAGCATTATTACGTTTGAGTATGTATATGTGTACGCGGTATTATTTTAAGTTGGTTAATAAATATAATTTAAATAAAAAAATTGATTTCATTTCTGTTGTAATAATAATGGGTTTTGAAGCAAAAATTTGTTTTTTATAATTTTTGTAACATATGATAACTTATTTAAAAGTCATGAGATTCAGCCAGACGGTAAAAATTGCGTAGAATAGATTTCGGTGAGAAACCGTTTAAAGTAAACTGTTTCGGTAGACAAATCGCAATACTGTTCTGTTCGGCTATTTTACCTTAAATGAAATTTTATATGTGTGTGAATAGTGCCACAGTAATTACAGCCATGAATTCGTTTATCATTGAGACCAACTCTAGGAGGACGGAGTCCACTAATGCCGAGCATTGTATTGTAGTTCGAAGAATATATTGCAGGAGATGGAATAGGGCCAAGTGGGGCAAATTGTTGTCGGATATTTTTTTAGATCCTCCAGTTGATTTCTTAATGCTTCTAAAGATTTTATTTTGTAAATTGGGGTAAATTTTGTCATTAATATTCCTTAGACTATCAACTAATCCTTTTTGAAGATTGGGACGAATAGACTCACTGCTATCTGACATACACGTAACCTGCGAATGGGATGTCATGATAATCATTGTTGTTTGCTAAACTTTTTAATGTTCTGAACATGAGATTCTAATATGATTTTCGCTGAACTAGCATATTTTCCTTAACTTTTTATAATTATGCATGATATACTTCAAGGCCTCTATTCTTCTTCTATACTAAAATAACCAATTTCAAAAATTTATTTTAAAACATTATAATGTAAATTAAAATTATCAAATATAACTAATTTTAATTCAGCAATTTTATAAAATAAAAAATTGTCTACAAATTATTTGCATTACACTATTTATTCATAATGTATTACAGCTGTAGTGGTATTTTTGTATGCATTTGTTTTTGTACAATATATTTAAGTAAACCACGAACATTAATGCTGCATTATATTTCGCGTGACATAAAATTGTTTTCTCTGCTTAAGTACTTAACAAATCTTATATAAATGCAATGAACTCCGTAAATAAGTAGTGTTTACAAATTGCTGCTGCTTACAAACATGCACCTTTAGACGAAATCGTGATTATAGTAAACAATGCAGCAAGTATGTTATAATACTACAATATCATATTAGTCTGTTAAGTTGACTTTAAACTATGCAGCTACAGTACAGTGATTAATGGCAAATTTAACTCTCAAACAAATCTCTTGTGTTAAGAAATATGTTTTGCAAAACTTGGTCACCTTTTTTTTTAATCAAATTGAAGGCATAATTAAAATGATTTCTTTAGATCAAATATGCAAGTTTTGCATAGAGAATTCCATTAGAAATTCTCTCCACTTTTGTAAGAAAACAACAAATTTATTTACCATACAAAGAAGGAAACAGGTGACATACACATCAAAAAACCACACTAACCATGCTCCCGGATCTGCAGGCTAGACAAAATTTATATACATATATTTTTGATGTTCTTCGCACAGAACACAATTCCTCTTCTACAGGCCAAGATAGACGTCTTCTTGGCTATTGCTTTCACCAGACGCTCCAGCTGTTGTAAGGACAGGGTCGAATTAAGAGTTTATCTGCAGACTATACCCAGAAAACACATTCAAGCCGAAAATTGTGGATTAAGCACAGTTTGTGGCGAATCATTGCCAGTTAGCTATTGTAGATCACAAGTGCGGTTTTAAAGTTTTCCTAAACTTTATTGTACAACTTTTACCTTCTCGGCAATCGCAAGAATGTGCGAATGACGCCCCACAATTAATATTTCAGAGCTTGATAAAACTTTGACACGAAAATTACCAGCACGGACTCGTCATTTTGAATCGCCAATCACAAAATCACTCTTTTTAAGTCCCAATCTTATATTTTTTATTTTCTAACGCTAGTTAGTGTCCAATCCAATCGAATTTCATTCATACTTTAGAGGATATACTTGCATAGATTCATTTTACTACATATTATATCTTTATGTAAGTATCTCAATTCTTATTTTATTAAGTTCACTAAAGGCTAATGTTATAATTTATGTAGACATCCGTATAACAGTTTTCGATCCAAACTTCATTCCAACCTAACTTGGACGATGTCATTTCTGTAAAATATTACTATTATGGCAGACGTTTTTGTTGTTTTCATCCAAACTACAACTTTTATTTAATTAGAAAAAAAAATTAACAAAAAAAAGCATTTCATAGGTCAGTAACTTCTCAAGTTGCCATTTAGCAATGTTTAGCGCAGAAAAAAGATGCCAGCCAAAAGTAATTAAAAACTTTTTTACAATGTTATAGTGTGGTCGACGCTATTTTTTATTTGTTTTTTTTCATGCACTTGAATAATACAAATACACGAAAACCACAATATAAAACAGTTATTGTTTTTATTTAAAATTTTGTTTTTATTTGTATTATTTTCTTTTGTTACAGATTGATATACAACCACCGGAAAGAGAAACAATATTTTCAGAAGAATTTCGACCCTCAGATCCCCGCAATGTTGGACCATGTGGAGGTTTTAGTACACAATATGCCTGCATGTGTGATTTTCATGGTGTCCCATATAGAGAAGAGGTTGCCTGGGACATTGACACAATTTATTTGTCACACGATACGAGAATTTTAAATTTACGTGATTTTGATCATTTAGAACCAAAGTAAGCCAAAGTATTTTTGTTTTAAAATTTCTATTTAACTTTTTTTTTTTTTGTAGAGACTTAATGGCCATTGTATCGGCTTTGGAATACAACACATTTTTTCGTGGCTTAAAAGCTTCTCATATGCGTTTATCAAATGAAACATTGGAACGTATATTACATGTGCTCAAGCGTTCTATGTGGCTCGAAGAGTTACATTTGGAAGCCCTATGTTTAAGGTGAGTTTTTTTTTTAATTGATCATTCTACTGAACTGTATATTTTAATTAATATACCTAGTAATTTAAAAGTTAGTTTTATTTACCTCAGTTAATATAGAGTTTTCGAGTCTTTTAATAATATTTACAAAACGACTATACTATAACCCTTAATCTTTTCAGATCTGATTTTCTTCATAAATTGGCTGTCTCTGTGATTACAAACAATAATCCTGCAATACGAACTATTGATTTGAGTCATAATATAATTGAGGATAAAGGTAAAATATTTTATTTTAACTCATATGTACGATATGTAGTTTTCTTAATATGAGGTAAAACATAATTGTAATTATGTATAACATAATTGTAATACTGAGTAGTACATTACTAACTTAAATATAAATATAATTTTGACCCCTTTCCGTCCGTTTTGACTTTATTAAAAATGTATACCCTCCTTGCTTTTTTCTTCTTTCGTATGTTTACCTTTTTATTTTTATTAAAATTTTTTTCCACTTTAAAACGTAAAGGTGCAAGTTCATTATGCGCCCTACTTGGAAATATTGTTCAAGGTTTGATTTAAAACAAAACAAACAAAAATTAAAAATAATAATTAAAGACTAAATACAAAACAAATAATAGCAATGACTTTAAATGTTCAAAAAGTTTTTTTTTCTCATACAATTTATTATTAATTTCAATGCTTATTTCTATATGCTTTTTACTCATACAACATCAGTGTTAATTTTTCTCATAATTCAGAATTCTTCATACTCAAAAATAAAATGTAAATGCATATATATGTACATAGGTACATACCTACATCTATCTGTACATGTATTAGCTTAAAATTTATTTCACAAAGATTCAAATATTTGATTTACAAAATTTTCTTTATTTGAAGAAATATTGGGTATATTTTCAATTTAATTTATATTTTTAATTTGACTTGGTTTAAAAATACAGTGGACGTCAGTAGTACGAACGCTCTTTATTACGAATTTCCAATAATACGAATGGCAAAATTTTTGCATTGACTACTCTATAGTACGAAAGATGGGAATTTTTTCTATTCGATAGTACGAATGGTGGTTTGTTATAAGAATTAGAGAGAATTATAAGAAGTAGAGACATTTTTAAAACAAAAAAACTGCCAATTATAAGGCTCTTCTAATATTAGACAACGCTCCAAGTCATCCACCGGCAGATGAACTGGTACATGATACTAAAGATAGACAGATTTGGGTAATGTATATGCCCCCAATGTAACTCCACTAATACAGCCCATAGACCAGAATGCAATTAGGCTCTTATAACTGCATTACCGTAACAATTTACTGTCAAAAATTGTACCTTCCAACGAAAATTTAGAAACGTCCCTCAAACAAACTACTTTATTTGAAGCTGTTTCATTGGTTGCCTTAGCCTGGAAAAAGTATCCAGTGATTGCATAAAGAAATGTTGGAAGAAAATTTTGGGCGATGACAATTTTGAGGACCAGGATGATATTCCACTATCAGTAGTGCTTGACAGTGAGGAGATAAGAGCAATTTCCAAAATGCACGATTTACTACATGCAAATTTTCCAAATTCACAATTTGATTTTCTTGATTTATTTGAATGGAATCTTGATGATCCAAGTGAAGAAATTGAATTGGATGATGATGTCGATGAGGATAATATTATTATGTATATATTATATATATTTTTTATGTACATACATTAGTATGTTCTTTCATGCCTGTACAAAAAATTAATTCAAAAATATAAATAAATATATGTGAATTATTTGATTTGGAACATAAAAATGCGTTGTTCAATAACACGAATTTTAAGGTACTACGAAAGGGTCTGACAATATATAATTCGTACTAGCGAACGTCCACTGTATATATCGATGTTTTCACCTTCGTTATTTTTCAATACAAGAAAAGAATAGTTCAATTTAATGTACGATTTTATCATAATGAAACTTTAAGAAATGAATGGACACTGATTTAAAAATAATCTGATAATTTAATAATACAAAAAAATAATCTTGTACACGAAATTGGTTTTAATCATCACTTGTCTAATGATATGCCAACTTCAAAAACAAATTCCATATTAGTATTTAACTATGTTGGTGTTTATGGGACATAATAGTAGAAAATTTATGGAGCTTTTGGTGTATAAATGTTTCAAGATGTTTATTGTCATAATAAATATTAAAAATTCAGTGTAATTTAGAACAAAAAAAAAATGTTACTTTAATGTGTCTCTTACCGACATTAAAACGGGTTGAATTAATATAAATAACCCAATTTTAAAATTTTATTTCTTATTTTACCATCTTAATGTTTTTTCATTGATCTTAATGTTTTGTGCATGGCCAAATCAAATAATTTCATTTAAACGAATTTAATGATTTTTGCTTTCATTTTTACGCATATTGCAAAAATAAACCAGAGACCACATTATTAAAGCTTGTTTGATTGTCTTCTATTCACATTAGTTAAATATAAAGAGTAGTAATTAATTTTTCTATAAAAAATGTTTACAGGTGCAATACATTTGGCAGGACCGATAGCTAAAGTGTCAAAAGGTTTATGCAAATTAGCATTAGCTCATTGTGGCCTTACCTCTAAGGGTGTTAATCAAATGTCACATTCCCTATCGCTCAATCAAAGCATTTCAAATTCTTTAACTTATTTAGATTTAAGTGGTAACAGTCTTAAGGATGATATAACAGTAAGTATTAAATCTTTTAAAATGCATTTAATTATTTATTATTGTTACAATATACATATATTCATAATATTTATTCAATTTTGCAGAATTTACATAATTTTTTAGCACAACCAAATGTTTTAGAATATTTAGATCTCTCTTCGACTGATATAACTTTAGAGAATGTAAGTAAACTATAAGTTTGTACTTTGTTTCTTGTTCATGAATGCAACTAAAACTTCTCAATATATTGTACTGTTTTTTTTTTTAGTTATTTGGTGCCCTTTTACGTGGTTGTGCAACGCATTTAGCTCATCTTAATGTTTCATATAATTCGTTTAGCACAAAAAAAGGCAAAGAGATACCACCTTCGTTCAAGCAATTCTTTACCAGTACTTTAAGTTTAAAACATTTAAATATTGCCGGTTGTAAACTACCAATGGAAGCATTAAAGTGAGTTCTTAAAAAAAAATTGTCAAATATTTTAGTTAAAAAAAAAAAAAGATTGCAATTAAAAGCAGTGTACGGACAGTAAAATACTAAACTATTATAACAATTTTAAATCAATTTTTTTTTGACACAAAATTTTTTTGTAATTTGTAAAGAAAATAGAGATTTAGTTAAATAGTGAAATAATACAAAGATTTTAATAATTTTTTCTCAATAATATTTATGCATGCTGTTTTTGATTAAACGGACTGATTGATAAGTTATTAAAAAAGAAGTAAAACTAAGTTTTTTCAAAACTCTTGACCTATAATAAAATTATTACTTCAGGAACGCATTGAGGCTTTTAATTATATTTTTTTGAAAGCTAATATGGCGGTTCACAATTTATTGTGTAATTCTAGAAATTTACTACTTGGCTTAGCATGCAACGAATCAACAGCTGGGCTGTACTTAGATTTAAGTAGCAATGTCTTAGGTGCCCAGGGTGCACATGTTTTAGAATCATGCATACATGGTGTTCGCGTTTTACAAAGCTTAGATATAAGTGACAATAGTAAGTACAGCTATTTTCAATTTATTTCTTATCAATTAAGATATAATAATTATTTTGTTTTTTATTTCTTAGATTTAGATGTTGAATTAGCTCCCGTTTTAACTGCTATATCGAAAAATCCCTCTATACGGGCATTAAATATGTGCCGTAGTTTAACTGGCATGAAACTGAAACATGTACCCACTGTTATGGATGCTTTGGTCAATCTAATACAAAAGGACGACTTTCCTTTGGCCGAATTAGTTTTATCCGAAAATAAGCTTAAAACTGATATACACGATTTTATAAATGCTTTGGGCAGTAATCAAAGTTTACAAAAATTGGATATATCTGGCAATTATATGGGCGACGTTGGTGCTCGTCTGTTGGCCAAGGCTTTGCAGATCAATAATAAATTACGTACAATTTATTTGGATAAAAACAATATAACCCTACAGGGTTATGCTGATATTGTTTATGCTCTTGAAAATAATTACACCATGCGTAACATACCATTTCCGGTTTTTGATATAGCACCACATTTAAAAAATCATCCCGATAAAACCGATACTATAATGCGCAAAATGCAGGAGCTTTTGCAACGTAATGGTAGTGGCCTGAAACGGACAGGTGGCCAAGGATTTCGCTTACAACATGGCTTTATGCTTTCATCTACTCACCAGTTGGTCGACAAACTTGTGGCTGAAACACAAGATACTATTTCGATAGCTAAGAGCAGTAGTGATTCATCCTCATCGTCAGCAGTTCAGCGCCTTATAGAAGATGCTGAAAATTGCAAACAATTAATGCCAAAATTGCAGGAATCCGTTCGCTGTGAAACACATCCAGTAGAAGTCAAACTGACACGCATCGCCAGTGATTTAAGCTATACCATTCAAAGTTATTTAGAGGAAACACTAGAGACAATGATACGTACAGGTGTAGAACAATGTCCTAAAACGTTGGGCAATCAGGTTGTTATACAGGATCTGCGTAAAATTTTAGGAGAACGTTTAACTGTACCAGAAGATTTTCTACAAAACTGTTTGCTTAACAATGCTGGCAGTGAAATTATGACTAAAGTAAGGTAAGAATCATTAAAAGAAAATATTAAAATATTTAAAATTAAACATAACTTCAATATTTTAACGTTACGTAAAAGATATTTAAAAGGGAAATGATTAGAGGATTTTCTTATTATCCTATACCACAATTTAATATCACAAAAAGTTTTGAATTTAAAAAAACCAGAATGTTTTCAAAGCATTTTTAAAATTGTATATCCATTCGTAATATTATTCGAATTTTTCATTTGTCTTCATTATATAATTAAAGATAAATGTTTATTAATTACATATCAGTTGATGACTGGATTTTATCTCTTCTATATTAAAGTATAAACACATAGCAAGATATTTTATCTAATTAAACTATTCCAAATGACCATGATATTGTTCTAACTCAATAAACAAACTAGTTCGCATGTAACTGATATATATAAATATTTTTTTTTTATATATTTATCAGATATTTTATTTATTGTTTCTCAAAACAAATGAAAAACCGCCTAGGTAGGTAGCTAGGGCTTCACATGAATAATAACGTTTCATTCAATAATTATATCGTCTGTTGTTCTCTCTTAAAATTTTCATCTCTCTTATGAATTGTTTATCAATAAAAAAATACGCGTTAAAATGATTCATACAAGTTATAAATTCGATGAAACATTTTGTTGAAAGAGAATTGAGGAGAAAGTACAATACATACATTGAATTCTATTCACAAACTTTTTTGTATACATATAGTATCCGCTATTAGCTTAAATATTTTTACAAACCCTAGCCATATTTGATAAATAAATTTCATAACTACTGACGACAAAAAGTACTTGTGTGAGAGTGAGACGAAAGGGGTTTTGTTTTTTTTATTCTCCTACAATTGTGGCTCTCTAATTGATAAGATTATAAATGAATACGAGAAGTACGTTGCACATAGTATTTTTTAGTAGAGATCCGTAAAAGAGTTTATTCTCAAAAGTTTATTTACTTATGTACTTATATTAAGGAACAATTACATCTCTAATATTTACAATTGTATTTCATATATTTTATAAATACTGCATTTAAAAATCCAAAAATTCCTAGGCCATAATTAAAGTTTTTTTTTTTTATAAAAATTATCACCTAGATTAACTAAATTCTTTTAGCCGATAAATGTTCTATAGTAGAATATATTTTAACATTCAAGCTTTATGTGGATAGTACGCACAATAACATATGTACATATGTTTCTTAAAATTAGTATCGTTGGTACCGAAGCCTTATGAAGTTATTTTTAATACAAAGACAAAATCTTAAAATTTTGTGAAAAGAAAAACAAGTAATTCTTTTATGATCTGCTGAGAGTTTTAAAGATTGAAAAAAACGTTAAAATAAATATGGACTCTCAGCATTAAACAATATCAAACAATGAACGAAAAAGCAAAACAGAAATGTTTTCCTTGTGTATATAATATATATACATATATACATATTAGTATTTTTACTTTTAAGCTAAAGTGTGGCTGTGCATACGAACACTAAACAACGCATAAATTTGCACAAGCAGTCTTAAAATATAAAACAAACCTAAATGGCATCGTTTATAAGACGCTATACAAGATTCTTTTATTAATTATACGAAAATCGTTAATTTAATTATTAGTAAAGTAAAATGGGCCGTGTTAGTAAAGCATTTTGTTGTTGTTTTGGTTCTTCCACCTATGAAATTGCTCCGGAGAGCGATGATAATAATTTTATTATATTAAAAAATAACAACAAAATCAAAAACGATCAAAAGGAGAAGTTATTGCAACTCCAAGATTTACAAGTAATCGAAATTAAGCCAAAATTGCAACAAGAAAATAGCGATATACAAAAACAAAATCAGAATTCTGAGGGACTTCTTAAATTCCAAAAGTCAAGCGAAAATTTAACTAATTTTAATAATAATGATACAAATATTCTAAGCGAAAAATGTGGAATAAATTTTAATATACCAAGCCAAAATAATAATTTGCAAAAGGTTTTTCAATTTAATAAGAACGGTAGTAGTGATGATGGAAATGGTGATAAGCATTTACAAATCAAGTTTAAGTTAAAAAAGTAAATGTCCTTTTATTAATTTGATTTTTGTAATTGTATTAATTATATTCTTTGAAATATGTATTAAATGAATCACGCCTTTTTCTCTTGTGTTAATTTTAAAATTCCAGTGAAATTGAACAATCATTGGCTGCTGCCATTTCTGATCGAGCTACAGATGAAGTTCTGGAAGCTTTAACTCGTTATCGTCGGGGTTTGGGAATTGCTGATTCACCTTCAGTTATGCTGGATGAACCGCAAACTCCAGATATTGTACGGAGTCAATCGAGTCATGTAAGTAACTAAACAAACTAGTATTAATAATATTTGTAAACATTAAATTTATTTAACATGAAATGTTATTTTACAAATTTTTTTACAACGAAACAAGAGACCCTCATAAATACAATATGTTTTCAAGTTAGTTTTTCATTTTTTTTTTTTTTTTTTGAGAAAGATTAAGTCGCATATGATTATTAATTATTCTATATTTTTAATATAGAAATATTTTACTATATGTCTGTATATTTATTTATTGTCCTTTTTACGTAAGTAAACATTTCTTAATTTGTCTTTTTTTTTTGTATTACTATTTATTTGTATATTATAATGTTCTTATCATTTGCATGATATAATTTGTTTCTTATCAGTATCAACAATAAACAAATTTATTTTATTTTCTGTTCATATTTTCAATAGTAAACTTTGTAATGAAAACCATCATTACACACGCGTACACAATAGGAATTCTAACGAGTATTTCATGTTTTTATTTTGAACCGTTTAACTGTTCTTCTTCTTATGTAGTTACTTATTTAAGGTGACATCAAGTTGTTAATACCTTTTCACTGTTATAACGTGTGCTTTTGTATGCAAATCTGTATACCTTTAATATAAAATTTACATTTATTAATATGTTTACCTCTATATCTAACTAATTGAAATTGTTTAAACACTTTCAAAATGTTGATAAATTGCTTTCATTGAATAGAAACAAAATCATTCGTTTAAGTTGCAAGATCTCTTCATAGCCAATGTATCCATACAACGCACATATGAATAGTTAATTTGCATATGTATTTATATCTAGTTAATAATCCGGTTTTTTAGTTGTTTCAAAAAGAAATATTTAAGTTATTTCTATAAATAAAGTACATTACGGATTCACAAAGTTTAAACTTGAATTTAGGTTGAATAGATCCGATAAGAAGAAATTTTTGGAAATGATCACTTTAGGCTGAACTGTGTTTGGTACTTATACCGCCTGAACAAATAAATGTCTGTATATACAAACAAGGTTTAAAATCTTTTCAACTGCTATCTAAATGACATTTTACGTCATTCTTACTTTGAGAGGAAACTTATAAAGTTCTTTTACATACCCCTTTTGACATGTTAAAGGCTTTATACTAATCTGATGAAAGCAAACATATATGTCAAACATATTTTTATATTTCTGGTACTTTTTTCTAATTACCAAAAAACTACTTCATGTATTACTTTAATGCTAAATGGTACCTTCTAATTAAAAGAGTACTTTTTTGATATTATTTTTAATTTGTAAATATAATTTATATACTACAGGCGCCCTGTTAGTCTAGTGGGTAGTGTTGCTAGACTATTAGCGAGAGGGTTGTGGGTTCGATTCCCACCAGAGGCTCTGGTCGGTTACACTACACCGAGCATAATGTCGAAGTTAGTTAGTCAATAAATAATTAAATTTAAATTAATAAGTAAGTATATGGTATATATTGTATACTTTACATTCATACGTGAATAAAATTTGGGGCACGTATGCTTTTGAGCTCTCTTTTATAATTATCAAAATGAACGTGTAACTGCCTTTAAAAACTACAAATATTATCATATTATTAGAATCATTTTAGATATAATAGAATCAAAATTCATCAGATAAAATTGAAAGAACCACTAACGAAATTGTGAAGGGTTATTTGCTAGTAAGATATGATGCGTATATAAATACAATTAATTATTTAGTATTATGGTGTATTTAAGACTTCATACAAAATCACAGAAAACTTAATTACAAAAAACAATTACAATTCATTTTTTTTCAGGATACTGATGGTTTGATTATTCGACCAGGTCGTGGTTCCATACTTCCCAAACTAGGAATAGAATCACCCACTGTAAGTGTTGGTTCAAAACCGCCAAAATGGTTGCAATAATTACGTATTTTTAAACGTTTTACAATATAAACATATACATATATAAACGTAAATTAACGATTTACATACATTAAAAATATCATTCACATTACATTATTTACATACATTTCATACAACATATCCATTCATCATATACTTCTTAGAGAGCTATTGCCATTTAGAGTCATGGAAGAAATTATAAAAACTCTATATACCTACTACACTTAGAAAAAAAACAAATTTTCAATCGGAAATATGTAAATTAACTTATCAAAAAAAAAAAAAAAAAAAAAAAAATTAAGACAAATAAACAAAGATTTGAACCAAATTCAATATTTTGAATGCACTTAGTGAATTTAAATGTTGTTTTTAATGATTTATATACTTATTACTTATATATTATATATATATATTGTTACGTTTAAGTTTTTTAATAATCAAACAAAAAACGAAACAAACATATTCATTTATTTATGTGTCTTTCCCCTTCTCTTTTCACAACGAAAAACAAAATTTACAAATAAAAAATATCATTAATCATCCGCTACATAAAATCAAAATTATTTTAAACAAAATTAAAATTTGAACACAAAAAAAAAACGTTAAAATAAACAAACCAATTTATAAATTCTGAAAAATATAAAAAAATATATACAGAAATTGGAATATCTCAACCTTGTAAGTAGTTTGTCTTGGTAAACAAAATCAAAGCATCATTATCAATTTCTCAATATTTTTTTTTTTCTTACAATTTCTATATGCAATATGTACTTGTCTTTGTTGAATCAGTATTATTTTAAGTCATTGCCAAAGTCTTAAAATTAACTTCGAAAATTATTTTAAACATCAACACCAGTGACCAAAAATAACTTTTGAAATGTATTTTATTTATTATATTCCTCTATGATACATGCTTGATTGATTCAATATGATTTATTTGCTTTATTTATTTAGTACATATTTTTACTTTTTTCCCGTTTGCAAGCAATACCTACAATGTAATGGCATTTTATTTAATTTTAATTTATGATATATTCTAGAATAATGCACTATTTTTAAAGTATTTATAATCTAAAATTGCAGTCATTTGCAGTTCTACATCAAAACGAAACATTTCATTTACAAATAATTTTAAATTGATAAAAATTTCGTTTTCAAAAATGTTATTAAATGAAGTGGTCTATATGACGTATCCTGTATTATTTTTATCTCGCTTCATGTTTTTTTTTTCTATTTCTATTGAAAGAATTTTAAAATAATGAATGTTACATTTGGATGCATGACTCCGCAATTGTTTTAGTTTTTTTTTTTATTATTATTATTAATTATTCCTTTTTTGATTCTATCCTGCATTGTATTACCCCCATGTATATTTATTCATTCTACATAGCAATAACATTATAATCAAACAGCATGAACTTTTCATATTTCATAAATTCTTTCTATCCCTTTTATAATAAATACCATTGAAAAACAACGTTTTAATTACTTTAAAATGTATACAAATTTAGGCTACACCACATATGCCCACCAAAAGACGTTCTATAGCACAACGAAAGGTGCGACCACAATCGGTAGTGGAGAATTTGAGTTTGGGCCACATACCCGATTTATTAGAATCACCATCATCACATCGTTCCACATCGCAGATGTCAAGGCGAGATTCATCGGTAAATGGTGATAATGGTACGGGAGACAGCAGAATGGCTTTAGATGATGGAGGCGGCGATGAGTGTTGTGACTCGATAACTGAATTACCAAGTGCTTCTTTTCAACTGCAGCATCTAGTCAAAGGTCGACCGAAGCGGGCTAAAACTAGGGCGCCCACCCGGCCACTGGTGGGTATGGAGAGTGGCGGAACTAAAGAAATTGGTGAGGGTCTAGATCAATTCTTTCGACCTGGTTCGGTAACTCCAACAACCCTTACACCCTTAGTATCACCCACATCAGAGGAATGCAGCTCGCTGTCGTTTGTCGATAGTCCGACAATGAGTCGTAATGGTAACGATCATATGACCTCAGAAGAAACAACACCTATCTTAGAAGAACGTAAACCTATTAAATTGGAACGCAATTCTCCTTTATTGAGAGGTGCTGCATGGGCAACACGCTCCAGATCTACCGATAATTTAGAAAAGTATTCGCCCTTGGTGGGTCGAAAATCGCCATTAGTTAAAATGCGCACAGAAAGCGGTGGTGCTACGGACGGTATGGATTCGTTGCCCACTCCTGCAGAAAGACTATTGAAAATCTCCTCTGGACGGGAAGACAAAACCCGTTCGCCCAGCACAGATTCTATAAAAAGTCACACTGAGTCATCAAGTGTTATTGTTAAAAATGGCAATGGTATTTTACGCACACCTATAGTATTGCAAAAACCAAGACCCTGGTCAGTGGTGGGTAATGAACCAAAACAGACGCAAGTTTCTAATGTCACACATATGGGATCAGAGTCAACTAAAACCACACCAGAGAAATTGGATGAAGGTAGTTGTTGTTGCATTCATATTATAAAAAGCCATTAGTATTAAGTTTTTATTATTTGTAAATAAATTCTAGAAGTTGAAGTTGTGCCCTTTGGTCAAAGTGGCGGTTCAATAGTTGGTATAAGTCCAGGAATAGCTATAACTCAAGGTGGTTCTTGTGGTGGTAGTATAGTAGGCATAACACCTGGTAGGTTTTTTACTAACACGTATTAATTAAAAAATTTATTGGACTCAAAGAGGTTGACGCTTATTTTATTGTTTCAGGGGCTGCTCTGGAGAAAAAATCTGTTAGAGAACTTGCAGCTGGACTCAACCGTTTAGGTAAGATGACGTTACGGCTTCTTTTTTAATATGTATTTGGTAGGAAAACATTTAAGTACGCAGTTTTATGTTTTCCTTAGCTATAGAAAAAATACAGACTGTTAACGCGATTTAAGGTTTAGATTTGTTTAAATATGTGTTTTTCTGTAGATAATACTAGTTTTAAATAGAAATCTTCTAAATATTTTGTTTTTATACATTATTGGCTTATAATTGTTGCCTCTACCATTATAATGATTGCACATACGCCCATATGTTTTATGTTATAAAGCCAAAATTAATTCTTGTATGACAAAGGCTAATCTAGAAACACAATTAATTTTTTTAGAATTGAATTAAAATGATTTTTAGTAAAAAATTGTATTGTGATTGAATTCATTCGAGAACACTCTTTACTAGAATATAAATGCACAAAGGAAAAATACATATGTATACACATTTCTTTTTTTTTTAATATTTTTTACACAAGTTTACATTTATTTTATTTTTATTTCTTTGTTTTTTTAATTTTTATTTGTTTATTTAAAACACACTCTCAACATTAGATTTACCTTTAAAACCTCAAGTATTACCACGATCGTTACTAACATCGTCCTCATCGTCGGCCATATCTAAAATTAACGTCAACAACAACAATAGTATAACTAGTAATAAGACCACCTCCTCATTGACATCATCCAGCACTTCCTCAGCCTTATCGTCGTCGTCGTCGACTCTTATGTCATCTTCGTACACGTCGACGTCAACAACGGTGAATGAAACTCATTCAAAAATTGTCACCACTAGTAGTGTGAACAGTGAAACTAATGAGACCATTAGTAAAACGATTATAACCGAAAATGGTGCACCAAATGAAATTTTAAATATACGCAATAGCAAGAACTCCAGACTGGGCGATTTTATACACAATGAAAAACGAAAAGATAACGGTGATAACATAATGTCTTCTTCAACGCCAGCAGTAACGGCAGGATCAGTTGGTTTTAAACGTATTGCCGGTAAAGAGATATCAACAATGTTTGAGGTTTGATAATTTAAATCCCTATCAAGAGCAATATAATACCACAAAATAGTTCGCATACATTGAAATGGGCTTCTCATAATGCTTATTTCTAATTTTTGCATTAATGTAGACATTAAACAAGTCAAACAACGAGAAATTCATTTTATTATCATACATTTTGGCTTTTTCCGATTATAAAATGTTCTGTCACATAATATGTCTTGTCTTCCCTTTAACCAGCAAACAACAATCATATAATTTTTTTATTTATTTTTTTTTTTTCATTTTATGTTTCTATAATTAGTACTTTTAAGTATAATGTTTTTATCTTTTTTCATATCTTTTTTTTTTTCAAACATATTTTTTTAAATTTGCGATCTACACTTGAATTTGTAATTTAATTAAATTTTATAATACATAAAAAAACATATTCTTTATTGTTGTGTTAATTGTTGTTTTTATTTTTAATTATATGATTTATATTATTATACGTATATGTGATTTTATGTTTAACTAGAAATTAATTAATGTTATTAACAAATTTGCTGCATGTCATGTTGTCTAATTATATTTTCAACAACCCTGTGTTTCGGCGATTTTTATTAAATCTTGTTTACTCGTATAAACAACATTATTTTAAGCTTGATTTTAAATAAACAATATTTGATAAATCTCTTTTTATAGGAGACATTAGTTGAAGGCCTACAACGATCCTCTCTACGACGGACTTTTAGAGATACACAATATACCAAAGAGGATGTCGTTGATTTATAAAAAAAAAAAGAATTATAGAATTATAGCAATTACAAAAATGCAAACTCCCTTAAAATAAAATAGAAGTAAAAATAAAACTTATTTAATTTAAAACACTAAATTTTTTTTATTCTTAAATGTGCAATTTCTTTTTAATTTCTTTTTGTTTTTTTAATAAATTTTCTACTGAAAATGCAACAAGTTTTATGAGAAGTAAAAATATTCCAATTTTTTGTAAATTTTTTTATGAAATGTATTAAAACAGAAACAGAAACAAAACAAAAATATTAAGATTACGAAACTAATAATAAACATACAAAAAACATATTTTTATACTATAATTTATACCTTTTAGCCCTTATATTTCTTGTCTTGTATCCTTTAATATTCAACAAAATAATATTTATATGTATACACATTTAACAATATGTATATTGTTTTAAAGTCTATAAACATATTTTCAATTATTAATAATTAATCAATTAAACAATAAGGAGAATTAAAACAAAGAGAAATAATTATACAATATAAGCAAATAATTTTTATTGAAAAACAAAAAACGCATTTGTCTATATTTTTGAATGTTTTCTATAAATAATTTCTATTAAGTGCCAATACAAAAAATATTTTTCTTTGAATTTTATTTTTTTAACATATTAACTTAAATCAAACATAAAAATATGCTAAACACCTTATTCTCGAAATTAAATGTAGAAAATTAGCAATGATAGCAAAATCATTTATTTTCAACTTAATTTATGCAGTACTTCCATTTATAATCATAGTTTAAATATTATTATTTATATTAATATTACGTATTAATATTAAATACAACATTTATACATATTAATTCTTATACGGCGTTTTTTACAAAAGAGGAAAATCTAAAGAGAGTATATTTAAATTTGAGATAGAACACTTTAAATCCATAATCAAAAACACATTTTATGTTATAGTATAGATCTTTTCTTATTACTTTTCAAAATACCAAATTTAAATTTATTTTTCTGGCCATAAAGCCTAATAAAATTTCACCTCTTTCCGTCTTATCATTTAGCAACTGTAACTTTAATTCAAAAGATATGTACATTGATTCCGAATTCCACTGCTTCTTTTCGAAATGGCCTGATTTTTCGCCACTTTTCTAACCTCTGCATTTGTTATGTGAATCGTGTTATTATTCCCACATTGTTTAATTGACTATAACAGCAATATTAATTCTACTACGTTTCTTATGACAATATGTTTCTAATTTTTTACTTTGGTATGTAATTCTGCTATTACCCCAAAGCCAATTTATTGAGAAATTCACTCCACACGTATCTAATTTTATTTATTTATTTATTTATTACAATACAATTACAAATTATATTCTAATTTTATACGAGCGGAGTAACTTGACCATATGCTCGGTGTAGTGTCACAGACCAGAGTCTCTGGTGGGAATCGAACCCACGACCCTCACACTAATAGTCTAGCACATTGCCCACTAGACTACCAGGGCACCCACACGTATTCAAAAATTGTTAAGAATTGGCTAAAAAATTCTCTAGCTCATCGTTTTGTTACATTACCTTCCTGTTCAACAGGATAATTGAATTAACAATTGGATTCACACTCTGTAAAATAAATAATATTCATATACTACATCTCTACCGAGTTTCCAACATTGAGCGCATAACATTTAAAAACAAAATTAAAGTCTTGATGCAACAAGACGTGGTCAGCAAAACTGAGAATTTTCGTAATACACGTTCAATTCGATCATTCATAACAAATATAAATTATATTGAAGTCTCTTTCCTAAGATAATAAAGGTGTATGGCTGAAAGTCAATTAAAAAAGCTTAACTTAAATTAAACACTTGGTGTTCAATTCGTTAAATAAGAGAAAATTCCCCGCCAAAGCAGCTCTTCCCATTTTATAATAACAATAGATCGTTTCTTGCATTTTCAAAGTTTTTGATAAGTAAAACCGTTTATATTCTTATTATCCAGGCTGTAATTTATCAAACTTGTTTTTGAATAGAACTGTAGTTTTTGCATAAATTTACAACTTACAAGACAGTCATGTTTAGCTCCATACATATGCAGGCATTTGTACAAAGTACTATTTATGAAAGCCATGCCACGCATTTTCGGTACGATCGATCTTTCTATTTAATCACTCAGCAAAATTTTTTGAATGCAAGTTTAAGCACTTACATAGAAATATTTTATCAACATTTATTTGTTTCTATATTTTTCATTTCATTTCATGGTAGTAAAAGTAGATTTTGCAATTATTAAGATAAAATATTTGAAACACCAATTGAAAATAATAAGGAAAACTTAGTCTTTTTCTATTTTGTAGCACAATAACATTAAGGAAATCGAGTAATTTAGTAAAGAAAACCAAACGTATTTTTACTTTATATGAATGTTTTCTAGTATGTATATGTTTGTATCGAAAGTATTTAGAAAAACGACTTTAAACAAATTTCAAATACAAAATAAAACCTAAAATACAAACTAAATATACACGTTTAGAACAACATTAATAATAAAAATGAAACTTAAAACTGCCCCCACCATTTGTGAACAAAAAAAAAATTCTTAAAACGAATCTCAATACATTGAAATTTTCGAAAAAAGAAAATCGAAAAGAAATAATAAAAACTTACATCGACATGATACCATTTATTTAAATGATGCTAAGATAACTATACAATACAGCACACTCCCAAATAATACTTACACGAAGGAAATGTAACGATTTTGAATTCAAACAAAAATGAAAAAATAAATTAAAGAAAAACATTTAAAGTGGTTTTATTACACAGAAAGATTTACATACTTATTTAAAGATATATTGTAGTTTATAAGGAATTTGAGAACATTAGGAGTGAATGTCTGGATTTGTGGATTGTGACTTGAACATTGACAATAGTTTCATTCTAAGGTAAAGTATAAAGCTAATTAGAATTAGAAGTTAAGAAGAAAGGGGATGATATTAAGTTATTAACTTCGGTTGTCGCCAATGTTGAAAAACTGAAATTTTGAAATGGTACTGAACTATAACTATCAAATTGTACTTTTGTACACACATAATTGGTCATTATAACCCTTCAATCAGGATTATGACCTAATTTCTCACACCACTCATTTTGTGTGTGTTAATTTTATACACGAGTGGCGGAACCTACAGTTTAAATTCGACTCCGAACGACAGATTCTTGAGAAACATTATTATGGCAATTTTCTCAGAATTTTTGCCGGAAGGGAATCGCTAAAGAAATATTTTTTTATTATTTCGTTTTGATGGAGATGTCTGACATGGAGTTTGAACGGCACGGAACAAAAAAACTAACGACTGTTTAGTCAAACGTCCATGAAATGTAAAGTAACATACTTTTGTTTTTAGCATATAAAGAGCAATGCAAATGCTTACCGAAATTACATTACTGTTCGGCAAGCGTTTTCATTACTTTTCATATTCTAAAAACAAACGTACGTTCCGTGGACGTTTGGCTAATCGGTGCTAAAGCCTAATTCTACCTTTAGCATTACGTTGCATATGTTGCTAATGCATTAATAGTTGAAAAGCGCAAGGCATAAAATATGTAATAATAAAAAAGTACCGAAAGCGTCGCGGGGGTACTACGGTATTTTTGAAATGAAAAAAGTACTGAATTTTTCAACACTGGTTGCCGCACAAAACACGATTTAATTAGCATTGCATCTGATCTATTTGACAATATTTAGTATAGACACTATACCGGCGACAATAATAGTTGTTGTATTTCGACTGGTGGGTACATTTTTAATATTATTTGGTGAAACTGCCACGAAATTGGCCGAACCAGTCACCTAGTGATTAATAACCTACACAGAAGCTTTTTTCCCACTAGAAACGAAAGACATGAACTTTTCCTTAAAACAGTGAATAGTTTATATATCATATAGTACATACTGTTAATTATTTTGACACAAAAAACGCTTTTTACAACTAAAGACAACATTTGTAAATGTCTGGCTACTCTACGAGTTATTTACCATTCTTAAAAGTAAAACCATATTCACCACCACATTTTGACAGTATAAGAGCTAGCAATCTATTGTGAATGTGTTTGTTTAAAAAGAAGTGGAAGAACGCTGTTTTTTATTAAAAATTGTGCTTTATTTAACAAAAATAACCGTATTTATATAAAATATTTCAAAAAACTGTACAACAATGGTAAAATTAACTCCTGAACTAATAAATCAATCAATGCAATTTATAAATCCGTGCCGGGAACGAGAATTGGATTTACGCGGCTACAAGATACCACAAATCGAAAACCTCGGAGCCACGCTAGACCAATTTGATACAATAGATTTGTCCGACAACGATCTCAGAAAGTTGGATGGCCTGCCTTATCTGCCCAGACTTAAGTGTTTACTGCTTAACAACAATCGTATACTCAGAATCGGTGATGACCTCCACGAGTGTGTACCTAATCTGAATTCTATTATATTGACCGGTAACAATTTGCAAGAACTGGGAGACCTGGAACCTTTGGCTCAATTAGGACAGCTACATACATTGTGTCTGCTCATGAATCCAGTATCCACTAAACCCTACTATAGAGAATATATGGCTTACAAATTACCCCACTTGCGTTTATTGGATTTTAGAAAAATCAAGCAAAATGATCGAAAAGCTGCTCAAGAGTTCTTCCGTTCAAAGCAAGGCAAAGAAATGCTTAAAGATATAGCCAAAAAGTCTAAACTAAGTGCTGCAGCTGCTGCTCATGCTGAAGCGACGGGTAAGGCTGAGGGTGGTAACTCAGGCCGATTTGCTAATCCCGAAGACTTGCAACGTATAAGAGAGGCCATTAAGCGAGCGAGTTCTCTGCAAGAGGTAGAACGTTTATCACAAATATTACAAAGTGGTCAGATACCAGATAATTTTAGTTTAGAACAAAACGGTTCAACCCAAAATGGCGTCGATAATAACACATCATTAACGCAAGCGGTAGCTATGGAACATTAGTATCTTAAACGTTTTAATTTCCTTCATTTTTATTATTTTTTTTTGCTGTATACTTATAAAAACCCAGGAAAACATAGAGCCAAGATAAATAAATAAATCGTAAACTGAAGTTATTTTAAAATAATCATTTATTATTTACTCCAAATTTTTCATAGAAAAATAAAGATGTTTTTTCAAAAGATAATTTAATTTAAAATTATTTATTGACTATATGAACTATAAAAGGAGGTTTGACTAAGAAAGCCTAAACAAGTGTATCATACAATGAATGTTTAAAGAAAAAACAAAAAGTAATGTTTTCATTAATTTTGTATGTAGTATAAATTAATGAGAAATTTGGTTATTTTGTTGCATTTAGTTAAAATTCTTTGTTTGTGTTGCTTAAGGAATCTTTCGTATTGATAACATTGGACAAAACAAGAAACAGTAATCAATTTATTTTATAATTTATATTAGCTATATATGTATGTATATACACATATGTATATGTGTATATATTCATACGTATTTTATATATTCAACTACTTTTGGTTGCAAATTGCTTTAATATTTTTATTTCGTTGGGCTGCTTATTAACATATGTATCTAATGTTGCAGACCTTTAGCTTCCATTATAACATCATAGTGCAAACCCGTATAGAATATTATCCACGTTACTAGGAAACCAGCAAAAGATGTCATAAATCCTTCTTTAATCAATTCCCAAGCACCACCGTAGGCTTCTTCGTCAATATTTTGAAAATTAATGGCATATATATAAACAACACCACAACTGATGCCAGCAAATCTAAAGTGAGAAGAGAATTTATAAAAGTGATTTAATTTATTTTAGATTGTTTTTATTGCAAATTCATTATTACTCACAATACTAAACCCAAAAAACCCTTCAGTGGCACAATACCCCAAATAACACCTAAGATAATACCAAAAATCTGACGCGACCAATAGACAACATCCAAAAATTCATCCTAAAATAAAGATTATAAATTAATAATTACGAGTTAAATTATAAATAATATTGGGATTTTATGAGCTAATATTATAAGATGAAAACCTAATTAAAGGTCTCATTGGCTTATTCCAATGGATTTTATCATATAAATTAATTCTCAAAAATAAAGTATGACAGTGGTCCAAAAAATTATGAAAGAAACCAATGTTCGAAGTTACTATATCGATGAGTGACTAAATTTTTATAAGCAGAAACTTCCTTTGAGCCTGAATACATGTATTGTAATACTGACCTATAAAAAAAAAATTAAACAGGTGGATAGTACTGCTAGCTGCATCAAGAGTTGCTCTTCCTCTGTGATCAGAAATTACAAACCATTCGATTGCTTATTGAACGTTATTATATTTGTAACGATTAATAACTTCATTCACACTTATTGCTGCAGAATTTTCGAACCATTCTTCGAATGTTCTTGGTGTTTATAGGCAATAGGCTTGTCTTTATTGTTCCTCAATATCCTTCTTCTTTTCAATTTCATAGGCAATCATTTAAATAAACTACTCTGCACTACAATTTAGAGCTCCCGCACGTTTTTTCACAGTTCTTTCATTATCAAGATATTCTTATGCTCACCTTATCAGGCCACTCAGATTTTGCTGTTAAGGCTCTATTGCAAATCTCCTTAATGGAAGATGTCTTGGCACTGCTGCTGCTATTATGCTGTATAGTATTCGTTCTAGTTGACATTTCGACAGTGTTGATTTAATTTTAACTTAGGAAATATAAATAAAAGTTTTAAAATAAATACAAAAACGAATTAAATGCAATTTCACTCTATACAAGAAAAAAGCACGAAAAATGACAAAAACCTTGACGTGTGATTAGTACTAAAAAAAGAGATGTTAACTTTGCGATTTTTAGATCTTGAAAAACGTTGTAATTGGCATACAATCAAACGTTTAACATTATTCGTTCTACCATATGTGTTATATACCTTATGGTATTTAAAACAGAAAAAGACGGAGATGTTATGAACGCCCTTAACAACTGGGTGTCTCATATATTACTTCTTATCCAATTACAACACACCTTGTGGTTTATTTACCCTTTTGACATATTGAATGGCAAGTGAAGTAAAGAAAGAAGACAAGAAAAAACACAACATTACGTCAAAACAACTAATTTTTTTTCTTAAGCAGCCAAAAAATTTGTATAAATTTATGTGATTAATTACGAGTGAAAAAGTAGTTAAAAGCCATTTCAATAATACACAAATTTAGTACGTTTTATTGTCAACAAAACTGCCTCCATACTGTGTTGTTTATCATTTCAATTCGAGGAAATAAGTTGTTAAAAGTGTCGTATATTGAGTGCTGAGTAATGGCAGAATCAATAGTCCAAGATTGGCTGACGGATTTTGAACGAGTACAGGGTCAACCGTCAGAGGTTAAAGATTTTGCCAATGAACATGACAGTGATTCTGAAATTGCAGAAGCAATTTTTACAATATTACACGATCGACAAAGGCATGAATCATTGGTACATGATATATGCCAACAGTTGTTGGGATTTTATCGAAGTAAAGAAAAGACCTTACAGAAGTTTCCATTGCAATTTATACCTGTTCTAATCTATACGTACCTGCATGCGGTGGCTGGTGGTGACAAAAAGGGTGTACGTAGTTTGGAAACTCTTTTAATCTGCATTTACAATGGTGAAGTGTCTACGGAAGAGGGGGGTGAGCGAGTGGTACAATTTCGCATGCCCATATTGGCCCAGGCATCCGTGTACCACGAGGAGAAAAATCTACCACTAACAGACCTACGCCGTTGGGAAGAGAATTGTAATCGTGAGGTTAAATGGGGTCCCCATCAACGTATTGAGGCGATCACTGCACAGAACCGTTTAAGAATAATGACTGCATTGTTATTTTGTTACAATCAACAAGTCAGTTTGACACAAAAGTCAGCACTCATTCACTTGTGTCGCGTTGCATCACAATTGGTGACAGAAGGATTTAATACCAAAACAAGTCATGCTCATAGAATTTCATATGGGTGAGTGCAGTAAATTTAGGTTAATCCAATAATTGATTGTTTTTGGTTCAATTCAATTGACATAGTATATTCTAGTACTGCTAAGGCACAGTACGTACGTACAGAACATAAACCCAATATGATAAATAAAAATAATAAAAACAAAATACAAATTATATTTTGATTGAAGATGAAATCCTTTTTAAGGTACATACTACTAATTAACTTTAAAATATCAATTCACTTAAAATTCTGTGGGTTGTTCATGTACTTGCAACTGTACAAGTTGTAAACAATTTTTTTCATACTTAATATGTAACATTAATCGAAACGTATGCTATGTAAAGTTACATATGTATCTGCATTCAGACAGATGGCTTAGCAGTTTAGAAATTGAAGAATATTGTATAACAATAATTTTATTTTGTCTTTGTTTTCAGTTCTGATCCATCTCTTATGCCCAAATCAATGACACCACGCATTCCATTATCTTCATCATTCCTTGTGGAATTGGTGCATGCAATTTATTTTGCAATGTTCAATGGTTTTGGGACTGTAGCCATTCAGACTCTGGAAGATATACATAATAGAGCTTGCTTTGAAATGTACACAGAATTGATTTTAGTTACCAGTGCGGTGCGTAATTCTTTGCATGCCAATCCCTCAGGCCAACCAAGTGATGGTCCTATGGGCTTAAGTGTAGCTCTGACACCATCCACCAATACCGTAACCACCGCTGTTTCAAAATCAATGATAACGAATGCATCTTTCCGCACGAAGAAGTTGCCCGATGATATACCCATACAAGTTAAAGATCTAACAATGCCTCAGGCACCCCCCAACGCCCAACATCAATTGGCCAGTCTAACAGAAGAAACTGCCGAACAAATGCAAAATGCTAAAGAAGGCAAAGAGCCAGGACAACAGGGTTCGAGAAATTCTATTATTCGGCCTAGTATGGAAAGCATCAAGGCGCACGCTCACAAAGCCTTAATGGGAGGGTTGAAAAAATCCAAAGGTAAAGAGAAGGATAAGGATAAAGATGCTAATGAATCAATTACAAGCACTCATCAAACGAATGGTAATACGCCCTCAAATAGCGTAGAGAGCAACAAACCACCGCAACGAAAATTAGACAAACATATGCAGCGCAATTCCCTCATGCAATTACAAATGGAGAGTTCATCATCAGAATTTGAAAAGAGTCCTGGCCCTGTAAAGGGCAAAACATATGAATCGTTAGATATGGAAATGCTGCCTATGCAATCGTTATTGACCAACGAAAGTGGCAGTGGTAGTTTTAGCGTCGACAGTGAATTAAATGGTGGTGCTCTCGTTACAGGTTCTAATTTGAGCGGTGGTCTAGGTGGAGGAGGCGGAGGTATTATAGGAGGTGGTCTAACCAATAATAGCAATAATAATAGTACAACTACAACCACCTCTTTAACAAGCAGTGACCTGTTAACTACAAAAAGTTTCGATTCCAGTATTGAATTGCCACCACTTAGTGCAACGCCAGGTATTGTGGGGGTTAAAGCGAACGATACAATTGTGGATTAGTATTTTTCTAAGGCTTCCAGTGCCCTAGGCTATTTATATTATGGTTAAATTCTGTTACATACATATATACATATATGTTCACTTGTTTGATAATACAAAAATTTCTTTCTTATTTTTGATCATTGGCATAACACAACTTGAGCTAAAATCAATTCTTCTGAGACTAAACGCTTTCTGATTTTGGAGGTGCTACATACAGTGTGTTTACAATTTTATTTAATACTTCGAACTTTTGTTTTCATTTCGTTTCACTTGTAAGATACTTTTAGTTCTGTGTGTCAATGAATCGTTGTATTTTTATTTTGCATTTGTTTAAATTAGTAATTAAAAAGGAAAAAAATAATAATACTTGTTGCTAAAATGAAACTGTTGAACTTAATTAAAAACAAAAACAATACAAACTACACTAATGTACGCATAACAATACTAGTTGTGTCATAAATACAAACAATTTGTGGGTTTTGCTCTTATGTGTGTAAACCTATAAAATAATTATAATTTATAGCCTTCCTCTGTTTTGTTTAATCTTAAGTCTATACGTCCAAATTCAAATAAATTTTTGTCATTGTTTATTTTTTTATGACATTGCCATAAGCTTTAAAACAATTACGTTTACAATACAGAGGTGGAGGATACAAATATACTATATACATATATAGAAAACGGTAAAGCCGGATTTAATATTTTTAACCTACAACTTTGTTATTTAGGTGTAATTTTAAAAATCTTTTATCATACTTTAATGTTTTACCTTTAGTATTGCGCTGTAAAAAAGGATTAATATATGAGAAAATTGTAGCTAAGGTTCTATAATGTAACCCTCACTAAAAATGCAAAAAGAAAAAAAATACACTTTCATAAACAATACAATTTGGAGTTACCTTATTTAGTATTTTAAAGTTGTTTTTTTATTATATGATTATCTTTTTTAATTATTTAAGTCAATTTAATTTTCAACTAATTGTACTAGAGTTTGTTACTGATTTTTCATTAAGAAAAAATAACAATAATTTAATTTAGGTATAACTCTAAAGCTCATAAAATTTCTTTCTCGAAAAAAGAAAACGAATATTTCAACTAAGGAATTATTTATTTTGTATATAAATCCACTCTAATACATTAAACTATATTTAAAGTTATTTTTAAATTTGTTTAAAAAATGAAGATATGCAAGAATTTAGTAGTTGGTTGGTTTTTTAATTTGAATTTTTTTGTTACTTGGTTGACTTAAATTACATGTATACATATTTCGAAGTAATTGGTTAAGCCCAGTTTGGTTCTAATCAACAATGATGCTTTTTATTATTTTTAAAACAGGCAACATACCGTATAAAAAATTATTAAACCAAATTTATAACATGTATAATAATATTTAATCTAAAACAGACTTATGAACATAATAAATGTATTTATTGAACGTTAATTAAAATTAAACAAAAGAAAAATAAAACTCATGTTATTATCAATTAAAGATAAACGAAAAAGAAAAAAATAAACTATTACATATAAAGGATAAAGAATCACTATATAGTATATATTTAATTAAAACAATAAAAATTATAATAAATATTTGAAAATGTTTGAGTGAAGCATTATAAATATATACAGAGTTGTTATTGTTGTTTTTCTTTTCTATCCTTGATATAAAACCGACTCGAGTATAATTTATAACTTTTTAAATTTACCCTGTAAAAATATTCGCGGGACATCAATACCTTCCTTAATATTTAAGGTACGCCGATGTACATAACAATTGCTAAGAATTTCAAAATGATTTTCTTTAAACAGTTTAGCCAATTCGTGTTCAGCAAAATAATAACTGCGGGTACCATCCTGGCGCATATAAAAATTTTCGGCAATTTTATGACCCGATTTAAATCTTAACTGTGCCATGTCATAGCGGCCATAGTCACGAAACAGAACAATACCGCTGGGCTTTAATAGTCTATGCAGATTTTTAACGACAGCATCGAATTTTTCTGGTGTTATGGCAGATAAAACAAATATCATGGAAACTATATCTAAACTATTGGCAGGTATATATTGATGTACAGAGTCTGTTGTAATATCACATTGGAAAGCTTTAATTTTCGTCTCATCATATTTGTTATGGGAACGAACAAAATCTACAGCTCTTGGTGAAAAATCACAGGCATAAAAATAATTATTTGTTTGGCCCAATGATTCTAGTTCCTCCATAAGTGGATATACAAAATTACCCACACCACAACCAACCTCTAGAATCTTCCGACAGCCTTGGTAATCGTTCAAAGTTTCACCTTCTTGGATTAGCTCTTGGAATTCTCGTGTTGTCCATCTTCGATCTTTAAAAAATCTCGTTTCATTGCGTTTGTAAAAGAGATCCCAATGTTTTTGAGCCTGAACCTCTAATTGGTGTGCTTTAAATTCTGTTATTAAACGTTTGTTTTGTTCCTCTAATTTTTGTTTCTCATCATCGGTTAAAGATTTCTCACTGGTAGTAAAAACATCCTCTATTAATTTATCGTCGTTATCAACTAAATCCATAATTTTATTAAAAATTGTTTTAATTTTTTAACTTTCTTAATTCACGCTGTTAGTGATGTAGATTTTTAGATTTGTTATGGTTTTTTTAAGACAATAGTGCTGCCATACCAAGAGCTTTCTTTTCAATTTTTAACAAACTTACAGTTTTTTTACTAAGCGCTCACAAATTTAAAAATTGAAATGAAATATAAAATAAATAACAATATTGAACTTGAAACTACACTATTAATCAATTTAAAATTCTTGTACAAAATATGCTCTTCTAAAATTATAGGTTCATAGAAATAATAGTTATTTCTATAAAGATTCTTAATGGGACGTTGGTGGCTGGTGATAGTATGACTGAAATATTGACGGAAAATGATTTCTGTTGTCCCTTCCAAGGCAAATTCAATAAGGTAACCGTAACTCTACAACAAGTACAACAATGCAAAAACAACACGCATTTTGTTTTTGTTAAACCTCCATTCGGATGTCAAAATAGGAAGAAAAAAAAATGGAAAAGAAAAAAAAATTAACAACAACACACAAACGCACAACAAACACACACAAATTTTGACAGCCCAAGACCAGTCAGCTGTTTCCTCACGGTCACTTGTTATGAATTCGCTTTGGTCCCTTCTATAAATAAGTAACTGCAGCCAACTTCATGTGTAAACAACCGGTATTTGTCAACAATACTTTTTGCTTTTTATTATTCAGTTTTTTATTGGATGGATTTTGTTAATGCAACAAACTGTTGCTTGTTTGAATATTTTATTGAGATTTTCTACTACCTACCAACTTTGTTTATTAATTTGTAAACATAAACAAAAGATTGGCCAATAAAATAGGACTTGCGCTGTATACTGGTAATAAGTTAAAAGTAAGTTAACAAAAGAACAAACTCTTTAAAATTTCAAGTCATTGCTCGAGGAGACGTTTAAGGAAAAACATCGTTTAAAGTGTCTGGTACTAGAGCGGCAAAAGTTGAAGTGTCTGTAAGAAAAGGTATATGTAAGAAGGAAGACCTGACAACATTTTTTTCGCCCAAAACACAACAGAAAAAGTAATAAATTGAGTAAAATTTAAAGAAAATCTTTTGGGAAAAAATATTAAATTTTTCAAACGGAATAGAAAATTTCGTTTTTTTTTGTAATATTTTATATGACTTAATTATCTCTGTGCATTTTATTTTTAGGAGTTACATGGAAGAATTTAAAACTATAACACCTACTACTTCGGTGGTAAGACTATCAGCATGCTTGGAGAAAATCTTTAAGAATATAGTTGAATGTCGGGAAAAGAAGGTGGCGGAACACAATATTAAGGAAATTGAATTTCTTAAATCACAATGTAAAGCCGAAAATATCCAATTGGGTTTGATGAGCTGTCAGACATTTGTACGTTTGGTTGAGCATGGCGCATTAGAACCCACGAATGTTCTGACTATGTTAATATCCATGTTGCCAAATTCAAAGTAAGTACTCAAAACAAGTGTTAAACACTTGTAATAAATTGTATGTCTGTGTGTGTGTGTTCGAAAGCCCATTCAAACTTAAATAAAAAAAAATTGTAGATTCAAGGATAAAAATCAACATAAATTACATTCACATTTCCTTTAACACCCTGCTCTTTGCTATTTTATACAAGATTAACGGTTTCATTGTTAATTGTCGAATACTACTTGAGAGTTCCTTTTACATTTTTTTTTTAGTATTTTGGTCTTTTTTTTTCCTATGTCTGCATATTTATTGAAAGTTTTATAGAGAAGTTTTTGCCTTTTTATTGTTTTGGTTTTTGCATGCTTAAAACAAGAACACGAGGTGTTTCCTACCTCAGTCATGTTTTATAGCATGAGTTTCAGTGTTTAACTACTTCACATACCTTGACCAACAATGGTCGTTGACTTTTTGAATTTAATTGCCTTGTGTGCGCTCTATTTACACCAACAGATTCCTAAGTAGGTCATTAAACATAATTTATTAACGATTGCGAGTTGTGTTTTGTACAATTTTCATATAAAACTATATTATTATAAATTAATTAGCCTAAAAGATATTAAATATGAAAAAATTAAGAAGTTATTGTTTTGATAAAATTAGTGTATTTTGTTGTTGTTTTTGAAAGGAACTCAAAGTAAATAGAAAAATGTATATAACTATTTTCAAATAATTTAATAATTTAAAGTTTTCGACACCCCTGTCCCAACAAAGAAAATAAAAATATCCTTGTATAACGTAGTAAGGTCGCACATCGTCACCTTTTGAAAAAGATTAGGATTCAATCAACAAAGTTCCATGCAACTCATACAATACATCGGTTGTTTCTAGGCAACGTCAGTTGGTAAATCTATTCAAGAACATGGGAGAGTTGTTTTGTGATAGCTCTATGTTCTTTAACGGAATGAAAAGGAATAGATAACTTTCCATAACGGATTGAAAAGAAGTAGATAACAATAAGCATTATATAAAATAATCAATGATAAGAGCGTCATATCTCATATACTAAACGAGAAGGTATTTATTTTTCAAAGATGAGGTGTTTATAACAGTAATGAAAATATTCTTAGTCTTACGTTTGGATGTATCTTTTTTACAAATTTTCCACATTGACTTTTAAAGGAATGAACAGTTATTAATTTTTGCTATTTTGTGAGTTTTCACGTAATTTTTAATATAAGATGTAGTAGAAAGAAAACATTTTAAAGAGTAATTAAAGTAATTCCACAAAAATTATTAAAATATTGCTATTTGCCATTCTGAAAATAATCTCATGTTGGGATAAAACTACAACGACCGATTTTACAAGCTTCTTCTTCATAGGCAAAAACAGATGTTGCACAAAAAACATATTTAGAACATGAACCGATTTCACCTGGTAGCAGCGATGCAATTATAAAAATATCATCTGCGAGATACAATCACAGTTATGCTACATAACAATAATGTTTTTGTTTTTTGACATACCTTAGCTTGTCTTCTTTATAAGATACTTTGTAAGGTAATTATACATCATTAATTAATTCCCCAAAGTATTCCTACGTATTAAATATCTATAATATAATGCAACTGAATAATTGGATTATATCGTTTTAAAAATCATATGTTAATTGAACTTTCACTTCAGACTGTAAAATTGTTACATTTATATGTATAGTTTTTGTAAAAAACCTGTCATTAAAAATTCTCGTGTATATTTTTTTATTTGCCTTTTAAACGTTTCAAATGTGTTTTTCTCTCACTAGCTCTTTTTTATTATTGAAAACAGTCATTATTATGCAATTAGATTTAGATTTCTTCCCTTTCATTGCCGCTTCTTTCTTTCTTCCAGCACAATTTATAAACTATTAAGTTTGCTGTCAAGGACTAGTGTAGTAAAGGAAGTTTCGTTTTTTCAGTCTATTGTGAATAATAACTAGGAGAGTCCTTCAAAATAGTTCGACAAAAAAAATCAAGTTCATTGCTAAAGAAGCAGTATCGAAAAAGAAAGAGAAAAAAGTTTTAAGAGAGAAAGATTTATAAAGAAATTGCATTCATAAAAACCGCAGTGGTATATTAACGTCCATAATAAAAACCGCAAACAAACCAAAAACCCATAACTCATATTTTGTAAATGTTCCGCCCTTTCTTTCGACTGCATATGGATTTGAATGTTTTTTTTTTTTTAATATTTTTTCTAAATACATAGATTGCTATTTCTATTTCTTTCGTTGGCTTTAAAGTTTTCATATATGTAGTTTAATTTGTAATTTAAATAATTTTCAGTAGACGGTTTTGATAATAATATCTCCGGTTGTAAAAATGTAATAATAATACATAAATAGTTTTTAAAGTTTTTACAAATTTATTCTTTTTCGTTCAAAAATATTGCCGACTTCAATGAATATTTGAAATAAATCTCTTAGCATATCTATTTATTTATTTATTTACATTATAACACTAGTTATAAATATCTAGCTCATATAAGAAAGGCACTAGCGATCAAGGCTATCGGCCAGTTAGCATATCTAATTTCGTGCAAAAGATTGTAAAGCTTTTAGACCTTATTAATCCTGATACATTTCGTATGAAATATATAATAAATAAGATGCAAAGAATTGAAAATTAAAAACAAAAATCAAAAGCTGATTTACAATAACAATAACAATACAAAATTTTCAATTCGAGGACTGCATTGATTCAATCACTTCACGTTCTATTTCGAATAATGGTACGAGACCTAAACTTATTAACAGTTGTTAATTACTTTTCATTGTGGAGCAACCAACAAATCGTTCTGCTGACTTTGGGATATTCCGTTAAGGCATTAGATTTACCGTTTCGATAATGATTTCCCTTCAACTTAAATTTAATTTGCTTGTAATAAAATCAGAAGGGGTAATAAAACGTGTAGAAAAAACTTTGCATGTTAAAGAAACAAATATTTTTTGTTAATTTACACATGAAATGAGTAGAATTTCTAACAATTTACAATGGACAAAATTAGGATTGTTTTTTTTTTGTGACAGAAAATTAGTTGAACAATACTTCCGTTGAGAATAGAATAAAATTACAAACGTGTTCGATGATAGGGGGAAGTCGAATATGTAGGACAAAATATCAGCCAATTAATCAAAATAGTTGCAACTTCTTGACGTCTTATTGTACTTTATATTTTTGTAAATACTTTACTATTTTTAGATTAATTAATGTTCCGTTATTAAACACAATTAAAATTAAATTTTTACAGTCCAGTACAATATACTACCATAACTGAAGCTGTTGTTAGCCTACTGCTGTTAAGTTTAAAGCGTAAGGCGGCAACTTTGAAAGAAAATGAACGTTTTCAATCACAATTTGGTCTTAAAACTCAACAACATCCCATGATAACATTGCTGCAAAGTTCCGTGGTTAATATGAATGATGTAGCGAATAAAATGAACGGCATATGTAACCATCATGACAAGCAGTAAGTGTATTTTCGATATCTTTACAAGTGTTTTGATTTAATTTTGTTTCTGTCGTAGAATAAAAGATCACAGCATTGAGTATTTAAGGCCAGTTTATTTATATATACTCTGCAATCCTCATACATTACCGGATTCGAAAACGATATGGACAGGCTTATTGAATTTGAGTAAACACAATATGGAGGCGAAGACACTAATGCAAGAAATTTTATCTTGGAGTAAAATAACCACTTCACAGAATTGTCTATTCACCAGTACTTTGTTGATTGAGGCCATTGAACATTTCTTGAACCAAAAAGATTTTAAACAATCTATAGAATTAAGCGTTTTTCAAGTCTTGGTTATCAATTATATGGTTAAATTCGGCATAGATCCACGTCCTAGCTTAAAATGTATATTAAAAGTTTTGCATGCCACCAAAGAGCATGCGCAAAGCCACTACAATGTTATGCTGATACTGTTATCAGAATGTTTACATTTGTTAACGCCGAGCTATTTGCCTGATTTAATGCGTATTTTAGCTTTCATAGTGGTGCAGGAAAACTGTGGGCATCAATACATTCTGAACATGTGCCTTGATGGTATCATCCAGTGGATGTCTCAGACTGCATTTATACCCTCAGATGGTCTGACCATAGCCCATCAAATTGTACGTAAAATCTTAGAAGTAATTAAGGGTACCGCGAAAACCGAACCGATAAAAACGAAAGATTTCGAACCTGTAGGCCTCCGTAATTTGCATCCAGACATCGCCTTAGCCTTCGATTTGGCCAAACTTGTGGAATCGTTTGATGAACCAGAAACAAGAGATATTTTTACTTTTGTCGATATACTCAATGTTAAGGCGAAAAGTATATTTTCTCAACGTTTACATTTATTCCTAAGAGCCTTATTTTTATCGCGGGAGCCTTCTGTGGACTGCTGGTTCAAGATCTATGAAGTGATATTAGATATTATCAAGGTTAACCACAATATTGCCTATGACTTCCTAATGACGTATATATTCAAGTTGGCAAGTGAGCATAATCCGGAACTGCAAATGGAATTATTAAGAGGTTTGCCCAGTTTTGCCGTTTCTAAGGTACATATTTTCAATTGAAAAGATATTTAAGCATTTTTACTAATAATACTAATAACAAAGGATAATATACCCATGATTTTGAATACGATACGTAATTTGTGTGTTGATAATACAACGTTCTGTATGGATTTATATTTGCGTCTGTGGCGAGTTGAGTCACGTACTTATCCATTTCTAATCAAACTCCTATCACTGCCGTTTAAAGAAGGGAATGATAAAAAATGGGAATTTGAAATTGCAAAAACCTATACAATACGCGAAATATGTTATGAGAAGTAAGAACATAATTTCGTCATTTTATCAAGTTAATATATATTCTGATTTACTTAATAGACCCACCCAACATGGTTCAGATTTGGTATCGCATCTTTCCGATACACTTAATACTTGTACCGATGATGCTGGAGATTTGGCGACATCATTGGCGTTGGATGCTATTGTAGCGTTATGCGATAGTCACACTGTAAATATAACATCGACTTGGCGAGTTTTAAGCAATAAGTTTCGTCATGAAAAACGCCCAAGAGCTTTAAAATCATTGTATAAATTCTTTGCTCATGTGCCTCTATTACAAACACCCACTTTAGAATTTGAACAGTTGGTGGATGAAGCTTTAGACCAATTATGGCTGACTATAAGTCGTTTAGATACAGACCCAGAAATGATTCGTGAAGCATTGTCAGCTTTAAAGCATTATGAGATTGGTACTTTGTTGACACTGAAGCATATACCACCACAATTTAGGCAAGATTTACTTGTAGCCAGAGAATATACTGGTCCTGATGGTAGAGAAGTAGTGGATTTGCAACAAGAAATGATACCTGGCGAAGTATGGGTGCAATTGTTACAAAAGATACGTCCCGAATGCGGTTCAGCAGCTGCCGATTTGATTGCTCATTTTATATATGCTGAAATAAATGGTTTTCGTGGTGGGATCTATCGTCTACCCGAAGGCCGAGCAGAGCCACGAAAACTCCAAGGCCTGCATACACAAAGTCCCTTAAGAGCTGTAGTTAGTTATCTTGTAAGTCAATCACGTTATGGCGATCACATAGCCGAGCCTATAGCCATAACTAATGCTTTAAGAGCCATATCGAAAAAGTTTCCCAAGCCTATACCTCCTTTGGATTGGAGTTTTCTGCATAGTTTTTTCCATTTATCCTTTGATACTAGAAAATATTGCATTTTAATTGCTAAAAACCAGTTATTACACTCTGGCACAGCACGTCGTTTACTGGAAAATTTTCTTGCTGAATTCGAGCCTAATTGTTTCGAAGAAGATTTACTATTGCTGTTCTCCTTACTGCCTGAAATATCCAATGGTGTTAGCTTGACTATATTAAAGGCTTTTGCTGAGAAAATAGCCTTATATTGTTTTAAAGAATCCCAATTGGCTGGTTTTAATGAAGGCTGCCTATTTGAGAAATTTATGGACAGTGTCAAGTATATATTCACGGGAAAATGTGAAGTACCAGAAGTGTTGGACATTTTCACTTTGATTGTTGAACGCTATATGGATGCAATGGATATAGATTCGCGTCTCTTTGAACGTTATACCGAAGTGGTATCTGTTTTGCCCCAGAATGCTATTGAAGGTTTAACATCACCAGCGAATTGGTGGGAGACACCCATAGGTAAATTGAAAAAGGCTACTATTATCAGATCATATTTGGTGTTGTACAATACTCAACTAAACAATCCACTAAAATGGTTTAACCCAATAATCGATGCTTATGCCACACGAAAGGAAGAACAATTATTTTTCTTTAGACACTTATCATCCACCTTGTACGCGTTTAATAATGATGAACAGTCCTGCAATTGGATAATGGAAATGTTTATACAAATACAAGCACTTTTGGCTGAATCTTCAAACAAGGAAAAACTAGATAAGGCATTATATCTGTTGGACATATTCATTTTAGCGGTTGATGTGTTGTCAGGTTGTGCCGTGCTCTTAGGGAATCTAGATGTAGTGGCGACTCAACGTTCAGAGAGGAATCAAATTTTCCCCGAAAGTTTGCAATTCTTAAGCGATCATGTCTTTTGGAAGGATCAGGAAGCAAAGGTGAGTACTGGTGGAACTTTGTCAAATATTGTAATTTAAATTTCTTGTTTATTTTTATGTAGATTTACGAGTTCCTTTATAATCTATACAAAAACAATTCGATACCGGATGAATACGCTGCCATTTTCAAAGATTCAATAATTTGTTCTCGTAATAAATCTTATTTCGATGCCAAAGGCATTTGGACAAAATATGTTGGCATGCGTAAATAATTTATACAATTTTAACCAAGCATATATTTCATTAAAATAGTAGAATTATTCTTTATTTAATATTCTCAATAATAGAATCAATATTTTCTGTTTGTTCTGTAAGTCTTGAAAAGCTACATTTTCAAAATACCACTTAAATGAATTATTTACAATCAAATTAATTATAAAAGAATAAAAAAAAAACGCTTGAAATTAAAATTCAATTATTATATAAAGACAAAAATAGACATCGTAATGATAATGTCATGTTTAAAACTAACTCATTAACTAGTAGTACGGGGATAAATTAAAACTCTTACAACTAAAATTGTTATAAAAAATCTATCGGTAAAATTATAAATGATTTTTATAAATAGATTTTATAAATTTTTAAAAATAAAAAACAATATTTAATAACTTACATTTAATGCATTTTTGAGTAAACGATTTATTTCAGTTTATATTATTTTAAATATTAAAAACTATAAATTATGTAGTTGTAGTACTTTGATTTTTACCGATAATATGAATATAACTTTTACTAAACGCTGCCATTGCTAGTTGTAGTTATTGATGATGTTTCTGCAATTTGTACACTTGTATCAATAGAAGACGTCATTGCTTCCTCGCATGTTAAATCTGATGTAAGTTTTTTTATGATAACTTTGTCCGGGACATTATTTGAAATTTCAAATTCATCATTGGGTTTGGCTTTCTCATTGTCAGTTGCGTTATCGTGTCGCGGCTGCAGCAATTTTTCAATTTCTTTATTTACCGACACATCTGTTTTTATGTTGGTCGTTTCTGTCGATTTGTCAATGTTCTCAAGAGATTCTTTAATTTCGGCTTCTGAAGGTGTCCGATCGCAATTTTCAATTTTATCTTCATCTGTTTCATCTAATAGTTCTTCGTTAAGTTTATTAATACCATTTTGTGTTTTATCTTCCATATTTTCATTTTCTTCATCAATAACTTCTGGCGTTTTTGTGGTAGTTTGACTTTCTGTCTCCATTTCTATATTTTCCTCATTTAATTCTTTATTTTTGAAATCATTTACATCTTCAATTAGTTTTGTTTTATCACCACTTTTGACCTCCGCAATTGAAACATTTCTCTCATAAGCCTCATCATCTTTATTCTCATTATCGCCAATAACACTGGCTTCTGCATTTTGTTCTTTTTTTGCTTCTCGATTAGGATCATTTGATTCTTTTTCTTTAATTTCGTTCAACTCATTTGATGCTGCACTTTCGTTCTCTAATGTTTTGTTCGTTATTGTGGGACTGTTAACATTTTCCTCTTCCAAAAATAATTCAACCTCTACAGTTTCTTTATCTGTTTCACCCAATAATTTTAGCAGCTTCTCCTTTTCCGTCTCTTCATTTTGCTTTTGATTATTATCTTCTTCTAATTCCTGCTTTTCTTTAACTCTAGCCTCTAGCAAAGATTTTGCAAATGGATACTCATCCTCAGCCTTTTGTAATTCAACCGAACATTTCATTTTTAATTTTAAATCGTTGCGTTTCAATTCTTCTAAACGTTCACGTTCCATTAGGGCTTTTTGCTTTAGCAGTGTAGGATTTGGTTTGCTGGTGAGCTTTTTGCGTGGCTGCTTCTTCTGTCCTGAAGAATCCGAACCAGGTGAATTTAAATTTACCTCTTGAATGTCAACCTCCAACATGCTAGCCAGAAAACTTTGAGCCATTGACATTAAATCTACATTTTCATCGGTTTGATCAATTGTCGGAGCTGAAGTCGGTGTTAATACCGGTTGACAGACATCATTGAGTTTGGAAGCTATTGAAGCAGGTGGTATTACCAGTTTAACTTTGACATCCGGGTTTGGCGAATTTGGGTACGATTGTGAGGACTTTATAGGCACCTGCACAGTTGTTTTTGTTCTAGGTGATGTAGAAGAGGCAGTGGGTTCCTCATCGTCCGAATCTAACGTAATTAAATCTGTTTTAGGTTCAACAATTTCAATTTCATTATCCTCATCATCACTGGCTTGTTTATCTACAACAAAAAATAAAAGTTACATTAAAAGAATGAACCAAGAGTTATTGAAATTGATTTAATTTATTCAGTGGTGCTGGTGGAAGTAAGTTAATTTTCCAATCGATTTTAAATAACAATTAATTAATCATTCATTAATTCAGGTTTTGTTTTTTTATTTGTTCAAATCAGTTTGCTTCACAAATTTTCAATAAAATAAGAAACATTTCTTTCTATGTTGTAGTTTTTCTTAATTTTTTATTTATATGAGAAATATTCATTATTTCAAATATATCATGCATGACACACACGCTTAAATGGATGATGGTAATCCTAAGTACTTACTTTTTAATAATAATATAGTATGTATATATAATATAGTAGTGAAATGCTTAAACTTTTTAAAGATCAGTAGTTACGATTACGTATAATTTAAATTTAAATAATTTATATAAATTCTTAAACCTAATCTAAAAATTTCATGTCATCAATGGGCAAATTTTTGCAATACTGTTCCATTTTGGTATTTTCCATAATTTGGCCATTTTCACGTTTCCAACGATAATAGCTAAATTTCGCTAATTGCCAGCGTAATTTCGTCGATTTAACGTCTCCTAAAGTATAGTTGAAAAAAAAAAAAAATAAAAAAACAAATTGTTATTGTTTGATTAAATAAAAAGAAAAACAAGAAGGTAATTTACGTTTAAAATCTTTTAGTTTTTCATTGATTTCTTGCCAATAATTGTCACGTATCATGATATCATTATAATCATCATGTTTTGTATTCCAGATAGCAGGATATTCCTTAACTAGTACTACTAGTTCTTTTAGGAATTCTTTATCATCTGGCATATCCTGCAGTTTTAAGGAATTTTTTTCTTTTTTAGTTTCCGTTTCATTGTCTTCGGATTCCTGTTCGGTTTCTTCATCTTCTTCCAATTCAAAGCAATCCTCAAATAAGCCATTATTTTCATTTCGTAATTCATGTTCGTCAATTTTGTAAAGAAAATATAGTTTTGCTAAATATTTTGAATATTTCAATTCCAAATTCGCGCGATCATCAATAGATTTAATCGTTTTCAAGCGAAATGTTTTATACATCTCATATAAATGCTGCCAACGATCTCTTATTTGCTCGCCACTGACATCTAAAGAGAATACAAAAAATTAAAAAAATTTAAAAAAAAAACCAATCTGAATTTAAATTTTATTCACTTACTAGGCATATGATTTTCTAATTGGCTCCATACAGCTTTTCTGGTTTCTTCATCAATTTTATCTGCTTCGGGATCCATAGACTTGCGCCATAATACGGGATTACTTTTAACAAAAGTTATAATTTTTAGATCTAAGGGTTCAACTTCTACCGGCTTGACTGCTGGTTGAAAACTGTATAAATTACGCTCACTTTTATCTTTGTCTTGGGTTTTTTCAATATAATCGTCTTTGCCTTGTTGGTTCAGCGTTTGTTCAATAGCATCAAGATTATTACGATCGAAGGTGTCACCGTCATCTTCACCACAATCAACCGATACCCACTGATCTTCGGGCAAGTCACGATTGGCTAAAAATGCCATGGCCTTATCAAAGTGCCCATTGAAACGTTTACCTTCCGCTATACGTTTTTCAATGCGTACAAACCTTTTGCGTATATTTTTCCAACGTAACTTTATTTGTTCTTTATTGTCGAAATGTGATGCTATAGTTCGCCATTGCTTGCGTGTTACTTCGAAATTACCGTAGTCCGGATGTCTTGTACACCATATAGAGGGATATTGTGAAACTAAACGTGTCAACTTACGATCATAAGCATAGCTTTCTTCATTTTTCTTCATCGATTCTTCTGTACCCTGCAAAAAACTATCGTTGTAATCCCTTGCAGGCCTAGATCTACTGAAGCTTTCATCGTCGTCATTGTCAAAATAACTTTCATCGGGTTCCTCGTTTTCCTCATTTTCTTGGTTATAACTAGTGGGTAGCGGAGAGTCATCACCGCCTTCCAACCAATGACCCTTTAAGCCTTTAGGTTCTTCCAATAAGCTGTCTTCACCGTCAAGGTCATCATCTACATCATCCGATTTTCCTTGGCCCAATGGGAACAATGGCGGTAAGGGGGATTTGGCACCATCTTCGCCTTCTTTTAAATTCGCATGCAAACTTTTACGGTATTCATATACCTGATTATGAAAACTATTTGTGCCAGTATTAAACAAATCCACATCATCCAATTGACCATAGCAAACGTAATCGACAGCTTCAAAAGTACAAAAGAAATTTCAAAATAAATGTGATTAAACATAAATAAAATTATGAGTTTAATTTCATTGCCTTCAGTCATTTTTTTTGTTTTTTTTTTTTTTTTTGTTTAATTAAAATATTTCATTTCTGTAAATGAAAACACATGGACTCAAATAAAGGTTTCATTTCATCTTTTCAGTCACATAAGCAGTGTCACAAAAAATAACATTCCACTTTAAGTTTCTCTTGCTAGAGTCCATGATGTCTTCAGCGATTCGCTTGTTAAGCCGGAAGTCAATGAAATAGAAACTCATAGTTTTACTTTGTATTTCTTGGATACTTACATTCCGGTTATACATATCTTATTCAAATCTTTTCTTCACAAAACACTTTTTATTTTTATTTTTGAAAAGCCCTTAATTTAAGTCCATGTGTTGGAGGAAAAAAATGGCTTAGACAATGATTTTGCTTTTAATTTATTTTTTCCACAAATTTAATAACAAACTCTAAATATAGTTTTCTAACTACTCAAAACAAAAAAAAAAAAATGTTAATAATTGTTCTATCATCAAGCCTGATCTTTTGGATAAATGTACAGAACACAATTCAAAGATTCTAGCAATAATTCTACTGTCTATTAGACGTACTCTTTTAGGTATAAATATGGACTCATATTTAGAGAATATGGAGAGTGTAGAATGTATAAAGTATACTTATTCAATGAAAATAATATAATAAAATATAAAATATTTTCAACTAACCTGCTGCCAGCTGACCATTTTCCAAGCAATCAGCATCGTTGCCAAAACCAAGTGTGCGCATGTCACCTAAACATTTATCTTGCAAACTTTTAAAGCGTCCAATTGCATAAGTCAGTAGATAGGATAAATGAATATACAGTTCTTTGACTTCTAGAAAATTTCTGGCTTGTTTATAGGCATTCGAATTGGTGAGTGTTTGCACTTTATTTGTAAGATGAGTGCAAATCTCCATGGCATTGAAGACTTGATCTTGCAAACCGGAGCGTGCTTGACCAACGGGATTATCGGGAAAGACGTGGCGTACCATCACCGGACGTATTGGTCCTGATGGTGCATTTTGTTGATGTTGTTGCGCTGAATGAGGTTGTGGAGTACCAGGTATTTGACCATTGACAACTTGAATTTGTGCGCCATTGTGATTGACCGGATTGATGCTAGTTGAACCGATTATATTACTGTGATAACGTACCACCTGAGGCGACTGGGTCTGTTGCACACTGATATTATAAGGATGTGGCGTTATTTGAACTGCACGAGAAGCAATAGTTTGTGGTACAAGTCTTTGTGGCTGTGGACTAGTCATTTGTTGCCAATTATTAGGAGATGGTGAAGCATTCGGTGGCGGGCCTTGCCGTTTAACTTGTATAAGTTTTCCATTTGGTAAACGGAAAGTTTCTTGCTGTGCTGCTGAGTTCAAGTCAATGCGATAACCATTAATGGTATGGTAAACAGGGGTACCATTGCCACCTGGATTAGGTGTGCGCGGTCCTATAATAGTACGTCTAACGACAGGTGGAGGAGCAACTGCTCTTAACTTTACAGCGGTATTACGTAACACTAGAGGAGGTGGTACAGAACTTTTAGACGCTGAGGACATAGCGCCGTAACCACCAGGGGGCTGTTGTATAGACATTATTTTCGGTGTACTAGCCGACGGAACGTTAAGCGATCGATTCGTTTTCGATGAAACAGTAATTTGACAATCCGGCTCCAGCATGCTTAATAAATCAGGAGTGCAGACAACCTCATCATTATTTTTTGCCCGTTTCGCTGGATTTATTTGTTGTGGCGAAGATGTTGCCGGATGTTTTATTGGTTTCTTAGCCGAGTTCGAACTAGCATGGCTACGTTTTGAAGCTATTGAATCTAAACTTTCCATAGAATCCGACATATTGCCACATTTTGCTTTAGCTAAACGGCAACATTTGCTACGATCTTTCGATAAATATTGCTTTATTTCAGCTTCACTTAGATTCATAGCGTAAATTTCTCTAAAAACACAAAAAAAAAAAAAAAATAAAAAAAAGATAAATTAATTTCCTTACGGCTATTTACGTCTACTTACTTTTTTTGCTGTTCTATATAATTCATAAGAGCCCAGTGTTGTGCTCTTAGCGGCCATAAAATTTTTGGAGCACAGCTGAAGCAATTCCAATTTTCGTTTTGTTCTATGTCAGCCACTACACCTCTTGATAGATTCTTAACAATGCAAGATTTACAAAATACATACGGGCAACTGGAACAGCAATAAACTTCACCACCTTGTCCGCACCAACGGCAATATAATTCCGAACCATCTTCGCCTTTACTAAATTCACCACTGTTATAGAAATCATGACATTTATTACAATGCGTCACGCGCAGAATGGGATGCATCTTTATGCCGTTCTCCTGCACAGGTGCTGTACCAATATGAATTTTACACACGGTACAGTGTGTTTTACGATCACGTACAACATCAACAGTTGGATAGGCTTTTAAATAAAACCGTCTCTCCTCTTCTGTAACACTTGGATCGAATTCATATTGTGTTGCTTTAAATAAAGATGAGCAAAAAACTTTATGTTTTTGTTGCACAAAAAGAAAAAAACAAAAACAAAAAGCAAACCATTTTAGTAAATTTGAAAATTTTGAAAATTAAGAACCAAAAAATAAATTGTATTTGCCAAACGTTTCTTTTTTTTTATTCTTTAATAAATATATGTACATATATGTAATAAATATACTTATGTATGTTTGTATTGTTTATTACTGTTTTAATGTGATTTTCAAATGTTTCATTAAAATATTATACAAAAGAGAATAGAAGTAGTTAGCTTTGAGAAATAGTCTGTTGTCGGTAGCTAATTCTTGTTGAAGCATTTAGTTGTTTGATAGGTATAAGTTCTGAAGTGAAAATAATTGTTATTTAATCTATGCATAGTAATACTAGAATGAGACGCACGGTCCTACAAGAACTAAGGCTTAATGACCTGACATGGAAAGGCGGAAAAACATCAGAGGAGAATCGTGTCAGATGGGGATGGAAATGGAAAAAACTCTGTACATAGCACGGTGATTAATAATTCGATCTAAATTTTCCCCAGGCTGTTCAAATAAAATTCGCATTTCTTTTTAGGTTGACTTAATTTTTTTGGACCGCTATTCATCAGCCTTCAGCATGGAATTCACAATTAAAATTTCATCTTTATAGGTAGTTAGCCTTCGTTAAAGGCTTTTCCTTCTTTTGATTTTTTTTTTTAATTTCTTGTAATAGGTTCGTATAAGAATGGAATGGACTTTTACAAATTACTCTAATTATATTTTGAAACTCCTGGAATTTGAAATGTTTTCAAAGCTTTTGGCATCATTGAAGTTAAAAAAGGAAAATAAGTACATAACTTCTAGTTTGAAACATTTTTAAATTTAGCAGTTCTCCTAGATGAGAACAAAGCTTTCATCTTTAGAATATATTTCATGTATTTAATTCGAAATTGTCAAACTGAAATTATTTCATTATCAATTAATTGAATTTAATAATAATAGAGACATAAACGGTTTTAACATACATATGAGAGAATATTTAAGAAAAACTTCAGGAAGGAAATTTTCTTATTACGAACCAGTACAATGTATACAATGTTTCAACTATTTATAAAAAGCTTCTTAAATTTTAGAAAATAACAAGCTTAAAAGCTTTCCCACAGATCTATACAGTATATAGGTATAGCAAAGCTTTATTTAAAGGCTAATATGTGCCATGTATGCGCCATCTTAAAAAGCTCTCTTAAACATTACTTCATAGATTTTTGCTAAAATAATCATTAAGTTCAGATACAACCCTGAAACGAAAGGTAAATGCCGTGGCTACATATTAAAAAAATCAACTCAATACGGTTGGTTTGGCAAAAACTACGAAGCCAACATTTTCATTTTTTTTAGTTTGTATATTTATGAAAATAGTATTATGGCATATAAAAATTATATACATACCATATATTTAATATAGAAATATATTAATTAAAATTGGCGGGCTTTTGTTAAAATCACAAAACAAAAATTAAATATATACAACCATACGCTCATTGTACGAAAAAAAACACCAACAGGCAAGCACTTACCTTTGCTGGTATCGGCCACATTTGACGGCGATGGCATAGCGGCAGACACCGCCGCATTTGCTGTAATATAAGTAGCGGAGCTGCCTCCACTGGACTCCATGTTGTGGCTAAATATGTAATTTTTTCCTGTTAATATAATACTGTCACAAATTAAGTAATATTGTTGTTATTTAGTTTCACTGCAAACACGCTTAATACATAGATTTTTTGTTGTAATCTTTTTTCTTTTATATTTTTCTTTGTCAAATGTGAAAAATACCGTTTATTGCTTTATACTCTTTTATCTTTGTTTCTTTTTTCTATATTTAGTTATACACGACACTGTTTCATTTAATTGTTGACATTTTGTTAAGAAATTCAGTTAAAGTTTTTAATTATTTCAATTTTTATACAATTTTCCTCATGAATTTCTTCTCTGGCTCTACTACACTTTAATGAAAAAAAAGTTGTATGTGTGTGTCTGATATGCAAAAAAACATTTTTTTCTTCTACAACCAATCGCCAATATGGCGGCTTGGTTCGGTTTTGTTCGTGTCGTTTGGTAGGTATAGTTTTGTGTGAGAGGAAAAGAGCTGTCTGTGTCGCTATGAAATGAAAGAGCAGGCATGTGTTCGAATGTCAATTTAGTTGTCAAGCATGTGTCGCCATTTTGACTTTAGAGGCTTAGATATAGTAGTTCCAAAAATAGGGCACAGATTGTAGAACCACTATCAGCTAACATTATTGTCCAACAGTATTCTCCTATCCAACAGTATTAAGACAAAAAGCGGAGTTAACAATGACTTTGGGCCAGTAAAGATAAGTCGAAGTGTTCTATACATGAGCCTATCAAAAAAATGGTGCAAAATAAACTAAGCTTCGTTCGTAATGGAGTAGAGTTATTTTCAAAATGCATGTAGGGCTGTAGCACTTAGCATTAGACAGGTTTTTTTTTTAGTTATAGAACTCAAAATTCGTATCCTTATATTTCTTACTACTTAAAGAAAAAAGTTAGCAAGGCTAATTAGTTCGCCCTGGTTTCTTGTGTGAGGTCTACGTCGCAATGGAGTAAACGACAATTCAATTTAGTTGTAGCCATTTTGACCTCGGAAATATAGATTAAAGTATTTGCAAACAGATTGAAGTATGCATAACTTAAATATTTCTAACGGAATTGTATACAGATAAAAATCGGAATAATTAAGGGTTTTTATGGTGCAGCCCTTACGCTGACCAACTTCTTCCTTTTCCCTGATTTTGGTGGAACTTGGTTAGTACAGGGACTGCGTTCACCCGTGGCATCACAACGGGCCGCTATGCGTGCTCAAGTGAGCTTTGTGATATCAGAGCTACTTCTCCTGACCTAAACCTAAACTAAACCTAAGAGTTTTTATCTAGTAAGGGTAACAAAATAATACGGTTTATGTGGTATAAGTTAGAGAAAACTGAGTGCTATTTCTTTATTTTAAATCAGTTTGCTACCACTTTGGAGATTAAACTAAGCTATTGTCCTAATGACAGTGGAATCTCTTTTACTGCAAAAAATGGTTTACTATTTATACGTCATAAAGAAATTAAATTATTGTAGAAGAAAATGACTAATAGAATATTACGAATAATAAATATGAAATATCTGGCATCCTTTATAAAAATTGTTTAAATATTAGACTCGATTTGTATATGCAAAGTTTACTTTGGAAAGTCTTGAGTTTGTTGGAGAGAAAGAAAAACCGGGCTAGGATGGGTACACATTTTGATGTATTCGCAAAGTTGCTTTGTGCTTCGTTCGTTGTTTATACATATTTGCATGCAGAACAACAAAATATCAAGAGTTTACAAAGTAAACTTTGAACGTGCCAGATGCGTTTTACAATACTGATCCTTTGGAACAAGGCTTTCAAGGTAACTACAGCTTTGCCAAATTATTAATATGACGGATACCGATTATTTTATACATTGAATCTTTGCAATATGATTAATATATAGAATACTGATTACTCTACATACATGACCACAGATTCATTTTTATTCCAAAGTAGAAAATTAATTAAACAATCTGGCAGCATTTAAGTAATTTAAAACAACCAGTACTTATATTGAGAAAATATTTTATGATAATAAGTTATTAAATAGTTAACTTTAAGAAAATGCTGGGGTTAGTGTAGAACAAACCTTAAGGAAAAAACAACAAATGATCTGATAGTCGCAGTACTCAACGCAAGCTAAAAGTTGGCCAACTTAATTTAACTCAAAAAGGCATTAATACAGAAGTACCGAATAGAAGAAAGCACATAAGAAAATATGTTTTTCAACTTTGCCTATCATTATCCATTATTGTATCCCGATATTCGGTGTATTTAAGGGTTAATGCTAAATGTCATAGAATTTTTTTGATATGGCAACTCTCTTAATTTTGAAAGTAAACAAACACAACAAACAAAAACAAGAATGTTCTGCTTTACAAATTACCAGTAAAAATTTTGCATTTTTGTATTTCTTCTTCACACAACTTGGTTTTGAAATTGTGAAATCTTTGGAAATTTTACAAAATAGTTTTAATTTTCCAAAAAATACTGCAAATATCCTGAAAAATAATGTCCTCAACACAAAGTGATTATTTTTATGGATGGGACTTGCTGTACAAGACAATTGAAAATGTTGTGAACAAAAAGGATGACTTGCTTATCGCCTTAGCACATTTTGTTTTAACGAAACACTCTCAGTTTAGATGCATCGGTATTGGAGATGATGTGAGTAGAATTCAAATTTCTTCTTCTACTGATAAATTGCAGAATTAATTAAGTTATATGAAGCCAAGAGTTCAACAACTGTGATAAAGATAAGACTCTTTCTATATATACAGTGAACTCGCGAAAACGTGAATATTCAGAAACTATTTTAAAATGTAAACAAAAGTTGAGAGCTCTAAAACGTTAATTTATATTTTCAAAAAAATTTTTTTATTCATATTCACACCCGTCCCATGTTATTTACAATATATAGTTTATAAGTTTTGGGAATCCCCATATAAAATTCATCACCTCTTTGTTGTGCCTTAGTTTATCAAAACCCAATCGGAAACATGACCAAAATTGAAGACATGAACCACCCTATGCAAAAATCAGTTCACGATTCTGTGAGTGCACTGTACTGAAAATGTTTGTATTTTACTGTAAATCCCAAACCGAAATGTTCTCGAAGCGAACTTGATTTTGGATTTACGGAACATTACTTGGTATTCAATTCTAATTAGTACTGGAACACTAAAATATTGTTTTGTTTTCGATATCCAAATTCTATTTGTTTCTTTTCTTAATGGTATTGTTTCTTGCATATTTTGCAGACGACAACTAAATTTGACCGTTAAATTCATTTTATTATATGTACATACATAAGTTAAGTCATTTGCAGATTGATTTAATATTGGTAGTTTAATTGAAGAGGCAACTTGTTAGTACTAAGTTATAATAAATAGTTTTTAATATTCTCAATTTTTTTAAAATTGTATTTCACAGTGCAATCAACATTTGATTTCCAAAGGTTTCTTCTGAACAAAATACATATAATTTTACTATTTTTTTAATTTCATTGCAATCGTATCAATTTAGAAAACTTTACCCGAGGAGGAAGCTGAAAGCGGTACCGAATTAATACCTGACAACTGGAATGTTGATGAACATAATTATGCTTTACGCTATACAAATAATAAACAATTATATATACTATTGGGCATAAGAACTGAGGGCTCTTTAATCATAACCCTTTTGGATGTAAAAACACGTAAAGTTTCTAATATAGGTTTGGATCCAGAAGAGTTGGTAAAGGCTACTAAAGGTACGATAACGAAAATGATACCAACTGCCACACAACTGGTGGAGAGATATCGTAAAGAGTTGTTGGAACCAGTAAGTTGTGTATAAAAAATATGAAAAGGCAATTTAAAAATATTTAAAATATGTTGCAGGTATTTGCGGGTACCAGCAAGGCCGCGTCTACTCAAACCAGTGGCAACCCAGGAAATCCTTCATCTTCTTCAGGACCCGATAGTCTTCGTATTGGTGAACCAAGACATCCACCTTTTGGGTATATGTTAATTTATTAATATTTACAAACATACATTGTTATTTTAATTTCTTAGAATAATATTTCCTCCTGACGGAGGTTTGCCTGATGTTGGGCGTGGTGATTTAGATCCATTGGGTCGTGGTGGTCCCGGTAATCTCTTTCCATTTCCTTCACATCCTGAATTTCATATTGGACCCGGTGGAAGTTTTGGACCAGGCGCCCAACCTCGCTTTGATCCTTTTGGACCCCCTGAACGCGGTGTAAGACCAAACCCAAATCCCGATCATTTACCACCACCCGGTTTTGGTGGTGATTATTATATGTAAACGGAGCTTTGCAAAGAGGACATTTTTATAAAAAGAGAAAAAAAAATAAGAATAGAATAACGTACAATACAAACCTATTTAATGTAATTAAATCAGTAATTTATCATAAAATAAATTGGTTTAGGTTTTCCATACAGAACGTAAAACTTTATTTAATTGTGAACCGTTTAAAGCTTTATTAGAAATAAACTTATAATGATTTTCTGATCCATACTTCGCTTACAATATATTATTAAAAGACAAAATTACTTAAGTTGTGATCAGTTTTGAATCGAAATACATTCATTTCCTTCAATATAAGATATTCTTATATTTACATATATAATTAATCTTTCTTAATGGGGCATTCTTAATGATAACAGTTTCTATGCAAAATATTTGTATATCTTATGAGAGTAGGAGATAAGAATTTAATAAGACTTTCTAGATCGGTTTTTTTAAAAGGTATCCATAGATTATTGGCCATTTCGTAAACATTGCGGCTAAGCTTCCAATATTACTTAGTATATTGTGTGTGCTATTTTTATCCACTTAATACAAAATATTTTACGAACAAACACGTGTATGCCTTAGAGTGCTGGTTCAAAACGGATGGCCTTTAATAATCATAAAGAGATTAAAATCTACCTTGTTCAAGCACAAGCAGGAGCCCTGGATTAGCTGACATCCGCTGTCGAACTTATCGCGCAATAACATTTAACACCATGGCTGCGAAATTGGGACCCGTCTTAGCTAGCTTAACAGGTTTGCATCATTGCTCGCTTAACCATACACCCTAGGAAAATAGGACGAATGACTTGTCATCTTATTTAAAGACGGCCGGCAGATTTTTTACAGGATGCATGTCGTGTAGACTGTAAATTTTTAATTTTTTAAGGAAAATAAAATGTGTGTTTTGTTTCTATAAAATAAACTTTATTTACGAGTATTTTTCATCTTATCTAAATGATAGATAATATTTTTAATTTGCAGAGAAAATATATCGTATTCATATTTCTGTGTATTGCATATTTTTACATTTTCAAAATATATTAAAATTTAGAAGAAAAAAAAATTATTTATAAACCTTGATTAGATAAATATAAGCCTATTAACTAGTATATAAAGTATGTATGTATATGCAACGTCAATTAATATTATATTAAAAATATATTAGAAAATTTCAAATGATTATTTTAAACGCTATTAATTCGATTTAAGCAATTGAAAATTACAGAAGAATTAAAAACAAATGTGACATACAAACTTGTGGCAGTATAAAGTTATAAGGAATATAAAATTAATTAAAAAACTTCTTAAAAGAAACTATTTTAACTTATGAATTAAAAAAAAAAGAACATTTTGAAATAGAATAGAAATTATTTATGAATATTTAATGCTAAACCTAAAACCCCTTGGGAAAATTTTAAGTTAAAGGAAATTAATTAAAATGTTTATTTTTTATTATCAAACGAACTCTTTTTGTTTGCTCAAATTGTTTGTTTGCTGGTAAATAATGACTTCTTTTTTATATAAATGTGTATATTATTTTTCAGTTATAATGACTTAAATTAAACTTATTTTAAGGTATTGATTGGAATTAAAGAAAAATTTAGTTTTTCTTGTTTGTTTGTTTGTTTTTGTATTTTATTTTATATTTTTTGTTTTTATTAGTAAATGTGTATTCAATAAAATTTATGATATTTTATACATTGAAATAATGATGTTTATAAAAATTAATGGCGTTTTATACAATTTGCTTTTAACAATTTCTCTTATTTAGAATATTATTTAAGATAATAAAAATATTTTGTTATCATTAATTGATAGAATAATCTCTTGCTTTAAATAGTATTTTCTAGAATATACTAACCAAAGTAATGTGTTCTTTGTTATTTTTTTTTTGTAACTATATTTTAAAAATAGTTTAAAGATTTTGAAATAAAATTTATAATCTTTCAGGCTTCTAGTTGAAGGAGATTTTTGCATTGCATTTAATTTTTCCTTTTTTTTCAAAAATATTTAAATATATTTCCTTTGATTATCAATTATCAATCCCATTCGCCAATATACATGCTACGTGGTGTTGGTATATAACCTCGTGTTGGTAATGGTAAACGGCCATATATATGATTATAAGGTGACTCTACAATATCGGCATCTAGAGTGATGAATAATAAAATATTTTACATTAGTTTTTTGTACAGAAATAAATTATTTAAAATTTGAATAAAAAATTATTTTATAAAAAAAAACGTCCAAATGTCCATTAAAACTTAAATATTTTATTAAGAATATGAAAAATGTTTCCTTAAGGCCGGTTATGGTTTTTATACATATGTAAGGGTTAATTAAAAGCCAAATTATATTTTTATATACTATATATGCATATACTACATACAACTTTATTTGGGAAATTTTGATTTCTTTTTTGTTCCTAATCAGTTTGTGCGAGGTGTGTTTAAAATTAAGTTTTAAAACTAAGTAACATATGTATATACATATATATACATATGTATGTATGTATATAGATATATTTTGTTTGCTTTAATCATCGTGGCAAAAACAATATCTTTTAAGGCTTGCCGGATGCTTAATTTGTTGGACAAGAACAAAATCAGCATTATGCTACAGTTTCATGATAACAAAGGTTATTAACGGCATGAAAACTGTATTGAAAATAGAAGTTTATGATAATAGAAGGGACATAATTGATGAAGAATCCTGAGTGGATGGTTTTTCAATTGAAACTAAACTCTAAACATGGAATAAATTTGGTAAAATGTTAAACAATTGCTTCTAAGGGTCTTATCATATCATATTATCTTAAATAGGGCGGGGGCTGGATTTCGTGGATCACTTATTGTTAACTCGTAACCGGTTTTATGATTCACAACATCACCATTTCATACATCAGTTACTAATAGTAACAGAATTTGGTTTGTTTATGTCCTCAGAACTAGCTAGATATTGAATAGATAGATAATATTTAGCAACTTATAGCCCCAAGGTCAGGTTAGGTTAACTGCATTAAGCATAACTCACTTAGATTCTGTCAAAGACATCTTTTTAATATCATTTAGCCCATAATAACATACGTGTATAATTCCTCAACTATCTTGTCAATTTCATAAATTTAGGAATTTGTAGTCAAATCAATTAAGTTCCCAAGGATTCGTTCAAAGTGCCAGATCTTCTCTTCTTCGTATTTATTACAGCTTCTGTTAGGCAGATTTGGTTCGTCTCAATATGTGCGGATTCACTTTCTTAGCGAATGAGAGCAGTTTGTGTAAAATCAATTCCTGATTCTCCATGAGATAGAGTCTACTGTTAGAACTATATTCGTTCGTTCTACCTGATTTTACTTATGTTGTGACCTTCTATGTGTCCGTGTCCAGGAAACCACACAAGTACAACTGAAATGAGCTTGTAAGAACCCTTGAATTCCTTTATCCATTGTAAACAATTTAAGCAAAACCCCTACCAGATACCAGATAAACATTTTTTAATACTGTTCCAATGGTCTTAAGTAAAAGTGTCTGGAGTATGTTAATATGTATGAATGTATGTTAAAGAGTAAATAGGGAATAAAAGCTTTTAGAAACATATTTACAGCAGATAATTATAGGAAAAAAACAAAAAAAAAAAGAAAACAGAAATCCTCAAACTATGTACTACTACTCGATAAAAACCTCTTTATGTAAGTATTTGTTTTTGTTGTGCTTCAAACCTATATTTAACAGAAAAAAAATGTTCGTTTGGTTTCGTATTGTATCGTTTCAGTACTGCAGGCTGACTCTTCAGTAATCGAGTATATGTATCTTCTTCATGCTTAAACTTCTGGGTTTACGTGGCTTTAAATAACCATAAATTGATTCCATGTCACTAAAGTCATTGCGACTGGATGGACGTCCTATACGTTGTGTTAGTTGTTGTTGTTGCTGCTGATGATGATGATGATGCTCCATTTGTTTTTGGTGTAGTAGAGTATTGGCATCATTATCATTCGGTGTAATCAGTTGGGTCTTATACTGATGGCTGCTGGTATTATTGTGCATTGAAGTCTTGTTGTTCGTACTTGTCGCTAATGCGGTAGCTGTCATTGTGCTTGTCGTTGTGGGTGAAGTCATTTGATTCGATTCCTCCGTTTTATAAAGGTTATTATTGATTTTCGTATTTTGTCTTGTACTAATGTTTAATGGATTATTATTTTGATCTAGAATTTGTTGTTGTTGTTGTTGTTGGTGCTGATTATTTAATTTTGATTTCGTTAACGCTTTGAGATTCATACGTTTAGCACCTCTCCAAAGAGGAGGCGGTACAAGAGGTCTTATGGTATCATGATCCGAACGTTCTGAGATTTTACTTGAATTCTTCCGTTGTTCATTTGTTAAATACAGTAGATTATCTTTTGGATTTAAATGAAAGTCGTTATGGTTCTTAACACGATCATAAATGTTGGTTGTTGAAGGAGCCTTGGCTATGCGTTTTCTGCCGCCATATAAATAAATTGGTCCCTCTTCGTGAGGCTGTTCGAAAAAACTTTCTGTACTCTGAGACTTGTTGCGCATTGTTAATAAATTCGTTTTGGTATCATTAAGGGTCGAGTTCAAGTGTTGTCTTGTGTGCGTATCTCGGACAAGGGATTCTTTTTGTTTAGGTGTTGGTGATCTAATCTGTCTTAATCTGGCCTTATCTACATAGTCGTCCGTTAAAGGTTGTTGCGTTTCCTTTGAAGAATATTTATGTCTAACTGCAAACCCATTGAACTTGGCAGTTGCTCTGGGTTTTTGCAATTGTCTCTTGTAGTCCATTTGGCTTAAGGTAAAATTCTCAATATCAAAGTCTTGATCTAAATTGAAATCGTTTTGGTCATAGGCAGCATCATAATATCCGTCCGTATTACGATTTGCATATTTTGCATAGGGACTATAGTCATCGGATGGTTCAGTTTGTTCCCATTCCTCCCGTCCTAGTAATGAAACATCGCTGTCACTACACCATTTGACTACACCGCGTTTTAAGACGTTACTGTAGCCAGTTTTGGCACCACTTAAGCGTTGATGTTGCCTCAGTTGCTGTTGGCTAAGACTGCGGGGAGGCCTTTTAGGTGTTGGTACGCCAAAGAGTGGCGCCAAGGTATAACAGCTCACACAATTACAATTGTTATCCGGTTGAGCAGCAATCGAAGACGACCTACGTGAGGCTCTAAAGTGTTTGTTGTGTGATCTGTGGTTAAAATCATCAAAGTCGTCTTTTTCATGAGTTTTTTTGTAACGGCACTCTCCCGTATTATGGCGTGTAGCAGAATGTGGAGTGTGCATTAGACAACCATAAGAGCCATGATGATGGCGCCTATGCTGATGATGGTGGTTAAAATGAGAGTGATGATGATGCTGATGGCCATTCTTAGTATTATGACCGTGATTATGATGTGTAGATGTGTGATGGTTGTTGGTGGTAGTGGAATGTTTTACATTTAAATTTCTTGTCTGTCCGTAAATGTTTTCACTTGGTTTTGTTTGTGTTTCTATGGAAGGATTTGTGTTAAATGTCAAATTAGTGCTTAGTTGTATGGAAGTTGAGGGTGCAATGGCATTAGCAATTGCTGGTATAGATTGTGTGGCTGCTGGCAAGATATTGCTAGAGTTAGAAAGAGGACTAGTGATAGCACTAGCTGTAGTAGAGGAAGAGCTATTAACAATATGATGCTGTTGCTGTTGTTGTTGCTGTTGCTGATGCTGATGCACTAGCATTTGCTGTGGTTGTAGGTGCTCTTGGTAATTGGGTGCAAGATAATTATAAAGAGAGCTACTAGCATTAGTGCTAGGATAATAAGCTGTAGAAGCCTGGTTGTGTTGTTGTTGCTGTTGTTGTTGCAAGTCTGTATTATTATGAAAGTTCGTAGCAGTCGCTGTTGTTGCAGCTGTCGTCAACGTCGTATTATGATTATAAATACCTATGCCGCTTTCATAGCTGCGTGTTTGCCACATTTGTTGGGCCGCTGCAGCAGCTGCTGCATGCTGTACATGATGATGGTGGATTGGATGTTGTTGCTGCTGTTGTTGCTGCTGCTGGGCTACAGCATGGGCAGCAACAGCTGCCATCATTTGTTGTTGTTGTAGGTGCTGAGGATGCATGTGTGGCGGTGCTGGTGCATGCATTACCGGATGCATTGGCATCATAATGGAATTCTTCTTTTGGTTTGTTAATGTATTCATATGCTGTTGCTGCTGTTGAGTAGCTGCACCATTTTGTAGTGCGGCATGTTCCTTAGCCGACTTTGACGATGATTTCACAAAGTTTGGAACGCGTGCTCGAAGGCCACAATAGTAAGGATCATCTGTAAGGGATAGTAAAAAATTATTAAAAATATATACAAACATACATACATAATTATAAAACAAAAAAACAGGTCTAAGAATTTAAAATATTCGCTGAGTCCAAAGAAACTTTTTCTAATTTTATGAAATTTTTTTAAACATTTTGTCGTATAGTTCAAGAACAAGATTTGACAAACGCATTGTCGAATTTATAAGAATTTTATAAAAGCAATCATTGTCGAATAGTATTTTAAAATATTCAGTTTGAAAAGTTTTCCAACAAGAGTTTCTTGTATTACACCAAGCAAGTGGTCAGGGGTCACGTTTTTTTCACCAATTATTTGCATAGCCTAACCGTACTTTTAGATAAGAACTGTTAAGCTCTTTAATATGTAAATGTTCGGTAATCTATGCCATTTGAATTGAACGTTCAGTCTACGGTAGCAGCATAATACTTTGTCAGCATACTGACTGAATGCCATGTACATATATAGTATGCTGGTCTATGTTCGCCTTTTTATTTCATTATTTATTTTTTTATTTTTTTCTTTCTGGAAATATTGATTTGACTGGCATTAACCGTAAGTCCGCCAATACCATTCACTTTTATTGTGACTCTTAAACAAACACTCCCACTACTATAGCCGTTCATATTTCGTTTACATTTTCATTTTCATTTTCATTATTGTGCTGCTTATTGTTATTGGCCTCTCGATGGCTGAACTGCACTAATGGTCAGATATCAAATATAAATTACATTTGAAAACATAAACATGAAAAGTTTACCTTTTAATATTTTCTTTCTTTTTATAAATAACTCAGTTTTATATAAAATGAAAAATATGTTTTATATTATAAAAGCAAAGAGCCTTGTACATTTTGGACATTTTTTCAATTTAAAAATGTATTTTTATGTACATATGTATGAATATTTTTATTGTCATGCAAATAATGTATCTTGAAGAACTTTGTAAATTGATTGATTAGATTACATACATAAATGCTGTATAATATTGGCAACATATATAAATATCCGAGAGATCAAAGATTGGACGGAAAGGCGGATGTGACAAAATTTCGTAATTATGAATTCAAAAACAAATGTTTTTTTTTTGCAATATCTGGCCAGATATTGTTATGTTACGGCTTCATTTGTAATTACATACTCCGGGCGTTTTACGGCCAATGTTGGTTATCAACAAGTCAATTGTATTGGTTACTTTTTCCTATCATCGACATGGTATCCTACTGATTAAGTCTTCTTGGCGTTAATTCATCTAGTTTGTCAGGCTTCAATTCATGGCAGGTATTGAAAGTTGTTATTATTCGATAAAAAAGAAAAGTAATTATTTTTATAAGGATTCGGGCCCAATAATTGAGTGGTCCGAATGATATTGTACATTCTTCTTGAATTTGGCTTAAATTGGAAGTTTTATTTTTATCTTTATTGTTGAAAGTAGCGACAGGAAACGATTTAAGTCAAAATAAAATTTCGTGAGCAACCGCAGTAATCGAATTACACTCTTTCTAAATAATTTCTAATTTATTCTATAAATCATTGACTTTTATAAATAAATAAGAATAAATGACAGTCATTTACATATTCTCCAATAGGTCACATAATTTATTAAACATACAAATCATCTGTAAAAGATATCTCATCCGTTGTGAATACTACATGATTTAAGTTATTCACCACAATGTTATTGTATTGTACTTGTAACTTGATTTAAATTTACTTAAAAACAATAGTTTATATGTATAATACAATCTAATATATAAAATTCTCGTGTCACGGTGTTAGTGGTTAAACTCCTCCGAAATGGATCGACTGATTTTCATGAAATTTTGTGTGCATATCGGGTAGGTCTGAGAATCGGACAACATCTATTTTTCATATCCCTAAATGTTAAGAGGGCGTCGCAAATCGTTAAAATTTAGGTACATATTGATCGTAGACGAACAAAATTTGGTGCGTAAGTTCGTAGAGTCGATATCGATAATCCCACCAAAAAATGGGCGTGACAACCCTCCCCTTTCAAGTGATACCAATAACTCTTAAACTACTGAACCGATTTTAACCATTCTTTTTTTGTTCGAAAGCTTATCAGGTTTAGATGGTTTAAAAAAAAAATTCGATATAACAAAAAGTAGGCGTGGCAAACCTTTAAAATTTAATATTTAGGGACATAGTGATCGTAGTCGAATGCAATTTGGTGAGTAAGTTCGTAGAGTCGATAACGACAAACTCACCAAAAATGGGCGTGGCAACCCTCCCCTTTAAGAGATACCTATAAGTCGGTTAATTCGATGGTTTATAACTACATATTTACATATATAACTTCGTCAGCGCTATTACAATAAATTATTACAATAAATATATAATGGGACCTGTTTTGGGCAATAAAACAACTCAATTTTGGGCGGGACGAAGTTCGCCGGGTCAGCTGGTATTTATATAAAATACAACATTGTAATACATATTTTATTTTAAATATATTATAATAAATAAAAGGAAAACTTTGCCAAAAAACTTACCATATTTCTTATTGTCTTTGCCTTTATCTGATTTACCACGTGACAGTTTTATACGCGTATCTACTTCGATATCATCATAATCAGGCTAAAAGAAAAAGAAAATGAAAATGAAAAAATAACAATAATAAATTAGTGCATAAAATCATGTAATTAAAGTTATTTGGGTAATCTGCAAACAAATTGCAAAGACTCACATATACATATATTTTTTAAGATTAAACGATTTTTAATTAATTCCGGTTTTTGTCATGAACGTTTTTTTTTTGTTAATCAAAAACTATTTTTTTTTCAAATTAAATAAAAAAGCGTTGTGAGGCAGATTTAATAAATAACAGTGGACGTTTTAAATACACAGGAACTGATTTTTAAAGTTTGAAAAGCAAATGAAATGAATGCAACTCTAATACTCGCGGAAAAATTGTATAAATAGCAGAGTACAAATACCCAAGAATGGCTCAATTTAAGGGTGTGATATATTTACATTAACAACCCATTTTGGACAGCAGTTTGGTGCATTTTTTATTGTAGCAAAGATCGTTTACGTTGTTGTTGGGCACGTAAATTGCAGATTCTTTAAAAACACTCAAGCTTAAATTCCACAGTCCTCTTAACATTCAAATACCTTGCACATGTGAGAGGCAATACAAATTCAAATGAGTAAATTCAAATATGGACAAACTATCCTTAAGAAAAAAAAAAAAATTTTAAGTATGACATCGGTCGCCCCTTTAAAATGAAATTTGAACCCAGCACACGGTGCAACTATTGTGGTCGTTATATATTTGTGTGTTATTACTATAGACTTATATCGATAACTAATATATGAGGCGTATACATAAGCTAATGGAAGCAATTTCCAACTATTCTTCAAAGTCATGATTGAGAATTTAAGCACACCATCAATAAACAATTTTACGCAATTTCACGGAATTCTTCTTGAAACTATATGTGTTTATGTTTGCCTTCAAAACATTTAAAAACTATCATTAGAAATTCTATTTCAGTCTAGCTCTAAAGTGATCACAATGATACTCCTATCATTTTGTTTACTGAGATGTCGTGTGTTGAATTTTAGCTTAATATTAAGAGATGTGTGCTCCTAAGTGGATGCTCAGAAATTTCGTTGACTTGATTTTGAGTTTTAATTCAAACAAATCAGCTTAAAGCTTATAGAAGATTAAAAGAAAAGACACATCAATACTCTACATTTCTGCCAGTTCTTACAAATATTCTAATCTGTATAGTCCCTAATCGAATTTTTATTGGATTTTTTTTAACTTCAAATATATTCTTTTCTATTTGTGCACAGAAAAGATTTCAAGAATACAATATTGTAGACAAATTCTGCGGATTTGTGAAAATGAATACGGAATAAACAAAAGACTTAAGCAACATACTTTTTTTTTTTGCAATTTTTATGCCTGTCTTAGCAGCGTAACAGAAAACAACAAATTTTGTAACATAATCGGTATAATAGTATCATTTTATTACAATATATAGTATATAACAATAATTTCAATATTATAATAATTACAAAAACAAAAAAACAGAAACAATATTAGAAACACAAGAAATGATTTCAAAAGAAACAACATTCTTTGCATATTCATTACACGCGATTTAATAATATTGTACCAAGTTATGATATTTTTTTTTCCTATAATTTTGATTTCACCCCCACCCTCCATTGTATGATGTAATGGGGCAAACAACCTGCATATTTTTCAAGAAATATACTTAAGAAATTATAGTGTTTCTTGCTATTTTTTATGGTTTTATTTCTTTTTTTATTTATAGTTTTAATTGCACAGTAGATGGTGGTGTTTGTTGTTTGTACGATGTACGAGTATAAAAAAAAAAAACATGGCATAACTATAAGCACCAATTGCATTAGTTATACTGTTCCATTAGATTTACCAATTCATTGCTCAATGAAGCTCAAATTTGTTGTAAAAAATATTCGTTTTTTTTGTCTATTATTACTGAGTTATATTGTTTTTGTTTTTTTTTTTTGTTTTTTCGTAAAACAATTCTTTTCATTTGTTATACAGACTTTACGTGAGTTTTTAAAACAAGTGTTTCTTGTACATGGTTTTTATTTTATATATCGCCTATGGGTAAACAACAACATTTCAAATCAAATCATATTCGTCGGATTTATTTGTTCGTTTCGGTTTCTTTTTTCTGATTTTTTTCGCCTTTTCTGCCTCTAATTTAACTGATATTTAATAACTGCAATGTTGTAAAGTTTTAGTTGAAAAGTTTTTGTTGTTTTTTTTTTCTTGAAAAAATTAAACATAATCGAATCTGTTTGTTTGTTTGGTTAGTTAAGAGGGAATAAAATTCGCATACAGTGGGCAAATGGAAAAATTCGGTTTTATTATTCAATTTGAGAGAATTTTATGGAAAGCGTTGTACTTTAAAATTAAATATTTTTTCGCGTATATAATTCTTTTTTATATATAATCCTTTAATATAAAAAATGTTTGCTTACTTTTTAATTTTTTGAGACCTATTTAACAGTTAAGATTTAGTAATTGACTGTGTACAACCCAAGAATATGGATATAAAGAATGCGCATTATGTAGAAGTAAAATTTCTTATGGTGGGTTGTAACATCATGACCCGCTCTCACTTAAATTATTTCTGGATGAGGAGGGTGGAAGACAGAAGGAAAATAAACACAAACAAAGAGCGTAACAATGTGTTGCTCTCTTCATCGGAGCGTAAAAATGCATTCAGTTGCTTTTCTTGTCAGCTTCTAAAGAAAAATGTTCATGTCGCTTTTTTCAGACTTCAATTTTACACCCAAAGAAATATTATAGTATGATTCACTAATATCAATGAGAAATGATTTCGATTTTTGGAAGAATACTTGCCAAGTTAAATACGGTGTTTTTAGGTCTTTAGCGCAGTACAAATTTTCTATATTTTTCGCTCACATATACATAATATAATGTTAATAAGTAGACTTGAAAATATTACTATTACTAACAATTTTCCTCTGGGTTAACACATGCCTCTCATAATTTTTATCATGTTCTCTTTGTGCCGAGTACAGTGTTGCCGTTTTTGGTTATTTCTAACCAAAATCGGTTATTTTTTTTGATTAATGTGCAGATGTGTAGATTTTTTTGGTTTTGGTTATTTTTTTTTTATAAAAAAAGCTATTTTTTGTTTCTTTTTTTATTAATTATAATTTAAAGTTGAAAAAAAATAAAACAAAAGTCTACGAATTTAATTTTGGTTATATTTTTTCTTATTTGGTGATTTTTTTCACAAATGTTGGTTACAAAATTTTTTTTCGTGGCAACACTTTTTCGGAAATATAAATAAAAAATTAGTCAAACAACAAAAACGCACGATGAGAACAACGCATTATTACGCTCTTGGTTTCTTTACACTTCCTTCTATCTTTCCCCCCGCGTCCTGAAATATTTTTGAGAAATATTCCAAAATATGCCCAAATGCACATTCTTTATACTTTATTTTCTTTGGTACAACGTAATTATAAAAAAAAAAAAAAAAAAAAACAAAAAAAAAATACATCCAAAAAGGGTTTGTTTCAACAGTCTTTTGTTTAATTTAAACAAATTTTTTTACTTATAAATTTTAATTTTTGTTGTTGTTGTTTTGTATAAGTACCTAAGTAATTTATATTTACATATACACATCTATACACACATATATACATATGTATATAGGTATATAAGCACTTACCTTAGGTATATCATGTCCGTATATATTATCTCTTGGTGGCAATTTTGGTGGCTTTTCGCTACGTTTATGAGCCAATTGTTGCGATTGCATTATCAATTGTTCTCGGGTGGCAGCAACATGACCACTGCCATTCATGCCGGCTACCATGCCATTATTCAAATGTTGTAGTACGTTATTGTTGCCATTACCATTGATAGCTATACCGCTGCTGTTACCATTATTATTACCTGTCATACTTTGAGATTGTTGCTGCTGCTGTTGCAATAGTTGTTGTTGCTGTTGTAAAGACATCATACTACTCATAGCACTAGCACCAAAACCAGAGCTACCCGAACTGCCGCCACTACCATTACCCGCAACACTATAGGGATCTTCATCTGGTATGGGTATTCTAGGACGATTTTTAATGTCTACAATAGGACGTTGCACTGAAAGAAAATAGAAACGTAAACGCATAGTAAAACATGTTGGCTAAAGGCAATACTACTTCTTAAAAATAAATCAATAATATTCTGTTGTATTCGTTTGCTGTTGTTATATGAAGTTACTATTACTGTTGGTGATAAGCGTTAAGCGTTGTTTGAAAATTGTGCGTTTTTTTGTTACCATTTTCCACTCTGGAAATGGAGATTTTTATTCAATTTTTTAATTTTTTTTGGTTTTTTGCTTTTAACTTTAAATCTGCACTTATTGTTTTCAATTATTCATTGAAATATGATTGCGGTCTAAGCTTTACTTTATCGTTTTTATGTAAATTCACTTTTTTGTTTAGATTTTATTGTTTTTGTTGTAGTTTATGTAAGATTCTGTTCTGCTATGTTCTGTTCTATTTTGTTATTATTGACACAACAATTGTCGGTTTTAATTCAAAGCCAAAATGTTACAATTCATGTTCAAACATAAAATGACATTTGAAAATGAAAGCCTTGAATGCTGTAAAAGATATAAAACATGCTATGCTTTGAAATTTATTCATATGCATAAAAGAAAAACCCTTAACAAATATGTATAAAGATTTTTGTTTGATATTTGACAAGGAATCATTGTCTATTTTCCTTTTCTTCTTATTCTTCTTAACATATGATTTATAATGTAACAAAACAAAAAAACAAAAAAAAACAAAAAATTTAGAAAGATTTTCACTATTTCCCCAGTTAGCTGAAATTTTTTGTAATTTTGAAAAGCTTCGTTTTATCTTACCTTTACTTCTAAACTTTTTACTCGGAGAGACCTATAGACATTAAATATTTCCTTAACTATATTCAAAAGTATTTAGGGATTTATTACTGATTGATGACTGTCTTTGCTAGAAAGGAAAATTATTCATTAAAACTTAGTATATAGCGAAGTCGCCGTGGTCTAGTAGGTAGTGTGCCGGCTTATTAGACGAAATGCCCGAGTTCGAATCCCAGGCCAGACATAAAAAAAATACAAAATATATTTCTTCGGCGACTTCCTCTCAGCAGATTTCTGGCAAAAACTCTGAGAGTAAAAATTGCCACGAAAAACTTCTCAAAAAATCTGTCGTTCGGAGTCGACTTTAAACTGTAGGTCCCGCCACTCATGTATAAAATTAACGCACACAACATGAGTGGTGTTGAGAAGTTAGGCCGTAATCCTGACGGAAGGGTTGTAATGGCCAATTATGTATGTATGTGTATATAGTACAGCTCAATCGATTTATTTGCGCACTAAATCACGCACTTCAAGTTTCATTGTAATCTGAGATAACTTCTTCCCGTTTTATACGAAATGGTAAGAACTTTCAATATAAAATATGTTGAGTTCTTATAATTTTCTAAATTTTAATTAAATAAAATTAATTAAAATTAATTTAAATAAATTTTATGGGTCATATAGCTTTGCGCATGGCTTTGAAAATTAGCTTTCATTCGTGGAGAAATATTAAATTGAGATTATTTTTCGAAGCGCTAAATATTTATTTTTATTTTGGTTTTTCACGATTAACTTGTATGATACGGACAAGCATTGTGATGACCTTAACTTTATTTCCGAATCAATCAATTTAACTAATCCATAATTATTCATAGAAGTATTCATTGGAGTATTCATAGAAGTATGTATTCATTGAAGTATTATGTTGTACTCAACACTACACTATTCATGTTCAATGTTTTCTAGATATTGTTTCAGAGTTCTAATCGATAGCATCTTCTTGTTCTTCTTCTTTCGAAAACAATAACAATATATTCTACGACCTTGTACTTGTTTTTCATTGTTTTAGAAACAGAATAGAAAAACTCATTTCCAAATAATAATAACATTGTAAAACAAAACAAATAAAAAATCAAATTAAAATCTCTTTTACATATAAACAATACACTACAAGTATACATACATCCATATGTACATATGTATCATATAACTATGATGCCGTAAATGCCATATATTCAATGTGCAAAACGACAAACAAATCACTTGAAAGGGTAACAAAAAAAACAACATCAACAACAACAAAGGAACAAACTACAACAATTACATGCAACATAGATTGTCAGTAGCAATAAGACAATACAATAGCTCCGTTTGAAAGTAATAAAATAGAATGTATGTATGTATGTATGTACGAGTATATATTATTAAGTTTGAAAATCAATGCAATGCTATTATTTAAATTGTCCGGAGTGTTAAGTGTTACAATGTAGACTTACCTGGTGGCAATTTGGATTTGAGCATATCCATTGCAACAACATTTACAATCAAAACCCATATGGGACACTCTAATATGTCACTTTCTGACTTGACAAAAGCCACCGCTGACAAACACTGGGTTTCTAAGCGACGACGATCTGGATAGGCTCGCCTTAATTCACGATTAACATTTGATTGAAATTTTTTCATATCAAAGAGCTACAGATAATAAACAAATTAAAACGTATATATATATATAATTATTTCAAATTAAACAAATGTAATTAAGTGTAAATCTATCATAATTAACATTGATTCGACTTACTTTGACTATTTTTTCACTTTCTAAGGCCTGATTTGGTAATTTCATTATATCACCACCAATGGACGTTTCCTCATTTTGATTGCTGGCTGTGCTTTTGATGTAAACATTACTTTTGGCATAACGTCGTATCAATATATTACCAGCATCATCCATTTTAATTTTAACGCCCTAAAAATATTGGAAAAAAAATTATTTACGAATAAATTAAATAAAAATCATGTTAAAAATGTGAAAAAAGAGAACATAATTATCGTTATCATCAGTGACATAACAATAAATTGTAAAAATAATAATATAAACAAAATAATAATAAATATACATATGTAGTTCGATTATCAATTGTACACTTTGAAAGTGTCATTCATGTGTGATACCAAAGAATATGGATATAAAGAATGCGCATTATGTAGAAGTTAAATTTCTTCTGGCGGGTTGTAATATCATGACCCGCTCTCACCAAACATTACGACCCGCTCTCACTAAAATCATTTCTGGATGAGGAGGGTGGAAGACAGAAGGAAAATAAACACAAACAAAGAGCGTAACAATGTGTTGCTCTCATCATGAGAGCGTAAAAATGCATTCAGTTCAGCTTCTAAAGAAGAATGTTCATGTCGCTTTTTTCAGATTTCAATTTTACACCCAAAGAAATATTATAGTATGATTCACTAATATCAATGAGAAATGATTTCGATTTTTGGAAGAATACTTGCCAAGTTAAATACGGTGTTTTTAGGTTTTTAGCGCAGTACAATTTTTCTATATTTTTCGCTCACATATACATATTATTGGGTTAATAAGTAGACTTGAAAATATTACTATTACTAACAATTTTCTTCTGGGTTAACACATGCCTCTTATAATTTTTATCATGTTCTCTTTGTGCCGAGAACAGTGTTGCCGTTTTTGGTTATTTCTAACCAAAATCGGTTATTTTTTTGATCAATGTGTAGATGTGTAGATTTTTTTGGTTTTGGTTATTTTTTTTCTTATAAAAAAGCTATTTTTTGTTTCTTTTTTTATTAATTATAATTTAAACTTGAAAAAAAATAAAACAAAAGTCTACGAATTTAATTTTCGTTATATTTTTTCTTATTTGGTGATTTTTTTTCACAAATGTTGGTTACAAAATTTTTTTCGTGGCAACACTGTTTCAGAAATATAAATAAAAAATTAGTCAAACAACAAAAACTCACGATGAGAACAACGCATTGTTACGCTCTTGGTTTCTTTACCCTTCCCTTCTATCTTTCCCCCCGCGTCATGAAATATTTTTGAGAAATATTCCAAAATATGCGCAAAATGCACATTCTTTATACTCTATTTTCTTTGGTGATACATAATAAATTCGATATAATGCACAGTGATATTTTGATATTTGAGTCGAGATTTTATTTAGCAGTGACAAATATGTCAAATGTGACATAAAGACAGTGAGATACGCACAAAGTTAAAATATTTTTGTAACACAGAATCGACGAAAAATTATATTAATGGAGGCTATTGTGATGTTTTGAAATAAAAACTTACATAAATGACAATACATATAATGACAGTGACAAAATATTCCAAATGCAAATTATTTATTAATTAATTGCAATACAATTGCCCATTATATTTTATTGTTACGAGATGAATAGCTTAGAACAGAGTCTTAGTTGGGAATCGAATAGTCTAGGACATTACCCACTATACTACCAGAACACCTACATACAACAAATTTTTAATATACGGTAATGACAGTAAAAAATCTGTCGTTCGGAGTCGACTTTAAACTGTAGGTCCCGCCACTCATGTATAAAATTAACGCACACAACATGAGTGGTGTTGAGAAGCTAGGCCGTAATCCTGACTGAAGGGTTGTAATGGCCAATTATGTATGTAATGACAGTAATACCGCATTTAATCAGTAATTTTTGAAAAAAACCATTAAAATTTTCTAAGCTAAATTGATCTAATTAGATAGGCGGGTTGAAGGAGGGGAGAGCAACTATGTGTCTCATGAACATCGGCATACACCTAAGCTATGAGTAGGCTTGTTGTGCACTCACCATTAGCTTGTACAAGCTTCCTTTACTTTTTCCAGTTCACTGGTATATTGTCACCCTTAAAATTTTGTGATCTCGCGCATACGCATCATACTAGCAATATTGTAATATCCTGTTACATATTAAAATTATGTCATCTATATGCATACATAAGTGTACAATGAAATGATGGCATGGTTATCGAGCTCATGATATAATTTATAAATTGTTTTCATTAGTAATATTGCAATCATTATAATGAATAATTAAATTAATATGAGTAATAAAATTAATATGCCATGACATAATTAAATTAATATGCCATAAAATGCAGTCAATTTATTTTACAGGATAAAAGGTAACGAAAAAATATTTCATGCTATATCATATACACGCTTTGTCAGGAAGTAACTTTAACGATTTACAATGTAAGGTCAAACACCAAATTTGACCAAATTTCAGAATGCATAGTACTCAGACGAATTAAATGCAGTAAAATTTTTTACGAAGCATAAGAATACGAATTTACAAGGAGTTTGTGTCAGAATATAGCCCTGAATCACGGCCGTAGCCCTGGACCAATTGACGGTTTAGAAGTTTAAAAATTAATGAAATTACCGCACTTCCATGTCTGTATTTGTATGTGCATAAAATTAAATTTGGAATTTTATTCAAATATGTTAATTATAATGACGATAGTGAAGCACATCGGTATTGGTTACTTGTGATCAAAAGCTATTTCAATGTAATCTATCAAATCGTACCCAATGCAGCAGCCACATGCCACAGTGGATGAGAAATATTTGAAATTCTTTCTTTTTGCAAAAAAATCGGACTGAATTGCAAATTGTAATAAAACCTGTGGAAATGTGTGTACACTTTCAACTGATTTACGAGATTTGTTCACATTGCGCATCTGATCTTTTAATCTTAATTGCTTAAACATGTCTTCATTATATTAAAAAATTAATTTTCCAATTTTCTTTTAAATTCTTGCAGACTTAATCAGGCAATTCTTTGAAATAAAATATTTACAAAACGATTTATCTCATGAAATATTATACAACAAACGAAACCAAACAACACTCAACTGAGTAACCGCGACTGTGGCGGCGTGTATTTCACACTCTTTTTTCAAATGTCACTGACTTTTTAAGCTGACTGGCCATATGTACATATGTGTAAATTGGTGTGAGTAAGTATTAGAAGGCGTCATTTTAATTTTTTTTTTGGTTGCTGTCTTGTTGGTATTATCCATGATTTTAATGTTCTTCATTGCACCCCTCGTTAATGATTTATTTCTTTAAATAAAATTTCATCACAAACCAGCCAGAAATATTATTAAATTTCTTTTTTGCGCGTATTGGTGTTATTTGGTTTCATCATTTCAGAAATGAGCGATAATTATTTAATTTTATGATTTAAATATTACCAGCAGATATCCTACATGGCATACTGTTCCAACACTGCTTGGTTTTGTGGAAAAACATCTGATTCCAGATTCAGAATATGGAGTCAGATATCCGGCCTTAAGCTTATTTCAGAATTAAAAAGTTTCTAGGAAAACTATTTTTCAATATTCTTTTTTTTTTTTTTGGTTTTCATTTACTAACCTGGCCAATATGTTTTTTTAATTCTTCCGTTTTTTGATCACGCATCGGATTATCAAAGCCACATAAACCAATTCTGCAAAAGATAAAAGAAAAAGAAAAAAATTAAAAATAAAAACAAAACTTTAATTAAAAATGTGTTTCGAAAGGAATAAATCATTAAAAAGATTTTAGTTTTCAGTCATCATTTGATTTTTCTTATGAATCATAAACTTTGAAATTTCCTTATAAAATTGAATTTTTTTGCTTTTCGTTTTGAAAATTTTTATTATCGCTTGTATGCCTTTTAACCTCAACCCACACAATTAAAAAAATTTGACAATAAATTTTTTAAAAAAAAAAAACTCCCTAAATATGGATATACTATATGTATGTGTGTGTTTGTTTGTATATACATACGTCTGTTGATTTATGTTTGTTATTAAACATTTAAGTGGCTGACATAAACTATATTTTGCATAAGAATGTTCAGATTTTTATGGTCTTAATTTATTAAGAATAAAATCTTAACTGATTTTCAGCAGCAGTAACAACAACAATAGCAAATAGATACTACAACAAAATTGCATTAAGTATATAATAATTGTTTAGAAAATGCCAACAAACCCAAAAAATTTTATGAAAAAAATGTTGAAATAAAAGCCACGCCGTACGACTTCTTTTCAGCTCAGGTTGTTGGGGGCATATGAGTAATAGACACACCATATGTCTTTTAAAATAGCATTTAACATGTAACATTTAAGTTTTCAGTAGAAAAAAATTTATAATAATAATAAAAAAAAACCTTTGCAAACATTTAACGAAAACAAGTATTAGATACGAACAAGTCTTTGAAAATAATGTATGCATTCAGTCTCTAGTAAAACATGAATAAAAAACAGACATGATATTTAAGTTTTTGAAATTTTACAACAAACAAATCTAGTTTTGAGTTTCTTTTTTTTTCTAATAGCAAGCATATAATAATGCATATAAGTTAATGAAAAACGATTTTTTACCTTTATTAGGCTAAAAGGTTTAAATTAAATTAAAAATATTTATGTACTGAGTATATATGTACGTCGTACATTTGAATTACTTAGTATAGCCTTATGCCAATGTCAAGTCTCAAAATGCTTCTGTTAAGCAGTTTTTGATATAGTTTAAGTTCCTTCAGCGATTCAGTTCGTAACATGCTGAAAATTTCTGCTTATTCAGGTGCCTTATGATTAAATTAATCACAAGCAATGATGAGTGAGCAGTTGTGTTCTTTTAATACAAATTATAGAATTCTGTATGCTTCTTCTAATTAAATAAATAGAACATAACCTTATGGTAATACTTTTTATGGTCATAATACTTTGTGATAACACTCTGCTCAACGTCTCATAACTCCATAATAATCCATACACATATTTTAAACGATGTGTATTTATTATTTGGGTAACCACAGTTTTTCATGTTTTACATACATAATTGGCCATTACAACCCTTCAGTCAGGATTACGGCCTAGCTTCTTAACACCACTCATGTCGTGTGCGTTAATTTTATACATGAGTGGCGGGACCTACAGTTTAAAGTCGACTCCGAACGACGATTTTTTGAGAAGCTTTTCATGGCAATTTTTACTCTCAGAGTTTTTGCCAGAAATCTGCTGAGAAGAAGTCGCCTAAGAAATATTTTCGTTTTGATGTCTGACCTGGGATTAGAACTCGGGCTTTTCGTCTAATAAGCCAACACACTACCTACTAGACCACGGCGACTTGAGCAATTAAATGCAATAAAAAAATGATAGGTGAGTTGGCGATTATCATGTGACAAACATCGGTTATGCCAAGAAACTGTATATGAGTATAGAAAATAAAATGCAACAGTGTCACGTCTCCTAGACTCCGTCTCACCATCTTTTTATTTTTGAAGTTTCCGTATAGTATACGAACTGTTTATTGACTCTTATCGTATAGTAACTCGTCATGTTGGAAATTTATCGCATAGTTTTCTGTTTTAACAATAACTACAAAGTTTTCTTTCTTATTAATATCTTACTTACTTACTTGGTCATTACAATTCTTTAGTTATTTTTACGATCTAGCTTTTCACACCACCCATGTAGTGTGTGTTAATTTTATCGGTAAGTGGCGAGACCTACAAATTAAAGTCGCCGCCGAACGACAGATTTTTGAGAAACTTTTCATTTCAATTTTATTTATGCTCAGAGTTTTTACCAGAAATATGCTGAGAGAGGAAGTCGCCAAAGAAATAATTTTTCATAATTCGTTTTGTGCGAGATGTCTAGAGTTTGAAGCATGGGCTCTACTAGACAACGGCTACTAGTCCAGAATACTAAATATTGATGAATTTCATTGAAACTAATCGGAAATTCTAAAAACTAATAATTTAATTGAATATTTGTTACAAGCTAAAGACTGATCAGTTGAATTAAAAGTGGAAACCACAAAAATGTTGTTCATATAGTACAGACTTTGTTTACACACACACAACATATTTTTTACAACAATTTGTTTTTATATATACAAACATATATGTATATGTATGCAGAAGGCGTTGTAAATAATATGCTTTTCACTACCTCTTATATACATACAGATACAAACATTGTAATCAAAAATGCATCTGCGAATACAAAAACAAAATTAGGATGTCGAAGACAAAAACATTAAGTAAAAACAGTGTTTTTTTCTTTCTTAAATGAATTAAGAAAAAAAAATCGAAACAGTGGATGACCTTGCCACCGTTGCACTCGCATAATCCTCTTTATTTTACATAAATACAATGTACATATGTATGTATGTATGTATGTATGTGACTACATTAAGTAAATGTATCTCTACATTTGATATTCGTTTTGTTTTTGTGTTATTTTTCTTTCGGTTTCGGTTCTTTTTTTTAGCGTTAAACTAGTCAGCAGTATTAAATAATGAAGTTATGGTGTGGTTTGCAGCAGGTTTCTGCTTCGCTGATTGTTTTGTATTTTTTTATTGTTTTTTTTTAATATTTTTTCTTTATTTTTTTTATATTTCGTTTTGCTCAACAACTTTTGTTTTAATGTTTTTTGTTAATGTTTCTTTATATATTTTACCGTTTCTTTATTCATCTTGTGGTACTTATGAAAAGTTATTTTTAGAAAAAATATCATTAACTGAACATTAAAAGTAAAAGTGAATTTTCAGATGGTTGGCCAACAGCAGTAGTGAACTTAAGTAGTGTAGTTAAAAAAAAAGGAAAAATAAAAATAAAGAAATTTAAATTTTAATCGTTTCTGTGTTAAGAAAAGAACCGAATTAAAGAAAATGTTGAAAAAGTAGTGATTTTTTTCATTTTATTGGTGTTGCAAGTCTCTACAGACGTAGGTTAAACAGATAGGCTACTGTTAGTCCTTGTGTGATACTCCATAGTTCGTTAAGTTAGAGCCAGGCGTTGAACCACGGGCTCTTGGCTAATAAGATATTACCAAAGAAAATAAAGTATAAAGAATGCGCATTTGGGCATATTTTGGAATATTTCTCAAAAATATTCCATGACGCGGGGGGAAAGATAGAAGGGAAGGGTAAAGAAACCAAGAGCGTAACAATGCGTTGTTCTCATCGTGCGTTTTTGTTGTTTGACTAATTTTTTATTTATATTTCTGAAACAGTGTTGCCACGAAAAAAAATTTTTTTTTTTTATTTTTTTTTTTTTTTTTTTGGAAATGCATTTATTTATTGTCTTAAACTAATTTACATTGGGCCTCAGCGTCAAAGTGACATTATTGAGGCAAGTTGGCAAAACAATTTAATTAAGTAAATTACAAATTAATTTCTTATAATATTAAAAAATCAAAAATGTAATTGTTAATATACATTAAGAAGATTTTCATACCAGAAGCATTTCAATATTTTGCGATATATATTTTTTTAAATTTGTTTTAAATAACGAAATTCTCTGAATACTTTTTAAATCATTCGGTAATTTATTAAATTCAAAACCACCAATATATTCAATTTTCTGTTTTGTGGTTTCCAATCTACACCGTGAGATACGTAAATTCGAGCTATTTCTTGTATTAAATGTATTTTGATTCCTGGGGAAAGTAATTGTATTGTGACCAATATTGTTTAGTGACTTAAACACAAATATAAGTAGTTGAAATATATACATACCCCTTAGGGGTAAGATATTTTTCGCAACATCTTGGTATAGGGACAATGTTGAATATAGCAATGGCAAATTAAACACAACTTTCAATGCTTTATTCTGAATTCGTTGTAAAGATTTTAGTGATACAGTCCTTTTACAGCCGTAAATCAGAGCTAAATAATTTAGCTGGCTTTGAATCAACGCTTGATAGAGCATAATTTTTGTTTTGACGTTAAATTTATTTTTAAATTTGTAAAGAAAACCAATTACATGAGATATTTTTGACTTTAATGATTCAATGTGTAAATCCCACGAAAGATTGCATTGTAAATTCATCCCTAAATATCTTATTGATTTGCTTTCGAAAATTTCATCCTCACCAACAAAAATACTGAAATCCCCGCAATCTCTAGTCAAATGAGGACGGAACCTGAGAAGTTTTGTTTTCCTTGAGTTTATAACTAATTTGTTAAGTCTTGCAAATTCAAAAATTAGTGCTGCATCCTTTTCCATATAGGCCTTGAGTGCAATTTCATGTTTATATGGATATAATACACAAATATCATCTGCATACATGTATATTTTCCCATAGAGATCAAGATTAACAATGTCATTTACATAAATAGTAAACAATAGAGGACCCAGAACACTACCTTGCGGCACACCATGCTCCACAGATCCAAGTGTACTTTTGCAGCCATTCAATTCAACATATTGTTTTCTGTTACTCAAGTAGTTTTTAAAAAGATTAAGTTCACTACCCCTTATCCCATAGTACTGAAGTTTCTGAAACAATATTTCGTAATCCACTAGATCAAAGGCTTTGGAAAAGTCATAGAAAATTCCTGCTACCCCTCCATATCCTTGATCCAAACCGTTACAGATATAATTCACAACATTCGTAACTGCGTTCTCTGTCCCACTACCCTTTCTAAAACCATACTGGCACTCATATATTAGTTTATTATCTTCCAAGTACGTTAATAGTTGCCTATGTATTATTTTTTCGAATACTTTATCAACAATTGATAGTAAAGATATAGGCCTGTAATTTTCTTCTACATTAGCACCAGATTCCTTCGGAATTGGAATAATTTTTGAAATTTTTAAAATATCAGGGTATTCCGAAGTCTGTACCATACTATTAAATATATTAGCTAATCGTGGCGATATTTCTCTATTGCATTCAAAGAGAGTTTTTGGGGATAAGTTGTCATGACCACAACTCTTATTAATTGCGAGATCAGAAATAATCTGCGAAATTTCATCATCAGTTGAACTTTTAAGGCGAAAGTAGTTTATATTATAACTAAGTGTCTTAAGACTATTAAATGTATCCCCATGATAAGTTGTGATCTGTTGTTTTAAAACCTTGGGTACCCGCAAAAAATATTGGTTAAAAAGTTCACATTTTACAGAATCCTCTGAAATCAAATCACCATTTACATTCTTCAAACAAACTTTCATTTTCACACTTCGGCCCAACGTTTCATTAAGAAACCTCCAGCATTTTTTTGGATCATGTTGAATACTATTTAAACTATTATGATAATAGTTATTCAGAGAGTCATTATACGCTTTCTTTATGACTCTGCTAAGTCTCTTTAGCCTATTCTGCACATCAATATTATTAGGTCTTCTGCGTCTTAGTTTCAGCAGGCGTTCTTTTACTAACATCAAATTTTGCAAATTCTCATTAAACCATGGTGCAATTGCATTCTTAAAAAGCTTTGATTTTTTCCTGATAGAAACAGATTTATCATACGCTTCTGACAAACAGTTTATTAAATTGGAAGTATCGACTGATGGATTATTAACAGTAGATACATTCAGTAAATTGTTTCGAAACCTTTCTCTTAACCTGTTATAATCACAACATTTGATTTTATAATCAAAATGTTCAAAACTCTGGACACAATCTTTCAGTTTACAACAAATTATATTATGATCAGATAGATCACACTCGGCCGAGTCTATATATAAAATATTTGAAAGGTTACTAAACACATTATCAATAGATTTACCAGAAGATGGACGTGTCACTAATGTATGACAATTTTTAAAATCATAATGCAAAAGTAAATTTGAAAAATTATCTGATATACTGTCAAGAAAGTCAATGTTTGAATCGCCAATGGCAATGCAAGGGCTTCGACCGTTTAGAGTAATGAAATTCTCAATAATATCTAAAAATTTGCTAATATCACATTTCTGAGACCTATAAAAGGACATCACCCTAAGTGGAGCACCTTGAATTCTATAATTTTGCAGAGATATTACAATTGAATCACAAAAATTTTTGGTTTCACAAATTTCAATAATGTATTGAAAATCTTTCCGTATGTAAAAAGAAGTACCACCATAGCCATCACCCCTACAGCAATGAATACAATTATACCCAGGAATATCATATATTTTTACAATCTTCGAATTGAACCAAGTTTCCTGAATAGCAATAATACAAGGCAGATTAGGAAAGCTAGCAATTAGTGATTTAAATTTATTAAATTTGTTGACTGATGAAATGCTTCTAATATTGACAGAAACAATGTTGAAAAATGAATAACTTTTTAAGTAATGACAAAAATTATTAAAGTTAGAAAAATATTTATTATCGATCATAAGAGAAATAAAAAGAAATTTATGTAAAACACATTTATAGAAAAAGAAATAATAATAGTGGTGAGTATTTACGCTGGAGATAAAAATTCCGAATGATTACCATAAGATTCATCATTGGCAGGCTGAGGTTTATTTGATGATTTGCGTTTGGTACCGTAAGTTGCAGCTTCGGATAAAATTTGGTCAACATCTTCTTCAGTTTTAATATATCTAGGCTTCGATATTTCATTCCTCTTAACATATACTCTGCCACCAGATGTGTACACAAAACTAAATCCAATACTTTTTAAAGTTTTAGCATAATTAAAGAGTTGGAGAGTTTCTCTACTCAAAAAATCATTTATATAAACAGACTTAGTGCAATCGATCTCTTTAAGTTTAAGTTTAGACTTCATAAGTTTGTCTTTTGAACTCTTATTGCTAAACTTAACAACCATTGTTTTTTTGTCATCTCTATCATTTCTACCTTTCTTGAGAAAATAAGCTTCATCAATATTCTCTTCTTTTATTTCAATTCCCACTTTCTTTGATATTTCCAATACCGTATCAATAGCACTTGCATCATTTTTAGCTTCAACGCCTCGAACTAAACAATCATTTTTTACTCTTTGGCATTCAGAATTTTAACTGATGTTTTCAAGGAAGCAATTTCGCTTTTCAAAGCACGATTTTCTTTTTGAACTAAGTCAACCTTTTTATTGTTTTCCGCAATGCCTTTTAATAACTCGTCGTACTGTCGGGACATAAATTCTATGGAATCTTTTAAAGCTGTCAGCTGATCGAGCATATTTAATTTTGTTTTTATTTCTTTTAGCTCTTCTTTCAGTGCTTGATCACTTCCATCACAAAAGTGACAAACAAATTCTTCATTCTCATTGTCTAAAAGGTGTTTGAACTTACGTTTGTCAAGCTTTGTACATATTGTATGGAATAATTTTTTACATTTATCACATTGTATATTTTCTTCTCTTTCTTCATCAATTTCCAATTTACATTGTGCACAAATTATTTTTGCAACAGCAGCTACAACACTTCTACGACCCTTAGGAGCCATACTTCAATATATTGAATTTAATTGTAGTATTTATAATTAGGTTTATCAACAATTGTTTAAAAAATCACAATAATATCTTTATTTTAAACAAATTAGAGAAATTCACTTTGAGGAGCTCTGATTTTGAAGTTTTATCCGATAGGGTTGCCAACCTTTTTGTAACCAACATTTGTGAAAAAATCACCAAATAAGAAAAAATATAACCAAAATTAAATTCGTAGACTTTTGTTTTATTTTTTTTTCAAGTTTAAATTATAATTAATAAAAAAAAGAAACAAAAAATAGCTTTTTTTATAAGAAAAAAAATAACCAAAACCAAAAAAAATCTACACATCTACACATTGATCAAAAAAATAACCGAGTTTGGTTAGAAATAACCAAAAACGGCAACACTGTTCTCGGCACAAAGAGAACATGACAAAAATTACGAGAGGCATGTGTTAACCCAGAGGAAAATTGTTAGTAATATTTTCAAGTCTACTTATTAACCCAATAATATGTATATGTAAGCGAAAAATATAGAAAAATTGTACTGCGCTAAAAATCTAAAAACACCGTATTTAACTTGGCAAGTATTCTTCCAAAAATCGAAATCATATCTCATTGATATTTGTGAATCATACTATAATATTTCTTTGGGTGTAAAATTGAAATCTGAAAAAAGCGACATGAACATTCTTCTTTAGAAGCTGACAAGCAAAGCAACTGAATGCATTTTTACGCTCTCATGATGAGAGCAACACATTGTTACGCTCTTTGTTTGTGTTTATTTTCCTTCTGTCTTCCACCCTCCTCATCCAGAAATGATTTTAGTGAGAGCGGGTCATGATGTTACAACCCGCCATAAGAAATTTTACTTCTACATAATGCGCATTCTTTATATCCATATTCTTTGATATTACACAACCTATTAGATTACGGCGAATTTAAGTACTAGTAGTAGGAGTATTGCAAAATTCAATTAGAACACTGCTAGATAGCTATTCTTTACATATCTATTCCTTCAGATGTTTACCTATCACAAATAAATTAATATTCTTCCTTCTACTTGAATTTGGACATCAAAAAAATTAGTGTAAGTTTACATACTTATTTTAGCTTTTTAGTTGTTTCTCTAGGGAATAATATATTCCCGTGTCTTTACAAGAAAAAAAAATTACAAAACGTTCCTTTTAATACAAAGTTCAGCGTGAATAAATTGAAAATAATGTATCAAAACCAAATAAAACAAGAAAATAAAGAATACAAACAATATTCGATTTGACTATTTCTTTTGTTTTGTGTTAAATTATCTGTTAACCTATATTTCTATGGCCAAAATGGCAATAATTTATTTGCCAACTTCAAAAGCTTAAAGTTTGGGTTACAAACAAAAGAACCAACCTTGGCACTCCTTGAATTATGGTTTGAAAGCTGCAGTTGTCTGTACAACTAGTGGCGGCAACAGCAGTTTGTTTGTTTTCAATTCAAAGTGAATTGGCAAAATACATTAAATAAATTAAATGTTATAAATTCTATTAAGTTTCTATTTCGTGTTCTATTTCTATGACTATACACACTATATTTGTTTATTTAAACTATTTATCAACAATTGACAATATGTCAGACTAGATTTAAGATTTGTTTGTTAAGCTAATGAAACAACAAAAAACAAAAACATACTCTTTAATTTTATTTCTTATATTTTTAGCAATAAAATCATGATTTATGGTATAACAATTTCATTATGATTTTATTTTTGTCTTTATATGACACCCACAGGGTTTTGTTCCCATAAAGAAAATAATTTTTTTTCTAATATATGTATTCAAATGCATTCGCTCTGGGTAAAAATGGCGCCATTTAAGAAGGATACTCATAAATTGTTCGTTTGCGTAATTTTATGATTTTTTAAGCTTATTTGCATTCAAAGTAAAGCCATTATAAGTTTTAATATCTTTTCTTTTTTTGAATAAAATTTTATGCTTTAAGGAAAATAGAGGCGTTTAGGTCATTTGTTTTCGTTTTTATTTTTACTTAAAAGTATTAAAATTGTCCATATTATTTAATAGAATATCTTAGTGTATGTGACAATCTATATCCTTAAAAAAACTAAACAAATTGTACGAAATTTTCGTTAAAAAAAAGAAAAAAGAATTTACAATGTTTAAATACTTTAAGAAGAATTTAATCATAAAAATAAAATTAAAAATTTTAAATGATTCATGCTTGCTTGTCTCTTAAGTCTTTTGTTTTTTTGAATTTAACAAGATTCCTTAATGATAATCAAATTAATTTTCATTAAATATTAACATTTAATTTAATGCGTATCTAATTAATAGCCATGTCTTTAGCGAAATTTGCATTTAACTGCAATCAGACATCTCTGCGAACAATGTGCAACATGACATCACTGGTGTAAAAAATATCAAAAGAAGCAAAAGAATTCTTTTTCTTTAAAGTATTCTTTTAAATATAAATTATCTCAACACCAGAGACCTTTATAGTGTTCAGGACTAACAATCCTACAGAAAAGAAATATAAGAACTGAAAATCACAGCCGTCCCTTTTTGTTTTTTGTTTTGTTTTGTTTTGTTGCCCCCATAGAGTGCGTGAGTGTTGCTGACAGCTTTAATTAATAGACACTTTAATGTCTATACCAGTAGCGAGCATTCATAGTCAAGTTGTAAGAATGGGTTCGAGTTACTTTTGTGTTTGTGTGTGTGTGTGTATGCGTCAGTGTATAAATAATGTGTGATTGTTAATCATTTGATTGTTTTGGTTAATCGTTGGGCCATTTATATCATGTTTATTGATATTGTCAAACACTAATTAAATGACAAACTGCACTCTTGTTGTGTGATTTTTTCTTTTGTTGTGGTATTGCACAGTGGTTTATAATGGATACAATTAAAATAAAAACTGTATGGCATTTAGAAATACTGTCACCATGAGTATTAATTTCTTATAACAAGATTCTTTCCTAAGTCATTTATTGTAAACACGTAAACAGATGATCAACTTTTAATAGACTTTTTAGTATGATTTTTCTTCCACAATATTAAGCAAATTTTTATTATGGTCGATTATTTTCTTAACAAGTGCAAATTCGACATAAAAGCTTCGTTTTTTATGAATTAACCTTTGGTCAAAAACCCTATAGAAATTTTCAAATTTACATTTTAGCACCTGATTATTAAATTCATTTGCATTTTAAATGCCTCATTTACGTTATTATCATTTGTTTTTGTTTTGCAGCAGTATTTACAGGTTGATCTTTTACAACCAGCACTTGTTACAAATTTCCGTCGAAATCTTTAAAACGAAAGAAAAAAAATTGTTGAAACCATAGAGTTTAAGATAATGATTACAATGACCTCGTCACGTTTGACTTTCGCTATTTAAAAAACATTCAAACTGTCAGTATAGCAGCATCAGTATCAGCAACACCAGCTATGGTTGCAGCAACATTTTACTGCCACTGCAATAGAAGAGCAACAGCACAGCACAAAAAACAAAAACAAAACCGATCATATCATTTATGTTTCATCTCTAAATATTAAAGACGAGCTGGCAGCAAATTCTGTGGCAGCTTGTTTAGTTTACTTTAGTATTGATCAAATGTCTGAATAACTACATATATATAACTGGTGTGCTGGCTGGTTGGTTGCTGGTGAGTAAGTGCACTTTACATTATGACTTGGCATGTTGGAATAGTTTAAAACAAATCAACAATAAAAACCGAAACTTCTCTAGATAAAGCAACAATCAAAAGACGATCCTAAAACCATCATCATCATCATAGTCATCGGCTGTGACTTTTAAGCGTGTCTTCTTCTTTTTCGTCTTTTCCTACTTCAAATGCTTGTAAATACATGATTTGCATTTCATTTCATTCAAATAGCAAAAAATGCAAAAAATGCAAAAAAAGCAAAGAAAAACAACAACAACAGTCTCTATTATAGCGAGAACACAAGAAGCTCTACTCTTTTGTGTTTTATTTGGCAGTTACCAAATCAAAATGGGTAAGTCAGTCAGTCATGTTCGTTAAAATTTATTTTTTTTTGTGTTCAGTTTTTCTAAATTAAAATAGGGATTGTTTGAATATAATTTTTTGTTGTTATTTTTCTGCAAAACAATAACAAAAAAAAAACTTAAAGTTGTGACATTTTTTTAAAGTTGATATCTCGAAATACAAGATGTAAACGTGCTGTGCTACAAAAAAACGACGAAATAAATTGTCTTGTCCTGTGTGTGTACGTTTTCGGTTTCTTTTGTTTGAAATGTGAACATCAAAAAGTTCAAATAATATACGATACAAGATAAAAACTAAGTTTTATTTTTTAGTTAAGAACACATTACAACACAAAGCCTAATAGCTACTGCATTAAAATTGAGAACGGCATTGAGATCTGAAGATCACAAATTTGTAAGAAATCTTTTCTTTTGTTATAACAAATACATATGTGTTGACTCTTTAAATAAATAATACATACATGCAATTGCAATTGAAAGTTATTGCTTGAAAATTTCCTCAGTTTTTTTTTGTGTGACATTAAAGAATTTAATTAATAAATTTAAAATCATCATATTCTGGTAGAATATGTAACGTGTTTTTTTGATAAACTGTAGAAATGTTGAAGAGAATAATCGATAATAATCGAGCACTATTAGCTTTCATTAAATGGAATTTTTTACTACTTCTTACAGAAACTGGTAATATTTAGTTGGTTCTGGCCTTGTTCATACTTACAGGCTGATGTCCTGATGGAATACAATATCTGATCTATTGCCCATAGCTAATAACATTTGGGCAATTGCTTTCATTTGACTGTCAAATTTATTGGAATATAGATTATAATTAAAACAAGGCAAATTCAATAAGGTAACCGCAACTCTACAACAAGTACAACAATGCAAAAACAACAGGCATTTTGTTTTTGTTAAACCGCCATTCGGATGTCAAAATAGGAAGAAAAAATATGAAAAAGAAAAAAATGAACAACAACACACACACGTACAACAAACACACACAAATTTTGACAGCCCAGACCTCGTCAGCTGTTGACTTGGGGTCACTTGTTATGAATTCGCTTTGAATTAAAATTATTCTTTGTTTAATTTTTTTTTTCAATAAAAGCAACATTTTCAATATTTTCATTAATAAATTGAAAAAAATCTATTATGTTTGAGGATTCAATCAGATGAGTTCAGGCTAAATTCGTTTTATCTAACTCTATTTGTTGTTCTTCTTAATGACCTACCTTCCTTAATTTCCAATCCTAAGTCATTCAACTAACTACCAAAATCTTCACCACTTTTTTTTGACGTTAATGGTAGCAAACAAAAGGGCTTTAATGACGAATAAAACAACAACTCAAATTCTCACATGATCACATATTAAAAAGGAAAAAAAACTTCAACAAATCAAATCAATATTATTGCTTTGTCATAGAATAATTAACAAGATAAACTTTGTGTTCATTTTGTTTATTTTTGTTTTAATTTATGAATGTTGTTTTTGTTTTTTAATTTAAATGTTAAGACATTGATATTTTTTTGTTGGTATATACTTGGTATTTATATTATAAAACTATAAATGTATATGGCATTTTAATTAAAATTTAAGTGGTTTTTTTATTTTGCATTTTTGTTTACAAGACTAGTTTACTGAGAGTGATGATTATCGTCATCATCATCATCATCATCATCATGATGATAACAACAAGAAGCATCACTATGTTTACTATTTTGCTTTAAATTATTAACCATGATTTTGTTTCATTTTTGTGGTTGTTTTTTTTTCAAGTTTAAGCATAAATAATTAGCTGTATTTAGTTATATCAGATGTAGCAGTTACACTAAAACAAAAATAGTTTTGTTTCTAGGTCAAGGGTGGTGAGAAATTAAAAAGATAAAACAACAACATTTAGTCAAATTAGTTTTTCTTAATGAATAAAGATGTTTTTGTTTCAAACAAAACAAACAAATTTTAAATAAAATTATAAAAGCTTACCTCATGCCATCGAAACCATCATCTGAACCATTAATGGTTAATACTGGTGCCCGGGCATAGGCTTTGGCCACACGACGATTGCGTTCAAAGACAATAACTTTCGCCCAAATTTCATCATCGATTTGGGTCCATTTGTCTAAGACTTCTTGTATGTGTTCCTGGAAAAATCAAACAAAAAAAAAACATTTTATTTAACAATTTGAATTGTTTTTGTTTTGGATCTTTTTTTCTTTTTAATTTAAGTTTTACAGAATTTTAATTAATTAAATTTAATAATTATAAGAAAATAGAAAAATAATAACGAATTTATGAAAATAATGATTTATTTTCGTAATTACAGGGATCGAGGTATTAGAGATTTCACACCAAAGGGTATGGTATGAGTGGAGCAGTATATGTATGTGCATTTGGCACAGATTTCTGGGCGGTAGATGTTACATTTTTTTATATGACAAAAACAAAGTACGACAAATTGGGGAATGGCAAATTGTTTACTGATCGATAATGCTATCTGAGGTAGATTTAACTTATGAGACTTTGAAAATATTGTTTTTTTTATTGGAAAATCTTTAGTAAAAAACGTTTTGTTGGGACATGTGTTCTGTAAAGACGTATTTTGAGTAGGAGGCTTATATATATGTATATGGGATACAGTGAGATGCGAAATTTAATTAAAAATTAAAATATCTCTCGCCCATTCAATCATTTTTATCTAATTTTGTTTTCTATAATAAATAACTATTTGTAGGATATATTTTAGTAAATTATTTAATATTTTTCATAAAAAACATTAAAACAAAACATCCTGTTCACTTTTCTTTATATTTCATTCATTGCATTTAAAATCTAATATATAAAATTATGTGGATCGGGTAGGTCTGAGAATAGGACAACATCTATTTTTCATATCCCTAAGGGTTAAGACGGAATATATATATATTGATCGTAGACGAAAAAATTTTTTGGGTAAATTCGTAGAGTCCATATCGACAATCCCACCAAAAATAGGCGTGACAACCCTCCCCCTTCAAGTGATAACTATAACTCTTAAACTACTGAACGGATTTTAACCATTTTTTTTTGTTCGAAAGCTTATCAGGTTTAGATGGTTTAAAAAAATTCGATATAGCAAAAAGTAGGTGTGACAAACCTTTAAAATTGAATATTTAGGGACATAGTAATCATAGACGAATGGAATGGTGGGTAAGTTCAAAGAGTCGATATCGACAAACTCACCAAAAATGGGCGTGGCAACCCTACCCTTTAAGATATACCTATAAGTGGGCTAATTCGATGGTTTATAACTAAATATGTACATATATAACATGTATGTCTGTTAGTTTTTGTTTTGGAGCGAGTACAACAACTAGAACTTCGACAGCGCTATTACAATAAATATATAATGTGACCTGTTTTGGGCAATAAAAAAAATCAATTTTGGACGGGACGAAGTTTGCCGGGCCTGCTAGTTTATTTATAAAAATATGATTTCTTTTCTTAATACATAGTTTTTACGATGTTTTTTAATTGATAAGTTATTTTCTATCATATTTATTGTTTTATAATGAAAATAAATACTCGCTGCTACATTTTTTGTTAAATGAAATTGTTAAATTTTTCGTATTTTGTTTTTGCAAAAATAAAACGATATCAATTCCCTCAGTTCTCCTTTTCAGCCATTAAGTGAACGGCCTTGCAAAATTATACTTGTGTATAATATTGTTGTTGTTATTGTTACTATTTTGTTTTTTAATTTTGTTGTCTTTCATTAGATTGCTATTATTATCTTTTACACACCAGTCTAATAGTCTCCAACTATTATTTTACATTCATTTTAATGTCTATCGCGCAAAACGAGATTGTTTTTTTTGTTTTATTTTTTTTAATATCATCAACATGCATGCATACAGATGTAGGATGAATGTGTGTGTGTGTGTATATATGCATATATTTATGTAAATCTAAAATATAAATGTAGTATATAAAATGTTATATATTTTTCTCAAATATTGCTTTAAGGCAATAGGTTTACAAAATGCAAATTATCGGCAGAAACCGAATTAAAATAATAAAAAGATTGTATAACGTCAAGGCAAAAAAAAAGTGTATTCGTCAATTCGATTGTATTTTTGAATTTATTAAAAAATTTAAGGAATTTTTTGGGGGTGGGCTTATAAGACAAATAAATGAAAGGCAAACGACTTGCATTTTTGATAATATTTTGAATAGAAAATGCATATGCAAATATCATATTAGTTGTTATTCAAATAAAAAGTATGCATTTTCAAAGTTAAGTATCTACAAAAATATATTTGTTGTCACAAAGTGATAGAAATTCATGCTGAAAATGGCTGTTGCAGAATAAGAGAAATGTTTTCATTTATATTTAACACAAACTCTCAGGGGATAACTGCTACTCATGTAGAGTATTGTGTTGGAATAAGGAAAATAGGTTATTGGAAGTAGGATAGAGGGAGTAGTGTTTTTGGATATTAGATTTGAATGTTTTTATATTATAAGCGGCAGGAAAGACATCTGCAGGAAGGTAGATCCACATGCGAATAGTCCTGCTAAAGAACGAATTTTGTCTGTAATGCAGTGTGCAATCCACTGGCCACTGGCCAATTGACAACAACCGGTTGTACTCTGCAAGAAAGACGGGCCTTACCCAAGAATATGCGAACGGGAACAACTTCCTTTATCTTGGTCGCACAAAATCCGTTGTATTACTTATAGAACAATGATACACAAGCTACGTTGGATACTCTACTGTCTTGAATCAGCATATTTGCCCTCTCCTGTACGCCAGAAACCTCTAAATAGAAGCATCGATCCATACATGGGAGTTGTATTCCATTTCTAGTCGGGTATAAGTGTAAAAGCTAGTATTTTACTCTACTTGAACGAAACTTTATATTTTCCTGTTGTTTGAGAAATTTTGACTCATATAACTTTTCCAAATTTTTAATGGTCGTACAATTAATTTTCCTTTTATTTCCAGTTTTTGTAATTTTTACCCTTGTGTCACAGATCGGTACGTAATTGTCTTGTATTACTTCCCTAATTTTCCATTCAAATTCCAAGGGAAAAGAAGATACCTTCTAGTGACAAAAAGAATGCACATAAATATCGTTTGATGTTAGTTGAAAAAACTTAATATTCCATAGAATCGCAGTTAAATGACTTCGGCCTTCTTATTTGTTTTATAAATTTGTAAATTTAATTTACTTTTTAAATCCAATACAAAAGACTTAAGAAACGAACCTCATTTGGTGCATGTAAATAATATTTTATTACCACACTAGCTGTACCCAACGCGCGTTGCTGCGCCATCAACTAAAATGAATTTGAAGCAAAGGCATTACACAAATATCCAATTAATTTTGAATCATTTTATTGATTTTGTTTCCCGTTGTCCAGATGATTCAGACAAACGGGCCTGAGTAGTACGCATTCGATCAGCTTCTAATCTCACTTCTCGTTGTTCAAGTGATACATGCGATTCGAAGATTTTCAAGTCTGAATGCTCGTTGCTCGTCTAATTCTGAGGCTCGTAATGCTCTTTTCTTCCGTGCTTGAGGTGTAGGTTGACCAATGTCAATATTCATTTTGAATAATTTTCAGTGGCGCCATCTGCTGGAAATTAATCGCACCAACTTAGAAACCTCCGTCGACTCATGCGCAACAACTTTGCTAAAGAGAAGTTTACGATTTACTTCATTTTGAGAAATTTTCAGTGGCGCCACCTGTCGTATATTGGTCAGACCAACTTATAAACCTTTGTCGACTCATGCACAACAACTTTGCTAAAGATCATATCATGATCAAATGAATAGTTTAGGATTTAAATCATTTTTAGTAATTTTCAGTGGCGCCACCTGTCGGATATTGGTCATACCAACTTAGAAACCTTCCCGGGCTCATGACGAGCAACTTTCCTGAAGGTCATAATATGATCAAATGCATAGTTTACGATTCTATTAATTACATACTAACAAACATTCATTTTTATATAATATAAATATTAAGTATGTAGTATGTAGTATACATGGGCATGGCCCCTCGCTCATTTGGAATATCAACATAAAAAGTAGCCTATAACTCCTTCCAGACATACAGGAAGATACTGTGAAAATTTCAAGAAAATCGGTTCAGCCGTTTAGTCGTCTATAAACTTCAAACATACAAACATACAAACATACAATCAAACACACATTCATTTTTATATATAAGATTTTAGTTTATTCTATTAGCCAATTAAAACAAGTCTTGGCAATTTGTTTTATATTTCAAATAAATCTTAAAGCTGTTGATTTCTTACAAGAAGCACTGCCTCTTATAGATACTTTTTTTTTTTTTTTTTTTTTTTAATTCAAACAAAAAATAATAAAATTTGAAAACTTGTTAACCTTTTAAGTGTAGACCAAAACTACATTGAATATTTTTGTACAAACATTTTAAACATTTTAAAACAAACATATTTTTATGATTTTATATTTAATTTTGTATTTTAAGTAGGTTTCAGTGGAATGTTTAACGTTTAAAGTAAGTAAACATGTAAATAACAAGTTCTTGGTAATAACGTGTGTATGTCTGCAGGTTAATCTGTCTGTTGTTCTTGTTTTTTTTGAAATTGTATTTTTTTTTTAAATGTAAAAAGGAACCACTTTTAATTTCATTGTAAAATAAAAATTAAGAGAAATCATGGATTTATGAAAACCTGTTTAGATGTATGATTGAAGTTTTTAAACAGTTTTAAAGAATAAGAAGAAGAAATAATAGCTTAAAACAGAGACTATAGTCTAAATTAAATTTATATATAAAACATACATATAAACAACATACATACATACATAATTGGCCATTACAACCCTTCAGTCAGCCACGAATGTTCTGTACGTTAATTTTATACATGAGTGGCGGGACCTACAGTTTAAAGTCGACTCCGAACGACAGATTTTTTGAGAAGTGTTTCATGGCAATTTTTACTCTCAGAGTTTTTGCCAGAAATCTCGCCGAAGTCGCCGAAGAAATATTTTCATATTTTCGTTTTGATGTCTGACCTGGGATTCGAACTCAGGCCTTTCGTCTAATAAGCCAACACACTACCTACTAGACTACGCCGACTTCGTTGATTATAACTTCGCATATAAACAACAGTCTCTACAAATATATGAAAATACACAATTTCTAATATAAAATCTGAATATTATAGTAGTTAAGTTTCATAATACTGCGCAGCAAGCTTTGAAAAAATATCAATTAATAGACTTCTAGGCGAAAGTATCACATTATTTCATTGCAAAAGTTTTAAAGTGTTTATGGCGAAGCATTTTTTAAGGAAAATTCATGTGAAAATTATTCAATGTAAAGTTATTTGACAAAGAGATTGTAAAATATGGCACATACTCGTAGATACATATTTGATATAAATGGAAAGAACATATCAATATTATGTTAGAATTATTATTCTAACATAATAACAGTTTACTGTACTCGTTTCAAAATAAATAATGTTGGCTTGGGGAATGATATTCATAATATCACTACTCGAGTTAAAGGCAAGTACATAGGTGCGTAGTGTTTGAAAATTTTTTAAAACTCAGACACGAATAAATTTTAATGTTTTTCACGTGTAAAATATTGATTTCAATTTGTTTTTAGGGGCACTGGTAGTCTAGTGGGAAAGGTAATAGACTATAAGCGTAAGGATCGTGGGTTCTATTCCCACCAAAGACTCTTGTCTGTTACACTACATAAGGCCTAAGATATTCAGCTCGTAATAATTAGGTATAATTGGTAATTGTATTGTAATTAATAAATAAATTTATTTTTATTTTGATAGTGTCGATAATTTTAAAGTTTCCACAAAAAAAAAAAATCAATTTAATAGAGTCGTATGACATTTAAAATATTTTCGATTTTTTTTTTTAGAAGAAAAATCTAATCAAGTTAAAAGCAATTCCAGTCAACTTGACATGATAACTATAAAATTATTTTATTGACACGTTTTTTTTTTTTGTTGTTGTTGTTTTCTTTTGCGTATTACAAAATTGTTTAAGAAGACGAAAAAAAAGTCTTGTAATCGGCTGCTGCCGCTGCTGTTGGTGATGGGGAATAAAGAAGAATAAAAATTATTGACAAATGTTACACAACATTTTTAACAAATCTAAGCAAAAACAGAAAAGCAAAAACAAAACAAAATAAAAAACGTGTAATAAATGTCAACATTTTGTAGTCAACGTTTTGTGAGTTTTACGTTGATTTTCTTGCAAGAGGCTCATCTGCCTCAGCAACAAAAGCGTGCTGGCTAAAAGAAAACACAACAACTACGAGAAGTAAATATAGAAAAAAGAAAAAGAAACACACACTCACACACACAAAGTATTGCAAATTTCAAAGAGTAAATAAAACTCATGTACTGGCTACAAGTAATAAAAATCGTGACTTTAAAAGTTCAACAACATTTTTGTAAAACTTAAGAAAAATTTTTAAGCATACTAGAATCAAGCAACTTACTTAACCAAAATTCATACAAATATTAAAAACTTTTTGAATTTAATAACAAAACTCAACGGCAACCAACAGTATTTAACACTTTAAACAAAAAGTGTTAAATTGTTTAAGAAAAAAAAAACAGAAAACAAAAAAAATATTTGTTTGTTGTTGTAATTCTGTTTTAATCTTTAAATTCAATACAATTGATCTAATAACGTGCTTAGTATTACAAAAGCAACAGCAACAACAATAATATTAGCAAATATTTTATTGTTTAAATTGGCGTCATTTAATAAAACGGATGTTTATGTTTAACAAATTAATTATTTTAGAAATTGCGTTAACGTTTCCATTAACAAAATGACGTTTAGATAGCTTATGCTATTGTTATTGTTGTTGTTACAATGTTTATTTGTAATTTCATTTTCATTTTCAGTTTCATTGTTTTTGTTATTCTTTATTTAATGTTATTTAATGATGCTTAAATACCGTTACAAGTGACTAAACTTTAGTTTAAAGGTGTTTAACGAAAAAACAAAAAAAAAAAATTCAACGCAAAACAAAATTATGCCGGTCAAGACCGATTTTATGATACTCTATTACACAAATCAAAAAAAAGTAATGACGTTAAGAAATTTGATTCGGTTTTGTAATAAGAAGTGTATTGAAGCATTTAAAGAAAATATGTATCAACTAACAACGACTAAAATATGCACATACAAATCGTTTGGAGTCGACGTTAAACTGTAGGTCTCGCCACTCATGTATAAAATTAAGCCACACAACATGAGTAGTGTGAGAAGCTAGGCCGTAATCCTGACTGAAGGGTTGTAATGGCCAATTATGTACATATGTGTATATAATTTTATTTTAGCGATTGGTGATGTATTTATTATATTAAGAAGATTTACCATTTGACCAAACACAGTTTTTAAGGAACACACTTATTCTTTGCATGCCTTAGCAACTGGTGCGGTACAGCATCAAGAAATTATTAATTTTTCCTATAGATTGCTTGAGTATCAATATCTAGTATTAGAAACTTATTTTTTTTTTTTTGGAAGTACTTATTTTCAATTCATATCTTCTAGTGTAATTATTAGGAGCGAAATTATTTATATTTTGTAGCTTTTTTCTCCTGAATAAGTGCACGAAAATCTTCACTTTTTCGTTGTTCATTCATCATTTAACATAATCAAAAATTCTTCAACATTTAAAACTTGTAAAATGAAGGGAATGTAATTAAGACTGATTTTTACGATATAATTTAATTTCATTTGATAATCCTATAGTTTCTTAATGTTCATTGTTTTTTTTAGAAAATAAGACAATAAAATGAAACATAAATTGTTTGACGTCCAAATAAGCACACACATAGAAAATAAGAAAACAAGTTTGTTGCTTAAGTCTTTTGTATGATTTCTTATTCTTTCTGTTTTTTTTCTCAACAAATTCACACTCTCTTTGCTTTGTTTTGTTACAATTTTGTTATTCTTTTGTTTAGATTATATACACAAACACACACAAGCCAATGCAACAGTTAGTGCATGTTTAGGTGTTTATTAATGCTCCCACAAATAGAGGAAAGCAAAAACAATGACAAAATTTAGTCACTATTGCCGGGATTTGAGTTTCCTACGAAACAAAAAACAAAAGGAAAAACAATTGTCTGTCTGCACAAATCTTTTAAAAACATTGCAAATTTTGTTTTTGTTCGGTACGAGTATTACAGAAAACAAAAACCAACAAAAAAACAAAACTATAATACTAAAGCAATTATTGCTTAATCTTAGGGTTTTTTATGTTTTAAACTTTTTTTTTTGTCTTCTTTTGTGTCTCTTTTTCTTAAGTTTGAAAGCATTATAGCGGTAACCCGTAAAAAAACAACAGTCAGATAAGAAACAAAAAAAAAAAGAGTGAAAAAATTCGTATTCGAAACAAAACAAAAGTCTGAAAGGAAAAACGTTAAAAAACCATTTTCTATTAAGAAATGTTAAATTGTCATGGGAAAAGCCCTAAATAATGATACCGAAAAACAAAAAATACCATTAAACCAAATTCCCTTAAAGACAAAAGAAATAAAATTTAAAATGAAATTGAAAATGAAATCGCTGTAAACCAAGAAAATCGCTACTTTTAAACCAAAGGCCAAATGACAATTTATCTAAAGATTTTAAAGATTGTGTGAAATTTTACGACATTTTGTGTGAAACTGTATGTGTGTGTATGTATATGTTAGAAGAGATAGAAAATATTATAAAATATTCCTTTTGTTTTTGGTGTGACTTTATTGGCAAGTAAAAAAAAAAGTAAACATGTAGCAATAATTTATGTTTAAATCAATATTTATTATTTACTTACTTACTTATGTAGTTGCTCATAACAATCCTTTAGTCAGATTTACAATCTAGCTTCTCATACCAGCTTTGGTATGTGAGTTAAATTTATTCAGAAGTGGTGGGACCTACAGTTTAAGGTTGAGAAACTTTTCGTGGCTGAAAGAAACATTTTATTCACTTTTATGCACATAACGCTTATTTTGACTTATTAGACGAGAAGTTTCGAAGTTTATAAGATGTACGGTAATCTGCCAGAGAGTTTATACGGAGCTTGTGATCCGTTAAATGAAATTTATTACGCTAAGGTTTGAATCAAAAGATAATCCAATCTATTGAATTACCCATATATACAGCCTATTCAATACATACATACATCAATAATTGACCATTACAACCCTTCAGTGAGGATTACGGCCTAGCTTCTCAACACCACTCATGTTGTGTGCGTTAATTTTATACATGAGTGGCGGGACCTACAGTTTAACGTCGACTCCGAACGATAGATTTTTTGAGAAACTTTTCATGGCAATTTTTACTCTCAGAGTTTTTGCCAGAAATCTGCTGAGAGGAAGTCGCCGAAGAAATACTTTTTGTATTTTGTTTTTGATGTCTGGCCTGGGATTCGAACTCGGGCCTTTCGTCTAATAAGCCAACACACTACCTACTAGACCACGGCGACTTCAATTACAAATACAGCTAATTCCCTCATACGAAAACTCGGAACAAAGTTATGCAATTAGCTCAAATTATGTAAAAATGCATTGAAGGCTTGGTGTTACAGTGGTTTAGAAAAGTCTTGTTTCAATCGAAACATATTTTTAAGCAATGCAGATTATAGATGCAATGCAGATTATATATAGATTATATAGTAGCAGTTTTTCTCCTGTTCTTTATAGTTTTTTGTGGGACAATGGTGTTAACTTTCAAAAAATATTTTCATGACATAATCTTCCAGATGAAGTGCGAAAACAGAGCAAAAGATTATCTCTACTTTGCCTTTTGCTTAATTTGAGAGCCTTATTTGCGATTAATTTTTATTCTATTGGTTGAGTCTTTATTGGACACAAAATGCTTGGCAATAACACTTTTCATGTCTTCTTATATACAAGGTTAAGTTAGTTCTTTCAGTTACATTATGCATGTAAAGAAATGAAATGAATTTATTTAAAAATGCATATTAAAATGCATATGCATATTTGAAATAGAAATGGCAACTATTTTTAATAGCAGTCATCGCCTTTAAGCTTTGAATTCGCCTAAAAAAACAACCATTTACTTTAAACGAACATCTAACGTATAAATCATGGCAGGCTAATAGTAATTTACCAAAACGGGTCTATTTTAATACACACAGAGTTTTGACGTTAAACGCCAACTCTTATGAAGAAACACAACAACAAATAAAAAGTCACTTACATCAACCAGCAGCCAACAGGCAACAACCACAAACACTAGTAATTTAAAGGAGACCAACTATAAGAGCAAAATTTGTAAACAAATGGTACATACATATACATATATAAAAAAAACAACTTTCGTTTATTGCAAAATAAAAATAAAAAAATTAAAAAAAAAAGCAACAACCAGATTTGCTACTTTGCCACAGCTTAGCATAGAAAAAAGCCAGTTTAGATTGAAAGGAAAAGCAAAAAACTTTGTATAAAAAAAAATAAAATTTTTAAGTCTAAAAAAATAGAGTAAAGTTTTGACTTATAAAATTAAAAAAAAAAATAGATTTTAATGAAAAAACATTTAATAATTTAAGTAATTTATTATACAAGCTGGAGGAATACAGTTCTAAATCTCAGAGAAGATGAATTTTAAAGAATTTATTGACTTTAAAACTGCCCACAGAGAGTATAACATCCACGACATCATAACATCAAAGGAAAGGACTACACCAATACTTACACAGTGCGTTACTTCTAAGCAAATCTATTCTCCAAAACTCTGCTACCCTAATCAAACAAACAATTGTCATGAAATTGTTCTTTAACTATTAAGGACTATGGGGGCAGTAAATGATGACAAAACGAAGTTTTGTTTATTTCTTTGTTTGTTTGTTGACGCAAAAGCTTGGAGAGCAGCAGTCTTGAGAGTATTCGAGAGAAAAGTCGTACATTAGATCTTCGGTCCAGTACGAGTTAGCGATGATTTGTGCATTAGTAAACATATTTATTATCAATAACACTATAGGCCTTTAACGTGTTACCTCGCTTTCTTATTTATGATTTTATTTTATTTCTTAAAATATTGAAATCATTAACGATTCAGTAAAGCTATCATATGAAATTATATCATACCATTTGTTGCATTTGTCATCTGATTTATTTATTGTTGGTTATCATTATTAAATGACAACTACTCTTACTTTCTTCGTTGATTGATGATAATGATGTCATATTTATTGTCTATACAAGTAATTTATTTCATTTTGTTTAATTTCTTCTCTTTACATCTTTTCATATGCCCATACAAATGAAATCAATTTTTAATGGCAGGTTTATTTGAAAATTATATTATTTTTATATTATAAATGAAACACATACATAAATACATATCTACAATATGTAATTATAGTTGGAAATTATGTTAAAAAAAAAATGAAAGTTTAAATATAAAAATTTTTCAAAAGAAATTTAGAAAAACCATTTGAAATTTCATAGTGAAAATAATCATAAATGAGAAATATTATGACCACATAATGAGTTGTAAAATTCAGAAATTAAGAAATAGAAAAAGAGAAAAGAAAAACAAAAATAATGCTGACAATTAGGAAATTAGAAAAACTTTAGTAACCCTTTCTAACGTAATTAAGAGCAATGATTAGTAATGAAATTATCTTAAATGAAAAGAAAAAACTCTTTCCATGATCGGTATTGTCTAAACCGTACTACTCAGCACAAAGTGCACTTTAAATCTTATGATACTTCTAAGTGTCCATCTTATCCGTTTACCATACTTACTTAATTGGATATTACAATGCTTTAGACAGTTGGGCAATTCACACAACTTTGTATCGTGTATGTTGTATTGAATACATTTGTTTGTTTGTGAACGCTCAATGCCATGCTATATTGTGTATTTCGTGGCATTCAAACAATTTGATAGCCCGAAACCAAGACAACATATGAAAATATATACACATTTTTTTCATTCACACAATTTGATAGCTCGAAACCAATACAACTTTTAAAAACATATGGAAAAAATGTGTATAAGTGTATCGAATTTTTACATGAAAATTATCAACAACAATCATACAATGTTGTATGTTCTTCCAACAATACAATGAATACAATGATACAACGGCTTGTGTGAATTGACCAATGGAAAAAATGTGTATAAGTGTATCGAATTTTTACATGAAAATTGTCAACAACAATCATACACTGTTGTATGTTCTGCCAACAATACAATTAATACAACGATACAACGGCTTGTGTGAATTGACCAAGTGTTGTGTGTGTTAATTGTATACATGAGTGGCGAGTCCTACACTTTAAAGGCGACTCCGAATGACAGATTTTTTTTAGAAGCTTTTCATGGAAATTTTATTTACTTTTAGGGCTTTTGCCAGAAGTCTTATGAGAGGTTATCGCCAAAGAAATATTTTTTCATATTTTTCCACCTGTTGGCGTTAGGGCTTGAACCACGGCCTAACGTCTAAGAAATCAATACACTACATACTAAACTACGGTAATAAAAAAAAAAATATATAAAACGCTTTACAAATTGTCTTTGCGCGTGAGCCATGCTCATCTTCTCTGTACCGATTTTAGTATATGTTCTGCCTAAGCAACCTGGTACAACTTTTATGTTCCGAAGAAAATTTGTAAAAAAAACAAAGTATTTTTTAAATAATTTTTAATCGAACTTTTCATAAAGGCAATTTCTGCTTAAAAACATTTGCACTGAATTCAAAATGCAATAAGTGCCAATAAAAATTTAAAAGACGTTTATGTATTTCTGAATTCAATGTTGATAAAAAAGGTAAAAAATTTTGTTGTTTTTTTTTTTAATTTCAACCTCCATGACTTTTAGTTTTGTTTTTAAGTCAGTTTTATTTAATTTTCTTGATTCGCATAAAATAAATGTTTATTTATTATATTTTTTTTTTATCAATTTAGTAGTATTTCTTGATATTTGTTCAACAATTTTTCAATTTTTTTTTAAGTTTTGTGGCAGAGTTTTAAGAGTGTGTGGTTTGTTTGTTAATTATGAATTAAAAGAAAAAGTAAAAACAAAAGCAAAAGCAAATAAATAAAAATGCTTTTGGCAATTTTTCATACGCATGGAATGAAGAAATGAATAAATGAGTGAATGAATGATTGTCACCAACGTTTTTCGTTTTAACTCAATAGGCGATTGTTGTTATTTTAAGTAGAAAATTTAAACGTCAACTTGTATGTTGTCGTTAGGTTTTTTAATTGGAAACTTAACGGTAATTAATGCAATTGACCTAAACCATACTTTGGTTTATTGACAGCAAGACTAACAACAACAACAACAATAACAACAACAACAACAATATTCATTATAAAATTGTTGTTTGCTTGCTTTTTATTTCGGTCTCCATAAAATATTTAAAGATATTGTGGTGGTGGTGGTGCTGGCACTGGTGGTCATACGTTTTTTCATTTGTAAGTGTATTTTTGTATTAAGAAGGTCTTCTTGCATTTTTATTTTTATTTTATTATTTTTTTTGTGTCAAGAATACTTGAACAGAAATTTAATGTACAATTAAATGGGTCAATGATTTACCAAAAAAAAAAAATTATTTTTGTTTGTTTTAATTTCCTTACTAAACACAAAAGGAATTTAATAATTTTCATTGTATTACATATTTTTTTGTTGTGAAATTTATCGAAACACCTTGTAAGCCCTTAATATGATTAAATTAATGAAATATCAAGTTTGTTGCTTAAGTCTTTTGATTTTTATTTATACAATTTTGATATCATGTTGATTTCTTATTTTTGCTTTGTTTGCCTTCTTTTTTTTTAATATTAAAATATGACAGTCATTAAGAGAACATTGCATATTCATATGATTTTAATTGTTTGTTATTAATCTTTGTAATGTTTAACTCTGTAACGTTTTGGTTTGAGTTTCCAAGTTATTTGGCTTTAAATAAAGTTATATTATTCGAGGCATTAATTCTAATCTGTTTTGTTCTTAATCAGTATGACATAAAACACCTTTTTATCTTCACTATTGCCATTTTTTGCTGCGTTATTGCGCTGCAAGTATTGAAGATTATTTTTAATATGGAAAAAGGGGGTTGCAGAACTTTAAATAAAACCTGAAGTTAAATATCAGAGTTCATTGGGGCGTTAGTTTAGTTACAGTCGGACAGACTAACAACTTAATTCAGAGATTCATAGTATATTTTATTTACTATTTATTTTATTTAATAAATAAGTTTCATTACAGATTTTTGTAATATTAGTATAAAATTATTATTAATTATTTTTTTTTTTTCTTATAACTTATTCATCAATTTAAAATAAAATTGAACTTACTTTGAATAATTTTTCTTTTTGATACCAAACATCTTCTTCCTCTTCCTGTGGACTAAATGTCTGATCCAAATTTAGATCATCTCTAGAACGTGAGAGTATTTTTCTTCTGGAAACCATTGTGCTAAAATATACGAAAACAAAATTTTTTAATAAATTAAACATATTTTTTAAAAGTAAGCAACAAAACATAAAAAATCTCTAAGAATTAATACACTTTCTAATGTTTAAATCAGTTTCAAGTATGTCATAAGACTTGAAAAATTAAAGAATTAATATATGCTTGAGGAATTAATAGAAATTTAAAAACATATACAATGGCTATAAACAAAGTACACCGCTTTGTGTTTGAATAAAACTGCTGCCCTTGAACACGAAAATGTAAGTGAAGAAGTGATAAAAAAATCTATTGCCGGAAAGAAAAACATGAATCGCAACAAGCCGGTCATATCAATTCTCTCTTAACATTTAACATTTACAAAAATTAAAAAATATAAAGAAATCTAATGGCATTGTGTGTGGTTCAAATAGTGTGCGAAAGATATCAAATGGTTTTGTATACACGGAAACCTTTTTATTATATTTATTTAAGAACATATGTTTTGATTTTGCTTATGGGATCCATTTACAAACACTTTTTTAACCGTAAAGTATTGCAAGAATCTTATTTAGTCTCATCAAGTGAACTGAACAAAACTTCTGTTCATGTCAGTTTTTTTTTACCCTTTTAAGTAGGTTTACATTTTCAGGAATTTTAAGTTTCTTGAAAAGAATTCTTTTGCATTCTTACATTCAATTGTTAAATAAACATGCGTTAAAGAACAAAGAAACGACGCTTTTTGGTTTCTCCTGATGCATTATGATGTGGCAGTGATGATGACTATTTCAAAAAAAAAAAAGGACAAATAAATGACAATTTATTTTTGAAAAAACAAAAAATATTTTCTTTTGCAATCAGATGATGAGTAATATCATCAAAATGATGGAAATGATGTTAAATAAATAAAAATTAAATTTTTATTTTGATATGAGTTTTATGAAAAAGTTAAAATACCACCACCACTCCCATTACTTCCACGAATTTTTAAGAAATCTTAAAAGTTTGTTTTTATTACCAAGATATTAATGGGCATATTATTAATTAAAAATTTATAAAATTAATAAAAAAAAATATTTAAAACTATTATTTTGATCGTAAAAAAATACATGGGGTAGAGTTATTAAGCTGTGGTTTGATATCTTTCAGATGGAACAACACAAAATCTATCGCTTGCTAAGCTCAATGTAATGAAATTTAAATTTTTCTATAGAAAATATTTAAAATAATGAGTGTCTTTATCTATGTGTTATAAAGTAACTAACTTTAGCAGTTGGAATGGCAAATATAAATTCTATATAACTTCCATATAAATCATCTCAGATTAATATGCAACAAAATTTTATCTCATGAGATTCTTCAACTCTACATTTGCATACAACGACAACATTTGCAAACTATGTAGCAATTCTTGTGATATAGGGGACGCCCTCTATTTATTTATTTATTCTTACGGTTTTTTTAAACCTAGATATATATATATATATACAATATGTTAATTATTTTTACAATATTCAATTAGGAGTTTCTTAAATAAAATCATATTTTCACAGTCTTTTATGTTACTTGGTAGTTCATTATACTTTTTTAATCCTTTATATTCTAAACAATTCATATCCCTTGTAGTTCTCATGAATGGTAATCTACAACCCTACTCGTTTAAACTAATTTATTTTAATTTGAAATAAATTCCCATTTGAATAATGAAACTTTCAAATGAAAGTACACAAATGTGCCCAAACTATACTTTCAACATTGTCAACGCATCTATCAATATTGACTCCGCCTTTACTAGTCCAAAATAATGTCAGTTTGGAAATTAAGCATACATCATCCTCGTGTTTCTCTTAGACCGCGAAAGTTTGAATACTGTTGCCCATCGATGCAGAAACCTGGTAGGTATTCGAGAGAAAAATACTACGCAAGATATTCTGAGCTTTATTTAGCGCATTAACATTTAGCGGATATACTAGCTAGGACATGTCGTTCGAATGGAAGAGATTATTCCGTTGAGACAGATATTTAATGGCATTTGATTGATTGGAGGGACCAATTTAAAGGCGGACTTGTCATTGATTGGTGTAACCAAAGAAGGAAATGTTGAAGAAGACTGAAATCTGACAAACGGAATGTTATTAGCAATTAACTAAGAAACTAAGATTCATACGTTTTACTCCCCCTATTCTACAAAATCCATATTGATTCGGTCCTGACGTCTATGGTTAAAAATGTTAGTCTTAATTGTGTGCCATCCGCATCGACATCGTGGTGAGTAATTATCAATAGTTATAAGCTTCAAAACATGTGATTAGAAGGTATACTATACAGTAGAGGTAAATGAAACGTCGTAACGCAAAAAAAGTCTATATTGAGGTTTCTCCACCGTACACATAAGACCTTCCAACTCGCATTACAGCTCTGTCATATTGTGGCCTGCCTTTTTATTCTGATTTGTAGACATTTTAATGTTGAATGTTGAAGAAACGCTTAATAAGCATTTCTTTTAAGTAGAGCTTGCCTTCTCGTTAATATTTGATTAGCGATTGAAGGTACATACATACATCAATGCTACTCACATACTTTAGAAGATTTCTTTTCTAACGTATCTTTATTTTTTTTACAAATTTAAACAACTTTAAACAATTTAGTTATTAAATTAAACAATCAAGCAAAAGACTTAAGAAGCTAACTTTTATCATCATTTACCTCATCGATTAAAGATTGTTTACATCACATACATACATATGTATGTACGTATGTACATATGTATGTATTTACAAGGAAATCATAAATTGTATTTTAAATAACATTAAATACATGACAATTTTGTTTTAATCTTCTGAAAATTTGTCAATCTTTAGTTTTCTTTTTATTCAAATCTATTTTATGGCGTAAATATTTTTGGTAATTCAGTTAACAACACGCTCATAATTTTCAAAATGATAAAAATCTGAAATGAAACAACCCATGTAAATATTCATTTGTATTTGACAATTCTTGCCATATACATACGTGCCAAATCACCTGTTAATATAGACTAATGGCTTAAAAACCGTAATGCCATATGGATTGTTGTTGTTTTTATTGTTATATTCAGTTATACATACGTATACATCTTCAGTATAATTAGTATATGTGAGTGAGTGCTGTGTAATAGGTTAAGTTTTTTTTTTTTGTTTTTTTTTGTTTTTCTTATTGTTTGCAATGCTTTTAAACGAGTGAGAGAAAATATTGTTGAAACAAAAACAGAGAAAAGACGAAGAAAAAAAAAAATAAAAAATAAAAGAAATATTAACTTTCAAACATATACATACGTTAGTTGCATAATAAATACCTGTGATACGTTTTGGCTTAAATATATAAATATTTGTATTGTTTTTGTTGGTTTTTGTTTCTCTTTTTTTTTTTTGTCTTTTTGCCTTGTCTCTTTGGGTTGTTGCCTTCATTTTATGTATTATTGTTGTCGGTTATTTTGCCTTACAAAATATTTTTACAATGTTTATATGTAGTTTTGTATGTGTGTGGTTTTGTTGAAATAAACAAGTGATTGAGTCTTTTAAGGCAATCAAATAGACACAGAGACAAACGACACACAGTCAGACCTGCAACTCAATGAGTTATTTTTAAGGCGGTAAAAATGAGTAACTGTTCTTCGAATAAAAGAGAATATGAAGCAAGATTTGACATTTACTGCGATGCCCTACTCATAGTAAAATAATTAAATGGTACTGAATGTTATAGAATGTTTTTATTTTCTTATTCTCCTACCAGATTATAATTACATATATTTGTTTTGTTCTTGGCTTACAGTTCTCAATCAAATTGAACCAAAAAATATTAAAAGTTTTTAATCATTCTTCTGTAATTATATAGCAAAACTATATTTGCTTTATATCGTTTAAATTTTTTTAGTTTAAGCATTTGCAAGAGGATTCAAATTCATATTGTTTTTCTAAACAAAGTGAATCTGTTACTCAATTGATGAATTATGAATTATTAATTCTTATGTTTTTTTTTAACGAATTATATCCTTTGAATTAAAAAAAGGCATATATTGAGATGGTTTCGGTTTAAAGTTTTTATTTTACAAAAAATTCAAGACAAAAGATTTTAGAAAAAAAAATCGAATTTATTTTGAAATTTATGACTTTAATGAACATTTGGCCAATTCACACGACTTTGTATAGTGTATGTTGTATTGAATACACTTGGTTGCTTGTGAACGTTCAATGCTATGCTGTATTGTATATTTCGTATTTCAAATCTCTTTTTCTTATTCTTCCTCATAATTTTTGGCATTCAAACAATTTGATAGCACGAAACCAACACAACTTTTTAAAAACATATGAAAAAATGTGTATAAGTGTATCGGATTTTTACATGAAATTTATCAACAACAAGAGTACACTGTTGTATATTCGTCCAACAATACAATGAATACAACGATACAACGGCTTGTGTGAATTGACCAATTAATCTACAAAACTGAAGAGACATATGATATAGTGTTAAACACTACAAATAATACCAAAACCCTGTAAACATTTTCATATATAATACACAGATGTATGCCGCTCAGTAAGTGATGTTGATTCTATTGTTATGCTCCATTCTAAACGCATATCAATGTTTGCTGTGTTGTAATTTATGGGTTTTACAGTCGTAATGACATAAAAGAGCAAACATTCTTTCTTCAATGTCTTAACAAGCAATATCAAAATGTCATATCAGAATGACACTTTAGTTAACTTTTCTATTTTATTGCCTCTAAGCGAGCGGTACATAAAGCCTATCAACAATATAATCATAATTCAAAAAGTGTAGTAAAAATCATAACACTTTAAAAGTTCTTCACTTGTAAGCCTTCACTACTAAAGACTCATCAACCTAATAAGAGTAGCATTGCTATATATGTACGTAAGTGATATAAAATCTTAAGAGAAAACCAATGAATTTCTATCAGAAGGTATACAAAATTTTAACACTATTAAACAATGATGATAACCATTAAACGACAAGCTAATCAGACGTGCAACTGACAACACCCAAGAAAATGATGAGTATATCGTGTAGACGCATTTAACCTGGCCTATGCTGTTGTGTTGGCCTGGTATGTGGTGTCGGAGTTGTGTTTTGAATAAATAAAAAAATAAACACTAGTCATGTGAATTGAAATTGATTCATAGTTTTTGATAGTTTCCCCCCTCCCTCCATTCATATTTCGTTTTATTTTGCCAGTTTGATATTTCTGTTTAGTTTTGCTTTATATTCTGTTCATCATTCATCTGGTAACTACATTTTGTGTGGGAATAACACTATCATTTGGCAATAGTTTTACAACTAATTTGAATATATGGTTTTTTGTTATTGTTGTTGTTGTTTTTTTTTTTGTATTTTGAGACTCTTAGCAAATATCAATGAAATATTTCGTACGAAAAGGCCTAAATACAATGCTGTTGATATGCTACACATAATGTGTTGAATTATTTCGTTCAAATTATTTTTATTTTAATTTTTTTTGTTTGTTTTATGTAATAGTTTATAAATAATAGGTATAATAACGCATAAATAGTTTTATAGAAAGTTTAACATTATAATTCCAAAGCAAAATATGATAAATACGCCATGATTTGAAATTCGAAATTATTAAAAAAAAAATAGATACTGTTTGATTAAAAGAGGACATTTATTTTTTTGCTGTATAAAAAATTTATCGTGAGAAAAATCCAAAATATGTTTTTGTTTTTTGCTAATACTATTTGTACACACACACACTGCTACTATATCATACATATTGACTATTCGCAATTAGACTCTACTGCTAAAGATTGTAAAAATTTTTTTGTTGTATCGCTTTGTGTTCAACAATTGGTGGTAAGTTTGAATAATGAATAGTTCTGAAGAAAAGTAAAGAATTTGTGAAATTTATTTCCACTGAAAACCTATTTGTCTACAAAATTATAAATTCTTCTTTACTTATCTTTATTAATTGTTGTCTGTATATTGGTTTTCTATTTTTTTTTGTTTGTTTTTTAATTTATGCCTTTTTATTTAGTTTTCTTTTTTTATTATTATTTTTAACTGGGTAACTACAACATGTGTGTCGTTATTGTCACATTAAATGCCAAAGAATTTTTATGAATGAGTTAAACGAATATACTGTGATTCCTAAATAAAAATAGAAATTCTTTTACTTGACAAACAAACAAAAGAAAAAAAAAAGAACAAAGTAGAATTAAAAACTCTTCTTTTACGTGGAAAGACAAAAATCAATCATAAAGGCTGGTTAGTTTAGGCACAAGAAGTCTTTTAGGGGAAGTGATTATTATGACAAGCACATAATAAACATTAAATAAAATTAAAAAAAAAAGAAATAAAAGAAAAGATAAAAGCAAAAAAAAAATTTAATATAATAAGTTTTTCAACAATGCATTGGAAAAGCAACAGCAACAATAACAATGATTTTAACAACAATACAAAATAATTCCCGCTCTTTACAAGAAATAAACGTTAATTTTTAACTTTTTTTTTGTAACCAACATAGAGAAAAACACATACATATTGCATGCATACACAGACACACACACACACAAAGACTATTTTCAGTGTAGAAAAACGTGTGTATGTATATACAATAAATACTCAGGCCAAGAAAAACGGCTTCGGCACACATCAGGCTCTTCGTTGAAATTTCTAAAGTACTTAGAAGGCTAGGATCTTGTATCAAATTAATTTCGTCATTAATTTCGAAACATAGAAAACAAATATTATAGTCTTATAATGAACTTGTAAAGTGAACATGACCAGACAATGGAAATATAGTGATAACCTGTTTTATTTGGGATTTCAGCCACCACGTGTGGTCTCAAGTTAAGTTATTACCTCTAGGCATGCATAGAGATGCAATTTAAGAATACGATCCACTGAGCAGAAATCAGCGGGGACTTGTTGTGCCTGGGTGTCTATATATAGGGAAACCGGAACACAGACTATCGGAACAAATTACAGTCTTTCTAGTGATGAAACTTGCGGTTAGAGAATATATGTTCTGGATAATTTTCGTATTTCAATACCTTCACTAATAGTCCAGTGACAACTAGGGCAATAGCATACAAGTACACGAAATCAAGCATTGTCCTGAAAAGTCAAAAGGCGATTGTTTAGGGCATGGAACATATGCATTATAAGCACGCCAAGAAGTCATCGAAAATGAGGACGTGAATAATCTGTCTAATAGAGCTAGAGTATTACATACCATAAGCTTGGATAACCCACTGGCTTTCACTTCACTGAAGACTAAGCTGAGAAAGACTGCGAAAACATTGTATCAACCATTATGGGACGGTTACACAATAGAAAGTATTACAAATATGCCCTGGGATGATCGAAAATATAAAGGAATAACTATAAGTACTTTAAGACTGATTAAGGGCACCTTCAATATACTAACGAGTGTATTCACGGAATACTACAATATAAATACTTATATGAACACATGCACCATATTAATGTAAGTGGAAAATGATGAATCGAAATAATGGACTTTCTATATCATAGCCTAGTCTTCGTAATATTACATCAGATATAACTCGTCTCAGAGGAGTTGATATAGAAAGTAGGGTTGGAAATAGAAAGTAAGGCTGGTATACGTTAGTGGTGAGTGCATAAAAAGACTACTGATGGCATAGGTGTGGCCTAGCTATTTATATTTCATTCTAGAGGCCTATTTAACAGTTCCTGTGTAGATCTGTTGTGGCAAAAGCATTCGTATACCCCTGTAAATAAATATTTTCTTAGTTGTTTGTGACTACTAATATTTGCTACCAGTGATCTAATTGTTGATAATTCTTTGATGTCGTCTAACCAGACCTGAGTGTTTAACAAAAAAAAAAATGAAAGAAAGAAATGCAACTAAAATAAATGAAAGCTCTGTATATTTTCATACATTCGCTTACTCGTAGTTATAGTCAAAGAAACCTGTACTGGTAGTACAAAATACACACACTAATAATATATGTACATATATATGTACATAGCAAAACAGTTTAAGAAAAATTTAATACTTTTTATTTATTTCATTTCATTTTTTTTTTAATTTTCAACGTAAAGAAAGATTTGTTGTTTGTTATTTTTGTTGTATATTTGCGGTCAATCACCTGTACGTGTCAGTGATTGCAATGATATCAAATGTAAAGAAAATAAAAAAAATAAACTGTTTTGTTGTTTATTTCTTCCCAAATTCAAATTCAATTTCAATTCATTTCATTTCATATTTATTTCATTTGCTGCTGTGTGATTATATTACAATTAATAATACAAATAAAAATTAAATCTTTTAAACGAATTATAAAACAAATAAATGAATTTTTATTAATTAATGCTTAGGTATGACTTAAAGTTAAACATATAATAAGAGATTCAAATGAAACAAAATTTAACAAAATCGTTAACAAAATGTCAATGCTTTTTATGTTGTTGTTGTTGTTGTTGTTTCTTTCACATCGTGACTCTAGTCATCTAAATTAATAGACAAAAAAAAACAAAAATAATAGACGACAACCTACTCAATAAGCAACCTAGGCAATAAACCTCCACATCGATTTGTAAATGAGTTTTGTTTTAATAATACCTACGAATTACAAACATTTTTAAATAATTTTGGTTCGTAGACAGACATGAAAAGTTTGACGAATATATTATGCGATTGTATTTCTATTACAAAACAAAGGGTTTTCCTTTTATTTTTTAGATAAAAAATCCATGTTAGCCTAGCTATTAGAATCACGTTTATATTGTCTTACAGTTTTGTTATTTAAATGTTTCCTGTCGCATGTTTTCATGTAAATCGACCACCTAAACAGTAGTCAACTAAGGTGGTCCATTACTTACTAAAATTTATTAATTATAAAATGAATACAAAGTAATTGCCGTTAAGGCAGTAGGGATATTTCCCTACTTATTCTTAATGCCGGTCAATAAATCCAAAGTTCTCTTGATAAGATGGATTGAATTCATCAATTCTTCAAAACTTGTGGAATTTTAAAATATGATCTCAAACCAGCATAAGTAAGGGTTAATATGGTGATTCGCTTCTATTTTATTAAACAGAATAATTAAAGGAATCTACATTCGTCGTTGATTTTCTCAAGTAGCCACTGACAAAATTTGATAAAAATCTTATACTGTAAACATTACTTTTTATATGTAAACATTACTTTTTACAATTTAATGACAATAGCATTTTCTAGAAAAGGTTTTATAATCCCATGAAATTTGTTAAACATTTACTAAAGCCATGTTATAATATCATTTTGAATAATGATTCGATTTTAATTCACAAATTTTACTTTCATTTAAATAATCTTCAGAAAACGAGACTGAGAACAGAAAAACTATGTTTATTTATGACAATATTTTTTAGTTTTATTTGCCATTAAAAAAAAGCACGATTTTCACACAACAACAACAATAATAATAGCGACAATAACGAAAAAAGAGTATGTTTTTACATCAGAAGCATTGTGTCATAAAACAATACAGAAAAAAATACAAAATGAAAGAGACGGAAAATAAAACTAAGAATCGTGGTTTATTTGTAACAAATTTGTAGCAAAATAAGATTTTGGAGAATAAAAACGTGATTTTGGGAAACATATGAAAAACAAAAAATGTTTACAATAATTTGTTTAGTAAATAGTACATTAAAATGTTTATATGAAACTAGATGACCCAGCGAACTTCGTCCCGCCCAAAATTGATTTTTTTTTATTGCCCAAAACAGGTCGCATTATGTATTTATTGTAATACACTACATAAAACAGTTATTAAAAAGCTAACTTACTATAAGTGTGTGTGAATGTACTTATAATCGAAAGCGTTCTAGACAATGAAAATATGCTTTATTTAGGATAAAACAAATGTCTATGAGTTTAATTTTGGTTATATTTTTTCTTATTTGGTGATTTTTTCACAAATGTTGGTTACAAAATTTTTTTCGTGGCAACACTGTTTCAGAAGAATAAATAAAAAATTAGTCAAACAACAAAAACGCACGATGAGAACAATTGAGAACATTGTTACGCTCTTGGTTTCTTTATCTTTCCCTTCTATTTTTCCTCCCGCGTCGTGAAATATTTTTGAAAAATATTCCAAAATATACCAAAATTCACATCCTTTATACTTTATTTTCTTTGGTTTTATACATCAGGAATCATAGATAGCATACTTTAGGGGTAACTATGCGTATGAGTAATATATTTCAAATGCAATTAAATATTAAGTATGTAGTATGTAGTATACATGGGCATGGCCCCTCGCTCATTTGGAATATCAACATAAAAAGTAGCCTATAACTCCTTCCAGACATACAGGAAGATACTGTGAAAATTTCAAGAAAATCGGTTCAGCCGTTTAGTCGTCTATAAACTTCAAACATACAAACATACAATCAAACACACACTCATTTTTATATATAAGATAAATAATATGAGTAGAGAACAGCATATGTTAATTTGTATAATAATTTCCTAGACATTGCGTGGATATTGTTCTCGTCCAGATGGATTGTACAGAAGCCATAAATTCGAAATCGTATTCCTCAGACCATTATCCAACCGATCAAGTCTCTGCTAAGATTTACTTGTGAGAGTATTGTGTGCAAGATTTCGATTTGCAGCTCATAGTGCCAAGGATTTAAATGAATTTGGGTCTAATATGAGGTTTTGCGCAATAGCTCATTCAACTTTGGAGCTTTCATGAACTTTGCATAACCATGAATGCGAAAATTTTCTAACCTTAAATACATTTCACAATGTGCTGAAACAAAAAAAGCTTTTTTGTGATAAAAAAAAGCAGTCTGGGCACGCTCTTCTGGTAAAAGGCACGCTCTTCTCGTGTTAGCGAGTTTTTTTTCTCAATAGATTCATTTGAAGAAAGTTTAGAAGCTCTTGAATTCTATTGTTTATTAAGCCATGTTTCTCAACCTTTTCGTTTGGTTACACAATTCAAAAGTTAAGCTTTCTCATTGATTTCCCTTTTTGGCTTGCTTGTTTTCTAAGTCTTTTGTTTGGTTACAGGTTAAAAGCCTCAATTAAAAAGAAATTTTCTCTTTAGTAACGCATGTTACATTTCATATGAAAAAAAAAAATACTTTGTAAACTCTTTTATTTTTGGTCAGCAGCAATACAATTGTCCAATAGGTTTTCTTTGCGGCCATGTGAAATATTAATTTTCGTTTTTTGCTTTTCTTTCGAACAGGTCTGTATAGCATATTACTAATATACTATTACAAATTAAAACACAAGTCAGTAAGTAATTGAAGCATAACATTTTTAGTTTTATTTCTTACGTTTTCATTTTATTACTTGTTTGCTTGTTTACTTTATTTTTATATATAGTTTTTGTTTTTGTTTTTGTTTTTGTTTTTGTTTTTGTTTTTCATAAATAGCTAGAAACTTGTATAATAAAAATAAAAATCAAAATAAAAATAACATTTAATAATGAATTGAAGACGTTCATTTGGAAAATTGAAAACGAAAGTAAATTGTAACATTTTCTCTTGGTTATTTATAAAAAGAAGAAAACCAAGAAGAAGAAAAACGCAGAGGTTTCTCTTCACCTGGCCACTTAAGAGGCAACAGGTAGCCACCAGTAGTGATGTTGGTATAATCTATTCAGTTAACTGCCAGTAGACATTACGTTTTAAACGCAATATTTTGCATAATTTTTCTATATTGTTTGTTAGTTTTTGGCTATACGTTCAGCTATTTAAAATAGTTGTGTTGTATGCATGCATAGTTTGGCTTGAAATAAATTTAATTTTTTTTTGTTTCATTTGAATTTTTTTTGTTTAAATGCGGAAAATATTTATTTAATCAATAAACTTTTATATCCAAAAAAATTAAAAAAAAACGAAAACAACATAAAATTAATGAAATTGTAGTTGCTGCAAATAGGGAAACAATATTCCAAAGCTAATGGGAAAATTTATTGTAATCTATATGCTGCTTAAACAGGGATCTATTACCACCACAACTATATTTGGATTCTTTTTTTTTTAATGAACACAAAAAATAAAACGAAATTAATTTATAGTCTATAAAGTAAAGAAATCATTAATAAATGGTAACTAAAACAAGACAAAAGAAAATTGTTATTCATGTTCCATAATGAAAATTATAAAAATGTTTACTACCATATTCATAAAAAATATTTTTGATTTATGAAGAATTTTTGAAACAAAGTTATACAATTTATGTTTAATAAACATTTTATAAATCGAAAATAATCTTTATAAATCTGAGATTTACTATCTAAGTTTCCTGTTTGCAAAAGTTTTTCTGCTCTCAGAAAAATCTAAAATTTGGTTTTTTTTCTTAAAGTGAATATCTAATGAAGAAGTTCAAGTAGGAAATAAACTTCGATAGCTAAATGTATTTAATATTAATCTTCTAGTTCTCTACAATAATCGTAGGCTGCTCATACATTTACAATTAGCATTCCTTGTAATGTTTCCAAAGAAACATCTCCATAAGTTGCCCAAATACTTTATTATATTTTCAATTTGATTCATTTGTTGTCAAAGCTTTTCTGAGAATTTTGTTCGAGATGTCTGGGCTGGGGTTTGAACATACCTATTATCTACTAGACTATGACGTCTTCATGGAAATATGTATACTTTTTCAAATGAGAGACCATTTAAAGATGCTATAGAATGTTTTGAAATTATAAATACAATCGTTTCACTTTTTCATTTGTTTTATTATACATATTACATGTTAAATTAAATTGAAGTTCGTTTCCTAAGTCGTTTGTTTTTCTTTACAATGGTTTTCTGTTAAGTTGTATACACGTAATTGTTGTTGGAAATAACAAAAAAAAACCTTTTGTTTTCGAATTAATAATAGAGATGAAATGGAAATGAAATTTAAGTTTTCCTTAATGAAAATTTATTCATATCCAAGTGAAGCGCTGCGAAGCTATTCGCGATTGTTTTAATCAAATTAAACCTTGAAATTTTGCGTTTAATTTTCCTTTCCTTTCCTTTCTTCAAACGAATACATTTCAAAAGAAATGCGTGTCAAATGGGCATTTACTAACAAAATTATAACGCTAAAGTATATATATTTTTATATATGCACATAGTATATGAATTGAGATTTAATTTCGGTTTATTCATCTTATCTTAGGTTGTGTTTGCCCAGTCCATCTAAATATTTTTGTGTTCAAGTGTCTAAATATTTTCTCTAAAGAAATATTAGAGTATAAATTATGCTTTATAATGATTTTTAAAATAATTTTTAATGCTTTTATGGGAAGAAAAAATATTTCATTTTTAACAAAAACATAGAAAACGTTTACAAAAGCAGAAAATGATTGATTATACCTCGTTTTTGTTAAGTTTTGAATCTTTTGTTATTGTTGTTGTTTGTTGTGTTTTTTTTTTTTTGCATTAATTATCCATTTGATATTGCATCATTAAGTAGGTTTTATTTCTTAAATATTATTTTTATTTTTGTGTATTAAGCTCATAACAAATGCATTCATTTTTTTTTTATAATGTTAACGTATGTCTAAGTGTTTGTTTAACAATTTTTTTAACAAAAAACACTTCCTAAAAATGTAAATTTTATTTTGCAACCAATCACTGTAACTGTTTTATGCCTTTAGGGCCGAGTTTTAGGTTTTCTTTCTTTTTTTTCTCAATGCTATATAAAGAAAACGAACGATCAGAGAGAAAAGTCTTAAATCTCTTTGTTTAATTATTTATCTTCTTCTTCTTCTTCTTGTTTCTCTTGTTTTTCTTTCATTATTTTTGTGTGTAAGAAAATCAAAATCCAAAAACAGTTCATAACTTCCTATCATTTTTTTTGAAAGTGTTGATTTGCTGTATAGTTGTTGCTGTTTCATAAAAAAAAACAAACGTGCTGCTGCTGCTGCTTCTATTGTTTTCCTCTAATAATGAAAATTTCTTAATTAATTTGCATAAAAAAATTTTCTTTTGTTTGTAAACCTTAACCTCTCGATTGTTGGTTGTATTTCTATTGAAGGTATGATGTATGAATGCATGCATATGCTACCTCATGTCGTATAATAGGGCCTTCTACAGTTAAATTGTATTCTTTGGTTTTTTGTTTAAGTATTTAAAACACTTTCACGCCTGGCCTAAAGGCGATTACTATATCAACTAGAAATTTTTAATTTTGATTAAACGTTGACGTTTAGCTTGAAATATGAACGAATTTACCAACCGAGCCATACAAATTAATACAATGCTTTTTTAGTATTGTTTCTAAACTTTTCTAATTTAAATTTAACAATAAATTGTCATTAAACTTAAATGAAAGGTAAAAACTTAACAAAACGCTTAAGAATATAAGATAATACTTCAACTTCAGAAGAGTACATTTTCCTCCAAACTTACTCTGCTGAAGAATGGTTAGTATTACTTTAGGAAAGGTAAATTTGATCAGCGTTAGATTTGCAGATCTAGATTTTAAAGCACTTGATATTGCTTTGCTGCACTTTATTTGAATTCCATCTACAATATACCCCCACCAAAAATTCTTGATGTATAACAGAGAGTTTAGAGTGTACAATTCTAAGCAATTGACTAGTATATTGATATTACAAACTACAAGTTGATCTAATGAAATAACATTACTTGCGTTCGATAAAAGCACTTTCTTTTCGTAAATCACATTCTTTTGTGGTCGATTAACCACTTGATTGCTGGAGACAATGCAAGGAGAAATCCTTTAAATCAATTTAGAAAAATTCTTGAAATTAATTAAAATAAAAGTTCTTTATGTAAATTTTCTAATTATTAATATAAAGATTTGTTTAATTGCTACAAACAAAATAGAATTAAAATATAAATATTTGGGTTCTTTTTTACATTTTCAAATGTTTTACGTGTTTTTCGCTTATACGACCTCCAATTAGTATTTTTTTTACAAAATTTATGTTTTTCGTTTATTTTACTTTAAGGTTTGCATTTTGCATTTTACTGCGATTGTTTGTTTTGTTTTTCTCTTTGCTATGAACGTTTTCCTCTAGCATTTATGTATGGGTATTGCATAATTTGTATATTTTTTGTTTGTTTTGTTTTACTATCTTAACTGTTCATTATTGTTTTGTTGTAGGTAGGTGCCTGGGTACGAAATTTGTTGTTTTTTCCGCTTATTTAGCCATTTTGCTAATTACTAAGGAAGCCATACAACACTGTGAAGAGTCATGCCTTGAAAACTGAAGTAATAATTTGGCCAGATGAAAAGGTTTAAAGAATTGAAACATTAATTTAAGAAAACAAAAATAAATTTCTTTGCCACAGAGATGGAAAAGTTGCCATCAATTAATTTAACCAAGTTATTATTCTGCTGATTTGTTCAATTTTGTTTTTAATAACATATTTTGGTTTCGTTAAGTTTGCTTTCCTTTACAGCTCTGACCACCTGTCATTGTGTACTTGAAAGGTACATTTATTTGCAGCAACGGAAAATATTTATTTTTTTTGCATATAAAATAGCAAAAGAGAAAAATATCATGCCGAACAATTTAAATGCATTTTTTTTTGTTTTTTGTGTTTTTTTACTACAACAACAACTGTTACTGTTCATTTTATATGTATTTTGTTTTTCTATTCGTTTTTGAACATAAAATACACAATGGCCACGCATTTAGAATTTTATTTCTTGCAAGTTTTGTTTTCCTATTTTTCTAGCCACTTACTTAACTGTTTAATAATGTTTTCTGAAGTTTCATACAAAATACCAGTCTGTTAGAATTCTAATTAAAAATAACAATGAGCTGGTTATGGCAGTTAAATAGGAGTTGGTTTGGTGCACAAAGAGCAGCAGCAGCAGTATTGTAAGAATTTGGCCGTATTGTTTGAATAATCATTATCGTCTATTTAAAGTTTCATTTCGGTAGTATTACGCCGCAAGGAAACAATGTTATCATGTGATATTAATCTTTCCAACAGTAGTAGTGGTGGTGGTTGTTTAGTCTAAATTTAAGTTGTATGCAAAATAGTAAGAACTTTTAAGCTTTTATCAGATCCATTTCAGTTTTAATTTAATAATTACATCCATAAAACACCACCCACACTTTAACCAACTAATGAAAACATTTTCAAATAGTCTTAATAAAATTAAAATAAATTAAATAAAATAATGTTCATTCTTATTATTCTACTAGCTGTACCCTGCGCGCTTTGCTGCACTACAAACTAAAATAAATTTGAAGGAAAGACATTAGACAAATATCCAATTAAGTTTGAATCATTTTATTGATTTTGTTTCCCGTTGTTCAGATGATTCAGACGAACGGGCCTGAGTAGTACGCATTCGATCAAGTGATTCATTGTTCAAGTGATTCATGCGAACGGATCTGTGCGGCATGTACTCGAAGATTTTTCAGTCTCAATGCTGATTCTGAGGCTAGTAATGCTCTTTTCTTTTCTTTTCAACACAAGATCAAATGCACAGTTTACGATTTAATTAATTTCGAAGAATTTTCAGTGGCGCCACCTGTCGGAAATTGGTTATACCAACTTAGAAACCTTCGTCGGCTCATGCGCAACAACTTTGCTAAAGATTAAATGCATAGTTTACGATTCCATAAAGTACATTCATTTTTATATATATAGATAATTTAAACTTGAAAAAAAAATAAATAAAACAAAAGTTAACGAATTTAATTTTGGTTATATTTTTTCTTATTTGGTGAATTTTTTCACAAATGTTGGTTACAAATTTTTTTTCTTTCCCTTCTATCTTTCCCCCCGCGTCGTTCTTTACACTTTATTTTCTTTGGTTTTATACATCAAGAATCACAGATAGCATACTTGTAGCGGTAACTACTATGCGTATGAGTAATATATTTCAAATGCAATTAAATATTAAGTATGTAGTATGTAGCATACGTGGGCATGGCCCCTCGCTTTGGAATATCAACATAAAAAGTAGCCTATAACTCCTTCCAGACATACAGGAAGATACTGTGAAAATTTCCAGAAAATCGGTTCAGCCGTTTAATCGTCTATAAACTTCAAACATACAAACATACAATCAAACACAAATTCATTTTTATATATAAGATGTATATGCTTGACAGTATAAAATTACTTTATATAAAAAAAAAATTTAACTTTTTATCTAGAAACTTTAAAAGTTTAGAAAAACAATCTAGAATAAATAATCTTATAAGTTTTTAGAGGTTCGAAATATTCTAGAATTTTTAATATTCTTTGATAATTATAAACCAGATTTTGTTTAACCGTTAAGTTTAATTAACTACTGATTTATTTTTAGCACAGCTTCTTCATTCTTTAATTAAACAAGTCCGATGTCAGAATATGGGAAAACCCCCCATTTTAGTGCATATAACCAGTTATAGAAAAATATTTAATTTTTTTTTAAATAATTTTACAGAAAAACACTGAAATAATGATCTTTTATAACATATTTCAAAAGAAACAAAAATTGTTACCTAGAGATGTTGAAATATATGGTTTAAGAACAAGTATATCTTTAAAGCAGTATTCTAAAGAGTAACACAAAGGCAGTATCATATCCACATGTACAGTGGTGGTCGTATAAGGAGCATATCCATTCACTAAAAAGTTTTTATCGAATTTTTTTTTGTGATTAAAAGAACAAATTTTTGTATCGAAATGGCTGTAAATAGTAACATAAATCAATAATTATTATAAATAACTTTTGTTAAAACTATCAAACAAATTACGAAACATATAATAAGCACTCCATATCGAGCCATAACGGCAAAAATATCTCAAGCGACAAAAACGAAATTTTACAGGGGAAGGTTTTTATTATTTATTTCTTGTGCAAATTAAGTTAAAAAATTAAACTTTTTTCTGTTATAAATTCACAACGGTAGAGAGTGTGACCCTGAAATTGATGATGCAAATGACGTCAATGAATTCATTTATTACAAAAAACGATATTTGAAAAATATGTCGCTTGAGATATTTTTGCGGTTATGGCTCGATATATTTTGTTTTATTAGTTTCTCAAAAAAAATTAAAAAACTTGAATCAGATTACATGGTTTCGTATTAATTCCTTTACATTTACGTGTTTTCTTAAAAAAAAATATATTTTTTATGTTAAACTGACTAAAAATCTTGCCTTTACTCACTACATTCCTAGTATATTTGTGTCCTTAAATACGGGTCGTATAGATTATTGGTTGTGCTATTTATAACACCACCATTGTAAATTAATTGAAAATTTGCTTAGCAACTACAAAAAGATGATATCACACATGATTTTTTTTTTTGTGGGAAAAAAAGAATGAAGTATAAAAAATATATCACTGAATTCTTCTATTCGCAAAATATTGCAAATGAACCAGTTTTTTTTAATGAACAATAAAATGAAAAGCATTAAAAGCAATAATATATATATAATATGTCAAGATTATAGATGAATAATTGTAAAAATTTTAAAAATGTCTTTTGCAGCATAAAATATTGTATGAAAACCAGATTTTAATATTATTTTTAATTGATTTTATGGATGCAAACCGAAAGATTGGGGTTTAAATGTATAACAACGAGAATGTGCTCATGTACTCGTTGGTTGGCTGGCTAATGATTCCTTAATATTACAAACAATAAAATAAAATTCTTATTAAAAAAAACAAACTTAAGTTAATTTTCTCTATCGTGTTTTTTTTATATATATTTTTTTTTTTACTTTTAAAGAAATTTCAATATTTAAAATATTGGCAAACATTTTAAGAGAATAAATAAACCAGTGTGTACTTCATTGAAAATCAAATTAAAAAACTATTAAAATATGTATAAACAAACCTCTAAATATTTTAAAAGTTTATTTAGTACGAGTAAATGAAATATACAAAAACAAAAACAAATTAAATTCAATAAAAAAGTTGACAAAATCGCCAACATCATCATGAATTTTATGAATAATAATATTATTTATTATTGTTTTTTTTTCATTTATTATGTTTAAATTTACACTATAATTTGTACAAAATCAAGCAGCCAGTAGTAGCAGCAATCGTATGTGAAAATTTGTAATTGCCACCTACATTCAATTTCTGAATGCATCTTTAACTAACTGAACAGTCTCAACTAGAAGCGTCATCAGCTATGAAAACAAAACCTTTAAAAATTGATGCAAAAAAAAAGCAAAAACAGAAACAGAAAATCATTTAAAAATGAAGCATCATCTGTAGAGATCAGTTGTAAAATACAAACTTGAATACCTTAAGGAAGGCGTATGTGAACGAGCGATGATGCACATTATTTTTGTCTTTTAATTTTCTTGCCTTTTTTAGTAGTCGTCTGTCTCTCACTGGTTAACGAAATCACATTTTTGTAAAATACTAAAGCCTTCCTTTCAAAGTGTTGATATTCCGTCTACACCTTTTTCAAAAGAAAAAAAAAACAAAAACAAAAAATCAACTTTTAAGGCAGTATTATTCACACTACTACCTTAAGTTTTTGCTCATCTTTATAGATTTTTTTCTTTCTTTTAATTTAAAGTTACAATTGTCACAGACACCTACTGTCTGCTTTTTTGTTTTTCATTATTTTCATGAATGATTACAACAGTAAAGACACTAATGGTTTATTAGTGATGCACTATTGCTTTGTTAAGTAATACGTGAATGATATTAAAAAAAAAAAATTATTCTGGGGGTTAGACAACAAAATATGTGTTTAAAAATAAAATAAAAATCAATTCATTAATGATTTTTGTCTCTCTAATTTTTATAAAAACAATAAATATTTAGAAGACCTTTAAAATGTTGAAAACAATTTTATTCCAAAAGTAATGTTGAATCAAGAAAAAAAAAAGAAAATTTTTCATTGAAAAACTTAGGCCAGTAATTGCAAAAACATTTCTATTCTATTAATATTTGGTAAATAAATGTTTTTAATTTAAATGAAAACTTAAAAATAACAGACAAATAAACACTTAGAAAACAATCGTTTATATGAAACAGTAAGGAATATGCTTAAATTTTATAAGTATTTAGTTTTATTGCATTATTTCATCAATTCAATATCCAAATAGCAGGCAAAGTTTTCATGCTACCTCAAAGGACCTAATTTTGTCTTCGTAGTTTAGTAGGTAGTGAGTTAACTCATTAGACGTGAGAACGTGGTTCAAACCCCAGCTCCGACATCTCAAAGCTAAATATGATTACAAAATTTCATCGATCTACTTCCTCATACATACAGCATGGGTGGTGTTAGAAAGTAAGGAAGTAAATATCAGAACAATGTTGTTCAGAAATCTGTGAAGTTTCGAAGGAAGAACTGCAAGAGAACAGAGGGCATTTCTGACGACGGTATACAGTAAAAGTAGACCCCTTCTGAGGAAGTTTGGAGGCACAAACTTCTGAGGATAGCTACTGCGAATTTGGTATAGCTGATGGCATGATCAGGGGATGATTTACCCAAGGCACATATAGCCACCATTTTGCTTCCAAGAAGCGTGTGGTTAACACTGCATTGTGCGATATTCCCTCTTTATTGGAAACTCAGAATGTATCCTGAAAATTGATATTCCACCGCATGCTTTTATCAAACAGAAAGAAGATAATCCATCTTCTGATATTACTAAAATCGAAGATGAAGAACAATCAACTACATTAGAATCATATAGGTTGTTATGGATGCGGAACAGGAACAAGTAAAGCTAATCACTCGGTAAATGTAGTACATCAGTTTGATTTATTTTGATTTTCCAAATGAATAAATTTCATAATACATATCGCATTTACACAAGGAAGTTTAATTTCTTAATTTTTGCCATTTTATGTTTAATTTTTAGTTTTATTTCATTATTTAAAAACGTGTATTTTGTTTATAATTTTACAAAAAAAAAAAACTAAAGCGAATTTCTATTTTATTAGATTCTTTTTTTTTGTTTTTTGATTTTATCAAGGTTGAACAAAAATGTGTTTGTATTTGTGTCAAATTTTATAAAACAGTTTTATAAACAGAGAAAAAGAGAAAGAGTGAGAGAGAGAGGAGAACGAGTGGGGAAAAATGATGATTGACTAACGTTTCTACAAAATAAAACAAACAAAAAATAGGGTTTGTCTCTTAAGTCTTTCGTCTGAGATGCTCTTTCTCTATTTAAATAAAAACGAAACTTATAGCAGCAGTCTCGTCTATGGGTATTAAATAAAATTTTTGGATTTTTTTTTGGCTATTTTTTGTTTTTGTTTTTTTTTTTATTATTATTTTATGCATATATTATTTATTTATTTGTACGTTTCGTTATTTGACGTTTATTTATATGTGTTAATAAGTCATGATTTAACTATTGATTTTTTTATTATATCGTATATATTTATATAGACTTTTTATGACATATAATTTGATGTTTTTAAGTGTGTTTGTTCGGGTTTTTCTGTTTTTCTTCTTTGAAATATTAATAGAAGTCTGGTTTGAAAGAAAAAAAAATAAATAAATGAATATCAAAAAAACAAAAATCATAATGGGGACAAAAATTTCATGTATATTTTTTAAAGGTTTCCTATGCTAATGCTTCAACTGATAAATGAATTGACATTAATATTCATTTTTGCATGTGGAAAATCTTTAGAATTTTTAGAATTCGGAATAATTGGTTGGTTTTGTTAATTAAAAGTTATTCTCATATGACGCAAAACTTTTGATATGGAATTCATTAACGCCATAAGTTCTAGAATTAGCCTTTTAGCCATAATTAATATACTAAAGACCTGTTTTACTCAAATCCAAGTTTTGGAATTTTGTTTGTTCTATCGATTTAATTATTTGACAATATAAAGAACTTAAATAAATCATTAAATACTAAGGCAATCTAAAGAGCATTTACCTGATACAATAAAACCGGATGTGTAGACGATTATCAAGGAAAAATATAAAAATTAGGGTTTTAAAGGTCATTAAAATCCCACCAGATCATTTGTTTATAAAGTGTATAATATATAAATGATATATAATCGTACATATTGTGTATGATACGCAAATATGTTACATTCAAAATTGATAAAATTCAGAGATAAGTTTAAAGTTGTAATATTTTGATATTAATTTCCTACTCTTGTGTTATCCTTTGATCCATCAGTAAGGCTGTCTAATATTTGATTATCAACAAGATATATTACATTAGATTGAAATCGTATTTTAAGTCCGATATAAATTAAATAGACGTAGTGTTGTATCTTTTGCAAGCCATAAAACTACATACATACTAACATACGTTCCACTCTTTCAATAACTAAAGACTTTTTCGTTTTCTATGTTATAATAATTTCACAAATAGTTTTATATTAAACAAACTTTATACTACCGAATAAATCTAATCCAAGCATTGTGAGAACTGTTGCTTCAAAAATTTTAAAGTAGTCTATATTGATAAATTCACGCAATACATGTTCACAGAGGACGTTGTTTTCAGGCAACGATATATTACTGGCTGAAAAATTTTGTTTAATGAAAATGAAAGAAATAAGCAGTAATACAATGAGGTAATGGAGAAGAAGGCACCCTTATTAGACGCGCAAATGGAAATATAGTCCTTATAAGGAAAGTATTGAAGAAGAGGATCAAAGTTCAGAACGGTTTATCCTACTTTGCCTTCTGTTGGTGATATGTTTGTTAACAGTTTGGCCTTAAAATTCTTCTGATTTAACGCCTATAGCTTAGTTTCTGTATGGCTATATCAAATATATACTTAATACATGTAAACCAGAAACAAGAATTTACGTGTAATAACGAAAAGAGAGAGATAGAGAGAGAGACGCAATTATTTGCATAGAGTATTTTTTTTTCAAATATCCCTGATTTTTGTTCTCAATTCAAACGAATTTTGTTTTTATATGTATAAAATGGGAATTTTATTTTCAATTTTTAATTTAATAATACATATGTATGTATATAAAGTGAAATATTCAAGTCTTGACTTGTGTTTGAACTGTTTTATGAAACTAAAAATGAAAGTAACATTTCCTGTTGGTGATAATATACGATTTAAACAAAAAACTTAATTACACTAGGAAATTAAAAAATTTGCAAAAAAAAAAACAAGTTAAACTTTTAGTAAATTATGTTTTTTAATTTAACAACAACTCACCTCTTGTTTTTGTTAATTTTGAAGCCGTTAATTTCAAGTATGCGAAGGATTTAAGCGGGCGAAAATTATCCAAAGAAGGGGTGATTTTATTTTGAACTCTTTTTTCTTTTTATGTTTCAAAAAATTTTACTATAAAAAGAAAAAATAATTTATTTTTTAATTACTTTAAAGAAATAAAACAATTTACGGTTAATGTTTTTAATTCTTTTTTTTTTATTATATTTTTTTTATTTTATTTTCAATACTTTAAAACGAATTGCTTAATAGCGTTTAAATATTGCATGGGAATATTTATTAAAAGCCGTATATTTTTTTGTTTGTTTTTGTTTGTTATAAAAAAAGCAGGTTTAGTTTTTACTTTTATTTTTAAATTTTTATAGACCGTTGGAACAACAGCAACAACAACAGCATGATGTATAATAACAACAGGCAGAAATGAATTTAATTTCACTTTTTAAAACAGTTGCGTTTAGTTAAGAATTGCAATGATTTTTCTTTTTTTTTCAATTTTTTCACAGTTTCTTTAATGGTAATACAACAATTTTAGTTTTTATTTATTATTTCTTATTTACATTAAAGTTTTAAATTAATTTTTATTTTATAAAACAATTTTTTTTAAATTTTTTCTGTTGTTTGCTTTACAAAAAAAAAGGAAAAAATTATGATAATAAGTATTTATTTGCAATAATTTTATTTTGTTTATTTGAAACTATCTATTTTGTTTATTATAAACTAGTTTTATTATTTTGAGATAAATTTTGCTTACTTTTTTATATTATTTTATTTAATTTTTAATTATTTTATTTGTTTTATTTAATTTTTAATTAATTTATTTGTTTTGTTGTTTGTATATTTTTATTTTTGTTATATTTATTTGTAGTATTTATTAATGATTTCTTTTCAATTTACAAAAAAACATTTTGTGTTTTCTTTTTGAATTCTTTTCCTATTATTTTATTTAAACTTTGTGCATTTGATTAAAATATAATGAAATTTTAAATTAAGAAAAACGACAACAATAACAGAGAAATAATTATGAAATTTAATTTGTCACAAACACAACAACCAAAAAGAAAAAGAAACTCAACGACTTTCGTTGCCTTCTTCAACAGCAAACGCACTCAATGACTTACGCGACTCAACTAAATTCATGGCTTAAACCGTTTTAGCCGCTCACCGTTGTTTTTTTTTTGTTTGTTTTTGTTTTCTTTAAACTCTACTTTACTTCACTTTATTTTACTTTTGCTTTAACACCAGCCAGCCAAGCCAGCAACAACACTGGCAATAGTATGTAACATTTTAACCATATTTCTTGCCATACACACGCCAATGACTACTGACGTATTTGCGTCTGTATGTGTGTGTGTGTGTATGGTTTAGCTACGTGCTCTTAAATATTGTTGTTAAGTTGTTGTTTTTGGCCATTTCGTTTATATTGTACGTTCGTTTAACTGTCTTGGCTTTGGTTTGTTGTTCGATCGTTTTGTTTTAGTGTGCGTGTGTGTGTTTGTGTGTTGATGTTTTGTTATACCGTTGTTGGTAGGTGGCGAGTACGTCTAGTTTTTATTTTTAATTCCTTTTTGTTTTTCTCTTTTGTTTTTTCATTTTCTTTAATAATATTTTGCTAAAAGATTTCTTTTTTTTTTTTTTGATTTTGATTTTTTGTCTTCATTTCTTAATGTGGCTTAAATAAAAGCTTGCCTTTCTCACTGCTTCTTTTTGTAATAAAAGCTTGTAATTTTTGCTCTTTATCTCATTTATTGTTTTTTTAAGAGTAAAAAAATCTCTTAAAATATTTCATTTATTTTATCACGTTTGTAGTGCCTTTGTACGCCTCAATAGATGTGTGAACTTTTGTTGAAATTTTTGTTAATTTTCATGGTCATTCATAATTTAATTCAAAATTATTTAATATTGGCTATGATTTAATAGTTTTTTATTTGTATGTATTTGATTAACTGCATTTGTTGCTATTGGGGCTTAGGGGAGAGGTTGGAAATGTTAAGTAATACTTGGTGGGAGATATAAACTTTGATAAGTTTTAAATACAGGCTGCATATGGGTTTCTTAGAAAGTAATTTGGGTCTCCTACTTATGAAATGGGTTTTGCTTAAAAGCTTTTAAAAAGAAAGAACAGTGGAGTTAATATGTTTTAAATGCTGGTTTCAAAAAATAGTAATTGAGATGTTCTTTTTATCTAATATCTGCATAGAGTGTAAATTACATAATTTTGGAAATATTTTGATGGAATATATTACAACAAGCATTTTGTTTATAATGAACTTTATAATTCTATTCTTATAAAAGATTTGAATCTGAATATGCACACCTCACTCTCTATACGGCTTACCCTTTAAATTTAATTAATTTCTACTTCTTTTTAAGTTAGAACATAATAATTAAAATAAAATAAAAAGAGATGTATAAATACCGCAGGGCATAATAGAAACTTATAACAAAACAAACATGAAGGCATCAGTTATCAACAGCAAAAAAAAATCAACCAGCGCGCTGTTGGTATGGAATAATCGCCATTAAATAAATATTGACTTCAAAAAAGTATTCTTATTGAGGCAGACATCTTTCCATATGTTTGTTTTGTTAATAATGTCTATGAGATTAATTGAAGTGGCCAGCCATTATTGATTAATAAATTTTGTTAGCGAAGAAAAACAAAAACGCAAAATAAATTGACTTATTTCTGCTGTATCACTCGCAATTTAATTTATACAAGTAATTGGGTTTGTTGCTTAAGTCTTTTGTTTATATACATGTTTATGGGCACGGTAACGCCCGTTAATGGCGTAAGAATTTACAATCAAATTAATATTATTATTATTATTATATTGTAAATGATCAAATCAAATTTATTACAGATTATATATACAGTCTACCCTCCTAGTGCGTATCGCGTGAGTGCGTACCGCGTTATATAGAAACCGCGCTATAAGAAACTCGGATTTCCGCACAAACCAGTCTAATTAGTAGCGCGTTTTTTGGAAACCGTCTACCGCGTTGTATGAAAACCGCGCTATAAGAGGCTCAGAATTCGTACAAATCCCATCATTTGTACCGCGTTATATGGAGACCAAGAAATTCAAAAGGCAAGATAAATTATAAATTATTTTTATTGAATTCAAGAGTTCATATAAGAATTGATAGAAAAAAAAAATGAAATAAAAACTAAACTAAAAGACTGCAAGGATTTTAAGGGACGTTATTGAACGGAATCCGCGCTGTAAGAGTACCGCGTTATAGGAAAGCCCCGCATTATATGGCAACCACGTTTTGAAAGTACGGCGTTATAGTAGGGCTGTCGCAATTTCAGCCCCGCGTTATATGGAAACCACATTCTGAGAGTACCGCGTTATAGGGGGGTTTACTGTATTAAAAATTATATTGTATTCTATAGAATTAAAATATTTAATAGATTTTTGTCATTTAATAATTTAAACAAATTAATTAACCTTTTTAAAAATTGTACCTCTTATTTGACAACCTGTAATTATAATGTTTCAAATAAAAGGTGTTGAAAATAGTGACTCTCATCTTTGTCCCTGGGCTAATTTTAATTTGATTCGTAAAGTTTAAACAATTTTAAATACATTTACTTTAGTACTTTTTAGTACATATCTGGGTAATTTTTCTTCATTTTTTATATTTCTTGTAAAAAAGTTGTCTCATTGACCGCAGTAAATGACCGTCAACCATTACAGCGTATACCTCTAGGTGTTGTTGACTTTTTGGTTTTATTTTTGGTTTTTTTTTATAATTTTTTATTTATTTTATAAAACCACATTTAATGTAATTACAAAAATGTATTTTGTAATCATATTTTAGTAATGAGAAAAAAAACAGACAAACAAGAAACAATATTAATGAAAAAAAGAGAATCATTTTCTATACAAAATTACTAATCAAACTTAAAAATATGTATGTTTATTGGCAGTTAATAATGGCCTTTATTGGAGGCAAATTATAGTGAATGGAATTTCGTTACTTTTGGCAGTGAAAAATTAAAAATAATAATTATAATTTATAATTTTGAAATTAGTTCGTTTTCTAAATTCAATGAAGTTTACAACCACATTCTGTCACTAACAGAACAAGCGGACAATCACAAAATTTTGGAAAATGAAATAATCTACAAGTGCTCTCATGTATCGAATTACGTTAGATGTTATGATAGCATTCTTGACAAAACTTATGCACCCAGATATATAGAATAAGAAGAGAACATCTTTAGAGTCTGCAAATGCTGATCAACAGCAAGGAGTAGAAGAATATACAAAATCTTGCGCAAAAACTTTTTATATCTTTTATTTGGAAATCTCAATTTATTGTGGTCTTAGATAGTCCCCACAATCAGCGCAGACGCAGTGGTTGATTTTATGCATTAAGCGTAGTTAAAATATAAGGCCTTATATGTATGTAGATGTGGAGCAAATTGAAACGATACTTACAATAATGTGATAGCCTCTGTACTAAAATGTTACTTATAGTTTGGGTATCTCTTTGGTCTAGCGAGTAGAATGCTAACTGGCAAATGTAAAGATTGTTGGTTCAATTTTCAGTAGAAAATTTGCAACATTTCTTGAAATTTTTGATCAACAAGAAAATGAGGATGAAGGAATAGTCAATAATTTAAGACAAATTTTACTTACACTAATTTATCTTTCGCTCTTTTTATAACATTTACTTTCTGTTGTGTTGGTCTCAGTTAAAAATTGAAGAATTCATATCAAAATACATACACACATACATAATTGGCCATTACAACCCTTCAGTCAGGATTACGGCCTAGCTTCTCAACACCACTAATGTTGTGTGCGCTAATTTTATACATGAGTGGCGGGACCTACAGTTTAAATGTCGACTCCGAACGACAGATTTTTTGAGAAGCTTTTTCATGGCAATTTTTACTCTTAGAGTTTTTGCCAGAAATCTGCTAAGAGGAAGTCGCCGAATAAATATTTTTTTATATTTCATTTTGATGTCTGACCTGGGATTCGAACTCGGGCCTTTAGTTTAATAAGCCAACACACTACCTACTAGACCACGGCGACAATTTTACTTACACTAATTCATCTTTCGCTCTTTTTATAACACTTACTTTCTGTTGTGTTGGTCTCAGATACAAATTGAAGAATTCATTCAGTACAGTTCAGACATTCTCATTCAAGCCTTGTTGGTACCTTGTTTTCAAAATTTTAGTGCCATTTTGGAATTACACTTCTTTCATTGAAACTCTTCTCCCGAATAGAATAAAACTGGATCAAATAAGCTTCTGTTAAGCGAAGTTATAACCAACGAAGTAGCCGTAGTCTAATAGGAAGTGTGTTGGCTTATTAGACGTCAGGCCAGGGTTGAAGCCCCAGTTCAGATATCTCCAACAAAACGAAAATGGAAAGATATTTCTTCGGTGACTTCCTCTCAGCAGATTTCTGGAAAAAAAAAATCACAATAAAACGAGTCAACTTTAACCCGTAATGAATTGCATAATACAACAGTATTGAAATCTGTATCGTCTATAGTATAATTTAAAAGTCTTTGTAAGCTTCTCAAGCAATTTGAATTTGTTATTGTTGTTTATGCAAATGTTGTAAATATTTTAAATACTTCTTTATAATCTACTTGATAAATTGTTAAACTGGTTGACTTGTTAAAATAATTTATGGCAGTAAAGTTAAAATATTGTCTAGAACAACTGAACGAACATTAAAATTTGACATCAACTCAAAGCAATTGATTCTCATTTAAACTGTAACGAATATTTCAATAACTTTTAATCATTAAATCATAGTTATTGTATCTTTCATTTTGTTTTTTATCGATTGATTACAAACAAACAAAAAAAAACTTGTCCGACTACTCCTTACATGCTGCATTGGCGCTGTAAAGAATGTTAGAACACTAGATTTTTTAATTGCATTTTTATGCAAATCATTTAACAATTTTTGTTCTAATTTTTAATTAACTATACATATACATTGAAGTCGCCGTGGTCTAGTAGGTAGTGTGTTGGCTTATTAGACGAAAGGCCCGAGTTCGAATCCCAGGCCAGACATCAAAAACAAAATACAAAAAGTATTTCTTCGGCGACTTCCTCTCAGCAGATTTCTGGCAAAAACTCTGAGAGTAAAAATTGCCATGAAAAGCTTCTCAAAAAATCTGTCGTTCGGAGTCGACTTTAAACTGTAGGTCCCGCTACTCATGTATAAAATTAACGCACACAACATGAGTGGTGTTGAGAAGCTAGGCCGTAATCCTGACGAAGTGTTGTAATGGCCAATTATGTATGTATGTATACATATACATTATATTGATAAAAAACAAAAACCTTTAATTAAAGAATTTAAAAATAAAACAAAAAATTCTGAAAACTGCCCACAGTTTTTATTACACTCAAATACATACATTTATTAACTAGTATTATAAATATCACTTAAAGTAGACTTAATTATAAATATATATACAGCCATGGACATTAAATTAGCACAAAATCCATATATACATTGATTGTGATTTTTTTCTCATTTGTATCGTAATTAGGCCAATTGTTTTGGTCTGCAATGTTGCATGATGGCATCTAACTGTTGTTTAACAAAAAATATTACCATTATTGTAAATATTTTTTGTTTTTATTGCTAATTTGTATCGGTACCTAAATTCGAGCTGGACACTAAATTAGCACAACGTGCCTAAAAGTGTTTCAGGTGCAAGTTTTGTTCGAGTATTTTTATTCTTACGGTATATTCTTTTAATTTTGTGGCATTTAAAGTAATTTTTGGAAAAAAATGGTACGTGGAAAAGATTGCTCTCCAGAGGAGAAGCGCATTATCGTTAACTTGTGGCATGATGGGAAAAGCTGGCTGAAATTTCCGAAATTTCGAATTGCTAGCAAAAAATGATTTATAACGTCATCATTTCCTTCAAACCAAATATAATAATGTCGCTAAAAACAAAAATTTTAGGCCACGTGTCAAAAAACAAACAGAAATCCTTGACCGTGCTATTGTCCGGAAGTCAAAGGAGGAGCCTTTCATGTCGTCAATCGATATTTTGAACGAAATTAACTCCCAATTGAGGTTAAATTTATCGGACAAGCTCCTATAACGACGTCTTAATCACAAAAAGCTCTTTGGACGCTCTTGACGAAAGAAGCCACTTCTACGAAAAGAAAAATATACTCCAGCGTTTAACGTTTGCTCACATCCACAATGCTAAAGACCTCCCATTTTGAAAAAAAATATTTTGGAGTGATGAATCAAAGGTAAATCGTATGGGACCGGATGGTAGAGTGGTTGTTCATTGACCAAAATATCAGACATTCAATCCACGCTATGCTCAAAGGACCATAACACATGCTCGAGGAAACACAATGGTGCGTGGAGAATTTTCAATGCACGGTGTAAGTCCCATTGTAAAAATTAATGAAAATATGGACTGTTATCAGTATTTGGACAATATAAAGAACAAAATGGAACCATAATCTTCTAAATATATGCCAGTTTTATTCATATTTATGCAAGATAGTGACCCCAAACACACATCTAAGCAGGCAAAGGATTGGTTTTATGAAGAGCACATTCCCGGTTTAGACTGGCCGGCGCAAAGTTTTGATCTAAACTCGATTGAAAACCCCCTAGAACGATGTGAAATGTACAATTGCTCAACAAAAGTACAAAAATTTGGACGATTTGAGCATTGGAATACGGAACGCTTGGTACTCGATTCCCAAAGAACTTTCCCGAAGAACATTGTCCCGTAGATGCCACGTGGCGCTTGAATATAGGGGCTACTCTACTAAATATTAATCAAATAAGTTGAAAACATTAATATTTTTACTATTTATTACATCACATCATTTTTATTCCAGAAATTTTAATTTGTGCTATTTTTCTGTCCAGCTAAAATCTGGCGTTTGGTACGTTTCAGGTCTTAATGAGCAAACGACTGGCAATATCGTCAAAATTTTTGTTTCTTTTTAAAGAAGAATATGTATTTTAAGTTCTTATGTTTAAATTTTTTTATGAGTAGACCTAAAATACTATAAAAAATATGATTATTTTTATGACGAAGTTTTGTGCTAATTTAATGTCCATAGCTGTAGTATGTATATATATTATAGTATATTGCTATTCTCAAGAGAGTATAGCAATGAATTTTACTTTTATTATTTACTTTATAAATTTTACTTATTATCTTTTTTGATAGATTGTAAATAAAATGAATGAATGAAAAAAAAAAAAATACATACATACTCGTACATACGTACATGGTTTGTTTTATTTTCTTAAAACGCAAAAATATTTGAAATTTAAAAATAAAAATAAAAATTAAAAATTTTTAATAAAGCTTTGACCTTCAGAAATAAAGTCATTAGTATACGACAGAGAAAGATGGCACAGAATTAAACGAAAACGAATTAAAACCCATAAATAAAATGCAAAAGAACAGTTACTTTCGAAGCAAAATATACAATTCGAAACACAAAAGGAAGCAAAAAAAAAAGGAACACACACATGATTAACGCTTAAAAGTATGTATAAACACAGATGAGTTTTTTAATTTGGCCGGGGGTATGAAATCGATATGGGTGAAGCTAATCACGTAGAACTGAAGAAAACTTTTTGGAATTTTTTTCAAAAAAGTGTTGCCATATAATGTAGGAGAAATACAAAATATTTCTACAAATTCTAGGGTGGCCTTATTCTGATAAATGATATCGCTTTATCTTGCAGAGTTATAGACAATTTTCAAATTAATTGCTCGATGGGAAACTCTTATAATTACGTCAATAATTTAAAAGCGCAACGTTCTAATAATATTGTCGACTAAAAAATTTTTATTTTTAACACATTTTTACACGCTTCTGTTATTTACATTAATTTCTACTTTCATTACGTTAATAGAGAAAAAAAACTAGTAACAGATTTTAATGTATAGGACAAAAACAAAAGACTTAAGAAGCAAACATTTTTGCTTCAATTAACCCCGTAAAAGTGAAAAAACTAAAATCAGGGACCAAATTGCAAAATCGTTGGTCTATTATGATCATATGAAAACTGTCAATATTCTACATTTAACTCACAATCATTACATTTCTCAAATCAATTCAAAAATTCACAATTTATTATGCAGAATAAATTCATTCCTAAGCAAGTTACTAATAAAAAAAAAAAATAAAAATTGATTGATTGATTAAAGAAACGTATATATTTCTACATGACAGAAGACTGAAACAACAAATATTATATTTCATAAAATTTCTTTTCATAGTTTGGTTTTTATTACGATATTTATTAACACATATGGTACATATGTGCTAAATTTAATATTTTTTGTATTTTGCATAGTTTTTCTACTCAAATATGTGATTTATTTACCATAATTTGTAATACGATTTTAAATTCATTTTAATGCTTTGTGATAATAAAAAATCCCCAGAGTAATTGTAACATTTACGTGATTTGCGTATAAAAACCTTTAATAAATTGTTAATAAAAAAAATTTCTCACAACAAAAAGTGAATATAAAATATCAACACGATATCTTCTTCCACTGACAATCTACAATTCATCAATAATGATGTAATTTTTCTAATGAAATTCTATATGATATGTAAAGAATTCTAAGTGCAAATAAGGTAATTACATACGTATTTATTGAAATATAATAATTTAATAATTTTACTTTAATTGTTAATTTAGTTTAATTTTATTTTATTAATGGTTTTTGCAAAATATCGGTTTATCCATTTTGTGTTTTCAAAAGTGTTTAAAAAAAGTAAAATATTTTTTTCATGATATTTCTTTTTTATTGTAAAGTTTAAACGTTGACATTATGTGTGAAACACTACATCATTTAAATGACCTCCACGCGAAGTGTTGCAAGCATTGATTCTTTTGAGGTAATTTTCGACCACTTTTTGACACATATTGGGCGGTATCTCAGCCATAAATTGACGAATGCTGGTTTTTAAGTGCTCAAGAGTTGACAGTTTATCTGCACAAAAAACGGTCTTTCGCGTAGCCCCACAAAAAAAAGTCTAATGGTGTCAAATCGCATGATCTTGGTGGCCAGTTGATATCACCAGGACGAGAAATTACGCGGCCAGGAAATGTCTCTTGCAATAAAGCCATATTCACTCGAGTTGTGTGGCATGTGGCACCGTCTTGTCTCCAAGTCGTATTCTTCAATAGCAGGCAAAAAAAAGTCGCTTATCATATGAACATAACGCTTCGAATTGACGGTGACAGTCGTTCCATCGTCGTTTTCGAAGAAGTAAGGTCCAATCACACCTTCGGACCAAAGAGCGCACCAAACACTGACTTTTTCTGGATGTAACGGCCTCTCTTCAATTACTTGAGGATTCTCAGAACCCCAAATATGACAATTTTGTTTATTAACATACCTACCGAGTGTGAAATGTGCTTCATCGCTGAAGAAAATTTTGTTCGACCGCCTGTTGTTCAAGCACCCATTCCACGTATCTACGACATTGTGAATAGTCAGCTGGCTTCAGTTGTTGCGTGAGCTGGACTTTATATTAATGTAGGTGTAGATCTAAATGCAAAATACGCCATAATGTGCCGTAAGGCAGTCCTAATTCCTGAGAACGACGAGGAATTGACACATTCGGGGTCTTCGGCAACACTTTCACTTACAATAGCGATATTTTCAGCGGAACGAGCGAAACGATGATGCACAGGCCTTTCAATATTTGTAAACACTCCAGTCTCTTCAAATTTCTTTACAATTTTGCCAATTGCTTGCGTAGTTGGACAATTATGTAAACCATAATCTCCTCTTACAGCACGATACGTGGCTGTGGCAGAATCACCATTTTTGTAGTAGGTTTTGATAATTTTTATGCGTTGTGTGATAGTTAAGCGATCCATTTTCTTCAATGTCAGACTTTCAACTGAAAAGAACAAAATTGGTTTCACAACTTAGTTTGACAGATGTCGAATTCCAGTCCCATACTTTTGAAACCACGAAATGGATAGCCCTTTATTATTTTTAAAGCACAGATTTTTAACCTTTCAAAGTTGTTCTAACCAATGGTTATACAATATGACTGTTAAATATTCTCTCCTCAACCACTATTACTGGTTATTTCATTTCCTTTCTTTCCATTGATTACTTCAAAGTTTTTTTTTTGAGTTATTCTTACCATAAAAACTATGTCGGAGTACCGTTTTTCGCAATTAAATATATTTTTTTTTGTTTTTGTTAATAAAAGATTCTTTAGTGATTAGTTTCATTAATCAAACTAATGAAATTTTGCAATTCATCGAAGACATAAGTAAAATTGTAGCCAAAGATGAGTTAAAATGAATACTTGGATGGATTAACTGCAATATTTTGAAATGTTAAAATCACAAAAATTACATCTTTCGTGCAGAAATACTTGTCACAATCATTTATCATATTCAAACTAAACTTCAACGTCATGCGTAATGCCTCTAAACGAAATTCAATAAAATTATAAATAATTTTAGCATAAAAATTCAATGAATTTATTGAAGAACGTTTCTCGAGAAAATAACGCTTCACAGTCATTAACAAAATGTTCTTTTATTGTTTAAACAAAGAACAAAGAATGTTTGAATGAAAAAAAAAAATTGTTCTTTTATTTCGGACATTTTAAAAACTCTCAAAAACTTAAAATTATTAGAATGTTACACTTGAGTTTTAAATCGCATGGTGTTCATTATTAATCAATGTCAAATTGTGTTTGAATATCAACATTACTATGGTATTAACAGGCTTCAATATGCTTTATTTCTATAAAGGTCTTGCTTGGTATGTCAACGTGTTTATAAAAATTTACTGCAAAAAGAAAAAAATATCCAATTACCACTTGATGTGGCTAGAAATCAAATAAATTTTATTTAAAAATAATAACACGATTGAACTGAAATTGCAGTGAAAAGGACAAAAAACTTAAGAATTATACAGCTTGCTAAATATAATTTTTTTCGCTTTAAATGCAATCATTTTTCTGTGAACAAAAAACAAATTGTTTGTGGACAAAAAATCATTGTCCGAGACATTTGATCTTGTTATCTCAAGACATTTAATAAAACAACCATAAAACATACATACCATTCATATAAAACGGTTTTTGGTTAACGAGTATTAGCCTATGATTACAAAGAGTAAAAAAAAAGACAGAAGGAAATATATTTACGGATCATTTTATAATTAAATTTATAAAAGGGAGAAAAATTTAATTTTCTACGATGATTTCGCACAATTTTATTAAATTATAACAGAAATGATAACAGCAACAAACATCACAATTTAAACATGATATTCGCAGTTTTATTGATGAAGAATTGAAGGTTGAAAACTTAAGGCTTTCATTACATGCTGTTGACTTTTAAAACTAAAAGTTAAATTAAAAACAACTACAACAACTCTCTTGTGTATAGGAACATTCATTTGAATTTGTACTTTGGCGTTGATTATTTTAATAATACACATTAAAATAAGGCGTTTAATTTTATTTTAATTTATTTTTTTTTTCTTTGGTTTTTTGAAAGTATCAAAAAAAAAAAAATAATAATAAAAGACTTAAGCAACGAACTTGATTTGCAATTTAAGCATTTAAAATCGTTTTGCTTGTTGTTGTTTTCTTTTCCAAAAAAAAAAAAACATTGAAATTTATTGTTCTCATAAAAATGATACACAAATATAGAGCAATATAAACGAGGGTCGTCATATTAAAACAAATGTTTTCTATGTATAACAGGCCAAAGACTAATTCAAATAAACTTGAACTTTTTATATGACATTCCGTTAGAGTTTTATATAATTTCTCATGCCTGGGCTGCATTAAAAGGGTTAGCCAGTGGTGTTATATATGATGGTGTATCCACCAAACTCAGTCTTAAGTAAGGTCGGCCTTTCGACAACTACATACATACATACATACGCATACTTTGCATTCAAATTATCGTATCGAGTACAACTATAATGTTTGTCTTAAATTAGTACAACGCTAAAATTGAATTGAATGCAACTACTCGACATATTTACAATTATTTTTGGCCGCAAGCCATCAGTAATGACAACTAGTGGATACCTGCTAATGAAGAAGAAGATAATGGAAATGGCTAGGATTTACAATTCAAATAATAATAACTCGTGAAATGAAATTACAAATAAAGAAATTGCTAACAGCACTCAGTTAAACTTGTTCATTCATTTTTTTTTTATTTCAATATAAGTATGTATGTTTCAACCAATTCATCGAATTTATACTCTTTCCAGACTAAATACATACACTGTGCTTACACTGTGCGTCAATTTTATTATTTATTAAAACTGTATCCTCTTCTCTTTCTGGTTTGACCCTATTACATAATACAGTTTATTATCCTGCTCTTTTACTTTTATTTTTCTTTATTGCCCTATTGGCTTTGAAAACAAACACAAGAAAACAAGAGAAAAAGAAAATATACACAAGAAACCAATTTTTAAGAAAGTAGGTCAGTACAGTGTAATAAACTTTCCTAAACCGCATAACGAGACAACAAAACCAGTCTTTTGCTTCTTTTATGATATAAAAAAACCTTTTTTTTTTGCTAATGCCTGCCAACATAATTTATAGGAGGATTTTTTTCCAAAACAAAAGTAAAAAAAAAAGCAGAGAAGGGAAGAGTAAGACGATAACTAGCAATAAAAATAGAAGCGGTTGTTTGGTATGAAGACCTGCAACATGAAGAAACCTCTTTAAGGCATACAACAATAACTTCAAGAACAAGTTTCATAAATATTCGTCATTATCATCTTTGGTGAACTGCAACAACAATTGCACTTGTAAACATTTTTAACGCAAGAGCCCTACAACAGCTGTTGGCAACAATTAAGAAGACGACGTCAGACAATCTCTGGCATTCACACAGGAAGTTTCTGTTGTCTTGCAAAGAAAAGCATTCAGCCAGACAATGCCTGCGCAGCACATATACATTTGAGACTTAAGGAATTTCATCATACTTACAGAGTTAAAATAAACCTGATATTTCTCTTTTTCTGTTTCTTATTTTCTTCTCTTTCTGATTATTGCATAGCAGATGCAATACACACTTTCGATTTCGAGAAAAATTACAAGAAAATTATGTATTTAAAAGCAGGCAGACAGGCAGGTATTTAAGCTGCATAAAGAATTAATCATGACCTATCTTAAGGCATATTTTATTCTAAGGATAAGAATTGCATTTGAGTTCGTATTGTTAAAGCATGGATGCTAGTAAAGTGATTTTTTAGATAACGATGTATAGGTCCAAAAAACCTCATGGATCGAAGATCAAGCTTTAAAGCAAAGAAGAATCGGAATAAAATCGAACCACATTGGGTAGAATCGTATTTAGTAGCATACCATTGGTCATATGCGCATTCGTTAACGATCAGGATTAAATTGCTATAGCTTGTCTCAAACGATAATCAAGCTAGGAGTGGTGGTTAGGAAGGTTTTGCTCTCTACTTGATGGGAATTATCGGTACTCAAATGGAATCGTTAGCTTAATTTCTCATTAGGACTTATACTGCAAAAAATTTAATGTTTTGAAGGGAGTATTTTTTAACAACAAACGTTCAGCTTTGGCTAATAAAAAAAAATGTTTTGTCTATTCTAGCCAAGCTCTTTGTCAATTATTGAATTCGTCAAAGAAAAGCTTATACGTCTAATTAACCTTGTCCTTGTCCCATTAAGTTAAAGATTCTCAAAATATTGAAATATTTTGATTGGAATTAATGACGGACGGACGGATAGAACTAATTTTTTTCTGTTTTTTGTTGGAGTTTTATAGCATTTAACTTTGTTTTTGCACCGTCCCTTATCAATTGTGTTATAAAACCGCGCATGTGTCTTAAGTCTTTTGTATTATTTACATCAATTTTTTTCTTTTTGTTGCTCTTAATTCTTTAAATATTTTACATTTAAATATTTATTTGGTTTATCACGTGTCGATCATTTGTTTTGTTTTGTTTTTCTTTTCTGAAAAATTTTTCAGCTGCAAAAATAAAACATTTTTTTTATTTGATTTTGGTTTTTGAATTTAAATAAAACCGTGTTTCGCATACATTGAATGCGATTCATGTGTTTAAAACCGCACACTTGTTGAGCCAGTTTATTGAGTTCAAAATGTAACAAAATCTACAAAATTTATAAACAAAAGAAAAAATACATATTTATCGTTCAGATGACTTTGAAGTTGACACTTTATTTCGATTCAATTCAATTAAAATATTAAAAGTATGACAGATTATCAGAAGCGGATTAAGGCACGATTACCTACACTGGGAGAAAAATGTGGTATGCAATATTCGATTAATTTATGTACGTTTAGTTTACAAATGCAAGTTGGGAAAAGTTAGAGGTTTTAATAGCAATTACATTTTTGTTAAATCTTCATAACAATCTTATAACCGTTACGTTGATATTACTAGAAGAAATGATATCTGGGGCAATGAAGATAATTTACCGCGTTATATGTATATATTAATTCAATTGAGGTCACAATAAATTGAGAATACGTTACAGTCGTCAGACGCATTTAAGACTTCTGTAACATTTTTTGGGTAGAGAGCTATGCATTTCAAATCTCATCCCATAGTGTTGATGTCAAATATGTCTCGCCATATCGCAACAGTACAATGAGTTTTTTGGGTTGGTATGAAAGCCATACTATATTACATTCTCCTTGATACCAATGTATCACTTATTTCCTAACACTAACGGGTCAAGGGGAATTTAAAAAATAATCTTTTTTCGAACATATGCTCACAGTTATATACTCTTGCTATCTTGCTCCAACTTTTCCAAGTGTATTAAACTTGTGCAACTTCTACTGGGTTTTCATTCGTTTATTTATGGAATATGAATACGTATTTAATTATTACCAAATAAATAACCTTACGGACAAGAACAAATTAAATTGATTTAAAAAACTAAGAAGGTAACAGGATGTTAAAAGAAATTATCAACAGAAAAAACAAAATTTATGCAAAATACAAAATAAAAACATGTGCTAATAACCGATAAAACCATATTGTTGTCTTGCGCATAAATTAGACTTCCTGACAAGAAGTCAAACATTTGAATACAAAAAAAAAAAAAAGAAGAAAACAAATCCAAAACATTAATCGGCAAAGGCCGAATCTACCAAAGCCTACACATATTTTAAATGCAAATAAATGGTAAAGTAGATTGAATAAGGCGACAACTGTAAGCTAATTAATCCTGGTACCAGCTTTATTTGCTTTTTCCAAAAATTTCTAAACATTTGATTAACAGGATATTTTTCCACTTGTGTTCAAAATTTTATTTGCTTTCAGTAGAGTTAGTTACGTCTAAAGTTCGTTGTCAGCATCCTTTTATAGTTATGCTGAATAAATTAAGACAATTGAAAGTCTAAGCATACGGGTCTCTGGCAACTTAACACCATTGTAACTTCAACAGAAGTCGTTATAGGAACCAAATGTATATATGTATGTACATATATAGACCATAATAATAATACAGTGTCCGCATTTGAAATGATTTGTTTGCATGGTACAGTAGTTTTGACTTACCTGCACAACTAACTTTTGCAAGAATTTTTGTGCAGATAAGTAAAAAATGCAGCTAAATTAAATTTTTTACTTTAATTATAGATAACACTCTCAAAATTTTTGTGCAGGTAAAGGCAATGCGCACGTAAATAAAAGGCAGCTAAATCAAAACTACTGTATTAAGGGACTTAATGTGTCAACTTAATGTGAATCTATTCTTTAACGTATCTTTTGCTAAAGTGTAGAGGCTAAAGTGTAGGCCTTTAAGAATGAACAATTTGAAAAATAAATCGAAAACAAAAAGAGGTACACAAATAAAAAGCAAAATAAATAAAACTTACCTACTTGGAGGAAGTATCTTAATTATCATTGTCGTCATTAGCACGGCATTTAATTTCGTAAACCTGTCAATATTTTTCAAACGATTATTTTTTTTTTTTCGTTTTCAGCTATTTTTGATGAAATATTTCGTGCTTTTGTTGTTGTTGTAGTTGTAATTTGCAAAATTTAAAATTTCATTTTCGTCTTTAATTTGTTTGATTAGTTTAACCTTTTAAAGTGTGTGTGTGTGTGTGTGTGTGTGTGTATTTCTTTTTTCGTATTTTTGCTTTTATCAGTGTGTGTGTGCAGAGAAAAATGATAATTAAAGCGCCTGTTTTCAAATAAATATAAAAATTTAGAAACTGGTATTATTTTTGTGATTTGTTGTTTTTTAACTTGACATTTAATAAATCACATTGAAATTTTTCAAAATTATTGCGGATAAAATACAAAAAAAAAAATAAAACTAGAAACCAAACTAAATACAAAAGATGAAAGACAAGAAACCAAAAACTCAATTTAATGACGACAATGGAAAAAACAAGAAACTGCCAATGTGGTGTTTGTGGTGTTGCTGGTTACTTTTCTAACCAAAACAAAAAAAAATAATTTGCATTTAGGGCTAAAACCTTTAAAGTTGTGTTTTTTTTCTGTTTTTTGTTGTAATCAAAGAAGTTGGCCACTCCAAAAACCACGATAAATAACTAATGTAATCTGTCTTTGTATTAACATACACACATACACACGTACAACAATAAAAAACGTCAGCACTAAAAGCTCATTAAATGAAAAATAAAACTGCACAATGGCATGAAACAAATTAAAGAAAATATAATTCTTTTTTCCAATATATCTTCAGAAGTATATTAATGGGTTTCATTGGAAAATTTAAATATGTATTTCGAAAAATTTTAACAAAATCAAATAATTTTCGATTCACAACCCACTGTGCAATAGGATTAAAATTTTAAATTTCCTAAAATATTGCTATTAATGAACATTTAGAACCACACATGCATTCGTTTTAAATAATTAATCATTTGACTAGAAGTTCTTTGGAATTGTGCCACATTTAGGGACATACTTCAAAAGATCGAAACCCAAAACATCTTTTTTTCTTCAATTAAAGCAGATGAAACCGAATCTGTGTGATACAAGCTACACTATAAGAATGAACTCAATGCTGTGGTTGAACTTTACCATATTCGCCAGTGAAACGTTATCTTGATTTTTTGGTCGGCAGTTTTCTGAATTTAAAGAAGAAAAAAATGAAAAAATAAACGATTTTATTTTCAAGGTTGTTAAAACAAAAAAGCAACAATAAAATAATTAATAGTGTACTAAGTTCTTTAGTGTGTGAAGACAAAGCAAAAAAAAAAAAAATCGAAAAAACTGAATGTGAATTTAAAGGACTTCAGATTAGGCTAGACTAGTTGTCTAACCAAAGAGATTATTAAACCTCTAGAAAGAAACTATGTTTATGAGTAATATCTCGTCATATACATATTATTCAACTTCTTAAGTCTTCCAATGACATTCATTTAAGCTATTGTTCCGGCAAATGATGACAAACCGGAATGAAAGCTTACGTAGCCAAGGGCTTTTATGTGTCAATGTAAACATATTCGGCATAGGCGTAAATCTTTTTGGTAATCCTCGTTTCAATAATATCGATTTGAAATCAAGGAAATAGTAACATTTGTGATTGATTTAATATAACAAAATGTTTTCCTTGATATTTTTTAAGGAATAATTTTTAAGGAATAATTCAAGAAATGCGGCCCTATGCTCCCTAGAGGAGTAAGAGGAACATATATACAGTGGTGGCCGCGAATTTAAGACACGACATATGATGGACTTATTTGTGATAATTTTGTGATAATTGAGAAATCTTAAGAAACCCATAATATTTTGGAAAAATATACTTTGGAGTTTTGCCGCTTCGGCTCTGATGGAAAGCAGTACGTCTGGCGCCCTCCAAACCTAGAGCATCATCCAAAGTACTCCCTAAAAACAACATGGTGGTGGAAATGTGACGGTGTGGGCAGCATTTTCCTGGCATGGTGTAGGTCCCATTTACAATATAAATTCTAAAATGGACCAGCATGTTTACAAAAATATTATAACAGACACAATGATACCATTCGCTGAAGACAACATGCCTCCAATATAGAAATTTATGCATGATAATGACCCTAAGCACATTTCACGTCTAGTGAAGAGTTGCTTAGAGGAAAACGATATCATTGTTCTTAAGTGGCCAGCTCAATCTCCGGACCTCAATCCAATTGAGAACTTGTGGAATGATGTTGAGGAATATGTACGAACAGTTAAACCAAAAAATTCAAGCGATTTATGAGAAGAAATCCAAAGGGTTTGGTATGCAATTCCAAAGCAACGTTATGTGGCATTAGTCGAAAGTTTACCCGGGAGATGTGCTGCTGTGATCAAAAATAAAGGATTTCCCACTAAATACTATGATTTTTTTATGAAGCTGAGCTTAATTTAGAGAATAGTGTTATATTATGCCTATGTCTCAAATTCGTGACCAGGTAAAATTTGTGTTCATGTATATAATATGTAAATAAAAATTCTTAACCGAATATAGGTAAGAAAATATTATTAATTTTTCTTCATAACATTACTAAAATCCTAAAAAAATATCATGAACCCATAATTTTTTCGATAAAATGTAAAAATTATCTCAAATAACTCAGTCATATGTCGTGTCTTAAATTCGTGGCCACCACTGTATATATACATATATACTTCAAGAAATATATGGAAAAAGCGATAGGCTTCTAACAGATAAAGAAAACCAAACGAAAAATGTATTTCATCTCGATTATACACTGCCCTGTAATTATTATTATTATTTTATTTTTTTTTTGGAATATGTGAATTGTAGAATCCAGAAAAAAAATTGTAAGTGTGGTAAAGACTGTATAGTACCTCTGTATATTCAATCTGAATTAGATTCAGATTATATATGTTCTGTAAAATATTCTGTAATGCACTAACCAATCGACTACGAGTACCGCGACTAAGGAGTTGTCGAAAATGCAGATCAACACAGATCATATTGCATTCTAATTCTAGCAATTATGGGTGACATCGAAATATTCACTCTATCCATACGTGTATATGTCAACTTCTGGCTTCATTATACTTGATATCAAATGCAATTGAGTTGCTTAATGCAATATAAGCGTAAAATTTAGGTTGTGAAAATAAGAAAATACTTTCTTTGAATGCCATGATGCAATATGTTTATTTAACATGCATTGACTGATAATATCATCCTATTTTCAATGATTTTTCTTTGTACTTTCTGAATGTATACGTATTACCAAATTGATTGCAGCATTACTATGAGCTACAATTTAACAAATTTACATTGCCAGCCATTAAACTAATTTTTGTTATATTTTTCTTGAAGCACTTTAAGGTAAATGATATTTTTTTTTTTAATTTCTTAAAACATATGAATTTAAAAGTTTTACGGAATCCTTTTATTTGTAAATGATTGAATAAACAAGAAATTGCAAATGACAAGTGAAAGGATTCAAATGAAGGTTATTATGCACGGTATAATGAAGTCAAAAGAGTTATTGATTGAATTAACATCCAATAAACACACCCACATTATGAGAAAACAAAAAATTTCAATCATGTCTGCTGTTGGCTTATAACTCAACCCTAAAGTAGATTAAACGTGAAAAATGATTTTCAAAACACATAAAACATGAACAAAAAAAAAAATCATAAAATTTCTATTTTTTGTTTCTTATTTATTTAAAATTAATTTGCAATTAAATATTACAAAACAACAACAATTTGTGTTGCTTTATTGCCAAAAAAACAAAAAAAAAAACAAAATAAGAAACAAAACATTGCATAGAAAAGTTTTGTAACACAGCAGCAGCAGCTTCAGCAGCAACAAATCAACGGAAAATACTTCAAAAGTTTAAATAATTTTCATACATTTTGCAGTAGTTGTCTCTTTGCTAAATGCTCAACAATTCAACAATTCTATGTATGAACGAACGATTGTTTTTGTGTCCCTGTGTCATTGCTTTTCTTTGATTGTATTTCTAAAATAATTTTTTTTTTCTTTTTTTTTTGCAATTTTGTTAACAAAATATTGTTAAGCGAACATACATATAAAATGAACAAAAAGGAAATCAAATGAAATTGTGTAGTGCAGCTGCATTTAAACTATAACAGAACTTCTCTAACACGAGTCATTCATTCATTGTATTTAAGTTTTCAAATAAGTTTTTTTTTTTTTTTTTTCCTTCTTTCTTTTATATTTTAAAGATATGATTACCCTGGTACACATACTCATGCATACATTCATACAATCTATTTTTTGATCCAAATGACATAGGTGTGTACATTCATACGTACGTATGTAGCATGCTGTGAACGGGAGTAGTTTGTTTTTTTCTCTGTCAAACATAAAAACGTATGCAAGAAGTAAGAAAACATTCAGAAACGAAAATGTTTACAAAACACGACAGGAAAACATTTAATTTGTGTTTTGTAATCGTCAACGTTTAAGCCAAGAAATAGAATTCTATTACCAATTGGTATATACATAGTAAAGAAAAATGGACTTTGAAATCCATTAGAAAAATATTACGATTTTCATTGGTGTATGAGTAATAAGTCAGGTTTTTTGTGTTTCAAGTCTTTTGTTTATTAATCTCTTGCAGCAGAAAATATACGAAAATTATGAATTTTTTTTAGTCGCAACTAAATTCCTTTATTGATAAATTTCTGTAATATAACACATGTTGTTCTCAACTTGAGCACGTTAGAAAAGGAAAGTGTTGTCTAATACCGCCACAATAACGTCTACACTGCAATCAATAAAATTATTTAATCGACTAATATCGTATGGTTTACATGTACAGCCATGGACATTAAATTAGCACAAAACTTCGTCATAAAAACAATCATATTTTTTTATAGTATTTTAGGTCTATTCATAAAAAATGTGAACATAGGAATTTAAAATACATATTCTTCTTTATAAAAAAACAAAATTTTTTACAAAATTGCCAGTCGTTTGCTCATTAAGACCTGCAACGTATCAAACGCCAAATTTTAGCTGGACAGTAAAATAGCACAAATTAAAATTTCTGGAATAAAAATGATGTGCTTTAATAAATATTAATGTTTTCAGCTTATTTGATTAATATTTAGTAGAGTAGCCTCTATTTTCAAGCGCCGCGTGACATCTACGGAACAATGTTCTTCGGGAAAGTTCTTTGGGAATCGAGTACTAAGCGTCCCGTATTCCAATGCAAAAATCGTTCAAATTTTTGTACTTTTGTTAAGCAATTGTACATTTCACATTGTTCCAGGGGGTTTTCAATCGAGTTTAAGTCAGAACTTTGCGCCGGCCAGTCTAAAACGGGAATGTGCTCTTCATAAAATCAATCCTTTGCCTGCTTAGATGTGTATTTGGGGTCACTATCTTGCATAAAACTGGTATGTGTTTAAAAGCTTATGTCTTTATATTGTCCAAATACTGATAACAGCCCATTTTTTCATTAATTTTTACAATGGGACTTACACCGTGCCTTGAAAATGCTCCCCGCACCATTGTGTTTCCTCGAACAAGCGTTATGGTCCTTTGAGCATAGCGTGCATTGAATGTCTGACATTTTGGCCAATGAACAACCACTCTACCATCCGGTCCCATATGATTTACCTCTGTTTCATCACTTTAAAGTATTTTTTTCTAGAATGGTAGGTCTTTTTCCTTTTGGGTGCGAGCCAACGTTAAATGCTTGACGAAATTTTTCTTTTGGTAGAAGTGGCTTCTTTCTGCAAGTGCGTCCAAGGAACTTTCATTGATTAAGACATCGCCGTATAAGGCTATCCGATAAATTTAACCTAAATTGAAAGTTAATTTCCTTTAAAATATCGCGCGACGACATGAAAGGCTTCTTCTTTGACTTCGGACAAGCGTACGGTCCACGATTCGGTTGTTTCTTGACACGTGGCTTTCGTTTTTTGTTTTCTGCGACATTATTATGTTTGGTTTGAAGGAAATGATGACGTTATAAATCATTTTTTGCTAGCAATTCGAAATGTCGGGAATTTCAGCCAGCTTTTCCCATCATGCCCCAAGTTAACGATAATGCGCTTCTCCTCTGTCGACCAATCTTTTCCACGTACTATTTTTTCCAAAAATTACTTTAAATGCCACAAAATTAAAAGAATATACCGTAAGAATAAAAATACTCGAACAAAACGTGTACCTAAAACACTTTTAGGCAAGTTGTCCAGCTCGAATTTAGGTACCGAAACAAATTAGCAATCAAAACAAAAAATATGTATGATAATGGTAATATTTTTTGTTAAACAACAGCTAGATGTCATCGTGCAACATTGCAGATCAAAACAATTGGCCTAATTACGATATAAATGAGAAAAAAATCACATTTAAACTATATATGGATTTTGTGCTAATTTAATGTCCATGGCTGTAGGTCAGTAGAGGTTGCTGTCCACCCAAGAAAGTCGGATAAATATACTCAGGCGACATAGAGCCCATTATTCCTTAGTTCTGGAACCGGAACTCGAAGCTTCAGATGAAGCGAGCATATGGTCCTTCTTATATACGTATGTATGTGTATGATATCTATTGACTTGATATTTATAATCAACGAATATATAAATTTATATTTTTTTTTAACAAAAACCAACTAGAAAATACTATCTGTATAGAAAGTGTGTGTAATACACACAACAATATGCAATAATTGCAACGAATATGCATTTTAACAACAAAAAGGTGCTGAATTAAAAGACAAAAAAAAGCATTTAAACTAATGGCATAAAAATGTTGTGTTGCATTGTAAAGTAACACACACTCATACAAATCGTAGCCGAACCTTTTTTATATTCTTTTCAATACATACTAGAGCATTGCAATTTAATCGGTGTTAGGAGGTGGTGGCAACATGTAGTGTTAAACGGGTCGTTATTGCAGACAAAAAAAAAAAAGGCGAAAATATAACATGATTAACCATAAACCACAGGCTCACTGTACATTACTTTACATAACACATAACACTGTAAGCAAATTAATGTGGTAGTGTGTGGCATTAGTTATTAGCGAAAAGCACAAAACAATTTTTGTTATTTACCGCACGTAACCTTGACGCATAATTCATTTGAATTGAAATAAAACAAATTTCAATTTTGTTGTTGTTCAATTTTCTCTTCAAATGGGAAAGAATTTCAAATTTACGAATTGAAAATTTTCTGTTTCAAATAAATACTGGATATGCAGTAATAACTCATTCATTCATTGGGTTCTTTCGGTGTTGAATCTTTCCTTTTTTTGTATTTTCTTTTGAAAGACTTTACAATGCGTTACACGTTTATTATGCCGTTTAAAGTGGAGCATATACGGTAGTTATTCATTCCAATTTCTTTTAAGCCAGTTACAACGCGCAATAAATATGTTCCCATACACACTATATTGGTCAAATTGGTTTCGTAATTGTGTGACAGAGATGTTAAGGAATTCAAGCATTTAGAAAACTATTATACAGACAGAAGATGAACAGAATCCAACTGTTGTAAATAGTCAATATAGAAGAAAGTGGTGAATATTACTTAGGGACATAAATTTCTAATTCAAAAATAGTATTCTACATTGTAATAGTGTGATTAAAGAATGTTGCAATAAATTTTAAAAATAAATTGCCTTCAAATTGAAATAATTCGATATTTCATTCCTTTAAGCAGCTGTTTTTATAGAAAGAAATTGAAAATCAAATGAACTGCATTTGATTATGAATACTAAACTAGACTATGTATAGAAGAAATGCTACTAAAATAGTGCCAACAGTAATAACAACCCACCCCTCGTATTATATACTGTTGAATGTTTTTCTATGCCGAGAATATCTGGTCTAATAAACTATAATCTGATACCTTCTCATATTGACCCATTCAGAGGTAGACACGATACACACACACACACTCCCACATACCCATTCAAGTACGAAAAACTGACTGGGCATTCAATCAACAGTAACAGAGACTGAAACCGAATACAAATCAAAAGCAATTGACTATAACTGCGACTGTGACTGAGAGTGAGGCTGATGCTGCCCCCCCCACTCCTCCTACCTTATCGAGTTGATTTTACAATTAGTTGGTGGTGCATATATTTCACTCTTTTCCGTTTTACGTTTGCATTTCATGGTTTTCAAATTCTGTCAGTAAGTCTGTAAATTACACACTGTGCGCCAGTTCGATAGATGTATGTACTGCCATACCATTGGGCTCTCTCTCTCTCTGTTTGCTTCACAGTAACAGTAGTGGGTGTAATTATTATTGTTATTTTCTTGATTATTATGAATTTTTTTTGGGGTTTTTTATATTATTTTCATGTTTTTTTCTTCTTTCCTCTAACTGGGGTATTTTTTTCGTTATGAATTTTTTGAAAGGGATTTTTGTAATATACCTTTCAATTTTGTTAGTAGTATTATTATTATTGTTGTTGTTGTTATTTGTTATTGTTTATTGAATTGTAATTAAAACCATTTGCTGTTAACATGGCGCATATTTGTTTGTTTTGTATGTTGGAATCGATAAAAATGTAAAAGTATCGCTTGCTTTCGGGGCATCTATAGGGGCTTATTACCAATAAACAGAAAATAACAAAAATAACGAAAACAAAAACAAAAAATTTGTAACGATAACGTTCACACTTGCTGTAATGAATGATGGTGTGGCAATGTGGCTTAAATTCCCCACACAAGGAATTTCGAATAGCGGATTAGCTGTTTGAAGTTTTTTTTCGAATTTTTTTTTTATTTTTTTTTTATTTTTTTTTATTTTTAAGATAAAACAAAACCTTACTTCAAAGGTAATGTATTCGTTGTTGTTGTTGTTTTTTGTTATAAACTAGATAATTAAATGGGGTCATAATATATTTATTGTTTTAAAGCAAATGATGTAACGAAAGTTATTATAAGGAAAGAATTAAAAAAATATGTAAAAACAATTTTTAAGCCATGGGAAACATAACGTCTTAATGAAATACCAATTATTATAGGACTTACGGATCGCAACCTTCACAAGTCTGCCCACACAAGAATCAAGTGATTTGGATATTTTATAGAGTGCAGTACAACTACATACATACATAATTGGCCATCACAACCCTTCAGTCAGGATTACGGCCTAGCTTCTCAACACCACTCATGTTGTGTGCGCTAATTTTATACTTTGAGTGGCGAGACCTACAGTTTAAAGTCAACTCCGAACGACAGATTTTTTGAGAAGCTTTTCATGGCAATTTTTTACTCTCAGAGTTTTTGCCAGAAATCTGCTGAGAGGAAGTCGCCGAAGAAATATTTTCATATTTTTTTCGTTTTGATGTCTGACCTGGGATTCGAACTCGGGCCTTTCTTCTAATAAGCCAACACACTACCTACTAGACCACGGCGACTTCAGTACAACTAGTTCTGTATTTAAAACTTTTCCTTATTTTGCTTAAAGATCTTGTCCCTTTAACTTCTTATACAATGCAGACTTTTTAAATTGCTTCAAATACAGGCCATATTTTGTAAACATTTCAGTTCATTTGTTGATTATGTTGTGAAATATATTCCTGTGGAATATGAAAACCACGAAAGAATTAACACCCTTTAATGATATTAAGAGAATGATGATGAGATGATATCAACATGAGCCACAAGTATATAAAATCATAAGCATTTTATGAGTTTTAAGTTGTACAAAAAAGATGCCGGTAGTTGGATTCTATGCTCTTGAGAGGCTTTATTCAATAAAAGTTAACAACTCTATTAATAATAATTTTATTTTTTTTTATATAAAATATGATGAAAAGCATTTAAAATCCATTTTATATCGTTTTAATTGTGTTAACCTTACATAAAAACAATTCGTTTCATAATAAGCCAAGTATTTTATAAGTCGTTAATGGTTTCATGAAAGAAATTTATTAAAATTGCTTGACGATTTTTTTTGGAAGATGTTACAAAAGTTTTCTAGCGTAATTTATAAAAGGAATACATTATGTTATTGCATATTAAAATCATATTTAGCAACAACAAAAACAGTTTATTTCCCAAAAATTGTTTTGTTTTTATTTGTATGTATTGTTTGAAAAAAATAAATTTTTTTTTTATAACAGAATCCATAAATGTAAACAAATGAAACATTTACAATCACTTGCAACTTCTTTAGACATGTTATTTGAAAAGCCACGATTTTCATTGCAACAAAGTTAAGAAGAAATGATTGAATGAAAATCCTACGGCTGTTGTTTGTAAATTTGATTTGATTTGTTTAGTTTTAAGGTTTTTTTTTTTTGTATTGTAAGTGAGTACTTATTGAGTTGTGGGTTTTCTAAATTTGTTTTTGATTTGCTTGTGGTTTTATTAAAGCAGAATTTTTTCACCAGCACTTAAAGAAGGTGAGATGAGGGTGTAATCATACACGAACTGAAATTTTCATACCTCAAATGCATTTCTGAAGAATTAATAAAAAATGGAAGATTAAAATGGTTACAGAGAAGAAACATTTAAATAATAAAGCTTTGAACGCGTGCCAAAAAGTTCAAAGTGTTGTATTATGTTTAGTAAGCATTGCATTACAACAAACTTTCTGGCTGGTTTTCCAGTGCGGGGTAGTCGTGCTTTTGTTGTGCAGACGTTGCGCTGACCAACTTCCTCCTTTTCTCTGATTTTGGTGGAACTTGGTTAGTACAGGGCCTGCGTTCACCCGTGGCATCACAACGGGCCGCTATGCGTGCTCAAGTGAGCTTTGTGATATCAGAGCTACCACTCCGACCTAACCTAACCTAACCATTGCATTACAAATGCCACCTGAAATGTCTGCCATCTTTTTAAACACGTGTTCATCTGTTACAGTTGCAAAAATTGCGGATGCTTTGAATATGAGACAATATGTTTTTGTATTTTGATTTCTGATAAATTTGTGTATGTAAACCAGATCGAAAGCAGCTGCCTTTAAAGCAGACAAATCTATGATTTATTTTTTCATTCAATTTTCTCTTTAAACATTTATCTCTTACATAATTTACTACATATTTTTGACTATTTTTAATTTTGAGTATAATTTTCTTAATTAAATAATCCCGATGCACTTTATTGAGAGTATGTAATTGTATTGGAAATTCCAGTTGATTTCAAATGCTTATTGAAAATTTTACATTTTTCTGCTCTATTTTTAATTCATTTAATTAACTTAATTCATGTGTTTTATTTTGTTTGGTGCTAATTATTATTTGTTTTCTTTTTTACCATCTTATCTTATGGTTTAATTTGTAATGTTTAACATTCCAAATTGTTGGTGTCGTTATTTATTACCAACGTTACTGGCTTTGTTGAAAAATGCGGTTAAAAAGCCATTTAGAAGGCAGTGTTAGTTCATATTCGCATTTTGTAAATAAAATTTTAGAAAACAAAAACTTAATAAACCATTGGCTAATAATAAAAATCCAAAAAGTTCCAAAATAAAGAAATCATTTTTACAATATGTACTCAATATCATTATAAATTAAAATACAATACATAAATCGTTTTTTCTTTATTTTTTTTACATTTTCTTAATTTATTTTGTTTTTCTGTATTGTTTTGTTTCTCTAAAAGATTAAATAGTTTTTATTATTTCGATGGTTTTTAATTGAAATCTTTTAACACAACAATGTTTAACAACTCAAGGTCATTTATTAGAGCAAAAGGTGCGTGCTAACCCAAAATTAATAAAAAAAAAAGAAAATCAAAAATTAACTTGACTATGATCTTAATCAGATTTATTGTTATTTATTGTTATCAAACAGTTTTTAAGCCTTCTGATTATTACCCTCCCTTATTTGTTTGTTAATAAAATCAATGTTTTAAAATCAACAATAAGTGTGTATGTGTCTTAAGTCTTTTGTTTGACTTTTAATATGACATATGAGAGTGAACTAAATTAAACCCTAAGAAAAGTGTGGTGCGCAATCCGTTACTTATGAGCAGTTAATCCGTTTCTTTAGTTGTGTTTTGTTTTAATTTTCATTTGCCATAATAACTCGTATGATTAGGAAAGGATATTACCTGAATGACCATCGGTTGGGACGTTCAAAGTAAAGGACGACTTTAAATACTGACTACGAAATAGAAACTTTAGGATGTAGTAGAAGTAAAATAAAGCATATAAAGCGTCTCCCTCGACTAGAGCAAGCCTGTTGCATCCCTATGTGGAAAATATAGAGAAATATTATTTACTCATAAGTCGCCGTGGTCTAGTAGGTAGTTTGTTGGCTTATTAGACGAAAGGCCCGAGTTCGAATCCCAGGCCAGACATCAAAAACAAAATATAAAAAAATATTTCTTCGGCGACTTCCTCTCAGCAGATTTCTGGCAAAAACTCTGAGAGTAAAAATTGCCATGAAAAGCTTCTCAAAAAATCTGTCGTTCGGAGTCGACTTTAAACTGTAGGTCCCGCCACTCATGTATAAAATTAACGCACACAACATGAGTGGTAATCCTGACTGAAGGGTTGTAATGGCCAATTATGTGTATTATTTACTCATTTTGAAAATTTGAAATACCACGATTGTTTTAATTGGCCACAGTTTTCAGAATTCTTTAAGCTACATATTTGAATTTGAATTGTGAATCATTTATCTCTTGAAATTAATTGAAATTCTGCCTTCCCTAAATTTTTTTAAAACTTTAAGAGAATGAATACACTAGACGTGTGGAAGACATACGTTATCTTTAGTGAATTCAGAATTTCTTAGTTATTTCGCAAACTTTTAAAATTTTTTAAATTCATTGGATGCGAACCGATTTATCAAAAATATTTTTCAAGAGGAGTACTTTAAGAAAATTTTAAAATAAATTCAAAATGCATATAATTTTTAATAAAAATAATTTAAAATAAAACTGGTTATGTGTGTTTTATAATTTTTTATAAATATAAAATCTGTACTAAAATGTATGTACACAAGCACACACACACACACTCAATCTCGATTATATACACATACATACATACATATGTATATTGACATGTCTATACTACATATTACTTGTGCAAAAACAAAACAACAAAAACAAAACAATTTTTTTTTCTTTTAATAATATTGTATAAAAAAAAGAAGAAAAATATATACCAGTTACACCCAATTTGGCACAAAATGCAGATAAAATTAATAAAAAAAATCAAAATAATGCAAAAAGAATTACAAAATGCTGTTGCTGTATTAGCGAAAGAAAAACAAAAACAAAAAACAAAATTGTATGAATAAAGCAAGTCAAGTTAAATAAACTTTACAAAGCAAAATAAAAACAAAAACAAGTTGAAATTCAGGCTTTAAGTTATAAACAAAAACAACAACAACAACAACGACTGCAAAAAACAACAAAAATTTAATATAAACAACCAAGACAATAAGTAGTTGACTGCACTTTTTGTTGTTGTCTTTTGACCAACGGCACTTAAAGCTGTCACAAAAATCTAGTAAACACACGCACACACAGCCAAACACACACTCTCTCTCATGCAATCATAAAACGGGCCATACAGAATAAATGCATACGAACTGTTATTAAAAGCTGACTTGGTGTTTCCGAACGAACACCAACGAAAGCGAGAGTAAATTTAAAGTGTTGGTTGTTTAGTAGAGACCAAGAATGATAAACAGAGAAATCTCTTTCATAAAAGCTTTTAAACGAGACTTTAAGTTTACAATGTTGTGTTGTTTGGGGAGCATGAAATTGATTTATTTCTCTTCACTTCTCACAATGCCATTCAAGAGAATTTTATATTAAAATCTTAAAGAATACTTTTAGGCTTCCGAGAAAAGAAATCTAGTACTGTTGATAAACAAACTACACTATGGGTGATTGAGCAATAAAAATATTTCATTTCATTATGTGTGCTAAAAATGCAACGCTTATTATGCAATAAGCAACATTTGCGTTGAATTTGGTTTTTTTTTTTAATTTTTGTTTGTTTTCTAATTTGTTTCTTGTTGTTAATTTTCTCTCAGTGCAGTCTCTATGTTTTAGGTTAGGTTAGGTCGGAGTGGTAGCTCTGATATCACAAAGCTCACTTGAGCACGCATAGCGGCCCGTTGTGATGCCACGGGTGAACGCAGGCCCTGTACTAACCAAGTTCCACCAAAATCAGAGAAAAGGAGGAAGTTGGTCAGCGCAAGGTCTGCACAACAAAAGCACGACTACCCCGCACTGGAAACCAGCCAGAAAGTTTGATGAACGAAGCTATATCCTTGATGTCAATAGATGATAGCTCCGTTAAGCTAACCAGGAATGGGGAGCCAAATAACCTATATCTACACCTAGCAAGAGACGGGCACTGGCAGAGAAAGTGAACAACAGTCTCCTCTTCCTCAGTGGGCCTGCATCCACGGCAAAAGTCGTTGAAAGGGAGCCTCATTCTTTCCGCGTGTCTACCCATGACGCAATGACCTGTAAGCACGGCCACTGTAGTCGAGATGACATCACGACCAAGACCAAGTAATCGGTTGGTACGCCTTCTATCCATCTTGGGCCAGGTGAGCCTAGCGGTGGAGCAGGACTCCTCATTGACCCAGGATAGGTTGGCGTCCCGAAAGAACCTCCGCGCAATGGTCAACTTGACCGAGGCAAGTGGCATACCCAATTCAACAGAAGAGGATTCCGGAAGGAGCGCACCAGCTCTGGCGAGCTCGTCTGCCCTACAGCTTCCCGGAATTCCACTGTGGCCGGGGACCCACACCAGAGAGACACTGGAGAAGCGCCCAGAAAGAAGGTCAAGACAGCGGCGACAATCCCTAACGATCCTAGAGTTAATCACGGAACCCGATAGAGATCCTATCGCGGCCTGACTATCAGAGAAGATCGAGACGCGAGTGAAAGGAGCATCGTTGACGAGGATCCATTGCGCGGCTCGGTAAATCGCCATCACCTACGCCTGAAACACACTGCAGTAGTCCGGCAGACGGAGAGAAATATTCAGGTCCAGTTTCCCAGTGTAGACACCGCTCCCGACCCCATTATCGAGTCTAGAGCCGTCGGTATACATATCCAGAACTTCCGGGGGGACGACCGTCTCAGGATTCCAGTCATCCCTACTCGGAATCAGAGAGTGGAAACATCTGTCAAGACAATATTCAGCGGGGAAATAGTCTATGTTCACTGGGGCCACTGGATCAGCCTCCAGAATAGTGGAGTGACCAGAGGGTACGATGTGCCAATGAGAGAGAGCGTTAAGTCTAGTCGCAGCAAACTTGGCTACCTGCTTAGCGGGAAGCACAGTAGGAAGGCAGTTTAGCATTGCGAACAAGTCTTTCGTGGGGGTGGTGCGAAGAGCGCCAGCAGACCTTCTGACCTTGTCAAGAAGTCTGACGTTGTATTTCTTGTCCAGGGCAGTCCACCAGAAAGCAACACCGTATAAGAGGTTGGGTTCGATGACCGTGGAATATATCCAACGCATGATCCTTGGGCGAAGACCCCATCTGGTTTCGACCGCTCTACTGCAGCAGTAAGCAGCACATGCCGCCTTGCGTGCCCTAGCAGCCAGATTCGCCCTCCAGTCGAGTTTGGGATCTAGGATCAGGCCCAGATATTTAACCTCGCGACTCAGCGTGAGTCTGGTCCCACCTATGCTGGAAAGGGAGAAGGTCGGAATTTTATATTTCCTCGTAAAAACAATCGTATCGGTCTTAGAGGTCTAAAATCCCTACACCAGTCCAGCACGATTGACAGCGCCAAGTTCGACTTATCCGACAGTGTCTGCGGACAAATTCCCGACGCAGCAATGGCAATGTCGTCAGCGTAAGCTATGGCCCCATTGTCAGAGTGTTCCAGCCCCCTCAAGAGTGAGTTGACTGCAAGATTCCAGAGAAGTGGTGATAGAATGATAGATGGTGCGGTGTGCCTCTACGAACCATTCTCTGACAATTCGTGGCCCCCACTGTGGAGGTTACTATCCTCGATTTGAGGAGAAGCTCAATGAACCTGACCAGATTCAGTACCAGGTTCAGAGAACCAAGAGCCCTAACTATGGCGTCCGGGTCGACATTGTTAAATGCACCTTCAATGTCCAGAAAAATGGCCAAAGTGTATTCCTTAAAGTGCAAGGACTTTTCTACCCGAGAGATAAGAGAGTGAAGTGCAGTCTCCACTGATTTACCTCTCGTATACGCGTGTTGGGAAGCGGATAGAAGCGCTGGATCAATCGAGGTCCTGATATGAACATCAAGAACTCTTTCCAGCGTCTTCCGAAGAAAGGAACACAGACTTATGGGTCTATAATCGTTCGCCCCAGTGTGAGACGGTTTCCCAGCCTTGGGAATGAAGATAACCCTAGATATTCTCCAGCTCCAAGGGATGTAAAGGAGCCTGAGACTAGCGTTATAGATGGCAAGCAACCAAGGGAGGATTATCTCCTCCCCATGTTGAATATCACCCGGGATAATACCATCCGGTCCTGGTGACTTGAATGGTTTGAAAGACCTAACAGCCCACTGCACTTGGCCAAGGGTAAGGGTCAGGGGGGAATAGTTCCCAGATGGTAGTTCGTTAACCTGATAAAAGGCCTGGCCACCAAGTGTGTCACTTCCTGGAAAGTGAGTGTCAAGGAGAAGCTCTAGCGTCTCCAAACTGGAAGTAGTCCAGCGTCCTTCAGGTCGTCGGATACAGTCAAGGGATTTGTGAGTGGAACTTAGAATTTTACGGAGACGGCCCGTTTCGGCGGAGGATTCTACGCTCGCGCAGTAGTTCCTCCACGATGCTCTCTTCGCTCGCCTTACAGCGTATTTAAGTTCCCTCTTTTTGTCCTTGTAGGCTGACCATTCGCCTGTCGTTTTCGCCGTGTTAAAGAGCCTGCCACAAGATCGGCGTAGATCATCGATCTCTTGGCTCCACCAGGGCGGTTTTCGCTTACCCCTATGGGCAGCGGGTTCGACGGAGGAAGTGGCTGCCGCCCTAAGCGTAGTCGACAGTGTGTCCGCAGTCGTTATAGTCGGGGGGGGTAGAGGGAAGGCTGCTACGCAGTCTCTCTCTAAAAATGGTCCAATTCGTGTTCCTCCTATTGACCGGAGGGGTCATGAAAGGAGCAGGCTCGTTCGTGTCAATAGTAAAGGTAATGTATCTATGGTCCGAAAAGGAACATTCATGAGATACAAACCAGTCCTTAAGGTTAGTAGAGAAACCTGAGCTGACCAGAGTGATGTCCAGCACCTCCCTTATGTTCGAAGTGAGGTAGGTTGGTTCATCGCCCCGATTAGCTATAGCTAGGTTATTACTAATAATAAAATCAAAGAGGCACTCACCCCGCTCGTTGGTACCTGAACTGCCCCACATCGTGTGGTTGGCATCTGCTCCGATTATGACCGGAACTCCGCGTTGCTTCGCATCCGCTACCAGTCGACCGATGGGCTCCTGAGGGGGAGAGAGCCCATAGTCATGCGCCAGATACGATGATGTGATCCAGAGGGTCATCAAGTTCATTTCGACGACCATGGTGACGGTATCCTTGTCGCTGAACCTGTGGAGGGGAATCCGACTTATAGACCCTTAGCTCAATTGAACTAAAACCATATTTTATCACGCCCCCACGGGCAGTAATAAGTGGGAGTGACTCCTCATTCAGGATGATCACCGCCTCGCGGTAATCACCCCACTGGTCAGCAACTTTAGCCACTCTCCAGTTATGAGTGGGCAGGTCGGTGTTGCTGGCCTTGAGGATCCTCAGCATGGTTTCCGGGTCTGATGGTCCGGTCGGAATTCTCGCCTTAGAACGGGGGCGGTTGGGAATCCGGTCTGGAGGGACGGCGGCAAGCCTAGCTCCTGGCCAGACTTCACCAATCCTACTGATAGCCTCCTTATAAAGCTCCATAGAGCGCAGGTCAGATCAAGCCACCAGCTTCATATGCCCCTGATACCACCCCGCATCAGTGCAGCCGGGTGAGGGGCCAGGATTGGAGTACATTACACCTAGGAAGACGTCCAAGAGCGCATGTTCCACCAACTTCCACTTAGTGGGAGCAATGGAACCATCAGGGTGGCTCTGGTCAACGACCGCCCAGGTCAGACCTGCCTTTAATACCTCACTGAGACGCTTAGAAGGTTTGCTGGGGTCAGGACGTCTAGGTTGTGTCGACGAACGGGGTCTTGTAGGGGGGGGGGATGTTAGGGTTGGTCACCTTAGAGCGTTTGTGAGGCTGGAGCGGAGCGTTTAGCTCGATTGATCTTTGCCTCTTTGGGGCCGTCTCTGCCGTGATGGGAGAAGCGGGGGGCGATCATTACGATGGGCCTTAGCCCAGGCAAGGCGACCCTTCTCGTCCTCTGAGAGGAGAGCCGGGTCGGTCGAGCCAAATTTCGCAATGATACGCATGGCTGATCTGCGAGTTTTATACGCCCTCACGCTAGCACTCACGGTATTCTTGACACCCGAAGATGGACTGGTGCCGGAGGCTTGCGCGCCAGACTTGGCTGCCAATGCCTTGGCGGCCGCCAAAGAGTGCGAGGGCATATTCGCAGTAGCCTTAGAGGTAGATGGAGCCTCGGTAGAAGGTGCCAGGGCAGGAGGTGTGGCGACACTAGGGACTGGTTTCGCAGCCGAAGCCTTGTGTGCCAAGCGGGGTTTTACCGAAGTCGAAACTTGGGCCTTAGCTTTCGAAGTAGGGGCAGCTGCATTTTTGACAGGTGCCTGCCTATAGAGGGTTGTGCGTCCACCGGTTACGGTAGATGCTTTGCGCTCGCCAACTTGAGTTGGCGCTGGTTTGTGTCCTGGGTTGGGTCGGTCGATTGAATTCATTGTGGGAGGGTCCCCACTCAAAGCCGCTATCCTTGCCCGCAAAGTGTAGTTACCCATAGTGGTCCCGTGGTTATCTATGGAAGCAGGGAGGCCACGCGAGGGTTAAGGGGTCAGGTGCTCAGAGCCAGACCGGGTAGTAATCGGGAGTCTTCTCAACCGAACCTACACCACCAACTTAACAGCGACGGACAAGGAACGTACTTTGAGGCCTGCCAGGGTTTTAACGGGACGGGGGCAGCCGTAGCCCTAGCATGGAGCCATTCACACAGCGGGTTTCACCCCGGTGCTACCGTGCATACGCAACTAGGTCCAGAAAGCTACAGCCACCAGCTCAGGGCAATCAAATCAGAAACAGGGGGGAAAGAGTGGTCAGAAGAAAGAAAAGGGTCGTGCCAAAAAGGGGGGGGGGATCAGCCATAGTCACCCCGGCTGAGAGGGAGGTGTTTATTGACTCCCCAGTCTAGATCCGTAGTGTTCCGTTGAAGAGCAGGGCCACCTCTAGCAGGATGTGACAATGTCACGCACTAACGGTCTTGATAGGGTAGAGGCTGGAGGCTCCGAGGGAGCCATGATCGCTTGACCCCAGTCTCTATGTTAGATTTCAAATGTTTTTTATATAATCTTTCTATATCTGTTATTATCGCAGGCGGGCGTTTCCTATTGGTCAATTCACACAAGCCGTTGTATTCATTGTATTGTTGGAAGAACATACAACAGTGTATGATTGTTGTTGATAATTTTTATATAAAAATCCGATACACTTAGACAAGATACATCTTAGACAAAATGACACAAACCAGAACTCACATAGTGACTTAATGAATTATAATTTTTTTTTTATATTTTTATATTCTATTATTTTATTGGAAATGATTTTACTTTACTTTGTAATTATAAAAATATAAATTCACCACAATCTTCACTTTTACTGTGTTGTTTTTTTTTTAATTGTTATTCAACCATATTTTTTATAGGACAGCGTTACAAATTATTAGTTGCCCCAAACAACGCAAGCAAACAACACTTGGAGTTTGTTAACACTTGATAGAGAAGATATTATGATTTATTTGCGCTTCATTTTGAAATTGTTTTCATTTATTTTACTTTACAATGAAATAAAAGTAATCAATTGCTCTAGAATACCACCCTGGTTTATAGACGATGAACATCTTTATTATGTGGAAATAAATCGAGAAGTGAGTTTTTTTTTTTCTAAAATAATGAATCAATTGTGGTTTTCTTTTTTTAATCAGAAAAATATATTGAAATAATTTTTCTTAATAGTTTACTTATTATAAAGCCAGAGAGAAATGTAAAAAACTGAACATGACAATGGATTCGACAACAACCGATGCAGCACACCTGATGTCATCCTTAAAAAGCACATATGGTAAGCCGGATGGCTAATAAGGGCGTTAAGTAATTCAATATTTTCTTTTAGGCAATATACCCGACTTCTGGATCTTTGGCAATAAAAAAGTAAATAAAGAATTAAACAGTGTTATTGCTATTAGGACGTGTTTTAAATTCGAGTTATCGCTTGGCCACTATAGACCAGAATTGTGTTCTACAAAATTGGGATATTTTTGTAAATGCAGTTTTAATGGTGCAACGTTATTTTATAGAAATGGAACCATGAAGCAAATTGCCAAAACTAAAGTTAAAGACTTTTGTGATCCACATAAGCTCGTCGATGATGATGGTTTAATCAACTGTATGATAAATTTAAATAAAACACAAAAAATTAAAAAACAAAAACTAAAATAAAAGACAATAAACAATAAACAATAACATTAGAATTTCAAAGAAGACAATATCAACTTTTTTGGGGTCAACGTTGTTAGCCACAGTAATGTAATCAAAGATAAAAGTTGATTATTTTTATTTATAGAACTGTGCTTACATTCTTTATGACAATTATCATACGCAGCATTATCAATCAATTGCCGTTTAAAATTGCTTCGCGAGTAAGATTTGTACAAAATTCATAAGAAGACACATCCTTCGCAATGTAGAACATCTATCCAATTGAACCGCTTGTTTAATTCAACTGGAATCTGGAACAAATTTATCCCATATGGAATGGGAGTAGTTCGCAAGTGACTAAAACGAATGTGTTTAACAACTCTGTAATACTTTCTCTTCGTATTTTAAAGCACTGACACACAGGCAGGCAATCTTTCAAAATAGATGCATGACTAGACTCATTTGAATATGATTATCACACAATCGCTGTTGTTGCTGATTCAAAAGCGTGGTAATAATAATATGTAATCGGTAGCTATTGCTGGTATAAAAATTCAGATAATTTTTCAGGTGACTTGAAAGAAGATTTCGTATGATTTCATTTCTTAAAAACGTTGTTTTTTTTTTGCAAGTTCTATGGCCAACGAAGCGAACCAATCAGCCCTGGCATTTCCTTCCGGCGACGAAAACTATACAAAATGAGAAAAACAAATCAGAGCTCACATATTTCCTTAAGAAACTATTCTTATTATTATTATTTTTTCTATTCTATTCTCCTCTATTCTATTATTTTATTCGATTTGTATTGATATAACTTTGTTATTATAAAAATATATACTTACCACAATATGTATACATACTTACACGTAATTAATTGTTATTCAAGCATTATTTTTATAGGGCAGTATTACAAGTCTTTAGTTACCCCCTTCATCTCCAGCAAACAACAACACATGCAATTTTTAAGATTTATTCAGTTTGAAATTGTTTTCATTTATTTTACTTTACAATGAAATAAAAGTAATCACTTGCTCTAGAATATCATACTGATTTACATACATATATACGACGAACATCTCTATTACGTCGAAATAAATACAGATGTGAGTTTTTTCTCAAAATAAATAATCTCTTGTGGTTTCCTCTTTTAATCAGAAAAATAATTAAAAATTAAAAATAATTTTTCGCTAATAGTTTACAAATCATAGCGCAGAAGCAAAATGTTTACAATTAAGCATGATGATGACAATGACACGGGCAAATGCCTGAACTCTAATGACAGCCTTAAATAAGATAAGATGGTGAGCTGAGTATTTTTTCTGTCCCCTAATTTTCTCACGAATTCAATAATAATTTTTATTACGTTTTTTTTTTTTTGCATTCGCCAGGCGATTTAACTGTTTTCTGATCATATAGGAATGAAGTCTTGAATGAGGTCGTTGAGAACTCTCAAAACATGAGTTCGTGTTTTAGGCTATAAAATCTTCTGATGCTATGTATCTATATGCGAGAAGATTGTTCCACAAAATTGGAAGTTTTATGCAAATGCAGTTTTAATGGTGCAACATTATTTTATAGAAATGGAACCATGAAGCAAATTGCCAAAAATGAAGTTCAACATATATACGCCCAAATTAACGCCCAAATTTAACAATAACAACCAAGTGATTATTGTATGAATTAAACCTCTATGGGTTTTTTAGTTATTTTTAGGGAAACCGTGCTAATTCAAACACACAATATTTAATGTATTTAATTTATTTTATTTATTTCATTCTTATTATTTTATTATTATATTATTATTATTTATTTATTATTATTATATTATAATACGGTGGCGTATCATCCTCTAGTTACCTTGACATTTCGAATATGTTTGCTGACTTTTTTCAGTCTACGTATAGGCAGTTGGACTTGGGCCATGATCAGGGCAGCAGCTTTTCGTATCCTTATTCAGTGGGAAGTGTCTCTATTTCTAATATATATTCATTTGATGAGGAGTCTGTTCTTGAGTCTTTGTCTGGACTGAAACTTACATACTTGCCTGGCCCTGACGGGGTACCGGCCTGTATTTTGAGAAAGTGCGCTGTTGTCTTGAGTGGTCCTTTGACCTTTATATTCAATGGGCTTCTGAGAGCTGGTCATTTTCCATCTATTTGGAAGAGTTCGTTTATAATTCCTTTGCATAAGTCGGGTAATAAATCCAATATTTCCAATTACAGGGGTATCGCCAAACTCAGTGCTATTCCCAAGTTGATGGAGAAACTCGTGGCGGATTATCTCTTTTTTAATATGAAATCTTTAATATCCCCTTTCCAGCATGGTTTTTTAAAAGGTAGGTCGACTGTCACTAATCTTCTTGAATTTACTACACGTGTTTTCAGGGGTTTTCTTGCAGGCGCTCGGACTGATGTGATTTATACTGATTTCAGTAAGGCTTTTGATAGGGTTGACCATAGTATATTGCTTCTTAAACTGTCATTAATCGGTATTCCCGATATTATTCATCGTTGGCTAGACTCCTACCTCTCCCTTAGGACTCAGAGGGTATTGTTTAGGAATGTTTTGTCTAAGACTGTATATGTTACTTCTGGTGTTCCGCAGGGTAGCCATTTGGGTCCTTTACTGTTTTTATTGTTTCTTAATGATCTTCCTTGTGCTATTTCTGATTGTAATATTCTAATGTATGCTGATGACGTTAAATTATTTTATACTTTTGATGATGATCATGGTCAGGCTGTTCTTCAGCGGAATATTAATTTGTTTGTAACTTGGTGCAAATGTATGGTTTTCTCTCGCGGTGGTGTGATTTCGCCCACTTATGTGAGAAATTCTTGCCCTTTGGAGACTGTGACTACATTTCTTGATTTGGTAGTATTATTGGATATGAAACTCTCTTTTGTTGATCATATTAGTATGATGATTGGCAAGGCTCGGGCTGTTCTTGGTTTTGTGAAAAGATGGGCTAGGGAATTGATCCTTGATCCTTATATAACTAGACTGCTATACATTTCACTTGTTAGACCTATTTTGGAGTATGCGTCTATTGTTTGGAATCCATATTATCGTTGTCATAGTGATCCAATAGAGTCTGTGCAGAGGCAGTTTTTATTATTCGGTTTACGTGGCTTAGGATGGGATTATGCCAATGGGTTTCCGTCATATGGGGATAGATTAGGTTTGATAAAACTTCCAACTTTGGAACGTAGAAGAACTGTTTTAGGTGTTTGTTTTGTTTTTAATCTGCTAAAAGGTGACATCAATTCTGAGTTTTTGCTTTGTAACCTGAATTTCAGTATTCCTGCAAGATTTTCACGGCACTATCGCCCTCTTTCTTTAGATTTCTATAGAACGAACTATGGATGTAATTTTCCTTTTTGTAGATTATGTAAAGATTTTAATTTATATTATGATTTTATTGATTTTAATTGTAGTGTTTGTAATATAAAACGTAGCTTATATGCTGGCATTAATTTGTAAAAATGTTTTTTCGTTCTTGTCATAGGTAGTTCCTGTGGATTGTTAGTTTATTCAGCTTGTGATTAAGTTCTGTAGCTGATTTATGTTCTTGTTGCCATTACTTTTCCCTTACCCGCTATAGTCCGGACTGGACGAGGGGACGAGCCCTCCGCGGTCGGGTAAGGGTGGGTTAGTGTGGGGCCGGGGACGTTCGAGTATTGTTTTATTTTATTAATTAACTTAATTAACTTTTTATAAACTTATTTATTTCATTTAAGATTTAAGATCGCTTTCCTAATATGAGGATGGCTTATGATGTCTCTAGACGACTAACAAAAACTAAAATCTAAAAGCCTTTTAAAGGATAAAAATATGAATAATAAGACAGTAGAGAGAGGAACAGTGGTCAAGGAAAGTTACAGCGATAGAACAGAAATATGTAATTAATAATAACAATTTTGAAGAGAATAAAGAGAATAACATAAATGATTAAAGAATAATAAAGAAATGAGAGTGGGAATAATTATAACAACAAATTAGTATAGTTATGTCTTAACTTGTATATTTTGCAGAAATAATTTTTAATATAGTTTCCTTCGTAATACATATTAGATTAATTCACGTATTGATTCGTAGAATAAATTATTAACATTTTTAAATGCCTTACCATGTTGCATTTAAAGTGTTTTGTTGCATGCCTCTTTTATTCTATATTCCTTTACGGGTGATAACAATACTTGTCATCTACATTTCTGGGGCCATATAAAGGTGTTGCTTGGAATTTCGTACAGTCAGGTGAAAAGTATGACGCTGTACTATATCTTGCTGATTTCGAATGATCGTTGCATGTTGTTGCTTGCTACTCTCGCCCTGCGTACTGAATGTTAATCATATGGAGTTGCTTTAATCGAAGAGTACTTTACTTGTCCACCCTAGACCATGATTCGTTTTCCTGAAAAGCATAATATCCTGTCTCTATTAGTGAGAATATACGTTTCCTCATTTCCAATCACTCCATCACAGCATTACTAGGAACCCAAATAATGCGTGCCGTTCCATGAGTAACGTAATTGCTAACCATATTTCGACACTCCAGGAAGGCCTTTTATTCCGTATTTCTAGATGTCATTGTCCCAATAGTCATTTTGGACATACATTCCGCGATCGCGTATATAATCGCCTAAAAAGCCGAATTATTTTCCAGTTTGCCTGAGGAAAAGACGCCTATAATGACAACAACAAGTTTAAATTTAAAATTAAATTTTGTTTTTTATTTCATTAAAAAAAAAAAAAAAAAATAAGAAATTCTCGAATGAATGAAATTAAATGAAACTTTTATTTTCAATTTGATTTTAAAACTTCCAGTGTGATGAAATCTTTTTAAAGTGAAATTAATTCTTAATAGCACGTTTGTTCGTTCTACTTATTTTTGGTGGCCTTATTTAATGGGTCAAATACAAATACAAACCAAAGTTAAATAAAAAAAAATTAATTAACTTAAAAATCAATTAACTTAACATTATAAGCCATAAAACAGCTCATATTACAATATATAGAGATTTTTTTCTTTCATGTTATCAACACATGTTTTCTCTCTTTTAACGTGTATTTTATGACTGGAACAGAAACTGTTTTTTTTTTTTTTTATTAATATTTATTTCATGCACTTAATTTTCGAAAAATATTAAATTTTTTTTCTTCTGTCTTTCGTTTTCATTGCAACAAAAGTAAATTTTTTTGACTCAAAAGTAAAATTAAAAAGAACTCTTAATTTTTTTTGTTTTTTTTTTTCGTGTTTTTTTTTTTAATTTTAAAACAAGTACCACAATAATATTGGTGTTGAAAAATAAAGGCTTACCACTTTTATAATACCAGATAAGATGACTAGAATGGTCAGATGTTTGGTTGATCGGTCAAAGAATATTTTTCCAAAAATTGTTTAAAGTTTAGTCATGCGCATAATAATTTATAGTTTTTATTTCGTTTTTGTTTAATTTGGTTTTTTATTTTTTTTATTCATTTTAAAAGTGCATATTTTTGTATGTCCGTCCGCCAAATTGTCTTTATTTATCAATCATATTCGGACTGCCATGTAAAGATTTCAACAATAAAACACAATTTGCGAATGCATTCAAAGAAATACATATGTACTTAAAAACAACAACAATAACTAGAACAATAAAAACTAAATACAATAAAAAAAAGTGTTAAAAAATACATACGTATTCATATGGATACAGTGTGCAACAAAACTAAGTAATCTTATTGGAATGATTCACTGCCTTTAACAATTTTTATGGCATAATGCCATCGTAATCATCGTCCATTTGTTGTCATAACAAACATTATGGAACAAAGAATTGTTACTTAAGCATTATTTAAGACTAGCTGTATCCTGCGCGTTTTGCTGCACTACAAACTAAAATAAATTTGAAGGAAAGACATTAGACAAATATCCAATTAAGTGTGAATCATTTTATTGATTTTGTTTCCCGTTGTCCAGATGATTCAGACGAACGGGCCTGAGTAGTACGCATTCGTTCAAGTGATTCATTGTTCAAGTGATTCATGCGAACGGATCTGTGCGGCATGTACTCGAAGATTTTTCAGTCTCAATGCTGATTCTGAGGCTAGTAATGCTCTTTTCTTTTCTTTTCAACACAGGATCAAATGCACAGTTTACGATTTAATTAATTTCGAAGAATTTTCAGTGGCGCCACCTGTCGGAAATTGGTTATACCAACTTAGAAACCTTCGTCGGCTCATGCGCAACAACTTTGCCAAAGATTAAATGCATATTTTACGATTCCATAAAGTACATTCATTTTTATATATATAGATAATTTAAACTTGAAAAAAAAAATAAATAAAACAAAAGTCTACGAATTTAATTTTGGTTATATTTTTTCTTATTTGGTGAATTTTTTCACAAATGTTGGTTACAAAATTTTTTTCTTTCCCTTCTATCTTTCCCCCCGGCTTCGTTCTTTACACTTTATTTTCTTTGGTTTTATACATCAAGAATCACAGATAGCATACTTGTAGGGGTAACTACTATGCGTATGAGTAATATATTTCAAATGCAATTAAATATTAAGTATGTAGTATGTAGCATACGTGGGCATGGCCCCTCGCTCATTTGGAATATCAACATAAAAAGTAGCCTATAACTCCTTCCAGACATACAGGAAGATACTGTGAAAATTTCAAGAAAATCGGTTCAGCCGTTTAATCGTCTATAAACTTCAAACATACAAACATACAAACATACAATCAAACACACATTCATTTTTATATATAAGATTTTATTAATTAAGATTCCTATGGCAGACAGCTGATAGATTTGATGTCTGTTGAAAATGATTTCGGTTGTCGTACTTTGAGCAGTATTGAGCAACTATACTCTTTATCCGGTTAACCGGGGAGATAACTTTTCATCAACTCTTTTCACAAGAAAGTAATATCATCACGCTTTCACCCCCATTACAGGAGTACTTCGTATATGACGATATAATTTGTCATACCCAATTAACTGGTTATGTTCTATCGTATTATTCCTTCTGGGGGGGTGGTTTAGATGGTCGCAGTGAAGCAGGTACTGTATTGCTTAAATAAGCAAAGTCTCATAAATTCAAACCTCAGCTCTAAAAACTAAAAAAGAATCAAAGAAATATGAAGAAAAAATTCTATTGGGGTTCTTCTCTCAGAAATCTTCTTGCAAAAGCTTGAAAAGTAAATAAAATTGGCATCAGCCTTAACATTGTCGATTCAAATCTGTTGATACAGGCCGCGACTTTTGAATCAAAAACGTTCCAAGATGATTGGAAAGCGTTCCTTCGCTAGGATTGTTGTCAAAATCACACAACTAATGACGAGCCTATTATAAACTTTTTTTGGATAGGATATGTTAAGGAAAAAAAAACAAAAAAAAACATTTTTTTCTTTCTACAACGAATGAACAAATTGTTAGCGGTTTAAGTGTTACATACATACATAATTGGCCATTACAACCCTTCAGTCAGGATTACGGCCTAGCTTCTCAACACCATTCATGTTGTGTGCGTTAATTTTATACATAAGTGGCGGGACCTACAGTTTAAAGTCGACTCCGAACGACAGATTTTTTGGGAAACTTTTTCATGGCAGGTTTATTTACTCTCAGAGTTTTTGCCAGAAATCTGCTGAGAGGAAGTCGTCGAAGAAATATTTTCATATTTTTGGTTTTGATGTCAGACCTGGGATTCGAACTCGGGCCTTTCGTCTAAAAAGCCAACACACTACCTACTAGACCACGGCGACTATGTGTTACCAAACAATTTTCATATAGGCTTGTCAGATAGATCCTGTTTGTACTTTATTTTAGCTTCTACTGTTTCATGATTTAACTTGGTTTCATACATCAGATACAATTTAATTGATTTTTTTTTTTTTTAAATTCATTTTGTGCACTTAAATCGAAAAAAAAAATCTTTTTCGACTTACTACCCCCTATAGATACAATACAATTACTTGAAGATTTTTTTTTTAAATAAAATTAACGTGTTGCACGAGATTTATTAACAAATTAACAAAGAATTCTTCTGTGAACACATAAAATAAGTTACGAAAAAAAAATAATAAGAAAAAAAAATACAAGGACGCTATAGATTTTATTTTGTAATTAAACTTCTCATAATAGTCACACTATGGAGGCATCAAATGACGAATGTTGTATTAAAAATTGACCTCCAAATGAAATCAGAATAAAGAATTATTTTTGAACAACAGTCTTGTAAAATTCTATTCCGTGTGCTCCTAAACGGTTAGTGCATAGTGTTAGAATTAAGGCTATGGATGATGTTAAACGGAAGAAGATAACTCTGCAGAAAGAGTATTACACATCTGAGAATGGCGTATAGGATAATTAGTTCAGTAAAAATCAAAGTCGAATATCAATGGTATCCATAACCACACGTGAATGATATCAAGCCAAAGAGGATAAAAGGCTTAAAAAGGTTCAGAATATGTGACCAGACATCACATCGTAATAACAATGTTCAGTTATATTTTGCAAAGACGGTCAAAAATAGCTAATAAAATATATTGTCTTATTACCATTGGAATATGTTTTTGTTTAGAAAAGAGTAAAAAAATGGAAAATTGTCACCGTTAATGATGGTCAATACTATGAATATTTATGTATATGTATCGCAATAACGCCAAAAATTTCCTACAAATTCGGATGCATTCGGATACATTCAGATGCTACTGGTATATTAGATAAATAGATCTCTCCCGAACAGAGATATTTTATATGTATTCCACATATACCGAGATATTGATATTTTTTAATGTAAGCATTTTCCAAACAATGGAATAATCTTAAATCTAAGCAGCATAGTTTTTTCCGCATTTAGTTTAGCTTACAGATAATGTGTTCATATGTAATATCATATGTTGTTTAGATCCGTATTACAATTTATTAATAAATTAATAATTCATGATTAATATTCTATAATTAAATTCATTTATATGCGATTAATAATTAAATTAAAAAAAAATAAAAAAAATAAAATAAAACATTTAAACCACAAGGATCTATAAAAAAACAAAAATGCACACACACATTATATATATATGTATATATGACCGCATCCCTATTAACCCATTTCGATTAAATTGTCGGAAAACGAGACACTCACTAGCTCTCTTTGAAATTACGTTAACTTATGTAAATATGTCATGTTGTTCTTTCAATTTCCAAAAACTGGCCCCTCGTTTGTAATAATTGCCTTAGTCAAACGATTTAGCGATTCAACTCAGCATTTCTGGAACAAATTCGATTTATTTCTTTATTGACATTTCCAATCAGCAATTAGTCATCTAGACTCTAAAGCATGAAGTGTTCTTGATATCAAATTTACGATAATAGAATAAATGAAAGCGAATATTGATTGTAATCTAGAGTATCAGAGGAAGTCACCGTAGTATAGTAGGTAGTGTTTTGATTTATTGGACTTGAGGCCACATTTCAAACCCCAGCCCAAACAGCACGAACGTAACAAAATAAGAACAAGTATTTCTTGGGAGACTTCTTTTTAGTAGATTTCTGACAAAAACTCTTGCCATGAAAACTGTAGCTCCTGCCACTCATGGAAGCTTGGCCTGAATCCTGTGGCCTGAACCTTTCTGTAGAGTGGTTACTAAAGTTAAGAAAAATATGCTCAACAAACAGAATAGAATGGCAATGATTCTTCTCAAGCAAAATTGGCTAAGAGGCGCTTTTGGCTGGTTACTGTAAACTCAAAGTACACTTATTCAGAATGAGAATCGTCTCGAGCACAACAGTAAATTCTGACTAACAATGTGAATGAATCTTTATAACACATTCTGGTGCGGTTCGTGACATTATTCTTGCTGACAGGAAAATAGGATGGCTGAGGCAGTATAGGGATATACCAAAGAAAAATTTGTTTAACCTCTTAATGGGTTAATTTTAGTTTCAAAATATTATTCATATAATCGTTAGAATATTACAGAATATACGCAGTATTTATTCTCGCTTTCACTATGAAACATATTGCGCTGAAGATGAGAGTCTTTTTTATTCTTTTAACAACAATTTTATATAACAGCGATTTAACGCTTGGCCAAGTCAATCGTAAATGGATTCAAATCGATAATCGATTATTTCGCATAGATCCCAATGGACGGGTATTAACCAAGAAATTCTAACAGTTTTTTATTTTTTATTTTGCAAAAACTAAAATATTTTTAATCTATTTTCAGTATTCTTGGGAAGCGGCTGTCAAGGAATGTAAAGAGGAACACATGCACTTAATACGTCCCGAATCTAATTACGATTATACAAAATTAAAGGGTGCCATTAAACGAAATTTTCGTAAGTATGATGAAAAATTGTTACGCAAAAGGAATTCATTTAAAGGAAATTCACTTTGTTTAAATTCCGTTAGGCAATTATTCGGCCTTTTGGACCAGTGGTAAAGTGAAACATACCACAACATTTGATTCACTGGGCTTGGGCAAAAGCAAAGCCGATCAAAAGAAATGCAATAAATTCGATAATGCCACATTGTTTAAATATCAACCAGACGAGTGTAACAAATTGTTTGGTTTTATATGCGAAAGATCACTACTCAATGGATCTTCACAATTCAAGGATAAATTGAAGGAATATCATATACAGCCATTTAAACAGGTAAAATGATAATTCTAGATACATATGTATGTACATATACTGTATACTTTTATATTGTTTATAATCCTTTTAGTTCAATTGTCTGGAGTCGCATAATGAGTGTTCAAAACGCGACATGTCCTTAATACCGTTTGACGATTATCACAATCGTAAAACACTACAAGAATATATATTCCTTAATTTTGGTTTGTTTTTGACCAATAACACTCTTTGATCTATTTTTTTTTTATAATTTTTCTTTTTTCTTTTGTAATCCTTTAACGTTTTAGGCCCAACAAATCAATTTTGGTTGGACAATTGCAACACGACGAGTCAAAATAATCAGACTGTAAATCATCAAACAAAGTTAGGTTTCATATGTGAACGATCTAGAATACAGTCAAAACTGACTACCAGACATTTGATTTTGATTGTTTTACTATTGTTGACTACTATTGGCGCTATATTTGTGTACATAATTGGCCGCTGTTGTTGTCACAAAAAAGAGAACAGCTACAGAATGGGAATTGAAAATTCTAATTATTTTAAAGACACCGAAATGAAGTGAAGTTCTCTTAGACTTTTTATTTCATTTCTTTTTTTTTAATTATTATATCTATTATCTATGTATTTAAAATATACATTAAAATCAATTGTCGTTTAATTGCTTATATTCAAATTCCGAACAGATTTATTATTATTACATATTAAAGTGAATGTGGTTTGAGGCTTAGAGGATTTAATAATAACACACTCTTGGTATAGATATTAATAAATACCAATTGTTAGTTTAAACACTCTTTTGATTTGTCTATGTACGCACAAGGCAATCTCATAAAGGAACTAAATTTATCATGCAGTAATCAAGTACATCATCATAGTCAGTGGAATGTGGATCACAATATTGTTGAACTTTGTCTTTGGTTATTGGTTCAATGGTACCATTTCTATGGAATAAAGTCGCACCATTAAAACTGCACTTACATACAAAACCCAATTTAGTGGAACAGTTTTCTGGTCCCCACATACCAGCAAAAGACCCCAGTTTCAGGCACATGTTCCGTTGTGCATCCAAATCTATTAAGGGTGCGTTTTCATAAGCCCATAAGAAGGGAAAGTCCCCTAAAAGTTAGTATTATTTTCTATATTGAATAAAATTATGCAAATTACTGACTCACCATACTTTTCTTTTAACGCTGGCATTAACTCATCAGCATCTTTTAGTGTCGTTTCCACAATCATGCCCAGTTGTATGCATTTCTCTCTGGCATAGTTACCATCAAACTACAAAAAAAAAAAATAAAGGCGAATGTTGCTTTATTTATTTATAAATGGCAAGATATACTCACTGATAAACCACAATATATTTTCAATTTCAGAAAAAAACTTACTCTGTGATATATTGAGACATAGTAAAGATATTTATCATGTATAAACCAGGGTGTTATTCCAGTGCAATTGATTTCTTTTATTTCATTGTAAAGCACAATAAATAAAAATATTTTTAAAATAAATTGAAAAGAAGTCATCATTTTATTAAAAAACACTCTCTGAACAAAATATTACAAATGTATTTGCTGTTTGCTTGAAATGTTTGTGGCAACTAAAATTATGTTATTGACGAGATAAAATAATGAAGCGTTGAAATACAAGTGAATAATGCTACATAATATAATGGGGGATAACAGAAAATGTATGTATGTGTGTATTTTTAATAAGAACTGATCTCCAAAATATTCATATTTTCGTTCCGTGAGGAACAGACACACTATCATCGAAGATATCGAATAATTTTCTCTTCTGCTTTAGCCCTTGTGATTCCCCTAATACTTTATGCATTCAGATAAATGAAGATGCGATATGTTTCACAATTTGTACTATTTCTGTTCGAACAACGACGTTTTACAAACTTCATTAACTTTTTCCAGTTCATTCCTCTGATATGAGTTATGTCTGGTATAGTGTCGTCCCCAAAATATTGTGATTTTGATCTTATGAAAACGGGGCAATGACAAAAAAATGTGTTCCACCGCATGTCTTCATCATTAACCACAAGGCCAATACTGCAAGCTGTGCATGTCCCGTGAGTACGCTCATTAGCGTGATTAGTAAATCTCAGAAAATTTAACAAAATTAAAAAAAAAAAATTTATTTTAAAATCCACTTTTCCTACAATATATGCACTTTGACCCAATTTTTTCTTTTCAAGTTTCAAGAAGAGGTCATTCATTAAATGTCTGGACATGACCAAGCCCTAAAAGAAAACATTTCTTCGTAAAATTTTGACATGAACTCGTTTCTTTGAAATCATTTTCTTTCTTTTGTTTGGAAAACAAGAAAATTCAAATGAATTTTAAGCACGTAAAGCCATTTAATTTTACACAAGTACTCTATGAGTAGTATGTACTGTGAAACGAGGAAAAAAGAAAATTAAAATAAAATTCGAAAACTAGAGCATGTCTTAATAGAAAGAGGAAAAAATTAATTGCAATATCATTCACTTATAAATACATATAAATATACATATACATACATATGTATGTTTATATGTATGTACAATGTACATTCAATCATAGATATTTGCATACATATGTACTGTCAATAACATTACAAAAAAACGCTTTTCTTTCAAATGTTTTCAACTCCGTATGCAAATATTTCTTTATTATGCAGTATTTAAAATAATACTGGCGGAAAAACTAAAGGTATATACTACAATATGTATGTACATCTACACCGAGAGAAAATGAAACACACTTAAACTGTGCTATTAATTATGAGCGATATTTTGATTTAAAACATTTATCGATTGTTGTAAGCCACCAAAATAAAAGTTAAATAACTTCCAGTCCAGGTTGGATGATAGTGAATATCTTTTTTGTCTCTTCTACTAGAAATTATTTCTTTTAAATTAAGAAATAAATTTTTACTTGTCAAATCCAGAAAGAAAACATTTAGAACTCAGAGCAATAGTATACTAAATATACAGTGCTGTTCAAAAAAATAGATTCACCTGCTCTCCGAAAGGTTTACTAGACATCTCTTATGCAGAGGAGTATATGTAAAAAAGTAACTGCACTTTGTTTACTGGTCTTTTATGAATATAATTCCGATACATTTCAAAAATTTGAAGCGTGACTCTTCTTTAATTAATTGCAAGATGTTGATCATGTTGAATCTACTTTATTGAACAGCAGTGTATGTATGTGTTGTTGCTAAATTTGTTACGAAATCATGCAAACATTTTTTTGTTACCCTGTGCTATTATTCTCTGAAGTCAGTAATTAAATTTGCTTTTTGGCTGCCAGATTCACTTCTGATTTGCTAAACCCTAGGCAACCAATTTCAATTTCCAACTAAAATCTTTTCTTCGAACCTATGTAAACCATTTGGTTGTCGCTCGCTTATAAACTAAGTATTCTGTTCAGCGGTTAGTGTACTTCCTAATTTTCAACAAATCGAAAACAGAAAATTGTTCAACGCGACCAGATGCGCTCAACTTAAATGCATCTTTCTCGAAATCAGTTTATTTAACCTGGCGACCGTAATTTAGCAAAAACTACTTGACGAATTTCGATGAAATTTTGAGACAATTGTCCTAAGACTGGGATATTTTTAATTCGTCAATACTTAATAATTTTATTAAACAATGCTTTTCAGGATGCTGTACCACCGCCGGATTTCATCGTAATTGAAAATTTTCTCTTTTATAAACAATCCAATGTCCTCATTAACACATGAAAAATTCATTTGTTTAAATAAATTTGTATTAAAAAAAACTAACGTCGTAGAAGGACCCTCAGGAAGTTTGTTAACCCCTTACGATCTTCTCTTCGATTTATTGTTTCTCTCTGTTTTGAAGTCGCCGTGGTCTAGTAGGTAGTGTGTTAGCTTATTAGACGAAAGGCCCGAGTTCGAATCCCAGGTCAGACATCAAAACGAAAAATATGAAAATATTTCTTCGGCGACTTCCTCTCAGCAGATTTCTGGCAAAAACTCTGAGAGTAAAAATTGCAATGAAAATCTTCTCAAAAAATCTGTCGTTCAGAGTCGACTTTAAACTGTAGGTCCAGCCACTCATGTATAAAATTAACGCACACAACATGAGTGGTGTTGAAAAGCTAGGCCGTAATCCTGACTGAAGGGTTGTAATGGCCAATTATGTATGTATGTATTAATCAATGCTTTTCAGGATGCTGTACCACCGCCGGATTTCATTGTAATTGAAAATTTTCTCTTTTATAAACAATCCAATGTCCTCATTAACACATAAAAAGATTCATTTGTTTAACCCACTTGGCGCCGAATTTTTTTTTTTGGAAAAAGTGTAATTTTGTTTTAAAAAAGCAGATCAATAGATCAAGTGTTGGTAAAAAAATACAGTCAAAGCCCGGTATAACAAATACTCACTTTAACGAATTCGGGTTATAACGAATGAGTAAATTTCTTACATTGACTACCTTATATAACGAATGTTTTATAATTTTCAAGCTCAGTATAACGAATGAATTAAAAAATGGTAAAAACAAACAAAAATGGAACCAATAAGAACACAGAAAATGTTCGTTAAAGTACCGTTGGTTTTCATTTTATACAAACTCACAGTGCTTTTAAACAAGTGGCCATAAAAATATTAGTCGATTTGTAACAAGTTGAGAGTTTTATTTTATAAAAAGATGGGAAATAGAACAAGAATTTCTTTAAGTGAAAAAATAATAATTTTAGGAGACTGGATCGCTTTCAGTGATTTCAAACAAATATAAAATATCAAAATCATCCATATGTACATTTAAGAAAATGCAAAGTAAAATCGTTTCAAATCTTGAAACTACAAACAATGGATCAAAAAACCTCGATCCCTCAGAAAGGGAGAATATCCCGTAATGAAGGAAAAACTCTATCAGTGGACCAATTTTCTAATAATCAAACGAAAATAAAGCATTCTGAAGTAATAAAATGTTTTGATAAATGTATACAATGGGGTTCCCAAAATAATAGTAATATTTGAAAACAACTTCGAGAAATACAGGAAGAAGCTCTTCAAATGCGTCTTCAAGTTACTTGTAAACAAACGTCTATAATTGATTTTTTTCCGCCAACTTAAATAAATCAAACGTTATTTTAAGGACATATCTATAGATTTTTAATAAAATTAATTAAATGTACTTGTACTTTTTTTTTAATAAAATTTGATAAAAAAAAAACGTTGCGATATAACGAATTTTTCACTATAACGAAAGGGCCTGACAATATATCGTTCGTTATACCGAGCTTTGACTGTAGAAGAAAAATAATGGGACCTTTTAAAAGGACGGTGGCGCCAACTGGGTTAAATAAATTTATATCAAAATAGTCGTAGAAAGACCCTCAGGAAGTTTGTTAATCCCTTAAGATTTTCTCTTCGATTTATTGTTTCTCTCTGTTTTGATAGGTTGCACATACTTGTTCGTCATATCTGATAGCACTATTGATCTGTAAAACTCGCTTATTGCTAATGACTTTTCATCATGTGCATAACAAAATAACCGCCCTAAAAGGGTGCCATTATATCCACATAAAACACACGCGCTTTATTGAAAGGAACAACCTTTTCGAAAATTTCTCTGACTGTAATTTGATCGTTTAACAACCCCTCCTCTATGTCGACTGAAAGCGATTATAAAAAATTCCCAGTTTTTATTTCAAATAATGTTCACACATTAGAAAAAAAAATGGCTTACAATACTAGCATATATAGTGAAAAGGGCGGAGAGAAGCAAAGAGCGCAGGCAAGTAGTTGCAACAATTGTTAACAAAATGTAATGAAATAATGAAATATTTCTTTGTGAAAATTTCTTTCACATTGTTTGTCTGCCAGCAGTGTTATGAAGACTTAAAAGACATTGCATACGACATGTATCATTGTCATCATCACTGTAGGCCATAATCGACATGGCTTAAAGGAGTAGTAGACGTCTAAGTATGTATCTTGTTAACAACTATCCAACAAAAACAATAATTCACGTCAATATCGCATAGTATGCTGCTGGTAGTGGCATAATGGTAATGGTAGTAGTAGGAGTTAATGAAACATAGCAATGGATCGATCATGCCTCCCATTAACTAAGCCCAAAAAAGAGCTTCTTCTTTGTCATGTTATTTTTGTGCCAGAATTGATTTTAAAGCCATGTATTTAAACATGATTATGCATGTTAAACGATTTCATAAGTATAAATTACTCAAAACCAGGCACAAAAAATAGCAACAAAAAAAAAATTATGACAAAATAAATATTTTCAGTTTTGTTCAGCATATTTTAGCATGTTTTTGTTTTTCTATAAAATTTCTTTGAGTTGTTGTGCATATGACTTAACAATTTTTGATGTTATTTTACTTAGAAACCGTTATTTAGTTGACTTTTTAAAATAAATAAATGGACCTTCAGTCTTAAGAAACGTACTGCACAGTGGCTTCAGATGTAACAAAATTCTAAAAAGCAATCATTACATACATAACATACATAATTGGCCATTACAACCCTTCAGTTAGGATTAAGGCCTAGCTTCTCACACCACTCGTGTTGTGTGCGTTAATTTTACACATGAGTAGCGGGACCTACAGTTTAAAGTCGACTCCGAACGACAGATTTTTGAGAAGCTTTTAATGGCAATTTTTACTCTCAGAGTTTTTGCCAGAAATCTGCTGAGAGGAAGTCGCCGAAGAAATATTTTCATATTTTCGTTTTGATGTCTGACCTGGGATTCGAACTCGGGCCTTTCGTCTAATAAGCCAACACACTACCTACTAGACCACGGCGACTTCTTGCATCAATTTACTCACTAGAAATCTACCTTGTCGACAATTTCAAAATGAAACTTTTAGTTGTTAGGCCTATTTTGGGTCCCTACAAGAATTATCATGGATTAGCTTAGGTTTTAAGGATACAACATAAGTCAAGCCCATTTACTAGGTGGCCCTATAACAAATTTTGATACCCCAATAGCTTCAAATACTATACAATACTACATATTTTACTATCTCAGATGTGGAGTAGTGTATACCCACTCAAGTTCAGTTCATTTGAATAAATAAATAGATTAGGTCCACTGTGCAATTGAATGTGAATTGCCAAAAAGAAATTCCTTCTTGCAACTGAATAAATAACATACAGTCACAAGTCAATAGCCGCATAATATGGTTAAAGTCTCGTGCCACAAAATACCCAACCAACAGCCACATTTAACATGTCATAATAGCAACTGAAACACCAACAACAACAACAATAGCAAGAGCAATAGATGTTTGTATTTTCTTTTCTTTTTTTTTTGTTTATAGAATAACAACAATAATGACAATAAACAAAATCAATAAGAGAGAGAGACAGAAAATAGAGGCAAAAATTATCTCCACATAGAAGACGAACGAACATGGACTAACAACCGATAAGGCCATTTTAACATGTTTTGGCCTTTTGGTGTTTTGGATAACAAAAACAAAAAAAATAACACAAAAAAGAAACAAAAGTTAAGCAGACATCATGGTAAACGAATCGAGTCAAGTCAAGACATACTACTCATATACTCGTATAGACGACGTATAACGTTACGTTACATGGTTGGTACGTAAAAGTCTTTTTTTTTTTTTTTGGTAATTCTGTTCTTTATAGAGCGTTTACATCATTTTAGGCAAAGAATCAAAAACAAACAAAAAAAGAAATTAAAAAAAAATAATAATGTGAACCGAAACTATTGACAATAAATTTTATGCAGAGTTAATAAGTTTCCACTGTTGGTTACCACGTCAGCAACGTCGTCATAATGTTGGTATGTACGTTAGCCTTAGAAGAGCCAGAGTAGAAGACACGTTTAAGAACTTTGCAATGACTTTGACAATTAAAAAAAAGACCCCCAGTAAAAACTAAAAAGCTCCGTTATTTACCAAAAAAAACGAAACATGGTTAAGCGAATATTTTTGTTTTGTTTTTTTTTTTGTTCGACAAAAATTGTTTAAGAAAAGAAGAAAGACGAACTCAACTCCACTACTCACTGAACAAGGTCAAAGTTAGAATACTAAATGCTTCAGTATTTTTTTGCTCTTTCTTTTATTTACTCTTGATTACTACTGGCTTTATTTTGGTTAATAAAGAAGAGGAATGCGGTAAGGGCATTAAAATGCTATACAAGACACTCATCAACATTAACTTGGTTGTTTTTCAAATTCTTTCCAAAATGTTTTCCATGAAAATGGATCAGTTTTAACATGATTTTCATGTTTATACTCAGAGATTGTAATATTTATGACTGGCTGTAGGTCAATGAGATACATATATTAACCCTTATGCGTTGCCATGACTAAGTAGATACCACTGTTAAGCTGATGCAAAACTATTCAATTCAATTCAATTTAATTTAATACTTAGTAGCTGGTCATGTGCCCATTATTAAAAATTAAATTCTTTAAAGCTGGTCCAACGACAAGCTGGTATCACATTTAGATGTGAAATTAGTTGCTACACATTTAGCTTAAGTGTTGCTTTGCTAATATAATACGATTCGATATCGACAAATCGTAAGACGAGGATAAACCAATAATTTTTTCAAGGTTTTCTAATGATTTGCGGACGTATTGCAAATGTAGAATAAAAGAGACAAATGATAATAATAATATAAGAGGGTAAACACATCCCTACCTTCAGTGGGCTAGGTTGGCTAGAATGACGCTACATTACAATTTCAAGCATAACCGCACTTTAAATTTCAATCATTGCAAAATTGCAGTTAGTATAGTTTAAACCTCAGCTAAACGATACGAAATACTAAAACAAATTTCTATGGCGGCTTCCTCTCAGTAGATTTCTGGCAAAACCTTTGCTAGTAAATAAAATTGTCTTGAAAAACTTGTCAAAAATCGGAAACGACTTTAAATTGTAGGTTCCGCTACTCATAGAGAAAAATTAACACACACAACATGGGTGGTGTGAGAAGCTTGGCCATAGTCCTGACTGAAGGATTGTAGTTTAGATAAGACAATAATATGCATAAGATGGGTTAAAGCTAAATTACACTTACGGAAAGAAAATCTACAGATTACAGCAGCTTCTGCAATTTCGAGTGTAGTATCAGCTTTATTACCCTGTATTAACCGAAATATCTACCCAGGGCAACAATGTTGCTGATGTTCATAAATCCATTTGTGAATTCCTTATCATGAATGTTTCCTTCAATTTTCTCTTATTTATTTAATTGTATACCCTGTCACAGTTATTGAAATTCATTAAAAAAAAATGTGTCCTTTAAGAAGCACAAAGTCAAAGTTACAGCATATACTCGTTATCATTTGTTTTTGTTTTACTTTGTTTTAATTTAACAACCATGCCATGACATGACATGTTCTATTCTATTTTGTTTTGTTGTCTTGTTGATCAGTGGCCCCCCCTTTTAGGTATTCCTGCGTGGGTTCAATATTACTGTGCGTGTGTCTTTTGTGTGTGAATGGTGTGTTACCGTGAAGATTTACTTCTGTCATTCGCACATAATTTCGTAACCCTAATCAATTGTTAACAAGAGCTAAAACTATTGTCAGCAAATAGAGAAACGAACAAATTTTATTGAATTGACAACATTCCAATAAACAGTGGTGCCTTTCGCAAAATAAAAGGTCTACAAAGGCCTGTAATCACAGGCGGAAAATTATTTCGAATACTTTATTGTGAGTATATAAAGTGCTTTACTGTGGCACTTCCTTAAAAGAAATCGTTTTTCTTTTATACGACATAAAAACTATTTAAAGAGTTTATTGTTCATATTGTTCGACTTAAGCATACTCTACATATACCATTGGTTACTAAGCAAGTGCTTGTTTTCGAATTCCTCTCAGTTCCGATTGAGAATTTAAAAAGTAGATACCAAATGTAAATTGTTTTGGTTCGTAATTGAATGATCATTATGTGGATAATAGCTAATCAATCACAGATCAATTAATCTCCTAATAAGATGGAATTGGAAGAAAAATTTTAGTTGATGTGCTAGAAATCTACGTGGACAATATAGTTCAAGGAACCGTGAATAGTTTTAAATATCATTCTAAGTGGGCAATAATTTTGCTCATCCTTTCAATTCCTGCAGAGCAATACGGTTGCTTTTCGCCACCGATGCATTGATCTTTTCCAAAACTAAGGAAGTCCAGTTTTGCCAGTTTGTTACAATTACGTTTTTAAGGCAATATCTAGAGAAAAGCTACAATATTATTGCCATACTTTTTAGGTACAAATTTCATTTCCTCCCATTACAGTAAAATCTCGATAATGCTTAATTTAAAATATTAATTTGTTTTTGTTAAAAGCTGTTTATTATTATTACAGTAGAACAACAACTACGATAAATTTTCATTTGAACTAAAAATCCAATTATTTACGCTGCACTGTAGTTGCGCCTTACCTTTAAACAGTTAATGTTAATAGCTGTTGTTGTTGTTGCTCCAAATGACAGCGGTGTTGTTGAGGGCAATAGTAATGATATTGATATTGTTGTTGGTGGTGCCAGCGGTGATGGTTACCATACCATTCTCATATGGTGTTGAAAGTTACAACTTTATGAAGATTGACACCGAACTGAAGTAATAAGAAGTAAAAGAGTCTCTTAAAGCCTTTTTATTATGGCCCATAAATGTTTTAACCGCATGTTCTTGGCAGTATCATTCTTTTAATTTTTTCCTTCTTTTGCTTCTAGAGTGCCAATAAAATAACGGCAAATGGTTTCTCTTCCTTTTTTTTTCAATGCATACGTATAAATTTCATTTTTATTGAAAATGATTTTCTGTTTTTTTTTTGTTTAAAGACTTTATTTATTTGTTGTTATTGTTGTTGTATTTTAATGTTTGTATGATTCAAAATGTATTTTGATGACTGTTAATATGTCAGAATTTATTTTTTTATTTTCTTATTTTTTCTTTCTCAATAACAATTGGATCATAAAATGATTTGTTTGCGCTCTGTTAGTGGGTCAATAATTTGTGGGATTGCAGTCCCATATTTTGAAAAATAAGACATAAGCACAGGCGTAAATATGTTAATAAATATTAAAGTAGCATCACAATCTTATATATAAAAATGAATGTGTGTTTGATTGTATGTTTGTATGTTTGAAGTTTATAGACGATTAAACGGCTGAACCGATTTTCTTGAAATTTTCACAGTATCTTCCTGTATGTCTGGAAGGAGGTATAGGCTACTTTTTATGTTGATATTCCAAATGAGCGAGGGGCCATTCCCATGTATGCTACATACTACATACTTAATATTTAATTGCATTTGAAATATATTACTCATACGCATAGTAGTTACCCCTACAAGTATGCTATCTGTGATTCTTGATGTATAAAACCAAAGAAAATAAAGTGTAAAGAACGAAACCGGGGGGAAAGATAGAAGGGAAAGAAAAAAATTTTGTAACCAACATTTGTGAAAAAATTCACCAAATAAGAAAAAATATAACCAAAATTAAATTCGTAGACTTTTGTTTTATTTATTTTTTTTTTTTCAAGTTTAAATTATCTATATATATAAAAATGAATGTACTTTATGGAATCGTAAACTATGCATTTAATCTTTAGCAAAGTTGTTGCGCATGAGCCGACGAAGGTTTCTAAGTTGGTATAACCAATTTCCGACAGGTGGCGCCACTGAAAATTCTTCGAAATTAATTAAATCGTAAACTGTGCATTTGATCCTGTGTTGAAAAGAAAAGAAAAGAGCATTACTAGCCTCAGAATCAGCATTGAGACTGAAAAATCTTCGAGTACATGCCGCACAGATCCGTTCGCATGAATCACTTGAACAATGAATCACTTGATCGAATGTGTACTACTCAGGCCCGTTCGTCTGAATCATCTGGACAACGGGAAACAAAATCAATAAAATGATTCAAACTTAATTGGATATTTGTCTAATGTCTTTCCTTCAAATTTATTTTAGTTTGTAGTGCAGCAAAGCGCGCAGGGTACAGCTAGTAAAGAATAAAGAAAAAACCTATGTGTATAAGCCTGCAAAACGATACACATACATACATATGTATGTAGGTATTCAAGAGAGCAGAAGCGGAAATGAAATAACATTAATGTTGCAAGAAGAATATTTAGCCATAGAAATTCCCACATTCCTTCAAATATCTCTGGCAATTGATGCCATATTTATATATGTTTTAATTGGCTTTTAAAAGACAAAGAAAGAAAAAATCCGAAAATTAATTTCGCTGACAGACAAGCTGTCAATAAATTGTTCTTTAAATTTTATTGGAAAACAAAAACAAACACAAAAGAAAACATCTTTTTCTTTCAATATTTTTTAAGTCAACACTAAATTTAACTCCTGCTATCATCTTCTTAAAAATAAACCCAACAACAATAAAGAAAAGCAAAACAAACAAAAATAAAAACGACTACATAACAAGGCAAGCACAAGGCACTGAAATATAAAATTAAAATGCTAATAAATATGGTCCCGAAACATTTTTGCATGTACGCACGCGTCTTAAACAAATTAATACCCGGAGACCTTTTCAAACGCAATTTCTGTCATCACCTCAATAAATGCACTAGCACAGATACAGATACAGAATTACAGGGCCACTCAAACGATACGCTCGTATTGACTTTAAACACTTAAATTGCCACTGCGACTTGGCTTTAGCCGTTGTACTACGCGCAAGCATGCAAGACCACATGTGGCTACATTTTACTCCAAGGAAAAAAAGGGAAAAATTATGAGCCCAGTTGAAACAAAAACAAAAAGCCAACATGGTACTGCAATAGTAAAAATGTTAGAAAATGTTGTTAAAATGTTATCAAAACGATTAAATTTTGAAATGAAAAACCTTTTAAACCAAAAACCTTCTCAACTGCCACCGACTAATAATAGGCTTATATGTACTGGCACATTACTCCTCTCTATTTGCTCTTTCCAAAAAAACAAAAAACATAAAAACAAAAACAAATAAGGCATCAACGAAAAATAGGTTCGTTTTTTTTTGTTGTTTATTGGCGTATATTTATAACAAGCTTTACACAAATATCATAAAGTGGTTGCCCATGTGTGGGACGCAGCACCAAATCAGTTTTCCTTTTGTTTTTCCAAGTGTGATCAGACGTACTACAACATTTTCTGTGGCAAAGACATCACCAGTGCAATACACATCACATCACGCTGAAAGACACGCAAAAATCAAAAACAAAAAAAGGCGTCCAATATACATTTAAGGAGAGTCTAGAAAAATACAACACAGAACAGAAAACCCTTCAAAACTTTACAGCTCTAACAGATGCAATAGGCCATTGAAAATATGTTTACTTACACGCTACACTTAAATGTAAGTCTTAAACACATGTTCCATCCGTTAGTAACTATGGAATTATGAATTGAGTAATTGTATTACTTTACAGTTTTTGGGTAATTTTTCCTTTTTACATCAACAAAACGAAATATAAAAAAGAGTTTGGCAAATACTCTTTAGGTTTAGGTCGGAGTGGTAGCTCTGATATCACAAAGCTCACATAAGCACGCATAGCGGCCCGTTGTGATGCCACGGGTGAACGCAGTCCCTGTACTAACCAAGTTCCACCAAAATCAGGGAAAAGGAAGAAGTTGGTCAGCGCAAGGGCTGCACAACAAAAGCACGACTACCCGGCACTGGAAAACCAGCCAGAAAGTTTGATGAACGAAGCTATATCCTAGATGTCACTAGTGATAGCTCCGTTAAGCTAACAAGGAATGGGGAGCCAAATAACTTATATCTACACCTAGCAAGAGACGGGCACTGGCAAAGAAAGTGAACAACAGTCTCATCTTCCTCAGTGGACCTGCATCCACGGCAGAGGTCGTTGAAAGAGAGCCTCATTCTTTCCGCGTGTCTACCCATGACGCAATGACCTGTAAGCACGGCACTGTAGTCGAGATGACATCACGACCAAGACCAAGTAATTGGTTGGTACGCCTTCTATCCATCTTGGGCCAGGTGAGCCTAGCGTTGGAGCAGGACTCCTCATTGACCCAGGATAGGTTGGCGTCCCGAAAGAACCTCCGCGCAATGGTCAACTTGACCGAGGCAAGTGGCATACCTAATTCAACAGAAGAGGATTCCGGAAGGAGCGCACCAGCTCTGGCGAGCTCGTCGGCCCTACAGTTTCCCGAAATTCCACTGTGGCCGGGGACCCACACCAGAGAGATACTGGTGAAGCGCGCCGAGAGAAGGTCCAGACAGCGGCGACATTCGCTAACGATCCTAGAGTTAATCACGGAATCCGATAGAGATCCTATCGCGGCCTGACTATCAGAGGATCCATTGAGCGGCCCGGTAAATTGCCATCACCTCCGCCTGAAACACACTGCAGTAGTCCGGCAGACGGAGAGAAATATTCAGGTCCAGTTTCCCAGAGTAGACACCGCTCCCAACCCCATTATCGAGTTTAGAGCCGTCGGTATATATATCCAGGACTTCCGGGGGGACGACCGTATTAGGATTCCAGTCATCCCTAAATATTCTGAAACTCAATAAAAATTGTCCTGAAAAGTTCTTCAAAAATCTGTCGTTTGATGTCGATTTTTAGCTGCAGATCCCGTTGCTCATTGATAAAGTTAACCCTCACAACATGAGTGGTGTGAGAAGCTAGTTCGTAATTCTAACTAAAGCAAGTAAGTAATTAAGTACATTTAAATCTTTTGGTACTTTTAGAATTCGGATTGGTTATATATAAAAAGTACTTTGCTAACTAACAGTAATAAAATAAAATAAAAACATATAACAGTAGAGTCCTTTGGATTCCACTCAGCCAATTTCTAGGTTTGTAGCGACTTTTTTCCAGGATAAACACTGAATATTGTATTGTAAGTGAATAGTTTGAATTTATTGAGTACATTTTGAAAGCTAAGGTTGACGTTGATTTTTTCTCTTTAATTTTCAATTTCGTCCCAACTTCATCATCAGATGAAAAGGATGAAAAGGAGAGGAAAAAATTAAGCACAATCTAGCCATGCATATGCAAAATTTTTGATGACGGTGATGAACTGGAAAAATCCAGTAGCGTGTCTTTTAAAGGGAGTACTTTTAACAGTTAAATTTTATTTTTTAATTCTTTTTTTTTTTTAGATAAGAATCCTATTAGGCGAAATATAAATCACTGTTTCACTCAGCAACTATTCTAAATCATACACCTTGCCTGGCATACCATACGCTGCAGAGAAATGTATTCAAAATTGATATGATTGGTTGTTGTATCCACATGTTACCAGAAATAAGGATTGCAAAAAAAAACTTGATAAATTTTTCAAAAGTTTTCTTCAAAAATGTTTTAAAAAAATCTTGGCAGACGTCACTGCAATAATGTATATAGTTATGTTGCATGCAACACCCAATGCTGTTTTTTTTTTGCCACATATGCAAAAGAGAAGAAAAATCTGTGTACACAGTGTGTTGCACCAGTATGAGGCAAGCAATGTTAAGTAAAGTAAAGCGCTTACAAGGCAATTATTGCTATTTTATGAAACTGACCAAGTCGTAGTTTAAGACTGATTGACAAATAAATTTAGATGCATGCGTGTCGATAGAATTCTCTCTCAAAACACATTTGCATTGTCCATATTTTTTCGAAAAGAAACGAGCATTTTTCCCACTTTTTTTTTTGCTCATTTTTATTTTATATTTTTTTAAGTCTTCTGTGGCTGTCGTTTTGCAGGCACCAACCACAACGTCAAGGTATTCCTGTGTTTTACATCGACTGAATGGCTTGGTTGGCAGGCTGTATATGTATGTTTGGAATGGATTGACTAACTTGCCGGTTTGACTGACTAGTTTAACTAAATGATGATATCTTTGCAAGACTTAGAGTTTAAAACGTAAAGAAAATGAAAAAGGAAAACCGGTGGGTGCTTATTTAATGCCCTGTGAGAGAGGAAAGTGATCTTGTTTTTGTTTTCTATAACCATAAATAAGAACATTTCGACTAATGGCTGCTTACCGTATCCACATCGATCTTGCTATAGAAAAATAGTTTTTTTTTTGTTTTTGTTGTCTTTGGAGTTTTTTTTTCAAATCGTTTTCCTTTTATTCTAATGAGTTTTCCATTTCACTTTATTAGTTGCATTTGTAAGTGAAACGTAATGCAAACGGCTGCCAGGCTACCAGCCTGCCAGTTTCCCAACCAACCTTACAATTGTCATTTTCTAAACTAATTAAAGACCAAATTTTTTGCTTTTCAAGCAAATCAAATTGAGTAGAGAAAACAAATATTTAAATTCTATTCAATTCAATTCAATTCAGATTATGCAGATGTTTATGGCAATCGATACAAAGTACCAGTTGGGTATTAAATAACAAGGAAGTTAAGAAAACTCTTTCAATTTCTATTGCAGTCAAAAGCCAGAAGGTGCTTATTTCGTAGCATTTTTTCTCGTCCAATTTTTTTTTCTTCTCTTTCATGGATCGTCAAACAAACCATTGGTGAAATGTCTTGGCATTCGATGTCATTAGATTATTTAATTTCCTTGTACAGAATGTCACTTCGAAGTGATCTGGTTAGTAAATCAATGTCATTCGGATTGTATGTACATACATTTGTTTTATTATAATTTTTTGAATTTTTCATTAAGGAATTATATTATATTAAACGTTATAAATGTTTTAATCCTGCAAGGAAAAACACTTTAGCTGGAGAGAAATTAATATCCACCATAAGGAAAATTATCACAAAGAAGTGTAAAGATGTACCCCGAATATTCTACGAAATTTTAAATTTTCTATTAATATTTAAATCGATCTCTAAGTTAGAAAATGTATTGATTTTTTACTCTACAATTGCGCATTTAAATTGTGGAATTTTTATAACAGCTTAAATAGGCATAATTGCAAAAAGGCTATGTATAATGTGGGAATGTTAATTGCTTGCGTGGTGTTTGGGAATTCAGCCACTAAGGAGTTTTTACACATTTATTTTTTTTGTTTTAAGATTATAGACCCATAGCTATTGTGAGTGCATTTATCTGTAATATTAGAAATTTTCATCACTTAAGTGAAACGTTTCATTTGAAAATGGCACATAAAGTTTTATAGACATTATTACAGTTTTAAAGAGTAAAATCAGTCCAAAATCATTAAAAAAAAGCCAAAGGTTTGACTCAGCAAACTACAGATTTTTTTTAATGAATTGTGAACATAAAAATCGATAACCAGATCATAAGACTAAAGTAAACCGATAAAGTGCCCTGTCGGCAATAGAAATTATTGCCTTTTTTTCTTAAGGCAATCAGATTATTATGTGGAGATTTCAGATGGCTTCTTGGTGCCTGAACTACTTAACTTTCCTGACGACAATGAAGGAACTTGTTTAAAACTAGAAGAAATAAAATCAAACATGTTCAACAAATTCCTGAAGCATTCCTCCTTAATCAAGAAAGTATGAAAATTTTTAATTAAAAAAAAAAGACTGAGGAAAGCCAAGTTCAGCTTAATCAAGTTAGAGCACATTACATCCATCAATAGATCAGAATGCAAGTGAGGCCAATGTATGTAACAGCTACTATCCAAATACTTTCTAACTGATTCTCCAACCAAAGGAAATAGTCTTGCAATCCATAACATTTAATTACATACATAATTGGCCATTACAACCCTTCAGTCAGGATTACGGCCTAGCCTCAGAGTTTTTGCCAGAAATCTGCTGAGAGGAAGTCGCCGAAGAAATACTTTTTGTATTTTGTTTTTGATGTCTGACCTGGGATTCGAACTCGGGCCTTTCGTCTAATAAGCCAACACACTACCTACTAGACATTTAATTTAATTTATTTTTTTTTATTTTTTTTTTTTTTTTACAATACCTCCATGTAACTAGCTCTTTTCTATTGTCTATTATTGTCAAGTAACATTTTATAATTGTACACATCAATATGAACAATCTTAATAAATACGACAGTTTAAAATTTGGTAAGAATGTCTTAAAACGTAATGCTAGTCTGTAATAGTTTTTGGTTTATAGGAACATCGATTTTTAATTAAAACCAAATGTTATTCATTTTCTTTAATCACAATAAATACACTCTCAAAAAAAAAGTAGAATAAATAAAATGCGTACAATTTATTGTTTTTGTTTTATTTAGGAACAATAATCTTGATAAAGTATTCGACATCAGTTTATTATGATCACAGAGAAGCCATTAAATCCAATGTGTGTATGTGGCATTATTTTAGATCTTGACTGAAACATGCAAAATAGACCAACGCTAAAAGCAATATTGCAACATACAACAAGAACAACACAGCTACACAATGAACGACAACAATAAATTTAAGAACTTAAAAACGTGGTTTATATCGCCTGCTTAAGTTCTTTTTGTCTTTTTTTTTTTTTTTTTGGTTAAGAACCACGAAAACCACGCGTCTGGTTGCTTTACTTCTACGCGAATGTTTCGGTTTGTATGTTGGTTTGCAAACGAAAGTGAAACTGCAAGCAAAAAAAAAAGGAAATTTTGATACTCAGTTTAACAAGGGCAAACCACTCGTATATGGAGCAAATCAGCCAAATGTTGTAGCCAAAAAAAAAAAGGTGGACCAAAATGTAAAAAAAAAAATGTAAAATAAAATAAAAAAAAAGTGGATAAATGCAGAAAAGAAAGAAAACGCCAACAACAAATCGATTGATCGTTTACATGACACTTTTTTCGGTGGACTTCAAGACAGCCAAGAATGACAGAGACAGACTTCTCTCAACCAAGTGAATTGAACCAGTGAGCGAAATCTTTAAGGGGAACAAAAGCGATTACGAAATACGCTATGCCGGTATACATACTATATTTCAATTTTTAAATTTTTAAAATGTAAGGAATAAAGACCACTTGTACCAACAATATGTATAGAAAGAATTAAAAACATAAAATTAAACTTTACTTCAAGGTTGGTGGATATATGGAACAACATGCCTTTATATTATAATCTAAATGGATATTAAATTTTATCAACCCTCTAAAAATATACATAGATGGAAACGAACCTTAGCAACTTCTCCGAAGGCATGGAAACAAATCTGTGTAGATCAGGCTGAACCGTTACAGTTTTCCAAGTAGAAGTCTATGCCACAAAAAATATACGCAACAATTAATTGTTGCTATGTTAGGTTAGGTTAGGTCGGAGTGGTAGCTCTGATATCACAAAGCTCACTTGAGCACGCATAGCGGCCCGTTGTGATGCCACGGGTGAACGCAGGCCCTGTACTAACCAAGTTCCACCAAAATCAGAGAAAAGGAGGAAGTTGGTCAGCGCAAGGTCTGCACAACAAAAGCACGACTACCCCGCACTGGAAAACCAGCCAGAAAGTTTGATGAACGAAGCTATATCCTTGATGTCAATAGATGATAGCTCCGTTAAACTAACAAGGGGCCAAATAACCTATATCTATACCTAGCAAGAGACGGGCACTGGCAGAGAAAGTGAACAACAGTCTCCTCTTCCTCAGTAGACCTGCATCCACGGCAAAAGTCGTTGAAAGGGAGCCTCATTCTTTCCGCGTGTCTACCCATGACGCAATGGCCTGTAAGCACCGCCACTGTAGTCGAGATGACATCACGACCAAGACCAAGTAATCGGTTGGTACGCCTTCTATCCATCCTGGGCCAGGTGAGTCTAGCGGTGGAGCAGGACTCCTCATTGACCCAGGATAGGTTGGCGTCCCGAAAGAACGTCCGCGCAATGGTCAACTTGACCGAGGCAAGTGGCATACCCAATTCAACAGAAGAGGATTCCGGAAGGAGCGCACCAGCTCTGGCGAGCTCGTCTGCCCTACAGTTTCCCGGAATTCCACTGTGGCCGGGGACCCACACCAGAGAGACACTGGAGAAGCGCCCAGAAAGAAGGTCAAGACAGCGGCGACAATCCCTAACGATCCTAGAGTTAATCACGGAACTCGATAGAGATATTATCGCGGCCTGACTATCAGAGAAGATCGAGACGCGAGTGAAAGGAGCATCGTTGACGAGGATCCATTGCGCGGCTCGGTAAATCGCCATCACCTCCGTCTGAAACACACTGCAGTAGTCCGGCAGACGGAGAGAAATATTCAGGTCCAGATTCCCAGAGTAGACGCCGCTCCCAACCCCATTATCGAGTCTAAGATAGTTTTTTAGCGATAAGATATTTGAATTATTTTACCTTTAAACACCTTGAATATCCTTGAAATAATTCTATCGCAAATTATACCACTCTGGTGAAGATATTCTAAACTGTGGTGAGCCTGAACTGCAATAATAAATAATAATATTAAGGGCTTCTAACATGCTCTCGTAAAACTTTTAATACTTGCCTACTTATTTACTAATTATAACCCTTTATGTAATAACGACCTAGCTTATGACACCACTTTAGTTGTGTGTTCTAATTTTATCCATAACTGACGGGCCATATAGTTCGAACGAAAGATTTTTTTTTGAGACTTTTATTGGCAATTTTATTTACTCCCAGAGTTTTTTGCCAGATATCCGCTTAGATTTCTTCCAACACACCTGCAACTAGACTATGACGACTAGTTAATTATTAAAGCATAAAAATATAATATAGTGGGTTACAATTTCACCAGGACTTTTACAAGTCCTACGTGTTTTACTCTACTTACAAATGAACTTTTTTTCCAATCGAAAATATATGATCGAAGTTCTAAGATAAATATTGAGAGTACAATACAATACACAAAACAAATCTACTTTACTTTATAGAAATGTTTCAGGACTGAATAAAGCCATTCAAATAAATTCAATATTTCGATGTTTTGTTGTTTTTGCATTGAAAAATCAAAACTGAACTGAACTGAAAATAGTATCGAATCGAAGCTTATCGTATAGAATGAACCGAATAAACGTGACAATGTTTTAAACGAGTGTTATTCTTGCTGTTCTCTTGATTGTTGTTGTTCTTGTTGTTGATCGCTTAGAACCTAATGAGAGTGACAAGTAATGGTTTGTCATACGACGTGTCTGTAAACGTAAATGTCATTGTAGTTTTATGTTTTTATTGTTGTTTGTGTGGTTGTCGTTATTTGTTTCAATTCCAAAGAACTTTATGTTTCTTTTGTTGTTGTCATGTTTTTAATTCTTTTTTTTTTTGCATTTTTATTAGTTCACGATCAAACAAACTAACAAAAAAAAAATCGCATTTAGAACTCAAAACTCAGTATCAAATAATTGCAGAACGGCCACTGCCCCTGTTTTGTGAATCGAGTTTATCAGCGATTGGTTTTGTCTCGTTACACAAATTCGTTACAAATGAAAATGAAATGAAAAGTTTTTTTTCGTGGTGGTTGTTGTTACAGTTGCTATTGCTCTGTTCTAGAAATACAATTTCCAATTTATTTACTGACAATTTTACAATGCAAATGGGTGGAGGTCTGTATCAGTGTTTTTTGTTATGATTTTTTTCTTTTTTTTTTATTAAAACAAACAACGCCTTGCCTACTAAAGGACTAACACTAGCTGGCTATTTGACTGTCTTGCCTGTTGACAACAATAATTATTTTTTACAGATCCAATCAAGTTGAAAGACAACCAATTGATTCTAATTGAAAATGAGAACAAGAGACAAATTTCCATCTCAAGGTTGCAAAAGTTTAAGGATATTCATTAGAATTTTTGTTTGTTTTGAAATTACAACAATTTCTAACTTTAACTCAAATACGAACCGAAATTGAACGTGTTGTGATGGAATCCGCTCAAATATAGTCGTGCAGTTCAACGAACTTGGATTCGATTTCAGCACAACAAAAACTACTGCCTGTATATTCCCTCAAATAAAAATTCCCCACACTGATTCATCTAATAAGAAAATCTCCTTGCAATAACTCAGTAAAATTCTATAGAATCAATGCGATTAAATGTGTTAAACCGCCATAATTTGAATTTATTTTTAGGCTGAAACAAAATCAAATCACACACAAAATGTACTTACCCATCTTCTTATTCTTCTTGGGATATCTTAATAAAAGACGAAATAAGATCATTAAGAAATTACAAATAATTTCCGGTTGTCTTTGGATCATCCGGTCGCAACTGAAGTAAAAGAAGAAGGAAATAACAATGCGTCATAATTTGGTAAAAAAAAAAAAAATTTTTTTTGTCTGAATTTTATTTTTGACGGCACTTATACGAAAAGTTCACTATTTTTCCATTACTAGCCAGTATAAACAGTCGCTAGACCACATTCTTTAATTTTCTTAATAATTTAAATTCAATTTCTTGTTATTATTGTAGCAGTTCAAAGATTATAAATGACGTCGATACAAGGCAACAAGCAAAAAAAAAAGAAAAAAACTAAAGATCAGGTATAAAAAATATTTGCAAGGTCAGCTGCTAAATAAGGTTGATATTTTAAATCATTTACTTCGTCATTCATGCATTCATTCACTCATTCTTGGCTCAGTTTTTTGCTGTATTTTTTTTTTTTTTGCTCTGGAAGCCAGCCAACACATAAATTTCACATGATGTTTAAATAAATGGAATTCCCTGCAACAAAACGTTGAAACAGTAACATTTTTTTTCTGGTTTTTAAATAAACTTCAGTTTTTTAAAACACTGCCGGGAAACATAATATACATTTTAAAGTTTCATACAAAAATACAACAATATAAGAAGTCTATTTGACATCATAAAATATTTAACCGTAGATCGAACTTTCTGTCAAAAATGATACATTTCATTTTTTGAGACAATATAACTTAAATTCAGAAAAATATGAAGTTAATTTATGTCTTTAAAAAAGCAACAAAGGCAAAATTTTATAAGAAATGGGCCTAGTGTGGGAATTGGATCAAGTGAGCTGGATAGGCATAGTCTCAATGATTACAAAACAGGTTTCTTTATGGTCGTGTGTTACTTGGGACTGGAGATATAGGCGTCGAAGCTAATTAAGCTTGAAGCTTCAAATGAATATAAATAAAGTAAAAATCGGATAAAAAATGGACCTAGTGGGGCAAATGGACCTAGTGGGCTGGATAGCCATAGTCTTAAGATTTCCAAAACAGGTTTCCTTACGGATGACCTTTACTTGGGACCTGAGATATAGCCGTCGAAGTTAATTAATGTTTTCAAATAAGCAACAAAGGCAAAATCGGTATTCCAGTGCGCTGGATAGCTATAGTCTCCAGGATTCCAAAACATGTTTCTTTATGGTCGTGCGTTACGCGGAACCGGATATATGATAAAGTGCTCTATGTAAATACGGATAAAAATTAAATTTTAGTTAAATGGACTTAAAAATTTTAATAATTCTCATTGAGTTCATATGTATTTATATGTATATATACAACAAAATGTCGTATTTTTCGCAAGTTGTATTTTTTTGGTAGATGACTTGCATTTTTTACTTGTTGATTATTTGTATTTTTAGGTCGATGACTTGCATTTTTCTTGGTCGATGACTTGCATTTTACTTGGTCAATGACTTGCATTTTTCTTGGTCAATGACTTGCATTTTTCTTGGTCGATGATTTGCATTTTTCTTGTTCGATGACTTGCATTTTTTTTGGTCTATGACTTGCATTTCTTGGCCGATGACTTGCATTTTTCTTGGTCGATAACTTGCATTTTGCTTGGTCAATGATTGCATTTTTTTTGGTCGATGATTTGCATTTTTCTTGGTCGATGACTTGCATTTCTTGGTCAATGACTTGCATTTCTTGCTCGATGACTTGCATTTTTCTTGGTTGATGATTTGCATTTCTTGGTCGATGACTTGCATTTCTTGGTCGATGACTTGCATTTTTCTTGGTCGATAACTTGCATTTTTCTTGGTCAATGGCTTGCATTTTTTTTGGTCGATGATTTGCATTTTTCTTGGTCGATGACTTGCATTTCTTGGTCAATGACTTGCATTTCTTGGTCGATGACTTGCATTTTTCTTGGTCGATAACTTGCATTTTTCTTGGTCAATGGCTTGCATTTTTTTTGGTCGATGATTTGCATTTTTCTTGGTCGATGACTTGCATTTCTTGGTCAATGACTTGCATTTTTTGGTCGATGACTTGCATTTTTCTTGGTCGATGATTTGCATTTTTTGGTCAATGACTTTCATTTTTCTTGGTAGATGACTTGTATTTTTCTTGGTCGATGATTTGCATTTTTCTTGGTCGAAGATTTGCATTTCTTGGTTGATGACTTGTATTTTTTTTTTGGTCGATGTCTTGCATTTCTTGGTCGATGACTTGTATTTTTCTTGGTGATGACCTGCATTTTTTTGGTGGATTTTTGGTCGGTTATGGAGTATTAACATAAGGCGACTTGGAGAATGCAGGCGTTGGAAGGTACATATCGAGGAAGCCCTGTTATCGATTGGTTGATTATTTGCATTTCTTGGTCGATGACTTGCATTTCTTGGTCGATGACTTGTATTTTTCTTGGTCGATGATTTGCATTTTTCTTGGTCGAAGATTTGCATTTCTTGGTTGATGACTTGTATTTTTTTTTGGTCGATGACTTGCATTTCTTGGTCGATGACTTGTATTTTTCTTGGTGATGACCTGCATTTTTTTGGTGGATTTTTGGTCGGTTATAGAGTATTAACATAAGGCGACTTGGAGGATGCAGGCGTTGGAAGGTACATATCGAGGAAGCCCTGTTATCCATTGGTGTGACCAACTGGCGTAGGGGCGTAAGAAGCAAAGGCGCCTGGAAGGATGTGTTAAGGCAGGCCGAAATCCGTTAATCGGGCTGTTAATGGCCAATTAAGTAAGTAAGATTTGCATTTTTATGCTGCAATGTACAGCATGTCAAAAATGTTGACGTAAATTTCATAAAAGTGATAACAAAATGTAATAATGTGTAATAGTTTTATTAAAATGAATTAGAATAATTAAACATATTTGAAGTTTGTAAAAAAAATCTTTCAATAATTTGCAAAATTCTATGAAATACAAGTATGTATAATAAAAGTGATACATAAGCTAGAATTATGAAGTTTTTTTAAGGCTCAATCTACGGTTAAAATCGTATTCAAATATTAAAAACAACAGCTCCTTGACAGTCTACTGTCTAAATAGTTAATTTGTTTCAATTGATTTTAGGATATGAGACAAAACAAAACAATTTCCTGGATTTGTATTTCCATGGTCTAAAAACAAAAGACTTAAGGAACAAGCATTAAAAACAATACATTATCAACTATCGATACGAACGGTATGCTATTAATCTTAACAAACTCCGTAAATATGCGACTGAACAAAAGAAAAGTAAATTTTATTGGAAAACAATTATAGACAAGGCCTATAAAATTTTGCAGCTGATAGAGCCAGTATGGTAGTATGGTACTTACCTTCACAGTGATAACGAAAATGATGAATACGAATTGTCACATGGCCAGAAGTGCAACTATAGAACATCGATTTTTATAAAGCTTATGCCGAATGGGTACCCATTACCCTTATTACCAATGGTAAAAAGGGGGTGATCTTAAAATGACGATGAAGGACATCCAGCAGAGATAATAAAAACTGTTATGAAATTCAAAAAGGAATATTATTAGAAGCCACGGAACACATTATTACAGCCCACATTGGAAGCAATTATTTGCATTTGTGGTATCAGACAGATCTCATCATTAGAGATCTGCACCGAAGACAATTGATGAACTTAAATTGAGCATTCGTCGAATGCACATCAATAATGTATTTTTTGTTTTGTATTAGATTTGTTCAAATGTTACAAAAATGTTTTTAAACTTTTATCACCAGCAATAATGTGTTATTATTTGAGCAATAATATTAAAAATTTTAATTATTTTCTGTCAAATTGTGTTTTTAAAATCGTTTTTATTTCAATAACAAGGAATGCATATTTGGTGCTGGTTTTTATTATTTTTTTTTACTAAATACGAGTTCTGTTCACTTTTTTTTTTTTGCTTATAATTTATTTAAAATACTTTTTTTTGTTATTTTATTTTGTTATAATAACTGTAAATTAAACAGGTTTTTGTCTGTCTTTTGTTTAAATTGACAAATAATAATAATAATAAAAAAGATAGAAATTAAATATGTTAACATTTTTAATGACCATTTGTTGTCAACTCCAAACAATTGCTGATAAAATGCTAAAATATTTGAAAATATTATTATATTTTATTTTCTTCAACATGCTAATATTTAAAAATATTTGATTGAATTTTCAGTTTTTTTTTTTTTTTGTTATCGAATATTGAAAGGTCAAGTGCATAAATAAAAACAAAAAAAATATTCTACTCGTGTTTTGTGTGTTTACAAAAGTTTTTATTTCGAATTTTGCAAAATTTTAATATCGTTTAAAACCTTTTTGTTGAATATAAAATTTAAGATTTTTTTTTATTTTTTCTTCGTCTTGATCTTCATCAGATTTCAGATTGCAGATTGTCGTCATCATTACGTTTATAATAATTGCCTGTCTATCTACCTGTTTAACAGTTTAAATTAAAATTTGTTTTTAATTGTCTTATTAATTATCTACTTTTATTTGTTACTAATTTAATTAAAGAACCTTATAATTAGAGAAAAAAAAAAACCTGTTTATTTTAAAACCACATAATTAATATTTTAAATATTAGTGAACAAAATTATTCTTGTTTATTTATTTTTTAAAATATTATGTATTGGCGCCATCAAAAATTATATGGTATTCGAATATCAATATCTGTCCAAAAAGATTTTAATTCGAAAACAAATTTAAGGCAAAAAGGTTCCTTAAAAACAATATATTTTAGTGCAAGGCTTTAGTTTTCATCTTTATGTCCCTAATTTAAGATACACCGTTACCCTTAGCAAATATATATATGATATATATATCAAAACTAATAAAGCGTCCAAGCAACACTCGCAAATACTAGATTGTAAACTTTTATTTTTCATGTCTGAGTACAGTATGTACCAGCAACCACGCTTTATAAAGGGTCCGCCAAATAACTTTTTTTTTGAAAATGCTTTAAAAAAAAACTACTGAATATTTTCTCAAATTTCTTTTTTTATTTGAAAGTACAATCCTTCCGGTTAATAATGGAAAATAATTTTACTCATATGGCTGCCTCGGCTGGCCATGCAGTAGCCTACACGATCAATCCAATTTTTAAGCACATTATCGATTGTGTGCAGCTGTATTTCACCAATGGCTTCACGAATATTGTGCTTTAAAGCGTCAATTGTATCTGGCTTGTCGGCATAACACTTATGTTTGACGGCACCCCACAAATAATAGTCCAACGGTGTCAAATCGCAGCTCTGAGGTGGCCAAACGACATCAGCTCTGCGGCTGATAATGCGATCTTCAAAAACAGGGCGCAAAACATCGAGTGTAGCTTCGGCTGTGTGACACGTAGCGCCGTCCTGTTGAAACCAAATGTTACCAATATCCTCCTCTTCAATTTTTGTGAACAAAAATTCGTTCAACATGGCCCGATAACGATCGCCATTGACTGTAACGGCCACTCCTTGCTCATTTTCGAATTATGCCTCTGGACCAAAATCCGCACCAAACAGTGATTCGTTTTGGGTGCGTCGGCTTTTCAATGTATGCGTGCGGGTTTTCTGTGCCTCAAATGCGACAATTTTGCTTCTTTACATACCCGCCAAGATCATAATGAGCTTCATCTGAAAAGATGATTTTATTTGCCAAAATCGGCATATTCTGTAAGTCGATCGCAGGCCCACTTAGCGAAGCGAAAACGCATTGGATGGTCAATTGTCTTCAACTGCTAAACCAATTGGATTTTGTATGGCGTCATACCAAGATCTTTATGCAAAATTCGTCTCAATGATGTCTCCGAAATGTTCAATTGTTGAGAACGACGGTGAATTCATGTTGATGGCGCTTCATGCACACTTTCTGCCGCAGCAGCAATATTCTCGGGGGTACGCACTGTTTTTGGCTTTTGACGCTTTGGTTTATCGATGAGGATGCCAGTTTCTTTCACTTTTTTCACAAGATAACGAACGTACGGAGCTGACGGTGCTTCTCTTCTTCTCCAAAAATCCGTACGCAATTTTTGCACACATTCTGCAACATTACCATGATTTTCAAAGTAATGTCGCAATATTTCCCAGCGTTGTTCAAGCGTATACACAACCATGTTCGTTCAGCGGAAGGATAAAACTAATTATCTGTCAAATCAGACATTAATTTTTTTTTTGTAAATTTCATTTTGCTTCTTTTGAAACCCAAGATTTTTGGAAGCTTGAAAAATCCAACCAGTCGAGTCGTTTATAACCGAGAGAGCATCCGCGTTTTGTAGACACACAATTAAGGTATGTATATGTGTTTACCAACAACCTTTTCCCAATAGATGTCCAGACCGCCAAATGAGCTAAGTGTTACCATTCACGAAATAAGCACTAGTTGAAAAAAAACGTTAGATGGCGGACCCTTTATATTGTTTTTCAACACTTAGTTAATAATGCAAGGAAACTTTTATAGTTTTTAAAAATATTTGCAATATTACTTTGCAAATGATAACAATAAAAAAGAACTAGAGCAACAGGTTATCTCAATTGTTCAATTTATTCACATTGTATCATCTTCACATTGAATATACTACGCTCCTCATGGTATTAAGAATAAAGTATGCTGGAAATCCTTTCTTTGAGAAGGCCGTAATCCTGACTGAAGGGTTGTAATGGTCAATTATGTATGTATGTATTATGTAGAATAGAGTGTCAAACGCCTCAAACGCACTCTTCTCTTCCTCTAATTTTTCACATCGTCTTCACCTTGATCTTTCCATCGGATCCTCGATAGTTCTCTTTTGCGCTTTTCTCTGATACATATTCGAAAGATTTTTTCGCCGGAGCCTCTTCATATATAGGCACGGCATGTCCAACGACGTTGACGACTTGATTTAGCAGCTTGAGGGCCGTGTTTTTAAAAAAGCAAAAATAAAATTGTTTTCGGCATTTGCTCTTATTGCCAAAAAGTACTTGGAAAAGACTTTGAATTACTTCTAAGCTCTCTACAAAGATATCAATTTCCTTTGCGTCCAATTCCAATGGCGCTGATTTTCGCTTTGAAAACAGAACAATAGGCGAATAACTTAATGAACTTCGACGTCTAAAAGTTTTACCGATAAATTATTAGGTGTATCGTCAGATATACATATAAGTATGAAAGTCCACTTGTCTCCTTCCATTTCGATGTAGAACATCTAAAATATAATTTATGATCGTCTCAATTTTGCCTCAACCTAATTATATTTCACAAATCTTCAATACGCTCCATAAATTAAAATATTTTCACAAATCACTTTTGCTTTCCTTTAAAACCTCTCTAAACCTATACACTTTTCTCATCCTCGAACATCCATTAAAATTGCAAACCACTGGCCCATTAATCTTATCCAATATAGGCAGGCCGGCAAGCAAAAAATATAATTTTCGACTCATTATAATGTGCCCTGAAAAATGTACAATAAAAAGGAAAATTCACTGTTTTCAGTCTACTACTCCATTTAATATTTTACAACATATCATAAATCTTTAGTCACAAAAAAAGAACTGCAAACCTACACTTCTATTTTTGGTTTCATGCGTTTTAGGCAACTGGTAGTGCATTATGGAAAACAAAACATAAATAAAGAAAAAAACTGAAAAAGCAAAAGCAAAAGTTTACTTATGGAAGGATATCTTTTGTTAAATGATTTAGAATTGTGTCCGCTTGTGCTTGCATATGCTATAAATTCGTAAAATATTGTAGTTACAGTATCTTTATAATTCACACTTTGAAAATATTTTATTAATCAGTAGCTAGAGAGAGAGAGAAAGGAACTCAAGTGACCGAGGGTTTATAATAATGGCAGATCACAACATTGGTGGGGTTATAATTTATGACTGTCAGCATGACTTACCGCAGAGTTTAAGGGCTCACTATGTTACACATAGTAAATAGAAGAAGACCATGTTGGTTTCAACCTGTGCTTAAGTTCACAGGTTGATTAATAACTCTGTTATAAGTGATTTTTTTTTTATTCTAAGGTTTTCATTCACTGGTGAATAAACACCAATAATGAAAGAAAATTGCATTTTAAAATCTAAATCAATTTTATAAAGAAATAGTGGGGAAATTCACACAACTTTGTATCGTGTATGTTGTATTGAATACATTTGTTCTTTGTGAACGCTCAATGCTATGCTGTATTGTGTATTTCGTGGCGTTCAAAAAAATGTGATAGCCCGAAACCAACACAACATATGAAAACATAACACTTTTTTTTCATTCACAGAATTTGATAGCACGAAACCAATACAACTTTTCAAAACATATGTGGGCAATTCACACAACTTTGTATCGTATATGTTGTATTGAATACATTTGTTTCTTTGTGAACGCTCAATGCTATGCTGTATTGTGTATTTCGTGGCGTTCAAAAAAATGTGATAGCCCGAAACCAACACAACATATGAAAACATATACACATTTTTTTCATTCACACAATTTGATAGCACGAAACCAATACAACTTTTCAAAACATATGGAAAAAATGTGTATATGTGTATCAGATTTTTATATGAAAATTATCAACAACAATCATACACTGTTGTAGGTTCTTCCAACAATACAATGAATACAACGATACAACGGCTTGTGTGAATTGACCAATTGAAAAAATGCGTATAAGTGTATCAGATTTTTATATGAAAATTATCAACAACAACAATACACTGTTGTATGTTCTTCCAACAATACAATGAATACAACAATACAACGGCTTGTGTGAATTCTGTTATATTCGTTGTAAAATTTCTACATTCATTTATTATTAAAGAAAAATACATATATCACCTGAAGAGAGAAATGTTCTATCGACTGCCTCTCAGCAGATTTCTGGCGAAAAAAAACGCAAAAATCTGTCTTCGAAATCGTGTTTAAACTGTAGGTCCCGACACTCATATAAAAAATTAATACACACAATATAAGTTATGTGAGCAACTAGGTCGTAATCCTGACTGACTGAAGGATTCTAATGACGAATTATGTGTGTTTGTATGTTAATATCAGTTTTGGCAAATGATTTTTTAATAATTATTTTATTCATAACCTATTTAGAGAAAATAATGCTTAATACTTAGACAAACACAATAAACTTTTTTATTTATGAAGCAAGTTATGGAAAATTATTAACTATTTAAATATCTTCTTAATATTTTAAAATATTTTTTAAATGTTTTATTTGGTTTTTTTTTGCTTCCCGTTTAAATTTATTTAATTCAACTTTTATATGCAGAAATTAACTTGTTTATCATCTAGTACTTCTTGTTTTTATTTAATTTTTTTTTCTTTTGTATTTTTTGTTAAAACATAAATTAAAAATGATTTATTAACTTGAATTTATTCTACAACAATAGAGATGACAACAGACCACCGACGTATAAAAAGAACCAAAAAAAAAAAATAAAATTTTATGAATTGAATAAGTAGACGTAGATGTAGAAGTAGAAGTAGAAGCAGTGGAATTAAAATTAAAAAAAATTGATCGGTAAGGATGCAAAGTTATTTATTATAGAAAGGACTAAACAATACTGGACTATATTGTAATTAAAAAATTTATTTGTAATTCAAAATTAAATTCATAACTTGAAAAGTTACTGTATGTACATACATATGGGTTCAAAACAAAATTACTTCGTAAATCTATCTTGACCAGCACTTGCTTAAAATAGTTTAAGAATATTTTAATTTCTTCACACATATTTACTTATAAATCTTTAAATTAAACTTATCACAAAAATTGATCTTGTTACTCATACGCCTCGTCTACCATATAACAGAGTATAATTTATTCCCTCTAAAGGAATAAACATGACTGCACAAAAGACGATAAGCCCCTTTTGTTGTCTAAAAACAGGTGTAAGCGAGAAAAACAAAACAAAAATTAAACAAAAAAAAAAACAAATTGTTAAGGACTGTCTTAACAGTTGCTAAGCTTTTAAATAATCTAAAAAAAATTACAAAAATAATAATAATAAGAAAAGAACACGATGTAAATGATTTGTTAAGGATAAATTTTCCATGTTTCTAGGATTTTTTTTTTTTGTAATGTTTTTAAGTCACCACCAAATATTACAAAATTATTTACTGATTGCCGTTTTAAAAACATTAGAAGCCCTTTTATTTTAAAGAAGTTGTTGAGGTAGTAGTTGTGCTTGTGTTTAAAGTTTGTGGCTTCTTAAGTTGTTGCTGTTGGTTTTAACCAAGTGGCAAGTGTTGTTAGAGATAATGCTGGTATGATTTGTCTTCGTCTTTGTTAAAATCCATTAATAGTACAAATAATTCTTGTTCAAGGACAAAATTATAATGTACATGGGGTTATGTATGTATGTTTTTAACTAAATAAATCTCTACACAAAAAAACTACAATAATAAATACAGCCATTCATTCATACTTATTTGATAAGGAATAATAAGTGACACTCAACATGCACCTCCATGTCTTATACTGAGACATACTCCCATACTCCCATACGTACATATCTTATGTGTTGTATTGAAATGTTAAATATTGTGTCCAGATTTTATACGTAAACACATGTGCAACAACGTGTTGCAGCAATGCCAAGCAGGAGAAAAAAACCAACAAATTATTTTTTTTTTTTTTTTTGGTTACTGCTGGTCAAGAAGTAGTAAATTGCCAACAGCCGAACATAGCCACGCACAAAAAAAATATTTACGATCTTATGCGTAGGAAATAAGCTAAAGATGCCTCTATTTATCCTCCAAACGAAAACCAAAAAACAAAATACAAAAAAACCGAAAAGATGACAAATGTTTATTGGTTTTGATTTTGAATTCTATCTGCTAAGGTGGCAATAGTTCGTGGCAACAAAACAATTATTTATTATTGTTGTTGGCCACTTGTTTCTTTTTTAAGGAGACTGACTAAGATGCCAAAATATTGAAAACAAGCTAAAGATTATAAATTTAAGGGCTACACAACTATTATAATTTATAATTCGCTTTCAATACCCAACAAACATTTAATTTTAGTTCACATTATTTTTCGGAATAGTACTGGAGCGTGTATTTTAAGTTATAATACAAACAATACAATGATGCTATTTCATGTAAACTTTTGTGTTATAAAAGCAATTGCTCAGAGCCTATGCTGAACGAGTTAAGGCCTTTGAAAAGCGCTTAAGTCTTTGCAGCACATATTCTACATACTTACATACTTACATAACATACATAATTGGCCATTACAACCCTTCAGTCAGGATTACGGCCTAGCTTCTCATTTTAATCATGTTAATTTTATACATGAGTGGCGGGACCTACAGTTTACAGTCGACTCCGAACGACAGATTTTTTGAGAAGATTTTCATGGCAATTTTTACTCTCAGAGTTTTTGCCAGAAATCTGCTGAGAGGAAGTCGCCGAAGGAATATTTTTTTTTCATATTTCATTTTGATGTCTGACCTGGGATTCGAACTCGGACCTTTCGTCTAATAAGCCAACACACTACTTAATAGACCACGGCGACTTCAACATACTTCTTGTATACTTAACTACATAAAATCAATCACAACAGTGAACTTCTTTATCCAAGTTTAAGTCAAATCCTGGCCGTAGAATTTCTATAACCAAATAAAGTCGCCGATAAATATACTTCCAGCATCCAAACACGTAAAATTTTTCTATTCAAGAGATGTGAGGGATTCAAAACGCTTGGTCGATGAGGATATGCTACTGTTTATGGTACTGTTATGGCACGATATAACTTTTAATTTTATCCATAAGTGCCGGAACCTACAGCTTAAAGGCTACTCCGAACGACAGATTTTTCGACCTACTAGACTACTGCGACTTCATGTGAAAATTTCCTCATTTTTGCAAAATCTGCCACACTCAGGTCACTACTTCTCAGAGTCTCAGCGGTATGACCTATTGGTGTGAGTAGTAAGGCTTTGTCACCCGTCTAGCCGGTAGGATGGATTTAATCGCTCACGTAACAGACAAATACTCTAAATAATACCACAATTTTATTTAAAATAAAGAAAAATGTTATCTTGTTTACCAACTTTTATCAAATCAATGCTCAATACGACTCTAACCACTGCAGTATACATGAATAAAATTCAGGTGAACATAAACTTCGTTCCATGGAAGTGTTTTAATGATCTACAAATGAGCTGAGACTGTATCGATTTCCATAAAAACGATAAGTCAGAATTTTGCATAATTCTCCCGATTAGATTTCCTATTACATACAAGCCATTTGAAAATTATTTTCATAGACCGAAACAGCTATCTTCTTATAAAAACAAGAGATAAGATCAGCGTTTTGTTTTTTTTCAAATTCTTTTTTCTCTAAGTGTTCCTATTTGAGTTTATAGAAGTTTATCGTAAATTTCATCTAGAATTTCCGAATATAATTTATACGTCTTATAAAGTTTTTTACATAAAATTGCCAAGTTCTTTGAAAAATTAACAATTTAATTTTCTTTATAAAACAAATAAAAATTTTCAAATTGCTGAAAAGAATACAATTCCAATGAACTTGATGTATTTCGTTTATGTTTTTATAAAAAAGAACAACAAAAAATAGACTCTTTGGCGCCTTAAAAGATCCCCAGATGGGATAAACTTTGCAAAAAAAAAAAACTTATCAAAATTAATCTGCATAGGTAGACATAAAGTCTTTTCAAATGATATTATAATAAGACGCATTTACATATTTATTTATTATTTAATTAGAATACAATTATAAAATATATAGCAATTACTAAGAGCTGAGTAGTGTAACATATCAGATGGAATTTGAACCTACGATCCACCAGCTAATAATTTAGCACACTACCCCCACTGGACTACCAGGGCGCTCATAGAAGATATAAAACTCTTTCAATCGGTATAAGAAGTCGCCGTGGTCTAGTAGGTAGTGTGTTGGCTTATTAGACGAAAGGCTGGGGTCCGATTCCCAGGTCAGACATCAAAAAAGAAAATATGAAAGTATTTCTTCGGCGACTTCCTCTCAGCAGATTTCTGGCAAAAACTCTGAGAGTAAAAATTGCCATGAAAAGCTTCTCAAAAATCTGTCGTTCGGAGTCGACTTTAAACTGTAGGTCCCGCTACTCATCTATAAAATTAACGCACACAACACGAGTGGTGTGAGAAGTTAGGACGTTGTGCAATGGGTCAATTCGACCTCCGGGTACGTCCTCTAACCTCTAACCTAACCTAACCTTCAATCGTTATAAAATTTAAAAATGTTTGGACGTTTGGCAATCGATGAAAAAATATTACTGGTTTCCCCTATCAAAGTTTAACACGTAGATTTGATATACAAATTAACAAAAACTCTATCCATTGGCAAAGGTAGGTGAAGGGATAGTGAAACCATTTCTAGAAACATCAGACAGATCTGGCTCGAAATGGATATAAGTATGCAGAACAGAATTTTCATTGAACCTGACAACCTGACCATCTAAGGAACCCCAAAGCAGTGATAAAGGGGCACTGGTCTTTTGGTTCAAACACCAAAAGACTGGGAATATATTATAATGACTTTTGCAGAAGTTGCAATGGCGAGCAATAAGACAAGATCACAGAACATCTTCTCTAACTTTGTCCGGCGCTTAGATATTGGACGCCCAGAAACTTACTTTTTTCTTTACCCCTAATCATTTCGAGTAATGACTATTGAAGATGCAAAGAAATGACCGATGACGACCTTTCCAAATGCTACGGAAATTATTTAAAATACAAAATACTTGTGAATAAGACACGCCATCTATTATGAAAGCCGCATATTTATCTAATACACCCAAGACACTATAAGAGATAATAATTATTATTAAAAGCCTTTAAAAATGCAAATTTCTTTAAAAAAAAATTTTTTATCAAAAAAGTTTTGTTGACTTCTTTTCTTAAATTTGTTTCAATTGACGTAAAACTCTAAAATGTATTAAAATTTCAAAATCAAATGAGTTTGAAATTTAAAACAAAAAAATAATTTAAGTTTGAAACATAACAAAAAATACAAATTTTGATTTGAAACTTGTTAGCCACCAAGGTTATCTATTCTTATCTGGTCAGACCCGCACGTTTTAACACAAGTTCTTTATGCTGCTTAAAAGAAGAAAAAAATATTTTATATTCAAAGAGACAACAAATTATTCTTATTCTTCTAAGTTTAATGCTTAATTTGCATACCCGGCTATTTAGTTATTCAAATTGCGAATAATTCATTTAGAACCACTTGAACTTTTTTTTCTGTCTTGTTCTTTTCGAAAGAATACATACTTAACAGTTTTAATATGATTTCATTAAGGGTAACTTATTTGTATCATTTAGAATAGAATTTAAAAAGCAATTGTCTTGTTACCCGCATTCGCCAAAAGCTAATCAAATAGCCACCAGACACAGCTGTACGATAACTAACCTTACAGTGTGTATCCACTAAAACACACAAACGAAATATATTTTCTTTGAAGGTATAATAAAGCAACAATCTTTAGTATGTTGTGTCCACCCTTTTCTAAACAACTACGTCATTAATTCTTAATTCTTTTTGTAAAGCTTCACTTAAGAATATAATGTGTTGGTGAAAAATTAGAAATTAAAAAGACAAGTTTACACGTTCAAACACGTTCAAAGACAACAGTGACAATCAGTTAATTAGTTTTATTATTCATTTATACACACACACACACACAAATATTATGTGGACCAGTCTTCTTTATCTGGTGTGTTAGGCATGAGCAAACAGCGTGCTACTTTCATAGAATTTAGAAGAAAAGCAACAACAACAAATATAATCTTTAAAGAGTGTTAAAAACAATCAAAGTTATTGGAATTAATAGACCATTTGTATTGAAAAGAAAAAAAAAAGAAAAACTGGATTTTGATTTTAACTGCCTGTTTTGTGACGTTTATTGTCATTCCTAAGCTACCAGAATTGTTAACGCTTAACAAATCAATCATATTTAAAAATGGAAGCATGGCAATTAAAGACTTTGTAAAAAATATTTCACGCATATTTATGAAATAAACAATTTTGACGCCAATTGGAAGAAATACGACAATTATTGCCATCATTTCAAATGCAAACATCACTAGCCATCCGTACAACTAATAACAGTTGTACGAATCGTCAAATGCTGAAGTCAAATAAAGATTACCCTTATCACCTCAGCTTTTCACAATCGTGCAGGACGATATCATGAGCGAAGTCTGCTCAGATTGCAGAGGTATGGATTAGTGACTCCCTCGACAACTCAAAGATTTGGATTATGCGAATGATATTTGTCTACTCTCGCATAAGGTCTACAACAGACCATCAAAGCTAGAAAACTTAGAAAGACTCGCGCACAATGTTGGACTTGAGATAAATATCAAGCAAACAAATGCGATGAGAATTTAAGCACCGATAACATGAGGTTGGCTTTGTAACCAGTTGATTACGTGCAAATATAGCTTTTGCTATCTAGGCAGTAATAGTGACAATAAATGCCAGCGCAGAAACAGACGTAAATAATAGTCTCAATAACGCGAGAGCAGCATTTGCGTAATTTTACACAAATTACCGTAAAAGTAATAAAAATCGAATTACATGCCAGGGCTCTACTTTTGAAAACGTTTTTACAAACCTAAACCCTATGCTTAAAACAAAAAATAAAAACGAGACAGTAATATATTTTATTAATATATTTAATACTTGCAATTAATGTACAAGGAAATAAAACTTATAATAAATGACCAAAACTTAAAATTTAAACATACTTTTTTGACCAAAATTTAGCATTTCTGCTCGTGATTTCAACCTGGTTCTAATAAGGCCATCTCTAAAAGCAGCGTTAGTTACACATTGAGAAGCTTCTGTTACCAGTTTAACACATCTTTCGACAGCTTGTGTATGACAAGGAAAGTAATCAATTTCCAAGCTGTTATCTTTTGCCATGATTTGAAGGTCCTCATTGGAAATATGCCGAAGAACCGGCGGTGCTGTAACCCTACACTCGTGTCATATAATAATTTCGGTGTAATCAGCTGCAGAGAAATTAATTTTTGGTGGTTTAAATATTCTGTATTTAGTGCTACTTTCAGCTTCTCTAGCTTTGATTATTCTTTGCAATGCCAGCTCCCGAATATGGTCTCTATCATCAAACAGCATACTGACAAGTGGATTTTCCAGGTAAGCAAAAAGCATTTCTTTTGATAACAGAATCCACGACTGATCTGATATTTTTGGGTAAAAAACGAGAGTTCATAATCAGATGAAAAATATGTTTGGCTCCTTCTTTAAAAGACGGGTTTTCTTTGATTAGGGATCAAATCAGAGCGTATACTTTAACAACGTAATTGACAAGCAGTTGCAAATTTTCTGATGGATTAAGGGTACTTACGTTATCTCTGAGTAGACGATTACCAAAGGTAAGCCATCTCGAGTGCGCAATTTTTCCAGGTTTAAGGTTTGCCAGCTCAGGACTACAATAACCAGTTTGTACAGCTTTACATATCTCATAAAAAAAATTTTGATCCGTACTTAGTTGATCGACCACATTTTTTGGCAAGGCAGGCAAATTACCAGCCACCGCATAAAAAGACACCGTTGAATAATTATCACAAGTAGCTAATTGTTTTCCAATAAGTCCACAATATTCTCTAGGTCCCGAAGTGCAACCGTCTAAAGTCACGAATAAATGACGAAGGGGTAACTCATTGGCATGGAGCATACAAACACACCATTGTAGCGGTCTCTTCAAATACTCCTCCAAATATTGAATAACGCCACCCTTCCAACCGGTATTAGTTGCAGTCCCGTCACATCCAATGCAAATCACGTCATCTAAATTCCAACCTTTATCTTCTAATAAAGTTGTGATCGAAGTTAGAATGCCCTTTGCAGTGCCACGACTTGGCATTGTGTTACCCAAATAAAGTGAATGTTTTGGGTCCGGAAAAAAAAATTGTTTCGGAGTTTTTTTACAAAAAATTCGTTATAAACGGTGCACGTTATAAAATTCTAGCAAATTCGTAATCGCCAGTAAAGTGTTGTTGTTATACATAGTCGTGGCATATTTAGTTTAGGTGTCGAAATTAAGGATATCGAAATATAATCATGAAAATAACTACTTTTCAAAACTTTGAAGATTGGTAGAACCCTGAAGATATAGTTTTATTTTATTTTTAAAATCATTTTGGTAATCTACGATCAATTACGCAAATTTTAGGAGGTCTTGCGTTAGGGAAATCTAAAAAAAAATTTCGGGACACTCTATTGGGCATGTCTCATATGTTATGTGTTTTTCTATGATGCTGGTGCACCATGTACACTATCAAAAGGCTAAGAATCTTTCACTATTTATCAAGGTCTAACCAGTTTTATTTACTTGCGCGTAAGTAGTCATCTAACTGCAAGCAAAGGAAAATCTTACTCCTCTAATTTGATAAGATTATTCTTGGACCAAAATGGAATAAAATAATTCATATTTGATTTGAAATTTGAATTGCGTTTTCGCAACAACAGACGAGTAGTAACGTCTCTTACATAAATTTGATTTTTAATAGACTCCCGTATATTCAAATTATCTCCAACAAAATGAAAAACTGTTTTTCAAATTTGTTTTCTCGTTAATTAAAATCGAATTTCAACAATAATTCAATGATTTGCCAATTAAAAAGTAATTGAAGATCAAAAAAGAACATCCCGCATTAAAAACAATTGGATTTAAAATGTAAGTACCTATACAAAAACATTTTGAAAAATAGTATGGAAATGAAACAAAGACTTTAAAAACAAAATATCTTTTCAAGAGTTTCACTTCATCAACTATACAACGGCTTCTTAAGTAGGCCTGCAAGTGAGACTGACAGATCGTCAGTAATAAAGTCTACTAGTCTTCGGTTTTCTGTTTTTTATTAATTTTTTATTTAATTGTTATAATTTGTTTTTTCGATTCAATGATCGAAGAGAGAAACATTAAAGTTCGTCAATTAAAATTTTTAAAATATTTCAAACAATTTGATTGTTAAGTAGTTTCCTAATCATCAGGTGTTTTATCCATCAAATGGTAGCAAAACTAATGAACAGAGTCCACTCACTCAATTATTATATTTACCCCAGGTAAAGTGTACAAATGATTCGCTATGTTTGATGCCCTGTGCGGAAGTAATTAAAATTATTGCAGAAAATTATTCATTCAATATATTTTTGTTTCTTGATGGTTGTTTTTGTGGTTGTTGTTCTCAAGAGTCATTGATAAAGAAATTTATTGGAATGATTTTGAAACTGCTAAAGATCTCACAGGGTGGTTCTTCGAACGACTTTTTTTTTTTTTAGTTTGGAACATTGAGACTGTGGTCATACACAGGATCAGATCAAGATAATTGCCTCTCTGACAATTTGGTGAGAGCAAGGTTATGGCTCTCGATATGTTCAAATCATTTGACAGAGTATGGCACGCTTCACATCTATCGGAACTTATTGCTCTTGGTACTGGTAGTCACTTCTCTCGTTTCATATGAACTATCATCAGCTATCAGACAAGTCCAGATTAAACTCGGTTGTACCGTAAGATTCCATTCAATCTCCAAAATTTTTTTTTTTAATTTCAGGGCACCAGATCTTTTTTTTTTTTGGCTCATTACAACCCTTCAGTCAGGATTACGGCCTAGGTTCTCAACACCACTCATGTTGTGTGCGTTAATTTTATACATGAGTGGCGGGACCTACAGTTTAAAGTCGACTCCGAACGACAGATTTTTTGAGAAGCTTTTCATGGCAATTTTTACTCTCAGAGTTTTTGCCAGAAATCTGCTGAGAGGAAGTCGCCGAAGAAATACTTTTTGTATTTTGTTTTTGATGTCTGGCCTGGGATTCGAACTCGGGCCTTTCGTCTAATAAGCCAACACACTACCTACTAGACCACGGCGACTTCATGACCAGATCTGGTTCCTTTTTTCTAATAAGAAGGATGATTCTTGTTTATGAGACAATAAACAGAAGGAAGGAATGTTATTCAGTGAATTTCATAAAATATCTTCAGGAGCGACTGTCATGGTTGCACTAATATACCCCTATATATAGGACCAGAATTTCATCATCGTTTATGCTTAAGCAATGACACTAACTTCTTCTTCTTCTGATTACTTCAAATAACAAAAGAACTCTCTTATTGACAGAGTCTATTTTGCATGGCCCCCTCGAAAAATATATCCGCATGGGTGTTTACTTGCTATTAAAAAATTTAAATTCATTTTCAAATGAAATAAGCAAATGCTTTAGTTTTAATTCGTTTTTTGCTTTTTTTTGTTGTTAATTCTTCTTTAATAATTTTGTTGGTTTTGAGAAACAAGTTTCTGTTGTTAAAATTTCTTATCTATTAGAGATCAATTGATTAATTAGTTTATTGCCATATAATGACACCCACCTCTGGTTAATTAAATTAATTTTTCAATTTCATATGAGCTGCTTAAAGAGAAGAAAAAAAACAACAAACAACTATTTTTAGAAAAATAACAACAATTTATTCGTTTAAATTATGATTTTCGATTAATTTTCATATGTGATCTTTGAAATTTTTTGTGACAGTAATATGATCCATGAGTCTGATAACAGAAAAAATTTATTTTGCATTCTTTTATACAAAGGTTTAATTCTTTACAGATACGGTAAAAATTAATTTTTTATTATTTAATCTTAAGCAGGAAGATTAGAATAGAGTCGAAATGAAGTAATAACATAAAAGTACAGTGGGTTGTTGTTACAATGCATTAAGAGATTTTGTAATTTGGTTGAAAAATTTTTTTGGAAATATTTTACTGGAAGCATGTAAGAGGGATGTATACGTCAATAGCTTTTGAAATATGCATCTCTGCATTTTAGAGAACAAAAAAGATTCTGCAATGTTTACTTATTTGTATCAGTATTGAACACAGTCTAATCGTACTGATATGTTCTTTAGTTATATCCCAGATAATGATGAAATGAAGTGAAATTATGCACACCACAAAGAAAATATGAGAAGTTAGCACGTAATCTTGTCTGAAGGCTAGTAACGACCTATAATGTATGTATGTTATAAGTATATATCTTCACATTTAGACATTTCTTGGACAGCGCTAACGATTTCCGTTAGAGTTAACTAGACAGCCTCGTCTAGTTTTCAAGAGTATACGCCTAACTAATGGCAACTATAAGGAGTGAAGCTTTCTTTGTATGTAATTTCATGTCCCTTAAGATAAAAGAGTACCCAAATAGAATCTTTAAATTTTGAAGGCTCACTCCACAAGGAATTTAGAAAAATTCAATCCATAAATAGACATCACTTTGTGTGGACGAAAGGCCCGAGTTCAAATCCCAGCTCAGACATCAAAACGAAAATATGAAAAAATTTTTTCGGCGACTTACTCTCAGCAGATTTCTAGCAAAAACTCTGAGAGTAAAAATTGCTATGAAAAGCTGTAGGTCCCGCTACTCATGTATAAAATTAATGCACACCACACGAGTGGTGTGCGAAGCTAGGACGTTGTACAATGGATCAATTCGACTTCCGGGTACTGTACTTGTCACATTTGACAAGTACACGTCCTCTAATCTAACCTAACCTAACCTTGTGTACTCTATGACATATTTCTTGTTGCTTTTCTTAGAACCTGTCGGAAATTATCAATACATTTCAAAAAAAAAAAATCAAGAGCATTATTTAAGCGATAATAAAAACTTTAAAATTTTTTTGAAAGATAATTTTAAAATAAATTTGATTGTCAATTAAAATCATGAAAAATCAAAATGTTAAAAATCCTAATATTTGTAAGCAAAAAGTTATTTTGTATTCGCTTCTGTTTGTATAAGAAGAACGGCCAGCCAATAATAATTTCATAATCAAACGTAAACTACAAAAAATATATATTTTAAGCGCTCAGACGCAATACATGAATCGATCAAGGTCAATTAAAGGAATTTCATACGAAACGCCCTAATAAAATATTTAAACTTTTACTTTTGTCCTTAAAGCCGAAACAAAAGATTTCATTTCATATCGTTTTGATTTCATTTTCAATACTTTTCATATTCAATTTACGGAAGTTTGATTAATTGTTAACACATACTTACATATTATGTACATGTATACACACACACTATTCAAATAATTTAAAACAATTTTTATCAAGAGAAAAATAATACAATAATAATTGTAACGAATTTGAAATCAGATATCAGAAATCAGTCACATGGACAGACTAACTTTTTACAAGGCAATTGGTTAAAATAATATTTATTTGTGCGTTGAAATTTGTTGTTCAGAATATTTGTTATGATTGTCACAACGCCTTAGAAATTCCAAATTATCAAATGACCCTTAAGTGCCGTGATTCAGAATGTGAATTCATATTAAATGGCCAGTATGACTGGACGTAAATGAAACGCCAGAAGAAACAAAACAAAGAAAAAAAAAACGCTGATGATTTCTTCAATTTCAACACAATTTTAATTCATGTTTTAGTTATTGTTGTTGTAGTTTATTTTTTTTTTTTTTAAGAAATTCAAATCAATTTAATTTAATTCATACGTTCAGTCAGCAGTGTCAATGTACGACTGAATTGGTTATTGTAAATAATTTTTTTTTTATATACAAGAACCTTGCCAATGATTTAAAATTTTAGACACTTTTAATAATACAAAGATTTATTTTTAAAAATAAATAACACAATATAAAAACACATTGTTTAGTGACCACAAACTTATAAATTATAAAAAAAATAATACACTGTACACTGTATACTGTACACTCTTACCAATTGATTTGCGGTTGATATTGCAATACGAATGGAGTGATGTACAAAAAAAAAATATTTCAAGTTATCCGAGATGATATGTACTTGGAAAGTTTAACAGGCATACTACGATAAGTATATCGAACTAAAGAGGAAATAAAACGTTTAAATAAATCGTATAGAACTATATTATTATGAGCCATGTGCACATCACACAATGAGAAAACGGCTTTACAATCTACAGTCTATACATCACAAAGTGTGTGAAATTTTCTTTTGCATTATGGCAAACCGCAGTTTTCTCGCTCAATGCTTTGTCGGTCCACACGTAAAGCCTGATCAGAGCTTTATTTAGGGATTAGATGGATTTTCCAAAACGTATACCTTAGTCATCTTAATTGCATATAAAATCCCTGAAGTTGAGTGCGCATTCCGACTTTACAGTAAATATATCACAGGAATAGCGAAATAATCAGTTTCCATAGGGTGCAGTCAGATGTCTATGCGTGCACAATCTTAATTTTTCTTTTTCCTCTGCGCTAGTCTAAAAAGTTTATTGTGTTTTTGTCATGTAAAATCTCTGAGTCTTACTCTTGACAATGATAACGAATGCGGTCAAGTCCATTTGGAACTGTTCCTTCATAGAGAAACACCATTCATTATTCATCTTGTACTTTGTAATTCTCTCCAAATTCCTTGAAAGGAAAATATTTTGTAGCCCATGTTTTTAATTTTTAGCTTTCGTATCAAGTAGAGTTCATTGCAGTCTTTGGGTAATGGGTATTCATGCGGAAAAGATGAGTTTATTCTGTAGCCTTTACGGCAGTACTTCACGAATTCTTCAATGAAGTAATTAATCATGAATTTTCTCTTTGAATTTCTATTTATTTTTTATTGTAACAGTCAAGCAAATAAAGAGTTTTTAGGGGTACATTTCTTAAGTCGCTTAATGATTCCGGTGTAACATTTTTTTGAGTAAAAAAAAATTAAAATAAAAAAAATTTCCAAATTCTTCATTATATTTGTAACGAGCAATCAATGAAGATGTAAAAAAGAAGCACCACGTTAATGTAAGCGAACAGAAAATCTATTACGTTTTTAATAAAAATATAAGCAACAACAAATGAGAGAAGAATCATCATCAATTTAAAAATCATATGTAAAGCTTTTTGTTTTTGTTATTGTTGCTGTTGTTTGTGTTTGTTTTTATTTTCTTGTTCAAATGACCTTTAAGAGTTTCCGCTTTTGATTTTTTATCCATTGTTGCTGTTATTATTCAGTTTATTGATTAGCTCGGCAAATTTTTGTCCAATTCATGCGTTATAATCGTATTTTATTACAAAAAAAATATTTTTTTTTAAATTTTTTAAAAATGTATTTTTAGCTTCTGTAGGAAACGTGATCTGATGGAGTTATTATTTGTTTGTATACATATGTATATGTACATATATGTATATGTATATGCAGACGAGTACGAATTTTATTGACATGTTTTTTTCGGAAATTATTGTTTATTTTTGTTGGGAATACTTATTATTGTATTTAAATTAGTTTTCATTATATGAATAGTAGTTTTTATTTTTGTTTCTTTACTGTCTTATGCGAAGGTGTGAAAATTTTAATTAATATTTGTTTTTGTTATTGTTTTTTCTAATTCTATTCTATATTGTTAAAAATAAAATAATAAAATACGATTGCCAAGTTGAATGACATTTGTGCTATGGTTTACATACATACATAATTTCCTAGAAAAAAAAATACAAATAAAAATAACTATGTACATACGTAAATATAGGCCATATCAAAATAAGGTTTTTTGATTATTTTTGAATGTCATAGAACCTTAAAGAAGATACATATTTCTAATCGAGTGATAAACAATGCTTTTCAGCACATCTCTGTTTATGTAAATGATTTTAGAAAGGAAGACCACTACAAACAAATAGAGTTCTCCCTTTATTTTATTACTGCTATTTCACTGACTCCCCCTTTTTAACGCATTGATGCAAGTACTTAAAGTACTCAAATTAAAGTATCCCCTCATTTGCTCACTCAAACGGTTGTTGTTGGTTTTTTGTTTGTTTTTTGTTTGTTTTTTTTAGTAATTTACCGACGACGTGCCTTACAAAGCATTCACTGCCCAAATGGATTTATTTTGAGTTTCTTTGATTGTTTGTATGGATGTAAATATGTATCGTTGTGGCTACTACCCTGCCGGCAACTCAACTAACTTTTAATGCATTATAAGTTAGCTTTTTCTCAGCTAGTTGTGGTTGACTCTTAGATTATTTTTAATGGGGCCAACTGACTATTTTAACATGGTGGTGTCATTGGCAGTAGTCAATTGTCCGACTCTGCATAACTTTTCAACTAACTTAAATTTGGTTATTCAAAGGTAGCTTAAAGTTGGCTAATTTTTATGTAACTTAAAGTTATATAAACTTATATAAAGTTCGAAAAAACACAACTATTATTGAAAACATTTTAATTTTTTAAGTGTTTTATTTATTTAATATAATAAAAACAAACAAAATATATATACTTATCAAAAACAAAACAATTAGGAATTTCATTCATAAAATACTTATAATTAAATTAAAATATACGCTAAATTAATTTTTCCTTTATTTTTTATACATTCTGCGTGAATGTGCCGTTTTTTGATTACTTTCAACGCATTTCTGATGTCTTTTTCGGCATCATCAGACCCAATCGATCGACAAGCATCTATTTAAATATAATATGTATATGTAATTGGAAATATACATTTCTTTTTAATGTATTGCTTACCTGTTAAGGCTTGAAAGAAGGCTTGGAAATCTTTTAGTCGCTTTTTTCCATGCACTCCCTCAATATTAATTCCATACATACAGTGGTCGAAATAACATCAGTGAATGTTTTTGGATGTTATCTGAAAATGAATATATTTAATAAAATTTAAGTTCATTTAATATGAATTTACTTACTGTTCATTTCTTTAAACTTTTCTTGAAAAAAATCTTTAATATTTGAACATCCTTGGCCACATTATTTTTTTAATTTATTTAAATTATCTGAATTATTAGTTTTTAATTTGTTTAAAAATTTATTGTTATTTTTTTTAAAAAGTCTTTTTAAATTTCTTTTACTTGTACCACTCATTTTAAATAATGAAAATTATATAATTTTTAAAGCTACAATAGCACTTAAAAGCAAGCACTGGACTGATTTTAATTTCACAATGTAAAAGAATTCAAAGTAAAAGAATTCAAATAGTAAAAAATAGAGAATAAAAAAAAAATAACGCTTTCATTTTGAATAAATTCTGCATAACATTTCAATTAGCTATTAGTTAATCTAAAAATAGTTCAGAAAAAGGTGCAATTGAAAAAACAATATTATCAGAAATAGCATAAATGTTTTAAATTATGGGGAAATTCTGCATAACATTGTAGTTAATTTATAATTAGTCTAAAAACAAAATCATCAAAAGTCTGATCTGGTAAAAGAGTGAACAAAGAGAAAACAAATCTCACGCACAAGAAGCTCTCAATAATAAATAAACGTTTCGTATTTGGGTGAGTTCTGCATAACATTGCAGTTAGCTTATAGTTAGTGTAAAAGAGTTATCTAAAAGTGTGTTATTTTCGTAGTCGAATACCAAATTCTAAGGAAGTGCTGCATTAAATTGTAGTTAGATTATAGTCAATCTACAAAAGTTAACTTAAAGTGGACTACTTTCGTAGTCGACTACAAAATTGCTGGCAGGGTAATTTTCTAAATACACATACATACATATGTATATTGTTTTCATTGTTTTATCAGAAGTGAAGAGCTATAAACAGTTGCAGAGATCTTTGAATGTTTTTTCTACTCGTTCACTTGTTTTACTTTAATGATGATGAGTAATTATTTACTTTAGTATTATTGAACCCGCAAAAAAAAAAAAATAATAAAAATATCGCCGTACTTGTTATTGTTGGGGTTTTTTGCTTTTGTGTTTTGTGTATGTGTGCGTGTGTGTGTATATTTTTTATTTTAATTACTAAATTTTTAGTACCGTTGCTGTTATCGTTCTGCTTTTTTTATAATAATTTTAATTTGGTGAACTTTTGAAATTTTACGTTTCGTTCGTGTTTATTTTTTTTTTTTTTTTTTTGTTTTTTGCACACCCTGTCTCACCAAACAAATCACTTTTCTATATTATATAGGCATACATACATACATATGCATTAATGTACTCATAAGAGTTTGTTTAGATTTGTGTAAGTAATTATAAATGCAATTGTTTTTGTTTTTGTTTTTAGTTTAATGTTTGTTATTGTAAAACGTTTAAAACAGTTGTTATTGTAATCATGTTTTTCTTATGTCTTATTTCTAAACAAAAAGGGAGCTACAATTTAATTTTCAATTTAATTTTTCAGTTATTATTCTTGTTGTTATTGTTTTTATAAAGCAAGGCCATTTCGTACAACGTTCGTTCACTGTCGTAAAATATTGCAATACTTTTGGTATGCTTGCCTGCTATTTTTGTTTGAAAAATTGAAATTGTTGTTACGACGAGCATAGTAAACAATAATTATTGTATGTTTTGTTAGTGCATTAGTATTTTTGTTTGTTATTGTTTTGTTTTGTTTTGTTATGTTTGTTTTTTATTTTTTCTTGAGTTTTTTAATGTAAATGCTGCGGAACATTCGAATCATATTTATAACATTCACATTTAATGGTTTTTTTGTTTTTGTTTGTTTACTTTAACGAAAATATGAAAAATTAAAATTGAAATAAAAAAAGTAAAAGAATATTTTTGTGGGTTATAAAGGGTTATCCATTTCGTGGTTTCAAAAGTAAACGTAAATAAAACACGTATAAAATATTTTTTTCATGATATTTCTTTTTTATTGTAAAGTCTGAACGTTGACATTATGTGTGAAACACTACATCATTTAAATGACCTCCACGCGAAGTGTTGCAAGCATTGATTCTTTTGAGGTAATTTTCGACCACTTTTTGACACATATTGGGCGGTATCTCAGCCATAACTTGACGAATGTTGGTTTTTAAGTGCTCAAGAGTTGAAGGTTTATCTGCATAAACACGGTCTTTCGCGTAGCCCCACAAAAAAGTCTAATGGTGTCGCATGATCTTGGTGCCCAGTTGATATCACCACGAAGAGAAATTACGCGGCAAGGAAATGTCTCTTGCAATAAAGACATATTCGCTCGAGTTGTGTGGCATGTGGCACCGTCTTGTTGAAACCACATATTCTCCAAGTCGTATTCTTCAATAGCAGGCAAAAAAAGTCGGTTATCATATGACCATAACGCTCCGAATTGACGGTGACAGTCGTTCCATCGTCGTTTTCGAAGAAGAAGAATGTCCAATCACACCTTCGGACCAAAGAGCGCACCAAACAGTGACTCTTTCTGGATGTAATGGCCTCTCTTCAATTACTTGAGGTTTCTCAGAACCCCAAATAAGAGAATTTTGTTTATTAACATACCTACCGAGTGTGAAATGTGCTTCATCGCTGAAGAAAATTTTGTTCCAAAAATTGCTGTCCACCGCCTGTTGTTCAAGCACCCATTCCACGTATCTACGACGTTGTGAATGGTCAGCTGGCTTCAGTTTTTGCATGAGCTGGACTTTATATGGATGTAGGTGTAGATCTAAATGCAAAATACGCCATAATATGCCGTAAGACAGTCCTAATTCCTGAGAGCGACGAGGAATCGACACATTCGGGTCTTCGGCAACACTTTCACTTACAATAGCAATATTATCAGCCGAACGAACGAAACGAGCGAAACGATGATGCACAGGCTTTTCAATATTTGTAACCACTCCAGTCTCTTCAAATTTCTTCACAATTTTGCCAATTGCTTGCGTAGTTGGACAATTATGTAAACCATAATCTCCTCTTAAAGCACGATACATGGCTGTGGCAGAATCACCATTTTTGTAGTAGGTTTTGATCATTTTTATGCGTTGTGTGATAGTTAAACGATCCATTTTCGTCAATGTCAGACTTTCAACTGAAAAGAAAAAAATTGCTTTCACAACTTAGTTTGACAGATGTCGAATTCCAGTCCCATACTTTTGAAACCACGAAATGGATAGTCCTTTATTTATAAAAGCAAACCGATTGATAGATTATTTCAATTGAAATTATAAATATTATAAAATTATCTATTTTTGCTAAATAACTAACGATTCGATTAAAGATTCTCTCTCCTGTTATTGTGTATTACTCCCTATTTTGTGTAAGTTTAAGTGTACAAAACACGCATTATTTTAATTTTACGATACTTTTTTCAAAAAAGTGGTCAAAATCATGACTCATTGGGAACTTAGATAGGAAATCTTGTATTGTCATCTCCAAGCAATGCAGTGGTTAATCCGAATATTGAACTGAAACAGTAGAAGTAAATCGGCAGTGACATCTGCTATTCTCTGAGTTTCGACTCTTACGAAACATTGTTAGGGGACTTCACCACTTTTAGAACCTTCAAGTCTTTATGGTCTAGACAACACAACATATTGTCATATTTGTCGTGTGTCTTGAACGTATACAGCTTCAAGAATATACGACCAAGGAAGAGTAGGAAACGGCACAGTGGCCCTGGGTAGCCTTGTCATTTATCCAAGATTAACGATTGATCCTTCGAAAAAAAACTTCTAATTGCGTTGCAACATAGGCTAGTCTGATGTAAAGTTCAATCATCTAATTTTCTTTGTGAACATCCGGAAAGTACGATAATTTTTTCCTGGCTTTTTGACAATTTTCTTTGTGTAGCCAGTAACGAATTGACCTTGAATAAGTTTAACCATTTTAAACCATGACATGCGACAAACAGTGTAAAAAGTCATTAAAAATATTTAAATTTTTATTATTTTTTTTAGATTAAAATTACTTTAATTAACAATTAGTGGGTAAACAAATGAAAAAATAAAAATTTTTTTAATTAAAATTCTTTTTCTTTATGAGCGAAAAACAAAAGAGAATTAGACGAGAAACGGGTAACAAAATTATTCTAACACTTGCAGAACCTGTAATGATTTCATTCATTATTTTTTGTTTTTTTTTCTTCTTCTTCTTAGTTTTATTTAATATTTTATGTGCGTAACAATTGCTTGAACAAATTTGAATGAAAATAAAACAAAACAAACAAACAAAAAGCGGATCTCTACATACAATTGTAGTGTTAGAAATGATAACGAATATGTTGTAGAGCCATGTCGGCGGAATTATTTTCCCACAATTATTTAAATTTTTCTGTCTAGTGTGATCTTTTTTTTTTTTTTTTAATATAAAAAATGATTAATTTCGAAATAAAAACTCAGTTTTTGAAAAGAATACAAACACAAGTAAATTAAACATGTAAAACAAGTAGGAAGTACAAGAAATTTAATAAAAAAAAAACACAAAGAATTTTAAATTATAAATAAATTGTGTGTGGACCACAACAACAGCAACAAGTTTCAAAATAAATTTCATTTATAATTCTTTTGGATTTTTTGAAAGTAATAGCGTTTAACCAAATAGTGTGTCTATGATTCATTCAATTATCTTTTAAAGTTCAAAATTATCGTTATTTTTTGTATTTCTTCTAAATGTCAATGGCCGGCCTTTAAGTTTTTTATATCTTTGCCTCTAAATTAAATGAAAACAATTAAAAATTAACAAATTAAAATTCATTTTTTTTTCTCTTTGTTCACTAGTATTCTTTCTAAACAGTTATTTAATAATAAACATTTGCGTCTGTATTTACTCGTATTGTCCATCAATGGGATTTAAAATGTCGTTTCGATCATAACAATTTGTACGAGATTTATTCTAAAAATAAAGAAGGTTTGCCAAAAAAAGTCGCCGTGGTCTAGTAGGTAGTGTGTTGGCTTATTAGACGAAAGGCCCGAGTTCGAATCTCAGGTCAGACATCAAAACGAAAATATGAAAATATTTCTTCGGCGACTTCCTCTCAGCAGATTTCTGGCAAAAACTCTGAGAGTAAAAATTGCCATGAAAAGCTTCTCAAAAAATCTCTCGTTAGGAGTCGACTGTAAACTGTAGGTCCCGCCACTCATGTATAAAATTAGCGCACACAACATGAGTGGTGTTGAGAAGCTAGGCCGTAATCCTGACTGCAGGGTTGTAATGGCCAATTATGTATGTATGTATTGCCAAAAAAAAAACAGAATATTGAAATTACAAATATGTACACCCATATACATTATCAGTCCTATCACGTATCTTGACCTACGAATGTCTGTTATGGTGGAAATCCCATGACAAGGCTCCAAAGTTCTAAATGAAAACGTTTGGGAATACTGATTACAAGGATGACCATTCCTGATAGAGGGAACGGAAAAAGTGATACTATAAGTAAAAGCATAATTTCAAATTCGAATGGTAAAACAACTAGGCCATTAAAATGTCTTCTAGGCGCAAGTGTCGGTCATACAGGTTACGGTACTGATTCTTGAAAAACACAATATATGCCAGAGCGATACAAGCATACTTTCTAGTAGACAGGTGGCCCTCAGGAAACTAATGACCTCCCTCTATAAAATGGATCCAAATGAGTTGAACAGATGTACCACAACCAACAAAAACCTACGAGTTTAAGGCTAACAACGTAGTATGAGATATCGTAAGCGATGCATGGCAACCTTACAGCATCAAAAACTTCTTCAAGAGGCACAAGGAAAAGGTGCTTAAATTTCAAAGCAGCATACTCTACATTGTGTGAGAAGTCGCCGTGGTCTAGTAGGTAGTGTGCTGGCTTATTAGACGAAAGGCCCGAGTTCGAATCCCAGGGCAGACATCAAAACGAAAATATGAAAATATTTCTTCGGCGACTTCCTCTCAGCAGATTTCTGGCAAAAACTCTGAGAGTAAAAATTGCCATGAAAAGATTCTTAAAAAATCTATCGTTCGGAGTCGACTTTAAACTGTAGGTCCAGCCACTCATGTATAAAAATTAACGCACACAACATGAGTGGTGTTGAGAAGCTAGGCCGTAATCCTGACTGAAGGGTTGTAATAGCCAATTATGTATGTATACTCTACTTTGCTGTAGGAATTATAACTGGCCATAGCATTTAGGGCACTCATTCTAAACTCATTAGCCTTTAGTTATCTGTCTAATGGCTTCTTCAACAATTTCAGAGACAAAATAGAGTAAAGAATTACTCTTCAACTAAAGGGTACATGCCCATCTAGTTCATCTCACTGATCTATCGATAGCGGACATTGGAAAGCTAACCGATTTTATCAGGAGCTACGTATATTTCTAGGATTAGAAAAAAAATGGAGATGGAAAAAATGGAGTACATTGAATTCAATATAATACCATATGATACCATAAGAAAGGTCTATAAATGATGAATAAATTTGGGGAAAACCCGCTAATAAAAATCTAAAATATCCCAAACTAATAAATTCGCTAAAAAGGAACTTTTCTACTACAAGTTTCTCAGTTCACAGTCAGATTTCAAAATTTATCAAAACAGCAACAACAACACGTCAATAAAACCATTCAAATAAATGCCACAATTAGAACAGCAGCAGAAACACATAAAAAAAATTAAGAAAACATGATGTAAGACTGAAGTTTAAACAATAACAACAACATTGGCAATATAAAAATCGTAGCAAAAGAAAAATGCGTCATCATACGATATATGTATGTGTGTATGTATATTGTATTAAAATATTTAAATTAATTTTTATTATTCTTTTTTTCTGTTTTTTTTTGTTTTATTTTTTGACAAAAATATTTATTTAAACAAATTAAAGCACAAAAATCAAACAAAAAAAAACATTTGAAATAGAGTAGAAGGAACTTGTCTAAAGAAACTTATTTTATAGCAACAACAATAAATAAAATTATTAAAAAAAAAATGTAAGAAGAACAACCCAACACTCTTGATTATGCTCTAAAATGTTAACTTTAAATATTATTTTTAACAATGTGTGTGTGTGTACGTCACAGAGAGCGATTGAGATTACCAATTAGAGTTGTATCTGCTAAACAAAACCAAACGAAATCCACACACACACACACACATTAATAACCAAAAGTTCTGTTTAGCACGTGAGCAAAAACATACAATACTTGTAGCAATTACAAAGAGAAAGAGAGAGAAAAAGACAGAGAAGAAACAAATAAAAAGTTATTCTCCAGTTAATTACACTTCAAAAGCTTTAATATTTACAAAACAAAGATTATTTTTATAGAGAGTGACGATATAAAAGTTTCAATGTAACCAATTTAGCGGGTTTTAGTGAAAAATATTCGTAGAAAAGGTATAAAGGTATGCTTGGCAATTAACCACAATTAAATGACCTACAAAATGTGAAATATAATGAAAGCTTCCCACCAGAGACTCTGGTCTGTGACACTACACTGAGCATATGGTCAAGTTACTCCGCTCGTGTATAATTAGAATATAATTTGTAATTGTATTGTAATTAAAAAAAAAAAGAAGTGAAAGCTTTAAGAATATTTATTGCAAGTCCATGTATTGCCATAAAAACTGTCAACGAGAAAAGGAAAAACGTCTTACTGCACAATATTTCTTTCGCTAAAAGCGAAAACCTAAGTCAAACGCTTGAAAATGTCAATAATATTTATCGCTCTGATAATACCTACTTACTTACCCAATTTGTTGTTACAACACTTTAGACAGGATTACGACCAAGCTACAATTTTATTGCTCTCAGAGCTTTTTCGCTTTTCTGCTACATCCAAGTCACATCACTTTGTATTCTCTTTAGAAACCTGATAAGGTACAATAAAGATCTTAATCTTCTACCCCCTTTTGTCGGGACAGCCATACTCAAAGTACTATTCAGTTGTAATTTGAATGCTATGAAAATAGCAGTAGTTTTGTCTTTTTTCTTCAATATCCACTAAATTATCACTCCTTGGCCTTGCCATATTCGAAATCCGATCAATTTTTGTTCTACATGGAATTAGTTTTTAATTACTAAATTGCAGTAGCATTTAAGCGTTTTTTTTTTCTTGCACACATTTATTACACTTATTGTCAAACACTGCGAAAACTTTGAGTAATGAGAAGCTTTATTGAAACAGAGAGTACATAAATTCAAGTTTTGTTTACTGTTAAGTAAAAAAGTACTTGTTTGAACGTGTGTTCATATGGGTGGGCTATGTATGTGTGAGAATTGAAACTAAAATCGTAAGAAATAGTAGAAGCAGAAGAAGCAGAAGAAGAAGGCGAAAAAGAAGAATCAGAAACAAAAAATGCCATGGTCGTTTGCTAGAGTTTAACCATTAAAGCTTTTCATTTCTCATATAACCTACGTCTCTTTGCCTCCTTTGAATGTTTTTAATCAACAATTCTTCGTTTATTCTTGGTAAAGTGCAAAAGTTTTGTTGTGCTTTTGCTTGTGGTGCTTATTATTGAGATTTTTTTGTGTGTTATTTTGTTTTCAATTTGTGCATATTGTTCATTGTATCTGGATCTGCTGCTGCTGCTGCTGCTGTGGATTGCTGCCGTTTGCTGCTAATATTGGTGATGGTAACTTGTGTTGATCAACACCGTTACATGTTTAGTTGACTTTAGCACCTTAAGGTGAGCGGTATTATAAGCGCGCCACTCTCAGAACTTGTGAATTTAATTTTGGAACCAAAACAAAAATATTCTTTGAAACGGCTTTTTAAACTACAAATGGAAACGAAATAATTGAAGAAATTTAATAAAAGCTTTGCATTTAAATTAAAAGCATTAAGCATTACAATTTATTTACATAAATTAAGAAAAAAAACAAATAAGTGAAGCGAAATAAAAAAAAAAAAAGTGTTCTCAATGTAAGGTGTTGAGTGCCAGAAACAGTTAAAATTTAAAAAGAAAAGAAAAACAAAAACAAAAAACAAAAGACTTAAGAAACAAACCCACAATAAAATTACCCAACATACGGAAAATAAAACGTAAAATTAACAATAATTGATTGTGCGTGTTTGTTTAATATCACTAACCAAACTTAATTAACAAAAAGAAAAAATTAAATTAAAAAAATCAAATTTTTTAAACTAAAATTCAACGAAAAAAAAAAGTGATTTTCATTTCCACCAAAACAAACAAACAAACAGCAGCAATAAGAGGATTTATAACAAACAATTTCGAAATCAAAAGGTAGGTTTTTTAATTGTTTCGTAAATAATCTTAAAAAACAATTAATTTTGTTGTCACTGTTGCTAAAAAACAAAACATACAGAATGTCATTTGCTGGCAATTGTATTTCTATTTCAAACAGCCTTGACTTTTAAATTAAAGTATTTTTTTTGTTGTTGTTGTCTTTATATTAAATATAAAAAAAAAGAAATAATAAGAAGCGAAAACAAAAACGTTTTAAAGCAATAATGAATTCTTTTGCAAAGAGACACAATCACTTGTTAATACGATAATTGCAATTTCTGTTTTTTTTCTATTATTTGTTCGCTTACAATAAATGTATCTTTCAAAACTGATTTCTATTTATAAAAAAAAACCAAATAGCAACAAATTAAATGCTTAATATTTTTGTAATGAATTGCAAATGATTTCATTAACATAATAATTGCTTTAGAACACAACTGTCAATTACACTAGCAATGCGGTGGAGTATTAATAAATTAAATTAAATTATTTAATAATTGGCAAATAAACTTTATTAATATAAAATACAAGTTTTTTTACCGTAATTGTTTGTAAAATTTTTTTAATATATTATTAACAATATTTAAATATTTGATCATATATTTATAAAAAATTTGGTTTCTAAACAATTTTTCAATGGTCTGATAATATGTGGTCAAATGTTAGCTGTTATGATGAAATATTTCGTCGTTTTTTTACCTTTACTCATGAATGTTCCTTTCAAACGAATCAATTGTCTTTGGTTGAGACCTGCTAAGATCTTCGGGCATAATTTTTATTTCCCTCCTTCTGGTTCCATCAAAATACAAAACGTTTCGTTGGTGTCATGGATATTTTACTTTGACATTGATTATTTTGCATGATCGGCCTTCAAACACGATTTCGCGGTTTTCGAGTTTCGATTAATTTTTCATGGACAAAATGCTTCTGTTTATTGCGCAGTACTTTGTACAATCAAAATTTGTTAAGTCTCATGTGTACCACAATTTATTTGCTTTTGACTGACTCATACTGCCTGAAGAGCAGCTACCAATAGTTTGGCAAGTTCTTTTTCAGTTTAAAAAAAATTGCATGGACTAATGTCTTAAAATCATCTCTTGCAAGTTCTAATAGATAGAATACAAGCTTGCAGTGTGTAATGTGCTGCATATAGCTGACACTTGCTTTAATATTTTTGGAGCAAAAAAATTGTTGATGCTATTTACAGCATACATTTCGTTCAAAAAGTTCAATAAGTGGAAAGATTATCATCATACCATCAAAGTCTCATATTATTGACTGAATATGCACTGATAGCCTTCATTTATGTGCAGAGCGCCTTCAACAATGAACATTCAGGTGAAGTTGTCAGAGCTCTCAGTATACGCAACATTAGTGATTGTGCAGTGAGGCTGAAGTAAATAGAGCCACTCTACAAGTCACTCCTAGGAATATTGTTGTGAAAAATATGCAATGATGCGGTTCAAGGTCTGTGGTTATACAGTTGACCTGACTATTGTAGTATCAGGTTTCGATTCGCCTTTTTTCTTAATGTATAATCAGGCTTTGAAAAGTAATACAAAAATGGTGCTCATCGAATCATCAATTCTCACAAAGCGGAACTTTTGCACTTTACATCTAAACAAGGGCGTAAAAGTTCTATTAATTTTAGCCTAACAGACTGAAACCCTTTTTGGCGACGTCAAGTCTCGTTAATGCAATTTCCGAACTGTAACTTTTTTTTTTAGAAGTCGCCGTGGTCTAGTAGGTAGTGTGTCGGCTTATTAGACGAAAGGCCCGAGTTCGAATCCCAGGTCAGACATCAAAACGAAAATATGAAAATATTTCTTCGGCGACTTCCTCTCAGCAGATTTCTGGCAAAACTCTGAGAGTAAAATTGCCTTGAAAAGCTCCTCAAAAAATCTGTCGTTCGGAGTAGACTTTAAACTGTAGGGCCCGTACTCATGTATAAAATTAACGCACACAACACGAGTGGTGTGAGAAGCTAGGACGTTGTACAATGGGTCAATTCGACTTCCGGGTACTGTACTTGTCACAGTTGAAAAGTACACGTCGTCTAACCTAACCTAACCTAACCTCTCTCAGGTTAATATCCCCTTGAAAAGCTTGCCGATAGACTCGATGTTCCCTTGCTCCTGCAATTTTCAGCACTTGCTGTACTTCTTGGCATCTACTTTTCTATTATCTTTGACTGAGAGTTTCAAATTAAGGAATATCGAAATAGCAAGATGGTCGAGTAGGTTTCCTATAGGGACTATTTGATTTTCAGATTCGATATTTGCTTATGGATTTACAAAGGTCCTCGCCTTCAAGCAACGTTAGCCACCTCACCTTACCTTACCTTACCTTACCTTGTCTATACAGTGATATGGATAAAGCACTTGGCGTACAAAGTTAAAAACTATGTATTTTTTTCATTCGTTTAATTACAGATTTTTTAAGATCTCATTTCCTATTTCATGTTATTTTCATGTGAAATGTTCAATTTTTCATAAATAATAACCATGAACTTTAAAGTAAGGCTGGTTCAAACAAAAGACTTAAGCAACAAACTTGCTGTTGCTTATTTTCAAAATCCCACACAAACAAACACCACAGGCTATAAAGCCACACTGACTCAAGAATTTCTGAATGAATTAGAAAACCATTAATTTAAACATTAGAAAACATATTTACAAAAAAAAACAGAATATACAGAATATTCAGCAGAAATTATAAATCATTCTGCCAGCCAGCCAGTTAGCTCAATAATCATCAATAATATTGAAAATTATTTAAAAAAAGAATAAAAAAAAACTGTTTTTTTTTAATTAAAAACCAGCAAGAAATTAAAAGCGTTTAAGCTGAAATTGTGTCATTCCCCGGTAATTGGGTCAAATATCTGTTTTGTTATTATAATTTAAATATAAACAAATAAACTCAACTAAATAATGGAGAAGGCAATACAGAAAGCAAAGAAAGAAACGCTTAAATAAACCATAATTTTTTATGAACAAACTGAAGTGAACATGAAAAATTAATAAAAAAGAAAAATATTTAAGATAAAATAATGTTTAAATAAAGCAAAAAAAAATTAAGAAGGCGTTTTGAACGTTTCTCTTAAAGCCAGAGACAAACTTTCTTAATTTGTTTTCCCCTTAATTTACTGGGGAATGTTTTCTACCGTTTTGACCAAATTTAAACCACAAATGCTTAATTAGCAATCTACGCTTATAAAGAATTCATATGCTAAGAAGTATTAAAGATTTTTTTTAAATTCCCAAATAAAGAGAGAAAAGGATTGTAAAATTATTATGATCTTTCATGATAAAATTAAGTCATTAAAATTCATGTAAGCAAGTTGACGATTTAGGAAACAAACATGAAACTAAGCTGCTTTAAATAAACACATACAAAATAATAAAGGCTCAATATTATTAAAAGACTTAAGGAACGAAACGTTAAAATTTAAAACAAACTTACTTTAAGACACCATAAAATCAATAACTGCCTAAATCTGTTAAAAAAAAACAAATTTCCACTGAAAAGAAATTCAAAAATATTTCACAAATTAAGTGAGAAACAGGCCTCACAGGAGCAGGCGGCAAGACTCGAAAGAATATCATAAGACTTGTTAAACAAAGCTTTTATTATGTACATATTATGAAAGCAAAAATTATAAAGATATTAAAAGACTTAATAAATAAACATTTAATATCTCTCTTTCAATTCAAAATACTTAAGAAACAATTATGCAGATTTTATTAGACATCCTTTTTACAATTTTTCTGCTTCTACAAACATTTTTTTTAAATGTAGTATTTCATTTCATGTATGTATGTATTTCACCTTTCAACACCTCATGTGGAGTAAACAAAATAAAATGTGTTCATAATTTTTTATTATTTATTTTATCTTTCATCCCAGAAAAGAATAAAAAAAAACTAAGGCAAAGACCCCGTTAAATATACAAATAAAAATTATTTTTAATATTCAAACAGAACACAAGAGTGAAGAAAAAAAAAAGACATAAACGTATATGCTTTTGGGACTTTTTTTCTTTTTCTTTGAACGTAAAAACCGTTTTGTTGGTGGTTCACATCAAAAAAAAAAAAAAAAACTGAGAAAAAATTGAGTGTGTCAGTGATGTTTCATGTTCTTTTTGTTTTTTGTTGCTGCATTGTATTGTTAACATTGTGTTAATCGTTTCAAATATCTGCGCTGATGGTTATCTTTTAAAAGAAAGCAAAACAAAACAAAAAAAAACCGCTACTACAGGTAAAGACACATTATTTAGAACGTTTAAATGTAGTGCTTAACATCAAGCGAAATGAAGCGAAATATTTAAAACATTCAAATCGTTGATAAAAGTTTACATTTTTTAAAGATGAAGTAACAGGTGAATCATTTTAGGTTAAAATTAAATTAAAATATTAAAAATATTTAAATAAAAATTAGCCGGTCCACTACTCTTTGGCCTGCAATATTCTTTTTATTTTCATTTTTCATATTTTACAATTTTTTTTTTCTCAATTCAATCACAACAATTACATGTTAACCCTGAAAACATTTTAACTGGTCTTGCTATTAACTAGTTAAAGCTTTACGATGAAATTTTAATTTTAATTTTAATTTTACCTTCTTAAGCTGTTCAACATGTGTTAAATTAAATTTTATTTTTTATTTATTTTTTTTAATATGTACACATACAATTAATTTAATTTAATAATTAAAAATATTGTGTAGTAATATACACTAGAACAAATACATCTGTATGCATATACATATAAGTCTATAAAATAAAGCAGTTTTAATGACATTTCAAAAAATGTCTAAAATAAAATTAATTAATTATTCATTTTGAATTAAGCAAAAAAAAAATCAAAAAAAACAACAACAAAATAATAATAATTTTTTTTTCTTTAATGCTGGTGGTATTGCTCCATAAAAATTCTCACAGTTCTTAAGCAAATAAATTACAATTTAAAGGTTAAAATTTTATTGAATTAAAAAAAATAAAATAAATAGAAGGAAAATAAATTCTAAACTACATATATAAATTCATTTTAATATTAAATATTTACAAACGAAAGTCTTAAGATGAAAATCAGAGTTTTTGGTTTATTTTAAATAAAAATCCTAATTGAAGTTTCGCTCCTTAATACAAAAGAGCAATAGATGGGCATTTGGGTAAATGTTGAGATTGTTTGAAACAGAAAAGAAAAATTTTTCAAACTGGTATCAGATTATACTGTATTTTTATTTATTTGCATATGCATAAAGAATTTAGAATATATTGGTTTCAAGCTTATAACAAAAAAAACGAAAATTCCTTGTATTCTATAGAACCGCAAATAATACATATTTACAGCTATGGACATTAAATTAGCACAAAACTTCGTCATAAAAATAATCATATTTTTTATAGTATTTTAGGTCTACTCATAAAAAAATTTAAACATAGGAACTTAAAATACATATTCTTCTTTAAAAAGAAACAAAAATTTTGACGATATCGCCAGTCGTTTGCTCATTAAGACCTGAAACGTACCAAACGCCAGATTTTAGCTGGACAGTAAAATAGCACAAATTAAAATTTCTGGAATAAAAATGATGTGTTGTAATAAATAGTAAAAATATTAATGTTTTCAGCTTATTTGATTATAATTTAGTAGAGTAGCCCCTATTTTCAAGCGCCGCATGGCATCTACGGGACAATGTTCTTCGGGAAAGTTCTTTGGGAATCGAGTACCAAGCGTTCCGTATACCAATGCTCAAATCGTCCAAATTTGTGTACTTTTGTTGAGCAATTGTACATTTCACATCGTTCTAGGGGGTTTTCAATTGAGTTTAAGTCAAAACTTTGCGATGGCCAGTCTAAAACGGGAATGTGCTCTTCATAAAATCAATCCTTTGCCTGCTTAGATGTGTGTTTGGGGCCACTATCTTGCATAAATATGAATAAAACTGGCATGTATTTAGAAGCTTATGGTTCCATTTTGTTCTTTATATTGTCCAAATACTGATAACAGTCCATTTTTTCATTAATTTTTACAATGGGACTTACACCGTGCCTTGAAAACGCTCCCCGCACCATTGTGTTTCCTCGAACATGTGTTATGGTCCTTTGAGCATAGCGTGGATTGAATGTCTGATATTTTGGGCAATGAACAACCACTCTACCATCCGGTCCCATACGATTTACCTTTGTTTCGCCACTTCAAAATATTTTTTTCAAGAATGGGAGGTCTTTAGCATTGTGGATGCGAGCAAACGTTAAACGCTTGAGTATATTTTTCTTTTGGTAGAAGTGGCTTCTTTCGGCAAGAGCGTCCAAAGAGCTTTTTGTGATTAAGACGTCTTTATAGGAGCCTGTCCTATAAATTTAATCTGAATTGGGAAAATATCGCGTGACGACATGAGAAGCTCCTTCTTTGACTTCCGAACAATAGCACGACCAACGATTTCGGTTTGTTTTCTTGCCACGTGGCCTTCAATTTTTGTTTTCTGCGACATTATTCTGTTTGATTTAAAGGAAATGATGACGTTATAAATCATTTTTCGCTAGCAATTCGAAATTTCGGCAATTTCAGCCAGCTTTTTCCCATCATGCCACAAGTTAACGATAATGCGCTTCTCCTCTGGTGAGCAATCTTTTCCACGTACCATATTTTTTCAAAAATTACTTTAAATGCCACAAAATTAAAAGAATATACCGTAAAAATAAAAATACTCGAACAAAACTTGTACCTAAAACACTTTTAGGCAAGTTGTGCTAATTTACTGTCCAGCTCGAATTTAGGTACCGATACAAATTAGCAGTCAAAATAAAAAATATATACGATAATGGTAATATTTTTTGGTTAACAACCGCTGGAAGTCATCGTGCAACATTGGAGACCAAAACAATTGGCCTAATTACGATACAAATGAGAAAAATATCACAATCAAAGTATGTATGGATTTTGTGCTAATTTAATGTCCATGGCTGTATATGGAGAGTTCTATTTCAAACAAAACAAAATAATAGGTATGGAAGTAGATTAAAGGAGAACAGACCAACCAAGTGTGATATGCCAGTTGACATACACCTAAGCCATCATGTACATACGTACTTTAGAAAGTCTATATCATGCACAATCTTCCTTAACTTCTTCCAGACCATTCTTTTAAGATGAGTTATGCCTGGTATAGTGTCGTTAAAGCTTGCCAAATAATTACTAGTACAGATCATACCGACGCCTCCGTTCTATAACATTCTAAGACGAAAAAGTGTGTTTTGAGTTATGAGCTCTCAAAGTCTCCACGCGACATACAACTATATGTGTATTCTAAGTAGATTTTTCCCTATAACTTCGGAACGGATCGGCGCATATTAAACAAATTTTGACAGTATTTAAGTTAGAGAACGTAGAATTTAAAAATACAAGAACATGAAAAACGTTCTAAGTATACTTAGAACGTTATAGAATGGAGGCGTCGATACATTCCTTTGCCGCGCGTACCTCTGCTTGAAAACTTTAATTATGATCCGCTAGCCGGAGGCTATCTGGCACCTAGTCCCTACGGTCAAATAATAATAATAATAAATAACATTGAATAATGAAGGCATAATTAATTGAAAATGGATACTATGAACAAAAAAGTAAGCTTCTATGGAAAAATTTATCAATACATACAAATATTTTGATTTTGATTGATTTTTTTGTGATTCTAATGCATTTAACACAAATACACATTGGAATCACAAAAAAATCAATTTCGAAAAAAAACGAGTTAGGGCCTTTCTACATGAGACCAACGATATGCAGGCTATATATACAGTATAGAATATGTTTAAAGCAAAAATATATATTTTTTTAAATTTTTTGATATGAATTTAATAATTTCATTACATAACTTTTATTTTATTAAAAATTATGCATTAAAAATGTTTAAAAAAAAACTTATAAACTCACCAATAACCCACAACAACACCATAAAAAAATTTTAAAAATTAAAAAATAAATAAGAAAACAAAGCGGTGACAACTAACACACCCCAAAATAAAACAAAAGCAATAAAAAAATCAAATTTAAATAAAAACAATACATTTGCAAACATTTTACTACTACCTTTACCCGCCCGTATAATATTAGCAGTAGGAGCTATAGCTAAGCAAATACAATGATATGAAAATGACACAAAACAACTGCATAAAACCAAACTTAGATTAAAAATATGAAAACCGACCGTTATGAATATGAATAAATCGAAAACAAGAAAAACCAAAAACACACACACAGACACACAGAAAACTGCTGCACCATCCCGAGTCCAAAAATGGGAGCAAGAAAATGAAAACGAAAGCGTGAATGAAATGAAGCAACTAAATTTGAAACTAAAAGTAAGTCAGTACAACAGCAATAAAAAAAATCATAATAAATGTAAGAAACTAAAACAAGAAATTTGAAATTTGTTGCAAATATTGACATGTTTAAAATACAAAAATACAGCAGCAACAACAACAACAATCATTAATGCCGCAATATGTTGCAACAACCAGCACAGGCAGTAACAAGTTTCTTTTTTTTTTTTTTTGTTTTGATTTTCTTTTGATGTAATAGAGAAAGAAAAACAGACATAATAGTGAAAACCAAAAAATAAAAAGAAACCTAAAACAAAAACAAAACCAAATGCACATGTAAATTATTATTTAAAATGAAACGAAAAAAAATAACTAATAAAAATGGTAGCATGAAATTCTCCAAAAAAAAAAAAACAAACAAACAAGGAAAAATTATATGAATGCACTGGTTTTCATGCACGTACACATTTTAGTACACCAAAACACTCAATGGCATTCGTTCAAAAGCAGACAAATTATATCGTATTATTTCATGGTAAAAATAGCTTCAGTTTTATAAAGATTTTGGACCATCTTCAGCCAAGAAAAGTTTATGACAACGACATGGCATTTTAACCCTTTGCACTCGGCTGAGGGAACAACGTAAGTCTAGCATATCACTCGGTTGTCCCCTCTGAGGGGACATGATAGTTTGCAAGCGATTATGGACAATGAAATTATTCCACCGCAATTTTTTAAGAAACACTGTTCAAAGGGTACAAAAAACTAATCGGAATGTGGTAAAATTAACAAGATGCATGATATATAAAACAACCGTTTTACACGTCGAAAAAGAATGTGCGAAGTGGGTACACGACGGACTGTACACTTCCCTGATCCGTTGAGCAAATTGTAGATATAGTGAAGGCGTCCAAAGCTACAAGGGTGTGGCTCAATGAAGTGTTAAACTTGATACGATAATAAAGAAATCCGATAACCGAGAGAAAAAATTTACAAGATCTCAGTTTGTACTGAAGCGTCGAATATAAAAAATGTTTGATATTTTTTTTTGTGAATATGTATGTGTTCTTCAATGTCCTCAAATTCATATAAAACAAATTTCATTAAAATTCCTTACTTGGTTCTAGGATTATACTGTACCTTTCCTACATTTCCAGGACGTATGTTTTCGTTAAAAAGTGGCGCCGAGTTGCTGGTAGCTAACGTCCGAAACGGTGCCGAGTGCAAAGGGTTAAATTATTCTTAAATGCAGCAACATAATATAATGAATACTAATAAGCGTGTCTATGACTAAATAATAAAGTGAATTGCCTGCCATATTTATTGTAAAACATTGAGTGCTCTTAAGCATATATGTATGTATGTATTAGTTAAGCTAAAAAGGTGGCTTACCGTTTTCTTCTATGATTTTTAAGCCATTGTGATGCAGTAGTGCAGAGACAGTCAGTGACAGTTTCCTTTTCAATTTTTTTCTTCTGCTTTTTCTAACCAAAAAAATTCAATTTATTTTGAACAATTAAAAAATTTTTGAACGCCAATGCCTTTGTATTGTTATATGCTTATGATGGTTTTGGTTGGCTTTTCTTTCTCTCTTTCGTTTGGTAATTAATTGCTTTAAAGTAGGAATCTCGTCAAAAAAAAAAAGAAAAAGAGACGAAAGAAGTTGTGAGCATAGTACATACATATTTTGGCAAAATTTGTTGGCTCAAACTAAACTAAGAAATAAACACAAAAAACCTTAAAAAAATAACTTAACTGCCGCTGAAAGTTTGTTTGGAGTTTTTTGATTTCATTATAAATGTTTGTCGTTCAAACCGATGAAATGAACTTAAAAATTATTTGAATTTTAAAGAATTCATTAAGAATTTCTATGGTTAATGACAACTGAAACGCATAGAAAATAAAAAAAAACTTGTAGAATTTATTAAGTGTCATATCCGTTACAAAATCATTCGTCTTAGCGTATGAACACTAATAAGATTGTCGGATATTCCTATATGTATATACATAATATGTAAATCCATAGAGAACGATGAACTGCCAAATGAAGAATAAAACGTCTGATTTCTTACAATATTTTGTAGTAAAATCCATAAAATTAATGATAAATTTTTAAAATTTTTATAATAAAATATTCGCTGAATATTCGTTATGTTAAGCCTAAGTATGGGTGTGACAAGTTCGTCACCATCAACCCACTTTGATTATTAATGCCACTTGAGTGCAAGTAAATTAAAAATAAAGAATTTAATCATCATCTCTATTTGTTTAATGATACACATACATTTCCTGCCTATCAGCCAGCGCATACAGAACATACCAACAAACAAATTGAGTCAAATCAAATACAAAATATTTTTATTACAAAATAAATATGTATACAGTAATGATCGTCATCATAATTATATTAAGTCAGACATGTGTAATACATATTATGAATAATAACAAGACAATAAAAAACTAAAAATAATCTGCAAAAAATTCTTTTGACTGCATTAGTCACGTTTAAGAGTTTCGATGGTTATTGGGATTTCCTTCTGTTTAAAAAAGAATTGCCTTCAAATCATGTGGGAACTTTTTTTTTGTTTACTTAAATAAATTATTCAAATGATTGTTCGTTGTTGTTATTGTTATTGTTATTGATGTTATAAATAAATACTGTTTAATAGGATTAAACATTAAACACAACACTTAATGGCTCTTTATTATGCAAAAGTCCATCAAAAACAAAAGACTTCAACAGCAAACGCTTTTTGTAGTGTAACAAAAAAAAAAAAAAAAGAGGAGATTTTTTTTTTACTGGAGTGTTTTAATTAATTCAATATTGTTACAAAATCTTTTGCAGTCGTTTCTTAAGAAATCCAAAATAAATTTAACAATTTAATTGCTTTGCACACAATACACTTGAGCACTTAAAAACCCAGCTGGAACTGAAGTGTCAATGACTTTAAAAGCTTATCTTTAATGGCAGTTGAAAGATTCATCAGATAATGTTGTAAATGTTCGATTAGCAATTAAAGTATATTTTACGATGGTTAACTAATGGTTTAAGAGTCTTTGTTCTATATTTAGTTAATAAATGAAAACCTTATCAATATTAAAAAAAAAACCAATTTTTTTTTTTTGTTTTGCTTATTTTATTATTTAAATATTACATAATACTGGTACATCATCAACAAATCCATCACGTTTGCTTGGTGTACAGATTTAACAGACATTTTGATTTTCAACAGCGCCAGCAAAATACATCACATTTAGTAGTAGACTGGCAGCTGCCATTTAATTACAGTTGCAAGATTTCTTAACCAACTTACTGGCTAGCTGGCTGGCTGACTGGTCGGCTGGCTACCCGTTTGTTTGCTTAGTCTCTGATGGTGAATTCTGGCAACTGCAACATAATGTGGCATCAAGCTTAACCGATTAAAACACCATAAAAAAGGAAATAAAAAAACAATTATTATTATGACCCCCGTTCTAATTTAACCTGTTCAAATCAGCAGATGCTTAAGTTAATAAAGGGTCCGCCATCTAACGTTTTTCTTTTTTTTCAACTAGTGCTGATTTCGTGAATGGTAACACTTAGCTCATGTCTGATTTGACAGATAATTAGTTTTATTCTTCCGCTGAACGAATATGGTTGTGTATACGCTTGAACAACGCAGGGAAATATTGCGACATTACTTTGAAAATCATGGTAATGTTGCAGAATGTGTGCAAAAATTGCGTGCGGATTTTGGAAGAAGAGAAGCACCGTCAGTTCCGTATGTTCGTTATCTTGTGAAAAAAGTGAAAGAAACTGGCATCCTCATCGATAAACCAAAGCGTGAAAATCCAAAAACAGTGCTTACACCCGAGAATATTGCTGCTGTGGCAGAAAGTGTGCGTGAAGCGCCATCAACATCAATTCACCGTCGTTCTCAACAATTGAACATTTCGGAGACATCATTGAGACGAATTTTTTGTGAGAAGGTTTTCATGGCAATTTTTACTCTCAGAGTTTTTGCCAGAAATCTGCTGAGAGGAAGTCTCCGAAGAAATACTTTTTGTATTTTGTTTTTGATGTCTGGCCTGGGATTCGAACTCGGGCCTTTCGTCTAATAAGCCAACACACTACCTACTAGACCACGGCGACTTCTCGACTTTAAACTGTAGGTCCCGCCACTCATGTATAAAATTAAGCCACACAACATGAGTGGTGTTGAGAAGCTAGGCCGTAATCCTGACGAAGAATTGTAATGGCCAATTGTGTATGTATGTATGTATGACCTTGGTATGACGCCAAATAAATTCCGATTGGTTCAGGAGCTGAAGCCAATTGACTTTGCGTTTTCGCTTCGCTAAGTGGGCCTGCGATCGACTTACAGAAGATGCCGATTTTGGAAAAAAAATCATCTTTTCAGATCAAGCTCATTTTGATCTTGGCGGGTATGTAAACAAGCAAAATTGTCGCATTTGGGGCACAGAAAATCCGCACGCATACATTGAAAAGCCGACGCACCCAAAACGAGTCACTGTTTGGTGCGGATTTTGGTCCAGAGACATAATTGGGCCATTTTTCTTCGAAAATGAGCAAGGAATGGCCGTTACAGTCAATGGCGATCGTTATTGGGCCATGTTGAACGAATTTTTGTTCACAAAAATTGAAGAGGCGGATACTGGCAACATTTGGTTTCAACAGGAACCACAGCCGAAGCTACACTCGATGTTTTGCGCCCTGTTTTTGAAGATCGCATTATCAGCCGCAGAGCTGATAGATTTATGGGGTGCCGTCAAAGATAAGTGTTACGCCGACAAGCCAGAGACAATTGACGCTTTAAAGGACAATATTCGTGGAGCCATTGGTGAAATACAGCCTGCACAGAGGCAGCCATTTGAATGAAATTATTTTCCATTATTAACCGGAAGGATTGCACTTTCAAATAAAAAAAGAAATTTGAGAAAATATTCAATAGTTTTTTTTTAAAGCATTTTCAAAAAAAAAAAGTTATTTGGCGGACCCTTTACAATAATTAAATAACACGTACAATAGATGTGTAAAATATTGTTATAAATTTATAAATCTTTATGATTTAGCGTGATGATTTTTAGCAGAGTAATATTTTAATTATTATTTTTTAAAAACAAAAACTACTGTTTTGTTTTGTTTTGTTTTAATTTCATTACAAAACGTAAAAACGGTTTTAGTTTTCACAGAAGATTTTCATTATAGCGTGTGCCTGCCTGTTAAATTAATTAAAGTTTTAAATTATAATTTATATGGTTATTAAATACATTCATTTATTTTTATTTAATTTGTTTTTTATTTCTCTGTTTATTTTCAGTGTATGTATTATAAAGCAAACAACCGAACAATAAAAGGTCTAAACTTGTGGCTTTTTTTCCTTTAAATGTAAGAAATGAAAATGAAATTATAAAAAAAAAAACATTTACAAACTCCAAAAAGTTAATTTTATAACATTTTAAAATGCTATAATTAACCATAAATTAAGTTTATTTCAGTTTGTTTTTTTGTTTTTCTATTGTAAAGACAACCTATGCGTTTTTGTATTTATTTGTATTTTCCTCTCATTCAGTTTTAAAGCACATCAACATTTACGATTTCCTATTTGTGATAATGTTTCTTATTTCTTTTCTTTTTTACTTTTTTTTTTTGTTTTTTCTTTACTTTCAAAAACATCTTTTTTATAAACAGAAATACACAGTTTATTATTTACAATTATAAGAGTAGTATACATATGGTGGCAAGATGAAAAGTAAAAATTGTTTACACCACGTTTTTCAGCCAGAGTAGCTAAAATAACAAAAACAATTCATTTGTTTTTTCTTTTTTCTAAATGTAGGCTAAAAATTATTGTAAACTGTTTATAGCATTAGATGATTAGATAATATGTTGTCATATGGATGCTGATCAACTAAAAATAAAGTTGTTTGTGTTATAATTGTAACAGGTTTGCTTCTTAAGTCTTTTGATTTGTTATAAAACTAAAGCTATTGGCAATGTACATATGTTCATCAGCAATTTCTTATTTTAGTTAAAAGAAATTTAATTAATGTAATTAAATAATAAAAAGAAAACAAATTTTCTTCACTACATAGGCCTTCTAGATAGGCCATTAATCAAGCAAACATGGTTAATTTTATATGGAATTTTATCTTTATCGCTCTGAAAACTAAAAATAGTATTCACAATATGAAAAAATAAACGTTAAATGAAATCATCGAATATTAATTGCATGCTTTCTTTATTAATCTCAGGTCAGACATCAAAACGAAAATATGAAAATATTCCTTCGGCGACTTCTTCTCAGCAGATTTCTGGCAAAAACTCTGAGAGTAAAAATTGCCATGAAAAGCTTCTCAAAAAATCTGTCGTTCGGAGTCGACTTTAAACTGTTGGTTGAGAAGCTAGGCCGTAATCCTGACTGAAGGGTTGTAATGGCCAATTATGTATGTTTCTTAATTCTCAATGCAATCTGCCAAGGGCGAAAAAAACTGTATTTCAAGTTTTGCTCAGTTTATAATTCCTTTTTATAATCATGACGATTACATTAAATGTGATATGAACTTAGTTTCTCCTAAATGAAAACCTGAACGAGGTTTCTTGGTGTAAACCATTATCACACAAGGATCTATCCTGTATCTGCATCGCAAAACCAAAATCGAAAGCAGCTTCAGATATCGTGTAGTCGATAGATACATTCAGGCCAACCATACCCAAGATTTTGGCATGATCAAAGCCTCTGTAGTCCCATGCTCTTGTAGCGCTCATTGGCGTTTAGCCAACATGTCTGGTAGTAGCCAGTTAAGGATGGTAAACATTGCCCTGGATGATGTAGTTCTAATGGCACCTGTTATCATGATCGCCAACATTCTCATAATTCGCTCAAACTGCAATTGAAGATTATTTTTCTCTAAAGCCAACCACCAAACCGCAGCTCCATAGAATAGAGTTCGTTTTATTACAAAGTTGTATAGCCAGTATATATTTTTAGGGTTATACCCCAGTCCAGTTCAGGCCTATCGCTCTCTTGCAGCAAAAAAGAGCAGTAGCTTTAGTGATCCTAAATATGATCCCAAAGTATCTACCCCATTGATACTATGGACAGGAGATTTAGTTACTTTGTATCTCCTTGTGAATAGTACTGACCAAGTCAAATTCAATTATGAATTCGCTTTGGTACTGATTCTGTTTCAGTTGGTTTTACACCCACTCCACAATCGTTGCAGCATTTATGAATTTATTTATAAAATTAATTTATTTTATGTACACGACAGACATTAAGTTTTTCTTATAAAAATTGAGCATAATTTTCCTAAAGTGATTTAAATTAATCAAAAAGAATTTTAATTAAAAATTCAATTTCCAAAACTGGTCAGTTGATCTTTGCGACCTTTAGTATTTTTTTTTTTGTTTTTTTTTTGATAATGCTTGTTCGTTAAATTATAAATTTAAATCTTACTATTATTAACTATGTTTGCTAAATTTAATCATTTATAAATATTTAATTAAATTATTAAACAAATTTAATAAACTAAAGATCATACATTAGTTTTTTTTTTCTTTATTGTCTTCATGAAATCAATACACACCTTAACCAGTTCTGATGCTTAAAACATACAAAAGAAGACAAGATTTTTTTTTTTTTAATTTTAATTTTCAATTTAAATAATTGGTTGTATGTTTTTAATTTTTTATAGAGTGAGATTTCAACAACAAAAAAAGAAAAAACGAAAAAAATCTAAGATAAGGCCAACAAGTTAATTAAATTTAATGTATTTACGTACAATACGATGTGATCATCATCATCATCATCATCTTGCCATAAAATCAAAATCATTGTCGTTTATAAACAATTTTGCTTGCTTTAAACCAAAAATTTTTAAGCGTGTGTTATTTGAGTAGAATTTCGTTTTTTAAGTCTTTTCGTTTCTGATTTTTTGGGTTTTTTTCTACATTATTTTTTTTTTTTTTTGAGATAAAATGTCTGTGAATTTTTTCTAACAGTCGTTTCGTTATGACAACTGCTAGTGTGTGGGTCTCTATGGAGTGACGTGTTTCTCTCAATCATAGTCACCATCTTTATCATAATTATCATATTTATGTTTATAATTCTTTTCGACTTGTTTTATCAAATTCTTTTTGTCAAAATCTTGTATGTTTTATTTGTTTTTTTTTTCTTTTATAAATTATTTATTCTTTTATTTGTATAAGCAAGAAAAAAATTATAAAATTTATTTCATATTAAAAATCTTTTGTTTCCTTTAACTCTTTGATATTCGCAACATTTGCTTGGAAATAATTTATGTTTTCTAGATTATTTTCAATATATTAAGTTTTTTTTATTCTCTTTTATCATAAAAATTAAACTTTTTCAATACTATACAATCAATATATAATATCAAAAGGTGAAATTATAATTAAAAAAAACCGGAAATAATTTTAAAAAAATTTTAAGAAATTGAATTCAAAGCCAAACTTTGATATCAGCAAATATGCTGCAGCTTTTATAAAATTCTTTCAGTACAAAATACATGATAATCTTTCTCTTAAAAATATGCAAAAAAAAAAGTTGTAAAGGGTCCGCCAAATAACTTTTTTTTTTTGAAAATGCTGTAAAAAAAAAAACTACTGAATATTTTCTCAAATTTCTTTTTTTATTTGAAAGTACAATCCTTCCGGTTAATAATGGAAAATAATTTCATTCAAATGGCTGCCTCGGCTGGCCATGCAGTAGCCTACACGAGTAGCCTACAGAAGATGCCGATTTTGGCAAAAAAAAAATCATCTTTTCAGATGAAGCTCATTTTGATCTTGGCGGGTATGTAAACAAGCAAAATTGTCGCATTTGGGGCACAGAAAACCCGCACGCATACATTTAAAAGCCGACGCACCCAAAACGAGTCACTGTTTAGTGCGGATTTTGGTCCAGGGGCATAATTGGGCCATTTTTCTTCGAAAATGAGCAATGAGTGGCCGTTACGGTCAATAGCGATCGTTATCGGGCCATGTTGAACGAATTTTTGTTCACAAAAATTGAAGAGGAGGATATTGGCAACATTTGGTTTCAACAGGACGGCGCTACGTGCCACACAGCCGAAGATACACTCGATGTTTTGCGCCCTGTTTTTGAAGATCGCATTATCTGCTGCAGAGCTGATGTCGTTTGGCCACCTCTGAGCTGCGATTTCACACCGTTGGACTATTATTTGTGGGGTGCCGTCAAAGATAAGTGTTACGCCGACAAGCCAGAGACAATTGACGCTTTAAAGGACAATATTCGTGAAGCCATTGGTGAAATACAGCTGCACACAATCGATAATGTGCTTAAAAATTGGACCGATCGTGTAGGCTACTGTATGGCCAGCCGAGGCAGCCATTTGAATGAAATTATTTTACATTATTAACCGGAAGGATTGTACTTTCAAAAAAAGAGAAAATGAGAAAATATTCAGTAGTTTTTTTTTTAAACATTTTCAAAAAAAAAAGTTATTTGGTGGACCCTTTAGTTGTCTCTGAGTAATAAAAAACGTATTTGAGGAAAAACGTATTTTTTGCCTCCACCTAAATTTATTTTTCTTTAATTTTTTCTGTCTTTCTCAATTTCCGATTACTGTTTTTCTAAAGATCCTTGAACTTAAAAACACACAAAAAACCCCCAGCAACCATGTGAAACCACTGCATTGTAATCGATTGCGAAAATATTTCAAGACTCTGTAAGTCTGTAAGAAAAAAAATAGAAAGAAAAAAATTTTAAAATAAACGCACAAGAAAATTTCTTATACGAGTATGTATCTAGTATATACACCTTTAACGATTTAATAACCACCAAACGACCTTGCCATACATGGTGGGGTGCGTATATCGTATGCTTGTCGAAAAGTTACACACAACAAATACCGCTACCTCGACTCTACCCTACTCTACTTTATAACAACAATACTATAAGCGATTATTTCTTGCGGTAACATTTTAGTTTTAGTCCGTTAGCAGTGTTGGTGTTAGTGGTACATTTTTGTACCTTTAACCGTTTGTGAACAAATTCTTTTTTATTTTTTGTTTTTTTTTTTGCACAGTAGATTTGTTTTCTTATTTCTTGCTGGACATAACATTGTTATTGAATGAAGTAGGGGAAGGAGAAGAAGAAAAATTGAAGTTGTGAATGAGTGAGTGACTGACTGCTATTGAACACATTGCTATAGTGAGTAACACATGTTAGTATACACATGCATACATGCATACTCATATTGTTTTTTGATCACTTACTAAACAAATGACCTTGAAAGACTTGCTTACATAAGTAATTGCAATCAAACCAACAAAAAAAGTGAAGAAAAATTAACAACAACAAAAACAAAAACAACAACAACAACATTATGTACTGAAGAAATCCATTATAACAAATGAAATAAAATTATAAAAATTACTTAAGTTTTGTAGTGCCATTATTAACTTTAGTTGTTGTTCAATAAAACCCCTATATACAGTGTTTAAAAACTAATTAGAAACAGGGATTTTATTCAGTCCATAATATTGTTTTCTTTTAATTTTAGTCAAAAACTACAATTACTATGTAATAAATTTTATTTCTTAATCTTTAGTTCTTCCTTTTAATAAAGTATGTACTTTAAAATTAAACTGACTTCTGCGTGGAAACTAAAATCCTCAACAACAGGTCAAACTTCATAAGCCTACTCTATCATTATGAACAGTATGTAATTGTATTTTATTGATTGGCGAAGAAAGGGGATAGAAAAGCTGGGCACTTTTATAGAAAATAGTGTCATTGCGATGCACTTCCGCCTTTCGCAGATTACTCATCATGACGAAGTTGAAGAAGTAGAATGATAAGGGATAGCCTTGTCTGAAACCTCGCATGGTATCAGAAGGTTTGAAGAGGTCGACAAAAAGATGGTGTGTGCTGAATTGTCTTTCGTGGGTCTTCTGGAGCATTTAATGTAATGGTTGATGGTGAACTTGCCAGTTCTGAAGCCGCAATGATAAGGCGCAATCATAGTTTTGACGAGTGGCTTCAATCGCTGACACAATACTCTCATATGAACCTTTTATGTGATATATCACATATACACATGATATAACACAACATGCTTATGCATGAATGCTGCTAGTAATTGGAGGCCTAAATATTATAATTAATGGAAATTCAAGCTATAAAAAATACCTAATCCACTGAAAGTTAACTAACTATATATGTATGTATGTATATAAACAAAAATATACTGCTTTACAGTGTATCCGTTTCCTTTAACAATATGTATATATACTCCAGTTTAATTTCAAATTAACTTTTCTCACTTATGCACAGTTCTATTTAATTGTCGCCAGCTGTAAAACAAGTGTTTTCTGTTAACATTACACGTTTCAATAGGTATGCCTATACGTGCGATTTTTATAATTTTTTTTTTTCGTTTTTAAATCTGCTTCTTCCTTTTTATTTTTTTTTGCTAAAATACATGCATGTGTAGAAGTAAAACCACTTCATGCTTCATTGCAATGGATTGCGGAAGATTTAAAACAGAATCTTAATTCAGTTGTTGTTCTTGTTGTTGTTTTTTGGTTTTTATTGTTGTTCTGTTGGGTTTTAAAATAATAATAATAAAAAAATATATAAAAATTAAAGTAGTTTTTAAGGTCGAAAATTGTAGACAAAGGGATAAAGATGAGTTTGTGTGTAGTGAGGTTGTTTTTTTAGTATTCAAAATATTAAAATAAATGCAATATGTTTTTATTGATTAATTTAAGCAATATAACGTATAAATTAGTTTAATTTAAATTTATTTTTTTTGCATATTATTAATTTCAACGATAAAAATACTCCTACTTTTTTTTTGTATAAATTTGTTTTCATTATTGTTTTGTTTTTTTTTTTTTTCTCAGCCAAAATAAATGTTACTAATTTTTGTATGTATGTTTTGTATGTAATGTGTTACATTATAGCAGTGGTAAACAGGTGTTAAAAACTATTTATTTAGTTTTTATTAAATATTTACTGTAAATAAATATTGACAGCTTGTTTCTATTCACATGATAAAAAGAAATCCAATATTTATAAACAAAGGACTTAAAACACATACTCATTATTAAAATATTAAATTTATTTCAATTTAAAACAGATAAGGGAGCAAGTAGGAAAAGAAAGAAACAATTAAAAATTATGGAATTACATATATTTAATCCCTTAAGAGACTTGAATCGAATTCCGTCTACCACTGAATTAATTAAGTCCCCCAGGCATGTGAAAAATTTATAAAAGCCTTTTTAAAAGTTTTTCTATTAAAAGGAAATATAAGGAACACAATTGCAAAAATTATAATTGAAATCTTAATGGAATTTTCGTTTTAAAAATATTTTAACTTTATAAAGTGTAGAATGGTCGCAGTACTCTAGCACCACTACACAATCTTAATGAATTTAGAGGCTATTACACAAATGGACAGCATGATAGAAGACACTTCATGCTCTAAACTAAGATATCTTCACATACTGAAGTTATATATAGGATGCATGCTCGGGCTTCAATAAATGTGTTCAATGCCAGCGTCCTTAATCCATTCCCTGTTTCGACATCCAGCTGCTTCTGCATCCATTTTTGAAATGCACGTGTAGCTTGGGCGTTTTCAATCTTTAAAGTTACATACAAATCCTGCAATTTATTTATAACAAACATCACAGCCTTTACAACATTATGTCGAGTGCATTAAAAATGCATCAAATTTTGCAATACATTTGAAAATTTTGTTAATTTTATATCACAACTGTTACTGTCCACTGCAAGGCCTGCTGTTATTCAAACCTTAGAGAGAATTAAGAGCACTTTTTGGGTCATTTATCAGCCAATGTCAATATTTCTGGCATGACTCAATACCAGACATAACTCGTCTCAGAGGAGTGAACTGGACTTCCTATAGAAAGTAAGGTGGTATTCCTAATGGAATACGTGATAGCTCAAGTGTATGTCAATGGGCATGAGATTCTCGGGTTGTCTCCTCTCCTTCAAGCTACCTACCTACCTAAGCTTTATCTTATTGGTGCATTGAAATGTCAACGTAATCAATATTTCATGTAGAGAAAATTCTAAAAATTAAAAAGAATTTATTGCGAAATCTAAACATAGCTTAGAGTATTAACACAGATATTGAGTTTAACTTACACAAATTTATTTGAAAAAAAAAACAAAAGACTTAGGCTACAAACTTGAACTAGTTTGCATATGTTTAAACGGGAGCCAGAGACAATGATTAATTATAATGAATAATTTAAATTTAAACGATTTAAGATCAATGATTGAATGTAAATTTTAAGCACAAAATTTTGTAATTATTGAAAATAATTTAATTTGATTTGATTTAAAAAAAAAATTTATTATTCTGTGAATTTATTTTAAATAAATATTTTAAAATTCATAATTGTTGTGTTTAAAAATATGTATATTCTGAATCATTTTATTTTATTAACAATTCTCATTGGCCTTTTAGAATGTATACACATACATACATATGTGCATGTATACATACATATATGTATGTATGCTTGAAATATAAAAAACAATTTTTGACTTTTTAATAACTTGATTTCACTTAAAATTCAAAATTAAAATTTGAACATGAAAACAAACAAAAAGTAAACATGTTCTTATTTGCGTAAATCTTCAGTGATTTGCATATTATTATAATAAATATATCATTACTGGAGATTTGTTTATGGTTAAACTTGTTCTTTAAATGGCCTTTCTGATACCGATTAAAACTGAATATTTGCTAAATAAGCATCGAGTGAAATTGGGCTTTAAACAAATTAAGAAATTCAAATTATATTGAATATATCATAAAAAGTAAGAGTTAATTGCCAAAAGAATGAATATTCCAAACACCACATGGTTAACTCTCTCAAATAGTGTAAGTTTTCGATTGAAACTAAATATTTAGCAACGTAACGTCAATGAAATCTTAGTGGTTTTTAACTAGAAATATATAATTTTTGAATAAAAATAAAAATTTAAAAAACAATTTCACACAAATTATTAAAAATTGAAAGCATTGGCCTTTAAATATCATACTAAAATTAGATCCAATACAGTGGACGTTCGATAGTACGAATTATATATTGTCAGGCCCTTTCGTAGTACCGAAAAATTCGTATTATTGAACAACGCATTTTAATGTTGCAATTCAAATAATTCACATAAAATATTTAGATTTTATTAATATATACATACATATATATTTTTTTATATATTTGAATTCATTTTTTGTACTTAAACAAGCATGAAAGAACATACTATTGTGTGTACATATAAAATATAATATATACATAATAAAATATTATCCTCATCGATATCATCATCCAATTCAATTTCTTCACTTGGATCATCAAGATTCCATTCAAATAAATCAAGAAAATCAAATTGTGAATTTGGAAAATTTGCATGTAGTAAATTCTACATTTCGGAAATTGCTCTTATCTCCTCGCTGTCACGCACTACTGATAGTGGAATATCATCCTGGTCCTCAAAATTGTCATCGCCCAAAATTTTCTTTCAACATTTCTTTATGGAATCATTGGATAATTTTTCCCAGGCTAAGGAACCAATAAAATGATTTGTTTGAGGGACGTTTCTAAATCTTCGTTGGAAGATAAAATTTTTGACAGTAAACTGTTACGGTAATGCAGTTTTAAGAGCCTAATTGCATTCTGATCCATGGGCTGTATTAGTGGAGTTACATTGGGGGCATATACCTCACCCAAATCTGTACATCTTTAGTATCATGAACCAGTTCATCTGCCGGTGGATGACTTGGAGCGTTGTCTAATATTATAAGAGGCTTAATTGGCAGTTTTTTCTTTTAAAAACGTCTCTACTTCTTATAATTCTCTCTAATTCTTACAACAAACCACCATTCGTACTATCGAATAGAAAAAATGCTCATCTTTCGTACTATAGAGTAGTCAATGCAAAAATTTTGCCATTCGTATTATTGGAAATTCGTAATAAAGACCGTTCGTACTACTGGACGTCCACTGTATTGTATTTCATATAATCGTTGTATATAATCGTTGTTCCTGTGTGTTTCATTTAAAGTTTGTTTGATTCCTTTAATCAATCAACATCATTTGCTTAATTTTAAATTTTATTCAAACATTTTGCACTTTGTGGTTTGAGCTTAACACTTTAATTGTATTTAAACTGCACTACCACGTTTATTTCTTAACTTTCTAAACGTTTTCTATTGTTTTTCTTTTTGTTGTCTAAAATTTTATCGCATTGAGAGAATCCATTTGATATACATACATATATGTATATGTATGTATAATTTGAGTGTATAAAATGCTGAATATTTACGTTGATGACGTTTATAGTGTCATAATAAATGTTATTAGATGAACTCTAACAAAAAAAAAATAAAAAAAAACCATTTTAATTTATTAACTCTTGTTACTCTTTCTCATACATGCCAGTCATAAATAATACGATTTATTTATATTGAAAATAATGAAAGAAAAAATATGATGATAAAATTGAAAAAATAAAATGCAAAATCATATGTTGTAATGAAATAATACTTTACTACTCATTTGTAATAGCTTCGGCACGGTACATCTCTGTATGTACAAAGATGCAAAAAGAAATGAAAATTGTAAATCAATAAAGATTCATTCATGTACATATTTATTTATGTATGTATGAATAATGTATGTGGTATATGTTGTAGTTGTTACATGCTGTGATTGATGGTGATTTGTAAAAATAATTGCATTGAATAATTGTCATAATTATGAAATATTTTAACATAAAAAATTAAATTAAAAAAAAAACTTAATTTATTTTATTTTATTTTTCTTTCTGTCTAAACAATTAAATGTTTAACTAATAAGAAAAATATTTAAGTAACCGGATTTAGTTAAATGTACACACAAAATTGAAAGAGTTTTGTTAAAATTTTGCAAATTTCAAATAAATTTTTTTGTTTCGACTCGTTTAATTTGTTTTCGAACTGGAAATGCAAAACGTTTTTCCACCGCCACTACAAGAATTTTTATTGTATTTTTGTAATTTTATTTAATAATAATAACAATTTAACAGATACAGGTAGCAACCGTTATTTTGCTATACTGCTATACTGCCATACTTAAAACCCAACCCCGTTTTCAGACAGAAACAAAAAAAAATCCGTCTTGTCTTACTACTACTACAATTGATACTCGGAGCAGTAACAGACTCGTTCCGGTACCACTAAATATCAAGTCTTTTATTTAAACCGTCCCTCATTCTCATCAGTTGTCATTCTATGTATGTATATACATGCATGCATGCATGTACAATACATATGTATGTATGTGTACTGTTTAAATGTTCTTGAATGAATATGTATGTATTTATAAAGTTATTGTATCGGTTTGTCTTATTTCAGAACATGTACATATGTATGTGTTGTATAAAAAGATTTGTTTTTTATTTATAATTTAATCTTAAGATTTTTATTTTTATTTTTTTATTTTATGATTTTAGCGTACTTTCAAGGTTGTTTTAGCAGCAGAAAACCAGATTATTATTTTATAGAGTGTTCTGTATTTTTTCTGTGTTTTTGTTTTTTTGCTTTTCTTAATCTAAAAAATTAAAATTAACACCATAATGCCAGTGTTGTTGTTGTAGTCGCAAATGGTTTCATTTGTATGTATGTACATAGTAAGCAAGTATTTTAAAATTTCGAAATCATTTCTGAATTATTAATCAGAAATTATTGCTTGTGATAATGCCTTTTACCCAAGCATTAGAGAGGGGATATTTCAAAATTGTATTCAATACCATAATCATATGATTATGAAAATCCTTGAATAGTTTTAAGCTTTGAAAAGGTCAATTTTGGGATTTAACATGTTTTTTTTTTTTGTTTTTAATCAATACTTTATTTGTTTTATTTCATACTGTTTTGCTTTAATCTAGTCTATACTGGTCTACTTAGGTGGTGAACAATTGAAAAGTCGGTAGATATAAAGACTCTTTAAATTAACTAAGATCCTCTCAAAGGAGTAACTTACTTACTTGACTTAATTGGTATTTACAGCCCTTCAAACAGGGTTACGAGTTTTAGTTTCTCTTAAAATTGGTATTTTATCCATGAGCGGCAGAACCTACAGTTTAAAGTTAATCTTAATAGTAACCACTTTATCACATTACCATGGTGATAAGCATATGGACGAGCAGCAATTAAATGATTCGACCACATATAATTCATTTGTTAAAGTTAAAACTTTTTCGTGTCCCTAAAATATTTTGCCGGCGCCTCTCTCCTTTTAGTCTTGAAATATCTGAGATTGTTTCTAGGAATTAAACGTTTCTACATTTTTCGTCAGTAAACATTTTAATAGTGGTCTTTTATATATCGACGCCTCCGTTCTATAACATTCTAAGTCAAAAAAGTGTGTTTTGAGTTATGAGCTCTCAAAGTTTTCACTCGACATACGACTATATGTGTATTCCAAGGAGATGTTTCCCTATAACTTCGGAACGGATCGGCGCATCTTAACCTAATTTTGACAGTATTTAAGTTAGAGAACGTAGAATTTAAAAATGCAAGAACATTAAAAAAAAAGTGTACTTAGAACGTTATAGAATGAAGGCGTCGATATTAGAATTCGTCATAACTTAATCTATTCATATGTTGTATTGCATTATTATTGCTTTGTAGTTGTTGGTGTTCTTATTAAATTATTTATTTAAAATAAAAATATTTTCCTCAAGGTAATAAAACCAACAAAAAAATCATTCCCAAGTGTAATTTTTATTGGCAAATATTATAATTAACAAAAAACATATAATTTTAATGAACAAATGAACTCATAAACTATTCATGATTCATATTCAAAACTAATAATAGTTCGCATTCAGGCGGACTTTACAAATTTTTTGAAAGTATGTCAGCAATATGTTAAAATCGACAATTTAAATTCTGTTTCTCTTAAATAAATAAAAATAAAAAAAAAATATATATATAAAATATTATTAAAAACATAATAATTGAGTTATTGACTAATTGTTTGTATGTATTTATAATCATGTTGTTGTTTATTTATTTATTTTTTTATATTTTAATGAAATTTGAACGGGATGTAGTTGATATGATAGATAGAATATTGGTTTTTAAGAATTAAAAATCTCAAAACAAAAGTGTGCCATATTTGGTTTGGTTTTTACGTTCTCTTATTGTATTGTGGTTGATAAATCATTAGAATGTGTTGTTGTAGCAGCCACAGCTTAAGGTTATTTTAAGCTGGATATGTATATTAATATTATAAATGAATTTAATAGGCTTTCCCTTTTTGAATGTCAGTCAGTAAAGCTTTGAAAGTGTTTTAATTAAATGACGTGTATAATTGAAAGCCATACGAGCATTTGAATTACTTATTAAAATAATTACTCATTGTAGAGCAGAAAGGGAAACAAAACTTTTCAAATTGAGTCCAATAGAGGATTGTGGATGTCCAATAGAGGACAACATCTAAGATCAATAAAATAAATTGTTTAATAGTTCTATGATTACTTAAGTCAGTTTTGGCACTGTCAAGAGATGTTTTAGTTTGGAAACCTAATTAGCATAGAAAATATCAATGATATAAAGAAAATCATGGTAAATGGAAATAAATATTTGGGGTATTCACACGGTGTGCTATCAGGTCATATTGTCATAAAATACTAAAGCTTTATGATAGCTTAAAAAAATTGTTGTTGTCATAATTGTCATAAAATAATAGTACCTTTTGTGATGTGTTTATTGTTTTGTCATATTTAAACAGTGTAAATCTAAGTCAAAAGGAAAAAGGCGACATCGAGCCGTTGATAATATTTAGAAGTTGGCGCCGTTGAATATTCGCAACATGTACGTGAAACATGCTATTAACTTCTGCAAAGTTCTATAACTTCGAGATTAAATACATTTTAATAATTTATTTATAAAAGTTAATAACTTTTATTAAGTTAAATAAAAAAAATTGATACATTAATATATTAAAGGAAATTTTGCTTGTATACTTTAGTAATCAATAACAGCTGTTTATGTTTATGTTTTTAAATATTTTTTTTTGTGCCAAAATATTTAAAAAAAATATTTTTCTTATTTACTTGAATAAGCCATAATAATGTCCAATATGTATTTTTCGCACAAACCGGCTATTATTTCAGGTTTGTAATATTTGTAATTTTTTATAATTGCATTTTTCTTTCATCAGCTGACTCAAATTTGAAATAGCACACTCACTTATGAGGGTTGCTCACAGCAGTCATATTTTTCGTGTTATTTTTTTATGATAATATGACTTAAGACGACCGTGTGAATACCCCAATTGTACAAATATTCGGCTAGAGCTGAATACAAAAAGAATTCCAATGTATGCAATGTATGCTTAACACAATCAAAAAACAAATCCTATTAAAGTAAATTTTCTTCTTTGGGAATTGCAGATGAATTTCAATAAAATCGACACACACTAAGCTAAGATAGCCAAGCTTTGGTTAATAGTATAGCAATTGTGCTATATTTGGGCAATGCTAAGTCAAACAAAACCTTGGTTAAGAGGTTCTAAAACTTCCATGTTATAAACGTCGACTACACCAAATTTTTTTTTTCTGCATTTAACAATTATTATCAAAATTTTGTTGAATTTTTAACGCTTCTGCAAGATTTTTCTGTGCCCCGTCATAAAGGAATACTACGTTTTCGGGGTGTGATTGGATATTTCAAAGATATTGTTCGATCAATAAAAGGTACTTTGTTAAAAAAATAAAATCGTTTGTTCAAAACAAACCCGTAAATTTGGCGCTATTCAAAAATATCAAATAAAAAATATGAATTATCTGGTTGAGTACACTAATTTCAAACATTTGAATAATCATTTTTAGAAAACAGCTTCTGCCATAGAGAGTTTAGTCTATTTTCTTGAATTCAATGATGATATTTCTTTACACATATCGACTGTATGCCTAAAATTTGTGATGAGAATTTATTGAATCAAGTTAGCATTTAAACTGACTGTTAACGTTTGATTATAGAAGTTTCTAAAATATTAGTTTTGTATGTGATATATGTATGTATGTAGGTACAATAAAAATTCCTTCAAGTCAAGTATTTATTTTTTATAAAATTAAATTTTCTTAATTTACAAACGTGAGTTCATTTATGCCAATTTATATTGTATTTTTGTTTTTTTCTTATTTTATTTAACAAATAGTGGGCAGTTTGAGTTTGATTTTGTTTCGATTTATTTAGACTGGCTTATTTGTTTGGTTACAATTAAAGACACCCAAAACAAAAACAAACAAAAATCTTAATTGTCTGTGATACCAAGTGGTTTTATAAGCTGTTACCAAAAATGGTCTAAAAACCAAAAAAAAAAAAACGTTAAAAAAAAAACTACTGATTAATATTCCAATTTTGGGTTAATGAACTGAATGTTGTTTTCATTTAAAAAATATTTTTTTTATTTTTTTTTTAATTTTTTTTTAATTTTTTTGGATTTGTTTCACTTTTCGCTTGAGTTATTTGTTTAATATTGGAAAAGAAAAAAGATATCGAAAAATAAAATTTAAAATAAAATTGAAAATAAGAAAGGTAATATAAAATATTTCTTGAAAGCCTAAGAATATAATTGTCAACTCTACAAAAGTATTGTGCAAACATTAGTAGGAGGAATATTCGAAAAATGGACCAAAACTGATTAAACCGTTTAATCGGCATTCGAACTGAATTTTTAATATTTTTGCGTTTTTCGGAATTTTTTTTGATTAAAACGAAGCACAGAAGTATAAATTAAATATTGGAAGAGAACTGTTTACTCTTTTCAACAAAAACCATTTATTAGATTAAACAAATCCCAATTAAAAACAAAAAAAAAACTGTTTTTGCTTTCATCTTTTTTCGAAAATCTAAGAATTTTTTTTTTATTTAAGAATTTCTTTTTGTTTTAGCTAAACCACTGAATAAATTCATTAAGACAACATTTCAATATGGATAAATCAGTAAAAAATTAAATAAAATAAATGTTTAAACAAATAAAATAAATAAAATAATTAAATTTAGAAACAGACGTTAAAACCAAAACGAAAATCAATGTCACATTAACCTGAGTTGCATACAAAATTTTTAAACAATTAATAACAGTAGCAAATGTAGTAGTGAGGGCATGACAATGATAGCCCATACACACACACACCTACACACCTACACATACACACGCACGCATGATCCTAAAATTAATGAAAACATATAGACATGGGGCAAGAGGTAAGAGACAAGAGACATAGTCATAGACATGGTTACGATTATGGAATAGAAAATTTGTAAAAACAAATGCAAGCAGACTAAAAAACACAAAAAATTCAAGAGCGAATACTCATATTTGAACACACATACAGTGGTGGTGTTATAAATAGCACACCCATCTACGCGATTTTTTTCTTGTTACAAGATGATTTTTTTTTTGAAATGTATTAAAGAACAGTTAAATACTTATGCGATACATAGAGTAAAGGGAACTTTAATAAAAGAATTTAAAAATAAATGATACTTTAAATCACAAAAGCAAAAAAATTTCTCAGTCATGCAATTACCACACTCCCATTAAAATTAGGTAAAATGATTGAGAAGCTAGGCCGTAATCCTGACTGAAGGGTTGTAATGGCCAATTATGTATGTATGTATGTATGATTTGAATAAAATTCATTGGAATAAATATTCAACACAAACTTTGTGGTGGATGTGAGTGCTATTTATAACACCACCGCTATACATTACGAGACTTTAATAGTCAAGTACTGTGTGCTTTAATTACGAGTTGGATTTTACGGTTTTTTTTTATTTCGTTTTTTTTTATTGTCCAGCTTTAAAATCGATACCAAAAATACGTAAATAAATGAAAAAATGAAAAAAGAAGAAGTATTAAAGACTTATAAAATATAAAGAAATCGTGATTTGAATTTAACAGATTTGAAAGAAAATTTTAACTGATGTTAATTCTATTCTATTTGATTTAAAAAAAAATCGTATCAATATTTGTAACGTCTTTGTAACGGCGTATCGAAAATATGTGTCAAGAGTGAAAATTCTAACAACAAAAAAATAAATCCAACAATTGAAGGAGAGCATTACAATTACTTGTACGCCATATAATAACACAAACACGATACGTATATTTGATTTTCTGTTTTTTGTTTTTTAATGCCAAAGTTTGTTTGTCTCTTATTCACTTTGGTCTAAATCATGTAAGAATGTAAACAAAATTTAATTTCATTTAAATGATCCATTAGATTGGTTTTAAAAAATCAATGAGATGCATTACAATTTCTAGTAACGATTAATTTGAAATCATTTTTCAGAACGTGGATTTTCTGTGTAAATAGACAACTGCCACTTGAAACGTGTTGCAATGTTTTAAGTTGGTGCATTCGTTTAGAAATGGAAATATTGAAATTTTACTTTCTATTTTATTGTTTTGTAATTAAAAGGAATGTAAGAAAGTTTCTAATAAAAAAAACACACAAACACATTTTGAAACACTATAGATATGAATGAATTCGTAAATTCCTAACAACAATAATCAAAATCAAATCATCAAACGACCATGATTGGAGGAGTTAAGAGTGTCTGAAAGCAAAAAGCGATGTGGATTCTTATAAAATATGTTACTGGCTATAGCCTGAATTTTTGTGCAGCCCTTGCGCTGACCAACTTCTTCCTTTTCCCCGATTTTGGTGGAACTTGGTTAGTACAGGGACTGCGTTCACCCGTGGCATCACAACGGGCCGCTATGCGTGCTCAAGTGAGCTTTGTGATATCAGAGCTACACTCCGACCTAAACCTAAATAGCCTGAATTTATGATATTTTGAAAAGGTTAAAAAATAACAAAATGGCGGCCTTTAAAATTCTTTTTTTTTCCTATTTTCTCCTATTTTTTTCTACCTTAATTATTTAATAAAAGTATTAATTATTAACGAATCAAATATATTATAATTCGGGATAAAACTACTTGTCTTGTCAACATTGTTGTAACGCTTGAGAGAAAAGCGATATGGGGGTAAATAATCGAACCCGTGAAAAAATGGATTTTTAGAAAATTAGGAAATATGTATATCAACCCCTTAACTCTTCTATTGTTGCCTTAAAAAATAAAATACCAGGCGAATAGGCATTCGATCAATCTGCGTCTGATACGTCTTTAGTTATCCCGAATTTTACCACCAGTTGTGTCAACTTTCTTATTTTATTCATAGAAAAAAGAATTAAATTAAATCTTGTCTAATTATTTATACAGTGTTTTGCTCTTATTTTTGTTACACTTCGGTTTATATTGTTTTATTACATCCGTTCATAACACCAACCAATTTACAAACGTTTTCTATGTATATGGTGTTCGATTGTATAAGTTTCCAACACATTTCTTCATTACATACTGTTTAAATTTAAGATGCAGAATTTCAGTTCTCAGTCTACTTCTTATTACATACATATTTCGTTAATAAGTTTTCTAGAAACTTTTGTAAAATTATTGCTTAGTGAAACTAGCTAACAAAAGTTGGCTTAAGGAGGGGAGATCTCTGTAATTTAATTGGAATTGAAATAATTTTCTTTTCGATTTATTTAAAGAAATTATTGAATTTTGATTGTAAACTTTATTATGTTTTGGTATTTTTTGTTTGTTTTGAGGTGGAGTTCTGCGCTCCTATTACGTGCTTAAAATTTAAATCAAAAATAAATTTGTAATTATTGGCCACCAAAAATTTATGAGCATGACTTTTATGACTCTTTTAAAAACTATAATTTTAATTTTTTTTAAAGAAGAATTGCATAAAAATGCATTAAAAAAGAAATGGCCACGAGAAAACCTGAAAATATTTCTAAAGTTTCAAATGCATTCTTAAGAAGACACAGAAATTAAAAAAAAAAAAAAACAAAATAAAAGAAAAGAAAACTTGAAAAGAATTTTAAATAAAGTTTGGAAGAATTTTTTTTATTGAAACACACACACACACACACATGTGTTTATAATTGTATTAAAATTAAAAAATTTATAAAATTTATTTCATAATAAAATTCAATCATCAAACGATATTTCTTTTTTCGTAATTCGTTTGAAATTACAAAATTATTTATTTTTAGAATTAATAATTATTTATAATTTTCTTTTAGGCCTTGTTGGTCTTAAAACATGATATTTACAAAACAAGAAAGAACAAAATTTGTTTGTTAATAAATAAAGCAAAAACAAGACATTTTTTTTAAATAAAAGACTCATCGTCAATCATCGAAACTTGATTTTATTTTTCTCTCCCTTTCTCACTCTCTCACACATTTCCTGCATTATTAGAGTCAAAAAACTAAAATTTTTGCTTTCAAAATAAATTTTTTAATTTATTCTTTATTTTCTTTTCTTTTGTATTTCAGTTTGCTTTGCTATTTAATAAAAAAAAAATAAATTTATCGCTCAAAAATGATTTCTCGTCGTAAAATCATTTCACGCTCTTTGGATAATTTGGATGCCATAGGTCCAAACACAGAAGAGGAAGAGGATGTTTGGTACGATAAAGAAAAACTATTTCGCGATCATATAGAAGAGGTAATGGCCAAATGGGAGCAAATCGATGATGAAATATGGGCGAAAATAATTGTATTCGAAAAAAACCGTCGTGTAGCCAAGGCCTATGCTAGATCATCGGTTTTATCGATCAATGGTTCCAAACAAGGTTTTGATGGCGTAAGGTAAGTTCGAAAAAAAAACCGCTTATAAAGAAATTTTATTTAAATGTTATATGTGTAAGAAATGTCGCAAAGTTTTTGTCCTAAATTCTTTTATGCTTGATTATGGAGTTAGATACATATTCTGAAATGTACTATATTGAGTCATATGGATTTTGCTTTACAAATGCTTTTGTGGAGGGTACTTATTACTTTGTTTAACCTTATTCTTAAATCAATTAAAAAGAAACAATTTTAATTGACTCAAATGGCATCATTAACGTGCTATTTTATTATTTAATTTAATCATTAAAATCTCTAAACTAAATGACAATAAAAAGTACTTACAAAACTAAATACCATACCGTACCATACCATACCATAAAAACTGTACGAGTACACACTGTTTTTATCATTGCCATGTTATATTTTGGGCTAAGAAGATAAATTTGAATAGTCTGTTAACTTTTATAGTTTACAAACGATAGGTCATGTATAATTTATAAAATCTATGTACATACATATGTATGTACATAAAGTACTTTTAAAGTCTTTTATAATACATTTTCCCAAAAAGCTCTCAAATATCGTTAGAGTATTAAAGTTCGTTAGGATATAATGGAAAAACTAAAATTTTATTATCAGTATAGGGGTGGCCATGTGTCCACATCCAATAAGAAAGTGTGGTTTTCCGAAATCACTCTTTATTTTTGTATTTATTTTTAAACGATTAATTGCAAAATCTTTATTTTTTCATATTTTCAGAATTGGTTTGAATGGTTTCGACAATCCTATGCGTGATTCAGAAATAAAAGTCATTAAAAAATCCATTGGAGATGGTTTTAAAATCAAAATGGATGATATTGGCAATGTTTTCGTTAAACGTTATGGCAAAGGTGGAGTTTACGTACACAATACGAGTGCTACAAATGAGGAAACTGTTATTGGTGGTGATATTTTAAAATTGCCAAATATGGCTTTGCCCACAGGAACATCAGCAAAAGTAAGTTAAGCTGATGCATATCATATATACAGAATGAATTTACATTTTGCATTTAATCTATGTAGTTTCGGTTGTTAATTGATTCGTTATATCTTTTCTAAGACATTTTACGTGGTACTTCCAATTTATTAAAATAATTTAATTTATCTTCTTGTTTACTAGCTTTTCGACATGCGTAAATTTACAACGAATATAAATCGTGAATTTTCCCGCCCTTATCCGGAATCATCACGTTTAGAACCTCAATGCCTGTCTGCCATTTCATTGGTTAAGTCCAATAATAATCTAATCAATTGTCCACTTTGGATTCTGGTCATAAATGTTGTAGCCATCGATATGCTTAAGAATCGTATGCAAACACTGCCAAAATCCATTGATGCCATGGGTACACGCCTGTCATTAGTAAATGCCAGTGTCCATGCGCAGGGCAGTGAAGATCCTTATTCGACAATCGAAAGTCAAGTTGGTCTAATCTATCCAACAACAGCAGCCTCAGATGATTCGAATAATTCAACGAATTCATCTAGTAAAGGTAGACGCAGTGTATACAATATGCAAAATTATATTGAAGAGGGTCCCTATATGCCAAAGGTGAGAGCAATAAAATATAAAAAATAATAACCATTAGAGAGTGTTGTATGTAGTGTTTTAATTAAATTTTCTACTATTTTTTAAATCCGTTTTTTTAATTTTTAATCATTCTTCTAGCCTGACTACGATATCTATAATCAAGCTGTACCCATATTGACCAGTAAAAAGAATAAATCATCGCAAGATCGTAAAAAACAAGATGATCCTTATTACTGTGGTCTTTTGGCACGCATACCCAATTTCATTAAGACTTCCAAGCCCAGTGACAATAACAATAAAAAGATGAGTAAAAAAGAAGCTAAAATTGCGCGTAAAATTTCAGCTTCGCAACAGCAATTAGTACATATGCCCTTACCAGCGGCCCATCCTATACCCATAGCTACATTTCATCAACAATTTCCACCCATGCATGCCTACTACCCCTATAAGGTCTATTCACAAAATCACCGTCTATCACAGTCACAGCTATCACTGTGGGATTCTCGTAGTCTAATTAGTGCACATGGTGAGTATCTGTTTGTACAAAAAATAGAATTTTTCTTAATGTTCTTCTTCTTCTACTCCTTTACAGAATAAGCAAATTACTTTTCCCTAGTTGTTCTTTTTTGGGTCCTGGAAAACGTTTGACTTATTTATTGTCAGAATTTTTTTTATTTAATTTTATTTTATTTTATTATGTGTGTTATTTATACAAATTTAACTGAATTTTTTTTTTTTAAAAGATGTTGAAAACTTAAACAGTGTCTTTCCCTTTTTTGTGATTTTGTTTTTATATTTTATTAATTAATTATGCAAAAAGACCTTTAAAACTAGATAATAATAGTACCCCTGAACCAGTTAAGTAAGAAAGAAAGCAATGAAAATACTCGTCATTATTAATTATTGAACTTTATTTTTTAAATAAATATAAAAATTGTTTAAGTCATACAATAAATATTATTATTCTAAACGTAATCTTAAGAAATTTTCTATTTTGCCATAGATTTTTTTCATATTATTAATTAATTAATTAATTAATTCTTTTTAAGACTGAAACATGTCATTTTTTCAATATTTATGGAACAAAATATAGAAAAAATATTGTAATTGCATAACTACTCTATATACGAATTGTTTTAATGTGTAAATAAATATTTTTAAAAACTTTTTAAAAAATATTATCGAATTATGTAAATATATTATAATAATAAGTATGATATAATTTTATATAAACATGTACTTACTTTAAATTTAAAACTTTCTATGTGTTTTAATTTTTAAGCAAAAAGTATCATCAAATAAATAAATAAAATAAAGAAATAGATAAATAATGTATAACTATTTATGACAAAATATAAATAAAAAAGTTGAAGTGAAAACATATTTACATTTGCGGTCATTTGTTATAAACACCAAAGTATAACATAAACACATGTTATCTGCCACAGAACACACACAGAAGCGAAACGCGATTTTGACAGATAACCTAACATTGTGAAAGGGACAGCAAATACTACCAAAAAGTATTTCTGTAGGTGGGCTTTGAGCATTTTTTAAACGTCAAAAGTTTCGACTCTGTATGCTCGGTGTTATCTGCTAGCCTTAACAATCCGTTTGGCGTATTTCGGGCTGCCTTAACCCTGTCTTCCATGCTCATCTTATGTTGCATATTCATTTGTGGATCATATTGATGGCAAGAGTCATTTTATGCTTGATCGCTAGGTAACCAAAATCCTTGACAATGTCAAAGGTACATTTAACAACCGATTACGACAACAACAACGATTCTACAGGGCGACAACATATAATTCATTTTTAATTTTGATTATGAAGTTGAAGATTACCTTAAACGAACTGCAGGAGTCCCTCAATATCATACTGCGTGACTTAATTAGCTTCTCCGGAATACAACTATTGCCTTGTATTCCACAAAAAAGTGGTTGAGACCATGTTGTCATATCATAAGCTCTTCTCTCTGACTAGCCGTCAGTTGTTCCCACACATAATAAGCCTGGTTAGGGAGAAGAGACTTATTATTTACTTATATATCCCCCTTGTTGTTGGTGGACAGAACAAATACACTTAAAAGGCTCCAGAATCACTCTGGGTGGGACGCAACCACCTGTGTTGGTTGGTGCAACACCTTTTAAAAGTGAAATTTGTATCGCCATTTGAGGAAAGCATAGTTTACGTCGATGTTATTAATACAACCGACGAATGGAAAAGGAATATGCGAGTTACAATTATGGAGTGACAACTGTATTTTGTGGTGACAACTGATAATTTTCTAAACAAACAGTGTAACCATCACTAATATTACTGTTTACGCGTTTTTACTGACTTAGTTTCGAGAGTATTTACTGGTAGTTACCGAAAAATCATTATTCTTGAGGAACAAACAAGCAGATTCGCCATTTATTTCACTTTGTGCCCCAAAAAACCTGTAACAATATTAAATTTTATGACATTAATTATATTTTTGGTTTTTCTATTAAGTAATTTTTATAGCGTTTTTTTAATAACCGTTTCAAGCAACACTTTAATTTACTTATTTATTGTGTTACATATGACACAGAGTTGTAATTTATGAAGAGAAAAACGTTTAATTAAATTTGATAAAAACTCTTGATAGCACAAAAAAGAATAAATTTATTAATTTAAATTTATAAATTTTTCTCTTACTAACTTGGCTATTTAGTTGAATTTTCTATTTATAATTTTCAAACCTGCAGCACATTGCTGATACAAACGTTGGCTATGATGATTAAAGAGTAACCTCTAAAAGACACTACTCTTTTTAACAACGCAGCGACGCAGACATTTTCAAATATAATTGTCAGACAAAAACGTTCAATTTAGTCGATCATTGTTAAAGTCTTTCTAATTTAATGAATTTCTAATTTAATGAAAAGTTTATTCTTTGGAACGTGAAAAATAATTTAAAGTGTTACAAATTAACATTAATTAGTTACTTTCGAATGCTAATCATTCATTCAATAAAGAGTGATGGATCGCTTTGTTACACGGGCACCAACATGGCAGACCTTAAATTACTCTTCAGTGGCGGCACAATCTTTATCAGAAAATAAAACGGCCTTAATAAAAAGGACACCATCAAAGGCCAAGGATAAACGCAAGAAAACCCCTTTACAACCCAAACAGTTGAGTGAAATAACACAAGCATATGATTTTGGTAAACGATTAGACAATTTGTTTGCTTCCAATCAAGTCGTCAATGCCGAAAGTATAAATGGAAATAGCAACGATAGCGGTTTAAGCAGCGCTTCAAGTATTTCGCCCCGGCATATTGAAGATGCAAATTTTACCGTCCGCCAGGATGCCATCAACAATAGTATCCGCAATAATTTACTACTTACACCCACAAAAAATCACTTGGGTAAGTTGATTTTTTAAATGCCAATAAAGTTACATTTGAAATTTCTTTCTCATTCATTTCTGACTTGCCTCATTTGGTTTCGACTACTCTAGATAATATAAACATAATAGTTTAGTATTGTTGTTATCCTTTTGTTTTGTTTAAATTAATGTGGCTTATTACAAAATGTGTACTAAATTTGTTGTATTTACGGGTTAGTACTAAAAAATTTATAAAATTATCGTTTATGGCAATAGTACATTGAAAATAAAATAAAGGCAATGCCTTTTTCACGTAAACACACATGAACAGTGTTGTCAACTAAATGGTTTCTCGCAGTATTTTGAAAGATTTTTACAACTGTTTATTCATATTTGTCCAGTTTTAACTGTTTTATTTTTATTTCGATCTGTTGAATAATGATCACATACGGCATATAATGAATGGTGTTTTCAAAACATTATGGTTTAAAATATTGTGTTGTACATAAATCCATACATATTTCACGTTTTTTTTTTAAATAAGCGATTACTCTGACTTCAAGGTTGACAATGTTGAAGAGCAATTATGGAAATAATTCCAAAAGAGAGTGATATTAAGAGTATTTATTTAAAGTTTAGCTGTCACTTTTTTAAGTGTCAATGAACACCAGAAAAGAAAACGAAAAATTATTGAATTGTGTTTTTTTTCTGTTCCTATAATAATAAAAAAACAAATAAATAGACGCGCCAATTTTATCCCGTAATTTACTTATATTGTTAAATAGGAAAATTAGCTGATTATATCGACTGTCCAGTGGAAAAAGAAAATGATACTTGTATGACTATAACACGCACACCAATTTCTCGAAAGAAGACAGAGGAATCTGGTCAAAATCCCGAAGAGGTAAATGTGGTGCCTGAAAATTTGCCAACAGCTAAAGACAAGCACGTACAAAAACAGAGCAACATGATTATGGCACGTATACAAAGAGATCTAAATAGTCCCTCAGCATCTGCAAGGTTGAAGGCGATTAAAGCTCTCAGGTAGACTTCTTATAGATCTTATGTTAACTCTTTATAATAAAAGAAAATTTTTGATATTTTCCCTCACAGATCTCCTACAAAGTCAGCATATTCATATTTCGATGTACCAGAGGCAGAACAAAGTTTGCGTATACCGGAACCACCTAGTCTACAAGAAATTATGCGCAATATTGTAGTATACGTTGAAGTACGTTCTGGCGAAGATAATCGTTCTGCTGGAGTACGTAAAGTTATAGAAGCGCTGGGCGCCCGTGTTAATTTAAGTCTATTACGGTTAGTTGTTGCTATGACATATAAAACTTAATACAATTATAACTTTATATACGTCCCTTCAGTGATACGACTCATGTGATCTTTAAAGATGGCCTTTTGTCTACTTTTAAAAAAGCTAAAAACTGGGGTATACCTATAGTTTCTATACTTTGGATTGAAGCTTGCAAAAATGAAGGTCGTATCTGTGATCCACAAGATTATCCAATATCAAATTTAGATCGTTACGAGAATCCTGAATTGTATACTAAAATGAAGGTGAGTTATTTATTTTAATCGGACTGTAAATTAATTTATTTAATTCACATTTACTATTTGTCATTGCAATTAATTTCTTACCGCTGCTGCTGTAGGCATTTCTTATTAGTTTGTGGTAAAACGAATTAAAACAATTGTTTATGTATATGTCTTCTTGTTAACACAAGCATCTAGAATTTCTTATTTTAATTTTTGTCTAAATATTGCTTATGTTTATACTATGCTTGTATGTTTTTTTTCAATTTATTTATTATTAAATGCTGGTGAATAATGTTGTGGTCACCGTACTCTAAATGGTTGGCTTATTAGACGGAGATCTGTGTTAAAACTCAACCGTGACATTTTGATGATTCGTTTACCTCTTTCAGTCCCGCCATTCATAGATAAAATTAAAATAAAGGGTTGTAATAACTGATATTATATTGTATTGTATGAATAATCGTTTAAAGGGCGAAGTGAAAATACCGTCAGTTTCAATTTAATGTCATTGCATCTATGCCACTTTACAATCAGTTAGTATTAGTATAAATAATTGACTTGTGACACATTGTTATCAAAGGAAACTATTTATATTTTTATATCGAATTAAACAGCCATTTTACAAATAGCCCCTTAAGCATTGTATTTATTCTACTCTTTTATTAGAAATATAACTTAGAATACTGCAAGCTTATTCATATACAATATCGCAGCCTGTTTACTGATATTCTTGACTTGGATGCTATTGCATGCACTCATACTTTAAAGTGAATTTTAATTCATTCAAGCTACGGAAAGCTTTAGTTTTTTGTAATTCATATAAATTTTGATGTAATGAACATTGAACTGTACATGGCAGTCAGAATACAACGTTCTTGCTACTCGTATAATATATATCTAACTAGATTTCTGATCTTACATCAAGTTACAAGTTTAGCATCATCATGACCTGTTTATGTAATAACGTTAGGAAACAAACTAACTAAAATAAAACTAGCGTTTCAGAGAAGAAAAAGAAAACAAATTGGGTTCACCTCTCAGTTTAATCGTTTTTTACGTTTTCAGCGCAAGTTTAGCTTTTAAACAGTTAAAGATAGAATAAGTTACTGTACCCTCATTTCATTTTCCATTTCAAATCATTACTTCAAAAATGTCATGTCACAAGATATTTCTCCTTTTAATACAAACTTTACAGATCTCAGAGTCGTCAAAACGTTTACATGTTCATCACATTTATTAGCAAAATTAATTTAGAATTTCCCAAATTCTACTGTTTAATAAATCGTTTGCTGCTATCGTTTGAAATAAAATTCTATCAGTGTGATGGTATAGCATTTAGTCAATCAATTTTTATAGTATTTCATGAATAATCTGCATTGATTATCTTGATTTTCTTCGTTTTTATGGTCCATCAAGAGTATTTAATAGATTATCATAACACTAACAATCATCAAAAAGGCACTTATCATTATTTAGAAATTTAGACAAAAAAAATTTGCTGCAAGTTTCCTCGAACAAAATTATTCGTTACAGATAGGAGTGATTAATAATATATTGATACAACGTTCTTACTGTAAGGTGGAGACTAAGGATGCCTCAATCAAACCTTTGGTTCTATAGTCATGTTAACGTTAATGTATAGAGTCAGTGATTGTTCTGATGGAATTCTATTTCACTCTTTTTGGCCAACACTATCCGGTTTTTGATGTCTGCTGCTTTAGACATTTTAATTTTTGACTGCATTAGAGTTAGGAAAGCAGTACAAAATAGTTAATGACAGTCCTAATTAAATGTGTTAAAACATATTAAAACATGAAGTCGCCGTGGTCTAGTAGGTAGTGTGTTGGCTTATTAGATGAAAGACCCGAGTTCGAATCCCAGGTCAGTCATCAAAACGAAAATATGAAAATATTTCTTCGGCGACTTCCTCTCAGCAGATTTCTGGCAAAAACTCTGAAGGCTGTTTTCTCATTAGGTGATTATCTTTTTCCCCAAGAAAAACTGCAGATTAAAGAAATTTGGTTTTCTCAATGTCTCATTTGCTTCTATTTTGTCGCAAAACTAACCAGCCCTCATCTGCCGGTTATTTATTTGTTGTACAGATAAATTCAATCAGCTGACTGCTCTTCATATTTTTTTGTGACAATACTTTGAGTTTTTGAAAAAATAAAATAGATTTTAGAAAAAATGTTTAATAGAGGAATAAACGTTAATTTGATGGAGGATGAACTCGAAGAACATGAGTTCCAAGTAAATGTTGAAAGAGTTTATCATGCCAGGGCTAACTGCCTGGCTGATATGGATGATAATGAATTTGTTTTCTTGATTTTTTTTTTTTTGTTATTTTTTTCACTATTGGAAAACACCTGATTTATGTTAATAAGTTGTCACTTGAAAACTGGGTTCCCAACTTTCACAACGTATTGCCAAATGAAAATAATGTTTTTGTCGGTATATTGAGAAAACCAAAATTGTTAACGGACAGTTTATCAGTCTAATAAATTTATGTCGACATTTAGTAACTGGCAGTTTATCGACACATTGAGAAAACGGGCCTGAGAGTAAAAATTGCCATGAAAAGCTTCTCAAAAATCTGTCGTTCGGAGTCGACTTTAAACTGTAGGTCCCGCCACTTATGTATAAAATTAACGCACACAACATGAGTGGTGTTGAGGAGCTAGGCCGTAATCATGACTGAAGGGTTGTAATGGCCAATTATGTATGTATGTAAAACATATCTCTGATAGTCGATTCTATTTTTGTCACCTTCACACAATTTGACCGCGATCGATCGTCGATATGATTGCAATTCATAAACTATTTGTAGCTGAAAATTCATTTCTTGCTGTTACATCATTTTAAGTGCAATGTTTAAATCCTATGTAATCGAAAACACAATCATCCAACATGCTTTAGATGGATTTTGTTATGATTTGGATTTCTTGATCCAAAAAACTGCTTAGTCTAGTATATAGTGTATTGGTTTATTAGACGTAAAGCTCGGGTTCGTATCCCAGGTCAGACATCAAAATGAAATATTAAAAAAAAATATTTGTTCGACGACTTCCTCTCTCTGAGAGTAAATAAACCTGTCATGAAAAAGTTTCTCAAAAATCTGTCGTTCCCGCCACTCAAGTACAAAATTAAGGCACACAACATGAGTTTTGTGAGAAGCTAGGCCGTAATCCTGACTGAAGGGTTGTAATGGCCAATTATGTATGTATATATGTATGTTTGCGTCTTTTACGAAAAGAATTGTCGAACAATGTTATTCACATTAAGCAAATATTTACGGGGAACTAACGTAACCTTTATCTTTTTGGTTTTCTCTTAACATTTACTGCGCTAAGAGCAACGATCTTAGAGATCTTTGTTGGCGCTATATTCCCAAAACTGCTTAGCCATATTGTTAGGTTTAACATTACTTTTACTTAATGTGAACTTACCTTTAGGTATCTCAATTACAAGTAACTTACAACAAGTTGTAGGTTGAATCTGGTATTTAATCGTATGATTTTCTTGGAAAATCTAATCTTGAATAAATTAATTATTCAAATTAGTGTCTGGCAGTTAGTACAGAATTATATTTTTAACTATAATTTTATAAAATTTATTATAAAAACTTGTGTTTTTATATTTAGAAAGAACTAATTCCTGAAATAAGTGTTTAGAATAACTATTGAGTTTCTTGTAAACTTTCTTGGTTTTTGCAGTCAACTTCTTATCTCAGTTCGCCGGTTGTAGGGGGACAACATTTAAAATTGTAATCACAAATTTTAATTAAAACTTAAAATACCACTTGTCATCTAAGACTTAAACTATTGAAGTGCCAATCAATTTTAAGGTTGTTTAAAAGAAGAAGAAAAAATATGTATAGCGATAAAAATGGCATGAATTTCTAATGAAAATGCCTCTGTATGATAAGCGCTTTTTAAACGCTCAACACCAATGTGTTTTGTTTTGTTTTTAAAAAAATAATCGTAGTACAATGGTAGGTAGCTAAAATCATATCATAAATTTTGTTACTCACAATACTTGAAACGATTAAAACCATGTCAAATTATTGTCTGTAAGAAAATGTTAAGCATTAGTAGCATAAATGTATGACGTTATCTGCAGGAATATTAAAAATTGTACAAAAATTATATCTTTGCAAAATATTAAGCAAACAACAGCAGACTTTTGAAAGCAAAACAAAAAATGCTTAAGCATGCCTAGAATTGCACGTATTCGTTATCATTTACATTTTAGCTCCTGAAAATGTTGAATATAAATGTTGTGACACTGACGGAGTTTTCGTCTTAAACAACTACAAATTTTATCAGATAATTTATCATAGTTGTTATTGTTTTTCTCTTTTTTTTCTGTTCGTATGACAACTCTATTTGTTTTGCTTAAATGAAAACACAATTTTCTTTCAAATATTTTTATTACGTGATACCATATCTGGCCGATTAATGTTTACGTTTTTTTTTTTTATATGAAAGAGAAAGAGATAAGTTCCCAGCCATTCATTTAAGTGAATGTTAGACAATTTGGTAGTTTTCGGAAACATTGTTCTTTTTTGTTTTAATTGTTTTACAATCACTATTTAATTTCATTAACAATTCATGTATCTGCTTATAGATAAGTTTTCTAAAATTAATTCCGCATTAATTTTTTTGTATCTTTTTTGTTTTTGTGCTGAGAATATTTTTAACCGGAAGTAAAGATTGATTGATTGTTTAAAGATCCTTTCTCTTTAAGGGGGGAAAAAATAATAATAATTAAAAAAGTAGTATTTCGTTTATTAAACATAAAATATTTTAGTTTATTATTTAGATTTTCAATATCTAATTCTTTTAAACTCTCACTATACATTATACATACATGCATTTACAATAGTTTTATTATATGTTTCTACAACAAAATACAATTTAAAAACGAGATATAATCTTAAAATTAAACATTAATTATTTTGTGTTTTTTGGACAATAAATTATGACAAATAATTATGAGATTTTCAACAGAATGAAAATTATTAAAATTAAAAAAAGGCTTTTCTATTTGCAGTCCTTTTCGTAAAAAGTTTTAGCATTCAAGGCGTTATATTTAAGTACTGTTTTGATTTAAATTAATGCGTAGTGATCAGAGCTATTGTAGTAGATTCTTAAAATAAAACATTCAAAAACAATTTTTTTTTTTTTTTGTAAAATATTTGTGCCTTAAAGTTGTACGTATGTACATACTACATGCATTGTTAAAATTATATATTCAAATAAATCTGGAACAAAAAATGATTGTTTTCTTTACATGTTATTAAAAAATATTTGTTTGTAACTTTAAATTTTTAAATTATCGATTATTTCTTTTGATATTATCCTAAAATTATCACCATTATGGAATTTGTTTAACATCTTATGTTTAGTTAATTTGTTATTGTATTTTAGTTTTATTAAAATAGTTTGTTAGATTTGTTTTTTTTTTTTTTAATATCACCATAAAAATTAGTGTTCGTCCTTCCTTCTTACATTCCTTATACCAAGTTCTAAGTGGTAAATTTTAAAAAATATTACTTCTGCACAAGTGTTTCCAACAACAAATAACTTTTCTATGAATGTGATGGCAAAGTTGTAACAAATCGTTCTGTGACACCTTTTTACGATCGGGCTTAATTTGTGTGATACATCACGATAATGTAACCTCCAGACACATCATTATTAGGAAGCCAGCAACTGTACCCCAAGTTGCTATTGTACCATTGCCACTGGCATGAGCCTCTGGCAAAATATCATCAGCCACTATATAGATCATAGCCCCGGCAGCGAATGATAAGGCATATGGTAAGATAAGACTAGCAAATGTTACTGCTACAGCACCCAAAATACCAAAAATAGGTTCGACCATTCCTGACAACTGTCCATACCAGAGAGCCCGACAAACACTAAAACCAGCAGCATGTAGTGGCAAACTAACGGCTAGACCTTCGGGGAAATTTTGTATGCCTATGCCAATAGCCAAATTGCGAGCACTTTCGAAAGTCGATGAATTGGTAGTTCCTACCGCACCAAAACTAACGCCCACTGCTAAACCTTCGGGTATATTGTGTACAGTGATGGCTACCACCAATAACATTACACGTTTCCATTGAGCCAAAGCATTTTCAGACTTTAATCTTTCCGCGTCCGCCACATAAGTGTGGTTAATGCGTTCAACATCAATGCTGGGCTTCTTACGGCGTCTCGGCTCATTGTGGCTATGTTGCACACTTAGGCAATCTGAAAAACTGTCCATGCTCTTGGCGGAATCCATTGTACCACTATTTTGACTGTGTTTAATATCATCCATTGCTATATCGGCTTTGTCTTTATTAGTCTGCGTCATTTGTATCATCATGTTGGAGGAATTCAAACCCAAGTAGGACATTAGCTTATCGCAACCATAAACGAATATAGCACCCAGTAGAAAACCACCAGATACCGGCAGGAAAGCATATATACCATATAAATGTGATGTTTCTGCCATTTCAATAGCGGGTGCCAATAAAGACCAAAACGAGGCAGCAATCATAACACCAGCTGCAAAACCCAAAGCTGCATCCAAGGATTTTCGCTGATTTCCTCGGAGAAAAACTACACATGCAGCGCCGGCTGCTGTTAAGCCCCATGTTAGTAGAGTGCCCAATAGAGCTTGTGTTACAGGACCATAACCCGCAATCATTTTTCGCTGCAATTATTGTTCTTTATGTTTCTATAAATGAGTTTCTGATAACGTTTATCTAAAAGTGTTAAATATCGCACAAAATTACGATGACAGCAAAAGTTTATCTGGAATGTATAAGAATATAAAACAGTTTTCTTTATCGTGTCTTCAAGATGATGAGATTTTTTTTATTTTTATTATTATTATTTCAACAGCAGACAAGTTATTTAAAAGAATGTTTTCTTCGCTGTAGAGATGTTATTTTAAAATGCTGAATAGAAGAACTACAGAAAATTTAAAAAACAAAATGCGAGAAAAAATTGTTTTAATTTTATTTCGAAATTTTTGATTAATCACAACAATTCCATCGACATTTTCAAATACGATTGTGAATACTAATCAAAATGCAAAACTGTTTGAAAAACAAAGATGAATTCAAATGACATTATAGTATGAAAATATGTATTTTAAAAATTAATGGTTTTTGTAGAAAATGCTTCTAAATTCTTTAACCAATTCTTAAACCCTGTGATTGAAAATAAATGTAGTAATGAGCACCATCTATTGACGTATTTTCTTTTTTAATTCAGAATCAATAAAAAAAACGTGTAATTTCTAATTAAGCATTGTACGCCCAGTGAATTGGATTGTTATGTTCAAGCATAAATTATAAGCGCCCTTATTTAGCATTGGATTATAAATGCATTTGAAGTAGTTGTAGGATGAATGTTGATGAATATGTTTAAAAATAATTTATTATTAAGATTTATTTTATCAATTGCTGCTGTATGATGAGAAATTAAAAGTTTATCGACTTCTTGTAATTAAGTAATTTAATAACCATTTTATACCAATATAATTTCATTGATGTCTGATATAATAAACTGCATGATGACAAACTGCACGTGCAGCAACATATTATTCAGTATATTGTAAATATGTACGTGATTTAACGGTTAATGGGATATCTTTCAAAATTTAAGATTGTAAAATCAGCTGCTTAATGGCTTTCAAAAGAAGTTTTTAATACCTCGGTTATTGAAGTTTACTTTAAAATCAAATGCGAATTAATTTATTTCCTCATTATGTGTTTCCTTTCTCAATGTCGTTACATTTGCAAACTTTTTTTTTTTTTTCTTTTAATCGATAAGCCAGGGAAGAAAACTTGGGTTTTTATGTGTGCTTTTTAATCGCAGTAAGAATAATTTCAATGCATAGGAACTGATCTTAAAGGTCTTTTAAAGATATTTTTTCGAACCATCGCAATTAATTTGTTATTATTATCTCGCATTTTGAAAGGGTTCACATCTGTACATAAATTAAAAAAAAAAACAACGTTGTTATCCACATTGTATGAAAACAAAAGTACTTAGAAAAATAACTTTAACGATCAGAGCACGTTCCGCTTTCCCTGAATTTAAATGAACTTTTGTGTAGGATAATTATAAATACCAATGAAATAAAAATTTCATTTGTTTTATGTGATAGGGAGAAGAAGCATAAACAATTTCAATTAATACAAAATAATTTTATATTCAAGCAAAACAAAAACGAAAGAAGAGAGTCAATTGAAGTAATTGACATCTATTATTATAACAACAAAAATGAATACTCTCTCTGTGGCTCATAAGGAAAACAAAAGCGACACCAATTAATTATTATCAATGCAAATATTGAAATTTGAGTATGATACGACGTTTCAGCTTAGCTGTTTTGTTTATTTTTTATTTTTTTATTATCTCTTCTTTAGCTTTACGCCCTTTGTATATGTATGTAGCCAAGGCAACAAAACATTCTTTTCAATATCTTGTCTTGGAATGGCTAAATAGTAGATGAATTGTTTATTTATTGCTTTACCTTTATTTGTAATTGAAATGAAAAAAGATTATTACTGCCACGTCCAATTAAATCTTCTTCTTTAAGCGTTTGAAAGGCAGATTATAATTCAATTCAATCTGTATGTACAATATAAACAGCAACTATAGCATAACTTAGAAAAAAACAAAACACTGTATGTAATACAAGACAGATAGACTTCCTTAATGCAAAATATTATGTTTTTAATCTGTCTGTGTGTGTGTGTATAGTTTGTTTTGTAAATTATTGTTTTTATAACGCAATATTGTAGAAACAAAAACTCTGCTTAAACGTTTTCAAAACCATTCAAACTATTTTATAATAATCTTTTTTTTTGTTTTGTTCGCACTTTTGTTTTTAGTTTTGATTAATATTAAACAAAATTCTTTTAATTTGTTTTATTTTCAATCTTCAATTTTCTTTTGCTGTTTTTTTTTTTAGTTTACTCTCTATTATATGAACTTTTCCATGAAGGCATCATCTCATCATCATTATTATATTTTTTTTGTTTGTTTTCTATTTTTGTCACGATTTAACCAAAAGCGGTTTTAATTGGTAAAGCTGAATCAATTTCGTCGTTTATTATGCCGATGTTCTTTTAATTTTAATTTAACATCACCACAGCACCACCGTTCACAATTACGATTCACTCCACAACAAACTATACAAGAAACTTTAGGTTACTTTTCTGCTTGGCCTAATACGTTAGCTGTGAGTAGTTAGTACTGTCAGAATTTCTGTGGGGAATTGTGTAGCTCTTTTATACTTAATTTTATGACTATTCCCTCTTTCACTCTCTCTCTCTCTTTCGCATTTAGTCATTTATTTGCTCTTTTTTTGTTTGTTTTATACTCATACTTTCAGTCCCCATACATTAACAGTACGCTTCCTATAACTTCCGTTCTTATCAGGGAGCTGACATATTTTTCTCTCTATCTTATGCTCTCTTGCCCTGTTACTCATTGGGAAATTTATACTTATTGTTGGTATTTTGATGGGGAGTTTTTGGCGCACTGTAAACAGTCAGTGTTGTATTTTATTTATTATTTAACTTATTTAAATAATCAGGTACATATGTATGTACATATATAGTGTGTATGCTGTGTGTGTTAGTTTTTAAGGGAAATTTAAAAAAAAAATGTATTTTAAAGATAATCTTAATGAATTGTGTTTAGTTACTTAGATAAAGAAAATGCGAAACTCGATATTAAAGCAAAAATTACGATAATTTTGGCACGTAGTACCATTGCAAACATTTCGTTAAGTAAACTTCATCCTGCACCAAATATGAAAAATGTTTCTATTGCACTTGAGATTTTTGACATTTTTATCTCATTCTTTAATTTATTTGGATAGTTGTAGGTTAGGAATCGAAAAAGTCTCACTTAAACCCCATTTAATTACTTTACATATTGTGCGGCTTTATTAATTCTAGTCGAATTCAAAGATATAGTCCATTAAGCGGCGTAAAAAGTTTCCCGATATACATTTAACTGGAATTCAATTAAGTGATAAAAACTTCTGAGTTCATTTAGCTGAACATTATTATTTGACTGAAAAGGAATTCCACTTTGATGCCAGTCACTTAACTTGCCTTTAGGTCTTCTTATAAATAAGTTCATAAAGGAAAACTGCTCCAAATAAATCTTAAATGGAATCCATGTGTAAGCCTCGCAAATTAATTGTCAAATTCGTTATTATTAACGATAGAATGTATAGTGTAGTCTACCAGAAAATATGAGTTCTCTCGCTGACAAAAAGTAAAAGTCAAATTAGAGAACTGGCATAAGTTTCCAACTAGGGAATATTCATTCATATGCTGTTTGCTATGAACTGTTACAGATTTATTAGAAATTGTATATTTAATGTCATTATTTTCCTATGAGAACATACTACTTTCTGTGATTAATAAATTCGAAGAACGTTCGTCGAAATCACTTCCTCAAATCAAAAACTAATTGGATGAAGGTGGACAGCAAGAGATTTTAAGTATTGAGTATTGAGAAGTATTTTTAAGTATTGTCGAATTGATTTTCCTAGTCTAGGGTGCTACAGGCAAAGTAGAGGTTTTAAAGAAAATAAACAATCGTTTAAGAAATTCAATTCATAATAACAATAAAATTATTATTCTAATTATGTACAGACCAGATATTATTTTCTCCATCTTTTTGATTCGTAATTTGAAATACTTAATTCGTGTTTATATCCAATTCTACGTCAGCTGTGAAAAAAAGAGTTTCTCTCTTAATTTGTGCCCTGCAATGTTTTTTCTTTGTTTCTCCCAATTCCATAAACTGCACAAGTTCTCAGACGACACTAGCTAGCATCATATAATAAAAATGAATATTTTGTAATGCTTAACTGTCTCTTCTTAGTTTAATGAATTTGTACTTCTATGAGAAATGATTGTTATTGTTATTATTGTCTTCTATATTTTCTAGCGTATCAAATCAATGCAACCGGACTCAGAGTGCAATAAACGAGTGCGTGGTAATAAAGCGGGTGGCGGAACGCCTAAGGATTCCACGCCGACTCAGAAGACTGGTGCACTTAAAAAGACTTCCACCCTTATTGGTGGTACTCCTACTAGTTCAACGAATAAAAAGAAGACTGATATAAGCCAATTTTTTAAGAAATTAGAAAAATTCACACCCAATTCCTTTGCTCAATACGGTGGTGGCGACGGTAGTAATGGCACTATGCCAGAATCACCAGCAACTTTGCTTTTGAATCGCATTGATTCCGAGTGCTATACTCCTCTGGAACTATTTAAAAAAACAAAAACGGGAAAGGAACCACCAAACCTCAATTATGATGATCATAATTGCGCAGAAAATGTCAGTGGTCAAAGCCAAGCGAAAAATGTATCAAATTCGCCTAGAATGAAAAGATATGTAAAAAAGGCTTTAGATTTCATTCAAGACGACACAGCTAATAGTACAATTGCTGAAACTCCGGAAACCAATAATGGCGCCATTTTAAATAAAGAAGAAAACGTAAATACGAAACGTAGGCGTAGCAATGTAATTACAAAAGAACAATCGATTATTGAAACTGAATCAGGTCTTTCAGTCTCACCATCGTCTATGAAAAAAAATAAACCGCAAAGACGACACAGTCTTATGCCTGTTAGTGAAATAGAAACTGCTACAGACTTTATGAAAGCTATGGCCATTTCTATTACACCTAGCAGAGCTACAAGACGTCGTAGTTCTCTGCACACGCCCAAAGACATGACTGTGGAGAACTCGAACAAATTAAATAATGTTATTGAACCCATTGCGGAAGAATCAAATACTCAAGAAATTCCCTCGATATCCGGAAATCTTTTAAAATCGGTGGGTAAACGCAGAACATTATACACAGTGGCCACAATGGATCAAACCGATTGTATTGAAATGGAAGCAAATAAAGACATAGAAGATAAATCCACACACACAAAATCCACTCGTAGACGTACTATTTATGCCAGTAAGACCATGGAAACATCAGAAATGCAAATTGATAATAAAATTAATAACGGTTTTAATGTTACGACCCGACGTCGTACGTGTTATAGTGTCAAGGCCATAGAACAAACAACTGAAATCACAGAATCACCAGCAACACCAAGAACTCCAACCCGTAAAACTGTAATTTTTGGTAAAGGAAAGAATCCAAATGAAACGGACTTAAATACAACACCAGCAACAACGAAAAAAGACAAGCCGTCTAGTCGTCGTAGAACATTATTTAATAAAACTACAGATAAAGCAAACGATATTGATACAGAATTTTCTCAATCGAATGATATTGATAAAACTAAAGCCCCGTCTGTAAATTCCAATATGGACAGTATAACAGTCACTAATTTCAATGAGGACGAGCATATTGCTTCGTCCACGCTTGTAGGCGATAGACCCAAGGAAACAAAATTAGTTCTTACCCCAGTCGCTGATGCTACAACAGGTAAATTGCTAGAAGAAAGCGAAAAGTGCGCAGAACCTTTAATTTTCAGCTCCACTCGATTGCCCGGAAATAGAAGACGCACTTTGTTTGATGTTTCAATGGATATTATAACACAACGCTTACAGTGCATTAATCAATACGCTAGACGATCATTGGCTCCACCCACGCCACTGAGTGAAGTGACTGATACCACTGAAAGTGTTGTCAACACTGCTGGTGTACATTCAACAAATTCCTCATCTTCGTCTACGACCTCTTATACATCTTTAACTACGTCTTCATCTTCCACCCTAGTTGCAAGCAAAACTAATAAAGATATAGACACAGATACTATTACTGCCACTGTTACAGATAAAGACAGCGAGACAAGTGTTGCAAAAGCGAACGTTGTTACACTAAAGACAACTGATGTTAAAAAGAAACGCAAATTGTTTATGCCCAATGAATTGTTATCAACTCCACCACCAGCATCTGTAACTTCACATGAAACAACAGATGCTCCTGCCAACGTTGTTGTTGTTAAAGAGAAGGAGACAGATGCTGTTGTTGTTACCTCGAAGTCAAATGATTTAAAGAAAAAACGTAAACTCTTTATGCCAAACGAATTGTTATTAACACCACCACCAGCACCTGTATCCACATCGACGTTAATAAATTTCAGTACGAAGAAATTATTACCCGAAGCAGATCATTTAACAACTCCAACGAACGATGCTTTAACCAAATCGGGTACTAAACGGCGTCGCACTTTAATGCCTATATCGCAGCCTCAACCTACAATAGTAACACAAAAATCTACTCCGAACAACTTTAACAGTTCAAAAGTAGTAAAAAAACGACGCAGTACTCTAGATTTTGAAGAAATTCAAAATATAAAGACAAACATTTCGGAAGTCTGTGTTGATAATGCAGAAACATCTTCATCCTCTGGTACAGATAAGGAATTCTTTGACGCGCAACAAGAAGTTAAACCGAAGAAATCAGCTGTTTTAGTCTATACCAATATGCACCATCAGCAAATTGATGTTATACATGAGGTTGGTACTTCTACTTCTACTTCCCCAACTACAACTATACCCACTTTTATTTAAAATTATTTTAATTATATAATGTTGTTATTGTTGTTAACTAATTTCCACAAAGTTTCGCTATATTTTCTTCTAGATTTTCAAAAATTTTTTCTTCAAATATACAAACTCTAGCTCCTCTTTACAATTGTTTATTAAATAATAACACATTTTGTTGTATATTCTTTTTTATATGTAATTTATTTCCGTTCATTTTGTTATATTTTAGTAGTTAAACACGTATTGGAAAAATTATTGTTTATGCTCATATTACTTACTTTCATATTTTGAATTTCGTTTTTAAACACTTTCGCTTTCATCCGCATTCTTTACTTATAGCATTTAAATCGTTCGCATTGAATAAGTATTTTTCTTTTTAAAATCTATTAAATATTTTGAATAAATAGTAAAGTAAATTTGTTTTAAATCCTTGGGTTATAAAGTGAAATTTTTTTTTTATGTTTCATTCGAAAGAAAAATTTAATATATAAAATGGTTTCCTAAAAGAGAAATTCACCATGTTTTCAATTTGAATATTCATGTTGTCGAATGTTCTTAACTCAGATACTCCTAATATTTGAAAACCTCAATTAATCGTACGCATTTGAATGAGTTAGTGTTTGTTTAAAAACTAATTGAACTCGGCTAACAAAATAATTTGAATAAAATATTCAAAAATTTATTTATCAAAAGCTTGTTCTCCTTCAAGACTACTTTGAAATGGTCTAATAGTATATGTTTTGACCACAAACAATATTGTAAAAGAAAGTTAACTCGTAAACCCAAAATATAAAAAATAAAATCCCACATTTATTCGAATGGCCACAGCGATGTACAATGGGCATGAGATCTGGGCAGGATGTAAAAGCGTTTATATTTTTTGTAGCCATGTATGTAGAATTAAAATCATTTCTCAACAAAGAATCGTTGCCCGTTGCCTTTACTCTGCGACGATACTAGGTAATTCAGCAAATGTGAGCTGTGTTCCTTATGAAAATGGATTCACTTAAAAACTATTTAAATATAACAATTTTGTACGACATTTAAGTAAATTAATAAGTTTTTAAACATAAACAAGAAACAAGAAAATGGTTTGAAGCAGATGCTACAAATTAGGTTTGCTTATTTTTGTTGCGTGCCTAAAAGTATACGTTGTTTTAATTTGTTAACAATATGAAGGAATTTTGTAACATTGTCTAGGATTTAGGCATAATTTATTTTAATTGTTGTTTTTTTTATTATTTTAAAGGCCATAAACCAATTGGGTTTGTTTACCCTTGAAACTTCAGTAACTGACACTACCACCCATTTGGTTAGTCTGGAGCCAAGAAGAACATTGAATTTATTAAGAGCTTTAGCCCGTGGTTTATGGATTTTGGATTACAATTGGATTTCTGACTCCTTAAATGCTAATAAATGGCTACCAGAAGAAACTTATGAACTTAAAAATTTTTCAAGAGCTATCGAGGTAAAAACAACATCTATTTGTATACACACATATGTATGTATATACATATACATTCTTAAAACATTTTGAAAATCTCTATAGATCAATCGTTCAGAGCGTCAAGCGTTTGGCAACAACTTTAAATGTGAACTTTTTCGTAAAATTGGTGACTTTTATATCGCATCACAATGTTATCCGATTACAAAAGAAAATATGCGAGAATTGATTGTATTGTGCGGTGGTCGCGTGGTAAATAATCGTCAAAAGGCTCGTTATATTATCGGTGATTCTAATCAAAATTTACCAGATAAATTGTATTTGACCCCATATTGGGTTCTTGATAGTATAACGAAAATGCAATTAATGAAAATTAATAAATATATGCATCCGCTGGCTAATGATAAACTACAAACTTCCATACCATCCAGCCAGCAGCAATTAACACAGGAAAAGAAACAACAAAATGTGAATGTATATTCAGATTAGTATAAAATTACTCTTTAATTTTAAACGATATAAATAAGCACTGTCAAATGTTTTTATAGTTAATGTTTATATTATTTTATCATATTTTCATATATTGATTTAATTATTATTCACCTATGTATATTGTTTATTTTTATATGCCTGAAATTTACAATTTTTAAATTTATAATAAAAAAATATTTTATACTACAATTCTAATTTGTTTGTATTATAGAGGAGAAGGCGTAGCTATTGAAGTTGAATGACTTGTAAAAATTATAAGCATTATTTTAGATTATTATCAACATTTACCGTTAAGTTTAAACGCGCATTAAAAATACACACGAAGAACAACTTTCAACTGCAGTCCGTTTAGAACCATTTAACCCTTATGGAACCATTTAACCGATTTTTGAAAAAAGTGTCATAGTGCACATTTCGTCACCTAAAATGCAAAATAACGTATCATCACTTTTCACAATTTTACAGGAGAAGCAAAAAACGTTATAAAATGGAAAATATTGCATCTAGAAATGAAAAATTTTGTAGCTAAGCTCAAAAAAGGTCAGGAGATCAATTCCAGAAGAAAGAATAATATTTTTCAAAAACGTGTTGAAGTTATGTTTGTTACGTTATTTTGAATTTAAATTTTCTGAAACAAAATGACGTATCATCAATGAACAAATTTTAATATGAAGTGGAAAAATGCGAAAAAATCGAAAAGCGATTAAATGAGGTTCAATAAAAGGCAGTGGAATTGTTTGTTTTTGTTAATATTTCAATTTACTGTGTTTTATTGCATAAAATTTGGTTTAATTAAACAAAAAATGTAATTCATTTAAGGTTTTTTTCTAAACAGTCTAGTTTATTTTGAATTTTCTTTATAAAATCGTTATTTTTTGACGCAGATGCATAATTTTTTTTGGAGACGTGTATTTTATCTAATGAATCATAATCAATAAAAACCCCGATTTTCATTTTTTTGATGATCCGTTGTTTTGCATTTCAGGTGACGATATACACTATACGACGGTTCATGCTCTAAAGGTTAGGATACAAAAAGAAAAAAAATATTTGAGGGTTGAATGGGGGCCGGTTATGAAGTCATTTATTATGGCAAAGTTAAGCGAAAGCAGACGTCGTGCTGAATTCTGTATAAGCCGGGAACTATTCCCCTACAACCAACCTTTTTAATTGTGAATAAGAGAGTGGTTTTCTTAGAGCCGATGGTTATCTGAAAGCTGTACAAGTAATTCATTACCTTAATTTTTTGGAACAAAATGGTATTTGATCCCGATATCTAAACAGAGCGGATTTAGTACATCTTACTGGACTTTACAACGCTTTATTCAGGACTCTGTAAAAATTAGATGAACGATAAAACTCACCCATCAGTCGCTACACCATCGTCTCACATCAAATAAAAAGCCAAACCAGTTTTATACTTTGTCTTGCATCTTTATTGACACGAGCCTACAATATCAAATAGTTTGTTAAAAATAATTTGTTCTGTTTATAAATTGTGTGTGAACGTGCGATCTGTCTCTTTTTTCATCTCTGCTGAAGTATCATCATTGTAATGTTGTTGTGTAAAACAGTTACGGTTTTCCACCTTTATAAAATTCTGTAGATTATAGGATAGTATTTTGTACTTAAATTGTATTAGTTTATTTCTCTGTAAAAAAAAAATTTTGTACTCTCGTTAATACGATGGAAACAAGTTTAAAGTCCATCGCATAAATGCAGGTTCCGTTTAAAAGCACAGCTTAAGAAAACAACCAAGCGTCAATGAAAAACAAATAAAAGACTAAACTAAAACCAAAAAAGAAAACTAAAAAGCCAAGGAAAAAAATCTAACTAAAAACGAAAATTAAAAATTATACACACACACTCTGTGTTTCTAACCAATTTGTGACAAAAATCACCATCATTCAATATGGATGAGACGTGTGGTGTCGGGTGTTACATTACTGGGTAAATTCACGATTAAATACAATTTTTGTTTATTTTAGGAGAGTATAAATAGTGAAAAATGTATTTAATTCTTTTTTTTTTTTTTTTTTCTTATACACATTTATATTTTGTGTGTAGTAGTAGTATGTATTATGTTAAGATCTTTTTTTTTTGTATTGTTTTATAGATAAATTATATAATAATAATTGTAAAAATTGGAAATTTATAAAGTTTTTTTAGTTTTTGTTTATTTCCGGAGATGGAATGAATTCCAACATAAGATAATTTATAAAAAATATATTTTATATAGTAATCATTACAAATAATAATAAAATTATATAGTAATTAAATACAAAATAAAAAGAAATAAAAATTTAAATGCTTGAACGCTGTTGTGCTTAAAAGTATTGGATGAATATATAGATTTCTCGTTTGCTGTTTTTAAAATAGAGAAAACAGCAGCATTCGTTTCCTGCGAAACTCTTTACGATGGAAGCAGTTAAATTTTTCTTTAACCATTAAAATTAACTTATGCTGGAACATCTTTACATTGTTTTTGTTTGTTGTGGTACGTCTATTACAGTTGTTAATAGTGATATTGCTGCTACTGGATGATGTTGGAAGTAGTTCAGTGGAAAAGATGCAATTTTTAACTGATTGATTATGGTTTATTTGTTGATGGGAGTGAAGCAGCTACTTCTTGCCCTTGGTGGCTTTTTCGGCGGCCTTGGTGACCTTGCCACCAGAGGCATCCTTGAAGTTGACGGCCTTGATGACACCGACAGCGACGGTTTGTCTCATATCACGTACGGCGAAACGACCCAATGGGGGGAATTCTTGGAAGGCTTCAACGCACAAAGGCTTGGATGGGACCAAGTTGACGATGGCAGCATCACCAGACTTGATGAATTTGGGGTTTTCTTCGGTGGTCTTACCGGAACGACGATCGACCTTCTCCTTGATTTCAGCGAATTTGCAAGCAATGTGAGCGGTGTGACAATCCAAGACGGGGGTATAACCGTTGGAGATTTGACCAGGGTGGTTCAAGACAATAACTTGAGCGGTGAAGTCAGCAGCACCCTTGGGGGGAGAAGCCTTGGAATCACCAGCGACGTAACCACGACGCAATTCCTTGACGGACACGTTCTTAACGTTGAAACCAACGTTGTCACCGGGTACGGCTTCAACGAGAGCTTCGTGGTGCATTTCAACGGACTTGACTTCAGTGGTGATGTTAGCGGGGGCGAAGACAACAACGGTACCGGGTTTCAAGACACCAGTTTCGACACGACCGACGGGTACTGTGCCGATACCACCGATTTTGTAAACATCCTGCAAGGGTAAACGCAAGGGCTTCTCGGTGGGACGGCTAGGGGGCAAGATAGCGTCCAAGGCGTCGATGAGGGTCTTACCTTCAGCGTTACCTTCTTTACGTTCGACCTTCCATCCCTTGAACCAGTTCATGTTGGTGGAAGCTTCCAACATGTTATCACCGTGCCAGCCGGAGATGGGAACGAAGGCAACAGCAGCGGGATTGTAACCAATCTTCTTGATGTATGAAGATACTTCCTTCTTGATTTCTTCATAACGGGATTCGCTGTATGGTGGTTCAGAAGAATCCATCTTGTTGACACCAACGATCAATTGTTTGACACCCAAGGTGAAGGCCAACAAAGCGTGTTCGCGAGTTTGACCGTTCTTGGAGATACCGGCTTCGAATTCACCAGTACCAGCAGCAACAATCAATACGGCACAATCAGCTTGAGAGGTACCAGTGATCATGTTCTTGATGAAATCTCTGTGACCAGGGGCATCAATGATGGTAACATAGTATTTGGCGGTTTCGAATTTCCACAAGGCAATATCAATGGTGATACCACGTTCACGTTCGGCCTTCAATTTATCCAAAACCCAGGCGTACTTGAAGGAACCTTTACCCATTTCTTGGGCTTCCTTTTCGAATTTCTCAATGGTACGCTTGTCGATACCACCGCATTTGTAGATCAAATGACCAGTGGTGGTGGACTTGCCAGAATCGACGTGACCAATAACGACAATGTTAATATGGACCTTTTCCTTACCCATGGCTGTTGTATTGGCTTAAGAGCTGTGTTTTTTGTGTCATGATTTTGGTGTTCATGTAGATAAGGGTTCGTTTTTATTTAGCAAACATACGGGTGGTACAGGTAGGAATGTACAAGCAGGTTGATTGGTTGTTGGTGGCAAACAAAAATACATGAAATGGAAAAAATTGTTGGAAGGAAAACACAAATTTGTTAGCATTTTAATTAAAACAAAAATAAATATGAAAGGAATTATAGAATTTTTATTTTTTTGGTATTAAAAAAAATAATGGAAAAAGCACTTTCTTTTAAAGCTTCACTTTTCAACACTAGTTAAAGAATTAAGGGCTGTGTTTAGTTAACACAAAAGGAGTTAACCTCAAAAAAAATGTTCAATGGAAAAACGTGACTGAACAAAAAAAAATGTATATACTAAATATTATTCCTAATGTTGAATTTAAGAGAAAGGAAGAAAGAGAAAAAATAAAGCATGCATATTTAGTTAAAGAAATTTTTCCATATTTAATTAAAGTTTTTGACAATTCTCCAAGAGTATTTTTTCTATATCAGTGGATTTGGTATTTGGTTTTCCTCATAGCTATTAGTCAGTAGCAGAACTAGACATTATAGTCATCATTAAAAAAAAATACCGAGAAAAATTGTCAAGTATTATAAACAATTAAAAAAATTGAACAATTTTTTTTTTATTAGACAGAGTGAAGGAGGAACGACGATTTAATTTTGTGGATGAGTAAGCTCTAATACTAAAGAGAAATTTCCAGAACTTGTGAAATTCTATACGAAAGATCTGGCACACATATACAGACGTTGTCTTTTTTTAATGACGTATTCAATTAAAATTGCAAAATGTCCTATTTTATCAGAATATATACTTATGTATACATATATTTAACAATTGTAGAAAGAATATGTACCGGCTTTTGATTTTACTGCTTTACAACAAAGTGTACTAAAAATGGCGTTCGTTTAATGTTCGTGCAAAAAAAAACAGCTAACTATATTTGACACCTAGAAACACGATGAGGCGAAAAGTCGCCATCTTGAAATACGCGAAACGTGTTTCTAAAGAGAAAGGTGGAATGGAAGAAGCAGACATTTTTATGGCATCTTTTTTTCTCACCAATGTTGGGAGACTACTAAACTGTTGCCATGTGGTTTAAAATCGATAACCCAGATGGCAAAATTAACTTAATATATTGATTAATTTTTCTTTTGTCGCTTCAAATAAAATTAATTCCAGTCAAACATTTTTCTATTATTCCCACACCCGTAAACAAATATGGCGACACTGCGAACGCTTTTAATTAACCTATGACGCCATTTTGAATTTATTATTAAGGGAAGAAAAACTTTCTGCATTTTGGAAAACTAATTCCATTCACCATAACTAATACTGGATTTTCTCTTTCAGAAGTTTTCTTGTCCACAATTTAATATAGTTTCACCATTTTACTTAATTCACTGCCTATTTCTACTTTCTGGCAGCAATATGTTTCAAGCTAACACAAAGTGGGCGCGGCTAATCAATATCACATTATCCAAAATTTATAATAACCGTAGTTAATAATAATGATTTATTATTTTAACTTTACATATTGAAAACTTTTTGTTTTAAAATATAATTGTTCCATTAAAAAAAAATTCTGCAATGTAATAATGCCACGTGTTTTAATTTTTTTTTCTATTCTGAAAGTCTACATATTTTCCACACACTTTGTATTTTCTTTATTTCATATTTCTTATTGCAAAATTGCAACTGCATCTTTTCCGTTAAACAAATTATTAAACTTATTTGTTTACTTCACTCTTGAGGCAAGAAAAATTGTTCAATTTTCTTTATCTTTTGCACTTTTTTTTTACACACTTTTTATCTTTTATTGAAAACTTACTTTTTTAATAAATTGAACCGAGAAATCAAAAGTCTATGCTAATCCGGCAAAAGACCTGAACAAAGTGAACGAGAAAGTGAACGTTCGCAAACGATACACCTCGGCGCCGGATACCAGCCAACATGACGTGGCACAATATAGGGTTGCTCTAATTAGTATCAAATTGCCATATCAACTCTAATTTCGATAAATTGGACTTGGCAATACCAACCAAACTACCAGATAAATTAAAAATTAAAGGCGTTTCTTCATATTTAACAACAACGATTGATGAAATTTAATAATTTAGCTGATTTTAAGCGAGTATGAAAATGCTTCCTTTTCTTCAGAAGGCTTATTAATAGTAAAATAAGAATATATAATAAGGTATTACCATGTACAAATTGCAGTGTGATATTGTAGTTAACAGTAATCTCAATTTAGGAAATTTACTGCCAATTTCCAATGAAGGTATGAGTACTACCAAATACAACTCTGTAGGACATTTTTGAGTTTGTAATGCACGTGGTCGATAATGTCGGTTTAATGCAGTTTCTACACTTCTCACTCTTTTAATGTTTATTGTATTTCAATGATTTTAATTATATTACTAATTTTCCTTAGCTAATTTTTCTTTTATGAATAGCCAGTTTCAATTTTATCCATGCAAACCAATTATTACCATTGAATAGGAAGGGAGAAGACTTATAACATGCTCGGCTTAACCCATTGGTAATGACGTTGACATATACTTGCCCGAATCCTCACTCATCAAATGTAACTAAAGTCAACTAAATTTTCGGGAAAGGAGGGACGATGTAGACTTTTTTCTTTTTTATCCATTATCATATAGAATAATTTGTAGAGTGATAAGTAAACAAAATTGATGCATATGAATCGGAAGGAGGTACATATGTCTTTTTGTTGTCAAAAAATGTAATTTAATTATTTAAAAAAAATTATACCATTTAAGCATAAATTAGATGTTCTTAAGTGTGGTGAATTTTTGAGAAGTGTGACGAATTTATTCGGTTTGGTGAGATTCCAGGGTAATCAGCTTTTGCAATGTGTGGTGAATTTGTTCGGTGTGGTAAATTAAATTAAAATGCACCAAAGTGGCGTTATTCGAAACGCATTACTGTAGATCACTGCACGAGCAGTGGTGAATTAACCAGCGTGTGTCCAGAATAAGTATTTTTCACCTGCATTGACCGAGCCGACCGGGCTACTGACATGTCGGTACTATTATTTTGCACTGTAACATCATTTGTGTGCTTAGCGTTTGGATTAAGCATAATTTATCTCGAATAGTGAAACACTGAATAAAAGAAGTACACCACCCAATCTTTTTGGTGATTTCTTTTCCAGAAGTTAGTTACCAAATTTATGACTGCCAAACACACATTAAGCACTAGTGTTACGGCAGATACCGGCATATACCGCGTAATTTTTGGTAACGATTTTTGTGGTGAATTCCAATTTTATTTACCATACCGGCTAAATTTACATTTCCCAAAAATTTATCGAAACACACTACACCTTAAAAACTAACCGCAATACGAAAAATATTTTGCCCGTGACTTCGGGAGTTCGGCGAAGGGAGGGCCGGCTGGTGAAAGATCCTCACGTCCATCAGTCAGTGTTCCAGAACTCAAATAGGGTAGGCCTAATTTTTAAGCATACAATCTGGTCACGGAATAGAAGTATACCAATTATATATAAACGGCGTGTGGGTTTTTCCGCAAACAAAATTTTTTCAACCCACCACCTCACGATTGGCAGCAAACTTGTTTGTCAGACAGAGTTGTCAGATTCACAACTTTTGTTTACATTTTTTTTTGACGCGTTCTCATAACAATTAGCTTTCGTGTACATACTTTGTAACAAATCATCTGTTAAGTTTTTGCCAATTCTCAAAGGAATAAATTCATTATATTTTGATTCTATATGGAAAAGAAATTTCTTATTGAAAGTAGTTATCAATAAATAGATTTAAAGTAGTTATTAAGTTATTGCAACTGTTATGGCAACATATTCCAATCCTCATTGGTTACTTTGCCATATCCGAAACTCTTTTATATCCACTGATGACACGGGCATGTGTGAAACTGTTATGGTCAGCGATGATTTGCCTAAACATTATTTACGAAAATACCAAGGTAATGGTATATCTCGCAGTACGCACCTACAACAACAGCAAAGACGTTCAGTCGTGGAGGGGCAACAGCAGCAGCATACACAGCAGCAGCGACGAAATTATGATCGCCCTTTGCAAGAAGTCGATTTCATTTGTTATCCTGGTCTCGATCAAAGTGATGATGAAGATGTCGATCTGACAGCACAATCGTTCGATATACAAATGTATCCAGAGGTAGGAGCGCATCGTTTTCGTTCAAATACCGATCAGAAATTGGAGAAAATGGATATTGCCCGTCGCAGAGCTGCCAAAACGAAATGTGTCAACTATGATGAGGAAATTGTATACCCCGAACGCAATGAATTGTTTGTAGGTAAAGTGATTACTACAAATAATTATGCGGCGGCACAGGGAGACAATTTTAAAAGCAAATTGGCAATACAATTGACTGAGTATGTACAAAATAAATTTCAAGAATTTGCGAAATATGATGGGACATCTCAGCCGGGTGTTCAAACAAAGCGCATTAATGTATTTTTAAGTATGTTGCCTGAAAAGGAGAGAAATTATCCAATAAAAATTTGTGTTCTATCACATGCTAAGATATCAGATGTAAGTAGAGTCGAATTAAATGAGAAAAAATACATCTTTCATAACTAACTAACGAAAAACTGATTTATTTTATTATCATAGACTTTACAGATAGAATCCATTATAAAGTTTTTAATCTTATCCTTTTAATATCATTGTCATAGGTGATTGGCTTAGTATGTTATAAAGCAACAATTGAATTCCCGGATCTTCCTCTTAAATCCATAGGGCATTATGGTTTATATATGACTGAAGATAATGATGACTTGGCTGAATTTCCTCCATTAGATCATAGAGAACCCTGTTCGAAATTTGGTTTTTCACATTTAACATTGGCTGAAATAAGACCGATGGCAGACGTAACACGCATAGATTTTGGACACGGTGGTGCCCCCACCAAATCAATGACTTCCGAAGAGGAAAAATCCAGATTAGCTTCTATGGCTTTGCATTCGCTTAATTGCTCAGGAGTTGGTGCAGATGGTTTCCATAGCCCTGAGGGCAAAGATGATGTAGATGGTGCTAATAATACCTTTTCTGCTGAAGGTTGTGTAGATGATTTGGAAGAACGTATTTTAAGTCAAGATGATATGTTAGAGGCTCCTGTATATCGTACTTATAACTTAAATATTATAGATAAGAAATTCTTTAAAACGGAAGTATCCCTTGGCATTTCGGGTGAACGTATTGAAATTGATCAACAGAAAAATGCTAAATTTTGGACAAAACAACGTGCTGTCACTTATCCTATAGATGCTGTGGCCCATTGTGAAATTGTCGAAAAACGTACTATGAAAGCAGTTTTACGTATTTGGCTAAAAACTTCATCGGCAATTAACGCATCTATGTTAAGCGACAATAAAAATTCCTTATCTATGCCTGCTCACTCACCCACTAGTCCTGGCCATTATCCTCACTTTTCATCACCCTTTAATTTTTTAAGTAGTTCAAGCGGTGGTTTATCATCTTCCCAACAAATGCGTTTTAAACATTACGATTTCGAAACAACCGTCCCAATGGCTGAGCAGATATATAAGAAACTCAGTTGTATATTGGAAATGTGTTCATCGGATGTTCGTCGCGAATTCCTGCAAGTAAAACAACGAAAACTGGAAAAGAGTCAAGCCAAAAAGCATCTCAAATTGTAGTATCTAAATATCTACATAAAATGTTATAGATTTTTACTCCACACTTGCTCGGCTGGTCAGTGTAATGTTAGAAACCTATTTAATCGCTATCGTCGCAATGAGGAGGAGCACTTGTCCAGTGCTTTGCAAATAAATTTAACTTAAGTTTTGTTCTACAGTCTTATACACTAAAACTTAACGATATTCAATATAGTATTGTAAGGTTTATTATAAAATTTTATTTACTATTGTTTAAGATTAACCGTACGTACATAAATTTAAATTAAGTTAGATTTTTTAACGATAAGTTTTCCATATACAACCATAAGACTTTTTCTTATTAAACTCAATGTTAAATAAACAAATTAAACAAAGGAATGTAATATTAAAATAAATTGTTCATCGCGAGACGGACAAGGTAAAGTGTTCAATATTGAAATTTCCAAGTAAATTTTTTCATAATAGTATAAATTTTTGTTTCATTTATATTGAATTTTATTTTACCATAGAAGAAATATTTGTTTGTTTGGTCGAAATGTTTAGAAGAATTACAATTTTCGATTCCGTGATTAAAATATATTTTAAAAATGCTCTACTGAAAGAATAAGGGATCCTTAGATATTCATTTTTATTTTATATTTAAGATCTACCGCCATTTGTCACAATTTTCCCTTCGAAGGCACAACTCTTTATAGGGAGCTGTATTGACTCAGAGGCGTGATCGATGGACGAGAATATATCAGTGTATGATGAAGCATTATTCCTAATGGTGGAGCTCGCAATACAATCAGATAACTCCAATTGTGTATTTCATGTAAAGTGTTAATTTCCTATTCAAATTGGTTAGTTTGGTCAATTGTAGGAGTTTCCAGTATACAGTCTTCATTAGAAGACTCATAGTTGCTAGAGGCAGAATGTCGTTCACATGTTGTTCCACTTCATAACGATTTCGTTTAGTCTAAAATCTCTGCTCAAACTCTACTATAAGGAATTTTTCAATTCTTCTAAGGCGGAATGCCAACACAATCCATTCCTAAATTTAATGCTACTTTTCAAATATTTATTTTAGAAATTTGAATAAAAATAACGATTTTAATTTCTCACACTTTATTTTTCTCTCCGTGTATCAAAACATTTGACGTTTATTTCTTTTTTTTTTTTTGTTGCACTCAACCGCTATCAATATGTTCTTACTGTCTGGCAACCCAAAACAAAAACATTTTAATTTTCCGTGGAAGACGTCAGTCTGTGAAATAAAAATTATAGAATTGTGAAAAACCAGAGCAATAAACAGTTTAAATTAAAATAAGGAAGATAAAATAACTGAAGAAATATGTTAGAAAATGAAGCTGATCACTTGAAGACGCAACTGACGGTGGCACGTAATGAAATAAATAAATTAAGGTAGTTTTGCTTTTTTCCCTTTTGCCTGTCATATAAGGAAACCGATTGATTTCAACTCATACCGGTATTGCATTTTCCAGGCAGCAGGTGCGAAATCTACAGCATAAACAACGCAAGGATATTGATGGTATTGCCCGTTTATTGAAAAACTATCGCTGTGAAGGCTGTCGACAGTTGGAAAATAATCATAATCGAAATCAAAATGATACAACAACTAGCAATTCCTCCACGACCTTGACCATCAGAAATCCAGCCGACATAACAGATGTAAAAGCCTCCACCACAACAGCAACAACAGCGATAGTGGCGGCAACATCTATATTATGTTCAGGCGAGCAGAACCCACATAAAGTATGTATAATAATAGTAATAAAAACACTTTAACTAACCCACACACACATATATTCATATATGTACATACATACATGCATACACGCAGAGGCACCCATACACAGTGTGGTGCACTTATGCCGCACCATTTGATTTTGAAAGATGCGCGCACATTTATTTTTAGATCAACAGCAGTCCTTGGAAAAAATAAAATTTATATTTACCAACATCATGACATAATCTATGGCTCCTCTTTTTGTATTTCCATTGTTTAGGAAACTTTTCCTGCCATTGGCATTATACGCACATGTTTCCCAGAAAAACGTGCTGTACCACGTCAATCAAGTGTGGGTGGACGTCTGCGTGGAGTTATTGAATTAAATTCTGATTTATTTACGAATCCCGAACATGCACTGGAAGGTTTGGAAGAATATTCGCACATGTGGGTGATTTATCATTTCCACAAAAATACGTCACATCCGAAAGCTAAGGTGGCACCACCCCGTTTGGGTGGTGAACGAGTAGGTGTTTTTGCTACACGCTCACCCCATCGTCCATGTCCCATTGGCTTGTCGTTGGTGGATATTGAAAGAATTGAATCATCTTGTATAAGTTTCTATGGCACCGATATGGTAGATGGTACACCGGTATTGGATATTAAACCTTATATACCTTTCTATGATTCACCGATAACAATGGAAACAGGTAATTGGCATAACCTTGTTAATTTAACACTTTAGCAATTCAAAATAAAATTGTGTGCAATTTTTTGCTTCATTTATTAGTAGCGAAGTTGGAAGTTATTCGCATAGAGCCTGAACAAAATTTTGAATACGATCATACTGAACAGCTTAGAAAATTTAAAATATTATTAACAAAAACTTGTTTTTTTTTTGTATATCCATTTTATTTTCCAAGTGTTCTAAAGTTTTCAGGGCTTAAAACTCCTGCAAAATATTTTCAAAAGTTTTAAAATACCATACTCTTACGGCAAGATTTTTAATTTTCCATATGCTGTGATGAATCCCTTATCTAAATATATAATAAAATCAACAATATAATAACGTTTGCAGTTATCATTATAAAGAGAAAAGTCCTGCAGTGCCTGTATATTACAATCAGCAAGCGTTCTACACTATTACATTGCTTACAACGATCCCTAGTTGTTTCCAGGCTACAATTGATAGAAAACCTGATAGATATAAGGTGTAGTAAAAGTAAATTCATTATTTTCTCAATAGACCAACATGAACTTTGACTATGACAAAAACTTTCTCATGGATTGAAATCCGTATGTAAATCACTCGGTAAAGAAAAGGCGGTTATTTACAAAGCTAGTCATGAACAAATCGAATCGGAAAGATTGATCACCCGGTAGGTTTTCTAGCGTTAATGGAGTTGGCATTTTTATGAAGTTATAATCCATATATTTTATAGTCCGGACCTGACTGTGGCTAATAATTTTATGAGTAAAAACATAGAATCAATAGAAATTCAAATCTTTTGCTAATAGGAATGATGGTTTTATGATATTGTCATAATGGAGTTTTTTTTTTGAGGAAACAACAAATCTGCATATTTTACCTAAATGCAGTTATTCTAACTATGCTTAGTAAAAATTTTAGTTCCATGCAGAAATAATAGATTTTTTACTGTTAAAAGAGTTGCAATTCAGATTTAATGGGATGGCTTCCAACTTTGTTTTTTAATTCAATTTTGTTTACAAATGTTTATTATAAATACATTTGAAATTATTAATCAATAACTTTAATGTTGTATTTCCATCTTTAGGACGTATGTCAACTGGTCCATGTGAGCCATCTTCCGATTTTTACAACTTTCGACAGGAACCCGATGGTGAAGAATCTGAAATGGAGCTGATGGGTGCCACATCTTTAGCACAAACTCCGGTTAACTTTACGCCATACTCCATCCCACCACCACAAGCTGTCAAAGTACCTTCTTGGGTACAGGCACCGCCACGTTTGAAAGTGGTTTTCAATGAACGAGCTGAGTCACAAATCCAATCTTTAAATGTACAAAAACAATGCATTGTTGATATACTAGAAGCAGATCCACGTTCAGTTTATTTGCGTACAAAGTATAATTCACAAATTTTCACATTTCAATTGAGTGAAGTAACAGTAACTTGTAAATTTGACGATAAGAATTCGTTGGTAACTGTCTTACAAATACGGGCTACCGAACACTTACAAGATGATAACAATGACATCCTCTCCCCACATTCTAATGGTGAGGGCAATTAATAAGTGGAAGGAGAAAATCAAAAAGATCTTTTAGCTTCGATGATAAGATATGATGTAAAGTGATGTTTGCTAGAATTTTAAAAGATATTTTAAGAAGTTTTGCTGTTAAGTTAGTATCACATACAATATGTGTATGCATTTATAACATGAAGACAAAATGTGTAGTTTAAATATTTATTTCTTTATAACGTTTTATGTTGCAAACATATAAACAAACAAAAAAAAAAAAAAACATTGTTTTAAACAAATATGCAAAGAAAATATATTAATGATGTATTATCTATATGATATGATAATGAAAAAAAAAAAAAAAAAACAAATTGTTTTAATCTATTCAAGTCCCCGTGAGCAGGGATTTAGTGAAAAGAATATGCTCACAGTTTGATCTGCTTGTCGTACAAGGCGACTAAAAGATCTCTACAAAGGTATTTTTAAAATAATTTTACTTACAACAGTATTTGGTTTTTCTTTTTAATTTTAGAATTTTTAAAATTAGTTTTTATAAAAAGCAAAGTTATTTAAATTGCATTGAAAAGAAAAATGTCATCAATTGATAGTTTAAGTTGGGAAGAATTTAAGAAAGAATCTTTAGAGCTGCTCGATATATCAAAACAGTTAAATGATGTCTGGAGTTGGGTAGTAACAGTAAGGTTTAATTATTTTGTTTTCTATTTCATTATAATTTAAATGTTTAATTTAGAAACCCGATATTGAAGGCCAATCATTTCTTAAATACTCAAAAAAGCTTGCTCACCCTTCAAGTAAAGAAGAATTAATTGAAATAGAATACCATATTGTTTATTCAATATCATATCAAGTGCCAATTCTATATTTTTGCGCTTATAAAAGTGGTAAGTTGGTTATTATCTCTCAATTATTGTTGTGAATAATATTAAAATGTGTTTAAAATTATTTGTAGATGGTAAACCTTTTAATTTAGAAGAGATTTGGCATCTTTTTCATGTTAATACGGACACCACAATTCCAAGGGAGGATATGTTATCCATTCTGACACAGATGGATCATTCGATTTTCTTCCGTCCCTACTTTTGTTTACATCCCTGTCGTACTTCGGAAATTTTAGCTGCAACACCAAAAAGCCGTAATCGTATTTTAACATTTATTAGTGTAATGGGTCCATATTTACATTTAAATTTGGATAACAACTATGGTTTGCATTATAAGAATGTAGAAAATGTTTAATAACAATTTTATCATATTATCAAATAATAAATGATGAAGAATATTCTTCTAGCCGATTAAAGATATCCTTAAAAATGGACTACTTGCTAAATAGGTTATTTCGAAATGGGAAAAAGTACCAAAGCCTGGCGGATGACTCCTATTAATGCAGATTGTGTAAGCAGGTCAAGAGGAGTAGAGTTTGTCAAGAACCACTCTATAAGAAAGAAAACACAAGCCTTTATAAGTTTCGAAGAAGACTTAAAGCGAATATATGATATTCAATTTCGGTCAGATATACATAGATACTGGCAGACAACTAAGTGAAACGAATCACCGATGTAGGTGTGCCCTTCTGAAACTAATGGATTATGGATCCTGCCATTAGAGAAAACTCGAAGATGGATATAGGAATATGAAGATATTGCTTTGTCCTCTATGTGCAAACATAATTTAGATAATAGTATTTTTTTATATCTAAATGATATGAGTAAGTTTTTTTAAATATGTCCATACGTAGAAATGTACATTATAAAAGAAGGCAACTTGTTGATATTTAATCTGGGAGGATATTTCAAACAAGAATAATTGGTTTTAAATATTTCGAATAACTTAATTTGTACTTAAATGTTTAAATCTTAATAAAACTCTATTCGTGTTTTACCACTGAATTTAATGCATGGTCTCGATTTATTCTTCAAATATTTATTTGTTTACATTTACATTTTTATTTATTAATTTAATAATTTTTTTAATTAAATATATTATTTTACTACAAAGTGCTTAGTTATTATAATTTGTTTGTATGTATGTATATTATAAATAATAATTTTAATCGTATTTATTAGTTTAGTTTTAATAGTTAAATTTATTTTTATTACTATTTTTTTGTTTATTTATTTTTTGAATTAAATAACTTAAGATATGGCTAAATTTTGTCTAATATTATTGAAATTCAATTTTTGTCACACAATTAATATAGAATTCATCAGTACATTTCTAATTAATTTCCTTGTTTTAGCAGAGATTTCTAAATTCCAAATTGGTTGAATTTGATACTAAATTTATGTATTTATTTAATTTTTATTTACTTATGTTTATAATTATAATTAGTGTTAACTCCTACTGTGGTTTTTACTACCTCACAATCGTGTAGAATACATACACGATCATGAAATATATGTATTTTACAAATTGTTTATATATTTTTTATACTTTTGTTGTTTCTTTTTTCAAGAACAAAAAAAAAAAAACAAAAATTCAACAAACATTTTTCATATATGCACATACATATACACTAAGATTATACTAACGTATGAGTATAATAAAATTAAAATTAAAAATAAAAAAACAGATTAAATCTATAGGAAATATGAATTTACGTTCATAAACTTTTGATTTTCATATAATAAAATAATTTAAATAGGAAAATTGCTATTTAAAATCAAAGTTATAATACGATATATGCGCACATGTCGGTATTTAATTAACTTATAAGTGTATTGTCTAGAACTACATCAGTTTTCCTAATTTATTTCTAAATATTTATTTCACTAGTATTTACAATTTAAGATTTCTTTTAAAGCTGCACCATTTCCTTGTTTTGTGATATAAATAATCGATTTATTTATTACTTCATTTATACAATATACACTTTATTATTTTCCTTATATAGTAGAATCATTTCCCAGTTATTGTAAGGCAAATACTTTCAAACGAATGAACATTTTTATGTTTCTATTCAAAAATAATACAAGTTTTCAATCGTGTGAAATTGTTTCTCTTACAGGAACAGAGGAACGTGTTTTAACACTACGTATATATATATACATATCGATGGCTTAATATAGAAAGGTCGTATCTCGTTTTTTTTCAAAATCGGGGTTTTTACATATTCTGGTAGACAAAACCCCCATACACATCCTCTGAATTCAGGTTCCTATGTTGACGAACAGTTGATTTACAGTAATTAAAAGAAACATAACATAACACTTTTGTTTTAGATTTTATTAAGTTTTTTCCTTCTCCTGTAAAATACTGAAAACGTAAGATATGATCTTTCTATATTAAGCCATCGATATGTTGTCTGTACATATATATAATAACTATATACAGTACATATAATATTAAACATAAAATATGGTTTAGTATAATACACATAAAACAAAAATTAAAATTAATTTATTTTTAGCACTTTAATCAGAAGTAGTTTCATAAAAAAATTTCCTTTAACTTTTACTTCCAGGCTAAAAACAAAATCATTCTAAAATGTAAAATTTGCAAAACTCAGACAAATTTTCGTATATACAAAGTATTCAAATAAATTTACTCAACTAATATATTCAGGACTATTAAATTATAGAAATGCCAAGTGAGTGTGATTATATGTTGGAAATTTTAAGTTCTAATAATTTTTTTTAATGCTGCTGGTATTTTCATGTTGATTTATACTTGATAGCTTAATTTCAGAGATTAAAGACAAATAAGAAGAAACCTATCTATTAAGCAGGATAAATTAAAATGCTTTAGCTTGGTGGACTTTATTGCTCAACAAGTAATTTTTATTTATTATTGTTTTAAATATGTAGTCGTATTCGTTTAGAAGAAGATAGAAGATGGATAGAAGATTTAATAATATCAGTTAGCGAGCATAGAGTTATTTTTTTAATTATTACAATGCCAATTATTAATAGTTAATAATTATTAATAGTTAATAATTAGCAGAGTAGAAAATCAAACGTAAATAATTTATTTTGTTCATTAAATTCTTCAACTCGCTTTAATGGACTTGACAATTATTTCCTTTCTATTGTCACAGATATTTAGAACAGCTTTAAAACGAAAAGTTTATTTATTAACAAATTTAAAATGTTTTCTAAATGGTAAGATTCCGATATTCTATATCTACGAACAATTCACACGGATTTGTAAACAATTTTATATGATAGCAAATGATATTGAAGAAAATACTAATTAATCTGTCTTAAAACCTAAAAATTCCGAAATTAATAATCTCTTTTTTTTTGTTATTTATATACCATTAACATAGTTTAAATAAATTAATTGTTTTGATTTTTATTAGCTAAACTACTCTCCTTTGCTACAATATTCATTTATTCAGATATCTGTACATATATATTTTTATTACTTTTTTTTGATATATATAGTATTTGTATATAATATTTTTTATTTAAAATTTAGTTGTATATGTATGTATGTATGTATGTATATATATTTTAATATTTCTTATATTGTATATAGATTTTAAATAAGTATTCTCATTTTATTATAATTTTTTTTTTCTTTGTTAATATGTTAACTTTAGCTTTGTCTTAAATATTTTCGTATTTAATTTGGTTGGTTTTGTTTCTGTGTATAAATATGTATGTATGTTCAAAAAAATATTTCAAATTAACAATTCATTTGTTTAACATGCTGTATCTATTTGGTCTCATTTGAGTTACAATTTTGTAATAATTTTTGTTTTTGTTTTTCATTTGTTTTTTTTCATCGGACATTAATTAATTAAGCTATTTATGTATATATAAACTCTATTAAATTAAAAGTAAAAAATATTTCTTGAAAAAAAAATATTTAATATTAAAGCATCTAGTATTGGCAAAACTTACTTATGATGTGCAAATATACTTAAGGTTTATTTAAAAGTGCAAATAAATTAAATATTAAAAATAAACAAAAACAAACAAAATTTTTTCTTTTTTTTCAAATTCAAATCGAAAATAATTTTAAATTCTGTTAAAATTAATGGAATTATTTGAATTTTAAATAAAAAAAAATTTTTTTTGTTAAAAAATGTTATTATTTATGTATTTTGTTTTTTAATTTATTTGAAAATTGAATCTAAAAATATTTGAATTAAAAATATCAACGACTAGTTTTTATCGTATAAAGTTTAATAATTGTATATAAAATTCAAGTGTTTTGTTTGTTTTCTAAGCCTTACACATTAATTACTTGTATATTATTAAATAAAATTCGCTATTAAATACTATAGTCTAACAATATAAGCCTAAACAAAATGTTTTTTTTTTATAAATATCGTATTTAAATAAAAAGACTAGAGACATTTATTAAAAAAAGAAAATTAGAAATAACAAATTTTGAATATAATTTTTGCCAAATGTTTTGATATAAAAAAAAATTCTCTAATAAATTATAAACTAGCTAAATTCATCGTTTTTAATTTTAAATAATTTAATTTTCACTAATAAAGTTAATCTAATTACTAATTGTTATTAAATTTATTAATAAATTATAGTTTTAGTATACATATATGTATATTTAAAAATTTTTTTTTTACTATTTTTGCTATTCGTAGTAGTTTGTTGTTGTTGTTGTAATAAAGCTATTAAGTGTTCTGGACGGTGGTTTCTGTAAAATGTGTGGGAGTTGCGTTAGATGTTGTATTAAAATGTTCTTGCCTCATTATGGAACTGGTTGAAATGCTGCGCCTAAATCAGCTGCACAACATATTAAAGAAACCTTTACCCTTTTCGGAGCGTGGTGCCATCAGCATGGGTACTTGGTTTTTATGCGTGACTTTAATCTGTAATAAAAGGTGAATACGTATTTAAAATTGCAGTTTAACATACAATTTGTAAATATTGGCAAAAAAAAAAAATTAAAGTATTGAAAGTTAATGTTAAATACATATGCTGTTTTACCCACCGTACAGGGTTGTTGCATCCATGGCTCGCCATCAATTTGCATGGGAAACGTTTTACGCGTTTTGATAATCACTTCACAGCATTGGGCTAAACGTCGTCCGGAAGCTCTCAGACCTGTTCGTACTTGACCCATATGTAAGCAATTTTCTAGGCCTATGACTTCTATTAAACGATCACCAAAATCTAAAAATTAAAATCCTTTATCAATTTTCTATTACAATCATTAAAAAGTTATTTTACCATTAAGAAGTACTTACCCTGGGTAGCCACTGATAGATCCACTGAATTGAAACTTGTAGCTGAGAGCTCTTTATCGGAGGCTTTTAATTTTTTACCCTTACGGAAGGGTCCAGCACTTTTGCGTATGCGTTTTTGTGACAAATGTTCACCCCATAAATTTGAGCCGCCATGTGTATAGGGAATGTTAAGTAAGGCTACACCCTGTAATTGTGGTCCATTGGCTAAATCCAACGAAACGCCATCACACTAATTAATAAAAAGGATATGAGAATAAATTTTATAGTAAATTTGCAAAACAAAATATATGTAATCGCATAATGCACGATTGATTATGAATTGGATGGATTGTATTGTGTATTGGCATTTTGGTGGAATTGATTATGCAAAATCACGAATTTACATTGTAAAGTATGTATGTAAGTATGCGTGTACATGACTGAAATTGTTATAACGTTTGCAACAATTTATTGAGTAAATTTTCGATAATGCATGCACGCAGGCAGGCACGCATTGAGACTCTCACGTGCCTACATACATATGCACACATGTACATGGATTTTTATATGTAAGTGCACGTGTGTAGTTGCCTGTCTATGGGTATGTATGTTAGTCTACACTATAATTCAATTTTAAATTAAACACCAACAATAACAAGCAAGAATAGATATTTTCAAAGCAATAAATTACATATTTACAGTTATTAGCAACTAATTAGAAATAATCCACTTTATACACAACACTGCCATAGAATTGAATTATGAACGAATGCTGTTTAAATGCCACAGTTACCGCTAGACAGTGTCTGTCTTGATAAGTAAATAACATAGGTTTTGTTCATGGAAAGCTTTTTCATAAAAAGTAACGGATAAGCCATTACAAAATGTTTGTGCAGACAACAAGAACCAAAAAAGAAAAATATTGTCTTAACAACATGGGTAAATTTAGCTTCAAGAGCTCATATTGGACTGAGATAATCTAGAATATTTCAACATCTCAATACCACGTTTTTATGTCCAATAAGTTTATCATTAACTAAACGGAAGGAGGTAGGGTAAGTTCTTGAGTTCTTGGATTCTTAGCATATGTGCCGTACCTAGCCTCACCTTATCTAATCTGAAAATAAATATTTTATTGTATTGGTTTTACATTTGATTCTGAATTTTTTCAACAAAAAGAAGAAAGGAATAAAATTATTCTGTGTTACTAATGAGTTTTCTAACAAAAATAAACTGCATGATTTTAAATATGCTTAGTGTGTGTGTGTGTGATAGGCATGACTAAGTAAGGCGTTTCGTAATAGAGAGCGAGAATATTTGTGAATATTTTTGAAATTTCGTGAGTTTTATGGTGAATTTTTTACATTCATTGACACGTTTCCATACTTACAACAATTTCAATATGTTCGTGTAGATTTTTGCAAGATGCGGCAAATGTTTCCGATGTTGCATATTCAAAATACCAGAGTTTATTTTTCATGCGACTATTAAATTTATGCGGATTCTTTTCACGTTCCAAATGAAATTTAACACAAATTGCGGCATCCTAAAAAAATAGACAAAGATAATGAAAAAAAGGAAAGAAAAATGTGAAAGAAAAATATGAATAAGTTAAGCCAAGTACTCTCTCCCTCACTCTCTCTCTTTGTTGTACATACAAGGAGAAGACATTTTTTTGAAAGTAAGTGAAACCTTGAAAAAATTAAAAAAATTTTCTTCGAATAGATTTCAAATCTTCTATTAAAGGGCGGTAGTAGAGTCCTTTCAAAGTGATAAAAAAACAAAAATAAGAAAATATAACAAGTTTATGAAATTTTATCTGCCGTCTATAATTCGTCGAGTGTTAATAAAGTGATGAATAAAATTGCGCTGCACAGCGAAAAAAAAAGATTGTTGAGTGGGGGGGTAATAAATTATCGATGAAATATGCTAAAACATAAAAACAAAAATTATCACTTCCACATCAAGCGGGGAGGTAGGTTTAGAGGGAGTACTATGTATTTGATATCCTGCTTGGCATTCACTATATACATACATACATACATACATTCATTCATAATAATAATATTCCAGAAGAAAACTGACGTTATTTAATTTTGCCATAAATTAGGAAAGTTAATATTCGTTAAAGTTATGATTTCTTTATATGGTAGGTAGTTGGAGTACGGTGGATGGTATAATTAAACAATAAAAATAAGAAGAAACAAAAAAAAAATAAAGAATATGAAAAATGTTTTCTAACATTTTTATGGCAATGCAAACGTTTGAAATATGTTTTAATAAAATTTATTAGAAGCATTTTTAATGGTAGAAGGCAAATACAAATTAAAAACAAAAAAGAAAAACAAATTCATGATAATGATAAAGTTAAAAAAAAAGTTCAATAAAATAAAATATAAAAAAATAATTCCAAGAATACACTTAACATTGTATTACAAACCCTTTAGGCAGCAATATTTAGACTTTAATTTTTATCTCCTAAACTGTGTAGAATTAAACTCTTGTGTAGAATTAAACTAATACATACAATGTAGATATATAATCTGCAAGGACTTAAGGATTTTAGTAAGTAAAATTTGACATGCAATGTATTTTCGTTTATACAGGAAGAGACAACGAATGAAATACATGTGTCAGCGCTAGAATCACTTTACTTTTCCAGTTTGATAGCTGATAGCCGTTGAGTAACTACGTTGCATGCCCTAAAGACTGCTTAATGACGATTAAAAATGTATCCATTATGATAACCGGAAGCTCAAATAATCGTATGTTAACCAGAGCCTCATATGATCACAAGGAACCAGTACCGCACCGAAAAAGGGTAACTAACGAACTGATGAGATGAATTAGGTCGCCCAACAACGCTTGCTCCCATGTTGCAAGGCTATTTAAAAGCTATTTAGAAAACAGAGGCTGGGAACTTTTACCGCACTCGAACTTCAGTTTCCCTCTCTCAGGGTACCCCGACTGTCTAGGAGGCAGTGTATTAAACTTCAGGTGCCGCGGCCGTGGGTTCGATTCTTACCAGAGATCCTCTGTATTTTGTGATTGTTTGATTGTTGACATTAATTATACAGTGAAAGCTCCACTGGCGGACAGCTCTAAAAGGCGGACATCTCCGCTAGACGGACGATTTTCTAAGTCCCGTGAATTAGGTCGTATTTTTAGAGCAAATTCATCTCCCCTGGACGGACGCTCTCTTGGACGGACGCGGACACCTGTTTTTCCAAAAACATCTCCCATAGGCGGACAAATAAGTATTACAAAAGGCAAAGCTGAGCAATTTTATTGTATTTCGGTTAATCCCCCTTTTATACTATGCGCAATGTTTAGAGATTACATACATTTTTCTTTGTTGATTGTGTATTTTTCAACTTAATCAGATTATGTAGCATTACGCAGTGCGGTAATTCCCCGGTTTATTATTTTATGTAATGTGATGTTCATAGACAAAATCTAAATTGTGATTCCCCTTTTTATTTTGGTTTATGTGATAACTGATGGATGGTCAGTTAATTAGCTACTCTGACTATAAATACATATCTACGTATGTACAATGCATATGAATATGAGGAAAATAAAAGTCAATGAAAATATTTTTAAAGATTATTTTTTATCGCAGTTATCGTTGGCAACAAATAATATACAGGTAGATATGTATTTATTAAATTTTTCCTGAAATATTTTAACATAATATCCCTTGGGCGGACATCTCCCCTAGGCGGACAAAAATGCCTCGACGGTCGGTGTCCGCCTATGGGAGCTTTCACTGTATATGATTAACCACAATAGAAAAAGAAAGTGACAATTGTTACAAAACAATTCTCGAGAAAAAAAGTGACGAGGGTTCTACACTGGCCATTAAAAAAAATGAAAAAGGCAATGTATCAAAAATAACTTTATCATTTATGTAACTATCTTTCTGTTATTCCAACGCATTGCACTGCGAGAAGAGGTCATCTCCTCAGATTTGAAATTGACTTGATTCGTTCAGAGCCTCCAAAAAATGAGCAATTCTTTAAGCATAGAATTTACCAGAAAAATTGTCTATCGCTCACTTTGAACAAATTTACGCTACATTTCACAAACGTTTAGATATTAAGGTTATTTACATACATATGTAGATTGTATTAATTTATGTGCCCTTTGCTTTCCCAGCGAATCCACTGTGCATCGACAGTAATTATGTTCAACGCATTCAATTTAATTCTGTTGTTCAGCAACCACAACAACCATAAAAATAATAGAAAATAAGTATCATATAACCTGCTACTTTTATACAATTTCTCTTAATTTTCTTTTCTGTGTTTTTGTTTTTTGGTTTTTGTTTTATTAATGTTTCTATTTGGCCGTAACTTAAATGTCACTTTTTTACTACATATTCAAACCTTCACAAGCCCACTGGCCCGCCCAACCTTAAGACTTGTACACATTAATACGGTCAAAAACGTTGCCTGCCATATGAATTACTTCTTACAAGTGAATAATGTTTGCAATTCAGGATTCTTTTCTATTTTGAATAGACTCTCTCATGGTCTTTATGTACACTCGTACATTCCAAATACAACAAACTCTTGTATTATCAACAAAAAATTATAAGTAGGTATAGATGTAATCTCAATCATACAGCGAAGCGTATTGTATGTGTATCTTTGTAATGAAAAAGGAAATAACTTTGGAGTTATAGACTAATGTTTTGATTCCTTTGATATTCAGTATTTTGATTGTAATCCCTAAGTTACTTCTTGCCAAATGGCAGCAATACTTTGCCAATCATATTCCATTAACTGTTGGGCAACAACAAGCGGTCGTTTCCAATGCGAACAAAACTAACTGAGTTACTAGCCTGCCATTAATGAGATGTCAAGATCTGTTCTGATTCTTTAACGTATCGTACTTAGTTTAAGTCTTTCCAATGTAAAGCTGAGAACATTTATGCGATATAATGAACATTCACTGTCTATGTAAGAGAAGGTACTCTGATCTTTTTGAAATTCCTATAGCTCTTGAAGAATCACCCTTTCTTCTATTTTCCATATTTATTTCAATGGTTTGATTTTATTTAAGGCCAAGTGGGTGTTTATTTCGGTTTTCATACATTAAATATATGTATACAATAACAGAATGCCACCACCCTGTACGTGCCAAAACATCAATGAATATCTTGTCCCTATGCTCCCTGTGCTTATAACAACCATAAGCATGTGTTGTACACACAAATTCCAATACAGCACACGTCCGTAGTTTTATTTAAAGCCTCCATTTTAGCCTGTTTTTCTATTTGTTCCCTTTATGTCAATGCCTACGAAGATAAAGAGAGAGAGAGCAAGGAAGTTAGAGTCCAAATCAGTGACAGTGACAGCGAGTGTGAGTGGGAGTGAGTGTGAAGACTGCGTATGTATGGCGTATTAACATTTATCCATTTAAAATTATGTATTGTCAGCGTATGTTTTTGTGTGCCATCCAGTCATTCACACACATTGAATCTTGGCCAACAAAATAGCATTTTATAGATTCATAGCCACTGCCATAACCATAGCCTCTGAGTATTTAATGTCACAACTTGACATTAAGTGCAAACATGGGATTTCCATTTGCTTTCGAAACACATCCCCTCCCTTACTGCTTCTAACATTTCAATAGCAGAAGTATAAAATATCTGCTGAAATTTATTGTAGCAGCCAGTTTCTGGTAGCTGTAGCAGCTGGAATTATGCACGTTTCATATTGGGAGATTTTTCTGTGTCTTTAATTCAAATTCTTTTTGGTTTTGGTTATTTACTTAGAGGTCACTCACTGAATGACATGTAAGAGTACATACACACATGCTACATATTTTACAAATGTCAACGACATGCGCCCAAATATCAAGTGTTTTAAGCAAATGTGTGTATGCAAGTGAAACTTTGGTCAGTCAACATTAAATATTATATGATAACGGTAGTTTTTACCTGTTAATATTATCATTTAAATCAAACACGTTATGATGTTCCATGTACACAGTACTTATATATCATCAATCGTCAATAGTTGGAACAATCACGGCCGCTAACATTGCCGGGGTTATGATTGCGAGTGGAGAGAATTGGACTTTAGTGGCGAATTACGTGGAGCGTATCCTAAGACTGAAGAAGAGAGATCTCGAGGCTACGGAACATGTAGGCACGCCGGCATAGATGATACTTGCACACGTGTCAAACGGAATCCGATACAGGGACCTGGACAAAAGGAATAGTGGAGACACGTAAATGTCTGCTCAACTTTCGACACGCAATCCGGACGCGGATATGAACACGCAGGGGCCAAATGGCCAAAAGGCCGAAGTAATACCACCGTAGTTCCGGAGTGGGCACAACGAGTCCACGAGACGAGGGGGGAATTTAGTGGGAGGATGTGACGACTTCCTCTATGGTGCGGTTAGGTACATTCACCCCTAATTGGCGTAACAAAAAAAAAATAATTCACTACAGGTCCTCCATGATCATTTGAACCTATTTCGGAATTTCGGACCTGCAGAATCGTCTTTCTCACTCAGATTGTTTTAGCTGAATAATGTTTAATTTTATTTGTTTATAGCATAAACACCTCGCCACCCCAACCACACTCGACTATTTTGTTTCATTGGAAGTATGTATGCTGTGCATGCCCGACTCTGAAACTAAATTTGAATATCTTTCTGATAATCACAAATTAAATTCCTTTTATTTTTTATATTTCTTCTAGTTTTACTTCGTATACATAATTTCTTTCTTTTCTGCCCAAAAACCCACGAGAAATTCGTATACAATTTTAACCAATTTGTTTCAGATGTAAATCAGTGTCAGTTCACAGATAAAAATTATAATAGGCTTCGCCTTGCCTTGTATTTGCCACAGTTTGGTTGTTACATTAAATATTCAAGTTAACACGGCTTACACAGCGTTCGTTAACTGAAACACATGCTTATTTGCTTGAGTTTTGTGTGCATGTACATATGTATGTATTTGTAAACGTTTATCTCTATGAATTTATAAGAGAATAAGTGTGTTGGAATGCGTATGTATGTTGTGCTCTTCGTTTTATGCCTTTTACCCACAGATGTAGTTGCCTTTGTATCATACTCTCATACTCTTTAAGGAATTTCTTATGCTTAAAACCCACACATTTACACACTGTATACGCATTAGCTTTTGTTTTTGGATTTAATAAATTTTTATTCCATGGTAAATAATAGAACAACAATAACAATAACAAACAAAGACAACAATAGCGTTGTAAAGATACATTTCTTGGGATTTTATTTTTATTGAAGTGTTTTATGTGAACGTAAAAGACAGCGAGAAAGTAAGAGAGAAAGTAGATAACGAAGAGTTTATACATATATATGTACACACGTATGTATATAAAGGGTGATTTTTTAGCTATTATCTTTTTGGCAACACTGGTTTAAACAGCTTACGCACGTTTCGTGTTTTGTTTCACTGTCAAACATCTTCAGTTTGATCTATAATTTAACCATGAATCGTCTTACAAACGAACAACGCTTGCAAATCATTGAATTTTATTATCAAAATGCGTGCTCTGAAGATCCACTTCTTTATCGAAAAATTGTGTTCAGCGACGTAGCTCATTTTTGGCTCAACGGATACGTAAATAAGCAGAATTGTCGATTTTGGAGTGAAGATCAGCCAGAAGCATTGCAAAAGCTACCAATGCATCCAGAAAAAGTCACAGTTTGGTGCGGTTTATGGGCTGGTGGCATCATTGGACCGTACTTCTTCAAAGATGCTGCGAAACGTAACGTAACTGTGAATGATGAGCGCTACCGTGATATGATATCCAACTTTTTTTTTGCCCAAAATGCAAGAGCTTGACTTGCATGACATGTGGTTTCAAGAAGACGGTGCCACATGCCACACACAGCACGCGTAACAATGGACTTATTGAGAGGCGAGTTCGGTGAACATTTTATTTCACGTTCGGGACCGGTCAATTGGCCGCCTAGATCGTGCGATTTAACGCCTTTAGACTATTTTTTGTGGGGCTGTGTTAAAGCTCATGCCGATACAGACAAGCCCGCTTCAATTGACGTATTGGAAGACAACAATGAAGCATTTATTCGTGAGATACCGGCCGAAATGTTGGAAAGAGTATGCCAAAATTGGACTAAGCGGATGGACCATTTGAGGCGCAGTCGCGGTCAATATGCATGCAATGCATGAAATAATCTTCAAACATTAAATTATACGGACCCTACTATCGATTCAAATAAAGATTTCATGAATTTTTCTGAATTTTGTGTTTTATTTTTTTAAATTTTCCTATAGCTCTTAAAAAATCACCCCTTACATACTAAAGCACACTTTTACAAATACTATATCGAGTTTGTTTTTCTTCTGACAAGTACATAAATGTAAAATAGTACAGTGGATATCAGTTAATTAGTTTACGGGCATATTACGTTTAAGACTACAGATTTAATTTTTTCGTTTAGATGAGAATAGGCTATTAAGGAGAGGCCATTTGAAATATTATGTTTCCATTGGCACAATGATATGATCTTATTCCATCTTTCTAGCAACTTATAAATTGCGGCATTGCTAATTTATTTAAGCCACGAATGAATCAAATCAATTCTGAAAACTCTGCTCTGAAAAAATGGCATACTCCAGTGTGAAATTGTTTCAATAAATGCTATTTTTTTTTTACTACATGTGACCGAACATCGTCACAATGGAATATTACAACTTTATCGCTAGTGGCTTTAGGTGCCTCCAGCCAATTAATTATGTTCGGTAAAGATTAGGTGTGATCGCCTGAACCGATTTTTAGATAATTCAATGGAAAAATTACTTTTTTTACAGCGTTCAAGCTGTATTCCGGCCTTAAAACCATTTTTCAACACTTTACGGCTTTAGTTCATGTGGCTTGTAGGCGATTTGAAATTGCTGCTTTAGTGATTCGTAGAGATTTTCCAGGTTCTACTTGAGACCTTAATATCTTCCATTCATAGTAATCGAACTTTTGGTGTTGACCATGAGAGTTATTTCCATTCCATGGCAAAAGCACAAACGATCCACCACACTTTGAAATCGATAGATTTGTTTGTTTTTGATTCAACGACTACTTATTGTCAGTTCGAATAAATGACAAATGCCTTTGTTTCAGAACGCTATATTAGTTAGCAAAGACATAATTTAGTTCTTATTAGTTGCCCTTAGCTGCAGGCTTTATAAAATACGTTCTTTTATGGCATTTAAGGCTTGCATGTAGGATATCTTTCAGACTCAATTGTATGCTTAATACTTAAATGTGTGTGTCATTTAAGGCTTATTTGGTATTTTCTATTATACAATATTTTATAATAAAACAAAAGAAAAAAACAAAAACAAAAAACAAAACAAAATAAATTTTAAATTAAACCCTGCTCTTCTCTTTATTGTGTGTTTTTTTTGCTGTGTTGCTTTTTGCGTAATCCTTTGCGTACAGATCTTAAGATACAATCTCAAACTGAAGATCTGCATTATAAAAACGTTTTTATTACGATTCCAATTTAAATTTTTCGAAAACTGGGAAACTAAGTGTTTGGTAAAGATTTTAATTTAAATTTAATTGTTTTGTAATAAAAAATAAACCAAACCAAACGATACGAAAAGAAGAAATAAAACGAAATAATTAAAGAGAGGCAGACAGAGACAGAGAAGAAGAATATTTTTTTTATTGCTGTGGTTGGTTGTTGGTAGTGTTTAGCCATTTCATTTCTCCTGTAATTTGTTAATTATTTATTCAATAGTGTTAAAGCGTAAACTTTATCAGCTCAAGTAATTTATTTATTTCTTCTCTTATTCTGTTTTTCTTCGCTTAAACAGTAGACCAAATTCATTTGTGTCGATTACTAAATTGGGAATTTGTTTCAGAGGGAAAGACGTTTGTTTGTTCGTTTGTTTTACAGTTTATTGTCTAAATGGGTTTGCTTTTAAACAGGTTCAGGGAAACATAAATTCAACCACATTTATAATTTACCACCAGTACTCAAGTCGTTTAAAGGTGTCGTTTTTTTTGCTTTATTTTATTGGCAAAAACTTTTCAAATGACTGCGTGTTTATTAGATTTTAATGAGGGAGAGAGAGAGAGAGAGAGAGAGAGAGGGAAGTGGTCGTAATTTCTTAAAGTTTTACCGCCTTTCCCAATTAATTGCTTTGGTTTTGCAATTAAAAAAATGTATTAAAATTAACTTAATAGACCCTTATTGAGTAAAAGAAACTGATTTAAGGGACACTAAAATATTTTATCCTAAATGACTTTCTTTATTGTCTTATTTCTAATAAAATTTTTACATGTTTCATGGAATTTTTAAAAGAATTATCCCAGGATGGTGAATAGAAGATTTATGCGGGAACATTAGAATACTGTGGAATACTTTACTAATCTACTTAACTTATTTAATTGGTCATTACACCTCTTTAGACAACCTCCCCCCCCATGTTGTGTGTGCTAATTTTAACAATGAGTAGTGCGACGGACATGCAGTTTAAAATCGTTGTTTGCGAAACATTTCATGACAATTTTGTTTTAATTTTTCTATATTTCGTTTTGTTGAAGATGTTCGAAAGCTGGGATTTGAACCGTAGCCTCACGTCCAATACGCCAACACACTACCTACTAGACTACGACGACTTCAAAGTTAAACGTTAAAAGCTTTCAGATTGAAATTGACCTTGATCTTGAGGGGTTTAATCTCTTTATATTTATTGCTTTCGTACTAAAAATTGAGAAAAAAAATTCTTGTAATGACCATTTGCTTTAAGAATTATTCACTTTTCTCAATCGTACAGTCAGTTTGCATTCTATCTTTTAAGCTAAAAAGGATAAAAAAAATATAAATAAACGTGTAACTTACCACGCCCACTGAAAAATAATTATTGATGATGTTGTAGGGTACGGTGCAGTCCTTTTCCGCTTGACTTTTTAATGGTTTTTCTATGGGAATGTTGAATGTTTTCGTTTCGGATGTAGATGTCGGTGTTGGAGTGGGCGAACGTGGCTCATAGTCGTCTCTATAACGATTCATTGTTACTGTTGTTGTAGTTGGTATTGCTAGCTGTTTTGGTACGGTTGCTTTAGTAGCTGATGTTGATGTTCTAATGTATTCGTCATTCTCTGATATAACAAATGCATCATCATTTTTATTACCATTCTGTTGCTGTTGTTCTTGTTCTTGCTCCTGTTGAATTTGAATTAAAGTTTTATCATATGCTTGTCTGTTTGCTGCTGTTGTATTGTCATTCAATGATAATCTACAATTTAAATTTCTATTTATTTTGTCTTCACCATTATCATCAGCACCATAACCATACTGATGATTATCGTTATCATCTGGAGCAGTGGCAGCAGTAGCAATAGCATCAGCATCAGCAGCATTAGTAGCAGTAGTTTCATGATAAACATCGTTAGCATTTGTATTGTCGTTGTGTTGTCGACATGCATCATTTGTTAAATTGCTTTTCTCTTCGCCTGAAATTATTTCATCATTCATTTCAGTTTCCATATCCTTAGATTGTTGTTGCTTTGTCAGTCTTAGAGGACTTTGCGAGCTACTGCAGGAAGATGTTGGACTACTGCAGCAATAACTAATCATCGTATCCTGTCTCATGTTACGTTGTAAACGTTTAATTTCAAATGTTGACATTGATATGCTTTTTGTTGTCTTACATGTTGTTGTTGTTGTTGTAGTTGTTGATGCTGTTGACGTTGCACTCATTGAAGATGTGGTCGTTGTTCGACATGTTGTCGTATTTAGTTTTTGTTTCCCTTCACTCTTCGTTCCATTTGGTGCTTCGTTGAGTGGTGTCTGCGGTAATGAATTGTCATTATCATCATTATCATCATCATCATCATCATCGACATCGACATTGACATCATTATTATTATCGTTATTGTTGTTAGTAAAATTATCTGTTTCTGTGTGCTGACAAAGATTCGTATTGCAGCTACTGCTACGTTGTATTTCCTCATAATTTTCCATGAATGACTTTTCTACCACAACACTTTGAGACAATTCGAACACCTTCTGCATGTTCGAGTGTAAAGTGACCTGTTGTTGAAAGAATAAATGAAGAAAACGACATTGAAATATTTTCTAAACAATTGCTAAATGTGTGTCAACAATTTGAAATAGGAAAATAACGAATTGGGAGAATAATGTGAAAAATAAATAAAAAATTCAACATTTTTCTGAGTTCTTGAACTATTTTGAACGATGGAATGTCTAATTATTTATTTAGTAAAAGGACATACTCCAATCAAGTCCTCGTACCTTCAGACAAGTCGCTGGCACAATAAATTCACTGAAGTTATCATATGGGTTCAATTTAAGTCAACGTTCCTTCCTGGTCGTTTTGGCTTGACGTTTTTACCACCATTTCAGGAGTGGGACAATTTATCAATTGTCAATAGATATTATTTATGTTCTTGATATGCTCACAACTGAGACTCTCCATATGCTCAGAGCTATCAGATTTAGTTTCGGAATCTTTAACACATTAAGGAGTGGAACTGAATGCCACAAAAGCTTGTATGGATTTCACTATAGAATATACCATGACTACTGAATCCAATTTCGATTCTAGTTTGATGACAAACATACCGACATACATGACATCTAATGAGAATAAGTGGTTTCCTAACTCTGGAGAACGTTAGCCAAGTATTAAAAAGTCTTACATGAGATCTTACGCTCAGCCCGAATTTACGATGAATTTCGCATCCGATCTAATAATGAGCTGTATGAGATCCTCAACGACATGGATGTTGTGCAGCGCATTAATATCAAGCGGCTGCTCGGCTCATCTATACCGTCCGATGAGACGGCTATCATTAGGACTAATTTGAGGAAGTACTATCATTTATTGTAAGTAATAGTAAGTAAGTAGGTCTTAATCCGATAAACCGGTTGTTAATGGCCAATTAGTTAAGTAAGTAAGTAACGGGTGTATTAATCCTTTACGATTTGAATATTGCATTAAATAGAATAAAAACTGTTTAAATTTTACTAGACATTCTAAACAGGAATATTGTACAAATTGTTTTTAAAAAACAACTGTAGCGAGTAAACACGAAACATTCGTATTTATTCAGCAGCGATAAAATCTCATTCTGCTGTTTTTCTATCTCTTCAATGTTTAATTGAACAGAAACAATTCGAATATGTAGGTATTTGCATTTCGTCCTTTTTTTCTGACTTTTTTCTGTGCTATTTTGTTTTGGCCTTCGGGTTAAATATGACAACATTTTTAAGTCAATTAAATCTGCAGCAATGAGAGGCATGGGCATTGAAATAAAATTAAAGTAAATACATTAACCCTTTTCGTTGTTAAATATTTAGGAAATGGAAAAAAATTTTATTCATTACACAGGCTTTTGGCAAATTAAATTTGAAATTTAATTATTCAAATTGTTTACAGAAATTTTTATAGGGATTGTATATTTAAGAATTTATTTTCTTTTTTTTAAGCGCCTTCAATAATATTTAATTTCCGTTTTCTTATTGTAAATTAAAACACAAAAAAAAATAATTCCCCAAATAATTATTTCGTTAAATATCTTGTAGTTAATTAAAATTGTTTTTAAATTTATAATTTTTTTTTTTAGGCAGCGGGTCGAATTTGTGTAGGATCTTTTAAATATTTATTTTCTTTATTTTATTACAGGCTTTAATACAGCTTAAAAATTCCCCAAAACTTCTTTAAAGACAAATTCTCTTTAGACGTGCTGTCTGTCTGCCTGGCTGTCTGTCTTAAATTAATTTTAAATTCATTACAATAGCAAAAATGAAAAAAAAAAATAAAATAAAAAGAAAAATGAAGAGGCAAAATAAAGAAAAGTTTACCAAACTTACTTTTGGCTTTGGCAGCTCTTCATACATGGGATTATTTGTCACTTCAATACTCCATCTATCCAGCATAACAACACTGGAACGTTTTATTTTATCCATTAGTTTTGGTATATTCTCACCCTCATAGCCGCCACCCCAGCGTAGGCAACGTGCCAAATCATTGCCAGTACCCAGTGGTATAACGCCAATTGCTGGCTGTGAGGCAAACTCAATTGAGTCTATAATGGAATTGCACAGAAATTTTAGGCAAAAAATATATTTTTTTATTGATTAAACTTACCCATCGCTTCCAGGACCCAGCCCACGGTACCGTCGCCGCCACAACAAATGACTTTAAAGTTGGGTAGATCCTTAAATAATGTCAGACCTTGAAATGTAAAAAAAAACACATATTTTTTTTATTAGATAGAGGTACGATAATAGGCCAAAAGATAGTAAAAGAAAGCAAAGCTTCATAGGCTCGGTTGTGTTTAATAGATCCGTGTAGATATAAAGTGTCTGAAACTGTTGTTCCATCTGAGTTTCCCAATTGATGAGCTACTTAATAAGATATAACTGTTGTTATACGATTTTTGTTATTAATCTTTCTGTTATTTTATGTTATGTTTCGAAGTTCATTCGTATTTCATATCGATGGAAACAAATGGTGGTCGAAAAAAGCAACGGTCTGCACTATAGGTTAGGTTAGGTTAGGTTAGAGGACGTGTACTTGTCAACTGTGATCAATTTTTACTCTCAGAGTTTTTGCCAGAAATCTGCTGAGAGGAAGTCGCCGAAGAAATATTTTCATTTTTTCATTTTGATGTCTGACCTGGGATTCGAACTCGGGCCTTTCGTCTAATAAGCCGACACACTACCTACTAGACCACGGCGACTTCTAAATTCGCTATATAAATGCACTATATATCTAAAGAGTTTTTAACTGATCTTGCAACATGTAGCCTAGTTTTTCAGCAATAGATTATTATTGCTTTATACCTACTCGCATATTCTATTCCACTGTTAGGCAAAATGTTCTCTGTGATCGCCTGGTTCTATATCAGCTGCTTATAATAGCTTGGATTCTTCTGTTCCACTAAATGTGGAGCTCTACCGCTCTGCAATGCATTCGTTAAGCTGGGCAACAAACTTAATGGACTAATGCCTCCAATTCATCACCTTCTAACATTTTTTTGGTGCTCTTTGCCATCTCTCTCACCCACGTTGATATCAATGAACACTTTACCCAAATGAAATTGATACCGATGTTGGTACAAAATTCGACAAAGATGACGAAAAAAAACTTTGTTGAGGAATCACTATTGCATTTCGTTCCATCACTATTGTAAGCGACAATAAATGACAGATATTTACTCGCCGTATATAAAAATAATAAAAGAACATAATATTTTTCATTTCACCTAGAAGATCACACAAACTACGCTTTAAGCTTTATAACTAATCATTTATTTATGGCAAAATGTACTATAAAGCCAGCAGCAGTCTTCACCTTCAATTACCAATTTTCCTTTTCTTCTTCATCTTCTTCTCTTTAATAAGCCAGCAAATTGTTTGCAAAATTTACAATTAAAAGAATAAATAACAGTTGGAAGGATGAAAAATAAAATAAAATGAATTTTAATTAAATATTTTCTCTTTTCGTTTGTACAATATTTTGGAGTTTTTAACGATTCAGTTTATATTTGATTCTGTCGTATGATGAAGAAGACAAATTAAAATCACTTATACGCCGCCATGTGTGTCATTTTTTTTATTATGGAAAGCAGAGTGTAAACAAGAAAAAAAAACGGAAGGACAAATCGAGATACATACACTTCCATGCATATGGGCATAGAGTAATGAATTTGTTATATACAGCTGGTAGTCAAGTAATAAGTAATGAAAATTAGTTTTCGTAATTTTTTTACAACGATGTATAGCTCATCAGTACACTGTATACTTAAGAATTCGTTATAGTAACTGCAGGTTAGGTAGAGTGGCTGAGCTCACTTAAAGGAAGATGTCTCACTTACAAAAGCTTGATCTAAGGATTAGACTGAGACTAAAGGAAGAGCAGAGCAGCACTGTCTAAAGGTGAAATCATATAATTTATACATTTCTCTTTTCCGATGTACAATTTAAATATATATAAATTTATGTCTAAATATATATTTATTTAATAATTAATATGTATATGCTGCCGACTGATTATTGACCCTCGAAGTCTGCAAGGCCTCCGAAATACTTTTTCAACAAATATATCAAAGAATACAAATACAGCGTACTCAGAATCTCAAACATTTCGAAATAAATGAGAAAGAAAATCTATTCTCTACTTAAACGTGTTTATTTCTAAAGTTCCTATGTTAAAAAAAAATTTCCAAGCAGACCTAATTCTAGACAATTATTTCATTTTTATACAGCATCGACCAAGCCGAACTAAATTCTTTCTTTAACTGTCTGTAACTAAGTTAGTTTCTATAATACCCCTTTGATTTCCAGTGTGTATAATACTCCAATGGCGTTTTTTTGCGTAGTAATCCAGATAGCCTTATTTGTAATGCATGCTTTTCAAAAGATTCTCAATATTCTATCAACCAAAGTCTTTGGTTAATAAATGACTGGATAGTATGCCAATCTAAAAATCATTCTATAATAAATTTATCGACAACTTGTTTCTCTATAATAAAATTATCGATGACTTCCATTTTCCACAATAAATTTATCGACTACATGTATTTTCTACAGTAAATTTATCGACGACTTGTTTCTCTATAATAAATTTATCGATGACGTGCATTTTTCACAATAAATTTATCGACTACTTGTATTTTCTACAGTAAATTTATCGATGACATACATATTTTACAGTCAATTTGTTGATTGTTATCTTAATGTCATGTTCGATATGCTCCGCATTTTTTAATTACCTTTTACTATTTAATCGTGACTCACTGTTTGTTTACAGTCAAATTAGTAGCAAAACTTTTAATTAAAATATTTTCTTACATTTCTATCTCTCTCTCTCTCTCACTCTCTCTTTCTCTCTTTTAAATTAACATGTTTATATGGATGGCAGAGTTTAAATATCGCAAACAAATATTTCAATTTTTAACACTCCCACACACATATCAACTTATATCAGAGTACAGTTGCAAAAGGATGTGAAGATGTGAACAATGTAAGGGAGAGAAAGAGATGAGAGAGAGAGAGAGCAATAGCTATTTCTAGTATTTATAGAGCATTACATTAGTAGTTAAAATTAGAAACTCAATTTTGAATTTCATTACAGTTGTTTGCTTAAGAAAATCAAATATTCCCATTAGAATTTGCTAAGGGATACAATATTTCTCTCAGTTACTTAATTCTCTTAAAAGAAAACAAATTAAGTAAAATGGAAGAAATGTAAATAAATAATACACATTTTAAAATAGCCATTATAAGTGTACTCACCTTCTTTTGGGCCGCCTTTTGATAAGTCATAGACCTGACGTGGGTTTAGCATGTATTGGAATTTTCTCAAAATCCGGTCACCTTGACGGCCGCCACTCTTGGGATTAACAAACACCAACAGTGGGCAACTGATATCGTTGGGTGGCGTAAGCTGAAAATGTGTGGCCTGTTGTTGTGTTGATTGTGATGAAGAAGATTTCTGTTTTAGTTTCGTATTCGAAATTTTCGATTTTTTTCGATTTTTTTTTTTTTTGCAAACATTTACATTCACAAGCACATTTATTTACAAATGAAGTTATACATGTATGTATATACAGCGTAATTAAGCATACAATTTTCAACAGACGGTTTTCAATCATTTCAGATTTTTTTTTTAATGGAGTGGAGTTTTTTTTTTGTTTTGTTAGATATTATTGGTTAAATTCATAACACAATTTTGATGATGATGGTCAATTTTAAATATTGGTTTTATGGGTTTTGTTAATAAAAACAAAAGAAAAAAAAACAATTACATCGTAATGAGGAAAAATTAATAAATAAAAAAAAAAACATGGAGAAAAACAATAAAAACAGTTTTGATTAGCATTCTATCATACTTAGTAAAGCAAAAAGTGTAATTTGTTGTTGTGGTGTGTTTGGTTTACGATTTTAGAAAAAATAAAAATAATTTTTCGTCAAGTGTTTAATAAACTAAATAGGCATATAGTAACGTATTAAAGGTTATTTTATTTATTATACCTTTAAATAGGTCTCAGATTAATAATAAAACAACAGAATATTGGGTATTTAACTGAAAAGTCGAGACTAAACAAACGATAACATCTCTTTTATGTGTGATTTAGATTTTTAGAAGATTTCTGAGCTTGTGAATTGAATGCCAAATCAATCGAATTTGCGCAATCATTGAGCACTACCATACATAATTGGCCATTACAACCCTTCAGTCAGGATTACGGCCTAGCTTCTCAACACCACTCATGTTGTGTGCGTTAATTTTATACATGAGTGGCGGGACCTACAGTTTAAAGTCGACTCCGAACGACAGATTTTTTTGAGAAGCTTTTCATGGCAATTTTTACTCTCAGAGTTTTTGCCAGAAGTCTGCTGAGAGGAAGTCGCCGAAGAAATATTTTCATATTTTCGTTTTGATATCTGACCTGGGATTCGAACTCGGGCCTTTTGTCTAATAAGCCAACACACTACCTACTAGACCACGGCGACTTCTGAGCACTACCATACATTACAATAAGACGGCGATGATTACAGACGGAAGATTATTAAAGGGAGTGATATAGGGTGTTTTTTATAGAGGTATAGAACTTTAAGTTGGCATTACTTTTCAAAATGGCGACCGATTTAACAGCTGTCAAGTGATTTATTCTCAGTTTGGTTTGGTAATTCATCATGTATAGACTGACGCCTGAACAACGCTTGCAAATAGTGCAATTTTATTTCGAAAATAATGGTTCTGTGCGGAAAACGTATCGTGCACTACGTCCATTTTATCGTCGACAAAATCGTCCATCAGAGCAGTTAATTCGATTAACCATGGAACGTTTTCGCACCACGTTTACTCTTATTGATAACTCGCATCCCCAGGAACGCTGTACGATCTCGTGCCACAATAGATTTATTGAAAGACACGTTTGGTGACCGCTTAATTTCACGTTTTGGACCTGTGAATTGGCCTCCAAGATCTTGTGATTTAACACCGCTAGACTACTTTCTGTGGGGTTATGTAAAGTCATTGGTCTATGCGTTAAAGCCACAAACGCTTGACCATTTGGAAGACAACATTCGCCCATTTATTGCCGATATACGGCCACAAATGTTGTAAAAGTCATCGAAAATTGGACGTCCAGATTGGACTACATCCGCGCCAGCCGTGGCGGTCATATGCCAGAAATCATATTTAAAATGTAATGCCACAAGATTATCTTTCGGATAAATAAAATTCATGTCAATCGAATAATCCATTGTTATTTTATTGCAAGTTAAATTTCTATACCTCTATAAAAAACACCCTATATATACATATGCATTTAGATGCCCTAGCAAGTAATCTTTCAAATCAACTTAATAAGGGTCTCCATTAGGTACTAGCAGATAAGTGCAATTGCCAAAAGATAAGTGGCTTTAGAATGAATGTATTATAATTGAAGTGGTATTATCCATTTTTAAAAATGTAAATTTTCATAACTGGATGAAAGGATCAAAAGACTATTTCATTTCATATGTTAAGTTTGAATTGAAAATAAATTTAAGAAAATCAATTAAATTACGTTACGATACCTTAAAGCAATTTATATAGGATTATTATAGTTCTTAATTTAGATGTACATAATATGTTATCTACTACATTTAAAGGCCTATTTAGTATTTATTACGGTGCATTGGATATATTTTATATGTATGTATATGTGTTTTGCATGGTATTGTTTGTTTTTGTATTGCTTGTATTAATTTCTAAAACGTAATACCTTATTTGCTTGATTCACCGAACGCTGGCGATCTAATACGGCTGGACAGATGGCTGTGGGCGGTACTATCAATTCAGCAAATTCACCCAACGAACATTCCTTCTTCACCGACGAGGCACAACGGTTATGGAGCTGAAATGTTAAATGAAAATCAAAGTAGGTGGCAAAAGTAAATGCAATAATTGGAATTTTATGTGGGTTTCTGATGTTTCTCTCTCTGTTCATTGTGTATTTTTTTTTATAGAGAATTTTTATTTTTAACTCGTAAAAGTTGTAAAGACTTCTCGAACATTTTCGAACACGTGCAACGGAATTGTTAATTAGTTTTATATTCTGCGGAGACGACATTAAATCAGTAAAACATTTTCCTAAGAAGTTCGCATGTTAAAATTTAAAAAGAAATTTCTTATTTTCGTTCCTGATTAGAGGTTTATTTAGTCACTTATAAGCATCTTGAAAATTCAATAGCTTATCATCTTAAGTTCTCTACTACTCTCTCACAAAATATTGTTTTTTTTCTTCTATTGTATTGTTATCATCTTATATGATTTGGTTTAGCGAATTGTTACTTGAATTCTTTTTAGCTTTAACAATAATGCTATTTTGTTTAAAAATATTATTAAATAAATAGAAAAAAAAACAACAAATTATGGGAAAAAACTTTACGAATTTTCTACAAAAAGGAAAAGTAAACGCATTAAGTCCTCCAAATAAAAGACACAAAAAAAAACAACGACAATAAAACTGAATAGAAAACTATACAGAATGGAACAATAAAATTACGAGCAGCATGTCTCTCTACTATTGTTAATAACAAAAAAAATAACAATAACAAATAGACAGTGATACAAAACAAAATTCTTTACAAAATGTGTCGTCCTTTTTTATAAACTTCAACAAAATGGTATTAATCAAATAGGGAACGAAAAATAAGTATTGAAATCCAAAAAAAAAAGAAAGAAGCAAAATAGAAGAAAAAAAAACGGAAAGATTTGCTGTCAAAAACAGTTTGGAAGCTGCTTGATATTGCTTCGTAAATGAAATAAAACTAAAGTCGGTTAGAAGAAGTATGGCAAACATTGTTGTTCTATTTTAAGGACTTGTTACGAAAATACGTGACAATTTTCAATTGTCAACTTATGCGGAAATAATGACAATGAAATACAACGAAAAAAAAATCTCTTTTTCTACGAAGCTTATAACAAAACAAAACTGAATGAAATATACTTTAAAAAACCACGTTTAAATATTTTTTTGTCATAATAAAAAAGTACCAAAACAAAAAGTACTTTTTTTCATTCGCAAAGTAACTTTCGTAACATATGTAAGTATGTATGTAACAAAAATAAAATAAATATGTACATGTAAACAGTAAGGGAATTAGCTGGAGTTAAGTATTTCTTGCACCATCTTAAGAAATCGAGGCACTTGAATGCTTCTTTCCACACTTAAAAAATGTGACCTGAATTTTTAGTACAAGAATATTAAGAGCCCTAGTATTTTGGTATTTTTGCCATCCATAATTGCAAATGAGGCAATATTATTGCTTCGCTTGTGGGTCAACAAACAGCATTATGGTTTTCTGGTATTAAAATCAAACCTATTCATATAGTCATGGAGAGCGTTCTGCGAAAGGCGGGAGTGCATCGCAACGGCACTATTTTTCAAAAGAGTGTCCAGCTGCTTGCGTACGCTGACGACATTGACATCATAGGGCGTACCAAGCGAGATGTTACTGCTGCCTTTAGTGCTATTGAACGGGAGTCTACCAAGATGGGTATGGCAGTAAATGTTATCGACAAGTAGAGACGTGCGTCGTATTGATTCTCAGATTACGGCCGATAACTATACTTTTGAAACAGTCAAGGAATTTATTTATCTTGGCTCCGCCGTTACCACCAAAAATGATGCCAGTCTGGAGATAAAGCGTATGATCACTCTTGCCAACAGGTGCTACTATGGTCTCAATAGGCAATTGAGTAGCAGAGACCTCTCTCGTGCGACAAAACTAACACTCTACAAGACACTCATCCTACCCGTGCTTCTTTATGGCGCTGAGGCATGGACCCTATTAAGTACTGATGCAGCGGCCTTGAGAGTGTTCGAGAGAAAAGTCCTACGTAAGATCTTCGGTCCAGTGCGTGTTGGCGATGATTTCCGTATCCGATTCAACATTGAGCTGTATGAGCTCCTCAACGACATTGACGTTGTACAGCGTATTAACATCCAGCGGCTGCGCTGGCTCGGCCATGTCGTTCGAATGGATGAGGATGCTCCGGTATCTGCGGATGCGGGTATCTGCGGAAGTCGGCGAAGAGGACGACCTTGTATCCGTTGGAAGGACCAAATCGAGGAAGCCCTATCATCGATTGGTGTGACCAACTGGCGTAGGCGCGCAAGAAGCAGAGACGCCTGGAAGGATGTGTTGCGGCAGTCTGAAATCCATTAAACGGGTTGTTATGGCCAATTAAGTAAGTAAGTAATTCATATGGTCCCATTCGAAGATTGACTCAATCTCCAAAGAGCTTGACCTCTCATTAAAAGAATATGAATGCCAAATATTCCTGGCATCTGCAAAAGTGTAGATGGATTTAGAAGTTCAAGAAAGAAGAAATGAAAGTTAATGTTAATGAAAATTTGACATAGAACAGAGAATTGTCGATTTTGTGAACCTTATATTTGCCTGTGTACCACTCTGTATTCAATTGTCAGTAGTGCACCATATACATACATATGAAAGTAATGAAAGCAAGATAATTATCTATTTAAAGATAAACAGGAATTATAAGAAAATAATTATAACAACTTGAATTGCTCAACTGAATCATTGTGTTGTTGAAGAATCTTTTCCTTAAAACTTTATTATTCGTAAAGATGACAGAGAGAGAGAGAGAGAGAAAGGAAAAGAAAGACTTACCATCATGTGACACCAACGACACGTACGTCCTGTTATGCCATGATATGCTTTAATACGTTTCCGACATTTTGTACAGCGTCCATAACAATTGCCCTCCACCCAATGATGCAACAGATCACCGCCGCCCTTGACCTTTTTCGATTTCACATAAGTGGTTATGCAAGATTTTGGGGCATGTTGTACGCAACGCTCATGTACTGTATACTTGCATACTGCCATCAAGAATATAAAATAAAGAAAGACAAATATAAACAAATTTATTTATTAATCATGTAAGAATTATAAAATATTTCATTCGACGATGAGCAAGCTTCAATCCTTTTTCATCATTTTTTTTTGTTTTCTTTTCTAAAACAATAAAAAAAAAATCATTCCATTATAATAGTGTGTATGACTGAAAATTAATGCGTCACGTTGTGAAAATTAATGCGTCATGTTGTGTGGTTTTAAAGAATTAAAATGTTTTCTGCACACAAAATTGTTTTATAAATATTTGACTAAAACTGAACTAAACTTGGCTTTAATGTTTGTTCATAGAGTATTACAGGAACATTTTTAACATGCCTATTTAAGACAAATTCTGTACATAACCAAAAAAAAAAATTAAAATAAATTTTTTCAACTTGATTTAAGTTCACACACACATAAACATATAAATTCCAAACCTTAACTCGCATGAGAACTTAGTTTCGAAACTTTTGAATTATTTAAAATAAAATGTTTATTTTATACTTACATACACAACAGAGGCCCTTTTTGCCTAAACCGACCAACATATTTAGGCAAAGATTACAATATGCCGGCTTCTTAAAGTGTTTCAAACGCCACACATGAATGCCATCCTCCTTTAGAGCAGTACTATCGACACCTGGTTTGAAAAAGGAACGAAAAAAAAAATAAAAGTGAAGGGTGAGGGAGTCATAAAAGGAAAATTGAAAAATTGCAAAATTTTCATGTGAGTAGCTGAGCTGTAAAAAAAAAATACAACAAAGAAAGCATAAAACTGGCAAATGATACTGTCAACAGTCATCACCATCGTCGTTTTCATCATCATCATCACCAGCAGTACTGAGCACAATTTTGTTTAAACATCAAAGTATACTCAGTACAACATACAGATGTACATGTGACTACACCTTCAAGTACTTAACTTTACTAACTTTCAAATAAAAATTAGATTTCGCTACGTAATGTTCGCAGAAGGTTTTTTTTTCATTTTCTCTGTACTCCTACCTATTTTTTTTTATTAAATTTTAAGCGACAATAACATCTTGTCATATGCATAAAGTGTGACATTTTCTCAAAAGTTGGAAAAAAAAATGAAACAAAAATGAACGTAAATGGCAGGATATAAAATAATGTGATCAACTTGAAGGAAAGAAGAACGCATTTTACTTGGCATAATGAAACAAAATTCGATCAAAGTGGTATTCAATATATCCTACTCCCATATATATGGACTGATTCTTTGGCGCGGTACACAGAATAGTCTGATGTTGATGCTGATGTATGTACATAATAGTCTGATGTTACTTGTTAGTGGGAGTAGAGTGTTAAGTCCTGCGAATCCATTGGATCAGTGTTGACACATGTCTTCTCTAGATATTATGTTCATACAACAAACTGATACCTTTTGTTTACTAAGTGAACCCATTTTGTGTTGTGCTCGTTTTGCACGAAGACCAGTGGCATTACATAGAAATTTGTTTCTGCTATCTGGCCTCTTAAAATGTTCTTACACGCTACAGTTTCCTCTGCTGCACAACCTATTCTGCCCGTTCCACCAAAATTCGTCGCTATATAAGTAAGGGAAATCCCCCGAGTATGCCTCGCATAAATATGACAAAAAAACAGGCCTTTTGCCATTCCTTAAAATGTTGCATATAAGAGTTGTTCTTTTAAGAGTGTATGCTTAAAAGTTAAAGCATTTTCTTGAGATAAAGAAATAATGTCGCCTACATTAGCCATATCCGAGCGCGAGCAAGAGAGTACCCTCACTATTACCCTCTCAAAATTTAATTTTTCAACATTAAAGTGCCGTAAGTGCTCAAAGGAGAAATGAGAAAGTCAAAATGTCTAGTACTTCATATGATGACACTGGCTGCTGTTGTTACTGTTGTGATGGTTGTTTGGTGGTGGTGATGGTGATGATTCAAAGTGCATATTTCCGGTTTCTCACTATTTCCTGTCGTTTATCATAATGATTATAAGAGCATATAGTTGAAGATGGCGTTGATGATGATGGTGATGGCACATACGCTGCTGTAAAAACTGTTTAACGTGTGAGAGTTTAGACATAAACAGTCTACTTTAAACAGCTGTAAAGTGTGTTAACACTCGTAATTTTTATTTTTAATTTTGCATTTTTTTTTTTCTATTTCTATTTTTGTTTTTGTTTTCCATTTAAGTTTTATTCTAGGTTTAGTTTGTCTACTCACTCACCTAATAGTACCAGTAAAGGTATCGTTGTCATGCCGCCACGTTGCCATTCTTCCAAGGAAACAGTGCCATCGGCATCATAGTCAATTTCAATCATCATATCTTGTAAAATCTGTAAAAAAAAAAACAAGAACAGAACAGTAGATACCGAGTGTGTAAGTAAAGACGGCAGGGACAAATATAGAGAAAATGTAATAAAATTGTCATTAAAAAAATAAATCAAAAATAAATAACGAAATAGACAAGTACATACAGAGTAATAGTCAATCATGTTTTTTTCCTCTCAGGGTATAATAGGGTGTATTTATTTATGTTCATATACATATGTGTTCCAGAGTGTTTCTGTCTTTATTGAAGTTTGACAATATTAGTCCGCGTATAGTTTATATGTAGTGAATGTATTAGTTTGTAAGGAAATGACATGTTCTATATTAGATTTTCGCCAACACTTTCTTAAATCGATAAGGGTTGTCTCATAACTTACAGAAGATGTCGTTAAGGTCGTTAAGGTACAAAAAAAAAGTACTTTTATTTAAAAGATTGATAATTTTAATAGAAAAATCTCTATTCCTTAACATACTTAAATTGGAGAATGATGGATCTAAATTGAAGATAAAGTATACTACATCAGAGGAATGGATCTTAATGGTCTTAAGGCCGAAGTGCCTCCCATTTGCAGCATATATATATCTACAGGGTACATACGCATTCGAAACATACAATTCTTACAAATAGAAAAGCAGATTTGAAGCTTTTGAACGCAGCCTTTAAAACATCTCTTCCGATCAGTTCTTTAAATAAAATAAATTAACAAATCCTGTTACAGATTGGTTCTTAGCAACGCTTACTTTAGATTGCATAGTCTTTTGTATAGTTCAACACCCTCTTGTATATGAGTTAATGTGGTCCTTTTATCCCATGCCCATACTACTAAATTGTAGTGGCCCTATACTTAGCCACATTTAAAGTAATTTATCTTTCACAAGAAGGTAGTTTTAACGAATTGGAATTATTTTGCATCAAAACGACGATAAGCCACAAACATTTAAAGTGACTGGCCTGCAACTAGGGATTCAAAAATATTCTCCTGGGCACAAAATTTTTTGTCGTTGCTATGGCAACCCTTATTTAATTTTCTTGCTATAAATCTTTACAAAGTCTTGTTATTTTAGAATTTATTTTTTTCTCCCCAATTTTATTTTTTATTTCAACATGACATGGATGATTTTCAAACAGAATCAAATCGTTGAATAATTTAAACATTAATTTCGTTGGAGGTTGACTGACTCTCTACCTCTACAACACATATAACACCAAATGCTTGCTGCTGGCACCGCTAATGAATCTTTTTGAAAGAGTGAGAGAGAGAGAGAGAGAAAGAAAATCACTTTAAAAGGTTTACTTTTTGGTAGCATAACACTTGAGGATTCTACGAAAAATCTTGGTAGTCAAGTACTCCTGCAACAACTTAATAATAAGTGTGTTTATTCTATAAGAGAGCACAAAAGAAAAATTAAAAAAAAGATGATAAAAAGGAAAATTACCGTTAAAATATTTACTGCTACTCAAAATCTCATGATATTTATCATGTTTGTTTACCGCATGAAGAAAGTGTTCTTATGGTTACATTTCTTAAGATAGTCAAAGTTCTTGATTTGTATGGGGTAGTGGTAGTGGTACTTTTTAAATTTAAAAGGTGGATGAGTGTATATACACACATATGTACATATGTATAGGTTATAATGTGTGTAAATAAATTTCCAGCTCAACATATGTGATGAATGCTCGCATTGCCTTGTACTGTACTGGTTTTAATATCTTTAGGTGCTGATGAAATGCTTTAAAAAGTGTGTATGTATATCTACCACGGTATGGGTGTGGGTGTATGTGTGTGTTTGTAAATAATGATCCGATTCGAAAATATTGACAATTTATTTGTGTTCATTTTCATTTTCTTTCCTTTTTTCATTTTCTCACAAGCACAAATAAAAGAAAACATAAAATATAAACCCATCCAGTGCATACAATGATAAACTGAGAACTATTTTATTGGATTTAGAGTATACATAGTATTTCCCTTTAGTCAGAAATAAGGTCTCAAAAAACTGCCGTAAGCAGCTAGTTTGGATAGCCATTCGCTTACATTTTCAATACAATGGCAACAATGAATGAATTTACTAAAATGGGTTCGTCGACCCTGAAGAATATAGAGCAGCACAATGTGTTCTGTATCTTTCACATAGAAATTATGAATACGATTGATAAGTGGGTCCAACTCGAGTACCGATAGGAACATAAGAGAATGATAAAATTTCCTACTATATATGCATCTGAACAAACGTATACACAACATATAAGGGGTGATTTTTTAAGAGCTATAGGAAAATTAAATAAAAAACGCATAAAATTCAGAAAAATGCATGAAATCTTTATTTAAATCGATCGTACGGTCCATATAATTTAATGTTTGAAGATTATTTCATGCAAATGTTGACCGCGACTGCGCCTCAAATGGTCCATCCGCTTAGTCCAATTTTGGCATACTCTTTCCAACATTTCGGCCGGTATCTCACGAATAAATGCTTCAATGTTGTCTTCCAATGCGTCAATTGAAGCGGGCTTGTCTGTGTAGACATGAGCTTTAACATAGCCCCACAAAAAATAGTCTAAAGGCGTTAAATCACACGATCTAGGCGGCCAATTGACCGGTCCCGAACGTGAAATAAAATGTTCACCGAACTCGCCTCTCAATAAGTCCATTGTTACGTGTGCTGTGTGGCATGTGGCACCGTCTTGTTGAAACCACATGTCATGCAAGTCAAGCTCTTGCATTTTGGGCAAAAAAAAGTTGGATATCATCTCACGGTAGCGCTCATCATTCATAGTTACGTTACAATTCGCAGCATCTTTGAAGTAGTACGGTCCAATGATGCCACTAGCCCATAAACCGCACCAAACTGTGACTTTTTCTGGATGCATTGGTAGCTTTTGCAATGCTTCTGGCTGATCTTCACTCCAAAATCGACAATTCTGCTTATTTACGTATCCCGAATAGCCGTCTCAGTGGGTCGATTAAACTGACCATAAAATGGAAGAAGCGCTCGATGAACTGTCTTAGCAGAGCACGCATTTTGATAATAAAATTCAATGATTTGCAAGCGTTGTTCGTTTGTAAGACGATTCATGGTTAAATTATAGACCAAACTGAAGATGTTTGACAGTGAAACAAAACACGAAACGTGCGTGAGCTGTTTAAACCAGTGTTGCCAAGAAGATAATAGCTAAAAAATCACTCTTTAAAAAATCTCGGTAGAATTATTGAAGAGCAAATTCGTTTAAGACAAATAAAAAACTAATGATTGGATTCGTTAATTATGTGCATCTTTAAAAAAAATAAAAAAAAACTTCTTTTGGCATTTGGAAATGTTTGAAATAAATTTAATGCCCGCTTAACTTAAGTCCCTTTTTTTATTGCTGTTTATTTAAATTTCCTTGAGTGTATGTACATACATACGTTTATGTTTTGAACGTTTATGACATGACTTCAGAGATTTTAATTTATTTCCTTGTCTTATACTTAACTGTCTGTTCTGTTGTGCTCTGTATGTTGCAAATTATAGTGGAATATTGTACAACCAACGAGCGTAAGAGTTCAATTAATCAATGTTGCTTGTATTTGGGAAATTTTATGCAAATATGTATTGAAATTGAAATGAAATAAAATGAAAAAGTAAAAAAAAAAAATGTATGTAAAACTGATTAATAAATCACTGGCGCAACAGTTATAAGCTAGAGATGAAATGGCTGAAAAACTATTAAATCGCAAAAATAAAGCAGCAAATGTTAAATGATTTCTGTAAAAAACGAAAGCGAACAAATCAAGGATATGGATTTTATTTCATTTTTAAAACTTAATTGGATACTTGCTAAAATAAAAATAAAAAAAAATACAATACGAAAGAGGGCAAGCCTATATAAGAAAATCTTCAAAGGCGCCTGTAATTACCAAAACAGTATTAGAAAACCAAAAAAAAAAGAATGCTTGTGACTTGACTTTAAAAGGAAAATAACAAAATTATCATTTCCCTGAAAACAAAAAAAAACGTGTAAATATAAACAAAAAGTTATACAGAGACTTACAAAAACCGGTAAAACTAATTAACTCAACACAACTTTACTTGACTTGATTGGCATTTGATGTCAAAAGAATTAAAAAAAGAGGCTGGGGATGAATTCTTCTTTACTCACAGTATTTTAATAATTCTATTAAAATCTCCTTTTATGCGAAACTCTTAAGGAATGAAATTTTAATTTGAAAAATATTTCAGTTTTTAATGAAAGATTGGGCCCTTAGTTTCATGAGGATGAAAGTTAAAGCTATGGAAACTTCTTAAAATATATAAATTATTGAAATATTTGTCTACAGACGTAAACAATTCAATTTATAAATGTATTTAGTCAGTTTTTATGGAGATAATTGATTGCCAACAAAATGATTTCCATTTAAAAAAAAATCATCTTTTTCACTACAATCTCTTTGAGGAATAAAAATTTGCCTATTTTTGCATTGGAAGACTTATTTACTGAGTTAAAGCATACAAAAAATGTACATATGTTGTCTTATGAACCTATAAAGCCTAATGACGTTAGTAAATGCCAGGAGATTTTATCAATAAATTTCCACACAAGAATTTTTCGCTATTTCCTGACAATGTAGGTAAAAATTTAAAACATTTTTTTTTGAAAGAAATGTTTGGTTTCTAACACAAACAAACACAAAGAAAAATATGCATCCACACACATGTATATACATACATACGTACGTAATTTCTGCGGGCGTCCCACAGGGTTCCGTCCTGGGCCCTATATTGTGGAACGTCATGTATGACGGTGTACTGAGGCTTAGACTCCCTAGAGGTGCACAGATCATTGGATTTGCGGACGATATTGCCCTGGTGATAAGAGGAAAACATCTAGACGAATTGGTGAGAACGTGTAACACTGCGGTGGGCACGGTCAGAAGCTGGATAACAGAAAAAGGTCTCAAACTTGCTGACCACAAAACAGATGTCCTACTTGTAAGCAGTAGAAAGAGGATTGAATTTATTACCATAACGGTGGGTGACCAGCGCATAACATCAAAGCAGGCGATTAAGTACTTGGGAGTGATGATTGATAACAGGCTCACGTTTAAGGAACACTTGACGTACATCGGTGAGAAATGTGCGGCGACGACATGTGCACTTGCCCGATTAATGCCTAACCTAGGAGGCCCGAAACAGGAGAGAAGACGGCTACTGATGAAGGTAGTGACATCGGTCGCCATATATGCAGCCCCTATATGGGCCGAGGCTATGGATAGGAGGACCTATAGAGCAGGAATTGAAACGGCCCACAGGAGGTCAGCTCTCAGGGTAATCTCCGCCTTCCGGACGGTGTCTACTGATGCAGCACTAGTGATAGCGGGAATGATGCCCCTGAAACTAGTAGTAGACGTAGAGAAGAGGAAACAGGATGCAAGGAGGGGGACGAATCTTTTAAACCCCGTGCAAATAGTTGACGATGCCATGGATAGATGGCAACAAGACTGGTCCAATTCCAGCAAAGGAAGATGGACCTACAGACTCATCCCAAATATAGGCGAATGGACCAAAAGGAAACACGGCCAGGTGAACTTCCACCTGACACAGTTGCTAACGGGCCACGGATGTTATAGAGCATATCTCTATAAGTATGGACACGACGTAGATGAAGCATGCCCAGAATGCCGTAATGAGAAGGAGACGGCGGAGCATGTTTTCTTTACCTGCCCGCGGTACGACGATCAACGAATTTGCCTGGTGAGGACATTAGGATCCCAGGTAACACCCGATAATGTGGTTAGGCTAATGCTAACCTCAAGTGATAACTGGAACGCAGTATGTGTTTTCGCGAGGAGGGTTTTGATGCGGCAAAGATTGGCTGAGAGAGCAAGATCAGCAGAATTTGAAGGCAGCACTCGCTGAATCTCCACCCCCCCGAAGTAATACTTGATTGTGGTCCCGGGGGGGGCAAATGGTTGAAAGTGTGACGAACGAGGTTGGGTTTAGTACGCAGGCGCTTAGCAAGCCGAGAGTAAGTCTTGCGGCGAATCGTGCACATTGGTAGGCCGGGCTACCAATGTCTTTTGAAGATTCCCAACCTTTAGCTCGTAAAGCTATAAAAAAAAAAAAAAAAAAAAATACGTACGTAATTTAATACAATATTCTCTTTTTAGTTAACTCAACTTGATCCACTTATTTAACCTTTTCTATTCACCTTTTGAAACTCTCTCTCTCTCCCTCTCTCTCTCTCTCTCTCTCTGTCTTAATGAAAAATTAAATATTTGTTCAGCGTTCTCCCAAAACAGAAAAGGCATAAAGGGCATATGAAAATATGTAACTTAATATGCCATTTGAAGTGTGTGTCCCTTTTTTTAAAATATTTGTAATGAATATGTTAAGGAGTAGAAAATCTTAAATTTTTTTTCTTTTTGACTTACCGGCCTTAATTCACTGACATCCCAACCCAAATATTCGGCCACAGCCATCATTTGATTAACGATAGCATCCATTTCAGCGGTATCCAGGACACCATTGCCATCCGTATCGTATAAACGAAACATGACTAAAGACAAGAATACATTTAAATACAAAGAAAGATTAGGAAAAGAAACTTAGGAAAATCATACATTATTTTTAAATATACTTTAAAAACTGTTTTTGCGGCATTTTATTTAAAACACATACATATGTATGTATGTACGTCTTGCTGTTTTCTATTTCATGATGTTCTAAATAAATTTATTGATTTTTTTCTTTCATAATTTCAGTAGCTGTTGTTACAGTTTCTTTCTACTTACATTCTAATTTGTCTTCGGGCCGTCCCGCTTCCAACAATGATAAATAACAGACCACATCCTTAAGTGGCACCTTCAGTGTCAAGGGATCAAAATGTGAAAGTTTGCGTGTTAATAATTTAATATCCGCTAAAATTAGAAAATAAAATACATTTTAAAATTTTATACCACATTTATGATGTACATACATATATATAAACAACCACAATACATACACACACACACCACACACACATTTTCATGCCAACATATTTTGTGTTATACATACATAAGTGTAATTAATTTATTATTATGATTATTATTAATATTATAATAGTTTGTAAGAAACTTATTATACTCAATAAAATACTCACTCACTCATGATATTGTTCATAAACATTGATTGTGGTATTAGAAATAGAAACAGTCGAAGACAGCTAATTAGTATGATAAACCGAAATGGTTTATTTAAGGGGAATTGATAAAAAACAAATTTTCAATCCTATAAAAGCATTTCTGGTGGACTTAAATTGGAATAGAGACAGCTCTGCTTTGACCAGCAGGCGTTCAGTCGTTATTGCCCCATGGGTAATAAGCGTGCGAATATGCAAGTTCTAGTTCAACTAGATGAAGCTAGATGCTATTGGCCACCTTCGCTATCAACAAATACAAAAAGGGAATGCAGGGAATTTCTAACTCAATTAGAAGTTTTTAAAGGTTACTCGGAACATTAAAATAATTTAATTGTGATTGAGGAACAATATGGCCACTACCGAACTATATAGGGAACTATCATATTTACATACAACCCTTTAGTCAGGATTATGACCTAGCTTTTCACACCACTGATGTATTAGTGACGGGTCCTACAATTTAAATTCGATTCCGAACGACGAACGATTTTTGAGAAACTTTTCATGGCAATTTTATTTACTCTCAGAGCTTTTGCTGGAAATCTGCTGAGAGGAAAGCGCCGCAGATATATTTCTTCACGTCTAATAAGTCAAAACACTACCTACTAGACCACGGCGACTTCCAACTACCATGTTTATCGATATAAAAGTCTCCAGCATTGTATACAGAAATTGGGTCTTAGGAATAATTTTTTATATTTTAACATCATTAGGCTTTAGCAGTCCTACGATTCATCATTATTTCCTCTTAAATGAGGGACACGTTTGTTGGTATTAAAATTTCAAATTTGTTTGTGCTATTCAACTAATCATAACTGTTTATACTTTTGTATGTTCAATGGAAAATGAAACAATATAATGAAATATGTTATCAAATATTTATTGGCAAACACTGTGTTAATAAAAAGTATGAATTTTAATTGCTGGTATGCACATACGATCATATACCACACATACATACATATGTTTATATATTTATACAAGTTTTTTCTAATTATATACAGTGGTGGCCACGAATTTAAGACACGACATATGACTGACTTGTTTGTGATAATTTTGACAACCCTGTAATATCAAATTAGATATTCTTTATTTTTCTATGTACCCTGTAATGTTAAGAAAAGTACCGTTATTTTCTTTTTTTTTCTTTTTACATTTTGTTGCTTTTTAATCATATTAATGTAAAAACGTGTATTTAAAACTGGCCACGAATTTAAGACATTTCAGAATTTTCTGATTTTTAAGCGATTTTTTTGTGTTTTTTGAAGCTAAACGGTGAGTAACGAATGTTTTTATTATTTTATGTTGAAATACATCGAAATATTTAATTAGAAATGGCCAGGGGTACTTGGAGTTCCGATGCCGAGCGAAAACTGATCCAACAACTAAAATCTGCTCGAAAAACAGTAATAGAGATATCCATGCTGCTTAAATGTTCTAGATGGAAGATCTACAACGCGATGGAACACATCAAGCAACATAGTACCACCCAAAAATATCAAACAGCAACCTAGAGCCCGAAAAACTACACCCAGGGAGGATATTTTAATGTATAGAGTAGCTGCTAGTAATCCTTTCACGAGCTCAACTTAAATAAAAAATAACATTGCATCGGATTTTCGCATTAATATTTCGTCTAGGACAATAAGAAGACGATTAAATGAAAAAAACTTGCGTGGGTGTATTGCACAACGTAAACCACTTGTGTCAAAAAAAAAAATATCAAAGCCCGACTAGCGTTTTCGAGAGAACATCTCAAGAAATCCATGATATTTTGGAAAAATATTCTTTGGAGCGACGAGTCGAAGCTTGGCCGCTTCGGCTCTGATGGAAAGCGGTACGTATGGCTTACCTCCAAACCTGGAGCATCATCCAAAGTACACCCTAAAAACGGTCAGACATGGTGGTGGAAATATGATGGTGCGGGCAGCATTTTCCTGGCATGGTGTAGGTCCCATTTACAATATAAATTCTAAAATGGACCACCATGTTTACAAAAATGTTGTAACAGACACAATGATACCATTCGCTGAAGAAAACATGCCTCTAATATAGAAATTTATGCATGATAATGACCCTAAGCACATTTCACGTCTAGTGAAGAGTTGCTTAGAGGAAAACGATATCATTGTTCTTAAGTGGCCAGCTCAATCCCCGGACCTCAATCCAATTGAGAACTTGTGGAATGATGTTGAGGAATATGTACGAACAGTTAAACCAAAGAATTCAAGCGATTTGTGGGAAGAAATCCGAAGGGCTTGGTATGCAATTCCAAAGCAACGTTATGTGGCATTAGTCGAAAGTTTACCCGGGAGTTGTGCTGCTGTGATGAAAAATAAAGGATTTCCCACTAAATACTAGGATTTTTTTTATTAAGCTGAGCTTAATTTAGAGAATAGTGTTATATTATGCCTATGTCTTAAATTCGTGACCAGGATAAAACTTGTGTTTATGCATATAATATGTAAATAAAAATTTTTAAACGAATATAGGTAAGAAAATATTATTAATTTTTCTTCATAACATTACAAAAGTCTTAAAAAAAATATCATGGACCCATAATTTTTTCGATAAAATGTAAAAATTATCACAAATAAGTCAGTCAACTGTCGTGTCTTAAATTCGTGGCCACCACTGTATGTACATGTATACTCATATGAAGATATCCTAGTTTAATTTGAAATTTATTGCTGCTGTAAATATAACACTTATCAAGCTTCTTAAAATTATTATTAATTAAGATTAATCGCATAAAATTTTGCCTGGTGGCGGACAGCTGTTATTGGCGTCCTATGCGTCTAATGGAAAGGAACGCATATATAATGAAGGTAACACAGCAAATCGGATTTTGGCTAATAATATCACTTCATTCATATCAATATGTTAATGTGAAACAAAATGAAAATGATTCGATATTCTTTCAATAAAATCGTTATTATTTATAAAGAAGATTAAGAGTTAAAATTAAATTAAGGTTAATTTTAATTTTTTATTTGTTTATATTTCAAAAGAAAATATGTGTGTACGTAGTGAAACTTTAAGACTTTAATTAGTCAAGTTAACAACCAATCTAACGAATCTAACAACTCCTTTTTCACTGTTGAATAGTACATTTAAAATTTATACGTATTCGTTGTTAATGTCATAATAAATCTTTTTCCCCTTTTTCTCCTTCTTCTGAATAAATAATACAGACACAAACCGCTGTAAGATTCAAATGGAGAAGAGAGTTTCACTCTGTAAGAAAAACATCCACTTTAGGAAAGTTGAATAAACAAAACTTTTTCGTCTTCATGTTATTATTGCCAAAAGTATAATAACTTTTAATAAAAAGAAATAAAACACAAAATACTACGATGTATCTGAAGTTAAAGAAATAGAATGAAATAAAATAAAATAAAAATAAAATCACTACTTGTAGCAGCTAAAAACATAAAATTTCACAAGGGAACGGCGGCAGTTGGCTCTCGGAAAGTTGCTTGAAAGTTTTCAAAGGCTGTTGGTAAATGAAAATGCATTTTGGTTTATAAAATTAAAGCTGGAAAAACTTTCTCAAAAGGGTTAAGCCATAAAAGAGAAAGAAAAAGAACAGAACAGAACAGACAGTTAACTTTGTCAGTGGATTAACTGTACTCATCGTTTCCTTTGTATGCTCTTGGTCTTTTACTTTCGTTTTGCAGTTTTGATTTTAAACTTCTCTGATGAGAACAATTACTGTTATTATAATTACAGATATTTTTTTTTCTGCTGTCAAGGAAATTGTAAATGACAAAAGTCTGAATCGGCTTCAGATACACGGAAATGTGGTACGTATAGGTAGATCGGTAGATCGGAGTGGTAGCTCTGATATCACAAAGCTCGCTTGAGCACGCATAGCGGCCCGTTGTGATGCCACGGGGTACGTATAAGTAATAAACGAATAATAATTTAATATTACTCATGTGATAGGATCATTTCCCTTTTTTCTTTTTCGTTATTCCTCAATACAAATTAAAAATGCCATACATTGGCAAAACATGTCATGAAAGTTAACATTTGGTTTGCGTCTTTAATAACTTATACGCTATTTGGGTAGTGAAGTGCGTTACATTCTATACGTTTTTTCTCTGTTTAAATTCCAATATTTGTATAAATAAATAAATAAAAGACAGCCGAACATTTTTATTTGCTAACATTTTAGCTTCTCAAATATTTATTTGAATTTAATTTATCAATTTTACGCATTCAAATATTTATAAATTGAAATTTTTCATTTAAAATCCTTTGTCATGCGATAGGAAAGAAAAACATTTTTTCAATAAGATGAACGAAAGGGGGTGGTTGTAAGAAATTTGACATACAAATAAAATCTGATAATAGTCTTTCAATGGAAAATTTCTACTTGGTATCTAAATAAGATTGTTTTGAATCACTTTAAATCAATTCCTAGCATCCATGCCATCTTCGGTAATGTACTGAGTACATCTGCGCTGCTTTCAATTATATACATGTAATCGATGAATGCAAATCCAAGCTGTCCTGTGGCATTAGCTGCACTTTTGTTTGATAGTTCCCATTTTATTATGCGTTATCCTTACACTAATAATATTTTAAAATTTCTTACAGTACCGAAAATATTGGCCACATCCTATAATGATAATATCTTGCATATATTTAATGTTGAAACAGTCATATCTTATAGCTAAAAACGTATCAAATAATTGTAATAAAATATTCCTTAAGCGTAATATTAAATCAAAGATAACACCACCCACACCAATACATTGAATCCCCCTCTTTCTCTTACACATTGAACTATATCTATCAATATGTGTATGTATACATATAAAGACGAATAAGAGTTCGTTGGTTTATTCGTGTCAAAATTTTTGTTTTTCTGGTAGACAAGGCCAGTTAAAATTTATTCAGATAAAGATCTTTATTTTGATCGATGCCGAGAACGACACAGTTCTGTCGCGGCCTTCAAGACATACTCAAAGTATTACCTTAAATTCCATGGTATTTTCATTCGAATAACGGCTACGAGTATGTATTAGTTTTGTCATATCTTCTATCAATCCATTTGATCCGCAATTTGTTAAAGTTTCAACATTTTACGTTATATGACTGTATACCATTGGGAGAAATGTATACATTTTAAAAGAGCAATTCCAGTCACTTCCAAGAAAATTAATTGAAACAGTGGGCTTTGCAACCAACATCCATCCCCCGCACAAAGTGAAAATGAAATGAAAATTTAATTTAATTTTAACTGAACAAAAAAATATAATTATAAGAACTGCGAAGCCAATCGGGTATAAGTACCAACATATACATAATATGTAAATGTAACGTTACAAATAATATAAACACGTACGTGTGGTTTCATGTATATTATTTGGATAAAAAAAAAAATAATACAAAAACAATAATAGAATTTTGTATGTATGAATGTATGTATGTGGATATGTGATAGAGAATGTGTGTAAGAATAGAGAAATTGTATTTTTCTTAACTGTCGGTTTGTAATAACACAGCTGGGTTTAACTAACTAGTAATAATGCTTAGACAATTTTAAAGAATTAAACAATTTAATAATTTTTGTTTTTGTTTCTAATTAATTCATCTCAGCTGTTGTTTAGACGATGTAATTTATATGATAATGTATCACTCTTTTCTTCTTATTTTTTTGCTATTTTGTGGCATGTTTATCTTATATTTACATGTGTACGAGGCAAATATTGTAAATTTAACACATTGAAATATTCATTAAAAACCCTCCATAAACGTTAATATAATGCGTGTTAAAAATCAAACACTTTAACTATGAAACAGACAAAATATGCCCGGGAGATAGAATCTTAACTAAAATAGAAAAAAAAAACGAAATAAAACAAAATAATATTTCTTTTACTGCGACGAATTGTTTTTGAGATTACGGCAAAGGATTTAATAAATATTGACTATGTGATGCATGCAGCATGAAATTATTAAGAAAATAAATTAAATTAAATGCTCTGATATGCTAATTTAAAAGATTGTGTTAAAATTCGCCGTGGTCTAGTAGGTAGTGTGTTGGCTTATTAGACGAAAGGCCCGAGTTCGAATCCCAGGCCAGACATCAAAAACAAAATACAAAAAGTATTTCTTCGGCGACTTCCTCTCAGCAGATTTCTGGCAAAAACTCTGAGAGTAAAAATTGCCTTGAAAAGTTTCTCAAAAAAAAATCTGTCGTTCGGAGTCGACTTTAAACTCTAGGTCCCGCCACTCATGTATAAAAATTAACGCACACAACATGAGTGGTGTTGAGAAGCTAGGCCGTAATCCTGACTGAAGGATTGTAATGAGCCAATTATGTATGTATGTTAAAATTCCTAAATGAAATGAAATTTTCAATAAGTGGTCATATAAAATTAATAACAAGTTTGAATGCTAACATACATATATCGCAGAAAAGCTCTATATTTGAATGTCACATTTGTTAATGCCATGAAATTCAAATGACAGAATTACCATAACAAAAGCACTGTTAAATAGCAATAAATTCCAATCAGTTTTGGAACGAAGAATTTATTAAATACGAGAGAGTATACTGAATGGTGATGAAAGTTTAATAGGATTGAAAGTGAAATAATAATCTATAATAAAATGATAAATTGTGATCTCTTTTGCCCGTAAGTTAAGCTCTAAATCCACTGTTTGAATAAGACTATCAGAAAGAGTGGACATACATAATTGAAGACACCAGAATGTTGTAAATATTTTATAACGTGCGACAATAGGACCTCTTTCGGTTTCATTACTTCAGTTATTAGCCATATACATACATACATAATTGGCCATTACAACCCTTCAGTCAGGATTACGGCCTAGCTTCTCACACCACTCAAATTGTGTGCCTTAATTTTATACTTGAGTGGCGGAACCTACAGTTTAACGTCGACTACGAACGACAAATTTTGAGAAACTTTATCATGGCAGGTTTATTTACTCTCAGAGTTTTTGCCAGAAATCTGCTGAGAGGAAGTCGCCGAAGAAATATTTTTTAATATTTCGATTTGATGTCTGGCCTGGGGCCCGAACCCGGGCTTTTCGTCTAATAAGCGAATACACTACCTACTAGACTACGGCGACTTCAGCTATTAGCCGTGTATTTTTAATATCTGGTCCGCTATCTAACGTTTTTTTTTCAACTAGTGCTTATTTTATGAATGGTAACACTTAGCTCATGTCTGATTTGACAGATAATTAGTTTTATCCTTCCGCTGAACGAATATGTTGACCATCCAAGGCGTTTTCGCATCGCTAAGTGAGCCTGCGATCGACTTACAGAAGATGCCGATTTTGGCAAACAAATCATCTTTTCAGATGAAGCTCATTTTGGCAAGTATGTAAACAAATAAAATTGTAGCATTTGGGGCACAGAAAACCCTCACGCATACATTGAAAAGCCGACGCGCCCAAAACGAGTCACTGCTTGGTGCGGATTTTGGTCCAGAGGCATAATTGAGCCATTTTTCTTCGAAAATGAGCAAGGAGTGGCCGTTACGGTCAATGACGATCGTTATCGGGCCATGTTAAACGAATTTTTGTTCACAAAAATTGAAGAGGAGGATATTGACAACATTTGGTTTCAACAAGACGGCGCTACGTGCCACACAGCCGAAGCTACACTCGATGTTGTGCGCCCTGTTTTTGAAGATCGCATTATCAGCCGCAGAGCTTCTGTCGTTTGGCCACTTCTGAGCTGCGATTTGACACCGTTAGACTATTATTTGTGGGGTGCCGTCAAAGATAAGTGTTACGCCGACAAGCCAGAGACAATTGACGCTTTAAAGGACAATATTCGTGAAGCCATTGGTGAAATACAGCTGCACACAATCGATAATGTGCTTAAAAATTGGACCGATCGTGTAGGCTACTGCAATGCCAGCCGAGGCAGCCATTTGAATGAAATTATTTTCCATTATTAACCGGAAGGATTGTACTTTCAAATAAAAAAAGAAATTTGAGAAAATATTCAGTAGTTTTTTTTAACATTTAAAAAAAAAAAAAAAAAGTTATTTGGCGGACCCTTTACAACATCTATTAGAATGTTTTTAATCCATAATTCCTCTTACCATCCTCGTATTTTGAAAATCAATTTCAATCAGCGAAATAATTGTAATTTTATTGTTTAACTGTTCAATTACTGATGATCATTAAACTTTATGCGGCAACCATAACCAATAACCATAAATCAAATTTAATTATAAATGTTGGTGGTTTGTCATAATTTTTCGATTATAAAACGGAAAATTTCTAAATCTACATGTGGCTTTGTATGTTTGCAACAATTCAAACAAATTAAAATTAAATTATAAGAGACGGAAGTTTAAATATTAAAACAAAAATTACGAATAAAATTGTTAAAAAATTAAATTGTTAAATTAAATCGTCTGTACTCGCTTTGTTAATACATTCAGCGTGCTAGTTTAGGTAAGATGGCGGACCGCCTTAAAGGAAGAGGTCCCACTTAGGCCAGCATTTAGGCCCACAATCAATTCTAACCGACTCTTTGGGACAAGAGCAGAGTACTGGCATATGAGGTGAAAGACAGTCTCTTCCTCTTCCTATTCATCAGACCCACAGCTAGTGCAAAAGTCATTTGACGGAATGTGTAATCTTTCGACATGCCTACCAAAAGGGCAGTGGCCAGCACTCTTCTGCAATTCAATTCAGCAATGTTGCATTGCTATTGCATTTGTTATGTTTAACTTGGGATAGACAAGAAATAAATTTAATTTGATTTGTAACTTTACAAATTTATAGTCTTTCTAGAAAATGAAAAAAAACAAAATAAATCCCTAAGCCATATGAGAAAAACAAAAGACGTTTTTAATCTTACACATACGCTCTTACAACCAAAGCATCTTCTTCTCACTGTCACATTTTATTGACGAAAATATTTCTGTTTTATCCTCGAAAATCGAAAACGACAAAAAATAAAAAGAAATAACAAAAAAATTATTTAAAAAATGAAAGAGAGAGAGAGAGAGAGAAGCATTTCTATTCAGTTGCGACTTTTTTTTATCTTGTTTTCCTATTTTTTTTTCTCTTCTCATTGACTGTGTGCAATTCCCATAATTTCCTGTTTGAGTATCAGAGCAAATCGTTATTGACAACAAACAAACGAACGAATTCTGTAACTGTCACTTAAAGAAATTTGTCCTGAACTCAATGTTAACAAGCACTTTTATGGGCGGGTATATGATGAGAATACAAGTATGTGCCAATGATAGAGAGACTTTCAATTGAAATTGTAACAGGAAGTAAGAAGTTTGAGTTAAATGAGTATGGAGAAGTTAACGTTTGAGTTTGATTCGATTGTGAAAGTACGAATAAAATTATAGGCCTTCTAATCACATAAGGCTGGCAACTTTGTTAAGGTTGGCTGGTAAGTTTAAGACATATGTATGTTAAGTTACGAAAGCCTTTCATTAGGCTCATAGAATTACCCTTTGAAAGATCAACCATTCCTTCTGTATTCGTAATTCATGATTTGCGTGTAATAATTGAGTTCTTTTGATACAACTGACAGGGCTAATCACTTCCAAAAACATATTTCAGACTCTTTAATAACTTGTACTGTATTTTAGAATTTTTGGAATTGTAGTTGAGTTTTTATTTTCTATTTTATTATTAGCATCACTATTGAAATATAGAAAATAGTTCAGAAAGTTAATTTAGGGAAAAATATTTATAAATAACTAGCTGTACCCTGCGCGCTTTGCTGCACTACAAACTAAAATAAATTTGAAGGAAAGACATTAGACAAATATCCAATTAAGTTTGAATCATTTTATTGATTTTGTTTCCCGTTGTCCAGATGATTCAGACGAACGGGCCTGAGTAGTACGCATTCGATCAAGTGATTCATTGTTCAAGTGATTCATGCGAACGGATCTGTGCGGCATGTACTCGAAGATTTTTCAGTCTCAATGCTGATTCTGAAGCTAGTAATGCTCTTTTCTTTTCTTTTCTTTTCTTTTCTTTTCTTTTCTTTTCTTTTCTTTTCTTTTCTTTTCTTTTCTTTTCTTTTCTTTTCTTTTTTTTTTTTTTCTTTTCTTTTCTTTTCAACACAGGATCAAATGCACAGTTTACGATTTAATTAATTTCGAAGAATTTTCAGTGGCGCCACCTGTCGGAAATTGGTTATACCAACTTAGAAACCTTCGTCGGCTCATGCGCAACAACTTTGCTAAAGATTAACTGCATATATATTTTATATATATAGATAATTTAAACTTGAAAAAAAAAATAAATAAAACAAAAGTCTACAAATTTAATTTTGGTTTTATTTTTTCTTATTTGGTGAATTTTTTCACAAATGTTGGTTACAAAATTTTTTTCTTTCCCTTCTATCTTTCCCCCCGCGTCGTTCTTTACACTTTATTTTCTTTGGTTTTATACATCAAGAATCACAGATAGCATACTTGTAGAGGTAACTACTATGCGTATGAGTAATATATTTCAAATGCAATTAAATATTAAGTATGTAGTATGTAGCATACGTGGGCATGGCCCCTCGCTCATTTGGAATATCAACATAAAAAGTAGCCTATAACTCCTTCCAGACATACAGGAAGATACTGTGAAAATTTCAAGAAAATCGGTTCAGCCGTTTAATCGTCTATAAACTTCAAACATACAAACATACAATCAAACACACATTCATTTTTATATATAAGATAAAAACATTATTTCGATAATAAAATGGTAAAATGTTTCATTTTCTCATTTTTAAAGTAAAAACCATAGCATAAGTTTGCTTGCAAAAAAATGTTTGTACATAATTTATTTAAATACTCCAACAACAACAATTTACTGTGTATAAATATTAACAAGAAAACTATTTCCACTTGAATATTTCTTAAAACATATTGCTGTTGTTTTTATTAAAGAAAAAGAAGAAAAAAAAAAATAACAAAAAAAACGAAAATAAAAGAAAAATAACTAAAGTATACCCTAAAGAAGCAATTTTCATGCACAACATGTTGCATATTTCTGTGGGCAAGAACAAGCACAGCATAGCACACAAATATAAATATGTATGCAGAATATATGCACTCTTTGGCAACGTAAGAAATACTAGGTATTGTAAGTGAAAAGGGAAATTAATTTAATGCTTAAAAACAATATATTTAATGGTTGCAACAATAAGTGGCATTAACAATTCACAACAATTGCTTACTGTGCTCTTCTATCTCACTGGCACACTTTTAAGAATGAAATCTGAAAACGATAATATTATTTACAGCACTGGTAATTGCCTAGAAGTCTTGGAAGGCAAACGAGGTTTCTATTGTCTATGATAACAGATTTCATTAATTACTTGTTGTTGTTAAAGTTGCAACAAAATATCTTCTAAATTATTGTTGAATTACAGATGTAATATAAAAATATGTTTAAGGATATACATACATAAGTATGTACACACGAGAGGTACAGAAGCAGAAGCATTTGGAGTTTATTACAAGAATCTTATATATAAAAATGAATGTGTGTTTGATTGTATGTTTGTATGTTTGAAGTTTATAGACGATTAAACGGCTGAACCGATTTTCTTGAAATTTTCACAGTATCTTCCTGTATGTCTGGAAGGAGTTATAGGCTACTTTTTATGTCGATATTCCAAATGAGGGAGGGGCCATGCCCACGTATGCTACATACTACATACTTAATATTTAATTGCATTTGAAATATATTACTCATACGCATAGTAGTTACCCCTACAAGTATGCTATCTGTGATTCTTGATGTATAAAACCAAAGAAAATAAAGTGTAAAGAACGACGCGGGGGGAAAGATAGAAGGGGAAGAAAAAAATTTTGTAACCAACATTTGTGAAAAAATTCACCAAATAAGAAAAAATATAACCAAAATTAAATTCGTAGACTTTTGTTTTATTTATTTTTTTTCAAGTTTAAATTATCTATATATATAAAAATGAATGTACTTTATGGAATCGTAAACTATGCATTTAATCTTTAGCAAAGTTGTTGCGCATGAGCCGACGAAGGTTTCTAAGTTGGTATAACCAATTTCCGACAGGTGGCGCCACGGAAAATTCTTCGAAATTAATTAAATCGTAAACTGTGCATTTGATACTGTGTTGAAAAGAAAAGAGCATTACTAGCCCCAGAATCAGCATTGAGACTGAAAAATCTTCGAGTACATGCCGCACAGATCCGTTCGCATGAATCACTTGAACAATGAATCACTTGATCGAATGCGTACTACTCAGGCCCGTTCGTCTGAATCATCTGGACAACGGGAAACAAAATCAATAAAATGATTCAAACTTAATTGGATATTTGTCTAATGTCTTTCCTTCAAATTTATTTTAGTTTGTAGTGCAGCAAAGCGCGCAGGGTACAGCTAGTTTTATTATATTTATTTATATATGCACATATTTATTATTTAAATGTTAAATGTACGTTGAAAGAAAACATGAAAGAATAGAGTAATTTCGCAGTTATACTATTAGCAGATATTTGCTACAAATTGCTACGATCAAGCCTCTCACAACACCCGTGTTGCCTGTGTTAATTTTATCCATGAGTGGTGGAACCCATAGTTTAAACTTTACAGTGGACTTCGTGCGACAGATTTTTGGGCAATTTTTCATGACACTTTTCAATTGAGAGGAAGACATCGAAGAAATTTTTTTTCATATTTCGTTCGTTAGAAATATTTGGGCTGGGGCTTAAACCACGGCCTCACGTCTAATAAGCCAACACGTACCAGACTACGGCGACAATACCCTAAAGAGTACAGTCTCATTAAAGAGTTTCTTTTTGAAAAAAAAACTCTCTTCTCTTGATCATGTTAGAATCCACACTATTATTTTGTTATCCTTTTTCTATAATCATTTTTAATGTAACAGAATAATGAGTCCTGTTTTAAAACATCCTTAAAATTCATTTCATAACTCAATTAATTCAACACAAACAAAAGACACAATTTATTTTGGACCATCATCAATGTGTAAGTGGATGAATGAATGAATGAATGAATGACTGAATAAAATGGTACTCTAAATCACACGAAAACAAATCAAATGGCTTTTATTTCCAATACCACAAATAAACACATACACATACACACAACGCCCTCACACCTGTGCAGAAGCACACTCACAACGCTCTCGTTATAAACATTTTAATTCAGTGCATGAGGTTTAAGGTGGTGGGGGGAGGGAGGTCTTCAGGGGAATCTATTTAGTTTGAGTTAAGAGAAGAGACGAGGAGATGTTCAACACTTCCACTTACCATCTATTTTGCAATTAACGGAATTGTTACTCTTTTTGGATGAGTTGCGTGACATTTGGGAATGATTGGTTTGTGAATGTGATGGACTTGAGTCTGTGGAACGTCGAGTATTTGTTGTGGCGGCACCACTAATTCCAATGCCAGCAACATTGCTGGCACTTGCATTTTGTGGATTATTTGCGTTGTTAATATCGCCTCCTATTGCTGTAGATCCTCCTGTGGTCGTTATTGTTGCTGGTACTGTTGTAGTAGTTTGAAAGGCTGCCATGGGACTGGGTGTAACCGTAACCATTGGATGAACACAGCCTGTATGTATATAAATGATACAACATGATGCAACATGAAAAGGCACAAAGAAACAAAATACAAATGTAGACTTGAACACACACAAAACATGTAGATATGTATGTATGTATGTAGATAGGTATGTATGTAGTGGTACTTTGTAAATTAATAACAGGAATAAAATTGCCCCCAAAGAAATAAAACATGAGATAAAGAAAAAAGAAACAAAAACAAAAACAAAAAAATAATATGGAAATGAGGTTTTACTGGGTATTGAAATTTTAAGCCAATTAAAAAACCAAAAACAACACAAAATATTACATAAAAAAATGAAAAAAAAGAGAGAGAGGGTGAGAGAGAACGAGGCATATACATATAAAGAGAGAGAGAAAGAGAGAAGTAGCCTTTATTAAAGCCATAAAACCAGTTGTTTTCTTTCTTTTCTTTTGTGAATTTCTCGTAACTCATTAAAATAAAACAATAAAAGCTCTAATGAAACCATTGCCACCATCATCTCCTTTACCTTCTCCCTCTATCGCACTCTCTCTGTACTACATTTCTCTTTAGAAAGAAACTTACCTGTTTTGCTGGCATCATGTGTCAAGTGGCCACTTAACGAATGCAGTTTATCGGTGATGCCGTGATGTAATTTATCCACAAAACTGCTGCGTGTATTTGTGGTGGCCGATGATGTTGAATCACCACCCACCACCGAGGAGGTTATCAGTGATGGGGCTATTTCAACAATATTATTGATATTTGGTATGGAGCCTAAAGGGATAATACAGAGATACGGAAACGAATAAATTCAAATGGTTTTGTTAAAGGATTTTATGATTTTATGCAAGAGAAATTGATTTTACTTCACTCAGTTTAAGGGGTCATTTCACTTTAAACGTCGAAAATTCTTGTTAATGTGTTTGTTTTTTTTTAAGTTGTAATGAAACTTTAAAATGCAGGATTTTAGCGAATTTTAGGAATTTATTGTCAAAAAATCATCAAATATTTGTAAATTTGGTGAAAATACATAAAATAAGATCATTCCAGTGAGAGTAGCACAGTAACAATTTCACAAATAGTTTGTAAATGATCTTAAAACATGTGATTAATCGTTGCCAGGGCTAACTCTCAATAAATCATTTATATTTAATGACGTTCAGTCAGTATTTTGGACGGACATGCAAAATAGTCTCACGACTTTAATTCATTTCTTGAATTCTACTTAGGCGACAACGCCAATTACTTTGCTTCCTTTCCGATTGTACTTCGTTCGAGGAAGTGGGAATATATGTATGTCTCGAGTTTACTCTTTAAAATAACATCCAAGTTATCTTCGCATTCCGTATTTTTCAATTCTATTCCATTCATAAACTATGAGATGAGTTGCGTTCATAGCTTTTACTAGTGAAATGACTCCTGTTTTCATTTCCCTTTAGATTTTTGCTTTATTTTTATTTGAGTTGTTTTTGAAATGGCAGATTTTCTTATATTCTCCTACTACTCCTCCTCGACTTCTTTAGTTTGTTCATTCATTTTTGGTTTTTGTTATTGTAGTTCTTGTAATTTTTCTTTTTTTTTTTTTACCTTTTGTATGCGCTGTAACTGGAGCACAAGCGGCTGTACTACTGATGGCTGCCATTTGATTGAGTGTCTTGCCTTGCAGTGGAGGAGCATTGTTAACATTGGCCTTAAGGAATGATACAAATAGATGTTGGGCCAATTCCGTTGGGGTCTCACAGTCAAGGAAGGCATCAAGAAAACGACGAAATCCATCGTAATCAATGTCCTTGAAACGAGAAAGATGGGAAAAAAAGAAAGATGAAATCGTACAATCAAAATGTTAAAAAAAAAAAAGAAAATGATGAAAATATTCTACAAAGTAAGAAATAGAGAGAGAGAGAGAGAGAGAGATAGACAGAGAGAAGGAGAGGAATGGAGTATTTAAAGATGTACAAATATTTCGAATTGGGAAAAAAACTATAATAAATATTTAAATAGGAATTGGAAAAGGAAAGGATTTTTCTTTTCCTTTCCTTTTTATAAAAACTATGAATAAAATCAAAGATTTAAAATTGAGAGAGAGAGAGAGAGATATATTAAAGAGCAGTACAGTTTGCTCCTTAAAGCAGCCCATGAGAACCAAGCATTCATTTATGAATTTAAAGAACCCAAACATTTAGTTCTAAAGTTTTCGCACTCAGGCTTACTGACGCAGAAGACATTTAGTTTTGTTTAGGTTGGGTGTTGAGTAATGGGTTTTAAAAAGCCCAGACAACGAATGTTATTCATTCCATACGATGAAAATTGCTAACCAACTGGCGAATCAGACAATTTCGCTATTGTTTTATTACAGGTATCCAATAATAAGGCCGTGGTCTAGTAGGTACTGTGTTGGCTTATTAGACGAAAGGCCCGAGTTTGAATCCCAGGTCAGACATCAAAACGAAATATGAAAAAAAATATTTCTTCGGCGACTTCCTCTCAGCAGATTTCTGGCAAAAACTCTGAGAGTAAAAATTGCCATGAAAAGCTTCTCAAAAAGTCTGTCGTTCGGAGTCGACTTTAAACTGTAGGTCCCGCCACTCATGTATAAAATTAACGCACACAACATGAGTGGTGTTGAGAAGCTAGGCCGTAATCCTGACTGAAGGGTTGTAATGGCCAATTGTGTATGTATGTAATAATAAGGCTATACGTGACCAATGTATTGGTAACTAAATTAGAATTGTACTGTTTTCCTCTACATAAACTTACCCTTTGGAAATGCAATGAAACCTTAGTTATTCCTATGAATGGCAATTACTTCAAGCTGTAAACAATTCAATATTTCATAAAAATGTATATCTAAGCGGGCATAATTTTTCTCCATATTTCTACTTTTCATATACAGTCCCGGTTTATGACAAATCATAACATTTTTTAAATGCTTCTTGTCGTATTGTTAGAGATTAAATTTCAAGTCCTCAAAAAATTTTTTCAGTGGAAAATGAAATTGCTTATTTTTTTCGATTTTAATTTAATTTCTATGTTCTCATATGGAAAAATCTCCTTTTTTTTAAATTACTATGTTCTCATATGCAGAGTAATAAAATTAAAAAAAAAAAGGAAGAAAAAAATATTCAAAAATTTTATTTCAAATAGAATTTCCATAGAAACGGCAACAAAATTCTTTTACGGAAATAAAAGCAACACATTATTTGCAGATATTTTAACAATATTATCACAGTCAGTCAGTCAGTCAGTCTGTATTTTATAACATAGGAGATAAAAAGTGTTCTAGTGCAGGAGAGAGAGAGAGATAGAGAGAAAGAGAAAAACAGAGATAAATGCTATAGAATGAACCATTAAATAACTTGTTGGACAGAGCACAGTTTAAACTTGTGAAGTTGGAAATTTGTTGGCTTCTTATACGGTGCATAGCTTTGGTACATTTCCAAATTAGAGAATAAGGTAGCTAGGTAGAGATGGCTGTCTGCCCAAGAAAGTGGATGGACATACTTAGGCCACATAAGACCCATTGTGAAACCACAATTTTCTCTTTATCCGCTAGTCCAGGAACCGCTCGGAGCTTCTGATGATGCGGCACGGGTTGTCAATGTTAATGCTTGACAGTTCCTCTTAATCATCCTTGTAGTGGGCAACGTGATGTCTTTTTCTCGTTTCACATAATGCTGGGCATGTTCCTAGTAGCAGAAGAACAGTTTCAATCTCTTTCTCATTTCAGCAGCTTCTACAGAAGTCATTTGCAAGGTGCCTTAAACCAATGCACCTTGCATACGTGTCTATTATGCTATGCCCCGTCATACTACCGTCATACTGAGCGTGCTTCTTTGGGTGCGCCCTCCATTCAGCCTTGCCCAGATTTTCTGTCCCGTTCTGCCTGTGGCAGAAGTCTCCCATTTACTGTTGACCGAATCTATGACCGCATTATCAATTATAAGCTTACAAGTCTTTAGAGGGATGCCCAAAGATGACTCTTGGCCACCACAACTCTACAATAGAGATCAAGCGGAGCACAAAATTATCTTCAAAGCTAATGTAGGTGTAGTAAGGCACAGCGCTAATGATTATATAGGCAGATCTATACAACTGCCGTACCAGGTTCATGTCAGTTGTTCTATCGAATCATAGGATATTAGAAATCCGTAGGTCAAGATATGTCTAACCATTATTGTGTAGATCCAGTGTGCCATCCTAGGCACCCTATCTTCGTTTTTTTGTTTTTTTAGAATTAGAAACGTTACATTTTTAAACCATTTTAAATGCACTTGAATCTAATTTAATGAGTCTTCGGTACTCTTTTGACCATACATCGTTAATATTCTTAAACGTGCCTTTTTCAGTTTCAGAGGGCAATCGCAAAACATCGCTTTGCCTATCCAAATGTGGAAAATGTTTTATTCATATTAAAAAAAAAGAAAATTAATTTTTCCATGAAGATTAAAGCGTAATTAATTTTTATTTGCAATTCCATCGATTATCAAAAAACAATTTTTCTTATTTAAGGCTTATTTTATTAATTACAAATAATTTATTGAAGATTGAAAATTTTAACAAATTGCCGTCAGTTTTTATTTCCATTTAATTATCGATAACGCAAAATAAAAATAAGACCACATATATTGTTATCGAGAGGGGGGTGAATATGTAAAAAAAATGCAAATGTGTCATTTAAATTGTTTCATTTTTAAATACTTGTTTGCCTTTCTTCTATTGCAGTAGTGGTTTATTTATCATGTACATTAGAGAAAAAATAAGGTATAGATGTTCCCGACTAAAATGAAAGTTTGATTCATTCTAAGACTACGTTTCTCAAAATTTTTGTCCTGGGGTCAATATTTGGCGAGCTGGATCAAAGGATAAAAAGGTCCTTTTTTGAGGTTTTTTGGATTTTTTCATATTTCTTCCAAAGGAACTATATATAAATTTGGAATCATATGAAAGGTCTTTAAGAGGCGCTTTTAATAGGTTACCAGAATTTAAAAAAAAAAATGAAAATTCATAAATTTTGAAAATTTCGGACAAAATTTTTGTTTTTTTTTAATTTTTTCATAGAATTTACTTAACTAAATTGTTGAAATTTCTTGATTATAAAGACCATGTAATTTAACCAAAATGGTTTTTTCCGTTTTTGAAAATTCAATCTAGTTCAATTTTTATTGCAAATTTTTTAAACCTAATTTCTTCTCTATCTGACAACCTCTGTTAACTCAATTCATATAATATATGATATTATGTAATGGGCATCAAAATATTATTCCGTAACTTTATAAAAACGCACAGATTTAGTTCAATAGTATACACAGAGTTTTTATTTTATTTCATTCTATGCTTATAAAAAAATAAAGAAAAAACTTAAAAATTCTCTTCCATCTTATATATAAAAATGAATGTGTGTTTGTTTGTATGTTTGTATGTTTGAAGTTTATAGACGATTAAACGGCTGAACCGATTTTCTTGAAATTTTCACAGTATCTTCCCGTATGTCTGGAAGGAGTTATAGGCTACTTTTTATGTTGATATTCCAAACGAGCGAGGGGCCATGCCCACGTATGCTACATACTACATACTTTATATTTAATTGCATTTGAAATATATTACTCATACGCATAGTAGTTACCCCTACAAGTATGCTATCTATGATTCCTGATGTAGACAACCAAAGAAAATACAGTATAAAGAATGTGAATTTTGCCATATTTTGGAATATTTTTCAAAAATATTTCACGACGCGGGAGGAAAGATAGAAGGGAAGGACAAAGAAACCAAGAGCGTAACAATGTTCTCAATTGTTCTCATCGTGCGTTTTTGTTGTTTGACTAATTTTTTATTTATTCTTCTGAAACAGTGTTGCCACGAAAAAAAATTTTGTAACCAACATTTGTGAAAAAAATCACCAAATAAGAAAAAATATAACCAAAATTAAATTCGTAGACTTTTGTTTTATTTTTTTTTCAAGTTTAAATTATAATTAATAAAAAATGAAACAAAAAATAGGTTTTTTTTAGAATAAAAAGAAAAAAACCAAAAAAATCTACACATCTGCACATTGATCAAAAAATAAGCAATTTTGGTTAGAAATAACCAAAAACGGGAACACTGTTCTCAAAACACTTATTCTCAGACGTCGGCACAAGAGAACATGATAAAAATTATGAGAAGCATGTGTTAACCCAGAGGAAAATTGTTAGTAATATTTTTAAATCTACTTATTAACCCAATAATATGTATATGTGAGCGAAAAATATAGAAAAATTTTACTGCACTAAAAACCTAAAAACACCGTATTTAACTTGGCAAGAATTCTTCCAAAAATCGAAATCATTTCTCATTGATATTAGTGAATCATACTGTAATATTTCTTTGGGTGTAAAATTGTCTGAAAAAGTCTGAAAAAAGCGACATGAACATTCTGCTTTAGAAGCTGACAAGCAACTGAATGCATTTTTACGCTCTCATGATGAGAGCAACACATTGTTACGCTCTTTGTTTGTGTTTATTTTCCTTCTGTCTTCCACCCTCCTCATCCAGAAATGATTTTAGTGAGAGCGGGTTGTAATGTTTGGCGACAGCGGGTAGTAATGTTACAACCCGCCATAAGAAATTTAACTTCTACATAATGCGCATTCTTTATATCCATATTCTTTGGTACAACGTTGACATCAAACTCATACCATCCAAAATATGTTGGATTCATAAGCCTACTCATTTAGATTCATAACTTTAGAAAAATACTTATAATACTTATAAATGTGATTCGAGTGATTTTATAAAAAAAGAAAAAAGACACATAAAAAGAAAAGATAGAGCAGCAAGTAGAGCAAACACACAACCTTCTAGTGAGTATTTCAGTGTTCGTACGCAATTCATACTTATTTTGTGATGCGCATACTTATATGTTGAGTTATGGAGAGTCGAGAGCAATAACTCCACACGTGTTGTTAAGTATGAATATGATGAGTATGTCAAACTTTGAATATGAGTAGAGGTTCGATGATACTAAAATAAGTATGAATGAGTATAAGTATCAGAAATTATGAGTATGATACAATTCTACCCATCTTTTTGAATACTCATTGCTGATCTGTGTTCATTCAAACCATTTAGTCAAGATTGCGATCTAGCTTCTCACACAAATGGCGTAAACTAAAGTTTAGAACAGTAAATAAAAAATCAAATGTAAAACGTGTATTTTCATCCATTTCAGGAATGTATAAAGCTAGAATTAGCTAAACGATCATAAAAATGTATGTATGAAAAGCAATATATGTATATGTTTACCGAAATTACATTATAAGTACATACATAGTTGTGTAAACGCTCTTATTGCTTTTCATATTGTAAAAACAAGCGTACGTTAAACGTTTGGCTAATTCTAGCTTAATCCACCAGCGTTTTCAAACTACAGTGCATTTTTTTTATTATGACCTCTATGGATCATGGTATCTGGGAGGTGAGCTCCAGTTGTTATTCTCATCATATACTCAGATATATTCGCATAGAAAATTGTTTCTTTAGCTTTTGTTTTAGTTTTGTCAACAAAAGTAAATTTTATTCTCTTCTAACGAGTACCAGCAAACGGGTGTATAACAAACAGTTGACATGACGACATGTGAGCAGCATTTCTTCTATGCTTTTTAGTATGTATTTTTGTTGTTTATAAAAGATTTTCAATTTTTTTTTTTATAAAATTTTAAAGATTTTTTGTGAATTTGAAATCATTTTTTTTGCAAAATAATTGCACAAAAAAATAATGCTCTCAAGTATGAGTAACTAATACGAGCATCAGTATTAGAGTGGGGGTACTAATAGCAGTTGCCAATATCAATTCCAGAACATCTTCAGTTCAGAAAAAATTTAAGAAAATTCAATAGAATTTGGAAAAGAAAAATAAAATAATTGCCAATATACATATGTACACGTGAATATACTGAATGTATGTATGAGACATTTTGCAACGTACCACACAAACGTAAAAACTTCAGATATGTACAGTAAACCCTCCTATAACGCGGTACTCTCAGAACGCGGTTTCCATATAACTCGGGGCTGTAATTGCGACAGCCCTCTTATAACGCGGTACTTTCCAAACGCGGTTTCCATATAATGCGGAGACCTCCTATAACGCGGTACTCTTACTGCGCGGTTTCCGTTCAATAACATCCCATAAGTTTCTTGCAGTCTTTTAGTTTAGTTTTTATTTCATTTTTTTATCAATCCTTATACGAACTCTTGAATTCAATAAAAATAATTTATAATTTATCTTACCTTTTGCATTTCTTGGTCTCCATAACACGCGGTACGAATGATGGGATTTGCACTAATTCTGAGTTTCTTATAGCGCGGTTTCCATACAACGCGGTAGACGGCTTCCATAGAACGCGCTACGAATTAGACTGGTTTGTACGGTGAAATCCGAGTTTCTTATAGCGCGGTTTCCATATAACGCGGGACGCACTCACCGCGTTATAGGAGGGTTGACTGTATGTTTAGGAGCACAACAGACTCCGTTTTGCTAGTACTGAGCTGGACCTAGATGTTACACATTATTGGGTAATAACAACAATGTGGTCAATAACTTGTACGGCAAACAACAGTCATTTATTAACACGATTTTCGAAAATATCAAACAAAACATTGGCTTCATTGCGGGAAGTTTTGCTTTGCATGGATTTTAGGGTACGAGAAATGGACGATATGAAAGGCAAAGATTGACCAGGTTAACTAAAAAAGTGATCATTACTGAAATTAGGACTAGACGTAATATTCGTGAAGTTGTCGTACTGTAGTACGTAGTGTGTTGGCTTACTAAACGGGAGGCAAAGATTCAAACCCCAGTTATCATATATTTACAGAGTTATGATTGACAAGTACTTGTAGGTGAGAGTTTGGCCTCGCATAGAGTCCATACGTTATTAGAAAGTTAAGAGAAGAGCATGACTCACGAAGACCAATATTTTGAACTTCTTTATAATTGAATGTATACATTAATATTTATGAGAGAGTTCTTGTTTCTGTTTATGGTAATTTCTCCACTTCCTTAATAAGTGATCGCAGGAATACAACATAAACACTATTCCGGGGGTTTTTCTTTAAAGCAAATTTTTAAAGTCAAATTTCTTTTGTACACAATAACTAAAAATATTTGAAATACATGCTCTAACGTGCTTATTTATTACAATATTATGCTTATAGAATATTCTACAAAGTTATTTGGCGTCATTAACTTAAAACGCAAAAAAATTGTCATTATTTTCCTCTCTCATTATTTCTTTTGTCTACACATTTGGCATACTTTTAGGCTCCCCAAAAAACTACAATATAATGCATACATTTACGCTTAAGACAATACATATTTTATAACATATTTCAAGCATAAAATAATAAATAATTATATTTTATTTATTTATTGTTGTCGTCGTTTTTATTTGTTTGTTTGTTTGTTTTGTGTATATCTTGACATGTTTTATTTCATTAAGTTTCCTATTTAGCACGACCCTCCAAAATCCCAATCCCCGCCATTCTCATCTCATTCATATTCTTTTACTTTTTCATTTTTCATATTCTTTTGATATGCTGGGGTGTTTTATGGCATAATTAATGATGGCAGTAGATGGTGCAAGAGAAATGGTGTAACTAGAGCTACTCAGCTACTGACTGAGTCTTGTTAATAAAAACTAAGAAATTTTATGTAAAATAACTGCCTTACAATACAATAACAATAAACATAAAACAACTATGTATATTAACAACAACAATAACAAAAATGAAATTTATAATAACTACAACAACAACAAGCAATAAACAGACTCAAATTTACAATTAAAATAAGAAACTATCCAAGTAAAGTCTTAATAAACGCAAAAAGAAGGAAAGAATGTGATTGGAGAGGGATAGAGGGAGGAGAGGGACCAGAGAATATGATATAATTAAAATTCTTCGAAATATGTATGTGCGTATGTTAACGCAGCTATTGAAACAAAAACAAACACACGAAATATGTATAAAAATAATGATGATCTCCGTTTCCTTTTTTTATGGAAAAATATTATTTTATTGCATTAATATTGTTGTCGCTTCCCCTTAATAAGGATATTAAGTGCCAAACACATTAAAAAAAAAATAATCAAAGAAGGAAAGTAATGGAAAAACATGTCATTTATTTATTTATTTTTTTTTAATATGAGGGCTGTTGAGAAATTAACTAACCAATGATACTAAATAATATTATTATTCGATACAAAATAGGATCGTATGAGTATAATTTATTGGAAAACGCAAGAATATACGAAAACTCCTTCATAATTTCGGCCTTTGAGCAACCGCACCAAAAGTGCTGCTCATTTTTTATGGCCAAGAAAGAATTCAAGTAATTTCGAGTACTCTGTTCTAAAGTAAACCGTATTCTAGTAAACGCACTCTACTTCGATGCAACTTATTCGAAAAAAATATCAGTCTTGCATAGATATAGTACAGAGCCCGGCAATTCCTATGCACGCGTGCATGTCAGCCATTACTAAATTTACAACAACGTACTCTCGCGATCAAAGACACACTTAGTTTCGTTTGAGCATTCATTGAAAGAGGTTGTGTTGTCGCATGCTTCTTGCTTTTGTACATGAAGATCTGCTAATGCAGGGATGTACAGTATAAATATCCCAGAAAGTTTTCTATTAAATATGTATATTTCCAAAAAAAAACAAATTTTAATCTAAAATGCTTTCTTAAATCAATATAATCAAAGAAGTGTAAACGAATTTTACAAATTTTAATTTAATAAACTAATATTTTTAATTAAAATACCACCATTTAAAAATTTAAATTTTCCATGCCTGCATTGTAGTGAATGTAAGAGTATAAATTTTTCTCTTTTCTTATTTTTCGCTCTGCAACAACTGACCAATAGCAAGTGTTGCCTGGCTCTGGTCTATAATTTAACCATGAATCATCTTACAAACGAACAACGCTTGCAAATCATTGAATTTTATTATCAAAATGCGTGCTCCGAAGATCCACTTCTTTATCGAAAAATTGTTTTCAGCGACGAAGCTTATTTTTGGCTCAATGGATACGTAAATAAGCAGAATTGTCGATTTTGGAATGAAGATCAGCCAGAAGCATTGCGAAAGCAACCAATGCATCCAGAAAAAGTCACAGTTTGGTACGGTTTATGGGCTGGTGGCATCATTGGACCGTACTTCTTCAAAGATGCTGCGAATCGTAACGTAACTGTGAATGATGAGCGCTACCGTGAGATGATATCCAACTTTTTTTGCCCAAAATGCAAAATCTTAACTTGCATGACATGTGGTTTCAACAAGACGGTGCCACATGCCACACAGCACGCGTAACAATGGACTTATTGAGGGGTGAGTTGGGTGAACATTTTATTTGACGTTCGGGACCGGTCAATTGGCCGCCTACATCGTGCGATTTAACGCCTTTAGACTATTTTTTGTGGGGCTATGTTAAAGCTCATGTCTATACAGACAAGCCCGCTTCAATTGACGCATTGGAAGACAACATTAAAGCATTTATTCGTGACATACCTGCCGAAATGTTGGAAAGAGTATGTCAAAATTGGACTAAGCGGATGGACCATTTGAGGCGCAGTCGCGGTCAACATTTGCATGAAATAATCTTCAAACATTAAATTATATGGACCGTACTATCGATTCAAATAAAGATTTCATGCATTTTTCTGAATTTTATGGGGTTTTTTTAAATTTTCCTATAGCTCTTAAAAAATCACCCCTTAGTTTACTCGATGTTCTGTTCACCCAAAATATCCTATTATTAAGGTCACAAACCGTATCACGTGAGTATCACATTTTTAACGTATACATCGGATATGAAAACGGATATCAAAAGGAAATTGATCGATGAACGTGCCATCTGTAAGGGATTAGCTGGGATTAGAAAATGGGGAAAGAAACTCATTGTATCAGATTAGAAGAGAAAACTATCAATGAAAAAGAAAACTGAGTAACTTGAGTAATAGTACTCAATGTTACTGTTTGAAATCTATTCTACCGAGTCCTTATTGCTCTGCGAAGATTTATTTCGTCTAGATTCTGCTGATGCAAAGCCAGTCCATAGACCCACAACAGACCTGTGGCGAATGTTCGACTGGAGCGATTTTGTTGACTCAAACTCAAAGACTGGCTGGCCTGTCTTTAACTTGGAAAATGTAGTACGTTTGTATTTAGTTAGTACATAAATTGTAATATTTTGTATTGTAACTTAAAGATGTAAAAAAAAACACCGAAATTTCTATCTTGTATGTATGTCAGCTTAGAACGTTTAACCATTTTCTAAATCTTTTGTAATTTTATTTCTGTTTTTCTGGTTTTATTTTGCCTGTAATTTAAAACAAAATGTTTTCAATTTATAAAGTCTGGTGTGTGGCGGCAAGTTGTGAGAGTGTTGGCCAAACAGCAGATAAATGAGACAACATTTTTATGTTAAAATAGCAACGGCAATAGCAACAACAGTGAAACCACCACACAGGTTACAATAACGAAACAGCTTAATTGGCATTTTTTTAAAAACCACAACAGGTATGTGTGGTTCTCCTCCAAAGAACATAAAACTTGTCACACAAATACACACATACTTACGTCGAGTAAAATAACAAAAATCTGTGTGTGTGTGTGTATATGCATGTATGTATCTGTATGTGTGTAACAAAATTCAAAAATTACTTTATTTTAAAGCAGGGCCCGGCAACGCTTGCTATTGGTCAGTTGTTGCAGAGCGAAAAATAAGAAAAGAGAAAAATTTATACTCTTACATTCACTACAATGCAGGCATGGAAAATTTAAATTTTTAAATGGTGGTATTTTAATTAAAAATATTAGTTTATTAAATTAAAATTTGTAAAATTCGTTTAGACTTCTTTGATTATATTGATTTAAGAAAGCATTTTAGATTAAAATTTGTTTTTTTTTTGGAAATATACATATTTAATAGAAAACTTTCTGGGATATTCATACTGTACATCCCTGCATTAGCAGATCTTCATGTACAAAATCAAGAAGCATGCGACAACACAACCTCTTTCAATGAATTCTCAAACGAAACTGAGTGTGTCTTTGATCGTGAGAGTACGTTGTTGTAATGGCTGATATGCACGCGTGCATAGGAATTGCCGGGCTCTGTTTTAAAGGTACTTTTGTTTTTCTTTCTCTCCAAACTATGTTATGTTTTTGGCCTGTTTTTACTTGCTAATGTATATCAGTGTTGGTTTTTATATACATATACATATATGTATGTACATAAGTGTGAAATAATCTGTATATTCGTAGAGTGGTGCGTATGTAGAGGTTTTGTTAATGTACTCAACCATAAAACAGTCAACTAAAGTAACACGAAGGAAACATAAAACAATTGAGACTCAAAAAATAGAAAGAAAACCAAAAAATAAGTTTTTTTTCCATAAGTGCGCTGTTGAATGGAGATAGAAATTATTTCTAGAAACCGACGCTATACTCTAGGACGTAGAGTATCGTAGAGTATCTGTGATTGATGTACAACAGTGAATAGCAAATATCACAAACACTAGGAAACGAGAAAGTAGAATATGTAATGAACATTTTCTCTTCGTTCATAGCCATTGATGGTAGATCGATATGGTGATTGTACAAGTCGTTACAGAGAGCATTCGCTCTTAGAATCTTTTCTCTCGATAGCCTTATCAGTTTTCGTACAAATGCTGGCCGGTTCAGCTCTAGATGTGATTAAAATAAATTTTTGCTCAGAGTGCAAGTGTCACCTCTCTGGTGCTTTTTAATTTCATTTCTTTCTGTCGATTTAATATTTCTTTTAGCAAAACAAATGAATATTTATTATCCTTATAACTCTATACATATACAAGACTGTTACATACATATTTACATTATTCTGGTATAAAATGTGTTCAGGAAGGAAGGCATGCGGTCTCTAGACTTTTGCTATTAGATTTTAAAAGCATATGGGACATTGCACTTACAAAACTGTGAATTATTTTTCAATTTTTTTTTCTTTCTTTTAAATTGTCAATTAATTTTATACAAATTCTATAGTTTTTCTGTTAGTAGTGAAGATTTATTAAAAGGAAATGCTTTTAATTTTTGTTTAGTAAGGTCACCCATATACAGTCAACCCTCCTATAACGCGGTGAGTGCGTACCGCGTTATATGGAAACCGCGATATAAGAAACTCGGATTTCACCGTACAAATCAGGCTAATTCGTAGCACGTTCTATGGAAACCGCCTACCGCGTTGTATGGAAACCGCGCTATAAGAAACTCAGAGTTAGTACAAATCCCATCATTCGTACCGCGTTATATGGAGACCAAGAAATACAAAAGGCAAGATAAATTATAAATTATTTTTATTGAATTCAAGAGTTCATATAAGGATTGATAAAAAAATGAAATAAAAACTAAACTAAAAGACTGCAAGGAACTTATGGGATGTTATGGAACGGAAACCGCGCAGTAAGAGTACCGCGTTATAGGAGGGCTCCGCGTTATATGGAAACCGCATTCTTAAAGTGCCGTGATATAGGAGGGCTGTCGCAATTTCAGCTCCGCGTTATGTGAAAACCGCGTTATATGGAAACCGCGTTTTGAAAGTACCGCGTTATAGGAGGGCTGTCGCAATTTCAGCCCCGCGTTATATGGAAACCGCGTTCTGAGAGTACCGCTTTATTGGAGGGTTTACTGTATATACATGTATTTTATGTGTTATGCATAGTACGTATGTATGTATGTATGGAATAAGTGTACATGTATTGCATGAATATTTAAATGAGAAACATTCAACAATAATTTATATATCAGTTGAGTTGTGTTGTGTTGTGTTGCAGACAATATTTTTATAATTATTTTAAATAAATTGTTAAAAGTTACAATGAAATCAGAAAAATAAATAGGAAACGAGGAAAACCATAAAAATATACAACAAACAGTTACCCCTACTGCCTACTAAGTGCAGCCATGAAGAAGAATAAACAACACACAACGGAGAGGACATCGAAGAAGCAAATCTAGGTTCATCTTTTTATTTAAATCGGCAAACACAGTTTGACGATAGAGAGAGAGAGAGAGAGAGAGTGTGTATTTTACTATTTACACTATCCAGCCAAATATAAAAAAATTTTGATATTCATCAGGTCAAGTTTGCAAACACGAATTTTGCATTATTACACGAAAGGAATGGTTGATTTTGCGAATCTCACTAGTGCAATAAGCAATTTATAGAGAGATACACCACTCAAATTAGACTACTGACTGAGACATAGAACGCAGCATATAGAGCTATCTGAAGACACCTTCATAAGTTATTGGCGTCAAATATAAGACAATAAAGCTACAAGAGAGGACGTAGAAGACTTTCAGCCACGACAAACATCAGAAAGTTATACTGTTAGAAATTCGGATGAAACAATTACTGAGGAGTAATTTTTAGTCGCAAAAGAGAAGTATTTTCTAGACAATAGTATCATATACACAAGCCTATTAACAGCCGATGCATAAACACAGGGCAAACCTTATAATTCCTGAAAGACAAAGAGAATCATTATCGTTTGCGAATATATGTAGAAAGTTCTAAGGGTAATGTTGTACCTTTATTACCCGGTATAAAAGAAGTCAGTGATAATGGGTACACAAAGGACGCCACTGAGCTTGAATTTGTTTCAGTAATTGATTGCAATACCAGAGTTAGTAACTGCTGATATGTCGAAAACCCCGACTATGCCACTCAGAATTCTATCTTGTGAGAAAGAGTGAGTTGAATAACAATCACGAATGATCTACAGATTACAGTATTTACAATGGAGATGATTTTAGTAAGTAAGTATCCTGTATAGCTAATAATATTGGGGTTCTAAGCGTCGTCAATACAAAACTCAAATTAAACTCACACAACGAACGATTTCAAGGATATGTATTCTCACCATCACCATCTGGATTGTATTTAAAAGTAATAAATTGACTTGGCTTAGCGACTCTTTGAACATTGTAGAGTACCCATAACATTCGTTAAATTTTCTTTTAGAGGGGAAGGAGTTCTTATTATTAATGAAGAAAAGAGAAACAATTTCACGTGTATCATGTTACTCAAAAGGTATTTGGTATTCGTTACACGTGCATATTTTTAGAATATTTTTTTCTTCTTCTTCTTTTTCTTCTTCATTTTTACAATTTTATTACGCGCTATGGAATTTATTTGAATGACAAAATTAATTCACATATCCTTTGAAGATGAAAAACACAAAAACAAGAAATAAATAAATAACATCGAATGAAAATATATGTATTTCCATTAAATTATAAAATTTTTATAATTAAAAATTCCAAGAAAATACTTTTGAGCACAACAGGTTGATTTAAGGCATTTTTTTTCCAATTTGCAATTAAAGAAGGAAATTCCTTAAATTCATTATCCTTAAGGCATGAAATTATTTGAAATATTTTAAAAATGTTTGAAATTTTTTTTTTGAATTGAAATAATTTTTTTTTAGTTTTATGTAACAATTGCATAAAATCCGGTGTGCTTCGCTATATCCATACGAATGGATTGTAGACTAGATAAGCAATGGAATTAGAGCATAGTGTGCCTATGTAATTAGAGTGCCTATGTAAATAGGGAGATGGCTATAATTAGAGAGATGTCGCGATGAAAGGAGGGCAGCCAGTTGCAATATGAGAGTAGTCCATTACTTTCTTTACACCGCTTTTGGTTTATTCAACAGTTCAGGAACAAAATCGTACTTAATAATATGTTGTTCATTACACTTGTACTTATGTATGTATGACGACAACATAATAGTACTTGCATTAGCGAACGAAGTACAATAAGAAGAGTATGTAGAGTGCATACAAACCATGAGTTGTAGAAACTGCATCCCTCTTTAATAAAAACGAGGAATATTGAGACTACAACTAGACCTGTACGTAGTCGGGAGACCCTGGAACGGACCAGCGCATACATGAGAGTTATGTTCCATTTCCGATCGCTGTGACCATGAGAAGCCAAAACGTAATCTTTAAATTTTAGTTAACCTTTAAACCTGTAAAATTTATTTTTATATTTTTGTTTTTTAATCTAAACAAATGCCAGACGATAATTATTGCGGCAAAGTGCATATTTATGCATGAAAGAAAAACTAAAACATTTCAAGTAAACATAACAGATAATGAGAGAGACATATACATAGAGAGAGAGAGAGAGACTGACAATGAAAAAAGGATTCCAATTTAAATTGAAAAAAAGCGGAAAAAATTGCATAACTTTAGGCGCAATATTTGCTTTTGCCAAACAAACGATTATAAAAATCCTGTTCTCTGTTCAGCATTGAAATTATGCAGAAAATTTGTTTAACAAATGAGTTGCTTACTTCTCTCTCTCTTTCTCTTTCGCAGTACAAATAAATGCATCAGTAGTAGTGATTTATTATTGAGTTGGAGGCGACGAATGTGTTAGTGTTGTTGTTTTATATAAAAATTGAATTTTTATTTATTTCTACTGAGGCAAACGTAAGTAAAACTTTTCGGTGAAACTTTAAATTGCTGGTATTTATAGTCGGAAATTTTCGTTTTAGATTGGTTTTACAGGAGTGCTTTAACGAATTAGAGCAGTTTAAAGCAGCTAAGGCTTGGAAAGATGAAATAGAAGAGTAAAGTTTGAAAAAAAGTAGTATTGAATAAAAAAAAATGACTTTGCGATTGTATTGAAATGGAATTACTTTGTAAATTTTTACTTAATTGGATATTAAAATCCTTTAGTCAGGATTACAACCTATGTAGGTGGAGTTAGGTTATCAGATGATATGCTGAATTTTTTTAAGACCAAGAGTAAATCAAGTCAATAAGAAATGCCCTATTCTCCAGTGTAGCCTATTATAGCGAGATCGCTTGCAATCAATTGAAGCAAGGTTATGCTATGTGCGCACGACAGCAATTTTTCGTAATTCGCTCTCTCATTCGTAATTCAACATCCAATTATGTGCTGAATTACGTAATTCGCCATACAAAATTTTGTGAGCGAATTATCCAAATTGTATGTAATTCAATTCTATTACCCTGTGAATTACTTAAAAACTAATGTCATCTCTAAATTTTATCGTAGTTTTGCCATCACCAGCTGTCAAAGCACAAAAAATATAAACAAAAAATATTGTAAACAATAAACAATAATGGAATCCAAAAATAACATTTTAAAAAGTACTATTTAGAAGAAAGTTATTTGCGAAATTAGCGGAGGAAGCCACTATGTGTATAGAAAACCTGTTGAATCTACAGGAAAAGTATTTGCTGCTTTTGAAAAAGCTGTATGAACTTTATAATTTAAAAATGTTAATAAAAATTTAGTAATTAAAAGAAGAAGAAAAGAAGAACTGTCAAAAAGAATTACAAAACTGCCGTGTGAACATGATAATTCAAATAAGTAATTCAAAACAGAGAGCAAAGTAATTCGTGTGAACATAGCATTAGGTTAAGTTACGTACGGTGGGGGACTCCCTTAAGGGGAGAGCTCCCACTCAGACCAGCATTTAGGCGCTTTGTGATAACACAATCATTTCTGCCCGGGTATCAAATAAAACGAAGTAAAAGATTTTTTAAAGTTATGTACCCAATGTAGGCAATTAGTTACCACTAGAGACCACATGTAGAGGACAGAAAAAAGGTCAAGCTTTAGCGTATAATTCATCAGATCAAATGATTGCAACCGTCAAAGTAGCAGAAAATGATGTGAAGAGTGTGAGAATGAATGAGAGAGAGAGAGTCCTTTACCAGCGGGTTTCCAATAAAATACTTTAATTAGATAATGATTTTTGAAAAATATGATTTTAATACATATTTAATTATTTATTTGGAAATATTTGTTGATTTTGATTTTGTTTTTGTTGTCTATTCCAGTGAATATTAAAACAATTTAAATTTATTGTAATATTATTATTATTGAATGTGGTCTTGATTTCAATTGTTATTGTTATTTACTGGCATAAAACAATTATAGAACGAACAATTATGTGTGGCATTTACTTCCGTTGGTACATAATTATTTTTTTAATTGCATTTGACCAAATTATTTTTGACCAAAACAGCCAAAAGCCATCTTCTTCTTTTTTGTGTGTGTGTGTGTGTTAAATTGTATAAATTCATAATTAAAACCTAAAATACATAGCAATTATTGAAATTTGCAAATAATTGAAATAATAATAATAAAAAAAATAAAACTGTGAAAATACAGAGAAATGTATTGGAATATTAGAAAACAATAACTGTAATTAAAATAATACTTTTAATTTAAGTGTATTGTAATAAACTTTTTGTTTTGTCTATTCAATAGTTTGTTTTATTTGTATATACATATGCCTGTATAATATGCATGTATGTATGTAAAGAGAAAACAATAGTGGTTTAATTGCAATACACAGTCAGCAAAAAAAAAAAATAAAATAAAAATAGGATAGGAAAACTTTAGGCTTTAAATGTTTTAAATTATTCACACAAAATAGTCAATGCGTTAACGTTATGGCTTTCATTACTATTTACAGTTACCCTTATCCTAGTTTATATTGCGACAATAACAAATAAAGCTCTTTTAAACATACAACTATTTTTTGTTAAATAAATACTTGAGCATAATAAACGAAAGAAATTCTACTCAAAATTATATATTTTTGCAATGATACAAGAACTAATCAACACTACACTAAAGGACTAATTTGTGTTAAATTTGCTGTTTGCGTTCTGTTAATTACAATGCTTAACAGGCGTCTCTGAATTATGACCAAATTCGATGGTCTCTCGTAATTGAAAAGGGACCAAGTTTGCTGTGTCTTAGCACTGGTACTGGTCGATCTGGTTTACGCTATCGTATGTAGAGAACAATGTAACCAAACTTTAGGTGGGCTAGCAGCGGTAGTAACAACTATATGGCAAACGGCAGACAGGAAGCGTAGCAGAACAAGGAAGCTATCATGTCAATAGGCAGCCAATTAAATATTAATAGAATACTCTTTTTTAGCATCACAATTACAAGAGAACGTGGCATAAGCTATTTTGAATATATTCTTTAAAACATCAATATACATACATAAATAGCCTTTATATTAAAGTCGCCGTAGTCTAGTAGGTAGTGTGTTTGCTCGTAAGACGTGAGGCCACGGTTCAAACCCTATGTTAGACAATTCGAACACAACGGAGTATGAAAAATATTTGCCTAGCCGACTTCCTTTCACTGTGTGATTTGGAATGTATTGGTAATAAAGGGTGTTTTTTATAGAGGTATAGAACTTTAAGTTGCAATAAAACAACGATGGATTATTCGATTGACATGAATTTTATTTATCCGAAAGATAATCTTGTGACATTACATTTTAAATATGATTTCTGGCATATGACCGCTACGGCTGGCGCGGATGTAGTCCAATCTGGACGTCCAATTTTCGATGACTTTTTCAAACATTTGTGGCCGTATATCGGCAATAACACGGCGAATGTTGTCTTCCAAATGGTCAAGCGTTTGTGGCTTTACCGCATAGACCAATGACTTTACATAGCGCCACAGAAAGTAGTCTAGCGGTGTTAAATCACAAGATCTTGGAGGCCAATTCACAGGTCCAAAACGTGAAATTAGGCGGTCACCGAACGTGTCTTTCAATAAATCTATTGTTCCGCCGTCTTGTTGAAACAACATCTCCTGGACATCATGGTTATTCAATTCAGGAATGAAAAAGTTAGTAATCATGGCTCTATACCGATCACCATTGATTGTAACGTTCTGGCCACCATCGTTTTTTAAAAAGTACAGACCAATGATTCCACCAGCCCATAAAGCGCACCAAACAGTCAGTTTTTCTGGATTTAACGGTGTTTCCACATACACTTGAGGATTACCTTCACTCCAAATGCGGCAGTTTTGTTTGTTGACGTAGCCATTCAACCAGAAGTGCGCTTCATCGCTAAACAAAACATCGCTAACCAGAACCATGATTTTCAAAATAAAATTTCACTATTTGCAAGCGTTGTTCAGGCGTGAGTCTATTCATGATGAATTGCCAAACCAAACTGAGAATAAATCACTTGGCAGCTATTAAATCGGTCGCCATCTTGAAAAGTAATACCAACTTAAAGTTCTATACCTCTATAAAAAACACCCTATATAAGCAAGGTCCATTTTGTAGCACTACTTTGGTTTTTTTTCTTCTCAGATTCATTAATCGTGTTTGCAATTTAAGCATGTGACTGTACCACTGAAGCAGTTCTTAGGATCGAGGAAAAAAGAAAAACCAAGAATTTCTCTTCTTCGATTTATTTTTTGCTTTTGTAAATTGGAAACTAAATTTTTTTTTAAATTATTTGATATTTAAAAATTTTCCTATTTTGTATATGATTTTTTTTTTGTTAATTTAATTTATTATGGAAATATTTCGTTTTAATGTTTAAGCAAACAATTCATCAAATTGTTAATTCCGCACAATTTAATGTGAATAAATCCGTGTCAAAAGAAAAATCGATTCTCATACATAACAAAATGGGCCAGTCAAGTCATTAGGAAAATTTTTTGGGGAATATCGTATTTGTACAATTCAAGAAAATTATGTTTTTAAAATGAATAAAGTAAATAAAAGAATTGATTATAACTTACACCATCTGGATTTAATTTTGGCGTGGCATGTGGCGAACAAAATTCCAGTAAAACATCCTGCAATTTACGTGTCGAATCTGTTTTCAAATAAAATCAAAACAAGAGTAAATTAGTGTGTAAATTTTAAATCAAATCACATACAATAGCATTTAATTAACAATTAAACTAATTAAAAACAACAACAAAAACAATAATAAAACTACAAAAAAAAAAAACGAAAGGAAGAGAGAACAAAAAGAAAAACTTTTCACTTCAATTTCTGCTTTCTTTCTTGCTGAAGAGCACACTTAAGAATTCCTATTAAAAGTGTAGGTATCACTGAAACGAATGGCGCCACTAAATGTGGCAAGTGGCAAAAAGGAATAAAAAAAATAAAAACTATACGTATAATCTTCTTTTCGCCAACGTCTTCTCTGCAAACTTGGTGTGTTGGTGTGTTTGTTTATGTTCTTCTTTCTTTTTCCGCTTTTTGTTCTGAAAAACATTTATTTTTACGAACTGAAATTAAAACCATCACTAACTACTACTACTGCAAGCGAAAAGGAAAGGAAAGAGAGGGAATAGAAAGGATTAGTTTGTGATTTTCTTTTCTTTCGCTCTCTCTCTCTCTCTCTCTTTTTCTCAAGATAAACGATTTTATGGCGTGTAATCATAAAATGCTACTTTCGCTGGTGTCTATAAATTCAAGAAAATATTCTTTTTTCTTAATTTCTTCTCTTTTTTATAAGAAAATATTATCAAAAGGGGTTAGCGGTTTGGTTTACGCCAAACGAAAGCTGAAAACGAAAAAAAAACACTGTACTTGACCTTAATGGCAATGCATTTACCAAGAAAGGATATTTTATACACTCACTCGAGGTGTTGCAAATTAAAAAATTCATAATTTCTTTGGATTTTTTTCATGGGACGTCTGTTATTGTTTGGTGTATTTGGAAATAAAATTGAAAAAATGTGCAAATTTCATTCGACTTTCTTAAAATTTCATCTAGAAGTTTAAGCATCTGTCATTTAAGGTGGATTCACCCATGTTATTCGTATAAAATATTGCCTTTTTCTATTGAAAATTTTCAGAAGTACTATGCACAGTGTATCCACTTGGTTAAATTAAAAAAATTAAAAAATATTGAAATGGAAATCTTTTTCGATCGTCCAGTTCATATTTTTTGCTGCGATTGCAGGTCACTCCTTATTATCAGCTACAAGTATAACATACGGCTATTGAAGCAATTTTCGGCGTTCATTTTTTGCAGATATTTAAAGAATAGACTGCCACCTTTCATTTGATACTAATAGGAAAACGGAGGTAGACAGAACGAAACGCATTCATAAGCCACTTGCGGATAAAATAACACACACAACATATGTGATGTGAGAAGCTGGATCGTAATCTTGACTGAATGGTTGTAATGACCTATTAAGTGAGCAAGTACATGAAGGACACAACGACGATACAGTGGACCCCCGGTTAACGAACACCCCGCATAACGAACATTCCGTATAACGAACACTTTTTTATGAAAAAAAATTTCGCTTAACGAACGAAGTTTCGCATAACGACAAAAAAAAAGGGGGAAAACCTTAATTGCATGTAAAATTTCTTTCAGTTTATAGCAACGAAACAGGGGAAGTCCCGAATATATATTTCAAACTTTAAGAAGCTCTACACTAAAGAACTTAGTGTTACTTTGAAGTGACTAAAAAAACCAATCTCATTTTAAAGGAGTTTTGGAAAGATCACTCTCATATTGTTGGCTGTCTCAAAATTATTGAAACGGCAGGGAATGGCGTTACTAAGAGAACACTTGAATCTTCCTGGAAAAAACTTTGGCCCGAACACTTTGCCGAAAGCACATTTGAAGAATTCGACGCAGGATCAACTGATCCAATAACCAACGAATTATACCTTATATTGGGTTAGAGGTGGACAGCAATGAAATAGCTGAGCTTGTGGCAGAGCACAATGAAGATCTGACTACTGAAGACCTTGTGAAATTGCTATGTGCTTTAGAACAAGAAGTTGAGCTGTCAACTTTATCGGACGAGGAGATAACAGAAGAACCTCAATCGTCTAGTGCAATCAGATAAATGCTGAATTCATGTGAGTCTGTGGCACCATACATTAAAAAGCACCCCACAATCAGACAGTGGCTATACGTGCAACAGAATTATTTAACGATAATGCTGTCTCATTTTCAACAAATTTTGAAGCGACGTCAGAAACAAACTACACTAGACAGTTTTTTGTTAAAAGAAAATTAGGTATGCATGTACCCATTATAAAAAAAATTATTTTCTATTTTCCTTTATCTTTAAGATATATGTACATACATATGTATTGGTTTATTTTTTCCGTTTTAAAAGTTTTGAAGTATTTTTGTAACTTTCTTTTAAATAAAAGTTCAAATTGAAACATATTAGTGTGTAGTTTTTTCGATCTGGAACGGATTAATTTATTTTACATGTATTTATATGGAAATAGTCGTTTTGCTTAACGAACTTTTTGCATAACGAACGAGGTGCTGGAACGAATTAAGTTCGTTAACCGAGGGTCCACTGTATTGCAATTCCTTTGATATAGGATCTAGCCCAAACACGGTTTTTATTTGCGTTAAAAGTAAGTCGAAAAAAGGCAAACACATCCTGTATGTGGATTGATGTTATTTGAATGATTTAGAATGATGATTTTTATATAAACTCTTCTGTGTATGTGTGTGTGTGTGTGTTATAAAATAAAGTAAAAATGAAAAACACAAAAAATAAAAAAAAAATAAAATAATTTATTGCAACACTCACATGAGGCCAACTCCTGCAGCTGTAGAAATTCTCTGGGTGATAATTTTTCCCATTTGTGTACTATTGTGGCGGACATTTTTGCTGCAATGAAACATGAAAAAGGATTGGAGTTTTTGTTTTAATAAAATTATTATTAATTATAGACAATAAATTTGTAAATATTTATAATAAATTGTCAATAATAAATGCAAAGCCATCAATAAATAAACAAACAAACACTCGTGTAACGAAAATGAGATGTGAAAACTGTCACTTGTTTAAACATTAAATTAAAGGCACTTAGTTAAGCAAGAACTTCAGTCTAACCATAAGCGTGTAACATCATTAATCAAATATAATTGAAGGCCTAAAGAACAACAACAGTAACAAAAACAAACAAAATTAACAAGCAAAAATGACAAATGAAACCAACCATCATTGAAAGACAAAAAGCCAATTAAAAATGGAACGAACGAAAAAAAATTATAAGAAAACCTTACGACCAATTTCACTAGACAGACAAACAAACTGAGTCACAAACACCAACACCAACACTAACACGAACACACTGACATATAAAATGTCAAATAAAATAATAAAACAAAAGAGGAAAATGTCAAATTAAAAATAGACATAAATTTTACGACCATCAGAATGACGAAGAAGCAGGAGAAGGAGAAGAACTGAAACGTAAAGTTAAGTAAAGTAAAAATAATACCGTAATTCAATGTAAGGACTACAAGGACAGACATACAGACATGCAGACTATATAAATGTGATGACACGTACTTAAAGAGATACATACATATAGAGAGCTAGCGGGCATAATAAGCTTATGGAAGCCTTACATACTGTAGTATGCATTCGTTTGTATGTGTGTTGTGTGTGTATGTGTGTATGTATATGGTTTGTAGAGAAGAAGAATTTTGTGACAGTATGTATGTAAATTAGTGTAAATAGGGAGTGGTATTGCCTCTATACTCGTAAATACAACAAATAATGCATTAAAATCAACATCAACGTCAACAACATCAACAATAACAACAGTAATCCCGTGAATCCAATGATTTATACCCACGGGTTTGGCAACGAATCCTATAAATAATTTCCAAAGAAAATCAATAAAATGACTTTAAGCTGTCATCATCTTATATATAAAAATGAATGTGTGTTTGATTGTATGTTTGTATGTTTGAAGTTTATAGACGATTAAACGGCTGAACCGATTTTCTTGAAATTTTCACAGTATCTTCCTGTATGTCTGGAAGGAGTTATAGGCTACTTTTTATGTTGATATTCCAAATGAGCGAGGGGCCATGCCCACGTATGCTACATACTACATACTTAATATTTAATTGCATTTGAAATATATTACTCATACGCATAGTAGTTACCCCTACAAGTATGCTATCTGTGATTCTTGATGTATAAAACCAAAGAAAATAAAGTGTAAAGAACGACGCGGGGGGAAAGATAGAAGGGAAAGAAAAAAATTTTGTAACCAACATTTGTGAAAAAATTCACCAAATAAGAAAAAATATAACCAAAATTAAATTCGTAGACTTTTGTTTTATTTATTTTTTTTTCAAGTTTAAATTATCTATATATATAAAAATGAATGTACTTTATGGAATCGTAAACTATGCATTTAATCTTTAGCAAAGTTGTTGCGCATGAGCCGACGAAGGTTTCTAAGTTGGTATAACCAATTTCCGACAGGTGGCGCCACTGAAAATTCTTCGAAATTAATTAAATCGTAAACTGTGCATTTGATCCTGTGTTGAAAAGAAAAGAGCATTACTAGCCTCAGAATCAGCATTGAGACTGAAAAATCTTCGAGTACATGCCGCACAGATCCGTTCGCATGAATCACTTGAACAATGAATCACTTGATCGAATGCGTACTACTCAGGCCCGTTCGTCTGAATCATCTGGACAACGGGAAACAAAATCAATAAAATGATTCAAACTTAATTGGATATTTGTCTAATGTCTTTCCTTCAAATTTATTTTAGTTTGTAGTGCAGCAAAGCGCGCAGGGTACAGTTAGTAATACATATACGGAATAGGAATTTTAAAACTTAACACCTACTTGTGGTAATAAATACAGGGCAAGCGGTGAATTTTATTAGTTTTAGTATGTGCCTAAAGAAGAAGAATTGTTTTGTGTTTGTTTTCTTTACAGCATATTTTCGTATATTTAATTCATATTTATTTATATGTTTTGTTTGTTATTTTAATAATCTTACCTATTGACTTATGCTAATGCGGAGATAAACTCATTGAATACTTTGCAGTCTTTGAAAGCATATTTCAATTTATTTTGATCTTGTTTGCATATCTTGCATATGTATGCTTTTGAATGTGTTTCAAAAATTTGATACTTTTTCTCTCCCCTTGAGGTACTTTTTGCAAAGGTTTAAATTAGTGATCGCATTGACATGACATTTTGAATGTGGCTACCTTGAATCTATTCTCATATTTTAATAAACTTAACTTTAATTGAAATTAATTATTTTCCAAAAAGCATCCCCCTTTAGAGGTCATTATGTTCGGCGTTCTTAATTGACTTGCCAGCAAAAGTGAAAATTGGAAGAAAAAAAGTGCCATCATGGACACACAAAGAAATTTGCTCGTATGACTGTTATTAGCACTCTAATGTTGATAATACTGCTGCTGTTGCTGCTGCTGAGCTTTGTGATTTGGAAAATACTTGGATTATGATGGTGTCTAATACACACGCCCCCTCATTCATGCTGATCATTAGTATTTCCATTTTGATTTTCATATTTTTTTAAAAAGGCAGGTATTTTGGCTTTTTTTTTGTTAGTTTTTGTTTTTTCCCATATTGTGACGTTCTAAATATAAATTGAATTCTTTTTGTTTCTTATTTACTTATTTTTTTATTTTATATGCCACTAAATTAAACAATTCTAATGGGTATAAGACACAAAAACAAAAGAAATATTCAAAATAGATTAAAAAAAAAACACACACACACACGACACAGAACAAGAAAAAAAAAAGAAACTAATATGCTGGGCAAACGTAGACAGATCATATGATTCAAATTTTGTGTGATAAAATATTGTATACACTGTACAAAACGAGTTAAAAATAAATTAAAAGTGAAAACACAATTGAAAACTTATTCGCAAAGTCATAAGAAATGGTATTTGTTTTACATATGGTTTGTGTCTTTAATAACTTATAAATTTCCACATATAATAACCGTTGAATTAAATACAACGGGGTAAACAACAACAACAACAAAATAGCGGAAATTTTAGTTTAAAAAGTGTAGCAATATTATATTGTGATCGTGTCATAGTCTAGTAGGTAGTGTGTTAGTTTATTTCGACAAGAGCCCGTAGTTCAAGGCCTGACTCAGACATCTCATGGTAGATCGTAGCTTCGTAATGGCAAATTAAAAAAGTAAGTAAGTATACCAGTGGTCGGCACAAAGAGGACTTGAATAAAATGTGACTGTAGTTGTGAGAAGCATGTGTATAATCAAAGAATATGGATATAAAGAATGCACATTATGTAGAAGTAAAATTTCTTATGGCGGGTTGTAATATTATGACCCGCTCTCACCGAAATCTTTTTAAAAAATCATTTCTGGATGAGGAGGGTGAAGGACAGAAGGAAAATAAACACAAACAAAGAGCGTAACAATGTGTTGCTCTCATCATGAGAGCGTAAAAATGCATTCAGTTGCTTTGCTTGTCAGCTTCTAGAGAAGAATGTTCATGTCGCTTTCTCCAGACTTCAATTTTACACCCAAAGAAATATTACAGTATGATTCACTAATATCAATGAGAAATGATTTCGATTTTTGGAAGAATACTTGCCAAGTTAAATACGGTGTTTTTAGGTTTTTAGCGCAGTACAATTTTTCTATATTTTTCGCTCACATATACATATTATTGGGTTAATAAGTAGACTTGAAAATATTACTAACAATTTTCCTCTGGGTTAACACTTGCCTCTCATAATTTTTATCATGTTCTCTTTGTGCCGAGAACAGTGTTGCCGTTTTTGGTTATTTCTAACCAAAATTGGTTATTTTTTTGATCAATGTGTAGATGTGTAGATTTTTTGGCTTTGGTGATTTTTTTTCTTATAAAAAAAGCTATTTTTTGTTTATTTTTTTTATTAATTATAATTTAAACTTGAAAACAAAAGTCTACGAATTTAATTTTGGTTATATTTTTTTAATTGGTGATTTTTTTCACAAATGTTGGTTACAAAATTTTTTTTTGTGGCAACACTGTTTCAGGAAAATAAATAAAAAATTAGTCAAACAACAAAAACGCACGATGAGAACAACACATTGTTACGCTCTTGGTTCTTTACCCTTCCTTTCTATCTTTCCCCCCGCGTCATGAAATATTTTTGAGAAATATTCCAAAATATGCCAAAATGCACATTCTTTATACTTTATGTTCTTTGGTATAATCCATCGATCTTCGATCGATCCTTGTGCTGAACAGACGTGTTCAAAACCGTGCTCCGCAAATTTGTGAATCTATGAGTCTTTTTAAGATATCTGCTACTTATTTTGTTTACTTTGGTTTCTAGAATTGATGTGTGAATTTTTATAATATCTAATTAATTCTAACGTTATAAAAAAATTGGGTTTTTTACATTAAAATCTATCAAACAAGATCAAAGATATAAGTAAAAAATCAATAAATAATAAACAATAATCTTATAAATATTAACGATCAAAGCAATTTATAGTGTACAACAACAATTTAAAATTCCTGAATTTTATATGTCACTAAATATCTACCTAAGGTTGAACAGTTAAAATACACTAACAAATTTTACATCCAACAAGGAATAATTCTTACAGAAAGAATATTTCAAATAAACGAAAATTTAAAAACTGTAAACAAACAACAACAATATTCAACCTAGTAACGAAACATTCTTGTGAGATAAATATACACTACAATAACACAAATAAGCTATACTTGGTGACCTTGCTTATTTTATGAATACACAACAACATTACACTATACAGTAAAATAGACACCAAAATAAAACAAAAGTAAACAAATTAAGACATATCAGCTGTTTTGATCTCAAGTACTGCTTATGAAAGTGCTGCCAAGTTTTTGCATGTATTAATTTTTCTTTTGTACTTATTGAGTGTTGGCAGTTAATTTTAAACTTAATTTTAAACTTAATTTTAAACGCAAAATTACCTTTCGATGTACAATTTGAGGAAGGATAAGAAAATCGGCAAAAACAATACCAACAGATCAAACACCAAAAACACCAATAATAAGAAAAAAATGCAAACAGTTGATAATACTGAAAACCGACCATCAACCGGAGCTGCATTGCCCAATACCCCTGTCAATAAACGCCTAACAGACATTAACCAAATGCTTGGGGCTGGCTCTTCTCGGTCTTCATTATTAGAATCACCCTTCAAACTTTTAAATTGTGTGGACAGCAGGTTTGAAAAATTTACGGAGCAAATTCTGCGTACCATTGATCTAAAATTTAAGGAGTTTAAAGAGGAGTTATTTACTGATCTGCGAGAAAAATACAGCATAATTGAAAGTAAATTGTCGAGTATTACTGAAAGAGTAACCGTTCTTGAGAATAAAGCTGTAGAAATTGATAAGATGCGTGAGGATATAAGTGCCCTAAAAATGAAATTAAAGCAACATGAGAATTACCCGGTTTCATCCGAGATTAGGATTAATGAAATCCCGTACGCGCGGGACGAAAACCTACAGGAAATATTCCATAAAATTTGTAACACCATCAATACACCCGTACCGAATATTCAATCTATCTATCGCCTAAGGAATCATAATAACAAACACAGAGAGAACTCTAAAGACGCCGCTATTATTGTGAAACTGTGGTCTGCATATGATAGGAACTTTTTCTTGAAAACCCTGGCAAACTACAGGAAACTACACAATGGTTTTGTCTTCCGCCTTAGGAATATTGGTCTCGCCTCAGAAGAAAAGTTCTATGTCAACGAGAACTTAACTCAGCCCAATTTTAAATTACTGAGCGCGGCAATTCGTCTCAAAAAGCAAAAAATGTTATCTGCTGCGTTTACTATGCGGGGCTGTGTTTACGTAAAAAAGGCTACGAATGATGACCTCATACTTATAGATGATATGGACAGCCTTAATATGTTATTTCCTGGCCATGCTGTTTGAACGCCTAAGTTATTCACTGATGCTTTTAAATCTCACCATCTTCAAAACTAATTTAAATGATATGTACTTCTACTATACTTTTCAAACACGTATGTATAACTCCTTTTTATTTGAACGCTCAATTAATTTTCTGATAAAGATAATCCTGATGATGTTCAACTTTATCTTTAATTTAGTGTTTAACTTTGATTTAATTTTGAATTCCTTCCTTATTTGTGTATATTACTTCTTCTTTATTTTGTGTTTATTAATCATAACTACATCAATTTTCTTGGCTTTTGATTGCATTGCTTTATTATACATATTTCTTCTATATTACACAAGCGTTGCCTTCTTTTCATTAATTATCCCTAATGTCAGCGTTAAATAGTTATGGTTTGGATTCCACAGCTTGTACAAAAACTATGATTAAAATACTCACAGCACAACGTAAAGGACTCAACATATGTCACATTAACGCTCAAAGTCTTTTTCCTAAAATGGATGAATTTCGTTTTCTGTTCGAAGATACCAAGATGGATATTGTATGTGTATCTGAAACTTGGTTCGCGAGAGACCTCCCAGATAGTTTGGTTAATGCTGTTGGATACAGAATAATCCGGAATGATAGAAGAAGTCATGCAGGTGGGGTAGCAATTTTCATCAGGAAAGGTATACGTTACAAGGAAGTTAGAAGATCACAGGATAATGACAAAATTGAGTACTTATTCCTTGAAATTATTGGTGCTGACAGTAAATTGTTGTTGGGGTGCATATACCGCCCAAATTCTCGTGTCCCTTTTGATTCATTTGTGTGTAACTTGGAGTCACTAGCTATGCAATACAGCGACATTATTATTGCAAGTGATTTCAACTGTAATTTACTGTCTAATTCTAGCTCAATCTTGTTTGATCAGCTTAAATCTATTGGGTTATACATTGTCAACACTGTGCAACCTACGCACTTCACCAATAATTGCAGTACTTTACTCGATATTTTTATATTAGGTAACATGTCTAATTTACTACTGTTTGATCAGATAAGCGCACCCACTTTTTCTAAGCATGATCTTATTTACATATCATATGATTTCCATTTTCATAAAGATGAAACTACTTCTTACTATCGAGACTTTCGAAATGTTAATTATCACTTGCTGGAGGAATGCTACAACTCAATAGAATGGAACAATATATATAATATGCCATCTGCTGATGATCAACTCTACTTCCTTAATAGTAACCTTATCAACTTGTATGATATTTCCATACCCTTGAGAACGAGCCGTAGTAACAGCTCTAGGAAAAACTGGTTTAATTCAACTATCAAACATCAAATTAGAACTCGTGATGATATTTATAGACGTTGGAAAAGACTTAGAACTTCGGAGCTATACGAAGAATACCGCAGGGCCCGTAGATTCGTCAACAAGACTATTTATGACGCAAAAAGTTCGTATTATGAGAACCGTTTTAGATCAGCTGTAGACTCAAGGAAAAAATGGCGAACAATTCGTGAGATTGGCATTGGAAACAAAGCTACCCCAGTTTGCAGTATTGACCCAAATGAGATTAATGAAACTTTTCTGAATATCCCATCTCCAATGCCTTTAAATGAGGTTCAATCAGCTCTTGTCTCTGAGCTACCGCAACAGCCCCCGGGAATTTCCTCCTTACACCGTTTCGAGTTTTCTCGAGTATATGAAGATGATGTCGTTCTATGCTGTAAATCAGTGACTTCAAATGCAGTTGGCTTTGACCAAATCCATCCTAAATTCATAAGACTTTTACTACCTAGGATATCACGATATATTACGCATTTATTTAACACTGTTATCACTACCAGCCTCTTTCCTAACTGTTGGAAACATGCTAGGGTCATTCCCGTTCCTAAATCATCAAATGAGTATCGTCCCATATCGATACTTCCATTTTTATCTAAAGTATTTGAACGACTGTTACACAACCAAATTAGTACGTATTTAAATGACCACCAGCTGCTCTTTAGCAAACAATCTGGATTTAGAACAGGTCACAGCTGTGTTTCCTCGCTGTTGAGTGTATCTGAGGATATAAGATCCAATATTGATAATGGTGGTATCACACTCTTGGTACTCCTAGACCATTCAAAAGCATTCGACTCTGTAAACCATAATATACTTTATAAAAAGATATATGACAATTTTTATTTTTCTTCGAGTGCATCATCGCTAATAAAAACCTATCTCACTGATAGATACCAGTCTGTCTCTGCTGGCGAAACTGTATCTACTCCCATGCCCGTGTCTAAAGGAGTACCGCAGGGCTCTATTCTTGGTCCACTACTGTTTACTTTGTACATAAATGATTTACCTAATTGTCTCTTGTATAGTAATATTCACATTTACGCAGATGATGTACAAATATATATAAATTGTAAAAAGGACTCAATTGATGACTGCTGTGCAAGACTTAATGAGGACCTTACCAGAATACATTACTGGGCAACGTCAAATGGCTTATATCTGAATCCTATAAAGTCAAAGGGCCTAATCATAGCCCAACGAAATCAGAATGTTGTTGTTGATATTCCGATCATTTTAGGAAATCAAAATATTTCAATAGTAGAATCAGCAAAAAACCTTGGTATAATGTTTAACAAATCCCTTCAATGGAATACCCACATAAATGCTGTCTCCGGAACAATTTTTTCTATGCTTCGAACGCTATATCCCCTTCAACACGTTACACCTCTTAATATTCGAGTGCTTCTTGCCAAAACGTACTTAATGCCCAAGTTGTTATATGGCTGCGAAATTTTTGCTTATTGTGATTCAATAAGTAAAACTAGGTTAACTGTTGCGTATAATGCAATTCTTAGATATGTCTATGGCATAAGAAGATTTGATGGTACTTCTCAGTATTCTAAATCATTATATGGTGTTGGATTAATGGATTTACTTAAAATCAAAGCATTAATTTTGCTTCACAAAGTTATCTACACTCAAGAACCATCTTATTTGTTTAATCGAATTCAATTTGCAAGATCGAACAGAGGAAAGCAGATTATTCAGTTAAGATATCAGACTTTAATATCTGAGTGGCAGTTCTTTACGAATACAATACGGCTGTGGAACTCGTTACCAAACCAACTACAAATCAATGGCAACGCTTTGCAATTTAAAAAAATGCTATTTTCAAAATTTTAATTTTAAATTATTACATATATATATGCACATATTTTTATTCTTGTTTGTTTGTTTTTATTCTTGTTTGTATATATTCTGATATTGTTTTTTTTTTTTTTAATTTGTTTTAGTTTTAGTTTATTGTATAATACTTTTCTATTTTTTGTAATGATCATACAATCACATACTGTAATTTAAAAGATTAATTTCTTGTTGTATGTGATATGAAATAAATAAATAAATAAATAAATAAAATTGTAATATTTTCAAGTGTAACCTAATAATATGTATGTATATGTAGTGGAAAATATAGAAAAAATGTACAGCGTCAAATCTCTAAAGACAGCGCATTTAACTTGACAAATATTCTTTCAAAAATTGTGATCATTTCTCATTGTTATTAAATTTCGTAAGATTTCTTTGGGTGTTTAATTGAAACCTTATGAACCTGTTTGATGTTCGTGTCCTATATGTGTAAAAACCAAAGTTTTTTGGCCCCCGGGGTCTATTGGTGCCGACCAATGAAGTAGACCCACACATGTATACCTTGTCTTCAATGTTATCTTTCTAATGCCCCTTCTAGGGTGATTTAATTTCGGTTATGTAAGGTCAGACATGGATTGTTACAGCCATTTATGGCTAAAATATTAAATTTCTTTTTGCGCATACCTTAGTATGTATGTAATTAGTTTCAACTTATTGCGTCAAATTAATTAAATTATCGTATATTTTTTGCATTTAGTTTAAATTAAATTAAATTTAATTTTTTGTTTGGTCAAAATATTAAAAGTAACCTAAACTGCGAATGAATATAATACAATCCAATAAAAACTTTAACAAACAGAAAAGCAAAAATAAAAAAATAAAGAAAAAGTTAATAAACAATTACTTAAGCTAATTAATAAATAAATATATGTATGTATGTATTTGTATGTGTACATAAATACATATGTATGCATGTAAAAATATGTAAATATTTGTAACTGTACTTGTTGAATACGATTGAAAGCGGAAACAACTATAACGGCGGCCATAGCAGTAAATGCCAAACATTCCAAAACTTTTACTGAATAGATAGAGTACGAGTATGTATAGGTGTGTTTGTATTTATGTTTAATAGGAAATGAGAATGTGGGAGAGAGAGAGCGAGAGCGTAAGATTATATGAATACAAAAACTCTATTGGGAATACTCTCGACAATCGCATTATACTGTCAAATATTAATAATTTTGTGCATGGTTTGTGTGTATGGGTTTGTGTGCATGTATAGGGACTTAAATTTTATTTGTTTATATAAAAGGGTATTTCTGTGTTAACATCTACATATTAATATGTTTTCGTGTATGTGTTTGCTCGTTTACAGCGTATTACGGTAAATAGCAAAATACTTTGTTTAACAATGACTTTATGGCAGTCAGGACACTTGAGGTCACTTGAGGAAGAAGAAAAAAAAAAACAAAAACAGAAAAATTCTACGACTGTATATCTATGGGCGCGGGTGCGAGTGTATGTGTGCATGTGTGTTTATAGAGGTTACTTTATCTAATGGAGATGATGTTGTGTAATGACGATAATGTTAACGCTGGCTGTATACGATAATGATGATGGTGATGACGATGACGATGACAATGTTATGCGTCTTTGACAAAAACGAAAAGGAGATAGAAAACAAAAAATTATTTTCTAATGACGACAACACACTGGGGTATTTATGCCATAAAACCCGAAAATGGTTAATGGTTTAACCCAGTCGTAATGCGCAATAAATTCTTTTTCAAAAATATAAAGAATTTGTGTAACCGAAATAAGTATGTAGGAGTGTATATATATACGTAAAGCATAAATTATTAAAATTTTCTTCATCATTTTTTTTTCTTCTCATATTTTGCTTGGCTGCCCTTAATTTACTGTGTTTATGATGTCATGTTAAAGTGCAATGAACCGAGAACAACGAAAGTGCTTTTTCACCATTTGAGAGGGAATGGGACAGGATATTATTAAAATTCTCAAGAAAGCTGTAGTATGGCTTTCAATAGAAAGCCAGTTTACTGAGATTAACTCAGAGAGGAATTTACCTAAGAAATATTTTTTCATATTTTCATTTTGATGTCTAACCTGGGTTTTGAACCGTGGCCTCACGTCTAATAAGCCAACACACTACCTACTAGACTACGACGACTGTTTGTGTACTTCTTAATTTTAGTAATTATGCTGGTATTTTTTTTTTTTAATAAAAAAATTCCCAATGCAATTACGGTTTCTCTGCTTTCTTTGTATGTATGTGTGTGTGTCTGTATAAATTGTTTTTTTTTATAACTTTTCCATAAAATTCCATTAAAATTTGCATAAGTTTCCGTTATAAAATGCCATTCAGAATGCGGAAAACTTTTGGCATTTGGAATCCAATTTTTTTTTTGTAACGGGAACGGATTTATTCGCTGGCAATTTAATTCACAAAAAGAAAGAAAGCTTTTCGTCATTAATTCTTGTTTATTTCTAACAATTTTTCTATTTTTTCATTCTGTTTTTTTTTTTGTTATTTTTGAAAATTTTCCTTTTTTTTCGTGTGTGTATCGGGTTTGGCTCTATACGAGCCTGTTAATAGTCTTGTTCGGTGATAGTTTGCCGGTCGATTCATACGCTCGCTTTTAATAGCAGATCATAAATTTCATTCAATTGCTGCAGCGATGCGTTTATTAAAATGAAAAAAGGAAACTGCTGTTGAACAATAAAATTAAATGGTATGGACTAGAACATAAAAGGAATTTGGTATCCAAAGGGTAGACATCCATGAAGACTTGTTAAGATCCCTTATAATTTAAAACAATTATGAAATTAAAATTAGAATAAGAACACACACATAAATTCCGAACACTTATTTACAAATTAAATTACGAAGTTTAGAACTCCAAAGTGTACAATAATAAAAATAAAACAATTTATAAAATTCTTTAGGTAAGAACATCGGCACAGGTCTACTGATGCACGCTGGCTTATCACTTTTACATGTCTTGAATGTGGAAATTCAATCATTTCGCTAATCATGTCAAGTGTCTTAAGAATGGAAAAGGCTTCGTTATCCTAACGTAACGAACCAAAAACATTTGCCGCTGGTTACTGAAGTTGGCGATTAAATCGAAAAAAAGAAAATACGAAAATCTGTTTTCTCAATCGTAACCCGGTTGGACCGGGGGATTTGGTTAAAAACGTGATATCTTGTGAGTCGTACTAAATGTGTTAATTAATAGGTATTCAAACTTATGAATGAATTGAATTTTGTAGCCCAACAAACATGTTGAGTGATATCACAATGATAAAAGCATAAAAAGATTAGAAAATCGAGTACTTTTTTCAGCTTAAAAATGCATTACATACATAATTGGCGATTACAACCCTTCAGTCAGGATTACGGTCTAGCTTCTCAACACCACTCATGTTGTGTGCGTTAATTTTATACATGAGTGGCGGGACCTACAGTTTAAAGTCGACTCCGAACGACAGATTTTTTGAGAAGCTTTTCATCGCAATTTTTACTCTCAGAGTTTTTGCCAGAAATCTGCTAAGAGGAAGTCGCCGAAGAAATATTTTCATATTTTCGTTTTGATGTCTGACCTGGGATTCGAACTCGGACCTTTCGTCTAAGGTATAAGGATGCTTAATACGTTTGAGAGAAACGTTCGTGTATGGAGAATAGTCACCCTAGGTAGTGTGTTGGCGTTCTAGACGTGAAGCCGTGGTTCAAACCCCATTCTATATATGAATATATCCTACAGTCACACAGATAATTATACGTACCCCCCCTAAAAATCATTTTTTTAAAAAGTAATGAACTTCTAATCTAAAATTTCTTTACATTAGCGTCTGTAACGACACAATTACTTAAATAAAGAAAAAAGATTCCCAAAATCTATGAATTTGTGACTACAGTTTGCTTAAAACCAATATGGCACCACAGAAAATTATACGTACGACGTATATTTCTAATACAATTTCTCCAATGGTAGCCCGGTATATAAAATGTATTGTGAATAAAAATCCCAGGACTACAGCCGTAGAAATACGAAATACCTCGGAAAGTGATCACAATGTTATTGTGCATTCCGAAACAGTTCGAAGTGTTTTGAGAAAGAACGGTTTCCGCAGCCGAGTGCCGAGAAAAAATCCACGATTGGAATTTGCCCAATAATATATGGACAAGTCCTCTGATTTTTGGGCGAATGTAATATTTAGTGATGAGAACAAATATAATTTGTTCGGCTGTGACGGAAAACAAAAAATTTGGCGCAAAAATCAGTTGACTTGTCCATATATTATCATTTTAAAAAAAATGATTTTTAGGGGGTACGTATAATTATCTGTGTGACTGTATATAAAATTACATATATTGCAGCAATGTTTTAAAAATAAGTCCTTTTTCAGTTTATTACAAAAAGGTACTTTTTTTTTGATTTCTTACCACTCACTTAAGAGATGTAATAATTTTTAAAGTACAAAAGTAAAGAAAAAAGTACGGCTAGGGTTACTAATGTGGCAATAAAGTAAACTTTATAGCATTAACTGAGGTAGAGTACCATAATGGTATAGAGAATACCGACAACGAAAAAAAATAACAAACACAGTCTACAATAACGTTTGAGTTGAAAACTTTTGCATTTTAAACCACGTACGACATGGACTTTTGCCACCACGACTCCTATTGCTGTTCTTGCTGCTCCAACTGCTGCTCCAAGCCAATAGAATGAACAGTATCAAGTCAATATCAGATACGCTGTATACCCTTTCAATGAGAACTTTTTTCAACTATTTATGTCGAGCTGATACTGTGTCAGGCAAGGAACCAATAATAGTTGCTACAAAATTGACTTTAAAGCGAGAGAAAAGAGAGAAAGTCTAAAACAGAAAAAATAGAGAGTAATAATAATAGAAAAAAGAGAAAAAAAACATGAATGAAAACAATGGAGAAATTAAAAAATAAAGAAGAAGTAGAAGAAGCAAAACTATTTATTGTTTGACATTTTAAACTGATAAAATGTTGTCATGCTGACACCAAAGCAAAAAAACCCCCTCCAACACAAATGTGAAGGAAAAAATTCTTAAATGCAATTCACTGGTTCAAGCGTTTTTCGCCTCAGAGAGGGAGGGAGAGAGAAAGCGAGAGAGAAAAAAAAGGAAGAAATATGTGGCAAGTGGGTGGGTATTAAAACAAAAGAAACGCGTTTGGTTTCAACTTTAAATGGTTCGAATTAAATGCGAACAAAAAACAAAAAAATTTACATAAAAAATGTCAAGAAAACACAAAATTTGCACAGCACCCTTCGGCAGTGTTGGTAAGTAATTTAAATACAACAGCGCTCTATGGAATGGTCGGTTTTTCGCAATGCAGAATAATTTAAATGAAGACAGTGTTTTTTTGATGGGACAAAATGTTAAAGAGTTTTTCTTTTCCAATCTTGTTTCCAGTCAATGTTAACATTTAATTGTAAAGAGTGCCTCAGCAAATACAAACAATTTGAATGAAATGAAATATTTCTATTGTATGGCATTTACAGCTCGAGTGTTGCCAAATTAAGTGTGCAATAAAGTATATGCGAAATAGGCCAGGATAAATATAAAAATATGAGTGGCAAAAGGCTTATCATTTTGGTTTATCTTCCACTAAGGTTTTCCTGAGGAGTTTTGTTTCCTTCCTTACGAACTTGTTAGTTCTATATGTCCTCTCCTACGGCTGACCGGCGGTTGAAAGAATCAGTGACCACATTGTCAATTATAAGCTGAGCTGAGAATTCGTGAGGGTGTTTGAGGGTTGTGCTACGACTGCACTGTGACCGTTCTGCAGTTAACCGGAGTATCATTGTGTCCCAGTAAAACACATTATATGGACATCATATCATTTTCCCATCATCTTTAGACATCTGCGACAGCTGTATACCGTCTTGGAGTTCATCACGTTGGAACTCAGTGCCCTACAGCGTAGAATATATTAGAAAAAAGCAAGGTAATGGTGCAGTAAATCACTTGTGTTCTACGCTGTTGGACAGCAAATTCTTTCCATTTAGTTACTAAATTTCGCCCTTGTTATCGCATTTACAACTCTTAGTCATATTGTCTGACGTCATAGTCGCCATACGCCTATTATGTGTGCATTTCTATCTGATAAATCAAAGAGGAAGACTCGCTTACTTACGACGAAGAGAGATCGAAAAAAAAATCCAAACAGGATAAAAAGATATCAAAAAATCTAAAGTGATATCAGATGATGAGGGCGACATTCCAACTGGAGATCATTTGTTGATCGTTACGTTATATGCTGGACCGAAGGTTGAAAAAATTATACATACATACATACATACATATGTTTAAAAATATTCTGTAAAAGAAGCCTGTAATTGAGTGTGTATGCAATAAAAGATGTGAAACTAAACTACAAAGGCATACCGTATGATTTAATTCCATTTGCAATTTTAAATTTTTCACAAGAACACGTCGTCCTGTCTTGCAGTTTTTGATTGTAATTTCGCCCAAACAAAAAACAAAAACAAAAAAAAAAAGGAAAATGAAAAATAATTTTTTTTCTTCGTTTCAGATTTTAATTTTTCAATTTTTCTTAAAGAAAGGAAACCAACTTTCTTTTTACACAAATACAGAAGCAAAACGAAGAGAAAAAAAAACTGACTTGACATTTAAAATTGATGGCTTAAATTTGCGACGTCATTCTTAACTCGTTGTATGTAGTATGTTGTGTGCCTGTGTGTGCATGTATGTGTGTCCTCTTTCTCTCTTATGGATATACGTGTAATATTGTAATAGAGAAATGAAGTGAATGAAGTGTATGGAAATAAGTTTGACAGTGTACGAGTATTTCAATTTATAATTCATTACGGATTACAAAACTGCTGCCGATGCTGCTGCTGTTTGAAAAAGTAAAAAAAAAAAATAGAAAAAATAGAAAAAAAGTTAAAATGAAAATAAATAGAATAAGAGTGGAAATTTGAAGCCATTATAGAGAAATCCTTAAAGTAAATAATCCTAAAGGCTAAAAATATGAATACAAAACTTTTTAATTGCAGCTGTCACAAGTTGAACAAAAAGAAACACGAAGGCAGAAACCAGAGAGAGGGAGAGAGAGAGAGAGAGAGAGAAGAAAAAACTCAGTAGTTAAAGCCTTTTAAATTATGAAAATTAAAAAGAAAATTACAGTTTCATTACCTTTAAATATTTTTATTACAATTGCTGGCAATTTTTCTTATTTTTTTTTTTTTTGCAAATAATACCAGGCATTGTACACGTTTTGGGCATTTATTTTCTTTTTTTTTTATAAAATTTTATTTTTTTTATTTATTTTTTACATTTTTAGTTGCCAGTCCTTTATTACAACAGATGAACTGTTGTAACATTACACAACCAAAAAAAAAAGAAGATGGGGCGCCATAAATCTTGGTAAGCCAAAATGCGTGATAACTTGTCCTTTTGTCGCTAAAACGCCTACGAATGCACAACTAACAAATGAAATTTCTGACAATAAATTTGGAAAATTAAAAAAGAAATTAAAAAAATCTCTTTTCAATTAATCTATACAATCTATACGGAACATAAATAAAAGAGACTTAAAGGAAATACTTTTTCAGTACACATAAAATGTCTCAAAAGAATCCTTTTCCATAAAGTAATGTTATCGATAAATGACATCGTTTACAATTTCAAAGTGACGTAATTAATAAATCAATCTTTAAAAGAGAATTTTAACTGAGTGAAAGGTCTGAAAAGAGCTTCCTTCAATATCTAATATCATCTGGACATTAATTTATAAGAATTCTTCAGATAAGTTTGTAGCTACGTTTCCTTTTAACAATAAAATCAAATGAAAAAGTACCTTTTCATACATAAAACTCAGAATAACAATAAAATATGGATACAAAACAAATCTCCTTACAACTTATAGCACTTATATCTGAATCTGACCGAGAACTCTCAGTAATCTGCCATTTTGATGCTTCTCGACCGCGTACAGCAGAGGGCAAAGCTACTCATTAATGACGGTAGAGCATCCAACTCTATTGATTCATTGTAGCGTTTCACTGTTCTATTGCTATTACAACGGATTTTGCTTGAGCGAAATATGCGGACTTTTTCCCGAGAATCATGTAATCGTACGTAATACTAGTCTTTCTCGCAGAGCATCACACAGACCGATAGAATTCATTCTTTAGCCTGACTATGCGTATATGGAACACGCTTCATTCAAAAGGTTTTTCCTGCCACTTATCATATAAAGGGTGTTTTTTATAGAGGTACTAGCTAATACCCTGTGTGCTTCGCTACCCCCATCGAAATTAAATACATAATACTTAAAAAATGTATTTATTTAGTAATTAAATTATACAATATTTCTTAAAGATTTATTTTAATTCTAAAATAATACATTAATGCGTTATTTATTTCTTACTGGCTAAAATTTAGTATATACTTCTTTTCTTAAATAAATAATTCTTATTCTAATGCCTTGGGATACACAATATTTTTGTTTTTCCCTTTGGTGCGTATACATATAAATCTGCGGGTATTCCTACTCGCGAACATGCGACGTAAAGCTGTCCATGTAAGAAACATGGATTTTCAAGATTAACTCCGTAAACTTGCAAGGACTGACCTTGAATTTTATTAAACGTCATAGCAAATACTATGCAGGAAATTCCAGGCGCTTGAAATCGAATGGCATCTCCAATGTGGTCATAGAAATACGTGGCAGCAATACATCAGTTCCCTTTAACTTTCCAGTTATAATGATCGCCTCAATAAGATTGTGCATCATTTTTTTTACTGTTAGTCGAGTGCCATTACAGAGACGTGGAGGATCAATATTTCTAAAATAATGGGAACACCGTTTTTAACTGTAAGTCATATGGTGGAAAGCCTGGTAAATCTAACGAATTTAAAAATTCGACTGGATAATTGACGACATCCTCAATATTTGAAACTGTGTCGATCGAGTTATAAGTTCTTAGATTCCCATCGATCACGCTCTTCCGATCTTTCATTTGCTCTCTGGGATTGCAAAATTTAACAAATAATTGTGTTTGCGTCGGTCACAGGTATCTTTTTTGATGAGCCTTGCAACTACTTATGTTATTTGAGAAAAATATTCACAGTTTACATTTTATTACTTTTATTTCATTAAATTTGATTAAACTTTCAAACTCAACCATTTAAGGGTCATATATGTACCTTATTATTGCATATTTCAGGATATAATAATTTCCACACTCACTAATCAGAGAATTTTTCTAATATTATTAATTAATAAGAATATAAAATTGTGTGTAATTACTTCACGTGAGAGGCACCACCTTCATATAGCTGGAATACAAAATTGTGGACTCTAGCTGTTATAGTTTTCTAGATATACAGATTTTAATAATTAGTTCATATGGAGTTTGCCACGACCCTAATGCTTAATCGCCCATTTTTAACAAAAATATTAATAACTGTTCTGGTGTTCTAGATATGCAGATTTTAGTATTTACTTCTTATGGGAGGTGCCACGCCCGCTTTTGCTGAACTCCCTATTTTTGTCCAAAATATTCATATTTAAACAAAAGTTACTTGTACACAATTTGGGAATCCCAGCTGCTAAAGTTTTCCAGTTATGCGGATTTTAGTATTTACTTTATATGGAAGGTGCCATGCCCTCTAATGATAGGTCGCCCATTTTTTGTCAACACAAAAGATATTCGTACAAAATTTGAGTAGTTTAACTGTTCTGGTGTTCTAGATATGCAGATTTTATAATTTACTTTATATGGGAGGAGTCACGCCCACTATTGCTAGTTCGCCCATTTCTGTCCAAAATATTTATATTGAAACTGTAGTTACTTGTACAAAATTTGGGGTATCTTGCTGATATAGTTTTTCCAATATACCCATTTTGTTATTATCTTACAATAGTAGGTAATGTAGTATATGTGGGAGTGGCACCTCGCTCATTTGAAGTATCGATATATAAAGTAGCCTACAACTCCTTCCAGGCATACAGGAAGATATTGTGAAAATTTTAAGAAAATCTGTCCAGACGTTTAGCCGTCTATAGACTTCAAACAAACCCACCAACAAATAAACACCCATTCATATTTGTAAATATATAAGTATAGATGTAAAATTCATTAAAAAAATTACATATGTGACGTATGAGTGATATCCAATTAAATTAAGTTTAATACGGCAAAAAAATCATAGAATTTTTATTGCATACTGTCAGGGTAACTATGCGTATGAGTAATATATTTCATATGCAATTGATATTAAGTATGTAGTATATGTGGGCATGGAGCTTCGCTCATTTGAAATTTCAACATAAAAAGTAACCTATAACTCCTTCCAGACATACAGGAAGATACTGTGAAAATTTCAAGAAAATCGGTTAAGCCGTTTAGTCGTCTATAAAGTCCAAACATACAAACAAACACACATTCATTTTTATATATAAGATAGAATTTTAAGTTGGCATTACTTTTCAAGATGGCGACCGATTTAACAGCTGTCAAGTGATTTATTCTCAGTTTGGTTTGGCAATTCATCATGAATAGACTCACGCCTGAACAACGCTTGCAAATAGTGCAATTTTATTTCGAAAATAATGGTTCTGTGAGGAAAACGTATCGCGCACTACGTCCATTTTATCGTCGACAAAATCGTCCATCAGAGCAGTTAATTCGATTAACCATGGAACGTTTTCGCACCACGTTTACTCTTATTGATAACTCGCATCCCCAGAGACGCTGTACGGTGCGTACAGAAGAAGCTATTGCTGCTGTAGAGCGTAGCATTGAGGAAGAACCGAATGAGTCCATCCGCCATTGAGCATAGGAATTGGATCTGTGTCCATCCACTTTATGGACGATTTTGCGGAAAGATCTTGGTTTGCGTGCTTACAAAATCCCACTCGTGCAAGAATTGAAGCCAAACGATCATCAAGTAAGGCGTAGATTCGTCGAATGGGCCAAAAAACAAAATTTCACGTTTTGGACCTTTGAATTAGCCTCCAAGATCTTGTGATTTAACACCGCTAGACTACTTTCTGTGGGGCTATGTAAAGTCATTGGTCTATGCGGTAAAGCCAGAAACGCTTGACCATTTGGAAGACAACATTCGCCGTGTTATTGCCGATATACGGCCACAAATGTTGGAAAAAGTCATCGAAAATTGGACGTCCAGATTGGACTACATCCGCGCCAGCCGTGGCGGTCATATGCCAGAAATCATATTTAAAATGTAATGTCACAAGATTATCTTTCGGATAAATAAAATTCATGTCAATCGAATAATCCATCGTTGTTTTATTGCAACTTAAAATTCTATACTTCTACAAAAAAACAAGTCTATTGTCCACATACTACTATTTTCTCCCTGTACTCCTTCCCATAACATATTTTCCTAGTTCCAACGCAATGTAGTGAGTATGTAGGGGCCATCCTCTGAGTGTTGGTCTCTCTCTCTCTCTCTCTCTCTCTGAATGTCTTCTTCTCTCACATTTTTTTTGAAATCGAAGTTTATGGAAAAACAAATCCTTGTTTTTATTTTTTTTTATGGAGTTTCAACATGGTTTTGTTTTGTTTTTCGCTTTTTTTTGTTTGTTTAATACTCTTGATATGATTTGACAGCTAATTTTCTGCCTGTCATTAATGTTTTTGCAAAAGCCATGCAGATGAGCAAAACAAACGTCGCTGTTACTTGGCCGTTGTCTTTAAATGGTGCAATGATGAGCGCTGAAATATGAAGGCGAAGTTGGCAGACAGTTGGTCTCTATTTATTAGACTCTATTAGAATGATTTTAAATATGTTCTCACAACACTAACCTACACAACTACTGCTATTACTAATTCTAATTTCATAGCTGCTGCTGCTTTACCATACACTTACAGATGAACATACAGATGCACATGAAAAATAATCATGTTGAGCACTTATGTAGTGTATGGCGTAGGTTGGACAAAAAAAAAAGGGAGGAAAAAAGGAAAACAAATAAAAAAGGGCACATCATTATTCGTCAAAATTGTAATCCAATTTATTAAACAACAACAATGACAGGCAGGATAACAGGCAACATTAAAAATAGAACGAAAAGGTTCTAAAAAAAACAAAGGGAAATTAACAAACAGCCAGAATAAAATCGATTTTAATACAACCATAATTTCCTTAAATCTACATACATACATACATATACATATATATATATTGGGTGGTATAAAAAGTATTAACGGTGGTTTTTCATTTTCTGATATCAATGGATACTACAAACACCAAAACAAGACAGATGCGACAGGAGTCGACTTAAATTATTCGTTAAAATTTTACACCCACTTTCTGGTACTTGAGACTGTCTAATGGTGAAGGTATAACACTGGCCATTTTATACTCACCTAGCAGCAATTCGTTTCCTTGCTGTTCGCATCTTCAGATAGGGCGTTTGATTTTCAATTGTTCCTTATCGTGATGACGGGTCGCTTTCGCATCGATTTTTGTAACGTGCGTGGGCTGACAACTACAACTCTTTCTTTCCACCTTCCTATAACCTATTTTCCTAAACCTGCACAATGCACTGCATGAGTAGGGGCCATCCCCTTAGTGCTGGTTTAAAAAAAAAAAAAAAAAAAAAAAAAAAAAAAAAAAAGCTGTCATGATGCCACCTTATACCTTTTTTGTTGATCAATTCTGGCCTTTCATTCCTGTTTGCGTTGTTTAAACGGTTGGCTAGTTTGTAGCAGCTTATTATGGATAATCTATTGCCTATCCTACTAAACAATTAAAAAAACTTTGTTTGTGGTTGTGGTTTTAAAGCCATTGTTGTAGTTACTCAACTGTCTTCGCCTTAAATCCAGCACAGAAAATCTGGCCAAGACTGGATAAGAGAAGCGCAGCAGCTCTGTTTAAATTCCAAAGAAGTAGACTCAGCATTGTTATCGGGGTTATTACTAGATATTTTATTATAGGAACGCATGCGAACCTTGCAAATGATTTTTGCAGAAGCTGTGGAGATGAGGGGGAGGATGAGACTGTTCTTCACCTACTGTGCACATGTTCGGCACTTGGTCGAAGGAGAAAGAGGCACCTGGATGCCTACTACATGGAGGATCTGGATGAACTGTCATGCATAGATATTGGCAGTCTGAGTCGCTTCATTGGAGGATCCGAGTGGTTCCTGGACTAGGGGCGAATGTGAAACTGTGGTATCACAATTTGTCCGCTCATCGAGGGGCCACAGCCACTTCCACCTACCTACCTACCTAAGTTTGTTTATCATTTCATTGATGGCAATTAGTGTCAATCATATATCTTCGTGTTATTTCTCAGGGGACCTGACCTTTTGTACGCAGTGTAATTTTGCCGTGACCATTTTCGTAATTATTTTGTTAAACTTAACCTAAAAACACTGTTTTTATTCGCATCTTGTTGACAAAAGTTTTATCAAGTTTATCTATTTTGTTTTGTTCTTTGTTTCTCTATTTGGAAATTTAATTTTTCGCCCAATTGAATTGATTTTCAAATTCGAGTTTAAGGACTCGTTGTAGCTGAACAAATATTTGTTTTCAATCGTATTGACTTAATGAACATTAAAGATAATTAAACAATTAATGTCCTTAATTTCGAACAAAATAAAATTATTTAATTGATTTTTGTTGTTGTTATTGTAAACGGTATTTTCGTTTAGAATAATTAAACAACCCACAGCAGCTGTATAGAAAGCAAATGAATTCGATGATAGAAAATCCAAAATCGAAATGAGAAGGGAAGTTTACCTTCTAACATCCATCGAAAACAGATTTTTACGTGAAAAATTCCAGTGCCACCAAACACCTTAGGTCGGAGTGGTAGCTCTGATATCAGAAAGCTCACTTGAGCACGCATAGCGGCCCGTTGTGATGCCACGGGTGAACGCAGTCCCTGTACTAACCAAGTTACACCAAAATCAGAGAAAAGGAAGAAGTTGGTCAGCGCAAGGCCTGCACAACAGAAGCACGACTACCTCGCACTGGAAAACCAGCCAGAAAGTTTGATGAACGAAGCTATATCCTTGATGTCAATAGATGATAGCTCCGTTAAGCTAACAAGGAATGGGGAGCCAAATAACCTATATCTACACCCAGCAAGAAACGGGCACTGGCAAAGAAAGTGAACAACAGTCTCCTCTTCCTCAGTGGACCTGCATCCACGGCAGAAGTCGTTAAAAGCGAGCCTCATTATTTCCGCGTGTCTATCCATGACGCAATGACCTGTAAGCACGGCCACTGAAGTCGAGATGACATCAGGACCAAGACCATGTAATCGGTTGGTACGCCTTCTATCCATCTTGCGCCAGGTGAGTCTAGCGGTGGAGCAGGACTCCTTATTGACCCAGAATAGGTTGGCGTCCCGAAAGAACATCCGCGCAATGGTCAACTTGGGATACTGGTGAAGCGCCCCGAGAGCCAAACACCTTAACAACTGACCAAATTTTATGATTAGAAAATTTGCTAATGAGATTGACACTTAAAATGGGAATTTTTTTTCAAATAATCATCCCATGAGCCTAGTCCATGATAAGCTAAGAAATTGAATAACTAAAATCCAAATTTTGTTACAAACGTAAGGACTATGTGCCAGTCGCTCATAATGGTGAGTGTAGTGGCTAGCAGAAGTACCAACACAATAATTGTATGGAACGATGATGGGAAAAAATGAGACGAACAAAATGCATGGCTTTGGAATACAATAGAGCCACACGCATATTTCAAATAACTGTCAAATGTCAGCGTTAAGCTTGATAAACGTCAGTTGATGACAGCAACAAGAAGAAAAAGAGCAAAAAAAATGGAAATAAGAAGTAGAAAAATATGTCACATAAAAGAAAACAAATATTTACCATTGAAAAGGGTCACCACCGAATGAGATGGGTTACAATAGGCACAAGTACATTAGGGTTAAGTCGTTAAAGCAAAATATTAGCGATTAAATTTCTTAAAAAAAGAAAACGTGAAAAGAGAAAGCGAAAAAAAGGGAGGAGGGAAAAGGGATTTAAAAAACCGTGTAATTGGCTGGTTATTATTTCCGGAATAAAATGGAAAAAAAGGAAAACTGAAAAAGCTATGTATATAAGAAAAGCATGCTTAATTAAGCAACCTTTAAGGAAATGACATTCATTGTTGATAAAATGAACAAATTCTGTGAATATGGAAAAGTGGTACACAAAGCCACTACCCACTTCCACAATCAAAAGGTGATTTAAGGGTTCATCAGTGTGTACTTACAGTTAAATGCAGCCTAAAAAGATAAGGCTTTTGTAGTATTTTAACTGAAAATGAACAAACAAAAGAGGAGAGTCATTATTTTAATGACTCAACCAATGATGACAATAATGTTGACATGCAATGAAAAGCGTACAGGAGTAAAATACAACAAAATATAAAAAAAGACAGTAAAAATTGACGGATAGTTGAGCAATTGGTTGGATAAACGAAATTGTAAGAAGGACATGGAAAATCGAAGTAGTTTCTTTATATAGGGTGTTTTTTATAGAGGTATAGAACTTTAAGTTGCAATAAAACAACGATGGATTATTCGATTGACATGAATTTTATTTATCCGAAAGATAATCTTGTGGCATTACATTTTAAATATGATTTCTGGCATATGACCGCCACGGCTGGCGCGGATGTAGTCCAATCTGGACGTCCAATTTTCGATGACTTTTTCCAACATTTGTGGCCGTATATCGGCAATAACACGGCGAATGTTGTCTTCCAAATGGTCAAGCGTTTGTGCCTTTACCGCATAGACCAATGACTTTACATAGCCCCACAGAAAGTAGTCCAGCGGTGTTAAATCACAAGATCTTGGAGGCCACTTCACAGGTCCAAAACGTGAAATTAGTCGGTCACCAAACATGTCTTTCAATAAATCTATTGTGGCACGAGCTGTGTGACATGTTGCGCCGTCTTGTTGAAACCACATCTCCTGGACATCATGGTTATTCAATTCAGGAATGAAAAAGTTAGTAATCATGGCTCTATACCGCGGATGGACTCATTCGGGTCTTCCTCAATGCTATGCTCTACAGCAGCAATAGCTTCCTCTGTACGCACCGTACAGCGTCTCTGGGGATGCGAGTTATCAATAAGAGTAAACGTGGTGCGAAAACGTTCCATGGTTAATCGAATTAACTGCTCTGATGGACGATTTTGTCGACGATAAAATGGACGTAGTGCGCGATACGTTTTCCGCACAGAACCATTATTTTCGAAATAAAATTGCACTATTTGCAAGCGTTGTTCAAGCGTGAGTCTATTCATGATGAATTGCCAAACCAAACTGAGAATAAATCACTTGACAGCTGTTAAATCGGTCGCCATCTTGAAAAGTAATGCCAACTTAAAGTTCTATACCTCTATAAAAAAACACCCTTTATTTATGGACAGGAAAAAATTACAGGCAAGCGACTATAGCTGCCCATACTTCTTTAACACACTTTGTAATAATAACAAGAAGTTGGAAGATTACAATTGTACAAGTTTTTGGTACTTTACAAAAAAAAAGTAAATAAAGTACTTTAGTCGGCGCCGCTAAAGTACTAAACGCAAGCAGTATGCCCAACGTTCGTTGTTTGTTTGTGGAATTGGTTTTGAAATAAATCATATTAAAAGTATTAAAAAGTTTTTTCTCTATTTTCTATTGTACAATTGCGAATAATTCTTTTTCCTCTCTCTCTCTCTCTCTCCCACTATACTAGTACTTGGACTCATAGTACAAGTACAAACCGTAATGAATGACAGTGAATTGTTCAACATGTCAAGTTTTTAACACCATTTCACTCTATTTGTCACTTCCTCTCGCTCGCTCTCTCTCTCTCTTTCTCTCTCTCTCGGTGTCTCTTTTTTTACGACTTTCATTTTTTTTCTCTATTTGCACTTGAGTACTTCCAAGCGAGCGTCGTCATCTTTCATTCCGCTTGCTTTCTCCAAGGGGATGGTTGTCACAAGCATATGCTGGAATTTATTTCTCTTTTAAATAATTTCATGCATGATTATATTCTCTTATAAATGTGACACTTTTTTTGTCAGTGCATGTATGTAAATAAATTATGTAATTAAATTAAATAGGAAATAAGAAATTAAATAAGAATGTTTAATACTTTTCAAGATCAATTGCGAATCAAGCCATGTTCTAATACGTCAGCATTATTCATCAATCGATACAAAAAGTAGCGGACAAAACAAATTCACAATTTTTTTTTTTTATTATCACTTAACACTTAAGGTATGGCCTCTACTTAGGCAGTTTGTTGTACTGATGTTAGGACAATGACATCTGCTAGAGGAAGGAAGTGGTCCACATACGAACATAATTTTCTTTGTAATGCATTGTACGATTCATTAGCCAATCGATCGCAAACAGACTCCGCGCTCAATAATTAACAAAACAAACGTTGAAATTTCAGGCAAAAATGGAGTGTCGACATAAATCTCAATATTTTCAAATCAATTCAATTTGGTTTAATAACTCTAAAATAACTATTTTTATTTTTGCCATCGTCCGTCCCCTTAGATGTGTTTACAAAATAATTTTCCACAATCAACTTTTCTTAAACTTCATAACATATTTGAGAATGAATAAATTCGTTTTCTTCATCTCAGCTATTATCACGCTCTTTCATTTCTATTCTACTCTTGTACTTGATTATCCATGTTTTCGATAAGGGCCAATCATTTTTGCCCCATGTGTGGTGCCTTTATTGGAACCTACGCTTCCTAAATTGGAAAGTTATCGAATTTATTACTTAATTTTTCTTAATAAATGTATGCATGTGAAACAGTATAGTCCTTAAAGTATTATTCCTGGAAAAATAAAAAAAAGGAAGTCTAGTCTGTCTCTTTTGCTTAACCGTCTTTAGGCTGTTTAATGATGAACAATTGTTTTTATTTTCGATTTTCGTTTTTTCTTCTATTCAATCTGAAGAAAATATCATTTCCATGTTCTGAATCTATAATTTTCTTAATTTTTGTTTTAAAATCCTTTGTACGTGATTGGACTATTTTGATGCTCTTCTCTAACTCTTACCACCTACACAAAGGAACACTGAAAAAAACAGTTATGCCAGGGCGCAGGCAAATTTCTAGTAAAAATCAATTGTCATGACGAATGAAACGAGAGAGCACAAAAAATGTAGGAAAATTAAGAAAAAAAATAAATGAAATTGTTTTTCGATTTGAGGCCTATGTACAGAGAAAAAAAAATTATAGAAATTGCTGTTGTTAATGCGTAAAGCAATGAAAATTTGAATTTTTGCATTTGCAGGGCTATTTATATAAAGACCATTTGAAGGACTATTTCAAAATATTTGAAGAAGCGTTGGGTTCATTCAAGTTTCTAATTCAGTTAAGCGATAAGTCGAACATCAGCCACACAAGGGCATACACATACATAATTGGCCATTACAACCCTTCAGTCAGCATTACGGCCTGGCTTCTCAACAGCACTCATGTTGTGTGCGCTAATTTTATACATGAGTAGGTCCCAAACAGTTTAAAGTCGTTTCCAACGACAGATTTTTGTTTTTGAGAAGCTTTTTCATGGCAATTTTTACTCTCAGAGTTTTTGCCAGAAATCTGCTGAGAGGGTGTCGCCGAAGAAATATTTTTTCATATTTCATTTTGATGTCTGACCTGGGATTCGAACTTGGGCCTTTCGTCTAATATGGCAACACACTACCTACTAGACCACGGCGACTTCACACAAGGGCATTGGAAACAATACTCTTCATGATAGTTTAAGTGTTTGTCAATTGGTATGTTATTCTTGTTTGGTATCCTCTCCTTTAACTTACCTATCTATCTACCTGGTTAAATTACTCGTTTAAATAATTTTTTTAATGAATTTTAAAAGAAAAAAAATAACAGCCACACTCTGAGTATCTTTGATTGACAGTGTCCGTTAATTGTTTGTCTCATACCGGCTGGCAGGAGCTTGTATTGATTACTGTCGTCTGTCGTCTGTACTCTGTTCTGTTCTGTTCCATACCCTCATCTCGACATGTATTTGCATTTCGTTAGTATTTTATAATTCCATCGTTTGTTCTTTTATTATTTTATTTTCCATTTGTTAATATTTATTTATTTCATTACCACTGCCGTCGACACTGCCATAGCCACAGTCACAGCCACAACCACCAACACCAACACCAACACCAACATCATTATGACAATTTGTGTCAAGTTCTGGCATTGGTTTGTCATTCCATTCGAACGAAGTACGGCGTAATAGTCCATTGGCCATTCCTTTTTTTTTGTTTTTGTTTTGTTTTTGTTTTTATCTTACACATGTGCAAATATTTCTTCCCGAGTTATTTATTTAGGACGAAAAACTGTTGAATGACCTCATAAAATGTTGTCTGGTGTTCCGAGTTGCGTATACAGTGTGTGCGTGCTTGTGTATGTGTGATAATTGAGTACAAAGAGTCCTTAAGCGTACTGTATTGTATTGTATTTAAAGACTCTCGTATTTGATTTTATTTTTTCGTATTCCCTGCAGGAACGTCTATAAAATATGGATTTTTGCATATTTTTGAAGCAAAGAAAAAAAAAATAAATAAAAACAACAACAACAAATTAGGAAATAAATGTGATTTTCGTTGAGATTATGGTTTTAATAATAAAGTAGAGAAAAAGGGCGCAATACATTTTTCAGCAGGAAAATTACATTTGCAAAGCTGCGCTATTAATATGACGTTTTTTATTTATTACAGTGTGATCTCGATTATGGCAACTTCCGATTATTGCAACACCCCCGATTTTCGCAGCATGTCAACCCACTACTCACTAAACTAGGGGCATAAATATCAAAATATATGACTAAAATGAAAAAAGTTACGTTCTGTATAAATAAAACAAATGCTGAGAGTTCTGTGGGAGCTAGAACCGATTTCACTGATTTTACTGTATAGCAAATATGAATGTATAAATCAAATCGGACCAAAGCATCTAAGAGTACAATAACAGGCTCGCTGAACGATCACAGAGGAGAGCAAAAATTCCGACTGTCATCACAAATTAATAGCGGCACTCAAAGTTTGCATTGCATTGAGAACAAGCTTATAAGGACAATGTATGTTTTTAACTCGTGTAAATGGATCTGTAGTCAAAAACTGGCTGTCAGGATGTGTATTTATAATGAATAAAACAAAGTTTAATGACTAGAGCGCTATAAGCGCTGCTAGATACATTGCTTCTTTTGATAGCTTTGAATATTTATGCTTGTGTATATTAGAAACATGAATCTGCATGCACAGCAACGTAGGCTGGTATTAGACTATATAAAGGGTGTTTTTTATAGAGGTATAGAACTTTAAGTTGGAATTACTTTTCAAGATGGCGACCGATTTAACAGCTGTCAAGTGATTTATTCTCAGTTTGGTTTGGTAATTCATCATGAATAGACTCACGCCTGAATAACGCTTGCAAATAGTGCAATTTTATTTCGATTTATTGAAAGACACGTTTGATGACCGCCTAATTTCACGTTTTGAACCTGTGAATTGGCCTCCAAGATCTTGTGATTTAACACTGCTAGACTACTTTCTGTGGGGCTATGTAAAGTCATTGGTCTATGCGGTAAAGCCACAAACGCTTGACCATTTGGAAGACAACATTCGCCGTGTTATTGTCGATATACGGCCACAAATGTTGGAAAAAGTCTTAGAAAATTGGACGTCCAGATTGGATTACATCCGTGGCGGTCATATGCCAGAAATCATATTTAAAATGTAATGCCACAAGATTATCTTTCGCATAAATAAAATTCATGTCAATCGAATAATCCATCGTAGTTTTATTACGTTTTATTTATTAAAGTTCTATACCTCTATAAAAAACACCCTATACATACCTACCAGATATCAGCAATGAAAAAACAAGCAAAAGCAAAAAAGGCAGAGCAACTTGCTCTGCTTCTAGTAACTATTTTAGTGTTCGTACGCGAATCATACTCATTTAGTGATTCTTGTATATGTTGACTTATGGAGAGTCGAATTCAATAACACATCATACGTGTTGTTAAGTATGAATATGATGAGTACTTCAAACCTTGAATTTGTGTAGATCAGTAGTATCAGCAATTATGAGTATGATTCGATTCTACTCATCTTTTTGAATACTCATTGCTGATCTCTGTTAAACACTACTATCCAATATACAGTGGAACACCGCTATTCGTCCGCCTCTCTATCCGTACAACTCGTTATTCGTACAGTTTTTTCAATTAAAATTTAACTCCCCATTCGTACATTGTTTCGCTATTCGTACTGCGTGCAACCATGTGCCACAGAGTGCATCTTTGCAGCGGCAACTCCACCAACTCCTGTGGTGGAAATTCGGTTAGAAAATTCGGGAGATCCCTGCACTTCTCATACTGCGTTTACTTTAACACGTGTTGCTTGTACTCATTTGCCTTTTTGCAGGAAGTGATTGAAGATGAGCCTGCAGAGGAAGAAGAAAACATTTCAACTAAGGAAATTAAAGAATTGTGTCACCATTGGGAAAATATAGAACACATTGTCCAAAAATGGCATTCAAACATAGCTGTGGTGAATAGGAGCGTTAACTTATTTAACAACAATGTGATGGAGCATTTTAGGAGGATTTAAAAAAAGACAAAAACAATCAACATTTGATTATTTTTGTGAATAAAGAATCAAAAAAGCAGAAAAAAGAATCAAGGGAAAAATCTTCTGACGTTTTTAATATAGAAAGTGACGATGAATTGTAATATGTAAGCAGAGTTTAAATAATAAAATACGTATTAAAGAACTACAAAATTGTATATGTTTTACTTCTACTGTTCAACTCGTTAGTTTAAATAAAGGCTTAGGAACGAATTAATTCAATTTATGATTCGCCATTCGTACAAATCGCTATTCGAACAGCCTGCTGGAACGAATTGTGTACGAATAGCGGGGGTCCACTGTACATTTTTGATTAAACAATTCTTATTTATTATAAACTTAATTAAAAACTTAATTTTCACTTACTTTTGTTTGTTTTTAAAATTTGATTTTTCGCTGATAAATCTGAAAATATATGTAGAAAAAGAAGAAGTTGAAAAAGAGAATATAATAAATTACAAAAACAATCATTAAATCAAGCATTTCATTATTCAATTATTTTTTATTTATTTTTTTTTTGTTTTGTTTTTGAAAGAAGGGATACAAAAATAGATTTTTTATTGTTGTTGGTATTATAAAATTCCACTTGTCCAAACGTGACACATTTAAAACTAATCAAATCAAGAGCTTTGAACGAAAAACGACAGAAAAAAGGGAAAAAATAGCAACAACAAAAAAAAAATTGCAAATAAAATGTGAATCAAATAAAATAACACGAGCATAAAATCTGCATTTTTCCATTTTATTTTATTTATTTTGTTTTTTTTTGTTCCATTAATTTTATTTCAATTTTTTATTATTTATTTACATTTTGTTTATAGATACACAAACAACATCCATAAAAAATATTGCAAAAAAAAAATAAGAAAAAAAGGATCAGAAAAAATGATTGTTTTTCTCGTAATACATTATTGTGGAGTATTTTTCTATAAAACTGATTACGACTATAAAAATAAATACAAATCATGTGTTATTTTATTTGTTTTTCAGGTTTTTATGTGCCTCGTTTTATTTTATTTATATAGTTTCTTAATAAAATCCATAAAAATCCTAATAATAGCATACAAGTAAAGTTACACAAAATATTACACATTGACTAACTGACTGACTGACTGTCTAAAGAAACGAAGAAAAAAAGAAATGTTTTAAAAAGGTTCTAAATAAATAAGGAATTAAAAATAGCTTTTATTTTTATCGAAATAATTATTCTTTTCAGCATTGTATACTATTTTCAAATACTTTTTCTGAAACAAGACAAATATAACAAGGACTAGTGGCACACTTACTTAACTGATCCTTACAACACTTTAAGTATACCAATAAGATAATAAGTATTGTTACAAATATGAAAAATCTAGATACTGGTATTTTGCTTTTACATGGCTTAACATTAAAATTATAAACAAAAGCTACAATAACAAAACAATGCAGTAAACAAACCTGTTTACAAATTATCGTGCTGCTTAATACAACAACAAACACCAGCATAGAAAAATGATAAACAATTAAACAAGAATACACGAACAACAACAGGCGAAGTGATGAACATTCATCAGACTATTTAGGTAGGTAGGTAGAGGTGGCTGGCAATCCAAGAAACATTCTTGGATGGACTACCTTAGGCCGCATTGGGCCCATTGTGCTACCACAGTTATCCGTCATCCCCTAATATCAGACTGATTACTCTGCAATATAAAATGTAAGGCAAAACATGCGACTGAGTTAGTGAAGTTCAGTCAGTCTTGTAATCTCCGTTACAAAGATCTGTCGAATAATTGTCTAGTAATGGTTATTGCTTATGCAAAGGGTATAAACAGAAGATTAACAAAAAAAAAAGCAATTGTTGTTGTTTACATAAAGTTGTGATCAGTAGCACACAGAATTGTGCGAATAATAAAGAATTTTAGTAAAACTAAACACAAATTAATTTTTATTTTATTTGCAATCTACGGGCTCATATTTTAAACGTTTTTAAAAGGTAAAAACGCAACAATATATTCATAAAAATATAATGCACGAATAGTAGAGGATATCCCCAGAGATCGCATTACCGCAAGGATTTCTTCTATCGCCAACATTCTTTATTTAACTTATAATCCTGTCTACTCTTTTGCAGATGCCTGGAATATTTGGCCGAGACGTTGGAGATTGAAGCGAAAAGGCTTAATATGAATGACACTCTCACATCCGATCTACAGTCAATCTTCGAATGGAGTCGTATGCTATTGAATCACCTGTAGTTATGAGAGTTAGAAGCTCTTGACGTTCTGGACATGCAAATTCAGTGTGATGTTCGCTGAAACCGGCACATTTTTCCAGTGTGAAAAGTAGCATTCAAGTGCCGATTTCTTAAGACGGTGTAAGAAATACTTAACACCATTTAATCTTCGTATGCGTCGGTGCCTCAAAGTCTATTTTAGGCTTCTTGGCCGCATACAGTAGAGGGCAAAGATACTCGTTGATGATAGGGCATCCAAACTCTATTGATTCATTGCAGCAACATGCAATGTGACTTGTGTTTCACTATTTTATCGCTACTATAAGGGATTTTGGTTCCCCAAAACCGTATGTTCATCTTTCCAGCAGAGGCAATGCGTTTGTTGTTGATTGGCGGGTGGCTCCCACAGTCTGTATAACAGACTAAACTCATTCTTTAGTCGGACTCCCTTCATGCAGAAGTCTTTCCTGTTACTTAATATATAAAGAGATATAAAAAGATTCAAATCCAATGCCCACAAACAGTGTTCCCTCTGTTCGCCTTCCCATAACCTATTTTCCTAATTCCAAGACAATGTGCTGCATGGGTAGGGGTCATTCCCTGAGTGTTGGTCTTGTAAATAAAAAAAAAAAATTCGAATACGATACCTAGCAAGTTGGTTTTCAAGTATGAAGAGGAGGAAGGAGTATTAAACTATTTTCTCTTAAGATGTATAAAGAGTCCTTCTCGTGCTGATGTTCTTTTCCTAATTTATTATTTACTAAGCTTTAACTAAATCCTTTACTATGTGGCTGTGGCTGTGGCTGTAACTGTGATTGTGGTTGCATTAAAAAAGCATTCTCGTTGATAAAGATAAAAATAATACAGATTTTTCATTTATTTATTATTTAAATAAAATTTATTTTCTTTTGGGAAAGCAAACCAGGATTTCCATGTAATATCCTTTACTGTACACCAAAAAAAAAAAAAAGAGAAAAAAAAGTTGAAAATATATACCAAAGCCAAGAGCATATTTTTATTTTTCTGGTTGAAATATTTAAACTTAAGCCATGATGAAAAGGGGCATACAGGATATTAAGCTGGTGTGTGTTTTGGCTTTATGTGATGACAACAGAAAATCCTTTTTAGCCAACCATATGGCATAGTAGATGGCATACATATCTTTGAATACGTAATAAAATTCTTTTCTGTTTTTTTTTTCATTCTCTTCTCTTTTAATTTCATATTTAGATCACCTTAAATCTCATGAGGTATGTATGTATGTATGTATGTTGTGCATATTGTTCCGTGAAAAGCAAAACAAAAAATTAAATTGACATGGCATGACTTCCCTCCTTTTAATTTTGTCGTTATTATTGTTGTTTTCTAATTTTCCAGAAGTTTTTTTTGTCTCATTTTTTTTATTGTCATTGTCCTGGCATTTGTCATAAAAAACAATAAACTTTTGCTCATAAAGTCCTTGTGTTATGTCCTCTAACTTTTCTGTTCTTTTCTTCTATTTTTGTTCTGCCAGTTTAAATATACAATAGGCCTTGATCTCTTGCCTACTTTCTTTAGCCCCTCCTTGTGTTTGTGATGGGGGAGTGGGTTGGTTTACTCATATGATGTGAGATTTATAGTCTGATATTTGAAATACAATATTTGCTCAAAATCTTATTATTTTTTTATGTGTGTTTTCTCTAGTTTTTATTGTTGTTTTAAGGGGCTTAACAAATAATTGTCTCGTTGTCTCTTCCTTACTCTCTCTCTCGCTCGCTCTCTCTCTCTGTTCCTTTGTATTTGGTTTGTGTAACTGTCATAAAATTTTATTATTGTATTTGACGTTTATTTTATGACAATTTTTTTTTCTCGCAACTTTCGATTTGATAACATTGTAATGCGGCTTAGAATGGGAAAAGTTTATGAAATTAGAAAATAATTCAAAAAGTTTAAGAATTTTCCAAACGCGAAATTGTTGTTATAAATTAATTTCAAATGTCATTCGCCATCGCTGGACTGTACAATGAAATAACAGTGGAAGGAACTTTAGTCGGAATGCTACATTGACCAGGTATATGTATATATAAGTTCCTGTTGTTCCTATAAGGATCATAGGGCCTTAACGATTTCATTCCATTCATGTTTATCTGCTGCTACGATCTCCAGCTCGTTCCACGTTTTGTTGACTTTGGCTGCTTCTCTATCTAATTGTCGACGCCAGGTGTGACTCGGCCGACCTTTCCTGCGGCTGCCTTATGGATTCCAGTCTATTGCATTTCTGGTGATGTCGGGGTTTTCGGTCTTCGCACGGCATGCCCAATCCACCTCCATTTCCGTTTCCGGATTTCGACTTCAACTCGTGTTTGTCCGCACTCGGTCCATAGGTGTTCGTTTGTGATGGTGTTTGGCCAGAACATTTTTAGTATGCGACGTAGACAACGGTTGATAAATACTTGTAAGGCATTAATGTCGCATTTGTTTGAGTTCCAGGACTCGCATCCGTAAAGCGCAACTGATTTTACGCAGCTGTTGAAGATGTTGATTTTGGTACGCTTTGAGATATGGGGAGACTTCCATATGTGTTTTAATTGACCGTAAGCTTGCCTGGCCTTGCTAATGCGGTTTCCAACGTCCTCTCTAGAGCCTCCGCTTTTTGTTATTATGCTGTCCAAGTAACAGAATGATTGTACGTCTTCGATAGCATAAATTGTCGTGTATTTGTTGTGTTGATTCTCATGGTTTTCGTTTTTGACCACAATTTGCAGATTCGGCTTCAATGTTATAAAGCTTTGACTGCATATCGTCGAATCTGTGTGAGAGCAAACAAATGTCGTCTGCGCAATCTACTTAGATCTTTGAGGCAGCCGTTTAGTCGCCAGGTGATGCCTCTTGGTATTGCTGTGACCTTTTCCATGATGCTGTCGATTACTACATTGAAGAGCAAGGGGGTTAGTGGGCATCCCTGTCGTGCACCCACTCTGACGTCTATTGGACAGCTGATTGTGTCCTCATGTAGGATGCGGCATTTAGCATTTTCGTATAGCGCTTTAATTAATGTAATAAGCTTTTCTGGTATTCCCTTGCAAACGAAGTGCGTTCCATATTGCAGCGTGTTGAATCGAGTCAAATGCCTTCTCAAAGTCAATGAATGTTAGATACAACGGGGAACGCCATTCGACTGATTGTTCCGTTATTATTCTAAGGCTATTAATATGGTCGATACCAGACTTACTTGCGCGGAAACCTGCTTGCTCACTCCGAATATCGTTGGACAATGCGGTTGACAGACGTTTGTTTATTATATTGGCAATGATCTTGTTTACCATGCTCAGAAGAGTAATACCTCTCCAATTCTTGCATTCTGTCAGGTCTCCTTTCTTTGGGATCTTAATTATGATACCCTCTTTTAAGTTGTCGCTTAAGTGATTGGTGTCCCAGAACTTGTCTATTATGGATTGTATGAGTTGAGCACTTATAGCAGGATCCGCCTTTAATAGTTCTGGCGATATGTTGTCGATTCCTGGTGCTTTGTTGTTTTTAAGTGCTTTAATTGCAGTCTCAATTTCATTTGTATTGGGTTTATTTATCGATATGTCCTGTCTTTCAGTGTGTTGGGGGCAAAGATATGCTGATTGCTGTATAGTCAGCTGAGTAGTGTTTAGCATTTTCTCATAATGTTTCACCCATATATCAATGTGACCGGTTTTCGATGTGATTATCTCTCCTTGATTGTTTTTTAATTGGTTTGCTTGAGTTGAAGCTCTTGCATCCTAAATGCTTTGTGATTCTGTAAAGTTCGCGGCTTCTATGGGACTCGGAAGCTGCTTGGGCTTCTTTGGCGAGATCATCCACCCAACTGCGTTTGTCTCGTCGAGCGCTTTTCTTGACCTCTTTATCGGTTTGTGTGTATATCTCTTGCCATCTTCTCTTTTCGTTCCTAGTCTAGGCATTATTGAGATTCGCTTTACATGTTCTTCTGTTTGTTATTAAGTTCCAGGTTGCATCTGAAATCCACTCTTTTCACTCCGAGATTCTGTATCCAATGTTTTCTCTTGCGGCATTTGTACCAGCTACCCAGCATAAATTCACCTGATAATCTGGCATAACACCGCTTAGCAGCCTTTTACACTTACAGATCAGTTATGACCTAAAACTAGGTCCCCTCAAAGCCTTTAGTGTTGCCTGATTATCCACACATGGCTTATGTATGTATGTATACTATGTATACAGTAAACCCTCCTGTAACGCGGTACTATCAGAACGCAGTTTCCATATAACGCGGAGCTGAAATTCTGACAGCATCCTTATGTATGTACATATATAATTTTATGTACATATATGTATGTATGGCCATTGAATTAATCTGATACATACATATGTACGTAAACTTCAGATGTTTTCGCAGCACATGGTTCTATACATACGTAGATACAATAGATTTTGTTGTGTGAAAATGAAAGCATTTGTTTACACACGCAAATTGTACAGCTGCTGGGTTGGTTGGGTTGCTTTTATGTATGGATTGTATGGATATCGTAAAATCAGTTTCCATTGTAAACAAATCAAATGAAATTGCGACAAACACATCAACTGATCTGTTGGATTTATATGTTCTCCTCTCGTTTTTTTTTCATTTTCTTTTTTTTGTTCTTGTAATCACTCGTAATCAAGCGGATAATCTTTTTGTTTTTCTTTTAAAATTTCGAAAACAATTGTTGTTTATTTTTTTATTTTTTTTTTTATTTTATTTGTTGTTTTATTTCGATCGCGCCAAACGAATAATTGGCTAAGGGTAGAGTAGCATTGTGTGTGAAGGGAGGGGGAGGAGGATAAATAAAATGTTTATTCCCAAGTGAATTAAATGAAGAAAAATATAAAACCTGGGAATCATTATTTATTTACTTAAATGTAATAAATCAGTTGTTATCGTCTGTCTTAAGTAAGTATTTCGTTTCTTTTTTTAATTTTTTTTCGTGAAGAAAATTTTCTAAATTTGTAGACTTTTATGCATTCACTGTGTACACATGTAATATCCTCTTCCGGATTATAAGATTAGCTAGTAGCACATCACTTATGTACGTGCAATCATGGTTTTTAAATGAATTTTTATCTTTAAACACCTCAAGTACCGCCCAAGACAATTCCTCTCAAACGTCTCAAGCTTTCAAACGCCACTCGATAATATCAGAGAATAAATGTTTATTCTTCTACAACAACAACAGTTCTAAACAAAATTACGCACATTTGTTTCGTTTCGTTTCGTCTCTTCTCTCTATCTCAGAAATAGAAAATCTATTTGATCTTCACCTTTAGCGTTGTTGCTTTGCCCGGCATTAACGTCAGCAATTTCAAAATCAAAATCAAAATAAAAAAAAAAAACAATCCGAAACGAAAAAAAAGTGTTGATCAGTGTAATGAAAATGCATGAAACGCTGTAGAGTAGCAGCAGTTTTATTATGATGTAAAGGCAGGTAATGGTTTCACTCAACACACTAAATGAATTGATGTTGCTTGTCTTGCTATTTTTGTTTTATGTTCTTGTTATTGTTATTGTTGTTGTTGCTTATAAATATAGACTCTATTCTTCCAAAATATCCATCTGTTGTATTATATGTATATTGTACGCCATAAAGTATATCTTTTAATATAAACAAACAATAAATGAAAATGGCAACAAAAAAAAAAAATAATAATAAAAAAATATGACTCTACATGATTAACATTTCCTCAATGGGATGAAGATGCTTTACAAAGTAATCGAGTCAACAACAATTCAAATGCTGACTGTCCAAATCCTAAAGCCATTAAGTCAGTCAAATAGTCTCGCCAGTACTGAAAGAACCCAGCAAACATTTAACGTGTCTGTTTAAGCCACACGAGTTTTGTATTTTTTTTTTTGGCAATCGCAATAAACTTATTGTAAAACATTAAATAATAAGAAGAAAAGTATCGCACATAACAAGGAGAAAGGTTTCTAATTAGGCTAACATAGAATACCAATTGTGCCAATAGATTTCATTTAATTAAAAGCTGACAATGTATGTACATTAAAAGGTGTATCTATCCCACTCCTTCCCGAGTCTATACCCGTTAATGTTTTTTATCTTAATTTCAGACAATTCCGTCTGCGATATCGAGAATGGATTTCCGGTTTTTATTACATATGCTTTCATGTACATAAATACTGGTCAGTGATACATTAATAGATAGACGGTCTCTTCTTTAGAAGGCGACAGCTGTTTACTTAATTATTAAAAAGTAGTCAATAGAATCCATTGTTACAATATAATCAAAGAGTACTGTAGGAAAAAAGACTGAGTAGAGTGGTCATTACAATCTTAAGCCTAATGTCTATCTTTTAGATTTAAAACAAATTTGTTTGCATTGCTAGCTAGCGTCGTCAGATATTTAGCGAATTGCATTTTTTACAGTAAATTTATCGATGACTTGCATATTTTACAGTAAGGTTGTCGATGACTTACATATTCTGCAGTAAATTTGTCAATGACTTGTATTTTATGCAGTAAATTTTTCGATAATTTACATATTCTGCAGGAAATTTGTCAACGACTTGTATTTTCTGCAGTCAATTTATCGATAACTTGCATATCCTGCAGTAAATTTGTCAATGACTTGCATTTTCTGCAGTAAATTTATCGATAACTTGCATATCCAGCAGTAAATTTGTCGATAACTTTCATATCCTGTAGTAAATTTGTCAATGACTTATATTTTATGCTGTAAATTTATCGATAACTTGCATATCCTGTTGTAAATTTGTCAATGACTTGCATTTTCTGCAGTAAATTTGTCGATGACTTGCATATCCTGCAGTAAATTTGTCAATGACTTCTATTTTGTGCAGTAAATTTATCGATAACTTGCATATCCAGCAGTAAATTTGTCGATAACTTGCATATCCTGCAGTAAATTTGTCAATGACTTGTATTTTCTGCAGTAAATTTATCGATGACTTGCATTTTCTGTTGCAAATGTTTCAATGACTTACATTTTCTTCACTAAATTTATCGATAACTTGCATATCTTGCAGTAAATTTGTTGATAACTTGAATTATTTATTGGATAAAGTTGATCAGATCAAATATAAGGACTTATTGCGGTCTCTCCTGTTTCCAGATTAGTTGCTAATTACTCTGATTTTTTAATGTCTTCATAAATAAGGTGTGTAATATTCAAAGGCTTATCTGGGATTAAAAGGTTGCCGCGTTTTGTTATATCCAAACAGACTATTCCACTACTCTTAATAAAAATTGTATAGATTTTTCGATTTTTTTGAAACAGAGTGCATTAGCTCGAAAATTATTTTTTTTTTAATTTAATGAAGTAACGGAAAAATGATGTAAAATACCAGTAATTTTCTAAAAAAAAAATATAAATTTTCATTTCAGTCAGCTTATAGCGGTATCCTCGTATAGGAGAAACAAAATTCCTGTACATCCAACGTGATAATGAATATGATTTGCTCTGACGTCAGCATTTAATGAAAAAGAAAAACAAAAAAGTACGATGATGGGCACAACAATAACAACAGCATTGACGACTTCTGATGATGATAATGGCGATGGCGATGATGATAATGAGAATGAATGGACGGATGAATAGATGAAATGGTTGATGTTTTTAATGCCAGATGATGATGAACATGTACGGTTAGTTGTAAAGTTCTTATTTGTTTTTCCAGATTTTTTGAATGAAAATCAAAAATTTGTTTTTTTTTTCAAGAAACATACTCAAAGATTTTTAAAGGAGCACAACAGAAAAGTAGCAACATACAGACAGTAAACGGATGTACAGACAAATTTTTTGTATTAAAAATTATCATCACAGGGTGTCCGGAAAAATATAATTGTTTCTTCTTCTTTTTCTTGGTTGTTTTCGCTCTATTTTTTTGATTAGAGGAAGACAAGTCTGAAATTGTGAAAGTACCGGCCCCCCTGCTGCTGCTAAAAAAAAAGAGATTTTATTGTAATGTAATTTGAAGGCATTTTGTTAAATAAGATAAGATGTCGGACAATGTAACCGAATGTTTAAAGGAAGGTAAATACATAGTTATTTAACTTTTACTGGGGTATAAAAAAAGTACCCCTGCGTTTCGCATTTGCGTTATGCTCATATACATACATGACTACACTAATTCGTTTGAAATTCAACGAATACATATTTGAAATGCAATATTTTTGTGTACATATTTCTGTTGAGCCTTCCTGATTGCTATGCTAGTCTAGAAAATAGTGAACGCCCGTGAATTGTTGCTCAATTACGTGTCTGATTTATTATTATTGTCGTGCCAAGATGCCATATCACTGCGTCCAAACTATCTATTGTGGGATATCCCCAAAATGTCTTCTGCAAGCAAAATTCTGAATGCTGTTTGGTGCCAATATGGAAAATTCCCTGCCCAGCACCAATGATATGTGTCGCCGGTCTCAAGCAATTGGTCTGATGATTCATCATCTTTGCGTCTCTATGTCTTTCGCTTCATTTAATGTACGTTTCAAAACATCTGTCCTCACGCCGTCTAAAGTTTCTGGCGCAATTAGGGTCGCGGAAGCACCCCATCTTCCCTATTCTAGTTTTTACATTCCAATGTTAGAAATGCACTTCAACCTCATCGGCCAGTCAATTGGAAAAATGAATTTCTGTTCTGTTAAATCTTATCAACCTCTTGGACTTCAGTGTTTTTTTTCTTCTTTTTTTGAAGACTATTATCTTAAGATTTTATTTTGTGTAAATCATGTTTTTATATTACTGTGGCTAACGATATGTGCATCTTTATCAAAAGCAAAAAAAAAAAAAAACGCTACGTTATACTGCCTCTGAAATAAATTCAACTTTAATAGTGTAAGGCCATGATGCGCATCACAGGTGTGAAAACAAAACAAAAAATTAAGTAAAACTAAAATAAGAAAAAGAAAAAAAAAAGAAAAATGTTTCACGCACTTATTCATACCATTTTAAACATAATGATTATGAAAAAAGAAAACATACTCAATTAGTGACACATTATTTTAGAATTTGAATCATTTCGTCAACTAAATTCGAAATTTTTTTTTAAATGTTAGATATTGAATTTATTGAAGACAAAAACCATGTGCAAAACATACATACATACATAATTGGCCATTACAACCCTTCAGTCAGGATTACGGACTAGCTTCTCAACAGCACTGATGTTGTGTGCGTTAATTTTACACATGAGTGGCGGGACCTACAGTTTAAAGTCGACTCCGAACGACAGATTTTTTTGAGAAGCTTTTTCATGGCAATTTTTACTCTCAGAGTTTTTGCCAGAAAGCTGCTGAGAGGAAGTCGCCGAAGAAATATTTTTTCATATTTCATTTTGATGTCTGACCTGGGATTCGAACTCGGGCCTTTCGTCTAATATGGCAACACACTACCTACTAGACCACGGCGACATATGAACGTATATCTGTTCTCTGCTGTGAATTATTAATTTTTGGCTATTAAATGACAATTAAGGGCGCATTTAAAAATCTTGACGCAAAACGAAAACAAATGCTTTAAAGTTTCTTCCCGCATTTTTATTTAAAGTTTTCTTTTGTGCTCAATTTAACACAAAAAAAATCGCTTTTCTAAGAAACCCTTTGGCGTTTAAAGTTTTACGAGGTCACTCGCAAAAGTACATTGAATCTATATTTGGAATGCTCGAAAAGAGAATAAACGAACCAAGAAGTATCATGTCGCCAAAATCACATTTATACACTTAAATAATTTTTTATGTTATCTGTATGCTATACATATGTAAGTACTTTTGGGTGTGTGTGTGTGTGTGTTTGTGAATTCCCTATAAAATAATAATGCGTTTTTATTTTAAGACACAAGCTTAAATGTAAATCCTTTATGACAGCATTCATGTATTTGTTAAAGTTTTTATTTACACCGCTTCATCTCTCCTCTCCTCTCTTAGTCCAACTCTCTCTCTCTCTCTCTCTCTTGCCGAGTTTAAAATGTATAAAGTTTAGTTGAGCATAAATTGTGTATTGAAAAAAAAAAAAAACAACAGAAACAAGAACACACGCATACATTTACAATTTGTATGTGTTCTATGCATGCATGCTTGCATGTTTGCATTTTGATATGAAAGCAACAACACTTGCATGCGATTAGTGTGAGGAAATGTTTGAGAGAATATGCTTACAAGTATGGCTGGCTGTAAACTTGTCTTCGTTTGTTACAAATTGTTATTAGCTGTTGTTATTGTTGTTTGTTTGTTTGTGATTTTTTTTTTGTTTTGTCTGCACTTCTTATATCTTTTTGTTTCTCATCTTATACACAGTCTGCTTTCTCCCGCTCTTAACGTTGCTGTGTGTCTCACTGTTTTTGGCTTAAGGAATATTTTATTTAAGTATGTATGGTTTTTTCTTTTAATACAAATGTTTTAGCACAATTCCCGTTACATATATTCAAATATTAAAAACAACAATATGTATGTAGGAGAGAGAGAGAAATGCATATTTCTCTCACCTCTCATGGTTAGCATACGTGTATGTATTCGTTATTATTTATTTATGCTGCATTTAATTTTGTTCAACACTTTCTTGTGTATGTTAATAAATACATACATACAAAACAACATACATATGCAGCAGTAGTTGCAACAGCAACAAATATCGCTTTTTAGTGCAATGCCAAGCTTGGGTGTTTCGTATTCTTTTACCTGATGGTTGTTTGTACTTTTTTTTTGATTATTTTTTCATTTGGTTTGTGGTCTTTTTATGTAAATTTTGCGTGTGCGTGTGTGTATAACTAAATTATGCAAGAAAATCCCGCAAAAAATAAAGTGATGAGTGATGTGAGCTAAAAGACAGCTGAACTAGTGTACATTTTATTCATGAGCCAAACAATATTTTATTTGCATAAAAAAAGAAAAAAATTAAAGAAAAATAATAAAAACAAAAATAATAAAGGCCAGTAAAAGTAAACTTGATAAAACAATACGAGATAAAAACGTATTTTGTTTCAGAAAATAAAGATAAGAAATGAAGACAGAAATGAAAAAAAAAACAATGAAAACAATGTCACTCACTCATGCCTCATGTCATACAGAATTTAAAATGTTACTCTATGTGTATGTGTGTGTGTGCGTTTTCTAATTACATATTTGGGCAATTCACACAACTTTGTATGCTGTATGTTGTATTGACTACATTTGTTTGTTTGTGAATGCTCAATGCTATGCCGTATTGTGTATTTCGTGGCATTCAAACAATTTGATAGCCCGAAACCAACACAACATATGAAAACATATACACATTTTTTTCATTCACACAATTTGATAGCACGAAACCAATACAACTTCCAAAAACATAGGAAAAAAATGTGTATGAGTGTATCGGATTTTTATATGAAAATTATCAACAACAATCATACACTGTTGTATGTTCTTCCAACAATACAATGAATACAACGATACAAAGGCTTGTGTGAATTGACCAAATATTTTTAAATTTATTCTCACAAGCATACTCGTAGTATAGGAGGAGTATAGGAGGAGAGCAAATGCTGAAAGAAGATAATACACGAGAAAAACGTGATACAAAGAGTAAACATCTGATAAGAAATTAAATTTTTTTTATTCAAACATTTTTATTACAAGCCAAAATTATTTAATCATTTTGAGGTTGTATTGTAGACAGAAATTCTATCACTGTTAAGCCTGTATATACCACTAAACCACTTACGATTAGTGGAACGTATTTTTTCATCGTAAAACCGAACCGAAAAAAAATGAAAATTTGCAAAGTTGTTGTTTTTTTTTTAATAAAAAAAACCTATTTTTTATTGTATTTTTCAAAGTCATTCAAATTACTGTCTGTTGACAGTAAAATGTTCGTGTCGTTAATTGGTTTTTCTTAAATGCTATGCGAGCATTAAACACTTACGTTTTTTATATCCTGAAAACATTTTTTAAATTGTGGACATGGCATGACGTATTGTAGCTCTTCTATGTATTCAACTGAATTGAAGTGAATTTAATGGCAAATAAAAGTACAATTCAATACAGCAAACGAATTGGGTCAAGAGAACTTAACATTCTAAACAGCGATAAACGTTCTCAAATAAAAACATAAATGCTGGTGGAATTTTTTTTTCTAATACAAAAATACTTTGAACCGTGTAACTCATATTGGACTTTACATCGCTGAAAATGGTCAGCTTTTGAAATAGCCAAGCCTCGTGCAATCCCTTGACTTTTCGTACATCTTGGAAGGCCGAGCACAAAAAATAACAGTCTAACCATCATGTAAACTAAACATTTTACAACAACGTCAAGCATAAGTGATTGAGGAACAATTTGCAGTGAGCTGGTGCATACTTAACAATAAAAATGTTTGACAGTGTGATTAGTAAAGTCGGTTAAGGTGACATTTACTAGGTGCTGATTCGCTACGGCACAACTCTTATTACAGACTTATATTGTCAAGCAATTGCCCACGAGCGGTTGGCTTCAGGCAGTAGGAGACGGAATGTAATACATCAGGATCATTTCGGGTGAAACACATTGCTAGTGCTTGTCTGGGCGATACATTTGTATTCATTTTATTGTTTAAAACGTGGCCCAACGAGAAGGGAATATTTCCTATTACTGCCTATAGGCAGAAATTCGCCTAGGAATAGAAATTCGCATGTGTAATGGTCGTTTTAGAGTTTAAAAATACAATCTTCGAAGAGTTCGATGTTTGTAGTGTGATATACAGTGGTGGCCACGAATTTAAGACACGACATATGACAGACTTATTTGTGATAATTGAAAAATCTCAAGAAACCCATGATATTTTGGAAAAATATACTTTGGAGCGACGAGTCGAAGTTTTGCCGTTTCGGCTGTGATGGAATGCAGTACGTCTGGCGCCCTCCAAACCTAGAGCATCATCCAAAGTACACCCTAAAAACAACATGGTGGTGGAAATGTGACGGTGTGGGCAGCATTTTCCTGGCATGGTGTAGGTCCCATTTACAAGATAAATTCTAAAATGGACCAGCATGTTTACATAAATATTATAACAGACACAATGATACCATTCGCTGAAGACAACATGCCTCTAATATAGAAATTTATGCATGATAATGACCCTAAGCACATTTCACGTCTAGTGAAGAGTTGCTTAGAGGAAAACGATATCATTGTTCTTAAATGGCCAGCTCAATCCCCGGACCTCAATCCAATTGAGAACCTGTGAAATGATGTTGAGGAATATGTACGAACAGTTAAACCAAAGAATTCAAGCGATTTGTGGGAAGAAATCCGAAGGGCTTGGTATGCAATTCCAAAGCAACGTTATGTGGCATTAGTCGAAAGTTTACCCGGGAGATGTGCTGCTGTGAGCAAAAATAAAGGATTTCCCACTAAATACTATGATTTTTTTTATGAAGCTGAGCTTAATTTAGAGAATAGTGTTATATTATGCCTATGTCTTAAATTCGTGACCAGGATAAAACTTGTGTTTATGCATATAATATGTAAATAAAAATTTTTAAACGAATATAGGTAAGAAAATATTGTTAATTTTTCTTCATAACATTACTAAAATCCTAAAAAAATATCATGGACCCATAATTTTTTCGATAAAATGTAAAAATTATCACAAATAACTCAGTCATATGTCGTGTCTTAAATTCGTGGCCACCACTGTATATTAGCATATACATGTCTATGTATGTATGTGTGTATTTCTAATTGATTGACTTTACATTCTCACTCTCTCTCACTATATCTTCTTCTTTCCTACTTTCTTATTAACACTCTTTACGTACATGTGTTTACAAATACAACACAGAAGGTGTTTAAACATATTTCTTTAATGCGGCAGTGTCTGTGTGTGTGTGTGTGCGCGTAGAAATCAAAATCTGTTCATTTTGTCCATCCTTAGCATAGAAATTTAATGATACTTATCGCCCGCTCTCTTTTACAATAATAAAAACAAAACAAAACGAAACGAAACAAAGCATATTTAAATGTCGATAATTGTTAATTGTTTGTGTGTTTATATCATTTGCATCAAAAAGAAAGCAATACAATGAAACATTTGTATGTGAGTGAGAGTGTTAGTGTCAGAGTTGAGATTATTTATTCATAATTTAAATAATTTTTAATTAATTTACCTTTTAGGAACACTTTTATTCCCAAGTTTTTCTACGAGTTATAAAATTTCATTTAAAATTCCATAAACCAACGTATGAGTGAGTGGGTGGCCTGTAAAAGTAAGAGAGAGAAATTGTTTTCTTTTAAAGTTTTTAATTAAATTTAATTTATAAAATAAATTTTAAAAAATTTAATAATGATAATGCTGGCAATAACAATGATAATGATAATGAAACCAGAAATTCTTTCACTGTTTGATAAACAAAGAAACCCTCATCAGAAAGTCATTAAAAAAAAGTTTTTAACCTCATATTATGCCCTCAAAACTTCTACTTCGTCTTTTGTGTTACAAAAATAGCAAAGAAAATCAAATGTTTATTTAAGATAACACACTCGTGTTAGTTCTTTAAATAACAACAAAAACAAAAAAAAAACAACAACAACAACAACAAAAAGTGAGCTAAACCAAAAGTATGTTTAATTAGTTTTAAAAAGAGCAATTTTGTTTTGTTATTGTGGATATGCAAACAACTTCCAGAACAAAGAATGGATCATCTGGCTTTTACTGTTGACAGAGTAAGAAAATTAAAAACTTAAAAAAAAACCAAAAAGCGGTCCTCTAAGTGTTAACAAGAATTTAATTTGCCTTTGTGTTCAACGCACATATTATTTTTAATTTATGTAAACCTGTGTAGCTCATCCAACACTACCTCCGCTCTCTCTCTCTTCCTCTCTCTTTCTCTGACACTTTCTCAACTGTCATCGGCCAATGGCAGCAGCGAGTTAGATGCTTATCAAAATAAAACGCAATAAGAAAAACTCAAGTATTTGTAACTGAAACTTATTAAGGATGAATCCTTTTTTATCATACTTTTTCTTACTTTAGAGCAGACAGACAAAATGGTGTTTTTGTTATTGATATTGTTGTTTTTGTTATTATTATTGATGATGTAAAACATCAGTGTTTTACATGAACACAAAATACACTTT